>OY776678.1:107830437-110416349 GCA_963675555.1 Leptura quadrifasciata
ATCTAATAAGTTTTTATTGACCTCTTCTTGCTACTTCAAAGATGGTGACAAAAATAATTTACCAGCGATATTTAAACGGAATGTTCGAAACATGTTTATATATTCACCTCCAGAAAGACGAATTGGTTGTGGCTATGTGTACCCCCTTTTTCCAAAAATTTTAAACACCGAAAGGTTGAATTACGGAATTCAAAATAAACAGAAAGCTCGCGACTGTTATAAAATAGAACGTAATGTCCACGTTTTTCAAATTGGACTATTTTTGTCGCCCATGCAGTCTTGGTTGGGAGTTTCAGTGGACGATGTAGTGCTAAGTGATGGCATGATAATCAAACTAGTTGAGATAAAATGTCCCATATCATGTCGTTCTAAGTCAATATGGGATAGAGAAGCTGGAAAATTCAATTTTGGTTTTATTTAAACTTCTTCCAATGGAAAACAAACAAAATTAAAAACAAACCATCTATGTTATGCTCTGTGTCAACTACAAATATATACCACAAGAATAATAATGTGTGATATTTTCATGTGGTCCATATTGATCACGAATTTTTAATAATTTTAATTCCAAAGTTAGAAAATTTCTATTTTAATAAATATTTACCTACTTTATGCAATGAAAGTAAACGAATCCAAAGATTCAGTGCCAAAATTCGTATTCTATCGTTTAATAATCGAATAGTTTAATTTTTTATACATGACGTTGATCGTTTCTATAAATTATATTAAGGTGAATTAACTTGCTAAATAGTTTTATTAAATAATTTAATGTTGATTCATAAATTATACAAAACAAAAAAATAAACAAATATATTGTATGAAATACGTTTATTGTGATTTTGTCATTGAACAATATAATTACATGTATTTACATTCAATTGTTAAAAAAATGATATATACATCCCATTATTGAAAAAAATAGTGATATATACAATTCAATTACGAGTTTTCATTATTCGTACTACCCTTAATTATTGCTCGTTGTAAGTTCACTAACTAGTCGAGGAAATAAAGCACTGTACCACCAAAATTTCCGCAGCAAGACGGATTTTAATGCGGTTTTTTGCATTCGATTCGTGAGAACATCAGGAAATTTTGTGAATTAATCTGATGAATAGCAAATAAAAAATTGCATATTTGCATTATAAAAATGCATTGTTCAAAGTGCATTTAGAATAATTAATTTGCAACTCGGTAAAAATTGATTGAAATGAGTCCAGATTTGTTACTTGGGGGTTTTCGGGGTCGCCGGCGGCAACGGCCTCCGATGTACCTGGAGTCCAAGGTGGACCTCATCTACTGGAATTACCTTGAGTATAGCATCATTTTTATACGAATTTGCATATATTACTCAAAATTATTTATTTATATATTATAATGAAGATAACTAACTAAGCGCGCCAAACTCAAAAAAAATTTTCAGGCTCCAGTAGACAAAGTTGGTAGTATTATAATATTTAAATAAATAATTTAGAGTAACATATGCAAATTCATTTAAAAATGATGCTATACTCAAGATAATTCCAAGAGATGAGGTAGATAGTGTCTACCCTGGGCTCCAGGTACCTCGGAGGTCGTTGCCGCCGTGATATTCGTGTTCAGCGACCCCGAAAACCCCCGAGTAACGTATTCAACTAAGTATATTGCAAATTTACAAGAAGTTCCAGGAGATGCGGTCCACCCTGGGCTCCAGGTACCTCGAAGAACGTTGCCGCCATGATATTCGTGTTCAGCGACCCCGAAAACCCCCGAGTAACGAATTTCAACTAAGTACATTACAAATTTACAAGAAGTTCCAGTCCACTCTGGGCTCCAGGTACCTCGGAGGCCATTGCCGCCGTGATATTCGTGTTCAGCGACCCCGAAAACCCTCCGAGTAACGAATTTGGACTCATTTCAATCAATTTTTACCGAGTTGCAAATCAATTATTCTAAATGCACTTTGAACAATGCATTTTTACAATGCAAATATGCAATTTTTTATTTGCTATTCATCAGATTAGTTCACAAAATTTCCTGATGCTCTCACGAATCGAATGCAAAAAACCGCATTAAAATCCGTCTTGCTGCGGAAATTTCGGAGGTTGAGCCGTTTTTAGTGCTTTATTTCCTCGACTATAACATACAGGCCATAAATATTATATTGCCTAAATGTTCAAATTCAACCACGGGAAATTTTTCAGTTATTCTATAAGTTTCAATCCGTTGCATTATCCTCCCTATATGTATCCTAAGACTAGCAATTTTCTGCGTTTCACGAACTTCATCAGCTGTAAAATTACCGTTTTTTTTTTAGAAATGGTGACACAACTATTACTACTTTTTTCCCCATGCATCTAGAGTAGACGTTATATCTGGAAACTCCTTGTCTGCCATTATCAAGTCTCCATGTTCAACTACATTTAAAAATCCACTTTGATTCATAATCTGTACGTTAGTAGTACGACCACCAAAGCATTTGGACACAAAAGTTGTTTCTCCTCCTGGAGAACACGCAACTAGAATTTTTACAGTATAAACGTGTTTATAATTTGAGTAAAAGAAACACGCTGAGAAACTTCTTGGAGCTCTTCAACATTGAATTCTGTGCAATCTATTATTGCACGGTAATCAGGATATTCTTTCTTAAAATAATCAGGCATTGTTTGTTCATTGACGAATTTCGAAGGCCATTGAATTAAATTTTTCCAAGAATAAGTGGTATGAAAAATTCGCGATGCAGTCATTCGATGAACACCGAACAAAACTCCGATAGATGAATAAGTTAATCCTAATTTCATTTTTATCGGGAAAATCTTTTGAGGTTGACCCCGTATAGCAGTTTCCAGCTGCTTTCAGTAATAATTGAAAACGTTCGAAAGATACTCCCGCAAGATTATTCAAACCTTGTACACCTTTTATAGATAAAAAACCACGGAAACCCTGTTGATACGTTAGCAATTAATCGTCACCATCCGAAGGATTTGTTACAACTTGTTTATCTGCGTATTCTACGGTAGGTCCACATACTATTTCAATCGTACTCTTCGGAGTAATAATTTTTTGTTCAGATTTTTTAAAAGAAATGTTCACCTTGGTTCCAGCCTCACAGGTTCCCCCATTCTCACGAACATATTTATACGAGTTGAGCTGACCTCATCTTTATAAAAATCAACCTAAGTAGCAGCTTCACAGAATCGCGGTTCCGATGACAGGATAATAATATCCGTACTATTTTGCTGTATATTATTATCCGTACTATCGTTCTGCACATCATTCCATTTTCTTGCATTAGCAAGCTTAATACTTTCCACTTTGAAACCATTTGGATTTTGACTCCTCCGCATTGCTCTCGCAAGCCTATGTTAGAAAAATAAGTATAAAGAGTGTTTTTTTTTTTCATCTTAAATAACTGTTAATGATTTCATACCTATTTTGTGCTGTTTCAATATCCTTTTGTTTGCCGTAATATTTTCCAGGGAATATTGTTGGAAGATATGCAGGGTTATGAGGATCCTCCAATTTTTCACCTCCTAGTGAAAGTGCTGGCTACATGTACGTGATCTTGAACACAGCTTCCAAGGGCTTCCATCAGCACTAAAGAAAAGCGAAGAATTACTTACATTTACATTAATAATTTCCAAATAAGTTATAAGTAGAGTCATGGTTTTACTTACTTGACTCTTTTTAACGCTTGGATCCACCTTGCTCGTTTTTCAAGGTTATGACTCCGCACAGGAAATGTACAAAACTTTATTTTACTTAAATCTCCATTAACATAACAGCCTGGAACGCAACATGTATTTCCAGATCACTTAGTTTTTTTTACCCATGTTTTGTTTGTAATTGAAAAACTTTATGAAATTATACCTATTCTCACTTTTAAACAACACTGACATATAAGAAAAATAGTAGTTCAAAAATTTCAATGGTGCTCACCGCAAAGTCAGATTTAGTAATAGCTCCGCCCCCTTGCTCGTAGCCTATCCTACCTCAACTTTATACATTTTATCTTTCATACCTGCTTGAACTTTTCCACGTATAGTATGCAGCTCATTATCATACTGTATTTTTTTAACATATCCTGAAGCTACAGAATTTTCCCCTTTCCGTATGATTCTAGTTTCTTTGCAGAAGTCAAATAATGCACTCATACTTACAATTGTTTTTTTAGACATTTTAATTAGGTATACTTACACCAAAATACTTATTATTATTATATATACTTGTCATTCTTCTAAAACGCTTGTAACTATTCAAAGTTGCTTCTCCTGTGGGATACCCATCGAAAACTACAGTGCATGGACTAAACCATTTGACGAGATCTACGTATTTGGACCGAATTTGGGAGAAACTTTCGCTTGTAGACCACTTTATTCTATGTAACAAGCATCCACCATCGATTACGTAGCATTTTAACCTCCCCACAATAAAATTCTGAGAGGTTACTAAAATTGGTTCAAAAACGAAAATTGAGATAACATCAAATCTTTACGTTTTGAGGTCCTAGGAACCCAAAAAAGTGGTTTTTGAAAAATGTATGTGTGTATGTATGTGTGTATGTGTGTTAGCACGATAGCGCCGAAACTACTGAACGGATTTGAATGAAACTTTGCGTGTGGGTTTCTTTAGTGCTCCAGAAGATCTGAAAAGGTTTTGGTTGAGATCGGATTACGTTTAGTGCCATTTTGACGCAACAAGTTGTTTATTTTATAATTGCTTTCAATTTGCAGTGGAGTTAAAATTCTGATTTCAACGATATATCACACTTCCACCCTTCCAACCCTCGATTTGATTTCCGTGAAAAAAATTAAAAACAAAGCAAATATGGCATAGATCGCATTTCGCATGACATGATCGATGCGCGTACCCGTTACGTCGTGAAACTCGTCACATCACGTGTCAATTCACGTGTGAGGGTTTCTTCACTGCTTCAAGTAGAGCGGATTACGTTTAGTGCCGTTTTTTAAATATATATACAGACAAATCGAAGAATTAAACTACAAATATTCCTCTAAAATCTAGTAAAATTACTGAAATGCTGTTTCATTTAACAAAGACAGCCGCGAGCGATCGGATTAGTCGTTCAAGTGATGTTAAAGTTGTTTATATCCTAATAGTATATTATTCAACGAGCGATAATGTAGGTAATAACTCGCATAGATGATTGTAAATTCATTAAGTTGAGGGTTTTTTTAGTGCCCCAGAAGATCTGAAAAAGTTTTGGATGGGATCGGATTACGTTTAGTGTCGTTTTGTCACACAATTTAATGCTCTTTTCGGCTTCAAAGATCCACCGAATGGGGAGGTTCCAACCGCTTCCAGTAGCTGCCGATTTTTTCTCTTGAATCGGGTAAGGTGGGGAGTAAACATCGTACAACTTACTTTTTGGACTTTTCCGAAATCCAATTCCATCAAACAGACTAGCTGGGACTGGAGCACATTCAAAACCAATATATTTACCTATATTTTGTCTATCATCTTTAGATTTGATTAAGCATGTGAAAACAGATTTTTACCAATATTTAATTATAATTTTGGCTCAAAATTCGAAAAAAAAAGTACAGATAAGATTTGTAGGAAATTTTATGTTGTACAACTTTGCTCTCTTGATATTTTTCACCAAAATGCGTAGTTTTTCCTGAAAATAGAGAAAAAGACGAAAAAACTCTAATATTCATGTATATGTATATATTTTTCAAAAATCAATCTTTTTAGAAATGCGAGGGGGTGAAAACCACGTTTAGACAACTCAAATACTTAATTTTTACAGGTTTCATAACTGTGGGAAAATTTTCCATAAAACAGCGATTTCTTGACTAATTTGAAGGGACTATAACTAGAGCATTAAGAATCAAGTTCAAGTCCAAGGGCATTCATTTCGCACCATTGGCGTTATGACAGTAGTATGTTGTGGTTGCCTAATACGTGACGTCACACTAATTCAGTCTATTTTTTGTACTGTTTATTTGTCTAATTTGTAGTTCTCTAACGATTAATAAAACAGAAACGTAAGAAAATATAATAGCTTATAATGACCTAAATCCCAAGAATGGCATATCAATATATTTAAATCTATACTTTCTTCTTATAGTATTATTATTAATTGTATATTATTACATATTACACATTTCCAATTTCTAAAAGCCCTTTCAACGACAAAAGCCGAACGGCATTTTTCGCGTTGCAAATACTTAATCAAAAGATTCCTCGCAAATTAATTGTTGGACATTCCCCTTGCAGATAGATAAGAATTATCAAATAACAGAAACTTGTTGCCCGCTAATAATACAGCTGGAATGTAGAATACACCCACTCGGGGTGATAATAGTGTGACAACTTGTTCTAAGTCGAGTGTAGGTTTCTGTAAATGCCATGTATGTTGCTCTTAATACTCATTTGCACAACACAAATGAATCTTAAAACACTTCGGCTATTCTAATTCTTGCTGGACATGGTAAATTACGTATGGGTACGCGCGAATAAATATCGTTCTTTATTATTTTATGAGGTATCTATGTAAAATAGCTGGCGTTATCTGGGGAATTTATTAAAAATCAATTCGCCTCAGCTTTGGTCAATTGAATTTCAGGTAATAATGATAAATCAATCGATTTTATATTGCTTAAAATGTCTGCCATCGCCAATATGTGTTTAAATGTCTTAAATTTTATTACAGACTTAAATGTTGAACTAAACTATGTGAACTGGAGAAGCTGAAGGAACTACTTAAGCGGTTAATTAATTAAGCTTAGGACAAATTATCATAACTCTTATTATTTGGTCGCTTATAACTCAATTGAATGTTAAACCAGCCTCGTTAAATTGGATTTTTTTGATAATCGAAATAGAGCCTTAAAAAATATAGCGTTATTAAAAAGATTATATAAAAACCTAAAAAAATATTTACACAATAATAATAATAGCTTTTATTAAAACATAATATTTTTAGTCATAAACTCCTGTATAAAATCCTTATCTTACTATAAGGAACGCAACCAAACTGCAATCAACAGCTACTCTCCGAACTATGTGCCCCGCCGAGCGCTGAATTACAAGTTATAAGCCTAATGCTTCGATAGCGACAAACACCAGCCGATAGACTGTAACGCTCTTTTTCTCTTACAGTGCGAGAACTAAGGCTGCCACTTTGAGACCCGAGCTTTCTTACCTGTTACTCGGGCGCCAGTTCAAGTTGTTGGTGATTGAACAACACTACTCAAAACTCGATAAGCGAGACTGAGTAGCTCAGTGAAGACACAGTCAATTCCAGTGGGTCAATAGGGAAACACAAGAGTAAAACGCAGAAATTCAATAATATTGGAGTATATTACTGTAATCCTATTGGTGATAATTTTAAATAAAACAAAAAGCAAAAATTAATACAAGTTTATATACATATGTATAAGCAATAACAGTAGAGGGAGAGTATCATGTAATAAAGCAATATTAGCGGCACAAGCGTATAAGCGGTGAATTTAGCGAGTTTATCATAAAATGGTTGTTAAGCAGATAATGTATGGATACCAGAAAATGTCAAGCAAGCAGAATTATTTACATTATTTAAACAGTGTAAAAAAATATGAGACCGACCTGAAATTTGGCTAGTATTTCAAGATGTTAAACATGACAGTGAGTTAAGTATTAAACAATGGGCAGTTCTTGAGATTTTAGTCGTGAAAGTTCCAATCCCTAACTCAATAAAATATACAAGACCAAAAGATAAATATTTAGTACTAGCCCGTAACAAACAGTGTTGTGACTAAATGTAATTTGGGTTCAGAGGGATCAGGTGTCAGGGAAGAAGGACATAAAATAAACAATTTATTAAAAGTACCAAATTAAGCAAGAGATCAGAAAATTATCAATCAGTTTAATAGAAAATAAAATTCGGTAAAAGTAAATTATGATTGTACTAACCAACTATCAAAGTCTCAATTCAAACCAAATATCAGCAAATTGTCAATCAGTATAACAGAGGAATTTTATAAGTTAAGTATAAAAATTTCAATCATAAAATATGAAATAATAATTGCGCTAGCCAGATATATATCAAAGTTTTCATACTCTTTCCTGGTTCGCGGTGGGCACTGGTAGTCGACTGCTGGATTTAAGTGTTGGAACAAAATCTGATTTTAAAGGTCTTTACGGTTAGTTTTATAACCACATTCCCACTAAAGATATCGCGAGGAACCCCACGTGCTTTAGAATCGCGCATGGCCCAATGTATTGAATACAAGACAGCGAGGACGGCTGTATTAACTTATTAAAAGTACTGGTAAATTATTATTACATGCGTTGGTTAGTATAAATAAAGTATTCTGACATTTGTAATGTATGGAATCGGTTTCAAATAATTATTCTAACCAACTACGAAAAAGAAACGGATTTAATCGGTCACAGATAACTAATTATTGAATTAATTACTTCAAATAATAAACAATAATTCGGTTTACGAATATTTGCCGCTTTAGATAAATATCCCGGTGTTCAAATAGTAAATATTGCCTGCTAATATACTATCGTGTGCTTAAGGCGGTAGAATATGGTTTTTAGTTGAACAGAAAATATTATACAGAGTTCAGTTAAACATAAATCTTATGCAGCTTTCCGTAACAAAAAATGCTTCGTTACAAGACTGATCCTACGTAAAGGAGCTCTCGTGCCTACGTTGCACTGACGAGAGCCAACAGCTTGAAACTGCAGTCTGATTTGTACAAAGGTACATGAGCATCAAAAATCGCGTGTAAAGCCTGGTGTAAAATGCATGCAATGCTATATCAATATAATGATGATAATACTATGGTTTATTGTGCATAAGAAAAATAGGTTTACACACAAAAGGAAGAGGTTAGCTTAACTTTCTTCCACCTCTCCTAAGAAATTATAAATATATATAATAAAAAAGAATATAAATGAAGAAATGTTACAATAAAATGCCTAATTAATTTGTAAAGCTCTTAACGGAAATATTGTAAGTGTTAATGCTATAATAATTAAGGTACAGTATGTAACGTACATTAAACTCGGTTAACTATATTGAATATTATTAGACCTAAAGTTTTCGAAAACTATCTCTTCAACAATAATGTTATCTTATTTTTCAATTGTCCTAAAGGTAAATTTAAGTAATCAACAAATTTATTCAAATATACAGGTGTCAAGTAAGAAAAACATCTCTCAAATAGGGCGTTACATGTTCCTGATATGGGATACAACATACAAATCGCATACATGTATTTTGTGTGCGCTGTAACTTGTTTTTGTTATATTGAGGCAAGAAAGTGTAATACACAGATCCATACTAATCTAAATGAGGGTATGTGAGGGTTTGAACTAATTTTAAATAACTACTTGATTCAATGGATAATTATATCTATATAGTGATTTTACTTTTAAAAAAGAAATTTTGAATATGTATTCGACATGTTCTTTAAATGGTAAATTTTACCCATGATTATACCTAAATTTTTTGGTGATGTTACCCAATTAATATCACTATTGTTTATATTTAGTTTGAAGTTATTTTCTATTTCAAGTTTTTGTCTTTCAGGCCCAACGCACACAGCAACTGTCTTCTTAGGGTTTATTCTCAATTCATGATCTTTTCAGAATTTTTGAAGGGAAAGGATATATATATATATTTCATGATTTGTAAGGTGTAATTCAATGCAGGTCGGGGTATTTGCCCGCTGAGTAGTTGTTTCCTGCAAATCATGTATAATAACAGCATATATATATACAGGGTGTTGCATCATGAGAGGGACATAGCTTAATAGGAGGTAGAGAACATCAGTGGTAACCGGAACCTCCCATAGAAATGTCTCATTGGGCCTTCATTACGAAGTTACAGGGTGTTAAATAATTTTTGGCCAAACCTGTTTTTTGTCATAACTTTGACAGGGAATGAAATAACGGATTCATATTTGGTACGGCTAGTGTACTAACGAGCTCCAAGAGGTACATGTATAAAAAAATATATATCCAGGTCCGGACTCACTATAATTTATGTTTCTTCTTTGCATCAATAAAACATCACCCTGTATATATATTTTTGAAATTTCGATACGATATTCGAAAAGAGCAAGAAAAAACAAACAAAATGGCCTATTTCATTTTTTTGTTACACCTTCGTGGTTATTTAAATACATTGTTAAGTGTGCAAGAAAATGGATTACAGAACCCTATTAAATGAGAGGCACGTGAAATAAATAGTTTTATAACTAAAATTTGCAAAAATTCTATTGAGCCTAGGTAGTCTGGGTGACTCCTAATTCCGGCACGTTTTAAGGGTCCATTTTGGTAAAAAACTGTGGTCCTAATAAGTAATCGGGTATGAAATAACAAAATTTTTAATCAATCACAGTAGGCTTGTTCAAAGAATAAAAGTGACAGATAATTTAAACCATTTAGGCCTAAGCAACCAGTTACTTTGATCAAGAAAATCATCAACATTTTATACTTAATAAAAATTGGAAAAGAGAACAAACTAAAATCTAAATAAATAAAATATTTTCCATTCAATTAACAATAAATAACAAAACAATAACTAAATGTGTTTAAAAATAAAACGTAATTGACACTAAAGTAAATTTTCAAAATGTCCTCCTCCACATTCTGTGCATTTTCTTGCGCGTTTAGAAAGGTCACCAATTGCTCGACGTATCATTTCTGGATTATTCCGTATTTCGTCGCAGGTTGTAACGATGCGCTGGATTAAACGTTGTCTACTTTCAATTTCAATGCTATAAACCTCGTTTTTTAAGTGGCCCCATAAAAGGTAATCACAAGGGTTACAATCAGGATATCTTGGTGGCCATTCATGTGGACCCCCGCGTCCAATCCATCTATTAGGATACACATTGTTTAAGTGTTCTCTTACTTGAAGGTTAAAATGTGGTGGGGCCCCATCATGCTGAAACAACATGCCTCTTATACCGATATTTTCTAACATATTCGGTAAAATGTTTTGAAGAAAATCAAAGTTAATTTCACCATTCAATCTTTCTTCAAAAAAATGTGGCCCTATCAAATGTCTATTTACAAGTCCGACCCAAACATTTACAGAAAACCTGTGTTGCGAACGGCGTTGGCGTACCGCATGCGGGTTTTCCTGTGCCCATTTATGATTATTTCGTGAATTGTTTACTCCATCCCTTGTAAATTGTGCCTCATCTGTAAATAAGGTTCTGTAAATGACTGGGCGATGGTTAGACAACCAATGACAAAATGCCAGGCGGGGGATATCGTCGCCTTGTTGAAGACGCTGTACCTGCTGGATATGATATGGATAGTAACGTTCTCTTTTTAGGGTTCTCCATACTCGCCAATGAGGAATACCAGTTGCCAAACTGATTCGTCTAGTGCTCATATTTGGGTTTTCTTGAACTACGTTTATAAAATTGTTTTGTTCCTGCACACCTTGTTGTAAAACACGCTCCACAACTGCAGAAGTACTTAGGAAACTTTCCGTGTTGTCTTGCATACTGGAACACCGTACTAAAGGTTTTATGATTAGGGCATCGACGACCAGGAAAACGCAGCCGATATTCTCTTTCCGCCGACCTACCATTTCCATTACATCTATTACATAGATGAATATTATGTCAGCATATTCCACGTTTGTAAATTTTACTGGCATAGTTAAAATATTTTCACAAGTTTTCACTAACTAAATGCGGATTATTGACACATTAAATTACTAACAAACAATTATTCAACTGTTTAGGAGATTTCTTTTTATTATCTGTCACTTTGAACAAGCCTACTGTGATTGATTAAACATTTTGTTATTTCATACCTGATTACTTATTAGGACCACAGTTTTTTACCAAAATGGACCTTTAAAACGTGCCGGAATTAGGATTCACCCAGACCACCTAGGCTCAATAGAATTTTTGCAAATTTTAGTTATAAAACTATTTATTTCACGTGCCTCTCATTTAATAGGGTTCTGTAATCCATTTTCTTGCACATTTAACAACGTATTTAAATAACTACGAAGGTGTAACAAAAAAATGAAATAGGCCATTTTGTTTGTTTTTTCTTGCTCTTTTCGAATATCGTATCGAAATTTCAAAAAAATATATACAGGGTGATGTTTTATTGATGCAAAGAAGAAACATAAATTATAGTGAGTCCGGACCTGGATATATTTTTTTTATACATGTACCTCTTGGGGCTCGTTAGTACATTAGCCGTACCAAATATGAATCCGTTATTTCATTCCCTGTCAAAGTTATGACAAAAAACAGGTTTGGCCAAAAATTATTTAACACCCTGTAACTTCGTAATGAAGGCCCAATGAGACATTTCTATGGGAGGTTCCGGTTACCTCCTATTAAGCTATGTCCCTCTCATGATGCAACACCCTGTATAAAGATTATATAAAAAATCTAAGAAAATATTTACAAAAAATTATGTTATATTATAAAATTAAAATTACATTCGTTTTATTTACATGATGCGTACTTGCTGACGCTACTGAAAATTTCACAGATTTATTAACACTTATTATTCCCATTGTCCCTACTCCATAATTACTTATTTATTTTCTGCAATCAACAGATCCATAAAAATGCAGGATGAGAGGAGGGAACCTGAGAATCTCGGGTTACCAACAATTATTTATTATCTTGTCAGTACAGTATCCAAAACTTTGTGTGTGTTTTTGTTCAGATCACACATTACCAACGACTACAAATGTACCGATTACCGAAAACACATTTTTTCGTCAGATGACTCTGGCGATAAATGTTTTGCTTCTCACTTGGAATTACAAACAAAATAAAATTACTGGAAGGTCTGAAATACGTAACGAGCTTACAAATTTCATGAAAAAGGGTAAAACAATTTAATCATTCTGGTGTACATAGTTTGCTTCAAGTTGCAGACATTATTATATGCGTATTTACAATAATTAAATTTACAAGTAATTTTAAGATGTTGTTGTAATAAATGATAGTAACATCAACCGACTTCTCTTGTGTATTTGCCTTATCAGGCATATATTGACAATGAGAGGCTCTATCATAAACCTAAAATTTTTAAATTGTATCAAATACCTAATTTATTAATCAGTGTATCAAAAACAACATATTTTCCAAAATTCTAAAGGTTTCAAAAGTCATACCTATTTATAAAAAAGGCAATATTGATGATACTTCTAATTACAGGCCAATCTCCGTTATAACTTTTTTGCAAATATCTTCGAAATGGTCTTAAAATTACAAATGTCTTGTTTTGATCAGTACACATTCTTCAATAACTGTCAATTTGGCTTTAGATTTAAATCATGTACTATACTGACTGACTTAATAAATAGAGGTTATGAACAAATCGAAATCTTATATACTCAGTTTTTAGATTTGAGCAAAGCAATCGTGTATCTTATGATATTTTGTTAACAAAATTGAACTTCCATAAATTTTCCACTGACAGTCAGAAATTACTTACATCTTACCTAGGAGAGGGAATTCAATTTGTGAACCACCACAACCGGAACTCCGAATTCACAAATATAATATTTGGGGTACCCCAAGGCTCTGTATAAGGCCCAACTCTCTTCCTCATTTTCATAAATGAAATCCCTGACAATACAGTAGAAGTTAAATCGGTTCTTTTTGCGGACGATACAACATTGATGTCCAGGATGCCAGGGTATTACTATCCAGCGTGAATGACAGCTTATCAACTATGCATGACCTATCAAATAAACTAATGTTAAACAAGAGCAAGACTGAAACAATGCTCTTTAGTTTAAGGTACCAGATATTGGAAGATGTTGTTTCCATCGATTGTATAAAATGAGATGCGAACTCCTGGTATTGAAGTTATCACTTGTACTGCACTGATGAGACCCAAAACTAGGTCGAAACCGGTCTGCAGTTAGTGACATCCTGAGATGAAGGAGGCTTCGCATCTTCCTCGTAGCATTCGAGCATTCCAAGTCATTGTATTTTAGTGCTGTCTTTAGACAAAGTACGCAAAATTTTACCATATTAATAATTAATTTGTTGAGTCCTTATTTACATAAGGCACTTGCAGATAGGTTGGAGTATTATAATTCCTATATTTTATATAATTTCCTACTGCTTTAAAATTGCTTATTCAATGATGATTATCAATTTTGTTTTCGATTTGGATTGTTTCGAGACTACCGAGAGATGGCGCTAGTTACGCTCTACTGCGGTGGAACTTGACAGTGTCTATGAGATGCGAACTCCGGGTATCGAAAGTGTACTCGCTCACTTGCACTGCACTGACGAGACCCAAAAATAGGTCGGTACCGGTCTGCAGTTAGTGACATCCTGGGATGAAGGAGGCCTCGCATCTTCCTCGTAGCATTCGAGCATTCCAAGTCATTGTATTGTAGTGCTAACTGTGTTCAGACAAAATACGGCAAATTTTACCATATAATTCAGCGCTCGTAAGGGGGAATAACTGTTTTGGTTTAATTTGTTGAGTCCTTATTTATATAAGGCACTTGCAGATAAATTGGAATATTATAATTCCAATATTTTATAAAAATATCATTTTTTTTTTGTTGAAATAGCCTTAAAATATCATGAAACGTAGAGATATTAAATTTGAGCGAAAAAAATTTTTGTCCGTCTGTCTGTAACTTTTTATTGAGCGCACGTTTACTCCGGAACCGTTTATGATATTGACTTGAAATTTGGTGATGGTTATTAAAGGGAGTAGAAAATTAAATTGGGATTTAGTGTGTATAGTGAAGTGTGCGAGTCGAAAAAAAGCCGAAAATTGTAAATATTTTGCTATGCAACAAGAGTACCTCCTTACCCCTTTTTCAAGGATTCTGAACGCGATGGTGCTGGTAGAATTTCTCTTAGGAGCTGCGCAATCTCCCAAACGGCCAAAATCACCCTCAAAAGGGGTTAAACGCTTATCACATCCACCGGTGAAACTTAGCTTACCCCCCGTTTTCGAAGATGCTGAACACGGTGGTGATGCTGAATGTTTCTTACGACTCACTCCAATCCCTCTACCGGCTAGTAAACACCCCCGAAAGGAGTGAAAACATTTTTTTTTATATATCACCGGCAAAATATATACAACGCCCGTTTTCGAAGATGCTGAACATGGTGGTGATGCTGAATGCTTTTTTAACCCAGCTAACAGCCAATAAACACCCCATTGCCACCCCCACCCTATTGTTTAAAGGAATAAAAAATTTAATTGGGATTTAGTCTGTATATGGGAACCAAGGGCCTCTAAAAATTTTTTGACATTAACCGCCCCCTCTACCACCCCCATCGCCACCCCCACCCTATTATTAAAGGGAGTAAAATATTATATTGGGATTTAGTATGTATAAGACTTGGATACAAAGTCTGAATGTGGAAGTAGTGATTCCTTGGACAGCAGTTTTTACGTATTGGGGACAGAGAGAACTCGCCGGTCCAACCCATCGCTTTTGTTGGACAAGTGAAGCTCTCTGTTTTTTTTTTACAAATACGGGCTGATTTTTGTACTATTGTTTAATTAATATTCTTGAAATTGAATGGTCAAATTATCCTACAAATTTTCTGGCAGGTTTTCCAGTCCTACGCCATGAAAGTGTCACTTCCACAATCAACATGTTTAGTGGCTGCGTAGAACTTTGCATACCTCTACTGAGAATTTTCGCTGAGAGAAAAATTGGAAGACTCGTCAAAACGAAGCCACTCACGAAAATTCAACCGTCGGGCGTCGGACCCCGGACCATACATGTAACTGTCTATGTCTTTTTTAAGCTAGAAATAATTTACCATATACTATTTGTTAACGTTTGCAACTTAAAATGTTTAATTAGAGATTAAAAATAACTTACGGATTTTTTCTTAATCATGCTCGAGTTACTAACATCGCCAAAACTTCCAGTATTTAAATAATATGCACATTTCTTAATCACAAGCTGAGTGCTGGTATTGATATGTCTAATACCTATTTAATTTTACTATTTATCTACATTACTAACTTACTAATTAATAACGAGTCCCCGGTTCGAATACTGGCTAAGATTGGTATGAATATTTAGTAACATGTTTTATGTTTTGCCGAGGCAGAAGCTGTAGGCTAGACAGCTGTTGTTTTAGAAACAACAGCACTATTTCCTCTTCTCTTCTGAGTTCGAGTCTCAGCTACAGCAGATGGCAATGTCGCAGGAAACAGTGGTTCTTGTGTAGTTGTCTGTATCCTGTAGGAATGATAGAACAATTGATACTACATTTCGACAGACGACAGGACATCGTGTCACCAATTTAACAGAATCGGTGTATCTGACACATTACAGTCAATTTAATGTTACAATGGTATAACCTAGACTATACGTGCATCTGCACCACATTTAAAACAATCAATTAGAATAACGTAATTATTTTGCTACCTATTGCGTTTCATTTTTATTTTTAACAACATAAAAACACCATCTTCGGTAAATTATCTTTTCAATGAAAAGTAACATAATATCCACCCGGGCAATAACAATTTGTGTTGAATACGTTACCAGTAATAATAAATTACCTAAAATTGCAATTAAGCTGATGGAAAAAATCTAGTCTCATTCCTATAATTTGGGTGTAATTTTACTGTCAGAGCAGAGGCCGTACTGATAATTTAATAATCCGCTTTACCAGTTGGCTGTGTCGATAATCTGTCAATTGAACTGGATAGGCGTGCCAATGCATCAGCAGTTTTACATCTTCATACACTTATTATTATATTCAACGATACAAGTTATATTTTATATTCTTAGCATAATCCATCTTTCACCTGTTAAGCCAACGAACAGACCACTTTTAATACCAAGAGTTTTATTTTACCATTATTTCTACACCTATACTTATTGATATACAGGGTCGCTCTTGCAAGGTTTTCATATTTATAGATTCATTATTATTAACAATATCAAAGATTTTTAAATATTTTTGTTTGGCATTCCCTTTATATTTATATATTTTTGTGATCTGTCTTCATAGAACACTATGTGTGTTTTAATTTCTCAGATGTAAGTGTTGATGTCATGAAAAATTTAACATCTAGACTACTTATATGAACTTCTTGGGACGTAATTAGGGAAACCAGAAGCTCACAACAAATAAAGGAAGTAGAGCCAATACATTTCTTACAGGACAATGCGTTAGTTGTGAATCAATCAGAGGTGGTAAATATATTTAATAATATTTATTGGTGTATAAAACAAAAAACAAAAATTATTCTACACAAGTCAAACATACAAATATCAAACATATTACATAAAGAGTATAAATATATATAGAAAAACAAAAAAGAAATATTTTGTCAAAAAAACAAAACATTGAATTATAACATATACTAAGTCAATAATACAGGAAACACATACATACAAAATATATACACTAAAAGAATTGTGTAAAATATAGATAAAAGGTTCAAAACTGCGGGTGCAGCGAAGCTGAAAGAAATTGTCAACCTCATAACAATTTTTTCCAGTATTATTTGTTTCAATTTTAATTTAAAAACATGTAAATTCGGAGAAAGTTTTATCTCCTCGCTTAGAGCATTAAAAAATTTGCAGTAAAATCTTCTTTGGTACACAGCTGTTCGGTGAGATTGTGGCTGTAATAATCCTTTAAACCTTGTATTGTGGTTATGGCTAACTTGATTGGCAAAAAACCTATGCCGATTCTTGTAAACATATGTACAGACCTCCAAACTATAGATACCTGCTACAGTTAATATTTTCAAGTTTTCGAAAGAAGTACGACGGCTCTCACGGAAGCTTAAGCCAGCAATAATTCATGCATACTTCTGCAAAATGAATACTCAACTTATATGCACACTGTTACCCCAGTTTGTTCTATCATATCTCAAATGTGTGGAAATTTGCATAATAGAGGGTCATGAGTATATCACGACTGCAGTGTAATAACATAAACCTCAAAACCATAACAGTTGCTTCGCAATTTATTACACAAAATATCTATATGGTTTTCCCAATCCAAGTGTCTGTCAAATGTTATGCCTAGCATTTTGACCTATTCACAGAGAGTTATATTACTTCCATTAAAAACTGACATATCCAAATTTCTGTGTAAAGTAAACAACAGCATATTAGTTTTATTTTTATTTAAATTAAGCTCGTTTTCCTCAGACCAATGAACTACCTGTAAGTACGCTAACTCAGCGGAGTTTTTAATAACATTTAAGTCATTATCAATGATTAAAATATTTGTATCATCCGCATAACAGACACAGTGAATATTTGGGATTTTATTTAAATATGTTATTAAATCATTAGCAAAAATATTAAAAAGTAGAGGCCCGAAAACAGATCCCTGAGGAACTCCATGCGTTATGTTGCATACAGCACTGGTTACATCATAGTTTAATTTTACGATCTGTGTTCTATTGTTTAGATAAGAGGAAAATAGGTTTAAAGCAACCCCTCTGACTCCGTACCTGTCTAGCTTATTCAATAAAATTTCATGGTCAACAACATCAAAAGCACGGGAGAAATCGATAAATAACCCTAAGGCATATTGCTTGTTATCGAGAGCATTAACAATTAAGTGTTGGAACTCGCAGAGTGCCGATTCGGTGCTCTTGTTTTTAGAGAAACCATGTTGACAGACAGATAGTAAACTATTCTGATACAAAAATGAAGACAACTGATCTTTGATAGCAAGTTCAAAAAGTTTAGAAAAACTGCAAAGCAAACTGTAATTTCCGTAATCATTAGATTGAACAATAGCTAGCTTGAAAATGTCTGGAAAATTTCCGGTGTTAAAAGATAGGTTTACCAAAAAAGCCAATGGCTGACAGATACTCAATTTAGAACGTTTAATTAAATTATTGGAAATATTATCGTATCCACAAGAGTTAGACGATTTCAGTTTATTTATTAAAGATAATATATCAGATGATAAAACTGGTTTTAAAAAAAGTGATCGTTCAAAAAAAGGCACATTGGAGCTTAAAAAGACTGGATTAAAAACAGCATATTTACTTATTGCGGATATAATATGTTCATTGAAATTATTGGCCATTAGCATTCGGAATTTTTTTGCCATTTTCTGTTATAGTTATAATATTTGACTTATTTGATTTGCCTTTTATTTTATTTATTGTGTTCCACATTGCCTTTGTTTTGTTATGAGCTTCTTGAGTTTGCCTCTAATGATAGTTTCTTTTAGCTATTACAAGTGCTTTGCAGTATCGTTTCTGCAAAAGTATACTAATATTCCTATAAGCTTGATTCATTTTCGCAAGGTCGCTAAAAAGTATAACTCTGTGTTTTAATTATCTTAATTCATCAGCCATCCAATTATCTTTCTGTTTTTTTAAACAGTGATACCCTTCTTAATGGAAAATATAGCTGAAAATAAAACATTATGGTATCATTAAAAATTTTACAAGCCTTATTTACACAATCTTGAGCATACATTTCTTGCCAATCTACCCTCTCTAAAAAATTATATTTAATGACTATTTCTTGAACGGAACTTAAAAAGAAACAGAAAATATAATTAGTTGATTAAACTCAAATACTTATCTGCCAAAAAATAATCGGAACGAGAACTAATTTCCGTAATTAAAAGTTTAAAAAACAAGAAGTCAACTGATAATGATGAAATGACCATTTCCTTATTAAAGAAAAATCTTAATATATTAGTTAAGCCTTTAGTGCACTCGTTTAACTTGTCTATAAAAAGTTAAGTATTCCCAGGGCCGGATAAACATGGATGGGGGCCTGTAGACAAAATTGGAGTGGAGGCTTGCTCAAGACAGGTGATTTTCGGAAAATCAACCTCCATGGCTTTCTGGAATCTGAGGTGTAAATCATCAGAATCTATTTATTTACATATTGCTCAAGAAGGTTTTTATATCTATAATTTTTGGTAATTGCAGTAAATAAATAGATTACAATTGCAGTAGATAAATAAAATGGAGCAGGCTCGTGCTGGTATATAACGCATGGTCGATATAGTGGGAACAGCATGCGTAACTGAGGAGCGAGACTTTGATTTGTCATTAAAAATTTCGAAAGAAATAAATCATTCATTTCTTCTTATTTTTAATAAAATAAATTTTTAAGGCAATTTGGTGGGGGCCCCATTTTAACATACGGCACTGAGTATTCCCAGGTGGATTTAAACAAGCCATACTGAGACCTTAAGAAAGATTCTAAGGAATATGCCATTAACTATCGTCCTATTTCATTATTGCCTGTTTTATCTAAAATACTAGAGATACATGTAACAAATCAATTAGTCAATTATCTTGATAAATACAGTATTCTATCAAAGTTACAATATGGGTTCGGGAATAACCTTGGTACATCAGACGTTACATTTTCACTACATGAAATTAAAATGAAATAAATAACAAAATTGAAAACAAGGAGCTCGCTCTGAAATTTTTCTGTGATTTATCTATGGCCTTTGACTGTGTCGACCATTCACTAATATTAAACAAATTGGAATACTATGGTATTAGAGGTATTTACTACTTAGATTTACTACATACTTAATAAACCGGACGGCACAGATGGAGGTCTTCGGTACATCTGGAAAGATAATAAAAAAAGATTAAATCTAAACCAAAAGTATTGAGGTGTGGTGTACCACAGGGGTCAATTCTGGGTCCATTATTGTTTTTAATGTATATAAATGATTTGACAGCTAATTTCCCAGGAATAATGTTCTCACTGTTTGCGGATGACACCAGTATTGTACTACATAACAAAAATATAATTTCAGTTTATTTAGATGCTACAACACTAATGAATAATGTATTACCAATATATATATATATATATATATATATATATATATATATATATATATATATATATAAGCCAACACAAAGTGGATAAATTATTACAAAAATAATAAAAGTGTAGTAAAGTAAAAATATACCTACTACGATAGTCCAGTATTCCACTATATTTTGTTAAATATATACTTAGTCCGAGTTTGTCGCCAACTTGATTACAATAAGTCGTCACCAGATGGAGCTATTCGCAAGTTGCCGCCACCTCGTGTCTATAATTTGATGACTATAGAAGGCCAGTGAAGTGATGTTGTGCATTTGCCTATGTCGCACTGATGAGAGCCAACAAGCTCGAAACTAATCTGCGGCTGGCGATACACAACAGCACTGCACTGGAAATCTGCCTGCTGGTGGCTTATTGCATCAGATTTTATTTTACGTTCTCCGATTTAAGACATACAATGTCGCAAGTTATAGGACATTATTTTCAATTGATTTGGAAATGCACATTGTGCACCTTGATTGGTGCAAATGAATCGATTTCCTTTCATGGAAAATAGTGGAATACTGGACTGTCGTTGTAGGTATATTTTTCCTTTACTACACTTTTATTATTTTTGTAATAAGTATTAGAATGGTTTAAATCTAACAAACTCACGTACATACAAATAGTGTTACCAACTACTACTGGGGATATAGCCCCAGTTGAACAAATCAAGTTTTTGGGTATAATATGTAGATAGATGTCTGAAATGGAATATGCACATAGATAACCTAAGTAAAAAAACTATGCATAGCTATTTACAAAATGTAGGATTCTAAGCCGCTCTTGCAGCATATTATTCATACTTTCATAGTATCCTACAGTACAGGCTCGAATATTAGGAAAACTCTACAACTAGTTCTAGCACCTTCATTATTTAGAAAAAGGCAATATGAAGTTTTTTCAACTTCAAAATAAGAGATTCATGTAGATAATATTTTTTAGATAACAAAATGTTCACTGTAACAAATTTGTACATCTACAAATTGACAATAGTAATATACCAGAAGGAAATCAAATCTGAATAAACCATCGGACGTACATGGCTATGGTACCAGACATAATAATATAATAGTAACACCTGACTATAGACGTACTTCAAGCAGAAATGGTTCACTTTATATAGGGATAAGAATTTTCAATCACCTTCCAACAGATGTAACTCAGACCACAAACTTATTTCATTTTAAACGAAAACTAAAAAGTCTACTTAAAAAATTTTCATTTTACAATTTGAATGAATATTTTGGTGAAAATTTTTCCGAGTCGTTTAAACACTGACTTCGCTTACCCATAGGTCATTAACGAATCGTTTTTCCCTTACTACAATAAATTATTAATTCATTTTTATTCCATCTTATCTATGTTTTATATTATAATGGATAGTATAATATTGCGTATTTGATTTGATTGCTTTTATCACAATATCAAGTAGGAGATTACCACATTTGTTGTGTTCATGTTTACACCTCTACTTTGAATATTAATTAGTAAATTATTTCTTTTCCCATTTGCCTTGTAGAAAGATATAAATTACAAATAATGTGTGTATGTGTGTTTATATATGTATATTGCCGTGTACACCCCTGTGCAATCTGAAATGCAAATTACACCTGTACAACCCTTAAAAAAAACCTTTATTAATGTGCTGGAATTAAATTCCCACTCTAAATTATTATTAACAAAAATACTCCTAATGCTCAGAGCATGAACTCTGATCTTCAAATTTGACGCTCGACATACACACAAAGAAACAAATTCGAATTCAAATCTAACAATATATTGTATTTTTATAAAAATGTAAAATATAAAAACAACAATATTAACTTAATCTACCTGATCTAACTTAAAATATAAAAATGACAACAAATGGATGAAAGTTCAGTATTAAAATTAATAAAACTCACGAATGTTTTAAAAGGATATTAGATTTCAAAATAAATTCCAAACGTCTACGTACACTCTCCTGGCTTTCCAGAATTATTAATTAAAAAAAGAAACTCCAACTCTATTTCGTTTCCACTCCAATATTAAATTTCTATGATACAAATTTCAAAATGTTTAGACTTTTCTTCAAAATTATATTTTTGACAACTCTTGTCAAATCTCCAATTTTCAGGTTACGTTGTTACATGTTTTCAGATTCGTGGTCTAATTGAAAAAACATTTTTTTCAGCTATTGCAGCTCTTTATATAGGGTCGGTTTGACGTTTAATATTGCCATAGCAACGCAAATGTTACAGTCCTAACAATACGTTTTCTGTCTACCCCTTTTAAATTGGGGTTGACATTCCTTAATAAAAAGTGTGACCGAGAGTCTTACACATCTTTTGTGCTAATTTTGTACAAATTTAAAAGTAATAGAACAATAAAAATGCAATAAACAATTAGAGATGGTTTAGAAGTAGAATTATGATCACTAACGATGATTTTGAGTAATCTCAGTTTTATGACTGTCCGATACAGATACCCAGATATATAAAAACTATTCATATCATAATTCAACTCTTCTTAAACAGTTTATATAATCTCTAATTGCTTATATTGGCTAAATTAAGAAATTGTATGGAAAATAAGAAATTATTTGACTTATGTCAAAACCAAAGATTAAAATTTGCTTTAAAATAGCAATAAAACCCAATAACTATCCATACAGATTCCCTAATTAAAATGATTTGCATCACAAACACAATATACTATAGAATTTATTCGAATTCATTCCATTGCTTATAAAATATGAATTTGTCCCTTTCACTTTATCTATACCAGTCCTTCTTGCTATCTACCATAATACCCAGTACAATATCCCACCAAAGGTAAGTTAAATATAATAGATAACATGCAATAAGTATAAATACTTTAAATTAAAATACTGATAAAGATAAGTTTTTTAAAACTAAAAACCCCATTGAAAGTATAAACTGAAAACACTTTTCAGTGTATTGCGATCTACAGACTCGAATTCCTACAAAGAATACCAAGAGTACTCAAAGACAATAATAATTTGTGTATAATACAGAGTATTCATCTAATTTCACACACAAGAAAACATATTCCTCATGTTTGTAATTAAGTATAAGTGAATAGGGTGAGGGTGTAATGGGGTAGTGAAGCGCAAGTTATAGCCTCTCCTACTCAATTGTTAACCTCACCTTCGCGATGAGTTCAATTTGAACTTGGTGCACCCTGTTTTCACTAACGAGGCTCTAACGACCGAGTAAGGGCGGAATAACCCTTACCTTTTGCCGTGAGCACATCCACCTTCTCACGAAGAGTGCGGTAAAAATAACCCACCGCACACAAAGGTTGCTTTTGGAATCGTTTGGTTACCCCATCGTCGCAGTCTCCTTCTGTGCCATGGGACCACACCACTCGCCTTCCGCAACCGAGCTGGTCAGTTGCATACCTGCTCCAGCTAAAACTTCAAATGCAGCTTCGTTTTCAGTCGATTAAGGCTTTAAAAAATGATGGAGCGTTCAAGTGGGACAAAATCATCCGGAGGTAAAATACCCTCCCGATCGGATCTCCGGGGGAGGGTGCCCACAGGGACACCTCATCGAATGTCGAAAAAACACCGACAAGTTAAATCCAACAAAACGAATTCTTTCATCTACGGCGCTTGGAATGTTCGTACTTTGAACGACAGCACTCGCACCGATCGGCCTGAAAGAAGAACTGCTCTAATAGATAGAGAACTTCACCGACTCAACGTTGACGTTGCAGCTCTCAGCGAAACTCGATTTTTGGAGGAAGGCTCTCTCACAGAAAAGTACTACACCTTCTATTGGAAAGGTCTTCCCACCAATTCAAGAAGACAACATGGAGTAGGATTTGCCGTTTGGAATCAACTTGTATCCAACTTAACACAAGTACCACAAGGCCTATCCGAGCGTCTAATGCTGCTACGCTATGAGCTATCAGATGGCAACGCGGTAAATCTAATAAGCGCCTACGCTCCCACTCTGGATGCAAGTCACGAAACCAAGGAAAGCTTCTATCAACAGCTGGAAGAAACCCTCTGTAGAATACCTAAAACGGAACGACTCGTTATTCTTGGCGATTTTAACGCTAGAGTAGGGAGAGATGCAGACACCTGGCCAGGCATCATAGGCAAGAACCGTTTGGGCAACATGAACGCTAATGGTCAACTACTCCTAACTAAATGCGCCGAACATGATCTAGTTATAACAAACACCATTTTCCGACAAAAGGATAAATTTAAAGGCACCTGGCGTCACCCCAGATCAGGTCACTGGCATCTACTGGACTATGTTATCGTACGTAGGAAGCATCTCAAGGACGTCCAAATTACAAAGGCGCGCATTGATAGCGAATGTTGGACCGATCATCGTCCTGTTGTCTCTAAAATGAAAATTGTTATGAGACCCAAACACCGAAGAACTCAAGTAAAACGTAGACTCCGTCTCTGTATTAGTAAATTGCGTGACCAACAAACCGTCGAACAGCTAAAGCAAAAAGTTCAAGAGAATTTGAGTGCACTAGAAGAAACCAATTCTGCAGATGTCGCTGCTACCTGGACACAAATTAAAGACAGTTTAAAAAGTGCGAGTGAGGAAATTCTTGGCACTGTAGCAAGTAAAAAACAGGAGGACTGGTTCAATGATAATGAAGCTTTTATACAAGAACTTCTTGACCGTAAACATATTGCCTTCCAAAACGCTATCAACCACCCCAACGACTCATCAAAAGCAGAAGCTTTTACCCAATCTAAGTATGAAACGCACCGCGAAATCAGAAGAATAAAGAACGAGTGGTGGGCAAGCAAGGCCAGAGAAATTCAAAGGTACGCCGATTCACACGACTACAGGAATTTCTTTCAAGGAGTAAAAGCAGTGTACGGCCCCAGTCGGAAAAATATGTGCCCTATTAAAGATTTAAATGGAAATCTCCTCAAAGAAGACCAGGAAATAAGAGCCCGATGGAAAGAACACTACTCTAACATTCTTAACCAGCAAAGTCAAGCCGATCACGATATTATAAATCTTATCCCTCAATACGACACCTTCGAAGACTTAGATAAGCCACTAACAACGGAAGAGATCTTAACCGCCATTGGGCAGCTAAAAAATAACAAATCTCCCGGCGCCGACTCACTCCCAGCTGAGATCTTTAAAGCTGTGTCGTCAGAGCTCATACCCTACCTCAAAAAACTGTTTGATGTCGTGTGGGAAAGTGGTCAAGCTCCGCAGGAGTTTCGTGATACACTTTTAATTAACCTCTTCAAAAACAAAGGGAGCGCTGCGGACTGTGGAAATTACAGGGGTATAGCTCTCCTGGCTGTTGGAGGGAAGATACTCACTAAAGCGATGGCAAATAGGCTAACACCTGTTATGGAAAAGTTACCTCCTGAAACACAGAGTGGCTTTAGACCAAATCGAGGCACATCGGATTTAATCTTCACATTTAAACAGCTTCAAGAAAAAGCACTCGAACATCAAGGAGAAATTCACATGGCCTTCATTGATTTAACCAAGGCGTTTGACTCGGTGGACAGGGAAGTGCTCTGGAAAATTATGTTCCGCTTAGGTATCCCTAGAAAATTTGTGGAAGTATGTCGCAGTCTACATACAAACAACAACGCCCAGGTTATGTATAATAATGAGGCAACCGAACCTTTCCAAACCCTCACTGGAGTTAGGCAGGGATGTGTCCTGGCACCCCTACTCTTTAATTTGTTTACCACTGCTCTAACAACTATTGTTGACAACAAACTGACTGTCAGAGGAATAGGTCTCAGATACCGTTTTGATGGCGGTCTCTTTAACGTAGGGCGCTTTAGAGCTTTCACGAAGACACGCACACGATTCATTTGTGATCTCCAGTATGCAGATGACTGTGCACTTTTAGCCTCTACGCCGGAAGAGCTTCAAGAACTTTTAGATGTGTATGCCCAGAGCTATGATTCCTTAGGACTTAAAATCAACATTGGAAAGACTAAGATTATGTCAACTCCTCATCAAGTGAACCAAATAGACATTACACTTAACGGAAATTCTCTTGAAGTGGTGGATCAGTTCAATTATTTAGGCAACGTTGTTAATGACAAAGCAAACATGGACAGCGAGATTCGCAATAGAATTAACGCTGCATCTAGAGCACTCTGGGGACTTAGAGAGAGAGTATTTGACAACCACGACCTTGCTTTGTCAACGAAAATGGCTGTCTACAGAGCAGTTGTCATTCCAACACTGCTATATGGATGTGAAAGCTGGGTCACTTACCGTCGTCATGTGAAAGAATTAGAACGTTTTCAGCAAAGACATCTCAGAAGTATGATGAAAATCCGTTGGTTCCATCACATATCAAACGTGGAAGTACTCAGGAGAGCAAACAGCCTTGCAATTGAGGTGCTTATTTCAAGAGCACGCCTAAGATGGGCAGGTCACGTTCATCGTATGCATGATAACCGCCTTCCTAAATGCACACTTTATGGTGAATTGCTAAGCGGTAGGAGAAGGCGTGGCGGTCAACGAAAGAGGTTCAAAGACGCTCTCCATGAAAATCTAAAATCCTGCGGTATTGCAGACGAGCAATGGGAACAACTTGCAGCGGACAGAACCGAATGGCGAGGGGTTGTGGCCAGCTATCAAGGAAATGTTGCTGCAAGAAGGCCGAATCCAAGACCTAACCAGGTCTATGTTTGTCCTGACTGCGGTCGACATGTGCTCTCCCGAATTGGCCTCTATAGCCATAGTCGTGTGCACCGTAGATGAATGGGAATTACAATAGACTACACCTGTTACTTGTTTTTTATTGTACACAATTTATCGACTGTAACATTTTCATACTCGGACTCGAGTAACGGCTAATAATAAAATATAAGTGAATATCATAGCAATATGTACATATAGTTATATCATAAATACTGATTATAACATCTCGAACTGTGCAATTAAATTGTAATTGCTGGGAAATAAATGTATTCTATTCTGTTCTATTCTGCTCTGCTCTGCTCTGCTCTGCTCTGCTCTGCTCTGCTCTGCTCTGCTCTGCTCTGCTGTGTTCTGTTCTGTTCTGTTCCGTCTCTCTAGTGTCCGGATGGCCTATGTCTAAATTTAAAATATTAATTTGATATTTTAAGGGAGTCGGAAGATATTGCAGAAAAACTGAAATTTATTATCCCCTTTTTAAAGGATATAAAAGACTACAATTATTTTTCGATATACTATCAGTTGCAGAAATATCAGGAAACAATTTTAACCACCTTGTATACCTACTATTTTTAAAAAGTTTTCAATGACTCTATTATAGGAAAGTTTGTTTTGATATTCCGCGAAGCAGAACAAATATCAATTTATGAATTTTGAGGCAATTTAAAAAAATGTAATTATCTGTTTTAAGAATGAAATGTTCCCATTTCATATCTCTTCTTGCAAGCATTATAAATTGACTTAGTAAAGTGAGTTTTTTAATTTAATCTTATACTGTATTATATACAACATAAAGTATACTAATTATTCTAATAAAGATACAAAAGTAAATTAATATATGCACGCATTATATTAAATCATTTAATCGTAAATCATAGTTATTTGATCGATCAGTTCAGGTAACCTCAAAGGTGCAGTTAAAACAGTGACAGAAACAGTAAAACATTGAGAACATGCAACTTATATTTTATCGATAATTTATATTTTACATTTTCACTACACTGAAGTGGTTCGGTTGAGTTTATGATCAACACGTTAACGGTGTGTGCTACAGAATGTTGGCAGATAACTTACAATACCACTTGGCTCTGCATATTTTCAAATAATACCATTAGGTGGTGGCAAAAATACAGAGTGTTCAGTTTCAATCATTTCTTTGCTTTTTCCTTTGCGTTATTATTTAAAGTGATTAAAACTGAGCCGGCGAACAAATAGTTGATGAATCACATTTCATATTGTATGGGATGTTAAAATAAGTATAAATCCTAGCTTGTAAAAATCGGATGATTGGCCGTACGTACCCGTATTAGGAGAACGGTTTCATAAAATATAAGAATTTGACAAAATCCTCGTGGGATACTATATGGTCTAATATTGTTCATCTAGCAGCCTTATTTTTTTGCAGTCTTCTAATTCTTCATCATTAATGCCACCTACTGCACCAACTATTTTTTCTTCCATTGTAATGATTTTAATTTTTAAACTGACAAAAACAATGACATCTGTTATAATCTGTTGATATTACGGGACGAGTGCGATAAGTCACTTTTGTCATCACCGTTAAGCTGAAAAGGCTAAAAAAACATATGAAAATTATTTATTTGCATTTCTTATTTTAAAATATTAAATTAGGTACGTTATTGTAGGGACTACATCACACGCTTTATTTGTAAAATAAATTGTATGGCCTACTACTACAACTTCTAATTGATAAAGAATTTATCACACGGTTCCAACCTCGTAGTCAACTAGGAAAAACAAGTCAATCGTTTGCATCTATGCTATTTTTAACTGACTTTGGATTTAAAAAAAAAAAAATGCAGAATTTTAACCTTTGGCAGAACATCGAGGAAATAGTTATTGTTTCCATTAACAAAAGCTGACGTCTTTTCCGATTAGAACGGATGTCAAAAAAATATCGGAATATGTGTAAAATTTCACATTTAACAGAAGACGACACATTTACCTAAAATGTTAAATGAATACGTTTAAAAATAAATGTGAAAGTGAGGCAGATTTGCACATGGGGCACGCAAGATCACGAGTCTCGTATATCGAAATTTAAAAAATACAAAATTTCAAAAGTTATATGCTAGTGTTAAAAAAGGACTAATGATATAAGGTTGAAATATTAACTTACAAGGGCCTACACCTCAACGATACTGGAAATAAAAGTGGTGAATCAGAGTCTGTTGCATCAAATTGCAAAAATTTGACACACGGCAAATATTCAAAAAATGAAGAAATCAAACTGGAGTTATGTCTATTTCAATCCTGAACAATTTTTCTGTAAAACAATGTTTGATCCGGCAGCATATTATTGTTGGGCCTTCCCTGAAGCACTGATGAAAGCTTTGCAAAAGAGAACTTTTAAATTCTGCAATTTTTTTTTCTATAGGCCAGACGAAATAGGAAGAAGTCGTTTTTGAAGAAATCGCGAATGCAGCACCAAAAAGGTTCCAATAACGTGCACGCTTCCTATGTAATGAATATAATATAATATGATTTGATGGAGGCGAGCGTAGATGCGTCGTTACTATGTACATACTTCCATATGCGATGTAAAGCAACGTTAGGCGCGGTTAGTAGTTGAATGGGTGACCGTTTCAAAAAAGACTGTGTCCTCGCCTCACATATCTTCCAGCGGCTTGTATATCAGTGTATTCGTGGAAGCTATGCAACCTTAGGCGAGGGTTGTATAGGTGATATACCATCCTTCGGAGGGGATGTAAAGCCGTCGGTCCCTTGTCTATTAAATGTTAGGCAAGTAAAACATCCCTACTCTTCTTAAGGGAAGAGGTTCGGCAAAATTCCTGGTTGAGGGTAGCTCGTCTACAGGCGTCGGTGATAGGCCTCAATAGTGGAAATAGACCGACGTTAAATAAATGTTTAAAACAAATATGATTTGATTGTAGATTGTTCCAGGCGTCACTTGGCTCTGAGTAGCCTTACGTCACTTCGACCTAAACGATCTTTTGTGATTTACGCTACATCTAGTTGTTGCCCAGGATTCCAAGACTTTTTACAAAGCTTGAGATTTTCCTGGTAATTCCCTATATCTTCAGGCGTTAATTCCTCCTGCTCTAGAAACTTTAGCCTAGTGCGGATGAATATTGTGCATTCACAAAGTATATTATGTTCCGCAGTTTCAGTTGCAGTATCAGAATATCTGCATTTGTCGTTTACTGCCTTACCCATATTCTTGAGACAATATCTCAAGGGGCAGTGGCCTGTTGGAAGGCTTATTATCAGCCTTAATTCGGGCTTTTCAAGTTCGAGAAGCCTTGTTAACATTCTTTGCCGAATAAGTTATTTTTCGCTTATCTTTAACCTGGAGTATTCCTCCAGTAGAACTTTTCCTGATCTTTTTCCCATTTCTGGATCTCCTCCGTTATGTGTCCTCTGGCCAGGTCACAAAACGGTTCAGTTCCAATGAATTGTGCTTCAGCTCCTTTTTTCGCAAAGCCGTCAGCAAGTTCATTACCTTGTACTCCCTCTTGCCCTGGCACCCACATCAAGGTAACCTTGTTGTTGTTGGCCAGTTGCTTCACGGATTATCTATATTTCCAGGCAATTTTAGGTTTGAAGGTCTATACCCTAAGCATTAAAAGCTCTAAGGTCCTATACCTTAGAGCTTTTAATGCTGCCTGGCTATCTGATAGTATATAGATCTTTGCTTTTCGAATGCCTTTATTTAGGTATTCCTGGGCACACAGATATATAGCATGAACTTCTGCTTGGAAAGTGGTTGGGGCGTTGCCAAGGGCTATGGATAGCCTAGGTTTAGGCCCTGCTACGCCCATTCCTGTCCCTTCAGCCATCTTCGATCCATCTATATACCAGATGAGTGACCCTTGTTCCAATCGCAGTGCCTCCATCTTGCTCATCTGACGGCTTTCGATCGATTAGCACATTCAAAGTCCTGTTTGATTGGCATTGAGTCAGTGAGTTTGGTCATGGACTCCAAATGACTAACTTCAGAATCCTTAAGTGATCAACCAGATTGCCTGGTTTAAATGTGCCTGATGCAGTCGTAGGGCACTAAGTGCTGCCTCCTTCCTCACATGCAAGTGCAATGGAAGTAAGTCAAGCATTGCCTCCATAGCTGCTGTGAGACACGAGTGATATGATGTGATTTTTATATTAATACAAGATCTGTGAAATAAATATTACAATTTTAGGTTGAAATATAAATTTGTTTATTTATAAACAATCAAAAATCTAAAAAGTTCCATATTTTCCTTCCAAATTTCTAATAGTTTTTTAACCAGTAGGCTTTTAGCACTATTAAGCCATGTTCATTTTAGTAGAAAAGTTAAGGAGTAATATTAATTTATAATGAAAAAATTTGGAATTGAAAAAATGGTCCATTATTATCGAAAAATATATGTGAAAAGCTAAGATTTAAGCCGAAAAAAATTGTCTTTACTGTCAGACCCACCTACAGTATTTATAAATTGTTCATTACTATGCAGTAATTTTCGATACTAATTTTAGTGAATAAACCAAATAGGATAGGTACAGCAATTGTATTGGACAAGAATAAAAGATAAATCAGTGCCTATTAAATAGGGCAAATAAAAAAATGGGTTACCTATCTTGGTTTTTATGATACCGTGAGTTGTTTAGAGATTTTTTGTTTTTTAAAAGAAAAATCTTGTTAGGTTGCGTACCAGAAGTCTTTGGATATCACGGCACACTAAGCATCAATATCTGCCAAGGTTCATAGCATGGCCACCTAAACTTAATACAATAAAATGGCTATTAACTGTCATTTTAAAAATAAATGTCATGGTGCAATACATGGATGAAAAGAGAATTTGAAGACTAATCAGATAAGTAAAAAATATATTCAACGTACCATTTAAAATAACAAAGTTTGGGTCATTTCCGCTTGAACCGGAAGTTGAAGAAAGTGTTTGATAGGTTCAAAACAACAATAATTATGTAATATACAACTCTCCCGAAATTCAAAATATTAACTTGTTAAATAGCAAAGTTACAAAGTGCTACATGTTTCCTGTGTCGCCCGGTACAACATAAAATGCTGTGTATCAACACTTTATTCGAGTCTAAGACAGGGCTATAAGGTATTTTGGCGACAATTAACAGTCTTTCGTAATGTTTAGGAAAAGCTAAATAACTTTAATTCATTTGATAACTGCATGCACAATTATTGCACATGCTTGGTAACTGTTTTAGACACAAAAATACATCAAACAATCCATACTAACAACTACTTCTCTGGTGAAATGGCATAAAAAACATTCGCTTGTAAGATAAAATTAAATTCGCTTCAAGGTTACAGGTAATAAACTAACACCTTTGCATTAAAAAACGTGTCAGCGAAGAAGCCAAAAGAAAATTACATATCACATAGTACTAGCATACTCAAGTTCGCTGAAAAGTTAAATAATGTGATGGTTAAATTATTGATAGCCAGTGGCTGTGCATATCTTTTAAGACTTAAATAAACATGGGCACTCTATTATTATAAAATAGATTAGGTGTGCAATAAATCGGCACTTATACTTATGACTTGTCACAAGGAATTTTCTTGGCAAATATATTGCTGAACGATGAAGGGACAAAAAGCAAATAAAGGACATGAAACAGGGTGATTCATGAGAAGAGGGATCCGACTTTGCTAAAAGACAAATAACATTGAAGTGCTCTTGCATAAAAATGATTAAAAGGTTCAATTTTTGATATATAAGGTGTTTTATAGTTTTTGTAAGAATAATTGTTTCGCCTTGTACCTGAAATACGTAAGTTAGTTTTTATAATTGTTTAATAATGTCGAATTATTTAGATTTAATTGCTTTTCAAATGTTTTTTGTTTATCTGTGACACCCAATTAAAATATAGCTTCAATCCTAATCTCTGCCAGCATGCTGTTGGTAATCTAAATCAGCATCTTGCGGACATGACCAAATATTGCAAAAATCATGAGGTAAAAATTAATCCCCTTAAATCACAAATAGTCCTTTTTGTACTAGAAACCGTTATAATGGTGTAAAAATCTCGATCGTGCTTAAAATCGAGATTGAAATTATAACAATATTGGATGGAATATGCGAAAAATCTAGGCATTTTTTACAAAAGACATCCTCAACTTTAAAATTAGGAAAAAACTCTGCGAGTCCTTGGTGTTTCCTGTTTTTGATTACTGTGATATTATATATTACCCTTGCTTAGATTCGGCCACAAAATATCGTATACAAAAGGTGCAAAATACTTGCTATCATTTCGTCTGTGGGCTGCGTAAATTCGATCATGTAACATGTAAGTATTTGTTAGTTTTAGTTCATCGTCTTATTACTATCTCTACACGTAGCTATCTTAGAAATAAATTAGTATATCGTAACAAATTCATGGTGCAAATATAAGAGGAAATTATATTCTAACAATGCCACATCATACGACTGCCACGTTTCAAAAATCCTGCTGCTAAGAATCAATTCCTTGCATAATACGTTTAAACTTTATTCAGTTAATTCTTTTCATTACCACCTTAAACATTTCTTACTAAACTCGTAAGAATGCATATACTTTTTTATATTATTCTCCAATGATCATTGCTAGTACATCAATGTCCTTGCTTTTACCAAAATAATCGAGTATGACCTCTCCAACTAAAATATTTTCGAAAGGGCGGTGTTGCCACTTATACATATAACTGGCAACATCTTCGTTATTTTAAATGGAATATCCTGTATATTTTTGCATTATTTTGGATCGTCGTCCCTTTCTGAGTAACTTTTGTTAATATTCCCCTATACCTGTCTCAAGCCGTTTTCGAGATAATAAATAATTCTTCTCTCAATTTATTGCCAAAAATTTAACGTTCACTAAATCGTGTTTTCTCCTACCTACGTAGCAATTAAAAGATAATTTGTTAGTTGCGGCTAGGCAAGGCCTGACTGCATCTCCTCCATTGATCAAATGTTTTGAATATCATACAGAGTAAGTTAGAGAACGCTTTCTATATGTGACTTAGAAAAATGCACGAAAGTCAATTTTTTGAAGTGGAATGCCCTGTATATTATTTCTGATTCGGAAAGGTGATACATTTACCTATTTAAAAAGGTAAAATGCGCACCGTTCTTGATTTACGGGCACTTTTCTGTAACCTTACCAAGAATATTAGTCTTTGGGAAAAATTTTATTCTGCGATATTATAATGACAACAGACATGCTATTTTTCTAAATAAAAACGTTAGTGATATTTGCACTTAATTGGAGTAGCTGTAGCACAAATATGGCAGAAAATAATTATACAAACACAGTTTTAATGGATTTGTTTAATATCCATGGAGAGTGCTATAAGATTATCAGCAGAACTTGTAGAAGATTTAATGAGTAATATTCGGATTTGCCGCAGATGAACAACAAGAAGTTTCTACGAATTCAGAGGAATTTTATAAATTTTGGTTCGTCATTAAGAGAACCAAGAAATTTACCTAAACCTGTGACATCTGATGAGGTAAATGAAATCAGTATGCTGGCATATTTTCATAACAATCCGAAATCTCGTTCAGTACAATGTATGGAATCGTTGTACTGAACGAGATTTAGGATTGTCATATTCATCCATTCCGAGAATACTAGTAAACCATAAAATGCAAAATTATAAAAGAATCCAATTTCACATGCCTCAGGATTATCTACAGAGAATAGAATATTGTGAAATATTACTGGTACGTACGCAAGAGGACCCCAATTTTTTTAAGAAAATTATATGGACTGATGAATCCAAATTTTCTACGGAAGTGATTTATAACACACAGAATCGTCACCATTGGGACACAGACAACCCCCACGTTATTAGAGAGGCTGGTTTTCAAGTCAAATTCAGTTTCAATGTGTTTTGTATGTTAATGGATGACAAAATAAAATATTACATATACGACGGAAAATTGAATTCCAGAAAATATTTAGATACAATTAGAACAGTTGTGGAGGATTTCCTTGATAATCTGTCAATTGAAAAATATAGAACTTGTTGGTATCAACTCGACGGGGCTCCTCCACATTGTACACATGAAACTAGTATGGAGTTGGACCGCATTTTCGATGATCGTTGGGTTAGACGTTTGGGGCTGTGAAATTGACTTCCGAGGTCGCCTGACCTTACCCCGTTAGACTTTTATCTTTGGGGTACTTTTAAACATAGAGTTTATAAAACTTCAATCTACAATAGGAAAGAATTAGAACGTCGAGTGATTCAAGTCCAAACTTTGGACACCATTAAAATAAGAGCTGCTACAACAAACGCCGTTCATCGTCGCATACTAAAGTGTCTGGAAGTTAAAGGTCTACATTTCGAACAATTATTACAGTAGTTTTAAGATTTTTACTATCATTTATTTTATATACAGGGTATTCCATTTAAAATAACGAAGATGTTGCCTGTTTTACGTATATGTGGCAACACCGCACTTTCGAAAATGTTTTAGTTGGAGAGATCATTCTCGATTATCTTGGTAATCAAAATTTCAATGGAATCGGTTAATCCGTTCTCCATATACTTTTAATACTCCACCCACCGTGGATCACCCTGTACGTATATGCATTTACTAAATAAAAAAAAGTTTATTAACATTATTGTCTATAGATGTGATTATTCCCTCTGTTGTCCATGATTTAAATTTTCGTGTAGTTCTTTGTTAATAAATTTTATAGACTTCATGTGATATCAGTTCTTATAATTTATCATAAACCACAATTTAATAGGTTTTCATTTTGTTTAGATTTCAGTTTAATATTATAATAAAATGGTCTGTTATAGTGGTTTACTAAATAATTGATTTCATATTTTCAATTGACTAATTATTATTGTATAAGTATTTTATACGTGTAATAGAATCTACTAAGATACAAAAAAAAAGAAAGAAAACCTAGGACAACCACTGTTTACAGTGGGTATATAATATCTTAATGCAGAAATAGGTGGATATCTACCTGCACCGATGCTGAAATAAAGTATGAATTTTATTGGGTTGAGTTTCTAGAAAACAGTAGCTATACCGTCATAAAATAAACAAGTGAAATGTAAAGCACATAAATGTAACACTACAATTTTTTCGCCTTGATTTCTATAAACAGGCGTGGTTTAACAATACAGATAAATACCAGAAGGTATCGAAAGTTTCGCATTGATGGAAGCTATGGTATTCCTTCTAATGTGTTATAAAAGAAAGGATAAGTTAGATGATGTGAAGTAAAAGCCAGTGGGATGCTTGTAAATAATGTATTGGCTTGGATCGTGTACTGCCAGATAACAGTCCAATGTGGTAATATCAAAATATAAGTACCATCAAGCTGTCATAAATAGCAAATTTATTACTGCTACTTCTGAATTTTTTATTTGCAACTGAATATAAAGGTAAAAGGATATTACTTAACTACTATTTGTCGTACCTTGTAGAATTACGGTAGGTAATAAATTAACAACAGAATCTAAAATAATAAAAGCGGCGAATATTCTGCAACTATACATTTTATCCAATTCGCTGAATAACAACTACAATTCAAGTAGTCTAGAAATACACCGGCCAGCAAATAAACGACTACTTTGGAATATTTTACGCAGGCGCTTAAACATTCATTAACTTAACTGTAGAGTAAATACATTATTGAAAATAATAACTGAGCAAATTGTAATATAATTTTATCATATTTTCTTGTTAAATATCAAAGCTAGTATTTCATAGAATAGTTATAAATATAATAATAAAAGAATAGTTACAATGCGGACTTCGTTTATTAGTTTTGTTCAGATTTCTCTGACATATGTTTCGGCCTTGCGACCATTATCAAAGAGTCTTAAGATTTTTTAAAACTCTACAAAAACTAAACAATAAGCCAAGTGCGTATTGTAACTATTCTTTTGAATATTTATTATTATTATATTGAATATGTTTCATCAAAAAGCTACCGCGGATTCCATACAATTAATAATATTTCATAAAAATCTGATGTTTCTATTAGTACCACAAATAATCAAATTACCCATATTCCCCCGAAACCAGAAAGTAAACTCAATTTAAAATAATTCTGCAGCTAAAATTTTTAATTCTACTCTCCCCGAAAAACGCAACATATAAGTACGTACAAGAATTGATGCAAAAATTTATGGAAAAGGGCTCAGTTGGTAACAGATAGCATAACGCAATGCTATGGAAGTTGCAGTTTTGGGAGCATTTGGTTAGGAGGATCAGCAGTTTTTATCAGAAGTATCTAGAGCAACAGATGTTTCACACAGCATTGTAGAACATTACACAAACACAAATCTCATCCACCTAGAATAAAATAGCACTAAATGTATGAGGATGATCCTGACCGTCGGCGTCGTCTCGAATTTTGTGAAGTAATTAGTCAAAGTTTAAGTGCCATTTCAAAGCTACTATACAAAATTTGTTTCTCCGACGAATGTATATTTACTCTCGATGGATTAGTCAGTAAACACAATTGCAGATATTGAGTCGAGAGTAAATCAAATGTAATTTCATACTCAAAGACCCCAAAAATTGAATGTTTGGTGTGGTATCCTAGAAGATCATATTAATAGAAACCGTTTTCATTGGCAAAAACCTAAATAGTGAGTCTGATTTCGAATCATTTAGAGATGCAGTTGATCCCCAAATTACTGAAACATTACAAAACGGCAAGACTCCTTCAGCTTGCATTTCAACAAAACGGAGCACCCCCACATTTTGCTACGACTGTGAGTGAATGGATTTGGATAATTGATTTTGCCTCACATATTACGCAAGGGTATTGTTGTTTAATGGAGTTGTTTTTCTTGGACACCCAAAAACACACTATCCTACACGGTTTCTTAATGATACATTCACTGATTGTTGCAGATGTAGAAGAGGTCTGGTGATGGAATGGCCACTTTGTTCACAAGATTTGAGCCCCTTAGACTTTTTGCAAATCAATCAAATGCCAGATAATTTACGATAAAGTATTGTTCAAGAATGTCAACAATTAAAAAATTATGGGGTGTTCTACTTTATTTAGTGCCTCCTCTATTTATCTATTTAATTACTTTATACAAGGTGTCTCGCGATATTTCTGCTGCTGATAGTACATCCAAAAATAATGGTAGTCTTTTATATAAACTTATTTCCGAAAATGAATAATAAGGGAAGATCCCTTTAAAGAGGATAATAAATTTCAGTTTTTCTGCAATATCTTCCAACTCCCTTAAAATATCAAATTCATATTTTAAATTTAGCCATAGGCCATCCAGACACTTTTTTACATGGTACCAGTCAAACCCTCTTTTCTGCTTAAGGGGTAGTTTTAGGGAGTGAGGGTCAGTATTTTTTATTTCTAACGACATGGAAATACATTTTTTGTAATAATTTTTACAAATATGAAATAATTAAAAAAGTTATGAGGTAAATACTGACAGTCACCCTCTAAAACCACCCCTTAAGCAAAGTTTGACTGATACCTTGTAAACTAGCTTCCAGATGGCTTATGACTAAGTTATTCATTCTCAAGTTCATACAAAAGACTACCATCGGTTTTGGATGTGATTTTGAACCACCTTGTAAAAAAAAATAGTATTAAAAAAATGTATAAATTTTTTTGTGGAGATCAATATTTGGCAAAACTTGTATATTATAAGATACATTCGATTCTATGCTGTACTTCTGTGACAAGTTGTGTATACAGAATTCCTAAATCTAGCGGATATCGCAGAATGCAAAAAAAGAAGTAACGGGTTGAGGTAAATAATTAATGACAATGTCAGCGCGTATCTTGATACTGTTGTTTACATCTTAGAGAGCAAAACATTTAAATTGCATTATAATTTGAGTAATTGCAAAAATTCTTTAACTAGATAATCAATTCGAGACAGTGGATATGTGGAATTTAATTATTTGCTAAAGCAGACGTTAAAATTGTTGCCTGATTGCTGTTTATCTTGAACGCAACATCCTTCTGTAAGACCGTTTAAAATCTTACTTTCCTTCTGATTATATCCGCTGAGAGTAAAAGTTGAAGACGAGCGTTGCCGACCCACACAGTAACGGCCCATTTCTTGTGGTATTACATTAAACTTTGTTAAAAGCTATTAAACATTTGTACATAAGTTTTCATTTTAAAATCATAATACCTGTGGCAAGAATGTTGCCACTGACATACCTATCTTCCTACATGAGAGATTGGATACCACCGTAAACCAAGTTGACGAAAAATGTGAAGATAAACAATTATAAATAGAGGAATTGGAGTTTTGGGGGCGGTACATTTTAAATTTATGATTTTTTTAAAACTTTTTTGTTTCGTGGTAATTTTTATATAATAAGTCCGTTTGTTCTTTTTTGCTTTCTGTTATTTTCTTTATTCCGTCCAACTCAGTTTTATTTTCTATAAAGGACTGAGACTGGCATAAGTGAGTGCTTAGGGGCAGCGAATGTCTAAGACCGGCCCTGTCTATTGATATGATAGCTTTGTGCCTTGTATCAAACATCATTGGTAAAAGTCTCTTAAACCAGGAATAGAGTATTTCTAGTTGCCTAATAACTCCCAAAAAATAATACAAATAAGGATTTCGTACTTGGTAAATAACTGTTCTTCAAAAATACACTATATATACACACTAAACCTATTGTTTGTATAGAAAGTGTAGAGAAAAAGATACAAGACTAGTTATTTATCAAGTAGATTTTACTATTAAACCTATGAGCATCAGAATCTGTAAAATGTGTAAATACTTTGGAGAAGTGTTCAACTCCGCTGTAAGAGATGGCGTCGTAGAATGGAAAAACAATCCGCTGGATGAGTGAAACAGACTACTAGCACAGTCCTTAGATGACAAAAAATAGCTGTAGTAACATTTCCAGACATAGAAAGAGCGTTTGATAATCCGACAACCGATAACACACTCACTAACGAGGGCACTATCAAACAGATGAGTGCCAACAATGATCTGTCGGTGAATTAAAGCCAGCCTAGACAGTAGTATAATCCTACTGTCTATCCATATATCCAATCTAGACCAGGCCCCCATTGAAGCGAAGGTGAGCACAGGCTGCCCCCAAGTAGGAGTATTATATCCACTACTATGGGCAACCCTGGTGGACGAATTCCTCCAGAAACTGCCCACAGACAGCTTCTATTGCATAGGATATGCTGATGATCTAGCAGTGAGCCCTAAATGTTGTCGAGAAATGGTGTTGTAAGGAAGGACTCTGTATAAATCCCCACAAAACCACCCAAAGAAATTCCATTTGCCTGTGAGGTAAAATATTCAGGAATCGTCTTTGACCAAAAATTAACGTGGAATTCCCACATCCAAAAACAATCGCCCTCGGAATATGTAGGCAAATGTGTGGGAAAAACTTGGTGCTCAGCCCCAATATGAATCTGTGGTTATACACCAGGGCAGTGAGACGCATGATAACCTATGGATCAGTGCCCAGTGGTATGGTGGACTAAGACTGTGCAGTCGGGAGCAATAAGGTTGTTAAGTGACGTACAAAAGCTTGCTTGCCTGTGCGCCACGAGGGCCATAAAAACTGCTTCTCCTGCTGACTGGAGGTGTTCTTGGACTTGCCACCATTACACATATTTGTACAAGGCGAATCTTGGTCAGCAACATGGGACAGAGTGCCAGAAGTTATATGCAGGGATGAAGGCAAATCTCATTCTAGGTATGTACACAGACGTAATGGTCCCAAGGTATAACTTCAATAAGAACTTTCAGGTCGTTATACCTGTCAGGGGGATTGAAGAAACGGTCCACCTATAACAGCACAAATAGTCTGGTACACTGGCGGCTCCAAGATGGAACAGAGGGTCGGAGCCGGGACATACGGGACAAGGTCAAAGGTCAGTATCCCAATAAGTCTAGGGAAATACGCAACGGTATTTCAGGCTGAAGTGACAGTCAGACACTGTTGCGTAAGGGAGATTATAGGACAAGGTACTGTTAACCAGTCGATTGTCATTTTCTCTGATAGCCAAGCGGCAATAAAAGCAATCGGTTCCATGCAAATCAACTCAAGATTGGTGTGGGATTGCTTGACGGCTCTTACAGAGCTGGGAAGTCAGAACAGAGTGACCCTAGCATGGGTACCAGGATATGAGGGACACAGAGGAAACGAAAAGGCAGATGAATTGGCAAAAGAAGGCGCACTCAAAAAACCGTTATTACCGGAGCCCTTTTGTGTCATGGCAAAGCCATGCATATGAGCAGCCACTAAGGAATAGGTGCAAAATAAATCTCTGGAATGGTGGAAGAACCTCTCAAGGCAGAAATAGACGAAAACAGTTCATTAAGAATCGGCCAAATTCACGGAAGATCTACTAAGCCAGAATAGGCAGGCCACCAGAATAATAGCGGGCCTTCTAACTGGGCACTGCCGGCTCAATCGACACATGAGTCTAATGATCCTGGCAGAGGACGCAACATGCAAGTTCTGTCAAGAGGAAGAGGAAACCTAGTTCACGTATTGTGTTTCGTAGGAAAAAACTAGTGCATATTCATATATCAACCTCACTTGTTTATTTAGGTTTTTAGTTTTATTCAGTGTTACTGATATCTCAGCTTCAGGGCGTCGACAGATATATAGGTATCAATTATTACTTGTACAGTACATTAGGATTAAGTTTATGTTTGTTGATAATAGTCTGTAAACAAATTATTACTTATTAATTGTGGACATAACGCCAAAAACCAAAGGGCTCCTGTATTACGTATTGTTTATATTTAACTAACTGTAGTTCTTTTGTTTTTATTATAATTTTCAAATATTTGTGACATATTTTGATGGTACCATTCGTAGTATGAACAGTTAATTCTTTGGGAGACGTTGTTGGACTTACCAACTGTGATGTTTTACTAAATATAATATTAAATTCCGTAATTAAATTTGAGTTGTGCTAAGTTTTCCAAAACTTTCACAAAACATAAATCTCTCAAACAGCAAGTACTTATAGCATAAAACAGAACAAAAATACGTACTGAACAAATACCACAGCGAGGGAAATTTCTTGCTTTGGTATAAATTCATTGTAAAGTGATTGTGAAATTAATTAATCTTTGTTTACACAAAGATGCAATCTATCTTGGACGAAAAACCGTGAGATAACCGGTAGCGGTTCGTAATCGCTCCCGTCATCGCATCATTAGTGACTTGTGTCTTTGCTTATTTCATATCGGTATTTCTTATCTCGAGCCTCAATCGACGATTGGATTTATTTATAAACCCCATTGCAATCATTGTATTCGATATATTAAAACATGACAAACAAAAACTGCTCTCATGTATAAAATGTTGAATCCCATCGTATGCAATTAATGTATTGTTTTTTTTAAATGATTGATTGATCGATAAGTACCTTATTAATTTTTTCACACCAAAGAATTTAAAAATAATAAACACCCATCACTTTTATTATCTAATGAATATTTATATCCCAAAACAATTACTATGTTTCACTGTTTTATTCTTTTACATTCAAATTTTCCTTCCGAAATTATTTCTAACCAGTAACCAGTCGAATCTTTTCGAATGTGAATATTTATTGAACAACATTAATATTACATTTCACCAAACTGTACGTGGTACATTACGCACATGGCGAAGACCTATCAGAAAAGGCAAAGTAATTGCAATAAATTCGGTACCTCTCGTTCTCGACAAGGGTCTCAATATCTCCGAAGAAGTAAAGCAGTGTTTGTATCTGATCTAATCTGTACGAGTGTCGTAGTTGGTGATATAACCTTCGTAATATTGCACTGTGATGGTGTATCTAGACTGAAGTCGTGTATATGGGAAATTCAGATAGTAAATATATGAGGGGTTAAGATCTTGACGGTAGGTTAAAAAAGTCAGAACTAGCGCATTAACTAAGAAAGTTTTGATTCTCTGCCCAGATTCTCCTGCAAATGAATTATAGAAAAAAAGGAATTTGGAATTTGAGAATACTGTTGTTACCACAAGAATATACTGCTTACATTTTAAAAACATAAATGCCAAATTTATAAAAGAGATTGTAGATTCAATAGGTCATGTTTTATTGCACTTCGTCAATATATCTCTTCTATATGGCAGATTTCCCAACAAGTTAAAAACTAGCATAGTACACCCTATCCAAAAAATTACAAATACAATAAAAGCATCTGAATTCAGACCTATAAACACCTTACCTACACCTGAAAAAATCTTAGAACTGGCCGTATACGATCAATTGCTTAGACATTTTGAAAAAAATCATATACTAATAAGTAACCAATCAGGCTTTAGACAGAAACATTCTTGCGAAACAGCGTTCCAACTAACAGTAACAAAATTTAAAAACTTTATTGATCTTGATAATTATGTAGTAGCCGTATTTCTAGATTTACGTAGAGCGTTCGAAACTATTGACCGGGATATACTTATTGAAAAGTTAAAAGGCTATGGTATTCAAGGTAATGTGTTAAATTGGATTCGGGAATATTTGTCAAATAGAAAGCAAATAGTCAAAATTCAAGATTCATTTTCTAGTGAATTGTATAGTAAACATGGAGTACCGCAGGGTAGTATCTTGGGTCCGCTCTTATTTATTATATATATAAACGATATTAACTTATTTGTTGATTGTGATCTTATTAATCTGTTCGCATATGATACATTGTTGGTTTGCAAGGGTCAAAATTTAATGAATACAATGGATAACATGAATATTATTGTCTTGTGCAAAGTGGACGATTATCTTAATATAAATAAATTGAAATTGAATATTGATAAAACAAAAGCAATGATATTAACAAGTAAATTCAAATATAGTAAAATCAATATTAACTACTTCAACTTATCAATAAATGGTGTACCTATCGAGTTTGTAACAGAAATGAAGTACTTAGGATTCAATATAGACAATACATTAACATTATCCAGTCATTTTCATTATATATATAAAAAAATATTTAAAAAAATACACTTTTTCTCTAGAATCTCACAGCATATATCGACTTCAACAAAAATTACAGTGTATAACACTGTTATTAAACCGCATTTTGAATATTGCTCAACTATTATGTATCTTTTTGATCTTAATAAAATTTGTCAACTACAAAAATTGCAAGATCGGAGTATGAGAATTATCCTCAAATGTAACAGATTCACGCCCATAAATACTATGTTGCTGTTAGCTCTAGAATGGCTAAAAGTGTCTGACAAACTGTACTTAAGTGCAATGATCTTTATATGTAAAATTGTGAACAAGCTACAACCCAGTTATTTTAACGAATTTATTGTATTTAATAATGAAATCCATGGACACTATAAAAGGACAAGATAATATTCACTTAAGTCAAGTACACAAAAAAAAGTCTATGAATTCGTTATTCTTCAAAGGGATTGACCAATTTAATAAACTATGTCCTAAAATAAAGAATAGTCCTTCGGTTAAGCTATTCAAATACAAATTGATCGAGCATATTAAACAACGGTCATGCAGTGTCATAGTTGTTAAATCCCTGTCAAGCTTTATATTTCTTTTTCCCATTTGTGTGTTTTTATGTCTCTTTTTATATTAGTATTTTTATGAATATTTTATTTTTAATTTGATATTTGTATTTTCGATACTTGTATCTTTTTGATTTTATATTTGTGTTTTTAATGCATGTGTATTTTTTTTAGATTTTTAGATGTTATACTTATATTTGTAAATTTTAGCGTAGCTACTTATCAATAATATCCGTATTTGTTATTTTGTACAATGATAGTAGTAAAATAGTGATGCACTTTATAATGAAGTCTATTTATATTTTTATATATATTTATATATTAGATTATTTCCTATTTAATAAAGATTACTTACTTACATACACATATACATGCTGAAAAAACATAAAAAATTGAATTACGGCTAACTTGGCCAAAATTTAGCCGAATTTGATGAGATTTTAGACGAAAGTAACTTATATGACCAAGTAATAGCCTGCCAAATTTTAGCAAAAAATATCCAATAATTTGTTCGAAATTCCATTTTTAGTCCAAATTCCACAAAATTTTCAAAACGTTCCTCAATTTGCCCAAATGGTCGTACGAATTTTTTTTACCAAAATGAAGGTTTTTTTATGTACTCTCACGTGATGTAACTAAAAATAACTTTTTTTGTAATTTAGCCGATTTTTTGTGTATACAGGGTGGATTAATAATAGGCCATAGTTGTTTGGGCCAAAATATGAGGATATAACCAAATATGCTTTAGTAAAATGTTGCTGTGAAAAAAGATACGGTGTCAAAGTTCAAATTATTTTTTCGTTTCTTTGCAATAACTCAACAGCCTTGACTCATCTTCGCCAAATTTGCTAGAGGAAGTTTTTTATTCTAAGAAACAATAATTTATGTATTATATCACGTTAGATCATAGCGGGAGCCGCTGGATCTGTATCTGATGAGGAACTTTTTTCATTTTTTTCTTTTGACGAAACATTGTGATACTTCTGACCAGAAAATCTGATGAGGGTATCATTTCCACGTATAAAAGGTACACTTGATATAACTCGATTACTTTGTTCCACACAGTTCTTCTCTTGAGTTGATGCATAGACTAAGGACTTCATATGTCCCCACACATAATAATCCAAAGGATCATAATCATAACTCCTTGGTGGTCAAGCAAATTCACTTCGATCCCGATCCATCTGCGTGGGAAAGTATCAATAAAATAATTCCTGAGTTCAATGGATCTTGCATGAACCACATTCTGTTCCGTATGTCTAGCATGAAAGCACGTAATATATCAGCAAGAGTATTTTGAAGAAAAAACAGATAAGACTCCATTTAAATTTGGAGAAAGGACAAATGGTCCCAATAATTGATCGCCGATAATACCACACCAAACGTTAATCTTAAATTCTTGCTGAAAATGCCTTTCTTTAACGGCATGAGGATTTTCTACGTCCCAGTAATGGATATTTGTCCAGTTAAAAACGCCTCGGAGAGTAAAAGTTCCTTCGCCGATAAATAAAGTGTTCTTAATAAAATTTCGATCCCTGTTGTGTTTATTTAGAACAAATTCACAAAATTGTAGCCTTTGTGGAAGATCCCTTTGAAGTATGTTTTGTACAAGAGTGAGATGATATGAGTAAAAGCGTTATTTACGTAAGACTCTTAGGACAGATTGTTTACTCACCCCTATTGCCGCTGCTAAACGACTTATGCTGACTTGAGGATGTTCATCCACACGAACTAAAATTTCTAGTTCTGATTTGGAGTAATTCGTTTCAGTCGTCCAACATCGTTTCGTGTCGAAATGAACCCGTTTCTCCCAAACGGCGAAACAGATCTTTAAAAATCTTATGGTCTGGCTGTATTCTATTTGGATATTGCAATGAGTATCTTCTCGCTGCAGCACGTCCGCTAAAATTATTTTGTGCGTAAACACATAGCATATCCCTCATTTTCCCATTTGGAAAATTAATATGTCTAGGCATTGTAAATAAAGAAGTTAAAGAAATTAGCTCGAGGAACACAAAAACTGATATTTCATACCTGTTGTATCTTTAAATCCGCATCCGCATGCGGATGACTGTGCACTTTTAGCCTCTACGCCGGAAGAGCTTCAAGAACTTTTAGATGTGTATGCCCAGAGCTATGATTCTTTGGGACTTAAAATCAACATTGGAAAGATTAAGATTATGTCAACTCCTCATCAAGTGAACCAAATAGACATTACACTTAACGGAAATTCTCTTGAAGTGGTGGATCAGTTCAATTACTTAGGCAACGTTGTTAATGACAAAGCAAACATGGACAGCGAGATTCGCAATAGAATTAACGCTGCATCTAGAGCACTCTGGGGACTTAGAGAGAGAGTATTTGACAACCACGACCTTGCTTTGTCAACGAAAATGGCTGTCTACAGAGCAGTTGTCATTCCAACACTGCTATATGGATGTGAAAGCTGGGTCACTTACCGTCGTCATGTGAAAGAATTAGAACGTTTTCAGCAAAGACACCTCAGAAGTATGATGAAAATCCGTTGGTTCCATCACATATCAAACGTGGAAGTACTCAGGAGAGCAAACAGCCTTCCAATTGAGGTGCTTATTTCAAGAGCACGCCTAAGGTGGGCAGGTCACGTTCATCGTATGCATGATAACCGCCTTCCTAAATGTACACTTTATGGTGCATTGCTAAGCGGTAGAAGAAGGCGTGGCGGTCAACGAAAGAGGTTCAAAGACGCTCTCCATGAAAATCTAAAATCCTGCGGTATTGCAGACGAGCAATGGGAACAACTTGCAGCGGACAGAACCGAATGGCGAGGGGTTGTGGCCAGCTATCAAGGAAATGTTGCTGCAAGATGGCCGAATCCAAGACCTAACCAGGTCTATGTTTGTCCTGACTGCGGTCGACATGTGCTCTCCCGAATTGGCCTCTATAGCCATAGTCGTGTGCACCGTAGATGAATGGGAATTACAATAGACTACACCTTTTACTTGTTTTGTATTGTACACAATCTATCGACTGTAACATTTTTATACTCGGACTCGAGTAACGGCTAATAATAATAATCTTTAAATCTTTCCTTTCTCTTTCTTTCTGTTTGTAACCTTTTTGTCGCGTTTGTTTTTCGTTTTCTTTTTGTACATTTTTGTTTCTAAATTCATTTTCATTGAAATTTTTCAAAAATCATAATTTTTCGAAATCAAAATTTTTAAAACTAAAGTTTAGGCCAGCCTACGCGCAGCCCGGCATTTTCACATCTCGCGGAAGGCTCCTCATTTAGATTGAGATGTCTGCGTCAGTATCAAAATTTTAAAAAAGTGTTTAGTACAAAAGTTTTTTAAAATGTGTAGTTTGTAAGTCTAGTTATGTCTGTTTTAGATATATACAATTTTATCACCTAATTTTATCCATCTGCGCTGGTAGGAGTTCAGGTTAAGCTGTTTTTAATTGTCTTTAAACCGAACCAGTCCCATTCCGCCCGACCTTGCAATCCACCACCACGAACGACGTGGTGGCTGCACGGTCGGTCCCCGGGTAGGTTCTGGGGCGGCAGATGTAAATTTTAATTATTAATAAAATAGTATTGATTGATTGATTGAGGAACACAAGAACAAAATAAAATGATTAAATGAAGTAAGTGACAGAACTAAAACGTAACCAAAGCACACTTTTCAATAAATACACTTTGTTTCATTAAATTTGAGTTTGTCTTTTAAAAAATTATTGAAATGTTTAACGGCGCTTTCCTCGAGAACGGTTGGAGTTATCAAGTTGTAGCAACTGTATCTTTTATACGTGGAAATGACGCCTTCATCAGATTTTCTGATCAGAAGTACCACATCGTTTCGTCAAAAAAGATATGAAAAATATTCATCATCAGATACAGGTCCAGCGGCGCCCTATATGATCTAATGTGATGTAATACATAAATGATTGTTTCTTAGAATAAAAAAGTTCCTCTAACAAACTTGGCGAAGATCAGTCAAGAATCTGTTGAGTTATTGCAAAAAAAAACGAAAAATAATTTGAACTTTGACACCCTATATCTTTTTCCATAGCAACATTTTACTAAAGCATATTTGGTTTTATCCTCATATTTTAGCCCAAAGAATCTACCGGTGAACTATGGTCTATTATTAATGGTCCACCCTCTATATGCACGCGGTAATTTCCCAACATTTTAGGTATTATACGTATGCGCGCACAAGTAGACGTGTAATTATTCATTATAAAAATTTCAATATTAATAATAAAAAGTGAATGCGAGCAGTTTTTAAATATTTAGATTAAAAAAAACTCGAGGGTAAGATTTTTTTTTTTTCGAAAATTCACTTGATTTTAACCTCACCACATAAAATTGGTTCAAAAACAAAAATTGAGATAACATCAAATCTTTACGTTTTGAGGTCCTAGGAACCCAAAAAAGTGGTTTTTGAAAAATGTCTGTGTGTGTGTGTATGTGTGTTAGCACGATAACGCCGCAACTACTGAACGGATTTGAATGAAACTTTGCATGTGCGTTTCTTTAGTGCCCCAGAAGATCTGAAAAGGTTTTGGTTTAGATCGGATTACGTTTAATGCCATTTTGACGCAACAAGTTGTTTATTTTATAATTACTTTCAATTTGCAAAGGAACCATTGAAAAGCAGTTAAAATTCTGATTACAACGATATATCACACTTCCACCCTTTCGATTTGGTTTCCGTGAAAAAAATTAAAAACAAAGCAAATATGAAGCATAGATCGCATTTCGCGTAACATGATCGATGCGCGTAGTCGTTACGTCGTGAAACTCGTCACATCACGTGTCAATTCACGTATAAGGTGTTCTTCACTGCTCTAGAAGTAGAGCGGATTAAGTTTAGTGCCGTTTTTAAATATCTATACAGACAAATCGAAGAATTAAACTAGAAATATTCCTCTAAGATCTAGTAAAATTACTGAAATGCTAATGTTTCATTTAACAAAGACAGCCGCGAGCGATCGGATTGCAATTAGCAAATTTTGACGATTGTCATCGTTATCGTTTGTCATCCGATAACGTTGGTGTCATGTCATGTTAATAAGATTTCGGCAATTTTGTAACTTTTAGTGACTGCATTAGTGGATTGTCACAAACTTTAAAGGCAGATGTAACAACATCAATATCATTGCTTTCTGTACCTTCGTTGGTGAATTTATTATAGATTATCACTTTACCAATTTTCAGTTTGTTGCTTTACAAATCTGTAGTATTTAGGATAACTAGACTTTCTTAGTCGTTCAAGCGATGTTAAAGTTGTTAATGTTCTAATTATAACTCGCATAGATGAAATTTGCGTCACTAGCCGCAGGCTAGTGTTGTAAATTCATTAAGTTGAGGGTTTTTTTAGTGCCCCAGAAGATCTGAAAAGGTTTTGGATGAAATCGGATTACGTTTAGTGCTGCTTTGTCACACAACTTAATGCTCTTTTCGGTTTCAAAGATCAACCGACTGGGGAGGTTCCAGCCGCTTCCAGTAGCTGCCGATTTTATTAAACTTTTTATGTAAAAACTCTGAATTTTCTACTACTATATGTATAGTAGTAGAAAACTCAGAGTATTCTTAGTTTCACCAAAATAAACTTATTTTTCTGTCACGTTGCCCCATGCAAAATTTTCTCCACAATCTATATTTACTCCACTATAGAAAAGTGTCAAAGTATGTCTTTAAAGCAATATTTCATGTCTTACCAACCCAAATTATTATGCAAACCATTCTAACCAACCACAATTTTCCACGGAAGACATGAAATAAAACAAATCTGTTATTAGTAGAAAAGTCAGGTTAGCACAATCAAGTTAATGTCGACAACTTTTCAAATTTGCATCGAAAAACTTTATAATTTCGTTTTTTCGATTTAAATCATAAAATTACAGCAAAAACTTAGTAACTTTAGATTTGTAAATACTATTATGGTAGTTGGCAGAACGATTTCAATATCAAATATTGTTGACATATTGTGACTGTTGACGTAATGTTATCAAATAAGCAAAGTTTTATTTATAATGAATGTAAGATAACCATTTTATAATAATACTGTTTTACTATGTTGATTTCCTTCCTTTCTAGAACCGATTGTTTGAAAGATTTAATTACAAATGTAAAATTTTCTTATTGATTTTACTGGTTGTATTTTTTATATGTCAATACAGTATATACAAATATACGCCAATTGAGGAGGAATTTTACAAACTTGGTGAGCCAGGTGAGCTAAGAGTAAAACCATTGTAAATCATATGACATATTGTATAAGCATATCTTTTAGGAGGACTTCTTTCTATCGATTTTAAATCCCCTACTAAGTATTTAATCAATACTCCAACATGCAAAATACCAGATATTGACCCTTTTTCCGCAGATATTGCTGATTATTACCATAAATTGGAATACATACCATGCAGAAAATTGGAATTGCTAACATATATTGAGAAACAAAATGGGTCTGTAATTTTGCACGTTAATACTAGCCTTCTACGTCATTACAGCAGCTATAAGATAACCTGTTGTTATTCTAAAATAATTAGAAATGATAAAACAGACCCGGATTTTGTTATTACGTGAGTATAATTAGTATTACAGTGATCAGTTAATCATCATTTGATTCAACAAAAATATATATTCATGCCTTTATCTGAAACGTCCAAAACCTAGAGCTCGTTTAATCCTTGTTAATTTTATGTATGAACATTAAAACCTTATACTTTAAAAAGTTCTCTATATTCAACCAACTAAGACTATTTAACATGTCATCTATCCTAGTGTATATATTACATTTTAATATAACTCGCATCGCTCTGTTTTGTAACTTGTGTAATCGTTCTAGATCGGTCTGATTAGCCATATACAGGATTGTACTACAATAGTTAAAATGCGTATTATAAATTAGTATTATACCATTATAAAAAGTTTTTTCTTGCATTTGTTAATAAGTAGCAACTAACTCGTTTAAGAACGCCGGCTTTTTTTGAAATTTTTTTATATGTAAAATCCACATACTTTTAAAATTTAAATTGCAATCAACAATAACTCCTAGATATTTGATTTCCAAGACCAATGACAGATTTACTTCTTGAAGCTATATATTACTATAAATTTGTATCTTTGAACCATTTGAGATTCTACTGATTACTTATAAGTAAATGAGCATACTTCTTGTTTTTGTGATGTTCAGTTTCAATTTATTTGTTTCCAACCATTTAGAAACAAGTTCTAAATCATGATTTATTTTCCAATCCAACTCTCTAGGATCATGTTCATCAATATAGACTATAGTGTTGTCAGCAAAAAAGTAATATTTGCAATTTTTAAAGATTATTAACATACCATTAACATATATTACAAATAACTGAGGGCCAAGTATGCTCCCCTGAGGCACTCTCATGAATATAGGCAGCTCACTTGATAATACATTTTCACATTTCACCCTTTGCCTTTTGTTTTTCAAATAACATTCAAACCACTTCCATACTACATCATCGATTCCATACTTGCTTAGCTTATCTCATATGATCTCTCTATCGATTGCCTCAAATGCTCTTTTCAAATCTAATAATAATACTTCTGATATTATTCCTTTGTCCTCAGCTTTCTCACACTCATTAACAACATATTGTATGCGCTTTTACAACTAAAACCTTCTCTAAAGCCAGACAGATATCCATTAAGTATTTTTTCTCTATTATAAAATCTAAAAACTGCAGATATACCAATTTCTCTAATATTTTTTTAAATGCTGGTAACATATTTATAGGTGTACCCAGTCTTCAGCTCTAATGGTTTTAGGTATTTTTCTTGCAGGAATTATTGTCGACACTTTTAAAGAATTTAGCGCAATACCACACTCTAATAAACCATTAATTATATGAATCAATTGATCAGATGAAATGTCAAAATTAGCATTGTAAAAAGCCATATTAATTTCATGCGGACTACTGTTGTTTGCTAGATCAAATACGATTGTTTTTAATTCAGTTTTTGTTAACAACTTAAATTTTTTGCATTTTTGCTCCACCTAACTCGACAGTTGCTACGAGGTAAACCATGCACTATGTCGTTAATACTAGATATATGGATTCCTTAAATTTTTCAGGCAATAGTTTTGGGTTTTTACACGTTTCATTTTCGAATTGAATTTCTTTAAAGGTTCGTCATGTTTACTCGATACTAAATATTTCAGAGACTGCCACATTTGCTTTGGATCGTTCTTGTATTTATCCATTTTTTTCCTCATACTTACATCTTTCTTGTCTGATTATCATGACAACATTGTTTCTACTAGTTTTATAGTTTAACCAATCATTGATGCAATGATCAGATATAATTGGCGTGTCAAAGACTTCAGCGACAATATCAGAATTATTTGTAAATACTAAATCTTCTATTAGCGTAGCGCTTTCTTCAAAAATGTGAGTAGGGGTTTGTATAATCTATTTTAAGCCATAGTTATTACACCGTCTCTTAACCCTTCGTGTATATGTATACTCGTCAGATAACCAATTCACATTAAAATCTCCCAGGACTAGCAGTGTACCTTCAATGCTTAAAACATTTTGTTCTATCCAATTTTCCAAAAAATTGCAAAACACTGAGTGCGACTCACTTGGGGAGTGGTCAATTCCACCAATGTTATAGTATTCACGATTTATTTTAGTCCTTATTACAAATGCATAGATTTTTTTTTGTTCAAGTTCCAGTTGTTAGTTTTATATTATTTTCAACCCCGAAATAAGAAGCGATTTTTTAAAGCGTTCTACTTTGTTCTATATAATGTACCAAAAAGTTCCATATCATCTACTAAGAAAGACACTGACTTTTGAGGTTTTCCTATTTTTTGAGTTTAACGACACTTCACTATGTGCCACAAAACAATATAATTCAAGTTTCATCTCTCATCATATTTTTTATTTCAGATATTCTCCTTGCAGCGTATTCGAAGAATACACCATTGTAACTTATCCATATATTAAAGTGACTTGTTCCGATCCGGGTCGTGAGGTTTACGCTAATGTTCATGCCGTTACTATGTCTACTAGAAAAGAACTAGAAGTCTCTGGTGACAAAGATGATGTTTTCAGTGTCTTGCTAATCGGCATAGACTCCATTTCGAAATTAAATCTAAAACGTACAATGCCAAAAACTTACAAATATTTAGAGAAAAATTTTGTTAGCTTGAGGGGGTACAATAAGATTGCAGACAATACTTATCCTAATGTAATGGCAATTTTAACAGGACAGAATCTAAGACAGGTGAAAAAACGGTGTGGTTCTGGTCCTACACTTAAATTAAAACAGTGTGGTTTCATTTGGGAAGAATTTAGAAATTTAGGTTATGCAACAATTCTTGCAGAGGACGCATGCTCCCTTGGAATTTTTAATTACGCTACTCCAGGTTTTATGGATCCGCCCACCGATTACTATTATCGTCCCTATATGCTTGCTGCTGAAAAATTACCGACTGAAGACGTTACGAACAAATATTTTTGTTCTGGTCCAGAGACATCTGGTGAAAGAACACTTAATATCATCAAAGACGTTGCTGTTAACCTTATAAATGTACCCAAGTTTGGATTTTTCTGGATGAATAGCTTCAGTCATGAGGACATGAATGCCCCCTCTATGATGGACGAAAAGATACTTGAGTTCTTAAACGATACTAGTTTTAAGTCATCCCTTGAGAAAACAATCATGATATTCTTCAGTGATCATGGATTTAGATTTGGCAGTATGAGGTATACTCACACTGGATGGTTGGAAGAACGACTCCCAATGATGTACTTTTATATACCAGACAGCTTTAAGGAAAACTTTCCAGAAAAATATTATTCTTTTCTACTTAACACTCTACGACTGACAACCCCTTACGACGTACATAATACTTTGCAAGATGTGCTTAAGTTAAAACACAATACTTATATTGGTAAGAAAAGCTTAGGCTGTTCAAAGTGCCAGTCGTTGTTTAAAGTGATTGATGAATTGCGTACGTGCAAAGACGCCGCTATCCGTCAGCATTGGTGTACTTGCACGGGCCATACTTATATAAATCCAAAAAGTCAGACGGCTCAAGCAGTTGCAAATTTCGTCGTTAACAAAGTAAATAGCATTATAAGATATTTTGCGGACGGCGGTAAATGTTTTCAATACAATTTAGATTTTGTCTACTCTGCGGGTGCCTCTGAATTATATTTGAATGAGAAAAATAAAACCGTGCGCTACATTGTAGTCATAGCTATAACTCACCTAGACGCAGCATTTGAAGCGACAATTGAAACTCAATTGATATCCGGGAGAAATTATTATAAGCTGCTTGGCGATATTAGTCGCTTAGATATCTATGCTGAAAATAGTTATTGTGTTAAAGAAAATATCATATTAGAAAAATACTGTTATTGCAAAAGGAGGTATAGATAAAAGCTAGTGGTATTTTTTCCAATATAGTGAAAAGTTAGAAGTTATGCATTGTTATTCTATTTACTAAATAAAGAAGTAAGTTTACTTACTGGTATTTGTATTGTACTTAATTGTATGACTGGTGGTCGAGAGGTGAGCGCACTTGCTTCTCACACAGACCATCAGCAAGACCTACGCGACGCTAAGCAAACTGTACCCTCTTGTAAACCGACGAATCAAACTTACGACAGACAATAAGATAACCTTGTATAAGGCTATTTTAGGACCAATTATGACATATGCCTGCGCGTCCTGGAACCTCATCTCGGACGCGCAGTGCAAAAGACTTCAGATACTCCAGAACAAATTACTCAGACTAATTATGAATGCGGATAGGTACACTCCGGTTGCTGTGTTACACGAAAATGCCAAAATTATGTTAATCAGAGACTTCATCAATGAAACGGCGCAAAAGTTTTTTGCAACCAGAACACAGCAATCGGAAATGACACAGGACATTACAGATAGACGACGGCACAACGACCCACATCACGCACATAAACTGTTACATCAAAACTTACCTATCTACAGAGAGCGACGGTGACGATAAATTACCACACAAAATAGTAGACCACACAGAAACTGACAAAACACATAACACAGATGACTCTCCCTCCCCCTCCTTCCCCTTCCCTTCCTTGTCCACTACTCCTTCACCTCCTGCACACCGTGCAACATATAACCCATGCCGACAGTCAAATATTAAAACACATAAATGTTACACAGAATAAAAATCATTTCGTTTTATTTATTTGATATATATATATTTTTTTTTATACATTTATTTAACGTCGGCCTATTTCCGCTACTGAGGCCTAACACCGACGCCTGTAGACGAGCTACCCCCAACCAGGAATTTTGCCGAACCTCTTCCCTTAAGAAGAGTAGGGATCTTTTACTTGCCTAACATTTAATAGACAAGGGACCGACGGCTTTACATCCCCTCCGAAGGATGGTATATCTCCTATACAACCCTCGCCTAAGGTTGTATAGCTTCCGCGCATACAAGCCGCTGGAAGATGTGTGAGGCGAGAACGCGGTTTCCATTGGAATGGTCACCATCCAAGTACTAACTGCGCCTGTCGTTGCTTTACATCGCATACCGAAGTATGTACATAGTAAAGACGCACCTACGCTCGCCCCATATTTGATATTTTAAATAGGTGTTTCTCTTTCATTTTCTTATAAGAATAACTCTGAACAAACATTAATAAGTATAATAGTCTATTGAGGATCGTCTGCATAATCAGCTTGCTGGATAACAAAAGAAAACGCGCTTTTAAATTATCAGGAGAGCAGCAATATTAGTGGATTAAGGTAGAATTTTGGAGAAAAAAGAATATCAAAATGAAATAGAGAATAGACTGCTTCTTGATGAATTGGAGAAAAGTAGATTGAAGATAGAAAAGTAGTTAAAGAATTTTCGAGATAGAAATAGAAAGATATTTAGTTTTTAGGATTTTGACGAGTAAAGCAAAAGAAGAGTAATATTAATTCATTTTAAGATCAAGAAAATGATTCCTGATAGAAAACGATATTTCACTTAGAAGATGAAAGAGCATAGAGGATACTAGCTGGACGTCGCAAATAACTGCGGGGCTGAAATTAATACTTCGCTACGCGGACTTTTTAGTCCGCGTGGCGAACCTTTTTAGGTTGTAACAGACTTTATATAAAATTTTATTATACAGAATACAGGGTACAAGATGCATACAGATTATAGATAGATAACATATAATAATAATATACTACATAAATCAAGAACACTTGCATAAAAAACCTTTGGCATAAGCGAATAAAATAATAGAAAAAATAGCATAACAGAATATACATATTAAAAATCGAAGTTTCAAAATTCCTGAACGCTGTAAAAAACATTATCTAGCAGTAGTTGTTTCAATTCTTTTTCAAACTTGACATTGTTAGTTTGTTTTAAGGGATCAGGTTTCTCATAAAGGGACATTGTATAGGAATTAATAGATGAGATTGCCCCTAGTATTATAGTTTAACATTCTCGGTGTGAAATATATAAAGACAATTTTATTCTCATTCATCAGCAACTTGTCATTACTAAACTTCTGGGTAATCTCTATTAAATTTTCTACCATATCATCGGTAGTTAAAAGTATCGTCACACATAATTAGTAAGCTGTTGTTGACGGTAAGTCATTTATAAAAAGTAAAAATAAGAATGGCTCCAATACTGAGCCTTGGGGAACTCCACAGAAAATAGTCAATGCACTTTACCTTACACCCTACTTCTCCACAAATTGCTTGCGATTGGACAGGTACGACTCAAGCCAGTCTTCCATCTTACCCCTAAAACCATATTTCACCAGTTTTTTATAAGTAAAGCGTGATTAACTAAATCAAACGCCTTACTTAAGTCCATAAAGACACCTAAAATTTTTTTATCATTATACAAATGTTCGTGAAGTTCATTGAAGAAATCAAGAATTGCTAACTGATGCATCCTGCCCTTACGAAACCATGCTGTTCATCACAAATAATGTTATATTTAGAAAAAAATTTCTATAATTATCAATGGCGGTTGCATTACCTTTTTTAAATATCGGTATAATTTTTGCTGTTTTTAGTACTTCTGTAAATACACCTACCGAAATAGACCAGTTTATCAAAAATGTTAATGGCTGGATTACATGATGTATAACAGATTTTAATATATTGCTACTCATATTGTCCATACCGGAAGAGTGACTTTTTAATTCAACAATGGTATTAATTATTTCTGTTTCTGTTACCGGTTCAATGTACATTGTGAGGTAGACCTTATCTATATCAATATTATTGTCATCTGCAATGCTAACTTTTTATGTCAGTTTTGAGGGTAGGTTTACAAAGTGTTCATTCACATTATTTACTACTTCCTACGGATCTTTTATTAATTTATTATTGATTTTTATTTCCTGTAGATTACTGAACTTACTTTTATTCTTACCTAGATCTGTGTTGATAATTGACCAAGCAAGCTTGAATTTATTTGAGGCTTCTTTGTAGAGATTGTCATTATATAGCCACTAAGCGGCTTTTATGACTTTGTCATAATAAGATTGATAACTATTTTTGTCCTCGATTCGTTTAGTTGATATCATAATTTTATGGAGAAGTTTCAATTTTTGTGCAGATACCTTAATATAGGAAGTTACCCAACTTTTTTGTTACTGTAAGTTTTAAAATGAATAAGGGGGAAACATATGTCTTTTCTCTACTTATATACTGTTCAGTGTTCAAACATATTAAAATTATTTTGTGTATATAACCTGCAATTTATAGGTTTTACAGTTTGTATGGTGTTTGGAACATTAAGAGACAAAAGTTGGGCTGTGTGATAACTTGAAAATAATTAAAAATATTTTAAATTGATAAATTTTTGACAATCAACTTCATTTTTATAAACAAATCTTATATTCAACTTAATTATATCCAAATTATTTTAATTTTAGAATCATAATTATTTTATTTAGCTAGATAGGGAAATTTTATCTTTTTGTTGTATGATATATTTGTTATCACAATATATTGTTCAGTTGACTTGAATTTGTTTTATTGCTTGCGTGTTTCTAATGTGTTTTCTTGATTGACTTTTGACCCTGAGAATTAAATTTAGAAATTATATTGTGTGGTATTTTAGCTTTAGCAGCTGAAGATAGCATAGCAATATACAGCGTGTCGCACTTAAGAGTATAACACCCTTGAAACTCTAGAACACCCCGTGTATATTGATTTATAATGAAAATCCTGGCGTTAAGCAACTAGAAAAATACTTAGTCCAATCATGTAACTATTTATCTTAATTTTAGATAAAGACAAATAAACAAATTGGCCATTTGCGTGATCGTCTCGTTTTGTAAAAGTTAGAACCTAGATTACATGTGATTGTAATAACCTTTATTTATTACACTTTCTCCAGATTCTTTTATGTAAAGTTTGAAAATTACTTGTCTTCATATTGTGATTGGAATCTATTGAGTCGTTGGGAGACCAACGATTTGTTATATGTATGCACAGGTGCTGCCATGTCGTGGGTAGGTAGTCGAAATAAAAGATGATTTTTAGGTTATTCACTATCGCAGAGAAATGTCTTGGTATTGCTGATATATTTACTACTCAAGTCAAGCAATGAACTGATGACGTTTATTACTTAAAGTGATTGGGATTGACAGCTGAACTGATCTGTTTGCGCGCTTTTATCGTCTAACACGTCGACTGAACGGTGAGCTCGCGGTCTCAGCGCTCGTCACCGGGCCCCTCTAGATCATGAATGTGTGTTTGATTCGCGGCTTTATTAATTAATTGTGTTAAAAATTCATGTCATATCAAAGTGTATTATATCTCAAAAGGAAGATCTTTGCGTTCTATCAGATGGTATATCCGTATGGGCATAAATTCATGTGGTTTTCCTATCATTTGAAGAATAACAGGAATAATAAGTCTTGTCCATAAAATTTAGTTTTTAATTGGAAGTGATTTATGGGTGTTATAAACCCCTACAAATTTTTAAAAAAGTAGTCATTTGACGTTATTTGTAATAGGAATTACCTCAACGCGTCGAAGCTAGAAAATGCTCCGTTGGCGCGAAGCTAGGCGGGTGACGTCACATGACTGCTACGCGATATGCGCTGTGATACTATAGGTGTTGCTATAGTGATGTAGTTAATTTTGCGATTGTCATTAGCTAAGACGGACCGGATATTTTTGCCAGAAATAAACAAACTATATTTGACGCGTTCTACATAGTAAAGGCACTATTACTGCCGTGATGCAAACTTTGTTCTAACGAGAACGACATGAAATAAACCTAACGTGCGTACAGATGATCTGGCGCCTACCGAGCCAGCAAGCATGTGACGTCATACGCGTTTATCTGACTGAAACAAAGCAAGCAATTTCTACGGCCGCTGCTGTTGTTCGGATTTAATTTTTTCAAGTTCTAATATTGTTATTATTAGGTAAAAATCTTTATTCTGCACTAATTTTAATGTATATTAATTTTTTTGTGCACAGACTTATTGCACGGCAGCTAAGTCTCCCATAGAACTTGTAGCGGGTTTCTTTTATACTTTCCCCAGGATTTCTAGTTGCATTCTCCTAGAAGCTCTATTTCATGTTACCTCGGGTAAACGGGAGTCTAACCCTATACTTTTTGCTCAATTTCCTCGCCATTGCACTACCGTGACCATCGGTTGGATTTCTGTAATAGCCACCATAATGTCACATTAACTACACTCTCCCCCCTCCCCCCGCTCATTTCTTTCTAAAGCATTTGGTATATTACAGTTTGTTTAATAAAACACTATGTATTTTTTTAAATATAAATATTTCGTTAAGGCGTAATTAGCTATTCAAAGTTTGACTCCTACTATCCACAGTTACATATTGTACTATTACGTGTGAATTGCCCTATATATGAGATAATTGTAACCTTTGATTGAATTTTTCTTCGGAAATAATGCTAATGTATATAAAACAGTAGGTGGCTTATGGACTAAACTTTTACATACAAACGATAGGTGATTTAATACACAAGTATTACTTAAACCGTCTTTGAGAGACTACTAATAGTATTTTTAATATACGAAGAATAAGTGATTTTCCATACATACCTATATTTTACAAAGGACCGAGCTTGGTTTCTGTTAAATTAAGACAAATCGAATGTCTAAACGATAACACAATCTCCACCAATATGGACCACCAAGAGCATTCAAATTTATTTTAAAATTATATCTAAATTAGTCTTCCTAATTACCTGTACTTTTATTGAGATTATTGTATTAAAAAGCTTCGCAGGATTTTAAATGTACTGCTATCCTATATAATTTTTCTCTTAATGGACCGACTGATAGTAATTGAATGTAATCAAGGGACCGTTTTGTGTATAACATTACAGCACTTATAAGAAATTCATGTTTAAATAATACATAAATAATGTCCACTTCTAATGATATCTTAAATCGCTTTGTCCTAATTAATAAGAGAATTTAAGTTAACTACAAACGAGATAATCGGGAGGATAATTATGTGAACTACAATTAATAAAACGGTCGGCCCACCCAAATGAGGACAGCTCATCTGGGTTAAATTTGGTACTTTTATTGATTGTGACCTAACAAGGCTTTCCAACATATTCTGTATTATTGTATAAGATTGTAACTAGGTACGAAACATTCTATTTACTCGCAAAAAAGTATATAATTGCATTTACTAGGCATTTTTTAACAACCGTAAATATCGCTCGTAATTTTTTTTTTTTTTTTTTCATATTGCGTTATCGTGAAATTCTGAACAACTTTCAAAATGTACGTTTGTTTGTCCGTAAGACCGTCGCACATCGTATATACATTCGTGATAGCTGAAAATATCACTAAAATTTGAATAGCAAATTTGTGTTACCTAGAGAAAGAACGCGAGTTAAACATCATTTTAATCTAACTAAAAAAGTAAAAATTAAATCGAAAAAATTGAAAAACATATTAGGGACTTCTTTTAAAAAAATTTCATTATAAGTTGTTCAGAATCACCTTAAAACCCCAATTCTACTTGAAGAGTATTACAACATTTGATAAGAAACTAGAAAAAAATACTGCATGCTTTACTGATGACCGTTTTATCAACTAACTTGGCATTGTCAGTTATCAAAGTTGAAATGATAACAATTACTAGATAGGACTAAAGCCCATCTGATTCCAACAATCTGCTGGTGTGATAATTTCTACAGTTTGCTCTTCTGGAATCTGGAATTGGTTGGGAGGTTGGTCAATGAAAATTATTGAACCACAGCACTTAGGCCTCATTGGGCCTCTCGTAGTTCCTCCCTGTAGGCAGACCCTCGCCTAGGCCTCCAATCAACCCAATCTTGCGAAATAGGTGGTGATGCTGCCTAGGTGCATCTCCCTTCCATCAGCCAAAGTAGGCCAACGTTCTCCCAAAATAGATCCTCTGATTGATGAGATGGCAAAACGATCACAGATTACAACATGTTGATCCATCTCATTTTCTTGTTCGCAATCTCTACAGAGAGGTGTTTCGCTTAATCTCATATTATGGAGATGTTTCCTTAAGGGACATTATCCAGTCCTCGTTGCTCGAACTGAACAGTTCAGTTCGAGCAACGAGGAGCAGCAGTAGGCAGCTTTTAGCGAGAACCTGAAGATGGCAGATGAGATTCTGCTGAAACGTCGTTTAGACAACCATGACTCCTGGAGGAGTCGACCATCGACGCGGGAGAGCACCCGGAATTACAACAACACTTCATATATATATATATATATATCTAGATTATCTAGTGGTGGCAGACACAATATCACCATAGCTCTCGTTGGCGTTGTTCGCATAGCTCCGGTTATGTTTAGGGCAACTCTCTGCACTTGGCTGAGCTTGATCTTAGCTGTAGTTTGTTTGCTCTTATGCCACAAAACCACAGCTCCATAGGTTATCATTGGTCTTATGACGACAGAGTATATCCACATGATCACTTTGGGTTTCATTCCCCAGGTTTTTCTCACGGTCCTGCGACACTGCTCATAAGAAATGTAAGCCTTCTTTGGTCTTCTATTTACATGAAGATTCCATGTTCGTTTGACATTGAAGGTTACCCCAAGGTATTTCACTTCTGGTGCGAAACTATGTGTTGTATCCAAGATAGAAGGTGCCTTCAGTACTCTTAGTTTTCTTTTCCGTGTGAAGAGAACAATCTTCGTCTTCCTGGGATTGAGAGAAGGGGAGTGTTCTCTGCACCATTTTTCGATTATTCTTAAGGTCCCCTACATTCTTTCACAGAAAACTCCTTCGAATTTTCCACGAAGCTATTAAATCATCTGCGTAGGCAATTGTGTGAAATCCTTCTGAATTGAGACGTCACAAGAGACTATCAAGAACGAGGATCCATAGCAGCGGTGATATTAACCTCCCTGTGGACAGCCTCTCGCGACCATTGCTCGTATAGAAGCATCCCCCACACTGATTTGTACAACTCTCGTCGAGATCATGTTGGATATCCAGCTTCCCATGATCGTAGGGACATTCTTCTCCACTAGCGCCGCTGTAATTTTTGGAAAGGTAGTTTTATCAAACGCACCTTCTATGTCTATGGAGACACCTAGGGTGGAATCTTTATTGCCCAAGGATCTCTCAATCCCACTCGCGACTGCATGGAGGGCTGGGTCGGTGGATCTTCCCAATGTGTATGCATGCTGGATAGTATGTAAAGGGTTGTCTTTCTGCAACATCCCTTATGTATCATTCACATAGCTCCTCCATCGCCTTGAGCAGGAACGAAGTTAAACTAATAGGTCTATACGCTTTAGGGGTGGTATAGTCCATCCGCCCTGCCTTTAGGATGAACACAACTTTCACTTCACTTCTCTCCTAAGCACGCCATAGGTACTCCAGCCAGATGCGACAGTAATTCATCCAGTCCCCATTGCAGTAGAGCGGGATAGATACTGTCAATGCCTGATGATTTAAAAGGGGAGAAGCTCTGTATTGCCCATCTTAATCTATCATCACTCACTATTTGGTGGGCCATTCACGGAAGTCGGTGGTTCTTGTACTCACTCTTTTTGAATAGGCAGAGGTCATGGTCTTTGTCTTTGGCGAGGATTTTAGATAACCTAGCAGTCTGTAAGTAATCTTCGATTCCCTCGCAATAGGTTCTCCACGCATCTCTGTCTAACTAGTTTCTTAAGCTCTTTCAGATTGGTTTTGTGTGACTCCCAATCGGATTTCTGTCTTGTGAGTTTTGCTTTGTTGAACGAAGTCCTAGCCTTCTTCTTGAGGTCAGTCAGCCCTCAGCACCACCACAGTTTGCTCTTCTATCTTCCCTCTCTATAGTCTATCTATTTAGTCGTTGGTTATCTGTGCATTTCAGGTCCAATATTCCTTTTAAATTCGTCCATTAGCAGTTGGTCCTTCGATGGAAGCTTGTCCAAGGACATCAGTCCATTATTATTATTTTTCTCGTATATCGTTTTGACACTTTTCTTTAAGTTTTGGCATAGCATCGTGTTCTAGAGATTATATGGTGATATTTTTTTGTAATATAAAGTTTCCACTAATGTAACATTTCATTTTTTAGTAAATAAATAACATTATTATTATTTCTTTCCGGTATGCAAGGCACTCCGTAAAACACTGAACTTATTTATAGCCCCCAACAAATTACAATTCATTAAGTAAAATATTATTCGTAGCACTTGACTCTTATGTACATAATACCTTGAATATATTGTTATTTTATGTAGTCTAATATCATTCTCACACCACAAAATTATGTCAACGTTCCTCAACAATATCATTTAGTACCACTTGGTGAGGATGATGGCGTAAAATCATAATTATGCCATAGACAACTCGAAGAAGTGATGTTTTATTGCGATTATAGTATCGAGTGATAGTCGTTGAATATCAGTTAATTATTATTATTAACAATAAACTACATCACTGTAATGTAAAAATATATAATAAACGAAATGTACGAGGCATCGTATTACAATAAAACTGCAGTAAACAACAAATATCATTAATAGAAATACTGATAGCTCAGGTTCAGTTTCATAATCAGCTATTTGTAATACAACTAGAAATGAAAAGCCTGACGGTTATAGGACTCCCCACATGGAAAAGGCCCTTCTATATGTCCTCTCATAACACGATTTAAATATGCTTATCTAATTTTGTAATAACTAACATAATCAACAGTTACAAGTGAGTCATCATACATAGTGAGTTGAAAATCTTAATTAGAGAAGCATAATTCCCAGTAACGCTGCTAGTAGAGTGGGTATATAAAATCTTATATAGACAGTCCTACCGATTCTCATTTCAAACATAGGGTTTGTTTAGGTTCAGTCCTAATACCAAAGGAACTAAGGAATGGTTAGCAAACAAAAAATGTTGTTATTTACTAGTGCACTATAATGAAATATACTTATTTGTAAATGCTAACTTACAGTTAGGAACGCAGAGACTGTTTTCTTTCAGTTTGATGCACCTTTTGGACATACTTTTAAAATTAGGCCTATATTATATAAAATGTTCTGCTGAATCCATTTCTAGAAAGCGTTTATAAATTCATCGATTCATTGTTCGAGGAAATCCGAGCCAATCTGAGAACTTTGAGTTTCTGCTTCAGTGATGGCTTCTATTTCTGACGGGTCTTCAACGGTTCAGCATTCAAGCAAGATTGTCCATGGCAGTTGCCGCAAACTGGCGAGCAATTAAGTCCCAACCTTCGTCACTTACACAATGGTCCACAGCCTTTCATACAGTTGCAGAAAATCATCTTCAAAAGGCAATCAGGTGCAGGATGTCATGTTTGGCCACGAGATGGTATCTGTTAACATCCACCCCCACTGTTTAGGATTTAATATATTACCCAACCATTTCTGTACTTGAAAATAAACACGAAATAGATGCTGTTGAGCTGCGTTATGAGTGGATGGTAATTAATTCAATTTTACTGGTTTGCTTTTGCTCACAGCTTTACTAAAGCAAGAATACCGATAGTTATCGATGGAAACTTCTGTAACTGGAGCGTTACAGATTGCATGGAAAAATTTCATCCCATTCGAAGTAACTATGCCAGGAGAAGTACCAGTCATAAACTTCAGCTATGAGTTTCAAGTCCTGCCGTTTTTTCCTCACTTTCAAAGCTATTAGCTGTCTCTCTCAGGGTATCCTGGTCTCACTGGCGTTACATGGCAGACACGGTCAAGGAACTTCTTCAATAAAATCACAAGAGTGGGGATGGAGTCGGTTCACCTTTAGTATCTTACACCGTGTATGCCACCCAGAACTATACAATACTGTTAGTTTCCCGGTCAGCCACCAGAAAAGCACCACCGTCGCATTCGACGCGGATCTCGCCAATAACCCACCGCATTTAGTGAAAAATGACCCGAATACAGAGAAAATAACGGTCGGTCGACTTCTCCGGTCGCATCTTTGCGAAGGACTGTGTATCTTTATTAAACTAAATCAGTGAAGGTGAAAAATAATAGAAAGGGATCGATATTGATTTAAACTTTAGCTGTTGCCACAATAAGGTTCCCAAAAATCACGCAATGACGTACAATTTCAAAAAAGCTGACTTTATACCACTATTCAGAATTGTGTAACACAAGCTGGGGAGATATCTATAAAATAAATAACGTTAACGATGCAGCGGATCACTTGTATAATATTATCAGTACTAGCGTATCAAAATTTGTTCCCATGCAAAAGACGTCCAAAAAAACATTTCCTCCCTGGTTTACAAAACATATAATTACCGATATAAGGCATAAAGAGATGGCTTGGCGTACCTATAAAAAATCTAATAACACTGTCGATCTTGAGAACTTTTAAGAGCTAACCTGAAAAGAGATATCGACACATCTTACAAAAATTACTTACACTCAATTGAAAACAATCTGTCCTCAGATCCAAAAAGTTTCTGGGCATATGTCAACAGTAAAAAAAATTCCAGTTCAATGCCGAATGCCTTCACTAATAATGACAGTATCTTAGATAATCCCGAAGATATAGCGAATTCTTTTGCTGACTTCTTTAGTTCAGCGTACATCCCCTCAAGTCGCAATATAAACTTGTCGGCAGCAACTAGTGATAATATTAATATAGCGATGCCTAAGATAATTGAGATGGATGTGATTAATGCCTTCAAAAAAATTAAACCAAAATTTACGGCCGGACCCGATGGTTTACCAGCTTTCTTCTTAAAAGACTGCTCAGGTATATTGGCTGCGCCACTGGCACATATTTTTAACCTGTCCTTACAAACTTGTGCATATCCTGGTAAATAGAAAGCATCTAAAATTTGTCCCATACACAAAAAGGGCAACAAATCGGATATAGAAAATTACCGCCCTATTACAATCATAAATAACTTTGGCAAAGTATTTGAAATCGTCATGCATACTGCACTTTATCCCCAGATTCATCAACGTATATGCAACAACCAACATGGTTTTGTCTCTCAACGATCGACAACAACAAACCTACTTTGTATAACACAATACTTAGCTGAAGTTATGAATGACGGTGGACAAGTCGATGTTATTTATATGGACTTCTCTAAGGCCTTTGATAGGTTGGACCATGGTGTTTTGCTAACGAAATTAGTCTCGTTTGGTTTTAACCTTAGTCTAATACCTTTTTTGAATCCTATCTAATTAATAGAAGTCAGTTTGTACAATATCATGGTCATAGGTCTATCGAATTTATATCTCATTCAGGAGTTCCACAAGGGTCGGTCTTAGGCCCTTTACTGTTTATCATTTTCATTAACGATATCGTCATCGATATCAGTTGTAAATCTCTCTTATATGCTGACGACTTGAAGATATACTATAAGATCAACGACGAATCAGACTGCGAAAAGCTGCAGACAGACTTAAGCACAATTCACGAGTGGTGTAACAAATTCAGATTGTCTCTGAACATAAAAATGCAATGTAGTCTCGTTTACGAGGATATTAAATAAAATACAATATAAGTATACTATTAATAAGGCAAATCTGGCATGTCATGATAGCTTTAAAGATCTAGGAGTAACATTTGACTCACATCTTTCGCTCAAAGAACACATAAGCAACACAGTGACATCATCTTTTAAAATGTTAGGATTTCTCGTACGAAATGCTCGAGATTTTCAAAATACGCGTACCATAAAAACTCTATATAATACCTTGGTGCGACCCCGACTAGAATACGCGAGCGTGATATGGAACCCCCACTACGACGTACATATTAACAATATTGAAGGCATTCAAAGACGTTTCTTAAAATTCCTGGCATTTACAATCGATCATCAATATCCCCCTATAGGTTATGATCACTCATTAATACTTAATCGTTTTTCATACAATTCTATGAAGCAGCGGAGAGAGATGCAAAGTGTTATACTTTAATACAACTTCTAAACAACATGATCGACTGTCCGCAATTACTTGAACAAATCAACTTTAGAGCACCTACCAGGTCAACCAGATCTACATCCTTGTTTTATTTTTCTAATACACACACAAATGCTTTAATGTTTTCACCACTATATCGTATCTGTCGTAGCTACGAAATTATTGCACATGATGTCGACATTTTTAACACTAGATTAAGTCAAATTAAGTCAAGATTCTCTTAGATTAACAGTTTTTGTTTGTTTCTTTTTTCTTATTTAATGCTTTTCCCTATTCACTTTTCCTTTATTATTGTATATAATTGTATATGTGCGTGTATAGATAAATATGTATATATTAAATCATAATCATTAAGTCATATATTCACCAAATTCATTTATAGAATTTTGCAATAGTTTTATTAGTATTAAGATTTAGGTTATAGTAAGCCATAATATATAACACTAACGTGTATTCTAGTTTTAATTTATATCACAAGTTTTGATAATATATATGTATGTTAGTTTCCGGCCCTGTAAATGGAATGTAAATTCTGTTGGATTTGTGTATGTAAATAAATAAATAAATAAAGAAGTTTCACTTTTAGCTCGCGCTCAGAAATGCTCGAATTGTTTTTTTTTTGTTTTAATCCTCCGTGCAATAAAAACTGCCGCAAATAATTTTTTTTGATTTTAGGTATGACTTTTACTCCAATTTTTCAAGAAAAATATTGCGTATACGAAAAAAAGAACTTCTATCTTTTTTATAGAGAATTTTCATAGCTTTCTTTTTGGTCTGATTAATTTTTGTCGTAGAGGCAATGAAAACCAATTCAAAAAGATTTTAATAACATTAAGATAACAAAACAGTTGCGTCCCCAGGATCTGCCTCGGGGCCGATCCTGCGACCACCACGTTGACACGGTGGTGGGTCGCAAGATCGGACGAAACAGGCCTGATTCGGCTAAAACGACAATTCATAAAAACATAACCTAGACTCCTTTAACAGTAGAAAATAGAACTAGATGGTATAACAAAATAGGCTTAAAAAAGAAAGCTTAACGACGCTGGCAAAAACACTAAGCAAATTAAAAAACACTCGCGAACAATCACTTCTTTAAATTTGGTATGGACGCTGGCACCACAACTTGAACAAGGCGCCTTCCGCGAGTTACTCTAACGACGGGTTGCACTAGGCTGGCCTAAAGTGTACTTTTTTTAAAAATTTTGATTGAATTTAAGTAAATTTTGATTCTGTTACAAGTTTATTGGAGGGAAAATGAATTTAGAAACAAAAATGCACAAACAGAAACAAAGAAACAACAAACGCGACAAAAATACACAAACACAAGAGAAGAGGGGGACAGGAAAGAATTAAAGATGAGTAAAGGTTGAAATATCAGCAAAGGTGGATAGGATTAGAGAAAGGTATAGTTGCAATGAAAACCGAGATATCTCGAAAAATTGTTTCAGAACACGATTTTAGCCATTTACAGCATTGTCAAATGTTATCCTTACACACCCACTTCGGAGACTTTTCAGACCTTATTCAGGACACCACAAGCTACTTGGAAAACCATCATTTGCTTTTGTACGAATTGGTCTGAAGATTCGGCTCATTTTTCACTATATGCGGTGGATTATTAGGAGAAAGAAACTAGCAATAGAATGGTAGTTCGCCTGTCGGTCCAGAGGTGGCGCTACTACCATAGAATATTCTATACTAGATAATTCGAAATTTGTCTACAATCACGAACTAGAGTAATATGAATCGTGGGGTATACAAGAAGTGGAACTAACTCACTGGAGTAGTTTAAGTTAGTAGACTAGTCTAGTAAAAGTGCAGTGTCAAATAATGAGTTGTAGTTTTTGAAAATTGTAATTAGTGTTGTAATTATAAGAACTAATTTACTAGGCTACTTTACACAAATCAATATGGTTAGTGTGTGAGAATCACTTTCACGGAGTATCAAAACGCTTGACTAGTACGCTCAAATGCACTACGAGACGCGCATTTCACTAACTAGTTTAACATCATATGGATATGATAAAACTGGTTATCAGTTTTTCGTTGCAGATGTTTTTTTCTTGACCGTAGAAATAAAATTAATTAACATGTAGATTCCTAGAATTTCGGCCTTAAATTCAATTTTTTTATATTTTCTTAGATTTCGGTTTTATTAATTACGAACACCCAGTATTTTCGCAATATATTCCCAGAATACGACCAATGCGATTGTGGTACTAACAGTTGCAAGAAACCTATTCTGTGTTTGATACAATAGTGCTTCTATTCACTGCTGATTGTGGTGCCAAATTCCATCATCATTAGAATAGATGCAAGTTTTCCAGTCACATAATGCAACGGACCTGATATTAATTGAATTACAGTGAACTTACTGCTGCGAGAAATCAGGTGAGAAGAGCACACTATTAAAGCTCCCTTTCGCGTAATAAATATTAATTAACATACTTTTTTAATATTATCATGAGTCTCGAATATTTTTAATACAGCGAATGAATTGTGAACGCTGTTATGCAGGTTAATGATCACCAGCATATTTTACGTTATCTTGTTTTACTAGATACTTAGGTAAATACAGGCGCCATCCATCAAGAAGTTCCTTAGATTTAATCAGTTAACCAGAGTATTAAGATTTAGGAGTGTCCGTATTGTATAAGATATTACTGAGACTTGTTGAGAATGAATTAAAGAATGTAATGAAATCTAAAATGCAATTTTGTGATATAAATTTCCTAAATAATGTTACGTGTTTACACCCTCTAGTAAACATCCCAAGCGTGGGTTCAGTAATTGCAACGCAAATAACACTAACGAGTGATATAATTAACAGTTAGTTAACATACACATACATAGTTACATACCACTGGGGTACGCACCCTTGTTAATGAAATTTTTTGACGATAACTGAGTTTTAGTCTCTATGGGTCGCGCAGATAGCTCCATTAAATTTCCAGCCGTAGACGATATTTTTTCCATTTGAGCATGAAAAATTGTCTTATTTTTTGCAATATGTAGTAATAAGACTCATTAATACGCGTATTTAGGAATTTACTTCTTAAATTTATGTGTTTATACCTTATATAAAAAAATGTTAAAAAAATATACAAAGGAGTCCATAGAAATGTAGATTAATGTTTTAGTTATATTATTTTGTGCAAATACCTTTTTTTAATTTTCATGAACAGCCTATTGAGGTAGATTCTTAAAAGATAGATATGGGGGAGTACCATTTCGCGGACTTACCCCGATAGGCAACTACGCGTCAATAAGAAATTACTAGAAAATAATAAATATATAATATCGTTTAAAAGAGTATATTGTAATAAATCGTTGTCTAATTACAAACGTTTATGGCCTAAGAAAGTTAAATAATTAAAAAATATTAAGTTACCTCGAATACTTCACGCTTTATATGTGGTCTTCATCACAGACATTTTATTACTATATTCAGGTATAGCATATTTAATGTTCTTTAATGACATCTTAACTGACACGTAATCACGGTGCGTAATTGGATACCCATGGATATACACAAGGATTATTGAAAGGTTTATAATTTTTTATCCATAAGGCATATTACAATCGTACCTGTTATGTTATTAATATCATATATGCACCATGTTTCACATCAGTCTAATGATTGTAACCACGTTGCATGGGATACAACTAAATGTCCCGTTTATAGACAAATATTTGAACCATACTGTAACGAAGCATTTTTCGTTACGGAAATATATAAAATTTATATTTAATTGTACTCTATATAATTATGTTTCTTGTTTTCTGTACCGCCTTAAGCGACTTACTGTATATTATCCGAAAATATTTACTATATGAATACCTGAGTATTTATTAAAGCAGCAAGTATTTGTAAACGGAATTATTGTTTACTGTTTGAAGTAATTAATTCAATAATTAGTTATCGATGGCCGATTAAATCCGTTTCTTTTTCGTAGTTGGTTAGAATAAATATTTAAAACCGATTTCATACATTACAAAAGTCAAAATACTTTATTTATACTAACCAACGCACTTAATAATAATTTACCAGTAGTTTAATAACTTAATATAGCCGTTCTCGCTGGCTTCTACTCAATACAGTGGGCCATGCGCGATACTAGAGCACGTGGGATTCCTCGCGATACCCCGAGTGGGAATCTGGCTATAAAACTGACTGAAAAGACCTGTAAAATCGGAATGTGTTCCAATTCTCGAAACAACCAGACGTCTACCAGTGCCCAGGGTCCACCGCTGCGGTTGTAAAGAGTAAGAAAACTTATATATATATATATATATTTTGGCTAGTGCATTTACTATTCCGTATTTATTCTGATTGAAATTTTTATCCTGTTGAATATTTTTGGTATTTATTTCATATTTACTGACTGATAATTTTTAACTTTGTCACCGGAATTTTATGCATATTTTCTGATTGAAATTTTTACGCGGTTTAAATATTCTTGGTATTTATTTCATTGTAAAACTTAGTCACCGGGATTTTATTGCTTATAGTCTGATTGAAATTTTTACGTTGCTTAAATACTCTACTATTTATTTCATATTTACTGATTGCCGTTTTGATACTTAGCTTATTAAATTTCACTGTTTATTTTCTGATTGAAAATTTTATACTGTGCATCCAGAAGTCTGTTACATATAATTCGGTTTCAATTCATATTTATTTACTTGAATATTTCACTTTAATATTTTCACCTTGTGACTACCTTTTTACCCTTACTTGTATTTTTAAGGACCTGTGTCCCTACAGGGCTCTCACCTTTTTTTTATTTAGTCACATTATTGTTTGTTCCGCGCTGAACCTTAATAAAAGGACAGTTTTAATTAAGCTTTTGTTTGCACAGTATACTGAGTTCGTGACAAGAAAATTTGCTCTTTCTGCCGACACTTAATTCCCCGTATATTTAATATCATTAAGCACTAGCCAAATTTTATTTCTGTTCTATAAACTGTTTTTATTACTATAAATAATTCTGTCTGCTTCGCATTTCCTGGTATCCGTACATTATCTGCTTAACGATCGTTTCATCATAAACTCGCTAATTCCCTCGTTTGCACGCTTTCACTGCTCGATTAACCGCCTCTACGCTTTTGCCGCTAACGTTACCACATTGCTTGCTACTCTCCCTCTACTGTTATTATATATATATATATATATATATATATATATATATATATCTGTACATGAATTTGTGTTAATTGTGATTTTTCTGTTTATTTAGGACTGTAACCACAGGTTTACTGTAATATATACTTAAATATTATTGGAACTTCTGCGTTTTACTGTTGTGTTTGCGAAAGTCTATTTTCCCTTATTGACCCACATTAACTGATTCTTCACTGAGCTGCTTAGTCTCGCTCATTCGACTTATGGGTAGTGTTGTTCAAACACTTTAAACTTGAACTGGCGCCCGAGTACTGAATAAAGCTCGAATGTCAAAGTGACAGCCTTAGTTCCCGCACTGTACGAGGAAAAGAGCGTCACAATACAAGTCATCAGTGTTTGCAGTCAAACAGCAACTAGATAGGAATTCTATCGAATCAGATATCGCTAAATAATGTTAGAGGGTAGGTTTCCAAAAATAAACAATTAAATATATATTATCAAAATGTCCGTGATCTAAAAACTCATTGCTTGTATAATGCACCTCTCGCATGCAATTACGACATAATAGCTCTAACTGAAACCTGGCTAGACTCTGACATTTTTTATGCTGAGTTATTTGGTTAAAATTATACAATCTTTAGAGCAGACCATAAATGTTACATCTACATACAATCATTCCAATCAGTCTCGATTGTTCTATTCCTAATATTGATATGGTCGGTGTGGTCGGTGTCAAAATTGCTTGACGAAGTAACTATTTATATACTATTGTTTTGTATATCCCACCAAATCTTGGCGTACAAATTTATGAAACTTTGTTTGATGAAATGGCGAATCTTGAGTTTATTATCAATGAAGAACAAGTTATTATTGTAGATATATACTTGAATATGCTAATTCTCTTACTAATAACTGTAATAGCAATAACATCTCTATCCTAAATAAATTTTGTGAATTCTCAAATCTTATCCAGTATAGTAGAAACAATCGTATCGTAGACTAGTCCTCAGTAATTATAAAATAGAGGTAAATAATTCTACTGACCACTTATTACCTGAGGACGATGATCACACTCCTCTGGATATTTATTTACAAATACAACAAAAACAAAATAAAAATTCTGTTAATTATTCTCCCATGTATAATTTTAGATAAGCTAATTTCTATAAGCTCTATAAACGCTTAACTAATATTGATTTTGCTAGTATTGATCGATGTAAAGATGTAAATAAGGCATGTGATATATTTTATTCTATCCTGGACTCTGTTTTCATTGATGGCGTCCCAAAAACTTTGGCTAAAACTAATAAATACACAACTTGGTTTAACAGTAATATAACTTGCAATATAAAGACAAAATCAAAGCACTGACGCACAAAAAAATGGTAACGCAGATGAATTGAACCAATTTAAAATAATTCTAAGAGCAAACATAACAATCGATATCGATAATGCGCACAAAAAATATCTTATCAGTATTGAGAACCAAAAAACATGACGGTAAGGTTAAAATATGTAGACTTTTAAATTCATATCGTCATATTTATCATCCGCCATTATTCTTACTATTATAAATGTGCTGCAAGTTCTTGATATTACTTTATCACATTCTCCATAAATAATAAGCAAATTTAAAAAGTCTTCGTCGGTGTAATTTAAACGTGCTGGCATTTTTTGACATAAGATAATGACTGATTGTTTCTAATCATGGCTATTTTGATGAAATGATTACAACAATTCATGAATTTCTAATGAATTCGCAAATATTTCAAAAAGTTGTAACTTTAACCCCCACGATTCTAATATCAGAAAAAAGGGAATTCAATTTTACACAAATTGACGTAAAAAAATATAGGGTGTACAAGTTTTCGCGGTTTGAATTTGATAAAATGTAACGCGAGAAACGGAACACTTGGTATGATACTATAAAATTTATTTCAGTTGTAGAACGTAGTTTTCTTTGTGTTCTTTTTACGTGACAATAAGCAAATGAGGATCTTTTACACGAAGAAAGTTATAACAGTTCTTGCAAACCGTTGCACCTATCAAATTTTCTATAAAATGTCAAATATCTGTGAAACGGCTAGGTTTAGGTATATGATATGCTACACATTTTCAACTCAGAATATTATGCTCTTTTCTAAAACCCTAACATATATAGGATGTTCCATTTGAAATAAGCAAGTTGGTATCGACTTCCGGTATAAGCGGAAGTGCCAGTTGCTTGTAATTATTTTAGTTGAATTGGACACACCGACATTAGTAATCATCTAAATTTTCAAAATTTTCTGATGCGTACTTTTCTCTATATCGATCGATTCAGTTCCCGGTGAGACACTCTGTATAATGTATCACTTATAATCTTATTCATTCATGCTATTAGTGGCTGCGATACCACGTCAGAATTCTTTGGAAAGGGCAAACAACAGTTTGTACATCTATTTAATCGCAGAAAAGACTTTGATAGTGTAATTCAGATTTTCAGTAATGCTAAGTCAGCTCCAACAGAAATTGAGCAAGTTGGGTAAAGGTTTATATTGGAACTCTATAAAGCTAAATCATTAGAGGGTAGTCTCAGTGAGCAAAGATATGCTTATTTTAGTAAATTTGCTGGCCAAGCGGGCAGTGCCGTGATTCTTTCAAAATTACCTACCACGTCTGCAGCGGTACAACAGCATTCCCGTCGTAGTTACCTTCAAGTGCAAATATGGTGTGGACAATATTTGCATCCTGAGTTTTGGGGCTGGAAAAAAATTATGATGCCCTGTCACCTGTCTATACCACCGAGTCACCCGCCCCGGCTTCTATATTAAAATTAATAACCTTCAGTTGCAAACAAGGTTGTGGAAAGAGATGCAGCGGTATTAAGGCAGGCTTACATTGTACGACTATGTGCAAAAATTGCCATGGCCAAAACTGATGATGTAGGTACAACTGAAGACGTATTATAAATTTATTTTGACAGTGGATTAGGTCTCAAGGAGAAACCACTTTAAAAGAAACGCGCCGATAACTCTACCTCAATGGTGCTGTGGAAACGAGTGGTCTTGTATAAATCGCAAAACTTTTTTTATAAACCTTTTCTCCACTATAATACAACAGGTAATAACATTTTTTTATGCAGAATTTTACTAGGAACATATTTTATAAGTATAATTTTTTTGTAGGACAAACGGTTTTCCAGAAAAATTATTATTATTATTATTAGCCGTTACTCGAGTCCGAGTATAGAAATGTTACAGTCGATAAATTGCGTACAATAAAAAACAAGTAAAAGGTGTAGTCTATTGTAATTCCCATTCATCTACGGTGCACACGACTATGGCTATAGAGGCCAATTCGGGAGAGCACATGTCGACCGCAATCAGGACAAACATAGACCTGGTTAGGTCTTGGATTCGGCCTTCTTGCAGCAACATTTCCTTGATAGCTGGCCACAACCCCTCGCCATTCGGTTCTGTTCGCTGCAAGTTGTTCCCATTGCTCGTCTGCAATACCGCAGGATTTTAGATTTTCATGGAGAGCGTCTTTGAACCTCTTTCGTTGACCGCCACGCTTTCTTCTACCGCTTAGCAATTCACCATAAAGTGTACATTTAGGAAGGCGGTTATCATGCATACGATGAACGTGACCTGCCCATCTTAGGCGTGCTCTTGAAATAAGCACCTCAATTGGAAGGCTCTTTGCTCTCCTGAGTACTTCCACGTTTGATATGTGATAGAACCAACGGATTTTCATCATACTTCTGAGGTGTCTTTGCTGAAAACGTTCTAATTCTTTCACATGACGACGGTAAGTGACCCAGCTTTCACATCCATATAGGAGTGTTGGAATGACAACTGCTCTGTAGACAGCCATTTTCGTTGACAAAGCAAGGTCGTGGTTGTCAAATACTCTCTCTCTAAGTCCCCAGAATGCTCTTGATGCAGCGTTAATTCTATTGCGAATCTCGCTGTCCATGTTTGCTTTGTCATTAACAACGTTGCCTAAGTAATTGAACTGATCCACCACTTCAAGAGAATTTCCAGAAAAATGCACAAAACTACCGAATTGCACTTTAGGAGTGGGTTTTAAGGATGGAGCTGCCACTTGTTACTTGGGAACTCTTTTTATTTTGAAAGTACATCCCTTGACAAGTTTAATCCACAAGTGGCAAAGGTTCATAATTTCTTTTTCTATTTAGGCTAATATGAATAACCCTCGGAATAACCTTTTAATAGTATCAAACGCCTTGGACGTGTTATAAAATTTAGCAGAGCATAGTTTTCGCTCCTCAAAAGCTTCTATAATGTTTGCATATATTTCGCAGATTGCGTTAACAGAGGATTTCCCTGGTGTTTATTCAAATGGAGCACTAGTTAGTATAGGCTATTCTTTATTTTGATATAATAATTTTAATGTCCAGATTACAAAATCTGAAAATTGTGTGTCATCAACATTATCAAAATTGACAACACCGAAGAAATAGTCTGAGAAATCATTAAGCGTTAAGTTAGAAGTTATATTTGTATTTTAATTTTTTCTATTTTTATTGATAATATCCCATGCTACTTTCCGTTTGTTATTAGATTTTTTTTTTAATACATTTATTTAACGTCGGCCTATTTCTGCTACTGAGGCCTATCACCGACGCCTGTAGACGAGCTACCCCCAACCAGGAATTTTGCCGAACCTCTTCCCTTAAGAAGAGTAGGGATCTTTTACTTGCCTAACATTTAATAGACAAGGGACCGACGGCTTTACATCCCCTCCGAAGGATGGTATATCCCCTATAAAACCCTCGTCTAAGATTGTATAGCTTCCGCGCATACACTGATATACAAGCCGCTGGAAGATGTGTGAGGCGAGAACGCGGTCTTCGTTGTGAAACCGGAAACGACCTCTGTTCGGTGAAATAAAAAATCTGGTACGGTGGGGGTTTAGAGCTGAGACCCCAGAGGCGTTCGTGCACTTATTGGGTTTGATTTCTGAAAGTGCTTGATCGGGTCGAATGCTACACCTTGTATATTGTGTTTTGCACTATTTGTTATCACTTTGTTTGTGGTTTGATTTTTATAGCTATTGTAGGGTCAACGGCTACACCCTGTATATTATTATTCTTGAAAAAATAACGCGGTAGTTTAAAGGAAATACAAGATTATTTATTAAAGATTGTTGAACAGAGCTGAATAGAATTTATTTTATTTTACAGGTTTCTTTTGAAATTGAAACTAATCGACAACAGAAATTCTGTCTTATGTTGTGTTTAAAATATAAAAAAATATATTGAAAAATAATTTATTTGAAAAAATTCACTTGGACGATTAAGCCTCGTGGGCGACGGGAAAAAAGTTGAAAGGGGGGCCACTTAAGGTGAAGTATTTTAATAAATGAAATATAAAAAAGGGGGCCACTTAAGGCGAAGTGTTTTGTTATAATGAAAATGAAAAAGGGGCCACTTAGGCGAGATCTTTTTAACCAGGTTTCGGCCTGGGAAGCTAGAATCGAACAGCTTGTCTGGAAAAGATTGCTGGGACTGGGAATAAGAAAGTCTAGCTAGACGGGAGTATCTACAACATAAGTTAAATAGTAACCGGACCCGTTCAATAGCGTCAATAGCTATTACACAAAAATTCACTTTTGAAACTTATATTTTCCACAAGAACACTACGCAAATACTTAACACAAGAGTCAATGTCAAAACTGAACTTAACTTCGGCTTGTCGCACGCCGGTTTTTATACTGTTTCGAGAAAGTTTCGTTTTTCGCGCCCCGTCGAGTCTCGCATCCCGTTATAAAGAGCTGGAAAGGCTTCGCTCCGTGCGGGCCAGGATGAGTCATCGATTACGCCATGTTGCGCAATACTGGAATTTTAAGATTTCGAAAATAAAAGTTATATAGAAAAATCGACAATGAAAAGGGGAATTTATTAAAATTAGAATGGAAGCCGGATCTATTTCGGTTTAGAAGTTATTTGAGTTTTTATTAGCAAAATCTGACGCGACCCCGTAAGGTATTAACGGAGGTCCGATGTTTAAAAGTTGTAACGCTATTAAAATGTTCCCGCTAGGTGCGTAGTGCATGAAGATAAGATATTAAAATGTTCCTAACGGGTACGAGTCCAGTTGAACGGAGATATTGTATGCTTGCATGTTATTATACGAGGAGTGATCAAAATTGGTGAAATTTAAAATACCAATCGAGTTGCGGAAATTTGATGAAAGGAAGTTTGAACTTTTAAGACTCGAGGCACGGAACGTGATTAGAAGTATACAGGGGGTGATTGAAAAGTACGAATGATAAAATGCGAAATGGTTGCAGGAAAGTTGGGAAACGAGCTCGCAGGTTAAGTTTGAACGTAGTTACGTATACGAGGGGTGGTCAAGAAGTTTTAAAATTTTGAAAATGAAATTGTTTATAGAAAATTGAGGGATTGAAGTAAGACGTTGAAAATTTGGGGTTAGATAGTGATTTTGGTTAGGTTAATGAATATACGGGGGCTATATTTTTAAGGGACGTTTTTTGTGAAATTTCTTTTATAAAATTGTTGGAATGAATGTTGGGAGTGTATTCTCGGTGTTTTTACGTTATTTGTGAATTATGGAATGTGTGTGAATTTTTTCTGATTTTTGTGACCTTGGATGTGGTTTTTTGTGGTAAACTATGTCTGGTTGACTTTTTTATCATGGTTTGCCATGATGCCTGAACTAATATGAATTTTTTGTTAATTTTTCATTTTTTGATTTCTGTTTTTTGACTTATAGGGGAAATACCCTATAACAGTTGGAACGGTCACCCATCCAACTACTAACTGCGCCTGACGTTGCTTTACATCGCATATCAAAGTATGTACATAGTAAAGATGCACCTACGCTCGCCCCAGTTTGTTATTAGAAGTTAGAACTTATTTACTGCTTGATTTTAATTTAGCTTGATTTATTTTAGCTTGTTTTATTTTATTTTTATAATATTTTTTATTTATATTTTATTTTTATTTATTTTTATTTTTTTTATATATTTTTTTTATTATACACTTGCTGATCACTTTCATTTTTTGTTAAACAAGCAATTATATGGACAGCGTCCAAGGGTACCTTTTAATTGGTGCATATCATGATCAAAAACAAAATCGTTATTATCTAATTTCAATTTTTTTATTGGTTTCTCCCGAAAACGTTGATAACAAAATTTTGGTAAAATATCAACTAAGAAATTTGCAGATTCATCAGGACACTTTATTTTGTAAAAAAACATGTAATATCAGCGACACTGCCCGTTGTTTTTGCAGTATCAACGTAAAACATTAGTCAAATATATATTCACAATCAACAACAGCAACTTTCACTCATTTTAGTTTGAGTACTTCTCGCCATCCACCTTATATTTGTTTTCGCAAAAGCTTTCTAGAACATATTGTAAGACGTGAAGTGGTTACATTATGCAAAGTAAAATTATACATTTTGAGTGTCGTATTTCTTGAATTTAGTTATTTTCATTGTGAGTAAGAAAACAAGAATTTTATTGTGCAAGGTTTTAAACAGTTCCGAGATTCTAAAATTTCCGATGAGAACAGTGGGCAGATGCGCCTATATTTGTTTTATTTATTTATCGAGTGGTAAATAGACTCCACATATATAGCCAGTTAATTAACACCTTGTTCTAAATTTTTAAGTGTTATTTACATTTAAACTTACAGTCTATTATACTCTTTTCAACTAATATTTCCCACGGGTAAACAATGATATTTTATTTGTGAATTACTGATTTGCGTGCTAAATTTTGATGAGAAATATTAGTATTATAAACAGAAATATCCTATTTATAGGTCCCTAGCAATTGGTGGACCACTAATAATTATGATATAACAAACATATTTTTATGTGCACTCCCACACCCTCTTACGAAAGAAGTTTAATCCCTAGTAGTATACAGAGAAAAAGGAAGCTTGCCTAATGGCAACCAGTAAAGCAATAGCTCAACAGTCGGCTCAGGGTGGCTCTGCCTCATAAAATAGATTGAAATAAATAGAAATGTCTCGAATGACCGTCTGGAATAGTCTGAAGTGAAATGGGCGAATCGAGAATAAGCGCCACGGATATATAAGTAGCAGAGCTAACGCGCTTTGGTCAGTTCAGTACAGTTCTGAGAGGAGTCAAAAGTGCAGCTAAGATAAAGAACAGCAATAAGTTGTGAATTATAGTAGTGAGTTTATAATAGATGAAAGTTATAACTAGTATGTTATTATAAGGACCTATTATTGTAATTTAGTGATTAGTAAATCAGTGGTTAGTGAAAATTTTTGTTGCAATTATTGCAACGCAACTACTACAATATTTCTCTATTCAACCTTTTAAAATATACAGATAACTAGGATTTTCAATGCTAGTCTGACTGCTTTTTGGGTATGTACCTGATATGTCACTTGCAATTTTTTGTAATTTTTTAATTCATGTCGGAGGAACATCCACTACCCATCGATATTGCCGGTGTCGGGCCGAGGATCGAACCCACTACACAATAGATGACATGAACCAACATGGTTGGCAAAGCGTACACAGAGTGCAGTATTCGAGTGCAAAGTTCAGTTTCAAGTATAAGTTTTGTTGTTCGTGGAATGATTATAACTGCCTAGGATTCCAGGCTCAAGGGCTAGAAATGTCAGGACTAAAGACGCTCATGACAAAGTCCTCTAGAATTAAAGGCTCCAGAACAAGAAACCCCAGAAATAAGTGCTTCAGGTCTAAGAAATTTCTGGCTAAGGATTCCAGGTCCTAAATACTCCAGAATTGAGGAACTAAAGCTTTCAGAACTAAGGATCCAGGACTAAAGCTTACAAGGTTTGGGATTAAGGCCTTTACAGCTAAGAATCCAGGACTAAGAACTCCAGGATTAAGGACACCGTGACTAAGGACTCCTCAACTGAGCTCTCCAAGATTAGGATTCCAGGACTGAGAACTCAACGACTAGGGATTCTAGGACAAAGGGCTTCAGAGCTGGGATTTCAGGATGCCTGTCTGCTTTTCTTCAAATATCTAACCCCTTTCCGGAGAATTCTGACTTTTGTGAGATGTATGTTATATGCAGTAAATTTATGATTGTATCATATGATTTCTTGTGAAAATGGTACGATGAATACATAGATTTGCACTGTTCGGGCGCTTTTAAAATTACATGCTCATTAAAAATAAACTTAGTCAAAGAACAAACTAAAATCCCTGTCTATCCAATCCAGTCCAGTATTGTTCTTATTAGAAGACTTTGGAAAATTATATTTTTATGGAAGTGGCATAGTATCAAGAGGCGCACATTTTAAATATATTTTGAAATATACAGGGTGACTCCCTACAGCGGAGTATAACTTCGAGTTCATTTTTTTTTTAATGGAACGCCCTATATTATATTTTTGCATTTATGAATTCAGTGTAACATTACCTTTCCAACGAACGACCTCCAGATTTTCTGTTTTTGACGTGTCGTTGCCGAGTTATTCGAGAAAATATGAAAATCTTGGTCGGAACAAGGTTTAACAAATTAGTTCGCTGGGTGTGTATTACTATTAATTAAGAAGATTTATTATGCAATTATGTATACAAGGGATGTACTACAATTACACAACCACCAGATACTATAATTTTCTCAATTTTCTTCAAATGGAACACTGTATATTATTGTATTTTTGAATAGCCACATTAATTGACGATGTTATATAGCATTCAAAAGGCTATCGACAAAATCGATCATTTTCTACTCCTTTCTAAACTGAATGCATTTGGAGTGTCAGATATCTTGCTATCCCTCATTGAATCCTATTTATTTAATAGAAAACAGTTCGTGGAATACGGTGGATATAATGCTCGTAACTTTTTGCAACATCCGGAGTCCCTCAAGGATCCAACCTAGGGCCACTTTTATTCTTAGTATTTATTAATGATTTATCCCTCACTATGAGTTCTACACATTTGTTGTCCGCGGACAATTTGAAAATCTATAAGCAAGCTAAGTAAGCAAGCCAAACGACTGTTCTGACTTGCAAATAGCGTTAGACTCAGTTAACGAATGGTGCGAGAATAACTACTTAAAACTAAATACATCCAAATGTAAGATAATGTCCTTCTATAATAACAAAAGGCCAGTTTTATTCGTATATACGATTAATGATACCGTTCTTGACCGATGTACAAATTTTAAGCATCTTGGAGTAACATTCGATTCTAAGCTAAGTTTTTCTACGCATACAAGCACAATTGTTACTTCGGCTTCTAAAGTACTCGGGTATTGTATAAGGCAGCTTTACGGATATCAACACTCTGAAATTAATATACATATCATTTATACGAAGCAAACTTGAATATGCTTCTGTCACCTGTTTATCAAAACTCTAAAATGCAAGTTGAGTCCGTACAAAGACGATTTCTTACATATATATATTTCAAATCTAATGGGTCCTATCCTGTTGGGGGTTTTTATCACAATACACTACTAAATTCATTCAATTTTGACTCACTTGAACTTAGAAGAAATTGCACAGCACTACAATTGTTATATAAAATACTGCATAACCAATTAGATTGTATTCACTTAGTAAATAGAATCAACTTTCATGTACCAAGGCAGAATGCTCGTCGGCACAATGCATTTTACACCAATACCAGCAGAACTAACATTCAGGATAAGTCTCCAATATTCAACATGTGCAAGGATTCATTTAACTGATTAAGTCTAATTATAACAATTTAATCTATAATATCTATCTAATCTTTTTTATAATTAATAAATAATAAATTAATGTAATTATGTAATGTAATGTATGCATGTATTTTGTATGTATTATGTATGTGTGTATCATGTAATGTAATGTAAATTAATGTAATTTTGTAAATTTTTATCTCATTATTGCGATTTTTATATATTTTGTTCATTATTTTCTGTAATTGGGTGTCAATCTGAATGCAGAATGCTGTCATTCTTGGTTCATTGCGTCTGCTCAGGGCACACGAGTCACGGAACCAGTGATCACTGACTCTACGGTGTAGAGAGTGGTTACTGGCGCTCCCAGCGTACCCTCTCTGGTATCGGAGGCAGGGAGAAGGACGACTGGTTTTACTTTAAAAAAAATAAAAAAAATAAAAATAAACTTATTATTATTATTATTATAAGGCCGATATTGGACTTTAACATACTAATGGGTGACACATTGTATGTGTGATAGGAAAGTATTAAAAATAGTTTAATTGAAAATTCAAATTCACGTATAATGCAATGCTTAATTTTTTTAAAGTGATCAGCAGTACAAAATTAGGGGATCTAATTACAATTTGTAACTATATATGTTATTAACCATTTCATTACATAAACCTATACATTTAAGTTGTCTCAAGGCTCGACACTTGCAGACTCTTTATACATAAGTATTTGATTGTCACTAAAATTATCCATTAAAATTTATTATTTGTCAAATAGGTAATTAAAATATTGTGTTACACCAAAGATATATGTAAAGCCCAATCACTATGAACGAAAGTAATAAATAAAATTTACCAGACTATTTCCAGGTGTGGCAAGGATATACGTTTTCGAAATTCGGTGTTCCTAATTAAAATTATATTTAATGAAATTTATTTGATTTGCTAGCTAGTCTCAAATGGTGAATTCTGTAAGTCATAATAATACTAACGACAGTACGTCAAACTTGCTCCCACTTTATATGAAAGAAAAATTATAAAAAAGTGTATAAAACTAAAGAAAATCAAAACATTTCCTGCATTGCGAGATGACCGCTTTGAAATGTTTTTTTTATTTATTTTTTTTATACATTTATTTAACGTCGGCCTATTTCCGCTACTGAGGCCTATCACCGAGGCCTGTAGACGAGCTACCCCCAACCAGGAATTTTACCGAACCTCTTCCCTTAAGAAGAGTAGGGATCTTTTACTTGCCTAACATTTAATAGACAAGGGACCGACGGCTTTACATCCCCTCCGAAGGATGGTATATCTCCTATACAACCCTCGCCTAAGGTTGTATAGCTTCCGCGCATACACTGATATACAAGCCGCTGGAAGATGTGTGAGGTGAGGACGCGGTCTTCGTTGGAACGGTCACCCATCCAACTACTAACTGCGCCTGTCGTTGCTTTACATCGCATACCGAAGTATGTACATAGTAAAGACGCACCTACGCTCGCCGCAGGATAATTTTACTTTCATGCACAATGGTGTACGTGCGTTTCTTTCTTTATCAGTATGGTACTAAATATTGATAAGAGTTACCACCTTTCCATTATACTTTATACGAAAAGCGTCAAACTAATTTTAAAAAATACAAAGTACAAAACATGTAGTATGAAAGCAATATGAATTGAAATATTTGTGAAACAGCGGGCGATCTTTTTTGGGAGATTAAAAACTTTATGTTAAAATAATGATAGGAATATTGAACACTTAATGTAATTGATATACCGTACATAAGTCTCATATAACATTAATTTGTGTTTAGTTAAATTTTATTTTTACTTTATGGTTGGTCGTTGGTTTATCATCGCTAACTTTTGGTTAATAAAGTTGTGAAATAATTGTTTCTGCTCTAAATTGTCGTTTTTGAACTCTACGAAAACTTTCATGCGGTATGCAGAAAAAATGCACTGATCAAAAAATAAAGAAATATGCTATTTGAAAAAGCAATGTCGACAGCACCAACAAGGGGGAGAGTTAGCAGTTATGTACAGTAGAAAAATCAAGGCGGCCAGAGTGTAAAAAAAATTAATCAGAAGAACTGTTTCTTCTTTTAAACAAATATTTGAAAAGTATGTACATATATCAGAACTTACGTATTTTATTTTAATGTTTCATTCGATAATTGTAAAACAAATGCTTTAATATCTCAATATATCAATTACTGAAAAGTAATTAGGAGTGACTCTTAATTAATCATTATCTAATTAGCTGGATGTATATCAATCAAGTATGTCATTAAGCAAAGTATCCCAGTAGCATATAATAAAAACATTAAAACCAATGACGGAAAAAGTACAGTTCACAGTTTTGGGTGGTCTGTCTTCGACGTAGATCAAACAAACCGCAAATTCTAATGTGGCTATAAACATATCTCCAATACACATACCTATTTTTAAAAATTAGTTTCAAATAGATGAATTAAAATGAAGAACCTAAGAATTAGATAAGTGAGTTATGTGCTTGAAATATTTATAAATGTAGATAGATATATCTTTAAATATAAATGAGAATTGGTGTTGACTCGCTTTATATTTTCTTTAATACTAACTATTGGCAGCGAAGAGGAACAGGACAAGAGTGAAGATTGCTGAGGGTTATTTAATCCTGCTTTTCATAATAACAATAATGAAAAACAAATAACTGGTTGCAAAATTTGAATGGCAACTCTGATTATAGATTTCGGGACTAACCCGAAAAAGAGGAATGGGTAATCACAATCAACCTTGTTCAAATAGAGGCTGGTGATTAATTAAGGGAGTATTAAAGGAAGCGACACTGGTAAGGAGTCCGCTTATTAATTGGCAATGATGTTTAAAAGTACAAGGAAAATTTAAGATTTATTTATTTTATTTATTTATTTAGTTCATACACATCCAACAGGCATGCGCCTAATTACAGGATAGGGTAGGTAAATATATACATACATAATGTATACAATAATGCACGTATTATTATATAAGCATACACGATACCCAAGCATGTACTAACCCGTACACATATAGATATAAATAAGTTTAAAACATAAATAATGGTTTAAATAGGTAAGTACAAATTTTAAAATTGGAAAAGAAAAACAGATAAGTGCAGTAATTTAAGAAAATTCTCTTAATTTGACAAATATAGCAAAATAATGTACCAATTCTGTGCTCGAGATTACTGCAGTTTGTAGCTATTTGATAAATTGGCAATTAGTAATCAATATGATAGTTTGAGGAGTAAGGATGTAGAAATCTGGAGATTAGATTTAACAGGGCTGTACAGTCCAGCTTTAACCCTTAAAGTTGCGTATAACAAAACTTAGTCTTTTGAATGCAGTTAAAGTGGTCGCCTCAATATGATGAATAAAAGTCCTCCTTCTATCAAAAATTACTCCAAGATTCTTAATAGTATTGGGTAGTTATAACAGTGAATCACCCAACTTATATGCAAACATTTTAGGATTACATTTTCTACAGAAACGCATGATATTGCATTTCGCCGCATTTAATGGTAGGCTATTACTGTTCCACCAAGATTCAATCAAGTTTGAAGGCGCTCACAGTCTACAAAGTATATTATTTCAGTGTGCAACTTAATTTGCGTACATCAAACAATGTGCACGCAGATCAGATGTTATGTCATTTATAAACCTATCAAAGAAGAGTGGCCCAAGTGCGGAACCCCAGATCTCTGAAGGAATCAAACAGACTTGAAACCATGGTATTATAAACTGATATGTATATATCGTGTAGATAACCGACAAACAACTTCATTAAGCCTGAAGAAACAGATTATTTTTTTTCAACAAACCATGGTCGAATCTATCAAATGCCCTCGAAAAGTCGCTATATTTTAGTTTTTCACAAATAAATTGAGTCTTACATACAAGATTCGTAACCGTGGACCATCTTTTCATAAAATTGTGTTGATCCCTAGACAACAACACTAACACATGACTATTCATTGTCGAATGAAGTAAAACTCAAGAATTAATTATACCAAAGTTGCAAACTATCGCAATTGGTCTATGGTTAGTATGGTCATTTTTATCTCCTTTTTTATAAACACAAACGGTTTCAAAAACTCCGGAAAACACAAGATTTTCAATGAAGTTAATTATGATCGTGAGTGCTTTAACAAGAGAGAGAGAAATAATCCTTGGGCAAATATGCAGGTATTAAGTTGGGCCCCATGGTCATATTCGCCTTAAGTTTCTTAATAGCATCAAAAACATCTTCTTCAGACAAAGATTCAATATCTAACGTCATTACATTGTGAGTATCAGTTAGATCATTAACTTTGGACAAATATGCGTTTATTTTGAGCATTGACTGGCTAAATAATGAAAACCATCGTCTCAGCTCAAGACTACAGTGATAATAAGATAAGATGATAAGTAGCGGAGTGAACCTGAAGGACAGCTTGATACAGTATTTTGTTCTTTCTCCGTGCTTAAATATTTATCAGTTGAATAATCAGATGAAGTCATTCTGAAATGTCCCAATTTTATAGGCTTCACGATTCTGGGATCTAGTCACTAAACCAGCAAGATATGGAAAGTGGCTGTAATTCATTTTCTGACATTCTTCTCTCATTTTTTGGAAATGAATTATATATAGACCTTCTAGTTGAATAAGGATATATTTCCAGTGGACAAAAAATATATTTCATTCAGTCTTTGTCCCATGCAGTCGACATATTGCATTACATAACATCAACTTGCCGACGTTTCTGTAATCATTACAACATTCGTCGATCAAATGATGCACCATCCGCAAACGATTTCGAGAAACGGGTTATGTGGTAAACCGCAAGCGCCCGGGTCAACAAAAGTCTATTAGAACACCCGAGAATATCGAGACTGTACGGCGGGCTGTGACACACCACCTGAAGAGATCCGCACGATAACATGCCCAGGCCCTGAATGTTTATCGGTCAAGTGTGCAAAGGATTTTAAAGGACGATTTACACTTTCATCCATATAAAATTCAACTTTTGCAGTTTCTAAAGGCCGGAGACTACGAATTAAGAAAAAATTATTGTGAGACTATGATGAATATGTTTTGGGATGAAGGTGGATTTGACAAAATTTTATTCAGTGATGAGGCTCATTTTCACTTAGAAGAATATGTTAACAAGCAAAATTGTCATTTCTGGGCCCCAGCTAACCCAAAATAAAAGCACGAGAAACAACTGCATTCTAAGAAGGTGACTGTTTGGTGTGCCATATCGTCTTCTGGAATAATCGGGCCCTACTTTTATGAAGATGCCCGTGGCCGCTCTGTTACTGTGAATAGCCAGCGGTACTGTGAAATGATTCGCACTTTTTTTATTTTTTCTCTTCATAACTTTCCTGGATATGATCCAAATTGGACCTGGTTTCAACAGGATGGTGCCACGGCACACACAGCAGCAGCATCAATGACCACTCTACGTGAATTGTTTCCAGGTGTGCTTATTTCCAGATTTGGTGATATCCCCTTCCCCCCAAGATCACCGGACCTAACGCCCCCGGATTTTTTTTCTGGGGATATTTAGAGAGTATTGTTTACACCAATCCCCCGCCCAATACAATCCAATTAAAGATTAACATTCGGGAGGCCATTACCAATATTCCTGTTGAAATGTGTCGACGAGTTTCCAAAATTTGAGGACCAGATTGGAGGAGTGCTAGACGCAAGATGGTCGACGTTTGGATAACGTTGTGTTTAAAAAATAAAATCCGCATGTATACAGTTTCTCATTTTTAAAATAAAACTTATTGAAGAGTTTAAAGAATTTTGTTATTAATTTTTAAAAACTGAATTTTACTCTGAGTCATCCTGTATAATGATGATGTGATATAATGATGATCACCATTTGAATTAACAAGAAAAAGTCGCATTAATTTTTTTATTTTCCATGGTAAATATTAGATTTTGAATGTATGAAAGTTACCTTTTAAATACACAAGTATTATTTTCCAATAAGTAGGTACTCTATTATTGATGAGTCAATTATCGGCATTTGCTGAGTAGGTACCTTAAGCCGGCGCTACACGATGCGTCCAATGCTAACAAACGTTGGACGCATGGTAGTTTGACACATCGTGTGGCTGGTCTACATATTACGAGGGACAAGCGTCGAGTGTCCAACGCTGGCGTTAGAAGAGGTTCGGAGTTTTGTCGGTAAATTTGACCCGCGTCAAAGGATGCCCCCAATGTTGGGTGTATAGTGTGGCAGTATGCGGTATTCTGCTATACGATTTGTGTGTTTTGTAGTTTGAGATTTGTTCTGCAACAGGTAAATCTCTAACGTTCAAACAAACAATAATTTTGCCAAATTTTATCATGCTTTTAAATAACAACCAGAGCTGGACAGTAATTAATTACATAACAATTAAATTAATAATTTCATTCTTTTTTTAAGTAATGATAATGCCGTACTTTCCTTCATGAAGTAATTATTGCAAATGTTTTTATTCAAAAATTGGAAATTACTTTTTCAAGTAACTAAATAGGTAAGTACCATGTACAATTAGTTTTCATCATTACAATATATTTCAGATAATTACACATCACTATTAATAGTGTTTTTAATAAAAAATGCGTGTAATGACAATTAATTTATTTAATCAAGCTGAAAATCAAAGTTAATAGGAGAAGAAGTGAAATTTTCAATGTTCTCAAGTTTTTCAAAGAAATTTGTGTTCGAAAATGCGGTATCATAATATGCAAAACATTGATGAAATGTTGTTAGAAAAAATTAATAGTAGAATCTACCATTTCTCATCGGGCGGCGACGCTACACTACTATTCTAAAACTACAATAGTATTGACCCGTGTGTGTTCCTAACGTTTTTCCAATGTTGGATCCAAAGTTGGATGTACCGTGTAGCAAGAACATTTGTCACATGCTTCACGATCGAATTTGCAGCCAACATTGGCTACAAACATTGGCCCCAACGTTGAATCCAATGATGGACGCATCGTGTAGCGCCGGCTTTATACTTACAATATACCAATTTGAGTAACGCAAATAAATATAAAAACATGTACAATCCAGCATCTACCTTAAAAATGATTTCTAAATTCGCATGATTTGCATACTGCTAAATGATTACCAGTATCGCAATAAAATGTATGAACCTCTTCTTTCTTGTATAACAGTGCCATATTGTTATTTACCGCATTGTTTGCGGTTTCTCTTAACATTATTACATCGTGGGAGAACTGATGCGATAAACATACCTACTTAATAGTTTCCATTTTACAATTTCTTGTGTATTCATCTAATAAGCAGGAAACAGATATGTTTAATGCCTACATATACACTATACAGTGGTAATATTTTATGATTATATTATTACAAAACCTTAAATTGTGCAGTATATGCGCGTTTTGTCGGTGAAGCAGAAATTTTAATTGGAGAAATTTTGTTATTAAAGTTTTTAGCAAAAGGCGCACGAGGATATAAAATACGTAATATACATTTTAAACGTAGTTTACTAAATTACCTTGTCTTTTGGAATTGCAGTTGACGTTTATTTAAACCAAATGATCGTATAAGTCTGCGCAAGAGCTACTATAAATATATCGTGCTGCAATTTCTACAAATATAATTCAATAAATATGTATACAGACTATGCCAAATAACTCGAGAACGGCAAATGATATTTAAACTATTATAATTTTGTTAATTACTATCAAATTCATTTGGGAAAAGAGTAATTCAGGATTATTAAAAATGAGATATTTAATCAACTAGCCAGAGGAGCTGGCTACCGGGTGTTAGAAAAATATGGGAACGGTGGAAAATCTCGAACAGTTTGCATCAAATCGAAAAATAAAAAAATACGTGTCAAAAATTTTTCAAAAAACTATCTACTGTTACCTAAATGACCCGAGGGGCAACTTTAAAATTTCAAATGGAAATCCCTATTTTTTATTGCGGAATCGGATTCTACGGCAAAAAATACGTAAATTTTATTCCGGAAATTTTTTTCGATTCTTGCATGGTGTCGCTGTAATCGCAAAAAATTGAGTGAAAACATGAAAGTTTTGAACGCTCACTTAAAAAAATACGAAAAGTAAAAAACTACTGATCTCAGAGTGAATGATTTCCCGAGCTGTTCTGAGAACAGTGATTTTACACGGTCGTGCGGAAATTACAACTATTAACATTCTGTAAATTTATTAGCAGCTAGTAATTTTCAATTTACATTTTTTACAGGTCAATAAAACATTTGATTTAAAAAAACTAACAGTGGTTTTACCTCTTAATTCAGCCACTTTAGACAAGTTCTTGATCCCAGCCAATGAAGGCAAGGAGGTAACTCAGCCATTTAAATCCATAGATTTTCGAAAGTACCATTCAAATAGTCCCTAACAATATCCCGATAGTGCGGAGGAGCCCCATCTTTCTGGAACCAAACATTATCGAACTCATCACCAGCAATCTCTTGTATTGCGGGAATATTTGATTTTTTTTCAGTACGACGAGCTCTATGTGCTCTCATTTGAGGCTCTAAATGTGGCACATGAAGTATGAAAGTACAAATCGAGTACTGTGCACTGTACTTTCCGACCTTTGTTGGTTCTGCTCGATTATAAGATATATTCGCTAAGCTACGCTACGCTGATGAGGAGCAATATCTCCGAAATACGTGTCCGTAGCTGCATTGTTGTTTCTCTTGAGGTATAAGGCAATAACTTGTTTCTTTATTTAATTATTTAGCCTCACAAACCCCCATCATATTCAAAAGAATAGTTACAATACGCACTTGGTTTATTGTTTCATTAGTTTTGTTCAGATTTCTCTGACATATATATGTTTCGGCCTTGCGACCATTATCAAAGAGTCTTAAAAACTTTGGTTTATTCTCACTGCAGCGTATGGCTTCCTCTTCGAAAGCTTACATGAATAGGTTGGCTATCACAGGCGAAAGTGGTGATCCCATGGCTGCTCCTTGTTTCTGCTCGTAGAAGTCTCCATTTCATAGAAAGTATGTTGTAGACAGGCACAATCGGGCCAGATCAGGTACGTCTTCTCTTAATCCAAAGTGCTGGCTACGCTACGTAGACAATACGTTCATCATATGGCCACATGGAGAATCATCTTTATCTGTTTTCTTCGACCATTTGAATAAACAGCATCCAAGTATCAAATTTATAATGGAGACCGAACAAGATGGAGCTTTACCTTTCTTAGATGTATTAGTGAAAAGGTCACACAATGGTAAGCTGGCCCATGGTGTCTACAGAAAGAAAACCCACACCGATCGTTACCTACATGCGACATCTCACCACCATCCACAACAGAAGAGAGCGTTAATTAGAACCTTGGTCCACAGAGCCAACACAATATGCGACGACGAGAAAAAACCCGAGGAACTACAGAATGTCCAACAAGCTTTAGAGAAGAACGGATACAGTCAAAGCAATGTACAGCGAGTAGTAAATAACCAGAGGAAAATTACAGAAGAAGAACAGCAACAACCAACAACGTATGCATGCCTACCCTACGTCGCGGGAGTCATAGATAGGCTGAAGAAGATTTTATTCAAAAAGAAAGTAGGTGTACGGTTTCGAACAGTGAAGAAAATACAGCAGACGCTTCCCTCAGTTAAAGACCCTGTCCCCAAACTGTTATCAAAAGGTGTTTACCAGTTGAAGTGCACATGTGGTAAGAGCTACATCGGACAAGCAGGACGGAGTATCCAGTGCAGAATCAAAGAACACTAGAGAAATACCAGATTTGGATACACTGACAGGTCGGCGATAGCAGAACATGTCCATAATAACGAGAACCATAAAATCGACTACGAGGATGCCAATATATTAGACAGGAATACGCGCTATTATCCACGAATCATTAGGGAATCACTGGAAATTATGAAAAACGTGAACAACTTTAACAGAAAGGATGGGTATCGACTTAGTAACACGTGGAGACTGGTATTACCAAGTACCAGCACCGTAGTAAGTCACGGTCAACCAAACACGATGAATGAGCAGCGAAGCGAACCAAGCGCGACCAATGCCCAGCGAAGCGAAGCAGCGCCTAGGTATATAACGAGGAGTGTAACACAACAGATTCAGTCTTTAGAATCCTTCTGAAGAAGCTGACAGGATGATCAGCGAAACGTCAAGTCTAGTTCGACGACCACGGCAAGACCCGGAAGTATCTACTTCATTAGACAACGGCCGTGAAAACCTGCATTCTACTAAGTTTTACATAATCAGATCAAATTGGTACTGAATGTTTTAAAGTGTAGCAGCGTGTCGTATATTTATAATTAATACTCATGTAGTGAATGCACATACTCTGAAGAAACATGATCAATTCATAGCCCTTTAGGTGCCTTATATAAAGAAAATAAATTATTTGACGTACGGCAGATATTCTGTTACTGTATACTAGTTCACTAATTTAATAGAAAAAAATTACAATAAACTTATATCACATGATTGTGAAATCACAAATAAGGAAAAAGGTAATTCAGAAATTTAAAAAGTTACTAATTGGCTACCTTGCACCAAAATTATATAATATATTAGTAGAAACTATAAGAAACATAAAAATCTTAAGAAAAATTAGAAAAAGTAAAAAGTGGATGTTTTCTGAATGCAGGAGTCTATATCCAAAATTATTTAGGTAAATTGTTTTCTTTCTGTTCTCTTTTATTTCAGTATAAGTGTAGTGATAGGTGTACTTTTTGTATTGTTTTTGGTTCATTAAGGCAATGTTAATATAAATGTTTTATCAGAAACACAAGAAAATTTAATTATATCAATTAATTGTTATCACAATAAAGGTTGTTGGAATGTGTATCTGTTGTACTTCTTAACAGAATCAAGTTTGTGTAACGGGGCATAAGTATTACCAAAATTTGTCCATATTATACTGTGAACCTATTTGAAAAAATGTTGATGCTGTTTAACCAATTTTTTCGGCGATTGGAAAAAAACGATATTTAAATATCTGTAGCACACCACATCACATGTTTATATTGAAAGTCATTAAAAGTGCTTAAACACAGCCTTGAAGTTCTCCATGCTTTGCTGTAATTTAAATATACCTACACATACCGATGTGCATTAAGAAGATTTAAACTATTTTTATCACAATCTCAGTATTACAAATCATCCAAAAGGTTACTTTTTATAGTAATAACTATGAAAATCAACACATCTTGCTGTGTTCTACATTAGTTCATCGTTTTGGTTTATTATTATTATTATTATTTTTATCATTTATTTAGATACACCCAACAGTCGTAAGATTAATTGCAGAATGAGAACAATATATATTTACAATAGAATGAAAATGTAACATAATAACAATGATATAATACGATAGATTATATTTATTAAATCTATATACTTGGTAGTAATAAGTAATATATTTTAAAATTTTGGAACCTGTTGCTAGTTTATGTGTTTTTAAATATTCAGTAGGTATACACAAATTTAATGCCTTTACAGTTTTCTCACTTTAAAAATTTCGACACGTATCAAATAAACAGTTTTTATAACCTCATTATGTCAACTTTTACGATGTGTTTGTTTTATTGTTAATTTTTTGTTTTATTTCCTGTCAACAGATATTTGATATTCTGTACATATCTCTAAATAAGTAAATCAATATATGGTTAAACATATTCAATTTGTTACCTAATAATTTGTAATAGTTTATTCGATTAAAATAGCGATTTTAAAAGTGTTTAAATTGCAAGACTGTATTGAGTGCACTTAAACTACAATTAAGGTAAAGTAATTCTTGTGTAAAATAACGTTTGACGAAAAATATTTCCTTGTATAACTACGGCTTAAATTATACCACTGACAAGTAAATTTTCCAGTAAATATTTTATTATATTTGCATAACAGTAACAGAGAACATATTACTTTTAAAAAATATCACTTCATATGACCTTTTATTGTATTGCCAGAACCAAGGTAGTAGTAGATTAGACTGCGGCTGTGTAAGAGACAACGCGGTTAGTCGTTATTATCTCCTCTGAGGTCGAGTCTCAGCTACGGCAGATAACAATGACGCAGGAAACAATTCTTGTAAAGTATAAATTAACTTAATTGAAACCGTATAAAAACTAAAAGCCGGCAAAAACAGTGGGCATCTCTTTATTGTACATGGGCGGAGGTAAATAGAAATGCATGTCATAAGAAAATGATAAGATTTTCGGGCGTTATTATATTATCCTCTGTTTCAACTGGTCTCCAGAAAGCCATGATACATTAGTAAATAATTAAAATATTTTACCTTTCATATAGTAGTAAATATTTATAAATATGAACAATAACTAACTAAACTCCTACGCTTGATATTATAACAGGTATTTACGCACTGCACTGACACATTAACAGCACAGCACATGTTCGCCTTTGACTACATTTACGAGTTTTTTCTATGCTAGTAGGCCTGTCCGTTTTATTATCTTTAAACCAGTGCAGTCGTAGATGGTTCATTCAGGCTGATTACATTGCCAGTCTCGGACTTGCCTGCACAGTTTCAACTACCATTCGAATCTCGATACCATTGCTAAATATATAGGACAAAATATCAAGTTCAGAGCGCACGGTCCTGTGCTTTAACACTGACCAGTTTCAATTATCCTCGTTTAAAGTATATATCTTTGTGTGCGTTTGCCTGCTATATTAATAATAATAATAATAATAATATTTATTAGCTATTTTAGATATATTCAGTATATATGGCAAGTCAATAATAAACATTTATAAGTAATAAAAACTTAAATTAATATAATGTGAATTAGATAAAAGATAAAATATAAAGTAGAATTAAAAAATATGAAAAAGTTATGTATACATGTGCCGTATAAATAATAGTCCTAACTATTAAAATAATCTATACATTACAAACATACACACACACATGGTACATAGTCAAGAATATGGACAAATTTAATAACGTAACAAGAATACAGTGTGGCTAAAAAATAATCAGCTAAAAATATAGTTTAATGATCAATTAACCCTGAATTTGAGTAGAGGTAATTAATGTACCACAGTCAAAAATTTCTTCTCGCTGTAGACAGTATTTTCGAGTAAAAATATTTTAATCCTTTTTTGAACAACTTGGAGCAATTAAATGTGCGAATAGTTTCTGGTAATGCATTTAAACATTGTGACACAATTATAATTAGGAGAATGTTTATATGCTGCGTCGTATGATGAGGGATAGTTATTAGATTACCATGCCGTGTGTTGCGGTTATGTTGATCAGCAACTTTACAAAAGTTATTCAGACTACATGTTGTGTACATTAAACATCTCAAAATATAAATACAAGGTACTATTAATATTTTTTGTTTTTATAAGTGTCTGTTTACAACTTTATTAGCCTCAATTTGCAATTCGTGGGGTGTGCCTTCCATCACAGAAATAGTTATATCATCTGCGAACATGCTTCCATGCGCATTTCTTATAAAGTCTGGGAGATCGTTTACGTATAACATGGAAAGTAATGGCCCTAAGACAGAACCTTGAGGAACTCCCATGGTAACTTTATGCACCGTTGATATAGCCTCATTGTACTTTACCTTTATTAATCTTCCATTTAAGTATGATCTTAACCAATTGAGCATAGTATGACTTATACGAGTTCTAATTTTTTATCAAACAACAGTAATAATATTTTATTTTGCATTTTCCGATTGAAGACCTAGTGTGTAGCAAGTTATAGGACATTATTTTCGATTGATAAGCATTTTACTATAATACACATTTATTATTTTTGTTATAATTGTTTTATTAAGAAATCAGTATTTATCTAAAAATATTGTGATAACATTATTTTCCCACCACTAGGCATGAATATACATGATTTAGCATACATATCGTATGCTAAATCATGTGTATGCCGTTTCTATCTATTTATCATGTCTAAATCCGTGCTGACATTCTGACAATATATTTTTACTTTCTAATTGGGCATAAATGCACTAGGAAAAACCTTTTTCATTCCTTTAGATAAAGTTCTAATTTTCTATCTGCAGCCTTTTTTAAAAATAGAAATAACTTGTGCAAGCTTAAACACTTCAGGAAAACAACCTTGACATATAGATTAATTGAGCAAATATATAAATAGAGCTATAATACTCCTGCCAATATTTTTGTGTATAGTGTTAGATATGTCATCAATGCGTGATGAGTGTTTGTTTTCTAATTTATTAACTATATCTATTATTCCCTGTTCTGTTACGGGATTAACAAGAAAGTTTAGTTCGGACTGATAGTAGAATGCAGGTTTTCATGGTCGTTGTCCAATGAAGTAGTTTCTTCCGGGTCTTGTCGTGGCCGTCGAACTTTAGAGAAGAACGGATCAGTCAAAACAATATACAAAGAATAGTAAATAATCAGAAAAGAACAACAGAAGAAGAACAGCAACAACCAACAACGTATGCATGCCTACCCTACGTCGCGGGAGTCACAGACGGGCTGAAGATTTTATCCAAAAAGAAAGTAGGTGTATGGTTTCGGACGGTGAAGAAAATACAGCAGGTGCTTCCCTCAATCAAAGACCCTGTCCCCAAACTATTAACAAAAGGTGTTTATCAGTTGAAGAGCACATGTGGTTAAGAGTTACATCGGACAAAAAGGACGGAGTATCCAGTGCAGAATTAAAGAACATCCGAGGAATACTAGACTTGAATACACAGATAAGTCGGCGATAGCCGAGCATGTCCATAATAACGAGAACCATAACATCGACTATCAGAACGTCAATATATTAGACAGAAATACGCTCTATTACCCGCGAATCATTAGGGAATCGCTTATGAAAATAAGAAACAACAGAAAGGATGGGTATCGACTTAGTAACACTAGGAGACTGACATTACCAAGTACCAACACCGTAGTAAATTATGATCAACCAAACACGACGAGTGAGCAGTGAAGCGAACCAAGCACGACGAATGACCAGCGAAGCGGGGCTAGGTATATAACGAGGGGCGTACATAACTCCATATCGCGGGCTTTTCGACTCGTATCATTAAAATGATACAGTCATATAGTTCTAACTGAAATTTCCGAGTAGTAGTCAACCAGGTGTGCTCATTCTTCACCCCAATTTTAGCAGGCATCCCCCAGGGTTCATCCCTCGGACCAATTTTATTTAACATACATAAACGACATTCCACTCCCGACGGACCACAGAACAACCCTCTGCCTATACGCCGATGACACAGCAATACTAACGACATCTAAAAACCCAAAATACTGACGGACATTATACAAAGACAGACAGACGCGACCATTAAATTCTACGAAGATTGGGGACTATACATAAATACAAATAAGACGCAAACAATCTGCTTCACTAGACGAATGCAAAGTATAAATGCAACACTTAAAATAAAAAACAAAACGTTCAAATGGAAAGACCAAGTTAAATATTTAGGGGTTGAATTTGACAAAAAATTTATATTTCAAAGGCAAGTACAGGATCTAAGGAATAGAATCTGAGCACGCTGCTCCTGCTTATATCCAATTCTGAAAAACGCCTCTATAGACACATCCACCGTCATCTACAAATCATACATCACACCGATTCTAACCTATGCAGCCCCCCATTATCCTCTCATTTCTAGGACATACCAAACCACATTACAATACATACAAAATAAAATGTTAAGAATAGCTACCAAACTTCCATTAACAGCCCTTGCACAACTGTTTCATCACATGAACACCGACTTTAAGTGACTTTATACTAAAAAAACTCCTTCCTAATTTCACACAACCTTTTTTTACATCTACCAATCCACTCTTTGTCAATCCTCTTACCGCTAAATTCCTACACGCTCCTACGACCCCTCCTTAAATTACATATATACCCCCTAAAAAAAATTAATGTACATATTGTTGTTTGAAAAAATAAAAATACACAAAAACAAAAAAAAATCAAAAAATAACTAAAAATAAAAAAAATAAACAAAAAATGTAAAACACAAAAAAAATATCAAAATCTAACATTAAAAAAAAAACAAAAATACTGTTATACTACTTACGTCATTGAACTAAAAGAGCTATTATAAACACAAACAAAAGAGTCAACACATTGCACGCACCTAATAAACTAACAATTTAACCCTACAATACTAATATCCACATATCAAGTCATCCAAAAACACATAAATATCCAGTTACGCCGACAGACATTGAGCAAAACAGTTTATAGACAACTCAACCCAGGGTAAGCATCGGACTTCGATGGATGGCCCCAGGCGTCGCCACAAACTACATAGACAAATTTAGTCTTTAGAATCCTTCTGAAGAAGCTGACAGGATGATCAGCGAAACGTCAAGTTAAGTTCGACGACAACGGCAAGAGCCGGAAGAAATTACTTCATTTAGTTCGGACTGTTCAGACGTGGTGCAAGTTAGCGCTAAATTTTGGCCAAAATGATCTAACATTTTTCTTTCTGCTATATTGGCAAAATAAAATGCAAATAAATCACTTACCTTAGATAAATAAGTTACATCTTTGTCTTCATTTTTTAAGATTATCGATTTATTATTTTTGTTACTTCTGCTTAGTCTATTGTTAATAATTTCCCAGATTTCTTTAGTCATATTTGTAGCCCGAATTAATTTAATATTTAAATGAATAGAATTAATTCTGTTCCTGTTTTTAACAAATCCAGCCTTTTCGGGTCACATTTTTACAACATTTTTTTTTTAAGGAAATCTGACTAGACAGCAAAAATTAAGTTGATGTACGACAGTATTAACGAAAATATTAATGGTATCATTTACGTTAAAGTCAGTAGATCCAATCTACACTGTTTAAGAATTTATTTAAAATTATTTGCATTTATTGTACGCCGCAGGATATTTTATTCATTTTTTTACTACCATCTCGATTTATAATACATTTGGAGTTATTTAATGTTAGAATGTGTATAAAAGAATCGTTAAAATAAGAAATATAAAAGAAATTAAACAAAGGCAGACACCCTGTATATTGACGAAACATGTGTTACTTTTGGTGATTTGTGAAATATATTAAATATCGCAAATCAGAAAAATCATTCTAAAAGCCAAGTTTCATGAACTACAATTAACAGTTTAAACTACCACAAAATATTTCAATAATGAAAAACATATAATAGGAATAAACATGTTACAGTGACTCTAATATTACAATGACCTTGCTGCTTCAATTGCTGTTACTTGTCATGTGCTCAAAATTATTTTCCCTTTCTACAGTTTTCGCGCAAAGACTTTTTCCCACGTGGTTTTGGATATTGTAAAGGGTAATGTAGTTCAAGCCTGCCGGTGTGGGACATGTCTGGTGGCGCGATTCTGACAGTTCGTGTCTTGTATCAACAGCGTGCATCGCTGCCACTAATTGCTCTCAGATAACACTGATAAGAATGCTCATGATGAACGACTATAACTCATCCTAGCCGCTCCATGTTCTCTGTCTACTTTAATTGGTACCTGCTCTTATATTTCACTCTCACAAACTAAAACGCTAATTTATTATAGAATCGTCGTTCTTAGTTCTTGCTCTTGTCCGATGCTTGGCCCAAGACAAGGCAGCTTTAACTAAAAAGAAAGCAAAGGCTGCTTCGAGCCAGTCAACAATCATGTACAGGAGTAATTCATTATTGTCATTTTCGTGTTGCAATGGATAATTAATATATCGGATGGTTCATTTTGAATATTGATAAGGGGGATTCTTATCTAATCCTGTACCTACAGAAATACGATTATGTAATAGTCTCACCTGACGATATCCTAATGGAGGGGTCTGTAACGTATCGCGTACGCACGTTCTGAATATCTATTAACGATCGAAGAACCTCTGAGATACATCAAATTAAAAATTAACGTGAAGTTGTGATGCAACGACAGTAAGCAGATGTCATAATTAAAAAATCTTTTGTGTAGCGCGTCATGTATTATAACAAGATTTGGAACTAGATTATATTTTGATCGAATTCCGTTGAAGGGTTCGTAAATAGGCTAAGCAAACAAGTAAGAGTCTGTAAAATTGCAATTTAGGGCATATGTACGAAAAGTCAAGGTATCAACATTTTTTTTGGCATAAGCCACCCCCCACTAAAGGATAAATGAGTTAAAATAAGGGTAAATAAGCAAAGCAAACAAGTAAGAGTCTGAGTAAAATTGCAATTTAGGGCATATGTACGAAAAGTCAAGGTATCAAAATTTTTTTTGGCATCAGCCACCCCTCACTATCACCGCCAAACCAACCCCACACTATTATGAAAGGGAGCAAAAATTAAATTGGGATTTAGCGTGTATACGAGAACCAAGGGACTCTAAAAAATTTTTGGCATTAGCCACCCCCTCTGCCACCCCCATCGCCACCGTCACCCTATTATTAAAGGGAATAAATATTATAGTGGGACTTAGTGTATATAAGACTTGGATATAAAATCTGGATGTGGAAGTAGTGATTCCTTGGGCAGCGGTTTTTTCATCTTTTTCTGTCTCAATTGTAAATTTAATATTGGGATGAATGCTATTTATGTAATTTAAAAAAGTATTCAGTTGTCTAAGAACACAGTAACGATAAATATGTATCCCTAATATTATAGCAGCATTTCTGGCAAAAATTGGGAACATTTTGTTATCACACAGTCTAACAGTTGGTTTTAAATCACCATCTAAGCTGACAAATATATTATATAACGCCAAAGATTTTCAAACCAACAAACTTCAAAAACAGAAATTTATAAACTAGTATGTCCTGATTTTAATACCTCCTATATAGGTCAAACTGGTTGTTCATTCTAAATCAGGTACAAAGAACACTTACACCCTTTTACACTTCAAAAAAACAGATTCAGCTTTTGCAAACCATATTCTAGAGATGTCATAATTTTCCGAATATTGACAATCTAAATATATTACACGTGAAAGAAAATATTTTTAATTAAATTTATTAGAGGCAATAGAAATTATTAAATCTTGTAAATTGCTACGTTTTACAAGTGCATAAAATAAATAAATACGTTAGCTAGTAAGGGTTACAAGATATTACAGAAAAGAAACTCACTTGGGCTGCTGTGGCGTAGTAGATCGCAGACACTACCTAGCCCGGGTAAGTGATGTAACGTGCCCACGATAAAATTTCACTCAGACTATCTCAGGATGTTAAGCCCAAGTTAACATAAACTATTATAAATTAATAGTTTACTCACTTACACAAATCACTGAGAGTTCCATATGTAGTGGTCGCAGACGAAATAATGACACCTTCTTTAAACATGAAATGCACTATATTACAGAATTTATAAATATTTATTGGTTCTCTAGCATGAAACCAGACGATGTTCAAAAGGTGTGGCTAATTTTCTGATTAATAAGTTACAGCATAAATAAAGATTCCTCGTGTAGCTATGCTGGGTTTGCAACGTGACGATGAATTTAAAATAAATCTGGCCACAACCGGTCTGATTAGAGAACCTCCTTAAATACTAGTAAATGTGTAAAATATTTAAATAAATACAAGTTAAAATACAAAAGTAAGTATGAGTATATATAACCACGCAGACTTCGACGATGCAGAAACTGCAGCCCTACGGTGGTGTCATCGGGAAGAAAGGAATTGACCAGACGATGGAGTTGAATACAGCCTCTCCAGCCCTGGAACTTTCTACCTTTGTGTGTGTGGGCATTCTAGCCCCGTCCGTGGAACTTCTTGCTGTGTGTGGAACTCCTGTCCGTGGAACCCTCTTACTGAGGGAAAACAATCCACCAAAATTCCTAGAGAAGGCTACAGCTGAAAGAATGGGGTCGAGTCCGTCTTACAAAGCATCGAGAAAGGAAAGCCTACACTTAAGTCCTGCACCAGCAGTTAAAATTCGCCCCCAACAATAAAATCTTCCGCTCAACAGAACAACAACAAATGGAGGAAATTTTAGTGGTGTTGATAATTCTAAAATCCACAAGAATGCCTTAATTAACACAAGTTTTCAGTAATCAACAAACGTGTAAAATGCCATCTAAACGTCTCTCCCTCTTTTGACAACAGACGGAAGTCACGTGACCGCTCTTCCCAGCTGGGAGACGCGCGACCACCCACTAGCGACTGTTAACGATATACGACCCGCAAAACACACATGTGCAATGCGGGTCGCATATGCAACAGGGCCATAACAAAATGACCAGATAGACCTATATCAATCTATCCTTTTCCAATTTCTGAAAACTAATTTCCATTTAAATCTTGGTAATGTTTACTCATAATTTAATTAAATACCTTACATCCCTTTGTAAATTCATTCACTTGATTTCTGAAAACTAATGTACATAACTTTAATGATAATCTTTATAATGTTTACTCTCAGAATGTAGTTAAATATCTTGGCATCCCCTTGGAAATTTGGAAATTCATTCATTTGAATCATTCGTTTGATAATGGTACGTTAAGTACCAAAACTGCAGTAACGATCAAGTTACAACAAATTAGTGATAGAAACAAAGTAGTGTTTTAATATATCGTCATCGAATAATATTATTCTAGTTGTGTTACCCTTGCTACCTACTGTGGTATATAAAGTTGTTACCACTTTCATTATAGTAATTTTAGCAATGAAAAAATTTCTGGCAGCAATTGCCGCATCAAACAGGTAGATCCGTGTGTACTGTGGACAATATGGGTACTATACATATTATATACACAAATATACGAGTAAAACTATCTAAGTTTTTCTTCCTTCGACTTGCTCAATCATGCAGTCTCCTCCCAGTATTCATCCCATCCAATATTTTATTGATTAATTTTAAATTTAAAGCTCTTCCTCGGCCGAGGAAAATTACAAGTGGAAATTTGCCCAAAGGTCAAAGTGATTAAAGTAAATACCAGTTTACACTATATTATAGACAATTTATAGGGTTTTGTTTGTGTTGATAATGAGACATGCGGCTAGTTTAAATTAAATTCATATTTATATTGAATATCCATTACCGTTAGGTATCCATAAAGTATTCAATGACTTCACTTAATTAGAGAGCAACTATTTTGCAATTTGTAAAAATCTGCAACATCTGCAAGATCAAAGGTTAGTTCCGTGAACTTATAAGCATTTTTAGTGCCGTCCTTTTTTACCAACAGATAAATGACACGCCTTCCGGGTTCTCTGCACGTGCAATTATTATAAAACTTCACCTCATGATATTCCGTGAATATATGCTATTTTCAATAAGAAAATATTTTAGCACGTTCTACGGCATGGATTCTTCCATACGTAATTTACACGTACGTTATCTTACTATTGTTTTATCAAAACAAAAGTGAATTCATATTAACTAAAACAAAGACCTGCTTGGCGGTTTTGCATTAAGTTCTTTATAGAGACTAGGCGCTATGGGCGCAGTCGTTTCAAATTAAATTCGGACTCAATTTTTTGCTGGAATTAGTACCGATTATGAAAACCCATGTTACCAAATGGTAACCTGGGTTGATATTGTATAAATCAATTTTATTTACAACAAAAGGAAAAATAACATATCTTCAATTAAACTAACTTTTTTTACCGATTTCCAACAAGAAATGTTCCTTAAATTTTTTCAGTGTTACTAATTTTTATAAATTGAAAATACGCCAATTTCCCGCTTTTTGACTCTCTAAAAGTATAATTAAGAAATGTTTTTTACAATAGATAATCTTTAGACTTTGTGTATTAATTTCCAAAAAAACGAAATTGTGGATTTTTAATTTTTATGTGTGTAAAAATCAATTGCCTCTACACGCGCGCACGTGCCAGCGGTCCTAATTCTCTCCAAGCACTATGTTGCTGTCTTATGCGCATCGTGCGACTTCTGTTGTTTATATATCTTGACCATTAATTTATTATAAATTAACTATTATAAATGTATTCAATTAACTGAGTATTTAATTTAGTATAGGATTTTCATTAAATTATTGCTTTCTTCGAGAAAGTTTTAATCCATATAGTTTGTTATTAATAACAGTTGCATTAAAAAACGTAGTGTTATTCATACGAAATGGCAAACAGTTTGATGTTTGATCTAGTAAATACTCTACTGTTTATAATGTTGAATACATCTCTGCAGTTTCGACTTAGTTATGAAATACAAAGTAAACCTAAACTGTGGCGGTCTTCTAAATTATGATACAAGAATTATGCAATCGACATATTTATATGATAAATCTATTCGATACAGTTACGCATTTTAGAAAAAACAAATGTGTTACACTCAGATTTATCAAGAAGCAAGTAGTTAGATAGACACCAGTCAATAACCATGTTAAGGTTATTCTGAAATTTTTCACAATCTTGTTCGTGTTCTATTATACAACAAATTTTTAAACAATAGGCATATAAATGCTCTACAATAAAGTTCACTACAAAGAAATTTCAGAGTGGTGCATGCCTATCATCACTGTATACATTAAAGTTAGCTACATTATCATTAATAAAAACAATAAACAGAAGAGGGCGCAGTATGGGTCCCCGGGGAAGGCTGGAAGTAGCCAAGACGTGGTATTTCACATGCTGACGCCTATTTCTCTCGTCATGGTTATGGATTTGAAGAGAAATTTAATTACACCCCTGTCAATTTAAATTTCCTCAATTCCTCTAATAGAATACTACGATCTAGGCGATGATTGAATGCCTTGGAAAGATCGATGTAAATGGTGTCAATTGCTATTTGAAGTTAGTTCTTTAGAAACGAATTATATAATGTATGCAATTGGATGTGCCGGAAACAAGCCATGTTCATTGCATACGATTGACCCTGTACCTAACCGGATAATAATCTAAGAAATTTTAGCGAAATTGTAAAATAACTATGGTGGGTCTATAATTTTCGGTTATACATTTGTTGTCTTTTTTAACAGGACTTAAGGGGAGAATATTTTCATACATCAGGAAATATACGAATTTTTAGTGACAAATTAAATATTGTCGTGCGAGGTCAGGTGGGCAGGACCGCGCAATTTTTGAGAATAAATACAAGAATATTTGTTGTCTCTTAGATAATTACCATGTAGTTGCTTTTACTTATCTTTTTCCAAAGAACAATTTTTCTTATCTCCCGTACAATGCCCTTTGCGTATAGTTGTTTGCAATTTTACCGTGCAGATAAAAAACGCAATAAAGACTTTATGACCTCATAAAAATACCGTTATTCTCTGTTCTATTTCGCCTGCAAATTGAAATTTGGCGTGTTCTTTAACATTAACCCTCGATGAACTTTTTGAAACTGTAACAAAATCCGACGTTTTTTATGCCAAAATCTTGAAAACTTATCAAGGAGTGTAATTTTGGAAAGTGTAGTAAATGCCGCTGCACGGGGACGTAATGTCGCCCCGACCACAAAATTTAGAAAGTATAACGAAAACCGACTAATTTCGGAAATTTTGAAAATAAAAACTCTTTTACGAATCCACGTTGTGCAACACTGCAACTCATGCATTGTATTAAATATGAGGACAAGTTATCCAGTCTCTAGTCAAAGTATTTCGAGAGTTTTAGCGAAAATAGCTCTTAGCGTCGAGGGTGCCCTATCATTTTCTAGCAGTCGATATTGACGAAAAAAATGATGGCTTTTAAGCCTATTTACCCTAAACCGGTTCCTCAGTGATTCGGTGTCAGAAAAGTATAGTTACCATGTACTCAGAACGTGCATGGGACCGCCTTGCCTGAACGTATGAATCTATAATTGCAGAATATAATTCAAAGTCGTTGCGATTCAAGCATTTTTAAGCTCCGAGCATCGATCAAAATTGATATTGAACTGAAAAAACATCAATAGACAGGCAAGCAAAAGCCCACCAAAATTATAAACATTGAACTTTTTACTGAATCTTTTTGTGTAATCTTTAGCAGTAAACCGCACATTGAATGGTAGTTGGTTACATTATGCGTCGTTCCGTTGCTCACTATGTGTTGTACACGGGCCAGACTATAGTTTGTCAATACATTGTTCTTGAACGTTTTTTGTAAAACATAATTTTATTTAAAGATTTAATATATATTTTTGAACTTTATATTGTCTTTTTCTTGTGTTTTCAAAATTCCTTTTCAGGTTTAAATTTAAGAAAGTGTTAGTATTTACTGTGTTAGTTTTATAGTGTCACGATGTCCAATTGATGCCATCAGTGAAGCAGTTAAGCATAAACGAAACAGTAAGTAAGTTTTGTATTATTCTCCGTCTGAAACAGTCGTTTTGAACCCTTTTAATATCCATTTTGGAAAGTATACTAAAAGTCCTTCAGACGTGTAAAGATGGATTGTTCACATTAATAATGAGCTCGTAAAGTTTATATAGCACCGTAATTCTGGCCTTTACTATATCATGATGTGTATTTATGTTGACTGGGAACGTATTTGGTAACAGTCAGAAATTTCTGCAAATTTTGATGAAAATTCTTTATGAACCATCTTACCCAGATGGCGCATATTTTTTTTCTGTTTACTATTAGTACACCAAGTGTAAATTTACTTCTACCGTGTCTAACTATTTGGTTAGGATACTAATACGTTAATATTGACACTTATAGACTCTTTCCCTGTAATTTTATAGATATAAAAAATACTGTACTAAAGTATTAGATGTGTTTTATTAAATTTAGAATAAACACTTAAATTCGTGTTCATTTGTTTATCTAACTATTATTACCAACCGTTTAATTAACTATAGTCAAATATGGTACAGCATAACGATACTAATTTTTTTATTACGTAAACTAAATTTTATATATTAATTTATCCTGTTAAATTATACTAGGATCTATCTGAAGTAACCAAGTCCTAATATGAGGCACAGCTACCTACAGGATTAAAAGTCGAATTTTGATTATACAGGGTGCTTTGCATGTTGATACAAATATTTTAGGAACTGATAGAATACATAGTTCAGAACCTATTCAATCATGCTTATCGTAGTACAAAGTATTCCGGTTTTTTAACTACTTGGCAATTGAGCCCTGTTTTGGCCGATATTTTTATGTCTCACTTAGAACAAAAAATAATCAATTCACAGTTAAGTAAATATCATATCAAATTTTTGTAAAGATGTGTGGACGACGCGACGTTTTAGCCTGCTTCGCAGATACTGAGAGGCAGCTACATACTTTTTTAAATTTACAGTTGAGATAGAAAAAGACAAAAAATCAACTTTCTGGATTTAACCCTAACCTACATAGATAATAAAATTCACTTCAATATCTATAGTGAAACTGCTGTGAGGTACCCTGTTTAATTACTAAAAGAAAGTACTGGTAATTATGTAATCAATAAATTTAATTACTATTTATTTATCTGAAGGATAAACAAATAAGATTGGCCATTTGCGTGATCGTCTAGTTTTATTAGTGTAGGACCCAAATTTTGTTGTGTGTGTGTGTGTGTGTGTGTGTGTAATAACTCTTTTTAATTACCCAGGTTCTTTTATATAAAGTTTAATATTACTTGTTTCTGTCTGATACTATATAGGTACCTTAGAAAATTAATCACTCTGTTAATTTAAATACCTGGTACACTTGAACACACTGTCTATTAATTGAGAGACCTAGTTAATTATATATGTTATTTATGTAGTATTTTATACTCAAGATTGCACTGTACATTTATAGTTGAAGTTTGTTTTCTATTTTGCTTTGAAAGAAAACCATTTATTTAGTTTATTACTTATTTGACGAAAAAGGTAAAGGTGAAAGAATAAGACAATAATTGATGGGAAAAAATATTTTAAAAAAACCATTTTATTTTATATAAATTGATGCAACAATAGTCGCACATGAAATCAAAAGTAATCCAAATATTTGAGACAATGGTCTAAATATTATAATAGGAAAATTTGCGTCGCTATAGTAATGACCATATTATAGATATACTGAGTGTTTTGATGCAATAACAAGAACTTTGTTATACAAAAATTATGCTGTGTTATTTTAATAGTAATTAGGGTTGTGGCAATGGCCTGATAATGATAATTTATAATTAGAGCTGTTAGTAATCGCCAGGTAATAATGGACAAAGGACATGAATCATGTCATGTTTATACTTTATCAAAATTAAGTTGAAAAACGAGCGTTAAATACTCAAGTAAAAAATCATAGAATGTTGAGGAAAAATCCTTTGATTATAATTAAAACAAACAGTCTACCAAATTTTGTATGACTGTCCAACAACATAAAACAAGGTGGGCAGTTGTGAATTAAACAGACGAGACGTCCCGGTTCAGTACTCAACGAAAAGTAAACCCTTCTTAATGCGAACAAGTTTACGGGCTAATTAACCCAGCACTGACCGATGGCCTGTACAGTTTGTGAGCGCAAGGTAATTATGTGGATGGATCGTTATTAAACAATCATAGAAAACCAAATAGATCGCCGGTGAGAAATCTCAGATAAACATTTGAAAAATAAACATTACTATGCCATTTTACATGTCCAAAATTAGGCACACAGTAGCCTTAATGAGTACATCAAATGAAAAATAATGAAAGTTACTTGTCATTACATAAACACAGAAAATATATAGTTCTTGAATATAAACTTGTTATTTTGCAAACTCAAATTTCCCTAGTAAAATATGCAGAAAGTGAAATTTTATTAATTAAATTTGTGAATGAATTCATAACTAAGTAAACTGTAATATAATATTCTTTATAGTTAAAAATCAAAGCTAGTATTTCATAAGAAACTAATATTCTTTTAGTACCACAAATGCATCAGCTAAACCTTTTTTAAACACCCCGTAACCAGAATATGAATGCAATTGCAAGTAATAAAGTAGAGTCTCGAAATAAGAAAGTAATCACCTTTAGAAATTTATGTCAGCTGAATTTCTGTGCGCTCTGTATAGCGTTATATCGCCCGTGAATGTTCTCCCCCAGGTTCTACATGTTTAACGTCCTCGTAGGGCATCGTAGATACGTTAAAACGACACTTCATGAAGTGTACGTTAAGCAGTGATTATATTTGATGTAAGTACAACGAACACGAAGTGCTGCGATGCAATCGTGTATTAGAACTTTATTTCCTAAGTACAGCTGACCGAAGTCTGCAAAGTACCTTGGTTGGGATTACAAATGAATCTCTTTTTCTTAACAGTCTGATCTTCTTTTATATGGTAAAAATGACGTCACAATTCACATGAAAGCTACGAATTTCGTGGTCCCACGCTTGGAAATGTTTACATTATAAATTTCAATGTCTACATGAGTCGTAGTTTGCATGGCTTAAGATAGAAAACGACAGGCGATTTCACCCTGTGGTAAGTAACAGAAGTACTTGACGCTTATCGTGTCCATTGTAAACAAATGCTGTGACTAGACTCGATTTTTTAAGTAAATTCTTTCGTACAAATGCAGCGTTTTACGTTGCTTTAAAAGAATGTAATTTTAAAATGCATTCTGGTAACTTTATTGTGTTTAATATTAAATGACTAAATAAATGTAAAAATGAAATGAATTAACTGCAATAATTACTTGAATTTGGAAATAAATAAGAAAAAACTATATATGGGGTATATACAGGGTGCTTCGATAGAAAACTAACATTCACAGACACTACAATTTTAAATTATTCACTAAGCCCCACGTCACATAAACTAGTAGCATATAACTCTATGATACATAGAGCTTCATCACTAACTCTTTCAAAGGAATATTTAACACCACCATAAATACAATAGCACTGAATAATAGTTTTCTAGTAAGAACAATAGAAAATCTAATTAACAAAAAACAATTTAAATTAGCTTGCTTTAGTATATATCCACATATTAAAGATCACAGTAACGGTAAATATGTATCCCTAACGTATTATGGTCGCATTTTTGAAAAAATTGTTGTCATCACATAATCTAAAAATTAGCTTTAAGTCGCCATCTAAACTGTCAAATGTATTATATAATGCCAAAGATGAAACCAGCCAACTTAAAAAATTAAGAGTTTATAAATTAGTATGTCGGGATTGTAATGTCTCCTATATAGGTCAAACTGGTCGTTCATTTGAAATCAGGTACAAAGAACACTTATGCTCTTTTAGACTTCAAAAAACAGATTCAACTTTTGCAAACCATATTCTAGAGACAAGTCACAATTTTCCGAATGCAAACAATCTAAACAGATTACATATGAAAGAAAAATGTTTTAAATTAAATTTATTAGATACAATAGAAATAATTAAATTCAATAAAAGTGCCAATAATAATCTTCTAAATGACCAGATAGACCTATATCAATCTATCCGTTTCCAATGTATTTAATTTCTGAAAACTAATTTGCATTTAAATCTTGGTAATGTTTACTCACAATTTAGTTAAATATCTTGGCATCCCTTTATAAATTCATTAGTTTGATAATATTACGTTAAGTGCACTAATGTTCAAGTTACAATAAATTAGTGATAGAAACAAAGTAAAGTGTTTTAATATATCTGATAAGAATTAATAAAAAATTCGAAAATATTTTTCATTATGTTAAATAAAATTAAATTCTGCATACGTAAAATACATTTTGCAATGTATTTCGTCTGTATACAGGTATATGAATTGTGCTTGATGCTAATTGAACAACATTCTGGCTTCGCCCGGTGCGATTAATCTCAACTTTATAGAATTTCAATCCGATTTCAATGTGACATTGTAGACAAAAACAACTTATAGTTACGCAGCTGTGGAATGGTAGATGCGAACTGCGACGCTACATTTCCTTATCGTTTCAATCTGAAGTCAAATCGTGAGACGTCGATGGTCTCTTTAACGAAGAGGAATCTTTTAATCGAGATCCGCAACCCTGTAAAAATAATAAGCCTTTGGTACATTTTACGGCAACCGCAACAGATCTGATAATATCGGGGAACAATAGGGTATTTTGTTCGCTGATTTCTTTGGTCGGCTCCGAAGTTTCTACTTCTTGTTGGATGCCCTGTTTATGTATCTGCGCTCTCATAATTTCGCCAGATTTGTTGGGGAAAGTTTTCGCAGATAACATTTGTGGTACAAGAACATGTAATGAAATCATTGTTATTGTAAATTTTATTACTTTAGCCAACCTCTTTATGTCACCGGAATGCAAATTTCTGTCGCCAAAAGTTAAAAGGTCAGATTGCATATTTTCTTTATTGATGATGCTGTAACATCTTTCACTATCTTGATATGCAACTCGTATTTTTATATCTTCAATAATAGCTTTAATAATAATTTCATTGCGGCATAAAACAAGTGTACAAAGAGAGAGGTGACAAGAACTACACTGTCTGACATAGAAAATTTCTCTGTCATAAAATATTTTAATGACTTTTTCTAAACGATTAGGTTTAGATTAACTCGTCATAATGTTATTATGATTACATAACAATATCTGCCTCAAAACTAGTGCTTAAACTAAAATCACTCCTACATACTTCACCACATGTGGTACAACCAAATCATTTGAACACTACACTCGAATACACTACTAACACAGGTGATGATTAACACTGAAAACCAGTCTTATTCGTAGATGTTGTCTGCGTTTTTTAAATGCGCAACCCCCTTCCAGACAGTATTTGGCTTTGGATTTGGTAGTTATCTACTGCACCGGGTGATTTTTTTAACCTGAAACTTCCAAATTTCTCGAATAATAGATAGATAGATACTTTATTCATCATATTAAGTTTAATACTACAAATGTAAAAAACTTATCAGACCAGTCGACTGTTACATCTCATAAAATCACGCATACAAATACAGACATACCGCACATTCACTCACAATTATCCTTTCATCCTGTATGACACCTAAGTGACTTACATGTAAAAGTTTAAAATAAATCTTAAAATTATCGTTTTAGAATATAAATTATATATACTGCATATTACTGCTCATGTGCCGCTTTATAAAACTTATAAGAGAACATATCTTAAATGGTATACTTCCGAGATAATCAGTAATATTCGGCAAAAATTGAAACAATTTGATAAATACAAAAAATATAAAACTCCGCAACATTTTCAGGAGTACAAACGCTTAAGGGCATTAATTAAACTGCAAATCGAAAATACCTATAATATTGACACATTAAAATTGCAGGAGTCTATTAAAACCAATCCAAAAAATTGTTGGGCATTCATACAGTCTAAAAAAAAATACATCTCGTATACCGGGAAATATGAATTTTGGGGGTGCTGAATATGACACACCACAGGAGATTGTAGATATATTTGCACCTTACTTCCAAAGTGTATATTTGCCAAATTCTCTCGCCGCAAATAGTATTAGCGACAAGGAAACTCACAACAATATTTTTGTAAACGTAAGTGACATTACCGTTTCTGAAATTCAAATCGCAATAAAAAAGCTCAAAAATAAAATGACATTGGGACCTGATTTTTTACCATCATTTTTATTAAAAGATTGCGCAAACTTATTAGCTGCACCTCTATGCTCAATTTTTAACTTAAGTTTAAAAACAGCGACGTTTCCTTACACTTGGAAACTAGCTAGAATTTGTCCTATTTTTAAAAGTGGTAATGTTTCAGATGTAACAAATTATCGTGCAATCTCCCTGCTTTGTAATGTTACTAAAGTCTTCAAGATAGTTTTGTATAATCACATTCAGCCTTCTGTCGCGCTTCAGATTTCTCCATCGCTTCATGGCTTTGTTAATAATAAATCAACTGTCACCAATTTAGCTGTCTTTACATAATTTGTGTCACAAACTGTTGACAAGCTGGGCCAAGTGGATGTGATTTATACAGACTTCTCGAAGGATTATAATCGCATAGACCATCACATAATCTTAGCTAAACTAGATCACTTCGGTTTTTCTACGTCTTTAACACACTTTTTTCTGTCGTACCTCGCTAATAGAAGGCAATTTATTTCCTATAACGGTTATAATTCCACAATCATTAATGCAACCTCAGGAGTGCCTCAAGGCTCTAACCTTGGGCCCCTCCTGTTCACGATATTTATCAATGACATTACTTACATGATTGATTGTGAAAAACTCATTTTCGCGAACGACTTGAAAATTTTTATGAACATCAATACTTTAGAGCAAGTACATAATTGGAGTGTTTCCAATAAGCTTCCAATAAGCTTAGTCTTAATATTTCTAAATGTAAGGTTTTAACTTTCACGAGAAAACAATCTAATTTAGCATTCGCTTGCATGATCGATGGAAGCACACTGGCACGCTCTGAATTAGTCAAAGATCTTGGAATTACATTTAACACAAAGTTAAGCTTTTCAGAGCATATCGACAACTTATCAGTTAAAGCTATTCAAATGTTAGGATTTATTGTCAGAAACTGTAGAAATTTCAATAATATTCAAGCCATAAAATTGCTATATTTTTCATACATTCGAAGCTTGAATATGGATAAGACATCCATTTGGTGTTTATAGTACATTTATCATATATCCTCTCTTGAAAATGTACAAAGAAAATTATTGTAGTTTGTAATTATTCTTAAATTGTGTAATTTTTGTCCTGTTATTGGGTATATCCTATTGGGCAAATAAAGGTATTATTATGGACTTAAGCCGTGCACTTTCTCGGCCGAAGCCGGAAAAAATTCACCGACCCCTCGCGCGCGCCGTTGGGGTTCGGCTCTGTGGGGACCCGGGCCTGTCCCGGGCCCATTGCTGTTGGGGATCGGCTCGGTTAACGGGGATGAAATTCATCACGTCCCATTAATCCGGTGGATATTTCGGTTTTCTATCCTTCATCGTTCAAAAACTTTCTGGTAATATGGCATGTCTGGAGAATCACCGTCCTCTGGATAATCTTCACGAGGCCTTTAGGTAGATTAAGTTGCTCCAAATAACTCAAGAACTTCTTCGTCACCACGCCTGTAGCCGAAATTATGACCGGGATAATTCGAACCTCCTCTAATCTCCACACGTGTTTAAGTTCTATGGCCAAATTCTGATATTTGTTTCTCTTTTCCATCTCCGTTTTCTGCAGGTTGTTGGTTAGGGGGCATCCAATATCAATTATAGTGGCCTTCTTGTCTTTCTTTTTGATCACCAGGATGTCAGGGCGGTTGTGATCCAAGGTTCTATCAGACTGTATTGGTCTATCCCAGTACAGCAATGTTTCCTCGCTTTCTAAAACAGCTTGAGGTGTGTATTTATAGAAGGGCGGTGGATTAGTAATGAGTCCTAAGTTAAGTGCCAATTCTCTATGGATGATTTTCGCCACCTCGTTGTGCCTTCCCAAATACATTCCCGTAGCCAAAGCAGGGCAGCCTCCAGTGACATGTTCGATAGTTTCACCCGCTGCCTTACACTTTCTACACACATCGTTCACACCGGGGACTTTAAGAATGTACTTCTCATAATTTCTAGTACGGATAATGCTATCCTGAATGGCTGTTATGAATCCCTCAGTTTCTGGGTGTAACATTCCTTCCTTAAGCCATAGGAGCGATGTTTCCTTGTCGATCTCCGGATTGTTTAAGGCATTGGGATACTTTCCGTGGAGTACCTTGTCCTGCCATGCTGTTTGAATATCCTCGTTCGTTCGGATCATTATCTCGTGTTGTCGATCTTTGAGGTTTAACGGTGTATATCTGTTATCACTTTCCACTATTTTCCGAATGAGGACCCTGTCTGAATTGTAGAAATAGAGGCGCATGTTCTTCTCTTGCGTTCGGCACATCTTCTGAACGCTGCTTAATCCCCTGCCGCCTTGTGTTCTTGGCATGTATAGTCTTTCAACTGCGCTCTTTGGGTGATGCATTCGAAACTTTGTAAGTGTAGTACTCGTCATTCTATCTAGGTCTTCCAGGTCTGTATCCGAGTACTTTAGTATTCCGAATGAGTATGCCAAACTAGGGACAGCATATGTATTGATCGCTGTTATCATGCTTCTAGCGTTGAGTTTAGTATTCAGGAGCTTATTTAAACGTTGTTTGTATTTTTCCCTGAACTCCTTCTTTAGCTGGGTGTGGTCTATCCTTCTATTCTGCAGAATTCCAAGGTACTTGTAAGTTTCTTCTGGCAGCATTTGCTCAAAGTCACGGATATTCTCCGGCTGCTGCGTTAATTTTCCCTTTGTGACATGTATTTCGGCACACTTCTCCAGACCAAACTCCATACTGATATCATCGCTGAAGGTTTTGACATTGGCTACTAGCGCCTTCAACTGTCTTGGATTCTCAGCATATAGCTTGATGTCATCCATAAATAGTAAATGGCTGAGCCTCGAGCTTGGTTGTTTGGGATCTATTCGGAAACCGTAGGTGGTGTCATTCAATATTGCTGAGAGCGGATTGAGAGCGAGGCAAAACCATAATGGACTCAGTGAATCACCCTGGTATATACCTCTTCTAATCTTGATGTTCGAGATAGTGCTTCCTCCAATTCTTGTCTGGGTTTCCCAAGTCGTCATTGCATAAGTTAGTAGCCGAATGATGGTGGGGCTAACTTTGTATACTTCTAGCACTTTTATAAGCCAGTCGTGAGGTACCGAGTCGAATGCCTTTTTGTAGTCTATGTAGGCCATACTGATGTTTCGGCGTTTTACTTCAGCTTGTTTGATGGTTACCGCATCTATAGTTAGCTGCTCTTTGCATCCAAGTGATCTCTTTACACATCCCCGCTGTTCTGGGCCTATTATATTGTTTATCTCACAGTGTTCATTGATTTGCCTATGTATCAATGACGTGAGAAGTTTGTAGATCGCAGACAAGCAGGTGATTGGCCTGTAGTTTTTCGGGTCTTTCAGATCTCCTTTTTTTGGAAGAAGGTAAGTTACTCCTCGACCTAAAAATTCAGGAAATCTTGTTGGATCTTCAAGGATTTTGTTGAATGCCCGAGTAAACTGTGGAAATAGGGCTGGGAATGACTTCAGCCAAAAGTTCTGTATGTTGTCTGGTCCAGGCGCTTTCCAGCTTGAAGTATTTTTTATGCACTCTTCGACATCCGCAGGTGTAATATTAGTATCTGGCATATCTGGAAGATCACTCGCAATGCGTTCTGCTGTTTGGAGCCACGTAGCTGCTTGGTTGAATCTCGCAGGGTTTGACCATATCCCCTGCCAGAATTGCCCGAAGCCATTGTGATCAACTTTCTCGGGTTCTGTATTGCCTTGGTTGTTACTTTCCAGATTGCGATAGAAGATCTTCTGGTTACTAGAGAATAAATAATTTTGCTGCTTGCGCTTCGTAGCCTCATTGTATCGCCGCAGTCTCGCTCCCTTAACTTTACTTTTCTGTCTAGCATCGTCGTAGTAGTTCGTGAGGGTTTCGTTGACCTGTGGATCGTTTAAGTCTATTTGTCGTTTTCGGCATATTTTACGAATTTTGCTTTTGACTTTATTGCTGTTATTGCCATCTAAGTGCTCTCTGATAATGTTCGCTTCAGTTCTTAGTAGATCTATTTGCGTTTCGAGTCGTATCTTCCAGGCCGGCTTTCTTTGTTTCTGGATATTCCTATTTTGTTTCTGAATTTGAAGTTTCTGGCCATTCAGTTCTATGACAGTAGCAGCTCCTGCATATAAAGCTGTATGTATAGAAGTTAGTTCAGGATCCAGTTGTTCCTCCATCCTCAACTTCAATTCGGCATCTACAGATTTTATGTATCGTTGTGTATCTTTGTTGACTTTTAGCCTCGGTATTATTGGTCTGATGAGAGGGTTCGAGTCGCGAAATAGCAGTAAATTGCTCAGTAGCTTCTGGCGTATCCTTCCTGCTTCTTCTTCGTTATTTTCTTCCTCATGAGGTGTATTGCCATCCACTGATCTCCTTTGTGGTATGTCTTCATTTTGTTGGCGTATTTCTTCGTTGTGTATTTGGGCCCCTGCCTCTCTACGCAGGGCATCTATTTCAAGCTGTGTTAGGTATTTTCTTTTAATAATTATGTTCTTTCTATCGGCCAGATTTTGTTCGGAGATGTTCATTTCAGGGTGAGTTCTTGAATATTCGGCGAATAGTTTTTGTCTCCATCCAGGCAAAGGATCGTCTCTGCATTCATTAACGAGCAAGTATGTGCGTATGACATCCTTATTCATTTCATTGCTCCATTTTATTCTCCCGGCTATTTCATTCCTCCTGGGAGCAGCCCGTTCGGTTCTACGACCTGGGCGCTGTCCAAGTGGTGGGTTTGGCTGTCCTACTATGCCTGGTGGTGGTAATTCTCCATCTTCGTTCTGTTCGTTGTTGTTATTGTTGTTGTCATGGGCTGTAGCTTGTTGATTGACAGGTGCCCGCCTCCTCAGCACTCTGCCACCGGCGTCCCGCATGCTGTCACGTCCAGCGCCAGCTCCAGACGTGCCCTGGCGCTCCCCAGGCAGCGGCTCTATGACATTTCTTGTATTTCTCTCCATTTTTCATGGGTGTACCAGTTTTTGTTCCACGAGGAGTTTCCTCCTTACCCATTGACCCTGCGACGGGTCGCCGAGTATCCCTTATTCGCAAAGGGCCGCGCCCGATAGAAGAACTGGCAAACTCCCCTATTATTATTATTATTATTATTATTTTTTATACAAAAAACCAGTCACCCTACTCTGTGGCTCCGACCCTCACAGAGGGGAGCTGGTAATACCAATAGCCACTCCCCACGCCCGTGGGGTGAGTGACTACCGGGTCCGCGAATCGTGTACCCTGAGTAGACGTAATGAACCGAGGATGACAGCCTTCTGCATTCTGCCGGCTAAGATCTCTGCCGAATCTCGGCATGCCGGTATGATCTTTAGTTCTGAAAGCAGCGTCTGTCTCATTCCACCGAGGGCTCCTATAATCAGTACCACTATTTTAACAGAATGGCCTGGATAAAGCCTGCGGAGTTCGAAGAGCAAATCTCGATATTTTGTCCGTTTTTCCTCCTCTTTCAAGACAATGTTGCTCTCAGCGGGAGCCGAGAATTCCACGACATACATTGTCTTGAGTTGGTGGTTGAGGAGTACTATGTCAGGCTTGTTGGCTTGTATTTGCCTGACGGTGGGAAACGAGTAGTTCCAATAAATTAGGCACTTCTCATTCCCCACAACGGACTCAATATCCCCCGGAACGTAAGGCAGCACTGGTGTTTCGTCTATCCCATACGAGTGCCTTAGATGATAGTAAAGCACTCGTAATGCTGCGTTGTGTCTATGAATATAGGAATATAGGAATATATTATTATTATTATTATTATTATTATTTTTTTTTTTTTTTTTTTTTTTTTTTTACAAAAAACCAGTCACCTTACTCTGTGGCTCCGACCCTCACAGAGGGGAGCTGGTAATACCAGTAGCCACTCCCCACGCCCCATGTCGTGGGAGATATAACCGTGGAACGGACGATTTAGGATGCAAGCTCCTATTGAGATGCATCTTCTTGCGGGTTACTACATCGAGTTGACGCAGCTCTTCTCTAGTCCACTTCACTACTCCGAAAGAGTAGAGAAGGATCGGAACGGCAAGCATATTTGTAGCAGACACCTTGTTCTTCCCCGACAGTTCTGAAGACCAGATCTGTCGGAGTAGGTGCTGATACTTGCCGCGGAGAGCGTTTTTCACTACACTCACTTCTTGGGTGGAGCGTTGCTCGACACCCAAGTAAGTGTACGACTCTTCGGCATCTAGATGGTGTAAGATGCTTCCGTCCACGAGCTGCGCGTCCTCTCCATAGTCACCGCATCGTCCTCTCTTGAGATGGATCAGTGCGCATTTGTCCAACCCGAACTGCATACCGACAGCCTGCGTGTACTCCTGTACCACCCTAAGGGACTGTTGGAGATCCCTCTCTCCAGAGGCATAAAGTTTAAGGTCATCCATATAAAATAGATGGGTGACCTTATGCCTCCTGTCGCCGGGGGTACCGCAGTTGTAGCCACGGGTTTTCCGGAGCGAGACGGATAATGGCAGTAGTGAGATGCAAAACAGAAGGGGGCTGAGGGAATCTCCCTGAAATACTCCTCTTCTGAATGTCACCGACTCTGTTTGGACTCTATCGTTACCCGATGTTATGGTAAATCGAGTCCTCCAGAGCGGCATCAGTTCTTCAATACATCTCACTACGGGACCGGGTACCACAAGACATCGGAGCAAGTGAACAATGAGCTCATGTGATGTCATGTCAAATGCCTTGCGGTAGTCGATCCAGGCCATAGAGAGGTTCCGCTTATACTGCATGGAGTCCTGCGTGATACATCTATCGATCAGCAGGTTCTCCTTGCAGCCAGCGACACCTCTCTTCGACCCTCGTTGCTCATATATCCGTTCGTAAACCGGTTCGACTGCGCGGAGCACCCGCATGTACAAAATGCGTGTAAACACCTTGTAACATGCGTTTAGACAGGTTATCGGTCTGTAGTTCTTTGGGTTGGACAAATCTCCGTTCTTGGGGATCAGCACTGTCCGCCCCTCAACAATCCAAGAAGGGATTTGCTGCTCCCCATTTAACCAGGAATTAAAAATTCTGGCCAAATGGTGGTGGGTGCTCGATAACTTTTTCCACCAAAAGTTATTTATCCCATCGGGACCTGGAGCAGCAAAGTTCTTAGAGCCCTCAAGAGCCCTACGAACCTCTTCTGGGGTTATTGGTTCGCACACTTCCTGTGGTTGCTGAAGCCTTTGACAAAAGGCTTCAAAGTGTGCAAGGGCAGGAGAATCTCGGTTGAGTGGAAGCCTCTCCTCGTACAGCGTTTTCCAGAAGTCCTCCACCTGACCTGCAGTCGGCGGATTGTCTACAACACGCGGAGGCGGTTGGAAAAGGCGCGAGGGCTTCTCGCGGAACAGTTTATTTTCCGCAAGCCCTCTCGCCCGCCTCACTAGTGATTTTTTACAAGTCACTAGCATCCGTATCCTGTCGAGACAGTGCTGTTTGGTGGTTCGCAGCACTGCCTCATTGAGTGTGTGATGGACGCGTCTTAGGTTGGCGGCTAATCGACGCACTTTAGGCGTGAACGGCCTGTTGGCCGCCATATAGTCCATCACACATTGGATACGGGATGCGTGTTGCCTCGCCGACCGGATCTTGGCTTCCATCTTTTGTATGCGCCGCTGCGCTCTCTCCTGTGGGGAAGAGGTATTTCGCCTCTCCACCTGAGAAGAGCGTTGAGCAGCGGCATACACGGCACAATTTATGTGCCAGATGTCAGCCTCTTCTGTTAGCGCTGTACGAAGTTCAGCGTCCACTCTGGCCAGGTCTTGTGGCCCGGGGGTTTTCAGATGGTGTAACCCCCTTCTGGTACTGAGGCCCTCTGGTATTGGCGGAACGAGGAGTGCTACGTCCTCAACCGGTGATTGTGGCGGCTCTTCGGCCACCTCATTCACCGGTCCAGGAGCAGCCCTCACGTAGCCCCTACTACGAAGGTGGGATACATAGTCACGCAGATTTTGTGGCGTGAAGGCGCTATGCTCTGGTAGCCTCTCACACCACAGAGCATGCATCCGCGCCATGTATCCCCTCCGCGCGGGCTCACTGCTTTCATAGCAATGCAGAAGTTCATCCCTTAGTTCATCTGTCCACTCAAAGCGTCCTTGGACATTGCCAATTTCGTCAACGGGCGGTCCGTCCGGTTGGGCCCCACCACCTTGCCCTTGACCCCTATCCGCACGGGGTCGATCGTGGGGGCCCTGTCTTCGGCCTGCCGGAACCAAAGTTTAGGGTCTGTGGGTGGTTAGCCCAGCAGACCCACGACCGACACCAGAGGGGAAGACGCTTTCCCCTCCCGGGTGCACTAGGGCTGCCGGTTCGGTTTTGCACCCCAGCTGGAGTAAGTGGTGGCGCTACTCACCAAAGGCTTGATAGATGGAAGTCAGCCCCTCCTGCTTTTTTTTTTTTTTTTTTTTTTTTTTTTTTTTTTTTTTTTTTTTACAAAAAACCAGTCACCCTACTCTGTGGCTCCGACCCTCACAGAGGGGAGCTGGTAATACCAATAGCCACTCCCCACGCCCGTGGGGTGAGTGACTACCGGGTCCGCGAATCGTGTGCCCTGAGTAGACGTAATGAACCGAGGATGACAGCCTTCTGCATTCTGCCGGCTAAGATCTCTGCCGAATCTCGGCATGCCGGTATGATCTTTAGTTCTGAAAGCAGCGTCTGTCTCATTCCACCGAGGGCTCCTATAATCAGTACCACTATTTTAACAGAATGGCCTGGATAAAGCCTGCGGAGTTCGAAGAGCAAATCTCGATATTTTGTCCGTTTTTCCTCCTCTTTCAAGACAATGTTGCTCTCAGCGGGAGCTGAGAATTCCACGACATACATTGTCTTGAGTTGGTGGTCGAGGAGTACTATGTCAGGCTTGTTGGCTTGTATTTGCCTGACGGTGGGAAACGAGTAGTTCCAATAAATTAGGCACTTCTCATTCCCCACAACGGACTCAATATCCCCCGGAACGTAAGGCAGCACTGGTGTTTCGTCTATCCCATACGAGTGCCTTAGATGATAGTAAAGCACTCGTAATGCTGCGTTGTGTCTATGAATATAGGCCGAGACTGCGTAAGTCGGGCAAGCCGACAGTAAGTGCATTACAGTCTCCGGCGCCCTGCGGCAGGCCCTGCAGCTGACATCAGGGACCTCCATACCCATGACACGACGTCGATAGACGAGAGTGTTAAATACACCATCCTGGCAAGCCATTATGAATCCCTCGGTCTCAGACTTCAGCCCAGCTGACCTTAAGAAGGCGAAGGTCAGCCTTTCGGATAAGCCGAGGTCTTCTATATTTTTATAGAAGATCCCGTGCAATGGCTTATCCTTATGGAGCTGCAGAAGGATGTTGTGTTCTGCAGCTCTAATGTGGGCTTTTAGTCGAACGGGTTCCAACTCGGTGACAGAGTCGGGGTTTACCCGCTCGACGTCGAAGATGAGACCAAGTTCATCGGCTGCTCTGCGTGCTGCCTTAAAGAGAAAAGCTCCTACCTCTGCATTTTCATGGTCTCGGACCATGCAGAGGAGGGGATCCGAACTCCTGATGACCTTACATGCTCCATCCAGAACCATCCTGCTATGGAGACTCTCCAAGCTCAAGAGTCCACGGCCTCCCCGATGTCGTGGGAGATATAACCGTGGAACGGACGATTTAGGATGCAAGCTCCTATTGAGATGCATCTTCTTGCGGGTTACTACATCGAGTTGACGCAGCTCTTCTCTAGTCCACTTCACTACTCCGAAAGAGTAGAGAAGGATCGGAACGGCAAGCATATTTGTAGCAGACACCTTGTTCTTCCCCGACAGTTCTGAAGACCAGATCTGTCGGAGTAGGTGCTGATACTTGCCGCGGAGAGCGTTTTTCACTACACTCACTTCTTGGGTGGAGCGTTGCTCGACACCCAAGTAAGTGTACGACTCTCCGGCATCTAGATGGTGTAAGATGCTTCCGTCCACGAGCTGCGCGTCCTCTCCGTAGTCACCGCATCGTCCTCTCTTGAGATGGATCAGTGCGCATTTGTCCAACCCGAACTGCATACCGACAGCCTGCGTGTACTCCTGTACCACCCTAAGGGACTGCTGGAGATCCCTCTCTCCAGAGGCATAAAGTTTAAGGTCATCCATATAAAATAGATGGGTGACCTTATGCCTCCTGTCGCCGGGGGTACCGCAGTTGTAGCCACGGGTTTTCCGGAGCGAGACGGATAATGGCAGTAGTGAGATGCAAAAGAGAAGGGGGCTGAGGGAATCTCCCTGAAATACTCCTCTTCTGAATGTTACCGACTCTGTTTGGACTCTATCGTTACCCGATGTTATGGTAAAACGAGTCCTCCAGAGCGGCATCAGTTCTTCAATACATCTCACTACGGGGCCTGGTACCACAAGACATCGGAGCAAGTGAACAATGAGCTCATGCGATGTCATGTCAAATGCCTTGCGGTAGTCGATCCAGGCCATAGAGAGGTTCCGCTTATACTGCATGGAGTCCTGCGTGACACATCTGTCGATCAGCAGGTTTTCCTTGCAGCCAGCGACACCTCTCTTCGACCCTCGTTGCTCATATATCCGTTCGTAAACCGGTTCAACTGCGTGGAGCACCCGCATGTACAAAATGCGTGTAAACACCTTGTAGCAATCGTTTAGACAGGTTATCGGTCTGTAGTTCTTTGGGTTGGACAAATCTCCGTTCTTGGGGATCAGCACTGTCCGCCCCTCAACAACCCAAGAAGGGATTTGCTGCTCCCCATTTAACCAGGAATTAAAAATTCTGGCCAAATGGTGGTGGGTGCTCGATAACTTTTTCCACCAAAAGTTATTTATCCCATCGGGACCTGGAGCAGCAAAGTTCTTAGAGCCCTCAAGAGCCCTACGAACCTCTTCTGGGGTTATTGGTTCGCACACTTCCTGTGGTTGCTGAAGCCTTTGACAAAAGGCTTCAAAGTGTGCAAGGGCAGGAGAATCTCGGTTGAGTGGAAGCCTCTCCTCGTATAGCGTTTTCCAGAAGTTCTCCACCTGATCTGCAGTCGGCGGATTGTCTACAACACGCGGAGGCGGTTGGAAAAGGCGCGAGGGCTTCTCGCGGAACAGTTTATTTTCCGCAAGCCCTCTCGCCCGCCTCACTAGTGATTTTTTACAAGTCACTAGCATCCGTATCCTGTCGAGACAGTGCTGTTTGGTGGTTCGCAGCACTGCCTCATTGAGTGTGTGATGGACGCGTCTTAGGTTGGCGGCTAATCGACGCACTTTAGGCGTGAACGGCCTGTTGGCCGCCATATAGTCCATCACACATTGGATACGGGATGCGTGTTGCCTCGCCGACCGGATCTTGGCTTCCATCTTTTGTATGCGCCGCTGCGCTCTCTCCTGTGGGGAAGAGGTATTTCGCCTCTCCACCTGAGAAGAGCGTTGAGCAGCGGCATACACGGCACAATTTATGTGCCAGATGTCAGCCTCTTCTGGTAGCGCTGTACGAAGTTCAGCGTCCACTCTGGCCAGGTCTTGTGGCCCGGGGGTTTTCAGATGGTGTAACCCCCTTCTGGTACTGAGGCCCTCTGGTATTGGCGGAACGAGGAGTGCTACGTCCTCAACCGGTGATTGTGGCGGCTCTTCGGCCACCTCATTCACCGGTCCAGGAGCAGCCCTCACGTAGCCCCTACTACGAAGGTGGGATACATAGTCACGCAGATTTTGTGGCGTGAAGGCGCTATGCTCTGGTAGCCTCTCACACCACAGAGCATGCATCCGCGCCATGTATCCCCTCCGCGCGGGCTCACTGCTTTCATAGCAATGCAGAAGTTCATCTCTCAGTTCATCTGTCCACTCAAAGCGTCCTTGGACATTGCCAATTTCGTCAACGGGCGGTCCGTCCGGTTGGGCCCCACCACCTTGCCCTTGACCCCTATCCGCACGGGGTCGATCGTGGGGGCCCTGTCTTCGGCCTGCCGGAACCAAAGTTTAGGGTCTGTGGGTGGTTAGCCCAGCAGACCCACGACCGACATCAGAGGGGAAGACGCTTTCCCCTCCCGGGTGCACTAGGGCTGCCGGTTCGGTTTTGCACCCCAGCTGGAGTAAGTGGTGGCGCTACTCACCAAAGGCTTGATAGATGGAAGTCAGCCCCTCCTGCTTATTATTATTATTATTATTATTATTATTATTATTATTATTATTATTATTACAAATTATCATATAAATAAAATCAAAAATTTTAAAATTCCTAGATCGAATAAAATGCATTATCCTTCAAATATTTAAACAATAATGATTTAAAGGCTCTGTAGCTTTCTATATTGCCAAATATTCTTACAAAGTGATTATAACAGATGATTCCTTGATATAACATTCTGGCCGGCCGTTAATCGTGAAAAAGGTAATCGTATATCGTTGTTAGTACGTGTGTGATAATTGTGTATATCATTATTTCTGATGTACTCTGAGTGATGTTTTTTTATATCTAATGTAACCAAGTATATGTAGAGACATAGTAGAGTTAGGATGGATAAGTTAAGAGTTAGTCGGAGTGTATTAGTCATCGATGCTTCCAATTTTAATTGTAAATGACTTCACGTCAATACGCAGCTGAATGTACGGTGTGCTTGGAAGGCGAGAGATAGAGATGTAGTAGAATATGACATTGGACAAATTTATTATACATAATCTTTAAATTTCTCTGTGCATTTGAGGACATTAGGGCTAATTTTATTTTAGTTCTACAAAAGGGAAAATGTTTATTTTAATGATACCTATGCGGGACGATAAAAATTATTTTTTCAAATCGATAATAGAAGAAAAAAAAATTATTTTTTTATATATACTTTTTTTTCTCTCATTGTCCCATATTTTAACATGTTATTAATGTCTTTTAGTGAAAGCCGTTTTTTAAAATAATGATTTATATGAGAGTAATTTACACCGTCTTTCCGGCTTATATCCGGAGCGCTCTTAATGAATGTTTGTTTGCAGGACTCTAGCGGGCTTGCTCCCACCATACATCTTAATATATTTTTCTGCATTACAAATACTTTATGCATATGAGCCGAATTTCCCCAGAATATTAGGCCATATGTAAGTACTCAGTGTACAAGACCATAGTAGGCCATTTTTAAAACATCTATGGAGACTGTTTGCCTTAGCTATCTGATAATGAAACGGTTACTGCTAAGTTTAGAAATGAGGTTTTCTGCATGTTTCTTCCCATGTTAATTTTTGATCAATGATTACACCTAAGAATTTTATTTCATGAACTTGTTTTATTGATTTATGGTCGATTTTGATCAATGGGCTATAATTATATTTGACATTTTTTTGTTGAAATGCCATAAAAAACGTTTTATCGATGTTAAGTAACAATCCGTTGTTAGTGCACCAGTCATGCAATTCGTCTGCACAATGATTTGCTGTAGTTATTGAGCTCGCAAGGTATTTTTTGGATACAATTTGTCGTCAGCATCTAGAGATAAGCACGAGTATGTGATATCACTCATAAATATTAAAAATAATAGAGGAGCCAGAATTGACCCTTGCGGTACACCAGTCGTAACTAGAACCGGACGTGATTTGACATCGTCTATAGCTGCAATCTGCGTTCTATTCTTTAGATAAGAGGACGCCCAGTCGCGAACAACATCCCAAATACCATTTCGATATAGTTTTCCTAGAACTAGGTCATGATCGAGCGTGTCGAATGCTCTACTTAAATCAAAATAAAACGCTATTGGGAAATGTTTGTTATTAAGGTAAGTATAGATATTATTACAGAGTTCTCTTATAGCGGTTTCAGTGGATTTGTTTTGCCTAAACCCATGTTGACAGTTGGGTATAAGTTTCATCTGTCCCATGAATTTTGTTAGTCTGGCATTGTAGCTATAGTCGATTAGTTTTGAAAATTGTGATTGTAAACTGACACTTCTCTAATTGCTGGCCTCGCTTCTAACTCCTTTATGTTTAAAAATTGGTATTGATTTTGATTTTTTTAATTGGTCAGTGTACACCCCTGTGCAGAATGAAATGTTTATCAAATTTGATAATGGCAAACAGATTAAATCACTTACTACTTTTAATGTTTTACCATTGATTTCGTCAATCCCCGAAGTTGGTTTATGGGAGATATTTTTAATTATATCATTCACCTCATGTGGAATAGTAGGATGTGTAAAGAAAGTGGAGGTTGAGAATGGTGCTAGTTTTAGGTTGTTGAAGTTAGGTTTCCTTGGTTTAATAAACAGTTTTCTTCTTTGAAGTGTTAGATTTTCAATATCCTTGTTTTTACCCTAACGTAAAAAAATACACTTCGCTATTTTAAGTAGAAGTTGACTATTATTGCAGTTATATTTACTTTGAGGAAAAGTTGCCTGACAAAACCTTCAATAATGGGTAAATATGGTGATAGATGAGGGCTGCAAAGACAAACATTGACTTCTATTGGATAATCCGTTGATTATTGGAAATGTCAAAGATATCTTTTGTACAGAATGAATTGTAATATAGTAAAAAAAACAGAGAAATCTTAGAGGGTGTCAATGAACTTTGCAAGTTTATTCCTTTAGAATATACAGACATTTTCATAGTTTTCTCATTCATTTTTCACATTGGGGCCAAAATTTACAAGATCCGGTTCTGCTCTTAGGTCAAATTATTAAGAACCGGTCCTGCCTTTGTGTTATGCGCTGGCCCACGAATGCCCTGCGCAGTAGTCAATTGGGGTCAATTTATTAACACTGTATTGCCCCTCTATTGCCTATATCTATACAGGGTGTTGCATCATGAGAGGGACATAGCTTAATAGGAGGTAGAGAACGTCAGTGGTAACCGGAACCTCCCATAGAAATGTCTCATTGGGCCTTCATTACGAAGTTACAGGGTGTTAAATAATTTTTGGCCAAACCTGTTTTTTGTCATAATTTTGACAGAGAATGAAATAACGGATTCATATTTGGTACGGCTAATGTACTAACGAGCTCCAAGAGGTACATGTATAAAAAAAATATATCCAGGTCCGGACTCACTATAATTTATGTTTCTTCTTTGCATCAATAAAACATCACCCTGTATATATTTTTTTGAAATTTCGATACGATATTCGAAAAGAGCAAGAAAAAACAAACAAAATGGCCTATTTCATTTTTTTGTTACACCTTCGTGGTTATTTAAATACGTTGTTAAATGTGCAAAAAAATGGATTACAGAACCCTATTAAATGAGAGGCACGTGAAATAAATAGTTTTATAACTAGAATTTGCAAAAATTCTATTGAGCCTAGGTGGTCTGGGTGAATCCTAATTCCGGCACGTTTTAAAGGTCCATTTTGTTAAAAAAAACTGTGGTCCTAATAAGTAATCGGGTATGAAATAACAGAATTTTTAATCAATCACAGTAGGCTTGTTCAAAGAATAAAAGTGACAGATAATTTAAACCATTTAGGCCTAAGCAACCAGTTACTTTGATCAAGAAAATCATCAACATTTTATACTTAATAAAAATTGGAAAAGAGAACAAACTAAAATCTAAATAAATAAAATATTTTCCATTCAATTAACAATAAATAACAAAACAATAACTAAATGTGTTTAAAAATAAAACGTAATTGACACTAAAGTAAATTTTCAAAATGTCCTCTCCCACATTCTGTGCATTTTCTTGCGCGTTTAGAAAGGTCACCAATTGCTCGACGTATCATTTCTGGATTATTCCGTATTTCGTCGCAGGTTGTAACGATGCGCTGGATTAAATGTTGTCTACTTTCAATTTCAATGCTATAAACCTCGTTTTTTAAGTGGCCCCATAAAAAGTAATCACAAGGGTTACAATCAGGAGATCTTGGTGGCTATTCATGTGGACCCCCGCGTCTAATCCATCTATTAGGATACACATTGTTTAAGTGTTCTCTTACTTGAAGATTAAATGTGGTGGGGCCCCATCATGCTGAAACAACATGCCTCTTATACCGATATTTTCTAACATATTCGGTAAAATGTTTTGAAGAAAATCAAAGTAAATTTCACCATTCAATCTTTCTTCAAAAAAATGTGGCCCTATCAAATGTCTATTCACAAGTCCGACCCAAACATTTACAGAAAACCTGTGTTGCGAACGGCGTTGGCGTACCGTATGTGGGTTTTCCTGTGCCCATTTATGATTATTTCGTGAATTGTTTACTCCATCCCTTGTAAATTGTGCCTCATTCGTAAATAAAGTTCTGTAAATGACTGGGCGATGGTTAGACAACCAGGCGGGGGATATCGTCGCCTTGTTGAAGACGCTGTACCTGCTGGATATGATATGGATGGTAACGTTCTCTTTTTAGGGTTCTCCATACTCGCCAATGAGGAATACCAGTTGCCAAACTGATTCGTCTAGTGCTCATATTTGGGTTTTCTTGAACTACGTTTATAATATTGTTTTGTTCCTGCACACCTTGTTGTAAAACACGCTCCACAACTGCAGAAGTAGGAAACTTTCCGTGTTGTCTTGCATACTGGAACACCGTACTAAAGGTTTTATGATTAGGGCATCGACGACCAGGAAAACGCAGCCGATATTCTCTTTCCGCCGACCTACCATTTCCATTACAGAAACCATAGATGAATATTATGTCAGCATATTCCACGTTTGTAAATTTTACTGGCATAGTTAAAATATTTTCACAAGTTTTCACTAACTAAATGCGGATTATTGACGCATTAAATTACTAACAAACAATTATTCAACTGTTTAGGAGATTTCTTTTTATTATCTGTCACTTTGAACAAGCCTACTGTGATTGATTAAAAATTTTGTTATTTCATACCCGATTACTTATTAGGACCACAGTTTTTTACCAAAATGGACCTTTAAAACGTACCGGAATTAGGATTCACCCAGACCACCTAGGCCCAATAGAATTTTTGCAAATTTTAGTTATAAAACTATTTATTTCACGTGCCTCTCATTTAATAGGGTTCTGTAATCCATTTTCTTGCACATTTAACAACGTATTTAAATAACCACGAAGGTGTAACAAAAAAATGAAATAGGCCATTTTGTTTGTTTTTTCTTGCTCTTTTCGAATATCGTATCGAAATTTCAAAAAAATATATACAGGGTGATGTTTTATTGATGCAAAGAAGAAACATAAATTATAGTGAGTCCGGACCTGGATATATATTTTTTTATACATGTACCTCTTGGGGCTCGTTAGTACATTAGCCGTACCAAATATGAATCCGTTATTTCATTCCCTGTCAAAGTTATGACAAAAAACAGGTTTGGCCAAAAATTATTTAACACCCTGTAACTTCGTAATGAAGGCCCAATGAGACATTTCTATGGGAGGTTCCGGTTACCACTGATGTTCTCTACCTCCTATTAAGCTATGTCCCTCTCATGATGCAACACCCTGTATATCTGTGAAGCTTGTCCAAATCAATGTGGTTATGTTTCGATAATAAGAAAATGTAAAAACAATAATCATAATCGGGTAGGTTTTAATAATTATTAGTGAAAGTACATATTTATATTGGTAGTTAGATAGGGAAAAACTGGGAAAACTGTGGCTGCAAATTAATGCATATGTAAATAACTAAGTACTGAAATAATGCCCTTCGTAGCAATTACATTATCCTTCTTGAATAGAAACGAATCGAGTGAAGAATGCTGACGGAAAAACATTCAGACACGAGGCGTGTTTCAGTTCCAAGTGTAACTTTTGCAATAGTCTTATCTGCAATATTAACATAAATTCTCGGGTGGGTTAAGGTTAAGTCCGAATCATAATAGTAAAGTTGGCTCCTACAAGTTATTGTTACAGCTCGGTCGACATGAACATGTAAAATGAAATCATCATAAACGTGATTTGTATGTTTGTGTTCCGAATCACGAACGGCAGATCTAAAATGTCATACGAGAGCACTTCCGACTTACTTTCAACGTTATTTGTATCTGTTCATGTTCTATGAACCCGCTTCTGCATATGCATAATGTTCACAATAATAAAGAAATATGTAGCAAATCGTGAGCCGATCTCGATACCGCTGCCGGTTTTTCCCCGAATCGGGCTTTAGGACCGCTTAACATAATAAATTACATGCTACAGCCGAAGATTGTAGTTCATTACCTATTGTTTCATTGCGTGTATTTACAACAATGCAGGAAAAGGCGGTGTGAAATGTTATAAATGTATTCATTGATTTGCATTTATTGACTAAACTGATGAGCTCCTCTTTTCAAGAAAACAACAGCTTGTACAAATTTTTTATGTTTCTGTGTGCAGAGCAATTAATAATAATAATAACGTCTTTATTGATTTCCACAAAACTAGAAATAAAATTTTGGCTAAGTTTAGCCATTAAGGGCTATTCTTACACTTACCCTTCCTAACCTAGTTTACATTAATCTAAAATAATTAACCTAAAGGGGTAGAGAGAAATAAATATTCTTAAAATTCACTGGTTTAAAATAAGGTATTCTTTTAATTTTTTCTAAATAAAGGAACAGACTCTTAATATCATCACTTAAAGTAATTGCACAATCTCACAATGACTTCCCGTGATACAAGCTTTTCCCGTAAATATTTTGGTGTTGCCTTATTTAGAATATTATGTACAAAAACAAGAAAATGATATTTAAATAAACTATTTAACTTTAACCATCGCAGATTGACAAAAGCGTTAGTTATATGATCATACTTTCTTAAATTATTAATAAACCTACAGCAAGTATTTTGAATTTTTTGTAATCTATTGCATATGATTGCGTCAAGAAAGAGTAGTATATGATATTGCAGTAAGCTGCTTTAGATAGAGTTAAACTTTCGCACAGCATTTTTTTGGTATTTTTATTCAAAATATACTTACTAGAATAAAGTAACTTTAGTCTTGTATAGCACTGCTTTAAAATATCATTGGTTTTCGTCAAATATTACTCCCAAAATTTTTGCTATGTATACAAAGGTTATAATTTGATCATCAATCTTGATGGATATAACTGATTTTAAATTTTCACGTTTTTTTTTTAACTAATTAAAAGAAACTTAGACTTTAAGGGCTTCAATTCTAGGTTATGTTTATTAGCATAGTTATTGATAAGTCATTGTTGATAATGTTAAAGAACACGTTAAAACCCTCGATATACTTTTCGACGTTGTAACAAAATCCGACTTAGGAAATATTTCGCATGAAAAGCGTGCTTCACGTAAAAATATCGTGGAAGAGGTTTTTAATATTCTTAATCATATTTTCGCTCTACGGAGTGATTTTTATGCAAAAATTCCAATAACTCCTCAAGGTGCGTCATTTTAGAAAGTGTAGTAAATGTCGCTGCACAGGGACGTAATGTCGCCCCGACCACTAAAATTTAGAAAGTATAACAAAATTTCGGAAATTTCAAAATTAAAAACCCTTTTACGAATCCACGTTGTTAAGCACTGCAACTCATGCGCGGTATTAAATATGAGGACAAGTTAATCCAGCTTCTATTCAAAGTATATCGTGAGTTTTAGCGAAAATAGCCCTTAGCGACATGGGACCCCCATCATTTCCTAGCAGTCGATTTTGACGGGAAAATGATGAGTTTTAACGGGATTTGCCCTAAACCGGTTCCTCAGTGATTCGGTGTCAGAAAAATATCTTTACCATGTACTCATATGTGCATGGGACCATCTTGCCTGAACGTATGAAATTGTAATTGCCCAAATATAATTCAAAGTCGTTGTGATTCAAGCATTTTCAAGCTCCGAGGAGCGACCAAAATTGATATTGAAATAAAAATACGTGAATAGACAGGCAAGCAAAAGCCCACCAAAATTTTATAAATATTGAACTTTTCTTGAATCTTCTTGTGTAATCGTTAGCTCAAAAATTGCATATTGGATGGTAGTTGATACATTATAAATCGTTCCGTTCCTCACCATGTGTTGTACACGGGCCAGACTATTGTTTGTCAAAACATATTTCTTGAAGTCGTTGTAAAACTTAAATTTTTTGATGATTAATATATATTTTTGAACTTTATATTGTCTTTTATTTGTGTTTGCAAAATTCCGTTTCGGGCATAATTTTAAGAAAGTGTTAGTACCTCCAGGTTACGATGTCCAATAGATACCATCAGAGCAGCAGTTAAGCAAAAACGAACAGTAAGTATAAATTTTCATATTATTCTCCGTCTGAAACAGTCGCTTCGAACCCTTATTTTGTGAACGTTAACATCCATTTTTGAAATATATAAAAAGTCCTTCAGACTCCGAAAGATGAATCGTTCACAATAACAGCGGTAGCGTGGTATATTGTATTAGCTGAAAGGTGCTGGTAAAGCTGTGTATCGTCTGCAAAAAACTACACATTACAGTGATTTGTTTTTTCATGCAAATCAGAAGTATACAACAAAAATAAGAGAGGCCCTAAAACTGAACTCTGGGGTACACTGAATGTAATAAGCAGATCACAAGAGATTGCGTTGTTTATAATGACTCTCTCTGTGCGATTTTTTAGGAAGCTCTCTAAAAAGTTGTATGATACATGATTTAAACCAAAATAATTACATTTAACAAGAAGATTATGATCAATAGTGTCAAAAGCTTTAAGGAAGTCCAACAATACTAAGACAGTTGCCTGGCCCTTATTTATTTATTTATTTATTTTTATTATCACTCATATATAATAGTGGGTATTTGCACTATGCCCCTTTTTAAAGCCCGATTGATTAACTGGCAGAATGTTGTTTAAATAAAGATATTCATTTAACTGTTTGTATACAATTTTTTCTAGTATTTTGGACAACAAAGGTACGAGACTGATCGGACGTAATTCATTGTATGTTGCCGGGTTATTAACTTTAGGAAGGGGTGTAACGAGAGTCTTTTTCTATAAATCTGGAAAATACCCTATTTCTAAACAAACATTAACAATATGAGTAATGTATCTGGCTATAGTAGGCACACACAAATTTACCACTGGCATTTGCCTTAATCCCATTTATTGTTTGTATTACTGTAAAAGTTATTAACAAAGGTAAAAGCAAAGCTAACGTCTAAATTTGTTTGTCCGATAGTAATCAATTGTTTGTGGGCAAGCACTCTGGTTGTTTTGAAAAAGTGATATAAAATGATTATTAATTTCTGAAGGATTACATAAATTAGGGGGAATTTCGATATTGTTACTCTGTTGAACTTTTAGAGATTTTAACGCTTTTTTTGTCTAGTTAAAAATTGAAGGTACGCTGCTTTTTCACGTCTCACAGAAGAGAGTGCGAAATTTCTTAGTTCTTTGTAAGAATCCCATTTTCTGGTGTTATATGCCATTTGTATTCACAAAATGCATTGTCCCGTTGATTTAAAATCATTTTTAACTTATCCAAGGTGCAGGTGGTTTGCCAACTCGCACCGTGCGTAAAGGTGCATGTTTATCAAAAAGGAATAAGATGCAATCGGCAAAAAATTTGACAGTTTTTATAAGGTGTCCCAAAGATATTAGAAACTACTTGCGGAAATCTACACCGAGAAATAATACTATCCTCTTGTAGTCCTAATTGGTGGGGGATTCAAATTTGTCTCTCCAAAGCAACTGAATATGCAAGTTTCCAGATTTTTTCATGCGACTTTCGCTATGTTCAAACAAAAAATTAGTAAGATAGAATTATATTTGAATTTTGAAATCAGACAAATATAAATAAAAAAATTGTTTTGCAAAGGGTCGTGTCAAACTTGTATCACAAAATATGTAATAGAAACATGTCCGACTATTAAAAACCTGCGATTGAGCACGATTTCCTTCTCAAATTAAATGATCTTGGGTCAATCTGTATTACACCTTTCGATCTAAGTGACCGGCAGATAGCTATGTTGCAATTTACTTATCTCTTGGGATCTCTCTATATTAAGTTGCCGTAAGTCTTAATAATTTTGAATCGTTAGAGTATTAAATAATTTAATTTTAGAACGTGTTATTAGACTATCGAGCATATTATTCTGTAAAATTGTTTTAGAGGTTGACCCGGAGGTGATTCCGAAGATTACATAGCTTCAAGTTTAATAGTTTTAAAAATATTTACCTCAGATTTCTAATTCGCTTTAGATATAGCATACGGTAGAAGCCATGAGAGATTAGTGCGGTTTTAATGTAATTTTGCATGTACTGGATGCGCAAAAAACAGGAATACATTTCACTGGAGATTCCTCATTTAAAAATAAGTCCTATAAAATGTTGTAGCAGTGCTTTGTAAAGAAACTGGGAAATCTAAAAAGGTCACTTTACTTCAGAATCTCTTTTAAAATATGAAATATATGTACAGTACACTGATAAGCCGTGTAAAATCTGTATGTTGGTGGGTGCACTTACTTACAATGGAAAAATGTCTATAAAATTATAAAAACCAACATACTCATATCGATTGGCATATTAAAATAAACTGATAAAAAATGCCAAAATAAAAGACAATAATTAAAAACTTGAATAAAATCTCTGTTTAATTATACAGAGTGAATCATAATAATGCTGAGAAGTACTTAAATAAATTCTAGCGGTAACTTATCTAAGAAATTAATAGACATTATAAGCACAATCAATAATAACCACATTTTAAATTTAGACGGGTGGTACAAAATAGCCATTAATCAAGAAAAATAGAGGGAACCAGTTAGAACTAAAAAACGATGAAATATACTAAAATACGTCAAGCTGAAAAACATTTTTACAGAAATACAATTCAGCGATTTTTGATGTTATAAATAATCTAAACAAATGTTTACTCAAAGACTTTTCATTGTGCAGAACGTATCAACAACAAAATAAAATTGTTTTGTTACATAGCATATGTCCATTTAACAATTTTATATAATAACTGGTATTTTACTTACATTTAGCACGATCTGTATAGCATTTTGATTCAGTTTTTGAAAGTGAGACTGTTTCAACTATATTGTATCTTAGGAACTCAGTCATGTTTTTAACACTAAATTATGTATCTCTGGTACAGCACTTCAGAACCAATTGTCTATGACAAGACTGAAAAACATTTACATTCGTTTATATTTAATTTTTATACTTTGTTTACTATGTACATGTAGTTATTTTCCTTACCTTTGAAACTTTCCCATTGTCCTGTTATATAGTGTATTCTATATGATGTAATGTATTTACTGAATTCTCACAAAACTGCAATCTGTAAGTGGTGTGGGACGACCGCCACGGGAGCCTCTTTAAGTAGGATCAGTCTTTCGGCTGGTGTTTGTTGTAATCGAAGCATTAGCGTTCTGTTGGTAATATACAATTATTACACCCGTCAGGCTTGTAACTTGTAATTCAGCGCTCGGTGGGGCATATAGCCCGGAGAATAGCTGTTGGTTGCAGTCTAGTTACGTTCCTTATAGTAAAATATGAATTTTATAGAGGAGTTCGCGACTAAAATATCATGTTTTAAGGGTCATATGTTGTTTAACAGAGGGATCCATTTTGTGTAAATTTGAAAAATGGAACAAAAACATTTTGGATTAAGACCCCTCCCCTCTTCTTTACGCCACTAGTTTTATTTTGGTTAATACCATGAGATGAGGATCACATAAAATAGTTCATCAAACTTACTAATAAAATATTACATAGTCAGAGAGAAACCTGTTCCACTTGAAATCATTTTTACAGTATAACTTTTCTGCAAATACAGTTAAATTTATAGTATTACGCTTTAAGTAATACCTGATATGAATGATAACATATGTCACAATTATTTTCTATAATATATTCTTAGGTAAATAGATATATTTCTCACGAGACAAATGCAACATCTGAAGTAAAAACTGGTACGGGCAATATTATTTGCACATTGCGAAATTCTCGACTGTCAATTTGTAGTTACATTATTTATAAAACAAGTAAAAACATTCCATATGTATAAACATTGTCATATAATAAGTATATCATTAATCATGAAGTAACTTGACACACAATGTGAACTAAACTACATTATAATTCTACTGGGCTCTTTGGGAGCCCGTTCAATATGAACGTCTACACATAAAGATGCTTATCTTTTATTTTTAAATTCTGCGATTATCTTCTGATATTTATCTTGAAACAATATCTTAACATAACGTAATTTTTTGGTTCGTTCGAGTAATTTATTTTGTGGACATTAAAGTACAAATAAAAAGGAAAAGCGCGATTGCTGTCTTATATATTAAACATTGGGAAACATTAAAACTGCAATTAAGAAAGCTGCTTTAAGAGCGTATAACTGTTTTTTAAATGCACTATTAAAATATATTTATTGCAATAACAAGAACAAAATAATAATAAAAAAGGTTTTACAGTAAAGCTTAGTAACACAATTGTGTGGTAGTTAATAATGTGGTAGTTATTAATCTATTCTGGATATTTGAATACCAATTTTGTTCGTTAATAGACAGACTATTAAAATAATACAGTTGCAAACAGTTTCTTGGGAACTTAGGATTTTTTTTGTTCTAAATGGTAGCATTTTAGGTATTTATAAACATACAATAAATTCGAGCAAATATCCTTGGAGTTCACCCCCAAATTAAACTAAAACATGCTTCTCACTTCTAAATCCGTTAAATTCTGTAAAAATTATCAAGTGGACAATTTTAGTACTTTTAAAGTTCGATATTTTGAGCCCTAATGCATTACACTTGGTCAAGAAATAAGCGAGACACGAAAATTCGAAATTTGACAATTTTTCACCTCTTTGAAAAAATGCCACTTTTAGAGTGTATTTTTTGCGATTTACTCAATAACGGTGCATTATTAAAAAAAGTTGCACTTTATTTCTTCCATAAAAAATATCATTACCTATACAATTTGTTTTTTACTCCGGCTCGACAGGACCGAAATTGGCTGTTATGGTCAAAGTGGCAGAAAACTTTACGCACACCTTCAAACTGTTTATTGTTAAATAACCCTTTAGCAATACATTTAATCAAAAAAGTATATAGAAAGTTTTACCTTTTCAACAAGGAATTGGGTTGTTGATTTAGTTTATTAATATTTGCTATATTCCTTCAAAGAACAATTGATATTATTTTAGAATTTTTCATTAAAAAAATTATTTCATCAGAATAATTCTACATGTTTTTTAGTTAACTAGGCTTATCGATTTAATTAACAAAATTTTTAATGTTATTAATTTAGGTACTATCAAAAATTCGAGAGATAAATTAATTAAAAATAATAATAATTTTAATAGAATAGAATAGGATATAAGATTAAATATTCTTTTTAGTAGTAGTAATTAATAAGGAATAAATTAGAGCTTGCAGAAAGTCGACTAATCATATTAAAATTTACTACCAAATGCTTCTCCATGATTTTCTCTTTTTTCATTTGAAAAACAAAATCACACCTAAACATCACGGTTTCATGAAGGGAAGATCCACAACTACGAACTTATTCTGTATAACACAATCCATAGTTGATACATTTGACACCGGTCTGCAGGTGGACGTCATATTAACTGACTTCTCGAAAGCATTCGATAGACTCATCGTGATATTTTGCTTAACAAATTAGATATTTTTGACCTGCCAATGTAATAATATACAGGGTGTTCCATCTAAAAATCGAAAGTTGGTGTGTCACTGTGAATGATCCATCTTTACACGACTGAAGGACTTTTATTATATTTTCCAAAGTGGATATTAAACGTTCACAAAGAAGGGTTCAAATCGACTATTTCAGGCGGAGAATAATACAAAATCTATACTTACTGTTCGTTTTTGCTTAACTGCTTCACTGATGGTACCCATTGGAAGTCGTAACACTATAAATCTAACACAGTAAATACTAACACTTTCTTAAATTTAATTCTGAAAAGGAATTTTGAAACACAAGAAAAAGACAATATAAAGTTCAAAAATATATATTAAATCTTTTAAAAAATTATGTTTTTACAAAACGTTCAAGTAAAATGTATTGACAAACTACAGTTTGGCCCGTGTACAACACAACGGAACGACTCATAATGTACCAACTACCATCCAATGTTTAGTTTTTAGCTAACGATTACGAAAGATTCAGTAAAAAGTTCAATGCTTATAATTTTTTGATGGGCCTTTGCTTGTCTGTCTATTGACGTATTTTCAGTTCAATACTAATTTTGATCACTCCTCGGAGCTTAAAAATGCTTGAATAGCAACGACTTTGAATTATATTCTGCAATTATAGATTCATACGTTCAGGCATGGTAACTATACTTTTTTGACACCCAATCACTGAGGAACTGGCTTAGGGCAAATATGCTTAAAACCTACCATTTTCCCGTCAAAATCGACTGCTAGAAAATGATAGGGCACCTTCGACGCTAAGGGCTATTTTCGCCAAAACTCTCGAAATACTTTGACTAGAGACTAGACTAACTTGTCCTCATATTTAACACAACGCATGAGTTGCAGTGCTTAACAACGTGGATTCGTAAAAAGGTTTTTATTTTCAAAAGTTGGTTTTCGTTATACTTTCTAAATTTTGTGGTCGGGGCGACATTACGTCCCCGTGCAGCGACATTTACTACACTTTCTAAAATTACACTCCTTGATAGGTTTCCAAGGTTTTGGCATAAAAAACGTTCCGTAGAGCGAAAATGTGATTGAATGTATGAAATGTTTTGGCGTGTTCTTTAACATCATTTCCGGCGAAACCGGAAGTGCAAAAAAATCAATTGTATGACAAAAAGTGCCGGTTATTATGTATGTAGTATATCCTAAATTTCAATAAATTATCTTCAAAACTAAAGGAGGAAAGGGGAGTATACCATGATCCTGTTACACCCGGTATACATAGAAAGGTATACGTATACTCAACCAAGAACAGTGTAGTTTTTCCTTGTCATTTACGTCAGTTACTCTACCTACCCTATAGAATAATAATAGATGTGATTTAAATATATAATCACATTACGGTAAGATCATAGTTATTTAATTTTAAAATAAACAATACTAATAATAATAATAAGACGATCCGTCAACATTGTGTGTCTAAGTAGATGTGTCTCATTGTTTTAGTTTCACATGATTAATTTATTGACAGATTATCAACGTGAATAGAAATAAATGAACGATTGGTTATGGTACAACACACAATGCCGATCCTTCGAGTATGTACGTTGTTTAATTTAATTCTGACAGCTGAGGTGAAAGAATCGCTCATATGGTATTTTTTAGTACCTAGTATGACCCACAAAAATTCTAGAACCTTTTTTGCAGATTTTTTTATGAATTCTATTGTAGTTAACATAAGGTATACAGGGTTAAGGAAATGGATATAGTGTTCTTTGTATATGCGAACAGTCCTACGGAACTTTCTTAAATCATAGTTAATGTGTGTAGTTTTTACGTACAGAGTGTCCGTTAAAAATGGGCCATACTTCAACACTAGTAAAAATAAATAGTTTTAGCTATACATCCCTCAGTACCATGTTGCTTCTTTAAAAGGCAAATTTTGTTTATTTATTTTTGGTAGTGTTTATGTCAAAGAACCTACCTAAACATATCCAAAGTTATCATCATGCTTGAAGTCAGCAAAAATCTACTTCGAAAGAAATTTTTCGAGACTGTAACGAAATCCGATATATTTTACATCAAACCGCGTGTGACACGTAAAAATCCGTCGGAAGATATTTTGTGGAAGTACTATGGAAATTTCTCGAATTTGCAACAAAAAAATTAATTTTTCGGAACCACAACAAAAATTTCATTTTTGAAAACTATCATAAAAATTCATTTAGGTTTATGCAATAGCCAAAAATGTTGCCAATATGACAATATTTCGTTCAGAATATGAGTAACAACAAATAATCAACTCACGGTTAAGTAAAAAGTATATCAAATTTTGTTATAGATATGTGGACGATGTATTAACATGCTTCACAGGTACAGAGAGCCAACTAAATACTTTTTTAAATTACATAAATAGCATTCATCCCAATATTACAGTGAGATAGAAAAAGATAAAAAAATTAAGTTTCTGGATTTAACCCTAACCCACAAAGATAATAGAATTCACTTCAATATCTATAGAAAATTAACATTCACATACACAACTATTTCAAATTATTCACTCAGCGCCACATCACATAAACTAGCAATATATAACTCTATGAAAACTAATTTGCATTTAAATTTTGGTAATGTTTACTCACAATTAGTTAAATACCTTACATCCCTTTGCAAATCCATTCATTTAATTTCTGAAAACTAATGTACATAACTTTAATGATAATCTTTATAATGTTTACTCTCAAAATGTAGTTAAATATATTGGCATCCAGTGGCGTAATCAGGAAGTGTCCGAAGGGGAGGGGGAAGGGGGAAGAAACGGGAAGAACTTGGACATTGAAATTTTGAATATTGCGCAATAAATTAAAGTGAGCAATATTTTAAATCTTGTTTCAAATACTATAAGAAAGTTTTAAATACCAACGTTGGGTCTTAGACCTTTCTTTAACTTACATGCTAAAATTGTAACACATTATCTCAACTCTGCTTTTATTTATAATTTATTACCTTTTAAAACATCATCTGGGGTTTGATTTCAATAGACAATAGACCTAATAGGCGTCCATAAACAACGATAGTCTGAAGTAAAAGCTATGACAGATAATATACAATATACATACATACTTTGAAAACTCCCCCCCTCCCCCTTTAATTCAGTTCTGATTACTTGGCATCCCCTGAATCATTCGTTTGATAATGGTACGTTAAGTATCGAAACTGCATAACGTTGAAGTTACAATAAATTGTGATAGAAACAAACTAAAGTGTTTTAATATATCGTCTTAACAAAGAGATCTGTAAAATTTCATACAGTACTTACGTCTTTTCAGAACTTTAACTTTTTTTTCAAAAGTGTATCCAATATCCCTGACATTATATGTTGACACTAAAGAAGACGTCTCAAACTATTCAAATAATAGTGGAAACATTTTTGTGTATCTGAAAAATGGCATTATTTTAAATACAAATTTTTTAAGTTAAATTGTTACAGTTCTGTATAAGAAAAGATCGTTTAGAGAGTGCAGGTGGATTATGTTTTTACATATCTAATAGGTTAAATTTTAAAATTATTGAAAGTAATGATAATATTGAGCAATTATGGATTGCTATTAAAACTCTAAATGATGTAAATATATATGGGGTGGTATATAGGCCAATATAAATTTTTTCTTTCTAATCTGGAGGACTCTGTATGCAAGTATATTCCTCAATGCGATAGGTTTGTGATTTTGGGCGATTTAAATATAGATTTACTTAATATTGACAGTCCTGATACTGTGTATCTGAACTTGTTTTTAGAGACCTTGGGATTAACACAACTTACAAATAATCCTACTAGAATTACAAAAGATTCTCAAACCATTCTTGATCTAATTATTGTGTCAGATGCCTCCGTCGTCTTAAATTTTGGAAATAAGGAACTGCACGTTGCTGATCATGAATTGGTGTTTTGTGAACTGAAGATAGTAACAATTTTGCACCTTTCTTTATTACTTACCGCGACTTTCGTAGATTTAACAAAGAGCAATTTACAAATGATTTAATAAATATTCCTTTATATCTAATATATAATCTTGATAATGTAGAGCATAAAGTTCAGTATTTTAATGACTGTTTAATTGATTTGTTTAATGTTCATGCACCCCTTAAAACTGTCAAAATATCTAAACCACGTAAACCATGGTTAACTGATAATATTAGACTTCTTATATCATTTAGAGATAAAGCTAAAGTGAAATTCAAAAAATCTAAATTGAATGTTGATTGGGATTACTATAAACAAATTCGTAATTGAAGTAGATTCTTCCGGGTCTTGCCGTGGTCGTCGAACTTGACTTGACGTTTCGCTGATCATCCTGTCAGCTTCTTGAGGAGGATTCTAAAGACTTTAGAATCTAAAGTCCGACGACCACGGCAAGACCCGGAAGAATCTACTTATTAGACAACGGCCGTGAAAACCTGCATTCTACTGAATTCGTAATTATACAGAGGTGGCGATAAGAAATGAAAAAGGGCATATTATAACTCAAAATTTGCAACAAATGACACTAAAGTTATATGGAAAGAACTAAAATCTTTAAATGTGAATAAACAAAAATATACTGAATTACCTATGCAACTAAAAGAACCTAATATGATTAACAATCATTTTATAAATAACATACCGATATCAAATTATAGAAATGATCATTTAGTAAACTATTATGCAACCAACACTTTTAAAAATATTCCAGCTGATTTTGATTTTAGTTTAGTAAATGAAGATACCGCTTCAAAAATTTTGCACAGTATTAAAACGCACGCTGTAGGATCAGATGGTATAAATCTCGTTATGCTAAAGCACTGCGGTTATCATATTATTCCATACATTACTCACATAATAAACAGTTGCTTATTGTCTAATACCTTTCCTGCTCAATGGAAACAAGCTTATGTAATCCCAGTCCCAAAAATTGCAAACCCCGAGTCTGCCAAAGATTTACGTCCAATTAGCATATTGCCTACTATATCTAAAATTTTAGAGAGGGTTATTTATCTTCAATTAACGGAACATTTAAAAAAATATGAAATTATTTCTTATCAGTCAGGCTTTAGACAAAATTACAGTTGCACTACTGCACTATTGAAAGTGTCTGATGATATATTTTGAAAGCTTCTGATGACAATAAAATTAGTGCTCTAGTACTATTAGATTTTACTAAGGCATTTGACACCTTGCAACATCAACTTCTCACAAGTATTTACAAGTACAAGTACAAGTTAGTTTACTAACAAACTACATGGAAAATCGTACTTAGCGAGTAAAAATAGAAAACACACTATCAAACAGTAGTCATCTTAAAGTCGGAGTGCCTCAAGGTTCAATTTTGGGACCTTTGTTATTTTGTATTTATACACATAATCTTTGTAGTAATTTGGAATACTGTGACTCACATATGTATGCAGATGACACGCAACTGTATTTATCATTCAGTAGGAATAATGTTGATGATGCTGTAATAAAAATGAATTCAGATCTGAAAGTTATCGAAAGGGCGTCAATGGAACATTCTTTATTTTTGAATCCTAGTAAGTCAAAATTAATTTTATTCGGTAATAAAGGTGCTATTTCTGATATTTCTGAACATTTTCACATAACAATTAATGGCACAAGTATTCCAATTGTTCAAGATGCATGTAATTTGGGCTTACTTCTTGACAATACTTTTAGATTCTCCGCACACATTAGTAAGTGCATACAAAGGTCTTATTCGTCTCTAAAGTTGCTCTATCTACACAGAAATTATTTATCGATAAAAATAAAAACATTATTGTGTGAAAGTCTTGTCCTGTCAAATTTCCTATATTGCGCCCCTGTTTACTACACATGTCTTGATGTATTAACAAATAGAATACAAAGGACTCAAAATTCATGTATAAGGTATATATATGGAATACGTAGGGAGCATATCTCGCATAAACTTAAAGATCTAAAATGGTTAAATATGAATAATCGCTTATAATTACAGACATTATGCCTTTATCATCAAATAATTTGCAGGAAAACTCCTAATTATCTTTATGATAAAATATCCTTTCACTCAGATGTGCACAACATTCAAACTAGGAGTAGAAACTATATAATACCACCGACCCACGAATCTAGTCTCTATGAACGATCTTTTTCTTGTAATGTTTCAAAACTTTATAATGCAGTCCCAGATAATTTTAAAATAACGTCCACTAAACAGTTTAAAAGTAATGTTTCGAAGTACTTATATAGTAACCAATAACAGATTAGTGACGGTTTTCCGTTGGGTCGTTTGGTCAATGCCTTTGCGCGCGACTTGGATCGCTATGCAATCCGCGCGTGGAGGCGTTGCCGTCACTATAAGAAACTTGTAAATAAAAATTAATTATTTTGTAGTGTTGTACATAAATTTATTGTAAGTCTTGTTTGTTTGTTTGGCTGTACATCACAGCTTAGAAATTTAATATAGAATTAGGGCATGTGCATTATAGTATTGGTGTTATAGTAAACTAGGTTAGTGTATTAATCCGGGGGGCAGTACTCTTTACTGCTTGCTTGAACACAGCCTAGTGGTTTCCCTTATTTTGATATTGTTTTTTTCCTAAACTATTGTTACATGTTACTTATTTGAAGGGAAATAAATTATTATTATTACTTGCGGTTAAAATATGGCCCATCGCAAGACGCTGTATGATGTGATAATAATACTATAAGTTTTCTATATAGCACCCGCTGTAGGTACCTATATATTCTAAAATTAATTAATTAATATGCAAATACAAGAGTTACTGACAGGTAATATGCTCAATTTAATAAATCATACATAATTGTTAACACCAGGCAAATAGTTGAGCAAAAATCATTAACTCTGTAATCGATTACCATCTGCTTATGACTGCAATATCCTCTACCACGAGTACTTTGATACTTCCTTATTAGTTTGTGCACACATAATGGGTTCATATGGCCGGTAACGCACGTGAAGCGCATATTTCTATGCACGGGCCGCTCTATGAAGGATACTTCGCTTTTATCATTATTCATGCGTCTACTACAAAAATTGAGCTATGGCAAATTACAAAAGTTAATATCTCTTTTCCGTTTTTATAACCTAAAAAGATTGCCTTTACATGCACGAGTAAATTTGTAAATAATCAAATTACATCGTCCTGTCGATAACACAGGAGCCACACTAGTCTAGGGGGCGTATAGGACCCTACGAACTGCAATCGCGATGCGATTTTATGTTTATATGTACCAGTTACAACAAATCTTTGCAAAACCTCGGTGACACACAGAATCTTGAAGTATTGTGGGTTGCGCGTGTTTAATTGGCATGAAAGATGAAATATTAGTAAATCACCGAATTTAGCTATCAGGAACACATAAGTGCTGTGGTATAATTTGAATGAGTGTAGTTTGAATAATAAATACGTAGGTGTTTAGAACATCATCAAATGTACAGACTTTTTTCATGTTTGTATGTAATACTTAAATGATTATAATTATTTAATAAAGAGGAAATTGGTGAACCACGTAGAAACTTTTCTGTACACCCTTAATCTGTTCCACAATGGAAAAAAAAATTTTTTTTAGCATTTCCCATCTCAAAAACAATGTTTTAGTATTCTGTGATCTAAAAGTGCTATTTTAATTGCCATTTTCGGGGACTAAAGTGCAGAAAGTGGCTTCTGTCCCTCGAAGAGTAAAAGAGATCTGTATTTACTCCTTGAAAATGATTATTACAATAGCAATAGCGTGTTAGATTGCGGAATGCAAAAAATTAAATAGTTTGTACCGATATACCACAAAACGAAAGTGCTTTTTAATTCCTCCTGTAATTGATCCTTCACACTCGGTGATAAAAATGCACTTGGTCCCTTGGTATAAATTATAGTACACTATGTATTTTTATTTTTTTAATTTAAATGCCTTGTTTATATTTACGTTCTGGCGGAGTTTAGCTATAGCTACTGTTCCACTCAACCAGGACGGCGAAATGAGATGAATACGGAAACGACCCTCTGTTTGTTAAATAAAAAATCTGAAACGGTGGGGGTTTAGAGCTGAGACCCCCAGAGGGCGTTCGTGCACTTATTTTTCGATTTGTAAAGTCTCGGGATTTGATTTCTGGAAGTGCTTGATCCGGTCGATTGCTACACCCTGTATATTGTGTTTTGCACTATTTTGTATTACATGGTTTTAATTAGCACTGTTTTGATTTTTACAGCTATTGCAGGGTCTTATACTTATATTTTTCCACATGAACACTACGCGAATACTTAACACTGGAGTCACTGTCAAAACTGAACTTAGTTTGGGCTTGCCGTACACCGGTATTTATACTCCTATTTGGTTGCGTTTATCGTGCCCCATGAATCTAGCAAGAACGTTTTTACCCCCCTTTGAGAGCTGGATCGGCACGATTGCGAAATATTTCATAATATTGCGCAATAGTTTACTAAAAGTCTAAATTTTTTTATGAAATTAGTATGGAATTTTTTGATATAAAAAGATAATTTGAATCGATTCGGGTTTTGGAAATATTGGAGTTTAATTGACGGAAATTTTAATGTTATGAAAGGACCCCGTAAACGTGTCACGAAGGTCAGACGTTTAACAGTTGAAATGACATGATAATGCTCCCGATAGGTGCGAGGTGGCTGGAAATAAGATATAATAATGCTCGTAACGGGTACGAATCGAGTTTGAGCGGAGATATCGAGATATTGCATGTAATTATACGAGGGGAGATTGAAAAGTAATGAAATTTGAAATATTAATTGAAGCGCTGAAATTTGTTGAAACTAAATTAGATATGAAGACTCGAGGCGGGGAATGTGATTTGGTGTATACAGAGGGTTGTCAAAAAGTAATAAGATTAAAAATTGAAATGGATGTAAGAATTGAATGAAATGGAGTTGAATGGTGAGTTTTTCGATAAGTTGAAGTATACGAGGGGTCGTCAAGAAGTTATGAGATTCTAACCGTAAAAGTGGTGTAAAAAGTTAATGAAACGAAATGAACTATTGCGGTTTTGGGTACGGATAGTGGTTTTGACCTATTTGATGATTATGAGGGGGCTGCATTTTTAAGGGGTGTTTTTTGTGAAATTTCTTTTACAAAATTACTGGGATGAATGTTGTGAGTATGTTTTCGGTGATTTTACGTTACTTGTGAATTATAGAATGTTCGTGAATTTTTCCTGATTTTGGTGGCCTTGGATGTAGTTTTTTGAGGTAAACTAGGTCTGGTTGACTCTTAGTAATTAATCCCAAAAATATATAATCAGCAATACTTTTAATGACAATGTTCTTTCCTAACATTAATATGAGCAGATAATTAAACCAAGTTTTAAACGATATTTCAAACACTAAAAATGACAAATTTTGAAGTAAGCACCCGACGAATAAGTGCCCAATTAGGAGTTCCTCATGTGCGAGTTTGGAGGACTCTAAATAAAGAAAGATTACCTCCATATCATATTCAGTTAGCGCAAAGGCTTCAACGGATGACAATGTAAATAGGTTAAAATTTTGTTAGTGGATTATTGATCACAGACCGACTACCTATCGAACTTTATTCACAGACGAGGCCTAATTTACTCAGGATGGCGTTAAATTCGCAAAACTGGGCCGAAAACAATCCTCATGCTATAAGAAAAGCCTATTCTCAACATAAGTTTTCGGTAAATGTTTGCTGTGGTATAATTAACAGCAACCTAATTTGCCCACATATTTTTCCGGCAAGGCTAACTACAGAGGTGTATTTAGATTTTAAAATATTTTACCTGGATCAATGCATGGTTTTAATATAAGAGGACAATACTTCTAGCATGACGGGGCTCCTCCACAAGATGGATTGGATGTGGGGGACCTCATCCTCGGCCGGCTAGATCACCAGAGTTCAACCCCGTTGATTACTTTCTATGGGGATATCCCAAAGCAGTCTACAGCTGCTCCAACACCAAATAATGACACACTAATAGCGGCATTCGCAGACGATACCGCAATCATATCAACAGATACTGATCCTATAAGAGCATCAGAAAAACTGCAAAACCATCTTAATTTAATATAAAGTAGTCTCAAAGATTGGAAAATCAACATTAACATCAATGAATCTTCGCAAACAACCTTTGCTATAAAAAGAAACACTTGTCCACAAGTCGGCATAAACAACGCTCCTATACCTGTGAGAAAAGAAGTAAAGTATCTTGAGGTCCATTTAGACAAAAAATTGACCTGGAGAACACATATCAAAATGAAAAGACGTCAACTGGATCTGAAAGTAAGAAACATGCAGTGGTTAAGAAATAAAAAGTCACAGCTATCCCTAGAAAATAAATAAATTATACACAAGACAATACTAAAACTAATATGGACCCATGGAATAGAGTTATGGAGTAGCAGTAAACCTTCCAACACAAAGATCCTTCAAACGTTTCAGTATTGAGAATTATAACAGATGCCCCATGGTATGTGTTCAACCAAACTTTGCATACTGATCAAGATAGCATTTATTAAAGAAGTAATAAGATCATACTGAATTAAACATAAAAATCGCAGTACTAACCATGGTAACCAGCTCATAAGTGAACTTTTCAATCAACCACTCCCTGGAAGAAGATTAAGATTGCGGCCAGAAGACCTAGCCAGATGAACCTCAGAGAACCATCAGTGGATTGTGCCTGATTCAAGCCTCACTCCTTACATAACATTCGCTAATTACCTTCTATTTGTTTTAAAAAAATTAGATTTAAATACGCAATAAATATTTTTTTTTTAAATTATCACATCCTAACTTTTCAGAAGCAGTCTATTTTTTAAGTGAAGGAATATCAGTTAGTACAAATTAGTGTCAGATGAGTCGACGAAATCGAAGTAAAACGTAACGATTCTTGCAAAGCGCCCAGAGTATTAAACTAGTGCGTGCAAGTAATTGAGGGGCAATTTAACATCTCTTAAGAATAAGAGGTTTAACTATTAGTCAGGTGTTTATTAGGAGGTGTTGTTAATGTAGAATGCGAGAGTTCTCGAGCATGTGCGCACTCTGCGGGTGCCCATCGTTGCCGACTTGGGCTCCACTCAGACGCGTGCACTATCATCCGTGGTGTTCTGTACTTCTGACCCAGACCTGACTTGGCGATGGGAGCACTCTTTGACCGTTGCGCTTGGTGAGGTTGGCATATCTATCTGCAAAAGACATGATCACGTAGAAATACGTAACTCTTCCGACTTTCCTGTAGCTCATATGTTTGTTATGAAAATTCAATACTGCATATAGAATATATGTAGTATCCATAATGAGTTAATATTAATGATAATTTATTTATACAGGGAAGCCAATAAGTAAGTTATTATTACCTAGTCGGTATGTTCAACCTTATATTCTATATGGAAATGAGATAAAGTAATAAAACAAATTCTGTCCGGTATTCAAAAAAATAAATAAATAAGAATAATGGATAGATGTGCATATTGTGCAATTTTTGTAAATTATTTGAAAACATAATATATGATAGGTATTCTCTTTAATCACGTCAAATCTCATTCAACACGGATTCATGCCAAATCGCTCCACCACCAGCAATTTGGTTTGTATTATTCAGTTCATAGCTGAACATTTGGATGCTGGTGGAAAAGTAGATGTCATTTATACAGATTTATCTAAAGCCTTCGACAGACTGGACCACGGAACTTTTCTGAACAAATTATCCGAATTTGGACTAACTAAACACTTCCTAAACTTTTTTGAATCTTAGTAAATAGACGATTGAATGTGCAATACTGTGGATTTTGGTCTATCTCAGCAACATCAGGTATTCCCCAAGGTTCTGTGTTTGGGCCTTTGCTTGTTAACATTTTTATAAATGATTGTTTCAAGCATACGTGCAAACTCTCTGTGGCAGTTTTCCCAATATCTTGACATTACGCAATTTAACACTGTTACAAATGTCAATAATGTTACACTAGATCTAGTATTGTCAAACAAAGACTGCCGTGTTACGAGATCTCTAGAGTGTTTACTGACTGAAGATTTACACCATCCACCTCTGGATATATCAATAACAATAAATACTTCTCAGTCTGAAATTTTCCCATGTAACTCAACAGAAAGCTATAATTTTAAAAAAGCAGATTTTCCTCAACTGTACGAGATTTTATTCAAAACAGACTGGTCCTTCTTAAATGAACTAAAAGATGTTAACATAGCGTGTTCTAAATTTTACGCAAAATTGGCTGAAATTTTTGATAAAACTGTTCCCAAATATGTTCCCAGACAATCTAAATATCCACCATGGTACACAAATAACATAGTACGAAACATAAAGAAAAAACGTATTCTCTGGAAAAAATATAAACAAACAAAGAACACCAATATCTACAGGGAGTTTAGTGACATAAGAAAAAAGATAAAGGATGAATTAAGACAAGCGCATGAAAACTATCTGCTGAAAATACAAGAAAACATAAAAAGCGATCCGCAAAAATTCTGGTCTTACATTAACGGTAAAAGAGGTAGCAGTTCCATTCCCGATAATATTACATATAACGATACTCAATGTACGAATCCCCAGGATATTGTTAATGCCTTCGCTACCCTTTTTCAAACTTCATATTTAAAACCGAACAATAGTGATGATAAATATCACTCCTACGAAAACGCCAGTAGTAATAGCATCAATTTGTCTCTAACTTATTTTTCTGAAACAGAAGAGTCATTGAAGAAAATCAAACCTAAGCTTACTAAAGGACCTGATAACATTCCCGCATTTATCGTCAAAGACTGCACAACCATCTTCGCCAGTCCTCTCACAACGATATTCAATTTATCACTAAAAACGCGTACATTTCCAGATGTGTGGAAATATTCGCGCTTATGTCCCGTTTTTAAAAAAGACAACAAGTGCATGGCCGAAAATTATAGACCCATTACAATTATCTGCAATTTCGCTAAAGTCTTTGAGATCACTTTGCATATGTCATTATCCAGTCACGTACATGGTCAAATTAGCTGTAACCAACATGGATTTGTCCCCGGTAGATCTACTGAAACTAACCTTGCATGTATCACTCAATTCATTTCTAAGGAATTGGATGCAAACAGGCAAGTCGATATTATCTACACTGATTTCTCCAAGGCCTTTGATCGCCTAGATCACTGTACTCTATTAGAAAAATTGGGTAAGTTTGGATTGTCAGGGATGCAGTTAGAATTCTTTTCTTCATATCTAGAGAATAGGCGTCAGTATGTTGAATACCGTGGTTACAAGTCGTTTGACATCCTAGCCACCTCCGGTGTACCCCAGGGTTCTGTACTGGGCCCGCTTATGTTTGTTGTTTTTATAAATGATATTGTAGACAATCTTAATATAGAGAGTCTTTTATATGCCGATGATTTGAAAATATATTGTGTAATAGAAAACGAACAAGATTGTGAAAATCTTCAGAATAACCTAAACTTGGTAAATGACTGGTGCCAATCTAATAATCTGCCTCTTAACATATCTAAATGTAACTCATTTACCTTCTCCAAAATGCGTAACCCTATCAATTACGATTATCATATAAACGATCAAACTTTGCAGAGACCGGATACAGTAAAGGACCTTGGAGTTATATTTGATAAGTGTCTAAGTTTTAAGGAACATATTAATTTCACCATCGCATCGGCTCTAAAGAGTCTAGGTTTTATAATTAGAAATTGCAAAGGGTTCAGTAATACTGATATTATGAAACTGCTATACTATTCATTTGTACGCTCAAAATTGGAATACTCCTCGTTGATATGGTCCCCAGGGTATGCTATTTACATAAATAGTGTTGAGAATATTCAGCGCCGTTTTGTTAAATATTTGTGCTTTATTGAAGATAATATTTATCCAATAATTGGATATCCGCAAAATGTTATGTTGGAAAGATTTCACATGTCTAGTTTGGAAAATAGAAGAATGGTACATTCAATAATTTTTCTTTACAAAATTATGCATAACATGTTTGATTACCCTCTCATTTTGGAGCAACTGAATTTTCATATACCTCGTATAGCAAGTCGGAATTGTGAAACATTTTACCTTCCTACACCTCGAACTAATTTATTAAAATTTTCCCCTCTATATTTTATGTGTAGAAATTATAATTTACTGCAAGATCAGCTTGATATATTCAACTGTAGCATTCGTTCAATTAAACAACTTGATTTATAATTTATAAGTTTAGCTCTCTATACTAGTCTGCTGTAGTTCTGTTTTAATGTGTTTTTTATGTTACTTTATTTAATTTTTTTTTTATTGTAATTTGTGTTTTTATATTGTAATACCTGTTTATTGTAATGTTTACATAGTTTTCATTGTAATGTTCCCACCCTGTAAATGGTTACCTGTTGGGTGGTAGTATCCAAATAAATAAATAAATATCGTTATTGGCAGCACTGCAAAACATTACTTTATGCCGATGACCTAAAAATGTGTACATCTGTCACTAATTTAAAAGAGTGCGATGATTTTCAAAACGATATTGTACAGCTATGGTCTTGGTGTAGCGTAAACAATTCACAGCTAAATATTTCAAAGTATAAACTCTATGACATACTCTCGTGCACAAAATTCAATAAAATTTATCTACACAATTAATAATGAAGAACTAAAGAGCTGAAGTCATCTCAAGGATCTAGGAGTTATATTCGACCCAAAGTTATCTATTGTTAGCCTAAACGTTTTGGAGATAAGACGCGAACTAAGTGAAAAATTCATTTAGTTCCACCAAACCTCTTTTGCACCACATATTTCACAATTATCTTGCTTTCTATGTCTCAGAATGAATATTAAATATTGCTGTTATAGAGCTCTGTGATCTTTATTTTCCACTAGAATATTTTATACATTTTATTTACATTTATTTACAGTGAATAACGCAAAAAATGCATTCATTTCCGCACCACCTTAGAGGTATAGAATGATCGGCACGCTCGCGCTCTTTCTTACATGGTTTCCCCAGGAGCCCTAATGCATGCCGGATCTTAAATTAGTCAATATTTGCGACTTCTTCGGTATCTGAAACGTTATTGTCCAATTACAAATCGTTGTCATTACTTTCATTCTGATAACATTCTACGTCGTCCATTTTCTCATTCATAGCAATTACATGTGCGGTATTCAAGTAGGAGTGACCGTGAAAATGCCCACAAGCTGTTGAACAATTCAGTCCTACTTTCTTACGGCTACATTTTCCTGTACAACCCTTCGTACAATTGCAAAAAATTTAATTTAAGAATATGTCTGGTCCTGGTGGTAATGTGAACGATCCATCTTTTGGAGTCTGAAGGACTTTTACTATATTTATCAAAAATGAATGTTAACGTTCACAAAATAAGGGTTCAAAACGACTGTTTCAGACGGAGAATAATACAATATCTATACTTACTGTTCGTTTTTGCTTAACTGCTTCTCTGATGGTATCTATTGGACGTCGTAACACTATAAATCTAACACAGTAGGTACTAACACTTTCTTAAAATTATACCTGAAAGGGAATTTTGAAAACACAAGTAAAAGACAATATAAAGTTCTAAGATATATATTAAATCTCTTTAAAAATTCATGTTTTACAACAACTTCAAGAAAAATGTTTTGACAAACTGAAGTGATATTTGGCTTCTACCTCTAAATGTAGCAAAATGTGTGGTACTTCATTTAGGTAAATGCAACCCAAGATTATCTTACAGCATGAATAACTCAACTTTGTCTACGGTAAATTCACATGATGATCTTGGCGTTTTGATTACGGAAAACATGACATGGTCTGACCATATTGCACGTCAGGTCAAGAAAGCCAACAGTAGGGTGTATTTGATACTGAAAGTTTTTGAGAATGCTGATTAAAACACCTTATCTAAACTATTTAAACTATACGTCCGCCCTATACTTGAATTTGCCAACAGTGTCTGGTTCCCATCTTTAGTTCGTGATGCAAACCTTCTGGAAAATGTACAGCGTAGATATACACGGTTGGCATTTGGTCAGAATCGCCCGCCATATGAAGAACGCCTACTTCTATTTAATCTGCCTCTACTCAGCACTCGACGAATCAGAGGGGATTTAATTATTACATACAAGACACTTCATAGCAACACATCATCAATTCGACATCTTTATAAATTGAATAATGATGAGCGTCTTCGTGGTCATCCTTTGAAGCTTTCGCGAGATCCATTTCGATCAGTGGTCCGTCAAAATTTCTTAACGTTGAGAGTGTTTTATAAGTGGAACTCTTTGCCATATGAAATAGTTTGTGCACCGTCTTTGAAAAGTTTTAAAGCTAGACTTGATAGTATGGTACTGTGAACTAAATTTTGTTAGATGTGAGCATAATAGGATTTTCCTCTGCTCTTATTTATGTTTAATAATAATAATAATAATAAACTATAGTCTGGCCCGTGTACAACACATGGTGAGGAACGGAACGACTTATAATGTACCAACTACCATCCAATATGCAGTTTTTGAGCTAACGATTACACAAAAAGATTCAAGAAAAGTTCAATGTTTATAACATTTTGGTGGGCTTTTGCTTGCCTGTCTATTTACGTATTTTTATTTCAATATCAATTTTGGTCGCTCCTCGGAGCTTGAAAATGCATGAATCGCAACGACTTTGAATTATATTATGCAATTACAATTTCATACGTTTAGGCAAGGCGGTCCATGCACATATGAGTACATGGTAAAGACCCTTTTCTGACACCGAATCACTGAGGAACCGCTTTAGGGCAAATCCCGTTAAAACTCCTCATTTTCCCGTCAAAATCGACTGCTAGGAACTGATGGGGGTCCCATGTCGCTAAAGGCTAAAACTTTCGAAATACTTTGACTAGAGACTGGATTAACTTGTTACAACTTAACTTAATACAACGCATGAGTTGCAGTGCTTAACAACGTGGTTTCGTAAAAGGGTTTTTAATTTTGAAATTTCCGAAATTAAAGTCAAATTTTGTTACTGTTTCTAAATTTTGGTGGTCGGGACGATATTACGCCCCTGTGCAGCGACATTTACTACACTTTCTAAAATGACTCTCCTTGATGATTTATTGAAATTTTTGCATAAAAAACGTTCTGTAGAGCGAAAATATGATTAAGAATATAAAAACCTCTTCCACGATATTTTTACGTGAAGCACGCTTTTCATGCGAAATATTTTGTTACAGTTTTGAAAAGTACATCGGGGGTTTTATCGTGTTCTTTAACAAAATATCATTCTTCCTAATCCAGCCTTACTGCTCAGGATCAGTGTCTTTTTCCAACTATGTTTGAACGTCTCAACAATTCTGTGTTATCCAATATAACAAAAATATTTAAAATATAATAAAAAAAAAGAAATTAAATGCATTTTTCACTTATTTCGCGTCATATCTCCAAAACGTTTAGGCGTACGAAAAAAATATATAGAACCTTTAAGGTATAGAATTTACAGATGTACAATTTTTATAATAGGTGTTGTTCCTATTTTGGGCCCCAAAAACTGAGTTAATCGCGAATTCGCGATTTCCGCGACCTTCCGAAGCGATATTCTCGAATTCCTCCAGGTGTATCGTGGCGTAACTACCAAGTGTTATAGGACGTCCAAATAAACATAATAAAAAAAAATTCGTAGAGCACGAATTTGGCAGCAAAAGTCTAAAACGCCTGTATTATATATATTATTATTCACTTTTGGAAATAAGTTTATATAATAGACTACCATTATTTTTGAATATACTACCAGCCGTAAAATATCGGGAGACAATTTTGGACCACGTTGTAGGTAAATTGGCAAAAGTATAACATTTTGAAAATAATTTCGGTTTCCTTCCTCTGTCTGTTTGCTAGGTTGTGCTTCATTTCTTTATATTACTGCTTGCTTGTTGTTGTCCAATTTAAACATTCATTAATATATATCATACAGTAAAATAAGTAAATAATAAATAAATAAAGAACTGACAGAACTTGGATTTTAATCCAAAAATAAGAAGAAAATAATATACCACAAAAAATAATGATACAAAAGTGAATTATTATAGTCTAGGTCTGAACAGCAAAATAAAAAATATTTTATAATAATAAACCAATTTATAACATTATACATTTCACTGACACTGATTTTGCATCGGCAAACTTTAGAATTTGGGTTCCCTGAGAATGCCTTGGCCCCAAGATCGCATCCGTAATAAATCGTTCCTCTCTAATTTGTTGCATGGAAAAGAGAAACATTACAATTTCACTATAGGCATCTTTTAATGGATCATTAAAAAGTGATATAGTCAGGCATATACATTTTATTATTGAGTTATTAAAGTATTAATATGTTACATTAAACACCCACCTATAACTCTAACTGCTATTAAATACGAAAATATTATAGCGGAGGGCATTAATACAGCAATAATAATCTAAATTTGCATTTCTGTTCGCATGTAACTGCACAACTGCACCTTTTACTCAATGAAGTTATTAATAGTCTACTAAATATCTGTCCTGGAATCCCCATCAAAATTCATAAATTATATTAACTTGCATTCTTGCGTCTTTACATGGGCTTCTCGTTTATAAAGGGGATGTAGGTCTGTTCTAAATAAACACAGACCATACCGAAATAAAGGCAATAAAACCTATAATATATAAATCGACTTAATTGACTTGAAATTTTATTACGGATTATTATTTGTTAAATAATTATTACGTGTTTCATTTTATCCCTATGTAACTGGATGAGATTTGGGCGTATGCTCTCGGTTTTGCTTACAGTGGAGACGGAAGCGTGTTCATATAAGTATCTAATTATAATAATAAGATTAACAAGGGGGCGCCAAGGAATTCTACTTTAGCCCAAAAATTTCAGCGTACCAGAGTAATCGAATTCCTAAAATTCACTTTTGCCTATATCTTTAAGAAAACACCAAGATGCTTAAAATATCAGAAAATATATTACAGTATTCAGATAAGTTGACTTTTTCACATGATGTGATTTTATAATAAAATTTCAAAGAACAAATTGGGGTACCGTGCACGATAGAGCTCTCGTGAGAATATACACTTGGACATATTAAAGAGACAATTACAAATCTAAAAAGAAACGACAAACAACGTCCAATATCTTATTTGATGTATGTAACTTTTACACAATCTTATTACTACCTAAGAATGATACGGAAACTTGGTTCCCCTGGAGCATGTGCATATGTACTGTTATAGTACATTCCACTCCCTATAAGTAAATACAAAACGCCAAAAAATACAATTTTTCAGTCCAAAAGGACAAACCCCGATAAAAAAATCACCTTCAATTTCACTTTAAAAAAAATCACAATTACGTCACAAAATAATCTGAAAAAATTCGTGAAACTTCGATAATTCCAAAATAACCTAAAACAATAGAAAAACACGTTAGAATATTCCATTCATCAATTTTACCACATAATTTTCCAAAACACTCACCTAAAAAATACAGCCCCTATATAATAAGATTCGACGCCCAACACACTTTTCGTACCTCCGGTATAAACCTTAAATTCATATTCATAAATTTTTTACAACTCATCTTCTATTCAATTTTAACCTTTTCTCGAATTGCTCCCTGACTATTTTATCTATTTCATATTAGTTCACATTTCCACTTCCAACTCCATATTTAACTCCATCATCGCGCGTGACAACTCAAAGACGTGCGTGCTTAAAGTATGACCATACGAGGACGGTTCAATATATTCAACTTTTTTTCGTGCTATATCTCCTAAATCAAAACAGATTCGAATTTCATTCAATCATTAATTAACTTCCCTTTCTATTGCCCAAACAATCGTATAATTTTCATTTCTAAATTTCCACTTTTTTGCAAAGATGATGCAATATTACGCAATCCTCGCCCGCACGGAATGTCGAGATCAAACTTTCTAGAATATGATGGGTGCAAAAACGTTCGTGCACGACTCACGGGGTACGACAAACGAAACCGTATCAAACAGTATAAAAGACCGAGCTCAACCCGCTTTAGGCAAGTCAGTGTCGGTACCCGAAGTTAGTAATTTTGCATCTCGCCAGTGTAACTCGTGTTCGTGCTCCTTCCTAGGCAGGAACCTAGAGTAAAAAAGACTTTTTAATCTGCCATAGCGCACCTAATATTAAGTCATTTTTTTCAGACATTTTTAAATAATTTAATCTGCCACAGCGGATCTAATTCTAAGTGAATTTTGACATTTTTTTTAACAAACTCCACCGAATCAAATCTCCCAAGCCGGAATTTATTTGCTGTCGAAAAGTTACAAACTAGTAACTGTAAAAAAGAATAACAGTTTAATTTTATTTAAACCTGTGTTCGTTTTTAATAATAAATATTATAATTCGTTCTAAAACCGGTGTTTCAATCTACAACGACTGCATACAGAGCGCTTCAAAATATCTGGTTATCCTAATTTAAAAAATTTAAATTAGTGCTTCACCTCAAATTTTGCACACAGAAGTGTTCTATCTTAAGAATTATATACAGGGGGTTGGAAAATCACCTGAAAAAAAGAATCAAATTTAGTTTAAAGCAAATTTAACTTCAAAAATCAACAGATTACATTAGAAACAATCAGCAGGGGCTTATACAGGGTGAGCCACTTATTCTGCTCCAACGTTTTAAGAGCAACCCCCCCGAAACATCACTTTTCCATAAATTAAGTGCACGCAAAGCTTCAAGGGTCTCTATTAAGCTTATAGCACTTATCGTTGTCCGTATTCACGACGCCCAACGTAAGGCGTAAACCACAACAAGAGGCTTTTCTGCGTGTTCAATACCTGAACAAATATCAACCCTAAAATTAATTAAAACATATACATTACATACGATATGACATTATCCATGCACCGAAAAGAAAACATATATTTAAGTAAGATCAAAGAGCAGCCGCTTGGTGCTACTTATCGTTTTCCCTGATGGTTTTTATTGGTAGCCTGTGACCATAAAGACTCTGATAGTAGGCGGGGAAAGCATTGTCGGTTCCACGTAAAATTCTTTTATTTCTGGAGTGATTCGCTTACGCAACAAATGTTACCTGGCTTGATGTGTACAGAATAGTATGCTGCTTCGAGGTTGTTGTCTCTGAGGTATAAACTTATGGAAGATGTGCAGGACTTCTTATTACGTAACATATATAGAGTTACAATATCATCCTTGTTCCTTGTTAATAATTTAACATTAAATGTATCTTTATAATTTTGATGTAAACTAGAATTGTAAAAAAGTACTTTTTTCATTTGAAGGATCATTGTCGAGGATTATGGACGAAATGAAGTAATTATTGATTTTTTTAGGTCAGCAAGCGCATTTGGAATTTTATTACTAGTCTTATTTTTGTTAAACTTAATTTATTTATCTCTGTCCAGAATAATTTGGATTCTTTATTTTTCCGTTGTATGGCATGATTTATATAATTTTTCAGTTGTTTATAATATTCTAGATTCTGGTGATTTTTGCTCTTTAAATACTTTGCTTTAGCTTTGTCTCTCATTTTCATAAGAAGTTTAATGTTGTGAGTAACCCATAGTGTAAAAGGCTTTCATTTTATCAATTTATGTTTTAGCGGGGCATGTTTATTAATGAAATACAAAACATTCTTATTGAAAATATTTAGCTTCTCGTTTACATTTTTAACATAAAATATTGCATCCCAATTTAACTTACTGCAGTCTTCCTCAAAAGATTTCTTATTAATTTTATCGTATACCCTATAAAAAATATATTTTAGATCCGATTTAGTTTCAGGTATTTTAACGACAGAAAAAATTAAGTTATGATTAGATATATCATCTGAAATGGGCACTGAATTTGATTCTAATATTTCAATGCCATTGTTCATTATGATGAGGTCTATTAGTGATGACACAACTTTTAGATTAATTCTGCTTGGCAAGTTAATAAGGCATTTAACAAAAATTTTAAAATTACCACTGTTTAATGGCTTTTTAGACAAATCAATGTTATAATCTCCCATGAAAATTATGTGATCGAATGATGTGACTTGTACAGATAAGATTCTCAAATTGATTAAAGAATTCAAGAATATTAGAATGCGGTTCACGACAAATGGCCCCTATTAAAGTTTTCTTACTATATATAATATATTCAAGTATATCAGAATATTACTATTTTTAAAAGACGTTTGTCTAATATCACATATTTAAATATTTATCTGTATATTGTATTTTTTGGTTACTTCAAAGTCTATAATTCGTTTTATTGGTTGCATATGTAATCGTTCATTAATTTTTGTGACGCTACATTTTAATTGATTATTAAAAAATTTCCCATAAGTCAAATTTTCGTTGAAAACCTCTGGCTTTTATTAAGTACGCCCATGCACATTCCTCCGGTGTTCCTCCAACATATTAAAAAATGTATAGAGCTTTTTTAAATGTGAACGTTTAGCATTTTCAGCAAATAACACTATAATTTTGTAGACCTGTTGACAACTCTAAAATAAAATATAATTACATTCTGACGGCAATTTTTATTCAAACCGGTTGTTTTTAGCTCCCCTGCAGAGCAAAAGGCGTTTCAAAACTACGTCTATTAATAATGTATTAAATTCTGTAATTTGAAACACTTTTTATTGCCCTTTAATTTCCACAATAACGTGGTTTTGATTTTATTACATGCTCATCAGCATTTAAAAATAAAACGCAATTATCTCTGATCATTAAATGAGGTTAATTTTCAGGAAATATAGGCTAATAAGTACGATATTTTTGTATTATGTAAATACCTTCGTAATTGCTAGATATAAAATTATATAAAGCTGGTAACGAACTAGTTCTATTAGTATTACGTTACTAGGGCACCGGCTTTTTCATAAAAGGATATAAAAGCAATAAAAAATGTATTCATGTTCTTTCCCAGATTGGTAGATGATAAATTTAGTATATCATCCAGAAAATAGTTATTTATCTGATACATAAGAAAAAGCGGCTCAGTGGCTCAGCTCTTACATGTTAGGCTTGCAACCAAGGAGTTCCGGGTTCGAATCCTGGCTAGGGTATGTAGTGTTTTTCATGTGTTACCGAGTTGGTAGCAGTGGACTAGACGAGGTTGTGTGAGAGACAATACGGCTAGTTGTTGTACCACTCCTGAGTTCGAGCCGTAGGGAATGGTTGTTGTATAGTTGTCTTATGTATGTGTCCTGGTTGAGTGATGGAATGGCTAATGCTAAACTCCGCCAGGATGTTAATCTAAATAAGGCGCTAAAGTAAAAAATTAAAAAATAAAATTTGTTGCTTGTTTTGTTGAAGTGCATGTTTGGATTAATTGGATTGTTTACAAAATTCTAGGACCATTTGCCACTGTATGTAGCACAGTCATGATAGCATGATCATAACCCAAACTCAATAAATAATGAGACTGCATATTTGATGCAGTTATTTAACAAAATTATTCAAAGTAGAGTAAGTATACTTTATACGAGGGCAATTGAAACTGGTCAGTGTTAAAGCACAGGACCGTGCCCACTGAACTTGATATTTTGTCCTATATATTTAGCAATGGTATCGAGATTCGAATGGTAGTTGAAACTGTGCAGGCGAGTCCGAGACTAGCAATGTAATTAGCCTGAATGAACCATCTACGACTGCACTGGTTTAAAGGTAATAAAACGGACAGGCCTACTAGCATAAAAAACTCATAAATCGTTTCTTAGTAGTCGACGGTGGACTTATGAGATGTGCTGTCAATGTGCCAGTGCAGTGCATAAATACCCGTTATAATATCAGGCATAGGAGTTTAGTTAGTTATTGTTCATATTTATAAATATTTACTACTATATAAAAGGTAAAATATTTTAATTGTTTACTAATTTACCATGGCTTTCTGGAGACCATTTGAACCAGAGGATAATATAATAACGTCCAAAAATCTTATCATTTTCTTATGACAAACATTTCTATTTACCTCCGCCCATGTACAATAAAGAGATGCCGACTGTTTTTGCCGGCTTTTAGTTTTTATACGGTTTCAATTAAGTTCGTATACACTTTAACCTTTTTAAATTTTATAAAAAATACTGAATATTTGAAAGTACTTGGAGTACTTTTTTAAGTAACAAGCATTACTTATTTAGAAATAAGTACAAATATCCAGTACTTTTTAATTAAAGTACTGGTAGAACAAGTAGCAGTACATTGATTTTAAAAGTACTTAGAGTAAAATATTTAAAGTAAAAATGTACTGATTACTTTACTAGGAGTACATTTTAGTGTTGAGTACCTCAACTCTGGTTGCAACCCTAAGTATTTGAAGTTTTCTGAAAGATTCAAAAAGAAAATACTGCCACCGCATTTCATAACGTATATCATACGACCGTTCTAAGTGTACACAACTTTTCTTATTTACATTGCACTATTATTAAATTTCCCGAAAAATTACCGCATGATGCAAAAAATTCATTCTGATTATTAATATTTTATAATCTTTTTCATCGATTCGGTCCAAAAAATGCATCTGAACTGAACTTTATAATGTATTTTAATAATTGCAGTTAAAAAGCAAAACTTAGTAGTTTATGAAACTTCTTGTTTGCGCATATATCAGTTTACTTATAAGCTCTTGACCTAAATTCATTTTTATAAAACGAGAGTAATGTTCAACGTTTGTATTAATAATAATAAATCTACTGAGTAGCTGCTGCAACATAATTCTTTAAAGAAAATCTTTATGCAACTCTAATGCAATATTTAACTTGTTAAAATACCATACATCATCATATATTAGGATTACTCCTAAGGTGTGTATTTGCAATATCGTTTTATTCGTGTCACTAATACAAAATACTTTACAAGTCCACTTTGAATTTAATACTCATTAATTTTTCATGTCTATTGCAATATAAGTTAAATGATAATCGTCAATTATCTGCTTCCTTTCACGATAAAACTCGTGCTCGTTCATATTCCGAATTCAATGTTGCTATATCTATATACCCGTATCTGTGTGGATGTCTGTATGGCTGTATGTCTGTATGTCCATGTGTCGCCATGTCTGTGTGTCTGTAAGACTGCATAATCTCGCTAATGTCAGAAACGCTTTTGATGTGGACTACTCACAATGATAAAATTCTTAGTACATGATGGAATATGTCCGAAAATATGGAAAAAATTTCATAGCTTTTAAACCGCCCAAAAATTCGATTCCATATGTAATTATCTGTACTGTTGGTCTTGAGATCCTCTATCACCTTGTTCGTCATGGACATCTATGAATGGAGCAGTCTGTATATTATTTCATATACCGAGTGACCCTGAAAGTACCTACTCCCCCATTTTTTCTACAGTTTTGAAAATAAAATTCTAACATTTGGGAAATCAAGCATAGGTATTTTGAGCATTCGGTGGTAGAAAAATTACTTCCGGTATGGCCGGAAATTGTCACAACTTTCTTATTTTAAATAGCATCCTGTATATTTAAGTCACTTTTCTCATAAAGCTGTAATTTCTCTTTCCAACGCTTTTTCAGATTTAAAATCGGATGAAAAATAACTTTGGAAATGGCATTTATTTGCTGTTTCTAGTTGGCTTTGGAATTCAGGAACAAATTTAAAAAATTTCGAAGTAGACTTTGAATTTGAATAAAGGGTATTTCTCAACAAATTAAATGTAAAATTGGTCGATTTTGTTCATTTGCTTGGATTTACAAATGTTTTTTTCCATTTCATGAAAATTTAATTTGTTATAACTCCAGTTTTTCAAGTAGTACCCTGCATGTTTTAGTTTTTTATCAGATAGAGTGGTAAATTTGCTTTCGACCGGTTTTTCCCAATTAAAAATTGAATACACAAATATTAAGCTTTTTGTAGAAGCGTTTCGAATTATATGTCCATACCTAGCAGTAAGTTATGAAAAACGGATGACAGATGAGTTATTTGTAATTAGCGAAAATTTATTTTGATAAATATAACAAAAATTTTGATGAATCATTAAGCAAAAAACAAAAATTCACACAGTCAAAACCAATTTATAAGTTATGATACAGCAAATATTATACAAATACAAATATTATAATGCAACACAACTAAATACCAAACCTATAACAGGTGACCTAAATGACGACCATGCATTTCAGAACACTTTTTCACTCTTCGAATAGTTTCTATCATAACACTTTGTAACATGACTGGAGTTATGGATTCAAAGGCATTTCAAATTTTATTTTGGAGTTCTTCTAATGTTGCAGACGTGAGTATACTTTGTCCTTCAGATAACCCCAAAGAAAAAAATCAAGTAGAATTAAGTCTGGTGACCTAGCAGGTCACCTAATAGTTCCATTAGTAGATATTACCCAGTTGTCAAAGTTTGTACTAAGGTAATTTCCCACAAAACCAGCATTATGCTGCGGTGCTCCATCTTGTTGGAAGTACATATTTCTGAAATTTTCCAAGGAAAGTTCATCCAGTTCGTTTTCTATTTCATTTTGCAAAAAGCTTAAGTAACGCGCGCTGGATATCTTTCATAACAGACGTGCGGCCGCATGGGCATTTTTCTGATATTCGCCGTAAATTAAAAGTAAAACTACCTTTTCATTTTGTATATATTGCATCGTAAATCGTATCTTACTTTGAATAAAGCACCTAATTATAAATTTACAAATAATAAATACGCCTCTATTTCACTCAACAATAACGTATTGACAGAAGATGCTGTATGCAATGTTTCATCTGTTTTTCCTGCTTTACTACAAGATATAGACACATCATTCGAAACGCTTCTACAAAAAACTTAATATTTATTTTAATTTATATTCAATTTTTAATCGGGAAAACCAGTCTAAAGCAAATTGGCCAGTCTATCTGATAAAAAAATAAAACATGCATGGTACTATTTGAAAAATTGGAGTTATGAAACATTTGTAAATCCAAGCAAATGAACAAAATAGCCCAAATTTACATTTAATTTGTTGAGAAATACCTTTTTATTCAAATTCAAAGTCTACTTGGAAATTTTTTAGATTTATTCCTGAATTCCAAAGCCAACTAGAAATAGCAAATAAATGCCATTTCCAAAGTTATTTTTCATCCAATTTGAAATCTGAAAAAAGCGTTGGAAAGAGAAATTACAGCCTTATGAGAAAACTGACTGTTTAAAATAAGAAAGTTGTGGCAATTTTCGGCCATACCGGAATCTAGGTCATCCGATTTATTTTCCAGAAACTAGAAAAAGCACCTTTATTATAAAGATAAATTAAAGATGTATGATAAAGGACGTTAAAACTTATACACAATCTTTAACGCAAATAGACATTTGGTACCACCATCCTTGCGACTTTGGGCAATAAAGTTATATATTACCTACGATCTATTTAGATTAATTAGTTTATTGAAATTTAACTGCTTTTTGCATCCGAATTTTGTTATAGCACAAAATTAAAATCTCAGCGGAACAGTCCTGTAATTATCGGAGATAAATTGATATATAATAACGCAAATTAAAATAAACCGAGATAGATATCGCTTTTAACGTCTGCTTCGTGCATATGAAATGCGGTATAAATATAATTTAGAAGGCGGAAGTGCTTAAGACCATCGAATGTTTCGTTATGGGAAAATAGCGATCTTGTAATGTTCGATCTATAACGAAATCAATAGTCGAAAGACCAACATTTATACCACCTTAAGGAGGCATAAATCTCGGTAAACCAGCAGCAGTAAAGTTAATTGGCCTAAGAACAATCTATACAAGATTAGACCGACCAGATCGTGACTACCATCTTTTTCAGATAATACCGCCAGATTAATATTGTACTTGGAATATTTTTTCTATAGTTCAATAGCTACGAAATATCTGCGGGGATAATATACCTCCATGAAGTAATAATTAATTGTTTGCACATAAGTCTCCAGTAACGTCTTTATGTTTTATAAGAAAGGGCTTTGAAGGACTATTACAGGTTAAATCCACACATTCTTTTCTATATTCACAGAAAACTCGGCTACAAACATCATTTTTATATGTATTTAAGAAATTTTTCGACAGGGATCGAATTCATGATTCCTACAGGTAGACCTAATTAAAGTAACGACCGATTGGCGTTTAGTAATTAGTAATTTATTTGTTTAATAAAACAATTTTTACTGGATATAGGATTAATTGACGAACCTGTCTCCTCCTGGAACCTACATAACCTTTGTTACACTCATGTGAGATATTGCAAATATAATTTTGGGAATTTTGCTCCTTGAACTAGATACTGTTTAAATTACATAAATAGCATTCATCCCAATATTAAATTTACAGCTGAGATAGAAAAATATAAAAAATAAACTTTCTGGATTTAATCATAACCCACAATGATAATAAAATTGACTTCAATATCTATAGAAAATCAAAATTAAAGGACACAACTATTTCAAATTATTCACTCAGCCCCACATCAGCCCCCACCTCAGCATATAACTCTATGATGCATACAAGCTTTATCACTACCCTTTTCAAAGGAACATTTAAAAATCGAATAAGATAGGATAAAAACAATAGCACTGAATAATAGTTTTCAAATAAGAGCAATAGAAAATCTAATTAACAAAAAAAAAATTAGTTAGCTTGCTTTAGTATATAACCACATATTAAAGATGACAGTAACGATAAATATGTATCCCTAACGTATTATGGCAGCATTCCTGGAAAAAATTGGGAATATTTTGTCATCACATAATCTAATAGTTAGCTTTAAGTCACCATCTAAACTGTCAAATATATTATAACGCCAAAAATAAAACCATTACCTTAAAAAATCTTTTGCAAACCATATTCTACATACAAGTCACTATTTTCCGAATATAAACAATCTAAATATATTGCACTTGAAAGAACAATGTTTTAAATTAAATTTATTAGAGGCAATAGAAATTATTAAATTCTATAAAAGTGTCGACAATAATCTTCTAAATGACCAGATAGACCTATATCAATTTATCCTTTTCCAATGCAATTAGTTTAAGTACCGAAAACTGCAGTAATGTTCAAGTTGAAATAAATTACTGATAGAAACATAGTGTTTTAATGTATCGTTATTATACTTATACCTATACATATATTATTGTAGACTTTAGTATTCTTTTTAGTTTAATAAACTTGATATGCCAAATCCAATAGTAAGTTCTAGCTTGCATTTAGGAACGTTCCTATAAGGCTAACAAAATGCTATTTCTGTAAATATTTCAACACTCCTCTTGTGGCTTGAATTGAAGATTTACTGGCAATATTAAATATATCCGCAATGAAAAATAGCGAATGTGATAAAATAAAGCGAAATTTAAATCGTCAAAGATACGTTCAGGACGTTAGCAAACGATTCTGTTACGTGAACAGCTAAAATACATCCAAATAGGGATATCCATCCATTTATAATGATAAATATAGATATTCCAATCCTTATGATTTTATTTTATGTTCAGAATTATCTATTAAAGCCTTTTATGAATAACAGAATCCTAACAGTTAAATATAATGAAGCTTACTCAGTCCCACAAGTTATTACCCTGGGAGTACCTCAGGTATATATCCTGGGGTCTCTATTATTTTCCATTTATATCAATGATCTACCGTCGCACATTTTCAAGGGACTTATATATGCAGATGATACTACTGTATGTATGCAGAACTCAAAAAGTGTAATAATATACAGGGTGTTCTAGATGAAAATCAAAAGTTAGTGTCGCGTGGTATATTAAAATATATTCATATGATTTTTTACTTGTACTTAAGTTAAATAACACATTCGGGACAATTTGAGTTGTGTATTGTAAATAAAATGCATCTTATTTTATTCCGAGTAAAGTGCTGCATGCATGTTTTCTGTTTTCTTTTATTTGTTCTGTTTGATAAAATATCAAAGTATTTTACAGAAGACAGATATTTTCCATAAATACATGCAATTTTTATATTTCAGTCATTAAAAATAGATATAGATATTTATAACATAATTTAATGGTAATTAGAATCAGTTATTTTATTTAAATGTACTTAATTATTGTTATACTAATTATCAAAATGTTACAACATTTCGAAATGTTAACGCAATTAAGATTTTTATGTAGATATAAGATTTTTAATTTAATTTGTGCGGGAAAGTGATAAAACTGAAATAGGCTCAATATCACGTGATGAGAATCAATTCGTTTTGTTAAGTTGATGTCACGAAAGATTCAAGTTGGTATCTGCGATTTTATATTTAGAGGAAAATATAAAAGAAATTGGGGAAAAGTTGAAAATTGGATGTTGCTAGGGAATATGAAAAATAACTAGAAAATTGTGAAAATTGAAGGGGTGAAAAATTTTGGAGAAAGTAAAATATTGGAGTAAACCAGAGAAAATAGACTGTTGTTGGTTTAATTGAAGATAAGTAAAAAGAAGGAACACAAGTAGCTAAAGAATTGGGTAGAAAGAAACAAAAAATCGAGTTTTTCAAGATTTTGACAAGTAGGAGAAAAGAGTTTAATCATAAATCATTTTAAGGCCCCGAAAACCTTGGTGGAGCCGATATACCATTTGAATTGTGAAGGAGCTTAGGAGATAGCAGCTGAACATCGCAAATAAGTGATACTGTGCGGCTAGAGATTATATTGAGCTACGCGGACTAAAAGGTTGCAATAAACTTTATCTAAATTTCATATTCACCATTTCATATTTTGGAAATAATTGATAATATTTTAAATAACAAATTTTGGCAATTTATTTTATTTTTATTAACAAATTTTATTTTACTTAATCATCTTCAAATTATTTTATTTTAATATGATATTTATTTTACTTAGCTAGATAGGGAATTTTATCTTATATTTGTATCGTTTTTTCTCGCAATACATTGTTCAGTTTGATTTGAATCTGTTTTATTGTTTTTTGTGTTTCTAGAATTGTGTGTCTCTTAATGACTTCGCACTTTCGACTTTGATATCATAGCAATATGTATAACACATTTTGTGAAAAACGCCAACGGAAATATATTTTTAGAACGAACTAGTTTTTTTTTTTTCATTAAAATAGTTATTAAGCGAGTACTACTTGAAAAACCTTCTTTGGTGAATGTTGATTATTAATGCAGAGAAGGGAGATGTAAGCAATTTATTACATTACAGTACTACCGTTTTACTAAAACTAAAAAGGGTTGTCAAACGATGTAGCCTTAATTTTGTCCAACTTAGTCTTTGATCGGAAATAACATATTTTAAACAGCAGCGATGATTAAATAACAACTGCAATACAGCATTTCCGAAAATTGTTATGCAAATGTCACTATATGTGATCACTTCAACTAAGTAACATATTAAACATAATATTTTTAGTCGCAAACTCCTCTATAAATCCTTATTTTACTATAAGGAGCCTAACCAGACTGCAACCAACAGCTACTCTCCGGGCTATGTGCCCCGCCGAGCGCTGAATTACAAGTTACAAGCCTGGCGCGTTAAGTGTAATAATTGCATATTACCATCAAAACGCTAATGCTTCGATTGCAACAAACACCAGCCGAAAGACTGATCCCCTACTTAAAGGAGCTCCCTTGCCAGTCGTCACACACCACTTGCAGACTGCAGTTTCGAGCTGTTGGCTCTCGTCAGTGCAAGGTAGGTATGCGACGACCGACACGAGAATCCTTTGACTATAGTACATCCCGGTATTTTTACAATAGCGACATGTAAAACAGCCAGTAGGCGCCATCCAGCGGTCCAGTGTCCGTTGCAATCGAAAAAATAAATAGCCTGACTTGGCTTAGCATAGTTCAAATGTGCTTTTAGAGGGCGGAATATTAAACATAATATTTTTAGTCGCAAACTCCTCTATAAATCCTTATTTTACTATAAAGAGCCTAACCAGACTGCAACCAACAGCTACTCTCCGGGCTATGTGCCCCGCCGAGCGCTGAATTACAAGTTACAAGCCTGGCGCGTTAAGTGTAATAATTGCAATGTAATTGTTGCAATCGAAGCATTAGCGTTTTGATGGTAATATGCAATTATTACACTTAACGCGCCAGGCTTGTAACTTGTAATTCAGCGCTCAGCGGGGCACATAGCCCGGAGAGTAGCTGTTGGTTGCAGTCTGGTTACGTTCCTTATAATAAAATAAGGATTTATAGAGGAGTTTGCGACTAAAAATATTATGTTTAATATTCCGCCCTCTAAAAGCACATTTGAACTAAGTAACATATTGTCAACAAATATCACTCTAAGTGATGTGTGTGTTGGTATGCGCATTTAGGTAGATGCTAATTAATTTATTATAAATATAACTTAATCAAATCGCACAACTTTCTGAGCCAAGTATATTATTACTTAATTTATTAAAAGTGAAATGAATGAGCTGAAACCTAATAATAACTGCTTTCACGCTAATCCAAATAAATACGAATGCATTTACTTAATAATAATAAATTATCAGCGGCGATTTGCATTTCATAAATAAACATTCTGTTATATACAGTTTGCACATTTAAAAGGAGTTTTGCAACTAAACCTCAGCTCAACATAATTAACGATTTAGTTCTGCCCATATTTCAAAACAAGGAACTTTAAAAATGTCACATCAAATTGTGCATTTTGAACACATTAAAGAAAAGTGCCAGTACCGGTTCATAAAAATGACTTAAATCTTTAAGCCAAAGAGAAACTGAAATATAAAATATTGGACTCTCGTGCCGCATGTCGTTCAATAGACCTCTTCCAGGAATCTTAACCTAGATTTTAAATATTATATTCTATTTCGAAAAGACAGAGTAATAAAAGCAAATCCTCTGAAAACTTAGGGTGCTTGTTGTAACCGATGTCATTTGGACCTGAGACTTATTTCTTAAATTACATATTATTAGGATTTCATTTTTAATGGCTGGATACAAAAATAACGGCTCTTTTGCACTCAATTATTTTGTTCTATAGAGCTGATCATTTTTTCACCTATAGTAGAAAAAAACTAAAAGTTAAAATAACTAGCCTTTAAATTTCCTTTTTCATCAATAATATTGTAATTTGCAGTTTTATCTCTTATCAAAGTTACTAGAGATGTCGTTTATTACTTTCCACATTTCCAATTTCAGTACTGTTTATATTGTTATATGCTGCCCTCTAACAGAGAGGAGAGTTGTAATTGCTCCCTGGCCAGTAGAGTGGCGCCATCTGTGAGCCAACTGGCGAACCGCCATTTGGTAGTGCACCGCCATTTGGTAGTGCCTAAGAAAACTATAGAGGATTCCGGTACGTTCTGGAAAGTTCTAAAATGAGATTCTAGACATTCCAAGTGTGTATATAAAGAGGTGAATCCAGCAGATTGGGGAACAGTTCAGTTAAGTATACAGTACAGTTCTGGTATACAGACAGTTTTAGGTTAGATAAGAGTGGACAAGTGATTTAAAAGTAAAGTACAGTTGCGATTTAAAAGTAGTGAACTTATATTAGATTAAAGTTATTATTAGTTGTGTGAGTTTTAAGGATTAACTATTGTAATTTTAGTGATTAATAAAATAGTGGTTAGTAGACACTCTTGTTGCAAGTTACTTGAACCTACAGAGTGTTTACAGAAAATTGTAAACACGTAACAAGATTCTAGTAAATTTTTATTTGTAGGTTGTTGTTTTAATTTCCTTTTTAGTATGTCTATATGACTAATAGCTTTTATTAAACGTTATGTGATACAAATTTTCAATTTTCGGTTTTTCTGAGCAATTGTTTTATATACTGTACTTAAAGAATGCTCAATATTTTTTAAAAATACATCATATCGTTCTTGTGGTTTATTGGTGTTCAGTACGTCTTTCCAGTTTGATTTTGTGTCGAGGATGAACTTGGCGGACGAGCGAGGCGAGCCATTGTAGCCTATTTATTATTATATTTTTTATTAGAAACCGAAAATTAATTAAATTGACCCTCTCATTGTTAGTCTTTAACGTACCACTGAACCTCTTACATCGATAATGCAACCGTCCAAGGTATTAACATTTTTGTAAATAGACAAGTGAAATAAATCTTACCAGAACTAATTAACATTACCAATGACGTCAACTAGACATCAGAGAAAGTTGTAGGTGACTTGAAAGCTGATTGGTAACAAGCGTTAAAATATAGGATATTTTTAGCGTGATTGGTTGAGTTAGGCCGCCTACAAGCACTGTTTATGTTCCCTACTAGTTGTTATTTTCTGACAATTAATCGACGATCTGCATGCTAATGGGAAACTAATAGATGTAAATATTATGTGGAAATGTTAGTCGAACCTTATCGAATTCAGAACACGCATAAGAATACATAAAGTATTTTCCTCGCATATTCAAGTAGAACGAAAATAATGTGCCTATAATTAATTAATTGTTATTACTTTTTGTGTGATGTACAAACGCACCTCGTCTATTTGTTCTTGTTATCACAAACAGCGATTTCCATTACTACCTAATCCATATGGGAGGCGCCACTTGAAATGTTACAAAATAGTGTCATTGTTTAAACGACTCCATAAAAATAATTAAATCGAGTCGAGTCGAATTGCGTAAAAGCGTATATCTAATTACTGAAATTTAGATTTTTCTTTATAGCGTTTTCGTCCAAGAAAATTAAACTATCTTAAAATTTGTGTTGGAATAGAAGTCTATAGCTCTATAAATTATTATCTGCAGCATGTATATTAAAATGTACAATATTATCGGTGTTAAATTAAATAATTCCAAAATGATGTTAAATATCTCCAATCTATTAATGACAATTAGAATTATTTATTAACCCATAATATCTAGTGTTATCTTACTTACCGAAACTGGTCTAAAATCTGGTACTAACCGCACTGAATTTTTTGGTGATAAGTAAGTATAATGTGTACAGATGTGATGAGGAAAACTACAAAAATAATAGTGGTGGTGTTATGATAACCGTAGATTACAAGTATAGGTCTGAAGGACTTGCTGTAAAATCACCTCTCTCTGAAGTAAATTTAGTGGCTGTAAGGATGTATGATAATAATGCAGCATTGACCTTCATAAACTTATATATACCACTATCTCAACCACTCATAACTTACCTGCTTGAATAACATTGCCAGCTGGGGTGTCCAATAATTGTCAGTGGAGACTTTAATAGTCCTAAACTTCAATCATACTATGAAACTAATAATAATGCTTCTGTGTTGTGCAATGTACTCGACAGTTTTCCAAGTATCTGTCATATACATAACCATATAAAAGTGGTAATAACAAGTTCCTAGATCTAATTGTTACTTCAGAAGACCTTGGTTGCTCTGCAATAAGAGACGAATGTATTTTAGTTGATGAAGATCCTCACCATCCGGGGCTGCACGTCATTTTGATCTTACAATAATGACTTGTTTGAAAATAATACAAGTTGTCCTCGATACAACTTTCGAAAGGTTAATTTCCATGAATTATATCATGCGTTATCGGAGGTCGATTCGAGTGACCTGTATCTAGTTGATGATGTTGACACTGCATGTGATTACACGACACTTGACATGTATGTACCAAAAACTACACATAGAACTTCACACTTCTAAAAGTAACATTAAAAATTACCCGAACCAGCTCTGAAATTTTGTGAATACTAAGAAGATTTCGTCGAGAATTATGATTTATGATGATCGTCCTCTAACAACTCCTCATAATATTGATTGTTTTGCAAGGCATTTCAGTAGTATATTTTTAAATAACAACTCAGTGACTATTCCTTCTGTGATGATACGTCTAACGGTGCCAATGTCCTGCACAGTTTTACCGTTGATAGTAGTGATATCAGAAGAGCAGTGGTGAAGATTAAAACCAATTTCACAATGGGTGTTGATCTTATTCCGGCATTTTTGTTCAGAAACTGTATTAGCTGCTTTAAAGAACCGTTATGTAAGATTTTTAACTTAATTATTAATAAATGTGTATTTCGAAAATTTGTCAAATTTTTAAAGCAGATACTAAAGCTTAAAGAGGCTGTCTTAACTAACTCCATATTTTAATTTGTATATGTGTATTTTTGTACATATGTGTATATCTGCTTAATTTTTTACAATATTTGTTCGAATTATTTTTTCTTTTTTTATGTAATTCTATATTTTGCTTCGTACTTTAATATGTGTTAATGTATGACATGATCAGCTTTGTCTGCAGCATCCTTACTATCTATTGTTGTTTTTTATATGCATTTTTAATTTAGTTGTACTTTTTTGTATAATATGTAATCTTTAAAATTGCTATGTTTTGGTATCCCATTTATGGATAGTCTTGTGTGTTGGATTTTATCTTGATAAATAAATATAAATTAATATGCTACCTCAAGGCACTGAGTTTAGATCGTAACATTAACGTTTTCATCAAATTTATCAAAAATTTAGTGTTATAAACTGCATATACTTAATCTTTCAAAAACACTTGAAAAAGTCACTTTTGCAAAGTTTAGGACAAGGTACACAAAATGCAGATTTAATATCAGATCATCGATTGATATTTTGTGAATTAAATTTAACAGTGCAATACCCACAACCAAAAATTATAACATATCGGGATTTTAAACATTTTAACCATCCGAATTTTTTACAAGATTTGAACAATATTAAATGGGACAGTATGATATACATTTTAAACTTAGTTTTTTAACTGGAAATCGTCACAAAACGCGTTACCAAACGCTATTCTCAATGGGTAACTCCTACTACTATCAGACAGATGATGAAAGAGTGTGATAAAGCACTAAGTCAATATAAAAAACAAGACGATGCAAAATTGGGACTACTACAACAATTACGTAATTTTACTTTACAATCTATAAGCCTCGAATAAAGTGCATATTTCATATATCACCAAAATAGATTTGATAGCAAATACCTATGGAAAAGCCTTAAAAAAATTAAACATAAAACAAACAAGCGCCACTGATATTCCACATAATTTAAACAATGACAATGACATTAACACTTATTTTATTTCTATTTGCAGCACTCCTGACAATTGTTCAGCAACTGTAAATCGCTATTTGACAAATTTAAAAAAGAAATATCTTTAGCTTCTTTCAGCTAGCCACTGTTCATCAATCAATCAATCAATACTACTTTATTAATAATTAAAATTTACATCTGCCTCCCCAGAACCCACCCGGGGACCGATGCAACCACCGCGTTGTTCGTGGTGGCGGATTACAAGGTCGGGCGGAATGGGACTGGTTCAACTTAAAGACAGTTAAAAACAGCTTAACCTAAACTCCTTCCATCGCAGATGAATAAAATTAGGTGATAAAATTGTATATATCTAAAACAGACTTAACTAAACTTACAACCTACACATTTTTTTAAAACTTTTGCACTAAACACTTTTTAAAAATTTTGATACTGACGCAGACACCTCAATCTAAACGAGGAGCCTTCCGCGAGGTGTGAAAATGCTGGGCTGCGCGTAGGCTGGCCTAAACTTTAGTTTTAAAAAATAATTTTTGATTTCGAAAAATTATGATTTTTGAAAAATTTTAATGAAAATGAATTTAGAGACAAAAATGTACAAAAAGAAAACGAAAAACAAACGCGACAAAAAGGTTACAAACAGAAAGGAAGAGACAGGAAAGATTTAAAGTTACAACAGGTATGAAATATCAGTAAAGATAGGGCAAACGGAAGTTATAGTTGATGAAGTTTGGCTACAGAGGTTGCCGGAAGATCGGTAACGTCTGGTATGGTAGGGTGTATTTTATACGAAATGGGGCATTATGCTGTCTAATTTGTGTTATGTTTCTTGTTAGCGGGCTATCGCCCAGCTTGAAAGAGTAGAATTTTATATATAAATGCACACATTATACAACTTTGCTCTAATGTCATATGCAAGCATATCCATATAATTAATTCTTGCTTAGAATGTGGATACTTCCCCAGTTCGTGGAAATTCACTATCATTTCCCATCTGCCAAAAATTAATTCCCTTAAGGCATTTTCAGATCTGAGCCTATTTGCATCATAACAATTTACAAAAATGTTACTAGTAATAAAATAATTTCTCTACAGTTTGGATTTCGAAAAGGTTATAGCACTGTAAGTGTATTGGGAAACATTACTGGTGACAGTTTAAAATCCCTAGATGAAGGGCTATGCTATGCATCATTCTTAGTGCTTTTGGATTTTTCAAAGCATTTGACACCCTAGATCAAACTTTATTATGTGCCGAGCTTAGTTACTTTTGATTTGGCGAAAATTATCTCAACTTTTTCAGATCTTACTTGTGCGACGGTCAAACTGGAAGGCAATGCCTTTACAGTCACCAAAATCACCTCAGCCATTTTCCAGGACTCCGCTTTAAGTATATTCTTTCCTATTATTTGGGTTTTCTACCACATGTACTATTATCCTCTTCAAAACAAATCACCGAATCTACAAAATAATAGAATTATTGGAAAAAAGAGCCTCTGCGCCTGTGACGTTTACGCCAAAGGAAAAGTCAGAGGTTATGTTTTGCAAATAATATAAATCGGAATAAACACAAAAATAATGTATTTTGCTGACGTTTCGGAAAGTAATCTCTTTCCGTTTTCAAAGCTATTTTTTGAAGAACTCTTATTTTGCTGTGTATGTCAAATACACAGCTTTAAGATTCTGTTTATGTTATTTCCATAGATACTTACTACTTACACAGAACATAGAACTGATGATATTTTTTAGATAATGTTGAGTTTGTTAAGTTCTTCTTTTAACATTGGTAGCCAGGTTGTACAAATATCTACAGAACAATTCGATACGCACTTATCTTCATTTAATAAGATTATTGCTGATTCTTTAATTTTTCTTTTTTTGGTATCTGTTTCTTTTGTTAAAATTTTTGCCGAGTCCCAGTTTATTCTATGTCCGTTTTCCCAAGCATGTTCACAAATCTTTGATTTCTGAATTTCATTCTTTCTAATGTAGTTCTTGTGCTCATCCAACCTCACACTGAAAGGTCTGGATGACTCACCCACATAACATTTATCACATTCGCACGGGATATTGTAAATACAGTTTTTTGAATTCTGCTCCCTGTTTATCGGTTTTGTTTTTGTTAAAATAGATCTTAGAGTGTTCCCCGTTTGAAATATCGTCCTAACATCAAATTTGTCACCTATACGGCGTAGCTTTTCCGATAGTCCGTATACATAAGGAATTATTGCTGTATAATGACGTTAAGGTTTTTGTCGTACCTGATTGTCCCTATTTTCAACATTTATGAAAATTCTATCAACAAAGGCTTCAGGATATTGATTTTGTACTAGAACCTCTTTGATAAATTTTTTCTCGTTATTTAATATTTCATTATTAGATGAAATTATTTTGGCCCTATCGTATAAACATTTTACAACACCCCTTTTAACATTTATTGACTGATTTGAGTTAAAATTTAGATATCTATTAGTATGTGTTGGTTTTCTATAAACGCTTGTTTCAATTGTATTATTTATCCTTCTAATTAAAACATCTAAAAACGGTAGTTCATTCCTACTTTCTACTTCTAATGTGAATTTAATAGACGGTTCCTTACTATTTATATTTTCTAAAAAACTATCTAGTAAATCAACACCATGAGGCCAAATTGCAAAGATGTCGTCAACATATCTCCACCAGACAACCGGTTTGTTTATACAATTTTGAACATGTGTGTTCTCAAAGTTCTCCCTAAATATGTTGCTTAAAATTGGTGATAATGCAGACCCCATAGCCATACCAAAATCCTGCTGATAGAACTCATTGTCCAATTGAAAATAGGTTGTTTTTATACACAGTGTTAAGAGTTCCATTATGCTATTTACACTTAATTTAGTTCTAGTTTCCAAATTATTATCATTTAGCAACCTGTCTTTAACTATTTTTAATGTTTCATCTACCGGAACATTGGTAAAGAGACTAACTACATCAAAACTAACCATCAGGTGTGATTCATGAATATCGGTTTCATAAATTTTTTCTATGAAATGTTTACTATTTTTAATATATGAATCGGTATTTCCAGATAATGGATCAATAATTTTAAGTAAAAATTTTGCCAAATTATGACATGGTGAATTAATAGAACTAACAATTGGTCTTAAAGGAATATTTTGTTTATGTGTCTTTGGTAAGCCATAAAAATGAGGGGGCTTACTATGATGTGGTGTAAGTTTCCTTCGTTCAAAATCATTAAATTCATGTTTGTATTTAAACAAAGTTCTGTAAATTTTGCTCTCTATTGATTTTGTTGGATCTTTGTTTAATTTTGAGTAGGGTCCCTCATTTACAAGAGTCATGATTTTTGTGTTATATATATCTTTATCTATAATGACTGTGGCATTACCTTTGTCTGCTGGCAATATTTTTATACTTTCATCGCGTTTTAAAGAATTTATCGATAACTTTTCTTCTGGAGTTAAATTATCTTTAATTTTGTATTGCTTCTCTAATGCTTTAAGTCCTTTATTTCTTCTTAACATATACAGCTGATATCTTCAGTGGTGGTGATAAAACCCTAACGGTTGTAGAGAAAGTGAAAAGTTTAAGCCTAATAATTGTCGACGAGACTTTGGATACAAAGAACATGTAAATTTAATAGTCAAAAAGATTATTTAGCATTTTTAAACTGCGAAAAAACTGTGGGACTCACTTGAAATATCTATATTGCATTATTGCAATGTCGTATATTATAGTTGCTTGGACAAACTAATATAAAATCGTTTGCAAAAATACAAAACAGTTTTGTTTATCGTTTTCAGAAATATTGTAGATTTTCAAAAATTAACGATCTTGGTTCGTCAAGAGTGAAACACATCTACAAATATAATAGATGAGTATTTATTCACCGTATTCTATGCCCAATCACCATAATATTTTCCTGGAAATTTGTTATTTAGGAATAATATTCACGATCTTTTGAGACAGAAACAAAATGTCACTACCCTCTTATCGTCTTACCCTGTTCCGCATATTCTTCTCTTATATTTCTATCATAATTTATAACATAAATGGCGCTCTGAAAGGTATACAGTTTTCATAAGAATAATAAATAAATAAATAATAAATAACACCACAGGTAATTACGACCCCCTTTATCCCGGAAGGCTCTAGAAGAGCCTTGTGTGGGAGGGGGCTACACATTTAGAGACAAGGGACACACACCCAATATCCGTGTATAGTGAAAAAATCCCTCTCACAGTATTTTCCACTGCCACGGCCGGGGATCGAACCCGGAACTTTTAGGTGAGAGGCAAGTGCGCTCACCTCTCGACTTATTTTTACTGCAGAAAATCTATAATTTTGTTAACTGTTCGTTCCCTCTTTGATACTTTTATTGATATATTTTATCATTCATATCATTATCCTCACATATCTACTAGTTTTGATATTTTACTATATTCTTTGTATAGTTCTACCTTTTCCCTTATTCATTTATCATGTTTCCTATAACTTAATGCTTTTTGTGAATAGTGTATATTTATCAGATTAGGTTAAGCAGAATAGCCTTAGATTTCGCCTTTGCGAATGTATGTATGTATGTTGTATGTACATCTTGCCCAATAAATACTTTATTATCATTGCTATTATCATCATCATAATATTTAATATTAAATAGGAAAGAAGTCATTGAAAAATAAACGCGACCTTTAAGAATACGAGATATCCTGCACTAGCTCTGAATAAAGGTCGTATAATTTAATGCCAGCATGAAATGATAGAGACCTCAAATGGTTTATCTAAAATCGCTCACCTACAATGAACGTTAAATGATCCACTGAGAGCAACAATCAATTGTTAATTGCATTTGTAAGAACGCTAAATGAGGTTTATCATCTACGGCCAAGATAGAACAAAACAGGAAGCGCTTTTGTATATGTGAACTCTGCCGCGCCATTAGTACAGGCAGACGGTTGCATAAATTTGCGAATTGTAAATCAATATTATACTGGGCCTACAAGATTCACTGATTCACTTCCTAAATACAGTAATAGATGAATTTTTAATGATAGTATTTAAATAATTACACAATTTCAAGACATTATACGTGAGAAACGTTGAAACGTCTTAAACTGGGGCATAGTTAGCATTTAATTGTTGAATAGCGAATATTAATAGTAAGAAAGACTTCCCGTTATAAACGGGAGGATGAAATTGGTTCTCCCACATGTGCAATATTACATATATATTATACATATTTCACAAATAGCACACGCATTTCACATCTACTGCACAAATAAGGAAAGAATCATGAGAAATTCCTTGATACGTCTAGTGCTCGGACTATCCGCACCGAGCCTCTGCCAAAGAAACCTCTATTATCGATAAATTCGGAACGGGGTTTACATCAACACGATATAATTTAACTTTGATTTTAACCGAACGGCCTCACCCGCAGTTAACTAGCTTTCGTCTCAGCTAGGCCTAGGCTACAGAAATTTGTTGTACGAATCAATAATTTGAAAAATAAAATATATTAATATGTCAGTATCTCAGTAGGTAACTCGGTGGTTAGCGTTAGTTTCTCTCTAAGGATACCTGGCAAAGAGGGTTCGAGCCCCGCCTACTGTAAAGTAGTTTTCAAATATAAATTATCCCCAGGAAGTGGTTCGGATCCCGCTATAAACTGTGGGACTCTGTCTCCCATATTCAGGCAAATCTAGATTTAAGGGGGTCATTCAGGTGGTTAAAAATATTTGAAAGATTTAAATAACTGTGTTGCACAACTAACCCCTTCTACACCAAATTTCTAGATTCGAATTAATTTTCTCATAATAACTTCGTAAACGATGCATGTAAAGAATAAAATATTACTTAATAATGTTAATAACAACTTACGATATTAAACAAAATATTACATTAAAACATAATATTTTTAGTCGCAAACTCCTCTGTAAAATCCTTGTAAAATAGTCAGCAGGCGCCATCTAGCGGTCCAGTGTCTGTTGCAATCGAAAAATAAATAGCCTGAGTGGGCTTAGCATAGTTCAAATCTGCTGTTAGAGGGCGGAATATTAATACATAATATTTTTAGTCGCAAACTCCTCTATAATATCCTTATTTTACTATAAGGAACGTAACCAGACTGCAACCAACAGCTACTCTCCGGGCTATGTGCCCCGCCGAGTGCTGAATTACAAGTTACAAGTCTAGCGCGTTAAGTGTAATAATTGCATATTACCATTAAATCAACATGCCTACCTTGCACTGGCGAGAGCCAACAGCTCGAAACTGCAGTCTGCAAGTGGTATGTGACGACTGGCACGAGAGCTCCTTTAAGCAGGATCAATCTTTCGGTTGGTGTTTGTTACAATCAAAGCATTAGCGTTTTGATGGTAATATGCAATTATTACACTTAACGCGCTAGGATTGTAACTTGTAATTCAGCACTCGGCGGGGCACATAGCAAGGAGAGTAGCTGTTGGTTGCAGTCTGGTTATGTCCTTTATAGTAGTATAAAGATTTTATAAAGGAGTTTGCGACATTCCGCCCTCTAAAAGCACATTTGAACCAAAATATTACATTGTAATGCATTTAATAAAAAGATGTAAATGAATAGCAAAAAGTAACATTACATTCACATTAATTCACAGGTACATTCTCGACAAAAAAAATGTCACATCTACACCAAATAAACCAATATACAGTAAGTTCATTCTATAATGAATTTTAATATTGACGGAAGTAACATTTGAATTAATGAAGTTTATTTATCATATGATATTACATGTCACAGGTACTTATATCTAAAAAATACAGATAAGTTGAATATTATATACTTATATCTATTCTAAAGCCACTATTACATACTTATGTCTACAGTCTACATTAACAGAGTTAACCTACTTCAAAGATCTAAGGTGGTTTTAAAGATTTGTTTTAAATACTTTTGCAGAGCTAGCATTATTTATGTCATTATATAAAATATTATATTTGATAAGACCAGAATGGAAAAAACTGTTCATAGAACTGATTTTAGAAGTTGCATTAATATAAATATTGATGGACATCACGTATTTATATTTTTTATTTGGTCTTTTAAGTAATATGGTAGTAAATTATTAACAATTTTATAAATAAAAATCATTGTATGATGCACGTATTGATAAGCATTAATGCCAAACCAGTTTAAGATATTTAGCATTAAATTAAAATTAAATTTTCCAAAGTAATTTGTAAAATAATATGTTCATTTTACTTCCAACTGATAAACACTGACTGACGTCAATTGTTTTACCTATTTTCTTCGAGACATAGTCAACGTGATCATTTAGTTGTAGTTCCTTAACAATAACAGGTCCTAAGTATTTCATGTTATTTACATGTTTCACATTTTCATTATTTAAAATGACACTTATGTTTAGTTCTTTAAAAGAGTTGTATAAACTTATTGTCTTTGAATTTATTTGAGACGTTGGTTAAATCCAGGTTTACTGTCTCCACCAACTGATGAAAAAGTGATATTTGATTTGAATTTCAGTAGAACATTCAATTTTTTTATTATTAATCTTACGATTTTGCGATCATTAAAAGCGGCTACATCATGTGAGACTTGAGTTTTAATTCAGTTAAAACGCAGGAAAGAATGCTAAAAACCTGCTTTAAATCTCTCAAATTATATAAAAACGAGGATTTTTAATAGTAAAAAAGGTATTTGGCAATTGGAGGTTTTCTCTTGATTAGTAAAATATTGGGCATAAGTAAAGAAAAAGGGAGAAGAGGAAGCAGGATTTGGCGGGAAATTATGTTATGCGTCGTAGTCAGTCGTTATCTCTTTCCATGAAGATGGGAAGTTTTTGATGAATCAGTCGATGTACGTGAATCGGGTTGTCGTGAATCCGTACGTCGGTTATGTCTGGTCTGTTCTGATCGCAGAATTTTGTTCCGGAAAAAATTTTCGGAAGCCTCCATGATGAAGGCTTTCGTCATGGGGACCCCGGTCTTCCGATACAATTCAGTGATCGAAATGTATCTACTTGAGTTTGTCAAGTTCTTTGTTGTCTGTATTTCTTTGCACTGCGTGTCTGAAATAAAATTCCAAGACACGCGCAAGCATATGTCAGTGCGGGTTGAAGTATAACTTTAAAAAGTGTCATCTTATTATCAGTCGTCAGTCTCATTCGCCTATTTACCAATAGGTAAAGGCAGCTAAGCGAATATGTATGTCTATATGCTATAGACATACATATCCATAAGATGCTGTTGGGGTAAGCTAGTGAGAGTTGTTTCACTTCGAAAAAATGTAAAAAAATATCTACTCGTAGGTAATTTTCTTATTTTTATTCTGTACCCCTTTACACCTTTGTTTGAAAACACATTATTGTGTGTTTTATTTTCAAATAATGTGAATAATATCCTACTGATGGTTGCGTGGAAGAACGAGTAATCGAGCATCGCCATCACAATAAATAATAACTTATATTTCATTATAAGAAAAACAAATAAAGACATTATTTATTTATTTATTATTTAGTAGTAGTAGTAGTAGTAGTCAAAGCTCCTATATTGTATCTTGATAGGAAATACTTGCCAAAAACACTTCGTTATCAGTGGCTAGCTGCAGAAATATAAAAGCTTATCCTAGATTCATTCTGTCTGCTTGCGGAACATTATTCTAAAATCTGCAACCACTAATTTTGACCAATGTGGCAAATTATTGTAGTTCACACCACATATCCGTATGATTAAAAAATCACGGGACAGGCGCCCGACAGTAAAATAACCTATTTTATATTATTACTCTATATAACTAAGTCATTTACTATTTTATTTTAATTTCGTTCTTATAATTTTCAAACTGACTGCGCTATTTCTGCAGAACTATATTTGTTGTAAATCATTTTTTGTAGATCAGCGGCTTCTGGCACGGGCTCATTTAGTAATTGACATTCATAATATATGGTCGTTCTTATGTATTTTCCAGTGGCGACTCGTTTGTTAACATTTTATTGAACATCTTCGAGAAGATCATAAATATTTACTACCAGCAATAAATACTCAAGCTGTGTCCCTTTAAGCTGTACCACAAATTTTACAATGCTAGGCATTTTTTACTATGACATTAAAATCGAAACTAATAATTGGAAATGAAATGAAAATTCAAACGCAATGAGTGTACGTTGCGGACTTTTTAAGATTTCACTTCAACACCATATCTTAAGAACAAAATCTTGCCTAACTACAAGTATTGATGTTGTTTTTAATCGGTTTGTATAAAACACTCTTTTTTTTTTGTTTCTAACAGATAACGATCGTTCATTCAAAAACTAATACGAAAACTCTCTACATATACTGTTTATCTAATTCTGATCAGCTGGGATACTAATAAAGCAAATCAAGGAAAAGATTATGGGGCAAATTCATAAATCATACTCAAACCTCACTCACACTTAGCTTATACTTACCTTGCCCTAAACATAGCCTAACCATATTCATAAACAATTTCTACTGAATGAGTCACTCAAATCTCACTAATAAATGAGTGAAATATTAGTAGGAAACGAGTTACACGTAAGAGCAGTTGAGACTTCACTCATGTTGTACTCTTTTATTAAAAAAGTTGTTAAATTGTGTAAAATATTCATATATTAGTTTTATATAATATTTATATATTAATAATTAGGTATATTAACGATTGGCAAGAATTTTACCAAGATATGTGAAATTTTCACAAAATAGAAATGAATTTCGTGACACCAAAAGATTATTTTATAACATCGCAGGGTTTCCAGGGGGCATTGGTTGTGTTGATATGGTACATATATTGAAATAAAGAGCCCAGAAAGTTGGATGTGCAGATGGCGGAGCGGCGGGTCCACGTTTTGAAATACAGGATATTGTAATTCGTTGACCACGTTCTGCTCATAATAGTAGAATATTTAACAGTAGTTCTATTCATATGCGTTTGGAACGTGGTGATTTGCCAGGAGTTCATATGGCTGATAGTGCTTTTGCACAAACAAGGCATGGGTATCCGCCATTCGTAAATCCAGTAACCATGGCTCAACATTCAACAACGATACGAATATTTTGTATACGATTTGATAAAATAAAAATGTTCTTAATAAAATGAAATTACGAAATTACTTCTTAAGTATTTTCGAATGCTAACAGAACATTATTTTAGGTAATATTTGCATTGCCAACCGTTCCTCCATTACTAGTTTGTGGTTTGATGCATAATATATGGTTTGATGCACACTCAAATTAGTCACTTATTTATACCTGTTTCTGAATACCAAAAGTGAGTCAGAGAATAGCGCACCCTAACTTAAGTTTGGAATGGGTGGGATTTGAGATAAGTGTTAGTAATACTTTAGTGTTGTCTATGAATTTGACCCTATGTAATAATTGTCCCCTTACTTATACAGGGTTACTGGTAATTCGATACATTCCTTTGGAGATGTGATGGGGCATGAGCTAAGGAGTAAATCTAGCCCTAACATACATTATGCAAAACTCAATAGTTTTGAGATATTTCAATTTTTTTGTTTTTCTCAAAAAAGTAGATCTTAATGTCTTAAAAGTTAATTTCCGAAAAATCTACTTGACATTTTTAATTTTTTTTGACTGGATTACTTGTCCAATGTTATAGATATCCGTTTGGAATGAAAAATATCCGGAAACATTTCGATCATCGAACATTTAAAATAGAACATTTAAAATAGAAACTTGTAAAAAAATTTTTTTTTAAATCAGATGAAATTTACCTATTAGGTTTTTTCAAAAAAATACTAATGTAGCACGCGTACAAATTATTATAAAAACTTCCTTATTTCAATAGCTATCTAACTAGGTAGAAATGTTTAATGTACCCTTGATAGTTCTAATAAAAAAATAGTAAAGATAATGCTGGTGGCGGGATTTATTAAACGACTAATCGTTCATTTTCATTTAAGTCAGTCAGTCCTTGACGTTTGTGCATATATGTCATTACCTGACATTCTTATCTCCGTGTCCCTTAAGTTTGTTGGTCTTGTTAAATTAGTTATCGAAGATTTTGATTTTGCTCGTAGTTGTTGTTATTAGTTGTTGTTATTGTATTTTCTGTGCCATGGTCGCGTATGCCAACGCAGAATACGCTGATATCTTGTTTGTCTATGGATACTGTGGCGGCAACGCTGCTGAAGCTCGCCGAGAATATGGTCTTTGGTACCCTAACCGCCGCTTACCAAATGCACGTGTATTCAGTAATTCAGTACGGCATATCGAAATATCGCTGAAACTGGCTCCGTGAAATGTAGAAGAAGTGACGCTGGTGCTCCTCCCGTTTATGAACCAGATAATGAGGAAGAAATATTGAGGTATTTGAGGAAGACCCAACTATTTCAACTAATAAAGTCGCAAGACTAACCGGAGCGTCACAATGGAAATTTTGGTCTACGATACGAAGAGTTGGATGTCATCCTTACCACTATACCCCTGTCCAAGGCTTGGAGGAAGGTGATCCTGGAAGGAGAGTGGAATTCTGCCGCTTTATTTTAAATTCAGATGCACAAAGTGCAAATTTTTTTACAAGTATTTTATGGACGGACGAGTCGAAATTTAATCGCGAGGGTATAACAAATTTCCACAACCTACATTATTGGGCAGAGGAAAATCCCAAGTTAACACGTGAAACTAGTTTACAAATGAAGTTTTCTATTAATGTGTGGATGGGAGTCATTGGCCACTATTTAATAGGGCCACACTTTCTTCCTCAAAATTTAAACGGGGAAATCTATGAAAATTTTTTAAGAAATGATCTGGCTGTGATTTTAGAAAATGTTCCTCTCGCCGTCAGACAGCGAATGATGTTTCAGAACGACGGTTGTCCAGCACATTATCGGCTGACAGTACGACAGTTACTTGATCAACGTTTTCCTAACCGTTGGATTGGAAGAGCGGGCCCAATACCTTGGCCAGCGCGAAGCCCTGACTTATCACCCCTTGATTATTACGTATGGGGTCATATGAAGGAGATGGTCTATGCCACACCAGTCAATACTATAGAAAACCTTAGACAAAGGATAGTCGATGCTGCCCAACACATAAGGCATAATCTGACAACCAGAGTAACAAGGACGGAAATAAGAAGACGCTGCCGTGTCTGTATACGGAATAGGGGCTCCCATTTTGAGCAAGACATATAAAAAATAAAGTACAACTTTGAAATTAATGAAGAATTAAACTCTACTTTTAAAATGTTTTTTACTGTTTATCTAAAAATAAAATTCGTGCTACTTGAGTTATTTTTACTAGTATTTTCTTAGAACTATTAAGGGTACATTGAACATTTGTACCTTGTTAGATAGCTATTGAAATAAGGCAGTTTTTATAATAATTTATACGCGTTACGTTAATATTTTTTTGAAAAAACCTAATAGGTAAATTTCATAGCTGATTTAAAAAAAAAATTTAAAGTTTTTATTTCAGATGTTCACATGATCGAAATGTTTCCAGATATTTTTCATTCCAAACGGATATCTATAATATTGGACAAGTAATCCAGTAAAAAAAAATTTAAAAATGTCAAATAGATTTTTCGAAAATTAACTTTTAGGACATTAAGATCTACTTTTTGAAAAAAAAAAAAATTAAATATCTCAAAAACTATTGAGTTTTGCATAATATATGTTAGGGCTAAATTTACTTCTTAGATCATGCCCCATCACATCTCCAAAGGAATGTATCGAATTACCAGTAACCTTGTATAATGATGATAATAATAATTAAAATGTTTATTTGCAACCAGAATATATACAATTTATCAATGATAATTAGCAGAGTAAATTTAACAAAGTGGAAATATCTAAGTTCATATCCAAGAATAAAACATATACATTTCATAATTATGAACATAAAATATCGGTGACTTAAAGTCACACTCACACATACTATAAAATATAAAATAGAAAAATAAAACAAAATAGAAAAACGTATACAAAACCATACATAGTTTAGAGGTGGTACTGCTACCAAGAAATAACAAAAATAGTACGTACAAGTTAACTAGTAAAAGTCTAATGTGATGCGTTAAGAAGAATTTTTCTAAATTTATTTTTGAAAGAAATTAGTTGCAGAGATTTCAAAGATGCTGGTACCCTATTATAAAGGAAATAAATATTATGTTAAAAGCATCTTTTAAACATCGCGGATTTATGAGATGGAGGTGTGAGTCCCTTTAAATGTTAAATTTAAGGTATATACATCAGTTCTATACTTTCTCTTATTGTATAGATAAGGAGGACTGTCTTAAGATAATATTATGAAAAAGAACTGTGGAATTAAATTTTCGTCTGTCATGCATATATAACCATTTTGTATTTTAATTTATATGATGCAGATTCATAATTTCTAATGCCATATATGAACCACAGACACGACTTTTGAACTTTTTCAGTTCAAGGTATGTCTATCTTATCTAAACACGGTCCAAATATGGCATCACAATAATTAAAATGACTTAAGACAAGAGGATCTGCAAGTTTTATTTTAAGGGATTGTGAGAGCAAGGGACGGTGTGGAAATAACGTTTTTAAGGAAGCATAAGCTTTTTGAATTCCTAAAGTCACAGGAGTCCCAGGAAGGGGGTTGATCTCGCGTTTGCCACCCCATGGTCCAACTGATTTGCACCTCATAGCAAAAATGTTCATCCTTGTTAATATAAAAATCGAATTTCATAAAAACCGTACGGTATCGTATCACCTTAGTACATAAAGGTCACTTTAGGAAAACAAAAATTATTCCTCTACTTCTGTCCCATTATTTTTGTACGGCATTCTCTTTTTAAGATCAGAAATATTTATACATTCGAACTAAACGTAAGCCGTACAGGATCGTTTGAAAAATGTAACCCCCGTGGGTTACGATTTTCGCTTTTCCGCGGCTTTCCCATGTCCCACCTAATATGTACGGCATAGGGCTCAAAGTGATTTATTTCTGTAGGACTACAAAAATTATACCTTTTCAAGCGGTATAATATGACCTCCTAAAAATTTAGCATGGGCTTGTGGTCTATCAAGTATTGTGGCAATGAAACTGTTAAATGTTTATTATAACTATTAAGCTCATTTAATTTTTTCCACAGTAATTTAGAATGTTAGAATTAGAAATTATTTAGAAAATACAAATTAAAAGATTATTTAAAGATAGTGTCCCTTATGAGAAGTCAATAATAATCTGAAAAAAATTATAGTAAGACTTTCATGTACTCAATATCTAATATTTAATATCAATAGAAAAGTCATTTATTGTTATTTGTACATACTCTTATCTATTCTGGTCATATTGCAATACTTATCTCATACCAACTATTTCTTAAACTAAGAAACCATAACATACATTTTAAGAAAGAATTCCCCTGACGTAACGAACAGACAGTGCCTTTCCTAACTTTATTTATATTCAATTATATTTCACGTAACGAGTCGATCATGTTTATTGTGGGGTAAACTGCATATATTTTAAAATTCACCAGTAAATACGCATGCATTCCATATCATTAGGAATACAAATTGCATATATGTATGTTTTCTAAAGCATGTATGGGCGATTGTTTGCCATTTTTATGTACTCTTGTCTATATTATTACCATTCTATGTGTTATTTTTTCGCGTGTGCGCATAATAAATATATGGAAGATACATTGTTATAACTAGTAAGTAATAACAATGAAAATAAAACCTGTACGAAATAGTCATGTAGGTACAATAACGAGAAATAAAGAATTGGTTATATTGTAGTTCGTCGTTCGTCCATGAATACTTCGCATTTTATGTAGATTTAAGTACAGAACGTTGGTAGTAATAAAACGAAACTTTATATTTGTTGATTTTTTTAAGGGAGAATGTAAAGGCAACTGCACCTCAAATAGAGACGGGTTTAATAAAACTGGAAGGTAGGTAAAGTGAAACATATAACAAGTCTATATGGGCAATAAACTTTCGCATATTTCTTCTCTTAATGGACCGTTTAAAAATTGCTAATTGACCAAGAAGCATAATAAAATATAGCCTGTCTATTTTATCATGGCCTTTATAGGACGCTCCCACCTACAAAAAAATTAGAAACACCGAAGAATTAATATTTTTTCTTCTTAAATTTAGCGGCTCTTGCAAGTGTTATAGATTTGCAGCTACTCATTCTTAAAACGACAGCCAGCACTTCTGGAAATTACAATTTCTTCGCTGTAACTATCCTGAGCCTATATCATACTTTTCCTGCTCCTTTTATTTGTGCTTCTGAAATATTTCTAACTATCAATGGTTTTCCATTTTTTATTATAACGTGAATAAACTAACCAATTTGTTTGTATCTACCAATTTGTTGTAGTTGCAAAAGCACTATAACACTGTTAAAAAATTTGGAGCTTTTCTTTGAACCACATCGCACTGTGAGTAACATAGTACAGTAAAAATAGGGTTTGAACTACATAAAGATTAGTCCGTTCGTAAAGATTTGGTTATAACTCCTCTTTGACATGTAGTTTAAGAATTCAAGAGTCCCCAAAAATTGGTGTGGTGGAAATGAGGTTGTTGGGGATGGGAGGAATTTTTGAAACTATACTTTTTTGAAAGTAGAGGTGTGGGCAGTCGTTTTCTATTTTTTTGCATGCTGAATCGAATGAGACCAAAATCAAGTCGATAGAATCAACCCTAAACGAATAAAAAATTATTCTAATAATAAAAATACGATAAAACGCAAGATATTTTATTAAAAAGGAAAAAGATGCATTAATGTAGTACGGTCGTGAGCAAAAAAAATAGGACAAGTCTTATAACGGTATTTTGCTAAAATCTAGTTGTGTACATCTAACTTTCATTTTTGTGACATTGTCAGTTAGTTGTCAAAAAACTAATATGCCTCATATAAGCGATTTAGTTAAATCTTGAGTTATTGCTAAAGCAGAAGATGGATGGTCAATGAGACAAATTGCATTGCGTTATAATATTGACAAAAATTCGATGTGTAACATTTTAAGAAAGTGGAGAATAAACGGTACGATTAGTAGAAATCCTGGATCATGGCGACGAAGGATATCAACTCAACAACAAAATTTGCAATTGGTAAATGCTTTAGTAGAAAATCCATTTTACTCAGTTATTCAGGCTGCTGAAGAAACGGAATTTTCCTGGATCGAGTAGTACTGGTCGCCGGTGAGTAAGAGAATCGGAGCTACGCTGTCATGCAGCAGCACAGAAATACTTACTTAAAGCTGAACATAAAGAAGCTCTAGTAGGATTTGCGCTTGAATTTTTAGCGCATGATGTAAATTTTTGGAACAATGTAATCTTTACAGACGAAAAAACTTTCCAGTCAACACACAGCGGTCGTATTCGTGTTTACCGCCCTCCGAATACTCGATTCGTTGAGAAATATATATCTAAGAATGATAAAAGTGGTGTATGTGGGCTTGGATATCGACACATGGTCCTGGTGTTTTGTGGTATATTGAGGAACGATTTAATAGTGAAATGTATATTAGGATTTTAGACAATATTATGCTCCCTTCTGTGTCACAATTGTTTCCTAATAATGAGTTCATATTTCAGCAAGACAATTGTTCCGTTCATACTGCTCATACCGTAACTAACTGGTTTCAAGATAACAGTATCAATGTTCTTAACTGGCCCAGTCATAGTCCAGATCTTAACCCTGTAGTAAGTATCCAAAAACGAAATGTGAGACCACGAAATGCCGAAGAATTACTGGAAATAGTAAATAATGCATGGGAAAATATTATTACTAATGATTATTGTATAAGGTTATTTCATTCTATGCCAAACAGAAGTTATAAATAGAAATGGTGCAATAACGAAACATTAATACTTAGTTTCTTGTTAAGTAGGATATCCTTTGTCCTTTGATCCAGGATTTCTACTAATCGTACCGTTTATTCTCTTTCTTAAAATGTTACACATTACATATTCAAATAGAGACAGATTTACATTAGAAAAAAAGTTGTCCTATTTTTTTCTGCTCACGACAGTACATCCTACATATGTTACTCTTTTTTTATTTATGTAATTCTAAGTGATTTAAAAGGTTAAGTATAAGAATAGCCATGCAAAGGCGTTCAAAAAGGTCACAGAAAATAATTCCTAATTTATTATCTTATCTCAAAGTCGAAAGTTCGGAGTCATTAAAAAAATACAATTCTAGAAACACAAATAAGCAATAAAATAAATTCAAATCAAACTTAACAGTGTACTGTGGGGACAATATTCGATACAAATAAAAGATAATATTCCCTACCTAGCTAAATAAAATAAATGCGATATTAAAATAAAATAATTTGAAGATGATTAAGTAAAATAAAAGTTGTTAATAAAAATAAAATAAATTGCCAAAATTTGTAATTTAAAATATTCTCAATTATTTCCAAAATATGAAATGGTGAATATGAAATTTAGATAAAGTTTATTGCAACCTTTTAGTCCGCGTAGCTCAATATAATCTCTAGCCGCACAGTATCACTTATTTGCGATGTTAAGCTGCTATCTCCAAACTCCTTCACTATTCAAATAGTATATCGGTTCCACCAGGAATCGTTTTCTGGACCTTAAAATAAATTATGATTATGCTTCTTTTTCCTACTTGTCCAAATCTTGAAAAACTCGGTTTTTATTTCTTTCTTCTAAATTCTTAAACTAGTTGTCTTCCTTCGTTTTACTTATCTTCAATTAAACCAACAACAGTCTATTTTCTCTATTTTACTCCAATCTTCCCCTTGTCCAAAATTTTTCACCTCTTCAATTTTCACAATTTTTTTGTTCTTTTTTAGTATCCCCTAGTAACCTCCAATTTTTCCACAATCTTCTTTATATTTTTCTCAAATAATAAACTCTCGGATACCAACTTGAATCTTTCGTGACATCAACTTAACAAAACGAATTGGCTCTCATCACGTAATATTGAGCCTATTTTCACTTTTATCATTTTCGGGCGCAAATTAATTAAAAATCTTATATCTACTAGAACATATTAAATCCGTAAACAGTTCGAAATGTTATAAACATTTTGACAATTAGTATAACGATAATTAAGTATATTTAAATAAAATAACTGATTTCAATTACCATTAAATTATGTTATAAACACTTCTATCTGTGTTTAATGCCTGAAATATAAAAATTTCAATATCTGTCTTCTGTAAAATATTTTGATATTTTATCAAACAGACAAATAAAAGAAAACAGAAAACATGCATGCAACTCTCTACTTAGGATAAAATAAAGTGCATTTTATTCACAATACATAACTCAACTTGATCCAAATATGTTTTTTAGCTTAAGTACAAGTAAAAATCATATCAGTACATTTACATTTTCCCAATAAAGCCGTTTATTATTATATTGTTAGTATTATTAATTAGCTTGCAGACAAAATTAATTCAGAGGAAACTAGTAGACAAAACTTTCGCATAACTCGAACAATAGTGTATGTTATATATATTTTAAAATGACATCGTGAATACGCAATAAATTATACAGTCATGTACAAAGAATAAAACATCCAATTATACTTTTTGCATTAATAATTTAGGTCAAAATGTAAAGTCACTACGTATAAAACTACGCGTATGTACTTAGCTTTTAAATATGTGCATATTTATTACACCGAAGCCTGACTTCGTCCTTTGAAGGACAATTCATTATATCTATAATGGCTATAATCTGTCATTTAATGTATTATAATTATATGACAATAATGATAATATTATTAATGAAGTGAAATCAGAGTCAGATTGCATTGTAAAAGATCATTGTCCGGCCATTGTATATAGAAAAATGCCTTGTAGATATTATTATAAATCAACATGACTCGGATACACACTAAAATATACATGATGTTATATTTAATTCTATATAAGCGCACCCAGGTGTTATGATTAATAATTAAAAATTAGCAATAGAACAAGGCACTTCCAAATATAGAAACGTGTACATATATGTTACGATAAATCCAACGCTTTCCTTCTCGAGATAATGTCAAAACCTTAATTATTAATAGAAATACAGTGCTAATTCGGTGTGATATCTCATTTCTGATTCGAGATAAGTGTTATCTTGCATGAGGTTATGCAGCGAAATAATAATGATAATAATAATAACAGTCTTTATCTCCATTAAATTTGTACATGAATCGAAATTGGTATTTACATAGTACATAATAGTTAATAATGTACATACAAAATAAGGTAGGTTTAAAGCAAGTATTTTTCTCATCCTTCCTTTGCAAAAAAGTAAAGAAAAAATGTTTGTCGAATTGAAAAATATGTAATATATACACAATTATACTATAAACATTCAGTCATAATAACGCGATATGAGAAAATAATGAATTTATTCACCATGAATCATGTTCCATGAACATTTTCTATTTTGTCATAAAAATATTGTTACGTGTTTACAATCTTCAGTAAACATTGTAGGTTCAAATAACTTGCAACAAGAATCTTCACAATCCACTATTTTATTAATCACAACTGTACTTTACTTTTAAATCACTTGTAAACTCTTATCTAACCAAAAACTGTCTCTGTATACCAGAACTGTACTGTATACTCAACTGAACTGTCCCCCATCTGCTGGATTCACCTCTTTATATACACACTTGGAATGTCTATAATCTCATTGTAGAACTTTCCAGAATGTACCGGAATCCTCTACAGCTTTTTAGGCACTACCAAATGGCGGTTCGCCTGTTGGGCCACAGATGGCGCCACCCTACTGACCAGGGAGCAATTACAACTCTCCTCTCTTAGAGGGCAGCACATAACAATATATATCTATAGTACAGTTGAAATAGTGTTAGAGGTGGAATTAATTGCAACAAAAATTATTCTTGTTGTAAATGGTAGATAATCTGCGTCGACCATAAAAAATTGATCTCGAAACTTTATAAGTATGGAGTAAGGGGTCTACCTTTAGACTGGGTTGAAAGCTATTTGTCAAGCCGTAAACAGTATGCATCAGTTACTAACACTACGTGCAATACAATAAATTCTGTTAATTCAGCTTCTGTTGAAATTAATATGGGCGTACCTCAAGGATCGGTATTAGGTCCCATATTATTTTTATTATATATCAATGATCTTGATAGTTTGAATACATTATCAGACTTTACTTTTTATGCCGATGACACCTCGATTGTGTTGTCTGATAAAAGTGTTGATACTTTGGAGACCCAATGTGATATTTTATTAAAGACTCTTAGTAACTGGCTCTGTGAAAATTCTCTTTACTTTAATGTTGAGAAAACGCAGGCATTAATATTTCACAATAGGCAAAAGAAATGTGATTATCCAAATATACAACTTGATAATACATCAATATCAACAAGAATGTCCAATGTAAAATTCTTGGGTATAAATATAGACAGTAGCTTAAACTGGAAAGTTCATTGTGAATCACTGATAGCTAAATTACATTTGGTAGTTTACCAGTTCAAAAATATAAAGAATGTACTAAATATGACTCAGCTTAAGAATTTTTGTTATGCTGGGGTTGATTCTCGGTTAAGATATGGTGTTTGTTTTTGGGGGGCTTCCACCCTATCAAATAATGTATTCTTAGCTCAAAAGCGTGTAATAAGATGTATGGTAGGCTTAACGACAAGAGACACTTGTAAAAATGCATTCTAGGAATATAATATACTAACACTTCCGTCACTTCTCATTTTTGAACTGTTTATATGTCTTCAAAAATAAGAGTAAATTTGCTTGTAATAAGGATTTACATAAAATAAATACCAGGCAAAAATATGACCTCCATGTACCCTTCAATAAATTCAATGTATCTGTAAAATCACCCAATTGCCTAGGACCAAGAGTTTTTAATTACCTTCCTATAGATATATAAAATTATAACGAATTATCGCTATTCAGAAAACAACTTAGATCATTTTTAGTAAGTAAAACCTTCTATAACTTAGACGAATATTTTAATATGTAAAGTGTGTGTTTTGTACCTTATTTCTTTTAGATGTTAAGTATGACTATTCCTATACAATATTTATATCCTATTGTCACAAAAGGAAAATAAAGTTTTTTATTATTATTATTATTATTATTAATACGCTCCTAATCAACATACTAAAAATATACGTCTGTACTATATTATATATTTTGGCCGCCATTTTGAAAAAGCATTAAAAAAAAATTTAAAAATAAAAAATTCATGTGTGGTATCAAATTACAGGAAATTTCATGCTGAAAAAGAATATAATATTGATTTTTAGAAGTAAAATGTTTAAAAAGATGAAGTAACATGTGCAATGAGTTTGCTGACCAATGTTTCATATATTGGTAGTGAACAACATACTGATTTAACTGATGCAGGGATGGCCAGAGATTTCGAAGATATGAAAAATATAATGCAGTTTTTGTAGACCACAATCTATTTACTGCTTCTTTGAGAGATTTATGGAATATTTTCAACGGAATTACGGATAGTGAAAACAAGGTTACTGCAGAAAATGCTGACATCATTGGAAGAGATATTCACGATAAGCTTACCGGCAAACTTTTTAAAGAAACTTTATTGGAATCGGACCAAGCAGTAACCATGAAAGTATTGAAAAAAGGAATTGTTGTTGCTGGTGAAACTCACCATATAGATTCGCGTGTTTTACCGCAGAGGATGAATGCTTGTAATATCGCTCAAGATGCAAGGGAGTTTTTCAATTACGAGTTATCTACTCTACCAATTTCATTATTTGATGATAGTACCCAGCAAATGAGAAAAATCGTTAAATCATCATTGCCAAACTCATTAGATAGCATGAATGTCAATGTATTTCCTACGTTCTTGATGGTGGTGCGTTAATTCATCAGTCACCAGGGTCCGCTTCTGCGATTTGGCGATGTCATAAGGCAACACGAAATACTGATATTTTAATCCTACACTATATTATTCTTCTAAGAACATTTTAATGCAATTTGCCATACAATCTGACAAATTTCGTGACATTAAATTAGGGATCTATTGGAGAGGAGGCTTGCAAAATTCTACTTTTTGTCCGCGCATTAACAGGTGACACTACCAGTACGTTATTTGGCAAACATGGTTGTAAAGTTATTGTGGTAGGTAACATTGACACGAGGAACCTAAATATACTTCATTATGAACAATACATTAAGAAAATAGCTTCAGCCAAAAAAGAATTTGATGTAGCTCGTTTGCCTCCGACACAAAATGCAGCGAAATACCATCTACTTCGAATGCATTTGCAGTGTTTTACTTGAAAAAATTTTAACATGCCAACCGCTGATCCGACACTATGCGGCTTGCCAGTTTGTTGATGAAGAATTTCGGCCGATATTAACAGAATTGAACACAGCACCAGACAAACTCTTAAATATCGTTAAGTGTGCCTGCCAAACTACAGTTGAAGAACCATGTAACACCTTGAAATGTACATGTCGCCGATATGAGCTTCCATGTTCACTAGATTGAAAAAATTGTTGTGGAAAGGACTGTTCAAATACACGAGACATGTTTGATTTAGAAGTTGAGATTGATGAAAAAAATACGATTTTATAATATAAAAACCTTTCATTGTATAACTTCTTCAACTTTTAGACTTTGTTTAATGTGAAATTTTAACTTTAAATAATCAAAATTCTAAGTTTTTTTTTACTTAACATTTTTTTAAATTGTAAGCTAAGTTAAAGCTACCTAGGATTTTTAAGCCGCTTAGATTAATAAAAATATGTTTTTCGACACTGCAAAAGCTTTCAGATTTTTATTTCCTTTTATTTTTTTAAACCAATATCAAAAACTTTTTTGGCATGAAATTTTATGTAACTTAATACCACACATAATTTTTTACGATTTTTTGAAATATTTTATATTTTTCAAAATGACGGCCAAAAAACGTGTTTTTCGTATGTATAGGAGCGTGTTACCTACAATTTACAACAAGAATCATTTTTGTTGCAACCAGTTCCAACTCAAGGTGTTTTTTCACTTATTTCTATTGTACTAGTCCACACTAGCCACTTGACGGCCTACCACAAAATTATATTTTTTTCCCGATAACCAGAAAATAGAAAAATAAAAACAATAATCTTAATTTTATGATAGATTAAATAAAACAAGCATTATCTAATCTCTTCTTTTTTCTTATTAATTATCATTCCTTTAAGGAATACGAGAAACTGAGTCGTAAATACAGACGATACCTGGTAGTATTGTTACATGTTTTATTTTATCCCTATGTAACTGGATGAGATCTGGGCGATTGCTTTTGGCACGGGAGCGGGTTCATATAAGTATCTAATTATGATAACGAGAATAACAAGAAGGGGCGCCAAGGAATTCTACTTAGCCCAAAAATTTCAGCGTACCAGAGTAATCCAATTCCTAAAAGCCACTCTAGTCTATATCACTGAGAAAACACCAAGATACTTAAAATATCAGAAAATATATTACAGTACCCAGATAAGTTGACTTTTGTACAGGATGTAATTTTATAAAAATATTTCAAAGAAACAAATTGGCATATCGTGCACGATAGAGCTCTCGTGAGACTAAAACACTTGGACGAGTTAAAGGAGACTATAATGAATCTAAAAAGATGCGAAAACAACGTCCAAGGTCTTATGTGATGTAACTCTTACAATATTTCTACTTAACTATGATGGGGAAACAGTTTCCCTAGAGCATGTACCTATGTACCTAAACAAATATCTAGCCTAAAATTAAAATATATACATTACGTATCATATGATGTTGTCCATGTATCGAAAATAAAAACATATATTTACAGCAAAATATAATAAGAGGAGCATCCGCTAGACGGTACTAATCGTTTTCCCTGATGGTTGTTGCTGGGAGCTTGTGACCATAAAGGTTTCGCTAGTAGGCAGGAAAAATATTGTCAGCTTCAAGAGTAAAATTTTTTTATTTCTGGAGTGATTCTGCTTACGCATAAAATGTTACCTAGATAGTATGTGCAGAATAATATGATGCTTCGAAGTTGTTGTCTCTAAGATACTAATAAACTTATGGGAGATGTGTAGGATCTTTACGTAACATATACACCATAGAAAACACATAACAGGAGATTTCAAGTTATAATAACTCCCTGTCGGTTAAACACCATTTCAATAGATAGACTCGCCTGCAACCATTACGGCATCCTAAATGAAATGGAGACGTTCTTCCAGGCTGGGTGGCAAAACTTGTAACCTCCCAAAGGAGAAAATTAAATGATATAACCCAGACTATACCAAATTTCAAGACTCCCAATATCATCTACTCGACAATTAGTATGGATTTTATCCGTATATTACTCTATTTTATTTCAATACCACACTTCACGTGTCCACTTGCCACTATAGCTATACAACGAATTTCCCAATTTTTTTTCCTCCTGTTTTTATAGGTATTAAACCGGTCTATTTCTACCACTAGAGACCAACACCATACAGAGCACATTCAAAACTCATTAGTATAGGTATTTTATTAGAAATATTTACTAGAAACGTAATAGTATCGTACATTAAAATAGTAAAAATGAAGAATTACACTTTTACACCGGCTCCTTCGCCACAATTTACATTTATTTTCAAGTGGTAATATAAGCCTAGAAGTAGATAGATGGTTTGTCATTTCAAATTCTTTATTTGGCTATAGTTTGAAGATACCTCAATTTCCCCCCCCCCCCTTCCTGGCTCCAGTCGTAATGATGCCTCAAAGGTACAGAAAAAAAGTTCTTCGACCATAGCTCACCTTACTTTCATCTTATGACAAAAAGGTTTACACAAAATTGAAACTGTTAACTTCTTCACAGGGAAGGTCCTATTTTGTATCTTAAATTAATATTTGTGGTCGTCTGAATTTAAAAAAATTATGGCTCTCGCATTTTAATCTTCAAACAATTAAAATTAAATTAACAAACATAACCTTAGTCTAATCCAGCGTAGACTTTTTCCGAGATTGGTATTAATGCCTACCATACGCTGGTAAATTAAATCAAATGAAATCAAAAAGTTTTGAAAAATTTGAAAAATTGTAATGAAGCGTTTTTTCGTTACCAAAATGTGCCCAGGATCTATGTTTATTTATACCCTCTATATAAATTATCCTTGTATATTTATTACTGTACTGTTTTAAGCCTTAAAAATTTATATTAATATGTAGATATATCAAATCACGCTATCAATTGTAAGTACGGATACACTCAGGTAGAGGGAGAGCAACGTGAGGATCGTATATGTACGATAGACGTACCTGCCTGCTCCGATCTGCGAAGAAGTCTCAAAATTCAGGTGATTTAATTATTTTTATTAAGTCGACAATATTGCGAAATATTTTTTAAGTCCGTTTGACGTCACGTTGATCCACCGCGTATCTACTACCGCTGTTTCTCCTACTCGTAAGTATTGGACGGAAATCATTAAATTCGACCCGTGTTGGTTGTCAGCCATAGCGACTCATCGGCAGCGGACGTGTTCCATTCCGAGATCTGAACCCAGGTACCGCTATATCATTTCCAAGCAGCAGAATTTTTCCAAACTGCGTACCACGTCACACAGCGTATCCATCTGACGTCTACTCCCACTCAGAAAAGGACCTGAGAAGCTCTGCCAAATTGATTCCATTCGGATTGCACCACAGAAAGTAAGTAAGTGCACGGAGGAGTAAGTAAACTGACGTACTAGCCAAGTACTGTATATAACTTTGCCCTGTGCCATCGCTTATTCTGTGCTAATAACGTTTTACCGCATATTTTGTATTGCTGTTTTGCAGCTTGCTATCCCTGTCACCTGAGTCATCTGATACTACCCTTTTCGTTGCGTCGCTACCTGTACGTCTGGTCGAGGTAATCAATTAGTAAACCCATAGATTTGTAAATAGTAGGTTTAATTCAATATACTGCTATTATTGAAAATTCTGAGTTTTACTGTTTGTGTGGACGTCTAATTTCTCAGTCTGACCCATTGGGGTATACTTTCTCCACTTGAGCTACTCAGCCTCGCATATTCGGCTTGAGGGTAGTGTGTCATATCACTTAAACTAGGACTGGCGCCCGAGCTTAAACCGAAAACTCGTTTCTGGGGCTCGAGTGTCAAAGAGTGGCCCTTTTTCTCCACGTCATCGTTTAGGGTGGAGAAAAACATATCACAAAATTATTTCATTTATGTACATCGCAGGAGTGTAATTTATCTACCTTCAAAAATTAGAAAATAAATTGTCAAAATGAACAAATTGAAATAAACTCTACAAAAAAAATTAAACAGAAATTTACATTGAAATTTACATTAAGATGGAAATCAATTTTAAGGCATGGATTGGCTGAATGGGATACGTAAAAGACTGTTATAGTCATTTGCAATTTTACCGTGCAGACAAAAACCGAAATGAAAACTTTACGACCTCATTAAAATACCGCTGCTTTCTGTTCTATTTCACCCGCAAATTGAATCACTTTCCTTTATAGGTTTTTAATTTACGTCGGCTTGTTTGATGACACCATACCGCATGGTTCACCGGCGTTAATGTGAACGATCCATCTTTTCACGTCTGAAGGACTTTTATTATACTTTCCAAAATGGATATTAAACGTTCATAAAGAAGGGTTCAAAACGACTGTTTCAGACGGAGAATAATACAAAAATTTATACTTACTGTTTCGTTTTTGCTTAACTGTTTCACTGATGGTACCAATTGGACGTCGTAACGCTATAAATCTAACACAGTAAATATTAACACTTTCTTAAAGCGTAGAGCGAAAATGTGATTTAATGTATAAAACCTCTTCCAACGGCCTTTTTACGTGAAGCACGCTTTTCATGCGAAAAGTCGGGATTTGTTACAGTTTCGAAAAGTTCTTCGAAGGTTTTGGCGTGTTCTTTGACATTAATAAGTTTTTATTGTCTTTTTTATCCGCACCGTAATTCTGGAGGTTACTATACCTTATTCCACTCAAATTCAGATACCACTGGTTCGTTTAACACACTAATATACCATGCAGTCTTAAGGCTCCGTTCAGGATTACGGCTTCTATATTTATGGTCCAATCATTTGAAATTTGGAACATATATGCCTCATGTAACAGGATCATAGTACACCCCCTTTTTTCCTTTAGTTTTAAAGATAAACGATTAAATTTGAAACATCGTATGCCGGGTGTCAACGGATCATGATGGACCCCCTTTTTTCTTTATTTTTTAGAATATCAGAATGATACTTGGTAGAACTATTATATGACGAAGAAGACACTTTGTGGCATCAGTTTTTCCTCCTTCCGGTTTCCCCGGAAATGAACTTTTCATTTTTAAATGGAACGCCCTGTATATTATTATATTTTGAAAGCCTTGAAGAACTCTCAGTACGGTGATGCCCCATACATTTCAAGTTCATGAAAAAAATTTGCCTCGAAATTTATTGGTACGTCTAGAGTGCCACGGCCAGGAAAAATTGCTTGTAATGGACCAGTGTGATGTCAGAAAAATCAAATCGAGCATAAAAAATTGAGAATGTGTATTTCGTGGACCATCAGTTTTTTTAACAAAACTTAATTTTTTCAAATGGAACCAGATAGCGGAAACAAAGGAGTTTAGCGTTAGCTGTTCCACTACTCAACCAGGACACAAACAATTATACGACGACCATTCCCTACGACATTGCCATCTGCCGCAGCTGAGACTAGAACTCAGGAGTGATACAGCAACTAACCGTGTTGTCTCTCACACAACATCGTCTAGTCCACTGCTTACCAACTCGGTAACACATGAAAAATACCACTGAACATGGTAGTTTTAGGGGGTGACTGTCGGTATATTCCTCATAATTTTTAATTTTTTTCATATATCTAAAAATTATTATAAAACACTAATTTTCAGATCATTAGAAATAAAAGAATTATTCTTAATTGCATTTCGATATACCAAGCAGAGTAATTTATGTTTAAAAAACAACGTACATTTACAATATTTTTTTCACATTTATATTCAATTAATGCCTTATTTATAAAAAAAACTCCTTACATTACCAAAGTACAAAATGTAAAAATTAAAACAATTATGGAATTTAAAATTAAAAATCTGAAGATCACGTCGAACCGGAAATTAAAACAGATTCACTATATATAAAAAAATATACAATCAAACTTAAATTGTATTTGAGGTTACTTTGGGCTTAATTGCCTGTATAGTGTTTAAAAACCGTGAAATGTACAAGCACGTAATCTCCATTTTCCAAAAAATCCTTACCCACTGCTGGGAGTCTCAGCAGGTACCTCCAGTCAGGAAACCAGAATTCCTTTCATTCGACTAATGTGACATTAAATTTGTACTTCAATATATGATTCACCGAAAGGTCCTATGTTAATTAATAATACCTATTTAGAAAAATATTTCAATACACGTTATGTATTTCGTTTAGTAATTTTATAGAATCCTATATTGTCCTATATGTTAGGTAAAATTATAGTGAAATAACTTTATTAAGTGAGGTAGATCAAATTCGATGAAACTCGGAGTATTCTTTAAAACTGAGACCCATAGAAATAAACCATCCGAAACAACACGGACTAAGATTTCCAAATAGGAATAAAGCCATCTATAAATTCCCTCCCTGCTTTACTTAAGATGAGCTAGCCATTTTATCTTAAACTTCTACTAAAAGAGAATCCATGTGACACATTTAATCAAAATCGTTAGAACTGTTTTAAAGAAAAAAATTATCTTCTAGTTTTCTATCAGATCTATTCTCCCCATATTAGACAAGGATCGGTTTCGCAACGTCTCCTCAACGTAAATATTCTGGGAGAAAATATTAAAGATACATTATTTCAATATATTTTTTTCATACATTAAATTTATACATTCTTTCTACCGCTACTATAGCTATTTGTATGACAAGGGAGAAAAGTGCATAATTTCCTCCCGAGGATAGTTTGATGCCCGACGCGAAGTATTTTCTATGTACGGAGTAGAAAAAATATTTTTTCTACTCCCTACATAGAAACTACTATTTTGCTCCCTCATTTCAGGGAGCAAAGTAGTACTTTTCCTCCCTCGAGAGGAAAATACTATGCCTCCCTAGGGAGGAAAATACTTTGGTTTCCTCTGGAAGCAAACAAGTAGAAACCTTAGCAACGTTCCATGTACTTTGATTTTTAACAATATTTACTTATCTAAATACCTATTATGACATTTTGACATATTTGGTTTTTTGATTGTCATGCATAAGAAAATATAATAAAATATATGTAAAACCAATGTAAAACACTGTAAATGGTCGTAGAAAAAATCATATGTATTACACAGGAGCAAAGTGCCATTTCCTCCCTTGAATATTGATGCCCTCCGCATCCGCGGGAGGAAATTATGTACTTTTCTCCCTTGTCATACAAATAGCTATTTTTTACGGCAGTATAAATATTACAACCGATTTTAATGCTTGGTCAATTATTTTACATGTTGCAAAATATATAAAATTTTCCGAATTATTGCATGAATTTGAAAATAAATTCCATGATAGCATACTGGATGGCCCACAAGATTTTAGCCAGTCGATATCTCCAAAACTATTTGAAATATAATTTTGAAATTTGATGATTATAAACAATGGTATGCGATGTCCATTACAGATATAATAAGACTTTATGAATTTCCGATCACATGGTAACAACTTCAGATTTTTAAATGCAATGGGATAAATATACAACTATATGTCTGTGAAGTGTAAATAACACCATAAAAATCAAATTTTTCACCACTACAGTAAAAATGAAAAAGTTTTTATGAACATTTCTTTATTTTTATTTAAAAAATACAGACGGGAAGTGTCGAAAAATAGTAGGCGTGCACGAAGCTTGTACAGAGAGCGTTTTTCCATCCGAATAACTTTCTCTTATATGGAACAAAAATTAAGACATGGTTCTTTTCCTAGTGGAAAACACGAAATTCCTCGCATATAGCTTATCCAAACAAAAGATAACGTATTTAATATTGACTAATGACTATTGAATAATGACTAATCTTCAAGTAAATCCCCATATCTCAACTCGATGTCTTCAGTAAAAATGTAGAGTAAGTAGAACTACAATCCAGAGACTATTAAAAAATCATAAATATCATGACTTCAAAATACGTTTAACGCAAGTTTGAACCCCTGTAGACCCCGAAACAAGGCTAAATTTTATTGCTTAAAGACAGTCAAACTCACAGGTGACAGAGATTATTTTTAAATGAAGACAAACACAATAGCAATCTAAAATAACCATTTAAAAATAAAATATTGAACAATATTATTTTATATCTACAGCTCAACGAGAGCAGAAGTTATATTATGTTGTTGTTGTGTTATTAATATAAGTATTAAATAATAGTGGCCCCAATTTCGAACCTTGAGGCACTTTTGGTAAAGTTTTAAATTGATTTGAACGGTAACCTTGACATTGTAGCATATTATTAAGGTAAGATGTAAATAAAGCAAGTAATTTATAAGAGACACCTACTAAGTCAAGGGTATTAGTAAGAATATTATGAAGCCGGTCGAAGGCTTTAGATGAATCAGTATATATTACGTCCACTTGACCATCTAATGTTTCAGGTATTTATTTGGTTACGCATAGCAGACTAGTTCCCGTAGATTTACCTTTAATAAAGTCATGTTCATAGAGGTTAATAATATTACATGGTTCTATAATGACGCATGAATTAGAAACGCACAAGTTTTTGCCAGGTTTTATATGACTGAAACTGGTATATCGTCTTTGACATATTTACCAACATTTTTATTAAAAATTGGACAAATTCGCGATAACTTCTATGCTTCCGGAATAGATGAAGTATTGATGATTAAGATGAATAAAAATTTATAGGATGAAATTTGATCTGCATCGGTTGTCCACTTAGGTTTTAAGCTTTTGAGTGGATTTAAAGTTTCCTCATCAGATATATTTTCAATGTATAAAATATTGGTATTGTTAGTACTGCCTTATGGCATTATTTGTCGAATAAGTTATAAACTTTTTCGCTTGTCTTTGGCCTGGAGTATAGTAGACCTTTTTCTGGTCCTTTTCCCATTTCTGGATCTTATGTGTCCCTTGGCCAGGCCACAAAATGGTTCAGGTCCAATAAATTGTGCTTCAGCTCCTTTTTTCGCAAGGCTGTCAGCAAGTTCGTTACCTTGTACCCCCTCATGCCCTGGCACCCACATCAAGGTAGCCTTGTTGCTGTTGGCCAGTTGCTTCAGGGATTTTTTGCATTCCCAAGCACCTTAGAGCTTTTAATGCTGCCTGGCTCTGATAGTATATAGATCTTTGCCCTTCGAATGCTTTTATTTAGGCATTCCTGGGTACACAGATCTATAGCATGTATTTCTGCTTGGAAGATGGTTGGGGTGTTGCCTAGGGCTTTTGATAGCCTACATCTGGGCCCTGCTACGCCCACTCCTACCCCTTCAGCCATCTTAGATCCATCTGTATACCAGATGAGTGACCCTTATTCCAATCGTAGTATTTCCATCTTGCTCGTCTGACGGCTTCCGATCAGCACATCAAACGGGCAGTCAACGTCCTGTCTGATTGGCATTGAGTCAGTAGGTTTGGTCATGGACTCAAAATGGCTAAGCTCCAAAATCCTTAAGTAACCAACCAGATCGCCTGGCTTAAATTTGAGTGTCTGATGTAGCCTTAAAGCATTAAGTGCTGCCTCTTTCCTTACATGCAAGTGTAATGGGAGTAGGTCAAGCATTGCCTCCATAGCTGCTGTGGTGTACGAGTACATTGCTCTTGTAGTCCCTAAACAGGAAAGGCGTTGCAACTTTTGTAACTTTCCTTGTGCTGTTTTTTCTTCTGTTTTTGGCCACCATATACATGATGCGTGGGTCACCATAGGTCTGACAACCGTATGACCAGCGTGCAGTGTATAATTTTCGGCTTTAGACCCCAAGTCTTATCAAACATCCTACGGCATGTCCAAATAGCCGCTGTTGCTTTAGTAAGTGTCCTTTCTAGATGTGGGTTCCAGGTAAGTTTTTGATCCCGAATTACACCTAGATACTTGACTTCACTGGAAAAGCTTAGGATCGTTCCGTTCAGCACAGGAGTTCTAAGATTAAGTTTTCTCCTTTTGGCGAATGGAACAATAACTGTTTTGCTCGGATTAAGCCCCTCCGACGATTACCAGTTGGATATTATGTTTAAGGCAATTTGCATGAGGTTGGAAATCATAATCTCATGTCTACCTATAGCAGTCACTACTAGATCATCTGCGTAACCCTGAACGTTGAAGTCAGAATTACTCAGTTTGTGGAGGAGATCATCGACCATCATTGACCACAGCAAAGGCGATAGGACTCCTTGTGGACAACCCCTAACTGCAGTCACCGTAGCCGACTCCTCCCCCACATGTGCGGTAATTATTCTGCTTCTGATGACATATGATTAAAAGTTACCCGGATTTGAATTCATGTTCTGCAAAAAAAAATGAAAATGTCAAAACACTTAAATTACCCAACTACAAATTTTCCAGGGTCAGGCGACTTCATTTTCAAAAAATAAAATTTTCCCATATACCGTCGCTCCAACCTAATGTTCACTCTATAAAGTTGAATGTTTCAACCAGGTCATCATCAATTAGTTGACGGGCATCGATGCTGAAATGAATTGCAAGTATTACTCCCCCGCCTTTACGTTGTCCCGCAAGGATCGTGCCTGTCACCAAAGTTGTACAACTTGTACGTTTCCGACCTCTCAGAGTTCCCAAATACAAAGCTGGCCAAGTACGCCGATGACACAGCCACATGGCTGCCACATGCGCATGCCACATGCCACATGCGCATTCACATAACGCACAAGCAGCGAATATGCTACTTAAGGCGCGCATGGCTCGTGCCACGGCTTATTACGACCAGCGGAAGATTCGGGTGAACGCTGAAAAGTTCGAGGCGATAGTCTTCACGCGTCGTTTCACCGAAAATAAGATCATATCACCCATTTCGATCAGGGGAAACAACCAACCAACCAAGAGATGCGTGAAGTACTTGGGGGTAAGACTCGACCAAAGACTAACGTTTAATACCCACGTTAATGAGACAATACGGACGGTCTACTCCCTGTCCAGAAGTCTGTATCCGCTAATAGTCAGGGGTAGCAGACTTAACAGAGAAAATAAAAAGTTGTTATACACAATGGTGGTCAGGCCGTCCATCACATACGCGGCGCCGGTGTGGTGCAACATACCGGCCACGACGATAAAAAAACTAAAAGTGTGAACACAAATGTATGCGCCTCATATCAAATTCTGGAAGGTACACCTCTCTCAGAGACCTATACGCACGTTACAACGTCATAACCCCGATAGCGGATTATATCCAGCAGGTCTCTCAAAACTTCCACTCTTTTAAGCCGGGCGATAGTCCACTAACAAGACACATAACACAAATTAGAGAGCGTAATGCCCCATTTCGAATTAAACACCCTTTACCGTACCAGACTTTACCGATTTTCCGGCAACCCCTGTAGCCAAACTTCACCAACTATAACTTCCGCTTATTCTATCCACCTTTACTGATATTTCATACCTTTCGTATCTTTAAATCTTTCCTATCCCCCCTTCTTCCTTTCTGTTTGTATTCTTTTTGTCGCGTTTGTTTTTTCTTGGTTTCTTTTTGTACATTTTTGTCTCTAAATTCGTTTTCTTATCATCAATTTTTCACAAAATCAAAACTTTTTGGTATCGAAACAATTTTTAAAGTTAAAATTTAGGCCAGTCTTGCGCAGCCCGGCGTTCATAGATCTCGCAGAAGGCTCGTCGTTTGGATTGAGGCGCCTGCGTAAGCTGTAAAATTTTAAAAAGTGTTTGTGCCCCAGTTTTTAAAGTGTATTTTTAGTTATGTTAAGTCTTTTTATAATTAGACATGTAAGAATTTTATTGCCTTCTTTTATCTGCTTGTGCAGAAGGTGTTTAGGTTAAGTTTTATCAATTTTTGTTTAACCGAATCAGGCCTATTCCTCCCGATCGTGCAATCCGCTACCGCGATTAACGCGGTGGTTGCACGGTCGGTCCCGGGATGGGTTCTGGGGAGGTACTGTTGTACTTTTAATTTATAATAAAGCCTTGTTGATTGGTTGATTGATTTACGTTGTACTATTTAGGGCATTAGCTTCCGATTTTATCTTATGCCAGCTTTTAGCATTGTGAGTCCACGGACTGACATACTGACGACACGCTCTAATATTACGAATTCGAACGTCAATGATCGATCATGTCATACCGAAGCGTTTTCACCCGAGTCGTAGTACGTTTAATTTTCATATGCTAACTTTTTAACATCAAGAAAAAATGGTATGATGCATCGTTCTTGCAGATTTAGGGAGTGTAAGTAAGCCGTTTTTCGACTTGCAAAAACCCCATTGTAAAATTGACTTTAGTATATTTAAACAAATAATCAATAAGGAGAAATAATTTCTAATTACATTATATATGTTTATATGAAAAACACTCACAAACATGAATCCATTAACATTGTAATTACACGATTACATTAGCATTTCACCAAGCATATTAATTGAATTACGATACTCTAAAAAAAACTTCTTAAAATATTTTGCCTTTAACTTTTTAATTACCATAAGCTTATATAAAATTTCAGTTAATATAATCACATCTGTAACATAAATTAACGTTCGCTACAAGGTTTTTAGCTTCTTTAAATGTAATGGGTTTAATTAATTTTTATAAGTGAAATCAAACTTGGCAAATGACATATTTTTATACGATGGCTTAAAAAAGTTGATCGTGGAAAATTTGTAATACTTATAAATGCAGAGTTGCAAAGACGTGAATTAAATGCGAAAGTAAATAAAACGACATTAAGAAAGCAACGCGTTTTACTTTAAAATATGTCATTATTGCCGGAGCATATTTATATCTGTTGGTTGCATAATCAATATTTACCGGAGAATTATGAAATAAATATTCGATATGCGATTTATATAAACAGCGTTTATGTGCTATAAAATTTGCATTATAAAATTTTATTGTCCCATACATAACGCAAAATTTAGTAATCGTAAATAAATTGTAGTAGGCAAAGTCTAGTATTTTAATGAATATTATACATGTCCATAACAGATAGCAAGTAAAGGGCATTAGTTCTTTGTCGGTCATACTTAAAATAACTGAACTGAAATCATTGTTTTATTACAAAAAAACTCAGTGCTGTGTTTTCATCGTTGTGAAACTGTACGATAGACTATCTCCATTTCAGTCGCTATCAACCCCACAAAAATCCAATGTTGTTAGATCAGGTGACCGAGTTGGCCATCTGACAACACCATTAGTATCAATTCATCTTTCTTGAAATGTACGGTTTATAATTTAAAAAAGTGCCAGTATTATGTGCTGGCGCGCCATCTGCATTAATTGCTCTGGAACATTATTATTAACTGAGGTAAATCATTTCTTGAAAAATGTAAATATCGTGGACCAGTTGATGTATCACAGGTAGATATTATCTGTGTTGGAATAATTCTCGTTAATTGTTATTATACAAACTTAAGGGCATTTTTAATTCTCATTATTTAGCTGCTTTGGATTTTTAACATCTACGAAAGTATCGGGGATATCCGAAAACGCATCCCAAGCTTCCCAACACTAGTTCTTTCCATGGAAAGGAAGAAGTGGTACATGTAAACAGAATTTGGTACTGGAAAAAATCTGAAATATGTCTTGTCAGAATATCGCCAATGAACTTAAAAATATATCTTGCCCTTTCCCTTCGTTGAATAAATGAATGAATGAAGTTTATTTATCTCAAGGATATTACTTGTTACAGTGTTGTTTAAATAATACAAATAAGTTGAATAATACAGACTTATATTAAGTCTACAGTCTTCCAGGTTTACTGATTGAAATCATTTTCAGCATAATATATCAACGTATCATCTGCAAAAAAGGTGGATTTTACATTTTTCCAAAATATTCCCGAGATCATTGATATACAGTATAAACAGCAGCGGTCCGTGGACGCTTCTTTGAGGCACCCCAAAATTATTTACAATAGGTTCGGATTTATTATCATTCATTTTAATTATTTGTTTACGATTTGAGAGATAACTCTCAAACCAATGCAGCACCGTATTTGAAAAGTCATATGCTTTTAATTTTAATAATAGTATTTGCCCATCAATCGTTTCGAAAGCCATTTTAAGATCTATAAATACTGCAAATATTCCTGTTCCCGGTTTTCTTAGTTGTTGTTTTCTTTCAGATATTATGAACTGTAAAGCAGTTTCTCGCAGGAATGTTTACCTCGAAAGCCCGATTGATAAGTACGCAATATATTATATGAATTTATATATTGCATTACTTGATTGAACACTACCAATTCAAGTTATTTTTCACAAAAGGGAAGCATATTTATGAATCTCTAATACTCTGCTAACTTAGAATTTGGAATTTCAGGTACTGGTCCTTTTGTGGGCGTCTTAAAACATCCGGAAAAATACCTTTTCCAAGACTTAGGTTGATACATTTAGTAAGGGATACGTGTTTTTTATTAATTCCTTTCCTATCTCATATGTACTGTATTTTCTTGCTTGGTTACTTACTGTTTTATTTAGATTTGTCAACGAAATCAAACCAGAAGGAGATATAGTTGAAATGTGCTTCTAGAGGGCAGAATATTAAAACATAACTTTTCAGTCGCAAACCTCTCTATAAAATCCTTATTTTACTATAAGGAACGTAACCAGACTGCAACCAACAGCTACTCTCTGGGTTATGTGCCCCGCCGAGCGCTGAATTACAAGTTACAAGCCTGGCGCGTTAAGTGTAATAATTACATACTACCAATAGAACGCTAATGCTAATAGTCAAAGGACACTCGTGTCGGTCGTCACATGCCTACCTTCCACTGACGAGAACCAACAGCTTAAAACGGTAGTCTGCAAATGGTGTTGGACGACTGACACGAGAGCTCCTTTCAGTAGGATCAGTCTTTCGGTTGATGTTTGTTGCAATCGAAGCATTAGCGTTCTGTTGGTAATATGCAATTATTACACTTGCTTGTAACTTGTAATTAAGCGCTCGGCGGGGCACATAACCCAGAGAGTAGTTGTTGGTTGCAGTGTGGTTACGTTCCTTATAGTAAAATAAGGATTATATAGATGAGTTTGCGACTGAAAAATTGTGTTTTAAAAGGAGATATGACGCAGTCCATTTTAGATATTGCTTTTAGAACACACTCTTCGTCAACAATCTTTACACCAATGCTAACGATCACATCCTCTATACTGCCCACATAATAAGTGTTAAGTATATTAGTAATTTCGTCTATATCATCATATTCAACTCCATTACAATTTAATATATTTAGCGAGGTTGGACTTTTTTTTATTATTACCTATTAATTGCTTTAAGTTTGCCTACATTTGTCTAGGATTCTTTTTTGTGTTGTCAATGCTTTGTCATAATAATTACATATAGTAGTTTCTATTTTTTACTAAGGCATTTCTCTCTCGTTTATATGTATTCCAGTCTTATTTCCCTTTTGTATATAGAAATTTTTTATGAACTTCATTTTTGTTTTGTATTGCTTCTTTATATTCATTGTTAATCCCTAAATTCTTTTTTTGTTTAACTTTGTTTAAATGCAGCAACCATAGTAAGAGCCTCAACTATATTATTAATAAATCGTGGTGATACATTTGCTACTACCATAGCCCCATTGTTTTTCTATCAATATGTTTGTCATCTCATCATAATTTATTTTTTATCGAATGTTTCTTGTGACAGTTTTATTTTTTCCTGTTTGCATTAATTCAATTTGTACAACTGAATGGTTTGCTATTGAATAATTTTTCCTACAAATACATTTAATATAGGGTCATTACTTATTACAAGATCTATTAAACTACTTGTTGTATTTGTAACCCTAGTGGTCTTTTACAAATTGTTTACAACCAAAGTTTTCTAGTAATATTTGGAGATTTTTCTTTACAGAGCTAGTCTTTTTCCAGTTAATGTTAAAGGCTCCTAAAATTATTGTTTAATTTTTTTTTTAATAGCAAGGTGGAGTGGAGCCATCCGTTAAGTTTTTCTATAAATTCATTTGGATTACTGCTAGGCGATCTATATAATAATATAACAACTCAACATTAACAGACATTTAAAAATTTTAATTCAATAGCTAGTACTCAGGATATTTTTTCATAAGCTAACATTCTTATATTGTAAGCTCTAATATTATTTTTAATGTGAATTTGTACTCTCCCCGTATATTTACTACTTGAATTGCAGCGGATTAAATTATATCCTATTTTTAATTCATCATCAGTAAAATCGTCTGTTATGCACGTTTCAGTAGTGCATACACGGGTTATGATACATACCACTTCTTCCTTCTTTCAGAAATGAGAAAGTGTTGGAAAGCTTGGAATTTCTCTTCAGATGTCATTGCCAATTTCACAGATTTGGTTAAAAATCCAAACCGGCCAAATTAAAAATGCTCTCAAAGTTTACAATGACAATTTACGATAAGTAATCCGATATAAATAATATCGACATATAGCATATCAAATGTAGTTATTCACAAAGAAAAAACCTATCCATCTATATATCTATAATTCATAGGCTTTAAGATATCAATGATTTAAGTATAATTTATTCCTTCCTGTTCTCACTTAACTATTAAATATTAAAATGAATAAAATAAAATTATTCTGTTTCGACCTTGATTTGAAAAATATTTACTTATTTAAAATATCCATTCAAAATACAACATAAAATAATTTAAATCTACTTATAAACTACAAATTTTGTATCATTACCATGAATGTGACTGACAATGATGTATAATAATTATATGCAGCACCTACACTAGCTAACATATAAATAAATTCGTCATATCTTCATTTGCTACCTTGATATTTGTTCACTAAAGTAGCATATTACAGTAAATTCATATTTTTTATGACTGAATTATACCACCCAGTGTTGGTGGGTGGTTTTTATATGACACAACGGTCTCTAAAAATTTTTTAATATTGGAAGATCTAGCAATTTATATATTATCTTTGTAAATATCTAATGATGGATGCCACCTCCGTGTTTAATATCTGTATATTTTAGAATCATATAAGACTGATTTATTCTGCAACAAAATATCAATGGCCGCAGACACAAAAGAGTTGTTTATGCAACAAGTGTGTAAACTGGTACTTTTTTCACGAAAAGGCATTTTCTAGGCGGATTGCGTGCAACATTTTTTAAGGTGGGCATATCCAATAGAGAGAGAGAGAGAGAGAGAGAAAGAGATCTGATAAGGAAATATTTATTATTTTTGGTCATAACTTTTTTTTTTAATACATATATTGGTAAAGAAAAGTATAGGACTACCTAAGTAGTAATATGAAAGGTGTAGTGATATGAATTTTCACTCAATAGTTTCAGTTGTTTGCAAAATTAATTTTAAAAATTATGTCAATCTTCGTAGTGCCTAAATTTAAATCTAACTATTTCGCATATATTTGAAATTATTGAGTCAAAATTTATAACACTACTCTAGTTCTACATAGGTAATCTTATAGTTTGTTTGCAATATATGTTTTAGAATAAAAAGTTATGGTCAAAAACAGTAAACATTTCCCTATCGGATCTCTCTCTCTTTGATATGGCGATCTTAAGAGATTTCTTAAGCGAGAACTTATTACTAATATTGTGTCAAACTTTGACTGAATTCAACAACAAACAAATAAGAAGAGCATAAACAAGAAATTCATGAATTATGTAAGCCCTCAACTCTAAAATCAATCAAAATCAATATCAGGATATTTAGGAATGTCTGGAAATTGTAACAGACAAATGCTCAAATTGCGTAAAACCGATCTAGGTATCACAAGTTTTCTCTAATATTCAAATTTCATTATTTCATTTTCAATATTCAAATCATAATGTATTCTTTATACATAAATCTGACAAACTTTTTATTCATATGAGTAGAAAAGCTGTAAGAGTTTTGGACCAAAAGTCTGTGTATTTTCTTACGGAGATTCATTTTGCAGAATTTTTATTCTAGACCAAGAGAATGGCCTGTATTCGGGATCTTTAAGAAATCACATCAAAATCTGATTGAAACCAGAGAACATATTTTACAGCAGTATACTTAAAGGTTGGTAAGCTATAGAAAGACGATAATTAATCGGGCATCTTGCGTGATTATTTATACCGACTAAATTTCAGACATTGAATCAAAACAAACAATTTAATTTAATAAACAATATGTGGTACATGCAGGATGGAACCCCAGCACATTAGAAGTAGGTAATCATTTAAATATGCACTATCCACATTACTGTATCGGTCGAGGAAGTGAATTTCCTTGGCCATCTCGTAGTCCTGACCTCAATCGTTTGGATTTTTACTTTTGAAGCTGCTGTAAATTGTGAAGCTGTGGAAATTATTAGGGATAACAGAGAGTCATTATTTAAAGTTAGACAGTCTCTAAATAAACGTTTTAAAAAATCTATCGATGTTAATGGTGGTCATGTTGAACATTTATTTTAGTAGGTATTATACATTTTAAAGTTGTTCTTATTATTGTTCTAGTTCTTATTTTATTATTTGTGATACATTGTTTACCATTTTGAATTTAATTATTTATGCCTACTAGTTAAAAGTGTATCATTATTTGTTTTGTTTTAATGTCTGAAATTTTAAGCTGTTAAACTCCATGCAAAGAATTGCCACGTAAACGGTATTAGCTACACAGAAAAAATATTTACAACTAAAGATTGCAGAATTCTGCCGCGAAAATAATTTTTTAAATTCATCATTAATAAATGATGGAGGAAAAATTTACGGCCCTTTAACACATTAAACATAGCGTACGTAGCGCCCTCTAGGAGCTAGACGAAATTTGAAGGTGTGTTATGAGTTCCCACCACAAATAACCCTCACCCACCAATTTTCATGATAATATGTTAAAAAATCATTAAATTACAAAGGAAAATAAAAAATTTAATTTTAACTCTAACAACCTGTATCTTTTTACCTATAAACATTTCATCAAGGCATTATTGGCTAAATCTTAATGTTTCGACTCCTACTATCTACAGTTAAGTGTTGTACCATTATTTATGAATCACCCTCTATATTTATGAACATGTGAATGTGCAGATGTGTACATATAGTCGAAGGCCTTGAACAGGGCAAGCACACAGCCTTAATACTGTGTGACGTCTCCAGGGCCTTCGACTGTGTCTCTCATGTTATTCTTTTACAAAAATTAAATTATTACGGTATAAGAGATTTAGCCCTCGCTCTTTTTAGTTCGTACTTATCAAACAGGGTTCAGTGTGTCAGTTTTGATAATGTCTCGTCTAATTTTGAGGTTGTAAAGCATGGTGTCTCCCAGGGTTCAACCTTGGGGCCATTACTGTTCATCATTTATATCAGTGATATATGTAATTTCCCTTTACCTAGTAATTGTGTTCTATTTGCAGACGACACAACATTAATTTGTTCAGATAATAATTTTAATGATTTAAAAGACACATCGAGAGCCTATGAAAAACGAGCCCAAGAGTGGTTTTCAAGTAATAGGCTTATGTTGATGAGGACAAGACTCAAAAGCTATTCCTTTCTACCAATAATAAATTTGTTAATGGAGATAATGTTAATTTGCTTGGCATAGTCATTGATGATCGACTGAATTAATAAAGACATAAATTATGCAATATAACCTTTTTAATTAGACAACTAAAAGTCACACTTCATATAAGCACTTTAAGAATGACTTATTTTTCACTTTTCCATTCTCAAATAAGTTATGGCATTTTGTTATGGGGAACTCTAGTTTTGCCAGCAAAAGAAAATGGTTAGGATAATAGCTAAAGCTGACTACAGAGAACATTGTCGACCTTTGTTTATTACGTTAGAAATTACCCTACCATCACTTCATATTTATTCTGTTTTGCTTGAAATTCACAAAAATAATAATCATTACACAAAACAATCAAATTTACACAATTATAGTACTAGGAATGCAAATCTATTAAGAGCTCCTTGCTTTAAACTGTCAAGGCGCAAAAGAACTCGTTAAACTTAAAGCTTTATAATAAATTACCGTCACACATTAAATCTTTAAATGACCACCAATTTAAAAAATATATATGAAACTCCATGTTACAGCACTGTTTCTATACAATAGATGAGTAGGTGAGGAATGAAAGGGGTTCGGTTCAGGAGCAGGAGCAGTGTTCAGTTTAGGGGTGGGGGTCGGTTCGGTTCAGGAGGAGGAGCAGTGTTCAGTTTAGTGGTGGGGGTCGGTTCGGTTCAGGAGCAGGAGCAGTGTTCAGTTTAGTGGTGGGGGTCGGTTCGGTTCGGGAGCCGGAGCAATGTTCAGTTTAGTGGTGGGGAGTAATTAGAGTGATGAGATGTAAGTACGGTGGTGGGAGGTAATTAGACTAATATGATGTAATTAGAGTGGTGGGAGGTAATTAAGGGGCGGGGGCTTAGGGGATGGGGCGTTAGAGGGCGGGGCCTATGAAAGGTGGTGGTGGGGGGCAATTAGGATGGTAATTAGATTAGTGAGAAGTAATTAAAGTGGCGTGATGTAATTGTGGTGGTGGGGGGCAATTAGATTAGTAAGAAGTAATTAAAGTGGTGTGATGTAATTGTAGTGGTGGGAGGTAATTAGTGGAATGATGGGTAATTAGAGTGGTGGGAGGTAATTAGTGGAATGATGGGTAATTAGAGTGGTGGGAGGTAATTAGAATGGTGTGATGTAATTGTAGTGGTGGGGGGTAACTAGAGTGGCCTGATGTAATTGTGGTGGTGGGGGGCAATTAGATTAATAAGAAGTAATTAAAGTGGTGTGATGTAATTGTAGTGGTGGGGGGCAATTAAAGTGGTGGGTGGTAATTAAAGTCGTGTGGTGTAATTGTAGTGGTGGGAGGTAATTAGAGTGATGTGATGTAATTGTGGTGGTGGGGGACAATTAGATTAATAAGAAGTAATTAAAGTGGTGTGATGTAATTGTAGTGGTGGGAGGTAATTGTAGTGGTGTGATGTAATTGTAGTGGTGGGGGGCAATTAAAGTGGTGGATGGTAATTAAAGTCGTGTGGTGTTATTGTAGTGGTGGGGGGGGGGGGTTAATTGGAGTGGTATGGTAATTAGAGTGGTGGGTGGCAATTATAGTGGTGGGAGGTAATTAAAGTCGTGTGATGTAATTGTAGTGGTGGGGGGCAATTAGTGTGGTGGGGGTAAATATGGTGGTGGGGGGCAATTAGTGTGGTGGGGGTAATTAGAATGGTGGGAGGTAATTAAAGTACTGTGGTAATTAGAGGACAATTACAGGTAATTTAAGTAAAAATAAAGGTAATTGCAGTAAAAATAATGGTGATTAAAGCAATTATGGTCAATCCATCCGTCTAGCCGTTCGTATGCAGACAGTTAAATAATTCTCTATTATGTTGTATTGTCTTATTGCACTTTGTATTTTTTTTACGATGAGATAACAAACATTCATTCATGATTATATACCTAACCACTTTATTTACCTGCCTTATCCTTATGCTGATAAACAATTGCGACCTATCTGTCTTATCTTTATGTCGATTTTTACCTGTCTTATCTTTAGGGACATCTGTCTTATCCTATGCTGATTTATGAGATGTACATTTACGACCTGCCTGTCTTATCCAATGAGATTTTTATCAGTGAATTTGTGAAAGGGGACATTTGCATTGTTATTTCAGTACATGCAGCGTACCCTCTTTATGGCTTTTGTGTACTTAACATCTTGACATCACAAGTGAGGAGAACGTGTAGCTGTTTATTTTAGTTTTTATTTTTTAGAATTGGAACACATGATTTACATTTTCTTATATTATTTATTACCTATTCTGTCACATTACTATTTTCATACTATTTATTACCTATTCTACTACATTACTAACTAATTGTCTTTTTATTTTATCTTGCACCAAAAAATCCACCTTGAACTGATCCATCCAATGCATTATAGGTCAAGTAGGCATCGTGAAGTATAAGTTCAGGGAACTTTGTTTTTCGTGTCTCAAACTCTGTTATTATGTCAACTCTATAGTGTGGTAATAATTAGAATGGTGGGAGGTAATTGTATTCTTCTGATCATGCGTGGTGAGAGTGACTACTAATATAAATAGAATGCTTCTGCATCACACAATTAAAACCTATCGTCGATAAGTCAAGAGCTAGCAAGTGAATGTTGTGCAACCATCCGACAGTAAACAATAATAAATTGACAATATATTTTCATCATCACATTTTGTGTAAGTTGATAAAAAAAAATTATCCTTTCTGAATATGTATGGTTAATATGTTTGTTTTATTTTATTTATTTTTTTATTTTAGTCCAACTGACAATGTGGATTCAATATTCAGCTCAACGGTGGGTACGGGCAGAAGACATTAAATCGGCCATTGAAAGGTTGTCTTGTGAACTGAGTGACTTAATCAAGGATTTGCAGCATTCATTAGTTTATGATACAAATGTCTTCTACGATATTGAAGAAACTGAACGCATTGAAAAAGATTGCAGGACGTATGCTGCTGGTGCAAATCTATGTTACAAATATTCACGAGGCTTTTTAAATTTGGACGAATTTTGTGAGCATATGATTAGAATAGAATTAAGACACTTTCTATATGACTTAGTGAAGTACCTGCCTAAGGAACTTATTGAAAAATATCAACTGGACCAGTCTGATGGTGATACGGGCAGTTAAATAATTCTCTATATTGTATTTATTGTTAGATATAAATAATTATTATATTGTCATATTGCACAATTATAGTATCTTAAAAAAATTTCTTTGTATTTTCATATATTATGGTGAGGTTAGAAATAAAACAAATATTAAAATAATGCATGTATTTCATTACCTATCTTGATTACATAACTAAGAGGTATACCTTAATAAACCTAAAGAGTTTTTATTCCAATTTTACATTTAAATCTATGATATATTTTGTAAAGAAAGTGAACATTGCAAGAGCATAATGACAATAATTATTATTAAGAAGCCAGTATACAGTACCGAACACGGTAGCTCGGGTAATACCATCACCATCTATTAGACCCTACAATAGTGTACCTAAAGTGTGTTTACTTTAAGCAGAAATCCGCCTTACCTTAAATTTACTTCATCTTATGTAGTTTCAAAACCTCATGAGCTTTGCCTTCATATGCAAAGATACATAACTTCGGCCATCGCGTCGGTCGGCTCAATTACATGAATACTGATCTCCGGTTTTGTGTTGTTTTAAATATTGTTTAAAGACTATATGCATACTACTGTATTAGTATTAATCACTATAATTGAAACATATAAGTAATTTATTTTGTCAAACTTATGTAACGAGGTATATGGTAGATAACTGAGTAAATGTTTTCAAAATGTACTCATAACGGGCGCATTTCATGGGGGTTTTGAAAGTACTCTACACGTTCAAACAAAGTTAGGAATTAGAAAAGAGTATATTTATGCCATTTAGTTTGATACCTGGTAGACGACGCATAAAGTGATAATAGTATGTGGTGTATATTGTCTTGGACTATGTTTTCAATATGTAGGGTTAGAATTACTATCCCGTCGAAGTCTAGAAAATAAATTATTAAAGGTTTTAAGTATCAACTAAATTCGTGTACATCAAGGCAATTTGATTAGTATTGAGAGCTCGTTACATTGGTACGTGTTTATTTATGCCTACGCACGCCTGTGTTATTTTACACCACCACGTACATTACTCCTTAAAATCGGAGACATTAGAAATTTAGATTGTTGAAATGGCGAACAAAATAATGGGGTCTCATAAGCCCCTCCTATCTATTGGAAACAAAGAAAACGTATATGTTTACAAATAATTTATTTAAAAATAATGAAGTTATCTTCAACGAAGTCGCGAACGGCGTTATCGGTAAAGAGAATTTCATCTGTTATAATAATTTTATAATAGTTTTTTTACTTAACATTTACTAACATAATTTTGTACTTGTCATTATTGTGCTCTAACATCAGTTTTGTAACATTCTTAGTAAATAGTTTTAAATGACCAGAGGTTTTAATTTCACTGGGTAAAACATTGCATAAGCGTAAACAATCACTAAACGTACGCTTTTTTTATAATTTTCAATAGATCCCACTGGATAATTGTGCAATTTAGCTCTTAACTAAGAAAGGTGATTAAGATAGGTGTACTCGATTTTTTGTCTATTTTATACATTAAAACGCTAGCAAAACTTTACTGATATGCTTGTGAAAAATAACAAAATAAATGAAAATTACTAAACTAGAATACAAACGTGCATAAATTTAAGTACCTCTGCTGTACTTTAGGCTAGAATTAGAAGGACAAGAACCATAACAAACAATAATTACAAGGCGGCTCTCTTTACGGTCTGTAAAAAAGTTTGCATTTAACGAGTAAAGAGAATTTACTCAATAACTCCAAATCTAAAATGTTATACTTCACTTAACACCCATTTACAATTTGATTTTGTATGTACTTCTTTATATTTACTATTTAAATCCATAATTAGAGGGCAATAAGTATATATCTAACTCGCCAACAGAGGTACCTCATATTAATGGCATTTCAAAGCCGTCCATGACTACTGGTTCACTGCTGTCAATCTTAAGTATTTTTAATTTGTTAATGTATTGCATTGTACTATATTTTTATCCTTTTACCTTCGTAAAGATATGGTAGTACTTTATACCACGAAACCAGTAGCCGCCTATTATAGAGTTTGTGAGGTAAAAGACCTTTAAATTTTTCTAATTTCGAACCTATAAAAAATTGTACCTACCCGTAATTTCGTTTTAAGTTGCATTTAAAATCGCATATAATGACAGGTAACAATGTAACAGTTGGGATTCTCTGTTGTTAAATCCTAACATATGAGATCTGTTTACTGCCAGGCAGTGCCAGGCGGTAGATAGAATATCCTTGAAATCAAATAACAATGTTTACGTATCTGTTTGCGGTCAAAAATTTACTATAACAAATAATCTACGTCGACACTAGAGATTTAGCTGTAATGTAAATTCGCAACAAAACGTTACATTTATGTCAAATTTATGTAATAATACGAAAAATAAGTTAAGTAAAAATTTGTTGCTCCGCATAAACGACAGCCACTTACAAAAAGCTATGTACTATGTGATGGAGTCGACGTGATCGCGCAAAACAAATAAAAATATATATCATTTACAAAACACCTTATATGCACGACTATGTTGGTAGGCAGAGTGAACTGAGAAAGACGTCTGATATACTTATAATATATGAATTGAAATGGGAAAGAAAAAAAATGGCTTTATATATCCCATCCTATCTACGGAAACCATAGAAAACGCAAGTGTTTAGAAATAATTTATTTAAAAAATGAAGTTCTACAACAAATGAAGTATGAAGTCCTAAAAAGCATGTGTTATAATTTTAGATCAGAATAGATTTTTTATTTAGCGTAAGCTATTCACAATAGTAATATAATTTTGTACCTAGTCATTATTGTGTTGTAACATCTATTGTATATAGTTTTGTAAAACGTAGGAGCGTAAACAATCACTAAAAGTTGACAATTTTTATAGTTTTCAGCTGATCTCACCGGATAATTGTGCAATTTAGCTAGGTAGACACTAGATTTTTGTCAATTCTATATATTAAAACGTTAGCACATCAATTTCAGGAAATTTTATAGATGAATTCCTGGCAGATTTAATAAAAAGTTATTATAGCCGCTAATTAATACTAAGTCAATTAATTTAATATGGTAATTACTTTTACACAATTAATATCGATATAATATGCTAATTTATCGCTCAATTAAATCCATTATTGTATATTGCATTAAAAATAGCTTCTTTTTCTGTTCTATGTACTTTCAAAATTTTTAACTGTATCGAGACTGCCAATATAGAGGTCGATGTAAGTACTATTTACAATAGGTATATGAAAGACATAGTGTCTACACTAATAGATCTTGAAAGATAAGACTCTCATGCTACCTATATAAGTAACGAATCTTGGAAATAAATAAATAACACAGAAATTAGACAACCCCCAATTCCAGAAGCCAGAGCTAGTGCGATTGCCCTATCGACCAGACCAGACAAATACATTTATATATAGAACAACGTTGATTGTGCGGCATATAAACTAATGTTAGTATTATTAGAAAAGCAATCTAAGACGACGAGACAAATATAAACTTAGTATATACCTACATAAATCTTTTTACACAAAAAGTTTACTAAAATGGGTCAGCAAAAGGTAGTTTATAACAAACCAATTTATGTGGGTTTTTGCATCTTGGAATTGTCAAAGACGGTATTGTACAACGCGATCAAAGAGAGTTTGGGGATAAGACGTCTCTTTTATACTGTGATACTGATAGTTTGATTCTAAAAATAATGACAGAAAATTTGTATGACTTTATACTAGATAACCGGGACAAATTCGATACTTCAAATTATCAAGAAGGAAATATATTTGATATCCCGAAGGATCCATCAATTTCAGGAAATTTTTATAGTTCAAAGATAAGATTATATGTGGTATCAATGTCTAACTGACTCTTCAAATAGTAATTTTGTACTATATTGTTTCGATTGGTTGAGAATAATTTTAATAAAGCGCTTTTGAATTATGTTTTAATTTATCTAAAGTCGTATCATAGGTCGATCCCCCAAATGACTATTCCATTTTTATTATTGATTCAATCAATGCCTTGAAAACGTTAATTGTGGTTTTTTGTATTAAAGATGTTTCGGATCTAATAAAATTTATGTAATAATTTACATAATTTGTTATTCAGAAATCTATGTGTTGATGTCACTTTAAAAACTGGAAGTGGATACCTAAATACTTCATTTGGTCTGTTATCTCTATAAATTTGCCGCAATTACAAATTAATATGTTGTTGCAGTCATGCTATGTGATATTTATATTGGTTTGACCCATTGTATTCGGCGAGAAAGTGATATATTTTGTTTTTTGTATTCAAGGACAATAAGTTCGAATTTGGCCATTACCATTGCTTGTTTAATGTTTACGACTTCTAAAATCACGTAGTCATAAATTTTTATGCCATAAAATTCTTTAATTGTCTACCTTTGACAACCGGGCTCATCCATTTAAAAGTACAATGGTGTTATCTTTAGTAAATCCTTAGATGCTAATCTGTAATTTAGATACACATTTTTTTATAGACACGTATCGTTTTACCATAGAAGAACTTTTTAACTTATGGCTCCAAGAGGACATTAAAAAAAGAGGTGAAGTACTCATGACTTTTTGATTACGTGAATATACAGATTAATAAAAATATTGATTCCACCCATGAACAAAGAATTCGGGGGAAATTACGTCATTTGCTGCCTGTAATACTGACACTAATAAATTATTATCTAATTGTGATAAATAACAATATTTACAAGAATTTTTTCTCTTCTATTATATCTAACTCAATAAATTGTCCTTCTGTTTAAGACATATCTGTATAAATATTATTTTATTTACTAGGTCTTTAGGATTTAACTCCGCCATTGCTGCGAGTAATACATCTAACTTATCGTTTTCCACAGAACTATGCTCAACATCATTTATGGCAGCCATTAACCGCCGCATGTTTTGTTCTGATTCGGTTTTAAAAAAATTGTATATCAGAGCGACCCCACGGTAAAGCCTTTGTTGTAATGGGAATAAGAAAACGTTTATCGTCGTGGTAAGACAAAGCTACTTTATTCTTCATTCCTGTATAAATATCATGCAAAACGCTGCGAAACGTGTTCATTTTTCTAAATACTACACCACCTTTTTCAACAATTTGTCTGTAATCATGTGCCGATAGCTCTTTTTGAATAACTAATCTTTTCACGCCTTTGGCTTTCTTTAGTTCTTTACCTACAGATCGTACGTGATATGCTTTTGCTCCGGTACCATAAAACTTATTATTGGATCTGCCGGGAATTCATCTTTAAAATTTCCTGAAATTGATGGATCCTTCGGGATATCAAATATATTTCCGTCTTGATAATTTGAAGTATCGAATTTGTCCCGGTTATCTAGTATAAAGTCATACAAATTTTCTGTCATTATTTTTAGAATCAAACTATCAGTATCACAGTATAAAAGAGACGTCTTATCCCCAAACTCTCTTTGATCGCGTTGTACAATACCGTCTTTGACAATTCCAAGATGCAAAAACCCACATAAATTGGTTTGTTATAAACTACCTTTTGCTGACCCATTTTAGTAAACTTTTTGTGTAAAAAGATTTATGTAGGTATATACTAAGTTTATATTTGTCTCGTCGTCTTAGATTGCTTTTCTAATAATACTAACATTAGTTTATATGCCGCACAATCAACGTTGTTCTATATATAAATGTATTTGTCTGGTCTGGTCGATAGGGCAATCGCACTAGCTCTGGCTTCTGGAATTGGGGGTTGTCTAATTTCTGTGTTATTTATTTATTTCCAAGATTCGTTACTTATATAGGTAGCATGAGAGTCTTATCTTTCAAGATCTATTAGTGTAGACACTATGTCTTTCATATACCTATTGTAAATAGTACTTACATCGACCTCTATATTGGCAGTCTCGATACAGTTAAAAATTTTGAAAGTACATAGAACAGAAAAAGAAGCTATTTTTAATGCAATATACAATAATGGATTTAATTGAGCGATAAATTAGCATATTATATCGATATTAATTGTGTAAAAGTAATTACCATATTAAATTAATTGACTTAGTATTAATTAGCGGCTATAATAACTTTTTATTAAATCTGCCAGGAATTCATCTATAAAATTTCCTGAAATTGATGTGCTAACGTTTTAATATATAGAATTGACAAAAATCTAGTGTCTACCTAGCTAAATTGCACAATTATCCGGTGAGATCAGCTGAAAACTATAAAAATTGTCAACTTTTAGTGATTGTTTACGCTCCTACGTTTTACAAAACTATATACAATAGATGTTACAACACAATAATGACTAGGTACAAAATTATATTACTATTGTGAATAGCTTACGCTAAATAAAAAATCTATTCTGATCTAAAATTATAACACATGCTTTTTAGGACTTCATACTTCATTTGTTGTAGAACTTCATTTTTTAAATAAATTATTTCTAAACACTTGCGTTTTCTATGGTTTCCGTAGATAGGATGGGATATATAAAGCCATTTTTTTTCTTTCCCATTTCAATTCATATATTATAAGTATATCAGACGTCTTTCTCAGTTCACTCTGCCTACCAACATAGTCGTGCATATAAGGTGTTTTGTAAATGATATATATTTTTATTTGTTTTGCGCGATCACGTCGACTCCATCACATAGTACATAGCTTTTTGTAAGTGGCTGTCGTTTATGCGGAGCAACAAATTTTTACTTAACTTATTTTTCGTATTATTACATAAATTTGACATAAATGTAACGTTTTGTTGCGAATTTACATTACAGCTAAATCTCTAGTGTCGACGTAGATTATTTGTTATAGTAAATTTTTGACCGCAAACAGATACGTAAACATTGTTATTTGATTTCAAGGATATTCTATCTACCGCCTGGCACTGCCTGGCAGTAAACAGATCTCATATGTTAGGATTTAACAACAGAGAATCCCAACTGTTACAGTGTTACCTGTCATTATATGCGATTTTAAATGCAACTTAAAACGAAATTACGGGTAGGTACAATTTTTTATAGGTTCGAAATTAGAAAAATTTAAAGGTCTTTTACCTCACAAACTCTATAATAGGCGGCTACTGGTTTCGTGGTATAAAGTACTACCATATCTTTACGAAGGTAAAAGGATAAAAATATAGTACAATGCAATACATTAACAAATTAAAAATACTTAAGATTGACAGCAGTGAACCAGTAGTCATGGACGGCTTTGAAATGCCATTAATATGAGGTACCTCTGTTGGCGAGTTAGATATATACTTATTGCCCTCTAATTATGGATTTAAATAGTAAATATAAAGAAGTACATACAAAATCAAATTGTAAATGGGTGTTAAGTGAAGTATAACATTTTAGATTTGGAGTTATTGAGTAAATTCTCTTTACTCGTTAAATGCAAACTTTTTTACAGACCGTAAAGAGAGCCGCCTTGTAATTATTGTTTGTTATGGTTGTTGTCCTTCTAATTCTAGCCTAAAGTACAGCAGAGGTACTTAAATTTATGCACGTTTGTATTCTAGTTTAGTAATTTTCATTTATTTTGTTATTTTTCACAAGCATATCAGTAAAGTTTTGCTAGCGTTTTAATGTATAAAATAGACAAAAAATCGAGTACACCTATCTTAATCACCTTTCTTAGTTAAGAGCTAAATTGCACAATTATCCAGTGGGATCTATTGAAAATTATAAAAAAAGCGTACGTTTAGTGATTGTTTACGCTTATACAATGTTTTACCCAGTGAAATTAAAACCTCTGGTCATTTAAAACTATTTACTAAGAATGTTACAAAACTGATGTTAGAGCACAATAATGACAAGTACAAAATTATGTTAGTAAATGTTAAGTAAAAAAACTATTATAAAATTATTATAACAGATGAAATTCTCTTTACCGATAACGCCGTTCGCGACTTCGTTGAAGATAACTTCATTATTTTTAAATAAATTATTTGTAAACATATACGTTTTCTTTGTTTCCAATAGATAGGAGGGGCTTATGAGACCCCATTATTTTGTTCGCCATTTCAACAATCTAAATTTCTAATGTCTCCGATTTTAAGGAGTAATGTACGTGGTGGTGTAAAATAACACAGGCGTGCGTAGGCATAAATAAACACGTACCAATGTAACGAGCTCTCAATACTAATCAAATTGCCTTGATGTACACGAATTTAGTTGATACTTAAAACCTTTAATAATTTATTTTCTAGACTTCGACGGGATAGTAATTCTAACCCTACATATTGAAAACATAGTCCAAGACAATATACACCACATACTATTATCACTTTATGCGTCGTCTACCAGGTATCAAACTAAATGGCATAAATATACTCTTTTCTAATTCCTAACTTTGTTTGAACGTGTAGAGTACTTTCAAAACCCCCATGAAATGCGCCCGTTATGAGTACATTTTGAAAACATTTACTCAGTTATCTACCATATACCTCGTTACATAAGTTTGACAAAATAAATTACTTATATGTTTCAATTATAGTGATTAATACTAATACAGTAGTATGCATATAGTCTTTAAACAATATTTAAAACAACACAAAACCGGAGATCAGTATTCATGTAATTGAGCCGACCGACGCGATGGCCGAAGTTATGTATCTTTGCATATGAAGGCAAAGCTCATGAGGTTTTGAAACTACATAAGATGAAGTAAATTTAAGGTAAGGCGGATTTCTGCTTAAAGTAAACACACTTTAGGTACACTATTGTAGGGTCTAATAGATGGTGATGGTATTACCCGAGCTACCGTGTTCGGTACTGTATACTGGCTTCTTAATAATAATTATTGTCATTATGCTCTTGCAATGTTCACTTTCTTTACAAAATATATCATAGATTTAAATGTAAAATTGGAATAAAAACTCTTTAGGTTTATTAAGGTATACCTCTTAGTTATGTAATCAAGATAGGTAATGAAATACATGCATTATTTTAATATTTGTTTTATTTCTAACCTCACCATAATATATGAAAATACAAAGAAATTTTTTTAAGATACTATAATTGTGCAATATGACAATATAATAATTATTTATATCTAACAATAAATACAATATAGAGAATTATTTAACTGCCCGTATCACCATCACACTGGTCCAGTTGATATTTTTCAATAAGTTCCTTAGGCAGGTACTTCACTAAGTCATATAGAAAGTGTCTTAATTCTATTCTAATCATATGCTCACAAAATTCGTCCAAATTTAAAAAGCCTCGTGAATATTTGTAACATAGATTTGCACCAGCAGCATACGTCCTGCAATCTTTTTCAATGCGTTCAGTTTCTTCAATATCGTAGAAGACATTTGTATCATAAACTAATGAATGCTGCAAATCCTTGATTAAGTCACTCAGTTCACAAGACAACCTTTCAATGGCCGATTTAATGTCTTCTGCCCGTACCCACCGTTGAGCTGAATATTGCATCCACATTGTCAGTTGGACTAAAATAAAAAAATAAATAAAATAAAACAAACATATTAACCATACATATTCAGAAAGGATAATTTTTTTTTATCAACTTACACAAAATGTGATGATGAAAATATATTGTCAATTTATTATTGTTTACTGTCGGATGGTTGCACAACATTCACTTGCTAGCTCTTGACTTATCGACGATAGGTTTTAATTGTGTGATGCAGAAGCATTCTATTTATATTAGTAGTCACTCTCACCACGCATGATCAGAAGAATACAATTACCTCCCACCATTCTAATTATTACCACACTATAGAGTTGACATAATAACAGAGTTTGAGACACGAAAAACAAAGTTCCCTGAACTTATACTTCACGATGCCTACTTGACCTATAATGCATTGGATGGATCAGTTCAAGGTGGATTTTTTGGTGCAAGATAAAATAAAAAGACAATTAGTTAGTAATGTAGTAGAATAGGTAATAAATAGTATGAAAATAGTAATGTGACAGAATAGGTAATAAATAATATAAGAAAATGTAAATCATGTGTTTCAATTCTAAAAAATAAAAACTAAAATAAACAGCTACACGTTCTCCTCACTTGTGATGTCAAGATGTTAAGTACACAAAAGCCATAAAGAGGGTACGCTGCATGTACTGAAATAACAATGCAAATGTCCCCTTTCACAAATTCACTGATAAAAATCTCGGTGGATAAGACAGGCAGGTCGTAAATGTACATCTCATAAATCAGCATAGGATAAGACAGATGTCCCTAAAGATAAGACAGGTAAAAATCGACATAAAGATAAGACAGATAGGTCGCAATTGTTTATCAGCATAAGGATAAGGCAGGTAAATAAAGTGGTTAGGTATATAATCATGAATGAATGTTTGTTATCTCATCGTAAAAAAAATACAAAGTGCAATAAGACAATACAACATAATAGAGAATTATTTAACTGTCTGCATACGAACGGCTAGACGGATGGATTGACCATAATTGCTTTAATCACCATTATTTTTACTGCAATTACCTTTATTTTTACTTAAATTACCTGTAATTGTCCTCTAATTACCACAGTACTTTAATTACCTCCCACCATTCTAATTACCCCCACCACACTAATTGCCCCCCACCACCATATTTACCCCCACCACACTAATTGCCCCCCACCACTACAATTACATCACACGACTTTAATTACCTCCCACCACTATAATTGCCACCCACCACTCTAATTACCATACCACTCCAATTACCCCCCCCCCACCACTACAATTACATCACACCACTACAATTACCTCCCACCACTACAATTACATCACACCACTTTAATTACTTCTTATTAATCTAATTGTCCCCCACCACCACAATTACATCACATCACTCTAATTACCTCCCACCACTACAATTACACCACACGACTTTAATTACCACCCACCACTTTAATTGCCCCCCACCACTACAATTACATCACACCACTTTAATTACTTCTTATTAATCTAATTGCCCCCCACCACCACAATTACATCAGGCCACTCTAGTTACCCCCCACCACTACAATTACATCACACCATTCTAATTACCTCCCACCACTCTAATTACCCATCATTCCACTAATTACCTCCCACCACTACAATTACATCACACCACTTTAATTACTTCTTACTAATCTAATTGCCCCCCACCACCACAATTACATCACGCCACTTTAATTACTTCTCACTAATCTAATTACCATCCTAATTGCCCCCCACCACCACCTTTCATAGGCCCCGCCCTCTAACGCCCCATCCCCTAAGCCCCCGCCCCTTAATTACCTCCCACCACTCTAATTACATCATATTAGTCTAATTACCTCCCACCACCGTACTTACATCTCATCACTCTAATTACTCCCCACCACTAAACTGAACATTGCTCCGGCTCCCGAACCGAACCGACCCCCACCACTAAACTGAACACTGCTCCTGCTCCTGAACCGAACCGACCCCCACCACTAAACTGAACACTGCTCCTCCTCCTGAACCGAACCGACCCCCACCCCTAAACTGAACACTGCTCCTGCTCCTGAACCGAACCCCTTTCATTCCTCACCTACTTAGATGAATTTCTAAATTCTACCCATCCAATGTAACTAAATCTTTTTTCTTTTTCGAAATTATTACTGTCCCATCAGCCTACTGGATTTATGACCTCGCTCGCCACGTTACTGACCCAATATTTTATATTTACCTATATTTTTATTACTTCATTATTGTTATGTATTCCTGTGTCACAGCACATCTTGCTTCTGCTCATTAGGATGCAGCTCCATGTATTTTATTTATACACTGTCATGTTTTATTTTTTTGTGAACTTCAGTGTTTGTTTATATACACTGTTATTTTCTAGACTTGCTACAAATGTACTTTTTAGATAAAGTAGTCAAATACACGATTCTATTCTATTCTATGTATATAGGATGGCTACTTTTTATATTGAACAGTGTCCAGAGATAGCAATACTATTCAATATAAAAAATAACCACCCTGTATATATCTTATTTTCGCCTCTATGATTGTCATTAAAACATTATACTTGTGTTAATTCCATCTAATGATTATTTTCCATATCTGTATCACGTGATGAAGTAATGAATAAACAGATTTGTAACACATAACTAAGTTAAAATGTTAATTTTTTTCTTTGTAAAAAATAATAATTGTGTTATGAACTACAAATAAAAGTTGTTATTTTTTTTTTTTTTTTTTTTTACAAAAAACCAGTCACCCTACTCTGTGGCTCCGACCCTCACATTATTATTATTATTATTATTAATCATCACAAAAATCGATTTCATCATGTTTCTGTGTTTTTGCGAGATTTGAACAGCTAATACCGAGCCACTAAAAATGATTTATTTTATAATTAATATTACAAAGCTATTTACAGTATTAAATTTTGCCACACTGATTTCCATCATATATTTGACAATAATCTTCTATTGTCAAATATCAGTTTCAATTACTTCAGCCGTCATCTATTCAGGGACATAATCATTACCTTATTAATAATATAACTATTTGATTAAATCGAACAGGTACAACATGACAATACTAGATAACCTATTACATGTTTTTAAAACTATGGTAAACAACAAGATTTTTAAAAATTTGATAACATCTCATTTCCCACAGAACTTCTGAGCTACTTAGCATAGGCATACATTATCGGATGACGTCTTTGCTTCAATAAACATGAAGTAATGAACCCAAGCTATTAGTTAATGATATTCCATCTAATTCTTCAAAAAATGTCAAATAAAAAACACCAGTTTTGCTTAAACTCATCATCATGTGGGTGCAAACATGTTAGGCAGACGATGAAAAAATTATGTACAAGAAATTTTTACGTATTTGGTCTGCCTTGCATATCAATAGGTAATAGGAAACTTTGCGTGGCGTTTTGTTAATAGAACGTGGAACAATAAAATGAAGTGAAAATACGCAACGAGTATCAGTTCTTAATAAATCTACTATATTTTCTCTCACCCTTTGCATAATATATGCATATGGCACAGTGTGCAGAAAATTTAGAATTAGAAGCTCAAAAAGAGGTTCTATAAAAGTATCAATTTTTTTGAAAATCACTACAAGATTACCTTAAAGATAAGAACTTTACTGTTATTTTTCATTTTGTTACCTCTAAGATAAAATTTCACATTTTCGTCGAATTAGTAATTTGAAAAAATAAGGAATTTGAATAGAATAGTGATAAAATCGAAAGATATGAAGTTTCTACATTGTGTTTCCTGAATTGTATGGCATTTTACGATATAAATTATATAGTACAACTTCATAGTTTGTTTTAAAAATTAAATACCGGGAAGGGCATTTAAGTTGACAAACGCGAATAACTTGAAATAAAGAATTTTCAATAATAATGTCTCAGGCAGAAGTTTCATCATTTCAAAAGCGGGATCTAATTGCTATATTTTTTTTTAAGTTTGGTGGAGGACTTCAAGGTCATCTGACGGTCAAATTTGTTCACGTTCTCGAGCTTAATAGAGAGAATTTCATATAGGTATATCTTGTTACTTACAGAAATCTTATAAAATGCTGTAAAGTATCTCCTCCAATTTTTATGGAGTTTTCATAAATAAGTTGATTTGTTTATTGGCAAAATGGTAACACGCAAAAGTTAAAATATCTTGGCAAATATGCATCACAGAAAAAAATTCCTCAAATTGTTCGCTTTTTCATATATTACTTTAATCGTATAAGAATATTTTATATTTGAAGTCTCTTTGCATGTCAAAACTAAATTTATTTATAACAATTTTTTTTCTGAATTGCAAAAAAACTTGTCAGAAATCGATATAAAAAATGTTTCTCTCATCTTAAAGTACCCTTGAAATGCTACTGTTTGAACTACCACGCACATTTCACAGCAGAATTTCACAAGGTATATATATATATATATATATATATATATATATATATATATATATATGTGAAAAATACTAGGTTCTCGGGTTGAACCGCGTCTGAGATTGTTAATGTCTCGACGTTTCGGCTCCTGTTTTGGAGCCATTTTCAAGAGAAAAAGTCAGTCAAGAAAAAATTGTCAAAGAAAATAATGCTAGGAGTTCGTGGAATTGGTTCGATTCCGGGGCTCAATCTGCCAACTCCCCAGATCTCACCACGATCCGTCTCTAAGGCCTCAATATGCCTACTCCTTAGAGCGAACTCTGAGTTCGCCGCCATTCGTGCAATAAAGAGGCTTTTTACGTGTGTTTTACAACGTTTTATCTCCGATCGTTCCAATTATTGTAAGAAATGGGCAATTTTTCATGAATATTTGTAAAACTGTATCAACTTTTTGTAAGTGTCACTTTGACGGCTAGTATTATTCGAGTTGTAGTTGAAATCTCCATTCTAATTATGTTATTTCATGGTCGTGGCTGAAAATCTGTGATGATAGTAACTAAGGAAACTATATTATAAATAAACTGGCGTAGTTTTTTAATTTCTTAGAAATCGTGCAGTAAAAGCGTACAAGAAAAAATTTTATTGCCCAGTTTCTTATAAAAGGCCACTTTTTACACTAAAAATTATGTAAAAAACTGTTAGTTTTTACACGATCGTAGATAAACATAGATTATAATTCAGGTATAATTAAAAAAAATTCTGGCACAAAATGCTATGAATTCTATTATATATTCAAATTATAGAATATTAATATAAAACTTAGAAACTATAAATAATTTTTGTACCATAATTTTTGCAATAGTTCTCGAGTCATTTGAAAAATTAGAATGTTTCCTGTAAAATCCGAAATACTGCTTTAATTTAAAATACAATATTTTATAAAACGTGATTTAAATAGCGAATTTTAAGAATATTTATTTCGCTCGCTCTTTAGGTTAATTATTTTAGATTAATATAAACTAGGTTAGGAAGGGTTGAGTGTAAGATAGCCTTTAATGGCTAAACATCGCCCAAGTTGTATTTCAAATTTTGTAGAGATCAATAAAGACGTTATTATTATTATTATTTGAGCAGATTAATAACACTATAATAATAATAATAATAATAAATTTATTTGAAATTAATTTACATAATAGTACATATTATTAGTTTAAATATTGTGCCAGCTCTTATAATTATTATTATTATTACATTTAAATATTGTTATTTATTAAGTATAGTACTTATATACTAAAACTAAAAGGTTCAAATATGACACCTAAGCTCACAGGGAGCTTGTCTTGTGTCTATCTATTCCTAAATTATTTAATGTATTTAATTTCCGAGCGCTAAAAATATATATATTTCTACATCATATTCATTAATACATCTAATATAATAGAAGAAAATAAAGAGAAATAAAATAAAAACTATCTATACTAGTGCCCTGATAGACCCCTGGGCGAGAAGAGAGTGTCCCCGTTTTTGATCCCGATTGTACTCTTCGTCATTACACGGTAGATATTAGAGTAGGTTAGATTGCGTGGTAGATACATTATTAACAAAATGAAAGGCATTAAATATTATTAAGCACCTGGCTGTATCGACATAAGTTGTAATGTCAAAAACAAAAAATCTATACTAGTGGAATGAATCGAGTCCAGTGGGTAACCCAATATATCATTTTCTCAAAATTTGCTTAAATTTATCTATATTTTCATTTACATATGTTTTAGTTATTCTCTTATATTTTTTAAAGTATTTTGTCTTTTATCGATACAGGTAAGACGTTATGCAATTTAATTCCCGTATAATCTATATACTTTGAGAAGGCTGTATTTGTTGGTTTTGGTCTTATATTTTCTTTGTTTGCCATCGAGCGAGTTAAGTAGTTATGGTCTGATTTATTTTTTATTTTGGGGTAATTCAGAATTAATATTTTCAAATAATGATTGTGTTGAATAATATCTAGGTTTGTTCAAAATAATTTTTAAAATATATCTTTGAATTATTTTAAGGGTATTTAGAGTACTGTCATATGCCCCGCCCAAATTATTAAACCATACTTAATTATAGACTCTACTAAGGCTTTATAAATATTTATGAGAGAATGTAAATCCATATATTGTCTAAGCTGATAAAATTTATATACTAACTTTCGAATTTTTCCTGTTAATATTTCCACGTGTTTATCCCATTTCAAAAACTGATCAATATATAAGCCTAAGTATTTGATGTTTTCAGTTGATTCAATATAATCTTCACAACTATCGCAAGTAACGAGATTGAGGTTTTTACATTTATGCAATTTTAGTTTATTAATATGGGATTTTTCTGCTGAATTTAAAGAAAATGTTAAAAATTTTGTTTTTGTTTTATTTAGAGTTAATAAATTTCTTGTTAACCAAATTTTTACGTTGTGAAGTCCCTTTTCCGCTTTAATTTTAACTTCCTCCCAGCTGACATCGGAAAATAATAAAACTGTGTCATCGGCATAAGATATGATTTCCCCCGAAATATCTAAATTAAGCATGTCATTTATGTAAATTTGAAAACGAATTGGACCTATAACTGTTCCTTGAGGTATTCAATACGTAACTAGTTTTTCTTCACTTTTCTCCGAGTCTATGCTGACAATCTGTTTCCGATTTGTTAAACAGTTTCTGAGTAAATCGCCGCATATGCCTCTGAAACCATATCTATCTAATTTTTTTAGTAGATTTTGATGAGAAGTCATGTCAAAAGCCTTTACTAGATCTAAAAATATTGCCAGTGGCTTTTGATTATTATTTAGCTTTTGATATAAATAACTTGTCACATTATACATTGCATCGACAGTGGACACTCCTTCTCTAAATCCAAATTGGAAATTTGATATTATATTATATTTATTAATATGTTCTAACAGCCGCTTCTTAATGCATTTTTCTATAATTTTTGCAATATTACTAATAAGAGATATCGGACGGTAGTTAGAGATAACATTTGCGTTGCCTTGTTTAAATAACAGCTTTATAATAGTTTTTTTAATGCTTGTGGAAAATAACCTTGTTGGGATATCAAATTTATAATGTGTTGCAATGGTCTTAATATATAAATCAGTGACTCTTTGATTGTTTTTACCTAAATAGCATCGAGGCCCGGTGCACTATTGTTTTTTAGACTATTTATACTATTTATAATTTCATTTTCTGAAACTGAATACAAAAATATTGAGTTTTTTATTATAACTTTTGTATTTTCTGTCAAAATTTCTCATTATTGTTTATTATATCTCGAGCCATTTTGTGTCCAGTTTCAGAAAAATAAGTATTAAATTCGCAAGCAACCCTTGGGTTCTGTTAATACCTTATTTTGTATTTGAATTTGATTTATTATTGTTTTATTTTGTTTTATATTTTCATTTGTCGATTCTTTTATTAGCTCCCATACTTTTTTTACATTTTGACTAGCTTCTTTGAATTGAACTTTATAATATTCACTCTTACTTTTGTTTATCATATTCCTGTGCCTTGTGTATTTAATTTTTATTTCTAAATTATTGGGATATTTTAATAATGATTGTTTTAATTTGTCCCTGTTTTATATAGATTTTATTAACCCCTGACTTATCCATGGCTTTAGTTTCATTTCATTATTCATTTTAGAGCATATTAATTTTGTGCAATTTTTTATTTTATATTTATATTTAATCATGAACTTATTTGTCACAATATCTACATTGTTTTCATTGTAAACCTCTGACCACGTCTCATTTTTTAAATCTTTAAAATTTTTAAATTAATAAGAAGTAATACGATTTTTCACCTTCACTCTACAGTCAATGATAGCAAGAAGAATCTAAATTTGTCTAAAAGAAACTATCAAACACTATTTTTTTATCATAATTCATTTTAAAGATGCTTTTAAAATCCTCGGGACTAATTCAGGGAGATTTCAATAATTGCATTTGCTTTAAAAAATTGAAGTTACATACCTTGTTTTCTGAATTCGTAAATTTTCACCTGCACTCTTTTTTATTTCTTATTAGGATGGAACATTTAAAAGGTTTAGTCACTTCAAATTGCAAATTTATTACCACAATACTAAAAATAACCATTATAAATTTTAAATAACTGAGAAATTAGTTAGTTGCAAGTTGTTTACGTTACTCATATAAATAAGTGTAGGTATATAATATGTGTTAATAAAATCAGTATTAATATAGTGAAAGGAAAATGAAATATGTGAATATCATTCACTGATCAATTGGCAAAAATGGGGAAGCTTACAATAACGTTTCTTTAAACTTAAAAAACGTTTATTAATAAAAATGCTTTTTAAACAGACATTTGGATTAAATAGATACTGATATGGTAAGAAAACTGTATTAACTAACGTAAGAATAAATTTTAAAAAGTTTGTAGTGCTTAACGTATCGATTTTTTTGAAATAAATGAAATAAAATCTGAGAAAATAAGTAGATAAATACCAATCTAGCTAGTGTCAACCTTCTCAACTGATAACAAGCACGTGATTTCCTGCAAAGTTGTCAATAAAACTACGTAAGTTTCAGCAGTATATAATATATTTATCTTCTAAGAGTTTGATATATTACATAAGAGCAACATCTACTTATTATAAATAGAAATTAACATGACTGGCTTTAAGCGAAGAGTCATTAAGGAATATTGCAACTTGTAGTCATAAAACAACTTCATTAAACATCTTAAGGCACTCGAAAATTTAAGTATACTTTTATAAAATGTAAAAATATAACCCGATTTTACAATACTATGTATTGATACAATAACAATAATAAATTAGACAGACTTATTTATAAAAAACTATAATACAAAAATTGGACGGATTAAAAACAATATTTACCTATGTTAACTAAACCCGGATAAGAACGGATCAAAATGAGACAGGTGGTGTGACAGATCAGGCGATAGTGGAGTGAAATCTATAGGAGTGAGGGAGTGGTCTGGGAAATCCACAGAAAAATCGGCAGAGGTTAGGGAATGATCCGAAAAATCACTATGCAACGGTAAGGATTCACCGTCTGACTCTAGCAAGAAACAGTCTAGTTCGGAACAATCGGAAAACAGATCTTGAGAGGCGTCAGGACTGGAGAGCGCCGCACTTAACGTCGAGATGTACTTCATCGCCAGCCGAAGGGTGGTAATTTTCGTTAATTTCTCGTTCTGTTGTTGCGTTGCGGAGATGTGTGGAACCGCTTTCCTTAGCGTCTCGAAGGCCTGATTGATTTCTCTCATTCGACTTCTCTCCCTCGCATTAGCCGTTTTACGGCGGTATTTACTCAAAGGGGCTGGTTTCTGTTTCTGCTTCGTATTTCTGGATTTACTCGAAATAATCGCATCCTCGGAGTCGTCATTAACGTTGTTCCTCCTCCGCATCGATCGAGGCCTCAAAGAGTATTTATCACCTCTAGCAGCCTTATCTGAATCACTATTATTATTCGTGTCTGTATAATTCGGCGGGCTGTCTAAGGGCAGGCCCAGCCTTTGGGACAATTCATCGTCGTACTGAAGCATTTTTACAAGGTATTTACTTTCTCACGCGCGTCCGGTTTATTTTTTAAATATTCATTTATTGGTTCCCGTCAAACACTTGGTACCTAGTACGTAATTTTCAGGGCTCGTGCTTTGCGGATACCACTTCACGTAGGATGCTGACTGCTGGACCGCGCAACGGACACTAATATGTGCTGGTGTCTTTTCCAGGCAGGTAGGCTACGAACCGCGGGCATCTCCCACTAACCGCGACTAGTACCTACTCCCGCACTAAACCCGCGCAATGATGAAACACTCAGATTAACCAAGGACAAATGCCCTTCTGAAATCTTCTTGTACCTACCTCGAAAAGTTCATGTAAGTCAGATTTTTAAAGGGTTGCAGAATTTTAGAAATTAGATCTTCGTTATCATAATTAAAATTGAAGAACAGGCTCTTATTAGAGAGGACAAGATTTATAAGAAGAGTAGTCAATATTTGGAAGGGTTTTAATGCTGTGTAACAACATTCGTGTCTTTGCCGTACTTAATTATTTCTATTTTCAATATTTACGAAAATTCTATAAACATAGGCCAGGCCTCAAGCTATTGATTGTTTATTAGATAAACTGTTTCTCATTGTTTAGCATCTTATCTCATAAATCATTTCATAAATTTATCGTTAGAACAAGAAGTTTTTCCTGCAATATTTAAAATAGCGCGGATATTCCCTTATATAAAAAAGGCTAAAAAGTCTATATGAGAATTACAAACCTATATCCCTCCTTAGTTCGATTTCTAAAGTCATTGAGAGAATTGTGTTTGACCAGATAAATAGTTTTTCAACATCTTTTACTACATAGTTCAAAGGTGCTTTTAGAGGGCGGAACATTAAAACATAATATTTTTAGTCGCAAACTCCTCTATAAAATCCTTATTTTACTATAAAGAACGTAACCAGACTACAACCAACAGCTACTCTCCGGGCTATGTGCCCCGCCGAGCGCTGAATTACAAGTTACAAGCCTGGCGCGTTAAGTGTAATAATTGCATATTACCATCAAAACGCTAATGCTTCGATTGCAACAAACACCAGCCGAAAGACTGATCCTACTTAAAGGAGCTCTCGTGCCAGTCGTCACACACCACTTGCAGACTGCAATTTCGAGCTGTTGGCTCTTGTCAGTGCAAGGTAGGCATGTGACGACCGACACGAGAATAACTTTTGACTATTTAGTACATTTCGGTATCTTTGTTATAGCGACATGTAAAATAGTCAGCAGGCGCCATCTAGCGGCATGAGAGCTCCTTTAAGTAGGATCAGTCTTTCGGCTGGTGTTTGTTGCAATCGAGGCATTAGCGTTTTTATGGTAATATGCAATTATTACACTTAACGCGCCAGGCTTGTAACTTGAAATTCAGCGCTCGGCGAGGCACATAGCCCAGAGAGTAACTGTTGGTTGCAATCTGGTTACGTTCCTTATAGTAAAATAAGGATTTTATAGAGGAGTTTACGACTAAAAATATTATGTTTTAATCTTTTACTACATTAATTAGTGTACAACATGGATTTAAGAAAAATAAAAGCACGACAACTGCTGTAACTCAATTTATTAGTCAATTATATGAGGACCTGGATGGTAATAAAAAAAACTTTGTCATTTTATTTATGGAAAAATAAATTATTGGCTGACATCTTACTTATATAATAGAGGACAAATTGTAGACATAAATGGTACCTATTCTAATGAGTCATATGTTAATGTCGGAGTCCTCCGGGGTTCTATTTTGGGTCCCCTCTTATTCTTGATATTTGTTAATGATCTTCCTGAAATTACAAATTCTGTAGATAAGTTCATTATGTTTGCCGATGACAATACTTATTTATGTGAAGATTTAACCCTAGTACATGCCGTTGCTAAATAACAAATGATGATCAATAAATTCGTAGATTCGTTTAATAGGAATAAGTTATGTCTAAACACTTCTAAGACAGTTCTCATAAATTTTACACCAAGAAATAGATCATTAACGAAAGTTAATTATTAAAAATAAAGAATAAATCGATCGTTCATGTCAATAGCACAAAATTTCTTGGACTTTAGAGAGATAATGCATTAAACTGGGAAACGCACACAAACATTCTTTGTAGTAAACTTTCATCGTTATGTTTCGCCCTCTTTAGGTTAAAAAAAATTACGGACAAGGCTATTCTTCACTCTTTCTATCATGCTCAATTTGTTTCACGCTTGCGTTACGGAATTTTATTCTGGGGGGCATCAAGCCATTTAAACAGAGTATATAAAATACAAAAAAAATATATATAAAAACATGTTTGATAGATTTCGAGAAAAAATGTATTTAAATCTCAAAAAATCGAAATTTGCAATTTTCAGGGCTCAAAAACTATATGAAAATTAAAGTTTTTTTTATTGTAAGGGGGCTTTGTTTTACGATCTAAGCAACGCTTTTGACTGTGTTTGCTGTAGTATACTTGTAAAAAAAATTTGGTTTTATAAATTCTCTGTAGCTAGTTTGAATTTAATGCAATCATATATATCTAACAAGTCACATGCAATTAGTTGAAACCGGTAATAATATGAGAACATTAGAATATGGAGTACCACAAGGGTTGGTATTATTCCTCATTTATGTCAATGATTTGGCGTATGCTGAGTGCTGACCCCAGAGCCAACTTCAATCTCTTCGCTTTTGACACAACGACAATAAATAAAAACAAAAATCGTAATGGATTGGAATGAATTGGAACAGACACAGGCGGGGATTTCTGGTTGGTTTGTCACAAATCGATTAAGCTTAAATGCTACTAAAACTGGAACCATGTTTTCCCGTTTATGTAATAATTAGACAAATAATAATCGGTAAAATTTCTTATGGTACATATAAAGAAACATTCATAATGATAAATTATGTAATAACCTAGCTTCTTTTATTAGAAACATGTCCCTGATAGTGTCCAGGCAAGTACTATTAATAACTTACCATGCACTTGCCCAGCCAAAAATATCATACGCGTTTTTGGACTGAAAAGGTATAGTACGAATTATAAATAAGCTAGGGTATAGAGAAGATTGCAGATTATTTTATATTGAAATATTGATCTTAAAATTTTCACAGTACCACCACTATATATTTTACAATGTCTCATGTATCTTAAAGATAATCTACAAACTACATAACTCATGAAGGAATTCACACATATGATACTAGTCATCAGGCAAATATCTATATAGACTTTCACAGAATATATAAAACTAGAACCGAAATATCATATTCTGGTTTTGAGTAAGAAACTGCCTAAGGAGTTTTATGCGAATCGCCCTGTATATAAATTATTATTTACATTTTAGGGGAGCTGAAGGGGGAATGTTATGGAGGGATTAAAAGAAATTTAAACTGTATCCACTACGGTATTTCCATAGATATCCATAGTGCGTGAGTTTATGACTCGATATAATTGTTTGCATTGTCACCAGGACTACACGTGTGCAAAATTTCAGATCGGTCTGTTATGTAGAAGTAGGTCAAAATTGTATTGCACGAATTGATCCAAACTAGCGAACGTACTAACAAGTAGAGCTAACTAAAAGCTTGTAATAATAAATGCTCAAAGCATGCCCCAAAGCAATACGCTTTACAGATTCTTTTATTTCTCAGGCAGTTAAATAACTCGACTCATTACATACAATAATTAATTCAACATAATTAATTAATAGATCCTTAATCAATATTAAGCTTATACGTGTTAAATTGAAGTACCTAAAGTTTTTGTGTTGGAGTAGTGTATTATTATGATGTGAATGAAGTGAAATTTCTTACTGCTCATGGCATTATTTATTGGTCCTTTATTAATGAATTAATTATATATGTACACTTCTCCGATATTTTTTATGTATTGTTGTCTCTACGTTGTGTTGTGATATGATTGATAATAATACATAGAAATGATAATAAACAACGTATATACCAGCGCATAATCAAACTACATGATATAAATACTAAGTATCTCGTATCTCTTATTTTTTCTCTTTTTATTTACTATTCACTGTTAAAATAATATCATTATAACTATAGTATATCCTCAATTAAAAGCTCTATTAAAGTCTACCTTCTATTGAACATAAAAATCAACAAGCTTCAGAAATGTAACTAATAGAAAAGCTAAAATTACTACTCAATAATAAATTATTGCTGGGGATACGCATAACACACAGTTGATAACTTTATGTAAACGTAGATAAGTAAGTAGCAATAAGTAAATTGTGTATGATGATGATGATAGTATGTAGTACTCCATATAATACTCCCTTCCTCAAAAAGAAGCAGCTTACTATACCAAAAAATGAGCAGACGTAAGTTCAACTTTGTTTATATGTGATGTTTGTTTGTTTATTTGTCTGGGTGCCTGTCTGTTTTACTTGTTAATTATTGATTGTTAATTACGTTGATTATTGAATGTGCTGATTGTATGATAAAACAATAATCGTTGTGTACTTCAAATAGTTTAAATGTGAGCACGGATCATCTACTAGACTCCTGTTTTGCTAGCAAAGACAGGCTTTTCGTTTTCTTCCCGTTAAAAATTTTGTGGAAGATAAGATTGCGTCAGAAGTCCATTTTTCATCCGCTTAGACTGAACGGTTAGCCAGTAATGAGCGGGCTTTTTAGCTGCGTATGGTTTTCATTGATGGAGCAAAAGAATCCCGCACGGAAACATGGAATTTGGGATCCCGGTGAAAATAGTCGAAATTGAGATATGTTGTAGTTCAGACCTTCCTGATCAAAAGTTCAAATTGGACCAAGGCTCGAGGACCTTTTATTTTGGAGTTACAGCGAGGGCAAAGGTCGAAAATTCGAATATCCCAGCGAAAATAGTCGAAAATGGGATATGTTGTAGTTCAGATCTTCCTGATGAAAAGTTCAAATGGGACCAAGGCTCGAGAACCTTTTATTTTAGAGTTACAGCAAGGGTAAGTGTCGAAAATTCGTGACTCCATGAAAAATCTTCAAAATGAAAGGTTCTCGAGCCTTGATCCCATTTGAACTTTTCATGAACTACAATATCTCTTAATTAAAATAATAAATAAATACACCACAGATAATGACGACCCCCTTTATCCCGGAAGACTCTAGAAGAGCCTTGTGTGGGAGAGGGCTACACATTTAGAGACAAGGGACACACACCCAATATCCGTGTATAGTGAAAAAATCCCTCTCACAGTATTTTCCACTGCCACGACCGGGGATCGAACCCGGAACTTTTGGGCGAGATGCAAGCGCTCACCTCTCGACCATCAGTCATACAAAAGCTTTTAAAGACTAGATTTATATTTGTTAAAATTATCGATATTTCGATTCGATTTCGATTAATACCCGAGTAGTAAAGTGACTTCAAGGAGAGCCAGTATTATGATGAGGTAGAGCCAGTCGTCGTCGTCATGGCGGCTGTTATAATTTAGCATTTCTATTAAATAGATGTATGTTATTTTTAATATATTTCAACATGAAGAAAATATATATAGACGATACTGTTAATATTCCATGACTTTTGAAAGTGTTTTTACAAGATGTAGTAAAATTTAAATTAAAAATTAATCAAAATATACGCTTTTGGCAGACCGCCCCCACAATATAATATTATAGGATATGTGACAATAAGCCCTAGAATAATACACTTGTAATAACGCCGCAGTGTCTAAGGAGTTTTCAAGCTTGCGTATGCAGTAGTACGCTTTGTTAAGTTTTTTGCATACTTCGTTAATTTGCATGTCCCAGCTTAGTTTTGTATCAATTGAAATACCTAGAAATTTGATGTTTGAGCTAGATGGTAGAACCGTGTTGTTAAGTTTTATCTAGGTGTTATTACATTTAATATCAGATTATTCAAGCTACAGTATTCCCCAAATTGCGTATGATCTCCTTAGCACTAGCAAGAAGCTCCGTAAGGCTCGGTGCAGATATGCTAAATGAATTGTCGTCGGCAAACATAGTGATATTGCCTTTTGACATGAATGATGGTAAGTCATTTACAAAAAGCAAGAAAACCAAAGGTCCCAGTACCGAGCCCTGCGGAACTCTAAGGCTCACTTCGTGGTCATCTGAAGTTTCTTGATTGATTTTTACATGAAGAGACCTGGCCGTTAGATAAGACATGATCCACTTTAAAAAAATTTCTCGAATGCCTGCCTTAAACAATTTTTCTTCAATAAAAGACAGATTGAGTGAGTCAAAGGCTCGTGTGATAAGTCAAAGAATAATGCTATGATGAGGTTACCTTTGTCCATTTCTTTATAACAAATTGTAAGAACTGTGTCAGCAGAATGATTTTTACGGAATCCAGTTGGCGATCCGTCAGGATTTTGAAATAATTTAAAAATACCATTATTCAATTAAATGCTATTCTTTCTATTATTTTGGAAAGTACACTTAAGATGGATATTGGTCTGTAATTTTCAGGTTCAACTGGATCGATCTGTTTTTGTAGATGGGAATAATGGTAGTTATTTTTAAGAGAGATGGAAAGACGCCTGACTGAAAGGATTCATTAATCAAAAAGCACAATGGTTCAATGATGAAATCACATGCATATTTGACAAACTTAGTGGACAAACCATCGGGGCCGAAAGCTTGTTTGTGCTTTAATTCAGATATAGCCTGCCTTATTTCATCGGGTATAACTGGATAGATAAAAATGAATTGTTCGCTGAGTTCGCAGGAAGTGAAAGTATGTGATAGGTTAGCATCAAAGTAATTTTTTACTTCGTTTACAGTGGTTGAAGGGAAATAATAAATAATAATAATAAATAAACACCACAGAAATTAGACAACCCTCAATTCCAGAAGCCAAGGCTTGTGCGGAAGGGGGTTACACATTGAAAAAACGTAGACATACAACTATTTCCTCCGACAGTGCCGGAGCCAGGTTTCGAACCCGGTGGTGCGATGTCCGTGTGATTAATCGTGATTGCCACCTCGCGCCTTAACCCACTCGGCTATCGACCAGACAATAGTTTGGTAAATGTTCCGCTACACCTTTAGGATTGTCTGTGACTTTATCGTTTATGTTTTTAGCTTTACACTGGCTGGGGAAGAATTATTATTATGGAGTTCAGATTTAGTGAGCCTCCATACTTACTGTACTGTAATACTGTCATTTATATCATTTCTCAAAGAACATCTTGCGTTTCTTTGAGGTAAACGTGTCAGGCGTACTGGTTAGTAATTCTATTATTTTGTATATTCCTTGGATTTTTCTTCAGAAAAGGTGCATAACATTATCGAGCGCACTTGCCTCTCACCCAAAAGTTCCGGGTTCGATCCCCGGTCGTGGCAGTGGAAAATACTGTGAGAGGGATTTTTCACTATACACGGATATTGGGTTTCTGTTCCTTGTCTCTAAATGTGTAGCCCCCTCCCACACAAGGCTCTTCTAGAGCCTTCCGGGATAAAGGGGGTCATAATTACCTGTGGTGTTATTATTATATTATGTGTTAAGAGGTCCGAAAAACAAAATGAAAATCTTTTTTATTGTTAGCTTATTTTTATCAAGCATTACCAAGTTAAAATATTTTTTAAACTATAATTTTGATATTATAATCAACTCCCTGTTAGAGATCTAATTTCAAATGATCTCAGTTTACTCATACCAACTTGGTACACATTTTCTAAATACAATTACAATTTTATTATATTTAATTGGGATAATTCGTTAATAATAATTGGAGCAATAATAAAAAATATAAGGTTGTGTGAAACCAGCTCAACCACTGAGCTTGGAACAAATTAGATAATTATATAATTATTGCCATTAACACTGTACACACCTAAAAGTCGCTATTATTTGTGGCTCTTAATTGAACTAGAACAGAAAGTCACAGAAATAAAATATGATGTATACAGGATATGTGATTCGTTCTGGCAAAATTTTCTATTATTGTAATGATATATTATTTAAAGCAGCAGAGAGGTTGAGTTATATAACACGGCTAGCCGATGTATACGTCTCCTGTCTCCTGAGCTCGATTTTCGGTTGGGGTAAATGGCTATGTTGCAAGGAAATAAATCTCCATTTATGTCAGATTATCATAGCAAACTTTTTGTAATATAAGTAAATGTTTAGGAAATTTTTTAATGTAGGTACTTTTTTAATAGTATTTTTGAGTCCTTCGATTGTAATTAAAGGTATATATTAGTGGATTTTACTTTTTTCATAAATAATTGAGTGTAGAAAGACACTTTAGGCACATATTGAATTTTATATGACCAGATTGTGGAGACCCATCTTTAGAGGAAATAATTTATGACTTGATTTAGGCGCCCTCTAGTATCCGATAGATATATTTAAGTTTGAAGCTGAATCTAGTGGTCTACGAAGACTGCCATATATCTACCGTAGTTTTCTTTAGGATTATGGTACCATAACTTTTCAGGTTTTCTGTAAGCAAGAAACTGAGTTCTATAGCTACCCGTTTGGTGGCACTGTAATTATGAAATGTGTGTTTTATACCTATTCAGGCCACAAATTTTTATGTAGTATATTTTAAATGGACCAACTATTTGGTATTATAGAGCTATGATATAAAGAGGAATTACGGCCATTTTATTCAACAGAAATATTTACTATAACTTGTTCTTTTAATCAAATTAAGAACATTATAGCAACAATTGTTGATATGAAAATTAACATAAACATTCAGTAGGTACTATACTGATGTACAAAAAATTCGATGTGCTACCGGTTCAACCGGTCACTAGCGTAACTAGGAGGGGGCACGGGGCTATGCCCCTCCCCGTCGAATTTCTCGCACTTCTGTTTTACAATGGCATTGGCCATCTTCAAACTGACAGTACTATTTAATTAGCCTAAATAAAGTCCTACTTTTTACTTTCCCGTAGTACATAGGTATTGTTACGTGTTTACAGTCTTCAGTAAACACTCTGTGGGTTCAAATAACTTGCAACAAGAATCTCCACAAACCACTATTTTATTAATCACAAAAATTACACTAGTAAATACTTAAAAATCACACAACTAATAATAACTTAATCTAATATAAATTCACTACTTTTAAAACACTACGTACTTTACTTTTCTTCTTAAACTTGTCTAACCTAAAAACTCTCTCTGTATACTACAACTGTACTGTATACTCAACTAAACTGTTTACTTCACTGAACTGAAGTGTCCTTCCATCTGCTGGATTCACCTCATTATATAAACACTTGGAATGTACCAGAATTCTATTCTAGAATCTTCCATAGTTTTCTACTATGTATTAGATGATTGTTCGTCAATTGGCTCACAGACGGCGCCACCCTACTAGTCAGGAAGTAACAGAATAACAGGTTTCCCTTCACTTTGACCAGGAACTTAATCACATCTTTATCCGTTAGAGGGCAGCACATAACAGTATTGTGATCTCAAAAATCAATTTTGAGTTTCTGGTGAATTTACATATTTTCAGGTCCCCTGAAGCCAAGAAAATGTTTTTTAAATCTCTGTCGGCTGTCTGTTGTCTGCCATCTGTGGTCGCACCTAGAACCCAAACTACTCGGTTGATTTTGCACAAATTTTGTATGCGTATTCAGGACGGCCACACCTCGAAGCAAAACCCCACAATCGATCCTAGCCTAAATGTGGAGGGGTTAACCCATAAAAACTGATTAAAAAGAGGTAAAATATTTTTTTCTCAAAAACGGCTCTAATGATTTTGAGCAAATTTAACGCATGGATACTGATTCAGCACTAGTATGAGATGACATAGCCCACTACCCAAAGAAAATGCAGGGACGGAAGATATAGGAGGTAAGGTTAAAACAATTAGTATTTTCTCTAAAACCGTTTTAATTCTTTCATTTTATCCGCCAGAGTGCACCAGCTGTACTCGGTTGTTTATCCGTCAATGTCAATACGAAAAAATATGTCTTTGAATAAACAAAGTTAATTAGGATGTAAAATGAAACCTTGTTGCTGTGTATCAAAGTGCTCTAACACAGTGGGACATTTATTTCCTAAAAATAACCGTTTCCGACAACTATATGATAAATCTGGTGTTTTAAAATTCCTAATCTATATATCTTCATTTTCAAGTGTACTGACTAAAATATTGTCATAATTGATTAATCTAGTATAAAAGAGGATTTATAAACAAAAAATTCAACAAGTTCATAAATGTAATTATATTCATTTCAACCAAATCAGCTTTTTTTCCATGAACTCTATAGCATCTATTTTTTTCAGCTCCGCTTTTAAAGTTTTAAACGATTTAATGACCAACTACCGTAATCCTTTTTATCAATTTGGCTCATTTCTACGAATAAGAGATTGGGAAACTCTCGGAAATCGGGAAATTTAAACTATCTAAAGGTTATATATGACACAAGTTAAGAAGGACATTAAACCCATTAAACCGGGCGTCATCTATTAGATATATTAGGAACTGGCTTGGATTGTTCCCATTGTTCTGGTTAAATTTGACGCATTGATACTTCCTTGGTATGAGTATAAGATAGCGAGACTAGCTGCCTCTAGAAAATTCAAGAAGCGATATTGCATCAACTTTGGTTGAAAAATAACTAGTTCGGCAGATTTACAGAATCCAGAAAATTTAAAATAGTCAAAAATATAAGTTTTATTTTACAGGGGGTGCATACCAGATTTATTTTAATTTCGACCCCTCCGACGGCTTGCAAGTCCATGCCACTGACTTCAAAAAATTTCTAAACGTCCGAGTTTTATCCTGTTAAAATTATGGTTTTTAGCTGCTATCTTTGGCTGCAATCTATACAAATTGCAACAGAATAACAGATATTTTATTTTTTCTAATATGTCTTTTACAAATAAGTACGTATTACTGCTATTACTTGTATCCAATTTTAATGCGGAAGTTGCATGTTTTTTTTTATAATGAAAATCGATAAAGCATCAAAGAACATTTATAAAAATGATTTTTAAAATTTTAATAAAGTGAAAAAATATATTTTCTTAGGAGACGAATTTCAATCAGTGATTATTTGGCGCCAATAACTGTGACGTCACCGTCATTATTTTTGTACTGTTTACTAAATCAATCTACTTCAATTTCTTGTTTGTGCTGTCATTATTTGGTTAATGAGCTAATGAGTAACATAGTTATGAGTTACAAGTATTGTATTGTGCCTAAATGTAAAAGTACCATGATAAAAACTACCAATAATGCATTCTTTAGTGTTCCAGGATATTCTAAAGTTAGACAAAAGTAGTGCACTGCTATGAAATGTGACACTAAGAAAAACGCCAAAATTAGTAGAAAAAACGTCTTTATGGTGTTGTGAGGATGACTTTATTATAGTGTAACGAAGTGTTTTTCGTTACCGAAATATTCATTAATTTCTTAAAATACTTTTGTAGGAACTGTTCTTTTCTAGACCAGGGGAACAGCGCGGCGAGTCGCGGATTACAAGCAAAATACAGTAGTAGTCAGTTGACAAGCACGGGAGGTGGTTGTGTACGATTCTCTGTCCTGCAATCATTTACGCAGTGTTTCAACAGAGTAAGGTAAATATTCCTAAGTCCAGTTGACGTCACCCGTGCGACGTCATTCTTTCGGTACCCGGGAATAATTGAAATATTAATCAGTCAGTCTTCTAGCTGCCGTCCTGCGAGGTACTTGCTGCTTGCTCCGGTGTTACAACAAAAATATTCCAAGTCCACAAATTAAGGTATAGTTGAGTTCATCTGTTCCCGGCACTCAAAAACGCAACAAAAACATTACGACCTCATTAAAATACCAGTACTCTCTATACTTTTCCGTTCGAAAATTGGCTCGCTTATAGATTTTTAATGTGCGTCGGCTTGTTTGATGACGAAATGCTGCTTGTCCTAACGGCGATAATAATTAATTATGTCGTAAAGCTTTTGTTGCGTTTTTGAGTGGCGGCAACAGATAAACTGACTATATGTGAATTTTCCGTTTGACGCCACGGCAACCCATCGCGCATCTGTTTGCCGCTGTTTCTCTCACTTATCCATATCGGAAGGAAATAATTAAATGCATGCCTTATTGGCAGTCAGCCAGAGCGACTCGTCGCAAGCAGACGTGTTCACTCCGAGATTTGAACCTAAGGTACCGTTATTGTGATATATTAAATTTCAAGCAGTGGAATTTCTGTTAAGTCCAGTCTACGTCAGCGACCAGTAGCGCATCCATCTAGCGCCTACTCCCACTCCCACAGTAAGTTGTCCATTGATAGAAAAGTTTCTGTGGACCTGAGAAGGGTGTCAGTCCGATCTGACCGTTCCCGATAGCAGACGTGCCCCAAATATACACCAGGAAGTAAGTAAGACCGTAAAGGTGGAAGACAAATGAGCAAGAAACTTGGCTAGTGAAAATGTTAATCATACCTTGATCTTTTCAATATTGCCATTTGCTGTAAATTTCTTTGTTACTTGGAGGTGTTCTTTTTGTACCCTCGGGGATCTTTGAACACTGAAGAGTAGCATAACTGTTTTTATTAATCAATAATCATACCTTATCTTTTCAGGGAAATTAATCAATTATATAGCCAAGTACTTGATAAACTGTTGCACTGTAGTTTTTATACTTATAAATATAATTGTGGTCTTGCTTTACTTGTCTGGTGTCCGTATCTAGTCTGCACCCTGTTTGTTTTTAACCGTATATTCTGTGTTGTAGCTTGCTATCTCTGTTGCTTAAGTCATCTGGTACTACTAGAACTTTTGCTTACTCGTCCCGGTAATGAGTAGTTTGTAGATTTTTTGTGGAGAATAAGTGTTTAGAAAAGTAGAGTTGTATATTAGGTTTATCTGAATATATTGATTTAATTGAAAAAACTCTAAAAAACTCTGAGTTTTACTATTTGTATGTGAACGTCTAATTTCCCATATATTGACCCACTGGAGTAAACTTTATCCACTTGAGCTATCACTTAAACTAGTATTGGTGCCCCAGTAATTCGAAAACTTGTTTCCAAAGCTCGAGTGCAAAGAGTGGCCGCTATTTCGCCACGTCATCGTGCGAGGTGGAGAAAAACGCTTCACAATAGATACCTACATTGCAAAAATATGCAAAAACAAATATCCGTGATTATTTTACATAAATCACAAATACTAAAAAACATTGACTTTTAATAAATAAAAATTTTGTTTATTGTAAAATTTGACATATTATTATGTTCCTTACAATACGCGAAAATCAAACAAATGAACCCGGCAATATGCCTCACACAAGCGATTTAGTTAAATCTGGAGTTATTGCTAAAGCAGAAGATGGTCAATGAGACAAATTGCACTGCATTATAATATTGATTAAAATTCGGTGTGTAACATTTTAAGAAAGTGGAGAATAAACGGTACGATTAGTAGAAATCCTGGATCAGGGCGACGAAAGATATCAACTCAACAACAAGATTTGCAATTGGTAAATGCTTCAGTAGAAAATCCATTTTACTCAGTTATCCAGGCTGCTGAAGAAACGAATTTTCCTGGATCGAGTAGTACTGGTCGCCGGCAAGTAAGTGAATCGGAGCTACGCTGTCATGCAGCAGCGCAGAAATACTTACTTAAAGCTGAACATAAAGAAGCTCGAATAGGATTTGCGCTTGAATTTTTAGCGCATGATGTAAATTTTTGGAACAATGTAATCTTTACAGACAAAAAACTCTCCAGTCAACGCACAGCAGTCGTATTCGTGTTTACCCCCCTCCGAATACTCGATTCGATGAGAAATATATATCTAACAATGATAAAAGTGATAGATTTTCCGTCAATATGTGGGCTTGGATATTGGCACGTGGTCCTAGTGTTTTGTGGCATATTGAGGAACGATTTAATAGTGAAACGTATATTAGGATTTTATACAATATTATGCTCACTTCTGTGTCACAATTATTACCTACTAATGAGTTCATATTTCAACAAGACAATTGTTCCGTTCATACTGCTCATACCGTAATTAACTGGTTTCAAGATAACAACATCAATGTTCTTAACTGGCCCAGTCATAGTCCAGATCTTAACCCTGTGGAAGAAGTATGGGGACTACTCGTAAGAAGTATCCAAAAATGAAATGTGAGACCACGGAATGCCGAAGAATTACTGCATGGGAAAATATTATTGTATAAGGTTATTTAATTCTATGCCAAACAGACTTATAGAAGTTATAAATAGAAATGCTGCAATAACGAAATATTAATACTTAGTTTCTTGTTAAGTAGGATATCCTTTGTCCTTTGATCCAGGATTTCTACTAATCGTACCGTTTATTCTCCACTTTCTTAAAATGTTACACACCAAATTATTGTTAATGTTATAACACAGTGCAATTTGTCTCATTAACCATCCATCATTTACTATAGCGATAACTACAGCATTAAAATAAAAAATAAATTAAAAGTGATATCTATTTTATTTCAGCTACTCATTACATATTCAAATAGACAGATTTATATTAGAAAAAAAAAGTTGTCCTATTTTTTTCTGCTCACGACAGTACATATTATGGAAAAATAATAAACTAAAAGCAAAGGTCAGATTAAAAAAAATTCGCCTTGCACCTCCTCCTCTCCCGGATTAATTTCTGATTATGCTATTGTAAGACTAAGGACCGGTTTATCACTACAGGTTAACACTTAACTATAGGATAAATGTCAAACGAAACAATAAGCATCTACTTTACAGTGGCGTGCCTAGGTGGGGGCTGAGGACTTCAACATTTACTTATTTAATATTTTTATCCTCTTGGTATTAATTAATATAGTAGGTATAACATATTATGCGGTAAGCGCCAGCCGCCGCGTAGGACGGCACGGCACCCACACCCAGGAGAGCGTTAATCTCTGGTCTCTGCACTCTGGCAGCTATAGAACTCTTCTTCACAAATCAGATAATTATATACTGATTCTTCTTCGCAAATCGCAATCTACACCGACTGCACGCGGCCCGGCTGCCTCCCACTTCCTAATGTTTTAGTCAAATTACTAAATTAGAAACGTTCTTTCTTAGAGATCCATAGGTACCCTGAATATGCGTATTGCGTAATAATGTTATTGGACGTCCGAACGTGTTTATTCTTGTTTTAAACTGCTCAAAAGTATGTAAACAATAAGAATGTTACTGTGATATTCTTCAGCAACTGCAAATCTCGCAAAACAAAACAGAATAATTAACACAACTGAGCTGTTGTGCTAATTATTTTGCTTTGCAAGATTTGCAGTTGATTGTTGTTTTAGTAGTATGTTTTGATCGATATTAAATATTATTAAATTTAAGATCATGTTTTATTTATATATACTATCATTACGATTTGCGCCCCCCAAGAAAGATATACCCTCCCGCCCCGCGTCGAGAGGTTCGGCACGCCACTGCTACTTATAATATAATTTATAAGCAAATATCTATACAAAACATTCAATTACTTCAGAATAGGATAGACAAAGCATCCTCTTAGTTTGTTGTGTATCATTTATTTGTTTACATTGCTTTAAAAATAAATACTGGTACTCAGCAGTCTATTGGCTAAAGGCACGTGGGTATACGCGCACGCAGTCCCTTTCAACATGTTTTGTTTACAATCCAGTTGCAGCGTTGGCCGCCATTAAAGTGTTTGTGATAAACCGAAGTTAAACGTTGTAATTACAGTGGTTTTGTAGTGTTTTTGAAGACAGAATTTGTTATTGTGAATAAACAATGGGAAAATATTGTGTCGTATGTAGATGTCTCTTTAAAATTGGAGTTAATCGATCTTTTCACAGGTAGGTGAAATTATCTCATAAGCGTAACCTCGGGTTGAAACGACAAATAAGCAAAATTGTAAATGTTCAATATTGGAAGTATAGACAATGTTTTTATGTTTTAAAATTGAGTAATATAGTTAAATGAAAATAAAATTGAAGGGCAAAATGAAAAGATATTATTTAAAAGTGCAATATTATATTATGTGAAGAATTCCAAGGAATATTAAACGCTAAAAAATATGGGTCTTCGCTTTTTGAAACGTTTGGGAAATGAAAATATTCCTGAAGATAGTGTTGTGTGCTCAGATCACTTCTCATCGGTGACCGAGTTGTTCTTAAACAATTTGCAGTACCTGACTTACCAAGTTCATCTAAGGAAAATGTACAAGTTGGGTAAATTATCATTTAAAAAAAGTAGTACATGTTGGGAATAATTATAACATGTTTTTATTTTTTGGGTTAGTAATGCAGTAAAAGGAAAACTGTATTAATCATTTTGTTTATGTGACATATATCTTATACCAATTTATAAGTGTAAACTTAATATTTAAATAAGTCATTTAATAAAAAAGAAATGTTATTCATATTACTTTGAAGTCAAACTAGAAGAGAAATAAATACGTATATTAATTATACTAAATAATCACCCTCTTTAACGTATACGCCACTGGCAACGAGTTCCAAAACATAAGCAAAACTATCTTCATCCTTTTTTAATAATAGAATGTATGAGATAGTAGGGAAACACAACAACTCATGTGTTAATGTGTAGGGCATGTTTTGTCTATCCTATTCTGAAGTCATTGACAACATTATTTTTGATATTCAATCAACAATCAACACTAGATCCTTTCTGCAACACCGGCTGCGTGCGTCTGAACATCTGAGCTATAACTTGCTTCAGACGATAACATGGAATGAATTGCATTCTTACGGTATATACACTAATTATATATTACCAAGCTTTAGTATAATTTCCTACAAATTTCAATGAAAACGAAGAGGGGTATCATGCTTCGTTGACTATCAGTATAAACACAAACTGTCATTATTCGATGATTACTTGTTGTACGTTTGTAGCTTGTAAATGTAAATGAATATTTCCATAACGATATCAGTGTATAAAGTTGCATCACTTTCCTTATTATAGTGAAAACAATTTAGTTATCAGAAAACCAGGTCGAATTTATAGGGTAAAACCAATCCGTGACACTGCAATAATTATGATGTCTGAGAATATTTCATCAGAAAACGTTACACCTGGCATTATTTTGTTAATCGATGTAATTCTAAATGAAAAACCAAACATCAATGACGTTTACATACCTACATACTTTAATTATTGCAAATATACTTGATTCTTTCATTTTTTAATTTTCCAAGCACGAAATCAACGTACTGGGCTAACATAGTGATATGACCTAACTGTTGCAAAATAAAAAGTACTTCCGTTGTAAAAATATCGTGAAAAAACTATGTGTAATATACAGGGTGAACCATTAATAATAGGCCATAGTTACTTCATCGGTAAATGAAATGTTATTAATAAAATACCGATCTCTGTTATGTTTATTAATAACAAATGGGCGGATGGTACGTCCCTTCGAAATAAATGTTTTACAGGAGTGAAGTGATATGCGTGTAAGCCTTTCTCGCGTAATATTGTTAGAACACATTGTTTGCTCATACTCCTGTTGTCGCTGATAAACAACTTGAGCTGACTATTGGATTTTCATCTTCATGAACTAAAATTTCTTCTTCTAGGTCTACAGTAATTCGTTTCGGCCGTCCTACATCATTTTTATGGTAAAATGAACAACTTTTTCTCAAACGACTAAACAGATCTTTAAAAATCTTATGATCTGGCTGTATTCTATTTCGATATATTTCATTATATTTCTTAGCTGTAGCACGTCCGAAGGAATTTTCTTGTGCGTAAACACAAATCATATCCCGCATTTCTCTATCGGAAGAATAAAATGTCAAACTAATGAAATTGTATGTAAATGACAGAACTAAGACGTCACCAAAGCACTCTTTTCAATAAATATAATTTATTCTTTTCAAATTGAGTTTGTTTTCAAAGAATCATTGAAATCTTTTGCAGCAGTTTTCTCGAAAACGGCTAGAATTATCAAGTTCTATCAAGCGCACCTTTTTTACGCTGTTGTTGTTTTATTTTACACCGCTTAGTTCAAAATTTGAGAACTGACACAACTATCTCCTTAACTTCAAGCCTCTGTCTGAACTGGAAGGATAAAATAAAATATAATAATTTTTATATAAACGTTTTTAATAAATGGCGGAGGCCTCGGTTTTTTAAACAGTTTTAAAAATTGTATCCCTCTTTACTTTCTCCACTACTATGAGGTGGTGATAATATATTCTATAACCTTTACTGGCATATATTCCTCATATTATAAATGGTTTATATCCAAACAAAATCTTCTGCGTTGGCTTCTAAACATGTTCTTTATTCTTCCTATCTTAGTCTCATCAGTATGTAGTAGAGACATCTTTTAGAGACGACCTGCATACCGGATGAAACAAGAAGAATATAACACCCTGTGACTTTTTTTATTTTTCAAAATAAAAGTTTTACATTTGGGTATATCCATGTATCGTCCATGATAAGATAGACTCCAGCGAGTATGTGTTTGGTGTTTTTTGATCCCTCCCGGGCGTTTGACACTATATAAACTCGATTTTTTATCAAATAAATTAGCAGCAATAGGCATCGTAGGATCGATTAATGATTGGATAAAATCTTATTTGACGGACAAGTCTCTGGTTGTTAAAGTAGGAGAGGTGGACTCCCAATTATATAATACAGACCCTGGAACACTACAAGGGAGTATATTGGGCCCCTTACTATTTCTCTTGTTTGTAAACGATTTACCAGACTGCATATTACAACACGGAGGGTTATTTATGTTGATATGCTGATGACACCACAATTGTAGTATTAGGTGCTATCGACAGAATCAATATCATAGTAGAGGAATTTAAGATCTGGTGCAACAGAAATAAATTAATTATAAATTTAAAGACTGAATGTGTAAAATTTTCTTATGGCAACCGCGCTGTACCAGACATAAACTTCTCTCTAGATAATACTCAAATTAAAATTACAAACGTAACAAAATTTTTAGGTATTCAGGTAGTTGAAAATCTTAATTTTTCTGAACATATTAACCAGGTATGCTCTAAGTTGAAGAAGTCTTTATTTGCGCTGTCTTCCTTAAAAAATGATTTAAATGAGACTGCCTTATTGTCATTATATTATGCCCAAGTATACTCAGCAATAAGCTATAATATTACGGTCTGGGGTCAATCTGCAGAATCTACTCGCGATTTTATAATACAAAAGCGTATATTGAGACTAATGTTTAACTTAGATTACAGAGAGTCATGCCGTGAAACTCTTAAGTGTAGATGCATATTAACTTTTACGTCAATCTATATACTAAAAATATTATGTTTTGTATATCTAAATCAAATCAAATTTTAAAAAAATATAGACTTTCATGACTACCCAACAAGAAATAAAGAAAAGTTCTGTCTTGGTAAATGCTTGCATGAGAAATATAAAATGATAAAACAATAATCAGCTGTACATCCTGTGAGGGCAAGATCGTCAGCTAGGGGGTTATAGGTGTCGAGCGGGTGTGGCATTTATGTCTCGAGTAATTTAGTTAACCGCTTAACTAACGATCTTCCCCTATCAGATCGTCGGATGACTATTTGTTTCATTAAATACAATGTTCCGGTCTATAAGTCCCGGACTATAAGTTCTGAGGGCTTTAGCGCGAGCAACTTAATCTTTGATAATAAATTGTCAATTTACACGAATTACCTTATTTTTGGCAACGTAGCTCGAGAAAAAATGTATAAATAAAATTTAAAAGCACGAGTGGTATTTGGGGAGAATATTTCACGAATAAATTAATCAAATACAAACATAATAGTAAACAAAAATACTGAAATATATTTACGTATTTCATCCTTACTTTTAATTTAAGAAGTTTAAAAATCAAGTTAAGTCTGTTTTGTTAAGCAAAGAGAACTATCTGGAAGGTTGAATAAGTTCTACGAATTGTAATGTGTTGGGTATAGTTTTGATCTCCTCAATTATTAACATTTTGTTACTTTGTAATGGATTACCTTATGCAAGTACATTTTACCTTATATCTTACCGCGAGTGTGTTTAACTCCTGTCTACCTATACGTAGTTTTAAGCCATTTGTGCCTTCAGCGATAAAACTGCATGTAGGTAATGTTCAAGTAAGAATAAACTGAGAGATAAAAAACCAAGCAAAAACTTTACGACCTCATTAAAATACCGGTACTCTTTTTTGTGCTGTTCGCAAATTGACTCGCTTACCTTTATAGGTTTTTAATGTGCGTCGGGAATGTTTCATATCAGGCTTGGCACCATGGCCCGCAGCGATATAATTATGTTGTAAAGTTTTTGTTTGCATTTTTTATTTACTGGGATCTACTTACTTCAACTTAGCGCCATGGCCAGCGGCGATAATAATTATGCCGTAAAGTTTGTGCTTAGTTTTTTTTGTCTCAGGAAATCCTTACTTGGACTATACTACCCAAAGCTAATCTAATCGTTTTACTATTGATAATGACATATGATTTATGTAAAAATTAATTTTCATTGGCTACCAGGTTAATAAGTGAAATAATCATATTAAAAATCCATTCCGAAAAAATAGAATTACGTCCAATTTTCCCTCAATAGAAAGAAGACCACGGAAAAAAATTAGCAGTAAGATTTTCATAAATTGACCATGTAGTATTTGTATAAAAGTGCTTCCTTCCTGGCACCCCTACTTGTTAATTTGTTTACCACTGCTCTAACAACAATTATTGTTGACAACAAACTGACAGTCAGAGGAATAGGTCTCAGATACCGTTCTGATGGCGGTCTCTTTAACATAGGGCGCTTTAGAGCTTTCACGAAGACACGCACACGATTCATTTGTGACCTCCAGTATGCGGATGACTGTGCTCTTTTAGCCTCTACGCCGGAAGAGCTTCAAGAACTTTTAGATGTGTATGCCCAGAGCTATGATTCCTTGGGACTTAAAATCAACATTGGTAAGATTATGTCAACTCCTCATCAAGTGAATCAAATAGACATTACACTTAACGGAAATTCTCTTGAAGTGGTGGATCAGTTCAATTACTTAGGCAACGTTGTTAATGACAAAGCAAACATGGACAGCGAGATTCGCAATAGAATCAACGCTGCATCTAGAGCACTCTGGGGACTTAGAGAGAGAGTATTTGACAACCACGACCTTGCTTTGTCAACGAAAATGGCTGTCTACAGGGCAGTTGTCATTCCAACACTGCTATATGGATGTGAAAGCTGGATCACTTACCGTCGTCATGTGAAAGAATTAGAACGTTTTCAGCAAAGACACCTCAGAAGTATGATGAAAATCCGTTGGTTCCATCACATATCAAACGTGGAAGTACTCAGGAGAGCAAACAGCCTTCCAATTGAAGTGCTTATTTCAAGAGCACGCCTAAGATGGGCAGGTCAAGTTCATCGTATGCATGATAACCGCCTTCCTAAATGTACACTTTATGGTGAATTGCTAAGCGGTAGAAGAAGGCGTGGCGGTCAACGAAAGAGGTTCAAAGACGCTCTCCATGAAAATCTAAAATCCTGCGGTATTGCAGACGAGCAATGGGAACAACTTGCAGCGGACAGAACCGAATGGCGAGGGGTTGTGGCCAGCTATCAAGGAAATGTTGCTGCAAGAAGGCCGAATCCAAGACCTAACCAGGTCTATGTTTGTCCTGACTGCGGTCGACATGTGCTCTCCCGAATTGGCCTCTATAGCCATAGTCGTGTGCACCGTAGATGAATGGGAATTACAATAGACTACACCTTTTACTTGTTTTTTTATTACACACAATCTATCGACTGTAACATTTTTTTTATACTCGGACTCGAGTAAAGGCTAATAATAATAACAGTGCTTAGAAAACTTGATTGTCAATATCGCTGTAATTTTTTTAATTTATTCTGTCAATTTTAAATTTCTATTAAAAAATACGTTTTAATAAAGCTTTAAAAAGAGTCTCCTCAAAACTAATTTTAAATAGAAGCGCTCATCTCGAATATCTAGCTTTTCCCGAAAGTTAAAAATTAGATTGTGTTAAAAGAAAACTGTCGAGAAAATACTAATTAAACGTTTGTCGCTAAATTTTGCAAATTTTCAGGACACGATTTTGCGACAGATATCACACTAATTAAAAAGAAAAAAATATGTTGTAGAGTAATGACTACTGATAACAAAAGAAAAGTAGGAAATCAATTTCTATATACGCATTTAATTATTTTAATTATTATTTATTGCAGTAGTTCCCATTAAACCAAATAGTTTTGTGGTTTATTATTGTAAATTAAATTATCGGTGTTCATTCCAGGAAAGATAAATTATAATTGACAAAGTTTCCAGAAAGCAAAAGCCCCTTAGTTTATGAAATTAAACCCACCGGCACACTTTTTTAATTGTTTTCTAAGTTAATTCCTCGCATAGCATATAGAAACTTATTTTAATCGATTAAGAAATGATACAAATATAAGCGAGCCATACGCGGTATAGAACTGCAATCATCCCAAATTGATAGCGTTTTGTTTCGAAAACGCCATTTTTGTTTTGCAAAAAACGATAAACTTTTATCAGATGATGAAATTTATTGTGTAAAGCTAAAATAAAATTAACACGAGCATAAACAAATTTAACAAAACTTGACAGTCATGCTGCTTCAGGCTGATGAAATGTTTATATTTTTCTATGACTCGATCCCCTCTTTGAGTGCTACATATAAATATTGGTGCATGGTAAAATATTGTTGCAGTGGTCGTGTTGCGCAAACCGAAAACGCTTCGTCATTCATCTGAAGATTCCATAAATTTAGAAAATTTAAAGGTTGGTCCTCCATTTGTGTATTTATCCGTAAAATGTTAATACAGTTTTTTAATTCGATAAACTTTTAAAAAACGAAGTAAAGTATTTAAGTTGTTAAGGTTTTTGTTTTTGAACCGATGCCATTGGTAAAATATTTTTTAATTTTTTTTAGTATGTTTATAACATTTTTTCAGTACATTTTGATTCATTTTAATTTATTTTTATGTAACTGAAAAACTGTTCGACGGCGTATTGTTTTATTGAAACAATTAAATTTTGAGCGTGTTTTCGATCGGTTTTGGGAGCAAACGGAAAAAATGGGAAATGTTCGTTACTTGAAGAAATAAACTTCAAAATTAGTTATTGTTAAATAAATTTCGATGAAATTTACGGAAAATGTAGCTCTTACAGAGCACAATCTTCAGTTAAAATTTCAAATCAGAATAGGCATGAAACAACCGACAACCGAAATTGTTGCTAACCCTGCCAAAAATGCCCCATGATTAAGACACATAAAAAAATATAAATAATTTATAAGTCTCTTTAAGGATTATAATCTTAATCTGTAGTGGTTCGGAGACCACATTAAACTGTAGGGCCTCGTCTCTTTTTACCTATCACAAGATCCTTGAGATCTTCCAGGGGGTTACTTCGAAGAAGCGGTTAAGAAAACAAGAATGCATATAAGTGTATGTATGTATGATATTGCCGTATACACCTTCTACAAAGTTCCGTGATTTCTTATGAGTTTCTAAAGGCTTATTGAAAATACGTGTTTTAATGAGGCAATACAGTTCTAATTTTTTTTGTTTTTTATGAGTTTTTACAAGCCGAGAAATGTTTGAAAGTTTACCAGTTATAATAAGACAATACAGTTTGAATTTTTATCGTATTCTATTAGCTTTCATTAGACAGAAAATTATGATGGATATATGAGTTTTATGAAGACAACGCAGATCAAATTGTGATAGTCATCTATTAGTAATTTATTCAGCAAAAAATACTTAAAAATTTATGACTTTTTAGGAGAAACTATAATTTTAGCTTATATCATTTCCTATCAGTTGTTGACCAGTCTAGATGTTTGTGAGGGATTTATGAGTTTTGAAGAGTATAAGAGTATTAATATTTTATTGAATCCCACAATTTTTTGTATTCTTGTTATATTTCGTGTTTTTGTAAGATAATACAGTTCTAATTTTTATCATATTTTATGAGTTGTTCACGAGATAAAAAGTGCTTGAAGATTTATTAGTTTTTATTAGAAAACAGAGCTTCAGTCTTTATCATATCCCAAGAGTTTTTTCCGATAAGAAATAATTACAGTTAAAGTTCTCATCATATCCTTTGAGCTTTTATTTGGGAAAATAATCTAGGATTTAGGAGTACTTATAGGACAATACAGATTCAGTATTTATCATATCTTAAAACTTTTTAACCGATAAGAATTACGTCAGTGATTATGAGTTTTTATAAGACAATAAAATATTAATATTTATTGTCTTTTCATCAGAAAAGACGTACTTAATGCTTTATGAGACTAATTGAGTTAACGCTTTAACGAATATTTGTGTCCATTTTTTGAAGTCATTGGACAATACAGTTTTAATTTTTATCGTATTCGATGAGTTACTCATTATATAACAAAATTTGTTTTCATCGCATCCCACGTGTTTTTAATGGGCAAAAAATAATTATATGAGTTCTTTATATACAGTGTTTATCACATCCTTTGAGTTTTTGTTTGGAAAATGTACTCGAGGGTTTAGGAGGGATTATTTCAGTGGCGGTTTCTCTGAGGAGGCAGAGGAGGCCGGGCCTCCCTACTTCTGATTTGCCTTTACAGTTACTTTACATATTTACATTATTATAAATATAAATATACTTTATGAAACGACAAATTTAAATTAACACAAATATTCCCTAAATCTGCGAATTTAAACTATTATTATTATAACCGGCAACGCTGCACAACTGTAACATTCTATCCATGGTGACTGGTGAGGCAGGCCTCCAAACGCTTCTAACATAGCTTTCGCGTTTAGAATGGTTCAATTTGAAACGTTTGAAGCTACCCATTAAAATCTGCTCTCAAAACCACGTGCCGGAGGCCAAGCTCCGGACCAATAGGAACAAAGATTAATAAACATCTGACTTTTATTTTCCCGCTTCCTGAGTCCAGACAGTCGTACCGTTTACCGTTTAGGTTAATTGAAAGTAAATGTGTCTGTGGTGGTTTTCATTTTATTAAGTGCAATAAATTCATTTAAAATTTATGTTTAAATATTGATAAAACGTCAAAAATGGAATTAAACGTAAGTACAAGCAATAACAATGGTAATGTCAGTATCGGTGAAGTGTTTAAATCTGTAGATGATATTGTAAATTTCCTTTTGAAGAATGTTCATTTTAGTCAATTAACATATGATGACAAGATATTTATAATAAAAACTTTAAAAAGGCCCCAACCTACCATGCAAAATCTCATAGTAACTTCAAAACATAATCGTTCTTTTTGTGTACAATGGTATGATAAATGTGAGTGGTTAACTGGATGTCCAGTACAAAATAAATTATATTGCTGGTATTGTTTACTTTTTTCTAATGACCCAGAGAACACTGTTTGGTCAAAATTAGGATATAATGATTTAAAAAACTTACCCAGATCAATTGAAAGGCATGCTAGGTCAAAAGGACATTTAACTGCTTCAATAAAATTCAAGTTATTTGGCAAACAGAATATTTTAAATTCTATTGATGAAGGGCACAAACAGTCAATTGTAGATCATAATGTAAAGGTTAAAGAAAATAGAGACATCTTAAATAGACTAATTGATACGGTAATTTTTTTATGTTGTCAAGAATTGGCTTTTAGGGGACATGATGAGAATGTGCATTCAGATAATAGAGGAAATTTTCAAGAGCTTATTTCTTTTCTGAGCAGATACGATGGCAAAATGGAACAATTTTTAAACGAAGCTACAGTTTTTTCGGGAACTTCTAAAGCTATTCAAAACGATTTAATTGAATCAATTAGTTGTGTTGTAGTACAAAAAATTGAAAGCGAATTAAATGAAGTACCTTTCTTTTCTTGGCAAACTGATGAAACCACAGACATCAGCTGCTGTTCACAGTTATCGGTTGTTTTCAGATATGTTATTAAAGGGCAAGTGGTTGAACGATTTGCAGGTTTTTACAATGTTAGTTCAGGTCGAACCGCAAATGATTTATTTAATTTTTTAACAGAAAAATTTGGAAAATACGACTTAAAAAATAAACTTGTTGCTCAGACATATGATGGGGCATCAGTTATGGCTGGTCACTTAAATGGCTTACAGGCAAAAATTAAAACAATGGCCTCTCAGGCACTTTTTACACATTGCTATGCGCATACGTTGAATTTAGTATTGAGTAAAGCCTGCATAGATAGCATCAAAGAATGTAAAATTTTTTTTGCCAACTTGTCTGGATTTTCATCATATTTTTCAAAATCAACTAAAAGAACAGAGGTACTTAATACCATAGGATCTGACCGTTTACCGTCAAATGTGGCAACAAGGTGGAATTTTACATCTAGAGCAGTTTTTACAGTATTCAAAAACAGGGATAAGTTAATAGAAGTTTTTGATTATATTTTGACACATGATGATTTCAAACAAGATCAGCCAACTTTAAGAGAAGCTGTTGGCTTAAAAAGACATCTTAAAGATCCTCATTTTCTCTTTCTTTTACATACTTTTAAATTTATCTTTAAACACACCGATGTTGTATTTTCAATTTTACAAAATAAAAGCACAGACATTTCATACGCCAGGAAACGTTTGAATGCATTAACTATTACATTGCAAGATTTTAGAAATAATGAAATTCATTTTAATGATCTTTACAACCAACTGTCTGAAGATTTCCAAAGTGGTGAACCGGCGCCAAAGAAAAGAAAGACAACATTAAATCTTCAAGATTTGAGACTGAATTATAAACAGATTTTCAATGAAATTTTGGATACAATAATTAATCAACTACAGATAAGATTTTCCGATTTAGATAAATTAGAATTTTTCGATTTAATAAGAAAAGATAATTTTCTCTCATATTCAAAAGAATTTCCAAATGATAAATTTGAATCATTATTAAAACAATATAACCTTTTTGATTCAATAGCACTAAAAAATGAATTAACAACTGTATACGCTGACAAAGAATTGTTTCAAAATTGTCAAACCCCTACCGAAATGATTTCATTTATTTATAATAATGACTTAATTTCTTGTCTAACAGAATTTTTAGATTACATACTTTAGCTGTCACAATTCCTGTTACGTCTGCTTCAGTAGAAAGGAGTTTTTCCGCCCTCAAACGAATCAAATCATTTACTAGAAATACTATTGAGCAAGAAAGATTAAAAAATATTTCTATCATTTCTATCGAAAAACGGCTTGTTAAGGAACTAACACAGAATAATACATTTTATGACGAAGTAATAGATATTTTTGCCAAACAAAAAGATAGACGGATTTCATTAATTTACAAGAACATTTAGACATGTAGTTTTTTTGTTCAATTTCTTTTTTGTTTAAAATTTAAAAAACCACCACAGCAATTATTCTACTTCTGTAGATTGTAAGTATACTACCAAGTATATTTTTATTTGTGTTGTTTTTCAGTTTGTTATTATTTAACTATTTTTAATTTGAGAATATTTTTATTTATGTTATCGTTTCAGAGTTTATTATTTATTTCATATTACTATATAATTGTTTTGATTGTGGTAGCATTTGTGCCATATTATTATTACTATTATTATATTAATAGTTAACTCCCTCACCTATTAAAAGCACCCCTACCCCACAATCCCATCCTGGCAAGATATAATTCAGACCTCCACGTTGGTTCTTGCTGGACGGTAGAATTTGTTTTTTACTTTATACTTTGATACTTATCATAAAACAAATTATACTGACTAACATGAAGAGAAAATTACTAATATTTGTGTAATGGTAAAGTCTAAAAGTTCGATATATTCGCAAAATTTTCATCGCGGCGCACATGTGTATACCTCCCGCCCCTCGGAACCACCCAGGCCTATCTATCCCCTGCCTCCCCAGTTTAAAAACTGAGGAACCGCCACTGGATTATTTAAGTTTCAATTCCCAGATAGATCCGCGTACATACTATTTTGGAATCACATCGAGCCTTGTATATTCCATTGTGGTTTCACGTACATTCTTACAGTGTTTTATATATACTCATAAAGAGAGCTTATACAATTGCATATGGATATAGATCATTCAGGTTTTAATTTCCAGATAGATCCTCATACTCTTACTCTTTGAAGGGTGAAAATAACCCCCGGGGGTGGTTACACAACCCTGGTCACCTACCACCTTCCTCAAAGAAACGCCTCCCGCAAAATATTAATTATTTCCCTTGAAAAAAATCTATTTCCCACCCCTTTGAAGGGTGAAAACCACCCCGGAGGTGGTTACACAACCCTGGTCACCTACCACCTTCCTCAAAGAAACACCTATAAAATATCAATTTTCTTCTCACAAAAACAAACATCAATTTTCCACCCCCTGCAAGGGTTGGAAGCCTGGGGTAAGCGTGGCTGAGGTCAAATTCCCCGAGGACCTTCCGTTCTACTCGAGGGGGTAATTAAAAATATAAGCAGGTTCACGGAACTTTGGGGGTGGTTTTTGGTCAATTTGACGGGGTTGCCGAGGTGGAAAAATTGATTTGAACCCGGGAATCGATTCGGCACCCTCGAAAACAAGGAGGGGTCATTATCTAGTCCGAGACGCAAACATTCGGTAACTTCTATAGACTATATAGATCTGCAGGTATTTTCAAAAAATCGAAGGAAAACAGGTTTTAAAATTTTTTATTGTTTAAATAAACAATAAACCTCACCAAAACTGCAAAACTGAACTGTAAACTCAACCTGATCTCCTGAACACGTTGAATCAAAGAAACTGGCCTGAATTAGATAACATATAAGAATAGACAATTTTCTGAAACATTTAAAATATAATATATTTATAAAACAAAATTAAACTAAATAGCATTCAACATTCACCTCAAATACTTAAAATACTTTTTTATGGTGATAATATTCTAATTCTAATTATTTAGTTACTATAATATACATTATACTTTGAGAAAACATTTCAAATTGTTCTTTGTTTGAAAAACAAAATTTTTACATTCATAGGCATATTCTTTATGTGAATTTACAGTACATTTAGTGGGTAGTTAGTAAATCCAAACCAAAAGCAATCGTTTTAGAAATTTTCTAATGAACAAATAAATTGGATATGTAATTGTTTATACTATATTTACAATATATACCATACGGTAGAGTATATTTTTTGTATTTTAACGTGATAATAATGATACTAAGTTAGTGATATATCACCTTGTAATTGAGAAATAAACAATTACTTAGGTGTGAACAATCAGGAATTTAATTATAAACAATCAAAATAATAAATGAATTGAATTATTAAATTTGCACGATTTTCATTCTATAAACCAAATAAAACGGATAAATATTTTATTACAATTATCAATATGGTCTATCTGGCCGATAGCCGCGTTGGTTAAGGCGCCAGGTGGCAATCGCGATTAATCATACGGGTATCGCGCCACCGCGCACCGGGTTCGAATCCCGACACTGTCGGAGGAAATGGTTGTATGTCCGCGTTTTTTCCATGCGTAAGCTCTTTCCGTAAAAGCCTCTAGCTTCTGGAATTGGGGGTTGTCTAATTTTTATGGTGTTTAGTTATTATTTTCAAGCTATATTAATATTAATTTGAACTTTTAAATTTAATTTTATAAAATTACAAGTTATAATGAGATGAACTTTTATTTCCCTTGTTTTAAATTTGGTTTCAAAGGGGTATAAAGATTATACTAAAACGTCTGCGAAATATGGCAAACGTGTAACACTCTAGTAGCTACATTTTTACGAATTTCTCAACAATTTTTTCTAGTGCAAAGCAGTAAGTAATACTAGTATCTGACCAACGCTTTTAGAAATCTACTGGTTCAATATTTAAACAAACATCACCAACGTTGTTATTTTACTATTTAATATGTTTTATTTCCACTTATTTTCGCTTAATACCTTCCAACGAAAATTGGCCGAAACGATGATCTTTTCTTAACGAGCTGCTTTACATAATTCAAAAATTTTTGTTTTATAAGAATGTATTCGAGATTCAAACTATACACGTATTCAGGAATAACAAATAAATGACAATTTTATTTTGATGTTACAGACATGGCAAACAGTAATGTAATAACAACGCGTTCCTTGGGAACAGCCTCTGAAGGTATAAGAGATCAGTACGCAGATGGGAAAGCGGCGAAAGTGTGGGAGATATTTATCGGAGATAAAAATTCCAGGACACAGAACTACAAGAACTTCTTGGTTGGGCTCTTGAAACGCAAAGGATGCAAAAGGATTTTGGATGTCGCTTGCGGAACTGGGTAAGATTAATATTTCCACACGGGCAATAAATAAATATCTTCGTACTGGACGGGGCTGGAACCTCTGGTTGAACCTTTAATGTGTGTAGATTCCACAAACACCAAAACATTGGAACACTACACTCAAGTACACTACTCGAGACGCGCGCTTCGCTGACCATGTTAGCATCATTGGGGATGGTTAAAACTAGCAATCTCCCGATAATACTAACATGGTTAGTGAACTCGTGAACTTAGTATCTGTGGAAACTACATTAGGGACAAATATTTTCGTCCTTACGACAAAATTATGCCATATTTGTACAGGTATTTTAAGTACTTAGATTACTTCGTTACTTAAATTTTAAATTTCAAGTAAATTACTTTAAGGGCCGGTCTTTTCATCTCCCATTAAATTTATTCAGCAGATAAATCCTGTGGAAACGATTATTAATACAATTGTAGCCGAGGAAATTATTTCCCAAATAAATTTAATGGAAGATGAAAAGACCGGCCCTAAGTACTTTTTCAAAGTATTTGTACTTAAGACTGGGAGTAAAAATAAAAATTTTAACTACTTGTACTGGGTACTGGGAGAACTTTTTAAAAGTGCTTGTCTCATCTCTGGCAATAAGTACCTACAGGATTCAAGAATAACAAATAAATAACTTACGAGGTTTTTCAAATAATTGATAATTGAACAGAAAAAATCATAATAAGTGCTCCACATGATGCCCATTTTGATTGACACATATATATGCGTTTTTGAAATGAAGTTTCTATTTTTTAAAAACTGCCAGTGTGATCGATCAAAAAGCAGTTATTATTCTTTCTTTCATATTTTGAAAAAGAACCCATAAAAGGAAGAAATGAAATCAAATTTTATTGTAAAATCTATAATTTTACAGAAAATTCTGTCAACTTGTAGAAAGATGGATAAAAAGAACATGTTCTCATGTTTTTTTCCATTTCCCAATGTAATTTGCAACATTCCTAAATTAAACAATTTTTAAGAATATAAACTCTTTCTTATTTTTTTTTCAATCACCGCCTAATTACTCAGAGCCAAACAAGATAATCGCCTCCCTCTCCTGTACTATATAAAAATAGTCCAAATTTTCTGATACTTTTGTTAAAAATAACTTTATTTACAGGATCGATTCGATAATGCTATTAGAAGAGGGTTTTGAGGTTGTTTCAGTTGATGCCTCAGACAAAATGTTAAAATATGCCTTAAAAGCAAGATGGAACAGAAGAAAGGAAACAGCATTTGATAATTGGGGTAAGAGTTTATCTTAAATAATATGAATGCTATACTAGATGATTTATAACTTAATATTTATCTTTATCTTACAAAAATGGCATGTTTATTACACATATGGCTAAAATATGCATAAATATACAAATAAAATTATCAAGTTCATTAAAAAAGTACCTATCTTAATCAAATTAATATAATTACATCATTTCATAACGCGATACAGAAATCTAATTCCGGTCAATACCAGAGTTATAATGACTTAGCTTGACCTTATGTCTTAATTATTGTTTCATAAATATAATCTAAACCATAACACATTTTCATTGCATATGGTTTTTCCCACAGTTATCGAGGAAGCAAACTGGTTAACGCTCTATGATGACATAGAAGACCTTGTTGGAAATGGATTTGACGCAGTTATCTGCTTGGGAAATTCATTTGCTCACATGTTGGACAATTTCGGTGACCAGCGAGAACAAAAGTGAGTGTATTTTTTAAAAATATTTTGTAAGCTTCACCAAATATATCCCAATTTCGTGCGAGTTATTTAATGTAGCATAGTTTGGGATTTTTTCTCGGGACTCTTCTTCTGAAAGTCTCTAACAAGAGTAGAAGGTGGAGGCAAGGTGATGTAGAAATGAATACAACGTAGTGTGTACTATTCCGAAAATCCATAAAACCCAGAAAAATTCCCTTAGTACATGGGTTCAAATCTTCCTAGAATAGGGATATTACCATCTCGCTTTCTTGGGCAAGGATTAAACTTAAATTAGGAAATCTTGAATAGCCGGCGATATGTAGATTTGACGTTTGCAACGTTCAATTTGTTGAAAAATATACCATTTCTTATTCCCAAAAAGAAACAACAAAGCAGCTGTGTCTCGATTTGCTACTCAGAAAACTTTGTCTAATGTACGCGACGCTGATGAGGAGCAATAACTCCGAAACGTGTTCGTAGCTGCATTGTTGTTTCTTTTGTGGGTATAAGGTAACTATTTCTATTTTTGATTTGTAATTATTTTGACCGCAATTCTGACCTCACTAACTTTTTATGTTATTTTGTATTTGCCACGTGGAAATAGAGCAGTGCACATAGAGGCCCTTGTACTGACTACTCTTATTGAATCCCTAAATGTGGCACATGAAGTACAAAGCAACGCATGGTGAACTAAGAACTGTACTTTCCTACCTTACTTAGTTTGGTTCCTAATCAATAAAATCTTTAACTGACCTATGTTATGCTAATGAGGAGCCACTACTCTGAAACGCGTGTCCGTAGCTGTATTATTATTTCTTTTTTCCGGTATAGGGCAACTATATTTCTGTTTCTGCAATATATTTTTTAGTTTGTTATGGTTATGTAATTAGTAATTATCAACAAATTTTTAATAACTGTATAGATTTCTGTACACATTTATAGAATATATGTTTTTGTCACATTTGTAGAACATAAAAATTTGTAATATTCATACACTTTTAAAAAGGCATTTTTATTATTATTATTATTCCGAAATTTTAGTTTTGCTTCCTGGTATCAGGTCACAAACTATCACTTAACACTTTTCTTAAAGTAACTACATACACAGTAAAATTCAATTTAATGCAGCATTCGTGCATCGAACTCAGACCATTCAATGTGCCGCTGAGCGTAGCAGCACATTGAATGGTCTAAGGTTGTGAACGAAAATAAATAAAGTGAAGCTTATTGCAATTTCACTATAAACTATATCTTTACACGATTCTGTAACATACTTTTTTGTTTTTCAGACAAGCACTAAGAAATTTCGAAAAATGTGTTAAACCTGGTGGCCTCCTCTTAATTGACCACAGAAATTATGACAACATTATCGACTCCGGCAACACCGCATCGAAATGCATATACTATAACGTAAGTATTCTGGTTAGAGCTAGGATCGAAGTGAGTGACAGAAAATTGTGATAAAAAATATGTAAGCTAAATAGAGAATTCCAATTTTTGTTACAATGTTTACATTCGATATATACACCATGTGTCAAGAATTTGGATTCTTAAACGAATCTCATATCTGTACCCACCTATATGAGCCACCATGGGGAAGGTGGGGGATGGAATTGTTGGTGTAGGACAAAATTAAACATCAATTGTCGCTAGTAAACATTTTTTTTTATTTACTAGACTTTCTTCAGGGCTTATGGTGCAAAATGTATTTATATCCCTGAAAATGAAAGTGGGCTCTGGTAAAACGAACAGAACATTTTCTTTATCTTCACTAAACGTTACGGACCTTAACTAACAAAATCTAATTCCATTCGATTTTTCGAAATTTTGCACAATATATCAATCTGGGATGTTTATTATAAATATAAATAGAAGCTAACCATAAAAAATGATGGTATTTAATTGTATACACACTCAAATAGTTTTTACAAACATCAAAACACTATCCTCGCACAGCGTTTAAAACTGTATAATATCCAGAAGATGTCGGCCTGTTTGGCGAAACGTGCATAAAATGTAACATTTCAGTGTTAGAATGTTTGCAAAAGCATCAAATTTCCAATTCGCCCTTTACGATTAATTGTACTCTATTTATTTTCAGAGCGAACACACAACCGATATTAAAACCTCAGTATTATTCGTTGGTAGACAACCAGCCTTAGTTACTCTTGATTACCTCATTGACACATCATCACAGGATGAAAAGACTGATTTTATTGGCGTGGAGGATTCAATAAGGTAGGTTAGACTAATACTTGAGCTGAATTAATAATATGGGAATAAAAAGGGGGTTGTAGAAATAAATGTCCACGACTTCTAAATTATTTCAGAAAAATGATAATAAAAATGTATAATTATGGGAATATTTACTTATTTTAAAATATTCTCCTTTGTAGTCATTTGCAAAAAACTAATAACATTAATAACTGAATAACCTGTATGCCTATTTATAAAAATAAAGGATCAAGAGTAGAAGTACTTAATCATAGAGCAATTATTCACTTACAACGTCAATTTTCGAAGATTTTTGAATTTTTGACTAAAGAATTTTGTTGACAAATTTGCAATACTTCCTCCAGCTCAACATGGCTTTAGGGGTGGTAAATCTACCAGTACAGCCATTCCCAATTGTCTGCATGAAATATATAACATAAGTAGCTTTATTTTTTGAACTGAGTCGAGAATTTGATACAGTTGACTACCAATTACTTTTAGACAAATGTGAGATATCATATATCACACAATTTTGTCACCTTGTCATATATCATCGCAGGGCATCGGTATTGTTGCGGCAAATGGTATAGAGAATGCGGTCGCGGTGAGACGGGAGGTCGAGAAATTTTCATTCATATCCCACTAATATAAAAATCATCTAGCTTTCATGTAAGCGATTTTTGTTTTCTTTATCCGACTTGTTTGCTTCAGGATACATAAAACTACTTTTGCCGAATCTGTATATAGGCATTAAATGTTATAATAATATTCTACCACAGACAACATTGATCAATGCAAAAACAAACTAAACGAGTTTCTGTAGGAACACGCTTTTTATTCTGTGGATGAATTTTTAAATTACCAATTTTAGCTATAATTCGTATATCTTGTCTAATTGAAGAAATACAGCATTTGTACCAAGCTTTATTCTAAGTTATATAGGTACTTTGCAACATATTTGTGTATATAACTTTTCATTAAATTTCAGTGAATTTCGATTATCGTACTACCCCCACCGGCTGAAGATATTCAGTATGATGTTACGAGACGCATTTGGTGAAAATTCAGAGTACAAAATCTATGGTGATTTCAAGCAGTTAGAGGAAATCGAGACACCAGATTTCTACATTCATTTCGTTGAAAAATCAAGTACCTTTTTTTAATTTTATTTAACCCCTTTTATTTATTAGTGTAATCGTAAACTATATGTTGTATTATATTTATATGTTGTATTTAAAATAAATGTATTATCCTTTTTTGTGTTTCATTTTAGCCATCAGTATTGTGGTAGCATTCAAACAAGTCAGACAGATTTATTGAGCTCTATAGTGATGTACAGTCTTTTTTTCTTCTACAAAAAATTGTTTTCAATATAAGTATGTCATGCTCTAGTGATGGGAATATTAATGAATCCATGGATGAAGATACTAGCGAAGGGGCTTTTGAAAGAATAGGGGCAAAAAGATAATTCAAAGAAAAGTATTATTAGACAGCATCAAAAATTTAAGTGAAAAGCAAATAAATGAAATAATTTGAACAGCTAAAAAATACATCCAGTAATGGTAACAAAAACACTGATACATAAAAAAATCAAAAAAACTCTAACATAAATACTACACCTTCAAATGTAAATAACAATCAACAACAGAATAACAACACACAAAAGTCATACTCTGAAATGTCCATAAAACACAAAAATTATTCTTTACAAATGAAGGAGAATACAAATAAAAAACTCATTAATCTATTTTATATAAATACAGAACCTACGATAAATAACTGAATACAAGTAGCAGAGATATGGCAAGTATTCTTATTGAAAAGTTACACACCCAAAATTATTCTTATAAATAACTTTAAAAAACTTACAAAAACATAAGAAGATCGCAGCATTCAGAAACAAAGGCATATAATAATACTAAACCAAGTTCGCACACTTCGCCACAATCTTATTCTTGTGTGATTGCTACGGTAGAACATGAGATTACCGATTCTCAAATGGCAGAACATCTAAAAGAACTAAATGTAGAACAGAGATATTGTAAAAGAATTATTACTAAAATGAATAATAATCCTACAAATTTTATCAGAATAATCACCAGCAATATTGAATCATACGAGAAGCTGCTGACTGAGCGTGTTTTTTACAAATGCCTACATTATCCGGTTTATCCAAGCTCTCCTCCACCACCTGCCCCATTACCATGTGGTAAATGTTTACAGTTCACACATAAAACTGAAGACTGCCAAACTCCAACGTAACGCAACAAATGAGGTGAAAATCATCCTACAAATCAATATAAGGGAGAGCAGCTACCCAAATAAAACTCCTGTGGCCTAACAGAACACCAAGCCTGGTCCGTTAAATATCCAAATCGCCCTGTAAGGCCAATTGAAGGTATTCCAAACATACCAGTGAAAACTTTGACTAAAAAGTCACATGAAATAATAAACTCCAACAAGAAAATTTCCAGAGTCCACATTCTTGTTACTATTATTAACACATACATTAATAAACTGAACAAACCAAAAAACAGCAACAGAGAAGAAACTACTGAAATACGAACAGATTTGTCAGGGAGTACAACATCCAAACGTCAGTAACATTTGTTGGAAACAACAGAATTTATATCCTTTGTTTCCATACAAATGACTTCAACTCTCCGACTGAAACTACCTATTCCAGAAAATGATAATAGTCAAGTTCACATGTCAATTTAATATTTTATACATTGATGTAAATAGCTATTCTCCGAAAAAGTAGATTATAAATAATACTATAGAGCAACATAACATCCATTGTACACTGTTTGCAGAGAGCAAGACCAATAATGATTCTCACACATCTTACCGGGACTGGAACATTTTACAACATAATGGTAACATATAATTAATATCAACATCAGAGGAGGTAGTCTCGTACAAATTCATCCATCTCTCAGAATGGGTAAAGCAAACATATCTCTCAAAACTTCTATTCTTTCAAGTTGGGTGATAGTCCGCGTACAAGACACATACAAATTAGACAGCATAATGCCCCATTTCGGATTAAACACCCCTTACCATACCAGATGTTACCGATTTTCCGGTAATCTCTGTAGCCAAGCTTCTACAACTATAACTTCCCCTTACCCTATCCACCTTTACTAATATTTCATATATTTGCCTATATTTAAATCTTTCCTATCCCCCTCTTCCTTTCTGTTTGTATCCTTGTTGTCGCATTTATTTTTCTTGTTTCTTTTTGTCTCTAAATTCACTTCTTGTCACGAGTCTCTAGCAAATTAAAACATTATGAAATCAAAATTCTTAAAGCTAAAAGTTTAGGCCATCTTTGCGCAGCCCAGCGTTCATGAGTTACGCAGAAGGTATCTCGTTTAGATTGAGGTATCCGCGTCAATTGAAATTTTTTTTAAAAAGTGTTACAGTGAACAAGTTTTTTAAAGTATGTGTAATTTTAAGTTTTTTAAAATATTTTATATTTGATGTTTTTAATGGTATTACCTATTTTTATTTGCTTTGCTAAAAGGTGTTTAGGTTAAGTCTTAAAGTTTGTTTTTAACCAAGCCAGATCCGGTCCGCCCGGCCTTGCAATCGACCACTGCGATCAGTGCGGTGGTTGCACGGCAGGTCCCCGGACAGGTTCTGGGGCGGTATTATTGTATTAGAATTTTGAATAAATCTGTTTTGATTGATTGGTTGGTTGATGGCCATTTGATAGTAGTATTATTAACCAATAAAGAGTATTTATTATTATTATTTTAGTCATAAAAAAGTTAAAAACATCAGAGATGAGTCTAATATCCATGGGTTTAAGGCTTTGGATGTTACGAAGTTCGAAAATTTAAACAGTTCCGAGCCTTATTATAAAAACACATATTTTTGTAAAACTGGTGCTGGAGTGAACATGTTACACAAATATTATTAATGGGTAAAATTCAAGAAACACTCTAATTTTCATAACTATATAGAAATATATTAATAAACAGATTTTTCTAAAACTTAATGACTAACTCTGTTTCCAATTTGGTTTGTATGCAATTCACATAAGTAATCATTATTATACAAAAAAAATTAATAATATAAAGGTAACCATACCACCACGATTCACGTTGGATTATGCCCGCCCCTACCAATCAGAAAACGTTTAGTGCAGTGACGTCAAAGTAGACCTCGTTCATGCTCACATATAATGCTGTCTCGTTCCCCCTCAAAGTCGGTCTTGCTTCCACTTATATCTCTATTATATTCATTTATTTCATTGAAATTATTATTTTATTTTAATACAAAAAAATTGACATTATATTATACAAATTTGATTTAATAAGAAAGGGACGCGCTGTAGTCAAAAAAAAAATTTTAAGTTTCCGCACAAAAAATGTCCGTATTTCTTATTTTAACATAGGCCAAAGGCGTGTAACCTGTCATCCTATCTTGTTATAATTTTAAAGCAAAATATATGTTACCGCAAGGTTTTAGGTTATAGCATAGCACACAAAAATATGAAGACAGTATAAGGAAAATGTAATGTACAGTATGCTTCTCACGTACGAACGAATTTTATATTAGGTGATATATTAAATTTATTTAAAGATATTTTTAATTAAGACTATTAGGAAATGAGTGAAAGTTTGGTAATCGAATATTGCCGACTGCGTATACCTATTTGAGCAATGAAAATAAAAAAATATATCTAGTATTATGTAAATGTTTACAATGAAAACAAACGATAGAAATATGGCGCGTTACGAGGTCTACTATAACGTCACAGTCCCCGCCCATTAATCCAACCGTATCTATACTAACCGTGCCATACCACTACTTTTCTACAGCACACAAAGTAGAGTACAAATTTTGAAAGACATCCACGAAACCATGTAATTACTTGATACATTTCTATTTTATACAGTTGTAAAAAACTGAGTAAATAATGAAAAGGTATCATAGTCCCAAGATAGAACAACATATGTGCCAAATGTTTCAGGATATTTTCAGATATTCAGATGTGTATTACCATCGAGTCTATTACGTTTTCATGTCTTGTGTTATTTCTGCAATGCAAACCGAATTCATGTTTCCCTTTTGGTAATGTTAATGTTATGAATTAATCCCCTAAAATGTCATCTAACCATTGTTCTAGGTCTTCATCAGATTTTTTCTCTTTTGATTCTAATTTGGCTGACTCCGCCAATTTTGGCACAACCTCTTGTATATCTTCTACTTCCTGTATAACACATTTATTATCTGTTTTTCTTTTTCCCATTATAGTAACTCTTTCAATATTCTCACTTTTTTCTACGTTGTTATTTAAATTTGACGATTCTCTACAATCTCGAACTATTTGTTTGGTATTATATTTTTCATTATAGTTTAGCAAATTATCTTCTGCTTCTCTCTTCATAAAGCTTAATTGGTCCTCCTACAATAAATCAGACTAGTTTAATTATTCTGTTTAAAAAGACTCACAATCATTTTACAAAAACTGCCTTTTCGTATTACTAACCGTAAAATATTCTTCTCCTATTCCCACTCTCTCATAAAATGGTATTGTCAGAACACTATTATTCAATAAATTTAAATCTAAAGAAAATAATTCATGTGGCGGCTTGTTTTCTGCATCCTCTGCGATTATTTTATCACTCCTGAATTGAAAACGATAACCCTGAGTAATTGGCGCATTTGCTAGGATGGAGAAATCTGTACTACTCGTTAACCGAAACCCCTGTGTATCATCTTCTTTTTCGTATCTATAGCAGTTCGAGTCAAGATTCCGTTTTGATTTTACAGGAACATATTTGGGATCTTTTACTGAATTACCTTTATATTTTCGTTTGTCTTTTATGTGTTTCAAACCTCTGAAACGATATAAAAATTTAAATATAATAAATTGATTAGCTTAAAACGTAGGTACCTGCTCTTATCTTTTTCCATAATGCTTAATACTCAATTAATGCAATGGTGAATTGTTATCTGTAATTTAAGGAATTTATGACTAAATAACAAATAACCTCAAAAAACAAGGTTGAACGGTTGAAGTGTTGACGACGAGGATCCTCTATACTCAGTGTTGAATGTTGAATCGTCTTCTTAGTATTACGTCATCATTGTTATTTTCGCGAATAACCTCAATTAACCGCAAGTAAATTTTCCTATATTGGTATACATATGTCTTAGAAGTATATTATATTGACCATTCAATAACCGCTTTATTGACAGTTGATAATTTCCAATTTTCATCAGCCAATCAGCATTTTTGTTTTAAAAAACTCAGGGCTCCAAGAACTTGAAAGGAAAGTGGTGATTGATGTATAGGACCTTAAAAAACCCAAGGATACGTGGCCAAAAATATAGGCAACCAGTTATACAAAGATTAAAGACGATTGGCAACAGTGGAAAATGGAAATTCCTAGTCAATCCACTATTTCTCAGCTGTTTACTGAATAGAAATAGTTAACCCGCTCCCCATTAATTTTGACCAATGTATGCAATGACCAGTTTCACCCGCGAGAAATTTCGTGAAAGAATTTCTAACCTCGAAAAGAGAAAGTGGTTCTGACATTTGATTAGTGTAGACCTCATTACGTATCTTGACATACACAAATGTACACCGAAGTATTTAAAGATAGGTTTTTACCAACTGCTGCACAAGAATACTAGTTCCTTTCTGTTAACAAAGTGTTACTTAACTTCCACTCAATTTTCGTTGGTGAATACGATATTGCTTTAACTACCTGATAAATTTTAACAGTCCGTTTAGTATCAGTGAGTTAAGCATATGTTGGTGAATATGGGCGTAACAGTAATTTTTGACAAACGCCAAAACCTAAACAACTCCAGTCTGAGACCAAAACCATAAAATGGTTGGTTTTATTGTGGAATTTAAAAAACCAACCAATAGAATAGTACTATTTAAATATGGCGCACTTTTTTGGAAAGCGGCTTAGCTATTTCTATTCAGCAAACTTAGAATAGCTAACCCTAAACCATTGGTGTTCTAGCTAATAAAGGTTAAAGAGAGGGAGATCATCTGCATTGTCTATAGAAAGAAGAAATGCTACTAGGCTTTGAAACGGGGCTTGCAACTTGCAATCGTTTATAAGCCTTAAATCGTTGACCAGTATTATAACTATGAGTTAGTATTAAATAATTCACGAAGTCCATCATGGTATTCATGGTGATATTATAAACTTCAAGCCTGTATTACTCAGAAGGAATTGCATAGGGGTCAATAATCTCAATTTTCAAGTCATATCTGTACGTAATATCACCTCTGAGGGCTCGCTTTGAGACATCTTGAAAAAAAAAATTGCAAAAAATCACAATAAACTCAGTCCACACACAACAAAACACGAAAGCGAATGTAAACATACGAAAACTTTGTGTGCCACGCGGACAAAATGGCGGATCCGTCAAAGTCACGTGCCCTGGAATGGTTTATAAGTTTTTCAAGGCTAGAATTTGTTTATTTTATTTATTAAAAAAATATCAAGCAAAATTTTCCCTTGCAAATTCAGCACTTATCCGCAAAATGAACTTGGTAATGCGTTCAATATGTTTGTCATATAAATTCGCCTCTACGCATTTCGAGAACAGCGACACGATGTGGTAAACTACCATGTGTTCAACGTTGGAAGGCATTTATGATACTATAATTTCTTAGTAGTATCGTCGAAGGCATTTGACCAAACATTGTATCCAACAATCCTGCACATGCATAGCGTTGGTCCTATCCATTGGATAGGATATTAAAGTGCTAAAATAAAGGTTTATTATTATTATAAATCTCTCTCTCTCTCTCTCTTTATTTTGCAAAATACACAACAGTATTGGTATTGTTGCTTGGGACACAACATAAACCCGGAGATTTCTAAGAAACGCCTTTTCCTATGCAAATTATATTAAGGACCAAAAGGATTAAAAGGAGGTACTGATGAGGAATGCCGCCCATTCATATCGTATCAATAATATCAACAGCTAAATGGTACATAATTTATTAGTTATAGTAGTTATAGGGTTTATACTACTCTCTACATACAGCTTCCCCTTTGCTACTTTATTAGATACGGCTGGAATGGATGCAAACTGTGCTTATGAAGGTAAGATGCAAACGTGTAGGTATATTAGATAATCATTGAAGATATACTTCAGTGCCCAAATTATGATCTAGAAAAAGAGTCAACTTTATATATATATATATAAGTTTTCCAACCTTGCTTGCACAGCGAACTGCACTACAGGTGATCGAATCGCCGTCGAACCAGAAATACTGTAGAAATTCAAGTCTACCAAGCTTTGGTTTAACTTTTTTAGTTTTTTTAGTGAACGCTTCGGTCTCGACCATCTTACAACCAGAATGGATGGATGAACTGTGGTTAGTTTATGGAGGTCGCTAAATACTACTTTTTTAGTGACATTTGGCATTTTTTTTGGGCGATGTTCGGTTGACGGTTGACATTTTGACTTAGACAGTTAGTGTTAAGAAAAGTAAAATTGAATAAATAAATATTTTGAGGCGGTCAGGTAAATGTCTGTATGTTACCCTCGATGATTATGGCAGTATTATTACCTATATTTACTTATTTAGGCTAAAAACGATGTTCTGTTAAGTAAATCCCTTTCTTGGTTATTGCGACATGGTGCATTAAAAGAAGGATTGCAAATATCTACAGATGGATACATAAAGGTTGACGATGTATTAAACCATAGAAGTTTGAGAGGGAAATATACGGTAGCAGACGTTAAGAGAATAGTTGAAACCAGTAATAAACAAAGATTTACGTTGCGCTACAAAAATAATACTTTGGAAATTTGTGCCAATCAAGGGCATTCATTGACAGTATGTTATATACATGTAGGTATATTCATATTTTTGTAAATGTATACGTTTTTCTTTCGTAGTGCGTTGAGAATCTTAATTTAATTCCAATTTTGACTGGGGATAGTGTTGAGGCAATACACGGTACTTATTACAGTAACTGGAATAAAATTAAGACAGAAGGTATTAACCGTATGCGAAGAAATCATATACATTTTGCAACTGGATTACCGGGCAACAGAGCTGTAATTAGTGGTATGAGGAGAGATGCCCAAGTTCTTATTTATATTGATTTGAACTTGGCAATATCTGACGGACTTGAATTTTACAAATCTACAAATGATGTTATATTATGCGCTGGAAATGACAGAGGGATAATTGAGCCAAAATATTTTTTAAAAGTGTGTGATGTTTATGGGAAAACATTAGTTTAAATAGATTTTTGACACTGACTTTTATTTACTTAGTATATAAAATATCATAAAATGAATAAAGCAATAAAGCGTAAGTATTACAGAGATGGAATATTGCAAACACAGGTAATGAATATGTGTGATGTTTAATTTTTAACATTAATTTATTTATATGTGTTGTATAAATGATGGTAATCATTGTAAACTTTACCTGTAACAGGCAAACATGAAACAGTAGTGGAATCTACAAAAGGGGATATCAATAAACATGATCTATTTTGCGATGTTTGTAAAATTAAATTACCGAATAAAAGTTCTATGGATCAACACATTGTTGGACAAAAACATAAAAGATTAGATGCTGCACAACAAGAACAGAGGAGAATCGAGCGGAAATGTGGTATATTCATAAGAGGTAATAATTATTTATATGCAAACTCTTGATCTGCTTATCGAGGTTACTGGCAGTTATTGTGCACAATTTTTTTCGTTATTCTATAGCTGAATCATGTGCCAGGCCAGGCATACTGAAATAGCTAAAAGCCCTTTTACACGAGGCCATAAGTTAAGCCAGTCCATTAAATCTTCTGAATGCGTTTACACGTAAGCCAGTGTTAAATAATACAAAATATACATCTACAACGCTAGACGCAATTTTGTGGTCACTGGTCTGGGACTAGCTTACTGGCTAGGACTAGGAACAGTAGGAAGGCACATTCACATTAGGCCAATAGATGAGCCAGTCCAACGCGCCAGTGGTGGGGAAGCTGATTGGCGCCGAAACATAGAAACCGTTCTACAGAGCTTTCAGTAACGATCACAGGACATGTGATTTTTTAGTTCATCTTTTAGGCTTGTCATGTTTTAGCCATGTCGGAGCCTTCCATACTAGGGATATTTTAATTCATATGTATCTAACGTTGTGTTTTCAATTATCTTTGCTGATGGTCTGTTTAGACGAAGTCGCACGAAATCTCGACAGAACACACGATTTAATTGGCTCTGAAACTGGACACGCCCAGCAGAACCAATAAGGCAACGGTTTGTCTACGCTGAATATTTAGCAACATACAGTCTTCTTGTAGGCATATCCTAACATTTGTAAATTGTAAAAAACTAAATGCATTGTCCAACCAGATTTCACACGACCATATCAGCTGTTATTACCAAAATGTACGAGGACTAAACACTAAAATTCAAGAATTCTACACGTCTGTCGTATCCTCAGAATACCAGCTAGTTGCCCTCACTGAGACATGGATTCAATCCAACGTTTATAGCCACGAACTCTTCAGTGATAATTATCTAATCTTTCGTAGTGATAGGAACTTAGAGGCCAACTCAGTTTCACGTGGAGGCGGAGTCCTACTAGGAGTCAGGAATGATTGTACCGCAGCTGCTATTGATTTATCACACTATCGTGATGATTTTTTTAGTATAGATATAGTTGGTTGTAAAATAATTTATAAACATAAGTTAATTTTTGTATTTGTTATATATATACCACCAAATACTAATATCAGTCAAATTCAAAATTTATATAATGCATTGGAAAGCTTGAATTGTCTATATGATAATAGATTACTTATATTAGGAGACTTTAATGAACCGTATTTCAAAGATGTCAATGAGCTTGCCTTTGCACACAATCAAAATCTTATTAATCTGCATCAACTAATCAGCTTTTATGACTTAAAACAATTTAACACAATAGCCAATAACTCAGGTCGTCTTCTAGATTTAGTCTTGGCAAACAATGAATGCCACGTGCTTCACGACGATCTTCCATTTGTTTCAGAAGATGAACATCATCCAGCCCTAAATATAACATTCAAGTTTTCTAAATCAGAACCAACAATATCTTTCAACACTGATTCAATATACTTCAACTTCCGCAAAGCCAACTTCCCCTTATTATATACTCACCTGGAAATCGTAGATTGGTCTTTTCTAGATAACCAAACAGATGTCAATTTAGCCATTGAAGAATTTCAAGCAACTCTTCACTCAGTGTTTGAGTTGTATGTTATTAGCCGTTATTATTATTAGCCGTTACTCGAGTCCGAGTATAAAAATGTTACAGTCGATAAATTGTGTACAATAAAAAACAAGTAAAAGGTGTAGTCTATTGTAATTCCCATTCATCTACGGTGCACACGACTATGGCTATAGAGGCCAATTCGGGAGAGCACATGTCGACCGCAGTCAGGACAAACATAGACCTGGTTAGGTCTTGGATTCGGCCTTCTTGCAGCAACATTTGCTTGATAGCTGGCCACAACCCCTCGCCATTCGGTTCTGTCCGCTGCAAGTTGTTCCCATTGCTCGTCTGCAATACCGCAGGATTTTAGATTCTCATGGAGAGCGTCTTTGAACCTCTTTCGTTGACCGCCACGCCTTCTTCTACCGCTTAGCAATTCACCATAAAGTGTACATTTAGGAAGGCGGTTATCATGCATACGATGAACGTGACCTGCCCATCATAGGCGTGCTCTTGAAATAAGCACCTCAATTGGAAGGCTGTTTGCTCTCCTGAGTACTTCCACGTTTGATATGTGATGGAACCAACGGATTTTCATCATACTTCTGAGGTGTCTTTGCTGAAAATGTTCTAATTCTTTCACATGACGACGGTAAGTGACCCAGCTTTCACATCCATATAGCAGTGTTGGAATGACAACTGCTCTGTAGACAGCCATTTTCGTTGACAAAGCAAGGTCGTGGTTGTCAAATACTCTCTCTCTAAGTCCCCAGAGTGCTCTAGATGCAGCGTTAATTCTATTGCGAATCTCGCTGTCCATGTTTGCTTTGTCATTAACAACGTTGCCTAAGTAATTGAACTGATCCACCACTTCAAGAGAATTTCCGTTAAGTGTAATGTCTATTTGGTTCACTTGATGAGGAGTTGACATAATCTTAGTCTTTCCAATGTTGATTTTAAGTCCCAAGGAATCATAGCTCTGGGCATACACATCTAAAAGTTCTTGAAGCTCTTCCGGCGTAGAGGCTAAAAGTGCACAGTCATCCGCATACTGGAGATCACAAATGAATCGTGTGCGTGTCTTCGTGAAAGCTCTAAAGCGCCCTATGTTAAAGAGACCGCCATCAAAACGGTATCTGAGACCTATTCCTCTGACTGTCAGTTTGTTGTCAACAATAATTGTTAGAGCAGTGGTAAACAAATTAAAAAGTAGGGGTGCCAGGACACATCCCTGCCTAACTCCAGTGAGGGTTTGGAAAGGTTCGGTTGCCTCATTATTATACATAACCTGGGCGTTGTTGTTTGTATGTAGACTGCGACATACTTCCACAAATTTTCTAGGGATACCTAAGCGGAACATAATTTTCCAGAGCACTTCCCTGTCCACCGAGTCAAACGCCTTGGTTAAATCAATGAAGGCCATGTGAATTTCTCCTTGATGTTCGAGTGCTTTTCCTTGAAGCTGTTTAAGTGTGAAGATTAAATCCGATGTGCCTCGGTTTGGTCTAAAGCCACTCTGTGTTTCAGGAAGTAACTTTTCCATAACAGGTGTTAGCCTATTTGCCATCGCTTTAGTGAGTATCTTCCCTCCAACAGCCAGGAGAGCTATACCCCTGTAATTTCCACAGTCCGCAGCGCTCCCTTTGTTTTTGAAGAGGTTGATTAAAAGTGTATCACGAAACTCCTGCGGAGCTTGACCACTTTCCCACACGACATCAAACAGTTTTTTGAGGTAGGGTATGAGCTCTGTCGACACAGCTTTAAAGATCTCAGCTGGGAGTGAGTCGGCGCCGGGAGATTTGTTATTTTTTAGCTGCCCAATGGCGGTTAAGATCTCTTCCGTTGTTAGTGGTTTATCTAAGTCTTCGAAGGTGTCATATTGAGGGATAAGATTTATAATATCGTGATCGGCTTGACTTTGCTGGTTAAGAATGTTAGAGTAGTGTTCCTTCCATCGGGCTCTTATTTCCTGGTCTTCTTTGAGGAGATTTCCATTTAAATCTTTAATAGGGCACATATTTTTCCGACTGGGGCCGTACACTGCTTTTACTCCTTGAAAGAAATTCCTGTAGTCGTGTGAATCGGCATACCTTTGAATTTCTCTGGCCTTACTTGCCCACCACTCGTTCTTTATTCTTCTGATTTCGCGTTGCGTTTCATACTTAGATTGGGTAAAAGCTTCTGCTTTTGATGAGTCGTTGGGGTGGTTGACAGCGTTTTGGAAGGCAATATGTTTGCGGTCAAGAAGTTCTTGTATAAAAGCTTCATTATCATTGAACCAGTCCTCCTGTTTTTTACTTGCTGCAGTGCCAAGAATTTCCTCACTCGCACTTTTTAAACTGTCTTTAATTTGTGTCCAGGTAGTAGCGACATCTACAGAATTGGTTTCTTCTAGTGCACTCAATTCTCTTGAACTTTTTGCTTTAGCTGTTCGACGGTTTGTTGGTCACGCAATTTACTAATACAGAGACGGGGTCTACGTTTTACTTGAGTTCTTCGGTGTTTGGGTCTCATAACAATTTTCATTTTAGAGACAACAGGACGATGATCGGTCCAACATTCGCTATCAATGCGCGCCTTTGTAATTTGGACGTCCTTGAGATGCTTCCTACGTACGATAACATAGTCCAGTAGATGCCAGTGACCTGATCTGGGGTGACGCCAGGTGCCTTTAAATTTATCCTTTTGTCGGAAAATGGTATTTGTTATAACTAGATCATGTTCAGCACATTTAGTTAGGAGTAGTTGACCGTTAGCGTTCATGTTGCCCAAACCGTTCTTGCCTATGATGCCTGGCCAGGTGTCTGCATCTCTCCCTACTCTAGCGTTAAAATCGCCAAGAATAACGAGTCGTTCCGTTTTTGGTATTCTACAGAGGGTTTCTTCCAGCTGTTGATAGAAGCTTTCCTTGGTTTCGTGACTTGCATCCAGAGTGGGAGCGTAGGCGCTTATTAGATTTACCGCGTTGCCATCTGATAGCTCATAGCGTAGCAGCATTAGACGCTCGGATAGGCCTTGTGGTACTTGTGTTAAGTTGGATACAAGTTGATTCCGAACGGCAAATCCTACTCCATGTTGTCTTCTTGAATTGGTGGGAAGACCTTTCCAATAGAAGGTGTAGTACTTTTCTGTGAGAGAGCCTTCCTCCAAAAATCGAGTTTCGCTGAGAGCTGCAACGTCAACATTGAGTCGGTGAAGTTCTCTATCTATAAGAGCAGTTCTTCTTTCAGGCCGATCGGTGCGAGTACTGTCGTTCAAAGTACGAACATTCCAAGCGCCGTAGATGAAAGAATTAGTTTTGTTAGATTTAACTTGTCGGTGTTTTTTCGACATTCGATGAGGTGTCCCTGTGGGCACCCTCCCCCGGAGATCCGATCGGGAGGGTATTTTACCTCCGGATGATTTTGTCCCACTTGAACGCTCCATCATTTTTTTAAAGCCTTAATCGACTGAAAACGAAGCTGCATTTGAAGTTTTAGCTGGAGCAGGTATGCAACTGACCAGCTCGGTTGCGGAAGGCGAGTGGCGTGGTCCCATGGCACAGAAGGAGACTGCGACGATGGGGTAACCAAACGATTCCAAAAGCAACCTTTGTGTGCGGTGGGTTATTTTTACCGCACCGCAGTTGTATGTACCTCTCACTCAGAACTATGTAAAAAAATATCCACCATGGTTTACAAAGGAAATCATTAGTGAAATCAAACAGAAAAACAGAATTTTTAAAAAGCTGAAAATCACAAATTCGGAAGAATACAAACAACAGTTCAGTGTGTTAAGAAAATCCATTAAAGCCAAAATCAAAATTGCATATAGCCATTATATAAATAAAACTGAAAACTCTATTAATTCTGATCCCAAACTCTTCTGGTCCTTTATACATAATAAGAAAGGTACTTCTAGCATTCCTGGGCTTCTATATTATGACGATATTGAATATAACAATCCACCTTCAATTGTAAATGCTTTTGCCGACTTCTTTCAAAGTAATTACAATCCAAGTGACCCTGATAATTTCAACGTGAATGCCCCCTCAACATCTACAAATTATCCTCAAATATCTGTTAAATCGCTAAGCGAAATAGAAATTATAAATGCCCTTAAACAGCTCAAACCAAAGCTTACGTGCGGATACGATAATGTCCCCAGTTTCCTCATTAAAGACTGTGCACATGTTCTAGCTAGCCCGCTGCAGAAAATCTTTAATCTCTCACTTAACACCAATACTTTCCCGACTGCATGGAAAATGTCAAAAATTTGTCCTATCTTCAAATCTGGTGCCATTAACAATATCTCTAATTATCGCCCGATCACCCTACTTTCCAACTTTGCCAAAGCTTTTGAAATGTCCATCTATAACAGAATATTTCCTAACGTTAAAAATATAATACGGACAGAGCAGCACGGATTTATGAGCAAGAGATCAACTACTACAAATTTAATGTGCTTTTCGCAATTGGTGAGCGACTCTATAGACAACCAACTTCAAACTGATGCAATCTATACAGACTTTTCTAAAGCGTTCGATAGGATAGACCATTCGATTCTGTTAACTAAACTAAACGACTTTGGCTTTGACATCAACCTAACAGCTTTTTTTCAATCCTATTTAAGTGATCGCCCTCAATATGTTGAATACAGAGGTCACAAATCATTTCAGTTCACTGCTACTAGCGGTGCACCGCAAGGAAGTAATCTGGCACCTCTACTTTTCTCCATTTTTATAAACGATATAGGTGATCATATCAAGAGCAACATACTTCTGTTTGCAGATGATTTAAAAATATTCAAAATAATCAAAACTCCAAATGACTGCAAACTACTACAGAAGGATGTGGACTCGTTAAATGTGTGGTGCCTTTCCAACAAGTTACCCTTGAATATACAAAAATGTAAATATATAACCTATACCTTAAAAAATAATTTTATCCAGTTCAACTACTCAATAAATAATATTCCTCTACACCGGGAACACAAAATCAAAGACCTTGGAATTGAGTTTGACCAAAAACTCAATTTCTCACCTCACATTAACAGAATCGTATCATCGGCCACCCGAATGCTTGGTTTTATATTCAGAAGTTGTAAAGATTTTAAAAATAAGGATTGCTACATGAACTTATACACGGCCTATGTTCGATCACAACTTGAGTACTGTTCTTTAATATGGTCACCCTATTATAATACATACATCCAACAACTTGAGTCAGTTCAACGTATCTTTATGAAGTATATGGCATTTAAGCTAGACGGTGTCTATCCTGCACAAGGTATTGACAATAATATTCTGCTATCAAGATTTTCACTTCTGTCGCTTGAAAACCGCAGAAAATACTACTCAGCTATATTTGTGTACAAGTTAACTAACAACCTATTAGACTGCCCTGAGTTATTGTCTCAGCTAAACTTTCATGTACCTCGTATTCACAGTAGAGATGAGAAATATTTTTATCTCTGTACTCCCAGAACAAATTTAATGACTAAATCACCAGTATATTCCATCTGCAACATTCTAAACCAACATTGTAGTTGCGCAGACATCTATTGGCACTCACTTGGCATCTTTAAGAAACTGATTAAAAATCAATTAGAATCTCTATAGTTGTATTCCTCTCTGTTTTTCACTAACTTTGTAAATGTCACTTTGAACCTTTTATATATTTATATTTATACTTTACTTTAACTTACTTTGCTCACATTATATCTCTATGTTATCTTGTCCTGTAATTGGGTATCCAACCTGTTTGGACAATAAAGGATTTATTTATTTATTTATTTAATTATTTATTTTAATCTGTAATGTCATATCATAGACGTAGTAGTGTTTTGGTGGATATGGCATAATTGTCAGTTCTTATTCACAAGTTTTGAATTGTTTTAATTATTATTTGAGTACTAATCAGTTCTTTTCAGAACTACATAATTTACATCAGTTGTCTTATGGTGAGTAATGATAAAGAGGAAAAGAATATTAGGTCAATTTTATTCTGGTCCTGTGGGTCTCTGATTTTTACGCCAGAGCAAGATTTTGATGACTCATTTTCGAAGTCGAACTCTCAATGAAGATGGATTATGGACAATACTCATTGCAATCATGTATCATACAATTTATGGGAAAAAAATGCAAATATTCCATATGATACATTTTCAAATCGTAAATATGTAATCGTTCATGGTTTTGCAAAGAAACACTACCTTTGCAAGGGAAAATCCACTGGTAGGCCAACTGTTTTAACTAAAGTGATTATGAACGACGTTCGAGAAAGAATGAATCAAAGCCTGACAAAGTCTATATCAAAGTTTTCCTCTCAAACAGGTAGGTATTTTTACACTAAATTTTTTAATGACTGAATACGTTACATACCATTTAAGTTTAGTTTCTTGAATATTTAAAATATGAATTTCTTTAGTAAAAATTATTATCAACAACTAATAGCAATACCTACTAAAACTCTTGTTTATGTATAAAACCTGAATGCAAATAAAAAAATATATAAAACTGGGAATCGGTGCTCTTTAGATGTTTTAATATAAATGACAAATTAACGAAATTTATTTTTTTTAGGTCTTAATCCATCCATAAAGCACTTAAAAAACTCCATTTGCATCCATACAAGGTAACCGTTGTTCAAGAATTATTACCCCCTGATTTGAGTAAGATATTGTCGTTGGTTCAACAGAAATTTAAATAACAACGATGTATTGGATTTAATCTATTTTACTGATGAAGCGTGGTTCCACTTAACAGATTATATCAACAGTCAGAACTACAGAGGACATGACCGACAGAAAACCCTCACACTTACATAGAAACAAGTTTACACCCCTTAAAAATTGGTGTATGGGTGGCAATATCCAGAAAGCGAATTATAGGCCTGATATTTTTTCGTGAAAAAATTAATGCTCAAAGGTATCAAACTGTTATTTTAGAGCACTTTTTGGAGCAGGTGCATGATGATGAACTGTAACATGGTTATTTCCAGCAAGATGGTGCTACCGCCTATACAGCAAGAGCTTTACTTGATTTTTTTCGGGAGTTTTACGATGACCGATTAGTCAGCCAGGGACTATCTATGGCCTGCACAGTCTCCAGATTTAACGCCCTGTGATTATTTTTTATTTGAACACATGAAGAACAATGTTTTTAAAAATAGATTACATACCATTGATGAATTACAAGAGGCAATAGAAAGAGAAATCCGCAATATTACTGTTGATCAGTTACAGAACGTATTTAAAAATATGAAACGAAGAGTCCATGTGTGTTTAGAAACTCAAGACAACCGTTTTGAACATATATTTTAATTTCTTGGCATTTCATATTAAAATGTATTAATTCGTCTCTAATTTAAATCTCATGTAACATGTAACAAAAGCTTTTATTATGTAAATGTAATTTCTTTTAATCACTGTGAATTCGAATGTTTATATCCATGTTGTCTGTGGAAATAAAGATGATTTTGAATTGGGTGTAATAATTTACTTCTTGCAAACATTTTTTTATTCATATGAAAGGCATCCCGTTTAAATTTGTTTGTAATATTAAAAAAAATATTCTTAAATTTGAAGAATAAATGAATAATACTAAATTATCATAAATAATTGTAATATTTTACCTTTAACTAGAACACCAATGAATTTAGGGTATTTCTGTTTCATGGAATACCATCCTGTATAGCTGGTTGTCTATATTTTGTGGTCATATGTCCTGTGATCATTTCTGAAAGCTCTGTATTAGAAGGAATGGCTTGAGTAATGACTTGATGGCATTCCATTGTCTCTGAATGTCTGTTTACCCAGTGCCATTATTGGATTGTCTTAATCGACTGGCTTGCCTAATGGCCTCGTGTAAAAGGGCTGTAAAATGTCCAAGAGGACAGTTGGCAGGTGTTTGAAAAAAGTGAGTGTCTAATTTGCAATTTATGAGAAAAACGATGTTGAAGTTTTTAATATCTTAAAATTCTCCCAAATAGATTACTTTTATTTGATTAATTTTTTTTTGCTGCATGGGCATAGAAAATATGAACTTAAACTTCACATATTTTTGGAATATAAAATTTGATCCAGATAACGAAAAAATTACAACTTATATCTTTTCACAAAATTTTATTTATAGAACTGAAAATAATCCTTTTACATAAAATTTAAAGTCATATTATTTAAAATATTTCATTTCTTTAATTTTTTTATTCCTCTCCTTCAAATTCATCTTCTTCTGAATCAGGATCTGGTAGGGTATTTCGGATATATCTGCTCTGGTCCACAGGTTCTTTTAAAAATCATGGAAACTTTCATCAATATAAGAAATGAGTTCCAACAGATTCTTTTTTTTTATCAAGACTGATAGGATTTGACGTTTTATGGGACAAGGAAATTTTTATATTTTTGGGCCATACATAGCTGGTTTGTATTCAATGACTGCTGGTTCTTAGGAATATCTTAACCATTTTAGGAGCGCCCAATAGATCTTTTCACCGTCTGTACTAACTTTTCTTTATTGCAATTGGCCTTTAAGGAACGCAGAAAATTCAAAAAATCTAATACTGATGAATGTTTGCTTTTTATCACATCTGTCACGAATCTGTTTGTTTCGCAAAAAGTTTACAAGAAACAAAATTTGCAAACTATTATCATTTGACCATCTATACGTAAATGAAATTTGTTGGTTATGTCTATTTTTTGCTATTTTGCTTCTCTAGATGTACTGTTTTAACTTTAGAACTTTTCTTAGGCTCGGAAATTGCAATGAAAGCTACACGCTTGTTGAAGTTTTCCATGGCCCAATACTCTTTAAATAAGCTCTGGTTCTTTTCTTCATCTACTCTAATTTAAATTTTATTCTGCAATCTAAGAGTTCTTTAGATTTCCTCTCTTTTATCAATTTTCCCTTTTTTGTTGAATATTCAAGACCTAAACTTCTTTTGGTTTTCTTTCTGCCCCGGCTTCTCTGATTTCGTTCTTCCGTAACATCCTTTTTCTTTTGTTTTTTTTTTCTTCAGATAGTTCTACTTCATAATTACTCCTTTCTCCATTCTCATTGTCAGTTTTTCTTTTCTTTTGTATGTGCTTGTATCAGAGCAAAAAATCACTTTCTGTTACATAATAATTAGAATCTGCGTCACTGTCAGCCACTGGCGCATCATCATTTCTTTCTGAGTACATATTTGCTTCTAATTCCTTGTTTCCTCAAGTACATTATTTTTTTCTAATAATTCATTTTTTATTGATTTTTTTTTTTCAATTCATCAATTTTCTCTAATTTTTCATTTCTCTTTAACCCCTCATTTACTTTTAATTCTTCATTTTGCTCAGATATTATTTCCCGTGAGATTTCTGGTGAAATGAAATGATTTTCATTAATATCATCTGATTATGTAGAATTAATTGTATAATTCTAGTTCACAAACTTTATCAATACATTTAAAAAGAAAACGAATAAATTAAACTTATTATTATTATTATTATTATAACTGATAACCACTATTAAAAAGTAGTGTACAAATTTGTTCAATCACTTTATTAAACACGCATATATCTAATTATAACAGGCTCTCTGGTAACAAACTGCCTATATCACAATTTACTTATTGAAAAATAATGTGCAAAAATGTATATTTGAACTTATTCTTATATATTCTTATTATTACACTTTAGTACATAGACTAACTAGTGCTTATCAATATCTGAGTGAAAATGGAATAAGTTTACTTGTATCGCAATTTTTTAGCTCTCAAGCACATGAAAAGAGATATATGTCAACTTGTTTCTATTAGAAGTTCATAATAAATTTAGTTATCATGGCTACAAATCTACATATACCTATACTCACTAACTTTACTGTTTACAAATTAAATTTGCATATAAACATATACTCCTTTACATATGTAATTGCCGAAAATCAAAGTGTGTACATAAATATATAGCGACATATATCATTTTTCTTTTTCTTAACATATAATTACATTTGGATATATACCTTTAGACATAAATTTATGTTGGCTTAGGAACACTCATATCACTATCAACTAAATAAATTTTATGGAAAAACTTACATCATATTACACAATTTAAGAATAAATATTATACCATTAGATAAACTTATATACCTTTCCACAAACATAAAATGGTTCATTTTTAAGTGTATGGTACATTTTTGATATTTTTGGACTTAATTTCACTTTTCTCAACACCCGCCCGTTATTGTCAAAGCAATTCAAATATGTGCAAGGTAACTCAGTAATTACTAAGTAGAGTGGGTTAAATATGCTTTTATTTAGCTAGAATCTACCTTACCGAGTGATGATGCCTTTTTAATGCTGTTCTCCATGCACTGTACCATAATTTGGTAATAATTAAATTTAAATAATTTGTGGAATTTATACTGTTTCAGTCTAGTTTAGAAAATGTTATTGATCTTTTAAATGAGAGGATGGCAAAAATGCATGCAATAAGATATTTTATTCAAATATCCAGAAAATTAGGAAATGCGGCCGTGGCATTTGCTAAGAAACAAAAATCTTTGTAAATATGTCTCCGCATATCCAGGTTACAGCGACTTGAAATATCTGTCATGAAAATATTAAACACAGGAATGCTCATAAGTTTTTCAATACCTTGTACATCTTTTGACTCATTCTGCTATGGTATATCATGGTACAAACATGCAAATTAGAATTAAAATGAGTTAAAAAATATACCAATAAGTGTTGAAAAAATTAATAATCATACTAGTTCACACAAATTAGATATTTTAGAAGAAATAATATTTGAGATACATACTCTCGATAGGGTTAGGAATAGATACCGAAAAGTTCCCACCCCATTCAGGAACGGAAAGTCTCTTTTTTTGCAAAAAGCCACCCCTGACGGGGACTTAGCACTGGTTTTTCACTTTTATCTTGTAAAACGTTCATTGGAATATTAATAAAGTGTAGGAAATAAAAATTTGTCGTTAAATTCTGTGTAAAAATTGTCCTATTGGAATAGGTGATTGTTTCATTTACAAAAAGACGCTTCAAGAAGGTGAAACCGGGCATGTTGAAAGGGGCTTGGTAAATTTAATAGCCGTTAGCAAAGCTCCACAGGACAAAAATATAAACGGCTTCAAAATATTACGGCTATATATTATATCAAATTCAATCTTAACGGGGAGAAAACTTGGAACCAACGGGATAGGGTTGATGCTGATCTGTGAAATAGGTGAGGATAAACGATAATGTCAATAGGATATTTTTTATACAGAATTTAATGACAAATTTTTATTCCTTATACTTTTTTCTCTTCCAACGAACGGTTTACAAGGCAAAATTGAAAACCAGTGCTAAGTCCTCGTCAGGGGTGGTTTTTTGCAAAAAAAAAGGACTTTCCGTTCCTGAATGGGATGAGAAATTTTCGCATCTCAAATATTATTTCTTTATAAATTATTTCTTCTATTCAGTGTTTTTAATCTAATTTGCGTGTACTATATATACTTATGCATTCGGCAAAAGATCACTTGAAAGCTTTGGTTTTCAAGTAATCAAATGCAAATAATGTATGATTATTATTGCGAAACATTCCCATTATTATCATTACCCAAGTGCTTTGTATCAAATTGTAATTTTGTCATATTACTAATTAACATGTATCTAATTGTAACAGATGGACTGACAAGCAAGAAACCTAGTGAGACTTTGTTCACAAATACTAGCCATTTTTTACATAGGTTTATTTTATAGCAAAAGTTTTTGCAGATAAAACTGCTGAAAAGCAAAACATAAAAAGAAACTTTCGATAAGCATGACTAGAGGAAAACAGGTTGAACCAAATCCATAATGCCATTTTCCATAAGAATAATGGTGCGGAGTCCTTTATTATGCCTCACTGTACACTTGGCATTCAAAATTTCCCAGCAGTCTTACATAACATACTTTAAAAATGAAAGACAATTTCGAATAATGGTGACTGCGTGGTTACCCTAAATAGTCACAAACATAATGCCATAAATAAATTAGATACCCTTTCTGCTGTTTTACAGTTTATTTGTTGGAGAACACATCCTCAAAGGTGGATACTTATCATTGATAAACCTTTAAAATCTGCTATTTTTACTTAGATGAATGCCAAATCTCTACATTCTAATTTGTAAGCGAATTTTAACAGGCTGCCATCTCTTATCCTATCTTTTCGTTGATGTCAGACAATGCATTGTCAACAGACAATTAAAAAGGGTATTAATATTAATTTTAACACAAAAATATGAGAAGTTGCCTGACATGGGATCTGATATAATATATCTTATACTTTTAGGTTATCCTCCCTTCTTACCCCAAGATTACATTTTAAATTATTTTTCTAAATATGGTAAAATCGTTTGGGTACATTTTGGACATGCGTTTGCGTTGTTGGATTATAATGAGCCGTCATGTGCACGGTACGTGATGAGACAGGACCATTATCTTGGAGGCCACCGTATCATGATAAAATATAGAAAGCTAAGAAAAGAAGGTAAATATTTGATTGTCGTGACTGTTGTTTTGTCTAGCTTTATTTTCATGTCACTCTTCTTGTCTCTTTTAAATTGGTTGCAGTACAGTACTTGCTATTAAACTAAGATTTCATGGATCTTGCAAATAACAAAAGAAACAATTAAACGGTAACGGTATGATTAGTAGAAATCCTGGGTCAGTGCGACGAAGGATATCAACCAACAACAAAATTTGCAATTGGTAAATGCTTTAATAGGATATCCATTTTACTCAGTTATTCAGGCTGCTGAAGAAACGAATTTTCCTGGATCGAGTAGTACTGGTCGCCGGCGAGTAAGAGAATCGGAGCTACGCTGTCATGCAGCAGCACAGAAATACTTACTTAAAGCTGAACATGAAGAAGCTCGAGTAGGATTTGCGCTTGAATTTTTAGCGCATGATGTAAATTTTTGGAACAATGTAATCTTAATAGACGAGAAAACTTTCCAGTCAACACACAGCGGTCGTATTCGTGTTTACCACCCTCCGAATACTCGATTCGAAGAGAAATATATATCTAACAATGATAAAAGTGGTAGATTTTCCGTCAATATGTGGGCTTGGATATCAGCACGTGGTCCTGGTGTTTTATGGCATATTGAGGAACGACTTAATAGTGAAACGTATATTAGGATTTTAGACAATATTATGCTCCCTTCTGTGTCCTAATAATGAGTTCATATTTCAACAAGACAATTGTTCCGTTCATACTGCTCATACCGTAACTAACTGGTTTCAAGGTAACAACATCAATGTTCTTAACTGGCCCAGTCATATTCCAGATCTTAACCCTGTGGAAGAAGTATGGGGACTACTCCCAAGAAGTATCCAAAAACGAAATGTGATACCACGGAATGCCGAAGAATTACTGGAAATGGTAAATAATGTATGGGAAAATATTATTACTGATGATTATTGTATAAGGTTATTTAATTCTATGCCAAACAGACTTATAGAAGTTATAAATAAAAATGGTGCAATAATGAAATATTAATAGTTAGTTTCTTGTTAAGTAGGGTATCCTTTGTCCTTTGATCCAGGATTTCTACTAATCGTACCGTTTATTCTCCACTTTCTTAAAATGTTACACACCAAATTTTTGTTAATGTTATAACTCAGTGCAATTTGTCTCATTAACCATCCATCATTTACTATAGCAATAACTACAGCATTAAAATAAAAAATAAATTAAAAGTGATATCTGTTTTATTTCGGCTACTCATTACGTATTTAAATAGAGACAGATTTACATTAGAAAAAAGGAGTTGTCCTATTTTTTTCTGCTCACGACAGTACAATGAAGTATCGTGAAGTAGCATGTAGTATATGAAGTACCGGTGTAATACGATGAATTATTATGAAGTATGCATGAAATAGTATGTAATATGATGGAGTATATTGTAGTCCGATGAAGTATGCTGATCGCTTTTCGAAGGAGTGATAACCCCCTCGCGACTCCATCTTAGTTGAAGATCCTTCATAATTGCCCCGACACCCAGTCCCACATTGATGGAGTATACTGTACTAATATTCCATAAACACTTCATATTTGCATTAGTTCTGTGAAACAGACTCGGACAGGCAATGTACATGTCATTACCAGACCTGGTAAAGAGGGGGGCATGCAGGAGTCGTCAAGGCAATTTTCTGCTAGATTCGCTCTCATGGGGGAGGGGACAATAATCATATTCCCTGGGCCCGGGCTGGCTCTTAATGGCCTTGTTCAAGACCACAAATAACACAACTGTTTTCTTTCGCATAGATGACAAAGAATGGTTGTAGATAGCGCCCTCATAACTCATACCTGAAACCCGCGAGATTCAAACGGATCTACGATTGAAACTGTATATTTTAAATAAATCCATATATAAAAGAATATTATACAGAAAGGATTATAAACAATTTCTCTGCCTCGTCTTCCTTGCATCCACAAATAATACAATAAAATACCATTGCACTACAGATTGAGTTATTAATAGATCTAGCACAGTCGTAGATCATCAAATATGTACATGTAGTTGTCTGTATATATTGATTCATACAATTATATTAAATGTACTAAAATGTTAATTTTTTTTTTTTTTTTTTTTCAGTAACCATTGAAAAGCCCAAAGTTCAAGAATCCACCGATTACATCGATAAAATAAAAACTATTCCAAAATTTGATGATCAAGTTGAAGTGTTAATACAACATCTACAACCAAGCATACAAGAACAAATTCCAAAATACACAAAAATTTGTGCTGATTTCCATGAAATCTTATCGTACGCCTTTCCTCGGTGTGACATTCACCGTTTTGGTTCTACAACAACTGGACTTAATTTTGAGAGTAGTGACATCGATGTTTATATATCAGGAATAAGACAGGACGAGAATGACATACCGTACTTACATAGAACCAAGGCTTTGTTATCTAATTCAGGGCGATTTGCTAACCTAATTGTCATAGGTCGCGCTAAAATTCCTATTTTAAAATGTGTTCATGTAGAGACTCTCACCAATTGTGACATTAACCTGAGAAATCAACTGGGCATCTGCAATAGCCGACTGATCACCTATTACTTAAGGATTGACCCTAAAGTTAAAAATTTGATGATGTTTTTAAAGTATTGGGGAAAAGAGCATAGATTTGCTGGGCAGGGTTATTTGTTCAGTAATTATGCTCTCTGCATGATGTTGATATTTTTCTTGCAGCAAGATCCGTACAATATACCTTCTGTGTTATCGCTGCAAAAGAACCCATACACTTTCAGCTTCCATGATGGTTGGAATGGTGGATTTGAGGAAATTTCTGCTGATACTACTTCTCTTGCGCATACGCCTTTATCAAAACTTCTAGGGGATTTCTTTTGCTTTTATGCGGACTTTCAATATGGCACTAATATAATTTGTCCATTTTTAGGTAGAACTGTAAAAAAGATCCAATTTGATAATCCAGAAACTCTTCCGGATTGCTTTGAACGTTATAAGGCGTATCTTCGAGAAGGCAAACCATTCAGAGTCCACACAGCAGTATGCATACAAGACCCCTTTGAGCACTGTAGAAATATCACCCCTGTAGGGTCACCATCTGACCTACGAAGATTTATAACTTTTTGTCATTCAGCCAAGAAGTTGTGTCAGGATGGGGAAAATTTACTATTATATACTCTTTTGAAGATGACCCCGCCAGACTACAAATCTGAAGTCGTAATTGAGCCAGAATTTAGCAAGTTTTCAATACCAATGAGGCCAAATTTGAGGTATATAGAAGAGAAAGTTGAAAATACGTCAAATACGAAAGAGCCAATTCGAGATGCTTGGTTTAAAAGTTTTGTAGACTTTACAAAGATTGTTTTAAAAGATTTTTTTAAATTTGACCTGACCGAGTTGGACGATCCTACCAAGGAGAAAAACAGCAAATGCGAAGGACAGTCGGATGTTTATGATAAAAAAAATCGAGTGTCCTACCAGTGTACAGGAAAAATTAATTTGTGGGAAGGTAGAAAGGCGGCATCTAAAGTAAATAAACGGGGAATGGACGAAAAAAATCAGGGTATTATAAAAAGGGAGATAGCTCTAACCGATCATTTATGTCGGCTGTACAAAGATATTCCTCAGACAAAGGAAATTATTAATTTTGAAATAACTCTTGAAAATAGTTTGCTACTGCCTGAAGCGGTAGTGAATATTAAAAAAAAATCCGCTTTTAAAAATATATTTAAAATATTTGCTGTATTTTTATCATCAAATTTACGTTACTGGTTTGATTTGTACGAAAAGGAACTAAATCTTTGTAAAAAATAAATATTTATCACTATTTGATATTACTGTGCATTATGAATGTATATTAAGCAAATAAAATTTTACTTTTTTAAAAAAATTGTGCCTTTAAATAACACGATTATTCATTGAAAATTAAGTTACTCCATGAACTAGCCATTCTGCAGACGTCTTGTGTTGGGACGTGTTGGTTTTTATAAGCTTAATTTCGATTTATTCCTACACGGGTCATAATACAATGTCTCAGGGTTCAAAATACTCGCTATTTCAGGGTGGCCAACAACTTGGAAAAGTCAGAATTAGAAACAGTCAGGGAAATCACAAAAAATCAGCAAATGTCAGGGAATTTTTACTAAAATTCTGGAAAAGGAGTGCTTTCAATAGGTACATTTTTTGACTGTTGATTTGTTCGATAATGGGAAATATAAAGGAAAAAATCGGTCTGACGCAACTCAGACAAACTTTCCGATAAGTATTTGTCTAACTAGTATAGCGTGACTAGATTGAAATACCAATACACATAAAGTAGGTAATTCCGTATTAAATAAAGGTTGTGATTTACTTAATGCATAAATAATGTTTTCTACTCGCTTTACCGATCGATGCTTTGAAGGATGCTGGCGCAATGCTAAGCATTTTGCCTCGTAAGACAGATCTTGGGTTCGAAACCGGGAGAGGTCCAATTTTTTTTTTTTACTTTTTTTTACATTATGAAAATTGAAAAAAAGATTAAATATTAAATAAAGTAATGAAGTAACCATATGTTAAACTTGATCAAAATCGTTGCAGCCGTTTTAGATAAAAAAATATTAAATTCTTTAAAGCTCACCCCTCCCTGCGTTTTCTGGGAGCAACTGGTTATGCTATCTTATGCGAATACTAAGGGAGTATTTATGTGTCAAATTTAATCAACATCGTTAGGGCCGTTTTAGAGGAAAAAATATTTTCTATTTTTTTTCCTGTTTTTAGAGGGGTTATATATATATTACGTATATTGGAAAGTAAAAAGTTAATAGTGGACCCAGACAAGCATCAAATTTTATTGAAAAACGAATTGTTTCCGCCGCTATGCAAGTTATTGGCCATTTTGTGAAAAATCGACCATTTTGGTCATTCTTTCTAAATATGGATGAGTGTATCTCGGTATGTGCAAGTCCAAAAAAAGTGAAAAAATTGAGGCTGTACGTTATGATATAGGCTATCAGAGGTTACCATATGAAATTTTTATCTGCAAAATAACCTCAAGAAAAACTGCTAAATTTTGGTTTTTTGGTTATAACTTCGGATGTTTTTTCAGAAATTATACTTTGTAATGTGAACAATAACTGGTTAAAATTTCAAGTTAAAATATCTAATACAAGTTTCAAAAATTGACTTCAAATTTTAAAATTGATTGACCAATAACTTTTGTTGTTGTAAAAAGTGAAAATAATCGTTTTTTTGTATTTCTTCATAAAAATTTTTTTTTTTTGTATTATTAATTAATTTTTAACAACTTATGATCTAATTTTTCGAAAGAGCATTAAAAAGTCAATTATATACAAAAAAAAATATTACGCATACATATGAAAAGAATCGATTTTTTGTATTTTTTCGTCAATTTTTTCGAAAAATTTCACTTTTTTTTATGAAACTCAATTTTTTTTGTATTAATAATTCATTTACAAATAGGCAAATATTATTCGTACCATTGTTTTGAAAAAAAAAAAAAAAATATGGAAAATGCGATATTGTAATTGTGTCAAGATATAGATTTTCTAGTTTTATTAACACATATTGCTTCATCTTTATTAGAAAATATTTATTTTTATAAACCTATGATAGGAAAAACGAAAGACAAATATTATTCTCAATATTGTTTCAAAAAAACAGATTTAAAAGAACGTGTTATTTATACATGCTTTTCAGCATTTGCAGGAATTGGAAAAAAGAAAATTTGTCTTACTTTGCAAAAATATAATTTAAAAAAAAACACACCCTTGTTTTCTATGATCATGAAGCAACAGAGACTATGCTATTTTCAGCAGCCGCTGGTTGCATACTAGGGTTATACGGATCGAACTCAATTAAAAAAACAAGTTTGGAAAAATCGAGATTTAATTGCTTTCAAAAATACACGACATCTACAGCATATAAGCTGACTTCGCTACCACCCACCTCACAAGCTGCAAATCAACTTTTTTAAGAGTGCATTATCAAATCCACAAATAATGGTTGTTCCTAGAAAATAGTAAGCCTGCGGATGGCACATAACGCCCAGTGGCTTATTAAAGTCGAGGGAAGAATTCAAGCGATGCACGTCACGAGTGATCTCATTAAAGAAATTTTAATACTAACATAATTTTTAATCATTAATTACGTTAAAAAGTGTAATTCTTGACACCCAGTTATTAAGCTTTTTTCAGAAATAGGTACAGTTTAATGGGGCTTCATGATTCTTAGCAATCAATCTGTGACGTGCATCGCTTGAATTCTTGCCTCGACTATACCTGTGACCCTTCCGAGAAACGTTAACCACTACGAGATTCACTTATAAAATCAATTGGTAGCAAGTGCAAGACTAGAGCATGTTCTTGTAAAAAACTGGGGTTAAAATTCACTGTAGCATGTTAGTACTGAGAAGGCTTAAATTGCTTTAACTGTGAAGATAAAGATTTGGTACCTGAAACAGAAGAAATTGATGAGTTTGATGAAGAATTGGAAAATAATTCTGAAACATTTTCTGTGACTGAAAGTATATAAGTACATATGCGGAACCGATACAGAGATAGAAGACAGTGTTAGCGAAACTTCTTCATTATCATTTACTGATAGGCCGATTAATCAAGGAATTGATAGAAATGAAAGTGACGATGCATTTTATAATTATTATGCTTCAAGCGATACTGAAAATAAGTCTGATGATTCTTTATCAAGTGAGACAAAACGAAGGCGATTAATATAATCGCTCGCGTATATATATTTTTTTTATTTCGAGTAAAATGTTTCAATTTTTTTATACAGTATTTAAATACAATAAAAAATATACATTTGCATAACAAATAGTGCTTTTATTGATCTATACTACCTAAATATAAATATGTATACGTATAATTTTTTTGTAATTAATTGATTTTTTATATATTTTAATGCTCTCTCGAAAAATTAGATCAGAATGTCAAAAAAATAATTAATAATACAAAAAAAAAATTGTTTTATTTAAGGAAAGTGAAATTCTTCAAAAAAATTGGCGAAAAAATATAGAAAATCGATTTTTTCACTTTTTTTAATGCTTACATTTTTTTTCTTGTTCACCGTCATAAAGTGTTTATCCTTATGTTTGTGGTTTTTTAATATTTTCCTTTTTCTAAAGTATTTGGTGAGGTCAAAGTGGCAACTATTAGCCTAGTTTCTATAATTCTCAAGTAAACGCGACTAGTGTAAATTATAACTGATAAAATTGCATTTCGTTTAGTTCTCATTTTTTCAACGATTTGAGGTGGAAATCAAAAACGGTAGTGTTTCCATGAAGAATATGAATGAGTAACCCTGCTTATAAGCGAATATCCCGAAGTAGGCGACATCTACACTTCGACAGTATAACCTCTTTGCGTGTGAACGTGACCAACAAATCAGTTTACTATTTAGTTTTAATGGAAGCTTAATTTTATTGACATGATAATGACATAATTTATGTGATACTTTAAATAAAATGTGCGTTAGAATATTTTGTCGAGCTAGTTTTATAATAAAATGAGGCTAAAGATTAACAAAAGTTGCAGAGAAGCTGTTGTTCAGTTTGTCAGTGTTTCACGTTACTTAAAAATTTGTTCCTTCCTTTGTTCCAAAATTACATTAAAAATTGTAAAGATATTGTTACATGAAGTCTAGTAAAGCCCAGGTTTTTACATAATCAGCAATAATAGTAAATACATATAACTTGGTTGCCATTTAGGTTATGTATAATTGTCAATATCAAAATATAGCTATACTTCTGTAAGTTATCGCAAATCCAGTTATAATATGTAATAATGTGATATAAGTCTTGAGATCGTTACAGATATATTGACAATTGGAAAGTCAATTAGTAAAGTGTGTATGTGAGTGTATGCAAACAGCATATTTCTTGGGAGTTCATACCACATAAATTAACTGTCAATAAATTTGACGAAATATCAACCTACTGGAAATAGCTACTTGTATGACAAGGGAGAAAAGTACATAATTTCCTCCCGCGGATAGTTTGATCAATCAATATCCAAGGGAGGAAATGGCACTTTGCTCCTGTGTAATACATATAATTTTTTCTACGACCATTTACAGTGTTTTACATTGGTTTTACACATATTTTATTATATTTTCTTATGCATGACAATCAAAAAACCAAATATGTCAAAATGTCATAATAGGTATTTAGATAAGTAAATATTGTTAAAAATCAAAGTACATGGAACGTTGCTAAGGTTGCTTCTTGTTTACAAAATAAACAAACTTCCAAAAAGTTTATAATAATGTATTCTGAATGTGAAGATGAAGTTCCTCTAGATATTCTAAGATTTGCTTCCAGAGGGAGCCAAAGTATTTTCCTCCCTAGGGAGGCAAAGTATGATTCTCCCGAGGGAAGAAAAGTACTACTTTACTCCCTGAAATGAGGGAGCAAAATAGTATTTTCTATGTAGGGAGTAGAAAAAAGTAGTTTTTCTTTAATTTTACATATTTCCGCCCACTATTTTCAGGGGTGAGGGCCCGGGGCAATGTAAAAAGTAGAGGCCCTTTCAATCAATAAAACATCTTTCGATAATTTTATTTTTGCATTTAAAAAAACAACTTTTCACTATTAAGGTATACATACTATTTTTTAAAAATCCTGATTTCTGACTAGGTGCCCCGCCGTCTATGCGGCCCTGACTGTTTTGACAATGATGTATATAAACCATATTATGCTTATATGTTTGGAATCTTTAATTTAGTGTATACCTCTTTTTACTTTTTGAAATGTAATGATGATTTGAGACTATTATTAAATGCTTAATAACAAATAAAATACTTCTTTGTTGTTCACACCAATACACTATTTTTGATATTTCTGAAGCGCTATCTATTGATGGATTCTTTTCACCTATTGAAAATCGTCTGAAAAACAGTACGACACATTGGTACTGACGATGACGTCAACGAGAATAACGGAATATGTATCTAACTACGTTACACATTCACTTTTGTTGATTCGTTCCGATTTCGACATTATTTACAGAATATGATTAAGGTACAATGTACGTTCTCCTTTACCCTATTTTTACGAGAAAAATGATGAAAAAGAAAAGTGATATGTTTCATCTTCATCGCGTATGTATATATTCATACTGTGATATTTAATTCGGCAAAGAAGCATAACTCGCATTAATTTCGACAATTTGATGTTTTATATTTGACTGCGAATAATATTCTTTAATTCTTTTACAATCTTTTCTGTTTCCTATATATTGTAAACTCTCACAAAACCATATATAGAGCACCACAATGTGTTTATTTAATAAGTGATTACCTGAAGTTTGATATAATCCATGTTCAATGTTCAATTCATATTTTATATATAAATCTTCAACAAATTTTATTAAATTGTAAATTATATTGACATTGTATCAATATACATACAGACAGAATAAGGACCTCATGAATCAATTTTGGTTCAATTAATTTCTTTTGTTGATGTTCCAAAATAATGTTAATAAATATATTTTATTCACAAATGACTGAGGTATATTGTCTATGCCCTTTTTGATAGTTATCTTCAATTCTCCACCTCATTCGGTTAATTCGGAGATTTCCCAGTGTTTATTTTTTCACTCCCCTTAAGAAATTAAAAAATCTACGTCGCTGTGTTAGATTCTTTTAAGGTATAAGTGAACATAGCCCACAACAGCAATACCAACTAAACTTTACTGAAGATTGCAGAAATGTTCAGTGTTTACACGTTACACACACGTTGTTGATTTTAGTGCGTGAATTTGTGCCGCAATTTTTAAAGTTAATAGTTTTCGTATATTTCGCTGTAATAAGATAAGGCTATTATATAAGCTTACATGTATCAGTGATATCAATAATAATTATTGTAACTCAGAACGATTGTTTGTTCTTAATTGACATCAAAGAAATAAAATTTGATTCATTTCTATGTGAAGATAGCGTCAGGTCCCATTACGGTTGTCATTGGCGACTTCCTCAAAAACCTATGTAATGGCCGTCAACAAGGTGGTGTTTCAATTTTAGCCAGAAAATTTATATTTTACCGGCATCGTGAAAGGGGTATGTTTTGTTTTAGTTTTTTTTAATTTAATAAAACTTTAAACTAACAATGACAAAGGAAACGGAGGAAAATTCTCATAAAAGTAATGATAATGCTGATCAAACAGTAAGTACTACAGAAATCTCGGAAACTAACTGCGATACAAACATTACGGACGAGACAAATGTTAATAAAACCGTTGATGAAGCTAACATTGACCGTAAATCTGAAATATCCGGGCATAGTGGTAATAATGTTGAAAAAAGTAATTTAGATAATAGTGATCAAAACGGTGTTCAGAATGATACGTCCGGCATTAATAACCAGGATGAAAGTAAAAATGAAGAAATTGAAGAAGAGGATGTCCCAGGGGATTTTTTTGATGATTTTTTGAAAGAAGATTTTATGTTGGGTCTGGACATAGTCGACGATGATGCATGGGAAAAAGAGTTAGAAGCGGATGCCTCTAAAAGTACACCCACTGTAAATAATGTGGAAGCAAAGAAGAAGAAGGAAAAGAAAAAGTCAAAGCCTTCTAATAAATCCGATCATGGTGAAAGATCGCGTACATCACTACCAGCTGAGAAACGCGAGGAAAAACATCATAGGCAGAGAAAGAAAAAGCAAGATGCAGTTCGAGAGAAAGTTGACGATAAAGAGAAACACACGAAAAATAAAGATAAAGTGATTGATGCAGATGAATTTGATATTCGTAGAGATCCAGAGAAGACCAAAAGGGATATTGAACAATATAAAGCGAAGTGCGAGAAGGATAAGGAGAAAAAGATTATTTCAGAAAAACTTAGCTTGGTAGAAACTGGTTTGGTTCCACCAGGTATGGAGATGGAAATAGACATAGAAGAAGTTAAAAGACAGAAGGGTAAATTCGAAGTGGAAAGTAGGATTGAAGTTAAGTCCGATAGAAATCAACCTCCTCGTGATCTAAGGGAACGTCTTAGGAAGTTGAGAAGTAAAAGCAAAAGTCCAGGTCGTAGACAGCGTAGTCCTAGGGTGATTAGTGCAACCCGAAGATCAGCGAGCCCATTAACGAAACCAAGCCCTAAAAAGAGAAGGACTAGAAGCCCAGGTAAGAGCTCTTCTCGTAGAAGTCCTGTTCGATTAAGTCCTCTTAAAAGGAGCCCTTTACCTGGAACTACAAGTTTACCGAAAAGGAGTCCATTGCGAGTAAGATTACCATTACCCTTTAGAAGCCCCTCGCGCAGGTCCCGTGGCCGAAGTTATGAAAGGAAAAGTCCAGCAAGAAGAAGCCGAAGTCACAGCCCATATTATAGAAGTCGTAGAGCCAGATATTCTCCATTTTCGAGGCACAGAGACCGCAGTGATAGTAGAGAATCGGAGCGTGAAAAATGGTTGAGACGAAGAAGAAGTCGCACAAGGTCACCGAAAAGAAAGAGAGCAGAAAAGAAATCATTTCTGCAGGAAATTGCTGAAAAACTTAATGAAACTAGACCACAACCTGTCAATATTATGCCACCATTACAACCACCAATGCACTATGTGCATCCTCAGTCATTAGCACCTGTCCCTTCACCCGTACCCGCTCCTACTCCTGTTCCTCCTCCTAACAATCCTCAGTTTTTCCCACCTCGACCACAGCTGCAATCTCAACAACAATTTGATCCCTATGATCAAAATTTCTTCATTGGGACACCACAGCCTGTCCGTCCTCCCAATTTTGTTGGACAACTTCAGAATAATCCACCACTTCGGAATAATCCACATCTTCAGATTAATCCACAACTTCAGAATAATCCACAACTTCAGAATAATCCACCTGTAGTACGTTTTCCACAACCGCAAATACCTTTGAATCCACCCTCCATTCAGCCTATAAATTCTCCTCAGTTGCAAAACAGTTCCTCCTCTGCAGGTAGTAACGTATCTAAAAATGTGGACCCTCCAAAACCGCAGCCCCAAGGACAAATAAACGTCGGTGTCATCGGCTCCAAGGAGGATCTTGCAAAAGTAATTTACACCTGTCTCTTAATTGCCACTAATAATAACCCTGTTTTTTTATTAATTCTAGTTGTTCCAAGACAAGAAGATTACTTTATCGGAGTTTTTGGCGATAACGGCGAAACCTGAAGGTGTGATATATTTTTATTTTTCTATTTTTTGATAGGGCATTTCTTTGTTACTACAGTGTATTTTATATGACTTAGTTATTGCTTTGTGTCCTATATAAGTAGCAGAGTATTAGCTGATCATAGAGTAAGTGCTGTTGGCCATTTTTTGGTAGGCATTTGAGGCACGCCCAAACTTCATGCAACAGCATTTCTATATTACCTAACGATATATTCGATAACTTGGCTGGAGGGTAACGGCTTCTAGCACTCGTCTAAATTTTTGAAATGCAAAAAATGTACTCGTAAAAAATGTTTATGACTATTAAATGAAAAAATTGCCAGGCGACTCGCTTGGTTGGTTCTACATTGACAGGCCTCTTTAAGGCTACAAACGAAATGTCAAAAGCAGGTATCCAACTGTAAATCTCTCTAAAAAAATTTGTACGGTTTATAACTGAAAACGATTTATTGTAAATAAAATGCAGATTTAATGGAAAAAAGTTACAAGTCAAACGTTCGTCCTTTTTCTTTTTATTTATGAAATACACTTTTGGTGATTTTTATTTAGTGCTTTTACTAAAAATTGTACTATATATGTGTATGTATACTTATATATTGCATTGTTATTGTTTATGGTGCACTTAAGCCCTTGCTACATTCCCAAAGGGTTTGCTGTTTGAAAGTTATTGGTGGCAATAAATAAAGAAATAATGTATTTTGCTGACATTTCAGAAAGTAGTATCTTTCCGTTTTCAAAGCTTTTTTCGAAGAACTCTTATTTGTTGTGTATGTTAAATACACAGCTTTAAGATTCTGTATTGTAATTTCCATAGATACTTACTACTTACACAGAACTGATGATATTTCCTTTTAGATAATGTTGAGTTTGTTAAAAGAAAAACCTAACAAACTCAACATTTCAATTATAATATTCCTGTCAATTGTCTCAAATGCCCTTTTAAAATCTAGAAATACTGCAACTATGTATTTATTATTATCTATATCATTGTTCCACTCTGCAATAGTTAAGTGTAATGCAGTTTCACAGGAGTGCTTCCCTCTAAAACTAGATTAAATAAACACCACAGAAATTAGACAACCCCCAATTCCAGAAGCCAGGGCTTGTGCGGAAGGGGGTTACACATTGAAAAAACGCGGACATACAACCATTTCCTCCAGTGCTGGAGCCAGGGTTCGAACACGGTGGTGCGATGTCCGTGTGATTAATCGCAATTGCCACCTCGCGCCTTAACCCACTCGGCTATCGACCAAAATAATCCACTAATTTGGAGGGGGTAGTGTATTTATTGGTCAAAAATTGCAGGCTTGATTTGAATTTGATATACAATGTCGTCGGTGTACTGTAGTATATATGACTTATGGTTAAAGTATGCTAGGTCTTTTTCATAGTTTGAACTGTAAATGATGTACAATAGTGGTGATAGTGACCAGTCTTTGTTGCATTTTGAATGTTTTGGTTAACTATTATTAAGCAATATTTGTATTCGGCTACTTTATTGAATATATACTAAATAATAATAATAATAAACGTTCTTTATTGGATAAATAAATATACAATAATGGGTAAATAAGTACCCAACCGGCTATCGACCGGAGTCCTTCAGCCTGTTATTGCAATTAAGTTACTGTATTAACATTTTTTTTGTTGTATTTATTCATAAAAGAAGCACCTTCGATATTATATGTTGGGTGTACATGAATTATATATACTCTGTCTTCTTGAAATGGTACTGAAATGTATGTTGCTTCATTGAGGATTCTGTATTCTTGGGAGGATCCACCTGTACTAAGTTTCCTCCCCTTGTGTTGGTATTTACGATGTTACCAGTATAGTGTAAACATCCTAAACATTATTTTTTCCAAGTATTCGTTCGGTCACAAACATTTTTTTAACAATTCAAAAAATTTACAGTTACGCTCGAAACTGCTACCCCCAGGCAGGTCCTCGAATGAATGTTCCAGTAATATAGGAATGCTATTGTATCAAATTTGGGCTTGCCTCAAATACCTACTCAAAAATGATCAACAGATTTTGGACTATCAGCAATGGCGGACTGATCAAATTTTTAAAATTCTTTTTCAAATTGTACGTCATTTATTGTCGAATATTCGCTGAACAATTTATCGAAAGAGAAAGTTTGTGGATTAATACATTTTATTATAAAAGTCATGATATATAATGGGTGCTGCTTCACGTAAATTAATTTCTAACTGTGATCAAAGAAATTATCTTTTTAATACACACTTTTAAAACCTCTTTGATATTTAGATTTGTATGAATTGTTTGTAGAGCTAGTGATTAGTTTAAATTAACTGTCAAATTTGTAAATGGGGTGGAAATGCATTTTTTATGTTTACTTCGTACTTAGAAATGTGTATAGATGGTTTCTGTCAATTTGATACTATCTGTCCACTCAGCAAAATAATTATTTTATTTTAATTCAAGTTTAAATGACACTTTTTTCATATACAAATTGATACATGGAGTTAAACATTTCTACAAATGTGAAATTGAAATAAAACATTGAACTGATCGATTGATTCCTATCCTTTGACCTCCTGAATATGCAAATAATGTTTTCTCCAAAAAGTGAGTGGAACTTCAGATGTTAAGGTGTGCATATCCAAGAGATTCGATAAGAAAATATTTATTATTTTTGGCCATAACTTTTTTTAATACATAATTATTTGCAAAAAAAGTATAAGACTACCTAAGTAGAACTATGAAAGAAATAATTTCAGTTGTATGCAAAATTAGTTAATTTAAATTAAAAAATAGTACCAATCTTAATATCTTGTAGCGTTATGTTAGCTAATTTTACAAACAACTGAAATTATTGTTCTACTTAGGAATTTCTTAATTTTTTTTTACCCATGTACATATTAAAAAAAAAGTTATGGCCAAAAATAATAAATATTTGCTTATCGGATCTCTCTCTTTTGAATATGCCCAACTTCTGAAGCTCCTCTCACTTTTTGGAGAAAACATTATTTTCATATTCAGGAGGTCAAAAGACAGGAATTGTTAATAAAATTTCTACTAAGAGGTTGCCGGCAAAAATAATAAATCAATTGTACCATCTGTTTTATTTCAATTTCACATTTGCAGAAATGTTTAACTTCATGTATCAATTCATATTCACACTTTTCTGGTGCATAATATAGAATCCCGGTAATTAGAGCTAATTTGGGCTGAGATCTCGAATTACACGGAAATAAAAACAAGACAAAGGAAAATGCATAAATGTTTAAGTACAAAAACTGGTTAAACAACACTGGATAATTGTCATAGATAGGGCTAACGTGACTACCTAAGATATGAACAGCCAAAACACAAAAAAATCACTACTCTACATAAACATACAATATTTTTTTTTACAAACGTCCAATATAAATTAAATGAATACTCCTGTGTTTTCTTCAAGTACTTTTGGTGTAACTCAGATGACTTGTTAGAGAAATGACACAAAATTTGTCCTAAAATTTTTTTTTGGATATTTGAAGAAAAAAATCATTTTATAATTAACCCATAACTATATCAGTTCATTCTATAATAAATAACTATAATTTTTGAGGATATCACAAGTTCTGCACTATAAAATCTGTTTTAACATAACCTTATTTTATATCATGGAAAAAATTTGAAACGTTGAAATTAAAAGTTATTAGAATAGGCATACAATTATAATAGAATATTTATAATAAAATTTCTCTAAAATATTTGTATAAAACGGTATACAATCGTCCGGACCCTGCTTAGCCGTTTGAGTACCGCCAACAAAAAATATAAGCATGTGCACGCACTGTCCTCGCCCTAGCATATTTCTTCAATTTTCAAACACAGTATTTTCATGCACTTGATGCTGAAATTAGAATATATAAATTGAACATTTTTTCTATTCTGGTATATTATAACTATGTTTTTTGATAACTAATATTAAATTTCAAAACTTTTAGTTGTGTGTAGTTGTTGTGCGTTGTCTTTTGGATGGCTTGGGCTTGACATTGTTATAAGGTTTTTAATGTTGTAATTAGACATCTTAAGGACTAAAACTGTCCCTCAAATGATAATTATAAAACTAATACACTTTAATTCACGTCTAAAACAATGAAGCTGTTTATTTTAGGAAGTCGTGTCCATTGAGACTTTAATTTAATTAGGAGTTCATAAACTACCATATATATTCCAGTTCCAGGCAATTTAACCAGGCCTCTTTTTAAATAAGAACCGTGCGCAATTCTTTAAACATTAATTTCAATCTTTTGGAGTAATTTTACTTACATATGTGCGACTCACATGACGCCACTAATTTATACGTTTCTAACAGCACTCGCAGTCTGCCTATAAAGGCCAAATCAATCGACTACCAGACTTAGTATAAAATACTCTAGTAGATTTAGCAACGGAAACAAAATATATTTGCACTTTTTCTGCAATCTTAGTTGATTTTATAAAATGGCTTTCGAGAAAGTCTATGCATAGTTTTAGGGCCCTTTGTACAAACGTGATTCAAACTTGAGCTAGGCTCAAAATCCAAGGTTACAAGTAGCAACAATGGTAGCCAGTGGTTTTGAACTTGAGTTGAATTTTGTTTGTACAACCCGCCCTTAGAGATATACTTTGTGGGCTTATAAGAGGAACCAGAGACTTTGGCTCTCTATTGGTTGAAGCATGTGAGGTTAAGGTATACCTTACAGCCACCACCTCTTCTGACACACTCAGTACAATGGAGCTTTCTCTCACCACAACCACAATACCTCTACCTCTGAGTTTCATGACCAATCGTCCCATAAGAGCACGAAGTCTATCTCGTGTAGTTTAAACAGAAAAGAATTTTTTATTCAAATAAAATACAATCCTCCAACAATTTTGCATTGCCCAGTAACTTTATTTACATATAAAAATTCATTTGAAAACAATTCTAAAAGACACCTTATGGTCAAGTAAAGGACTTTATGCTTTTAAACAAATCGATTTATTATTTATTTTTATAAAAAATTGATACGAGGTGTATACTGTTATCAGTTTCTTCTTGTGGAATTTTACCTAATTTGTTAAGTTGGGTCAATCCGGAATCGCTCATGTCAACATGCACTAAGCTTTTTCAATTAGGTTTAGATCAGCTGATATTGGAGGCCAATTAATTTTTTAACTTGGCGGTCACTTGGGTAGCCTTGATGGGTCAAGCATTGCCTCCATGACTGCTGTGGGACACGAGTACATTGCTCCTGTAGTTCCGAACCAGGCAAGGCATTACAATGTCTGTATACTTTCCTTGTGCTAATTTTTTTTTCCGTTTTTGGCCTCCATACACATGATGCATAGGTCACCATAGGTCTGACAACCGAAAGGTAGGAACAAAATGTCGTTTTCGTCTTCAGACCCCAAGTCTTGCCAAACAGCCTACGGCACATCGAAATAGCCGCTGTTGCTTTAGTAAGTATCCTTTCCAGATGCGAGTTCCAGGTAAGTTTTTGATCCAGGATTACTCCTAGATATTTGACTTCACTGGAAAAGTTCGGTATCGTTCCATTCAGCATAGGAGTCCTGAGATTAAGTTTTCTCCTTTTGGTGAAGGGAACAATTATTTTGCTTGGATTGATGAGCATTATTTGGATATTTAAGACAGTTTGCATGAGATTTGAGATCATAACCTCATTTCTGCTTCTCACAGTAATGATTAGGTCATCTGCATAACCCTGGACGTTGAAGCCAGAATTACTCATTTTATGGAGGAGATCATCGACTACCATTGACCACAGCAAGGGTGATAGAGCTCCACTTTGTGGACAACCCCTGACTGTTGTTGTGTTGGTCTTCTATATTTTATCTTGGGCAGTGATTCTCCGATTGAGGTTAATAAGAATGATCTCTTTTTCGATTACTTTTTAAACTTGTTTGGGTAGTAGAAATCTGCAAAACAGTTGATGCTGCTAAATGCATTATTTGCCATTGGTCTTCGATTTCAACTATAACTAACATTGTTAGTTAAGTCCTGTACATATTTTAAGAAATTTCTCAAGCCTTATCAGTTCTCTCTGGAATTGACCCTCTTCCAACAGTGCTACCTTTGTTGTGGGCTTCAATTGTTAACCTGACCTGACCATGATTTTTGCAGGAACTTTATCCACCTACCCAAATTCAAAAGAATAGCAAATAAAATGTGTAAATGATACGGTTTGCTGTACTGAATTTATTTTTTTCTTGTAAATTTTTGTTTGTTTTGACATGCAAAGTTTTTGGGGGATTGTATAATTTAGTTTCAGTGTCTTCAAACATAGTTATATGAGACTCACTAAAGGACTTGTGTTCGAAAACACTATCGTCTGAGTTATTTATTTTTTTTAAATTGTAACAATTAGATGTGACCCATTTCTGCTTTAGAATTACTTAATTTAGAAGATATTGTACATACGTACAGACGTCTGTGTATATTTGGCTAGAACTATTTATTTTTGTTAACCTTATAATGATTAACACAAAAGAATCCCAACAAAGTATCAGTTAATTTTTTATGTACAAGTATTTTGTAGGTTCTTATGTCCCATCCGATATAATTTACAATTTAGAAATGGTCATAATTTTTAATGATACCTTTATTTTGTACAGTTGTTTCTTCGAGCCCAGCAAATTTGCAGGAAAAGATAAAGGGTAAGTTAAATTCGATTCATAGTTTACTTTTAATTTTTGTTTTTATACGAATTGCCGAATTATTTTGATTTATCGAAATTGTTTATATGTTTTACGAAATAAATTTTCCCTCTTGAAATTGTTTGTTTTTTAATATTTCTAATATGTACAATTATGTAATATATACTCAATGCTGGCTTGCAGTCATACAACGGTGTCATGAAGCTATAAAAATTCTTGGAAGTGCCGAAAAAAAATACATTGGTAAATTGGTTGTGCATCGTACGGATATCTACCAGCCACTAAAGGAAACGAATACGTCTCCCCTTCTGAAGAAGCCGCCGGTGACGTTCGCATTTACGCAGCATCAGACAGGGAATGACCAGAAAGCCTCCTTCACCACCTTCATCAACGATCTATTGAAGAGGATTGGCCTGCTGAACGAAGCTATCGTTGACGTTGACAAAGATGTGCCATCAAATGCAGGTATTCAACCAGCTCAACGAGCACTCTCCCCTCCTCCTCCTCCATCAATAACGCAAAACAGAAATGTTGTTCTGGACAAGATAAAATCCCGCTTCTCTAATGCAAAAAAATTAGCTAGTAATCAGTTCTCAAAAATGATACAGACAGATGTTTTTAAATGCGAAAACTGTGAAAAACGGAAAAAAACTCTGTACAAAACATCTGCTGTGCAGTGCGGTGGTGATACCACAACCTTTTCTGTCAGCACTCAGGTAACGGAGGATGATTTTTATAAGTACCAAAAAACTCAGTCTCTTGCCTCGCTAACGCCAGCTCAACTGCTTGCGAGATCAGGATCTAATAGAATGATGGAAAAAGACAATTTTGACAAAACCCCCTCTCAGAGTAATTATGCCAATCGAATGAACTTTATACATCCGTCTGATGCTAATTACAGTTTGCCGCGGTACCGCTCACCAAGCCCCCCTCCGTTGCATTTTGCCCCAATATCTCGTGAAGAAGCTTTGCCATCTATGTATAATGCGGGTAGTTTGAGGTCCCCGTTTGTTGGAGGAGGAGGTAGAGGTAGAGAAATTCCACCTAACCTGCCTCGAGCTTTGGACCCTAATAATAGATTTGGTTATAATTATTATTAAGTGTAGATCTATGTATATTTTATAATTTGAATTGTATTAAGAATTTTTTTGGTATTTGTAAGGTTTCATTTAATTTAGTTTATTTTATATATTATAATATATATATGGACTTATATATTAGCAAAATTAATTATGTTAATTTGCTTAGTAGCACATTTTTGTTATTGTGTCTAGTTGTGAAGTGCTTGTCATCGTTAATGGTAGATTACTAATTATAAACATTATAGAACTTTTGATACTGTGTTTTATTTTAGTTTTAAAAAGGTTGTAATTGTATGATTATTGTGTACATGTTGGATTATGTTTTATAGATTAGAAGTATATATAAGTAAACTAATTTTGAAATTTTTTAATGTCATTGCATGTATGAAAGGGCGAACAAAATAGACGTGTTAAATTTCAATGAAACTATAAAAATTATTAGTGGTTTAGTGAAATGTTGTACAACTAAATTATGAAAAAATCATTGAAAACATTCCTAATTTTTCAATACTTGAGACCGGCATGAAAAGACACGCTGAACACTTTTAAAATTCTGTGGAAGGTCTCAAACCAGTTATTACATATATAACCGAGACAAAAGACAAAAACATTGTACAGAAATCCATTTCATGACATGTTGAATTCAAGTATTACGCATAAAATATCTCGGTGTATGTGTGTGTGGATGTGCGCGTGAATATATGGTGATCACGTAACGGTTGAAATATTTTATTTATTAATTCATTTATTTATTACATATCACGTATTAGATATACATGGTATACAGTGTGTCCCCGGATGGAGTTGAAAATAAAGAAAACATCTCTTATTGATTTTACGATAAAAAAATCTACTTGTCGAAAGAATGGAGTTTGAATTTATGTCAGCTTACAATTTTGTTCAAACATTGACATAATGTAATCTAACATTAACTTCAACGATTATGGAAAAAAATTATTTTACATAGCCTCCTCCAACCTCAACACATTTCTCTATCCTTTTAATAAATGCTTTTAGTATTTCTTGATCATGCACCAGGTCATCTGCATTAACTTTCTGTTTTAAGACCATAAATGTAAGGTCTGGCGATCTTGCAGGAAAATTAATTGGACCATATCCTTCCAACCGTCTTGCTGTCAAAAAATGTTACGCTTTCCGGTTGCAGAGAGTTTAGAAATGGCAATATGAAGTTTTCCAAAAGGTCCAAATAAACATGGTGTTTTAAATTTTCATCTATGAAAGATGGACCAACGATTCAATCATAAAAAATCCCACACTATACATTCACGTTTTTATAATATTGACTTCGTTTGCGAATAACGTAGTTTGGATTTTCAAAAGCCCAATAGCGACAGTTCTGTGATGAAACGTGACCATTGGTACAAAATGTTGCTTCGTTGTCAATAATTCTGTGAAACTTCTGTCTATGAGGTAATTTTCATCGACCCATAAACAAAAATCCAATCACTTGTTTTCATCTCCATTTTCAAGTGTATGTCTGAACCGTGGCTTAAATGGTCGAATTTTGTTTTCCATAGAAATTCTTTGCAAATCACTTTTACTTACAGGTGCTCAGAAAAATTATTTACTGATAAACCGCGGCAAAACAGTGATCACTTGAACACTTTGGACAATAATTTCCATTTGCAAATTAGTGATAATGTTAAGATGCTAGGTGTCACCTTAGATTGCCATTTGTAATGGAAAATTAAGTAGAACCTGTTATTCTCTACGATTCCTTAAAAACTTCTGTAGTATTCATATTCTCAAAACTCTGTATTTTGCTTCCTTTTACTCTCATTTAAGACGGTGTTATAAACTGGGGAAGCAGCTCGCAGAACCAAGTATTTTCATTTTACAGAAAGTTGTCTTTAGGATATTAGCAGATTTAGGTTATCACAATTCTTGTAGAGACGCTTTTTGCCATCTTCAAATCCTAACTGTTGCTGGCACTTACATTTGTAATGATGTTGCTTTGTTTTTAAAACCAGATCTATATCTACAGACAGAATGCAGCCTCTCACGAATCTATCTTGCTTCCAGTCTTTGTGAGCGATCCTGTAAAAATAATGTCGGATTGTCTATTATTAAATTGAAAGTGTTGCCGCATCGTCTTCATATACTTTTTCTTGGGTTTTTGACATTCACTACAAATCCAGTTTTATTAAATTTGTTTACAAGTTTGCACAATGATTGGTGCGATACCACTGTATTGGGAAACTGTTCGTGGAAAAGATTAATTGCATATCCATAAGAGATGTCTCCGATTCCATAACATTTAATCAAATAAATTCGTTCTTGTTTAGTAAACATTTTGTAAATAATCGACAGTAATGTAAGATAGTAATATTTGACACAATGATGTTTGTCAGTTCAATATTATGGACAGCATAGTCTGTGTCTTAATTTGAATTCTAATTCATATTAATAATTTAACGTAAAAAGAAAAACACAGTAAAAACATAAAAGTCAGAATTTGTATTTAAACTTTATTTTGAATTATAAACAACTGTTTTACAAACATTTTATCCCAAATAATAAATAAAGGCACTTCTCTCTTGGGGCATTTTGATGTTTTCTTAATTCATTAACACCCAGTACATCTGATCTAAGATATTTATATGGTAAACTAATTTTTTCGACAAGAAGAATTTTTTATAAACAGTGACTTTTCAACGTAAAATCAATAATAGAGATGTTTTCCTTTTGTCAACTCTATCTGGGGACACTGTATATACTGATATCACTTTACAGAAATTTAAGGTAATAAAAAGAAATTTCAATTAAACTGTAGTACATAATGTAAAATAAATTTGTGTATATAGAAGAATACAATAAATAATAAAATAGTCGAAAATTACACTAGTAGCAAAATACCATCATTTTATGTGATATAAAATGAGTAAACAAATTCAGGAAACTGATAATTGCACAGATAACAATAAAAATTAACATCATATGCTAAAAAGTATGTTACAATTGATTATTAATTTTAGATAATGTTATTAAAATTCCTGACTAACATTTTCATTTATGGAATAATGTTTTGATTTGATATTACGTTTAAATTCTTTGTCAATTGGTGCCCCTCTCTGTATTAGTAGCGTGCCTATATAAAATGAGTTTACGTGTGATTATGAAAGCATTGCACTTACTACATTATACTGTTACCATATGAAAACAACTTGCAGAACCAAAAAAATAAACATGGAAGATGAAACATATACAGGATGCTACAGTGAGAGATTATTTTGTGTAAAACAGTTCAGTATAGTGTAACATTGCATTCTATGATCCAAAATGCAACTATTGAAGTATCTATGGTTGAAATTTGCATTACTGTAATTTTTTCCTGTATTTTAAAATAAACATGTTAATACTGATTGAATGGGATACAAACGCACTAGAGCGGTACTGTTCCCTGTCCCCATCACGCCAGCATAAATTAAATTCAAAGCTTAAAATAATATCTTTTTTATTTTGATCGGTCATTACAACGATTTAAGTAGTCTCATAGCTACATTAAATTTTAAGCCATCCTGTGCCTCCCTCATCTTCCATTGCTAAAAAAAAATAGAGTTCATTGGATTTTCTCATTTAAAAAGTGATTTTGTGTTAATCTGGAGCTTATATTGCGAATACTGTTCAAGTGAACTGAAGGCAGGTGTGTTCATTGTTCAATAATTTTGAAGTAGGTAAAATTTGTAAGTGTTCCTGAATAATGTGTCGTTATGGGACAGCCATGAAAATAGAAAATAGCGAAGTTGCCACATCGCACTCTAGATAATTTTTTCCAAAAAAATATTCATATTTGGGATCGAAAATTGAGTGGAATGACCTTAAAAGCTATTTTAGATATATTTCATGTGAAATATAAGCAAGGCGAAAGGAAAGTAACTAGTTTTGACTGTTTCTGCTCCTTTATACACTTTTGAAAGATCTAATATAGACTGGAAAACTCGTTGCCTGTCAGACTAGAAATGTTTAGGGGTTTTTGTCCAGCTTTTCAAAATTTCTCATCCATTAACTTCTGTTGAAACAATAACCTTTCGCAAACTAAAAAAATTTGCAGCTTAAACGTAACTTGCCTGGCGATATATTTTCCGGGTATGGCAGTAATGCCTACCATACGCTGATAAATCAATTACTGTATGGTGGAGACCAAACAATGAACAGTTGAAAAGATTATATTATTAAGCGGGGCACATTTGGGGTCAGTATTTGAGTGAAATCACTCTGTCACCGCCAGCGGATTGGTGTTAATTCGTAAAATAGATGTACAATGTCTCAATGTTCCTGTAAGAGCTCCAAAAAGTTCCATATGCTCAATTCTGTTTAGACTGTCATGAAAGTTGCACCAATTCCAGATTTGTACTATGCTACTAACTAAATGACATTTGGCTGATAATTAAGGACGGAAAGTTTTTATTTCATGTATAATAAATTAAATGATTTAGTAGGTTTCTTTAGGACAATACAGAAAATTTGATTAATTGCTTGACCGAAGTGGAACAATCTGCCACTGATATTTTAAAAGGGGTCCTTTCTCCTGTGCATACATTTTTCTTGAGTCCAGTTAAGACTTATGAGGATAGTGCTATATATTCACTAAAAAACCTAAACTCTCCTGACGTATATGGTATGATTTTGCAATCAGCCATGGATATAATATTGTATCCTCTAACGATTATTATCAACGCTTGTTTTAAACAAGGCATCTTCCCCGATTCTTTTAAGATAGTACTGCCGTTATTCAAAGAAGGTGATCCTCTGATCATGGACAACTATCGCCCCATTTCTATAATCCTCAACCTAGCTAAGGTCATTGAGATTATATTAAAAGCTCGGCTTTTTTTCCTTTTTGCAGGTTGCTAAAGCCCTCTGCACTGAAGCTTATTGTGCTTTAAGTTGTTGTCAGTTTGGCATTCGCTGTAAATGTTCCACAAATCTTGCGGTACAGAGAATAGTAAGAAACAGTCAAAAGGCCTTGAGGATGGTAAATACTTAGCCCTTACTCTATGTAACCGTACATAAACTTTGTATTGTATTTTTCAATGTGTTTATTTTGTGTTTTTTCGACTTACTACAAATAATCTTTGTTATAATGTGGTTAAATAAATGATTTGATTTATTTAAGGTAAAAGGTAGATTATATACCTATAATATTTTAAATACTGACTGCTTTTTCAAACATACTTAGTTTATCTATAATTATACATTTAGTTGACATTTAAAGGCATGAAGAAGCTAAAGTCGGGGCAAGAATTCAAGCGATGCACGTCACGAGTGATCTCATTAAAGAAATTTTAATACTAACATAATTTTTAATCATTAATTAGTTTAAAAAGAGTAATTCTTGACACTCAGTTATTAAGCTTTTTTCAGAAATAGGTACAGTTTAATGGGGCTTCATGATTCTTAGCAGTATTGTCTTATTTATAGAATAGATCTGCGACGTGCATCGCTTGAATTCTTGCCTCGACCATATCTTCAATAATAATATATTACTGAACCTTAACAACGTTGATGAAAGAAAGCCAGTGTCAAAAAAAACTAATACTTGTTTTTAGATATGATGAATATTTGGATACCACAATACCCTGCCACAATAAAAAAAGTTGGTTCTGCATCTGAAATTACTGCAAAGGTGTTAATAAACATATTTACAAAGTGACATGCTTTCATCACAAAACTTCTTTAAGTCAGGATCTAGGCACGCTACTATATGGATTTGGCAATTTATTAAACAGTACTTAGAGGCCTCTGTCATATAAATTTAAGAGATTAACTAGTAGTCTCTAAGGTCGTTGAGTTTCTGGTGTTGTAGTTATGATTATAATAGTTAAGATTGTTTAAATCAGATTTTGTGTAGAGTAATAAATTATATCACAGTTTCCATCACTTTCCATTAAATTTTATATTAATATAAGGTATAGACTCGTAATGCTTTATAATTTCTTCATGCTTTTCGTTGGATATGGTACGCATGTCTATCTGAACTTAAAAATAAGGGTTTAGCTCGAAATTTAAACATTCTTGTCTGAAGTTAATGTACAAAGTGGTTGATGTATTACCATATACTATTTGAAGATAGCTTTGTATGTATGTCTATACGTATGTAGATGTGTATATATATTATGGTGTGTATTTTAATGAATGATGTAGTGTGTGATAGGTCTCATAGATTAGATTATCATTTATTTTGTTAAAACTTTCGTTTATATTATCAACATTTCCAAGGTTTAACTTGGGTTTTTCACTGTATTAAACTTTTTTAAAAGCCGTTGAATACTCACTGCAATCATTGTGAAAACGTGCGTGTGTACCAAAGAAAATTGAGCAGCGAGAATTAATCAGTTGCTTGTAGGTACATTAGTTTGCTGCTATATAAGTGTTGCTTGGTATGATACAGACTGATAATAGTGTATAATAAGACTTTACGCAGTGAAAAAGTAGTAACCAATGTTGTCAGTCAACGATTATTATCAACACTACTGTACCATAGAACGTTAACAGTCGGACCTCGTCTCACCATGTTTCCAGTAAATTCAAAATTTGGTCTGGGATATTTTTTCTATGTACCAGCAGTATAGCTTCATCCTGAGATACGAAGACATCGCTGGCTGCTTAGATCATCTGCTTTGTTGTCGATAGACTATTTCTGCGAAGGCACTTAAAGAGATTAAAGGACATAGTGAATATATCAAATTATTGAATAACTCTTTGTGAGCATATGTAAATAAGTATGTTTTTTATTTTGATGCTGCGACGTTGATTAGTGTTATTTTTAAGGCACAATAAAGATATGAAACTGCATATTAGTATCATTTTGAAAGTTTTTAATTGTTTTATCCTTGAGCCAGTTCTCATCTAGTGATAATAATAATCTTTATTTTACTTTTACAAGTTAGTTTAGGTAATACAAATAATAAATAATAGTATTAAATAACACACATATAATAGAACAGATATATATACAATATATATAAACGAAAGGGGGAAAAAAGAGAACACATATACATGTAAATAATCATATTTGTACATTAGATTTCTGGGTGATATTCGGGCATTTAATAAAAACTCGTCAAAATTGTAGGGACGTGTTTCTAAAAGATAACATTTTAAATTTTTTTAAATAAAAAGATACCAGGTATGGATTTTATCTTCAGCATCTCCATCTAAGCAGTAGAATGCGGTCTGTGTAGCAAATTTTATATTATTGCTGTATAATTCTAAAGGAAGAAATCACACTACTGACTACTGTATAAGAGTTAGACTATCACTTTTAATCAAATTTAAGTAAGAGCTATCTATATTGGTTCGACAGTGATATTATAGCGTTATTATTTTTGATAGCTAAGGAACTTGGAACTATATAATCTCGATTTGTTTGAAATAACTATATGCCTGACTTCCAAACCGTGTCAGTGTCGGTTTGCGATTGATAATTCAATTCCAACAAGTTTATGGAATTTTCGTTTTGCAATGTTTCGTTCAATACTTAGCGACAATGAAATTTATACATAATCCGGAGATGCAGCTTTAACAAAAAGGAAATGTAATTGTAGAATGAAGGTTTGAGCGCTACACTTGCCTAAACTATAAGCTATCAGTGGTTTTTTTTATAGGAATCGTTCTGCTCTACAGACTTGTGTCTTATTTTAATAGAGGTAGGTACTTAATAATTCCTCTTCATATACAGGATGTTAGAAAGAATGATTATCATTATTATAACATGTGAACAAATTGCATGTGTTCTATATTTCTTCTATAATTCTTACAATAGGTCATTTGAAAACATCACATCACCAGCACTCAAGTGGCTTGTTCGACTGTTCACATGTAACCGTATGTTTAGAAATATTTTATCTAATTTTGACAAATGCATAAAATGGAATGTCTACTACCACTACATGGTACTTTTCTTACTTAAGGAGAAGCCCACCGTAATGGAAAACAGCAAACCAACGAGTTGCTTGTTTAAGTGGCGATGAGTTTGTGTTTTTGATAGAATGTTAAGTACCTATATTTAAAGTTTGTGAAATACTAGTACAACATGCTTCATCTAAGTGGTACCGAGTGCTGATTCAACTATAATAGACATGTGTAGATGTCTCTATCTTATTATTAGATTATGAAGTAATATAGTACATTTTCAGTATTTTTTTAATGTTCTTTGTGAAGGCCCGTTTGTTTTTTTTGCCAATCTTGTGTATCATATAATAAGAGCATGTACTTTAAATATATGTTTTTTACTTGACACTACGTCGCATGTCAGCGATGTACAAAAAAACATTTATTTCACACTCACGGCAAAGGAATTGATAGACAGGCGCATGAAAATTTTTTGTTTCCTTTAGGGTCGGTAGTTTCATATCCGATTATTTTTAATCGAATGAATTGCTGGTGGAAAGATCGGCTATAAACCAGTATATCGCCTGTTAAAATAATGATATTCGTCCTTTTAATAGCCTATATAAATGTATAATCCCCTCCCATGAATATGTGTCTTTATGAATCTTGAATATTACGTTTTCAGTTTATTAATTACTTCCACGTCCTTTGATCTAATTTCGTTGATGGGTCCGGGCAAAGCAAGCAGGTAAGAGTTCATGAAATTGCAATTTAGGGCATGTACCTACGAAAAGTCAAGGTCTCAATTTTTTTTTGCATCAGCCACCCCCACACTATTATGAAAGGGAGTTAAAAAAAATAAAATGTGATTTAGTGTGTATACAAGAACGAAACATCTCAAAAAAATTTTCTGTCGTTAGCTACACCCTCTACCACCCCCACCCTATTATTAAAGGGAATAAAAACTTAAATTGGGATTTAGTGTGCATGCGAGAACCAAGGGACTCTGGCATTAGCCACCTCCTTTGCCACCACCACTCTATTATTAAAGGGAGTAAAAAATTAAATTGGGATTTAGTGTGTGTACAAGAACCAAGGGCTTCTAAAAACTTTTTTATATTAGCTACCCCCTTTACCACTCCCACTGTATTATTAAAGAGAATAAAATATTACATTGGAATTTATATAGTGTAGACTTGGATACAAAATCTGGATGTGGAAGTAGTGATTCCTTGGGCAGCGGTTTTTAATATATAAAAACTCATGACGGGAATATAGACACATTATCCTAGAATGATTTGCTTGTGGTCCCATGATTTTTTATGTTTCATGAAAAAAAATTCACAGCTACTTTAAAGGTAAGTAGATATAACTATTTTCTATACTAAAAAAAAACAAATCGACGAATTTTACTTAGCAGATGTTTAGATTCAAAAACAATATGTAGATACATATTTAAATTATATACCAATGGGGATTAAATGAAGTAGAAAATCGAAATGCCATCAATCTCTAAATCTGGTTTTCTTTATTGTATCTTTTTTGTTATTAATACATTTTTTTAAGAGAATGCACTCAGGACAACATTTTATATACTTATCCCAATATATGCGATAAAACCCAGTGGTGGATTAAGATATTTTTTAAGGTATTTTTTACAGCAAAGAACAGAGTAAAATATAATAAATGTAAGAAGATAAATATATAATGCGGACCTGGATCCGTTGATGTGGATACGCTTAAGGCCCTTCTACACGTTCGGCCAACTAGTTGGGCCAAAAATAAGGACACTGTTTACACGTTGGCGTTGCTCATTCTGCATTGGCCATTTGACGAGGATGGATGTGGAAACTATCGCAGCAACACTACTCTTTCCCCTTTAACGGCAACTACGAACTGAAAGCGAGGCCAACGTGTGAACGCTGTTGGCGGATTGCGCCAAGATCTTTTGATGTGTGCACGAAAAACCGACAACATTCGGCTGGCCGCCAACGACCAACTTACGCCAAGTGGTCTTGTACACATTGGCCGAACGTGTAGAAGGGCCTTTATGTATGCATTATAATCCTTTGTTGGTATAGAAAATTTCAGTTAGATACAGTATGTCAAATATGCAGGAGAATCCATACATGCTGACACATAAACCTATATTCAATCCTGGTTTTGTCTGATAAAAAACGTAAAATAATATTTTTTTCTCGAAAACGGCTCTAACAATTTTGATTAAATTTAACACAAGGATACACACTTATCACTAGTATGAGATGATTTAACCTGTTACTCCCAAATATGCAGGGACGGAGGCTGTGAGGGGTAAGGTTAAAATAATTAAATTATTTCCCTCGGTTTTAATCATTTTAATTAATTTTATGGATGATAGCCGCGTTGATTAAGGTGCAAGGTGGCAATCGCGATTAATCACTCGTGTATTGCGCCACTGGATTCGAATCCTGGCACTGGCACTGTCGGAGGAAATGATTGTATGTTCGCGTTTTTTCAATGTGTGATTCCCTTCCGCACAAGCCTCTGGCTTCTGGAATTGGGGGTTGTCTAATTTCTGTGGTGTATTTCCATACTACCAATATAAGATGGCGGGACTAATTGTTCCTAGAAAATTCAGGAGGGATGTATTTTAACGAATTAAATAATTTTTTATATGAGATGATGCGTTATATCAAAAATATATAGGGACGGAATATTTTTCGTCTAAAAAAAATGCAAGGAGAAGCTGTGATAGGCAGAGTTTAAAGAATTAAATAGTTATTTTCTCCAAAACTACGCAACAACAATTTTCATTAACTTTAATACACATGTATTCCAGTAGTGCCACTATGAGGATGACATGATTAATTCCTTCAAAAAAGTGCAAGGAGAGGGAGAACTTCTTATATGTTCTGTTATATACATTCAGTCATGCAATATTATCCTCCAATTCAAAATTTTGTTGTCGGTAATTGTTTTAAAATTTCAAATTTTTTTACAAGTACTTATCACCAAGCACTAAATACCTGCTCAAAGTGCTAAGGTTGGCATATCCAAGAGAGAGATCTGATAAGGAAATATTTATTATTTTTGGCCATAACTTTTTTTTAATACATATATTCATAAAATAAAGTATAATCCTACCTAAGTAGTATAACAGGTGTAGTGATATGAATTTTCACTCAATAATTTCAGTTGTTTACAGAATCAGTAAATTTAAATTAAAAATTAGAGCCCAATCTTCATAATTCGTAGTTTTAAATGAACTAATTTTGCAAATGACTAAAATGTGGAGTGGAGATTCATATCACTACACCTGTCATAGTTCTACCTAAGTAGGCTTATACTTTTTTTAACAATATATGCATTTAAAAAAAGTTATGACCAAATATAAGAAATATTTCCTTATCGGACCTCTCTCTCTCTTGGATATACCCACCTTAAGTTAATGTGTCTTAGTATTTTTTACCTTGTTCACGATCCATACGATATATAGGTATTATTCAGGTAGGTATCAGATCTCTAGATTGAACAATTCTCTTAAAATGCATATTGTAATTTTTTGTACGCTGTACTATATTTTTACGTAAGTATCTGTCCTAGTGCATAAATATTCTTCTGGTAGGCGAAATGGCGTATGGAATTGCATCAAACAATTCCAGATCAATACAAGAAAGAACCAATGAATTCTCATGTAACATTTTTACATAATATACACCTTCTTAAAATATTCGAAATACATATGGATTTGTAAGGAATATGCGAAACAAATGACGTACTAAATGAAACTCCGGCGAGCACTCGCCCTGCCAAAAATGCCCGATTAAAATATATAAACAATTTATAAGTCTCTTTAAGGATTTATAATCTTACTCTGTAATGTATAAGTATGTGGTTGCCGTATACATTTTCTGCAAAGTTTCATGATTTCCTATGAGCAGTGGCGGATCTTGATTTTGTGAGGCCCCAGGCGCAACCTGATCTGGGGGCCCCCTATTGACCCTACTAAGAATAGGATAGTTCACTAAAATGAACAATGCAGAAAATCATGTTTTTAATTTTTTGAATCGATAAAAACAAAGACATAAAAATAAGATAAGGGAAATGAATAAATATTCTCAGGTACTAGAAAGAAAATCGCAGTAAAATTCTGCACCATATTTTTGGTAATTTAGTTATTTAGTATTACTAATTAGTAAAGATGAACTTTAAACGAGTGGTGCTCGTTTATAGTGGAACTTTTCTTGCCTTAATTCTTGCAAACTTATCAATAATAACAATTGAACAACATTATTTTCTAGAAACATGAGTGACAAATTGCTCAAACGTAATTATTGATTTAATGAATTATATATAAATAATTCTTAACCCGTTTAAGTACGGAGAATGACCGTTCACCGCTTGCATTGCACATGCACATAGGTATTGTCAAGAAGATTCTCAAAAGTTTTCACATTAGGAAATGTAGATTGCAGCCCGTTAATTAGTAATTTATATATATCGACAGGATCAGATACGTTTGCTTCCTTAGCATATTTAATGAAATAGAGAACTTCATATTTATAATATTTAATGTCGATTGCCTATCCACATTCAATAATGTCATCCCTACTCATTTTTTCATTGAAAAAAAATTTGAAAATCATTCGAATCATCGCTTTAAACAGTGGATTTCCTGGGTATTTCAGATATGCGTACATCACATATCGCATTATATATATCAACTATAAAGATTGCTTACGCCTACCATCGAAAAGTGTGTTATTATTGGATGTTTCTTCAAACTGCAATTTTCTTTTCAAGTTTTGGTGATTTGGAACCAAACTACCTAACTAATTTACCATATTTTTTTAGCTGGCATCAATGACTATTACCCAATATCCACTATGAAAATAGGTTTTAGAAGATATTAAACTTTGCCCACATTTATTATTTTATAATTCTCATAATAAAAATTTAATTTTGGTTTTTGAGGATGAGGCCACTGCCTGTGAGTTTCTAAGGCTTATTGAAAATATACGAGTTTGAATGAGGCAATACAGTTCTATTTTTTTTTTTGTTTTCTATGAGTTTTACAAGACACGAAAAATGTTTGAAAGTTTACGAGTTATAATAAGATAATACGGTTCTAATTTTTATCGTATTCTATGAGTTGGTCAAGAGATAAAAAGTGCTTGAAGATTAACTAGTTTTTATTAGAAAACAGAGCTTCAGTTTTTATTATCCCAAGAGTTTTTTATCCGACAAGAAATAATTGGCGTTCTTTAAGTCAATGAAGTTTAAAGTTTTCATTATATCCTTTGAGCTTTTGGAAAAATACTCTAGGATTTAGAAGTACTATAGGACAATATAGATTCAGTATTTATCGTGTCCTAAAACTTTTTAACAGATAAGAATTACGTCAGTAATTATGAATTTTCATAAGAATAAAGTTCTAATATTTATTGTCTTTTTATCAGAAAAGATGTGCTTAATGCTTCATGAGACTAATTAATTTAACATTTTACCGAATATTCGTTTGTCGACATTTTTGTAAGAGTTTTCATTTTTATCGTATTCGATGATTAAAGTTAAATTGAATCCCTTTACTTTTCGGACACCCTGTATATAGGCAGATACAAGTAGCTACTTTAGAGGGAGGCAGGGAGAATCAGCATGATTTTTCGAACTGGATCTGTTGAAAAATCTACTTAACTTTAACTAGTTCTATATGCATGGTTAAAAGAATTCGGTTTTACGCAAAAGTGGAACTATCGAGGCGTTCTCGAGAAGCAAGTATCTACAGTCACCACGTCCAGTTTCCGTTTCCTTCCCGTAGCCAAAGAAGAAGCCCTTTTTCAGTGGCGGTCCCAGAATTTCGACATGAGAGGGGGGGGGAGGCGCATCAAAGGTGGGCAGCACAGCTGTGTAACACGTAGCGTCAGCTACAAGGGGATTTAATGATTACTTAACGCTTAAATAGTCGGAGACAGGACAACAAAAAAAAACAAACTATTTTGTAGTCGTTTCGTGTATTTGGCACACACTTTTTCAACGTTTAATAGTTATAATGCAACATCTTTAGGCACAACAATTTCATCATTATTAATATTGAATATTGGTGTTAATGAAATTGTTATGTCTACAGTATGTTGCATCATAACTAGGGTGACCATATTTTTTCCAGAAAAAGAAGTACAACGATCAAAGTTGAGGTTGCAGGGTCTAAAAATGCGCCGTAGGCGAAAACTTTAGATCATTCAAGGTCAAACGGCCTTAAATTAAAAGTTAGAAGTTTTATTTAAAATAAATGTAGGTCTCGTGAGCGCAGGGCTTAAAAATATAAAATACCAAATATATTTGCATTAGGTAAAAACACCAAGTATTCTATATTCTAATACAAAAATAACAAACATGCTCTTCAATTTGCCCTCCACGTGCCTGCAACTACAGCAGGTTGGTACTAATCGCACTTTTGGGAACTTAGGATTGCTTTCAAAATTTGCGGTCTGACTTTTGGAAACTGGAACATATCGCTGCAAGTCTTATTGATGTTCGTGCGAACTTGCATTACAGCCTCTAGTATGAATACCTCCATTTACGATTTTATGAACTCCAATAGTTATTAATATTTTAGAACAGTCGCTTAATCCACGCACTTGTCTCATGAAAACAAAAAATAAACTCCCATAGAATATCCAAATGTTTAAATTTATTTCGACTTTATCCAGACTCTTGGAGTCAGGCCAGTCGGCAATTTTATTTTCTGCAACGTTGGCTTGCATTAGACCAACTTTGCCGAACAGTTCGTCTTCATTCAATACCAGACCTATGTAGTCCTTAAAAGCCTCACATGAACAAAAAAAAAACTTGATTTCATGAAACTTCTCAAATTCACACGATCAAAAACATTCTGTTCATTTAAGCTTGCAGAAAGTAAATGAAAATTTAAATTTCGAATTTTTTGTATCTCAAGAAAAAGAAGTACATTTAGGTATACTTAATGAAACTTTTAAGGACAGTAGGGCACTATGCGGAAGGAAAGTACTGTCTAACTAAAATAAGTACATTAATACCTTAATTATAACTATTAAGCCGTGAAGAAGTATGTGCCAAATAACCGAAATGTCGGCAAAATAGTGTGTTTTTATTGTCCTGTCCTGTCTGTCTACAGCACTACTGGGCATATTTTATTGTGATCTGTTGAAAGTAAATGTAGGGTAGAGAGATCTTAATAATTGATAATCGATAGATTTACAAAGTTCATGCGTCCATGGGGGATTGGGGGGGTCGCGCCCCTATGCCCCCCCTTAGGACCGCCACTACCTTCTTTTCTCTGCAAAAGTGCAGAATTTGATCAAAGTAAGTATAATATGAGTTTTCTGCAAACACAACACCGTCATAAATAGCGAGTAGACAACTTAACATAACTACATCTGTCTGCTGCATTTAGACGAATAATCCAATGATAAACATACACCTTCCTTATACTCAATCACCCAATGTCCCTAGGATATCTTTCGCGGACATTGAGGATAACCCTCATGGGAAGGTAAATGAGACTGCCATGGATATCCTCAAGATATCCCAGAATTGACCATTTATGGCATGTATCGGGTATAATTTTGAAAACCATCTGGGTTGGGACATTTCAGGGCCAGACAAAAAATACTACTCTGGATGTCATCAATATGCTTCAGGACTCTTTTTTAATACAAATGAGAATTAACGATAGCAACTTAGATGTAATAACAAAAATGTGTTAAGTATTTTTTATCGCAAAATTTTACTAATAAAAGTTCAGAATAATTGCTCAAAAAGCTTAAATCCGAAGATCGATTAAAAATAAAATACATTAACATTTTGGTTAAAGTATTCAGAACATGCAAAAAGTAAAAAATAAACTTACACATTACCTACTTGAAAACTGCTTGTCACAGATCGCGTTTCAAAGCACATTAGAATCTAAAATTATATTTTAACACCACAGGCCGTCAAAGTGGGATGATATACTTCGTCCTTTGGGCGATCTAGAGACATTTGTCGTAACCATCCTGAATGGGATATTTGCAACCATATATATAGGATGTTCCTGGAATATTGTGTGCTAGCAGAGTGAAGCAATGTGCGCTAAATGATATCAATGTACACATTTTTAAATATATGCCACAGTACTTATCACAGCTGAGTACATCTTAGTAGTGCTGAGTGAAAGGATATGCGACTAACTAAGGACCGGTATATCAATACAGGGTTAACACTTAACTATAGGATAAATGTCAAACGAAACAATGGGATTTTTGTTTGACAGTTATCCTTGGGTCAAGGATTGTAAACAAAATCCTTGTCCTTTGGTTACGAGTTAACCTTGATTTGATAAACCGGCCCTAAGAGCATAGGAAACAACCAGCAGGCTCTCTCTCGTTGGCGCGACAATTTCCCTCCCTTTTTGCATTTATGAGTCATTCGGAATAGAACCTGTCAATTTAGAAACAGTGGTGGCGCACTGGTGCACGGCCACAGCATAACAAACAGCTTTTTTCCTATGAACATACATAATCTCCGAAATATAGCACACATAAAGCTACAAAAATGTCTTCAGTATGTAAGAAATAAAACATTAACGCCATTGTTATAGGATAAACATGTTAGACAGCAAACTGCCGTGCACCACTGTTTCTAAACTGCGTCACCACTGTTTCTAATTGACAGGTTCTATTCCGAATGGTTCATAAACGCTAAAAGGGAGGGAAATTGTCCCGCCAACGAGAGAGAGACTGCTGGATGTTTCCTATGCTGTGACAGGGTTAACACTTAACTACAGGATAAATGTCAAACGAAACAATGGGTATCTATTGTTTTGTTTGACATTAATCCTTTGGTTACGAGTTAATCTTGCATTGATAAACCGGTTCTAATCTAAAGACACGAGCCGGGTGAGTCATCGTCGCGGCTACCTGCGGCTGCACCTAATGCGCCTAATGCAATCTGAAGTCATTGGTCTAATGTGTAAAGGTATAGGGATATCACGTACAAATGGTGTGCACGACTCAGCCCAAGGATAATATACTATCCTTGGACTCAGCCGTGCTGGTAAATCGCCCAGTGTGAAAAGGGGCTCAAATTATAGATGTATTCCGCTGTGACAAGATTACTGTGGTATACATTATTAAAAGTTCATTAGCATTAATTGCAATCTAGCTTAACATTGTGGGAAAAATTAGTTTTCTATGCAATAAAAAACAAATTGCGGATTGTCGATGCATGTCGGTGGAAGGTGTAGACTGTACCTCAAATTATTTTTATTTCCTCAACATTTAACTGCTGATAATTACACTGCTAACGTTCGAGAAACCAGCAATAGGGAAAACTTGAGTGTGGCGCCTGCCCCTCGTTATATCTGCCAATTCTATATAACATGCATAATATAATGTGAAATCTATATTGTTTATTTATGAAAAATAAAATTTCCTTATCAAAGTATTTGTTTTATTTTACCTATATTCAGAGCCGCGTCTAACGGGGGGCCATTTCGTGCCACGCACGAAGGCGCACTAGGCCATGGGGCGCCAAAAAGCTAATTTTATATTATTTCGACTGAGCGGTTTGTTAAATTTTTTATAATAATGAAATAGACACGTCCTATACTGACATTTTTTTAAAACATTGTACCCTTTGCCCCCCCCCCCAAAAAAAAAAATGAACCAAAAGTGTTCTCGCACGAAGGCGTCTCATGACCTAGAAGCGTAACTGCCTATATTAATCTTATTATATTAGGAATTACAAAACCGACATTATACAGAACTATAGTCCAGGCCTTTGTTTAATTATGTCTTCATTAATAATAATAATGAGAACACATAGGTAGGTATGTTGTGGACAGCAGCTGAAATATCTTTTTTCCACGCCTATTATGTAATATGAGCATTATGATGCCGATTTTAAATAAGGAATGACCTAAATTCCAGTGGCTGATATGTAATATTTATTACATGCCTCTAGAATGTAACAAGCATAGGTGGCGCCATCCAGTAGCAGTTTGCGTTTCTGTTGACAGTTGACGTTTCTATTGACAGTTAACCTTTCACGTTTCACCGTTGCAGTGGTAAAACAAATAGACATATAGACACAAATAAATCTAATTTATAGACGTAGAAAAAGTATAGTCTGTAATTCATTTGGAATGGCATATTCTGCGCTAGCGGACCGTCCCCCCGCTTTGCTCAGGTGACAAACTTCCGCTCGCGCAGAATATATGCTTTATTCCAAACTTATTACAGAATATACTATTCCAGAATCTCCCAGTGGAATTATTTTCTACGATGTCTCTGAAGGGCTCATCAGTTTTAAACTAGAAATTTCTACTTTTGAAAGTAGAAATTTCTACTTTAAAACTAAAAAGTTCTCGTTTTCATTTGTTCTAGTTTTAAAACTTATTGAATTATACCCATCTGGCCCGCCGTCCAGCCCCAAGCCCGGGCTACATATAGGCTTGTAATGCGCTTCTAAAGAGGTGGACTTTCCAATACAGTATTTAGTTATAGTATCAAATAATTTATACTATAACGAAAATTCTAAAATTGTTTTTATTAATTTTATACTCAACGAAAATGGTAATACGCATCCTGATTTAATTATCTGTCAGGTTAATAAATTCTGGGGATCAGTGCATGGTACATGCCCATAAATTATCGAATACGCTAGACTGCTAGAGTCTTGAAGTGGTCTTGACCACAAACTACTCACTCTGATTTTGGGGTCTTGGTACTCTTGATTTAACAACATATTATAAACTAACAGTATTGGTCTCGTCTAATAGGTTCCATATACCTATTTTACCCTTAAAACGCAAAAGTTAAAATATATTGGCAAGTATGCATGACACAAAAAACTTCATTTTCTCAAATTGTTCTACTTTTATTATACTTTCAAATCGTATAAGAATATTGAATATTTTATATTTGAAATGTCTTTGTCTGCCAAAATTTGTTTATAACCAAATTTTTTCAAGTGTAAAAATTGTCGAAAATTGAAATATAAAAATTTTCTCCTGACAGTTCATAGGTAATGTTCAAGTAAGAATAAAGTGAGACATAAAAAACCAAACAAAAACTTTACGACCTCATTAAAATACGGGTACCCTTTTTTGTGCTGTTCGGAAATTGACTCGCTTACCTTTATTAGGTTTTTAATGTGCGTCGGGAATGTTTCATGTCAGGCTTGGCGCCATGGCCCGCAGCGATATAATTATGCCGTAAAGTTTTTGCTTAGTTTTTTTTGTCTCAGGAAGTCCTTACTTGGACTATACTCTTGAATTGCATTTCTCGGTTTTGATGGCAGATTTTTACAACTGTATAAAGTTTTAGCAACAATTAGAAATTTTAATTGAATATTGTACAGTTTGTAAGATTACGTTTCCCCTAAGTTTCATTGAAATTTGCCCATTTTCCTCAAACCAATACTAATTTGTTTAAAAGGCTCTTGATAAAATTTTTCGCTCTAATTTTTATTTTAGAAATATTTTGATTCGACAAGAGCTTGTTTTTAGGCCCTTCCTGAAGGCGCCCCTGGTGCTCTGATGATAAATTTGAAAAACCTAGTTGCCTTTTTACTATCTGAAACCATTTTTGATTCGACAAAAAAATTAGTTTCGGCTCTTCATGGAACTCCATTCCTACGAGAAGAAAGACAAATTCTTTTTGATGTAATTTTTCAAACCATATGCAATAATAAACATAATATTTTTAGTCGCAAACTCCTCTATAAATCCTTATTTTACTATAAGGAAAGTAACCAGACTGCAACCAAAGTTACAAATCTGGCGCGTTAAGTGTAATAATTGCATATTACCATCAAAACGCTAATGCTTCGATTGCAACAAACACCAGCCGAAAGACTGATCCTACTTAAAGGAGCTCCCTTGCCAGTCGTCACACACCACTTGCAGACTGCAGTTTCGAGCTGTTGGCTCTCGTCAGTGCAAGGTAGGTATGCGACGACCGACATGAGAATCCTCTGACTATAGTACATCCCGGTATTTTCACAATAGCGACATGTAAAACAGCCAGCAGGCGACATCTAGCGGTCCAGTTGTTGCAATCGAAGCATTAGCGTTTTGATGGTAATATGCAATTATTACACTTAACGCGCCAGATTTGTAACTTTGGTTGCAGTCTGGTTACTTTCCTTATAGTAAAATAAGGATTTATAGAGGAGTTTGCGACTAAAAATATTATGTTTAATATTCCGCCCTCTAAAAGCACATTTGAACCATATGCAATAATGTCGAGAAATTTGCAAAAAGTGCTTTCAATACTATTTTCCACTCGAATAATTTTTATTATAAAATTTTTTTGTTTAGACGAAAACTTAGTACCTATATAGAATATATACTACAACATATATATTAATTCTGTACACAGTTTTAAAAAATAAATTAAGTTTTAAGTATGACATTGCTATATTTGCAATTTAAAACGTCTGCCGATGATGACAACTTGGTTGGCGAATCGCTTGTCAGTAGTTTTATTTTTATAGAATCTTATCAAAGAGGTTGCAAAACGTTCATGTCATGTTTTATAATAATTGTATTTACTGATCGACTTTTTTCAAAAACTATAAGATTCTTCCTCTAACACACTAACTTACTCTTCAATTCAATACAATTGGACTGCTGCTTTAATTATCATGCTTACAAGGAACGATACGAATTTGCGTCCATGGACACGTTTTAGAGTTATTGGCACAAACTTCTAGAACACCTTGTATATGAAATAACTATATTATTAAATTTTGTAAAACTATATTTGATAATTCTCAAATTACTCAGGTATCAATGGTATCATCATTTAGTTAGATTAACATGTTTTAAAATAGGTTGAAAAATTAAAAATGCCCATACTTGTGATGAAAACGCCTCTTTTTGCAACCGCAGTCCTAAATTATACGGAAATTAATTATAACACGTGCCTAATTACCTATTTCAATAGTAAAACCCGTACTACTGAAGACTGGAGGGGGTCATTAATTAATTATTTATTCTAGATATAGGTATATAATTTCAGGAATTGAAGATATTTTCCGCTATAACTCCAGGAATACAGGTAAACCGTCGTACAGCGGTCAGTTAGCAAATACCAATTAAACCAAAATCAAATGCCGATGGTTTATTTAGTAGGCATAGGTATCCATATCCATATTTGTGAATCGGCCCTGTCGCATCATCTCTTGCGCAGAGCGCGTTTTGTGCCATTAGACACTGCACCAAGGGGGCAGAAACGCAGAAGTTGTCGATGGTCCTTGGTCTCTGTTGCTTCGGTAAGTGTCGCCCCTCATGGCGGCTAGACAAACTGCAAGCAAGATAAATGTTTTTCCTTCATTGCGCACGCTCTGACGGTTCACAAATCCTAATCGTATTGTAAGCAGTGTCTGCAGTACCTCCTGCGCCTATTAGTTGCCATGTTGCTGGGTTTGTAGGGTGTGCTACGCCTTTCATGAAGATTTTTTACCGATTATGACCGACAAACTAGAACATTTGTCAGCGGAAAGTGCAATCGACTGTATCAGTGTTTTTATAATTTAAGTTAAAAGTGTTCATAGCAAAGTGTTTGTCTGAGTATTTTAACACACGTGGATAGCCATCATAAGAGGTGAATGCTCCGAATACATGTGCGCCTGGGAACTGTTTGATTATATGATTTAGTGATTTGGTTCTAAAGGCCTTATTTAGTGTTTGCTTGGTTTAATTTAAAAGACAACGTGGTGTACACGCACATTTGTTATTGTTTTGCCTGGTGCTTTTGACCCTTGTATATTGAAGTAGTGCCGTGCCGTCGTTTAGCCGCGCGAGATCAGTCCATTTCTTGCGACTGGGGGAGTGAGGTTGTAGTACCCGTCGTTCTTTCATAGTGATTTGTCGTGGTTGGTGTGTTTACTTCTTGACGACCATGGTGAGGATACCATGCGGCATGTCAAAATTGCCTCGAAAGAGTTACCGAAAATCAGCTGGCAACTGCTGAGCTTGTCCAGAGGATGTTGTGTTTTGAGTGACTGCTTGTTGTCTCTCTGTCTTCGTCTAGCTCGGGGCGGAAGTGCCTGTGTCTGTGGAGGCATCAGCATCTCCGTTGGCCTTGGCAAGCGGGAGGTTAGTGGCCTTAAGCACGCGGGATTGTTTACCCAGTGACAGCATGGCGGGCGGTCGACTGTAAGGTGATTTTGCCGCTGCGGCTGGGCTGTTGATTCGGCCGCGGGTTACTAACAAAAAAAAACATCGGCCTATGGTGTCCCCGCAGCCCATGGCGTGGCACAAGCACGACCATCTAATGCTCATGGATAAAAACAAACCTAAAAGTAAGTAATACTTAACACAAATTTTAAATACTCAAATATACCTATGTTTGCAATTCTAAAAATCTACGTAAAATAAGGGAATTGTACAAAACATTTCGATTTCTGCAAATCTATCTAGGTAAACACCCACAAAGATAGGTACTAATTGCTGTTATCTACCAAAAACACTGCTCAACTTCATGCCCAGTAATTGTCTCGATAATTGTTGCAATTTAGATATTGCATCCTGGTTTATTCGTTGCAAAATGTGATGAAATAATTCATTTCTTAGAAGTACAATCCAATTAAATGTATTTTATTTTAATCACGTGAGTTGAGACAATGATGAGGTTATCTGGTTATCAAGAGTACAATGACCTACATTATTTTCATATGCCATATTATTTTGCAGTGAATTAGTGAATATACAGGAGGTTAATAGATACCTAATGCAATAAATACATTATTCGAGGTATAGGTATATGCTCGAATATGATTCTTGCCCTATTTTTTAATTTAGGGATAAATTTCTAAATAAAGTCGCATTTTTAATAAGAGCGTATAAGCTGACAGGAATTGAATATCTTATCTTGGTTTAATGTGATCCGATATTTGAATACACTATTTATGTCTAAGCATGTCATATCAGTTCTGAAATATTTTAATAACTGCTCGATAATTGCTGAATTTAAAAGTGCAATAGCTCGCGAGGGATGATATTGTTGTAATTCTTCTAAATTGTTAGGCTCGTAAATCGGTTCTGGAATTAAGGATATTTGAGGATACCTAAATGATGTGCACATTATGCAAGAAAAATCGTTTTATCCAGGCAGGCCTAGAAGCTCACGGTAAACAAAAACTGCTATCAAGTTTATAATGGGAACATTTAATCTTAGAAAATATTTCTGAAACATTTAAAAATGTCTTATATACCTACCCGTAAATGCAGCAGTAAGAAGTCGGGGTATTTGGAAACTTTTTGTCTATAGATTGAACAGATCATTTATACCGAGATTTCTATACTCTAACACAGAAGGGTAAATTGTAGGTATTTGCCAGATAGTTATATTTCGCGTAGAGAAAAGATATTGCGCTAGTCGTTCAATTCTGAACACCTTTCAACAAAATGTCCATCTGTCTTACCGTTCGTCCTTCTGTGATCATTCTTGTAAACACGGTAATTGAAAAGTCCGATTATGTTCAAATTTGAACAGTTGGTGTTAACGAGAAGAAGGCCCGGCCCTTCTTATCTCGCTTTTTATTAAAAAAATATCAGAACGTAAATATAAGATATTTATGGAATACTGATTTTAAGAAAAAAATTACCAGAATGTTTCACCCTTTGAAAAATCCAACAAAAACCAGAATTTTGCATAGTATATTGGCATTACTGGCGGATGCTTCGCTAACCAAGCGGCCATCATCAGGAGACGAAATATAAATTATTAACATAGCAATTATATCTAAAACATTAACTTATTTTCAAAACACTGCACAGATTATCTTATAGAATGTTTAACACGATCACTTGAAGTTGAATGTCGTGTGCAATTTTGCACAAATATTTGCACTTATTTTACCTCGTATTTCACAAATATCATCATTTCTTGCGAATTGCTTGCTGTGACCACAATGGTTTTATTTTCGTACAAATCATAAGTTAATGTTGACCTTCGTGTTGACTATGGTCAACACATTATCTGCTGTACTTAATATTGTAGAATTAAATGACTTTTTTAGCATTACGTAGGTGGTTTAAAAAGACATTTGCTTAAACTTCACCATAAAACTTAATATAATAATAAATAAACACCACAGAAATTAGACAACCCCCAAGTCCAGAAGCCAGAGGTTTGTGCGGAAGGGAAGTGAATAATTACATAAACAAAAAAGTTTAAGCACTCGTTGGTCTACCTATGCGCATTGCGTCAAATATAATAGGTATACTACATTGCACGACAACAACAAAATATTGCACAATATTGCACACAGATTGTAAAATGTTTCACACATTACGCAATGTTATAAAAATGTATGCAATAATGCACACAGGCATGATCCACAATTTCATAAATGATTGCCTCTGAGGAATATTGTACATATTACACAAATATTATTACACGTGCTTCACAAATACCTATTGCACAAATGAGGGGGAATCATGGGAAATCCCTTGATGCCAACAAAAAAGGTTGCACAACATTGCACACATATTACGAAATGTTGTAAAATATGTGTGCAATGTTGTACAGATATTACGCAATATTGCACATCATTGCACACAGGCATGGCAATCATTTATAAAATATGTGTGTACATATTTCATAAATGATTGGCCCCGAGGAATATTGTACATATTAGACAAATATTACACGCGCTTCACAGATATTGCACAAATAAGGGAGAAACATGAGAGATCCTTGATGCCAACAAAAAACTGTTGCATAATATTACACACATATTACGCAATATTACATATCATTGCACACAGGCAAGAAATGATTGCCTCCGAGAAATGTTTGTACATACTACACGTGCTTCACAGATATTGTACTACATATTGCAGAAATAAGGCAAAATCATGAGATATCTCTCAATGCCAACAGAATTGTTGCACAACATTGCACACATATTACGCATTCTTTGCGAGTTGTAAGAGTTCTGTGTAAAATTATTCCAGGGGGGTGAGGGGATGTTGAGCCAGCCCGCCGAAAGCGAATTTTTTTTTCTTTCACCAAAGTAACTTGTTACAACATTTTATTGACTCACTGCGCCACTACCGTGTATATCTACATTTGCATTATTGCTGACAAGCATAATATTATTTGCCCTCAAAATTTTTTCTAATTTTTGATAAAGCAAAATAATGGTTTATGTTACAGTCTCCTTATTATCTAGTACCGAGACTAGTACTTTAAGCACCGAACTAAAAATCTCACAACGTTTTCCACTTTGTACTTTTCCCTGTACTTCACTACGTAATATCATTTTATTACTAAATTATTGCACCACAGTTCACGCTAATTGCATAATACAATAACAACTGTCTAAAACTTACTTTTTGTAGGAATTGCGTGATGCTGTCAGCACAAGATCATAAAAACAATCCTAGGACATATTAAAAGAACGGAAAAAAATAATTTAATAATCAGAAAGTAGTACTAGGAGGGGGAACAAACGAGGTCTATAAAGTTAGCACAGCAAACGTAACGCAGAACGGAATGCACATGGTTATAAATTAAAGTATATTAATCACTAATTTATTACGATAAAGACAAATTTATCACTCATAATTATTAAAAATATGATGTTGTGGGGTGACTTGAGCATCGAGTAAGCACACAACACCAAAATCAACGTTTCTCTCCTCGAATTGCACGTAAAACTATTATTTCGGATTTGTTACTAACAAATCACTCTGTTATTAACAACGGAACGATTGCTTAAAAAAAAAAAATTATGTGTGTGCTGGCCTGAGCATCAAGCTAGCAATCAACACCAAAATCAACGTCTCTCCCCTCGAACTACATGAGAAACAATTATTTCGAATTTATTACTGAAAAGACACCTTGTTAATAACCTCGTTAATAACAAAAAACTTTACGACCTCATTAAAATACTGGTACTCTTTTTTGTGCTGTTCGCAAATTGACTCGCTTACCTTTACAAGCTTTTAATGTGCGTCGGGAATGTTTCATGTCAGGCTTGGCGCCATGGCCCAGCGATATAATAATAAAGTTGTTGTAAAGTTTTTGTTTGCATTTTTTATTTACTGGAATCTGTTTACTTCAACTTAGCGCCATGGCCCGCGGCGATGATAATTATGCCGTAAAGTTTTTGTTTAGTTTTTTTTGTCTCAGGAAATCCTTACTTGGACTATAACAACGCAGTGATCTGGTGTTGTGCGCTAGCTCGATGCTCAGCCCACAGGGGCGGTCATATATCTTCTTCAAGGGGATGGGGGGTGGTCACTTCAACGTGCATAGGTAAAAATTTAATCAGACAGCATAAAAATTGAAATTCAGTGTAATGCCGGCATTCCCTTTGTGGGACATGGGCGGCGGTGGAAATTGAAAATGTTTTATACTTCCACTTTTAAAAAACTTCCACCTACTTCCACCAAATTTCCACATACTTCCACCAAACTTCCACGTAGCCCTAGTTTTCGCGCTCGGCTCATAACGTTTATTTAAAAAACGAATAAACTTAGCGTCCCAAAACAAAAACCATTTGAAAACCAGCCTTGTTTCCTAGGGCAGTCGTGTAATAATTTTTCGAACTTAATTTGTAATTATTGGGAATTAATTAGTAAAATATGCAATAAAATCACACGTTTACAAATTTCTTCCGATATTTAAAATAGGCTCTATTAAAAAATCGGTTACACGAGGAAAGTGTGCCTATATATTAGCTTTAGCATAGAATAGAATTTATTCATGTTAAAAAAATTGAAAAATTTGCAATGATACCGAAATATCGATTTGATAAAAAAATACTCAAAATTCTATGCTATATCTTTCGTCTGTCTGCAGCACACAAAAAACTGAAATAATAAAATACAGCGACTAATTAATTTCGAAAAACTATTACACGGCAACCCTAGGAAAAAAGAGCTTTTGATTGTGTTTTGTCGCTAAGTTTATTCGTTTTTAATCTGTGTTACGAGCTGATCGTGAAAACGGAGCGAGTGAAGGACTCTTTATATTATTTATTTTGGTGATAGGGATAATCTAGGGGATAGGTAATAGGCATTAAATTAAATAAAATGCTTTATTTACATGCATTAAACAGTTTTATTATAATAAATACAAAACAAGGAAATAAAAATACTAGCTCTAATATAATTTAAAAAAAAATAACAAGTCTTCCTTTTCTTTGGTTCACGGAGAAAAAAAAAACACCACACAGCACCACAGGTAATTACGACCCCCTTTATCCCGGAAGGCTCTAGAAGAGCCTTGTGTGGGAGGGGGCTACATATTTAGAGACAAGGGACACACACCCAATATCCGTGTACAGTGGAAAAATCCCTCTCACAGTATCTTCCACTGCCACGGCCGGGGATCGAACCTCTCGACCACCAGTCAGAAGACCAAATACCGAGCCAAATACCGTCTCAATACTGACCGAGATACTCACCTACACGCTCGGTTATAGGTTGAAATTGGGCAATAAGGTTTGATCGAGGTTTGATAGCGATCGAACGAGTTATTGTAAGGGTATAATTGTGGCACTAAACAAGGCATCATTAATTTTGAATATTCCTCTATTATTGGCGGGAACAATAGCAACCAAATTTAACTTTTTAATTAAATCCTGCCTCGTGTACCAAAGATCATCATTTACTTTTAGCCATTTCCAGTTTGTTCCGAACTTTTCCATACACTGAACTAGAAACAAATTTTCTTTTACTTCAAGTACTTGGCCAGGATAAAATTTCTTATCACATTTTATCACAAAATCCTGCTCAAAATTACCCTGAATCAGGTAAAATACCGGCAAGGTTTAGTTTGTATTCCAAAATATTTTTTCAATTAAACTGTGGACTAATTTATGGACCGGTTTTTATTTTGGAAAACAATAAGAGGCAATATTTTAATACTATAAAACTTATCTTGCTGCATAAACACTAAAAACACACACTTTATCCAGAAGAGTTCTTGCCGCCGAAAACATGTGTCTTTAATATGACAGATAGAAATTCTAATATGGCATTCAGTGCAGCCAACGTTGAAAATTTACTATTGGTATAGTAGTTACCTTTGCTGGAAAATATCGAATCCATATTATAGGTACATTTTTTTTATATACATTTATTTAACGTCGGCCTATTTCCGCTACTGAGGCCTAACACCGACGCCTGTAGACGAGCTACCCCCAACCAGGAATTTTGCCGGATCTCTTCCCTTAAGAAGAGTAGGAATCTTTTACTTGCCTAACGGCTTTACATCCCCTCCGAAGGATGGTATATCTCCTATACAACCCTCGCCTAAGGATGTATAGCTTCCGCGCATACACTGATATACAAGCCGCTGGAAGATGTGTGAGGCGAGGACGCGGTTTCCGTTGGAATGTAGGTACATTAAATTACTACTTTTCAAAGATAACTAAATACCCGTAGGTGGCGCAAAGTTACATTAGCAGGTTCAAACTTATCCCGAATGACTGTACTGTAATAATTTTCAATATTGCCGCACTTCCAACATCAGCCAACCTTTCAGATACTTTAACCAAACTTCCACGCACTTCCACATACTTCCACATATTTTCACATATTTCCACGTACTTCCACATACTTCCATCAAACTTCCAGTGGGCTGTACACCTACTTCTACTGGCGGTTTACCCCTCGGTTTTATATACTAAATAAAATAATTATCATTTATTGTTAAAGGGACTTCTATAATACCTTTATTCAATAGATTGAGGTATTTTCTATTGTTTTAAATTTTATTATTTTTTTAGTTTTAGTGATATAGAGTGTGTTGCACTCTTATTATATAACTTTTTTTTTTGTTTTCCGATTTAGAACAAATCTTACTCAAATATAGAACAAAGTAAGAAGTACTCATCATTTTTTTATCGAAAAAATTTATTTGTAAAAGTTGTTCAGAATTATCTTAAACTTTTAGTCCAAAATTTCATCAAAATTAAAAAAAAAATAATTTTTAAAATAATCATTTTAAATAACTTATAGGCCAGTCATTACGGAAAAAGGGTGCAAATCTGGATTGGTTATTTTTTTACCTTCTCCAATGTTGTCTCAAAATTTGAAAACTTTTACATTTTTTTATACCTTTTTTACTCTAATGACTGGGGTATTACGGATTATTTGACAAACACCTGACAGCTTGCGTTTAATTTAAAACAAAACACACTTTTCTAAGCAAAGAAGCACATTACAATTATATTTTTGGACTCATTATTTTAAACAAAATCTTAATATTTTTTTAAATTTTGATAAAATTTTAGACTCAAGACTCAAGGTTTCTAGACAATTCTGAACAACTCACAATAATAAAAATTTCCGATAAGAAATGTCTAATAAGATTTAAGATTTTCTGATTTTTTCCGTTCATTTTAGTACCGTAGGTCGTTTTTTTTTGCCATAAGTAGTGATCCTACTTTATTCTATATCTGAGTAAAATTTGGCTCAAATCGGAAAAAAAATTAAGGGCGTTACACTCCTAAGAGCAACATGCTGTATATAAATTATTATTATTATTTTAGCAATCACTAAGTAGTCAATTTATAGCAAAATAGTAATTTCTTAAATTTAAATAAAAAAATAGGAATACGGCCGTCTAAACAGTAATTTATTCTAGAGTTGAATGGAGATCGTATTCCATGTAAATTCTCAGAGGGGGGCATCCCCCCCCCTCCTATGACCGCGCTTGTCAGCCCAGCATACATACGTTAAAAAAAAAAACGATCCGTTGTTTATAACAGGGTGATTTGTTAGTAACAACCTCACATATAATTCGAGGGGAGAGACGTTGATTTTGATGTTGTGTGCTAGCTTGATGCTCAAGTCAGCACACACCATATTAAATCCAATTTGTGGCATAAGTAACCATCTGAGGACTCTCTATTAAAAGTGGCGAAAAGTATGTTTTATCTAGTTTTACAATTTATAAGACATATTTCGTTTTTCTTTATTTCATATTTCCACATCATATTGCACGACATTCACAGCAATTACATTAACCCCTGGTGCTAGGTATTCCCCTTTTTAAATTTATTAACAGACCTCATGTATATCAAATCCTAATTAAATTGATAGTTAAATATTTGTTTAATTGAATCGATAGCCATGTTCACGTCCAGATTTGGTTATAGCCATGATACTAAATATCATGGCTCATTTATGATTAATAAAAATATTTTCTATGTATTGAATACATACGTCACATCACGAAAGAATCGAAAGATGTTTATAGCTAATAATTTATATTTTTCCGCATGACGTCTACAAGGCGCGTTAATCGGAACTGATCAATTTCGCAAGGCGGAATTTCTACTGACGCGGCAAAGTGTCTGGAAAAATTGGCTTTTATATTTCCTTTTGGGGAAGAGCGAACCATCGAATATTAAAGGCGTTTTATGTCAACGTTCTTTTGTTTCTTATTGGATTTGTTCACCTTTCTATATTTATTTGACGAGTTATGTGAGCCGGAGATTGTTGGTACTTGAATCAAACCTTTTTTTTCACTTGTGGTTGTAGGATATGCAGATTAACAAAATGTTATTATGTATAGTCGAGTACAGCTTTGCTGGGCAGTCAAAAAACGCAACAAAAACTTACGACCTCATTAAAATACAATTACTCTCTGTACTACCTCGCCTACAAATTGAATTACTTATCTTATAGGTTTTTAATGTACGTCGGTTGTTTGATATGACCATGCCGAATGGGCATTAATAATCAGCTCGTAAAGTTAGCAAAACAACTTGCTTGAATCAACGAAATAAAGACTGACAATTTGCCGTAAATTAAATGTAAAAAGAAAAAATTTGCCGTTCTTTATTTTTAAAAAATATTGTATGTTTTGCTAACTTTATATAAAGTTATATTATTATTATAAAAGATCATAATTAACTACTCAGGTCTGTGTCACGTATTTTTAGGAGCATACTTGTCCATTTCCATATAGACTCTTGTACACTTCATATGCGTCAGTGGTCCACTGTATAAATAATCATTTCTCGTTTCTTTCTGCAGCTAATTATATATTATGGGCTGCTATCACAGAGACTAGTGAAATTCTTCTTAAAAATTTTATAATGACTATCAACTTATGTTTTTACTGATAAATAAAAGATATTTTTTTATCTATAAATTTTATTTACTATCATTCCTTAGACGTTCAGACAATCCCCAACTTGTTGCTATGGATATTATCAAGTATTTGCCACAAATTCCATTAGAAATTTTCAACAATCGATGATATATCTCGAGCGAGATCTCGAGATATAAAAATAAAAAAATAGTTTCGACATTATTTACAATTTTGCATAAACCACAAACAGGCAAACAAGCACTTTGTGAGGTGTGTTCAGTTCTCGTCTAGTGCGCTATAACCGTGGTGTCTCGACAAAACTTGCTTCCCCACTTGTATCACTTCCACGTCGAGTGGAAGTATAGTAACACAGAAAAAAAATTATTTATTTGTTTTGTTGAAATATGCTTAAAATGTCATGAAACGTCGAGATTTTAAATTTGGACGAAAAAAAATTTCCTGTCTGCCTGTACTTTTTATAAAAAACGGGGGAGCAATTTTAATTAGAAATCGTAGTTTAGCTGCTAAAAAGTATAACAAAACTCGTGGATAAAATTTACGAAGTGTGTACTTTGGCTTTTGCCAACGTTTGGATTCTGCAAATGTAGACATGAAATACGAATTGGCTGAGAGGCACTAATAAGGATGTATATCAAGATATAAATTAAATGACAATTGATGCAACAAAACAAATGTAATGAACTGCAAATTAGCTGATCATTTTGAGATTAAACAGTAATCTGTTGCATCAGAAAACAGATACTAATAATTGCGCATTATTACCAGCCGAGTCGCCTACAAATTTCGGTGGATTATGAAAATATTTATCTACTAATACGATGTAAAATAATCTGAAATAACCCCTTTGCTTTGTACATATATATTTCCTGCTTGAAAACCATACCATTCACCACTTCTCGTTTCGAATCTCAAAGCGTTTTCTCCATCTCGAACGGTGACGTTTAGAAAAAGGGCCACTCTTTGACACTCGAGCCCCGGAAACGAGTTTTCGGTTTAAGCTCGGTCGCCAGTCCTAGAGGAAATGATAGGACACACTACCCACAAGCCGAGTACGCGAGACTGAGTAGCTCAAATGGAGAAAATCAGTTTGGGAAATTGGACGTCCACACACAACAGTAAAACTCAGAATTTTTAAATAATATCAGTGTATTCAATTAAACCTACCATATACAAATTTGCGGGTTTACTAATTGATTACCTCGATTCGAGCTCGATCAAACTGCACAAGTTCTAAATACCGGGATGAGGGCAAGCGACGCAACGAAAAGGTAGTACCAGATGATTCAGACAGGGATAGCAATCTGCAAAATAGTAACAAAACAATACGCGGTAAAGCGTTAGCACAGAATAAGCGATGGTGACACAGGGCAAGGTTATATACAGTACTTGGTTAGTACATTAGTTTACTTACTCCTCCGTGAACTTACTCAAGCACATCTGCTGCGCTGGAGCGTTCGGAATGGAATCCCACTGCACGGCTCCTCGCCAAAATCCTGCTAATTCGAAGCAATAATTCAAGCGATGCACGTCACGAGTGATCTCATTAAAGAAATTTTAATACTAACATAATTTTTAATCATTAATTACGATAAAAGGGTTATTCTTGACACCCAGTTATTAAGCTTTTTTTAGAAATAGGTATAATTTAATGGAGCTTCATGATTCTTAGCAGTATTGTTTTATTTATAGAATCGATCTGTGACATGCATCGCTTGAATTTTTGCCTCGGCTATACTCGAAAATGATATATGCCACCTGGGCTCGGATCTCAGAGTGGACACGTCTGCTGCCGATGAGTCGCTCTGGTTGACTACCAACACGGAACACGGTGTAAATTCAATTATTTCTTTCAAGTATTTACTTGCAAGCGGGTGTAGGCGCCAGATGGATGCGCGGCTGATCGATGACGAAGTACGGAATTCTACTGCTCTGAAATATATCACGCTAACGGTACCTGATTTCGGTTCTCGGACTGGACACGCCTGCTGTCGGTGGGTCACTCTGGCTAACTGCCAACACGGTGTGAATTTAATTATTTCCTTCGAATACTTAAAAGTGGAAGAAATGACGGTAACAGATGCGCGGTGGATCGATGTGACGTCAAACAGACTTTAAAAATATTTCTCGACTTAATCAAATAATTCAATTACCTGAATATTTTTCTAGACCGGAACAAGAAATAAATAGATCCCAGTAAATAAAAAACGCAACAAAAACTTTACGACATAATTAGCGAGTCAATTTGCGAACAGCACAAAAAAGAGTACCGGTATTTTAATGAGGTCGTAAAGTTTTTGTTGCGCTTTTTGTCTCAGTTTCTTCCTACTTGAACTATAAAGTGTATATAGTCTAGTATACTTTAACTTGGCGTGTGTATGTATGAGTTAATATTTCCGTACGATTTCATTTTCTCCCATATTGTACACAAAGTTAAAGCAATAGTCCAGAAACATTGTCTACGTGGACAATATTTCTGGACCTTTGTGTACAAGAGAAAATGAAATCGTACGGAAATATTAACTCATACATACACACGCCAAGTTAAAGTATACTAGACTATATACACTTTATAGTTCAAGTAGGAAGAAACTGAGACAAAAAACGCAACAAAAACTTTACGACCTTATTAAAATACCGGTACTCTTTTTTGTGCTGTTCGCAAATTGACTCGCTAATTAAAGTAAGTATTAAAGTATACTAGACTTTACGAACTTAATTGAAACCGTATAAAAACTAAAAGCCGGCAAAAACAGTCGGCATCTCTTTATTGTACATTGGCGGAGGTAAATAGAAATGATTGTCATAAGAAAATCATCATCTGTTTCAAATGGTCTCCAGAAAGCCATGGTAAATGAGTAAATAATTAAAATATTTTTACCTTTTATATAGTAGTAAATATTTATAAATATGAACAATAACTAACTAAACTCCTACGCTTGACATTATAATAGGTATTTATGCACTGCACTGGGACATTGACAGCACATCTTACAAGTCCACGTTGACTTCTGAGAAACGATTTACGAGTTTTTTTATGGTAGTAGGCCTGTCCGTTTTATTACCTTTAAACCAGTGCAGTCGCAGATGATTCATTGAGGCTGATTACATTGCCAGTCTCGGACTCGCCTGCACAGTTCCAACCACCATTCGAATCTCGATACCATTGCTAAATATATAGGACAAAATATCAAGTTCAGCGCGCACGGTCCTGTGCTTTAACACTGACCAGTTTCAATTGTGTTCGTATAAAATATACAACTGATACGTTTATTCGGTGCTGCTGCAAATTATTATAAATTTTAAAGCTTAAAACGGTAAAGTAATAAATATAAAAGGATAATTTATATAGAGGGTATAAATAAATAACTGATCCTGGGCACGTTTTGGTAACGAAAAAAAAACCTCCTTTGTAGAAACCCCCATTTTCGAACTTAAAACTATTCAAACAGGTAGGTAGGTTCATTAGGTATACAAACGTATACCTAATGAACAAATGAAAGGAAGTAGTGATGCCGCCGAAATCGGAATCTTTTGTCTCGTATGGCCTCAAAGATAAATTTGTTCCATCGATTTATAAGAAATTACATCCTTACAATATCTGCTCGGAAACATGGAAAATTTGACTTAATTGTATTTGTTTTAAGTTCTGTAATTTTGTAACTTTTTAATACTTGGCCTTGTGTTTTCGTTTATATAAATAAATGTGTTATTTTACAAGAACCATCTCATCACTTTTCGCTGGTATAAGATGAGGTACGGACTAAATGTCGAGCACTCTCATCTAATCTATACTTGAAAATTTTCTGACTGTACGTGTAGTGTTCAAGATGACTACTTTCTGGAGTACCTAATAGATTTTTGAAATGGCTTAACTCGGATTTTAAACATATGGAATTTTCAGGTGTGCCTCGAAAACTATGAAATTAAATTGTCAAATAACGTATATTTCATACGTTGAAATGGCATCCAACACATCGTTTGGTGAAGTTTTTTGATATTTCACAAGTGAATATAAACTCAAGCAGCGACTAAAGAAATAAATGATTTTTCACGCGAAATCATCTCTCGAAAAATGGCAGCAAAGTTGGGAGACACTCTGTATAGCATTACGATTGAAAAATCTATACTAAGATGCATGCAACTTTGATCATGATTTAACAATTAATCTCGATAAAATAAATGGAATATCGGCTTAGCGACAGACCTCCTGATCTAGTAAACACGTAAGTGACAAAGGCGTTATAAATAAAATTCTCTTTGTTGCTTCCCACTGTCCTCGCGACAGACAAACTGGAAATAGAAGCGGCCGCATTTCGAATTTCAACTAACTAACTTGCCTATTTAGGTACGGACCAATTTCAGACGATGAATCTCCACATCAGAGTTCCAAAACAAACATCTTCGTCCGAATCTTGGGCCTTTGTGTTTAACAGCAACAGCCTACCTGTACCTTGTTTCCAAGTACAAAGTGTTATGAATATATTATGAACTTAAGAAGGAGACAAGGACATTAAACCGACAAGGCGATTCAGTCGACTTTCTTGGAAACGTGAAAAAATAATGCAAGCGTGGTTGTATGATTCTTAATCGAACTGAATGTATTTGTTAATCTTGAGAGAAACGAATCGAAAATTGATCTCTGATAAACTAGGCGCTGAATTTTATCTCTCTATATAAGTACTAGATGAAGTAGGCGTCTCCGTAGGCGTAGTTGTAAGTGAAGTGATAGAAACACGCTAGAGCCACCCATTTAATTCAATATTCTTTGGATTTCAAAAATACCACTTTCAGACTGACATTTAAACAAATCTACAGACGTTCCAGCCTTCTTCTCTATATAATAGGGTAAAACAGGAATAGATTGAGGTATGGTGTATTTATAGCTACAGTAAATTTATTATGTACAGAATGGGCTCTCGAAAACGGAACAGGAGGGTTTTCGGGTAGCACAAATTGATTTTTTAAGTTCTCAGGGAATTTCAAGCGTAAAATAACACTATATCTGTTAAGTCCTAGTTAGGAAGATCGAGTTTTATACAGAGTTAGGAAATGTTGATTTATGTTTGCTTTATCATTGCTTTATGAATTTATCTTGGGGTGATTGTTAATGCTGAGATATGAATCTACAGTGCCGGTTTTGCCTATAAGCTGAGTAAGCGCCAGCTTAGGGCCTCACATTTGGGAGGGCCTCAAATTTCATACGCAGATCTGCGTCGGCGAAAAACAAGAAAATCTGACATCTGACGCAAAGGTTCGCGAGCCGGCACCACTGTACTGCATTTGTTTGAGTGATAAGTCGGCAAATAAGATCCGCATAGACCAGGTTGTCTCGCGGCTTAGAAACGTCATAGGTTTGCCAATATTTGCGGGCTTTATGGACCAGCATACTGCTGACGACGAGTGTGAGGCAACCTCTAGTCTACACAGTCTATTTTATCTATGGTCTACACAGATCTTGTCGATGCGATGCGTGTGCAACGGACAATGACAGTCAGTGAAATGAGTTACCGATTTGTTTAGTTTCTTGCGAATAATTTGTGGTCGACGATAGTCCGGACCACAGTCCGGACGATAGTTGAGCTTAAACGGGACGAATGTGAGTTTTACATTAATTTTAGTTATTACCTACCTTAAAAATGAAACGATCATTTGAATCTGGCGCATCCAAACGAAAGAAACAAAAAGGAAAAGAACTACAATGTGAATAACTTCGGAATTCTCATTTTCTGACTACATTTTTGTCTAAAACACCTAATATTCGGAATATCGCAAATAATCCTAATTCAAATATCCTCAACATTTGATCATGAATCTAGTAAAAGTGACACAAAACCGGCCAATATACCAGGACAGAAGCAAGCGGATAAAGAGAAAAGTAATAATTACCAAAAGAATGAAGTGGACGCAGTGATGTTAAATGAACAAACAAATTATACAAAAAATATTTTTGACAATGCCAGTTACCAATGCTTCAGGAGAGCGTTCTTTTTCAGTGTTAAGCCATGTCAAAAACTATTTAAGGAATAGTTTACTACAGGACGTCCAATCTCTCTATGTTTATTTATCGAGTCAAAAATTGTGGAGACTATAGACTACAAACACATCATTGATTGTTTTGCGAAAGAAAAAGCAAGGAGAAAGAATTTGTAATATTTTGCAGTTAATTTTAAGTAGGAAAAATGTATTTTTTTAAGTAGTGTTTTGTGTACTTACCTTTTTTATTTTATACTCGTTAAACTAACTTTAAAAAAATGTGAGTATCATTAAAGTTTTAGAAACGCTGTTATGAAATTTATTATAATCTTAATTCAAGTAAAAGGGCCTCAAAAATTCCTAGCGCTTAGGGCCTCCGATTACCTAAAACCGGCCCTGTGAATCTTAATATTGCAGGTTTATAAAGTTATTCACAAATCACTCTGTTGTTAACAACCGAATTATTGTTTTGAATTATTGTTTTTTTTTTAATGTATGTGTGGGCTGGCTTGAGCATCACAGCGCACACAACACCAAAATCAACGTCTCTCCCCTCGAATTGCATGTAAAAAATTATTTCATATTTGTTACTAACAAAAGCGGAGAAAGCTGCAGAAATATCTTTACTGAAAATCAATTACTCGATGTGGCGGGTCTATTATACATTATACAGGGTCTTACCGGGAACTGAATCGATCGATATAGAGAAAAGTGCGCATCAGAAAATTTGGAAAATTTAAATAATTACTAATGTCGGTGTGGCCCATCCAACTAAAATAATTTCAAGCAGCTGGCACTTCCGCTTATACCGGAAGTCGATACCAACTTGCTTATTTCAAATGGAACACGCTATATATTTTAGGGTTTTCGAAAAGAGCATAAAATTCTGAGTTGAAAATATGTAGCATATCCTATACCTAAACCTAGCCGTTTTAGAGAAATTTGACATTTTATAGAAAATTTGACAGGTGCAACGGTTTGAAAGAACCGTTATAACTTTCTTCGTGTAAAAGATCCTCGTTTGCTTCTTGTCACGTAAAAAGAACACAAGGAGAACTACGTTCTACAACTGAAATAAATTCAATAATATCATACCAAGTGTTCCGTTTTTCGCGTTACATTTTATCAACTTCAAACCGCGAAAATTTATTTAGGTCAAATGGAACAAACACCCTGTATTTTTTTACGTCAAGTTGTGTAAAATTGAATTCCCAAGTTACAACTTTTTGAAATATTTGCGATTTTATTAGAAATTCATGAATTGTTGTAATCATTTCATTAAAATAGAAACAGTCAGTCATTATCTTATGTCAAAGAATGCCAGCACGTTTAAATTACACCCGCGAAGACCTTTTAAATTTGTTTATTATTTATGGAGAATGTGATAAAGTAATATCAAGAACTTGCAGCACATTTGCTACTCGATATCTACAAAAACGCAAAATAACACTAACACTGTAACATGCGTATTAATCGAATTGAAGATATGGCATGAACTAAAATAGCAGAGATAAGATCAATTTAAAATATGATTTCATTTTAATTTAATAATTGCTCAAAATTCCGCCTTCGAACATCAACACATTTTTCGCACCTTCGGATTAGTTCCTCATGGGTAGCTCTTCTAATTGAATCCTGTGATATGTTTTGAAATGCATTTCTTACTCTTTGTATACAATCTTCAATGGTTGTTAATGGGCTCTCATAAACTTTATTTTTAATAGTTAATCCAGAACTGATAAATCGGGCTAGCGAGGAGGCCATAAGAAAGGTCCATTATTGGCAATCCATTGATCATAAAAGTTTCTTGTAAATAACTATTAGTTAAATATGCGTTATGTGGGGGAGCACCATCGTGCTGATAAAAAATGTTTCTATGTTCGGCGAGAGGTAAATTTTCTAAATAGTTATTATTCAAATTTTGTAAGATATTCAGATATCTTTCACCTAAAAAAAAAAAAAGCAGAAGAGAAAATTTAATTTACCTTTTAAATTTTCCTGATAAAATTGTAATGTATGGCGCAGTAAACATTGAACTGCCAACTTTCCTCAAAGTTTCGTTCTCTGAACATATGAGGATTTGAGTCACTCCAATAATGCGAATGGTGTCTATTAAAAAGTCCATTTTTAGTAAATTTTGCTTCATCTGTCCATATAATATTTCCCAAATAAGAATCGTGACCCTCAGACCTTATTAGAATAAACTCACAAAAATTCTGCCTTCTTAGAAAATCTGTTTCTTTTAATCCTTTAACCATATGGAATGAAAACGGGTGAAACTTATATTTTAATAAGATTCTGTGAATCGAATTCTTGCACAGTCCCGATTCCAGAGAAGCTTGTTTTAATGACATCTTTGGAAATGCATGAAAATATCCCAGAATGACTGTTTCAATGTTTTCGTCATCAACAATAGGCTTTCTGCTTTGCATTTTTGCCTTGACAGAGGCTTAATTTTAAAAAATTTCCAGTATGCGTTTTACAGTGTTTGGTGACGGTTTCCGTTTTTCTGGATATCGAGTAGCAAATGTGCTGCAAGCTCTTGATATTACTTTATCACATTCTCCATAAATAATAAACAAATTTAAAAAATCTTCGTGGGTGTAATTTAAACGTGCTGGCATTTTTTGACATAAGATAATGACTGATTGTTTCTAATCATGGCTATTTTGATGAAATGACTACAACAACTCATGAATTTCTAATAAAAGTGTTTTAAAAAGTTTTGTGTTATTTTTAACTGACAAGGAGCAAATGAGGATCTTTTACACGAAGAAAGTTATAACGGTTCTTGCAAACCGTTGCACCTGTCAAATTTTCTATAAAATGTCAAATATCTCTGAAACGGCTAGGCTAGGCTTAGGTATAGCATATGCTACATATTTTCGACTAAGAATTTTATGCTCTTTTCCGAGCTCTTTTCGAAAACCCTAAAATATATAGGGTGTTCCATTTGAAATAAGCAAGTTGGTATCGAATTCCGGTATAAGCGGAAGTGCCAGCTGCTTGTAATTATTTTAGTCGGATTGGCCACATCGACATTAGTAATTATCTAAATTTTCAAAATTTTCTGGTGCGTACTTTTCTCTATATCGATTGATTCAGTTCTCGGTGAGACACCCTGTATATGCATGCTGCTATGGCCTATGCACATAATAAGGAAACTCTAGGATCCATTCAATTACATTAAAATGTGGGGTGTTATTTTATGTTTCTTTGCGTGTTTTGATACTGTATGTTATGTCGTCGTGTTCAATCCATTGACTCCCTCTTTTTACAAAACTTTTATAATTATTTAGAAGAAATTTTTTCCCCTCATTTCATAACCCTGATGCTAAAATATTTTATCCGTTAAAAAAAGCAATTTCTATAGTTCTTTTTCTATTTTTATTCACTGGAATAAACTTGGTTGTGAAAGTTGCATAAAATTGATAATTTTATATTATATTTTAAAAATCCCGCATCAAAATACACAGGCTTCATACGACAACTATACACAATCGTGAGAAGTTTCATAAAATTTCTTCATTTCTTTCAGTTCTTTTACACTAGAAATATTAAATTTCCCATAAGACCCCATGTGTAAGTGCGAGACAGCAACAATATTTTGTAATGCAATAACTCGAAAGCTTCATCAAATTTTTATTTTTTTATTTTAAAAGTTGTTTAAAATAGTCCAAAAGAAATTGTACGTCAAATTTGAAAGAAAATCGTCATTTTTCGAAGTAACTCCCATTCATCCTTAATGAATCTTGTCAGGAATATTTTAGTAAACTCCCAAAATCTTCCTGCGATTCGAGGGAAAAACTTTGATTTTGATGTTGTGTGCTAGCTTGATTCTCAGACCAGCACATGCATGTTTCAAAAAAAGGGTTGTGATTTACGAATTACATAAATAATGTTTTCTAATCATTGTACACCGCCAGAGGCTTTAAAGTACGTTGGCGCAGTGTTAAGCGTTTTGCCTTGTAATACTAAGATCGTGGATTCGAAATCGAGGGAGGTGCATTTTTTTTTAAATTTCTTTTTACATTATGAAATTCAAAAAAGATTAAATATTAAATAAAGTAAGGAAGTAAGGTAGGTATAGCCTAAGTGAACGCATCCCTGCAAATAAAAAACGCAACAAAAACTTTACGACATAATTATCGCCGCGGGCCATGCGGCATGCCTGTCATCAAACAACCCGACGCACATTAAAAACCTATGCAGGTAAGCGAGTCAATTGCGGTCGAGACAGCACAAGGAGTGATGTATTTTAATGAGGTCGTAAAGTTTTTGTTGCCTTTTTTATTTGCAGGGATGCGTTGACTTATACTATAATTACATTTAACTGTGGAATACTGGAATATTAAATGTTAGACATGGTAAGAACTCAGTACCATAAGTAGTATAGATAGGAAAAATGAAAAGATTATATATAAATATGGCGCACATAAAAATTTACAATGAATATATGAAAATTATAACAATATTGAAACTAAAGAATGCGATGACTTTGACTAATTTAAAAAAGTCTTTCCAAACGGAATAAATAATTTCTCTATAGTATATTATAATATAAAAAGTATTAGGGCAAATTTTGATGAACTTTGCGCAAGTACATCTAAAAAAATAAAGATCTACGGAAGTCCAGCGGTCATTCTTTTGTCAGAACCTGGTCCATACCAGATGTAAATGACTTTATAGAAGGCTATAAACCCTATTTTAATGAGGTAAATAACGCAGTGATCTTTTTTCATATAAACATATGTGTGTGCTGGTCTGAGCATCAAGCTAGCACACAACATTAAAATCAACGTTTTTCTCCTCTTTCCGTTGTTTACAACAGGGTGATTTGTTAGTAACAAATTCGCAATAACTGTTTCACATGCAATTCGAAGGGAGAGACGTTGATTTTGCTGTTGTGTGCTAGCTTCATGCTCAGGCTAGCACACACATACGCTTTTTTTAACGATGATTCGGTTGTTAATAACAGGATAATTTGTGAGTAACAAATTCGCAATAACTGTTTCACATGCAATCCGAGAGGGGAAACGTTGATTTTCATGTTGTGTGCTAGTTTGATGGCCAAGTCAGCACACATCATATTTTTAAAAATTATGGAGCGATAAATTTATCTTCACCGTAATAAATTAGCGATTAATATACTTTAATTTTTTACCATGTGCATTCCGTTGTGTGCTATATTTGCTAACTATATATATACCTTGGTTACTTAAGAGCGCTCCGGATATAAGCCGGAAAGACGGTCCAATTTACTCTCATATAAATCATTATTTTAAAAAACGGCTTTCACTAAAATACATTAAAAACATGTTACAATGTGGGACGATGAGAGAAAAAAAAAGTATGTATAAAAAAATTTTTTTTTCTTCTATTTTCGATTTACAAAAATAGTTCTTATCATCCCACGTAGGTATTATTAAACTAAACATTTTCCCTTTTGTAGAACTAAAATAAAATTAGCCCTAATGTTCTCAAGTGTACCGAGAAGTTTAAAGATTAGGTATAATAAATTTGTCCAGTGTCATATTCTATTACATCTCTATTTCTCTCTTTCCAAGCACACCGTACATTCGGCTGCGTCATTTTATTGACGTGAGTCATTTACAATTAAAATTGGAAGCATGGATGACTAATACACTCCGAAAAACTCTTAAATGAAATAATACGAATACTGGTTTATAAATTCTATAGCCTAAAGAGTATACTAAACAATAAAACTCTCTTAGCCACGTATGACAGTTGTATGAAGTAGTGCTACGGCCTGCAGGTAACTATATTTTGAAAATAGTTTTTAACAAAATAAGTAGGGAAAGCTGAGAAACATTTTTATTAAGAACCAACTACTTGATGTGGCGGGTCTATACATGCATGCTGCCATAGCTTATGCACGTAGAAAAAATAAGAATATTGCATCTGCTGCAATGTCAAGACGGCTGGACACAATAATACCAATTCTCAAGTGTGATTTTTTTCTGATTGTAAACTTGGTTTACATTTTATTTACTTAATTTTCTTGCAGCAATAAATAAATATAATTAAAAAAAATGCAATATCCAGTATGTAAGTGCTATTTTTTTGTATCAATTTATTTTTTATTTAAAATTATCGTGTGTTTTCCTTTGCTATGTCGTTTGCTACTTGTAATGTAGCCCGAATTTTTTACTTTTATTTAAAATTATTTCAACCAGCAACCTATCTGTTTTTGTAATTAATTTGAATAATTAAAACTCGAAATAATATTAGTTGAATTTTATTTTACAGCAGATCTAATACACGTTGTGTTAAACTCATGATACGAAGCGGCCAGCCATGGTTACAAAAGTCTTTTTACAGACTGGTGTTTACACTTTATAATTGAATATTTATTCATAATTAACACAACCTATTATCATCCCACTTTTAAACTTTGTACATCGTTTAACAGGTCCCACATTTTTCGAAATCAAAATTTTTATTTTGAAATTTGAAAAGTTTTCTGACAACTCATATTGTGTTGCATTTCGAAGGAAATGCCATTAAAAAATGCTGTAAAATGACACCTCGCCCATCTGTCTAGCTTAATTAGGAGACTAGTTTCGATTTTTGTTAAAATGTGCAGACACAAACCAACTTTCGATTAATCCTGGATAAGTGGTACTTCGTGTATTCATGTCTCGATTCATGTTTAACCATATTTAATATTTGTACGGGATGACTGTATGCGCAAAGTAAATTCTCAGCGAATGTATGTTTTAAAGGTAGAATAGAATCGGTTGCAGATTCCTATCTAAACATTACATATCAAGTCCGCTACTTAACCTAAATTGCAATTGCATTTACACGAAGAAAAAATTAGTGAGACGCCAGTAAGTCTACATTTATCGCAAACATGCATTAAAATAAACTGTTCATTAGAAGTCCCTCACATTTTCAACGTGGTATTTTTGTTCCTATCAATCAAAAAGTTATAACCTTAATTATCAATTATTATTTGTCCGTTTATTAATTCTTTTGATTAATAAAAATTCTGGAATTAAGAAAAGATAATGGTTTATTTTTTCGGGATATATATTTTGTTCTCATTTATACCTGTAGGGTGAACAAATTTGACTTTGAGTGTTTGGTGAATTTATCGCTTTTAAGTACCCTAAACCCAAAAAAACTGTTTTTGAAAAATGTCTGTCTGTCACCTGTGGTTGCATCTAGAACCCAAACCACTAGATCTATTTTGCTCACCATGCATGTTCAGGACGGCTACACCTCAATATGTATATACTCGTAATGTCGGCCATAGCTCAAATGTGAGGGAGCGGAAAGATAATTGTTTTTAACGATTTTCATGACATGAGCGAATATGCATGAATATGCCCCCGACAGAAGCCCTATTAATAACGTGTAAACGAGGCAAGTGCATTTAGTTTGCCTTAGCAGTTTAGTCGGTATAAACTCTCACGCGAAAACCTTCTGTGATGCCTCATTCGTTAGTCAGTTAAAGATTGAGAAGGAGAAACATTGGCTTTACTTCTTATCAATCAGTTTCTTAACTAACATTTCTTTGTAATTCGCTATATATTGTACGCAACGGAACTGGTTTTTTGCGTGATTCTGTACTTCATTAGCATTTGTAGTATTTTAATAGGGTCATAAAACTATCGCCGAAAAAGACTGCGTCACGCTGCCTGTCATTTAAACCGATAAGTGGGACCACAACACACCTATTAAGCAGCGAGTAGTGGGTTTGTTGGTTTCTTGCGTATTTTTTTTTATACCGATTAAACTGCAATGGCAAACTATCAAATTTTCTTTGGCAATTTTTGACTCGTTCGGGGATAGTTCAATAAAGCTTCAAGAATGTACTTATTTTAATAACATTTTTTCTGTATTAATAAAATATCAGCCTCGATAAGCTGTGTAAATAGTACATAACCAGCTCGGTGCTTATGTCCAAGGCTTGAGACCAAGGAGTTCCGAGTTCGAATCCTGTCCAGGTTATGGCGTTTTTAATGTGTTTTCGAGGCGGTATTAGTATACTAGACTGCGGTTGTCTGAGAGACAACACTGCTAGTTGGTCTCCTTAAGTTTGAGTCTCAGCTGCGGCAAATGGCAATGTCGTAGGGAATGGTTATTATAGAATTGTCTGTGTGTACGTGTGTGTCTTGGTTGAGTGGTGGAATAGCTGTGGTTAAACTCCTCCAGGATGTTAATATAGACAAGATGGTTAAAACTAAAAAAAAAAATCTCTGTAGGTGTGTTTTATTTTTTAACAGTTCGACGAAGTTTTTGTTAATCATGTGTTTGTCCAATTCAGATTTTAGTAATTTAACTATATTAGTCAACTGAACAGGAACTTGTTTTGTGAGCGACTCCGGATATTTATTCATGTTTTAAGAATGTGTTATTTATATTTCTCACACCTACATATCTGTTACTGTTTGTAATACTGGCAATAGACTGCACATATGTGCTCCGATTCAGATATACGACATACGAATTTTATTTTTATATACAAGCAAGGACCCCTGCTTGCATTCGTCCCGATAGCGACGCCTCTGGAGAGAGGTTCCCCAAGTAGTCCTATTTATTATTATTGTTACTAGTATTATTTATTATATTCTATGCAACAACAAGCTTTGCTGTTTCCACGGTGAGATCTCACTTCCATATTCAGTGTATGTGGTGTTTTTTACATGCTCAACTTGAGGTATATTGTCATCTCCAATTAATTCTGTCAAATATGATATAGCCTGTGACAACTGATGAGAACCAGTAGAGACAATTTTCAACTTATGTAGAGTCAGTTCGTTGCAATTACTTCAGAATATGATAGACAAACCATGTCCTATACATTAACACATGAGGAAGAAACCTCGAATTTTTGCGTGATTTTTTCAGAATTTTTGAAAATTTTTCTTATAACGCACTTTATACACCAACAGCACTTATATATCGCCTTTTTCCTTATTAAAATCACACTATGGCCTTTATAGAACAATAAACCCTTCAGTTATGACAGAAAACTTATTTTCCTTTAATAAAAAAAAAAAAAACAGATAGTTTGTAGCACATCATAAGAGAGCTACTGAAAACAGTACAACTGTCAATCCGATGCGCATGCATTTACAAATTTGTGTCTAAAGTACCGACACTGACCAATATTATGAGGCGATTTTTCACATTTTCAATGTTAAATTGATATTACTTTTGAAACCGGTATGGGTCATTCTATACACCGAAAAAACAGAAATACTAAACGACGCGGATTTCGAAACGTCGACCGGCCGCGAACGTGGTGTCTTGATTTATGCTTATAAAAAATACTTTAACGCGGTCTGCTCCAGATTTAATAAGGTGCTAAGTACTATTATATATCATTTGCCCTTCAAGACACGTTCGCGTCCATCGACGCTTCGAAATCCCTTGCTGACGTCGCATAATCAAACCCGTCGTGCCTTTAGACACCAAGCCTTAATATTGCACACATGCGCAAATAACGCATGCAAATATATGTAATCAAATGACAGATGGACGTTCATCTAATACAATTTCAGCAAATAAAATTCTGATTTTTTATGCAAAAGAAAGTGAGTTTTCTGCCATAACTGAAGGGTTTATTGTTCTATAAAGGCCATAGTGTGATCTTAATAAGGAAAAAGGCGATATACAAGTGCTGTTGGTGTATAAATAGGTGCATGAAAAAGTGCGTGTCATAAGAACAATTTTCAAAATTTTTTTTTGGACAAACGGTTCGTATGCACGCAAAACTAATTTCAGATTCATATTCTACGACCCCAAAATAGGGTATCCTGAAAAAACCACGCAAAAATTCGAGGTTTCCGTTCTCCTTTAGAATTACCAAAAACATTGTCTATACTTCCAATTTCCAGTATTATTGCACTGAACATTTACAATGTTGCTTACTTGTCGTTCCAACCCGAGGTTACGCTTATGAGATAATTTCACCTACCTGTGAAAAGATCGATTAACTCCAATTTTAAAGAGACATCTACATACAACACAATATTTTCCCATTGTTTATTCACAATAACAAATTCTGTCTTCAAAGACACTACAAAACCACCGTAATTACAACGTTTAACTTCGGTTTATCACAAACACTTTAATGGCGGCCAACGCTGCAACTGAATTGTAACCAAAACGTGTTGAGAGGGACTGCGTGCGCATATACCCACGTGCCTTTAGCCAATAGAATGCTGAGTAGCAGTATTTATTTTTAAAGCAATGTAAACAAATAAATGATACACAACAAACCAAGAGGATGCTTTGTCTATCCTATTCTGAAGTCATTGGTTCGTTGCAATTGTCTGAATGTCTTTTTCCGCCGATTCCAGAGTTTTCCAACAATCTCGGTACACAGGGCGTTCAAACATATTCATCCTACTGTGTATTGCGTTTATATCGGTCTGTCATATAATCCCGTCGTTTAATACCACTAACGTTACATATGTTTCAAATTGTCTATGTTCTTTAAATCTAATTATAATTGGTTGTTTATTCTGTCCAACATAGTTCAAATTAGACAGGCAATTTTTGAGACGAGAATTTTAAACCTAAATTATAGCTTATAACTAACCTCTCTTTTAAAATATAAGCAATTAAACATACCACTAAGAAACTATTTTGCAATTAACAATAATGTGAACTTAAATAGTGTTCTATTAATAGCAAAAATTTTAATAGTTTCTTAATAGCCTCCTAACAGCTACTATTTGTCTATTAATAAGGCTATAGATATTTTAAAACAAGCAAAAAGCAATATTTTTTTTTCAAAACCAGACAGTTATGTTTTTGGTAACACAGGAAACTAAACTATATGCATGTTTTTTAATATTATTTAGATATCTGGCAATTTCTAATGAAGTATTTTGCAGTTTTTTGCTTTTCCTGTATAGTGTATACGACCAGAATTGAAACCGTATAAAAACTAAAAGCTGGCAAAAACAGCCGACATCGCTTGCGGATGTAAATAGAAATGCTTGTCATAAGAAAAACAATAAAGAGATGCCGACTGTTTTTGCCGGCTTTTAGTTTTTATACGGTTCCAATTCTGGTCGTATACACTATAAAATAATGTGTAAAATTTATTTGTGTGAACTTAGCGGAACAACTTTGCAGAATTAAAAAACTATAGGCCTATTATTTGCCGTTAATTAGCCGCTAATTAATCGTGAAAGTAACAATTTTACCGTTGTTAATTTTTTAAAAATTTTCGGGTGTTCTGCTAACTTCACATGGAAGTTAGCAGAACATCTACCAAAAAATTTTTTTAATTAAAAGTAGGTAGCTCAGAATTTGCCGTTTTTTAACCGTAAACGAATGGTGAAAATGAAATTTAAAAAAAATAAAAATTAAGGCGATAAAACAAAAAAATAATTTTTCAGAATAAGCAAAAACTTTGCAGAAATAAAAACCCATAGGCCTATTATTTGCCGCTAAGTAGCCGCTAATTAATCGTGAAAGTAACAATTTTACCGTTGTCATTTTTTAAAAAATTTTCGGGTGTTCTGCTAACTTCACATGGAAGTTAGCAGAACATCTACCAAAAAAAATTTTTCATTAAAAGTAGGTAGCTCAGAATTTGCCGTTTTTTAACCGTAAACGAATCGTGAAAATGAAATTTAAAAAAAATAAAAATTAAGGCGATAAAACAAAAAAATCATTTTTTAGAATAAGTAAAAACTTTGCAGAAATAAAACCCATGGGCCTATTATTTGCAGCTAAGTAGCCGCTAATTAATCGTGAAAGTAACAATTTTACCGTTGTCACTTTTTTAAAAATTTTTGGGTGTTCTGCTAACTTCACATGGAAGTTAGCAGAAGATCTACCAAAAATTTTGTTTAATTAAAAGTAGGTAGCTCAGAATTTGCCGTTTTTTAACCGTAAACGAATGGTGAAAATGAAATTTAAAAAAATAAAAATTAAGGTGATAATACAAAAAAATAATTTTTTAGAATAAGTAAAAACTTTGCAGAAATAAAACCCATGGGCCTATTATTTGCCGCTAAGTAGCCGCTAATTAATCGTGAAAGTAACAATTTTACCGTTGTCACTTTTTTAAAAAATTTCGGGGGTTCTGAGAACTTCATATGGAAGTTAGCAGAACATCTACCAAAAATTTTTTTTAAATCAAAGTAGGTAGCTCAGAATTTGCCGTTTCTTAACCGTAAACGAATGGTGAAAATGAAATTTACAAAAAAATAAAAATTAAGGCGATAAAACAAAAAATAATTTATTAGAATAAGCAAAAACTTTGCAGAATTAAAAACCCATAGGCCTATTATTTGCCGTTAAGTAGCCGCTAATTAATCGGGGAAGTAACAATTGTACCGTTGTTAATTTTTTAAAAATTTACGGGTGTTCTGCTAACTTCATATGGAAGTTAGCATAACATCTACCAAAAAATTTTTTTAATTAAAAGTAGGTAGCTCAGAATTTGCCGTTTTTTAACCGTAAACGAATGGTGAAAATGAAATTAAAAAAAAATAAAAATTAAGGCGATAAAACAAAAAAATTATTTTTTAGAATAAGCAAAAACTGTGCAGAAATAAAAACCCACAGGCCTATTATTTGCCGCTAAGTAGCCACTAATTAATCGTGAAAGTAACAATTTTACCGTTGTCACTTTTTTAAAAATTTTCGGGTGTTCTGAGAACTTCATATGGAAGTTAGCAGAACATCTACCAAAAATTTTTTTAAATCAAAGTAAGTAGCTCAGAATTTGCCGTTTCTTAACCGTAAACGAATGGTGAAAATGAAATTTACAAAAAAATAAAAATTAAGGCGATAAAACAAAAAATAATTTATTAGAATAAGCAAAAACTTTGCAGAATTAAAAACCCATAGGCCTATTATTTGCCGTTAAATAGCCGCTAATTAATCGGAGAAGTAACAATTGTACCGTTGTTAATTTTTTAAAAATTTTCCATATGAAGTTAGCAGAACATTTACCAAAAAAATTTTTTAATTAAAAGTAGGTATCTCAGAATTTGCCGTGTTTTAACCGTAAACGAATGGTAAAAATGAAATTTAAAAAAAATGAAAATGAAGGCGATAAAACAAAAAAATCATTTTTTTAGAATAAGCAAAAGATGTTCTGCTAACTTCCATGTGAAGTTAGCAGAACACCCAAAAATTTTTAAAAAAGTGACAACGGTAAAATTGTTACTTTCACGATTAATTAGCGGTTACTTAGCGGCAAATAATAGGCCCATGGGTTTTATTTCTGCAAAGTTTTTACTTATTCTAAAAAATGATTTTTTTGTTTTATCGCCTTAATTTTTATTTTTTTTTAAATTTCATTTTCACCATTCGCTTACGGTTAAAAAACGGCAAATTCTGAGCTACTTACTTTTAATTGAAAAAAAATTTTTGTAGATGTTCTGCTAACTTCCATGTGAAGTTAGCAGAACACCCGAAAATTTTTAAAAAATTAACAACGGTAAAATTGTTACTTTCACGATTAATTAGCGGCTAATTAACGGCAAATAATAGGCCTATAGTTTTTTTAATTCTGCAAAGTTGTTCTGCTAAGTTCACACAAATGTAAAATTTTGTATTTTACAGTTTACCTTGACGTGAGTAGCAAATTGTGTCCATTTTTTCAACCAAAAGGAGGATTTTTCGTCGTTGATGATCTAACTCCTAGTGTGGAAGATTTACATCTCGACAAAATCATGTTTTTTTAAGAACTCAATTTTCTTTGCACTTTCAAATATTTTTTCGAGGACATTGTTAACGTCGACACAATCACAAAAGTGCTTAAAATTCACGAGCGCTAAATAGTATCTGTATATTGAGGCTAGAACTCACTTAAATTCAGCTTTATTTAAAAAAAAATCAACAAAAGCAGTCTAGAAATCCCCTGTCCTAGAACCAAATTTGACAATTGTTTACGTGTTGAGTTGGCCTTGTTGAGGTTAGAATAAACTCATATACGTTATACACATTTTTCTTATAGTTTTTGCAATAATAAATAATGACTTTTAAATGATGTGTTTTTCAGTGCACTTGCTCTTCAAGGGGCACAAACGTTTTTCAATTTTTAGAGACTGCAGATCCAAATAAATGCGATCAGCTGATCCATTTATATCAATTTGGGCATCTAGGGACTTTAACACTTTGCTTACTGCCTTCTTCCCCTCAAGTAACTGGTTGCTTCCCTCAATAGAGTGGGAAGCGCATGCACATTCTAACAGATCGGAGTCGCGATGGGATCGGTCTATAACTAATAAAAATAATAAAGAATTTACTGCCCAACATAATACTACAGTTTCAGGACAATCTGGTTTGCTTAACCATAAGATAACGAAGATCATTGTGAAACAGATTTTTATAATAAACTAATACTTAACCCCTAACTATTGCCTAACGATTGTAAAACTGGGTGTTAATCATTTACCGACATTTCGACATTCACATTCTCGAATGATGTATGTAGAAACATCGAAGAAGATCAAAATGAGGGGTTGACTAATCGGTAACTAACTAAGGTAGAAATTTGTTTTTTTTAATAGCTCAATATTCTATATTCTATTCTCATTTTCACCAAATTTGGTGGTTTCGTTTTGTAACTAAAGAAACTATTTATGACACCATTTTTTAGATAGAGGGCACTGCGTAAATTGTTATATATCTGATGAGAAATTATTTACTTAATTTAACAGACAAAAAAACATTTTGCCAATTCTGACCGGACACTATGATAAAAATATAATTTTTACATTGTACTGATATGCTTGTGCTTGTAATGTAATATGATGATGATATTGTTCCGTGTTTACATCCTCCAGTAAACACCCTGTATCTAGGTTCAATAAATTGCAGCAAGAATCTTCACAAACCACATTTATTAATCACTTAAATTACAATAATTAATCCTTAAAAAATAACACAACTATTAATAACTTATTCACTACTAATCACAACTTGTTACTGTTCTTTATTTCATCTGATCACTATATATTTCTCCATATCAGAACTGTATTGTATACTGCTGAACTGTCTGCTCAAATTCATTCCTTACATATGCCATCGAACGTACTCGAATCTCCTTCTAGAACCCGTCTAGAATAAGCTGGAAATTTCTATAGTTTTCTAGGTGCTAAATGGCGGTTCGTTAATTGGCCTACAGATGGCGTTGTTTTACAGGCAACCAACTAAACAGGTTTCCCTTCACTCTGACTAGGGCCTAATTACATCTCTCTCCGTTAGAGGGCAGCACACAACAATATACGAATAAATTTGATAACCCCAGAGCAAACCATCGCTGCTATAATTGTATTGTCATAATATCAACTGTTTTCAAAATGGTTTGTATTTTTTTTTTCCTAAACTGTATGTGAGCTTAAAGTTTAACGGCGTGTATATGCCCATGTGCAGTATACCTTTTATTCTGGAGTTACAGCGAGGGCAAAGGTCGAAAATTTGAATACATGGGTTTGGGATCCCGGTGAAAATTGTCGAAATTGAGATATGTTGTAGTTCAGACCTCCTAATGAAAAGTTCAAATGGGACTAAGGCCCGAGGACCTTTTATAAATTCACGAATTTACGAATTTTGGAACTTTGCCCTCGCTGTAACTCCAAAATAAAAGATCCTCGAGTCTTGGCCCCATTTGAACTTTTCATCAGGGAGACCTAAACTACAATATATCTCAATTTCGACCATTTTCACCGGAATCCCAAATTCATGTTTCTGTGCAGGGTGCTTTCATGTAAAAAAGATCTCTCTCGGTAGATGTCTAAAGTGTTTGTGAGTTTTATGAAGTGCTCAAGAGCACTAAAATGCTTGGGAGTTTTTTTTTAGTGCTCGTAAGTACTTTCAAAGTGCTCACCAGCATTTTATGCGATTTCGAAGCACTAAGCCCCTTTCTAAGTGTCCGAAGCACTAAGCACCGTTTTTAAATAGTCCTAAGCACAGTGCTCCCGAGCACAAAAGTGCTTAGACGAGCACTAAGCACAGTGCTTAGGAACAGCTCTGATCTGGAGAGTATTGGAATCCTAATCTAACCTAACAATAATTGAATTCAGTATTGCGATCCATGGACAAATATATAGCTTTTGAAAGAAAATTCAGTCTAACATGTAGAGCATGAAATGTTACGATTTGTTAAAATCAACTGTGATTTTTCGGTTTTAATTAGCCGCTACTAATTGATGTAATTAGAAGAATAGTTTATAGAAGGGGAAATGTTTGATGTCATATCAGTCAGCGTTGCCATCCGTTACTGATTTTAAAAGCTTTTAGGAAACTTGCAATGTTTATTTGTTAGTTGGTTAGTTTGTTTAAGTCAAATCTTTTAATCAAAATTTCGATTAGTTCTAATTAAGCTAGAGCCTTGAAATTTTGCACATGTTTAGTCCGGTGACAATACACTTTAACATTTTCATATAAGAAAAAAAACAAGATGGCGGACGACTTTACCGTTTATGATCCGATTAGACTCAAAATCGATATCTGGGGGTTTTCGAGAGCGCCAATTATGAATTCTTGGTCAAAATTTAGAAATTTTAAATGGCGGCGCTAATATGGCTGACGACTGTCGTCATTTATAGTCCAAATCGATCAACGATATCTGGGGGTTTTCGGGTTCACCGATTACGGATTTCTAGTCAAAAATTTAGTTCAAGATGGCGGACGACTTTACCGTTTATGATCCGATTCGTCTCAAAATCGATCTGGGGATTACAGCATATCAAAAGATTAAAAAGTAAAAAATAAAATTATATAAAAAATATTTAAAAAAAGCTTTTTTAAATGTTCAAAAAAGTATGAAACAAACTTTGAAGTAAATCAAATCCATCATTTTGTTCCATTATATAATTTTACTTTCACATCCAGTGGAAGTATAGTAACGCAAAAAAAATTATTTTCTTATGTTGAAATGGGCTTAAAATGTCATGAAAGTCGAGATTTTAAATTTGATCGAAAAAAAAATCCTGTCTGTCGGTCGGTCTGTCTGTAACTTTTTTTGTGCGCACGTTTACTCTGGAACCATGTATGATATTGACTTGAAATTTAGTACACTTGTGTTTTATAACGAGATCTGGAACTAGATTATATTTTGATGGATGTTGGGGGGTACGGGGGGTAAATGGGGTAAATAAAGGTTAATAGGCAAAGCAAGCAAGCAAAAGTCCATAAAATTGCAATTTAGGGCATTTTTTTTTTGACTACAGCCACCCCCTATCACCCCCAATACCGCCCCCACACTATTGCGAAAGGGAGTAAAGAAAATAAAATGTGATTTAGTGTACAAGAACGAAACGTCTCAAAAAATTTTTTGGCGTTAGCCACTCCCTCTACCACCCCCATTGCCATTGCCACCTCCACCCTATTATTAAAGGGAGTAAAAAATTAAATTGAGATTTAGTGTGTGTACGAGAACCAAGGGCCTCTAAAATTTATTTTGGCATTAGTCACCTCCTCTACCACCCCCATTGCCACCCCCACCTTATTGTTTAGAGAAGTAAAAAATTAAATCGGGATTTAGTGAGTATACGAGGACCAAGGACCTCTAAAAGTTTTTTGACATTAGCCAACCCCTCTACCACCCCCATTGCCACCCCACCCTATTATTAAAGGGAGTAAAATATTAAATTGGAATTTAGTGTGTATAAGACTTGGATACAAAATCTGGATGTGGAAGTAGTGATTCCTTGAGTAGCGGTTTTTTTATGATGTAAACGCTTGTCGCGAGCAATCTCCTTTCGCAGGAAAATCTCGCGACAAGCTTTTATATCATAAAAAAAATTATGTAATGTAACAAAATGATGGGTTTTGATTTACTTCAAAGTTTATTTTCTACTTTTTAGAGCATTTAAATAATTTATTTAAATAATTAATGTTAACAAGAACGTCATATAGATATGTTTATGGGTACTAAACTATACAATGACGTCTCACTGTTAAGGGAGCGATTACATATGAAATATGAATTATTGTTTAATTTCTGGACAGTGGATTAATAAAATTCAACTAAACCATTTCTTGTAACTGTTATTTAAAATGTTCACCATTTAGAAGCAAGACCAACAACGTCTCTAAACATATTAAATATCATAATTATGTTATCGTGGTGAAAACGTTGCCCATATTTAGAGCTTCATTACAATTTGTGCACAACGTAGAATTTTGCCGGTGGCGTTGCTTTGTTAAAAAAACAATTATTCACTTTTTTCGCAACTGCAAACTATTTAATAAAATATTTTAGAATATCCAATTTACAAGAGGTAATTTATAGGGTGTCTGGTCGTTGTTTTTTTGCAATACTTGAGATGTTTGAAGTTGAACATCGCATTCGCAAAGCGGAATTTTGAGTGCGCCGCGCAGATCAATATGGCTATACTTCGCCCCCTTTGCACCCCTTCCAACCCCTTGTCTACGTTCGGAGAGTCCGGTTAGAGCGAGACAGTGAGGGGACAACTACTAGCAAGAGAGGCGAAATCATTCTGCGAGTCATTACTTCTGCTCAGAGTGTCTGCCGGTCAATCGAGACGTTTTATAGCAGAAAATGAAATGTTACAGGTAATCCGACGTCTACCCTACAATTTAACCCTTAAAACACACCACGTCGAGGTGTGTTAATTTCATTGAACGGAGGATAACGAATCCTTAAATATATTTTGCTCCAATTTTAATTTCTAGGTCGTTTTCGGCTTAGAATCTTCCTGACGGGGGCGTCCTAATAATTATTTTAATGGCCCTATTAAGACAGATTTGCCGGCACTAAGACGTATGTGTTAATGTTATTTATATTACTGAATTTAATGAATCTGTCTATATAAATGTGTAAGCTAAATTATTAGGATTTTCTGACGGATATTTCCATATCACTAATCGTTAAAAATGACGATGAAATGATTCAAATTCAGCACCACATACTGTTGCTGTTGTAAAGCTTGGTACCCATATACTCCAATCTTTATACACTGCCCGTACCTCCGTTTAAACATCTGAATCTAAATAGTGTTTTCTGATACATAATTGTTGGAAAGCTTTTAAATACCTGCGACAGTTGCTTACTTTATGAGTATTATGAGGTATACTTTATACGAGCACAATTGAAACTGGTCAGTGTTAAAGCACAGGACCGTGCGCACTGAACTTGATATTTTTTATGATATATATTTAGCTAATAATAACTGTGAAAAAGAGGAAACTATCATACTTTGGTCACGTAATGAGACATCCAGAAACATATAATACACTACATCTGATAATCCAAGGTAAAATCAATGGAAAACGAGGCACAGGAAGAAGAAGAATGTCCTGGTTGAAGAACTTGAGACAGTGGTTTGGGAAGTCAACGATCGCGCTTTTCAGAGCGGCGGTTAATAAAGTCAAAATAGCGAACATGATCGCCAACTTTCGTTGAACGGATACGGCACTGCAAGAAGAAGATATTTAGCAATGGTATCGAGATTCGAATGGTAGTTGTAACTGTGCAGGCGAGTCCGAGACTGGCAATGTAATCAGCCTGAGTGAACCATCTACGACTGCACTGGTTTAAAGATAATAAAACGGACAGGCCTACTAGCATAAAGAAAATTCGTAAATCGTTTCTCAGAAGTAACGTGGACTTGTGAGATGTGTTGTCAATGTGCCAGTGCAGTGCATAAATACCTATTATAATATCTAGCGTAGGAGTTTAGTTAGTTATTGTTCATATTTATAAATATTTTAATTATTTACTAATTTACCATGGCTTTTTGGAGACCATTTGAAACAGAGGATAATATAATAACGTCCGAAAATCTTATCATTTTCTTATGAAAAGCATTTCTATTTACTTCCGCCCATGTACAATAAAGAGATGCTGACTGTTTTTGCCGGCTTTTAGTTTTTATACGGTTTCAATTAACTTCGTATACACTTTATACTGTGTGTCCATGGCAAAGCGGTATTATAGGTGTAAATGACAACTTTTTTTGGATTACAAACACAATTTTTTGTATTCTTCTCTTGCTTCATCCAAAAACTAGTTTTAGTACGTTGGACTATAAAAGATTTATAGAGGGCGCTGGAACCGCTTAAAAATAAAAATCGCATCAGGTAAAGTGCCTTTTCTGTGCGAAATATTGAAAAATTTTATTAGGAAAACTTGCTCAGAATTAAAAAATATGACATGGTATCAAATTACAGAACTAAATAAATTTTTTTTATTTATACAATTTTAATGTTTTAAGAAGAATATGCCATGGAAACAAAAATAAAAATGATCGGTCTTTGTGTCAGAATAATTTATTGTTTGTATTTAAAACTTTACAAGAAAAGGTTTATCTAGTACTATGCTGTGGCACTGGCGAATCTAGCATGAAAAATGTGATTTCAAAATTTAATGAAAAGTTTCCGAATATTGTCCTAACGATACAAAAGACATGGAGAATTGTGAAAAGATTCAAGAAAACCGGAAATTTAAACAAGCAGACTTCTAGGCAAAAGAAACAGTACCATGAAGATGATGCAGCAACATTATTAGCGATAGATTCTCTTAGAGAGAATCCAAAATTATCTTTAAGAAAGCGCACTAGTGGTACAGGGATAAGATCGTTAATTTGTAAAATATCCAAGGAAAACAAAGTTTTTCCATTCAAACAAAGTATAATTGGACCATACTTCAATGATGGAAAATTAAATCAGCATAAATATTTAAATTTAATGGAAGGAAAGATTTTTCGACTGGACGAAAGAGCACATTTGTATTTTCAGCAAGATAGGTCGTCAGCCCATAGCACACAGATAGTAAGGAATTGATTGAATAAAAATGTTTCCAGAAAAGTGGATTGGACGCTTTGGATCCTTTCCGTATCTCCCCAGATCGCATGATTTGACTATTTGCGATTTTTATTTATGGGATCATCTGAAGCAAATTGTTTATTCCCATGATTTAACAACAGATGTAAATGTATTGAAAGAGAGAAATAAATTGCTATAAATTCAATTAACCCTCAAGCCATTCAAAATAGCTGCAAAGAATTTAAGAACCTATTTAAGAACAGACTTAAGATGTGTTCTGAAAAAGGAGGAACATGGATAGAATAAATAAATTTAAATCATCATTACATTCACAATATTAAAATAAATTAAAATTTTATAAATAAAAAAAATGTATTTAATTCTGAAATTTGGTACAACGTCATACAGCCCAGCACGCGCCATTCCACCATGTCACAAAGGGGCGTCGTGACAATGGTCAGCCGACCAAGCGAAAACAACTTGACAAAAAAATCTTTAAAAATTGATAAAAAAAACAATTATGCATCGTAGAGGGGTAGTTCCCATATCCAAATTATAGAGAATTTCTTTTTCTACAACGTGATATATATATTTTTAATTATTATAAAAGCATTTTATGGCCGTCGTACCGTGTTAAAGTGCGAGTGAGGCCAATTTGTTGATAGTTTTTATTTATTTAAATAAAATTTTCCCCTGAGAGGTAAAATCCAAAAGATGTGAAAAATTGGTCTAGATTTATTGTACTATAATTTATTACGGTGAACATGAATTTATCTCTCCATAATTATTTAAAAAACCGCTGCTCAAGAAATCGCTACTTCCACATCCAGATTTTGTATCCAAGGCTTATACACACTAAATCCCAATGTAATATTTTACTCCCTTTAATAATAAAGCGGGGGTGATGGAGGGAGTGGCTAATGCCAAAATTTTTTTAAAGGCCCTTGGTTCTCGTATACATTAAATCCCAATTTAATTTTTTACTGCCTTTAATAATAGGGTGGGGGTATCAATGGGGGTGTTAGAGGGGATGGCTAACGCCAGAATAAATTTTAGAGGCCCTTGGTTCTCGTACACACACTAAATCCCAATTAAATTTTTTACTCCCTTTAATAATAGGGTGGGGGTGGTAGAGGGGGTGGCTGACGCCAAAAAAAATTTAGAGTCCCTTGGTTCTCGTATATAGTACACTAAATCCCAATTTAATTTTTTTCTACTCCCTTTCATAATAGTGTATTTGGATAGTATTTGATATTTGACATTTGAATTACTTTGCATAAGTACTTCGGGCTTTAAAGGCATTTCAGAGGGCTTCAATTACGTTCGAAAGTGCTTCAATTACTTTTAAAGTAATTGAAGTCCTCTTTAGTACTTCAATTACTTTGAAAAGTAATTGAAGTCCTTTTGAAGTGCTTGAAGTATTTCTAAAGTACTTGCAAGCCCCTTTTTAAAAATTCATTCAAAGCCCTTCCAGACAAGTCTCATCATGAATTATCAGGAACACAGGAATTAATAGAAAAACAAAGCAGCTTGTGTTTGGTGTTTAGTTATCCATAGTCATAGTTCGTGAGGTGATGCAAGTGTGTGATTACCATTCCTGTTATTGTGTATTGTATTGTGAAATAAAGAAAAGGTAAGTTTTGGGATAATTGAGGACTAATGAGATCGTTAATTTATCATTACGTTTTGAGAAATCATTGATACAGTATACAGTATCGAGGGATAGACCCAGTCTACAGGCAAAACTGTCCATAATTTGAAGTTTTGCCAAAGGAACTTTTTGTTCAGAATGATTTGAACAACATAACAAAAACTCGGCTAATTTGACGGAAATCGTTTTTTCATTTTATTCACAATTCTTATGTATTTTGATCTGATTACGAAAAAAATGTTTTCTTCAAGAAGTGGGTGGGAGTTCAAAAGTTATATGAACTTTTCTGATACGCTTATACGAATTTTCTACTTATATGAGTTATATATCGCGTTCTAGTAACCGAATCGGAATAACAAAAAAACCGGCTTATTCCCAATGAAATTCTTTAGAAAGCTAGACTTGCACAATAGTCAAAGATCAATCTACCACCTTGAAAAAAATTTACGATAAGAGGGAGTGAGTTCACCAACCATTTCACCATAAGAAACGTTTCCCCTGAAAAATTGTCACCAAAACAAAATCGGCAAAGTAACAAACATCGTGTATTGGAGAGATATTTGTCTGCACACAAGATTTCTAATCTGCATTAAATTTTGTATGTTGTCCTATAAAGTCGAGCTAAGGAATATTGGACATTTTGTAAATTTTTTGTTGCTATTTATAGCATCAAGATTAGTTTTGTACCTATCTGTAATGACTAAATGCTATAATAAACATAACAGTTCTAGAATTTGCTATTTTAAAAGGGCTTTCAATGAAGTACCTATATTTTTTAAAATTCTAGATGCCATGTAGGTACCCTCTCCACTTTACTTTGTGTCTGTCTTGGCTATTTTTCATTAAATACTGCATTTTGTTCATAATATAGTAATGCTCTAAGTTTCCGTTTTTTTGTTGGAACTGCTATTTTGATTTATTATTGTACCTTTAAGTTTTTTAAAATACCAATTGCACCTGAAAACTACCTTTAAAGTGACCAATTTTGGAACCATAATTTTTATTATATTGATAGTCACGAAAATATCACGATTACTGTTAATTTTTTAATTAACTTGTAGTGTTTAGTTTTCTCGAAAACGATTTAAGAAGGTACAAAATTAATTTTGTAAAAATAATAGAATGGCCAGTCCGCTTTGCTAATAGTGATTTACTAATTATATCCATAGGATAGGGTGTGTGTGTGTGTGTAAGACCGTTGTAAGCATTTTCTGTCGACAAGTCCGCTCAGATGCGTGCCCAATCTCCCCTTATTTTCCCCTTGAATTTCCTTACTGTACTGTTTCTGCCAGTAATTGGGTCAGTCACCTTTAGGTTTATTTATTTTCTCGCAATAGTATATCATTAACTTCTACCCCAGTTCCTTCCATCCACCCATGTAACTAAAAGTGAACAAGTCTGTTCTCTGTTTCTTCTCTATATACTTACAGGGCGCATGAAAGTTCTGAATTTGGCATTGTTTTATTTTATTTGACTCTAGTCGCATCTTCAATGGCAGACATAGTGGAGTTTGATTTACAGCTCTGAGATTTATGACCTCGATCCGTGGATAAAAAAAAGCGTGATTTCTGAAAGGTACTCCCGAGGGTACTCCATTAAAATATCTCCATGAGAAACTTTCACGTTACATTATTTTGCAAGCGTCTTATGGCTTCGATGCACTTTGAAATCCACTCGCTTCGTTCCGCTTTGTGATAGGGACCTGCAGACTTAGGGAATTATGAATAATTCCCTATAATTCGGTGATCGCACTCGTATGAGAGGAATAAAACTAGCTTTTAGTTTTATCAGCTCCCGATGATGCTAACATTGTTTGCGAAAAGCCCCACGAGTAGTGTATTCGAATGTAATGTTCAAGTATTATAGTGTTTTGTAAAAGCGGTCCTCAGACATTAAACGCATTGATTTGTATAGAAGGGTTATATCCTTACACAGAAAAGAGGAACATACATGTTCGCATATTGTTTCCTTTCTTGAGAAGCTAGCAATCTTGCATTAGGAAACATTGAGGCCTAATTTATTGTCTAGGCACCAAGACTGAACGTGATTCAGATCAGATTGTAACTTCCTACAGTCATCAATACAAGTTATAACTGAATATATTTTTAAGGCATCAGCGCAGAATAGTTTACAACAATCTATTACATCATTTAAAGCATTAATAAATAACAGAAAGAGAAGGGGACCAAGGTTAGGCCCTTGGGGGACACCTGAGGTAATAAATAACAAGATGAACTAAAACCATTGTATGCGACATTGTATGTCTTTTCCATAAGTAAGATCTAAGAAATTCTATAGCGCTTGGATGGAAACCAAATCGTGTCGGTTTACTAAGTAAGACGGCATGATCTATCCTGTCGAAGTTTTTTGAAAAATCTGTATAAACGACATCTAGCTGCCCCTGCCAATCTAACATATTTGAGACATATTTCGTAAAAATTTGTTGATCAGGCGATTTTGGTTACGATCAGAGAGATAGATGCGATCATACAAAATAATTTCGAAGACCTTCGAAAAATTTGATAGAATAGAAATAACTCTAATTATCAATCAATGCCCTATCATCACCGCTCTTAAACACTGGACAAACTTTGACCACTTTTCAGCGACTAGGAAAGGTTCTTATTTTTAATGCAAGATTGAATAGGAAGCGCATTGGGACAGCTAGAACACATATACAATCTTTTATTATAAAAGATGATATATAATCGGGACCTAACGTCATTTTGTTCTTTAATTAGGCAATTCGGTATGTTTTTCGTCATCTGCTTCAGGTGGTAAGTGGACACTCTTAAAAAATTGTCCAAAGACATCCACAATATTCTGAGGTTTATCATAAAATGTGTTATCATATGATATCTTACCGGGAATTCTAGGGGTTCAATTTTTGGAATGTACATATGACCAGACATATTGGGGATCGTTGGAAATTGAGGATTGGACATTTTCAATATAATTATTGTATGATACAAAAGATTTAGAGAAAATATGGTTTCGGGTTCGTTAATCTGATGTATTTTTCTGTCCCGTGCACAATTCTGTCATCCATCAGAACTATTTACTGAAAGCATGTGACGTATTGTGATCAACATCTAAGTATGATATGATGGTGTGAGACTATCCTATTCGCCTGAACATACAAATATCACATACCGCTAAGGATGAAGTAACAGTGAATGACTTTTGACCTGTTCTTGTGTATTTAAATTCATGAAAAATTCTCCAAAATTTTATACATATGTTTGCGTGACCTCGCTACACTTTTTATATGCCAGATACAATTCCCAAATCGCCTATTAATTCAAGCCCACTTTCCTAGCAGCGTCTAAATCTAGACTCAAAGGACGTCAGTCCTTCAGGAAAACTGTATGACTTGAAATCTAAAGTGCAAGCCTATTTTTATAGCAGATTCTAAATTTTTTTCCAAAAACGCCAAGTCCTCAAGGTAAATTGATAAGCTCGAGTAGGGAGTCTTAAGCTACCTTCGGTAACAATCCCTACGCTGTGATCCAAAAGTCGCACAATGCGATATAGAAAAAATCGGCAGTTACTGAAAGCGGCTGGAACCTCCCTCCCCACCCGGTGGATCTTTGAAGCCAAAAAGAGCATTAGATTGTATGACAAAACGGCATTAAACGTAATCCGATCTCATCCAAAACCTTTTCAGATCTTCTGGGGCACTAAAAAAACCCTCAACTTAATGAATTTACTATCATCTATGCGAGTTATTACCTACATTATCGCTCGTTGAATAATATACTATTAGGATATTAACAACTTTAACATCACTTGAACGACTAAGAAAGTCTAGTTATCCTAAATACTACAGATTTGTAAAGCAACAAACTGAAAACTGGTAAAGCGATAATCTATAATAAATTCACCAACGAAGGTACAGAAAACATATGATATTGATATTGTTACATCTCTCTTTAAAGTTTGTGACAATCCACTAAAAGTTACAAATATGCCGAAATCTTATTAATATGACATAACACCAACGTTATCGGATGACAAACGATGACAATGACAATCGTCAAAATTTGCTCATTGCAATCCGATCGCCCGCGGCTGTCTTTGTTAAATGAAACATTAGCATTTCAGTAATTTTACTAGATTTTAGAGGAATATTTGTAGTTTAAGTCTTCGATTTGTCTGTATATATATTTAAAAACGGCACTAAACGTAATCCGCTCTACTTCTAGAGTAGTGAAGAAACCCTCACACGTGAATTAACACGTGATGTAACGAGTTTCACGACGTAACGGCTACGTGCATCGATCATGTCATGCGAAATGCGATCTATGCTTCATATTTGCTTTGTTTTTAATTTTTTTCACGGAAACCAAATCGAAAGGGTGGAAGTGTGATATATCATTGAAATCAGAATTTTAACTACTTTTCAATAGTTCCATTGCAAATTGAAAGTAATTATAAAATAAACAACTTGTTGCGTCAAAATGGCATTAAACGTAATCCGATCTCAACCAAAACCTTTTCAGTTCTTCTGGGGCACTAAAGAAACGCACATGCAAAGTTTCATTCAAATCCGTTCAATAGTTTCGGCGCTATCGTGCTAACACACATACACACACACAGACATTTTTCAAAAACCACTTTTTTGGGCTCCTAGGACCTCAAAACGTAAAGATTTGATGTTATCTCAATTTTTGTTTTTGAACCAATTTTAGTAACCCCTCACAATTTTATTGTGGAGAGGTTAAAATATACGAGTTCAGCATTTAATATCCAGCTGAAGAAGCTGACTGTGATCAGCGGGACGTTGAGTCAAATTCGAGCACCACGGCAAAGACCGCAAGAAACTATTTCTTAGGTTTAACTTGGTAACCTGCAAATAGAGGTTTCCACTGCCATGGTGGTTCTAAATCATTGCATTTTATTGACGAATAAGAAGACATCAAATAAAACCAGACAGTGTTTAAATATGTTTGGGTATCGTGGAGAAGTTGTTTTGAATTTTATTAATAACTTCTCCACAGCATTCAAATTTATTTTTAGCATCTCTGACTGCACATATGCTGAAGGCAAGGAATTGCTGAAATTACAAAGAACTATTTGAATTGCTTTATATGTAAACTTGTAGTACCAAGAACAAAAAGTAATGGAACAAAAGACCACACGTTACCACCAAATGTTAAAAATTTAAATATGTATAATAATTGAATATTTCTAAACTCGAACGATTGCTAGGAGTTTGAAAAACCACAAAATATATGTAATGGTGTAGGGATGTATTTAAATGAGTACGAATAATTAGTGTTTTTATAGCGAGCATGAAAAATGAAACTTAATACACAAATGGGAGACCGAGTGCGGAAATCACACGAGTGTGTAAGACTCTTTCCATCTAATGTAATGGTGTACAATATTTTTCCCATAATCAAAAAGACAAAACCATTTTCCATTAATTAATTTCATATTTTGAATTATGTCATGCCATTTGTCGGATGCCTTTAGAGCACTGCCAACGTACGAGTTCAACTTGCCAGATGCCTCTAACACTTCACCTTTCATACTTTAATAGCGGCTATTGTTGATATTTTCCTAGCACACCTCGTGTGCGCTATGAAAATGATGCACATTAATTTTCTCACCTATGTTAAGCGAATGTGTATGCTTTCTTGGGGGATCGTGGGAAATAGTATATTTCATAACGAGCATGGAAAGTGAAACTTAATATACGCCCGGAAATGTTGACGCTCGGAGCCGCAGGCCGAGAGCGGAAATCGCACGACTGTGTAAGACACTTTCAAACGAATTATGTGTAGTTCAAGTAGGAAAATCCTGAGACTTAAGAAACCCAAGAAAAACTTTATGACCTTTTTTAGTGCTGTTGGCAAATTGACTCGTTTACCTTTATAGGTTTTTAATGTACGTCGGGTCTCGGGTCGTTATTTGATGTCAGGCTTGGCGCTTGATGTTGTAAAGTTTTTGTTGTTTTTTTTTTACTGGGATCTATTTACTTCAACTTAGCGCCATGGCCCTCGGCGATAATAATTATGTCGTTCTCGAGTTTAAACTTTCTTGCGTGGATAAAACGCTATTTAAAACACTTACTCTTACACAATAAATAACTATAAATTACCATGTGCATTCCGTTGTGCTACATTTGCTGTGCTACCTTTATATACCGATAGTTGAAGCCACATTGGACTGGAGTAACTAAAATATTTCTACTGTCATAAAAGTGGAGAAGTGAGATCAGAAATGAGTCGCAAGCACAGCATTAATATATGTTCAAATAAGTCTTCTTAGTTTTTCAGTTTGTGTATGCAGTATTTGTGTGAAGAGTTACAGTTCATCCTAAAGACAGTATTCATAACTATCACAAAGCATTTCAAAAACTTGTGTGCACCTTTATTGCCCGAAGGGGGTACATGTGTTGTATAATATTTTTGAGCATCTGTTAAAAAAGGTAGGATGCATATTTTAAGTTTTGAACATCAGTGGAATTTCTTAGTCACGTAGCGGGCCATATCGCATGAGAATGAAGCTTGAGCACAACGCTGGCGCCGTAGGTGGTGTGCACAATATAATAATAATTTTTCTACCACCTTCGACGAACAAAACCTTAGATAATTGCATGTTTGGTAATTTCCATTATGGAAATACCATTATTTACATTCTGCGATGAAACGTCAAGCACTTTATTTTGAAATGACGTTAGGATTTTGCTTAATGTCAAAGACCTCTCAATGCATGCATCTACTCCATCTGCGGAGGTAGTAGAATGGACCACTTTCGAAACCTGAGTACATATGATCTCAACCTCACTCCCCACCTAACAACCCGAAAATGCAATCTACTCCGTTAGATAAACTTTTAGATTTATTCTATGTTGAAACAATAATAATTAATAAGCTTTGACAACTACGCTAGATAAGTGCAGTGTTCAAATACCTAGCAAATAAATACTCCGCGGGTATTCCCCGTTTCCTTGATCGATCCACGAGCTAGATTTTGTCGACGTATTTTGTGGTTTTCATTTAAAGTATCTACTTACGTACGGTAAAAATAATTTTAGTTTAGAAATATGTCTAGATCTCGTGCGAATTTTCTATATTGTTTTTCAGATGAAGGGCACCGCCTAAGCAACTTCCATCCGCCGGACTTTATACATCGACCAGCCAGTCCGACACTGTTTTTTCAACGATGACTTGACTAAATGAAATAGTTTCCTAACGCACTTAATATTCGGTTTTATCGATTGGATTAAAAATTGAGTGCCTATATTTTATTTATAATTATGTAGCGAAAATTACAGGCTGTTCTAATCAATAGTAACATTTTTTTATATTTCATGTACAACAAAGCGAAGTTAATTGCCCTCGTAACTATCGTATTAAACCCATGAAACGAGTACTGATGGGAAATTTCTTTAATAATGAGTAGATATTTATATTCTAGACCTAGATATGTATATGTGTAACTAATTCAGTTATAATAATAAAAGTTTCATAAAGTTGAATAATTCAAATGTTGTTTTCCCATTTCGTGTATTTAACATGATGACTTGCGAGTTGTTAGTTGACTGTGACGGAAACTGGTCAATCCGGCGTGCGTTTTATTACATGTAGGTTCACTTTACTCGTTCATGAAAACGCAGCCATAAAAATAATCATGCAATTTTAGTTCCCAGAAAGCTATTAATAGAATAGTTATGTATCCAGCGGAAGTCGTGTATGTAGTGTTCGCGACCTCATCTAATTCCTGGTTCCAAACTATGTATGCCATTATTGGTTACTTGTTATTTTACGACGTTGAAACTGGGTGTCCGGTGGAGACAGTATTTTGCCAATCCGAGAGCTGTTAGACTAGAGCAGTTAACCAAAAAAGCCTTAAGGTATATCCAGAGTGCGAGCGTCAAGCGTTGCGTCGTCTTCGGTTTTCGTCGGGAGTCGTGTCTACAATGAAATAACCCAATGTATTTATATTTCGGCCGAAAAGTCGAGGCAGTAACTCAAATAATAAGCGGCACTCTCGTCAAAGGATAGTAGCTCTTATTTGATACTAAAGCGGCACCTCATTCTACCATATAATTCCATTGAATCGAAAGAAATATATTAAGTTTTATCTGCCTACGTGAAATGGAAACTGCGACTACAACAAACAATTTTAATGACCTAGTCGACCGCATAGAGTAAATGATTTAACGTGCCGCCTTTATATCTAATAATTTGCTGGACTTACTATTCAGTCGTAAACCAACTTGGTAAGAAAGAAAGAAATCGTATATCCCGGGCACTCAGTGGCGCCACATACGTATTTATGTAGGTATATATAAAATAATAATATTTCATAAAATAAAAAATAAATATAATTAAATTTGTTTTCACGTTCAACTCAACCAAAAAGAAAAACTGGAGTTCTTTTAAGAACATTTTTAATGGCAGGCATAATTTTATTGTGTGGAATACTTACGTAATCCGACATTTAATTAGGGAGTAACAGGTTAAAAAAGAAAATAAATAAAAAGACTTACAACTTAAAAATAAATAACTGTTCTAACAACATAAATAAACTTTCTTGTTAAAATAGAATATTTAAAAACAAAACATATCAAAGTTAAAAACAAATAACTGTTCTTCATGACAACCCCCCCCCCCATGAACCATCCATATAAAGTCATTCAACAAACTCATAAAATGCGATTTTGGCATAAAAATCATAAAATAGAGCTTACAACTATACATTGTTCTATAATTCTTTGTTTGTCTTCTGAGACAGTTAATTTGTTAATTTGGTACAATAAAATTTTTTTGCTGTTTAATGTTTTTCAAATTCCTCGTCAAAACATACTCTAATCTTTGCTATGGTGATTCTTATTTGTATCCTTCTGGTGGCACTGGTTTCCTTCTAATTCTGAACCTAACTAGAAATTAACTGTTTAAACAAAGACGGTATATACATTATATCTCCGTATTACTCTGTTTTTCTATTCCGATTTTCAATTCTTCCTTTTACTGTAACGCGCAATCTAGCTCTTGGTATCTGTGGAAAATTTTCGTGTTATATGACGTAGAAAATGATAATAATAGCTTACATATGCATATTACGTTTATGAAAGGATTAAGCACCTAAGCTTAATTTGAGTTCTAACTTTTTCACCGAAGGTTGTTATGCTTTTCTTGAGTATAGTGCTGCTAATAAACCAGATTTATTGGTGTAGATTGAAGCCCTGCATGCCTAGATCCGACAGCATGGAATACGGGGTGGTTTTTATTCGTTGGGGGTAGTTGCGGAAGCGTAAGGTGAAAAATAACATCATCGCCCTGGAAAACCCGTAAAAAACCTTGTCGAGTTCGTATTTTTAAATTTTTTGGGGGACCACCGGGGTCGGTGCGGGTATTTTACCGTAAATTAACTGAATTTATTATTACTTTCCAAAAAAAACCGATCCGATGAGTCCTTGCAAGCCCAAAACCCCAAGAACTCGGAAATTGTGGTGGTTTTTCATTGATAGGGGTAGTAAGCAAGGGTTTCAAAACTGGAAACCATCACCATCGTTTTTCTCACCCTAGAAAACAAGGGAAAAAATGTTTTGCAAAAGATCCTACAAGCTTTTGATGTTTGGGACCTCGTTAAATGGACTAATACTGTTAGTATCTATCATAGATGTTGGCATTAATACCGAAACATTAGTGGCCATTAAAATCAAAGGTACTGAACAGTTTAGAATGAAAATAGAATTTTAAAAATGTTACATGATACTGGTTTCATTCTTACAGAAATTACCTTCTGAAAACATTTTATCGAAGGATGTCTACGTCTCTCGCCTGTATTTAGAATCAATTCTAAAGCTGAGAATTGCTCTCACAATGAGAAATTTAACTAAATATTTTAAAGCTATGTCGAAATTAAGTATAGATAGTTTTAGGGAATACAGTATATTAATAAACATTAACATGAAACAATACTTTAATCATGGTACACCATTGCACTGACTGGAGAATTCAACAGCATCAATTCTTTTTTGACTGAATTGTTGAATATAAGAGATTTAGATGAAACTCAGAAAAACTAACCTGCCTTGCTTTAGCTGCTTTATCCTTAGGTCACAGTAATATCATTCTAAAAAGGGATTCAGTGTAAACAAAAATGTATCATTTGATAAGGGATCACTAAATGAGGATACAATAACTGCTATACAAATCGCAAGTATCTAAAGGAAATTGTCAATTTAAATATCAGAATTTGTTGAATTCATGCACAGCACCATTCAGAAAGTTGAATTTTAAAGAGTTGAGGAGGATTCAGCAAGATAAAAAGCGAAATGCTGAGACGTTGAAGAAGTAAAAGGAACTTAAAAATCCAGGGTGGTCTAAGGAGGAGGCAAACTGACGAATTGGGTGAAATTTGAAACCCCATAGAGATGAAAATTTAATTGGGAGTAGCACTAGTAGCAGACATTTTGATATCAGAAGGAAACTGCAAATTATAAAAGTTGTTAAAGAAAAGTTATAATTTAAAAAGGAACATGTATTGGAAGCATAAGCAATGATAAGGATGGGTGTTGAATTTACTGCTAAAAAAGAAAAAGTAGTAAGATTACTTATTACCAAGAGGCTTAGGAAATAGGGAAACTTACTTCATGTTCATTTGTTTAATTGCTGTTAATTAAACTTCTGTTGTGTTTCAGAAGATTTATTTTTTGTTGTAATCTAGTGTAGGATTTACTTCTATTAGGTAGCATTCTGTGGGAATATTGCATATTCCTGTTGCGTCTAAATATAACGTTCAATATTATTCCATAATAAAGTTAATATTGTAAAACAACACAACGCACTAAAAAATTTGCCATAAAATTATGAAAATTATGTAAAATTGTTAAAAAAATCTAAAAACCTGTAACTGAATTCACCGATCAAAACGCAAAACCACAATATATTTTTTTGCGAAATCCGTATCCATGCCAGCAAGTAACTGACCTAAAAAAAATGCTTTTGCTGTATACAGGAATTTCTCAAAAATATACCGGGAACTATACGAAAATTTTTCACACAATTCTAATAAACCGTTAATATTTGTTCACTAGTTAGAGAACATGTGAATCCTTCCTGAAATGGGTATAAGGATAACTACAGGTCAATATGCCCTCGCGGTATAAGCGATGATGTAGAAATTACTTGATGGCTAATTTGAGGAGTGTGATGAACACATTTCTACTTTAAAATGCCTGGTGCTAACAGATGGCATAATTTTTAGTTGAAAATTCGCTTTAAGCCTGCATTCTCTGCTTGCAAAAAAGTGACATGTGGATCTTTGCGGGTTTTTAATTTATTTAAATTTATATCGTTCCGTGAACACTGCTAACTATTTTCCTAGTTGCCGAACTAAAATAATGTTGAAACAATTTTCATGTAGTGTTCGATTAATCATATTTAACAACTTTTTTTATTTATTTACAGAAAAGTGTGGCCGAAAAAAATTCCGTCGGCAGCAAATATTTGAAATTTGGCATGAAGCTTGTGTAGATCGATTCGTAAAGTCCAACTCGCACAAATTTTATATCTAATATTGAAAATTATACAGAAGAAAATACTTAGTGGCTGAGTGACACAAAACCTTTCTCTAATCCGTAATGAAATTAGTCGAAATTGGATGAGAAGCAACAGAACTGCATTTTTAACTAAGTTCTCTACTTGATAACACAAATGTTATTTTTTCTTTGGCATCGACGTTATTGGAAGCTATAGTTCCTGGTATACTACGGTCATCAACATCTGCAGAAGATCGTCCTGTCCTGTATAATATCATCAAAAAGGTGAAAGGCAGCAGAACTTCTGAAAAAAATTACCACGCCGAAACTTAGCAGCAGAAATGAAACTTAGGATGTAAGAACAAGAAGAGGCAGAAACGAAGACTAAAATTGTGACTTAGGAAACATAGAAGCGCACAGCCATATCCTGTAGATCGGGCATTATCTCTATTGGTTGAGTGTAAGGATAGTAAACACCCATAGGAAGTTTGCCAGAGCCAGTGGAGCTAACATATCTGACAACATAATAGGTCTCGAAAAGAAAATTACATCCAGGTCATGAGGCAATTACTATTACTGAAGGACGCACTAAAGTAAAACTTCAAGCATTTATTCACAGATGTACAAGAAGTTATGAATACAGTAAACACCTCCAAATAATCACTTTAACCTTTGGACATTTTCTGGTACCGAGTGTGCATTGTAATAGCTTGCAGTACTGCCACAACTTAAGTACCTTTTTCTTCTTCGTTTCCCCGTTCATTTTCACTTTTAGAATAGCTAGTACACTGTTCTAATTCCCAATTTGAACAATGGTCGTCGTTTATAATCTTGATCTTCGTCATCACTTGATATATATCAGTTGTCTTTACTCATCGCCGAGAAGGTTAAATCCTATATATTATTCAAAAATCGGGGCAGATATAGGTTATGTCCTCAGTCAACTAACAACGCGGAAGCATTAAACGAAACTGGTGACCTGAAGAATCAACTTTATATCCTCCTCCGCTACATCATTCCATACAACAGTGTATTGTGGGGTCTTCAAGGCAAAATATCTTTTGACACAGTCCTAAACCTTCATCTTCAAGGTATTGTAAACCTATCAGGATTTAGTTCGTAAAGTTTCAAGTTGTCACAAAAGGAATAGCCCTACGTTAACAACCAAATTAAGTACCTCAATTTTAAAAACTACAGGAGTTTACAACTGAAAGTCCCATACAAACCAGTATTTACTCTAGTCGATGGCAAAGTGTGCATAACAGACACTAGCTCGACTTAAAAGTGATATTTGTGTGGCGCAACCCTTTAGGGCAAAATAAATATTGGGATTACTACAAGTACAATTAACCCAAATGTGCTCAATTTTGTTTTGTCAACACCATACGTATGGATTCGATTTTTTAAATATTTTCTCATTTGTTATACATATCGTTTGAAGATGTAAACATGGCAGGCAATAGGTCCAGAACGAAGTGATATTCCTGAGAGGAAAAGCAATATTCACCAAAAAGAGTACGAAATTGGTCAAAAAGTAGAGCTGGAGCAGAAACTTTCGATGATGGCAATACCACGCGACGTTTTTTTCGAATGTGTCATCGGCAAAAATGCCATGTATAAAAAGATAATTTAATATACAAGTTGACGGGTCTTCTGGTTTTAAAACCAATTATGATATACATATTCTTTTTCTCATGTAGCCTTTCTCTAAGGATTGCCACCCAGTTCCCGTTCCTCTTCTTCTTTTAGTCTTATGATAGTAGTAATCCCTCCCACTATCCTTCTCTAATTCTCCTGAGTCTCCAAACTGCTGCCCTCTTTCCTCCCTCCATCTGTTGCATCAGAACACGGTGTGCTCTGCATCGCCAATCTCGCCACATTAAACACACTCTCGGTTATCGATTATTTCAATGTCATACACATACTCTGACGTCTGAGATAAGTCGCCTCGTCCACCTTCCCTTGTTAGTCTCATCCCGCTTTGTCCGCCATCTCTGGAAGAATCTATCTCTGGCATCTATCCTATTTTCGCCCGCATAGATCTCCAGACGCTCCTTGACAAGCAAGTCCAGGGGAGAGGTTCCCGCTATCACTAACGCAGCCTCATATGACACCGTCCTATATGCGCTGGCTATCCTAAATGCCGCACAGCGCTGAATCCTGGCCATCCTCAACCTTGTCCTATTCACCGCCATTGCTTTTTTCCATACTGGAACCGCATACAGGAGAATGAAGTGCACAACAGTGCACATTAATTTCCTCAACCCGAAGGTGTTAGCAATAAGCCGGCCTATCTAAAGACGTGTTGAGGTAAGTGGGACAAAACGTCTATAAATTGCCTCGGATACTGATGAAATAATCGAAATGGAAACGGGATTTGAAGCAACAGAAATTGAGGTCGATGGTTATGAACATAAAGATTTAACAATTAAGAGTTCTTAATTGCATCCCAGCAGCCTAACATTGAATTTTGAAATTTTAGAAAAATGAACTAAACCAACAGAAATGAAGATACGGACAGGAAAGAGTTAAGCTCATCGGAACTTGAGTCGATGACTGTACCTGACCCCCCAAGTTTGAGGTATACAATCATTATATTATTCGTAATAACCTGTTATTCTTATCTTGCCTTTAAATTGTTTTCACAGCTATAAAAATTGATATTTATTGATAAATTTTTAAGCTCTCGTCTAGTACTCTGGTTTAGTACCACCACTTTTTTCTGTCAAATTATTTGGTAGGTATACTCATAAAAAAATTCTGGGTTATTTGTTGATGTATTTGTACATCTAGGAACAAAACATCACTTCTTCTACTCATTTTCACACTGTTTAAGCGAGTCTCGCTCCACACACAGCTATGGGGTACCACAGGGTACAGTTCTGGGACCAATGTTGTTTATTTTATGTATAATAAACACCACAGAAATTAGACAACCCCCAATTCCAGAAGCCAGAGGCTTGTGCGGAAGGGGGTTACACATTGGAAAAACGCGACCATACAACCATTTCCTCCGACAGTGCCAGTGCCGGAGCCAGGATTCGAAACTTGAGGTTATGCAGAAATGAATACTAAAAATTACTTTCAGCAAAGAATGCATTTGTCCCTCAGAGGCCCTTTTTGAAGAAGCCGAAGTCTTCACGGTCCGAAAATTATACTGCGTTGCACAATTAAATTAAAGAAATGAACACGACATTAAATTTAACCAGTATACTTAGAAACAAACTGAAAATCACAAAAACCTACAACTACAAAAACAATAGAACAGAAAAACCATACTAAATGGCTGCTCTCGATAAAAAACACTTGTTATAGAAAACATAATTTTTGCAGCAATTAGTATGTTCAGTATTGATAATAAAAGTTAAGTCTCCAACTGAGCGTCCTTTTCTTCGCTTTACCCTGATCTTTGTTTTACTTGTTTACTTCATCGCATTAAATATCTCTATTTTTATTATTTCAATTATAACATTGCTATTATCTTATTTTATTTTATCATATCTTACTCCACCCCTTTTCTATCTTAAACTTCTGTGAGTATTGCAGTATATCTACTATAGTCGAGGCAAGAATTCAAGCGATGCACGTCACAGATCGATTCTATAAATAAGACAATACTGCTAAGAATCAAGAAGCCCCATTAAACTGTACCTACTTCTGAAAAAAGCTTAATAACTGGGTGTCAAGAATTATTCTTTTTAACGTAATTAATGATTAAAAATTATGTTAGTATTAAAAGTTCTTTAATGAGATCACTCGTGACGTGCATCGCTTGAATTCTTGCCTCGACTTTATTAAAAGTTATTAATAGAAAATAAAATTAGTTTAGTTTGGAATTATGTATTGTTACGTGCGTTTACAATCTCCAATAAACACCCTGTATGTAGGTTTAATAAATTGCAACAAGTACTTTCATAAACCACTACTTTATTAATCACTTAGTTACAATAACTAGTCCTTACAATTACACATTAGTACACACTAATTACAAGTTTATTCTACTATGTCTCATTGCTATAATTTGCAACTAGTTACTGTTCTCCATCTTATAACTTGCTCATCTCCTATCAAACTATCTTCAGTGCGCTTGGATCCATATATATATATATATATATATATATATATATATATATATATATATATATATATATTGTTATTATACATGATTTGCAGGAAACAACTACTCAGCGGGCAAATACCCCGACCTGCATTGAATTACACCTTACAAATCATGAAAAATTGGTAGCCAATGTCATTTGTCAACTCCCTGACCAGACATAGACCGGTTTCGAACTTATTAGTTCTCCTCAGTATGCCATAGGTCATGGAGCAGACAAATGACAGTGGCCAACCTGCTAGTCTTATACAGACTAATGTAAATGGTGTAGTGGTGAGAGGTAAGTGAATCCTCTCATGTGGTCTAATGCTACTATACACCAGACATCACAAATGTCTCCATGGTGTATAGCGACTTGCCATTTTGCAAGTACCGAGAGCGGCGACCTTCAGCCCTTGGTGGACTTAACCTATATACTGTTATTATACATGATTTGCAGGAAACAACTACTCAGCGGGCAAATACCCCGACCTGCATTGAATTACACCTTACAAATCATGAAAAATTGGTAGCCAATGTCATTTGTCAACTCCCTGACCAGACATAGACCGGTTTTCGGGTATATATATATATATATATATATATATATATATATATATATATATATATATATATATATACCCGCGTCGAATGTACTCGATCATTCTGGAATGTTCCAGTATCTCATACGAGATCTTTCCAGTCCTAGTATTTTCTATAAGGCAGTGGCGTAGGCATGCACATAATAGTATGTATGCATGATTGTAAGTATCTCTTTTTTGGTAAATATACTATCATTATTATTATTAAAGGAAAAACTCATAAAATAATGAACCTGTAACAGGTAAACGAGTTTTGCCGCTAGTTGGCCGTCTGTTCCGCATAGTGACGTAATACGCATTACTCTAGCTGCTTCGTTAGTTTCGGCGTTATTATTTTCAATATATTGTTGTGAAACGAAGCTTTTTAAATCCTTTTAATGGTCAGTACGTGTTTCTGTGGCTTATAGGAATATGAATATTTTTAAGGAGGGTCCTCTTACATGGAAAGATTTGTCAGAATTAACCTCTCAGGAAGTTATCTATTTGTTAATACATGTTGAGCTTCATCTTTAAATATATTAGTTTTGGTTACATTTTTCCTCTGTATAACACGCGGATGGTCCATCTTTTGGGCGGTGCATCCAGGTTTGAGTTAAATTCTGATATGCAATAATTATTATTACATCATTCTTGTAACCAGTGACGCAATTAATAGCTAATAATAATATGACTCAACAACTCGGTGCATAAGAAACATGACTGCACCTAAGAAATGTCGTGTTATAAATAAACACATTATTAATTTGTTATGACAATAGCGAACAATAATAGTCTTAATAGATAAATTGAATAATCAGTTACGAGGTTAGTTACGTTCCATTCATAGCTATGTTGTATTTAAAAAATAGTTTGAGTCTCGCGACTACATACTTTCGGAGAAAGTTGATATTTCAAAATTTAAATAAGTACAGTCAATGAAATAAAGTAATAACCGATATGTAATTATAAATCCTAATCATTTACTAAACGTAAACTGCTGACCGGTAGTTCCCACGCAGGAAACAAGTAGAGGAACGCAGAATGCATAGAACCGGAGAACAAAAATGTGTTTTCCTTTTTCACCGAATTGAACATACCTACCAATAGGCGATTGCAAACGAGATTTAAGTCGAAGCCGTTGTAAAGAGGCATGGTTCCTGCCAGGATTTTGCCAGGAATATCATTCTCAGGGATGTCGACTTGCAAATAACGCCCAACATTTGTTTGTTTTTTTAATTAACAGAACATATGAATCACAAAGATTACTTTGATGGATTTTAAGAATGTCTACTCACGATACCACCAGTAGTACTAGATGACTAGTTTATTTGCATACAGTAACTTTAAGCTTATATAAGACTTCTTTATTAACTCATTAATCTGATCATTGAATCTTAAGTTGACATCTATTATAATCTCTAGGTTTTTTGCTGTCAATAAATGATAACATTTCATCATTTAGTACAACATTTAAGTTAGACGCTTAAGATTTTCATATTCATTTTTTGGACAAAATAACATTATAGCCGTTTTTTGTGAATTAAGTTTTAATTTATGCTTTTTACAATTAGAAACATTTATTAAGATCCTCGTTAATATTTTTGGATACTAACTCATATTCTTGGCAACTCAACTTAAATAAGTTAGCTATCATCTGCATTGCAATGAACTTCTGAAAATTTAGTAACACTAATACATCAGATGTGTGTATACTAGAAATAAAAACGGACCCAATATGGATCCTTGCGGCACTCCAGATGTGACTAGCTAAGAAGAAGACATACCTAAGTTCGTGCTGACGATTTGTTGACAATTTTCCAAATATGAAGGGAAATACATTAATGACTCATCATGTAAACCGTAATACCGCAATTTTGCTATCAGTAGGTTATGATCCAAATCGTGATATTTTATCAAACAAATAATAAAATCTACATTATAATTCAAGTACATACCATCTCTATTTTAATCCATCCAAATATAAGCTTTCAGATCCATAAATACCTAATTCATAGTCAAAACTAGTTTTCGAATAATTAAAGTTCTCAATTTGTATTGCTCGTATATTATCAAACATCCGTTATTTAAAACAAAACATCACAAGCTCAGCAGACTATATTGAAAGCCTTAATGGCAAAGCTCTGTGGGCTCCAGTTCGGATTGTAGTCCGGCCTGTTTGAACTAGGCAAATTTGACAAATGTATTCATAACTTTTTCACCCGACAACATAATGCTAAGGACCACATATACCAAAAGATGTCTCTTTTAATGCCGTATAATTCTGTATAAATTTTAATTAGATAATTTCATGATTTCATAACGTAAAATTCAAACTAGCCGAAAGAGCGGACGGGGCACGACAAACGAAACAGTTGAAAAAACGTCGCCGCTGGACTACCGGATCCGCTGAACGCAATTGATCCAAGAGTATGAAGCTGAGGAATTTTGGCAATTAAAAGTCAGTTCTTGTCCGTTCTTCGAAGTTAGTGAAACAAAAACAACTTTTGCGAAACAAAAGCTACTTCTTTGATTAACCTCAAAAAATGCCATATAGGCAAAGAACCATAAAAGAGGAAGAAGAAGATCTCAAAAATATTCAACTAAAGAATGCGTTGTAAAATCGTTACGTAAATTAACTAACAATACGTAATTTTTTCCAAATTACAAAAAAACCGCAGTGCATTTTATTTTTTTACAAATTAAAGACATTTTTAAAGAATTTCTGTTGCCGTACAGTTAAAATAACTTTTTTTTTAAATGAAATATCTTAATCATAAAGCTTTCATAAAATCTACTGTACAAAGTGTTAAGTAAATATTTGAATTTTCGTTCCTTAATTCTGAGTTATTTTTAAGTACATCAATTCTGAAAAATCCATTTACAGGGCGAATAAAAATCTGAACCACTCAAAAAATTATTTCAACTCAAAAAGTGCACGAATTGTAAGAGAGTCTCAAGCTATTCAAAATGTTTTGTTTTTTTAAACGAACGGTCTTGTTGGTTTTCACAAAGAAATATGCGTCCTCGTCCTACTTTTCCAGTGGCTTGTATATCAGTGTATGCGCGAAAGCTATACAATCTTAGGCGAGGATTGCGTAGTTTATATACAATCTTAGGTGAGGATTGTGTAGTTTATATACCATCCTTCGGAGAATGTAAAGCTGTCGGCCCCTTGTCTATTAAATATTTAAAAAAAAACTAATTTTCAGCCCTCTCAGAACTGAACCTAATTCTACAGGGTATTTTTCACTGTAATCAAAATTTTTACATTTTTGAACTGTAAATCAGTCCTTTCAAATTGAGCACCCCGTATATTTTTGATGACTATGTTTTTCGAGGGTCGAAATCGTCACATTTTTCCTGTATAATGCATGTTACTATTACTAGATAATTAAATAAGTTGTACGAACTTCGCGTAAATAAAGATTATTCTTATTTATAGATATTTATATATTCGTTGGCGGGATGTTTTTAATTAGCAGATTGTTAGTAATATCATCAGTCTGCACAATCGAAAAGACAATAAAACCGAAATTTGGATCTGTCCCAATTCATAAATAACAGCATAATGCACATAATTTTTAGGATGCTTTTATTAATATGTTATTATTATTATTTAGTCTGCTGTAGAACGCATGTTGTGAAAGAATGTTATTTACTAACAGACTTAAATGTCAGAAATGAATAAAACAATTTTATGACGTTACTTAATGATAAAATACCGCTACTGCAGATATTTTAAGCGTGCAAAAAATCGTTAATAGTTTAATTATAAGTTTAATACATTTCTTATAAGGTTTTTTAGGATGGGATGTTCGAATATATTTTAATAATAATTAAGTGTTAGTAATTGGAATTAAGTTATTTTAATATAACGAGTTTATTAGTATAAATTAATATATTTCAACCCAGTTTTATATAAAGGTGTACCTGTAGATAGTACAGGGTGCCGACAATCATCTGAAATGAATGTGTGCTAATAAACTTAAAAAAATTGTTTCTGATCTCAAATTGCAATGGTATTTTGTTTTAAAAAATGGGGGTTGTTGTACCGGTGGCTCAATGAGTTAGCGCGTCTAGCTTTCTCTCTGAGCATACCTAGCGAAGTGGATTCGAGCCCCACCTACTGCGAAATAATTTTCATATATATATTATCCCCAAGAAGGGGTTCGGATCACTGTAGGGCTCCGTCGCTTTTACTCAGACAAATCTAGATATCCTGGACTTACGAGGGTCATTCAGGTGACCTGGAAGGCGGTTACAAGCATGTATAACATGCATGTATTGTTATTCACTATATTTTGACCCTTCCTTTATTCCTGTTATTATTGGAGATACAAAAAAATTTCGTGTAACAGTTGTAGGATTGCATATACATATTTTTAATGCAATTAAAAAAAGAATTGCTTACATAAGCCACATGATACAACAGTGAAGGTTGCTTTTTAAATGAAAAACGCTGTATATTTTTACACATTTTAGATCTTTTTTCCCTGATTTCAGATATGTAAGAGTTGATAGGCCTTAGTGTAAGAATTTAAAGAAAAGTCTCATTATTGACAAAAACTATATTCACAGAAATAGTAAAAGTCTATAGGTTCAACCAGCATTAATTATTATAACATTCATCTTGCTTGCAAGTGAGTAACCGAATGTCCCCGCATCCAACATCAGATCTCCTCGGCTGTGTTTATATCACCGAACGTGCCTATTCCTTAAAAATCTCCAACTGCGCCGGCATTATCCGGGTCCTGCTGATTTTTAACAATTTCTAACACGGCCTTTCCTGATGACCAGCGTCCTCGCGTGAACATGATGATTGCAATGAGACAGTCTTTCGACAAAAGAAAACAAAGGCATGGGAGAACACATATAACCTATATTTTTCAGCTTTATTGCCCAGCGCGATGATCCATAGTCTGCCTAACCTCAAAAAGAATAAAATAACTCCACATGAGTCAAAATCTTAATTGCTACTTATCTACTGACTTAACTGACTTATGGTACCCATGAGTCAACACGATCCTTGTGGAGATACAGTTCCACAAGAACACCGACTCATGTTGCGGTCCCGTGACTCCGACTGATCAGGTCGTCAAGCCCTCTTACAACTAATGGCTCCGATTGATCAGATCGTCAAGCCCGGACAACCATGTTTGACTGATCAGGACAAACATGTGCCTCACCTTGCAGGAAAAACCAGACCAAGGTATCATACTCAACTTACCTACCTTGCCGGATAGACCAGACCAAGGTATCATGCTGGACAAATCAAACTTAGCTACATACGTCTCCTCTTCATATTTTCCACACCACAGAATGAAACTTACAACCTTTGCATTTCGTTTATCCATGGTCTCATACCTCTCATACTCTAAAGGGACCTCTCCAGTGGACCATACCATCCAGTTTACCAACGGGGTCCATTTCATTTGCCTCCAGTGTAGAATCAACCTCAACTCGCTATCTTATAAGCAAAACACTTCGCTCGGAGGGTCAACTGACAACTTTGTGCATGGCATTACATATTTCTCATCAACGACATCCCGTCGGCCATAATTCTTGTCAGTTCTCATCGTTACCAAAGAGTTTCAGATCTCCTCGGCTGTGTTTATATCACCGAACGTGCCTATTCCTTAAACATCTCCAACTGCGCCGGCACTATCTGGGTCCTGCTGATTTTTAACATTTTCTAACATTAGCTGTAATATTTTTTGACATATCCGACATAACACCAACAAATATGCATGTAGGTATTTTAGGGTTTCTGATGGAAGCGAGAAGCGCAGTTATCAATTACTACGCAGTAGGCTGTGACTTGATACTGACGATATTGTTATTGTTTGACATTTTGAATTATTATTTAATCAAACTAGGTTACACAGAAACAGAAAAGTTTGATAAAAGAATAAAAATATTATGCTGAGATGAACAATATTTTACAACATAAAATAAAGACGACGAATAACAATAGCGTCAGCATTAGGTTCATGAACTATAAAAATTGTACAGCTAGTTTAATAACAGGGTTGCCACGTTTCTGAATGGGAATTATGAGGGAATTTTGAAAGTTAAAAAATGTCGCTGAAAGTCGGGCAATTTGATACATTTTTTTTTGTTTTACAATTAATTAATGTACAATGGAATCTCAGATTTAGAATTTTCTACTTCTATTATCATGAATACAGCTTTGTTATGCCAATAAACGAACGTCCATCCAATTAGTATTACCATATTGAAATTTTGCTATGTCAAAGCATGGATTAATTAAACTTGTGAAAAGAAAAAATGTGTCGTGCTTTATTAAAAATAAAACCTGTGGTAATGCCAACTTGACTATCAAGTTGACATAATCGCATTGCCTCTATGATCAATATCGCCCCTAGATTACCCCGGATCGCCCCTGAATGGCCTCAGATCGCCCCTTGATTACCTCGGATCGCCCTTAATTACAATATACCTATTATAATTCGTGTCATCCCTATTTCATCTGTTTATATAGGCGGCCAACTGCGCCGACTTGATCTTTACCGAATTCATTGTCAGCACATTTGAAACGCCATCTGTAAATTGGAAATAGAGGTTAAACGAACTATGCAGCCCATATTTTACATCTCCATCAAGTTGAAGTAATTTTTTTTTGTGCGCCCGATTGCTCTGGAACCGTTTAATATATTGATTATTGACATGAAATTCGGCACAAGTATGTATTTTAGCGAGATCTGGAATTAGATTATATTTTGATCTTATTCCGTTGAACGGTTGGGGAGCAAAGTGGGGTTAATAGGTAAATCAAGCAAGTAAGAATCCATAAAATTGGTATTTAGTATATATAAGAGAAGCTAGTCTCCAAACATTTTTTGGCATTAACCACCTCCATTCCATTATTAAAGGTGAAAAAAATGAAATCGTGATTTAGTGTGTGTGTACAAGAACCAAAGGCCTTAATAATATTTTTTTACATCCCGCCCCCCATTACCGATGTGGCATATTGTTTTATGAGGTCGACATTTCAAATATATTATTAAATATATCATATACTCCTCCACAATATTTCACGATCACTGTTAGCAAATTTAATAGATTATCTAACTAGTATAGAAACATAAAACATGAACAATACTGATAAAACTGAAATGCACAGTCGAACACGTCGACGCAGGCGCTGTAACATCGGCTGTACGGTCGATTGAACACGATGGCATACGAGCACGGTGGGATTGTCTCTGTATATCCCCGAATCGCCCTTGGATCGCCTCGATAAGGGACGAAAAATCGCCCCGTGACTTACCACTCGGTAGAAATGCAAGGGCTTGTGGACCGACTGAAAGTCCAACAGTGTCCAATGTAAGTATAGCGTTATTTTATTTATAATTATAACTTCTTAGTAATACAAAATATTAAGAGAACCTTACTTATTTAACGCTGGCCTATTTCTAGCTAGATTCAAATTTAGCGTTAAAATGATCTAGTGCATTTTTTAGATTTCTAGTACTGTGCAAATGTGACTTTTTCATTCATTCCTAGTTTTAAGAATAAAGTATAGTATCTATGCCTGTCTGTGTGTAGCTGGATTTAAAAATGAACAACATAATCTTGTTTTTTTTACAGGTACAATTTGAACACGTTACAGCAAGATGCAGAGGAAGGTAGTGGCCCACAGCCGCTCTTATCTTCTTCTACGCCATTGAGTAAAAAAAGAAAAGTAGTGCCTGACTCCAGTTCTGGATCTTTAAGATCATCTTTTGTTGTACATACGACCAAGTCTAATAAAGAAGAAATAGGTAAACAAATTGCTAGAGCTCTTTATGCGACAAACAGTAGTTTCATGTGTATTGAACAACCTGAAGTAAAAAGGGCAATAACGCTTTTACGACCTGGATATGTACCACCATCTCGACATGATGTGTCTAACAGACTGCTCGATGAAGTGTATAATGAGGAAAAGTCAATGTTTTAAATAGAGTTAATTCTGTTTAATTTGTTTACTTTATGTTTCTGCTTTTAAGTAGACACCTAATTTATAATGTAAAATGTACATTTAAGAATGTAACTTTTGTTTTATATGTGTAACCTGTTTTTTCTTCTTTTTATTTAATTTTTTTTCCAGTTTAATTTGTATCTAGCTTTTAAATAAAATGTACTTTTTATTTGAATTTTCTGAAGTTTGATTTACTTAGATTATTGGCTTTACACAACTTGATTTAAATTTAAAAAATCAGTTGATTTAAATCTGCCCAACCCTATCTATTTTTTTTGATCAATTCTTTTTCAGGAATTTGTCGCATGGAATTTGTTGTGGGAAAAAAAAACAATTTGTCGCGAAATTTTGTTACGCAGAAACAGAAGAGTTAATACACATCAGCATCACCTCCGTAAATCATCAAGGGGTGGTTTTTTGGGAGTCATTCTTGACACCCAGTTATTAAGCTTTTTTCAGAAGTAGGTACAGTTTAATGGGGCTTCACGATTCTTAGCAGTATTGACTTATTTATAGAATCGATCTGTGACGTGCATCGCTTGAATTCTTGCCTCGACTATACTTCCTCATTAGACGCGAAAAACATATCTGAATTCATATTAGCTAAGGGCCTTAATTTACATAGTAAAATCAGAAACTGTCTGTCAAACATACCGTATTTTAAATAGAATAGAATAGAAAATTTATTTTCTGAACATGTATAGAAAAGTATATTGTGAATGGCAACTTACTTAAATTAATACATATTAAGAAAGAATAGATCGTCACTCTGAAATGTATCTAATCCTAAAATAACAATATTCAAAATAACAATGTACTATATCTATGAGAGATTTTAAGGTGAAAAATTTATTACAGAGAAATTTCGTCATTCAAAAATTGAAATTGAAAAATTTGTTAATTGAGTGGTTCTTAGCGGCACTTGGCAATTTGTTAAATAATTTGGCTCCCACGTAAAAATTAGATTTTTCATAAAAAGTGGTGTTATGTTGTGGCAGAATAATTAAGTGACCGTGATTTCGTGTGACAGAACTAGCAAAATTATATGTGTTTGTTTTTGACGACGTGTAATAAAGTCTCAAGTATGAATAGAGATGTCATAGTAAGAATTTTTAAATTGATGAAATGATTTCTGCAAGAATTAAAAGAAGGGGCATCAATAGAGTTACCCCATATACGAATTCCGTAAGCCAGCTTGGACATGAAACAAGCAAAAAATCTGTTTTAATAGTTCGCAGATCAAGAGCTTTGTTAACCATTGCTCTAAGGCAAAAACAGCTGCTTGACAGCTTCTTGTTCAGAGTAGCTACGTGTAGTTTCCATTTCAAATGAGACTCCAAAACAAATCCCAAAGACTCTTGTTTATCAACATACTCTATATCAAGTTCAGCTTTATCTAAAGGTACTACCTCCCTGTTTATTGAAAAGTTAATGCATTTTGTATTTTGTTTTAGTCAAATTTAATTGAATCTGATTTAATTTGCACCAATCAGAAATCAGGTGGATATTAAAGTTTACTCTATCTCGAAGGCGATCCGTGGATTTGCCACTTATTATAACTAACGCGTCATCAGCATTCTGCTTCTTCGACGATATCTGGCAATACCGTTTTGCTAAAACTAAGGACACACAACCACCCAAAAATCATCTCAAAAGCAGAAAAAACCCACCCATTGTCATACAAGGGCACCCTAACTCCCACGAAGAGCTCACAAGGGAGATCAAAAAGTCCGTAACCAAAGGGTTTTATGTTAAATATGCAGCAAAAAGCATATTATTGTACATTGAGGACAACGACGAGTACAAAAAATATAGGGAACAACTAGACTACGAAAACATCGAGTTCCACACTTATACCGATTATTCGAATAAAAAACACGCATTCGTGTTAAGGGGGTTGTGTGGTAACCCGAATACCAGCGACATAAAGGAGGAATTGGAAGACGTCCATAATATTAAAGTACATGACATTTACAAGATGAAAACACGATTCAAACCACTTTTCCTTATAACCACAGACACTGAAACAACCCTTAAGGTCCTCCAAAACAAAGTAAGGTTTCTAATGTTTACTAAGATCGAATGGGAGCGGCGAAAAAATGACCGTCCCATCACGCAGTGCAGAAGATGCCAGGTGTGGGGTCACGCCGCCACAAACTGCCGCCGCCACCCCCGATGCGTGAAATGCGCTGAAGCCCATTGGACGCACGAGTGTGCGAAGGATCCGCAGACGACGCCTAAATGCGCGAACTGCAAAGGCGAGCATACGGCATGCAATACACTATGTCCTGTGTACCAATTTAGAGTCAAACAGCTGGAGAAAAATACCCCCTCTCCAACATCCAATCCCGCACCTCAATTCGTCCCGGCGCCTCCGCCAACTTTTAATGCTTGGGAGCGGCGGAGTCAGCCTCCACCCCCACCCCCGGCGACTCCCCAGCCAGATGCAAGGATGCCACCAGTTCAGTCCAGACGACCCCAGGATGGCAGGACCCCGGAACCATCCACCAACGAGTTCGGGGATCTCATGTCTGAACTAAACAAACTGAATAGTAAAATAAATCTTCGAGATACGATAAATGCCGTAACGCACCTAAACAAATTATTAGAAAACGTGCAAGACCCAATGCAGGTAATACTAGTATTGCAGGACTTCGCTAAGAATGTCCTACCTAAGTATAATATTATCAATTTACATGCTTAAGTTGGCAGTTTGGAATTCAAACGGCCTATTTAATAAACAATTGGAAACGTTTCAATATGTTAATCTTGAGGAGCTGGACATTTTCATTGTAACTGAATCTAGATTGAGGCCAAATCATAGGCTTAAGTTATACAATTATAACATCATACGTGCCGACAGGACGTACAATCGTGGGGGTGGAGTGGTGATGTTCATCAAGAAGAGCATCCCATTCCTCCCTCTGCCATCGATTGACGGCCCTGTCGACAACCTCTTTATCAAACTCGAGAATGGCGTGGTCATCGGGGGGGTGTATAACTCCCCGAGCCACAAAATCTCTTATAATGAACTCAAGTCGATTTTTAATCATAGCATTGCAATTGTTGCGGGAGACCTGAACGCACGACATCGTTCGTGGTTCAACTCCCGCAATAATACGAACGGGACCACGCTGGAGGCCTTCTCACATGCTGAGGGGGTCTCCATCGTGGCCCCCGACACACCGACGCATTTCCCCGCAAATGGTATGTCCCCTACCACCTTGGATTTGGTTATGGTGAAAAACTTCCCCCACCCCCTCATTCCCAACTCGTTACCCTTCCTCTCCTCAGACCACAATCCCGTCTCCTTCACTATCCCGACGGCGACGAGACAAGACACGAACAAAAAGACGTACGACTACAAGACAACTAACTGGAAAAAATTTCGCAAAATTATTAATGATAAATTCGACGTCAATAATAATATCTCAACGCCACAGGACTTGGACAACGAAGTAACGAGACTGACTAACATTTTACAACACGCAAGAGACAGGACGACACGACAAAAAGTTTTAAAGCCTAGAGCCGAAATAATACCTCCAGAGATTTTGAATCTTATAAAATTCAAAAATAAGCTCAAAAAATCTTGGCAGAGAAACAGACGAGACATCGACCGACATAGATTACGTGACATTCAAAATACTATAAAGACTAGACTGACAAAACACAGGGAGGAGGCCTGGAACGACAAGATTTCGGCCTTGTCGCGCCAGGACAACTCCCTGTGGAGACTGACGAAAATACTGAAGCGGCCATATATTCAGATGCCGACGCTTGTCCGGGAAGGAGTAGCCTTCTACTCTGACCTGGACAAGGCCGAGGCCTTTGTGGACTATCTTCAGACGACTAATACATCGACGCCTAACAAGACAGACGAACACAACAACATAACTCGTGACGCACAGACGCTACGTGACAATTACATAATACCGACAAACAAATACTCAAAACTCATTACGAATCCCACCGACGTCAGTAATATAATCAAAACTCTTCCAAACAATAAAGCACCCGGAGTAGACGGCATCCATAACCTGATGTTAAAAAACATGCCCAAAAAATGCATCGTGCGATTAACTTACATAATCAACGCCATAATTAAAACACAACACTACCCGGGTGCATGGAAGACTGCAATCATTATACCTATCCTTAAACCCCGAAAACCTTCCCACCTCCCCTCCAGTTATAGACCCATATCCCTACTAAACACCCTCTCGAAAGTCACGGACAAAATTATACTAAAAATTTTGAATAAATTTATTCAAAAAAACCAAGTCTTACCTAACTTCCAGTTCGGCTTTCGAGAGGGTCATAGTACCACCCTAGCCCTATCCAAGGTGGTGCAGGACACCATTGCGGCGTATAACAAAAAAAATTGCAATGCTATGATACTAATCGACATTGAGAAGGCCTATGATTCGGTCTGGATCAACGGTTTAATATATAAACTTATGAATATCTGTGAATTTCCGATGTATATTGTTGCATTAATTAAAAACTACCTGTTAGGACGAAATATATCGGTGTCGATCAACGGCACCATGTCGTCCTACAGGAGGATATCTGCTGGCGTCCCGCAGGGGGCGATCTTGTCGCCAGTCTTATACAATCTTTTTTTGGTTGACACACCCACTCACGTGGGCACAAATATCTTGCTATATGCAGATGATACTACGCTGTACGCTAGATCTTACTATGCTCAAACAGCTGTTAAAAAGTTACATTACCATCTCATTGAACTCCTCAAGTTCTATGAGAAATGGAAGATCAGCATAAACCAGGAAAAAACAGAGCTCATAATATTACATCGGAAGTTCACAAATATTCATAACTTTGACAAACTCAAAATTAACGACACAATTATACGGGAGAAGAGCGCGGTCAAGTATCTGGGGGTCACCCTAGATACGAGACTGCGTTTCGGACCCCATATAACGAACATTATAAACAGTACCTATGCTGCCTTAAGTAGACTATATCCTTTAGTCAACAAAAGGAGCAAATTATCTAGGGATAACAAAATAACTTTGTATAAAGTCATTCTTAAACCAATCCTCACATATGCATGTGCGTCATGGAATACCATTCCTGATGCGCAATGCAACCGCCTACAGAGGACACAGAATAAAATCCTTAGACTACTGACAGAGTCTAATAGGTATACACCTATTAGGCAATTTCATGCACAAGCAAACATCCCTCTGATGAAGGATTATATTATTGAAACGGCTGACAAGTTTTTTAGATACAAAGTGATGAATTCCACACTTACTGCCAATTTAACCAGCATGAGGAGCCATAACGCCGCTCCTCACACGCATAAAATGTTACACGAGGGCCTCCCCTTATATCAGGAGAGGTAACTTAGGTAATCTACGCATAATTGGCGAGGTCATGCAATGCTGGTATTACCAGCATGATGAGTCGAACCTTATTTCAAGCACGCTTGAATTTTATCATTCTTTTAGAGATTACATTTAATTTTGCTTTAGAATTCCTTTATTTTGCCTTAGAATTCCCTTTTATTTCAATTCAGAATCATTTTTATTTTCCCTTATAACAATTTTTATAAAACAATTTTTATTTTCCTAGACACGATGCTGTCAAAAAATAGTCATTTTCTTAAGAAGGTTTTGTTTAGTTTCCTTTGTAGTTTAAATTATAATTTGTAAATAAAAATCACAACGTTCAGCATTTATTTTAATTTTCTTAACTTTTTAGAATTTATAATTTCAGTAACTTGCCTAAACTTTTTTAGGAGGGCAATAGCACACCACATTAACACAATATATTTTGGTTTGTGTAGCAGGCATAAGATCCGCCGCCCTTAGGGATTCGTTTTTTGTTACAAAAAATTTGTATCCATTCGGGACTATATTAATATTGTAAAATGAAATATATAAAATACACAATACAATACCAAAATAGAATGTTCACCACAGTTAAAAAAAATAAAACACTTTTTAATGGTTAATGGTTTGCCTTATCCAAGTTTTCATAAATTCTGTACGCTGAAACTGTCATAGCAGAACTAGTTGATCTGTTTTTTTGAAAACCGTGTTGGTGTTTACTTAGTAATTTTGACTTGTTTGCATAGTTTAATAGTCTGTTATAGTTTCTCTAGTATTTTTGAAATTGTTGTGAAAGGTGCTGCAGGTCTATAATTATTCATCGAATTTATGTCTCCCTTTTTGAAAATTGGTATTACATGTGATTTTGTCAGACAGTCCGGTACAACGCCTTGAATAAAAGATTCATTAAATAGATTTGATAATTCATCGCCTAAAGTGACAATGCATTTTTTTATTAATTTAGTTGATATTTTATCGTAACCACTGGAATTTTTGTTTGCGAGAGAATTTGTCATTTCAATTATTTCTTTTGCAGTTGTTGGGACGAGAAACATTGTTTTAGTATTTTCTATTGTTTCCTTTTTTAGGTTACTAAGTGCTTGATTTCGTTCGTTCATGGAAATAGATATTTTTTTGATAACTCCTAAAAAGAAATTGTTAAAAGTAACTGCCATTTCTATTGGATCTCTTCCTGTAATGTTCTCCCTCTTTTACCCGTATTTATACCTACTTCTTGATTGATATATGACCAAATAGTTTTTGATTTATTTTTTGAGGTCAGAATTTCTCTTTCGAGGTGAAGTTTTTTTGCGATTGTGATAACGGTATTTAATATTTTAGAATATTTTTTTTAGGTAGTTTTTTAATATAACACTATTTACTTCATATAACAGCCCGTTTGCTACAAAGTTTGAATATAGAATGTTAAATAAACACTAATAAATTTTTTCGCAGTTCTCTAAACCTTTATTGTCACCATAGTCACAGTACTTTAATCAAATTTATGTTTTATAAAATAAGCACATAAATATCACTAACAGAAAACATATATGCTTTTAAGAGCAATGGCTGTATTATCTTATTCTATGAAATGTAAACAGTAATTCAAGAACTATAGTGTGACATAGCCAAACTCGAGAATGCTCACACGGCTAGCTTGATATGTAATATCCATCCTTCGGCATCATGAACTCCATTGCTGACCTGTAGAACAACAAAACGACGTGGCCTCTTTAACACTCAACATTTTAAAAAGTGGTAGAACGTTATGTTTTCAACCAAAAACCTTATTGCGAACCATGTCGCTTCCAACAGCCCAAATCAACCAACATCTCCACTGCGTATGGCTTCTAGCCACTGAACTCTATTACAGTAAATGGAACGCCATTATAGGCATATGCGCGTAAACAAAATGTGATAATCATGCGATTTAAAATGCACAGACAAGCGCCGACGCAGTAGGAAATCTAAGGTTAAAAATATGTCGGAGCTTGACTCAAACAGTTGTTACGGAAGTTATGCGTTTTATTTGTTTCTAAAGCGTAGGTCTTAAATTGAATGCGAATTACAGAGTCGGTCTTCGTGATTTTATCCTTTCGTTTGCGAAAAGTTGTGAGATATATTGGTTATTTTGTATATAATTTTGTGACATAAACAGTGTGTATCTTAATTAAGACAATAGGTGCGCACTTGTATGGTACTGTTTTGTAAGAACCGGGACGAAATCCCGAGTTTGTTATATTTTAAGTAAGTATACCTACTCAACTTTTGTCTGTTGTATTAAAATAAGCTACCATCTAAATATTGGCAAGACAGTCCTATTTTGGATTTTTTTTCTTTTAAAATGAGTACTTTTGCCTACTTAAACACGAATTTTTATTAAAAATAGGCTGTATATACTTCCCGAGATATCAGGATGCAAAATATTGTAACCTCACATTTTTTCATTGCTGTGATTTTTAAGTTTATTATTTGTGAATTGTTAAGTACCTAAATAGTATTAATATAAATACGTATCCAACATATTCGGGATAATAATACTGATTCCAAGATCTTTTTGAAAACACATAACGTTATCATACTTTTTGTAAATTAATATTACAATTTTATGAAACAAGCAAGTTCAAATTGTGAAATATGAGTCCAATCAGCCAACGTGGTAAAGTTGACAATAGGAACACTCAAGTATATTACTAGTAAGTTAATAGAGTGCGGCAGCAAGGCATCTCAATTATTTGTGTATTATGCAAAATAAATAAGGAATACATTCGCTCCTTTGCTTAGCGCAGTCGGTTAAAAATAATGCAAATATATGTGCCAAATGTTTATGGAAATACAAACAGAATGACAATGTTTGACATATAACAAAGCGTTTTGTGAATAAAAAGAGAATTTCCTGAAATTTTATAACTAATTTATATTTTTAATTATGTAATAATTTATTTAAAAATTTTGTTTTAATTTATGTATTTTACTAGCGAGACATTTTGTAATATTCAAAAAACAAGTTCTGCTATTTTTAAGCAGAAGTTTCATTTATTAAAATTTTTAAATATTTTTTGCACACCATGGCAAGATACCACTGAAATCTATTATAACAGAACAGTTAAGGACAAGCGCAGCTCCGTCTTTATGGCATTGTACTGCGATACTAAATATAAAGCAAGAGGAGCCGCAGTTAGTGCTTTAATGGGTGACTGTCCATTAAATACTAGGCAACTAAAAAAAAATCCCTACTCTTTGATAGAGGTTTGGCAAAATTTCCAGTTTGAGGGTATAGCTTGTCTCCTGGTATTGATTCTTGCCCTTGGTAGCGGAAATAGACCAATGTAAAAAATCAAGGAAAATAAAGCAATAGAGTTCAGTGCAAAATACTTAATAAGGAGTAAGAAAATTGTTGCCTCCCTTGGTTCATGTTTACATTGTATTTGTCAAAAGTACAGTACAAGATTTTATCAGATTTTCCACGTTTCAAACGAAGTATATTACGAATTTTAGTTATTCAGTTACTTTGTCAGAAAAATTATTTAATGTAGCAAGTAAACATTTGGTATATGTACACTACTACCGGGGATGAAACCACATACTTTTAGTCAAAATATAAATGGACATACTTTAATTATCTCTTGCAAATAGAGAAGGAAGTTTTACGTAAACACCTTTACATATTCTTTTACAATTCATTGTCTCATGAGTATGTCATATTTTTATAAACAAACGAGTAAAACAATCTATCACTTATATATCAAGGCATTTGATCTTAAACAAAAAAGCTAAGTTATCTTGAAATTCAAATAATAATACCACACCAAGTATTTGAAAATAGTTAATTATTACCTTTTCTTCATTTCATTTCTCAATTCAAACATATTTGTGAATATAAAATGCATGATTTTAGTTTTCAATAAAAATTCACTAGTACCTACTCATATATTTACTGATTGATCGTAGAAAAAAGTATAGGTTTTTTTCAGGCCTCAATTTTAGCTTTTATTAATTTTAAAATCATATTTCGACCCCAGAGATAGAAAATATATGACTGTTTTTTGTGAACTATATATTGAACTTATGATCATACATATTCGACATTTGCTACAAGAAATTGAAAATAAAATGATTGTTTTGGGAATAACGATAACTTTGATTTTTTTTGTAACTATCAAGGCAAATAAATTGTTATATTTATTTATGCGATTTTTAAAAAAAGTTAAAAATATGAAACACACAATAAAAATAAGGCCGGCCCTGACGTATTTCATAGTGCGATTGCGCGCTACTATGTGGCCGCCATACTTGCGCGATATTCAATTGTACGTAGAAATTTTTGTGGGCATTGGCATTCCATTTACTGTAATAGAGTTCAGTGCTTCTAGCAGTTTAAATTAACTAACATCTTTACACACAAATATCAATATAACACAAACAAAACAAGATATTTTTTTTACATCAGTTGTCATTCTCACAATTTAATCAACACTCTTCCTAATTGTTGCTAGGTTTTTAATTTCAAATCTACTATTTGGAACGATTTTTAGTATTGAAAATACTTTTGGGCGTGATGTGTATATGGGAGCTGCCTTTAAAAAAACGTTGCGAGTACTTCGTGATCTGTGAATTTTTTCACCATTAAGCGGTAGCAACCGTTTAAATGCCCTACCGATATATCGTAGCGATGAAAATATAGTTGAAGTAATCAGTTCCCGGCAAATAAAAAACATAACAAAAACTTTACGACCTCATTAAAATACCGGTACTCTTTGTACTGCTGTTCGCAAATTGACTCGCTTACCTTTATAGATTTTTAATGTGCGTCGGGTTGTTTGATGACAGGCATAGCGCCGTGGCCCGCGGCGATATAATTATGTCGTAAAGTTTTTGTTGCGTTTTTTTGAGTGTAGGGAAGTCCTTACTTGGACTATACCCACTTTCACCTAAACATTTTGTGAGAATTGTAATGCTTTTATTCTTTTCATTGAACTTATTTTATAATATTCTTTTTTTTTTCAGGTAAGTTTGCTGAATTTGTGATTTGGCGAATTATTGTAAGTATAAGTTAGTTACATACCTTATCTATAAATTCATATTTTTTTCTCTGCCCTATCATCTTCTTAGTTATACATACAATAAATAATTTTCCCATCACTAGATATTTCCAGTTTACAAAATGAATATGATTGTTTATTTACTTTTATCTATCATTTGGGACTGTTATTGAGGTCTAATTATTACGTTGTTGTAAATTTATTAATTAAATAAATACCATGATAAATACAGTATACGCACTTGTGATTCTAGCGAAGAACAACTGTAACATGTCGATTATTGTAACACTGAAGTGTTAAAGTAAAACTAATAAATATAACATAATTTAGATAAATATTTTAGTAATGTTGGGTTCTTTAATAATAATGTCAATTTACATACAGTATTTTCTTTATTTGGTGATGGTATACAAATAACTAACTTTAAAATATTTTAAGGACTTAAGCTTGTGAGTATTTCACTTAATTACGGTCTGTTCTCAGAGTCATAAATTATAAATAATGGTCTCAACATTTTACGTTTACTTAATCGTGTATATTTTTATAATCCTAGATATATCAGTGCATAAATTCAAAGTCACACTCAAAATTATTATTATTCGACAAAAAATGTGCTTTACTAATATACCCAAGTGTTAAATAATATATAAAAAATAATACATTCATTTCAAACCAATCTTCATCCTCATCTCAAAGAATTTTGGGGCTGATAATAATTTGGTGATGCGTCTGCCTGTTCACCTATCGGAATATATTTTATAGTTAGTCTTTTGTTGTATTTAATAATAATAATAAATAATAAATAGTAAATAAATTTATTGTGTAAAGAATAATACAATAAATTACACAAATCTCCTTTACACAGGAAAATCTCGCGACAAGCTTTTATATCATAAAAAAAATTATGTAATGTAACAAAACATTGGTGAAATGGTGATGATTCGTGAAAAAATGTCAGCTATCAGATGCTTTTGTCTGCATTTCGATACCATGCATCGCCGGAAAGCTATTCTATTTGTTTATAACGAAAAAATTAATGCTAACTCAACAATTTAAAACTAATACTTCATTTGGTTCTTTTTTGATATTGATAGTAAATAAATAAACACAGAAATTAGACAACCCCCAATTCCAGAAGTCAGAGGCTTGTGCGGAAGGGGGTTACACATGGAAGAAACGCGGACATACAACCATTTTCACCGACAGTGCCAATGCCGGAGCCAGGATTCGAACCCGGTGGTGCTATGTCCGCGTGATTAATCGCAATTGCCACCTCGTGCCTTAACCCACTCGGCTATCGACCAGACAGTCAGATAGTATTCAGACTATTAATTAAAGTTCATGATTTATCATAAAATTTAATTTGCGCACCCTCAGATTCCTGTAGAACCACCATATCGCTAAGAAATAAGCGTTAAAAAAAAGTCGAAAAGTTATATTAACAAATTGATTGTGCAAAAACTATTCAACCATATGGCTCCCGATTTCGCTTTTCTATGTCACAAGAGCCTTCTTTTCCTGTGGTAGGAAGTATATGAAACATGTTTTTTTATTGTTCAAATGTGCTTTTAGAGGGCGGAATATTAAAACATAATATTTTTAGTCGCAAACTACTCTATAAAATCCTTATTTTTCTATAAGGAACGTAACCAGATTGCAACCAACAGCTACTCTTCGGGCTATGTGCCTGCTGACTATTTTACATGTCGCTATTGTAATAATACCGGGATGTACCAAGTAGTCAAAGGATCCTCATGCCGGTCATCACATGCCTACCTTGCACTGACGAGAGCCAACAGCTCGAAACTGCAGTCTGCAAGTGGTGTGTGACGGCTGGCAAGAGAGCTCCTTTAAGTAGGATCAGTCTTTCGGCTGGTGTTTGTTGCAATCGAAGCATTAGCGTTTTGATGGTAATATGCAATTATTACACTTAACGCGCCAGACTTGTAACTTGTAATTCAGCGCTCGGCGGGGCACATAGCCCGGAGAGTAGCTGTTGGTTGCAGTCTGGTTACGTTCCTTATAGAAAAATAAGGATTTTATAGAGTAGTTTGCGACTAAAAATATTATGTTTTGTTTTTCTATTGTTTACTAACAATTGAAAAAACATTCAATCATAGTCATTCAATAGTCTCATTTTGTAGTTTTTTTCAAGGCGCACAACTTTTAAGAAACACTTTTTTCTAAAACTCGAAAAAACCATTTTCTCACACCTTAATTGTTCAGTAAAAAATATGCCACGCGGATTTGAGGCGTACCATTGTTGTCAGAGCCACTTCCCCTAGATATATATCTAGTGGTGGCAGACATAGAATTACCTTTATAGCTCTCGTTGGCGTTGTTCGCATAGCCCCGGGTATGCAGGCAACTCTCTGCACTTGGTTGAGTTTGAGTTTAGCTGTAGTCTGTTTGCTCTTAGGTCACCAGACCAGACCATAGCGGCAGTGTATATCTACATGGCCACTTTGTTGGGTTTCATTACCCAGGTTTTCTCAACGGTCCTGCGACACTGCAGAAAGAAATGTAAGCCTTCTTTAGTCTTCTATCCAAGTGAAGATTGTCTATGGTAATAGAAACATTACTTTCCTCATAAATAACAAAGGGTTAAAAAACTTTAATATCAATACTTAAAACTAGTGATTTTAGCCATTTGGCTCCTCTAACACTTCCGAAAAGAACCATTTTCATGTTCAGCTGGTACAGCAACTGTATTTTGTCTTTCAGAATTCCATGATATAGTGAAGTTGTTGCAAGCTTTAAGTAAGTAGCCTGTGGTGCTTTTTCTGTACGTTTCGTTGCTCCTTCAATCTGAATCTGCATAACCAATAAACACATATTGTCATCCCTAACGTATGTTAATTTCAAAACAAGAGACCCACTCTTTTTATTTCTTCTTCTTCTATCTTTGCTTTGATGTCGACTTAAAACATAATGTAGAGCAAATATTTGGTGCATGTTGCATACATTAGGTAACCAAAGAGGTTTCTTGATGGAGAATTATTATTTTCGTCTTTATTTAAAGCATCATCAATTTTTATTGGATGATGTGTACTAAGGGTTTTACTTTGTCATGTTAAATTTATTTAATACAGTTTCAGTCGTGATGATTGATTCCTTGTAAATCTTTCATGCCAATCAGAAGATCGTTTATGTATATTTTTACACGTTCCCTTTTTTCTGACATAGTTAATAAAGTAATGAAGTTTTAATTGCTAAAATGATTACTATTCGATCAAAATGTTGACTAATATTATGATTTAAGTAACCTACACACTTGATCGCTTTGGGCATATACCTAATACCTAGCCATTTAAAAACGCAGTTTTTACATTCATCTGATGATTTAATATTGACTTGTATATGGCAAAAAAATCTATATATAACATCGAGTATGTTAATTTAAAATTAAAAACAAGAGATCCACCCTTATTATTTCTTGGTTATTTTTGCTTTGATATCGACTTATTAAAAAATGATATAGAGCAAATATTTGGTCTTGTAAACAATATTGCATACATTTGGTAACCAATGAGATTTCTGGATGGAGCATTATTATTTTCGTCTTTATTGAAAACATCACCAATTTTTATTGGATAAAGTGTACTAAGATCTTTACTTTCACCCATGTTAAATTTATTTAATACAGTTTCAGGCATGATGATTGATTCCTTGTAAATGTTTTATGTCAATCAGAAGATCGTTCACGATGTGTATATTTTTACACATATTTCTTTTTTTCTGACATAGTTTATGTTTTAATTGCTAAAGTTTTCACTGTTTGGTCAAAATATTGATTTCATATCAACAGCTTAAAAATTGTTTGAGACCATATAAAGATTTAAGTAACGTACATATTTGATTACTTTGGGCATATACCTAACACATCATCATTTAAAAACGCAGTTTTTATGTTCATCTGATGAGTTAATATTGATTTGCATACGGCAAAAAAAATCTATATATAACTGCGAGTGGTTTTACAGCTATTGGGCCATTTGTCGCATTCTAAGCGCCACGCTTTGTTGCCCATTCAGTCATTCTCATTCATGTTTCTTTTCTCTATCGCCTCCATCACTACCACCTCCGTCCATTCTTCGTAGGTCTTCCTTTTTTCCATCTTTCTAGAGGGGACCATTGCCATACTCGTTGAGGCCATCTATGAGGCTCCATACGTCTTAAGTGCCCATACCCCACAGTAGCCTTTTTTTCTCTATGTCTTCTATAATCGTTTCTTCTGTGTTCATTCTATCTCTTATTTCACTATTTCTTATATGTTCCAACCTAGACACCTTACTACCTCTCAACGCGTCCGTTTCTATTGCAAGCAGCCTTTCTTTAATTTTAAGCAAAATATAACATCAAAAATTATAAAACAAAATTTTGACAAAGGTAAAGTAGATGTAAAATCAGTAAACAAAACATTATTGAATTTAATATAAAATATACCTAATAACAGGTAAAATGAACAATAAATAATCCGAAATAAATATAATTCGTTGATTATCCAAGTCGGTGTACGCTTGGATAGTATAAAATAAAGAATAACATTTAACCTACATGCATATAAAACAAAGTGCTTTGAGTAATCCAATTAATACAGAAGCATAATTTCAACATTCCAACAAGAAATAGAAAAATATACATCGTTTAAACATTTACTTCGCAAGTAGACAGCTGTAATCGGTATAGGATGAAGTCAGTCCAGATAGAAGCGAGGTTCAGAATCGAGTAAGGAAATTTTTGATAAACAACGAGGGAGCATGCCGACCGGATGGTTATAAAAGGTATACCTTTTCGTTACATATGAGCTCTAATAAAAAAATTTGAACATACAACATTTATTCAATTCATCACTTTAAAAATAAAAAGCTTAACTAATTAATATTAAGATTCGTTATTGTTCTAAGCCCATTTAAATATAAAATATATTAATTTTAATTCACTGTAATGTTAGAACCATTTAAATCTTTAATACATTTAATCATTTCTTAATTTTAACTTCTGACTTTTATTGATAACCATCTGGAGCGAAACCACAAGATACCTTGAGAACAAACATTGTATAAATTCGAACTCTAAAAAAATAGAACCCACAATAAACAATAAAAAAGATAAAAAAAAATTTTTTTCTAATAAATCAATATATTTATAACACTTTGTCTGGTACTCCAACTATATTATGTTCTTTACATGTGCGTTTTAGCCCACCTTAGAGTATATCGGTTTCTCAATCAAAGATGACTTAAAATATCATGGGTCATGTTTTAAAACTTATAAGACTTCTATGTTGCGTGTGAACTTTCTAAAATGTCACTATTATGTTTACAAGTATTCTTGTGGATTAGCTTTAATACCATTACCTACACAATGTACTTTTACTATGCTTTAGAGGGAAAAGTGCAATATATATAATCTGAATAATTCGATCATTCAATTTGCTGGCTTTATTATCGATGTAAAAACTAATTAGAAAAGTCACTATAAGATAGCGCAAATACTAAGCAATAGACGTGTGATTAATTGCATTTAATTTCTAGCAACAAATATTGGTACTACGATCTTAGAAGTTGGATTGAAAACGTTTACACGATATTAACATGCACACGCAGAGAAAATATTGTTTAATTTAAACAAAACATTTTAAATAAAAGTCATATATCCGCAAGTAAATGTTAATATATTTGAATAAAATAAGTATTCACATTGGTTATTAACTTAAATATCTCTTCGAGTCAACAAAATATCAATATTCTTATTATTTGGGTTTTCTACCACATGTATAATAATATGTTTTACAAATAATATAAATCTGAATAAACACAGAAATGATGTATTTTGCAGACGTTTCGGAAAGTAGTCTCTTTCCGTTTTTAAAGCTTTTTTTGGAAGAACTTTTATTTTGCTGTGAATGTCAAATACACAACTTTAAGATTCTGTTTATGCTGTTTCCATAGATACTTACTACTTACACAGAACTGATGATATTTTCTTTTAGATAATGTTGAGTTTGTTACGAGTTTGTTAAGTTCTTCTTTTAACATTGGTAACCAGGTTGTATAAATATCTACAGAACAATTCGATACGCACTTATCTTCATTTAATAAGATTATTGCTGATTCTTTAATTTTTCTTTTTTTGGTATCTGCTTCTTTTGTTAAAATTTTTGCCGAGTCCCAGTTTATTCTATGTCCGTTTTCCCAAGCATGTTCACAAATCTTTGATTTCTGGATTTCATTACTTCTAATGTAATTCTTGTGCTCATCCAACCTCGCACTGAAAGGTCTCAACATAGATTTTAATGTAGGTATAATAAAAAACAATATTATTGAACGAATGTAAGGCAAGGCATCTTGTAACATTAGCAATTATTTTGAAACGAAAAAGTTAATAAAGTTTAATAAAATAAACATAATTGGAATTGAAATTCCACGTTTCCTGTTTCAATTTTTCTTTCCCTCTTCAGCGCACTAAATATTCAATTTAAGCTTTAGTTAGTGCTAACAAAAATTTTGTTAGTGAGCGCTAATAAACATTTTTGGGTAAGATGCTTATGCAGTAAAATGGAACGCCTGTTTTTATGAGCTACTACTTTTTTCGATATAAATTACAGTAGTCCACGTTTTGTTCCCAAAATTTTTTGAAGCCTGTTATCTGTCTGTTCCTTAGATAGAGCGCTACAAATGTTTTCTCACCGCAACAAAAAAGCTGCAATTAAAGGGACCAAAATGATTTCAAAATTTTAAAGTGGTAGTGCTGATTTAATAGAGCTCGATTAACACAAATCTATGTAGCCTCGAATGAGATAATAAAAAACTGGCTTTTCTTCCCTATATGTTTTGTTTTGGAGTATTTATGTATGAATATGTATATTTTATTTCCGTCCCTATGATTGTACTATTTTATATTTATTTTAATATTGTCTATAATAATGACTGTTATTCACGTCTCTTTAGTTAGCAGAACACAATTATTTCATAAGGAGAATTAAATGCTCATTAAATGCGCAAAAAAAAAATTGGTGTCATACTTATATATTTTTTGTATCGAATGTTCTGCTAACTTGCAAAAATGATAGCAGAACATTAACGTAAAATAACAAATTCATGATTTTCAGCGGAACAATAAGAGCAGATTAAATGCTAATTAAATGTGCAAGAAAAAATTTTGCAGCTCATATATATTTTTTTGTCGCTATCTTCTTTGCAAGTTAGCAGAACATTAATGTGAAATAACAAATTCGTGATTTTCTACCGCAGAACAATAAGAGCACATTAAATGGTAATTCTAAAGGAGAACGGAAACCTCGAATTTCTGCTTAATTTTTTCAGGATACCCCATTTTGGGGTCGTAGAACGCGAATCTGATTGATTAAAAATTTTGTTATTTCATACCCGATTACTTATTAGGACCACAGTTTTTTACCAAAATGGACCTTTAAAACGTGCCGGAATTAGGATTCACCCAGACCACCTAGGCTCAATAGAATTTTTGCAAATTTTAGTTATAAAACTATTTATTTCACGTGCCTCTCATTTAATAGGGTTCTGTAATCCATTTTCTTGCACATTTAACAACGTATTTAAATAACCACGAAGGTGTAACAAAAAAAATGAAATAGGCCATTTTGTTTGTTTTTTCTTGCTCTTTTCGAATATCGTATCGAAATTTCAAAAAAATATATACAGGGTGATGTTTTATTGATGCAAAGAAGAAACATAAATTATAGTGAGTCCGGACCTGGATATATTTTTTTTTATACATGTACCTCTTGGGGCTCGTTAGTACATTAGCCGTACCAAATATGAATCCGTTATTTCATTCCTTGTCAAAGTTATGACAAAAAACAGGTTTGGCCAAAAATTATTTAACACCCAGCAACCTCGTAATGAAGGCCCAATGAGACATTTCTATGGGAGGTTCCGGTTACCACTGATGTTCTCCTATTAAGCTATGTCCCTCTCATGATGCAACACCCTGTATATCTATATGCGAATAAATGTTCAACGTCATACACAACTGATTGAAATTGTTGTTTGACGCATTGTGCTATTGTCGAGGGTCCAATAGCAACCCAGATTTGTGTGGACCACGTTTACGCCCATTGCATGTTGCAAATGAAGACGCCCTAAACTTTTTCTAATCTGTAGAAGTATACATATAACTTTTGTGAATTTCAAGAGATTTATTGAAAAAGACGTTCTAAGAATTTTGGAGCCGGTCTGTAATTCTGAATATATTTTTTCTTTTGAAGACGTCTTGGTAGACGTCTTGTGATCCATGCATTGTTCCAGTCGGTTTCTATTCCGTTTGCTGTATGGCACCCACAACAGCACCATGACATTTGTCATGGTCGTCTGCGACCCTCCGAAAATTCTTTCCTATTAATGCCCTTGAAAAGGCAACAACAAACGACTTTTGTTTCAGTTATTTACAAAACGCACCACAATGGTAGCAGATAGTTACCAGGATTTCTGACTTCTAAATTTTGTTCTGCTCATCTAGAAGATGTAGATGTATCAACATTTCGGCTTGAACGATCGAACTGAAGAAATCACATTTTCTGTCACCTTTTTTAATGGGTCTGTCATTCTCTCTCTGCTCAACCCAACGTTTTGATAATTAGACAAAAGAACATATAATTATGATGACATTCAATAAAAAAATCAATTGGACATTATGGCCTGTTCCAATTAATTATTTGAAAACTTAGTGAGTTTACTATCCTTAGTGCTGACTATGGAGTACGCAGAATTCCGCTTTTGTAAACTACATGCCTAAAATGACAATAAAAGAGTAATATTTCGTTGAAAAAAGAAATCACCAGCCGTTAAACTAGGAGGTTACATTAATTATAGAAATTATCGATACAAATATGTACATACCAGCTCATGAGGTTGTTATCCCCTTCCTATTTACGTTGTGAGTTCTGTGGCAGCCCACACGCTTGATCAACCAACCATTCATTTTAGTTTTTAAAACTAACCAAATTAGCAGCAAGTTCCCAATATAACTCGTTTTTAACTGTAAATATATTTTACCCAAATTGGCAGATTAAAATAGACAGTAAAAATATATTTATTGTACATGCAAAAACATCAGACACCAAACCGAGGTTACTAAGAACCGCAAAGCACAAGTCAGAAATCGATTTTCTTGGTGACGATTTGATAACACTTCAAACGTTTCTTATCTGAAATACCTGCAATATTATTTTGCTGACCGATACTCATTTTTTCGTTGGTATTATCACACTAGTGGACATGGTATAGGTATACAAATATTAAAGTTGTTTTTGCTGACTGTTACGTACTAAAATAACCCTGCAAAAAATCTCTCATAAAAGCTCATAAAAACATGTAAAAGATTTGACAAGATTCTAAAATATTCTAGAAGATATAATCCTTACTTATAAGTTTTTAATGATCTCTTCCAAAAGGTATTTTGTGAGTTTATATACCTTTTATGTGTTTCCGAGAGTATTTATAAGTACGGTAAGACTGTCAGAGCTTCAATGATCATTTCCAAACTACACTGTGACTTTCTATAATCTTTATTTGTGTATTTGAAACAGTATCCAAGAGTATTTATAAGATATAGTCAGCCAGTGAGAGTTTCAATGATCATTTTCAAAAAATATTTTATGAGTTTTTGTAACCGCCTATATGTGTATTTGAAAGAGTATTTATGAGATATGGCAAGACAGTGAAAATGCAGCAATGATCATTTCCAAAATAAATAAACATTGTGATATTTACTTTTATAACTCGTTTGATAATTTATTTAAATAATCATCAAACAAGTACGCAAATTAAATTCATTGATGAGAATAAGCCAGCAGCGTTAGTTCCAGTTTTAAATTAATAAACCGGCAAATTGTTTAAGGTATCTGGGAAGCGATATATGTAGGCAACATGAACATAAGAACCCTGTACATTTTGTGTTTAATGTAAGTTTCCAGTACGAAACCTATCAGTATTTATTTATATGTTTTCTTGTGATTGAAAATATTTGTAAATGCTCGTGAACTCTTGACTGTAAATTCTTGTAAAATACTTGCTTTCTTCAATTTCACAGAATGCTCGTAAAAACTGTCATTATAAAACCTCTCCAAATCTCAAACAAACTTCATTTTTATAGTCCAGGTCAGCGCTTTCCGGCATTCAAAAAACGCAACAAAAACTTTCGTTCAGAAATTGACTCGCTTACCTTTATAGGTTTTTAATGTGCGTCAGCTTGTTTGATGACAGGCATGCCGCATGGGCCGCGGCGATAATAATTATGTCGTAAAGTTTTTGTTGCGTTTTTTGAGTGCCGGGAAGCGCTGACCTGGACTATACAGTCATGTGAAAACTTTTAATCACAACTGCAAAATCTCTTAAATATATATTTTTACTTAGGTATAATACTTGTAAAACTTACAAATACTATTAAGAAACATCATGGAATCTCTCTTTGAAAGTTTTATACGAAAATACTTGTGAAAGCTCGTAAACTCTTGACTGTAAATTACATAACTGCAAAATCTCTTAAAAACAATGTTTACTTATTATAGTACTTTTAAAACTTACAAATACTTTTAAGAAACATCATGGAATCTGTCTTTGAAACTTTCGAAAATACTTGTAAATATTGGTAAATTTTTGACTGTAAATTCTTGTAAAATATTTGTTATACCGTAATATCTTCAATACTCATGAGGTCCATGGGCAATTTTTCTTGAAGTCGTCAATAAACTTTGCTCATAAACCCCTACAAATGCATACAAAGCAACGTCAGTAAATTCTTACTAAAGATTTGTTTTACTCGTGCGCCTGTTGAGAACTTATAATTACTTTTAAAGCACATCAAGAAATTAACCCTTCAAGTCTTTTAAAAACTCTGCTTATGATTCCTTTCAGATACCTATAACGCATTTTTTTGTGAAATCTTTGATAAACATATTCATTTTTAATTCTTGTAAAAACTCGTGGAAGAAAGTGAGTAGAATCATAATAAATACTCAAAACTATTCTCGTTCTTAAGAGTTCCGTTTGCGTTCACGAAAAACATTAAATCGTAGCCAGATAACTGTGACATAATTAGAGAAGATATGAATACGAAATTTGGAGGGTAAATACGTAAAAGTGCAATCTGTGTCGCTGCGTGGAAATTTTTGAAAAAAAAAATTACTTCTTTCTTTACGAATTTTCAAAATTTTAAAATGTGAAAATCAAAAAAACTAAAAACACAGCAACGTAGAATATAATAACATTTATCACAAAAAAAAAAAATTAATTATCTTAACTGTAAATATTTGTAATTGTGTGGCTTTTTCGATTTTCGTATATGCAATATCTCCGCGCGTCTCTACGCGTATTCAGTGTTATTTGTAGCCTCATTTACTGCCGAATATTCTGACGATAATTCACTCCACAAACGGCACAATGAGCTCGACTCCAACTCTGATGAAATCTCAGGTAATATTTACGCCAATAGCAAAGCAATAACCGCAATGCAAGCTCCGCCCCTCGGTACAGTGTTTTTATTATAATTTACCGGTCTAGAGTAGTTCTGTGCTTTGCAAACGGAACTCTTAAAAATTTTTACAAAGCCTACACCTTCGGCTCATAGAAACATGAAAACCTCATACATGATTACAAAAACTAATAGAACTTTATAAGTTCTTGTATATTGACAAGACATTTTTAGCAGGGAAGGTATAATGTTTTCACGTCAAATTAGCCCACCTACCTACCTAAAATAATTCTGAATCGGAAAAAAACGATTTAAGAAAAAATACATCGATTTGGTTCTCGATTATAAAATTCGAGACCACTGTTAATTTAATTGTGAGTTCCACCCCTTCTTAACGATTTTATTTGGTCGGGTAATATATACAAATTTAGGTTTAGGCAATTTTGTTGGCTAATAGTGTCTATATCTTTGTTTTCTTAGTAAATTGGATCTGGTTATGAGTGTTTGAGGCTACTGAAAATTTGTCAATGTTTTTGTGTGTTTCCAACAATGCTCAATAAGTAAATACTGATTGTAAGGGCATAATCTTATAGCTAACAACTAATGGATAACAAAGTTCCCTGTGGTTAACATTAGCTAAAATACGTATATTGTTTTATATGCAGTAAATCTTAGATTATTCAGTATTCCGCTACACTCTTATGGACTGTTATTCGCGAGGTTATAAATATTGTTAATTCAATTATTTGGTAGGGAAATTAGATTAGAGGAGCTTTAGTCGTGTGTGAATTTGTGAGAGCAACCCGCATAGTCCATTTTCCAATTATAATATTTCTATAATAGAAAATTGCGAGAAAAACTGCTTTGAAATCAGCCCGACCAAATATTTCATTCCTCGCATTGAACGTTCGCTCGATGTAAAAAGTAAAAATAATATAAATCTTTAGAATAATTTCTAGAATTTAAAGGATGCATATTGCATTGCTGTCTTCTAACTTTGAACGGCGCAATTTTAATGGGAAATATTTCTTCCTTAATATAAAATATTGTACAGAAGTCATATAGTGCCATATTTGTAGGTTTGCTTTGATATTCTTTATTATCGGTTCGGGCTCTTTAATTATCTGCGACTTGGATTGTTAGCAAATACGAGTGAATAGACATCATTTCGAATAATGTTTTATTCTCTCCGATAATAATAATAATAAATGTTTTATTCTCAATTAAGATATTTATTATATCCTCAGGACAGATGTCGGAAATAATTAATCAAGTTTTTATATATTCTTTTGGCACACAGGTAGAGTAAGTTAGGGGTTGCTATTAACTAAGAACAAACTGAAATAAGTAAACAAAGGAAAGTCACCTAGTCATATCAGGGCTCAGCAATAATAATAACAATCGAATAACAGTGTTACAATTCTATTGGGAAAGGAATAGACAAACTCGACTGTCAATCATTATTTAACAATATTTTTAGCAATAGCCGAAGATTATCTATAATTTATGTTGTTGGGATCCCCTTTGCTTTGGTGGAGTGAGCAAATTTACTTTCCCCACGTAACTAAACTCTCTCGCGCTGTCAATAATTGTTTGCCAATTTTGGTTCCAGCGCTCGAGGTAATCAGTCGACCATTTGGTAAGAGCTCACTAATTTAAATTCTCATTTGTCATTGTAACTTTGAACTTATGACATTTTCTGTATTTGTTTGAGTGATGTAATTTGGCTTTTTTATATTTTGATAAATTCTGCCTACAGTGAGTAATTTTCAAGTAACCAACCGTGGTTAGTAAAATCCGGGAAGACGTATTGTCGCGAAAAATACCCTTTGGGGCGCTGCCTTTATGTGGAAAACTCTGAAGACGTACAGATATCTTAACTTTGCATTTCTATTTTATTTCATTTCTCAACTCATATTTGACAACAAACAGGTTATTTCCGAGATATTACTCATTTGGGGACGTTGCTTTAAGTGGGACACTCCAATTGAGGCAGTCTTGTTTAACAAATAAATGTTCATTAACCAGTGTTCAAACGCCGAGTTCTAAAATCTGTCACATTATAATTATTCTTTTCCGTAGTATTTAAATTTAATTTAGTTTTGTTAGAAATTTTTAATTTAGGTAATCGTCTGTCTGTCATATAGTTGGTCCTAAATTATCCAAATTTGCACGTGTTCAGCCACGATTCTGCTTTACTTGTCATACATGCCTTTTGCTTTTGCACGTATATATCACCGCTTGCTTGCTTTCCGTCATTTTATATGAAATAAATTCAATAACTGCTTTACAGATTTTGCTTTTCAATTTGATCCCGTCCCAATACTTGGGTAATTAATAATTTAGTTTGTTTAAATACCAAAACCGCCTTCATGTTATTTATTTGATTTATTGTAAATACAAATTACCTTAAAAATACCTAAACTCACATATATTTAGTTGACTCTTTGACATGTAGATATTTTCAATAAATTGTTAAACATATTGTTTGCTTTATTTTGAGTTCCTCCTCTGATTTATATTTTCCTGAAATAGTAAAAGTGTTTTGGACATAAAGTTATTAGCTGTCCATTCCACGAGAACGACAGCCAAAGTTTCGACCCCTAGTAATAAATCTTCACTGACTCTATCTCGATCATATTGCTGAGAGTAAGTGGTCTTTCTACACTTTAAATCAGAAACTGGCTCTCGAGACAAAACCCGCTTGCATATATATGTCCCAAGGTGCAAGTTTCAAAACTGACGTAGCGAGGTTACATTGCAGTCTAATCTTCACACTCAAACAGCTTCAAGAAAAAGCACTCGAACATCAAGGAGAAATTCACATGGCCTTCATTGATTTAGCCAAGGCGTTTGACTCGGTGGACAGGGAAGTGCTCTGGAAAATTATGCTCCGCTTAAGTATCCCTAGAAAATTTGTGGAAGTATGTCGCAGTCTACATACAAACAACAACGCCCAGGTTATGTATAATAATGAGGCAACCGAACCTTTCCAAACCGTCACTGGAGTTAGGCAGGGATGTGTCCTGGCACCCCTACTTTTTAATTTGTTTATCACTGCTCTAACAATTATTGTTGACAACAAACTGACAGTCAGAGGAATAGGTCTCAGATACCGTTCTGATGGCGGTCTCTTTAACATAGGGCGCTTTAGAGCTTTCACGAAGACACGCACACGATTCATTTGTGATCTCCAGTATGCGGATGACTGTGCACTTTTAGCCTCTACTCCGGAAGAGCTTCAAGAACTTTTAGATGTGTATGCCCAGAGCTATGATTCCTTGGGATTTAAAATCAACATTGGAAAGACTAAGATTATGTCAACTCCTCATCAAGTGAACCAAATAGACATTACACTTAACGGAAATTCTCTTGAAGTGGTGGATCAGTTCAATTACTTAGGCAACGTTGTTAATGACAAAGCAAACATGGACAGCGAGATTCGCAATAGAATTAACGCTGCATCTAGAGCACTCTGGGGACTTAGAGAGAGAGTATTTGACAACCACGACCTTGCTTTATCAACGAAAATGGCTGTCTACAGAGCAGTTGTCATTCCAACACTGCTATATGGATGTGAAAGCTGGGTCACTTACCGTCGTCATGTGAAAGAATTAGAACGTTTTCAGCAAAGACACCTCTCAGAAGTATGATGAAAATCCTTTGGTTCCATCACATATCAAACGTGGAAGTACTCAGGAGAGCAAACAGCCTTCCAATTGAGGTGCTTATTTCAAAAGCACGCCTAAGATGGGCAGGTCACGTTCATCGTATGCATGATAACCGCCTTCCTAAATGTGCACTTTGTGGTGAATTGCTAAGCGGTAGAAGAAGGCGTGGCGGTCAACGAAAGAGGTTCAAAGACGTTCTCCATGAAAATCTAAAATCCTGCGGTATTATAGACGAGCAATGGGAACAACTTGCAGCGGACAGAACCGAATGGCGAGGAGTTGTGGCCAGCTATCAAGGAAATGTTGCTGCAAGAAGGCCGAATCCAAGACCTAACCAGGTCTATGTTTGTCCTGACTGCGGTCGACATGTGCTCTCCCGAATTGGCCTCTATAGCCATAGTCGTATGCACCGTAGATGAATGGGAATTACAATAGACTACACCTTTTTTACGTTTTTTATTACACACAATCTATCGACTATAACATTTTTTTATACTCGGACTCGAGTAAAGGCTAATAATAATAATAATAATAATAATAACATTGCAGTCGTTAAGGAAATCTTTGACAATTTGCCAGTGATTAAATTTTAATACCTAAGTAGGTTGAATTTTACTCAAGATCTGTCATAGTACAGGTATTCCCGCGAAAAATACCCTTTGGGGCGCTGCCTTTATGTGGAAAACTCTGAAGACGTACAGATATCTTAACTTTGCATTTCTATTTTATTTCATTTCTCAACTCATATTTGACAACAAACAGGTTATTTCCGAGATATTACTCATTTGGGGACGTTGCTTTAAGTGGGACACTCCAATTGAGGCAGTCTTGTTTAACAAATAAATGTTCATTAACCAGTGTTCAAACGCCGAGTTCTAAAATCTGTCACATTATAATTATTCTTTTCCGTAGTATTTAAATTTAATTTAGTTTTGTTAGAAATTTTTAATTTAGGTAATCGTCTGTCTGTCATATAGTTGGTCCTAAATTATCCAAATTTGCACGTGTTCAGCCACGATTCTGCTTTACTTGTCATACATGCCTTTTGCTTTTGCACGTATATATCACCGCTTGCTTGCTTTCCGTCATTTTATATGAAATAAATTCAATAACTGCTTTACAGATTTTGCTTTTCAATTTGATCCCGTCCCAATACTTGGGTAATTAATAATTTAGTTTGTTTAAATACCAAAACCGCCTTCATGTTATTTATTTGATTTATTGTAAATACAAATTACCTTAAAAATACCTAAACTCACATATATTTAGTTGACTCTTTGACATGTAGATATTTTCAATAAATTGTTAAACATATTGTTTGCTTTATTTTGAGTTCCTCCTCTGATTTATATTTTCCTGAAATAGTAAAAGTGTTTTGGACATAAAGTTATTAGCTGTCCATTCCACGAGAACGACAGCCAAAGTTTCGACCCCTAGTAATAAATCTTCACTGACTCTATCTCGATCATATTGCTGAGAGTAAGTGGTCTTTCTACACTTTAAATCAGAAACTGGCTCTCGAGACAAAACCCGCTTGCATATATATGTCCCAAGGTGCAAGTTTCAAAACTGACGTAGCGAGGTTACATTGCAGTCTAATCTTCACACTCAAACAGCTTCAAGAAAAAGCACTCGAACATCAAGGAGAAATTCACATGGCCTTCATTGATTTAGCCAAGGCGTTTGACTCGGTGGACAGGGAAGTGCTCTGGAAAATTATGCTCCGCTTAAGTATCCCTAGAAAATTTGTGGAAGTATGTCGCAGTCTACATACAAACAACAACGCCCAGGTTATGTATAATAATGAGGCAACCGAACCTTTCCAAACCGTCACTGGAGTTAGGCAGGGATGTGTCCTGGCACCCCTACTTTTTAATTTGTTTATCACTGCTCTAACAATTATTGTTGACAACAAACTGACAGTCAGAGGAATAGGTCTCAGATACCGTTCTGATGGCGGTCTCTTTAACATAGGGCGCTTTAGAGCTTTCACGAAGACACGCACACGATTCATTTGTGATCTCCAGTATGCGGATGACTGTGCACTTTTAGCCTCTACTCCGGAAGAGCTTCAAGAACTTTTAGATGTGTATGCCCAGAGCTATGATTCCTTGGGATTTAAAATCAACATTGGAAAGACTAAGATTATGTCAACTCCTCATCAAGTGAACCAAATAGACATTACACTTAACGGAAATTCTCTTGAAGTGGTGGATCAGTTCAATTACTTAGGCAACGTTGTTAATGACAAAGCAAACATGGACAGCGAGATTCGCAATAGAATTAACGCTGCATCTAGAGCACTCTGGGGACTTAGAGAGAGAGTATTTGACAACCACGACCTTGCTTTATCAACGAAAATGGCTGTCTACAGAGCAGTTGTCATTCCAACACTGCTATATGGATGTGAAAGCTGGGTCACTTACCGTCGTCATGTGAAAGAATTAGAACGTTTTCAGCAAAGACACCTCTCAGAAGTATGATGAAAATCCTTTGGTTCCATCACATATCAAACGTGGAAGTACTCAGGAGAGCAAACAGCCTTCCAATTGAGGTGCTTATTTCAAAAGCACGCCTAAGATGGGCAGGTCACGTTCATCGTATGCATGATAACCGCCTTCCTAAATGTGCACTTTGTGGTGAATTGCTAAGCGGTAGAAGAAGGCGTGGCGGTCAACGAAAGAGGTTCAAAGACGTTCTCCATGAAAATCTAAAATCCTGCGGTATTATAGACGAGCAATGGGAACAACTTGCAGCGGACAGAACCGAATGGCGAGGAGTTGTGGCCAGCTATCAAGGAAATGTTGCTGCAAGAAGGCCGAATCCAAGACCTAACCAGGTCTATGTTTGTCCTGACTGCGGTCGACATGTGCTCTCCCGAATTGGCCTCTATAGCCATAGTCGTATGCACCGTAGATGAATGGGAATTACAATAGACTACACCTTTTTTACGTTTTTTATTACACACAATCTATCGACTATAACATTTTTTTATACTCGGACTCGAGTAAAGGCTAATAATAATAATAATAATAATAATAATAACATTGCAGTCGTTAAGGAAATCTTTGACAATTTGCCAGTGATTAAATTTTAATACCTAAGTAGGTTGAATTTTACTCAAGATCTGTCATAGTACAGGTATTCCCGATTAACAGTACGGATAATATAATACAAGGAAATATTTAAAGTTGCTTTATAAGCACCCTGACTATATTTTTAGAGGATTTTCATGTATAATGAGCTTTTATTATAAATAGTGGTGCCGAATAATAACAAAAAAGCAATAGCAGCCATATATCCTAGAAAATAAACAATAACACGTTACGGACACATGTTTGGGCTTTTGAACAATCTCAAAATGTCTGTCCGTCTGTGTGTCCGTTCGTCACGTTTCTTGTATATGATAACTGAAGAAACAAAAAAAAAACAATCGTTTTTAAATTTGGACAGTAAGTTAGTAGGTACTATATAGTTGAAGGAAGAACCTCGTTGTATCTGAAAAAAAGACTATTATTAGCAAATAGAAAATTCGAGGCATTTTAAGTAAAAAAAATTTACAAGAATGTTGAAGCTGTTGATAAGATTCCGCAGAGCAGCATACTGACGGGCATTTCGTCTCCCAGAAGACAATTTGAATTACAAATATAGTGCTTATATCTATATAAGAAAAATGCTTATTAAAAAATGCTGAAAAGTATAATATAGAATGTGCAACAATTATAAAAGAGCTTCAATAAACTGGCGACGAGTTTAGTTATGTTCTATTTCTACAGGACGTAGATCTTATACAATTTTTTTATATTCGTTTTATTTATATTGAACATATTTGACAATCACTGCTAGTTTGCTGTTTCTGTTGTTGAAAATAAGTGTCGCTAATTAAAATCGGTATTAAAAATAGACAGACATACACACAAGGCCGTTATGTGTTTTTAATTAATACGTTTAGACCCTAGAACTTTTTTTTACAGTACTCCACAAGAGACAGTTTTAATTTTATATGAATGAGTATCGACCTACTTTCAAGTACGCAGTTTCGAAATGAATCCGTGTATTTGTTTACAAACCGGGTTCCCGACCTTCATAGTCATAATAAATCGAATGATAATAAAATAATGACACAACTGTTCACGTGTTTTGGCGTTTTTATATTTTGTGGCACCTATATAAGCTTAGATTAGTATTACAGATTGATAATATACACCAAAAACAAATCGAATTTTCCGCCCGGCCACATTTTAATATTGTGACAGACATGTTGGCGTCCCTGATTGGATTATTGGTCAGTTGCAAATTAGCCAGTCGCTGTGTCAAAAACGTTAAATGAATGTTAGATGGTATAGTCCAGCCAGCACTTCCCGACACTCAAAAAACGCAACAAAAACTTTACGACATAATTATTATCGCCATGGGCCATGCGGCATGCCTGTCATCAAACAACCCGATGCACATTAAAAACCTATAAAGGTAAGCGAGTCAATTGCGGTCGAGACAGCACAGAGAATGATTGTATTTTAATGAGGTCGTAAAGTTTTTGTTGCGTTTTTTATTTGTCGGGAACTGCTAATCTCGTCGCTATGCAAGCCAATTTTTCGCACTAAAGGTGAAAATGAACCAATAAATTAAAGGGTTTAAGGGTATTTAAAAAAAACATTGGTGTAAAATGTACAGTTCATAAATGATATGACAATATGACAAATATTAAAGAAATTGTTAATTGTAAATAAATAAAATAAACACCCCAGAAATGACGCAACCCCCAGTTCCAGAAGCCAGAGGCTTGTGCGGAAGGGGATTACACATTGAAAAACGCGGACATACAACCATATCCTCCGATAGCGCGATACCCATTCGATTAATCGCGATTGCCACCTTGCGCCTTAACCAACGCGGCTATCGGCTAGACAGCCAGACAATTGAAATATAATTCCCCGGAACAAGCCAGCTTAGCAGTAGGCCACTAAGGAAGCAAACATATACTAAAAAGAAAGTGGGCAGATGGCTCAATATCAACCAAAATTTACCATTAAACATAACTGAATTTGGAACTCATATCAGTAATCATTTATGAGATATTTCGAAACACCTCAATCAACTTCATTTGACGCTAGGAGTCTATGCTTAATCAATTGAAATACTTCAAAAAAATACTGTATACAATCATACGCACTTGCCTCTCACCCAAAAGTTCCGGGTTCGATCCCGGTCGTGGCAGTGGAAAATACTTTGAAAGGGATTTTTCCATTATACACGGATATTGGGTGTGTGTCACTTGTCTCTAAATGTATAGCCCCCTCCCACACAAGGCTCTAGAGCCTTCCGGGATAAAGGGGGTTGTAATTACCTGTGGTGTTATTATAATATATTGATTTTATTTTCGTTCTATTGTATGAGTTAAATTACGTACGTGGTGATACTGTGGAGTGGATTCACACTTACCTATTAAATAGCCAAATAATTGCAAGGATTTGTACTCACTTCTCTAATGAATATCCTTAGAGGATTTCAGGGTTCGGTGCTTGGGGCCCTACTATTCATATTGTATGTTAACGATCTGTCAAATCATATGAAAAGCGGCACAACCATGTTTGCGATAGCACCAGAACAGTGACAGATTCCAAAATTAAGGGTAATTAAAGCAATTATGGTCAATCCGTCTATCCGTCCACCCGCCCAACCATTCGTCCATCCATCCAATCCTCCGTCCACCCGTTCGTCTATCCCTTTGTATACAGGCAGTTAAACAACTCTTTACTATTCACAATTAGATATTGCCCTATTGCGCAATTATAGTAATTTTGTATTGTTTATGATGAGACAGCGAACATTCATTTTATTACAAATTCTTGATTATATACCTAAAGTTACATTTGCCTGCTGGGTTATTTTACCTGCCTTATCTTTATGCTGATGAATAATTGCAATAAAATTATTACCTTTACCCCGTGATCTTTACCTCTGTCCCCGCCACTACAATTGCCCACCACCACACTAATTACCTCTACAATTTGCGCCCTCCACCTCTCCTAGGCCCCGCACTCTACTACTAATAGTCCCGTATTTAAACAAAATGCCCCGCATTTTACGCCATGTCCGAAATTGACCCAAATTAAAATATAGCATTACAATAACAACCCGAAAGACGCCGCTTGAACCTAATGTTAAATGTGTAATGTGAAAAAGAATGTGCGATTTTCCTTGCGAACATCTACATTTTTTAATAAATTAATCATTAAATTTCTTAATGCTTGGAAATGGGTAACCTTGAATCCTTGAATTTTCATTGACAGTCGTAAATTAAACATTGAATTTTACACAAATCAAAACGAAATATAATATATTTATCAAAGTAAATACTAACTATATCAATAAAAGATAAAATAGTTTGACGAAACTTACTTTTCGAAGAAATTATTTGTACAACTTGAATTTCTAATTATTTATTTTAGGAAATTTGACCCGCCTATCGATACTCTTATTATTACTCCATGATATAAGTTCTCTGTATTTTAAAATACACACAGTGGCAACCCTTCCCTCAATATATTGTGCTGTTCTATTTTAATTGAACTTAATAATTTGCAGTACTAATCAAACTTTAACTTATTTATTTCCAATAGATAAAAAAAACTTTAAAAACCAAAAGATCAAATTAAAATCTCTTACCTTTTGATCCGAAAAGATGTCAAATTTATTTAATGGGCCGGCTAGCTTATCTTTTCCTTCAGGAGCAGGTTCAAATTCAATTCCTGTTTTAAAATGAAATTTTATTAAAGTAAAATTTTGATCTGATATAAGTAATTTATTTTCCTTGATATTTAGATAATTTAGCTTTATAACAGGTTCGAAAGTCTAATAAGTACACTATTTAAATTTTAATATACAACCTTGTCCAAAAATTAAACCCACAAAAACCTTCCTTCTTCGTAGCTACACTCTTCTCTTTCCAAATCCAACAATTCTCCTTTCATTAACTCTTCACCTTATCTCGTCCTTATCTCCTCTGCAACTCCTATCCACAATAACACCTCTACCTTCTTATTTACAGTCTATTTTTACTCTTCTTCGCTGATCTCCACAATTTCTGACTTTCAATTCAATTTCAAATTCTTAATCCTTGTTTATTATTTTTCTTCTTCACTCCCTAATTTTCACGTTCTTTTTTTTCTTAAATTTGTTTTTTCAATTTTACAACCTCTCTTTTATCTGTTGTTTGTTGTTCTATATCACTAAATATCAAAGTATCCAAAATAAACAAAACAAAAAACCATATGAATTTTGATTAATTTCATTCCAAACATAACTTAACTTAAACCTCCTTGTCTTTCTCCAGGAAAACATTTACTAACTATAAAAATAAAATTTCCTACTTAAAAGAAATGTCATAATGACTTAAATGTCAGAAATTATTTCAACAACAACTTAATAACTACTAACATAGATGTCAGTATCAAACTTACTATTGACATCAAATAAAAACTTTAAAACTATTAAAACAACTTTAAACAAGTATTAACAATCCAAAATACATACCTTTCGGATCTTTAGCAAATTTAAATAAATTTTGAAAACCATCTAAAGGAAACAAACAAATTCAAACCCTGATTCAGCAAATGACACAAACATGCAATCTTCGTAATCGTCCAATATGCAAATACATAGCATTATAGCAATATATATTTATAAATGTCCATGCTTTGGAAAGAGAAATCTGCATTTATTCAAAATTATTTTTTATCACAATTATAGTATAGTATCATACAATTTCATTTTGTGTGAAAAATCGTTATCTTAGATGTGGTGAAATTGTACAATTCTTTGCTTGAATAGATAAAAAACACTCAATATTTCGATCCATTTAAATTTAAAAATCTTCTAGAAGAGAGTACATTTTATAGCATTATTTTATTGCCTATTATAGTGTATAGTAAATTAGTATGTATGTACTCTGTGCCTGGATTTTGACTTATCCTATATCGTGTTCAATGATCTGAAGGGCTGATAAAGTATTATTATTATTATTCATCAACTTTTTTGCTGATTGGGTCTATAATTGTAACTCAGGAATGACAATGTCTTCCAATCTTCAGCTTTGTCTCCTAAATACACCTAAGTCACAGCTGCTGCAGTTTCCTAGGAGGTATCATTTAATTAACGGTCGACCCAAGAGCTCTTTTAGTAGAGATATCTAAGTGGAACCACATGCCTGCAGTTGTGTTATTAAAAATTAATTAAACAATTAAATTACATGCAATTACGTTCGCTCTCTTTTTCTATCTTGTCACAACAGTGTACGAGGCGTCTATGAAAAATAATTAATTAGGTATTTAGCTTTGATTATTATACAGTTACTCCTTCTTTTCTTTGTATAACATGTGTTCTGTAAATCAGGTGCCATGGGAGAAAAAGAATACACTGTTTAAAAGAACTCTATAATTTCCATGCTAAATAAGTATAATGTGACAACACTGCTTCAACGTTGAGACAAGTTTGTTGTGTTTGCAGTTATTTTAGTTTTTAGTAGCCTAGTAATAGCGGCGAAGTGTGTGTGCTCGCGAAATCATATAAATTGCTTAAACAGTTGGTTTTAAAAACATTTAAATGTTTATTTTATAGAAAAATGTTAAAATTTGGAAACTAATGTAGTTCTCAATATAACGCCATTCTTAAAAATAAAACACAATAAAAATTCATTCTTTCATTTATTATGCCATTCGTTCAAATTGTAAATTTGCCTGTTTTTTCCCTATGATAGAATACCGTTTGGGTGTTCTGTATGAGTGATAAAATAAGCAATATTTGACCAATAGCCAGTGAGAAAAAATCTGACCCAGGTGCGTTTTATTTTATGATAGTTAAAGAAACGTAAACTGTTTATTGGATGAATGCCTGTGTAATTTGTACAATTGGTATTATCAAAAGGATGATTATCATTATTGATTGATCAATTTACCAGATACGGTGAGTATTGCTGCTACATCGGGAAGTTACACCATTGGACTGGCAGCAATACCTACCGTACCGTCAAAAACTGAAGCACTTATACCAAAAATGCTAAGACCTATAGTATGGCGGAAAAGAGTAAATAGTAGAGCCAAAGGCATGCGGATTTACGAAATTCGTAAATTCCATATTTCGAAAAAATTAAAGCCTTCGGATTTAATTATGGATAAGCTACCCTGTCTTAAATTAAAATATTTTGGATGCTCTATATAGTAAAAAAATATATTAAATGATGAAATATGAACAATATTATTATTTTATATATACCTGTATAAATATATGTGTGGCGCCTCTGGATAACGAGCTACCCGAATATTTGACCTTCGTCTATAAAAGCTTCGCCTATTTCACAGCAGTCAACAAATTATTGGGTGTAAATGCGGCACGTTCACACATTCAACCCATTTGGTCGACTATGGCAATTACACAGAGTCGTGGTTTTCATTTCTGGTAGGAGTCAAAAACGGATAATAATAATAAACACCACAGAAATTAGACAACCCCCAATTCCAGAAGCCAGGGCTTGTGCGGAAGGGGGTTACACATTGAAAAAACGCGGACATACAACCATTTCCTCCAACAGTGCCGGAGCCAGGATTCGAACCCTGTGGTGCGATGTCCGTGTGATTAATCGCGATTGCCACCTCGCTCCTTAACCCACTCGGCTATCGACCAGACAGAAAATTTAATATATTTCTATGGTAGAACGAGGTGCCGCTTCAGTATTAAATAAGAGCTAAATCCTTTGACGAGAATGCCATTGATTTTTTGCTCTACTATGTACTTTTTTTGACTTCACTATAAGTTTATTTAAGCGTCCAAATGGGTTTTTTGTTTCTGTAATATATGTTATATGTTAAAAAAAATTTCTCCATTTTGTTGTAATTTGAAACTAAAAATCTCGTACTGTTTTTTTAAATTGGCTAGATGCTCATCTCTTGGAGGTAAGACCAAGTGTAGGGAACGTATAGATACTGTCACGTGCACACCGACGCCCTCTTACGAAGAGAGGTTTAATCCCTAGTGGCAGGGTGAAAGAAAGCCTGCCTAATTAGCTACCATAGCATAATAGTTCATCAGTCGGCCCCGAGGTGGCGCTTCCTGATAGAGTATACTAGAAGAGAGAAGTCGTCTGGAACGGCAAGGAGTGGAATGGATGAATCGAGAATAAGCGCCGCGGAGTATATAAGAAGCGAGACCAGCGCATCGGACAGTCAGTTCAGTACAATTCTTAGATGAGCCAAGTGATCAGATAAGAAAAAGAACAGTAACAAGTTGTGAATTATAGTAGTGAGTCTATAGTAGATAAAAGTTATAATTAATGTGTTATTATAATGACTAATTATTGTAAATTTAGTGATTAATAAATTAGCGGTTAGTGACAATTCGTGTTGCAATTATTGAACCTACGTTTGGGGTGTTTACTGGAGGGTGGAGATATACATAAAAGTTGTAGTTATAATTACAATATTTATCACCCATAAAACATATATATCATTACATATGACATTTTTTATAAATTTTTCATCCCTTTCAGCATTAATACTGTATTAATAATTCTTTATTGGATTTATTGAAATTCTGGAAAGTACACCTTTAAAACTTCCCGAGTTATTTTATGATTGTATTAATGGAAAAAACACTACAGGCGAGTGAAAATGTATGCTCAATTTGGTCAAAACCAGTAATTGACGCCTGCTTTATGGATCGAATGTTATCGGTTGCATTCAAGCTTGTAACGTTGTTCCAGTTGGATTATTGGTTTTAATCCGGTGTAATTCCGATAGCGTTCTTATTCGGTCGATTATATGATAGCAATTACTAGGAAAAATTGGTTAGCACATTTAGCACTTCAATATTCTGCAAGTGCTCTAACAGATTCTAATTTTGTACACATTTAATCGTCATTGGTTAACTCTTAGCTCCACGTGATTTTGTAAATCCAGGTCTTTAAAGGGCTTTACCGACACGCTCTCTCAGCCAGTCCCGTTGAGAATATTACCTGTGAGTAAACGAAATAACTTTGTGGCAGGAAATCCATAAATTACAAGGAAGAAAAAGATCGTAGCATTGGCATTCATTTAAATGATGCCATAATAGGGGTTCTCGTAGATAAATAAACAATTAAGTATTGTTAAAATGCATATGCATAAACCCAGTCAGAGGTCCCAGGCATCTTAAAATCCTCAAAAATCCTAAAATTCCTAAAAAAAATAATGCAATTTAGCTAAAATCAACTGAAATCCTAAAATTTTCTCTAAGTCATTTAGCTAATGAAGAAGAGAGGATATTTCCATATACTATATATTATCTAAGTGAATATTAGCGGTAGTATAGTATAGGCACAAAAGTCCAAATTTTAAATTCAATTTCTAATCGATTTTCGAGAATACTTACACTGGAATGAGATTGGAGAAATGAGGGATGGTCAAAATAATTACAAGTATTTAAGATTAAGTTCACTGGTAAGAGTTATTTTGAGTTTGTCACATACCAATGCAGTTCAGAGAGAGGCTTCAGGATAAATAAGGCTCTATTAGAAGACATTCTCCAAAAGAAGATACCATCATTGTTTTGAGAATAGTTACAGATGCGATTTACTATACGGAGAAGTGGAAAAAATACCAATAACTGAAAAGTTGCCTCAATACGCAAAACAATCTTATGTTTCATATACGTGTTTTCAAGAACAAGAAAAGCAAGAGAAGTTCTTAGCTGAAAGGCAACGAAAGGAAGAATAGTAGATTGAGAATCGTTCCAGAACTAAACATAAAATAGAAGGTGAAACCGAAGAGATCAAACGTTTAATAAAAGCCAGGAACACAGAAAACTAAATATTGCCTAAAAACTTAATATTATTTAAAATTATTAATTACTGCTGGAGTTCATAAGATACAAGAAGTCAATAACAATTTAAGCGATTTGAAAATTGGGCACACTTGAAAAGGTCAACGTAGGGAAGTCGCCTAATAAAATATCAAAAATATAATTATATATCCTTCAAGGTAGGTATTTAAAACTTCAAGTGCAATAGGTTTTTAATGTTTTATTAATGTTTCTGTGTTAACCTTGGGTCATTGTTGAAAAATATTAATATATTATAACTCATTAAAATATTAATTTATTTTTTAATCTACTGTGTCCAACAGCGGCAGTTTAAACTAAAAGGTAGGTAGTTTGTAGAGGTAATCCTAAAAGACCTAAAATCTTGGACAATAAAATCCTAAAAAAAATATTCAAATTATTGCTGGGACCCCTGCGAAGTATAAGTTGGAGGAATTATCGCCATTGAGTATTGCAATGTGCACGCCCACGCAATCTTTCGAAAGAGAGGGTTAATCTCCTAATAGGAGCTGGACATGGGATGATGATTCGCGAGTCGAACCGGAGATGGCGCTTCGTCGTAGATGGTACTAGAAGGGAGGAGAATTCGTCCGGAACAGCCTAGAGTGAAATGTATGAACGAGGTTAAGTGCCACGGAGTATATAAGACGCGGGATCAGCGCATCGGATAGTTCAGTACAGTTCTGAAATGAGCCAAGTGATTGGACAAGAAAAAGAACAGTAACAAGTTGTGTGTGACCTAATTATTGTAAGAAATTTAGTGATAAATGAATCAGTGTTTACTGACAATCCGTGTTGCAATTATTGAACCTACGCTTGGGGGCATTTACTAAAGGGTGTAAACACGTAACAGTATATAAACAAATATAAAAATAAATAATAACTCAAATAAATTCGGGTATTTGTACCATTTCATCGTTTATTCTTTTTTTATGGTCATATAGGGGCTGTTACGACAAAACATTATAATTTGCCGCCAAATTAACTTTACGCTTTCAAAATTTGAATCTTGAAATCTCTGGTCGAAGCTCTCGCCACAGACTTTCTCAAAGAACACAAACCCATGCTCGTAACAGATATCTCCCGCAAGTTGCAGTGCTGCATAATTTTGTGAAGAAAATTAGTTTTATTACGAAATCACTTTTTGGGGTATTTATCTAGTGTCTCTCAAAAAGGGTACCAAAAACTTAGTTTTCGTCCCAAAAACAATATTTAATTTTGTTACAGCTACTAACGGGAGCAGCAAAGATTCGAAAGGGCAATGAAAATATAGCTTTTCGTTTCGGTCCAAAAGGAGTCAAATTTCGTTGCAGTTCCTAAAAGTCCCTTGAATATTTTCATGGCATATAAACGGGTGGGCTTTTAGCACTGGGTCCGCCATGAGTTGGGCCAGTTTTTTAAAATAATTAGGACAATTCCACGTCCAGTGGAAGTATAGTAACGCAAAAAAATGTTGTTTTTTTGTCGAAATAGGCTTAAAATGTTATGAAACGTCGAGATTTTAAATTTGAACAAAAAAAATTTCCTATATGTCTGTAAACTTTTTTGTGCGCACATTTACTCTGGGACCGTTTATGATATTGACTTGGAAATTTGGCACACGTATGCGAGATCTGGAACTAGATTATATTTTGATCTAATTCCGTTGAAGGGTTCGGGGGTAAATGGGGTAAATAGGCAAAGCAAGCATGTAAGAGTCCATAAAATTGCAATTTAGGGCATGTACGAAAAGTCAAGGTCTCAAAAAATTTTTTGGCATCTTGCAGCAACATTTCCTTGATAGCTGGCCACAACCCCTCGCCATTCGGTTCTGTCCGCTGCAAGTTGTTCCCATTGCTCGTCTGCAATACCGCAGGATTTTAGATTTTCATGGAGAGCGTCTTTGAACCTCTTTCGTTGACCGCCACGCCTTCTTCTACCGCTTAGCAATTCACCATAAAGTGTACATTTAGGAAGGCGGTTATCATGCATACGATGAACGTGACCTGCCCATCTTAGGCGTGCTCTTGAAATAAGCACCTCAATTGGAAGGCTGTTTGCTCTCCTGAGTACTTTCACGTTTGATATGTGATGGAACCAACGGATTTTCATCATACTTCTGAGGTGTCTTTGCTGAAAACGTTCTAATTCTTTCACATGAAGACGGTAAGTGACCCAGCTTTCACATCCATATAGCAGTGTTGGAATGACAACTGCTCTGTAGGCAGCCATTTTCGTTGACAAATCAAGGTCGTGGTTGTCAAATACTCTCTCTCACTAAGTCCCCAGAGTGCTCTAGATGCAGCGTTAATTCTATTGCGAATCTCGCTGTCCATGTTTGCTTTGTCATTAACAACGTTGCCTAAGTAATTGAACTGATCCAACACTTCAAGAGAATTTCCGTTAAGTGTAATGTCTATTTGGTTCACTTGATGAGGAGTTGACATAATCTTAGTCTTTCCAATGTTGATTTTAAGTCCCAAGGAATCATAGCTATGGACATACACATCTAAAAGTTCTTGAAGCTCTTCCGGCGTAGAGGCTAAAAGTGCACAGTCATCCGCATACTGGAGATCACAAATGAATCGTGTGCGTGTCTTCGTGAAAGCTCTAAAGCGCCCTATGTTAAAGAAACCGCCATCAAAACGGTATCTGAGACCTATTCCTCTGACTGTCAGTTTGTTGTCAATAATAATTGTTAGAGCAGTGGTAAACAAATTAAAGAGTAGGGGTGCCAGGACACATCCCTGCCTAACTCCAGTGAAGGTTTGGAAAGGTTCGGTTGCCTCATTATTATACATAACCTGGGCGTTGTTGTTTGTATGTAGACTGCGACATACTTCCACAAATTTTCTAGGGATACCTAGGCGGAACATAATTTTCCAGAGCACTTCCCTGTCCACCGCGTCAAACGCCTTGGTTAAATCAATGAAGGCCATGTGAATTTCTCCTTGATGTTCGAGTGCTTTTTCTTGAAGCTGTTTAAGTGTGAAGATTAAATCCGATGTGCCTCGGTTTGGTCTAAAGCCACTCTGTGTTTCAGGAAGTAACTTTTCCATAACAGGTGTTAGCCTATTTGCCATCGCTTTAGTGAGTATCTTCCCTCCAACAGCCAGGAGAGCTATACCCCTGTAATTTCCACAGTCCGCAGCGCTCCCTTTGTTTTTGAAGAGGTTGATTAAAAGTGTATCACGAAACTCCTGCGGAGCTTGACCACTTTCCCACACGACATCAAACAGTTTTTTGAGGTAGGGTATGAGCTCTGACGACACAGCTTTAAAGATCTCAGCTGGGAGTGAGTCGGCGCCGGGAGATTTGTTATTTTTTAGCTGCCCAATGGCGGTTAAGATCTCTTCCGTTGTTAGTGGCTTATCTAAGTCTTCGAAGGTGTCGTATTGAGGGATAAGATTTATAATATCGTGATCGGCTTGACATTGCTGGTTAAGAATGTTAGAGTAGTGTTCTTTCCATCGGGCTTTTATTTCCTGGTCTTCTTTGAGGAGATTTCCATTTAAATCTTTAATAAGGCACATATTTTTCCGACTGGGGCCGTACACTGCTTTTACTCCTTGAAAGAAATTCCTGTAGTCGTGTGAATCGGCGTACCTTTGAATTTCTCTGGCCTTGCTTGCCCACCACTCGTTCTTTATTCTTCTAATCGTTGGGGTGGTTGATAGCGTTTTGGAAGGCAATATGTTTGCGGTCAAGAAGTTCTTGTATAAAAGCTTCATTATCATTGAACCAGTCCTCCTGTTTTTTACTTGCTACAGTGCCAAGAATTTCCTCACTCGCACTTTTTAAACTTTACATTAGCCATCCCCTCTACCACCCCGACTCTATTATTAAAGGAAATAAAATATTACATTGGATTTAGCGTGTAAGACTTGGATACAAAATCTGGATGTGGAAGTAGTGATTCCTTGGGCAGCGGTTTTTACATTTATTTTACTCTCTAGTTCTACGTTTGCTATCGAAATCGTGAAGATGGTGCACCTAAAAAAAGTATGGGAGTTCCTTGCGTCATGGACAACCTGGAAAAATCATGTAATATGAAGTTGTCTAAAGTAGTCAAGGAATTTGTAAAATTTATTCCAGAAATTAAGGAATTTTTAATTGTCTTTATAAAAAGTCAAGGAATGTGAAAATGTTTGTTGCCCAATACATAAAACTATGAATTGTAAGTTTTCTTTGGACCATTAAATGTGCCGCTTACGCCCTTATGGAATGCTATTTCATATATAGTTCAAGTAGGAATATCCCGAGACATAAAAAACGCAAGAAAAACTTTACGACCTCATTAAAATACCGGTACTCTTTGTAGTGCTATTTGCAAATTGATTCGCTTAACTTTATAGGTTTCTAATGTGCGTCGGGAATGTTTAATGTCAGGCTTGGCTCCATGGCCCGCGGCGATATAATTATGTCGTAAAGTTTTTGTTGCGTTTTTTATTTACGGGGATCTATTTACTTTAACTAGGGCCATGGCCCGCGGCGATAATAATTATGTCGTAAAGTTTTTGTTACGTTTTTTATGTATCGGGAACTTATCACTTGAACTATACCTTCCAATGTGCCGAAAGTATTCCAACACATAGACTAAGCACATGATATTAGTTGTTTCAATTTTACCATCATACTGAGTGTGCCTGAATTTGGCAACGTCGTTATGATTCCCAAAGCTCATCACGATATGACTAAAAAGATATAGTTGGAATTTTCTGTCTCAATAAAAACTGCAAAGTCTGTGAATTTTCTTCGTAGTAATCATTGCATAGAAAAGACAAATAGCCGATTGTTTAACATCGGATTCATTTTAATTCTAGTTAAGGTATCATGGAAATAATTGCATTAACAATAGTTTCTATGGTATCTGACACAGAATGAAAATTAATTTGCTGCTGTGGCTCAAATGGTCACTTCACTAACGATACGTTTAACCTACACTTATTATGTTGAAATAAGAGTCGCATTTTTATTTCACTCCAAAAAGAGATGAAATCAGCAAATTAAGTCAGCGTTGCTGACTGTAAAAACAAACCTAATGCGGTCATACGGAAATCATATATTTAAAAATTAACAATTAGCCGAAAATATGAAATTTTGAGAAATTTATTTTTGAAATGAATTGTACTGTTTCATAATTAGCGAAATTCCTAATAGGGCACACGCGAATATCAGTTTTACACTCAAAAGTGTTTCTATCAGATAGTTTATGTTTGAAAATGTCTAAGTATATTACAATATAAATTGTTTAGACGTCCAATAATTAATAAATAATAATTCAAATTCAAATTATTTGAATTTTTACGAGCAACTGCCGAGTTTTGACGAGGTCACCCGATCCCTTGTTTATTTCATTTTGTGTGTCCATATTTACTAGTAGAAAAAAAAATCATCTTATTGTAAAAAGCGTGAGGTGCTTGATATCAATTGTTATAAATATTTTATTGGTAGCTATTGATAAAAGTAGAATTATGAATATAGTAAAAAGCACCCGACGCTTTTTACAATAAAATGAATTTTTTCACTTCTTTCTTATTTTAAACTTATTTTTTACTTTTTAGTTCGGTTCGCTATTAAAGCGTGTTTTTTTAAACTATAATTTATTTTTAATTTTAACTATAATTTATTTTTGCTTTTTTTAACCTAAACCAATTTAAATTTCATAGTAATTTGAAGACTCCACTTTTTGGTATTTCATATGAGACAACGGGTTATCAGGCTGTTTTATGAATTATCTCGTAATCTGACCATTTCATCTAATGCATCACCATTACATGGAACTCTCTGCTGTTATTAATAACAACGGTGCCTCCGGCAAAATCTCGATAATAGAATTTTTTATTTTATCCTGATGATCCTGGTGAGGACATTAGGACAAAGTTGTGAAATTATTGCATTGTCTTTGGTCCTTGATAAGTGTGCAAAGTTTCAGTTTAATCTGACGTTTTGAAGTGGGTGAGAATCACGTTCAAAGATTCCGTTACAAACAAACATACAGGTGAAGCTAATAAAAGCGTGTTAAAATATTACTCTCCTTTGCTAGAACAGTTAGATACAAAGTAATGTTCAATTGAAAAAAAATTCAAACAAGAAAGTTATATTAAGTTGATCACTTTCTACTATTTAACCGAAAACTTCGTATTCGGTGATAATATAAACAAGCTTTATTCCTCAATCTTACGTCCCTACATGGTATTTTTCGCTTTAAATCTCGAGAACTAGTCATAGTAAGATTTTGAATTTTTGGTACTCTATTAACGTATACACAATAACAATTTGAAAGAATTACGGAAGCTAACCGACGAAATTCTGAATTACATTACGATTAAAAAAAAACAAGGCATTTTTCTTGTGTTTTATCTTTTGTATCACCCTGTGGACCCCTCTACAATTATATATATTTGGAATCAACTGTCAATACACAATCAATATATATTAAAATATACAGGGCGTCTTATTAGAATAAGTCACACGTGTTTCCATATTTTTTGCCTCGCACTGTATAGTATAATACAATTGGGAATTTCTTCATTTCAAAAATAATTTTCTTAAAATTTTGTTGTTTCAGCATAAACACTTAGGTTTTAAAAATTCATTTAGTGTTGTTGGTGGCTCACCCTCTATATAAGCGCATATTTTTATCACAATATATTATCTGACGTTAGAGGAATGATATTCGCGAAAAAAAAATTATCGAACCCTTCAATCGTCATGAATATATTTTATAAAAATAGCCACTTTTTAACTTTAACCCTGTATCTCAAAAACTAGTCATAGGATTAGATTGGGCCCATGTTACTTTTAATCAGGAGATCGAGATCTATAGCATACTAAAAATTCAGAAAATTTTACCGAGAATCATTTTATATAAGAAAAAGTGCGGGATCTTTTCTAACATGTTAAGGTGATAAGTATTATAAAAATATATTATCCATGGTTTTCAGTATACTTATTATGTTTTGCGAATCTATTGGTAGAGGTTCCTTGCAAAAAGACAAATAAGTACAAACCATACTAAGGCGAGTTAAACAGTTTGCTTTAAAATTTAGATATTCGATTTAACTCTGAATATAACGTATATCAAGTAAGGAATCCAAAACATAGCCTCGAGGACACCCCGTATCCTTGGAGAAATTAATGGTTTGTGTGGGCTACTGGTTTTCTCGTGTACATTCTAACCAGTATTACTAAAATATTAATGTTAATTAATATCCTACACAATTTGAAATTTTAACGATTTTATTACAATATTCGGGTTACTTTGCTAGCATGAATTCATATTTATTTACTTTTTAAAATATGCAAATCATTATATTGATATTGGTTGATTGGCGCGATGCCAAAAATTGGTGGTCGACGGCGTCAATCGACTGCGTATGGTAATTTTTTTCCATTAATAGATTGGATTGAATCGCAATTTAGAAGTAACCGAGCTTTTTATGCCTAAAATACAAAAAATTCTAAGTGATCTACTACATCTTGAAAAATAATACTGTGGTGTATTTAGAGAGTTACAGAATTATTGAGCGCATCGGCATTTAAATAAGTGATAGAGTGGACATTCGTAGGCATATGACCATATAGAGCGAGATATAGAGGTATATTTTATGATTGAAATGAAGGTATTGTCTAAAGAGTAGTTGTCTCATTCGTTTAATTTTTATTTTTGGGATGCGTATAGGTATAGTAGGGTTTATACTATATATTTATTGGGCAGGCAAAAAATGCAACAAAACTTTACGATCTCTTAAAATACCGTTACTCTCTGTACTATCTGGCCTGCAAATTGAATTACTTATCTTTACAGGTTTTTAAAGTACGTCGACTTGTTTGATGAGACCGTGCCGAATGGTTCACCGGCATTAATAATTAGCTGGTAAAGTTTTTGTTGCGTTTTTTGACTGTCCAGTAAATATACACTCGACTATACGTACATACGTTTATGAACCATGTGTGCTACTAAAAATTTCATCTTCTACTTATGTGTGATTCTACTGAAAATGTCAATTTTCGTATCCATTTTTTGTGTGTGTCCTTACTTACTAAATAATGTATATTATACAGGGTGTTCACTAATTGGTGTTAGTTCTTGTAATGTTGGATAGTATTCGTCTAATGAAATAACTTTTCTATTTGGTATTTTCTCAAAAGTGCATTTGAAAACGAAGGCTAAAATTAGAAAATTATTAATGTGGAAACATAGCAAACGTCAAGGCGAACACTGTTGTATAGTTTATCCAATCTTGATTTGGAACTATATAAAAAACAAGAGCGTGGCATTCCTTTGTAAACCGACCTAGACGCGTGCCATCCATGGGCGCACGTACCTTACTTTTCAAGGTAATACATACTCTACAATATTTTAAAAATCGGTTATTATGCACATAACACTGTTTTGCAGACTTATTAACTGATAAATTATGACTTAAATTGGTGAAATATGAATAGGTAATGTTCGTTTATAAAAAGAATTATAATAATATCTATATACTTTTATATAAACAACAAACTTTACTCACTTAGTCAATGGCAATGACACTTAATGTTAATTGCAAGTAAACTAGGGAAAAAAGTCTATAACTGGAAATTATTTTCGAACATACAGGACGAGCCAAGACGAACAAGTGCCTTTTTTTTTAAATGGAATGCTATATATATCAGTACATTTTTTGAAGCCTCTTTCTAGGGTCTATTCATTCCTATATTAGCATTGAACATCTCCCAACCACTTGGACGTAATGAATTTTTTTTGTTGAAATAAAGCAATCTGCAGATGGATAAAAAAATCACCACAGTCACAATTATGTATTTTATAAACTTATGTGAATACCAGTTACGAGACATCCAATTAATATTTTTGAATCATTTTCAATTCCTAAAAATGTACAGGATGGCCAAAAATTATTTTTCAATTAAGAATATTTTAAATTGATTTTTTTCAAATGGAACACCCTGTATTTTTTCTACGGTGTGATGTAGAAATAAAAAAAAACATTTTTTGTAAGTACTTCTCTATGGCTAATTGCAACCGATTTCGTTTTATTGAGCAATAATTACACAATTCAAAAATAAACTTAAAAAAGTTTCTTCAAATAACTCAGTAGAAAAAATTATAATAAATGTTCCACATGTTGCCCATTTTGATTGACATACACCTACCTCTATGCGCTTTTGAAATGAAATTTCCACTGTTCCTAAACGCCGGTGTGATAGATATAAAGGCAGTTATTATTCTTTCCTTTATATTTTGTACTGTTGTTGGTGTGTCTCTATAAACAATTTCCTTCACCTATCCCCATAAAAAGAAATCCATTTTTGTTAATAGAGTTATTATTTAAGGTCAATCAAGAATAGGATTCTATTAACTCTCTATGTTTTTCTGATCCTACACTCAGTACCACCGTTTTGTTTGAGTTTAACTTTAGCCCATGGTGTTCAGAATAATTTGCAATATTTTACAGATCAGCGTTTATAAATTTTACAGCATTTTTTAAATCATTTATTTGGAATGAAAAATACATCTGAATATCATCAGCATAAAGGTGAACCCGACAATAAGAAAGTATCTTGGGAAGATGAAAGATAAATATTGAAAAAAATATTGGCCTGAATATATTACCCTGCGGAACTCCTGCAGAGGTAGTCCTTAACGAAGAGCATTGTGAATCATTAATTATCACTTTTCGAGCCCTGCCTGTTAAATAATTTACTTTCCACTTTAAAACAGATCTATGAAAACCTATAAACCTTAATTTGGCTTCAATAAGATCAAAGTTTACAAGATCAAATGTCTTGCTTTGATCTAACAAGACAAGAACAGATGACAAAGAATTATCTGTTGCATAAGCTAGGTCATTTATGACACTTAATAACGCTGTATTGGTACCATACTTCTGACTAAAGCCAGACTGTATTTCAGGTAAAATGTCATTATCTTACAAGTAAGATTTTATTTGATGAGATTTTTTCTAACAATTTTGAAAACGTTGGGAATATATTTATAGGTCTCAAGTCACTAAAAGTTGATGGGGGCATTACTTTCGGTGTTGGGATGACATTAGTTATTTTCCACAAATCAGAAAAAACTCCTTTTTGAAGATACTCTTTAAATATATGTTTAACCACATGAATACATACATACAATATCGAATTTATTTTTGTTAAGTAATATCAAATTTTAAGAATACGCGCACCGATCCTGCCTTTTATGCCATGTTTGTTAATTATGGGTTCAAAATATTAATTATTATCTGGATCTAAAAATAGTTACCTACCTTTAGAGAAGCCGACTGATCATCGTTTCGCATTACTACTTAATTATTTCTATTTATAAATCTTGTTTTACAAGATTTGTCTGTAGCAGGCGGCGCAATATTAGTACAATCGGAATATTCAGACGACATTGTCGATTACAATGGAAAACTTTATGAATGAACAATGGAAATGGCGTTCGCCTCTTCATCGAACTAAAACTGGTAACATCAGTAACATGTGCAATATTATGTAGGCTGACAGAATGTTGGTTGCCTATTTTGGGATTGTCTACGTAATAATTCTCACCTACTCGAACGACGTTTCACAAGAGACATGGAAATTACTTTCAATGCATTTCTCGCAGCCCGTTTAAAAACTGTGGCACCTTTTATTGTAAATATTGTATGGGCGGTTTCATTCACAATTAAATGCCTCTCACAATTTGTAATTTATTACTTCCGTTTACTATACTTACAAAACAATTGTTAGCTTTACGTATACAATATACATATACATTGTGTTTCAGTTCTTATTCCTAATTCTTTGAAAGGTCCAAGAAAATTATTTTAGGTAGAATATTTCTAGCAAACTTATATAGTCGAGCTCAGATTTACTCAAGAAGGCCAATAAAAACTTTACGACTTCATTAAAATACCTCTGTACTATCCCGATGGCAAATTAAATCATTTACATTTATAGATTTTTAATGTACGTCGGCTTGTTTGATGACATCGTACCGACTGGTTCGCTAGCGTTAATAATAGACCATTTACATGTAGACGGCGCCACAGTCAATGTTTGGTATCAACCATAACCTCACAATTCTTTTAATTTTTAGATAATGAATTAGACCTTAATATCTCGAAATTCAAGATTATTAGTAACTCAAAAAGGAGAATTTGCATATTGTATTAAGAAACTTTACAGATATTGATGGTTTTAGAATGTTATGCCTGCTCTAGACTTGAGTATGCAGCTTTAGTTTGGTATCCACCGAGGTATCCACATTATAATCTTCATAAAATAATGGTGAAACGGATTCAAAGAGGATTCTAAAACATCTAACTTTCAATTTTTGTTTATCTCAAAAGACGAATAAGCCGCAGACAGTTGAATTAATGTATTTAATATTATCAATCGAGTAATTTTCAAGTCTTTTACAGTGCGGGTTCTTTTATAAGATCTACAGCAATAAAGTTATTTGGAAGAAGGATTTGTAAATCATTAATATATTTATACATAATATTGTTGTGTTTTACTTGGTATCATTATGTTTAATGTACCTAGAAGTAATTTGGAGCATAATATTTTGTCACCAGTATGTGCCATTGCCATTTCAAAGGCCTCAGTTTTAAAATATGAATGAATTTGGTCTATGGCGCCTGGGAAATACTTGCCGGCGTACATCAAAGGATTGTCGGCAAACCTCAAAGGGATTAATTGTTCTAGAGCGCTATCGGGATGGGAAAATTTTCCTAAGATCATTAAAATTTTCCCAGTCTTAATCGTTGCATTTCTTATATATATTATGGGTCTTTTTAGACCTGCTGTCGAAATTTTCTTAAAATTCATAATAAGTATTAATACAGGAACACAATTTATACAATTCTATTTCGATGTATATTATCTACAAAGACAGTATGTATTATTTACCGTAGATTAACAATTAATTCGAGAAAATTTATTTTTGCATATAATTTATTCATATAGGTAAGGGACCTCGGGATACGGTAAATGATATTTGTAATAAAAAAGAATACACAAAGATATCAACAGAATAAAAAGAGTGGAAGCCTTGTATTCATTCATGTGTGTACGAATTTCTTACAAAAACCATGTGTAATTTCACACGTACAATTTGAAATACAAAATTTGTACTAATATATTTCCGAACCTGAGCAGATAGCACCAATATTTTCCGTATATGGAACTTCTACACCTTGATTATCGTCTTGCCTGAAATAAGAAATTTGACGGGCACCAACGCGAATGTCGTTAGCACTTTCTGTGGTCGTTCCTCCCCTAGATGCAAGTTGTAGTCTAAACTAAACAGCAAATTTGAAAAGATAGTTTATGGTGCTCACAACTTTGACGCTACAGTCTCATTTGGTACTTTGTAGTGAATACAATTTTAAAGTGATACCTAACTGCAGTTCCCGTCATTATCGTCTAGTAGGAATTACTTTCAAATCGCATTTTCTAGTGAAACCAACTTTTCTAAGTACACCATTTTTATCTCAATTTTTATTGAGAAAAGTTACACCATTATTACAAAACATGACCATTCATGTAACAGTGACTTAAAAGAAATATTTATTTTTATTTGTGAACCAAATAAAATAAATTAATGCGCAATAGCTTTAAAGTCCAAAGAATAACCTCCAACACTGTGGCTTACAGACACGTTAAGGAGAATTATGAAGGATAGAGATAAAGCATTTACAAAATATACAGTCTAAAACTATAGAAAATTGGAATCATTAATAGAAACATACGTAATTTTGCATCAGCTGCAAAAAGGCGGGAAAAAGCAGCATACTCAAAACTTACTAAGAATGGTGATGTTAAAGAGTTATGGAAAAAATTAAAAACTATGAATATTCAGACAAAAAGAATATTGATATACCTGAAAATTTGCAAAATCCCTCTAGTCTAAATAATTACTTCTTAACGGCCTTTAGTACTGACCCAGTAAACGATCAGACTTTAAGTTTTTATAATAATAGTAAATTTAATACTTATCATTTCAATTTGCTACCCCGGAGGAGATAGAAAAAATGATTTCTAAAATTAAATTAAATGCTTCTGGACATGATGAAATTAGCTTGCAAATGTTAATGCTATGCATGCCGGTCATAAAAAATTATGTACCCATGTTATTAACTGCTGCCTGGAAATAGAATTTTTTCCTTCGCAATGGAAAATTTCCGTTGTATCTCCTATCCCTAAGACAATTGCCCCAAAAGCACTTGATGATTTACGTCCAATAGGAGCTAATAAGCTTGCTTTCTATTTTAAGTACAATTTTAGAAAATATCGTCAATTTTCAATTAACGCACTATACTTTAATAAATATAAGCTGCTACCAAAATATCAGTCAGAGATCTTGATGAGGGACTGGCGAGCATACTGGTTCTGTTAGACTCTTCAAAGGCTTTTGACTTAGTGAATCATAACTTACTAATAGCAAAATTGCGATATTACGGTTTAGATATGTCGTTAATGTTTTTCCTTTTATATTTGGAAAATCGTCATCAAATTGCCCGCACGAACATAGATATGTCTTCTGTCTCACATCTAGAGTTCCGCAAGGCTCCATATTGGGCCCGTTTTTATTTCTAGTATGCACATCTGATGTATATAGCGTTACAAAATGTTCAGAAGTTCATTGCTATGCAGATGATAGTCAACTTATTTACACTAAGTTTAGTTGCCAAATATATGAGTTAGTATCCAAAAATATTAACGAGGATCTTAGTAAAATAGTTTCTAATTGTAAAAAACATAAATTAAAACTTAATTCGCAAAAGACAGCTGTTATTTTTACAAAGATGAATTGAAAATCTTAGATTAGATTAACAAAGTAGCCAGTTATTTAGCCTTTACCACCGCGACCTTTTCAGGTCTATTGTGATGCTCCCAGAATATCTTCCTTATAGTACCTCATCCAGCTTTGTCCTTTGTACTAGACTCCACAGCTTTGATAAAGGCCCTTTTGTATAGCTGTCCGCCCTTGGTTTTCTTCTCCGAGTACTTGGAATCTCAGCCTCACCAGGCCTTCACACATTGAAAATCTTAAGTCTAACTTAAATGTTATACTGAATGATGAAAGGTTATCATTTATTGATAGAGCAAAAAACTTAGTAGTTATAATAGATGCCAACTTAAGATTCAATGAACATGTTAATAATTTAATAAAGAAGTCTTATATAGGTTTAAAGCTACTGTATGCGAATAAACATTCTTAATTATAAAACCAAGAAAAAACTGTGTGAATCATTTGTGTTGGCAATTTTCTTCTATGCTGATATTGTATACTATCCATGCTTAGACTTGAACACAAAAAAATCGCATTCAAAGAATGCAGAACACCTGCTGTCGGTTCATTAAAAAAGGTTGATCATATCACTGATAAATTTCTTCAATTAAAGTGGTTAGACATGGATAATAATTACGAATATCACTTACTTGTCTTTGTACATCGCTTGTTATTAACATCTGTACCCGTATATTTGCGAAAAAAGTTGTTATTTAGGAATAAATAAATAAACACCACAGAAATTTGATAAAAGGATGAAATTCATAATCGTGATATTAGGTATTGTCAAACTCTCGCAATGCCAAAACACTCTACAGCAATATTTAGGTGTTTTTCTTATAATGCAGTTTATTTGTATAATAATGTTGAACATTGAATACTAATTTATTACAAAAATAGTCATTTTATTATATTGTGCATATTGTGTGGACTGCTGTTAAGGTGTCTTAAGGGCAAGATTTTATTCAAATTTAAGTGGCGTGTCGCTCATTTGGACGTAACATTATTATGTTTGACAGTAATCTTACATTCGTTCTAATACAAGTTTTGCTTTCTAACAATATTACTTTTATAGTATTCTATCTAGTTTCTGAGTTGAGGAAATAGACAAGTTGATGGAGGAATGAAATATAAGTGTGCCGAAAACACTAATTTATAAGAGTGCTAAAGTTCAGCTAGCTAGAATCTTCCACTTTATCAGAACTTCATTGGCACATACCCGAATAAGTTCCAATAACGTCACCAGAACGTAGCGGAGCCATAATTACAAACTCATGCCTAAAAAAATATCAAATGGAAAATATCGCTAAACAAATAATAAACTTCCCTGGGAATGTCATTGTTTCTAATGTTTATTATATATTTATGTATTACAATAATGTGTTACATAGTGATGCATAATTTCAATTTATTTATTTGTAATTAATTAAGTTATTACTCTAGCAAGGTTAAAAGGCAGAGTAATTTTTAACTAAACTCGGCCTTGTATAAGAACTCTTTTTTGTTTATTAATTTACTTATCTTTAATTAATTATCTATTTTATTAACTTATGTACGGCGGCAGTTCTTACAGGGACAACGTCGTAGAACTCTAAATCGACCTTAATCTTTTGACACCCGGAAATAAAGAATTAATTCAAAATAAAATGTAATTCTCACCTAATATTTTGACAGGTCTGATGTGTTTTTATCAAACTTTTAGAGTTGATATTTAGAAGTAAGCGAAATATACTGGAAATAATCAAGGAATAATAAACCTCCTAAATAAGGCCAGGAAAGACAAAGGAATGTAATAAGGAAGTAATTTGCTTTAAATAAAGCGACCTTCCGTTTTATTATTATACCTACTTAACGATGTCAAATAGGTATATTATAACCTCGATTATAACTACAGATATCGTTAGTGGTCGGAGCAAATGGTGATATTTGTTTAAAAAAACATTTTGGATGAAGATCCGAAAAGTTCTCACTCGGGCGCTGAATGGAATATCCCTATTTATATGCATTTATCTCCCGAACGGTTAGTCACAATACAAGACAATATAATACACAATCACACAGTTTTTATTATAAAAACTAGAACCCATAAGTAAATTTCGTATATATGTTCCACCATAGTTTTGTTCAAATAGATGAGGTGAAGGAAATTGGGCTTATTTGATATTGCGTAACATCTCTTGTACTTCAACCCCACGTATCCAATCTCCGTTTAAAATGATATAAAAAACAAGAGCGCGGTATGCCTTTGTAAACCGACCTCGAACGCGTGCGCGTAACTTATTTTTGAAAGCAGTACATGTCTGCAATATTTTTAAAATCGTTTATTATACACACAACACTTTGCAGACTTATTAACTAATAAATTATGACTGAAAGTGGTGAAATGATAAGTAGCTATATTATGTATATTGTATGTTCTTCTGTATAATGGATTATTAATAATACCTATGTATTTCTATATAAATTAACAACAAACTTTACTCACTTAGTCAATGACGTTTTCTACAGAACGTAAAAATTTCATTGACTCTATAAAAAAGGTCACCGTCCAGCAAAAAGTGGTGAAATGATAAGTAGATATATATATCTATATTGTATGTTCCTTTGTATAAAGTATTATTTAATAATACCTATGTATTTCTGTATAAACTTAAATAAATATTACAGTTAACAATACTTATTTTAGGTAAATATAACACAAACAACTTACTTTTTTTTATTAGGAGGAAACCACCCCGCAACGTTAAATGAACGTATGGCACTGCCCGGTTTCACGAAAACAGTTTCGCACAGCACTTTCTTATTTTAGAACTGGTCATTCCGAACATCAGCTTGAATTATTTACCAGCGACCTGCATTGTACATTTGTTCGACTACATCTCATATACGAGGGGATAAATTATGTCTATAACTTGGCGCTGCTTGCTGTATACCTTTGTAGAGAGGTATAGCAACGGACATCCCTGGTAGAGACGCTGAATTTATAACCAAGCTAACATTGAATAAACTTTACTCAGCATTCTGCTTATAATAATTGTATTAATTGTATAATAGTTATAATTATATTTCCCCAGCAGAGAAACCCCTAGACATTATTAGTAGCGTGGTGCATATTTTTAATAATTTATTTGCCTGCAAATTTATTATGTCTGTAATAAATTGTATTTTTAGAACTGTTTTCTTTTATTGTTTCTGACTCACTAAAAGGATTAGTAAGACCTAGGATCTCATATATTTTTGTGAACTTTAGATCGCAATGCGACAGGTCATATGTGAACACACACATGATGAATAGAGATAACATAATTATTAATAAATACAACGTGACATTACAAGTTATAGAATATTTTTTTATTCAAAAAATATGCTAAGAACATGCAAGTAAACAAACAATGAACGTGTCTATAATTAACAGTGGAAAAAAGAAATTAAATTATTGAGAATATTAAAATGATTTATTATACGTATAAGTATTATAAATGAAGGTGTTTATTCATCACTGTTGTTTTCAAGAATCTCTCGTAGAGTGCAGAAAGAAACATTTGCAGACAAGGTACTTGCTTAACTTATTTTCGAATCTGGAAACAAATTGTTGAGTTGTTATGTCAACGAGTAGAGAATTAAAAATGTTGGCACAGCAGACGTATGGACTTTTTTTTAAAAGAGAGATTTATATGTGTGTGCCTATTTGAATTTAAAATAAATTTATAAAACTGTTTACATGGTTATTACAATTAATTTTCAGAACCATGCCAGTTAATATAATGATTTACTTTTAAAATTTATCTACTGAAAAAAATATATTATCCAAAATACTTAATACATATTTCCCGAGGTATTTCCCCATGTGACCTTCCACCTTTAAATATGACATCCTTGAATGTTTTCATTGAACATTTATATTCTGAAAATATTTTTTATAAAAAAAGCGCAAGGTTCTTTGCAATTGTACCCCCAAAAGACAGTGCCAGAGAAAATCTCTGACCCGGTGACAACTTTTTTATTAGGAGTGTAGGTTATTTTTACATAATATTATATGCTATATAAGAGAAGATATTCTGTCATCTCATATACATTGCACCGTCGAATTTCGATGTCATTTCCGGCGGGCCTGCGAGTGAAAATTATACCTAACGAATTGGCATTAACATTATGATCGTATTTCGTGTTAATGGAGCGGAGCTTACAAAATTAAAATTTAATCTAATACGTTAAGTAGACCAGTTTAGTATATTACGATTTTTACTTTCCCATATACGTAGTATATAAGGAAAGTATGGTGATCGTGCAAAAATTCAAGTTTGAGTTTTTGATGGATTTACACGTTTTCAAGTCCCCTGAACCCAAAAAAGTGGTTTTTAAAAAATGTCTGTCTGCCGTCTGTGGTCGCACCTAGAGCCCAAACTACGGGATCGATTTTGTTCATATTTTACATGTGTATTCAAGACAGCCACACCTCGAGAAAATCGCAAAATCGATCCTAGCTCAAGTGCGTGGGGGGGGGGGGGGGTAGTAAACCCCTAAAAACAGGAAAAAAAATAGAAAGTAATTTTTTTCTCTAAAACGGCTCGAACGATTTTGATTAAATTTTACACATAAATACTCCATTAGTCCCAGCATAAGGTGGCGTAATCAGTTGCTCCTATAAAATGCAGGGAGGGGTGCTACAGGAGGTGAACTTTAAAGAATTTAATAATTTTTTTATCTGTAACGATTTTGATCAAATTTAACATATGGTTACTTCTTTAATTTATTTAATATTTAATCTTATTTTCAATTTCGTAATGTAAAAAGTAAGCAGAAAAAAATTTCACCTCTCGGTTTCGAACCCACGATCTCAGTCAAGGCTTCATGTTAAAATACAATAACGCCTTCCCAAACCCCTTCCCGGAACCGATCATGCAACCACCACGTATGGCTGGTGGACGAGAGGTGAGCGCACTTGCCTCTCAGACACACAGACATCCCACCTCTCTTATCCTCCCTCCCCTTATCCACCACCTTTTTATTTCCTCCACTTATAAAATTGCTTGATTAGAATATCTTTAATTTCAGCTATTTTACAAAGAATACTTTTAATTTTATAAATTTTTGTATATACATTTTATTTATTTATCCAGAATAACTTTTAATTTGTGACAAAGTCAATACTGAAGCAGGTTTTATTAATTTTTTCCTGTACATACATAGAGCAAAAATTGAACATCTTATAACGTAACGGATATATATTTTAGTTTAACTGCTTTGCAGATATTCACATAAAAATCTACTATACCACTTTGGAAAGTAGAGAATCATCTTAATTTTTAACATTCCGAAGGAGCAGACCATTTTCCGGCGATCCACCAGCCACCCTAGTGCAAGAAGACATCGTCTGATTTAGCTAGGTTTAATTATTATATCGCACGTTGTGCAGGATTGTAATACATATATCAAGGGAAAATGTTATAAATGGAATGATTTATAAATATAAAATATGAATAAATGATTTTTAATTGGTAAAAAAAAACTTGCCTCTCACCCAAAAGTTCCGGGTTCGATCCCCGGTCGTGGCAGTAGAAAATAATGTGAGAGGGATTTTTCCACTATACACGGATATTAAGTGTGTGTCCCTTGTCTCTAAATGTGTAGCCCCCTCCCACATAAAGCTGTTCTAGAGCCATCCGGGATAAAGGGGGTCGTAATTACCTGTGGTGTTATTTATTATTATTATTTATTGCAGGGTCGGGCGGAATATGCCTGGTTCGGCTAAACAAAAATGGATACAAATTTAAAACCTAAACACCTGCAAAAAAAAGATATTAAAATTACTAATATCTAATAACAAAAGATTCAACAAAACTAAAAACCATACTATATTTAAAGTTCTCGCACAAATCGCTTTTTAATTTTGTATCTGACGCGGGCACCTTAACTCGTCAATGCTGGGCCGCGCAGGGCTGGCCTAAGCTTAGATTTTAAAAATTTTGATTTCGAGGTTTTGATTTGGTGAAAGATTTTATTGGTGAGAAATTTAGAGAAAAAAATCTACAAATAGAAAGCAAGAGAAAACAAACAAGGCAAAACGCGTAACACTGCGCCAACGCATCGAGTGATTAGAAAACATTATTTATGCATTAAGGTGGGCATATCCAACAGAGAGAGAGAGAGATCCAATAAGGAAATATTATTATTTTTGCCCATAACTTTTTTTAATACATAGGTATATTGGCAAAAAAGTGTCAGACTACCTAAGTAGTACTATGAAGGTGTAGTGATATGCATTTTCACACAATAATTTCAGTTGTTTGCAAAATAGTTAGATTTAATTTTAAAAATTGTCAATCTTCATATTTCTTAAAAATCTAACTACTTCGCATATGTTTGAACATATTGAGTGAAAATTTATAACACTATTCTTGTTATAGTTCTACTTAGGAAGTCTTATAGTTTGTGTGCAGTATGTGTTTTAGAATAAGAAGTTATGGTCAAAAACAGTAAATATTTCCCTATCGGATCTCTTGGATATGATGACTTTAAGTAAATCACGACCCTTTTATTTAATACGGAATTACCTACTTTCTGTGTATTGGTATCTCAATTTGGTCACGCTAATATACTGGTTAGATAAATACTTATGGGAAAGTTTGTCTGAGTTGTGTCAAACAGATTTTTTTATTTCCAAAAAATAACAATATCGGTCATGCATTTAAAAAATACTTTTTCGAAAATTCTAATTTATATGCCTTTCCATTGCCCAATCTAATAATAACTTATCTTGTAGCTAAAAAAGGCGGTCTGAAAGACCAGAAAAATTTCGGGCGAAATCTTGCTCGTCTGCAATTTACAGACTACAATCTACAAACATTGATGCATAAACATATCAATGAACATTGTGAGCTGAATAAACATGTGCTAGAAGTCTACAAAATTAGCCCCACGATCATCATACTATTACATTTACAATGGCAACTTGGGAAACTCAGATGCAAAATCAAGGGAAGCTCTTAGAGGAAAATATACCAAGGGAATTCGAGTCCGTTGTGGTTTTACCCTGTTCTGAAGCTGCTTGAAGCAATATTGGACCGACACAGTTAAGGTCTTCAACTTGACGTCAAGCATCCGAATTAGAATTTTAGCTATTTACTGTTTATGGTTGACATCAAGCTATACGTTGAAAATCCAAGACAACTCAAGTTACACGTCAAAACATTCAGCAATGACATACAAACGAAATTTGGGCTCCATAAATGTGTCACAAAGGGAAAAGTAGCACAGCAACCGAATAACTCTAACACAAGATTTTAAGTAAATGCTTCCTAGCTAAGAAGGGGTAGAGAGGTAAATGTAAACATCTCTGTTGTATGGTGTTCAATATAAGGGACTAATTAGCATTCGTAAGTTGTTCACAATTTAAGAGAAGAACATGCGATCCTTTTGCTATAATTCTGACAGATTTACCATTAGGATAATGGATAATTATTGTGGAATTATAAACTCTAGAATTGTATTATTATATGTAAGTATATTCGCATATCGTACCGATTGGATAAAAAATTAGATTCAGTTGTCTCTCCAGCGACTGAAAATGATTTATAGTTTTGAACATTGCAACTACAATAATCATGGAAAAGCCAGAAAATTTAATTTTGGGGTATTTCTATAAGCTTTGTATAAAGATCTAAGCGACCTGGCCTATCGTACTTCCGTCTTACTTCGCAAACGGTATGAGAGCAATTCGGTACCCAATCTTTCTGATATGATATCATATCTCATCAATGTGACAAACAATATTTTATTTATCAATTGAACTTAAAAATATACAATTTATAAAATAAATATATTATTAATTGAATTTTTTTCCTCACGATATGTACAAAATGTACTTGTGAATCATTTATTCGTAGAAATAAACTTGCAAATCATTCACGCTCCAAGATAATCGCATAAAACCCAAAACCTCTTCAATTAAAGTAGCACTTACAATGTCCCCTACTACGCTGTTTCCATTTTAGGCGCAAGATAGCAGATAGTGAATGTTAACAAAAGTTAAATAACAAAACTTACTATTGTCATGTAAACGTAATAATAATAATAAAGCAATTTATTTTCAAAGGATTAGAAACACCCAATACATACATAAAAATATTTTGAAGAGAGTACATCTATAGTCTAGTATACTTTAACTTGGCGTGTGTATGTATGAGTTAATATTTCCGTACGATTTCATTTTCTCTTGTACACAAAGATCCAGAAATATTGTCCACGTAGACAATGTTTCTGGACTATTGCTTTAACTTTGTGTACAATATGGGAGAAAATGAAATCGTACGGAAATAATAACTCGTACATACACACGCCAAGTTAAAGTATACTAGACTATAGCAAAAGGAGTAGATGTTAGCAATACAAAAAACGATAAAGCACCAGATATATTAAACAAATACTATATAGGCAGAATTGAGTGTATAATTACAAGCATTGATTCAAATAACGTATAGCAACACTATTTTGAATACTATATCTCAATATGAGTGTATAACGTTTAATAAAATATCTTTGCAAGATTTATTTACTAGCCAAGTTAAAAATTTCAGTACTGACGAAGTTAGTCTACATATTGTAAGAAAGTTGTTTCATGTCTTAGGATATCATTTTCTAAAATTGATCAACTTAAGTTTAGAAAGGGGATTGGTTAGTGCCTGAATGCTTCAAATCCTCAAGTATAGTACCTATATCTAAAGTTGTTGACATAAATATTGTTGAAGAGTTACGGCCAATAAATATGCCTCCCTTTTGCGAAAAATTCCGGTAATTAGTAGTATTTGAGCAAGTCATAAAATTATAAATACTAACAACATATTATGTAACTAAAGTTACCTTTTTATCCGCTGTCAATATACAAAAATAAGGAATACCAAATCGTCATTGGAAATAAATAACTTCGGAGTTCCTCAAGGAACTGTGCTTGGATCACTGTTATTTATATTATATATAAATGATGTAGACAATTTTCTAAATACATGTAAAATCCGTCTCTTTGCAGATGACACCCTATTATACTATGCCCACGATAATTTCAATGAACTAATATCAACTATGAACGAAGAACTTAAAATATTTACAAATAAATTTAGACACCACAAACTGAAAGTGAATGAACTAAACCCCAAATGGATGTTTATAAGTAAGAATTACTGATAGAATATATTTATAGTTAAATTTAAAAATTGAAACAAATGAGCAGGATGTCGAACAAGTAGACCAAATGAAATATCTGGTTTTTGTGATTGATAGAAAACTAAAGTTTGGAAGTCATATAGACTATATTTCAAAGAAAATTGGCAAAAAAACTGGATATTTAGGACGGGTAGCTCCCTATCTAACAACTCCGACTAAATTAACTTTTTACATTTTGATATTGCCTCGTTTACGTATTGCTGCGGTGTGTTATATTATGTTACCAGTACAAATTTTGGTAGATTGCAGAAATTGCAAAACAAAGCAATGAGATTAATATTAAAATGTAATAGATACACCGGCATTCAGAGTATGTTGAATTTGATAAACTGGATCGATACTGAAAAGTATTATTTTTCCCAAACAATGATATTCATTCACAAAATGAAAAACGATGCATTACCGGAATGTTTAAAAAATCAGCTAGTTGTAGTTAATGAAATACATCCTTACTATACCAGGTCTGCCTTCAACTGTTATGTTCAACCAATTCTAAAAAAAAAATCTACGTTCGTTTCATAAAGGTATCAGTCAGTACAATCTTCTTCCTTAAAACCTTAAAGATCTTAAAAATGTTCAACTATTTAAAGCAAATATAAGAAATAGGCCAGGCGACAGGTAGTTCAATAAGGAAATAATTATTGGAAAGCTGGAAATTGCTTTAATCGCCTTATTTGGACCCAGATATTACTCTCCCAAGTTTTGCCCCTCGAGCAAAGTCGGCGTTGGCCCCTCTGGCCCTAAGAAGGTACCATTTTTCGGTTTCTTGCAAATATCTCCCAAACCATCAACTTTATCAACAAAATACCTATTATAAAAAATAATCTAGAGTAAATGTGCTACAAAAAAGTTCTTTACCGTTTATCTCTAAAGTGAACCGTTACGATGCTACGACCATTCAAAGTGGAGCCCTTTTTGATTCTTGCGGAGACTTATCTAAATCATATGCCATATCAAAGTTTCTACATGTTATAAATATTTGTCAGCATTCTAGGTGTTTTTAATGCAGGTATCAATTAAAAAAATGGTCAGTAAGCACATTCAGTTCAGATTCATTACTTTCTCACCGAGGGCGCTGGCAACACTGTGTACGTGGGGATAGTAACATCTGCACATACAGCTGGCTTGCCGCACTCGGCCTCCCATACAGCTGGCAACGCTGCTCCCATACCACAGCAGTCTCATGAACGATCTGGTTGAGTGTATACGTACCACCCTCCACGAAAATGTATTTTATGAAACCCGGCAAAGGTTCAACCAAACAACAACTATTTTGCACAAGTTTGAATCTCCCGCCGTGTGCACAAGAAAACATCCTTTTGTTACATGCGTTTAGTGGGTGCGATACAACGTCTTCGTTTTTCAGGCAGGGCAAAATGAAATTCGTAACACTGCTGAAGAGTAATGAGGAACTGCAGACAGCTGTTAGAGTTTTCCGAGACGTGAACGCAAACCCCGATGAAATTGACAAAGCGGGCCAGTTGGTTGTGGCTAGGCTTTATGACAAAAAAACCACGGGAAACACCCTGAATGAGTTGCGGTTACAACTGTTTGCAAAATCTCTCAGCAAACATCGATTTAATCTCGCAAGCCTACCTCCCACTGAATCAGCGGCACGTGAGCACTCTTTAAGAACATACCATCAAGTCCAAACATGATATGGAAATGATACAAATCCACTGGATTGGGGCTGAAAAATTCTCAATGTGGTTTGGTTCCCATACCTACGACAAGGGATCCGGCACCACAAACACAGTGTCCTGCAAATGTTCGAAAGGATGTAACGCAGCGTGTGGTTGCAGGAAAACGGGTCTCCGATGCTCCAGAATCTTCATGAATTGTATAGGACGGTCATGTAGAAATGCTGCCGAGGAAGATGATATGGACGATTGTGACGGAGACATCGATGTTAATCTTAAGCGCCCTGTGACGTCGGACAAATGTACCGATGCAGACGATGAAAGCGATTACGGAGAAATTGAGGCAGACGATCAAGGCTGCCAGCCTTCATCAAAATGGTTGAAAATCGACTAACTCTGACATTTGAATAGTGGATTAGGCCTCCTGGGGACACTACTTACAAAAAAACGCGCCATTTACTCTACCGCCAGATGGTGTGGAAAAGAGTGATTTTATGTCAATACTAGTCAATAATAATACTAATCTTAGGTACTTTGCCACATCTGTTTACATTGAAAAGTTATACTTGTAACAAGTTAACAGCTTGTGCACCTGGAATGCTGATAAATATTCATAACATGTAGAAACTTTGATATGGTATATGATTTCGATAACTTTTCCGCAAGAATCAAAAAGAGCTCCACTTTGAATAGTCGTAGCATCGTGACGGTTCACTTTAGAGACAAACGGCAAATAACTTTTTTGTAGCAAATTTACTTTAGATTATTTTTTATAATAGGTATTTTGTTGATAAAGTTGATGGTTTGGAAGATTTTTGCAAAAAACTGAAAAATGGTACCTTCTTAGGGCCAGAAGGGCCAACGCCGACTTCGCTCCAGGGGGAAAACTTGGGAGAGTAATATCTGGGTCCAAATAAAGCGATTAAAGCAATTTCCAGCTTTCCACTAATTATTTCCTTATTGAGGCTTTTTTTTTCGACCTGTCGCCTGGCCTAAAACTTAGTTACAAAAATATAGGGCACTTTATGTACTTATATGCGTAGAAGTAGAATAGTGTAATAAATACTGTATTAATTCTATATATAGTTTTTTTTTTTAGATTATAACCTTTTCAAATTTAGTCTTGCAGCTGTAAATATATGATAGGTATATTTTATACTTTATTAATATCTGTTCTCTGGGTAAATAAAGATTACCTTACTGTAAATATTTTGATTTTCAGTGATAAAAAATATTGTTAGCAACTAAATCGCGTAAAACAAATAGATAATAAAACTAATAAATAGAAGAGAATAATTTGTTCTTGGGGTATTATACATAAATGTTTTAACACTTCTATTCTAGAGACAAAATTCGATTTTATTATGGACTAGATTCTGATTAAAGAAATTGGTAGACGACGTATCTTTGATCCAATGACAATAGCTCAAATCTGTCTACCAAAATAGTGTATTCTCGATAGGGTAGACGCCATGTTGACATACTAATATGTATAATAAATGCTCCACATGCTGCTCATTTTGATTCACACACATTTCTATACGTCTTTGCAATGAAGTCTTCCATAATATTGTTGCATATTCAAATTTAGTTAACATAAACATGTTAAATAATGAACACAACATAGTAACATCATTAAATCTATAATAAGTTCTTATGAGGAACCAAACCATTTGTAACTGGAAAGTGAAACTGAAATTATACTGATTAGAAGTTAGCATTGAGTTATATTAAATATTAGTACTAATTTAGAGCCTATAAAAATTATAATTAGTTATTTATAAGTGACAATACATATACAGGGTGGGGCAATATTGCGTCGGACCTCGATATCTCGAGTTCTACGATAGCTAGAAATTTTTTAAAAAATTGCAAGTAAACTAAATAAAAAAGTCTATAATTGGAAATTATTTTCGAACATACAGGGCGAGCCAAGACGAAATTACAGAACCAAGTGCATTTTTTTTAAATTGAATGCTATGTATATCAGTACATTTTTTGAAGCTTCTTTCTAGGCTCTATTCATTCCTATATTAGCATTGAATATCTCCCAATCACTTGGATGTAATGAATTTTTTTGTTGAAATAATGCAATCTGCAGATGGGTATTTAACAAATCACCACAGTCACAATTGTGGGTTTTAAGAAAAACTTATGTGAATACCAGTTACGAGACATCTAATTAATGTTTCTGAATCATTTTCATTTCCTAAAAATATACAGGGTGGCCAAAAATTATTTTTCAATTAAATTGAATTTTCTCAATATTTTCAAACGGAACACCCTGTATATTTTTTGACGATGTGATGTAAAAATGAAAAACGAACATTTTTCGTAAGTACTTCCCTAAATAATCACAAAATTGAAAAATAAACTTAAAAAAGACGTTTCTTCAAATAACAGTAGAAAAAATTGTAATAAATGTTCTACATGTTGCCCATTTTGATTGACACACATCTCTATGCGCTTTTGAAATGAGGTTCCCACTGTTCGTAAAACTGCCGGTGTGATAAATATAAAGGCAGTTATTATTCTTTCCTTCATATTTTGTACTGTTGTTGGTGTATCTCTGTAAGCAATTTCCTTCACGTATCCCCATAAAAAGAAATCCATTTTTGTAAGATCTGGGGATCTAGTAGGTCATTTAGTGGGTCCATTTCTTCCAATCCATTGATTAGGGTAGGAATTATTTAACTGGTCTCTAACTCAATTTAAATAATGTGGTGGAGCACTATTTTGCTGAAACCACATCCTATTTCGAGATTTGCCAATAATTGTGGCAGATAGTTTTCCAAAAAATGAAGATAAATAGCTCCAGTCAATGTACCATCAAAAAAATGTGGTAATTCCTCCCCAAACGTTTATAGACCATCTGTGTTGGTTATCAACTTGCATAAAAAAGTGAGGACTTTCCGAAGCATAATAATGGAAATTATGCCTATTAACAAATCCATTTTTATGAAAAGTTGCCTCATCACTGAATAAAACAGTATTAAAGACGTTGACATCATGTTGCATTTCACCTCTGGCCCAATTACAAAATTGTAGGCGCTTTTGAAAGTCGTCATCACATAATTCCTGATGTTGAATATGATATGCGTGCAACTTATTTGTTTTTAAGATTCGATCCACAGAAATTCCTACTAATGAGCTCATTTCTCTTTGAATAACATGGGGATTCTCAACCGTTGCCAGCACCACAGCAAACTCATTTTCTTCGTTCACAACACGTTTTATTCTTTCACTTTTTTTATATTCGACATTTCCAGTTTCCAGAAGTCTATCGAGAAGGTTTGGAAGCTGCTAACATCAGGATCCTTCTTTCAGGATAACGTTGGCAAGTAAACAATTTCTATCTGACTCGCCCAAAACAAAAGTTATGTCTACAAGTTCCGCTTTATTAAAATTCATATTGTAAAATTCCAAATATTTTAAATTCAATACAAATTGTAACGACCGATAAGTATGATAAATGCTCCTTTGCACGCGACAATTCATACCAAACTGAGGTTTTATTGCTTGTCGAATAACGAAAACAGCAAAAAAATGTGCAAAAAAACATTACCGTAAAGGACCGGTTAAATACAATTTACTCATTTCAATGGATTGGAAGAAATGGTCCCACTAAAAGGCCTCATTTCAAAATTGCATAAAGACGTGTGTCAATCAAAATGGGCAACACGTCGAACACCTATTATAAATTTTTCTAATGAATTATATGAGGGAACCTCTTTTTTTTCTTTTTTTAAGTTTATTCTTGAATTTGACACTTATTTATTCATAAAACGAAAATGGTTGCTATTAGCCATAGGGAAGTACTAACAAAAATGTTCCTTTTTCATTTCTATGTCACATCCTCGAAAAATATACAGGGCGTTCCATTTGAAAAAATTGAGAAAATTCAATTCTTAATTGAAAAATAAACACTTATTTATTTATAAAACGAAAACAGTTGCAATTAGCCATAAGGAAGTCCTTACAAAAAATGTTCGTTTATCATTTTCACATTACATCGTCGAAAAAGTATACAGGGTGTTCCATTTGAAAAAATTAAGAAAATAGCATTCCATTTAAAAAAAGGCACTTGGTCTTGTAATTTCGTCTTGGCTCGCCCTGTATATTCGAAAATAATTTCCAGTTACGTTGAGTGTGTATGTATTTATGTACCATGGTTCTTGTTAGTCACAAACGAATCCCATGTTTACATTTTCTACCATTAATTAATTTGGAACAAATCGTGCATTTTTTACTTTTAGCCGATTCAGCTTATTGCACTTGCTTACTACATGATGTTCATGTGTCGAAGTGCGATAAAATAAAATTTTACTAAGCTTGTGTTTTGTTTATACTTATTTCCTCATACGCAGTCCGTGCAGTTGCATTATGCGTTGTAATTTATGTTTTCGCGGTTATGCTTTGTGCCGACTGTCGTGGAGGTCATCTGTAGAACTCCTGGATAGATCAGTACCTTTTATTCATCGTTGACGTTGAATGTACGTTAATTAAACAATGGTTGCGATATTAGATGACAGGACGTAGAAATATTATTTTTCCGATTTGTCTTGCAATTAACAAGCAAAGATAATTATTATGAACCATTTTTTAATATGATATTTATTGGATTATATCTATTTGCTATAGCTATGCTATAATAATTTATACATATTGGTATGTGCGTACTTATATATTTTTTTGAGTAAGAACCGGTTTTGAATTAGTTTTTACTGCTTTTTTAAATTAATAGCAATCAAAAGTATCAGAAATTGTTTGACATTGTGCAATTACTCCAAAGTCAAATTATTATACACTGGTTTTTCGAAAATTTTAGAAAATCGTGTAATAATTAAAACTTTTTGTAGCGAACATAGCATATAAGTTTCTAACGCTTTTTTATGATTAAATTAAAATTATCAATATTTAAATTTTCTTCTGTTACATACAATATTTTGAAATTCAAGTTTTTCGTTGGCTTTTAAAATAGTATATGAAAGTTCTGGCTTCCAATTGTTCCATCGTCCCACAATTTGTTTTGAATCAGTTTTTTTTTGTTTTATCTTCTGGAATATTAATAAACAAACTAACTACACTAACACATCAATCGTATCAACCACGCAATTAATGTTGATTAAGCTGAACAATTTTGAATTTGCGGAATCTCTTACAACATCTATTAGGTCCTACTTAGTTAACAGAATTTATTATAATAGGTTTGAATCTTAAGTAGTTCATTCCTACTCTGGAGTACCCCAAGGCTTAACTCTTGACCCCTTACTATTCTTGCACTTCGTTAATGACTTGGTGCAGATTATTGATTGATAAAGTGGTGTTTGCTTATGTTGATGATTTCAGAATTTACCATGCTGTAGTAAATGTTGATGATTGCTTATTTATTCAAAAGCAGCTGAATAGATCGAAGCTTGGTGTGACGAGAATAGTTTCCAATTAAACACTCAAAAATGTAGATGCTTAACTTTTGCGCTAAAGAAGCAGTAAACTGTCAAAATAACATCTTTACAATATAAAATCACAGGGGTATGTCCCTATAAAGTTTATTCTCAGCACCTGTTGTTAAACTCCTTAAATTTTCAATTACTGGGTTATATTCAGTAACTGTAAGCGAAATATCATTTTGAGTTTCGGAATTTTCTATCAGAGTTTTAACCACTTTTACTTACCTACGACTAGAACTAACATATTACTAGCGTCATCTTTATATAACTATGTGCATGTGCAGTATTGTGCATGATGTTGGCATGATCTGTGATATATATTATAAGAGCTTAAATGAGTCAGAAAACTGGTTTTAATTTAGATATTATTTGGATATAATAATAATAATAATACCTTTATTGCCCAACAGGTAACACCCAATAACAGGACAATTTTTTAACAATGTTTCACAAAAGAAATTCCTAATATAATAAATAACATTACATTAAATTACAAGAAAAAATACAAAAACAAAAAATACTTATCTGGACAAGTGCATTTGAATAATAACAATAATAAACCACAGAAGAATGTATTAAAGAAATAAAAAGATAGGAAATTAATAAATATTTAAAAAGGAAACAGATAGAATACAGTACTAATTACAGTGCACAATTTAGAATTCAATAATGTTTGGTTGAGGTTAAGGTTAAAGATTATTTACAGCCGTATGTAAGATTACTTTTTTTTGAACAATTATTAATGTCACATAAATGACAGATTTGGTTGAAATTATTACACATCGTATATATGGGCGATTTCAAAAGGATATTACTCCTGGCATGAGGACAGTAATATGTGTAATTCTGCCTAGCGGGATAATTTGATACATTAAAGCATAACTGAGCCAATAAATCAGGACAGTCAATATTGTTATTTAGTAAATTGTGCAAAAAAGAAATAGAACTGCACTTTCTTCTTAATTCCAAGCTGTTCATTTCAAACCTAAATAAAAGTGTGCTTTGTTCAATACCTCTTTCAGGGTAAATTGCATCAATTTTAAATGCTAAAAATTGAAGAAACTTTCTCTGCACATTTTCTAAAGCCAATTTATGATTTATGTAATAGGGTTACCAGATAAGTGAACCATACTCAAGTTTAGACCTCACATAGGAAAAGTAAAGGATTTCTAGAGATTTAATGCTGGTAAACATTTTGCAGTTCCTGATTATGAAGCAAATCATTTTAGTAGCTTCATTCACCTTTAAATGAATGTGATCAATGAATGATAATCTAGAATCAAATATGACTCCAAGATCTTTCGTAGAATTGGATCTAGATAATGACATTCCATTGATATAGTAAAGATTTTCAATACTGGAGAGCTTTTTAGTAAATGTGACAACTTTACATTTAGAGGCGTTAAGATGTAAACCATTAGTCATACACCAGTTTTGAACCTGATTAATATCATTTTGCAGCAAAACACAATCTTTCTGACAGGTTATTTTGTTATATTTCTTAAGATCATCAGCAAATAATAGCCTACTACTATTGTCAATAATTCAGGTAAAATCATCAATTAAAAGTAGAAATATAAGAGGTCCCAATTAGAGCCCTGGGGAACCCCTGATGTAGCTATAAACGGCTCAGAGTTATAACCATTATAAGAAACAAATTGTTCACGGTTGGTAAGGTATGATTGCATAAATGATAGTAATGAAGAACTTAAGCCCCAGTTGCCTAATTTAGTAAATAAGATACTGTGATCAATCCGATCGAAGGTTTTAGAGAAGTCCGTATAGATCACATCAATCTGTCCAGACTCATCAATAGCATAAGATACAAACTGAGTAATAATAGCCAAATTGGTAACTGTTGAACGGTGGGACACAAAACCATGTTGGTATAGTGATATTCTCTTACTGACTGGCATGTAGATGCGATCGTATGGGATAATCTCAAAGACCTTTGCAAAGTTCGATAGAATTGCAATCGCTCTATAATTACTAATGATAGACGAGTCACCGGTTTTAAAGACTGGACAAATAAAGGTTTGACTAGTACATTGCTACAGTCCTTAACAAGAAAAGAGGGTATTAGTCAAGGCCTGGGGTCATCTTGTTTTTTAGTTTAGCAATTGCATTTTGGATTTCTATCTCAGTTATGTAATCGATTGTAATAGAACAGTTATTTAGTATGTTTACGATAGAATCAGCAATATTGGGATTATCATTTTTAGGCAAATAAACACTTTGAAAGAAAAGGCCAAAAGCATTTACAATATTCTGAGGACAATCATAGTGGTTTCCTTCAAACTCCATTTTTCTTGGTATTCCAGAAGAGGTTCTTTTTGTATGAATGTATGACCAGAAATTACAAGGGTCAGAATTAATTGAGGATTGAACATTATCCAGATAAGTTTTGTAAGCCAATTCAGACTGTACTTTTATAAGTGCCCTTAGTCGTTTAAGCTCCTGCAAATGATATGGATATGATTTAGATGAATATAAAATTATGTATTTTATAATAATACTTTATTAATAGTATAAATAAACACTTTGCAAAATGTTTACAAAAATACGAAATACACATATGTAAAAAATACAAAATATTAGACAGGTTATTATTAATAATTTTATTTTTCATTGCAGTTTTAAACGTCTCTAAGCTAGGTATAGTTCAAGTAGGAATAAACTGAGACAGAAAAAATGTAACAAAAACTTTACGACCTCATTAAAATACAATTACTCTTTGTGCTACCTCGACCGCAAAGCATCTCGCTCGTTTTTAATGCGCGGCGAGTCGTTTGATCGTTTGATGTTAGGCATGCCGCCGGTGGCCCGCGACTATAATAATGATGTAAAGTTTTTGTTTCGTGTTTTTTTTTGTCTCAGGAAGTCCTTACTTGGACTATAAATCTCTCACATTTTTTTATATATTATGTTCTTTAATTCCGTTAATTAATAACGACTTTTGCTCTTTTGTGGCTTTTCTGTGATCTATATAGGTATTATTTTTCCTTCTCAACATCTTTTATAAATTTAATTAATGTACACAAATAACTTGGGAACTTTATTGTATACAACTATTATTAATTTCTTTTTTACTTTCCTATATATAGGTACTTGGTATACAGATTGAGGCAATAGTGCGTCGGACCTCGATATCTCGAGTTCTACGATAGCTAGAAATTTTTTAAAAAATTGCAAGTAAACTAGATAAAAAATGTCTATAACTGGAAATTATTTTCGAACATGCCAAGCCGAAATTAAAGGACCAAGTGCCTTCAGTACATTTTTTGAAGCCTCTTTCTAGGCTCTATTCATTCCTGTATTAGCATTGAATATCTCTCAACCACTTGGATGTAATTTTTTTGTTGAAATAACGCAATCTGCAGATGGATATTAAAAAAAATCACCACAGTCACAATTATGGGTTTTAAGAAAAACTTATGTGAATACCAGTTACGAGGCATCTAATTAATGTTTTTGAATCATTTTCATTTCCTAAAAATGTACAAGGTGGCCAAAAATTATTATTCAATTAAGAACATTTTAAATTGAATTTTCTCATTTTTTCAAATGGAACACCCTGTATATTTATCGACGATGTGGTGCAGAAATGAAAAACGAACATTGGATGAAATAAAAATTTATTGCGAGAACGATGCCATGCTAGTTCATCAGATTTAAAATAATTTGAAATTATAATTTTAACATTCGTAAATGGAAAGTTTGTCCACTTGTCAGGGACCGATCTTTTTTATTTTGTGCTATATATAATTGGATTCTTCTTAATTTGTTGGGCAATGCATTTTTTGTATTTCCATATAACGGAAAATCATTATTTTTCTGACCTTGATCGCTATAACAGTTTAACAGCTGCATCAACAAGGTCCAGTGCTAGTGAGTGTTTTCTATTTATCCCGTTTTGGCGTACTTACGTATTTTCAAACTGGAATAAATTGAATGTATCCAATATATCCAAAAGTAGAATGATGCAGACAATAGCACTCCCTACCAAGAGTACGAAAAAAATATATTGGTTGTGTAATTCATCTCAAGATATCGACTATGACAATGTTGTTTTAGGAAAGGGTCAATATCCATTGTGAACCTATAAAAAGCTGGCCTGAATTTCACTTGTGTAGTGCCAAGAATAACCTCGCCGCTTTGTATCCTATCGCTGATCGCTTTTGCTGTCTTCACCTTTAATAAGTGTTTATATTTTCCGTTCCCCAAGGCTGAGTAACCTTCGAGTTGGATGTTACGCGAAATTCGCAAAAAATGAAACTGCATCGGCAACAATTTAGTTCTATTATTATTTATATCTGAAGTACTGTTTGCCAAGAAACTGAGCACGCTCAAGTATTCATCCATAGCCATAGCAACAACCTTGAATCCGCGATGTTACGTTATGTTTGCACCTGTTTAAAAATCACCGAGTACAGTTGCTAGGTACAATGGTCACTGCCTTGATGAACAATTCCGAAAGAGCAACGAGATACGTTCCGCTACGTCTAGCAGTTGTCTGGATTTAAAATCGCGCGGACATGAGTGAAATATTAATTCGGCGGCGAGTTGCAGTACGTCACTCTTGGTATTTATCCTCGAACATTTTTATGCGTGCAGTTCACTTATGTTTGAGGCCGGCGCCTCCTACATCCTACATAGCCGATGTATTTTTAAATTTTAGGAATCGCCGATCACGGTCATACGGAACCGTATCTAAAATAGTGCAACATGAAATCACTTGATGTTTGTTGTAATAACAGTCAAAGCTGAGATATTTATTCTCAGAAATTGGTCGGCGTCGATCATTATCATTACTTGTAATGCAAGTGGGTATCTAATGATATCGGTATTTATATCACACTTGTAAACATCCAGGTAAACAAGTTATAAATGTTTTAACCGCTTTTCAGATCAATTGAATTACCCTCTTAAGTCTAGACTTGTGCGAGTGAAGGAGACGGAGCCCTACAGTATACAGTGGTATCCGAATCACTTCTTGGGTAATTTGTAATTGAAAATTACTTTCAGTAGATGGGGCTCGAACCCACTTCGCTAGGTATGCTCAGAGAGAGCTAGATGCGATAACCACTGTGCTACCTAACTTACTAAATTAGTTCTTAACTTAATTTTAGAGTTCTAAAATTTCCGGAAAAATTAGTTGCAAAAAACGGCTTTTTTCCCGGAAAAGAACGGAAAACTGGGAAATTACTTTTTTGCGTTTCTACACTTTCTACCACATTATACAGAATGATTAGTGGTGATATTTTGTAAAAAACGAAATGCTGTGCACCGCGGTGCAATAATTATTAAAAAGATCTTTTAAGTAACGTTTACAACGTATAAGTTCCTAGAATTTAACTGAAGAAATTATATCTGCTATAGATTTTATTACCGAAAAGACAAATTGGTTAAAAACTGGACACACCGAAACTTATAGCGAACTTAGCACACTACCAAACAAAAACTGGCTTTTTTAGTAGAAACTCAATATGTTAGAGCTCAAAATACACACATCCTGTAGTATGGTGGGCAGGACTCTGTACAACTCAACCTTTGAGTTCGCTCTCCGCCAGAATTCTAAATGGAATACCCTCTTCAGCGGCTCGTGAAAGAAACTAGTCTGTACATGGCTATGTCCAAACCCCAATAATAAATAGATTATCTGAACAAAGGGTATTTTACAGTATTACTTAGTATTTCGACATAATTTGAATTTCGTTAGATCAATTTCAGGTAGAAAAATGAGTTGCAGTGCAATGTAACCTAAAATTCTATGAAATAGGTGAAACTACAGAAGATTATTATGAGCACTCTCCTAGACTTATAAAAGGCGAAGACGGAGATGAAGAGGAAGAAGTTATTCAAGAGGGTTATCAGGACGAGGAAGAAGAGTTGATCTCTTCGGGGGAAGAAAATGAAAGTAATAAGGAGAAGGATGACTTACCACTTAGTGTTATTGCTTTTTCAGTCAACAAAAAAAAGAAAAATTAGGCTTATTATTTTTTTTATTAGTGCAGGAGCTTATTTTAGAAAATAAACCATTTGAATACATTTTTTACTGCTTAGTGCATTGTATGTAAAATTGTATAAAATTACTGAATTTTTCTCGAAATAGCCAATTTTTTCTAACGTGATTCAGAATTGATTTCATTATGTAAACTAGCAAACTTAAGATAAGGACCTATTATATTCTAATTATTTGAAATATTCGAAATTTATTTTCTTATTTATTATAGGTTTTTGATAAATAAATATTGTTCTACGGATTTTAAAAATATGACGATTGCTGAATCTGAATATATGCTTGTATTTCAAAAACACCCTGTATATATTTTTTACTGACAAATTGTAAAAAATCCTGTAAGTACTATCATTTCTATTTAATAAACATTTTATGGTTCTTTCAATTCTTCCTCATAATTTTAAAGTAAAGATTCTTGATTATCTGAAATCATGAAAATTGCCAAGGTTTGACAGGCTACATTCCAAAAACTGTTCACTTTTGGAAGTTGTATCTATTGAGACTTATTCTTTAGGTCGGTCTACAACATTTAGAAACAAAATTCACAATTCACCCGAAGCTTCTTATCGAACGGGATTCTTTGAATAGGGGGGATTTTAAATTACTATAATTTAAAAAATTTAAATTACTATAATTTAAAATTATTCTGTATATACACTATGATCCATTCAAATGGAAACCTCTCTGTAAAAAATGTATTTATAATCCTATGTTAACGCTTTTTTTTTAATGATAAACCATCGAAAACTCCACTTTATGACAAAAATTTAGAGATAAATTTCAATTTTCAAAGCCGTCTATGATTTATTTTTAATGTCGAAAATGAACAAATTTGATTAGCGATTTTTTTATTGAAATTTTAACTACACCACTGGATTCAGTAACCTCTCAAATGGGCAAATCCCAAGTTTCATAAAAAAATATTGAAAAATGACAGAGCTATGACAAAATTAATGTAGGCAGTTGTGCGACCCATTTTGAATGGAAACACCCCTGTAAAAAATGTGTCTATTATCTGATTTTGACGGGACTTTTTTTAAAAGATACACCATCAAAAACTCCACTTTATGACAAAAATTTAGAGATAAATTTCAATTTTCAAGGCTTTCTATGATTTATTTTCAATGTCGAAAATGAACAAATTTGATTAGCGATTTTTTTATTGAAATTTTAACTACACCACAGTAACCTCTCAAATGGGTAAATCCCAAATTCCATGAAAAAAATATTGGAAAATGACAGATTTATGACAAAATCAATATAGGCTCATAGTAACTTTTACTTGATTTTTTCTAAAAATCGAAGTAGCCCATGAAAAATAAACAAAAGAAAGATAAATTAAGTGAATAGTTTTAATAAATATTACATTTTTATTGAGTAATGGCAGATAATAATAGGGTGCCATGGAAAACAAATTTTATAGTCAAACGTCAAATCTTTAAAATTCGCATATTCTCATATTCATTGTTACTGAATTATAAAATTAATCGATGGTTATTATCAAGTATTAGTTTATTAGTTTGTAGTTAATTATGGATAATCTAAATGTACAGGAAAAAAATGAACTTGTGCGCCTTAGAGGAGATAATGACAGAACTTTGAAAGAGGTATGCGAGATATTCAACAACAGGCATCCGAATAGGCCCAACATTACTAAAAGTACTGTTTATAAAATAAACAAAATTTTTAATGAGTGTGGCGCTGTGACACGGCGTATTATAGGAACAGATAATATACAAAGAAGAACCAGGTACGAGCAGACAGTTTTAAGTTATTTTAACAATCCAAACGCCAGTGTAAGAGTAGCTAGCTTAGGTTTGAATTTACCTAGAGAAAATATTCGCCGATGCCTTAAGAAGAATTTGGTAAAACCATTCAAACCCAAATTTTTACACACGTTGGAACCTGGTGATGATAACAGACAGATGGAGTTTTCCTTGTGGGCTCAAGGAGAGTATCTTAATAACAGTAATTTTAATAAAAATATTTTATTCAGCGATGAAGCAACTTTTACAACAAACGGGGTAGTATCGTTACAAAATTCTAGGTTTTGGGCTATAGAAAACCCACAGTTTGTCATTAATTGTAAAAGACAATATTCCCAAAAAGTTCACCTCGATCCCCGGACTTAACACCGATGGACTTCTTTTTATGGGGTTTAATAAAATCTAAAATTTACAGGTCACGCCCGAGTAATAGAGAAGATTTGTGTGCAAGAATAAGACAAGCTTGTGCAGAAGTTACCCGGCAACAATTACAGAATGTCGTAAAAAATATTAAAAAACGATTCGACAAGTGCATCGAAATAAACGGTGGCCTTGTAGTGGCTACAAAAATTTAAGAAGTTTTAGTGTGTTATTTTTTTATTTAATAGGTATCTAATTATTATTACTTTTAATTGTTCATACTTATGTTTTTAAGTCCAATATGATTAAGTTTGTTTAAATGACAATATTTATTAAAACTATTCACTTAATTTATCTTTCTTTTGTTTATTTTTCATGGGCTACTTCGATTTTTAGAAAAAATCAAGTAAAAGTTACTATGAGCCTACATTAATTTTGTCATAAATCTGTCATTTTTCAATATTCTTTCATGAATCTTGGGATTTATCCATTTAAGAGGTTACTGAATCCAGTGGTGTAGTTAAAATTTCAATAAAAAAATCATTAATCAAATTTGTCCATTTTCGACATTAAAAATAAATCATAGAAGACTTTGAAAATTGAAATTTATCTTAAAATTTTTGTCATAAAGTGGAGTTTTCGATGGTTTATCATTGAAAAAAAAAGCGTTAACATAGGATTAAAAATAAATTTTTTACAGAGAGGTTTCCATTTGAATTGGGTCACACTGTATACAGTGTTATAAAAAAAGTTTTGAAAACTACTCTAGATAAATTTTTTGATTCGAAAAACCAAGTATCATTTGCTGTTATCGCTACTAAGAAAATTTTCATCAATTCTGTTTTGGTTGGTTCCATTATTCAATTTCTTAGAATTTTCATTCCTAATCTAAATCAAATTAGAGTATCATTATCTACGATGTCATAGTACGGAGAAATGGTAGATAGGCATTAAAATGAAATAAAAATCCAGTTAACAAGATTGAGGAATCTAATTTACCTTCGGTAGTTGCTATGCTGCGAGATGTCGGATAAAAGATTACCAATAGAAAGAAGTCTGGGGCGTCGTGATTTAATTACCGTTTCTTTGCACTGTAGTAGTATTTAAGAAAAGAAGAAATGAGCCTACTGCCTGAACTCGATCGTTATTTTATTTATGTATGCAAAATGCCCAGAAAATTGTATGGTATTTAATAAAATAAAAAATAAGACAGCTATTTCGTTTTAAACTACCTTTTTGGCGGCTATCTAAGGCGAATATTGAGTTATGAAAAGGATGATAGCTGCCACAAAGGCCCGTTAAGTTAGTGAAAAAAATTTATATAATATCTGGAAGTAGCTAGCTATTCTTTAGAAAAATGTTTGTGAAGTTGAAAAAAATTAAGACGAGCACTTAGCCAGAGCTTTTAAACAAATATAATCAGTATCAGTTTAAAAACGATGTCAGAGGATAGAAATAGTCGGCCGGTTAACAGGAGAAGCCATCAATGCTATAGAAGGCGCCTTTGATAAAATTAGCCTATTGCCAGCCATTTTTTAACATGAAAAAATACATACAAGGTGTTCGCTATAGCCATTATCATTTATTGTGCCAAAAATTTTCCCTTCGAACATGTTGACGAGTTCTTCATCTTTTTTAAATGCAGGCACAACAAGGGTTCTGTTTTTCCTTATCTTTGTGGTTTTTTGATATTCTCCTTTTTCTAAAGTATTTGGTGAGGCCAAAGCAGGCGCGGATCCAGGGGTTATGGGGGCCATGACCCCCCCTAGATCGCAAACAAATAAAAAAAAAAACAACATTAAAATGACCAATTTTTCCGGGGCGCCCGGCGTCGTTTTAAACGACTAATCGGTTATCCTAAAATTAACTCTACCTAGACTTACCAACAAAATGAGAAATCGTCCCAACCTTAACTTATCCTCAAATTCACCTGAAGACTTTTACAGAATTTCCCTATTTATCCCACTACTGGATTGTGTTATAAATGATCTGGAAAGAATATTTCCAGTGGAAACACTCAATCTATTTAACTTAAATATTTGTTTGCCAACAAATGCGATGAAAGCAACTGAAACAGAAATTATGACAGCAGGGAAGATGCTGACAGATGTACGCAGTTATTTAAAAAAAAAAAGATCCAAAAATTATTTTGGACAAAAAAGGAGAATTTGATATTTGGAAGTTGAAATGGAGCGCTTACTCAAATTCCGTAAATAAAGACTTACCTGCTAACACGACCGTTTGGAAACTTTACAACTGTGCGATAAAACCATATTCCGCGTAGTAAAAAAAAATTATTCTACAATAAGTTGTGGAATGGCCCATACTCCACACGAGCGAAAAGTTTGACTATACTTTATCTAACAAGATTTTAGAAATCATACAAAAAAGTTGCGTATTTATACATAAATTCATTCATTGGAGCTAGATTCCGAGGTACAAACCTAACGGCATTCCACTCACCGGAACTAATACCGTACCATTTGTACGGGAAAAAACGGACGCAGAAGTCTCTGATCAGGCGAGAAACCTTTTGTATTCAATGTTTTGCCGGAGGTGCCGGTTGGATAGTATATTTACTCCCCGCGCCCCCTACGTACGGATATTTGCCTAAGTAACGGTGGAATACTGTATTGTCATCCTATCTTACTTACTTACCTAACTGCAAAACTTCATCAATTGATTATGTCAGGAAGTGTGTTAAATAAACGATGCAAGATTTGAACACAAACATGAAAACTACATTGTGAGCTAAAGAAAAGCAAGTAAAAATTGGTCCAAGTAATCCTGATCAAATGGCGAAATATTTTATGACAATGGATCACGGACTTAATCACGTGCATTGAATAAACTCAACTACGTAAGATACACTGTATATAAACAATTATTTTGACACAATCCCATTTTTAAAATCATGAAGAACGCGATACAGCTATGAAAATAATGCTGTGGTGCAGTCCTGTATAAACAAATTGTCAATAATTTTATTTTCTGTGTGGGAGAGACCTACTACGGTTATTATTAATATTTAAAGGGATCAACAAAGAAATCTGCAGATAAAGCGGATGGCCGCATTGTCTCGGTGACTGCTGCACTTGCATACTCGGCGTTCCTCTGCGGTTCTTAACCTTTCTTCGGGGGCCGTCTGACCAACTCGTCTGCCGATTCTCAGACAGCGTACCTGTTGCTATTTATTCATACGCACTTCCTAGTTCTCTGCTGATGCCACCCATTCAAAGGAACCAGGAGGTCGTGGCAGTCATAGTGGTTCGTGAAATTTGTGATAGAAATGGGAAGGATCAAAGAAACAAGAGAATCAGATTGTCAGTGGTAACGGTTCTTGCTCTTGTTCTTGGTATATTAGCGATATTTATTCTTGTATTACCATTCGGTGGTTAAGGAACTGATTATGATCAATATATATGTTCAGAAAGTTACTCTTTCTGAGTATGAAAAACAAGCGAATGTCTAAATAAATTCAATGACATCTGGCATTATTACACTTTACACTAAGCTTGCAAACTCTGCGGGATATAATTTTAAAAATGTAAGTTGTTTGTAAACAGCGCAGTTTATAAACAACGTTGCTGTCAGTTTTAATCTGTTGTATAGAAGTTATTTTTAGAATGGCTGGAGTCTGTCGAGGGGACATAGTAAGACATATCTATACCATTTTTTTTTCATTAGCTGATTAACAGAGGCCCCAGAAGAGATCCACGTGATGCTCCGAAAGCAACAGACATAGGCAGTTGACATTAGAGTCTAAAGTTATGCTGTGTTCGATTTGCAAAATTTTTATTGGAATTCAAGTAGTCTAGTACCTTTTGACTAGACGGATGTCACGTCACCGCGCCTAGCGGAGAGAAGCCAAATCTCCAAAGGTTCGCGACTTGGGGATATGTGGCCCGCGAAACACAAATGTGTATTGCGGGTCGCATATGCATTAAACCTATAACAGCTTTACAAAATATCGACAGAGGCTTAGCATGTTATAAGATTGTGTCAATTTTATATTTAAAGCTGCTGTAAAAATGTTTTGAAAGTGTTCCTGACAGTAATGTTGTCTAATAAAAGTGTCGGAAACATATTTACAGCTTTTACAAAGTAACAAATGACCAATTCTGAAGTGCGCTTTCTTATATACTCAGCCCTAAAGCTATTATACGAATACTTAAGTATTTTCTTCCTCTTCCTAAAACACTTATGGGGATTTTTTCTCGAGACTCTCCTACCTCCTACCTTGACTAATTTAATAAGTTTCATATTTTTGGCTTGTTATAATTTTAACCCTGTATAACTGACCCTTTATAAAGAATTCAATAATAATGTTTTTACTGTGAGTTTCTCCATTGAGCGAATTCATTCATGTAAGGCGTTTCAGAATTTTGTCTTAATCTGATTTTTAATCCAGTATGCCGTTAAAGTGAATCATAAATATTGGTAAAATTAATTAGAAAATAATGAAAGATTTACACGACTTGAAGATCTTTTTTTTTCACATGCACTAACGCCACTTTAATTTATAAGAGATAGCTGTAAAACTAGAGCACCTACTACCACTGAAGTGAATGTAACCTATTTACTTCCAACACATTAAGATTGCTAATATTATACCTGGGATTATGTAATATAGAGGGATTGTTGGCACCACGGCAAGATTTCAAGAATCCGGTAGACGATATTTAGAAAATACATTCAACCGAGTGCTATTAATAATTACTATTTTAACTCCGAGGCGCTTATTTATTATCATCACCTCACCTACTTAGTTTAGTAGACGAAATGCAGTGCCGGTTTCTCAGAAGGGGAAGCTCTTGGAGTCCGTGTACACACTGGCAAAATGATTATTTCGATATATTTAAACACTACCCGCAACTGCAGTAACGTTCGAGTTGCAATAAATTACTGATACAAACTAAGTAAAGTGTTTTAATATCTCATCATGATTAACTATCACAGGGTACCCAGAAATTTTCAATTGTCAAATATCCTGACTTTTCCAGGCTTTCCAGGATTATTTCAAATAAAATAAAGATCTTTTTCTAAATATTGCATTCGTAAGATTATAAATAAATTACAATTTTAACATCACACTAAACTGAGAATGTCATCAATTTGTATTAAATTTGTTCACATATTCTAAAAAACTGGGCGTTTTTAGCTAAAAATGCCAAGATTGTTGCTTAATGCATATGCGACCCGCAACACACATTTGTGTTTCGCGGGCCACATTTCGCTAACAACCGCGAGCCGTTGGAAATTTGGCTTTTCTCCGTTAGGAGCGATCGCGTGCTTCCAGCTGGTGGAAACGAAAGGAAGAAGGTGTTGTACGCTGCCGTAAATTTTTAAAAACTTAATTATTTAACGCATCTTAGTGGATTTTGGATTATAGGCAACGATAAAATTTCCTCCGTTTTAGGTTGTTTCGGTTTAGCAGAGTATTTTGTTATTACGGAGGGAGTTTAATCCGCATTTGTGCGGGATTTATGTGTATAGGTAAGTAACCTTATGATCGCCATCTTTTCTGGTCGATGTACAAGAAACATCATTTAAAAAACTGCAGTCTCAAAGTTATAGAAATTGTTTCCTAGTTTATTACCAGGTAGTATTAATGTAAGATTATTCATTGTGTGTAATAACTGAAATTAGACGCTACGATCTGAAGCAATATTCCCGGAATGATAATTAATAAAAAAACTTACTAAAAATAAAACTATTACGTAATTTTTAATTAAGCAAATAGTTTTGAAACGAATAATGAATGAATGAAAGTTTGTAGCAATGCGATAGTTTTCTTTATAACCAAATTTATGCCGAGCATAAATTTATAATAATTCTCCCATGAAATTTAAATTTCGTGTACAGAATTAGGCTGACCTAATATTTTTGTACTAGATACAGTAATTGTTTCTGGTTGCTAATAACGGTCTATTACAATCGTTATCACAAGTATAACGATATTTTTAATTTAAATATCTAATGATTTATTTACCATATTCGTGTTAATATAAATTGGGATAGCGATTAGCGTTAATTAAACCGTTTATACGTAAAGTAAAATTACTCAGTGTATATGGCCACTAGCTGCTACAAATTTCACAATTTAGTAGTAGCTTCAATGCAATCCTGATCTAAACAATTAATGTAATTTTTTTGTGTTAATGTCACAACAATTTGTTAATAATACTTTGCTAGAACTAACAATTGACCAACGAAAACGGCAATCGAGGAAATCGTCTATATGGATGGTTGATAATGAATAATTTAACCGTAGATACATATATACACATTTTGTGGTGTTTTATAAAAAAAAATGTTATACATGTCTGGTCGATAGCCGAGTGGGTTAAGGCGCGAGGTGGCAATCGCGATTAATCACACGGACATCGCACCACCGGGTTCGAATCCTAGCACTGGCACTGTCGGAGGAAATGGTTGTATGTCCGCGTTTTTTCAATGTGTAGCCCCCTTCCGCACAAGCCCTGGCTTCTGAAATTGGGGGTTATCTAATTTCTGTGGTGGTGTTTATTTATTTAATGTCAACCAAAGTTGTCATACAGTCAATTTTGTATTTTGCTGAACTAATCAGATATTTTTTTATATTGTTCCTATCTGACCTTGTCACAGAATCTGTCTAAATTTATCCAAAGTCATCATGCTTACAGTCGCAGATTTTTCGCCATACCATGTGCATAGTGCATGTGACCGCCTTGCCTGAACGTATGAATATAATATTCTAATCCGTTGAGATTCAAGCAATTTCAAGTTCTATAACGAGTGCCCGAAATTTTCTATGATACTTACCAAATCCGAATAAAGACAGACAAGCTAAAAAGCCCACGAAGTCGTAAACATTAACTTTTAGTTGAATCTTTTTGGTGTCAGTCGATTGCTTAAAGTAAATCAGTGGATGGTAGTTGGAGACTGCATTGTCCGAGTCGTCCTAATCCTCATCATGTGTGGTATAGACCGACACCCTTGTTAAACATACTTTTGTTAACCTTATATTTATATACTCGAAATTTGTAACTAACAAAAATTGTCTAAAAGACCAAATATACCTGCCTAAAGATCCTATCCTTTTCATTGTGTCTTACTGAGTCCATATTAACAAATTTTCTTTTCAGGTTAATTAGGAAAGTGTTAAAAATTAAGAGTGTTAGCTTTAAATATTAATTTTGTATTTTACGTTTGAATAAGTCACATCGAACCCTTCAGGTGAACATCCTATCATCCATTCAGGAAAAGTAACAAAACGTCCCTCGGATACCTAAAGCATGGATCGATTGTTTACGTTAATGGTATACTCTATTTTAACAGGTTGTGGACCCAGAGCAGTAAGGCTTGTTTAAATTTTTTAACACACTTTTATTAGCTTCACCTGTATGTTTGTAATGGAATCTTTGAACGTGATTCTCATCCACTTCAAAACGTCAGATTATATTAAAACTTTGCACACTTATCAAAGGCCGATGACAATACAATAATTTGACAACTTTTTCCTAATGCCCTTACCAGGATCATCAGGCTGACATAAAATTTAAAAAATCTATTGTCGAGATTTTGCCGGAGGCGCCGCTGTTATTAATAATAGCAGAGAGTTCCATGTAATGGTGATGCATTAGATGAAATGATCAGATTACGAGATAATTCATAAAACAGCGTGATAACCCGTTGTAACATATGATATACCAAACAGTTGAGTTCGGTTTGCTATTAAAGCGTGTTTTTTTAGTTTTTTTAAACTATAATTTTTTTTATATGAATAGTTGCTAACATTCTTCAATCACGCCCTAGTGAAGGTATTGTGTTGGGATTTTAAAGAAATTTTGTGATACATCACAATGAGCTTGGATTTCCGAATCGAATCGTCGCGTCGGTCGGTCGTGTAGTCAATCAAACTTCCATACTTGGAAAGATCCAGATAGAGGCGTTACTTTTAGAAACAATCCCGAAATCGCAGAATGCAGAAAATAACTGCATGTGAGCTGTTGGACAAAGAGAGCAGGTTAGGAAATTTTTCGATATGCTGACAAATTCGAGAAGTAGAAATTAACGACAATTTTTTTTTACAATAATGTTGCCGTATATTCTACCTGACAGCGCTATGAATATTTTAGATATGTGATCGAGCACAGAGATGATTTACCTTCGGTTGAGTTTCAAATGTGTAATTAGGGGACACAAAAGTTCCGAATACTTTATAGTATACTGCTGGGTTTTTTTTTGCGAACAAAACTGGCGTCATCGAGAGATGACTAGAATTATAAAAATTGACTTATTCTCAGAAAACTGAGAAGAGTACTTGCAGAACGTTGAACGATTATGTAAAAAATCTCCGCCGAATAATCTAATTTATTTTTTAATGAAGCAATTAAAACCTCGCTGAAGTTATTTACGTTTTTTTTTCAAAAACATAAATTTTGATGAAATCTAAAAATAAAGAAAGATACAAAATTTTTGTGGCATATTTTTCCTCTCATTTTATTTTGATTTGATGCGTTCTTCAAAATAGAATACTGCATAAAACATTTAATGCAGAATTTATTTGCCTCATAATCTTAATCATCATAATGAGCATGTGAACGTTATTGGGTAAAATTATAGTTATTATTAGAAGTCAACTTTGTACTGTAGTAATAACATTTAGGCATTGACCTACTTTTAGCATTTATCTTTTACGATTTCCATGCAATGCTATATTTATATGTTAAATGAAAATATGTAGAGGTGTATTGTTCCTTTTTCGAAAATTAGTTATTGCGAAAATTCAAAATTGTTTTCATTTATCTTTGTTTTATTAAAACTAGTGTTTCATCAGTATTTAATAATATTGGTAAAAAAAATGTTTCTATTCCGTTCTAATCAGATGTTAAATGCAAGTTTCAGTTTTATTAAACTTATTAGGACAGTTCTTCTGCAAGGAAAATAAATGCTCGTTGGTATATGCAAAGACTGAGATTAATTATTAAAATAATAAATAACATTTCAATTGAATGTCCTGATAGGCTTTTAATTATTTCTCTTTAAGCAGTTTGCTCCATATTACTACCTTACGGACAGAGGTCTCTGTATAGTTAGTCCTCTTAGGTCCGGTTTATCAATACAGGGTTAACTTTTAAACTAGAAGATAAATGTCAAATATGAAACATTAGATGTACATTGTTTTTTTGACATTTATTCTCTAGTTACGAATTAACCATGCTTTGATAAACTTTATTTAAGTAGAGTAGAAAATCTAATTAACTACCAATAGAATGGTAGTTGCCCAGTGGTCTCAGAGATGGCGCTACTGGATTAATAACTAGGGATTTCAAGAAAGCTAAACTGTTGAATTTATATTCCTACTTTTTTTCTTTCAAAAACCTTATTTTAAAAGCGTATGTATGTCTCATACACCACCAACTGCTCTTTATATTAATTCTATTTTAGCAACTTAATTGGGTTGGCAACAACTCTCACCCTTTTAAGTTATGAAATATGAAGAGAAAGTATGTATGAGAAAAAAATAGTTTTCCAAATTAGAAAATTTTAGTTTCGTGTATTTGATGAAGCTCGGCTACTAGTTGACAAAATTATCTTTAATCTACTGTAAAGGTTTATACACTGAAATAGATAGTTTTTAAATTGTTAAATATGTTACTGAATACAGAATTCATGTGTTCTGAAATAATGTTGACTGCCAGTATCCAGCAATTTCGTAAATTGCTAAATATTGTTGATTGATAATCGATACACAATATGTCGGTATAATGTATTCGACTGTATTAGTCAAGTATTAGCACTGTAGCAGCCAGGCCCATAGAAGCTGTTAGGGTGAGGATTATTACTAAAATTTTGATTAAAAATATTTTTTCAAAAATGATTTGTACCACACGTAAATGTGCGGTATGTATTAAATTTGGTTCAGTGCGGTGAGGTCAGGGGACCTTCATTTTCAGTTTTGCATTAGCTATTCCACTAATCGACACAGAGACAATTATACAACAACCATGAGGGTGTCTACCAACCGGGAAAAAGGCGGGAATTCCGAAAAGTAACCGGGAATTCCAAGCGTCGATATTTGCATTTGCGAGATACAGAGTATTTTACTGTATATTCTCACAGATTGTTTTACATTGCTCTGTAATGCAGATACTGACTCTCTGTCCAATTATGAATGCTATAATTTTTTATAAATATTTGCAGATTTTCAATTTTAATTCTTTGTATACATTCTCAGTTTATTGCCGAGGTTTATTGTTAAATTTCGCCCTTTCTAGTATATATAGTTCTTTGAGCACCGATTAAATTCAGATGTACTGCGTGGTACATATAAGCATTCTATATCTCAATTAAATAACCTACAACTCTTTTTTTTAACTGGTTACTTGCATCATTAACTAATATGTATGATATTTCTAATTTAGATGACAGTTTATTCTTATAGTTCTATAATAACCGTTTTTCCATTGAAATGTGGTAGATTGTTTATAGTACTATTCGCCCAGCGAAACAATAAGGATTAAGAGTGTGAAAAAATTTGTTGAAGGATATGCAATGTTGTAAACCTGAAGATATCCTTGAGATGGTGTTGAATGGTCTTGATCTGTTGAAAGTATGAACAAGAATGTGAACAAGAAGCTACTTCACATATTTAAAAAATAATTTCGAGGAGATTTGCAGGAGGTACCACAGTTCCTGGAGATTAGGATATGTGGTTTACATGTCCATGGTGCATTTATAACGGGAGTAGACATGTTGGGATATGCTCTCGTTTTCTAGTGCTTCTTAGTATTTATTTAAAGACAACCCTTTTCGCCGTGGTTTATTCACAGCAATGACTGAATCTTCTGAATTCTTCAGGGTACTGCCGTTGAATCATCCTCTAATAGGGTCAGAATAATTGGAAAAGCTGTACAGGACAATCTTTTGCCAAGAGAACTTGCATTTTTTCGATCACTTGCTGAAGGTATGGAACCATTTTCAATCTGATGCAACTCTGACCCGCTTTTTTCATGGTAGTCTTTGGCAAATCCTGAAAACTTACATGGAGAGGTTGATGAGAGCTGTATTGTCTTCTCCTCTTGAAGAAGTTTCCGAACTTGTATACAAATTTGTCCGAAAGACATAGATCTTGGATACGCCACTCTAACCACTTTAAGAACATATAAAAGGATTCAAGAATAAGGATGTGCTGGTGTTCCATAAAACATGTCGAACTTGCCTCAGGTTCTTTGTTTTTTAAGGTGTTAGAAAGATGTCCTCACTGATACTCTTACGTTTTTAAATCCTTACAAGGTAGCATATTCGATGTATTGTCTTCTTTCTATTCCTCTACATACGATGGATGTCTTGAAAAAGTTAGAGAATTTGTATAGTACAAATTTAAAAAGTGCGAAAGACGTAGATCTTGGATACGCCACTTGAGCCGCTGCTGACTGGAAGGAAACTTCAGGATTCAAGGATAAGAGTGGGCTGGTGTTCCATCCAGTATGTCGAATCTGCCTCCAGTTCTTGGTTTTTAATATGTTAGAAAGATGTCCCATCAAATACCTCCTCGCTCTCTTCCGCTTTTAAATCCTTACAAGATAACAATATTCAAAGATACAATAGAACAGCAATTAACTACAACCCTCAAAATTCTATTCAATGCTAATTTGTTTACTACCAATGTTATTCAGAATTCTGATAGGGGTATAGAAACATCATATCTAAAGATGGAGTTATAAGCGAACTAACTGAAGGCCCACTCAAAGAAAGAATAATTTGATGATTTCTGTCCCTTTGAGCAAAAACTGACTGACAGTATTAAAGTTGTCAAAGTATTTCTTACTTTGTCCCACGGTAACCCAATCTCGAGAGAGGGTTTTCGATTAACGGTAACATTCTTGTAGATAACTTAAAAGAGGCTTTCATCGTAGCCCAGCGTCTTGTTTATGATTCAGTAACGATTCAGTAATGACGGCTGGTGGTATTTTTGCCCTTGATATAACGAAACAGATGTTTCTCTCTATACGGAATGCCAACAACAGATGAAAGCAAGCCTTGGACGAGCGAAAAACTCGACTCGCCAGAAGGTAGCTGCAGATTCAGGAAAATTATTTCTGAATCACCACAAAAGGAAGTTGCAATCATCAGAGAGCAATTAAAGTCTATTCTCAAGTAAACACTTTGGATCTCTTGCTTGTAGTGTGTACAGTGTGTACAGTGCTTTTAATATTAGAAACATATTGATTATTTCATTTTTTTTTACTATATACCATAAGTACATTTATGTCCTCATTTTTACGTCCAGTGAAGTATACTAACGAAAAGAAATATTTTTTTTTTGTTGAAATGGGCATAAAATGCCATGAAACGTAGAGATTTTAAATTTGAACGTACAGTGTTTTTCTGTCTGTCGGTCTGTAATTTTTTTGTGCGCACATTTACTCTGGAACCGTTTATGATATTGACTTGAAATTTGGTGCACTTATGTATTATAACGAGATCTGGAACTGGATACGAAAATGCAGGGTCTCAAAATTTTATTTAGCATCAACCGCCCCCCACTATCACTCCCAATACCACCCCCACACTATTATGAAAGGGAGTAAAAAATTAAAATGTTATTTAATGTGTATACAAGAATGAAACATCTCAATTTTTTTTGACATTAGCTACCCCCTCTACCACCCTCATTACCACCCCCACGTTATTATTAAAATGAGTAAAAAATTAAATTGGGATTTAGTGTGTATACGAGAACCAAGGGACTCTAACATTTTTTTTTGGCATTAGCCACCCCCTCTACCACCTCAATTGCCACCCTCGTCCTATTATTAAAGGGGGTAAAAAGTTAAATTGGGATTTAGTGTGTGTAAGAGAACCAATGCCCTCTAAAATTCTTTTGGCATTAGCCATCCCCTCTACCACCCCCATGGCCACCCCCACTCTGTTATTAAAGGGAGTAAAAAATTAAATTGGGATTTAGTGTGTACGAGAACTAAGGGTCTTTAAAATTTATTTTGGCATTGGCCACCCCCTCTATCACCCCTACCCTATTATTAAAGGGAGTAAAATATTACATTGGGATTTACTGTGTATAAGACTTGGATACACAATCTGGATGTGGAAGTAGTGATTCCTTGGGCAGCGGTTTTATTATAAGGGTCATTACGTAAAATAAATTTGTATTTATTATTTAAAATATATTTTATTCTGAGTAGTAAAGCATATATAAAATATGATGCGATAGTTTTTAGCCAATGTTCGCGTTCTCTTTTCTTTTACCTTAGAAGCTGTTGACTGTTTAACTACATAAATCTGATTTTTGTTCATTACTTTTTCATTATTATTATTATTTGTATTAGTCGTATTATTGAAGCTTAGGGAAAAAAATTGTAAAGTCGGAAAAAAAACGGGAATTTGAATGCCTTGGGAAATATCAGAAATTCATTACTACTCCAGCAAATAAATGTTTTTTTTTTATAAAATTTTGTATATATTGACTGATGTACTCTACAATATTTTTTAAAGCGATTCGTTGAATCATTTATGAGATAAAAATAATTTCAAAAATTTTGTGTTTTTTTTACTTGACATTAATTTTCCTATAGTAACTTACATTAAAAAATAAGCCCTGTAACGGTGGGGGAATAGCCATTCTATTTAGACCACGGCGTTTCAATCTTGTTTGGAAGTTATCACTAAAGATCTTGTCATTCTTATAATAATGAAGACAATAAGGCCCGCTGATTATGGCATTATTAAAATTCCCACGTTTTTAAACCCATTTGTAAGGCAACCGAAAAAATTCACAGATCTTGCATCCTACGCAAGTGTCTTAAGCGTATTGAACATTGAACATACCAGAGACAACTTTTTGTTTACTGTAGTTGTTTCGGATTAAGTCAATACTGCAAAGAAAGAAATTTTCAATTTATTTGCATTTATTTAAATTTATTTACAATTGTGTCACTATATTTATTTTACATTTACTATAATTCCATCTACTTGTCATTCATTATTATTATATGTAAAACTATTTTTTGTTAAGCATTTTATGTATTATAATTAGTTATATGTCTTAAGCATCACTTAGTATATTACTCTATATTTAGCAACTATTTATTCGAATATTGTTTACAATAACGCACCTAATTTTATTTTATTTCAAAGTCTGCGTTTAATAATACAGTCTCTTCGACCATGTCATAAATTAATATACCATACAACACTTGTTATTTCCTATAAATTATCCTCCGTATTCCGTGACCTTGCCGACCGGGCAGCTGAACCAACAATCCATAGACCTTGCAACATATGCAAATCAACAATTCATCCTACCTAACGAGCATGTCGCATGCCACGAAATATTCGCAATGTTTTTTAAAAGACAGCTCCGATATACACACGCCCAGAAGTATTTTCAATACTAAAAAAAATATTAAACCTCCAGATTTGCACGTCGAATTGCGAGATGGGTGCAGTCTAGCAGTTGATGAATACACGTTATAAGGCATCCCGTAACAATGTCAATCGACTTAAACAAGATTATCCACGAGTTAATTTAGCTTCATGATAGAGTTAATCGGTGCAGTGGGTTACTTCAATCATCAATAATGTGTTCGGACCTGCCCCAACAAACCCGATATACCGGGCTACATAATTCTGTAAATATTCTGGTATGCTCAGATGACCTATATCGATCATTGTTTAGTCTGGCCCAATATCTCTATTTTAGCATGCGATAAATAATTCAATAAATATAAACTTTTGTTGCTTCCACAGTGGCGGCGAGAGCGAAGGAAAATCAATTTTCAGATTTAGTACGTTGTACGCCGTTCGTCCTGCAGCAATAAATGCATTTGCGAGGAATTTGGAATACCGTTATCGTGTTAGGACTGCTAGCCATTGATATATTTATTCTGTTTCTCTATAAAAAGATATATTATAATAACGCCGTCTTTATATACATACCAAGCGTTAAAAAACGCAAGTTAAATTTCATAGTGTTACATTGGATGAAAGAATGACACCTCCAGAACTTTTTCGAGAAAATCTACAGCAACCGTTAGATCAATAATACATTATGATTTACATATTGAAACCGCTACCCAAGGACCTTTAATAATAGGGTGGGGGTGGCTAATGCCAACAAAAATTTTAGAGTCCCTTGGTTCTCGTATACACACTAAATCCCAACTTAATCTTTTACTCTCTTTAATAATAGGATGGGGGTAGCTAATGCCAAAAAATGTTTTGAGACGTTTCGTTCTTGTATATACTACATCACATTTTAATTTTTTTACTCCCTTTCTCAATAGTATGGGGGTGATAGTGGGTGGTCGCTGGTGCAAAAAAAATTTTTTGAGACCTTGACTTTTCGCACATGCCCTAAATTGCAATTTTATGGACTCTTCTATTCTTCTCTTCGAGATATTTGCAAAAAATGATTTTTAAGCGATATTACCCTAAAATTGGGAAAGTTCCGAGGGGCGGGCGAGGGAGAAAAATTAGTATGTCTAAAAGAGGCCTATCATGAACTGGTTCCAACAGTAAAATCTCTTGCCCGATTTAAAATTGTTTTTATGCATTCTCAGCTCCCTGACGACTTACCTGTAAGTAGCATTTAGATATATTAGCATGTTACATTTATTAAATAGGCAACAATATTCTTTTCTCTTATTCATCATCATCGTCACTATCTTCGTTTATTACCAAATTGATGCCTTTTTGCTTCAGGGGCAGTTTTTCCATGTTTACACGGTTATGCCCTTTAAAATCTCAACGTTTCATGATATTTTCAGCCTATTTCAACAAAAACATGTTTTTTTGCGTCACTGTGTCCAGTGGAAGTAAAATGAACAGTATTTTATACAAATTATCTTCGAAATTGTATTTTGTTGTTTTAAAATGTTATTGTATAGCCCCCATAGCGAATAAGAGATTCAACCAATGTTTTATACAATGTTAGTAATAAGTTTTAACTTGTATCTAAGTACTCTTAGTACTTGGGATCTCCTTTATTGTGTCATTTAAGTTATCTTGTACACTTTTACCAAATAAAGTTTCAACGCAACTAAAAATTTTTCAGGAACAGATAAATAATTTTACGTATTTTGTTTTAGGTAAGTTGTTCCCCTCCCCCGAGCCGAATAAAAACAAAAATAATTAGGACACAAGTAAGTTACGTTTCCTTGAAATTATATTAACCGTTTGCTCAAAAATATTCTTTAAATGTAATCATCCAACTTAGAATTAGGAGCAAAGTGACTCATTTTGCAAACTTTAGGCATATACCTTAGATCATTCAACGTGCCGCTCTTATGGACCGCTATTTCGTATATAGTGTATACGACCAGAATTGAAACCGTATAAAAACTAAAAGACGGCAAAACAGTCGGCATCTCTTTTATTGTTTTTCTTATGACAAGCATTTCTATTTACCTCCGCAAGAGATGCCGACTGTTTTTGCCGGCTTTTAGTTTTTATACGGTTCAGTCGTATACACTATACCTTTCAATGTGCTGGAAATTTTCCAACATTGATGAAGCACACGATATTAGTTGTCATACTTTGCGCCTGAATTCGGCAACGTGGTTAGGACTCCCAAAGTTTGTCACGACATACTATTTCCGATTAAAAACAGATAGTTGGGATTTTCTGTCTCAATAATATAATATTATGTGCACGCCCATGCCCTCTTTCGAAGAGGGGGTTGATCTCTTAATAGGAAGAAGCCAGGCATGGGATGATGGTTCTCCAGTCGGACCAGAGATGGCGCTTCCTCATAGAGTGTACTAGAGATCCTATAACTAGAGTCTGGCCACTCGAGTGGGAAGCACTGATTGGTCCGTATGAAATGTGGATGCATAATGGCGGCGCCAATTGGAGTTGCTTTTGTTTTGAGGAGCATAGTGCCATTAGACTCAATGTAATAGGTTAAAATTGAAATAACAGCCTGTTATGACTGATTTAGCCACGAAACAATTAATAGTAACGTTATTACTTATATATATTTTTCCACTTTGTCAAAACAAGTACTGCAATCTGCTTTTGACACTTGCCGATACGTTGTAAACACACTGATGCACACGCGCACACTGAAACCTTCGCCGCCATTATGCATCCACTTGGATGGAGTGGGGGGTCGAGTGGCCAGACTCTAGTTTATAGGGTCTGTAGTAACAAATAGAGTTCCTATAGAGTAGAGTAGAGATACGAGGTCGAGGCACTGATTGAAATGTGGATACATAATGGCGGCGCTAACAGGATACGTTGTAAACACACTGATGCACACGCGCACACTGAAACCATTGCCGCCATTATGTATCCACTTGGGTGGAGTGGGGGCCGAGTGGCCAGAATCTAATTTATAGGGACTCTAGAGTGTACTAGAAGGGAGAATTCGTTCGGAACGGCCTAGATTGAAATGAATGAATCGAGAATAAGCGCCACGGAGTATATAAGAAGCGGGACCAACGCATCGACCAGTCAGTTCAGTACAGTTCTGAAGCAGTAGAGTTCAGATCAAGATCAGTGATAAGCTTTTAGTAGATGAAAATTATAATTAGTGTGTTATGAGGACTAATTATTAATAAAAATTAGTTATAAATCAATAGTCAGTTACAATTCGTGTTGCAATTATTGAACCTACGGTCGGGGTGTTTACTGGACGGTGTAAATGTGAACGATACATCTTTTCACGTCTGAAGGACTTTTATTATACTTTCCAAAAGGGATATTAAACGTTCACAAAAAAGGGTTCAAAACGACTGTTTCAGACAGAGAATAATACAAAATCTATTCTTACTGTTTCGTTTTTGCTTAACTGCTTCACTGATGGTACCAACTGAACGTCGTAACACTATAAATCTAACACAGTAAATACTAACACTTTCTTAAAATTTACCCTGAAAAGGAATTTTGAAAACACAAGAAAAAGACAATATAAAGTTCAAAAATATATATTAAATCTTTTTCAAAAATTATGTTTTACAAAAACGTTCAAGAAAAATGTATTGACAAACTATAGTCTGGCCCATGTACAACACATAGTGAGGAACGGAACGACTCATAATGTAACCAACTACCATCCAATGTGCGGTTTATAGCTAACGATTACACAAAAAGATTCAAGAAAAGTTCAATGTTTATAATTTTGGTGGGCTTTTGCTTGCCTGTCTATTTACGTATTATCAGCTCCAATGTTAATTTAGTTCGCGCCTCGGAGCTAAAAAATGCTTAAATTGCAACGACTTTGAATTATATTCTGCAATTATATATTCATACGTTCAGGCAAGGCGGTCCCATGCACGTTCTGAGTACATGGTAACTATACTTTTCTGACACCGAATCACTGAGGAACCGGTTTAGGGCAAATACGCTTAAAACCCATCATTTTTCCGTCAAAATCGATTGCTAGAAAATGAAAGGGCACCCTCGACGCCAAGGTCTATTTTCGCTAAAACTCTAGAAATAATTTGACTAGAGACTGGATAACTTGTCCTTATATTTAAGATAACGCATGAGTTGCAGTGCTGCACAACGTGGATTCATAAAATGGTTTTTATTTTCAAAATTTCCGAAGTTAAAGTCTGTTTTCGTTATACTTTCTAAATTTTGTGGTCGGGGCGACATTACGTCCCCGTGCAGCGACATTTACTACACTTTCTAAAATTACACTCCTTGATGAGTTTCCAAGATTTTGGCATGAAAAACGCTCTGTAGAGCGAAAATGTGATTTAATGTATAAAAACCTCTTCCAAAGGCATTTTTACGTGAAGCACGCTTTTCATGCGAAATGTTTTTGTTACAGTTTCGAAAAGTTCATTGAGAGTTTTGGCGTGTTCTTTAACATAAACACGAAACAAGAAGAATAGTTTTCACTAATGTAATGGCAGTCCATTGGAACGTAGCGGTACACTAAATGGTCTAAGGAATATACTAAACCCATACTAAACTTGTTTACATATTGCAATTGTTTGGTATTTAAAAACCTCGAAAACACTATCCCTTCATAGTAGCAAACTTAAATATGATTGTAAACGTTTGAACGTCATGCATTCACAAGTCATTGTCTATTACAGCTTTCAAATTGAGGATAGCTTCGCTTTGGCTCTCGGTCCTGAGTTGGATGATTATTTTTGTCATTAACTGCATCTGAATCTTATGGAAAAAGCGCGCCTATTTCCATCATTATTGCAAATCGTTTTTTCCCAAACATAGAAATGAACTAATAGATAACATTTTTTATTACTTCTCAAATTTAAAATATATCGACTTATATACTAAAATGTTAATATATGTCGAGATACGTGTATTTTTCTATTAACTACTATATCAGGCATTACCAGAAAATAGTTAATTTAACGTGTGGTACATGCCTTTGTTACCGATCTTTAAAGTAGAGGAATAAAAATTGTTTTTTATTTATAATTTTTAAACTATTATATCAAAAAGATATAGCCGTTGGCGTCGGCAGGAATTTACAGAGAATTAACAACCAACCTATGTACACAAAGTGCAATTTGGCTTTGGCACATTCTTTCTCCTCGTTTTAACTCAATCCAAAATTGTGCCATTTGTATGGAACCAATCGTTACTATTATAATGATAATTTTTTTGATTTCTTTTAACACTAAGTTTACTTATATTCCTTTTTCCATTATATATAAAGAAATAGTTGTTTCAGTGTAAAATACTAGTGTAAAAACATGATTTGAGGGATTCCATCGAGGACCGGGATATGTAACTTGAATTTTCGTAATAACAAATGTAGCTCAGTCACATTATTTCACAAAATGTCCGATTTAAGTAATAAATTGTATCAAAAAGAGTTGCGAGCTCACGGTCATAAGTGTTTGCTGCTTTACGAAACTGTAAATAATAATAGTCACCTAAGTCCTAAATGTCAAATTAAAGAATTCAGTTATTATATGTTAGTGCGGCGCGTCGGCCAATTCAATAACGTCAAATTTCTAGGTCACGATATTATTATCAAAATTAGTTCACTCAGTGCAGCTATCAGGGCCGGCGCAGCGGAAAGAATAACAACTTAACTAACAATATTATATGCATTTTTATGTGGTAAAGTTTTCGTTTTTGAAATATTTCTTCTGTCTCGCAATGTCAATTTGAATTTAGGAAATAACCATCGCGCTAGAGCTGATAGTTTTAACCGACCCCAAAAGATTTTTAAAAAAATATATATAAAAATCGGCAGCTACTGGAAGCGGCTGGAACCTCCCCACTCGGTGGATCCTTGAAGCCGAAAAGAGCATTAAATTGTGTGACAAAACGGCACTAAACGTAATCCGATCTCATCCAAAACCTTTTCATATCTTCTGAGGCACTAAAAAAACCCTCAACTTAATGAATTTACAATCGTCTATGCGAGTTATTACCTACATTATCGCTCGTTGAATAATATACGACTAAGAAAGTCTAGTTATCCTAAATACTACAGATTTGTAAAGCAACAAACTGAAAATTGGTAAAGTGATAATCTATAATAAATTCACCAACGAAGGTACAGAAAGCATATGATATTGATATTGTTACATCTACCTTTAAAGTTTATGACAATCCACTAAAAGTTACAAATATGCCGAAATCTTATTAACATGACATGACACCAACGTTATCGAATGACAAACGATGACGACAATCGTCAAAATTTGCTCATTGCAATCCGATCGCTCGCGGCTGTCTTTGTTAAATGAAACATTAGCATTTCAGAAATTTTACTAGATTTTAGAGGAATATTTCTAGTTTAATTCTTCGATTTGTCTGTATATATATTTAAAAACGGCACTAAACGTAATCCGCTCTACTTCTAGAGCAGTGAAGAAACCCTCACACGTGAATTGACACGTGATGTGACGAGTTTCACGACGTAACGGCTACGCGCATCGATCATGTCATGCAAAATGCGATCTATGCCATATTTGCTTTGTTTTTAATTTTTTTTCACGGAAACCAAATCGAAAGGGTGGAAGTGTGATATATCATTGAAATCAGAATTTTAACTGCTTTTCAATGGTTCCATTGCAAATTGAAAGTAATTATAAAATAAACAACTTGTTGCGTCAAAATGGCACTAAACGTAATCCGATCTCAATCAAAACCTTTTCAGATCTTCTGGGGCACAAAAGAAACGCACACGCAAAGTTTCATTCAAATCCGTTCAGTAGTTTCGGCGCTATCGTGCTAACACACATACACACACACAGACATTTTCCAGAAACCACTTTTTTGGGCTTCTAGGACCTCAAAACGTAAAGATTTGATGTTATCTCAATTTTCGTTTTTGAACCAATTTGAATAACCTCTCACAATTTTATTGTGGAGAGGTTAAAATATTTTTAAAAAAGCTCTTATTTAAATGCTCTAAAATGTAGAAAATAAACTTTGAACTAAATCGAATCCATCATTTTGTTACATTATATATATTTTTTATGCTATAAAAGCTTGTCGCGAGATTTTCCTGTATAAAGGGCATTGCCCGCGACAAGCTTTTATATGATGAAATATATATATAATGTAACAAAATGATGGATTTGATTTAATTCAAAGTTTATTTTCTACTTTTTAGACCATTTAAAATGTTTTTTTATATAATAATTTAATTTTTTACTTTTTAGTCTTTTGATATGCTGTAATCCCCAGATATCGATTTTGAGACGAATCGGATCATAAACGGTAAAGTCGTCCGCCATCTTGAACTAAATTTTTGACTAGAAATTCGTAATCCGCGACCCCAAAACCCCTCAGATATCGATTTTGATCGTTTTGGATCTAAAAGACAAAAGTCGCCAGCCATATTGGCGCCGGCATTTTGAATTTGCTGTAGAACCGCTGTATCACTGAAAAAGAAGCGTTAAAAAAAAGTCAATAAGTTATTAACAAATTGATTGACCATATGGCTCCCAATTTCGCGTGCCTTTTCTATGCTACAAGAACCTTCTTTTCCTAAGAAGTTTTCCATTGTTTATTAACAATTGAAAAAAACAGCCATTTTAACATGTTCTTTTTCAATGACTCATAAACAAATAACAAATTAACCGATGTTGATGAAATATGTCTCATTTTGTGGGTTTTTTTCAAGGCGCACAACTTTTAAGAAACTTTTTTTTTTTCTAAAATCAATAGTTTTTTCTAAAACTCGAAAAAACCAGTTTCTCACACCTTAATTGTTCCATAAAAAATTTTGCCACCCAAAAAAATTGAAGCCTAACTTCCTACCATCATTCTGAACATCCTGGATTCGGCTTATACCTAGAAACAGTTTTTGACAAAATCACCTCATTTTCATACTAATTCGACTGGGGTATTAGGGAAAAAAAAACAGGATTTTATATTCTAAAATTTGGTGGAGGCGCAAGTCACACACAAATAAAATACCCTTACAAAGAAACAACAGAAGTTAAGAACTTAAGAACAAATTAATACCTACTAGGGTTACCTGTCGCTTGTATGATGGCTGCACATTGTCTTGCAATACTGTCTATGACTCATTTTCCTATGGTAATATTTTCTAATTCCGCAAATTATCAGTTAAACCAACGCGAATGTGCAACACTGACTCGTGCCTGCTGTAAAAATAACACCCCACGGCATAATGTTTTCTTAACCGCCTCTCAAGTTACCGAAGTAACCCCCTGGAACATTTCAAGGATCTTGTGCTAGGTAAAAAGAGACGAGGCTCTACAGTTTAATGTGGGCTCCTAACCACTCTTGGGGCAATTTTTTTAAAGAAAAATTGTTTCGCCTTGCGGGAATCGAACCCACTTCGCTATGCAACTCAGTTTGCTAGCCAGACACTTTAATACACTGAGCTACCATTCCCCTATAAAGCCACCATTGTAATTGACACGCTCAAAACTATTTTAAAAAACTTTTATTTAACTTGCAATGTTTGTTTGTTAGTTAGTTTGTTTAGGTCAAATATTGCACGATCAAAATCGATATCTGGGGGTTTTCGAGATCGCCAATTACGAATTTCTGTCAAGAATTTAGTTCAGGATGGCGACTTCAAGATAGCGGACGACTTTACCGTTTAAGATCCGATTCAACTCAAAATCGATAGCTGGGGGTTTTCTAGGTCGCGGATTATGAATTTTTAGTCAAAATTCAAAAATTCAAAATGGCGACACCAATATGGCCGACGACTTTTGTCATTTAGGTCCAAACCGATCAAAATCGACGAGTTTTCGGAGTCGCGGATTACGAATTTCTAGTAAAAAATTTAGTTCAAGATGGCGGACAACTTTACCGTTTATGATCCGATTCGTCTCAAAATCGATATCTGGGGATTACAGCATATCAAAAGACTAAAAAGTAAAAAATAGAATTATATAAAAAAATATTTTAAAAAAAACTTTTATTTAAAATGCTCTAAAAAGTAGAAAATGAACTTTGAAATAAATCAAACCCATCATTTTGATGCATTATATAATTTTTTTTATGATATAAAAGCTTGTCGCGAGATTTTCCTGTGTAAAGGAGATTGCTTTCTTTCAACTCGACAAACTATACTATGCGTGAGCTCAGCACAAACTGTGAAGCAGGTATTAGTCATCTTCTAAACCCATGTATACCATATATTTTTTTAAAACCAATAAATTTCTTTTAACAAGCATTATACTTGCCGTGGACAAGTCTCCATAAAAGCGTCACTCCTTGCTCAGAAAGTTAAAATGTCTTTACCAATTAATTTAAGCATAATATCCATTTGTTTGTATTTCATGATTTCACTATTATTTCAATTATTTTAAAATAGTTGGCTATGAACAAACTGGACAATTTAATTTTTTGACAGATCATCTCAGTTAATACTTAAACCCTCACTCAATCACACTCGTTTAAGAATTTAGAATTTTCAAAAATGATTTTCACTGATATTGATCGTTATAATATGTTCGTTACATATTGCCAATGCAATTTTAACTCTGAATTAGCTCAAGTAGAATATAGAAACAGACTTCCACAAGCACTGCACCGAATAAAACTCTGTTCAGAAAATTAGCTACGAAACTGAAAAATAATGGTTCATTTTTAAAGAAGAAGACAAGGTTGAACAGTGTTACTGATAATGTAAATAAGGTAAACCGAGTTATTAATTATGTAAGAAATAAAAATACAGAAAATTTGGAAACATCATTAAGAGAAATTCAAATTGCTTGTCATATAAATAAAACAAGTGCCAGAAAAAATTTAAAGAAAAATGGTTACCGGTGTTATAAAGCTAAAAAAGTTCACAATTTACAAGCGGGAGACAATCCAAGGAGGACGACGACTTTTTGTAGGTGGCTGTTGGAAAAGAAGCGTGCCGATGCATTAATATGTAGTAAAATACTTTGGTCCAATGAGGCAAATTTTTCCAATAATGGATTTTTTAATCGCAATATTCATTGCAAATGGACTTCTGAAAAATGCACACTGGCTTAGACCGACTGGGTTTCAAAACCGTTTTTCAATAAACGTGTGGATAGGTATTTTAGGCACCAATTTAATAGGTCCTTATTTTTATGATGGTCACCTCAGTGGTCAAAGGTACCTAAACTTTTTGAAAAATGAATTTAATGAATTCTTAGATGACCTACCTTTAGAGAATGATGGAGCTCCTCCCCACAATTCCCAGATTTGCCTAGATTATTTAGACGAAATTTTGCCTCAAAATTGGATAGGTACCAATGGATTTATTCGATGCCCCACTCGTTCTCCAGATATAACCCTAATGGATTTTTTTCTATGGGGGTATATTAAAGATAAGCTGTTTTCGACGACACCGCAAAATGTAGAGGACCTAAAAGCTCGAATTCAACAGGCATGTATTACAGTTACCCCCGAAATGCTGAGTAATATTTTAAATGCAATCATTTATCACAATATGTTTTCTCCCTCTTTTCCTCTTATATTTTATTATGTACTTAGGTATATTAATTTGTTATTGTATATAAATTATGCATTATGCATTAGAAGTGTAATGTATTTGTTATACACTTACAAATAAAGGCATTTTTTTTTTTTTTTTTTTTTTTTTTTTTTTTTTTTTTTTTTTTTACAAAAAACCAGTCACTTTACTCTGTGGCTCCGACCCTCACAGAGGGGAGCTGGTAATACCAGTAGCCACTCCCCACGCCCGTGGGGTGAGTGACTACCGGGTCCGTGAATCGTGTGCCCTGAGTAGACGTAATGAACCGAGGATGACAGCCTTCTGCATTCTGCCGGCTAAGATCTCTGCCGAATCTCGGCATGCCGGTATGATCTTTAATTCTGAAAGCAGCGTCTGTCTCATTCCACCGAGGGCTCCTATAATCAGTACCACTATTTTAACAGAATGGCCTGGATAAAGCCTGCGGAGTTCGAAGAGCAAATCTCGATATTTTGTCCGTTTTTCCTCCTCTTTCAAGACAATGTTGCTCTCAGCGGGAGCTGAGAATTCCACGACATACATTGTCTTGAGTTGGTGGTCGAGGAGTACTATGTCAGGCTTGTTGGCTTGTATTTGCCTGACGGTGGGAAACGAGTAGTTCCAATAAATTAGGCACTTCTCATTCCCCACAACGGACTCAATATCCCCCGGAACGTAAGGCAGCACTGGTGTTTCGTCTATCCCATACGAGTGCCTTAGATGATAGTAAAGCACTCGTAATGCTGCGTTGTGTCTATGAATATAGGCCGAGACTGCGTATGTCGGGCAAGCCGACAATAAGTGCATTACAGTCTCCGGCGCCCTGCGGCAGGCAGGCATTTTATTATTATTATTATTATTATTATTATTATTATTTTTCTAACAGATATTAGGAACGTTGAAATTATGAATTATCAGATCTTGGCGATAGAATTTGCTGTTGAAAACAAGTAAGATGTGAAAATGACACAATGAAGAAACAACATATGTCAAAAATATTCAGTAGAATATATATTACATAACATAAAAATTAGTAATTAATAACAGCGACGACAACAAATCTAATGGTAATAAACAATGTAACAAATCAAACGTCCAAAAAAGTAAACGCAAAAGTACATTACAACTCATTAAAAAATTTAGAATGTGGCGCCCTGGATGTTCAAAATGTCATCCATCATTTTCGATGCAAGAGCAGTGGGTTGAACAGAAGTCTCTACTTCTGCCATCGAAATACTTTGAATGACATCTCTTGTTTCGATCATGTCGTCTCTTGTAGTGGGTTTGGTGGCAAAAACGAGATCTTTTATTCGCCCCCACAAATAAAAATCGAGAGAAGTCAGTTCTGGCGACCTGGCCGACCAATGAAATAGACTTCCGCGTCCTATCCATCTGTTAAGATATGTCTGGTCTAAAAAATCTTGAACGTTGCGCCGAGCACCCATCTTGTTGGAAATACATATCACGACGAACTGCTAGAGGGTCTTCTAAAAGAGGTGGCAATTCGTGTCTTAAAAAATTTAAATGACGTTCTTCATTAAGAGTTCCATTGAGAATAAAAGGCCCAACTATTTGTCCACTTAGAATTCCGCACCAAACATTTATAGACCAACGACCCTGAGATTGGACCTCTCGCATGCACATTTTGATTACTCTAACATCTGATTATTAACCGGAAACAGTATAAACTTTATTTTTAACGGACCATCCTGTATATTATTGAAAATTTAAGTTTCTCAGGATATTCCAAATATATACAAAATATGTAGCACACCCAACCTACCCTCTCTGTCTTTGGCAGATCGATCATAAATTGTTCCATTTCCACATAAAACAAATGAATGTAGGAAAAAATGTACTACGGTTATTTCCTTCTTTCTGGCGAGTAAAATTTGATAGAATCATACAGTTTTATTTCCGGTTGAATCGGAAGCACTACAAAAAGTTATTTTCATATTCGAAATTCTTTTACATTTTTAACGGAACATCCTCTATTGAATCTTCAATTTATATTCTACTATTTGTAGTGTAGATATTTTTTTGGCATGCGGTTAAACTTGTCAGTTTTTGAGATAGCGGCAACAGAATGTTCACTTGCACTTTGTGATATTTGCAGCCCAGCAAACATTTTCTATAAAATTAGCTATAACTCGACTTGGTAAAAGTTGAATTTACTTATAAGGAACTTATTACGTAAAATTGACTAATTGACGATTTAAATTTACCAAAAGTTCTAATATATATTTAAATTTACGTAAATTATACAAGAAAATCTACCTCATACACAAATCTGATTAAAAGTAACTTTAACCAAATCAGAAAGGGAAAAACTACTAAAAAAAATTACCAAAAACTTCATTTGAAGTAAACTTAGGTACCATAATTAGGTAACATCTTTTTGGCAACTAAGAATCGTCTTTATAGTAAAATATCCTACTAGGTAGATTTGGTTGGAAATCCTACGTAATTTTATAACTCCCTAGTAACCTATTTCGTGGCTTTATTTACTCTCCTTTAAAGTAATATTACGTCAATATCTACCTTGTTTATCTACTTAATTTCAATTAGTCGATTACTCATTTAGTTGACCTAAAAGTCATCCTGAAGAAGTAATTATTAGCTTTTTTGTAGCAAATACCTGGAAAATCTACCACAAAGTAAATTTGACTATAACCAATTTAAAAACTTCGTCGTAAACTTGATTCACTCGTGGTGTGGATAGAGAAATGAGTGCGAGAAACAATAAATCGTATAAATATATTTACCTCTTACAAAGAGCTCCTCTAACTATACCACTTTCGACTCACTATTCACTTTAATTCACTTGTCAACACACGTCAAATAAAAATTTACACTTAATAGTATAAATTTACCAATAGGGTGACGTACTTATGTTATATTTACTTATAGGTAAATTTTTGATGAAACTTACAAGTTAATATTTCTTTAAATAAGTAAAGTTAACTAACATGTTGTAAACTTTAAGGTAATTCAACATATGTTTTTTAAAGTCATACACAACAAATATGACATAGTTTTAGCTCAGAATAATTGTTATAATTTTTTTACCCGATAATAGGATTTTTTTTAATAAAGAGTATTTTGGAGGGGCATTGTTATTTAGAATTTAGATTTATATATAGAAGAACTGTTTGATGACGAAAAAAGTAGATTTCATGAAATATAAGAACAAACAAACGGACCCCCAATCACCAGAGAAGAAGTTGAAAGGGCCATTGAAACAGCCAAGATTAGAAAAGCGAATGGCCCAGATGAAATTCCAACAGAAATCCTGAAACTCTTGGGAGACAAAGCAATAAAATCACTAGTACTACTGTTCAATGCCATCTACGATAAAGGAATAATTCCACCTGACTGGCTGAAATCAACATTCATCCCCATCCCCCCCCCCCCAAAAAAAAAAAACAAATTCCAAAGAATGCAGTGAACACCGAACTATAAGTTTGATGAGCCATGTATTAAAACTATTTCTGAGCATCATCCATCAAAGGATTTATCCCAAAATTGAAGAGCATATTGAGGACATTCAATTTGGATTCTGTAAAAGATTGGGGTACAAGAGAAGCCCTTTTTAGCATACAAGTACTAATTCAGCGATGTAGAGACGTAAATTGTGACGCCTTCATGTACTTCATTGACTTTGAGAAGGCATTTAATAGAGTACAACACGAAAAAATGAATGAGATACTAAAAACAACTGGAATTGATGACAAGGACCTATACTTCATCGCTAATCTCTACTGGGGACAAAAGGCAAATCTAAGAATGGGGTACAGTACAACGGAAGATATCATAATAAAAAGAGGCGTGAGGCAAGGGTGCATATCGTTACTTTTCAATGTTTATTCCGAAGTAATGTTACTGTGGATTGGGACAGAATGTTTAGAAAGGAATGAAATATTTGGGACAGCTTCTAATTGATGACTGGGACTACTTGATTGAAATAAAATCAAGAATAGAGCAAGCAAAACAACATTTGTGAGGATGAAGAAGGTTTTCTGTGGACATGACCTATAAATATGAAATTGAAGATGAGGATGGTTCGCTGTTATGTATTCTCCATCCTCTTGTATGGAGTGGAGTCTTGGACTCTTACAGAAAACACCTTTAAGAGACTTGAGGCTTTTGAGATGTGGGTATACCGACGTATGCTACGGATAAGTTGGGTAGACCACGTTACAAACATAGAAGTAATGCGTAGAATGGGTAAAGATAAGGAAGCAATTAATACTGTGAAAAAGAGGAAACTATCATACTTTGGCCACGTAATGAGACATCCAGAAACATATAATACACTACATCTGATAATCCAAGGTAAAATCAATGGAGAACGAGGCCCAGGAAGAAGAAGAACGTTCTGCTTGGGAAGTCAACGACCGCGCTTTTCAGAGCGGCGGTTAATAAAGTCAAAATAGTGAACATTCGTTGAACGGATACGGCACTGCAAGAAGAAGATTGTTATTTTTCAATGTAGAAGTGTTAACATGCACGACAAAATTTCCTTCGCATTAATTTCAACAAGCGTGAACTGTAGATACGCCGCAATTACATTACATATATTTTTGTCAGCGACATTTATTCGTATTGAATCTTTGCTGTGAATTAGGTATATGTAGTTGTATTGGTGACGTTCAATAATATTCCTACTGGTTATTTATAGATAAAAATACCAAATAAGTGTAAAATTTTGTGCACTTGGAGTCACACGTCATTTGCAAATATGTTCGTAGTTTCTACCTAAAGCTAGTTAAATCAACGTCGAATTGACGTTAAACTGACGTCAAGTTTCCCTAGACAGGTAGTACTAATCAAACGTACTACAATGTAGCTTTAGATGTAATTCTACCTATAATATAACCAAATTTCGACGTAGTCTTTCTCCATTTATGTCGATTCCACGTCGCGTCAACGTATATTTTACTTAAATATGATTAAATCTTTTGCGACTGAATTTATTGTACATAATTTAAGTAGTCTCGACGTTCAATTAAACCAAAATGTTTGCTGGAAGTGAACATTTTCGGCTTCCGATTTTCTTTCTAGCTGAAAAAATCATGAAATCGAGCGTCGCTTTTAAAATAATCACTCTGTACAAGTTATATTATTATTTGGTTTAAATTAAAAAATAAGTTTACCCTATTATTAATTTAGTAAGTTGAAATAAGAGTCTCCTTTTCTAATTCCTAAATGATGTCAGGCTAATTTTAAGTAAATAAAATTCATTACTCACACATACGGCCATAAGAACGAATGAATTCCTTCAAATGAAACAGAATTTATAATAGACATTCAAACAATGCAACTAGAAATAACAATTAGGTGCGAACAATTCTAGCTCATCAAGTAATGTAGGAAAGATTGTAAGTAGAGTAACAAGACGTCTGCAACAGTTGTTTGGTGGAGATTGTGGATACGGGAGTATCCGCCAGCGAGGGGAATGGGGTAGATTTCAGTTTTCTCTTCAGTCTTCACCCAATCTCGGCGGGATTGGCGCGGTGTAAGTCCGGTAATAGAATTGTCGCTTCACTGCACCCTCATAAGAGCCTGCTCCTGTGCCTGCACCGAAGAAATTGTCAATTGCTCCTGCCGTTATGACGCAGAATTAATAGATTTTTAAATGCTTTTATTGTATGAATTGTATGTGATATAAAATCAACACTAGTCTCTATCACAGGAAGATAATCGACTGTATAAGTTATACCGCGATTTTTAAGTTATTATGGTTTAAATTTTTTTTATCGCAATTCCTAATAAATACCTAATTTTCTTAAACTATGTAAGTCAAAGAAGCTAGCTGCCCGAGCCTCACATTTAAAATGGCACGTCTAAATAGTCCATAGTACGATCCATGTATAGTCGTTTACCGTGCAAATAAAAAAAGCAACAAAAACTTTACGACCTCATTAAAATGCCGTTACTTTCTGTACTATTCCGCCCACAAATTGAATTACTTACCTTTATAGGTTTTTACGTACGTATGTCGGCTTGTTTGACGACACCATACGGAATGGTTCAATGGCGTTAATAATGAGCTCGTAGGTTTTAGTTGCATTCTTTATCTGCCCAGTAAAATTGAAGGCCACTGTATGTATAGAAAGCCCTGACTTTTCCATCCGCAACTATCCATCCACAGACAGGATTTCTTTTCCCGTGTTATAATCTCAATGAACACTATCCACCCTAAATAAATTTGGTTATACTGATTTTTGCAAAAACAAGAAGAAATAATGAGGGGATACACTTTCTTCTTGCTCTGCACTGTATAACCATTGGTTTTGTCGTGGAACTAAATGCACAACCGAATCTCATCAGAATAATTGTGTAACCCAAAGTCAAATTGAACTTCTTATGTTTGATTCATTTTATTTTTTCTACCTCACCAAAATTAATTAATATCTGAATTATTTATAAGTATTTTAGTTAATTTTAAAAGGTTTGTTATACAGGGTGTCTCACCGGGAACTGAATCGATCGATATAGAGAAAAGTACGCATCAAAAATTTTTGAAAATTTAGATAATTACTAATGTTGGTGTGGCCAATCCAACTAATATAATTACAAGCAGCTGGCACTTCCGCTTATACCGGAAGTCGATACCAACTTGCTTATTTCAAATGGAACACCCTATACATTTTAGGGTTTTCGAAAAGAGCATAAAATTCTTAGTCGAAAATATGTAGCATATCCTATACCTAAACCTAGCCGTTTCAGAGATATTTGACATTTTATAGAAAATTTGACAGGTGCAGCGGTTTGCAAGAACCGTTATAACTTTCTTCGTGTAAAAGATCCTCATTTGCTTCTTGTCACATAAAAAGAACACAAGGAGAACTACGTTCTACAACTGAAATAAATTCAATAATGTCATACCAAGTGTTCCGTTTCTCGCGTTACATTTTGTCAACTTCAAACCGCGAAAACTTGTTTAGGTCAAATGGAACACCCTGTGTTTTTTTACGTCAAGTTGTGTAAAATTGAATTCCCTTTTTTCTGATATTAGCATTGTGGGGGTTAAAGTTACAACTTTTTGAAATATTTGCGATTTTATTAGAAATTCATGAATTCAGTCATTATCTTATGTCAAAAAATGCCAGCACGTTTAAATTATACCAACGAAAACTTTTTAAATTTGTTTATTATTTATGGAAAATGTGATAAAGTAATATCAAGAACTTGCAACGCATTTGCTACTCGATATCCACAAAAACGCAATATAACACTAACACTGTAACATGCGTATTAATCGAATTGAAGATATGGCATGAACTAAAATAGCAGAGATAAGATCAATTTAAAATATTTCATTTTAATTTAATAATTGCTCAAAATTCCGCCCTCGAACCTCGACACATTTTTCGCACCTTCGGATTAGTTCCTCATGGGTAGCTCTTCTAATTGAATCCTGATGTTGTGAAATGCATTTCTTACTCTTTGCATACAATCTTCAATGGTTGTTAATGGGCTCTCATATACTTTATTTTTAATAGTTCCCCAAATGAAATAATCCAGATCTGATAAATCGGGCGAGCAAGGAGGCCATAAGAAAGGTCCATTATTGGCAATCCATTGATCATAAAAAGTTTCTTGTAAATAATTATTAATTAAATATGCGTTATGTGGGGGAGCACCGTCGTGCTGATAAAAAATGTTTCTATGTTCGGCGAGAGGTAAATTTTCTAAATAGTTATTATTCAAATTTTGTAAGATATTCAGATATCTTTCACCTAAAAAAAAAAACACAAAAATTTACCTATACATATTAGCAGAAGAGAAAATTTAATTTACCGTTTAAATTTTCCTGATAAAATTGTAATGCCAACACTGTATCGCTTCTTATGGCACAGTAAACATTGAACTGTCAACTTTCTGAAAGTTTCACTCTCTGAACATATGAGGATTTGAGTCACTCCAATAATGCGAATTGTGTCTATTAAAAAGTCCATTTTTAGTAAATTTTGCTTCATCTGTCCATATAATATTTCCCAAATAAGAATCGTGACCCTCAGACCTTATTAGAATAAACTCACAAAAATTCTGTCTTCTTAGGAAATCTGTTTCTTTTAATCCTTGAACCATATGGAATGAAAACGGGTGAAACTTATGTTTTAATAAGATTCTGTGAATTGAATTTTTGCATAGTCCCGATTCCAGAGCAGCTTGTCTTAATGACATCCTTGGAAATGCATGAAAATATCTCAGAATGACTATTTCAATGTTTTCATCATCAACAATAGGCTTTCTTCTTTGCATTTTTGCCTTGACAGAGCCATAATTTTGAAAATTTTCCAGTATGCGTTTTACAGAGTTTGATGACGGTTTCCATTTTCCTGGATATCGAGTACCAAATGTGCTGCAAGTTCTTGATATTACTTGATCACATTCTCCATAAATAATAAACAAATTTAAAAAGTCTTCGTGGGTGTAATTTAAATGTGTTGGCATTTTTTGACATAAGATAATGACTGATTGTTTCTAATCATGGCTATTTTAATGAAACGATTACAACAATTCATGAATTTCTAATAAAATCGCAAATATTTCAAAAAATTGTAACTTTAACCCCCACAATGCTAATATCAGAAAAAAGGGAATTCAATTTTACACAACTTGACGTAAAAAATACAGGGTGTTCCATTTGACCAAAACAAGTTTTCGCGGTTTGAAGTTGACAAAATGTTACGCGAGAAACGGAACACTTGGCATGATATTATTGAATTTATTTCAGTTGTAGAACGTAATTCTCCTTGTGTTCTTTTTAAGTGACAAGAAGCAAATGAGGATCTTTTACACGAAGAAAGTTATAACGGTTCTTGCAAATCGTTGCAGCTGTCAAATTTTCTATAAAATGTCAAATATGTCTGAAACGGCTAGGTTTAGGTACAGGATATGCTACATATTTTCGAATTTTATGCTCTTTTCGAAAATCCTAAAATGTATAGGATGTTCCATTGAAATAAGCAAGTTGGTATCGACTTCCGGTATAAGTGGAAGTGCCAGCTGCTTGTAATTATTTTAGTTGGATTGGCCACACCGACATTAGTAATTATCTAAATTTTCAAAATTTTTTGATGCGTACTTTTCTCTATATCGATCGATTCAGTTCCCGGTTAGACACCCTGTATATCAAAAGTTTGTTCATTCACAGTACAAGACAAAAGGAAAACATAATCTGGAGTGTAAAAACCGTCCTTGAAATACTTTGATACCACACTGCGATAAGCCGTTCGCTGGAGAGATGAACTTCAAGTGCCCAACTGGCCCATCTACCCCTAGTAATCGCTATACAGAGTTCTTAGAAAGAATGCTATTTCTTGGACAACAATAATGAGAAGTGAAAATTTGAAATTTCTTGTTCTCACTGTGCTCTGTAATAGTGCAATAATTAGAATGTGTGTGGTTTTTACACTAAAATAAAACAATTCAGCCGGTGTGTGGTGTGTAACATACCAAAAATTTGAAAATTCCAATTAAACTCAAAAGATTATAATTTGCAGCTAAAATAATATAGAGATCGATTTTCATCTGGTAAAAAACAGAGTTAACGGCTAGTCTTTTATTGATTGTAGAATTTCGCAAAATGTCTACCTTGAGAATGTTTGTTACAAGTTACAAAAAGGCAGTGTTACTGCTTAGCAAAACCTAAACATTGAACATCGAAAAGACTACCTTAGGAAGGTGTTGTTTAGATGCATTAACGGCAACGCTGACGTAGAAATTTACTGACGTTCATGTGACGATCAAAACTTACCATCACAAAGACGTCATAGCAACACGTGATCGGTTAAAAATACGTTATGTGACGTCGCATACAGGTTACAAATAACTCCATATACGAATTGTGATGTCGATTCTGAAATACTGCATTGGATTTGGGTATCTGGGAGTTATATGATTGTTTAATTTCCATACGCCCGATATCCTCCCACAAGCAAATTTTCCGTAAAGATAACAAACAATTCTTTATTTAAGAGTGTAACAGGTATAAAAGATATTAACCGACATCAGAAGTCGTAAATCGACACATTGATACGTCGAATGTATTAATAAAATAAATGCGCTTGCAATTTAGGCTGGGCCGTTACGGATTTTTAATGCTGAAAAGAAAAAAATTAATAGCAGGCAACGGCCGGCTGGAATATATAGTTGTCATAAACAATGCAAAAAATAAACTTCGGAACTTGAGATGAAAGGAAGTAGTGAAATCGGGTGCTATTTAAGGGATGAAAACAGTTTTTCGTGATTTGTGGCGAAACGTGACCTCCTAGAGAAAAGTGTTTCATACAATAGTTGTAGATAATAAAAAAATCTAAAACTTTTATTCTATAAATTTTTCGACATAACCTCGAAGTTTGCGAGAAAATGACGAAAAACCAATTTTTCTGTTTTTATTTTTTTTCTCGCGTGAAAATTATCTAATTTAAATGAAACTTTGTGAAAGAACGTAATTATTTGCATATAATAAGCATGAATTCTTTCAATTATGGGAAATAAATATTTTTCGAGATTTTACCATTTTTCCGAAAAAACACCCCTATCTTCGGCGAACAACTTTATTGATTTTTTTTTTGATTTTGATGTTCTACTAGTGCTTATTTTTTTCGTCGAGATGTTTACTTTCAAATGGTACGTCGATGTTAGTGGTTTATTGTCATTTAGCAGCATAAAATTAAGAAAAACAGAAACAAAAATTTTTCGAATCTCGAATTTGTCGATTTCTTCCATTATTTTCAATTTTTTAGCATGTTTATGTTAGTAATTCATAATATTTTAATGAAAAAACTTACTTTGGTATACAATAACTTAAAGTTGAATGAATTTAGTTATTGGAAACCACGCTAAAATTGAATACAAACAAAAAAATACTGTTACGTATTCAAACAAAAAAAAAAATTTACAAAATTTGATATTTCTCAGCATACAGGTATGTGAAATGCCCGCTCAAAGCGACTGAAGGTTGGGGGTAGAGAGGGGTAGGACAAAGTGAGCCTGCACAAGAGCAGCAGAGCTCGTTCTGTTGTAGTAGTAAATCTCTATTCGTCTAGTTGTGTAAAAGTATTTTTTCAGTTTGTGATGCGTCCTTTGTAAACGCACGTGGTGATTGAGTTTTCGATTAAAATTAAACGATTACCCTTTTCACAAGAAAATTTTTTATCAAATCAAAATAATAAAAACAATTTAATTATCACAATATCAAATAAATTACAGTCCGAGGGCTTTTTGTGTAAGCGAGCTCCTGAAGACGCCGACGCACTGATTGTTAATACTGCGATCCGATTAGCTAAACAAGATGATAAAACTGTAATAATCGTGGGTCAAGACATCGATTTACTAGTTCTTTTACACCAATTAAATCCGAATGGGCTGGATATTTATTTTCACAAACCAGGCTCAAGCAACGTCAAAGATTCATTTTATACATCCCATTGTTTTAAACACGAACCATACACAAGTGTAATAGGGTTTCTTCATGCTTTCTCTGTATGTGATACAACTTCAAGTTTTGCTGGAAAAGAAAAAAAAAACAATAGTAAGATCTTTATTGGACAATAAAAAATTATTAAACCTAGCCAGTGTTTATTATCAAAAAGATGCAGACCACATAACCATAGCAAAAAATGGATCTCAACTCACAGCTGGTATTTACAAAACTAAGAAAATATATAACACATTAAATCAATTACAATTTGAGCTGTATCAGCAAACTACAAACAAATCCACTTTTAAATTGGAAAAACTCCCTCTAACTGAAGAAGCAGCTGCACAACACTCCTACAGAGTCTATTACCAATTGCAAACTTGGTTGGGTAATTTTGACAACGATCAGGACAACAAAAAAGCAAAGGACTGGGGCTGGAACGGAAATGTAGGAAGACTCGTGCCGAAATACATCTCTGACAGTTCCGACTTGATTCCCGGAAAGTTGTTAAAAAGCGTTAGCTGTACTTGTGAAAGTGGATGCAATAATCAAAGGTGTGGCTGCAGAAAACACGGCAATGTACCAATCTATGCAATACATGCACTGAGAACTGTTCAAATAGAGACAAAGAAGTATTTGTAGATTTAAGTGATTCTGAAGATATTGATGAAGAGCCAGCAAAGAATAATGACATCGAAATTGTAGACCCTGAAAATGCCAATGATTTTGAAGATAATATAGAATTTGAGAGTTTGATCGATGAAGAAAACGAGCCACAACAAAAAGGCCTAAAATTGATTAGATTTTAACAATCATTTTATTGATTTTTCTTTTTATAAGCTATACACAACCAATATTAATAAAGTAAATATTTGTAAATAAAGTAAAGAATTCGTAGACAATGTAAATAAATTGTATGTTGTATTTTATCATATGTATTTAGAATAATTTAATATGCATATAAAGTTTTCGAAACTTAACTGTAGCTTATGAAAATTAATAAAGTACTATTGATTTCCATGTAAATGTTAAGTCTCATGAAGTTTTCCCTACCTTTCCGTGATAAAATTCATTCAACTTTATTTATTTTATACCAAAGTAAGTTTTTTTATTAAAATATTATGAATTATTAACATAAATATGCTAAAAAATTGAAAATAATGAAAAAAATCGACAAATTCGAGATTCGAAAATTTTTTTTTCGGTTTTTCTTAATTTTAAGCTGCTAAATGACAATAAATCACTAACATCGACATACCATTTAAAAGTAGACATCTCGACGAAAAAATGAGCACTAGTAAGTAGAACATCAAAATCCAAAAAAAATCAATAAAGTTGTTCGCCGAAGATAGGGGTGTTTTTTCGGAAAAATGGTAAAATCTCGAAAAATATTTATTTCCCATAATTGAAAAAATTCACGCTTATTATATGCAAACAGTTACCTACGTACTTTCACAAAGTTTCATTTAAATTAAATAATTTTCACGCGAGAAAAAAAATAAAAACAGAAAAATCGGATGTCGAAAAATATATCGAGTAAAAGTTTTAGATTTTTTTATTATTACTTTTGTATAAAACACTTTTCTCTAGGAGGTCATGTTTCGCCACAAATCACGAAAAACTGTTTTCATCCCTTAAATAGCACCCCATTTCACTACTGCCCTTCATCTCAAGTTCCAAAGTTTTTTTTTCATTTTTTATGACCTCAACTATATATTCCAGCCGGCCGTTGCCTGCTATTAATTATTTCATCTCAAAAAGGTAACGGCCCCAGCCTAATTATTGAGTGAAAATTCGTAACCGCTACTCCTATTAAATATACTGGGTGTAACAGGACCATGACCTCCCTTCTCTCCTTTAGTTTTGAAGATAATTGATTGAAATGTAGGATATTCTACATACATAATAAGCGGCACTTTTTCACATTCAATTGATTTTTTTCCACTTCCGGTTTCGCCGGAAGTGACACTAACTTTAGATTTCTAAATGCAACACCCTGTATATTATTGCATTTTTAAATTCTGCATAATTTTCTAAATCCAACTATGCCAAATAAGTGACATTTCAAACATAAATTTTTTTAACTGAACTCGATATGGAAAAAGTATTTAACAAGCTTAAAAATAAAAATAGTGTTGGAAACGACGGTCTTAGTTTCAAACTACTCAAACAAATTAAAAACTTTATTCTTCGACCGCTAACATATCTAATAAATGAATCACTCGAGAGAGGTTCTTTTCCAAATATTTTAGTTTGTAGTTCCTTTATTAAAAACTGGTGATCCCCTCGACATTGAAAATTATAGATTAGTAACTCTAGTCAGTTCCCTTTTAAAAATTATGGAAGGGGTTATTTATGATCAACTATCAACATTCGTTGATAAATACAATATTCTGACACCATGCTAGCATGGCTTTAGGGTAGGGAAATCAGTAGAGTCTGCTAGCATTCACTTATTGGATACAGTTTACGCCGATATTGACAAAGGTAAATACGTAGTAGTTCTGCAATTCGACCTATCCAAGGCATTTGATATCCTGGATATTGATTACATAGTATCTAAAATGTTTAACCTTGGTATACGTGGTAATATCTTGGAATGGATTCATTCTTACCTGTTAAATAGAAAACTAATTGTACGTATTGGCACACACTTCTCAAATGAATATAATGCATCCCTAGGAGTGCCTCAAGGTTCTGTACTTGGGCCTCTACTATTCATATTATATGTTAATGATCGACCAAAGCATATAAAGAGTGGTACAGTAACCATGTTTGCAGACGACAGTACCATAACAGTGTCAGATTCCGATATTGATACTTTAAATAATAAAATCACAGGAGTGTTAGATGCATTTACTGCATGGTGTGATCGAAATAAACTTTTATCAACTTTTACAATAGGAAGCCCTGTCCTCAGCAAAACTTCAACTATAGTAGTCAAAGTAAACTTCTAGGAGTTGTTTTGGATGCAGACTTGTCCTGGAGATCTCAAATCTATGTGGTATGTAAGAAGTTAAACCAAGCCTACTTCGCTATTATTCAAATGAAAAATATTTGTGGCAAAAAAGGATTATTAAATATATATTACTCGCTAGCCTATTCACACATAAGTTACAGCGTTATGTGCTGGGGTGGAGCGACAGACAGAGACAGAGTTTTTATTGGTCAAAAAAATATCAATATATATTTATAAATGCCTGTTTTGTGAAAAAAAACTTACATTTACTCAAAACTACTTCTTCATACCACAATTATAGTACAAGAAGAATTGACCTCATGGTACCAACACACAATTCGTCTCTGTACGAGAAATCGCCATGTTACTCAGGCATTAAATTTTAAAATTCTCTGCCTGATCAGTTAAGAAACGAGAAAAATTTTAATTCATTTAAATCTGAATTACAAAATCTTTTCATAGAAGGTACTTTTTACAGTGTCGATGCATTTTTAAATAGATAGAATTATATATACTCGTGTTTTTTTATTTATTATTCTATGTTATATTTATTTATGTATTCTTATATTTATACTCTTTTTTTTAATATATAATTTAATAGTTTTTTCTTGCATTTTATAAATCAACATAATGTATATTTTATGCTTAGGTATAATTTTGACTTATCCTTATCATGCTTAATGATCCATTGGACAAATAAAGTATTATTATTATAATGTACTTTCTGTATACATACATTTTATTTACTATTATACATATACCTTGTTTGTCTTTACTCATGTGAACGTCATATTATTTTATTTGTTGTTGTGTATAAAATTTATTAAGACTGATTAATATGTATTTATGTGTATTATTGTTAAAATTGACTTGCCATATGTACAGTTTGTATCTGAAATGGTTAATAAATATTATTATTATTATTATTATGTAATTTTTAGCTTTCCATTTAAGTGTGCCATGACGGTTCCGATTTATTCTAAATGACCCGTGTAATACTACAAAAATCGAAATCCCGTTAAAAACACTAAATTACATGATTTATGAACAAATAAAATTCACCAAAATTGTTTTTGGGGCAAAACTCAATTTTACTTCCACGTCTTTTCAAATGAAACCATATCGGTACCATGGTACAATTTATTAGTACTATTATTAAGGAATTTATTCATATGTCGTTTTAAAATGTGCAATAAATACGAGTAAAATTACAGCTAAAAGAAAATAAGAAAATACAATTTTATTCTAATTACCTTGTTACGCATAAGGTGGTTTTGGAATACAAGAAATTAACACAAAACATTACAACAGTTGTTCAAAATGCTGTCCATTAACGTCAATGCACTTTTGAACTCGCATTGCTGTTTCCCGAAGAACGTTCGCCAATAGCTGGGCCGTTATGCTATTAATTGTTCGTCTTACTCGTAGCTCCTGGTCTTCACGGGTTGTAACGGCGGTTGCATAGACAATATTTTTTAAGTGGCCCCAAACAAAGAAATCAAGGGGCGTTAAATCAGGTGGCCTTGGAGGCCACCTCACAGGACCATTCGTCGAAATTACGTTTTCTCCGAATCTCCGTTGAAGGTAATCAATTATTATCCTTCAATTATGGGGAGGAGCGCCATCTTGTTGTAAATACATTCCCTGTCCTAAATCTAAAGGTAACTCTCATCTAAAATGTCCCCAGTCTCATTTTCCAGGAATCTCAAGCATCTGGCGCCAGTCAGAGGTCCTTCAAATATTATTGGACCAATGATTCTACTACCGATTATTCCAAGCCAAACATTGAAACCGAATATTTTGTATTTTGTCGGTTAAATAATCCCAAATTTGTAAACCTAGACTCGTTCGAAAATAAAATCAGTCCCAGAAAATCATTGTTTGGCTGCACGTTATTATACAAAATCCAATTGCAATATTCCATCCTACGTTCGCAATCACTTTCGTACAAATGCTGCTGCGATTGGTATTTAAAAGATTTATAGTGGTATTTGTGCAAAATTCGGCTTACTGTTTGGTGACTGATGTCCAATTCAAACCCAACTTGCCTTAAAGAAACAGTCTTATCAACTTCTATTCGAGCCAAAACATTAATTTCCGTTCCTTCGTCAATAATGAAGTTTTCTTCGGGATCATTGTTGGGCTCTCTTCGGAATTAGTTTTCAACACGTTTAAAATAATTTTTCAATTCTCTTGTATAAATTTGCGGCATTTCGAATACAATTAACAAGAATTTTAAACAATTTTTAAACACACAATAAAAACACCGTTAAGCCAACAAATGTTTGACAAGCTAAATATTTCATTGTTTTCAAAGCCACCTTGGTTAATTAGAACAAAATTTGTAAAGAAGAGCTGAAATTCTTTCTCGCGATTTCTGTACCAATAAAATGTAGTTCCAAATGCTAAAAAAAAAATTTCTTTTAACCTCGACCCCAAAATCTCACTATTCTTTTTACTGAGATCTTTGGCACGTATTAAATCATTTAATTCACTTTGATTCAAAAGTTGAGGGTCATTGTCTTTGTCTTCTACTAAAAAGTCGCCTAATTTTACCTTAAAATACGAGTAGTAAACATTTTTTGGATTTATGGAAAATCTGTATGTGATACATAAAACCTGGTGTCTTTTTCGACATTAATGCATCTAATGTGATAAAAATTACAAATGTTCATATAATCCGCCAAAACTTCGCAGGCCTGTGTAATAATTAATTTGCTATGATCGTCATTATTGGTTAAGCAACAATAATGTAAAGTAGTCACAACAGCGTCTAAAATGTAAATGACCGGCATGTCCAGCAATAATTTAAGAGAAGAGCAAAACAGTTCCAGAATTAGGTAAAATTCGTGCGTTTTTGCTCCTCAAGAAGTAATCGTTTTAAGTTTGCTTTAAAGGAAGATACCGATAGTGATTTTAATCTAGGGGACATTGTAAAGTTTAGCAGACCAATAAGTAAAACAACCTTAAAAAGCAGCAGTAAAGTGTCTCTGGATATACAAGTGTCCAAAGCGAATAGTCCTATTATGTACTGCAGACTTAGCACTGAGCCTACAGAAGAGAAAAGATGGTGCCAATGTTGATATAACGTGATGAGTGAAGAACAATAAGTGTAGTTTCCTCTGAAATTGCATATTCAACCAGTTTAAACCAGAAAAAGAGTGTGATATGTGATCATATCTTCTTAAGCTTAATATGAAACGACAACAGTTTTGCACTCTTTGTATTCTTCTTTCCTATGGTATAGATGAAATTACTATATACTACATCGCAATAGTTAAAGTGAGATAGGACCAGTGATTCACATTATATTTTTTTCAAATTGCGACTAATGAAAAATCTACTACTATACAATAACTTTAAAAATCCATATGCCTTAAACAGTATGGTATTTACACGCCCAGAGAACTTGAGATGCTAATCTAAATACAATCCCAGATTTTTTACTGCACTTTTAAAGATGTCACCATCGATGTTTAAACCAAGGTTTTCACGAACAGAAGCTAGATTCAAATAATATTAGTTTGCATTTGTTAGGATTCATTTTTTCTTTCTTTGAGATAGAGAATAAGCCTTGATGATACTTTCATTCTAATTCTTATTTTTATTACCCCATAATAAAGGGTGATACACAGATGACGTCAGTAAAATAAACAGTACTCAGTTAGTTTTTGGAAAAATTCGAATTTATTTACAGAAAATGAAACATACCAAGAGAGAAATATATGCGAATGTCCATAAGTGACAACTGTTTTCTTGGACACAATTTTCAAGTCGTTTTTTAAAATCTTCGTTCACTTTGCTCAATATTTGTCGATCGATCAGCCCAATCTCTTGCTCGATGCCCCCTTTCATGTAGTTTAATGTGTGGGGCTTGTCGATATACACCTTTGATTATGGCTGTAAAAGGGATCCGGATCATTTCGATGTACCAAGCAGGGTTAACAGTGACCGTAGCCCTAACTTCCTCAAAAAAATAATGCCCAATGATTCCGAAGGGGACAAAAACACATTTTGAATGTGACTTGAAAACTGTGTAGAGGTTCTTGGTTAATGGAACGTTCCACTGTTACTGACATTACATACACTAAAAATTCTGCCAACCTTGCCTCTCTCTGCTGATTACCTGTCGAGCATAGTATCGTTCAAAGATTCCCTGCAAATAAAAAATGCAACAAAAACTTTACGACCTCATTAAAATACCGTTGCTCTGTACTATTCCGCCGGCAAATTCAATCACTTACTTTTATAGGTTTTTAATGCCTATCGGATTGTTTGATAACAGCATACCGACTGGTTCGCCCGTAAAGTTTTTGTTGCATTTTTATTTGCAGGGAATCTTTGAACGATACTATACTAGTCATTCCAAATATGCCAGGTTCCCGTGTGTCACCCTTTATATATAAATATTATTTCTGATTGCCATCAAAGGCGGTTGGGTTTAAAAAGCTCTCTCAAATCAAATAGTTCAGTATTTTCACAGTGGGTTACAGTGTAGGCAGACAAAAATGAAAACATCTGTTAACCTTTAATTTGAATCATTGAAACAAACTTAGATATGGCATGAATAATTCTTTTTGACCTGATAATATTGGATTAGTTCGGATAAAATGCGCGTGGTAGATCTCGTGGTAGGTAAAGTCCAAGTAAGGACTTCCTGAGACAAAAAAAACTAAACAAAAACTTTACGGCATAATTATTATCGCCGCAGGCCATAGGTGAGACTATTAATAAATTTTCTACTTTCTATACAAGGCACACGAAATGATAGTTGCTCCAAAATAAGCGGGCAATCAAAGATATTGTGAATAATTTTATATAGAAGTACTGTTAAGACATGTGTAATCGCTTAGTAGAAAGAAGTTAACAATATAATGATAGTTCGCCAGTCAGTCCAAAGATGGCGCTATTGATTTCCTACCATAGAATAACTGGAAAAGAGTAGAACCGTCTAGTCCTGGACTAGAATGAAATGAATTGATCCGGAATAAGGGCCATAGAGTATATAAGAAGCGAGACCAACGCACCAGGGCAGTTCTAATTCAGATAGTAAGCAGTTCAGAGGATAGGATAAGATTGATTGTCATACTAACGGACATACATAAAATAGTCGCACATGTACTGAGCAAATTAAATTCGCGACCTGAGCCAAAGCAGTGAAAGGCTGCCTAAAGGTATTTGCTGTTATAACTGGGACATGTCGCCAGAGGCATCCTAAGGGAGTAGAGGTCGAGGATATAAAGAAACAGCAGGATGTGGCAATAGTGAGGAAGGTTAAGGCAGAGGTTCCAAAGAACTGGGCGAAAGAAGTTCTAAGAAAAGAACAACTTTATGACAGTGAAATTGGACCTATATTGAAGAAAAGAAAGAGGAATCCGCGCAAAATGTGGAGCGTACTTGGAATAGAGTATATCCGACTTTCTGTTCCTAATTTTTGTTGTTTTCTTTCTCGCATTCGTTTACATCAGGATATATAAAAATACTTTTTCCCAATGTGTTATGTACACATCCAGAAAAAGTATTTTCCTTGAACAATAAATCATTATTTAAGTTAATTGTAATAAACGACCAACAGCTAAAGATTCGTTAAAGAAACATTTTAGAGGCATCTGAACAAATTTAGTCATTTTGCCTTTCTTGTATGCAATTTTTTTTCAATAATTTTAAATTTAAACAATCAAATCGGTCAATCATAATTGACCGAAATATTCCAACACACCCTCTGAGACGACTTAACCTACATTGTGGTGTAGGCCTCGGAATAAATAATTGAGGTTGCAGCTATAATAGGGCTGATAGTTGAATCGTGATGTAAAAGCACATGACCTCTTGACATTCCACTGTGTGAGAAACTGAGAAAGAGGTGGCACGAGAGGCGGGAGAGAATCTGTTGGCCAGACGTGTGCCTGCTTCCTCTTTCACTTCCGGATCGATACGTCAGCTTCCCACCTGCATTGGGCGCTCACGAAGAACCTTGCGGTGCCGTCACGGGTTTCAGTTCCGCTGGTCGATCTATTTCAGTGGACGAAACACCGGAATGCCATCGGTCGGATGCAAGGGGCAAAGCAGAAATGCGTTGCCCGCTGCAAATTAACTTATATTTTAAAATTAAACATTTTTTAACTAATTATCGAAACAAAATTATTTTAAAGTTTTTCCTATTTTTTTTTTTTACAAATACTATTGTTTATTAACATTTTATTAAGATGTAAACAGATTTCCTGCCACCTCTATCGTAGACCGGTGCCCTCCTGCCAATCACATAATTATGTGGAAAAAAATCAATTGACACAAATGTTTAGCTGAAAGGACCCCGCCGATTTTTACACGTATTTTGGCTTTCACTCCCGGGACCTGAAACTTGGGTCAGAGCTAGTTCTTACCGTGCTGTTCAAAAGTCTCTATGGGCAAAAAAAAGTTCAACCACAGGACCTCGAGATATTGGCCATTTCCATTTTCCCGCTCATCAATACCAGTTTTTCCTTTGAAATAGCTCTTAAATCTATGCGTTTATGATCATTGAGGAGTGTATATGGACTATTGGATATGCACCATGGAGACATCTATGATGTCTGGTGTATAGTAGCATTAGACCACATGAGAGGATTCACTTACCTCTCACCACTACACCATTTACATTAGTCTGCATAAGACTAGCAGGTTGGCCACTGTCATTTGTCTGCTCCATGACCTATGGCATACTGAGGAGAACTAATAAGTTCGAAACCGGTCTATGTCTGGTCAGGGAGTAGATAAATGACATTGGCTACCAATTTTTCATGATTTGTAAGGTGTAATTCAATGCAGGTCGGGGTATTTGCCCGCTGAGTAGTTGTTTCCTGCAAATCATGTATAATAACACTATTGGATATATGTATACAGGGTGGGGCAATAGTGCGGCGGACCTCGATATTTCGAGTTCTACGATAGCTAGAAATTTTATACCAAATGTGACCCCCCACCTCCACCTCATGGGGTGGCGCGGGGGGCAATTTTAAAATCTTAAATGGGTACCCCTATTTTTTATTGCAGAATTAGATTTTACGCCAAAAATTACATCAAGTTTGCTGAAAGGCTTTTTCGATTGGTGACAGATGGCGCTGTAATCGCAAAAATATTCCTCTTCGTAATTTCTAAGAAATTCTACTGAAGAATAGAAAATAATAAAGTACGAGTTCATTTTCTTAAAAAACCCATTCAGTGGTGTTAAATTTAATACCCCCACTACCATGAAGGGAGAAGTGAGGGTGGGGACTCCCCACGCGACTGCGTTTGGTATCATTGGATGGCGCTTTTAAAATTATTAAGGGCGTGTTTTTTCTTTTTTGGATCCAATATGTATTTCTTGAGATATTTGACCGTTTCCAGACTTTTTGGACACCCAGCATATATACATACAGGGTTGGCCAAATATGTGGAAACACCTGATTTCGCGCTAGACTATAATAATAATAATATTTATTGACCAAAAGATACGCGAAGTACATATGGCATGTCAATACAAAAATAGAACAGTTTAAAAAATAAATAAATAAAAATATATATACACATTTATATACATGATATAAACTGTAAGTAAAAGTATAAATACAATAGACAAACATAAATACAAGATTAACAAACGATTATATATTATAATTCTATTCCATATAAGAAGAGTTAATTATTGGCCCAAAAACTCAAGTGTGCTGTAAAAACCCCCATTTATTAACATATTTTTTACTTTATTTTTAAATATAGATGTATTTTTAATATTTCTGATATCAAGTTGTTGTACAAAATAATGCAGTTGTAGATAGGTGATTTTTTATACGTTGATGTTTTGTGAGAGGGAATTCTTAATAGGAGACCGTATCTAGTGTTATGGTTGTGCGAGGATGAGTTAGATATAAAAAGGTGTTCGTTCTTTTTAACAAATATTAAGCATTTAAAAATAAAAATACAGGGTACGGTCAGAATTTTTTGATTTATGAACACTTGTCGACAACTTTTCCTGTAATCTATGTTAAATAATAGCCTAATTAGTCTTTTTTGAGAAATGAACACTCTCTGTGTTTCTCGAGCACAGCCCCAGCTGATTATGTTTAAAGATATATGGAAATATGCCAGAGCATAATAAATGTTAAGTAATCCTGTAGCATTAAGACAATCTTTCATTTGTCTTATAGCATAATACGCCTTACTTAATTTTGCACAAACGCTTTCAATTTGAGCATCACAGGTAAGTCTATTATCTATGTGAGTGGCCTAGAAATTTTACCTTCTCACTGAACTTGATGTTTTGCAATAGGCATGTGTCGTTTGGCATACCTTTCCTGATGTAATAGTTGATGGCTGTACTTTTAGTGTCATTGAGTATGAGCCTATTGCGTTGACACCAGGTGCTAAATTCATCCATAATGGTAGCAACTGCAGATTCTAATTCTTGCGGAGTATCGGCTGATACTGTAATGGTAGTATCATTCGCAAACATTGTGACTAGCCCTTTAGTTAAATGGTTAGGGCCCAGGACAGAACCTTGGGGAACACCAAGTTTTACGTCGTGTGCCTCAGATCTGACCCCATTAACATTAATGATCATACTTCGCCCCTCCATATATGATTTAATCCAGTGCAGAATATTTACTGGTAGTCCCATAATTGACAATTTAGTAATTAAGAAATGTGTACAAACTGTGTCGAATGCTTTTGAGAGATCAAAAAGTAACGAGACAACTATTTTGCCATTGTCTAAATTTTCATAAATATAATTTAACATTTGATATGTGATATGTGGCTGTTTCAATAGATCTATTTGCCCTAAATCCATGTTGTGAAGTGCACAGTAAGTTGTTAGATTCAAGATAAGTCGTTAAACGACTGGAAACTATTTTTTCTAATAGTTTAGATAATGCGTTAAGTAGTGAAATTTGCCTGAAATTGTCGATGTCCTCAATATCACCTTTCTTATGGAGTGGTATAATTAAAGCAGATTTCGAATAAAAAATATCCTTAACAAAAATTTATTCTATTCAGTGACGTACTTTGATCTCCAACAGCTACCCTCGAAATAAAACATCATCGGTAGTTGTTTTTACAATGAATAACCCTGTATATTTTTTGATTTTCAGATAGACACTTTTTCATCAATATAATGATATAGGGTTTGGTGGGCGTGCGACTTGTGGTTTTCTAAATATTAAATAAAATAAAGAGATGGCTGTCTACATCTTAATTATCAATGCTCTCTGATAAAAATATTTTAAAGTTTTTGGTTCTTCTTACAGGTTAAGAAGAACATCAAGTGAAATATCTTCATTTGTAGCCGATTTACTTCGACCGGATTTTGGCCGATTGTTAACATTAATCGGCCAAAAAATTATAAATATTTCCCTATCGGGTCTTCTCTTCGCGGTATCGGACCTCATTTGCCCTGTTGATCTCGGAATACTAGACAAAATGCAAAACTAAGTGCATTCGTAGTACACCTAATCTGTAGTATAAATTACAATTCTTTATTATTATTATTATTATTTTTTTTTTAGGATTACGTTTAACAATAATAGTAACAGCTAAATTAAAACCGTTGACAGTTTAAAAAACTTACAAATAAAACAGTTACCGCGATATCTTAACGAGATATAAAATTTGAAGGACACCAAACAAATCTTCGAGTCATCGTGATGATACATATTTGCTGATGTCAACAAAAATTTATAGAATAAAAAAAAATTATTAGCTGCAAAACTAAAATGTAATGGCTCAGCTTCTCTGCGTTAGGTACAAAATCATGTTTAGATCAATATTGCCGAACATTGTGATTGTGTAATAGTTATGACAGTATACCGGGTGTAAATTAATAGTGAGCCACCGCATTTTTAAATATGTAGGAATGATTATTTATGAAGAAATTAGGTTTGATATGCTGTTCAATTTTTTGGGACCTGCCCACCACATCTGATACTATATCGACACTAAATATCCAATATTCAAGAATAATAACAAATATTTTTGTGCATCTTGGCACAATGGTCTTAATAACATTTTCATATTTTGAAAGATGACCGGAATGATAGAAATGAAAGGTCCCGCGCGGCCTCTGCTTCACGTGTTTTCTTTAAGATTATATTCAATTAGTGTTGATTCACTGGTACGGCCGTGAGCAAAAAAAAAATAGAACAAGTCTTATAACGGTATTTTGCTAAAAACTAGTAAAAACTAGTTTTGTACATCTAACTTTAATTTTTGTGACATTGTCAGTTAGTTGTCATAATTTATTGCAAGTGTGCAAAAAACTAATACGCCTCATATAAGCGATTTAGTTAAATCTGGAGTTATTGCTAAAGCAGAAGTTGGATGGACGATGAGACAAATTGCACTGCGATAATATTGACAAAAATTCGGTGCGTAACATTTTAAGAAAGTGGAGAATAAACTGTACGATTAGTAGAAATCCTGGATCAGGGCGACGAAGGATATCAACTCAACAACAAGATTTGCAATTGGTAAATGCTGTAGTAGAAAATCCATTTTACTCAGTTATTCATGCTGCTGAAGAAACGAATTTTCCTGGATCGAGTAGTACTGGTCGCCTGCGAGTAGGAGAATCGGAGCTATGCTGTCATGCAGCAGCACAGAAATACTTACTTAAAGCTGAACATAAAGAAGCTCGAGTAGGATTTGCGTTTGAATTTTCAGCGCATGATGTAAATTATTGGAACAATGTAATCTTTACAGACGAAAAAACTTTCCAGTCAACACACAGCGGTCGTATTCGTGTTTATCGCCCTCCGAATACTCGATTCGATGAGAAATATATATCTAACAATGATAAGAGTGGTAGATTTTCCGTCAATATGTGGGCTTGGATATCGGCACGTGGTCCTGGTGTTTTGTGGCATATTGAGGAACGATTTAATAGCGAAACGTATACTAGAATTTTAGACAATATTATTCTCCCTACTGTGTTACAATTATTTCTTAATAATGAGTTCATATTTCAACAAGACAATTGTTCCGTTCATACTGCTCATACCGTAACTAACTGGTTTCAAGATAACAACATCAATGTTCTTAACTGGCCCAATCATAGTCCAGATCTTAACCCTGTGAAAGAAGTATGAGGACTACTCGTAAGAAGTATCCAAAAACGAAATGTGAGACCACGGAATGCCGAAGAATTACTGGATATAGTAAATAATGCATGGGAAAATATTATTACTAATGATTATTGTATAAGGTTATTTAATTCTATGCCAAGCAGACTTATAGAAGTTATAAATAGAAATGGTGCAATAGCGAAATATTAATAGTTAGTTTCTTGTTACGTAGGATATCTTTTATCCTTTGATCCAGGATTTCTACTAATCGTAACGTTTATGTTATACACCAAATTTTTGTTAATGTTATAACGCAGTGCAATTTGTCTCATTGACCATCCATCATTTACTATAGCAATAACTACAGCATTAAAATAAAAAATAAATTAAAAGTGATATCTGTTTTATTCCGGCTACTCATTACATATTCAAATAGAGACAGATTTACATTAGAAAAAAAAAGTTGTCCTATTTTTTTCTGCTCACGACAGTACAATATTTACAGTGGCTTTTTTAATTTTCGAAAATGTATCTAAAGGCTTATTAAAATAAATTCATTACTGTCTGAAAATATTAACATTGTAATAATTTGAAAATTTAAGTCATGTCTACATTAAAATCAAGTTATCCAATGATTAACATAGCCAAACATACGTTTCCAATTTGATTCCCTTCATCTCGGCACTAATATAGCCTTTGTTCCGATCAAAATCGATATCTGGGGGTTTTCGGGTTCTAGTCAAAAATTTAGTTCAGGTTGGCGATTTCAAGATGGCGGACGACTTTACCCTTTAAGATCCGATTCAACTCAAAATCGATAACTGGGGGTTTTCTAGGTCGCGGATTATGAATTTTTAATAAAAATTCAGAAATTCAAAATGGCGGTGCCAATATGGCTGACGACTTTTGTCAGTTTTTTTTTTTATACATTTATTTAACGTCGGCCTATTTCCGCTACTGAGGCCTAACACCGACGCCTGTACTACCCCCAACCAGGAATTTTGCCGAAACTCTTCCCTTAAGAAGAGTAGGGATCTTTTACTTGCCTAACATTTAATAGACAAGGGACCGACGGCTTTACATCCCCTCCGAAGGATGGTATATCTCCTATACAACCATCATCGCCTAAGGTTGTATAGCTTCCGCGCATACACTGATATACAAGCCGCTGGAAGATGTGTGAGGCGAGAACGCGGTTTCCGTTGTGAACACGGAGGAGACCTCTGTTCGTTGAAAAATAAAAAATATGGTAGTGGGGGGTTGAGAGCTGAGACCCCAGAGGCTTCCGTGCACTTATTTTCGATGAGTTGAGTCTCAGGGTTGGTTTAGTAAGTGCTGTTGCGGGTTGAATATTACACCCTGTATATTGTAGTTGGCACTGGCTGCTATCACTTTATTTAATTTTGCACTTAATTTATTATTAAATAGCTATTGCAGGGTCAACGGTTACACCCTAGTTGTAGTAGGTTTTTTTTATTTAAGAAAAAATAATGAGACGATGAATTAAAAGAGAATACAAAATATTTATTGAAGGGATAATGAACAAAGTTTGAATAGGTTAATTTATTTTACAAGTTTCTTTTAAAACGTAGAAACTATTCGACACATAAATTCTGTCTGTAGTTATCATATAAATGTATTTTAAAAAGTTAATAAATCTGGGAAAATATCCGGAAGAATGTCCTTTCAACGTAGCCTGGTCGGTAAAAATTGGTGTGTCACTTTGGACGGGAATCGAAATTTAAATACTTAAAATTAGGGGCACTAAAGGCGATACTTAAAAACTAACTCTTTTTAACCAGGTTTCGGCCTGGGAAGCTAGGAATAGGGAGTAAGAAAACCTAGCCGAGCGGGTATCTACAACATAAAATTAAATAGGAACCGGACCCAGCGTCAACAGCTATTACACAAAGCTAACTTTGAAACTTAATTTCCACTAAAACACTACGCGAACTTTACACTTGATTCACTGCCAAAACTGAACTTGTTTGTCTACGGCTTTCGATGCACCGGTATTTATACTGAATTGAAAAAGTTTCGTTTTTCTCGCCCCGTCGAGTCTCGCGGAGAGCTGGAAAGGCTTGGAATCGCTCAGTGCGGGCAAGGATGAGTCATCGATTGCATCATGTTGCGCAATACTTGAAAATTTTGGAATTTTGAAATAATTTTTATATGGGCAGATCGGCGATGTGAAGGGGAATTTACTAAAATTTGAACGAAAGCTGAATCTATTTTTGTTTGGAAGTTATGAGAAGTTTTATGGGCAAAATCTGGCTCGACTCCGTAATGTATTACAAAGGTCCGCGGTTAACAATCTGTAACTCCGTTAATAAGTTTCCAGTTAGTGCGTTAGATAAAAAGATAAGATATTAACAAGGTACAATACGGGTATGAATCGAGCTGAATGGAGATATAGTATGGGTGTCTGCTATTATACAGGGGTAATCGAAAAATGGGGAAAGAGTATAATAGCAATTTGATGGGAAAATTCGGTGAAAAGATATGGGGGACTTTTGAGACTCGAGGCACTGAACGTGATTTGATGTATACAGGGGTTGATCGGAAAGTAAGAATAGAAAAATTACGAAATTGTTTTAAGAACGTGGGGAAATGGACTCGACGGTTAATTTTAATGGGGTTACGTATACGAGGGGTGGTCAAGAAGTTTGAATATTTTAAAAAAGGAAATTGCTTATAAAATTGAGACGTGTTGAATTAAAATTATGAGAATTTGGATTCGAATGGGGAATTTGACTAGTTTGATGAATATACGGGGGCTGTATTTTTAAGTGACGTTTTTCGTGATGAATTGGTTGCGGATGAGTGTAAATGAATGTTTGGCTTTAGATTTGGTTGAATTTAGGTTGATTGTGAATTATCGGTGATCGGCTTAATTTCTCAGATTTTTTAGAATTGAAATGTGGTTTTTTGGTGCTAACGGTGTCTGATGGACTTTTTTTATCTAGTTTGCCAAGTGGCATGAGATTATTGAATTTTTTGATTATTTTTAGAATTTTTTGTTTTTGTATTTTGACTTGTAGGGGACATACCCTACAACAGTTGGAATGGTCACCCATCCATGTAGTAACTGCGCCTGTCGTTGCTTTAGATCGCATACCGAAGTATGTACATAGTAAAGACGCACCTACGCTCGCCCCACTTTTGTCAGTTAGGTCTGGGGATTTTCGGGGTCGCGGATTACGAATTTCTAGTCAAAAATTTAGTTCAAGATGGCAGACGACTTTATCGTTTATGTCGATTCGTCTCAAAATCGATATGTGGGGATTACAGCATATCAAAAAAGACTAAAAAGTAAAAAATAAAATTATATAAAAAAAGCTTTTATTTAAATGCTCTAAGAAGTAGAAAATAAACTTTGAAGTCAATGAAACCTATTATTTTATTACATTTTATAATTTTTTTTAGATATAAAAACTTGTCGCGAGCAATCTCCTTTACACAGGAAAATCTCGCGATAAGCTTATCATAAAAAAAATTATATAATGTAACAAAATGATGAGTTCAATTTACTTCAAAGTTTATTTTCTACTTTTTGGAGCGTTTAAATAAAAACTTTTTAAAAAATATTTTTTTATATATTTTTTTTTATCGCTGTAGTAACAAATTTCAAGATAACGGGTTAACGCACAACATTAAATTATTTTTCATAAATATACAGATATCTAAAACTATTAGGCCTACATATGAATAAACTATGATATGTGTTACCCTCCAGGTACAATTACTGCAACGATTTGTTTTATTAATGAGAAGGTAAAACTATCTATTTCTATCTCTTTTCCTGGCATGTACTTGTGTTACGGTCTAAGACACATTGCGTTCATGAAGAATAAGTAAAAATAGCAATAATAGTTTCTTAATTATTATACTTAACGTTTTTTCTCGGCCACATTTATACAGCACGAGTTTTTCTCTTTAATAATTACCTATACAAAATATAGTTACCTTTTTAAAAGAATAAACTTACGTCTTTTTTCTATTTTTTGTTTCAAGAAAACTACTTGTGTACACCCAAGGAGAACGGTAACGAGTTTTTAGACCCTTAAGGTTTTTAGTATCATTAAGCTCCGGATGCAAGACATTAGTCCGGTCAATTTAGACATTCGAAGGTGCATAAAGCCCCAACAAGCTGAAAATCAGTAAAATTGTTTAAAACATAATTATAAATAAAATGTAAAAGTTCCCCATCATTCCCGTGTATGGAAAAAATTTTACTCGAGGTCAAAGGTCAAAAAAATGAGTTTTTCGCGATTTTCAGCAAAACGATAAGTTTTATCATAAAAGTACCGCAGACAAAAATTGTAGATCATAAAATTATCTATAAGAAATGTATCAATACTTTTTTCCTACGAGCCACCGTTTCTGAGATATAACGACTCAAAAAGTTGTAAAAGTTGTTATCGTCATAATATGCACACGTTTCCACGCCACCTATGAGATAGTGTACTAAGCGCGTTTTTTTTAACGTGGTTTCCCCAGTAGGCCTACTCCACGGGTCAGTTGTGATCCTGTTTAATTTCAAACTATAGCAAAATAACGGAAAATTTCAAAGATTGGAAAAGATAAGAGCGATGTAAATTTTAAAAAAGTGGTGAAGTTCATTCGTCTGATTCGTAACTTTCAAATTCTTCTTGTTCTTCTTCTTCTTCTCCTGCTTCTTTTTCATCTTCATTTTGGATGCAAGTAAATTGCGTCAATAGCGATGTATCGTATGACACTTCGTCGGAATCAAACGAATCCTCCACTGTTGGTGATTCAACATTAGAGCACGACCGGCCTTGACAATTTGTGCATGCTAGAGAACAAAACAGTCCGACTTTTTTGCAACCACATTTAGCACGCATCCCTTTTTGCAGTTGCAAAAAATTGTGTTCAGCAGTTTTTCCGGCGCAGGTGGGAGTAAAGTTTGAACTGGCTCTAATATATTGTTGACCAACTTCCAACCCCGGTCTGTAGGGTCTAGCTGATAACCAAGCCACACTTGAACTTGGTAATATACCCGAAAAAGATGTTGATGAGCAGCAACTGAGGTTGGAGGAAGACAAGCTAATTGAACTTGTTTTTTATTTTTAGTATTTTTAACGAAACATGCATATCGATGCTTATCTAAACAGGTAGTTTTTTTAGGAGCTCCGTGCATAGAAAGAAGAAAGCGGATGCCGTTGGTGATAACTTCTTGTTGAGTTGAATTACTCTTTTTAAAAACTTCAGCACATTGAATTAAATCTTGTTTTTCAAACATTTTGTAAACTGCTGTTTTACCCCTCCTGTAAAATGCAGATGTCGTATCACAGCCAGTTATTGCGTGTAAAAATAGTACATGATTTTGACACTTTACAAAAGTAGATAAACTTTTTGATGAATATATATCCGATTGATGTTGAGCTTTTCCTGGTTTTAAGAAGAAAATAGTTTTTTCAGCTGGCGTTCGAGCAGTGAGTAATACGAGTAAGTCTACCTCTTCACCAACAACAATAGTTGTATTTGTCAAATTGAATTGCTCTATTGCTGTTTCAATAATCAATACATCAGCATCATTTTAAGTATAAGTTACAATGACCGATAGAAAAATATTTCAACATATATAACTCTAGAGATGTATATACGTGGCGTACTTATGCATATTATGACGATAACAACTTTTACAATTTTTTGAATCGTTATATCTCAGAAACGGTGGCTCGTAGGAAAAAAAGTATTGGTACATTTTTTATAGATAATTTTATGATCTACAATTTTTGTCTGGGGTACTTTTATGATAAAACTTATCGTTTTGCTGAAAATCGCGAAAAACTCTTTTTTTGACCTTTGACCTCGAGTAAAAATATTTCCATACACGGGAATGATGGGGAACTTTTATATTTTATTTATAATTATGTTTTGAACAATTTTACTGATTTTCAGCTTGTTGGGACTTTATGCACCTTCACTCTCATTTCTTGGTCTAAATTGACCGGATTAATTTGGCGTGAGAAAAAAAATAGTCTGGCCTTGGTGAATATGTGTTTAGACAAGGACAATCGGCCACAATTTACTTCATGTAAGTTTTGTAAGTGTTTTTTAGTATCAGTTTTTCGTTAGCTTTAAAATTGCCAATAATTTTAATCAAAATACGACGGCAGACAGACATTTTTTAAAAAACACTTTTTGGCTTCAGGGGACCTGAAAACGTGTAAATTTTTCAAAGCTCAAAAATTATTTTTTGGCGCCATCACTATACTTTTCTATTGTACTACGTATATGGGAAAGTAAAAAATCGGCCTGTGATAACTCGCACAAACTTACCCATTTAGGAATGAATACATAAATTTCTAGTTATAGAATTTTTTATCTAGTTTACTTGCAATTTTTTAAAAAATTTCTAGCTATCGTAGAACTCGAGATATCCAGGTCCGACGCACTGTTGCCCCACCCTGTATACGCTATCCTCTGCTAGCAAGTTACTGTGCTCTGTTCTCCAAGCGATGCAAAGGGGATGCGAGCTACTGGCCTACGATATAGCGGGGGAAGGCGAGTGGCCAGTAAAAACCAAAATTTTTGAAGTAACTCGCATGTCAGTTGTTGGCCAACTCGCATAGACAGTAACTCGAACAGTCAGTTTAATTGATGACAACAACTTACCGTCTCAATTCGCATGCCAGCTCGCAATTTGTGTGAACTTTGCAGAATTAAAAAAACTATAGGCCCATTATTTACCGCTAATTAATCGTGAAAGTAACAATTTTACCGTTGTTAATTTTGAAAACATTTTTGGGTGTTCTGCTAACTTCACATGGAAGTTAGCAGAACATCTACCAAAAATGTATTTTCATTAAAAGTAGGTAGCTTAGAATTTGCCGTTTTTTAACCGTAAACGAATGGTGAAAATGAAATTTAAAAAAATTAAGGCGGAAAAACCTAAAAAATCATTTTTTAGAATCAGAAAAAACTTTGCAGGATTAAAAAACCCATAGGCCTATTATTTGCCGCTAATTAGCCGCTAATTAATCGTGAAAGTAACAATCACATGGAAGTTAGCAAAACATCTACCAAAAACTTTTTTAATTAAAAGTAGGTGGCTCAGAATTTGCCGTTTTTTAACCGTAAATGAATGGTGAAAATGAAATTTAAAAAAATAAAAATTAAGGCGGTAAAAAATCATTTTTTAAAATCAGCAAAAACTTTCAGAATGAAAAACCCATAGGCCTATTATTTGCCGCAAATTTGCCGCTAATTAATTGTGAAAGCAACAATTTCACCGTTGTTAATTTAAAAAAAAAATTCGGATGTTCTGATAACTTCACATGGAAGTTAGCAGAACATCTACCCAATTTTTTTTTTTTTTAATTAAAAATAAGTAGCTCAGAATTTGCCGTTTTTTAACCGTAAACCAATGGCGCAAATGAAGTTTTAAAAAATAAAAATTAAGGCGATAAAACCCAAAAAATAATTTTTTAGAATCAGCAAATTAATTCAGAATTGAAAGTTACGAAAGAAAACACATGAACACGAGAGAAAAATGATAATCAAAGTCTCCTCAACAGACTCGAGGGTTAAATAAAAGATTTTTAAAGGAAGAACATTAATGAGACAGGCGAAACATCGTGAAATCAGAAACAAATGATTGAATGAGACAAAACTGAATAACATGCAGAGTAAAGACATTTTTGAATCGATACTTGAAAAACGAGAAATTGTCTTGAAAATGTTTAGTAAATACTTAGGAAAAAAAATTAACTGCTTAATTATTAAAAAATTGGTAGATCATTTCGGCAAATTTTAAAACGTCAACTATAACTAAGGTGAAGGAAAACTGACTCCCAAAAGCCATTTTCAAACGAGCTTAATGACCTTTCTATTGAATTTCGGGGAAAGAAAAATCAATTAATGTCCAAAAAAATTGCAAAATTATCACGGCACGGTTAATTAAAGAACGGGACCGGTAAATTTCTGAAGGAATACTAAGCGCCAAAAGCCATTATCAAACGAGCTTAATGGCTGTTCTGCTGAGTTCCCGAGAAAATAAATCAAAGAAATTGTAAAGACTCACGGCAAATTCAAGAACGACGCGATTAATTATAGAAAGGGAAACGGTAAATTCTTGAACGAAAACTGAGTCCCAAAAACCATTTTCAAACGAGCTTAATGACTGTTCTGCTGAGTTTCGGGGAAAAAATTAAAAATTCTTAATAAAAAATTGCAAAATTCGCAAGACAAATTCGAAAATGTTATGATTAATTATAAAAGCGGAAATAGAAAATTCCTGAAAGAATAGTAAAATTTAATTCCCTTTTTTGGTTTTACCGCCTTAATTTTTATTTTTTTTTAAATTTCATTTTTACCATTCGTTTACGGTTAAAAAGCCGCAAATTCTGAACTATCTACTTTTGGTAGATGTTCTGCTAACTTCCATGTGAAGTTAGCAGAATACTCGAAAAATTTTAAAAAACTAAGAACGGTCTATAGTTTTTTAATTCTGCCAAGTTTTTGCTGATTCTAAAAAAATATTTTTTGGTTTTACCGCCTTAATTTTTATTTTTTTAAAATTTTACTTGCACCATTTGTTTACGGTTAAAGAACGGCAACTTCTGAGCTACCTACTTTTAATTAAAACATTTTTTTTGTAGATGTTCTGCTAACTTCCATGTGAAGTTTGAAAATTTTTAAAAATGAACAACGGTAAAATTGTTACTTTCACGATTAATTAGCGGCAAATAATAGACCTATTGTTATTTTAATTCTGCAAAATTGTTCTGCTAAGTTCACACAAATCAGCTCGCACTGTGTAAACGATCCCTTAGTATTTAGGGTGTTTACTTCTATGAATAATTGAAAGTAATCCCCATTATAACAATTAAAAATGCATTAAATGTCATAAAAATAGGTAGGCAATTGTCCTTTACCGTCGACAGTTTTCTAATTTCAGTATTCTTGGCGAGCTAACCGGCTACGGACCATGTCCTAGTGGTATTTCCAAAAGATGATTCGTTGTTGGAAATTAAATATATTTATTTTGTGTTGTTTATAATTTGAACATTTGGTGCAAACTTAGCAACGTTCCAATGTTTTCTGAGCGTTGGAGCTGGAGGAATAGATGTGAGTGATTTTTTGTTTTTCTCTTTTTTGGATTTTTAAATTTAAAAATTAGCATTGGTCTTCACTTTAAATAAGGACTTGTGGATTAAAATACAGGGTGGCATTACTAATAGGTCGTAGTTTAGGGGATTCTTTTTGCCAAAATATGAGGATATAACCAAAAATGCTTTAGTAAAATGTTGCTGTGGAAAAAGGTACAGGGTGTCGAAGTTCAAATTATTTTTTCGTTTTTTTTTTTGCAATAACTCATCAGCCTCTTAACTGATCTTCGTCAAATTTGCTAGAGGAACTTTTTTTATTCGAAGAAACAATGATTTATGTATTACATCGTGTTAGATCATAGAGGGCGCCGCAGGGCCTGTATCTGATGATGAATTTTTTTCATATTTTTTACGAAACGCTGTGGTTCTTTTGACCAGCGAATCTGATGAGGACGTCATTTCCACGTATAACAGGTACACTTGGTAGAACTTGATAACTCCAACAGTTTTCGAGGAAAGTGCCGTTAAACATTTCAATAATTTTTTGAAAGACAAATTCAGATTTAATGAAACAAAGTGTTTTTATTGAAAAGTGTGCTTTTAGTTGTAATTTACGTAATTTAATCATTTTATTTCGTTCTTCTGTTTCTCGAGCTAATTTTGTTAACTTCTTTATTTACAATGCCTAGACATAATAATCTTTCAAATAGGCAAATGGGGGATATGATATGTGTTTACGCACAAAATAATTTTAGCGGACGTGCCGCAGCGAGGAGATATACTTATTATTTATGTGGTGTTTATTATTATTATTATAATATCCAAATAAAATACAGCTAGACCCATAGGATTACATAGGATCTGTTTCGTCGTTTGGGAGAAACGGGTTAATTTCGCCATAAAAAGGATATAGGACGACCGAAACGTATTACTCCAGATCAAGATCTAGAAATTTTAGTTTAGGAAGACCCTCTAAGTCAGCTCAAGTCGTTTAGCACCGGCAACAGGGGTGAGTAAACAGGCTGTCCTAAAAGTCTTACGTAAAGAACGCTTCTACACATATCAACTCACTCCTGTACAAAATTTACTTCGAAGGGATCTTTCACAAAGGCTACAATTTTGTTAATTTGTTCTAAATAAACACAACAAGGATCGAAATTTTGTTAAGAACACTTTATTTACCGACGAGCAATTTTTACTCGTCGAGGCGTTTTTAACTGGAGAAATACCCATTACTGGGAAGTAGAAAATCCTCATGCCGTTAGAGAAAGGCATTTTCAGCAATAATTTAAGATTAACGTTTGGTGTGGTATCATCGGCGATCAATTATTGGGACCATTTGTCTTTCTTCCAAATTTAAATGGAGTCTTATCTGTTTTTTTTCTTCAAAATACTCTTGTTGATATATTACATGCTTTCATGCTAGACATAACGGAACAGAATGTGATTTATGCAAGATGGAGCTCCCCCTCATTTCTCCATTGAAGTCAGGAATTATCTTGATGAGACTTTCCCACGCAGAGGGATCAGTCAAGGAAGTGAATTTGCTTGGCCACCAAGGAGTCATGATTATAATCCTTTGGATTATTATATGTGGGGACATATGAAGTCCTTAGTCTATGCAAATACTATCAACTCAAGAGAAGAACTGTGGGACAATACAAAATGCAACGAATTTTATTAGAGGACAGGAAAATGTATTTTTCAATGTAAGAAAATCTTTTATGAATAGAATTAGAAAAGGCATAGAAATAAGTGAAGACCATATCGAAGATTTACTCTAAGTTGTAGCAATGGGGTTTTACTAAAGCATATTTGGTTATATTCTCATATTCCACAAGGCATATTGTGAAAAAGTTTTTAGGTAATTCTATCAACTATCGTCATTAGGCTGTCCAGATGTTTACATAAAATATTAGATATTTTGTGTAACAGGCTCTATAACACAAGTGTCATATGATATAATGTCATAATTATTGTATCTTTTGGTTATTTATTGACGCAAAACAAAACATTTTTTTGGGTTATTAAATTTGCTCATAAAAATGTCAGTCATTAATATTTATATCTCAATATGCCATAGTTGTATGCAAAATGACCTCCTGAATTAAAAAATGTAAAAGTATACAGGGTGTTCTATTTAGAAATCGAAAGTTAGCATCGTTTACGGCGAAAGCGGAAGTGACAAACAATGGTAAATCAGTCGAATTCATGCATATTTAGCCGTTATTTGATGTGCCCAAATTTAAAATTCATATCTCGTAAGATCAGGAAAGTATAGGGGTGAGAGCGTCATTCATTGTCTCGTTTAATGCAGATATTTTCTTCTATGAGACATTCCACTACTTTATTGTCGCTCTGTAGACATAAGTAACCTTTCTAACATATTGTTGTCTTTTTGACTTACTGTGGAACTCCAGTTTTTATTAGTTTCTTAGTGCTAAGAGCATCGCCAATTTTTACTTGTAGGGGTTTATTTCACAGATATTGTTTTAATTATAATATGTACATAAGAAAGCACGTAAGAAAGTGACACATATTATTATATAGTAAAATAACCTTAAAAACACATTAAAATGTGAACATGTTTTTTTGTATGCCAACTTCTGTATGTGTTAGAAAGTCTACACAAATTTTTCAGAAACTCTGTTGTCATTGTAAAAAGTGCGTTGCTAGCACTGTCGCTATTTTTGTGAACGTTCCACCTTTTCGCGTCTGGAGGACTTCTACTATATTTTCCAAAAAACGAATATTAACGTTCACAAAGAAGGGTTCAAAACGACTGTTTCAGATGGAGAATAATACAAAATTTATACTTACTGTTCGTTTATGCTTAACTGCTTCACTGATGGTACCAATTGGACGTCGTAGTACTATAAATCTAACATAGTAAGTACTAACACTTTCTTAAAATTAAACCTGAAAGGGAATTTTGAAAACACAAGAAAAAGACAATATAAAGTTCAAAAAATGTATATTAAATCTCTTTAAAAAATCATGTTTTACAAAAATGTTATAGAAAATGTATTGACATACTATAGTCTGGCCCGTTTACAACACATGGTGAGGAACGGACGACTTATAATGTACCAACTACCATCCAATATGCGGTTTATAGCTAACGATTGCACAAAAAGATTCAAGAAAAGTTCAATGTTTAAATATTTTTGGTAGGCTTTTGCTTGCCTGTCTGTTTACGTATTATTAGTTCAATTATAATTTGGTTCGCTCCTCAGAGCTTAAAAATGCTTGAATCGCAACGACTTTGAATTATTTTATAGCAATTATAAATTGATACGTTCAGGCAAGGCGGTCCCATGCACATATGAGTACATGGTAACTATACTTTTCTGACACCAAATCACTGAGGAACCGGTTTAGGGCAAATCCCGTTAAAACCCATCATATTCCCGTCAAATCGACTGCTAGGAAATGATAGGGGACCCTTGTCGCTAAAGGCTATTTTCGCTAAAACTCTCGATATACTTTGAATAGAGACTGGATTAACTTGTCCTCATATTTAACACAACGCATGAGTTACAGTGCTTAACAACGTGGATTCGTAAAAGGGTTTTTAATTTTGAAATTTCCGAAATTAAAGTCGATTTTTGTTACATTTTCTAAATTTTGGTGGTCGGGGCGACATTACGTCCCCGTGCAGCGACATTTACTACACTTTCTAAAATTACACTCCTTGATGAGTTTCTGAAATTTTTCCATAAAAAACTCCGTAGAGCGAAAATATGACTTAAAATATAAAAACCTCTTCCAACGGTATTTTTACGTGAAGCACGCTTTTCATGCTTTTGTTTTTTTGTATGACAACTTCTCTGTGTTAGAAAGTCTACACAAATTTTTCAGAAACTCTGATGTCATTATAAAAAGTGCCTTGCTAGCACTGTCGCTATTTTTGTGAACGATCCATCTTTTCGCGTCTGGAGGACTTCTACTATATTTTCCAAAAAACGAATATTAACGTTCACAAAGATGGGTTCATAACGACTGTTTCAGATGGAGAATAATACAAAATTTATACTTACTGTTCGTTTATGCTTAACTGCTTCACTGATGGTATCAACTGGACGTCGTAACACTATAAATCTAATACAGTAAGTACTAAAACTTTCTTAAAATTAAACCTGAAAGGGAATTTTGAAAACACAAGCAAAAGACAATGTAAAGTTCAAAAAATGTATATTAAATTAAATCTCTTTAAAAAATCATGTTTTACAGAAATGTTATAGAAAATGTATTGACATACTATAGTCTGGCCCGTTTACAAGACATGGTGAGGAACGGACGACTTATAATGTACCAACTACCATCCAATATGCGGTGTATAGCTAACGATTGCACAAAAAAATTCAAGAAAAATTCAATGTTTAAAAATTTTTGGTGGCCTTTTGCTTGCCTGTCTGTTTACGTATTATTAGTTCAATTAAAATTTGGTTCGCTCCTCAGAGCTTAAAAATGCTTGAATCGCAACGACTTTGAATTATATTATAATTATAAATTGATACGTTCAGACAAGGCGGTCCCATGCACATATGAGTACATGGTAACTATACTTTTCTGACATCGAATCACTGAGGAACCGGTTTAGGGCAAATCCCGTTAAAACCCATCATTTTCCCGTCAAATCGACTGCTAGGAAATGATAGGGACCCTTGTCGCTAAAGGCTATTTTCGCTAAAACTCTCGATATACTTTGAATAGAGACTGGATTAACTTGTCCTCATGAGTTGCAGTGCTTAACAACGTGGATTCGTAAAAGGGTTTTTAATTTTGAAATTTCCGAAATTAAAGTCGATTTTTGTTACACTTTCTAAATTTTGGTGGTCGGGGCGACATTACGTCCCCGTGCAGCGACATTTACTACGCTTTCTAAAATTACACTCCTTGATGAGTTTCGGATTTTGTTACAGTTTCGAAAAGTTTATCGAGGGTTTTGGCGCGCTCTTTAACATTTTCTTAGGTAAATAGAAACTTGAGGTGCTTAACAAAGTTGATGTAGTACAACCTTCCTAAAAAAATACCTACTGAAATGACAACAGTTGGTAGAATTACCCGTTTCCATCAGTTTGCCGCAATTTTGATGACGAACAAAATTTTTTTGAATTATCATTGTTGATAAAATTTATCTGAATATCAGCAGCTGTCACGTCGTCAGCGACGACATAATAGGACTTATAACAAAATATCAAAATACAGACGTCGATATTACATAAAATATGTTACGTAAAATTCTATACCTATGTGCATTTTACAGCACCTAAACTATAAAAATATGGCATAAACAATAAAATATATAAAGCGGTAATAACGGTGAAAATTTTGTTACAGTTCTAAAGAAAAATCCTCTGTATGTCTAACAAGCTCGTGCAATGGGGATTTTTATCTGGATTACGAGATGAAAACTCCACAATATACATTTTTATACAAAATAACGATCATAACAGAAGCATAAAGCAGGCATAACCAGACGTGTTCAATGGACCACCGCGAATGTCGTAATAACTTCTTGCTTTGTGAAGCATTATGCTTAAAACCTTGGCTGATGCTTCAGCCGGATTCTAGAATAATATTCGGTAAATAAATAAAATCAGGTATCATCCGATGAACCATAGCGCCGCAAACAATAATCGTTTTGTATCATTAATAACTTCACGTTTTTAAAATTCATTCACGTCTACGATTTCTGTGGAAAAATTATATTGACTGGCTTGGGGAACGTACCGGTTGAGGGAGATTTCTACACGGTGGCGGTGTTTGATTATAAATGCGTAATCCTATTTTTATTTGGTTGGGCTATATAGAGAAATATTCTTGTTAATGACTATAAGTGCTAGAATCATATGCTTTAAATAAGTAGAGAAAACCTAGAATGTCTGCATTTGGCCTGCCAACGTCAACAAAATGCTGGTACAGGTTTCAATTTGACTTTAAAAGCCATTGATTCATATGGTTTATTAGCATTTATTTAATGTCGGCCTATTTCCGCTACTGAGGCCTAAGACCGACACCTGTAGCCAAGCTACCCCCAAAAAGGAATTTTCCTCCCTCTTCTCTTTCGAAGAATAGGAATCTTTTACTTGCCTAACATTTAATAGACAAAGGACAGACGGCTTTACTTACATCCCCACCGAATGATGGTATATCCCCTATACAATCCTCGCCTAAAATTGCATAGCTTCCACGCATACACTGATATACAAGCCGTTAGAAGATATTGTATTAAAATTCAACTTGATTTTGGTTTTCTAAATTATCGGTAAGAAAGAAATTTTGACTTTTTGTAAAGGGTTTAGTTTATACCCTGTATATGCCTACTTTAAGCATATTGGAAAATTATTATTCAGGCCACTTATTATCAATGAAATTTCCAAAATAATTCTGAAAACCCTATTTCGATATTCTAAATCATTTAGAAGACATATAATTTCAAATAGTAGGAGTCGACGGTATTACAGTTACAACGTTAAAATTTTGCTTGCCATTCTGCCTTGAGCCACTAACGCATATCATTAATTTGTATAGAATAAGGAGAAATTCCAACACTATGGAAAACATCCATGGTCCTCTCATTGCCTAAAAATAGAATCCATTACTAAAAGTGATCTTAAACCAATTATTAGTGTCCCTACCGTCAGGCTCAAAATTATTAGAAAAAATGATACAAGTTCAAATGGTCAAGTATTTAAATGATAATAATATAATAATAGTATTAATCAAGCTTCAGAAAAGACCATAGTTGTACCACAGCTCTTCTTAAAATCACAAACGATATCGTAGAAGGATTTGATAATAATAAATATACAACTATGACATGTCCAAGGTTTTCGATTCAGTCAACTTTGAATTGCTACTGTCAAAATTAAGACACTATAATTTTGGTGCAAAAACGATTAATTTAAAAATTATCTTAATGGTAGAAGCCAAATAGCGTTGACGATAAGTATAATATATTAGAACTTATGAAATATGATCATATTACCAGGCATTTACGTGATGCAAAGGTCTTAAATATAAGTGAAAAAAAGATTTGTGCAATGGTGATCTACACGACTTAAATACTAGGCGTAGAAATAATCTAATTATACCAAATCACAAAACAGAAGCTTTAAATAGCTCTTTTTCCTACCAGTCAGCTCATAAATAACATGTTTATTGGCTCATCTAATACTAGAAATTTTAAAGACAAAAAGGTTTATATTAGATTTAGCAATAGGTTTAAATTTACCTTAAAAATTTGCATTATTCAAACAGATTGTGAAGCAATGTAGCAAAAACAAACTCGTATACCAAGGTAGGTTGCAAAAGCCCAACGTCCAAAATATATATACTAAAATTACCAAAAGAGTTATACAAAATAGTATGTGCTATATTTTGGCACTCTCTCCAAATCGTCTATAATAAAATTACCAAAAATTAATATCAGCATTAAACTCTAAGGTGAGCATGTGTAACACACGTAACAATTCCGTGCAGCTTTTTGAAAAATAAACCATCAACATAAATCGAAAACATCGAAAACAAATTTTACATTCAGGCTTCTTTTTTCGACCTAACAAAAGCCTTTGACTGTGTGTCCCACCACATTTTATTAAAGAAACTGACAGTATATAATTTCGATAAAAATAGTATTGAGCTAATAAAATCTTACCTCACAGAAAGATGTCATATGTATATTATAACCAAAACCAGTCAACTCAACAAATTTGTAAACATGGTGTACCTCAAGGCTCAGTGTTGGGTCCAACACTCTTTCTAATTTACATAAACGATCTGCCAAATTTCAACTCAGACGTTTCATCCATATTATTTACTGACGACACCACAATTGTCAATCAAGACAAATCATTACTTCAAATACATATTAAGGTAGTCGACACACAGTCAAAGATAACTACTTGGTTTCTTTCAAATTCATTGCTTGTTAATGACGACAAAACTCAATCCTTACTTTTCACTCTCCGCAACGAGCACGAACATAAAAAATCCGATCCTGTTGAATTCTTAGGCGTCTACTTAGATTCCAAACTGACTTGGGAGGAACATATTATATATCTTTCAAATAAACTCTCTAAAAGTATCTTTCTCCTTCGACGTTTATCCAAAACAGTGTCACAAAAAACTTTAATAACTGCCTACTATGGATGTTTTCATTCTAAAATGAGTTATGTAATCATAAACTGGGGTCACTCAGCTCATGCTTATAAAATATTTGCAATTCAAAGAAAATGCATTAGAATAATTGCACAGATTGGCTACAGGGAGTGTTGTCGAGAATATTTCATAAAATTAGGTATACTTACTTTCCCATGTGTGTTCATTATGGAATGCCTTTTGTATATAAAAAAGCAAGAATTCCAATACACTAAACACAAAGAAGTACATGATTATTCAACCAGAAATAATGATAAAATTCTACCTAATTTCTCTAGACTGGTAAAAACTAGAGATGGCCGTAGTTACTATGGAATAAAACTCTTTAATGCCCTACCAGATCTAGTAAAAAATCTAAATTTAATCTCTCAAACAAAACTTAAAGCAATATTTAAAAGATAAAGCCTTTTACAGTCTTGATGAGTTCCTCAGAAACAATTTTGTTGATTGGGCTGCTTTATCTAGATCGATTTAGTAGTTTTATAGTATTGTATTATTAATTGTTCGTTACTTTTTCTCCACTGGATTTTAATTAACTTTTACTACTTTAATATGTCAATTTTTAATGTTTTTTTTATTTACCATTTTTAACTTGTATACCTTATGTATGACTTGTGTAAATGCTTTGTGCATGTTGACACCAATAAATGATTATTATTATTATTATCATATATAGATTATTTTAAAGTAGACATTTCAACGGTTAAAATGAGTCCGGATAGAATATTTAAATAAAAAAAACACCAATAAAGGTTTCCGTGGAGGATTTTGGATTTTTTTTCTCGAGAAATGTAAATATCTCGGAAACTACTCGTTTCCCAGTTTCCAAAAAAGTCATGCTTATTCATTACAGAAACAGGCATACTTTCACATAATTTCATGTAAATTGAATTATTTTTACTAGAGAAAGAAATACAAATCGGAAAATGTGAGGTTACGTTGAAAAATTTTAGATTTTTTATTATCTACAACTACTGTAAAGGACATTTTCCGCTACAAGCTCACGTTTCGCCGAAAATCGCAAAAAAATCAGTTTCAATCCTTAAACAGCACCCCCATTTCACAATTTCACTTTATTTCGTGTTTAATTTTTGTTTTTTTCTTTTCGTTACAACCTTAACTAAATTTTCCAGCTGGTCCTTGCCTGTTAATAATTTTATTTTTTTTTAGCCGTCAAAATCCGCTTTGGCGCCAGCCTAGATATACTACCACAAGGTCACGTTTCGCCGAAAATCGCAAAAAAATCAGTTTCAATCCCTAAACAGCACTCCCATTTCACAATTTCACTTTATTTCGTGTTTAATTTTGTTTTTTTCTTTTCGTTACAACCTTAACTAAACTTTCCAGCTGGTCCTTGCCTGTTAATAATTTTATTTTTTTTAGCTGTCAAAATCCGCTTTGACGCCAGCCTAGATATACTACCACCTCACGTACTTTTATATAATATTACACAGTTGTGTTATTATTTTTGAAATAAAATGAAGCTCTGTAAATTCTACATTACACAGAAATCTAAATAATATATTCCGGGAACTGAATCCTAATTAACAACTTGCGACTAAACTAAAATGAACAAAAAGCAAAAGTACGCCATTAAACAATTGAATGTAATTTGCAAATTGTTAACGAAGCGAGTTTAGTTGAAGTAGATGTAAACTCCTCACTAAACCGAAGTATCCGAAAACCAGAGTTCTGAATGTGTACCAGTACATTACAAGCGTCGTTAGTGACATCCACGATTTCAACTTAATAAATAAGCGGCGTCGCCTGCTTCCAGACGCATAAATACAAATGTTCGAGACTGCCCCTTCGTCGTCTACTGGGTCTTAGCATATCCTTAATGTAAATATTTATCAGCTCTTTATGGGCACATTCGTTTGGGGGAACCATGCGACGTTAGTTGGACAATGCTTAGGATTTATTACCTCTATTTTATTAAAGTTGAAATATGTGGAAATCTTCGTTTTTTGAAAATGCCCCTTGAAACGTTATTGCTCTATTAAAAGACGCAAATGAAAAAATTATCTGGAAGATGCAACCAAAACCAACGAAATACCTATTAAACGGTTTTTAAGTAGCCAAAAAAATACGAACTTTACCCAGCGCCCCTTTACCCATGATGAATTTTTTTCATATTCTCTTCCAATTTAATCCTTGGGTTTTTTTAAAAGTTATTAATGGTTTTCTTGTTACGTTTCCGTTATTACACCATCATCAGACACACTTATAGTACACTCAGTAAATTACAGGATGCCCAGCAACCTAGACAACCGAGAATATCCAGGGAATAGGGTTTTCCCACTAATTTTATTTTAACAATTTGTGTCGTGAAAATGATATAATAAAACATTTTATTAATTTACAATTTACTTTTCTAATAAGAATTATTTCTAAGAAAATATCGTTAAAACAACTTGCTGATAATTTCACGGCTTTTTAAAACGGGCATTTTTACGCGCCAGAATTACGTATCTACCCGGAAAACCAATGAGATTATGGATATAATTAGTTTCTAACTGTGTGTTAAAGAAAGCTTTCCTCTAAAACTTCTCAGAATTTCGATTTGTAATGCTTGTACTGTGATTGGTCTAAAGCAGTGGACGTGTAAATATTGGCTAATCAGAATCCAGATAAATGCCGCACAAGTTATTCGTGAAAGCGTCGGACGTTAATATTTTGTACTGTAGTTTAGGTTTAACCCTCACCTACATTACACATCAGCTGACTAACCTAAAACGTTAAATTTATATTTTTATGTTTGTATTGTTTGGAGTGAAAATATTATTTTATCAGTTTCTGGTTTATATTTTATTAATTCTACAATCAAAATGGAATCAAGTGGAAGAGGGATATGTTAAAGGTGCCGCTGATAATTTACCTGAAGTAGAAAAGTGCTGAGTGCTGTCAATAAATAGAGGTTATGTTATGTTAACAGAGACCAAGATTAATAAACAATGTTGAACAGAGACAACCTCTGTGATGTTAGTTCTGTGATTGGATTTCAGGGTGCTGACGTCACAACGTGCCAATTTATGGCTGTTTAAAATGAACCCAATATTTTTCAAACTTCAAGTTTTTTTTTATTAATATTAGTAATATTAATAAGATAATAAATATGCCATAAATAATTTTTTTACGTGAGTTAAGTATTTCAGCAATAATTTTTTTTTCTGGGAAAACCCTATTAGAAACTGTCAGGGAAATGAATGTTTATTAGTTCGGAAATAGGAAATATTAGAGAAAAATCACGGGATCAGTTGAACTGGTTTTTACTTTTTTTGGAACCTATATGTCGTCTATCTCAAGTGATAAGTATTGTTACCTATGTACACCCTTTAGTAAACACCTCCAGCGTGGATTCAATAATTGTAACACGAATAACGCTACCACTGATTTATTTGACAGTTAATTAGATTCTAAATGACGCTAGATCCTGCGACTTTATATCACAATTATCTCGTTGCCCTGATTGAAATCAACTTCAATGGACGATTAAATTTTTCGAGGCGACTCGTCATCGCATGTATACATTTTTATGTTTCCATTGTAGGACAGTAAATGATCAATAAGTGTCGGGATATCCTTATTTATTATCCTTAATAATCCTTATTTTTCTACCTAAACTACCATTGGTTTATTACCTTACTTTTTTTTACCTAAAGTACCCTTAATTTTCCTTATTTAAACATGACTCGGGAAACATACTGTATATTGCAGTTTAGATGTCATATATTAATAAACATTTCCGATCCAAGTCGTATCAGTTTCCCAAGTTCCTCATTGCTGAATTTTAAAGGTAGTTAAGAATAATTAAGGATAACCAATGGTAATTAATTAATCACTAGTCTTATCACTTGTTCCTTGTCTGATCTGTTCACTTTACTATTCAATATCGAACTGCTAGCGTGCAGCGTGCCCTGGATCTTGTTGTTTTATACCTCCTGAGAAATATTCCGTGACGTACTTGAAGATAAAAGAGTCGAATATTCTGAACCATGCTTGATCTTGCGATAATTTCATTCATGGTTCCAGAATCAATCAACTAGGTACAATACTTGGTAGAGCCAGCAGCGCCATCTCTGGGACGACTAGCGAACTACCAGTCTATTGGGTAGTCAATTAGACAGGCCTTTTTTTATTAAGAGTGACCTCTGTCTGTAAAGGAGTGTACACATACTCTAATTATTAATAGGACTGGAAACACCTTGAAAATAGTTTTAGCAAAAAATTGTCAAGAAATCTTTTTAAATTTAACACCCATTTTCTATTTGCCTTTAGTACGAATTATAATTAAATTAATTTATACGTTTTTTAATTTATCCAGTAAAGGTATCTCTCTCTTTACTGCAAACCCGTATCAATAAAAATAGTTTAATGTATGTTGAGTACAATAATAGCCTTGGTATTATATAGGGGTTGTGTTGACGGGAATAGGCCAATAAATTATGGAAACCGATTTCTGATAATTGTCGACGTTTCGATTTAATATTAAATCATCCTCAGGACTATGTGAATACAATAAATACTTAATACATAATTAATATAACTTATGGTCTATACATTAAAAGTCTATCCAAAAACTTAAAATCGATTAAAATTTGATTAAAATTATAGTAAACAAAGTTACATTTAGTATTGAAATTTTGAACTAAAAATGGTTAAAACAATTACCTAATAAATAATTGCGATGATTGTAAAAAATAACAACTTATATGAAATTTTTTTGATAAAAAATATAAGTTGTCCTTATTAAACAAGGGAAATGAACAAATTCCCAGACAAACAAAATATACAATTAATTTTTTTTTTACAAAATACCGTACATAAGGAATCTTTCGGAAAAAATATGTAGAACATTTAATAATAATGATATTATTCAAATTACACAAAAAAGTGAAAATACAAACAATTTTTTTTACCAGACTGAAAGCTAAGACACTACAAGAGTTGGAATCGGGCATTATTTATAAAATGCCATGTAGCAATTGTGAAAAGGTGTAGATAGGTCAAACGGGTAGATATTTAAAAACAAGAATAAAGGAACATAAAAATGATGAACAGAATATACATAACCCCCTTAAGAAAAAAACTAATCCTGCGGCATTGGCAGAACATAGCCTGAACAATATTCACCAGTTTGATTTTGATGAAACAGAAATATAGGTAGACAACAAATTTTAAATAAAAGATTGTTAAATGAAAAATGAAATGATATCTATAATTATATACTCTAAAAAGTAGAAAATAAACTTTGAAGTAAATAAACCCATGATTTTGTTACATTATATAATTTTTTTTATGATAAAAAGTTTGTCGCGAGCAATCTCCTTTACATATGAAAATCTCGCTCAAGCTTTTATATCATAAAAAAATAAAATCCATTTTACTCAGTTATTCAGGCTGCTGAAGAAACGAATTTTCCTGGATCGAGTAGTACTGGTCGCCGGCGAGTAAGAGAATCGGAGCTATGTCATGCAGCAGCACAGAAATACTTAAAGCTGAACATAAAGAAGCTCGAGTAGGATTTGCGCTTGAATTTTTAGCGCATGATGTAAATTTTTAGAACAATGTAATCTTTACAGACGAAAAAACTTTCTAGTCAACACACAGCGGTCGTATTCGTGTTTACCGCCCTCCGAATACTCGATTCGATGAGAAATATATATATGTAACAATGATAAAAGTGGTAGATTTTCCGTCAATATGTGGGCTTGGATATCGGCACGTGGTCCTGGTGTTTTGTGGCATATTGAGGAACGATTTAATAGTGAAACATATATTAGGATTTTAGACAATATTATGCTCCCTTCTGTGTCACAGTAAGTTCATATTTCAACAAGACAATTGTTTGGTTCATACTGCTCATACCGTAACTAACTGGTTTCAAGATAACAACATCAATGTTCTTAACTGGCCCAGTCATAGTCCAGATCTTAACCCTGTGGAAGAAGTATGAGGAAGTATCCAAAAACGAAATGCGAGACCACGGAAAGCCGAAGAATTATTGGAAATAGTAAATAATGCATGGGAAAATATTATTACTAATGATTATTGTATAAGGTTATTTAATTCTATGCCAAACAGACTTATAGAAGTTATAAATAGAAATGATGCAATAACGAAATATTAATAGTTAGTTTCTTATTAAGTAGCATATCCGTTGCCCTTTGATCCAGGATTTCTACTGATCGTACCGTTTATTCTCCACTTTCTTAAAATGTTACACACCAAATTTTTGTTAATGTTATAACGCAGTGCAATTTGTCTCATTAACCATCCATCATTTACTACAGCATTAAAATAAAAAATAAATTAAAAGTGACATCTGTTTTATTTCGGCTACTCATTACATATTCAAATAGAGACAGATTTACATTAGAAGAAAAAAAGTTGTCCTATTTTTTTCTGCTAACAAGAGTACCTAAATGTCTGTTTGCAAATTTATTTGCTTATTTATTTAATCTTAACAGGAAAAACCTTCCTGAATGTGAGTAGCTTATATTATAATATGTTTTTATTTTGTAGTGTGTTATATTTTTTATCAAAAAAGTTACATATAAGTTGCTTTTTTACAATCATTGTAATTATTTATTAATCGTTGTATTAAGTTTTTAGGTAGACTTTTAATGTATAGACCATAAGTTATATTAATTATGCATTATTATAATATGCATTTATTTCAGAGAGAGATTGACTCTATTTTTCGAGCAAATGCTTATGCCGTAAATATTCATATAAGAAATAAAGTTAATATAAAAGAAAACAACCATATAATTTCTATCGATTGTTTAGTGATATATTTACATGTTATTAAAAAGCAGACAGAATATACTGTATACATAAAGTATATACGATTGGAATTGAAACCGTATAAAAACTAAAAGCCGGCAAAAACAGTCGGCATCTCTTTATTGTACATGGGCGGAGGTACATAGAAATGCTTGTCATAACAAAATGATAAGATTTTCGGGCGTTATTATATTATCTTCTGTTTCAAATGGTCTCCAGAGAGCCATGGTAAATTAGTAAATAATTAAAATATTTTACCTTTTATACAGTAGTAAATATTTATAAATATGAACAGTAACTAACTAAACTCCTACGCTTGATATTATAATAGGTATTTATGCGCTGCACTGGCACATAGACAGCACGATATTAGACTTCCACGTTCCAAGATAAAGAAACGATTTACGAGTTTTTTTGTGCTAGTAGGCCTGTCCGTTTTATTACCTTTAAACCAGTGCAGTCGTAGATGGTTCATTCAGGCTGATTACATTGCCAGTCTCGGACTCGCCTGCACAGTTTCAACTACCGTTCGAATCTCAATACCATTGCCAAATATATAGGACAAAATAACAAGTTCAGTACGCACGGTCCTGTGCTTTAAAACTGACCAGTTTCAATTCCAATCGTATATACTTTACAACATTTACTATATAGTCTCTTAGATTGGAAGGAAATTTATCTTAAGTGGCTAGAGAAAAAGTGAAGTTTGATATTCATATTTGTACACAATGTTTTGAAGATTTTTGGCACGTTCTGTACAAACTCCTGATAGTTGTCCGCCTTGTAGTTTATCTAAACAGTTTTTGATGATTGCTACATAACTAAGTCACGCATCGAGTTCGATCACAGTCATACACGTAGAGAAATTTTGATCCTAGATCAATTTTCGAATTTGTGGGCCATCGAATATCTCTGCTTTTAATTTTTCCATACCAAGTTCTGGAAAATTTCGACAAATGTACTTAAAGCAGTCGCCTGACTTGCCCAAGGCCTCAGTAAACTGTTTATTAAGTCCAGACAGTTTGTTTCCAGGTTTTATATCCTTTGCACAACTATCCCACAAACATAGATAACAATAATATTTCGAATACCCACTTTTGGAAATCAGTGGCTGGTATCACTTCCGTCGAAACCGGAAGCGGAGAAAAGACATAAGTTAAAATGTGGCCCTTATCAAGGGCAAACGATGTACCAAGTTTTAATAATTTATTTGCAAAATGTAGAAAATATTGTGTTACGTCCGGTATATAAAGAATAGTTAGTTTCTTGTTTTTTTCTCTCGTTTTTTCATAATAAATCTTAGATATGGATTTTATTTTTTAAGTATGAAAATCTAATTTTTGTAAACGTAATAGATTGTATTAAAACTAGTGCGAGGCACTATACATTAACTAGCAAAACCGAGGTAAATACAATAAACCCGTAAACATTAAATCAAGGAAGGCTATAAATTTGGAAGCCATGTTCACTTCAGCAGCAGTTCGCCAAAATTAAAGCAAGAAGCAACACTTGGAAACTATGATTTACAAACACACCGATAAAAAGTTAATTGGTGCTTTCGAGTTTTTCTCTTTGTTTTCATTATTGAAGGTTTCCGTTAAATTGCCTTGTCTAAAATAAAAAGAAAAATATCATTAACTTATTCTGTTCGAAAATTATTTGAGAAAATCGTTGCAAGATCGCTGTATTTTGCTTCATCGGTTGCATTGTTCAGTTTTTAAGTTTACGTAACCGACATCCTAGGACAGTAAAACTAAATAAACTCCCACGAAAACTGTCTCTAATCTGATCCCTTAGTAACATGCAGAAATACCCTGTCAGTCTTTTATTAGTGATAATTAAATATTCAAAAAACCTTTGATAATTCGCTTCTTTAACTCCACTGGTAAAGTTTAAATTTTAGGAGTAATTAGGAAGTTTTGAGAGTCTTTTACAGCAAAAATAAATAATATACCACAAATTATATATACAAGGTGATTCGTAAGTAATGGTACACTTAACTGTAGATAGTATTAGTCAAAATACCAAGATTTAGCCAATAACGCCTTAATGAAATGTTTATAGGTAAGGTAGGATAGGGTGTTAGAGTTAAAATTAATTTTTTTATTTTCCTTTGTGATTTAATGATTTTTTAACATATTATCATGAAAATTGGTGGGGTAGGAAATCATAACACACCTTCAACTTTCGTTTAGCTCCTAGAGGGCGCTACGTACGCTATGTTTAATGTATTAAAAAGGCCGTAACTTTTTAACCCGCACCTTTATCGGAGATTTCGCATAAAGTTTGTATTCCTCTATCATTTCTTAATACAAAAGGTATACTTGTTTCAAGTATCTAAGTACAATAGGTTTTGAGAAAAGTGCAAATCAAGAGTTGCATGTAACACAGCATTATCAAAGTAAATAAAGAAGCATATTTATCAAGTGGGCATGAAGACAAAAAGTACCTGTCAAACAATTAATCTTTCAAACATTTTTTTCGACTTCTGAAAGGAGAGACATGATTTGTGTATACTCGCAAGTAAATTTTTCTGATCGTGCTGCAGCTCGAAGGTACTTACTTAGAACTGTATCGAAACAGAGAGCAACCTGATCATAGGTTATTTAAAAACATTTCTGATCGTTTGGGAGAAACTGGTGCATTCCGTCCAAAACGTGATATTGCTGGTCCTCCAAAAAGAATATCTGTGGATCAAGAAGAAGAAGAAGATAGCTCGTGTGGCATAAACTCCGCAAGTAAGTACGCGGCGGTTATCGGCAACAACTGGTTTAAGTCAGTCATCGATTCATAGATTATTAAAGAAAGAAAAACTTAAAACATATCACTTTACTCCAGTGCAAAATATATTACCCCGTGATCTTCCACAAAGGTTGCAGTTTTCATTATTTTTGCGTAACAAACAACATAATGACCCTATGTTTATGAAAAGAATATTGTTTACGGATGAGGCCACTTTTACCAGGCGTGGTGTATTTAATTGGAGAAATAGTCATTCGTGGGAACTTGAGAATCCCTATTTATCCAAGGAAAAACACTTCCAGCATGAATTTACAATAAGTGTGTGGCGTGCTATCATTGTAGACTAGGGCCGATTGAATTATTACCAAATTTAAATGATGCATCCTATCTGGACTTTTCAGAAAACATTCTTCCTGATATCTTATATGTTGTTCCCTAAATTCAAGAAAATAAAATATGTGGTACATGCAGAATGGGGCTTCAGCACATTATTCGGTAGAAGTACGTAATCCTTAAATATGCACTATCCATATCACTGGATAGGTCGTGGAAGTGAATTTCCTTGGCCACCTCGTAGTCCTGACCTCAATCCTTTGGATTTTTACTTTTGGGGTTACTGTAAGTATTTAGTTTACAATAATAATGATAATGTTTATTTACGAAATATGAAAAAAGTTACATAAGTGTACAATTATTTGTTTACACAGACACACGATCTTATCTGTGTGGTTAGATATACAAATAATAAGAAATAAACATGGAGACATCCACAAAAGAAACCTTGCTCGTGGACGATAGTAGCTACTGACTAATTAAAATCTAAAATTATTTGCTAAAAAACATAAGCTTTAAAATTAAACTAAAATGGTAAGAGGTAGGTAGGTTTGATTTACACAATTATTAATCGGAATACTTAGTTGAAACTTTATCTAACTTAATACATCCATATTACGATTTAAAATAAAGTATTAACTTTTATTTAATAGCTTTGGATATATATTCATTGCTTGGGTAGGTATAACATTTGTCAAATATGATTTTTAGAAACCATTTTTGAATAATATCCAGATGTTTTAAATAAGTATTTGTTGCGCCGCCCCAAGCAACAATGCCATAAAGCAGGTGCGTCTGCACAAGTGCATAATACATTATTTTTAGATGATTTGTATCGAAGAATTTTTTGAAATACTTAAATTTAGGAATGAGATATCTTAACTTCTTAATTAAATTCTTTATTTGTGCATCCGATCTAAGATGGCTGTCCATTGTAATACCTAAATACTTGACTGTTTTTGCCGAGTTTAATTTATTTTCGTGTCCTCATTTTTAAAAATAATATGATCAAACGGCGGTAGACGACAGGAATAACTGGTACATTTTGAGTTTTTTTCATATTGATAGTTAATAGTTTACTATGAAATCAACTACTGTAGGAAAATTATCTTGAACTTTCCGCTTTAAATCTTCCCAGCACTTGGCTCTATAAATCAATGCAGTATCATCCGCAAAATTTATTATTTGACCGTTTATTTGAAGATTAATTAAATCATTGACATATAGACTGAAAAGCAGCGGTCCCAGTACTGTACCCTGAGGGACCCCATAATCTACTTTCTTAGTAGTACTCACGTGATTTTCAATTTTAACACATTGTTGCCTATCCGTTAATAACTGTGCATTAAATTGTTAGTATAAAATGATAACATAAATAGCCGGGAAGAGTTATGGGAAAGAAATTGTGAAGCTGTGGAAATTTTTAGGGATAACAGGAAATCGTTATTTAAAGTTAGACGGTCTCTAAATAAATGTTTGAAAAATGTAATGAGATTAATGGTGGTCATGTTGAATATTTATTGTAGTAGGTATTATACATTTTAAATTTGTTCTTTTCTTATTATTTGTGATACATTGTTTACCATTTTGAATTAAATTATTTATGCCTACTAGTTAAAAGTTTATTATTTGTTTTGATTTAATGTCTGAAATTTTGAAGTTGTTAAACGCTTTACAAACAATTACCACATAAGCGGTATTAGCTATACAGAAAAAAATATTTACAACTAAAAAATGTCGAATTTTACCTCCAAAATAATTTTTCAAATTGTATAATGAATTTGCATGCAACTTTTCATTTGCACTTTTCACAATACCTGTTGTACTTAGATACTTCAAACAAGTATACCTTTTTTTATTAAGAAACGATAGAGGAATACAAACTTTATGCGAAACCTGCGATAAAGGTTTGGGTGAAAAAGTTACGGTCCAATGTTCCATTAGTTGTAAATGTCGCTTGATCTGAGAATACAATATGTTTTAAAAAATTAGGGTTGTTCAAAGACACTCCCTTACACCAAAAGCAATATTCCAGCCGCCTTTCTTCGTCTCCTTCTTCTAATGTATGTAAGAAAACAGGCTTGAAGGCACATAATTTATTTTGACGGAAGCATTGCCAAATTGTATCTTTGTGTACATTTAAAATTGTAGACATTTTCTTTAGGCTACACCTTGGATTTTATCTCACAAACTGAAGAATTTCTGCATCCCTAACACGATCCCTGACACGTTGCTCTTGTTTGCCAGTTCTATTGAATAAATTATTAATTCGCCACACTTTTACATGGTCCATTGGGGGTCGATCTGGATGCAGATTATTAAATTCTGTCTTTCCCTCGTTGTACGAGAATTATCATCAACTAATCTAAAAATTTCCACTTTTTCCGCCCTTGTAAGCATTTTAATTGAAATAAAATATGCTAGAATACAAAAAATCAGACAGAAAGCCCACAGATTTTCTTGACAACTAATCTGCTAATCTGACATTTACAAAATTGCCTCAGTGGAAACAAAGTAGTCAGAGCATGCTTATCAAAACGAGAAATTTGGGACTGGATTTTTTTTCATCAAGACCTCATTTTTCTTAGAATTTAACTAAACTTCGGATTCAGGGTTTTTGAATGATTTTGAACAAGTTTTGTTACAATTTTTCCATTAAAAAATGCCTACTATGACTTTTTGATTTTTTTCATATGTGATTTTGTGGTCTTAAATAGACCTTGGTGACCTCTATCTTTTGCGATCAGTCTGATTTAAATCGGACAAAAAACAAAAGAATTATTACGCTGTTACACTCTTAAGTGAGATACTAATTAATAAAAACTTATAAGGATTTAAAACAGTTTTTAACTAACTGAAAACTGAATAATTTCCTAACGTCGCGTCGGCTGTAAAATAATAAAACTTCAAATCTGACGTTTTCAATAATTGCAACTTGTTTGATTGTATAACTTTCTGCTTGTTATAATGTTACGAAGAATTAAAAAATATATAAAATAAACATAAATAGATAATAAATTATTAGTTTGTAGCTTATTTTGTTGTTGTTTATTTATTGCTACTGCTATTTGAATCAGTTGCAAGTTAAAAACGTATAGGAATTGCCAGTCCATATTTTCTCACAGTTCTTTTTTTGTTACTATTGTTATCCAGCACACCCGTTTATGAGGGCTGTAACAAATCTCGGAAAATGCAAGTATTTTTCGACTACCTACTTCCTTTTTATTAATATCTCCATATAACCACACTCGAATTGCACTGATTCTCACAGAACAAAAATTTTAGGTGAACTAATTTGATAATTATTGTTTCAGTGCCAGTTGCCACTGGTGGTGGGGACACGACCTTGACCCAGAGGCGGCATGTGCCCCTCTACGGTCGGCTGGTCGCAGACGACGGCCTCGGCGTCCCTCCGATCTCTAACTCCTCTTCAACTGATATCCAAGCAATGCAAGCCAGGATTCCACCCACGTTTAGGGACTCGTCATCGGCACCATTACGAAAACTTAGCGTCGATCTTATCAAGACTTATAAACATATTAACGAGGTAAGCTCTCCCATTTTACCGAAAGTTATGGTACCAAAATTAATTTAGGAAACTACGAACCGGGGTGGCAAATAAATGATTACAAGCTTTATTAAATATCGTCCGAAGTTTCGAACGTTTCTGTCAACCATTTTCAGAAAAATGATTTGTATGAACTTAGCAGAACAACTTCACAGAATTAAAAAAACCATGGGCCTATTATTTGCCGCTAATTTGTCGTTAATTATCGCGAAAGTAACAATTTTACCGTTATTAATTTAAAAAAAAAAAATTCGTGTTCTGCTAACTTCACATGGAAGTAAGCAGAACATCTACCAAAAACTTTTTTAATTAAAAGTAGGTGGCTCAGAATTTGCCGTTTTTTAACCGTAAACAAATGGTGCAAATGAAATTTAAAAAAATAAAAATGAAGGCGATAAAACCAAAAAAATAATTTTTTAGAATCATCAAAAACTTTACAGAATTAAAAAACCTATAGGCCTATTATTTGCCGTTAATTAGCCGCTAATTAATCGTGAAAGTAACAATTTTACTGTTGTTAATTTTTTTAAATTTTCGAGCGTTCTGCTGACTTCACATGGAAGTTAGCGGAACATCTAACAAAAAATGTTCTTTTATTAAAAGTGTGTAGCTCAGAATTTGCCGTTTTTTAACCGTAATCAAATGGTGCGAATGAAATTTAAAAAAATAAAAATTAAGGCAATAAAACAAAAAAAATCGTTTTTTAGAGAGAGAGAATTAGAAACCCCTATTATAGCGGCCTATTATTTGCTGCTAATTAATCGTGAAAGTAACAATTTTACCGTTGTGATTTTTTTGTTTTTTTCCCCCGAAACTCAGAAGAACAGCCATTAAGCTTGTTTGGAAATGGCTTTTGGGAGTCAGTTTTCGTCCAGGACTTTACCGATCCCGTTCTTGTAATTAATCGTGCCGTTTTCGAATTCACCTTGATGATTTTGAATTTTTTTTTAACATTATTTGATTTTTCTTTCCCCGAAACTAATTAGGAAAGACCTCTGTGAAATTAGCACCAATTTTTTGGAAAAGTGAGTAAATCTTTAGAGTTCTGAGTAGAAAAAGCATAGAGTTCCTGGCCAAAAAGAACAATAGTTCTGTAAAAATAAGGCCAGAAATCGAAAAAAAAATGAAATAAGGGTACTAACTTCACGCAGCACCACTTTTTTGTCAAAAATGAGTTCTGATGCAATTTTTCGGTAGAGAAAAAGAGTTCTGGAGTTCCTGACCATTTTTAACAATAGTTCAAATGTGCTTTTAGAGAGCGGAATATTAAAATATAATATTTTTAGTCACAAACTCCTCTATAAAATCCTTATTTTATTATAAGGAACGTAACCAGACTGCAACCAACAGCTACTCTCCGGGCTATGTGCCCCGCCAAGCACTGAATTACAAGTTACAAGCCTGGCGCGTTAAGTGTAATAATTGCATATTACCATCAATACGCTAATGCTTCGATTGCAACAACCTTGCACTGACGAGAGCCAGCAGCTCGAAACTGCAATCTGCAAGTGGTGTGTGACGACTGGCACGAGAGCTTTCGGCTGGTGTTTGTTGCAATCGAAGCATTAGCGTTTTGATGGTAATATGCAATTATTACACTTAACGTGCCAGGCCTGTAACCTGTAATTCAGTGCTCGGCGGGGCACATAGCCCGGAGAGTAGCTGTTGGTTGCAGTCTGGTTACGTTTCACATATTAAAATAATGATTTTATAGAGGAGTTTGCGACTAAAAATATTATGTTTTAATTTTTAATAATAGTTAGTAATCGATTTGTTGAAGTTATTAAAAAATTCAATTTTGGCAGAAAAACACCATTTTTATAAGTATTGACTTTCGTTACGTTTTCAGCGGAGTTCTAAGTAGCACCCGAAGAGTTCTCTGACGAATGGTGAAAGAAAAAAAATTGTCTATCGCAAAAATTGCGATTTTTATAGCAAATTTTATGTTCGAAAATTCGAAACATTCTTATAAAAAAGTGCACAAGAGCTCTGACGAGTTCTGATCGGAGTTCTGAATAGCACCCGAAGAGTTCTAACGAATGGCGAAAGAAAAAATTGTCTATCGAAAAAAAAAATGCAATATTTATTGCAAATCTTAACTCCCTAAAATCAACATTTTATTATAAAAAAAGTAAATAATTATGATTTTTATTGCAAGTTTTAATTTTGAAAAATTTACATTTTATTATAAAAACAGTACAAAAGAATATGTATGCAAGCACTTTTTTACAATTGTTCGATCTGCGCGCACGTATATCGAAACTTCGACTGGGCGTGAATGTATCTTGAAGGGCAAGGCATATATATATGAAGTGTTATTGTACTTCAGGGTGCTCCCCCGCGTCGATGGTCGACTCCTCCAGGAGTCCTGGTTGTTTAAACGACGTTTCGGCAGAATCTCATCTGCCATCTTCAGGTTCTCACTGAAAGCTGCCTACTGCTGCTCCTCCTTGCTCGAACTGAACTGACGTTCCTCGCGTTGTGCGGCTCCTTATATATGCTGCAATGTAGGGCGCGTTTGGCTACGTGTTACCGGTCCCCCACCACCTGTGGTAGGCGTAGCGGGCGCCTGAGCCAACCCGATGAGTGGCCTCGATGAAACGTCACGCTCCACATGACCTCTCGCTGGTGGTCGGGCATCCTCCTGTCCAATCGGTGCCGCAGAATGCCGTGGTTCTCCTTGATTGATCAGCGCTCGGACCTACTCCTCGTAATAGGTCCATTTCGGGCAGGTTTCTGTGTTTCTTCACTATTTGTCAATACTTGAACGTACCTCCTCGTGTTTGGTTCGTCCACGGTGGATCGTCGTGTGTTTTCGGTTACGTATCTTCCCACAAGAGCGGGGGGCTTCCAAGAACTGGAAAATCTCTGCGTATCATCCCGTTTATTAAGATTTTGTGGTCTTTTTTCGATCTCTATGGCCTCTCTGGTAATCCTTGACCTATAATTCTCGATATTAGCTACTGTTCTGGTGTTGTCGAAGTCTATTTTGTGTCATGTGGATTTTACATGCTGTGCTAGAGACGATGTCCTCTTTTCGTACTGCATTCATATGTTCTTCCTTTCTTACACTAATACGTCTATGGTCTGTCCTATGTATGATTTGTTACAGTCTTGGCACGGGATTTCGTATACTCCTTGGTTTTCTAGGGTAGTTTTTGATTTTGGATTACGGAGGACTGTACTGATTTTTCTATATATACAGAGTGACCCATTTAAAAGCGGGCACATTTTTTACTGAAACCCAAAAGATGTATCTTAACTATCCAGTCAAAACTACCGTTCTTGTATTTTTTTAAATAATATACATATAGTCGAGTACACATTTATTGGGCACTCAAAAAACGCAACAAAAACTTTACGACCTCATTAAAATACCATTACTCTTTGTGCCATCTCGACCGTAAATTGACTCGCTTACCTTTATAGGTTTTTAATTTTTTTTTTTTAAATATTTTATAATAATATTTATTTGCAAAAAACAAAGACAAGTACATTTCCAGAAGGATGGTTACTATAATATATAAACAGTGTATAGATATACAAAATATAATGATAGTACTCAGTATTTTTCAATTTTAATAATTATCGTAAAAAATCACACTATTGCAAATAAACAATTGCTACCCACAAAAAAAAATTTTGTACGTCGGCTTGTTTGATTACAACATGCCTCATGGTCCAAGGCCGTATAGTTGTTGTTGCGTTTTTTGAGTGCCTAGTATATGTGTAATCGACTATAGGTACCACTGTACATTTCATCAACCTTAGTCGACGCTAGTAAGCTTTGTAATTACTATTGCCATATCCGACTTGTTACAAGTCTTTTATATCACTCGAGATTTTTAGATCTAGTGCATTTTTTATCAGTTTCGGACGTCACATTCAATTTTAAAGATTGACCGGCTCTATTTATTGAGCGCTTTCGATATCTAGTAGCAGTTCTCGTAACAGTAATTACTCCTAGATATGACAGAAAGTACAACTTATATATTAATACTATAGCTATTTCCACTCTTCCGGAGATGCTTGATAAAAGATGCATTTACACTGTGCCCTTTAAAAATCTCATCGTAGTTACGTCAAAAGTTTTCTGTAGGTGTAGGGATTTCTTAAAACATTGCCGCATGGTGCCGTGATATGATTTTTTTTTTGCTTCTACAGTTGTGTTTCGAGTATTCTGTTTTCGCCGTTTCTTCAGTAGATGCTGGGTTGGGTCCTTTTTCCGACTTGTCCCCGATTTCATTGCGTACTTATTATAATTATTTTAGCTCATATTAATATTGACGTTTGCCCTCTTTTAGTTTTATTGTTTTTGTGGGTAATTAAGTAAAGGTGTGATTCCATCCATACTCCGGTAATTTCCACGATTTTTCCTTTAGCCTATGCGGTCCACAATACATTTATTCGTTGTTTATTTGTCTATTCCATGTGCAGTATTTCTTCAAGCTCAAGGCATTAGCAGTTGCTGACTTCTTCTAGTGCTAGTGTCACGGTTTTTGTAGGCATTCATTCTGTTTGTTCTTTCTTTGAATGCCCTTCTTCCTTCAGTTTCTGGATTTAATCTCGTAGTTATGTGTATCTTCTCGTGTGCTTATTGCTGTTTTTACGTCACCCTCTTTTTTCGCTTGGTCGCCTGAACTAAAAATGTATTCCATAAATCAGAAATGCCAGTGATTCTCAAACAGGTTACGAATGATTATATACCTGTAACGATCGCTAAATAATAGTAATAATAGGATAATAAAAAAATAAAAGGCCGTAGGTATTCGTCTGGCAATCGTATAAATAACCAGGCCACTAAATGTCCGAAAGTCGATTTTATTTACTTATAGATTAACTCGAACGAAATAACAAAAAAAAAATTAGGGAAAAAAAATTTCAACAAAACTCGCGACGCGGATTAATAAAATAAAATTTTCAGAAAGAATTTTTTTACTTTTGATATAGCTAACAAAATTTAAAAAGAAACTGTAGAAACCAACAGGATTTAAACTTGGATGTATTCCGTTTCTAATTTAAAATCAAAACAACATTATTAATAATTCAAAGAATACAACAATACTGCTCCTAGCCCTGGACGTGAAGCATCGTGGAAAATGAGAGGCTAGACGGAGCAGGTCTGGTTCAGCTTAAAAAGCAAGGAACACAATGTATATGTAAACAAGATGTATAAATAATGTAACAGCTTCTGCCAGGGCGGCAAATTTAAAAAAATCTAATTTAAAATATCAAAAAAAGTTTAAAAGAATTAATAACTGATAGGATGTAGATTTCATATTTTCGTTTCAAAAGAGGTGAAAGAGAAGCTTGGTAGACATACGTGAACAGTGTATTTAGACTATTGCTTTAACCATATGTACAAGGGAAAATGAATTCGTACCCGCAATGTCAGTTCATACACACGCCAATGTATGTATAATAGACTTTAGTCGTTGTTCTGCTGGGGGGGGGGGGGGTTCTGTGCTTTCGAGGAGTACCTTGCACTCTCCAAATCAACGTTTTTTTTTTTTACATTTATTTAACGTCGCCTTATTTCCGCTACTGTGGCCTAACATTGATGCCTGTTGACGAGCTACCCCCACCAAGAATGTTGCCGAACCTTCGAAGAATAGAGATCTTTTACTTACCTAACAATAAATAGACAAGGGACCGACGGCTTTACATCCCTCCGAAGGACGGTATATTCACTACACGATCCTCGCCTAAGATTGCATAGCTTCCGCGCATACACTGATATACAAGCCGCTAGAAGATGTGAGGCGAGGACACGGTCTCCCGTGAGACGGTTACCCATCGAAGTACTAACCGCACCGGAGGTTGCATCAACTGTTTTAATTTCAGAGAAAATGTAGAGGATGTTTAACTAAAACAGAATAGTCCATTTCACTTTTGTCGTCGATTAGAAATGGTACAAAATTTTCATTAAATCGAAAATACATAAGTATAACAAAAAATCCCGCCATATCGATGAGAACGGCTTGTTCAAATACTTTTGTATACTTACGTAAAGTGTATACGAACTTAATTAAAACCGTGTAAAAACTAAAAGCCGGCAAAAACAGTCGGCATCTCTTTATTGTACACGGGCGGAGGTAAATAGAAATGCTTGTCATAAGAAAATGATAAGATTTTCGGGCGTTATTATATTATCCTCTGTTTCAAATGGTCTCCAGAAAGCTATGGTAAATTAGTAAATAATTAAAATATTTCACGTTTTATATAGTAGTAAATATTTATAAATATGAACAATAACTATTGTCTGAAAGTTATTTGTGGCATTCTTCGAATATTCTTTCCTATTATTTGGGTTTTCTACCACATGTATTATTATCTCAAAACAAATCACCGAATCTACAAAATAATAGAATTATTGGGAAAAAACCTCTGCGCCCGTGACGTTTACGCCAAAGGAAAAGTCAGAGGTTATGTTTTGCAAATAATATAAATCGGAATAAGCACAGAAATAATGTATTTAGCTGACGTTTCGGAAAGTAATCTCTTTCCGTTTTCAAAGCTTTTTTTTGAGGAACTCTTATTTTGCTGTGTATGTCAAATACACAGCTTTAAGATTCTGTTTATGTTATTTCCATAGATACTTGCTACTTACACAGAACATAGAACTGATTATATTTTCTTTTATATAATGTTGAGTTTGTTAAGTTCTTCTTTTAACATTGGTAGCCAGGTTGTACAAATATCTACAGAACAATTCGATACGCACTTATCTTCATTTAATAAGATTATTGCTGATTCCTTAATTTTTCTTTTTTTGGTATCTGTTTCTTTTGTTAAAATTTTTGCCGAGTCCCAGTTTATTCTATGTCCGTTTTCCCAAGCATGTTCACAAATCTTTGATTTCTGAATTTCATTCCTTCTAATGTAATTCTTGTGCTCATCCAACCTCACACTGAAAGGTCTGGATGACTCACCCACATAACATTTATCACATTCACACGGGATATTGTAAATACAGTTTTTTGAATTCTGCTCCCTGTTTATCGGTTTTGTTTTTGTTAAAATAGATCTTAAAGTGTTCCCCGTTTGAAATACCGTCCTAATATCAAATTTGTCACCTATACGGCGTAGCTTTTCCGATAGTCCGTATACATAAGGAATTATTGCTGTATAATGACGTTCAGGCTTTTGTCGTGCCTGATTGTCCCTATTTTCAACATTTATGAAAACTCTATCAACAAAGGCTTCAGGATATTGATTTTGTACTAGAACCTCTTTGATAAATTTTTTCTCGTTATTTAATATTTCATTATTAGATGAAATTATTTTGGCCCTATCGTATAAACATTTTACTACACCCCTTTTAACATTTATCGACTGATTTGAGTTGAAATTTAGATATCTATTAGTATGTGTTGGTTTTCTATAAACGCTTGTTTCAATTGTATTATTTACCCTTCTAATTAAAACACCTAAAAACGGTAGTTCATTCCTACTTTCTACTTCTAATGTGAATTTAATAGATGGTTCCTTACTATTTATATTTTCCAAAAAACTATCTAGTAAATCGACACCATGAGGCCAAATTGCAAAGATGTCGTCAACATATCTCCACCAGACAACCGGTTTGTTTATACAATTTTGAACATGTGTGTTCTCAAAGTTCTCCATAAATATGTTGCTTAAAATTGGTGATAATGCAGACCCCATAGCCATACCAAAATCCTGCTGATAGAACTCATTGTCCAATTGAAGATAGGTTGTCTTTATACACAGTGTTAAGAGTTCCATTATGCTATTTACACTTAATTTAGTTCTAGTTTCCAAATTATTATCATTTAGTAACCTGTCTTTAACTATTTTTAAGGTTTCATCTACCGGAACATTGGTAAAAAGACTAACTACATCAAAACTAACCATCAGGTGTGATTCATGAATATCGTTTTCATAAATTTTTTCTATAAAATGTTTACTATTTTTAATATATGAATCGGTATTTCCAGATAATGGATCAATAATTTTAAGTAAAAATTTTGCCAAATTATGACATGGTGAATTAATAGAACTAAACTCATACGCTTGATATTATAATAGGTATTTATGCACTGCACTGGCACATTGACAGCACACCTCATCGACTTTTGAGAAACGATTTACGAGTTTTTTATGCTAGTAGGTCTGTCCGTTTTATTATCTTTAAACCAGTGCAGTTGTAGATGGTTTATTCAGGCTGATTACATTGCCAGTCTCGGACGCGCCTGCACAGTTTCAACTACCGTTCGAATCTCGATACCATTGCTAAATATATAGGACAAAATATCAAGTTCAGTGCGCACGGTCCTGTGCTTTAACACTGACCAGTTTCAATTTTGCCCGTATAAAGTATACTAACATAACATCATTTTGAAAAAAGCTTTAGATGATGACTGGTTTTAAATCGGTTTTACATAAGTTATATGTTTTACAGAAACAACCTAAAACTAGTTGCCTGATACTAAATATTAATGGCAAAGAAAGCTGCCATGAATCAAAACGATAGAACTTTGCTTGTTTCAGTCCAGATTCTATCAATATCAATAAATAACATATCCTCCATACGCCAATTAATATCGATTAAAACTTCGAGAAGACATCCCCCAGTATCTTGAGGAAATTGCAGTGTAACTAATACACTGTCAACATTATAAACTGCAGTTAATAACCAAAAAGGGACATGAGATATTGCCAATATTAGTAATATATTGAGACTTTGTACAGTTGCCAAGTTATTATCTGTTTGACGATGCAGAGCACGCACCCTTGATGGCAGGAAAAGTTATGGGTAAGTGACAGCCCAGACGACAGTCAACACATTGAGGGCGCGTGACCATCCATATTGCACACTAAACAAAAACTACACAGGATACCGTGGAGCAGAGGCGTAGCTCGATAACATCGGTTGGATGGTGGATGATATTAATTTTGTTGCGGTTAGATGTGGGGTACCCGGTTTAAGAGGGTGCATTGACTTTAGGAATTTTATATACACAAAAAGTACGGTTACGCCATTTATATCTTAAAATGTGAATGTGCAAACTTGGAAATAATTATTACTGTAGCGTACTTTCCCTCAATTAAGAATGTAAACAGGTAAACGTAATTTATGAAATTGAAATATTAAACCTTAGAGCAGACAGGCAGCAAATACTTTAAGAAACAAATAGGCGACCGTAATTAAAAGGAAAGTCCGTTTATTACCTACCCCAAATTCATGTACCTTTGGTACACAAGCCTGACCCAAAACTGGTCAGTAATATTATTCAGTTGCATTTCTCGTCCCAAACAATTCACTTGGCAACTTGTAAACTTTTATATATATGTTAAACTCTTGTTAAATAGTGTTTAATAAATACTTCCTTCTAAAGAACAATTTTATTGGTTGCACAACCCAACAATTACCCTGTAAATTTTTACACAATACATGATTTAGATGTGCTTTTAGAGGGCGGAATATTAAACATAATATTTTTAGTCGCAAACTCCTCTATAAAATCCTTATTTTACTATAAGGAACGTAACCAGACTGCAACCAACAGCTACTCTCCGGGCTATGTGCCCCGCCGAGCGTTGAATTACAAATTACAAGTCTGGCGCGTTAAGTGTAATAATTGCATATTATCATCAAAACGCTAATGCTTCGATTGCAACAAACACCAACCGAAAGACTGATCCTACTTAAAGGAGCTCTCTTGCCAGCCATCACACACCACTTGCATCAGACTGCAGTTGTCAGTGCAAGGTAGGCATGTGACGACCGGCACGAGGATGCTTTGACTATTTGGTACATCCCGGTATTTTTACAATAGCGACATGTAAAATAGTCAGCAGGCGCCATCCAGCGGTCCAGTGTCTGTTGCAATCGAAAAATAAATAGCCTGACTGGGCTTAGCATAGTAACTTGTAATTCAGCGCTCGGCGGGGCACATAGCCCGGAGAGTAGCTGTTGGTTGCAGTCTGGTTACGCTCCTTATAGTAAAATAAGGATTTTATAGAAGAGCGACTAAAAATATTATGTTTAATACATGATTTGTGTGAACTTAGCAGAACAACTTTGCAGAATTAAAAAAGTTATAGGCCTATTATTTACCGCTAATTAGCCGCTAATTAATCGTGAAAGTAACAATTTTACCGTTGTTAATATTGAAAACATTTTCGGGTGTTCTGCTAACTTCACATGGAAGTTAGCAGAACATCTACCAGAAATTTATTTTCACTAAAAGTAGGTAGCTCAGAATTTGCCGTCTTTTAACCGTAAACGAATGGTGAAAATGAAATTTAAAAGAAAAATAAAAATTAAGGCTGAAAAACAAAAAGAAATCATTTTTTAGTACCAGCAGAAACTTTGCAGAATTAAAAACCTATAGACCTATTATTTGCCGTTAATTAGGCGCTAATTAATCGTGAAAGTAACAATTTTACCGTTGTTAATTTTTTTAAAATTTTCAAGTGTTCTACCAACAACTTTTTTTAATTAAAAGCAGGTGGCTCAAAATTTGCCGTTTTTTAACCGTAAACGAATGGTGAAAATGAAATTTAAAAAATAAAAATCAAGGCGGTAAAACCAAAAAAATCATTTTTTAAAATCAGCAAAACCTTTCAGAATGAAAAAATTATTTGTCGTAAATTTGCCGCTAATTAATCGTGAAAGTAACAATTTTACCGTTGTTAATTTTTTAAAAATTTTCGGATGTTCTGCTAACTTCACATGGAAGTTAGCAGAACATCTACCAATCTTTTTTTATTATTAAAAGTAAGTAGCTCAGAATATGCCGTTTTTTAACCTTAAACCAATGGTGCAAATGAAATTTAAAAAAAATAAAAATTAAGGCGATAAAACCAAAAAAAAAATTTTTTAGAATCAGCAAAAATTTTACAGAGTTATAAAACCCATAAGCCTATTATTTGCCGTTAATTAGCCGCTAATTAATCGTGAAAGTATCAATTTTACCGTAATTATTGATTATTCTAGAATGTTCAGGTACATTCGACGCGGGTATATATGGGGACTGGATCGGCGCACTAAAACAGTTTGATATGAGACAAGCAAGTGTTAAGATGAAATAAGGCACAATATCAAGTTGTAAATTAAAGTACTGAATTTATAGTAGATCAAGAGTATAATTAGTGTGTTTTAGTATAAGGAATAATTATTGTAATTAAATGATTAATAAATCAGTGGTTTGTGAAGATTCTTATTGCGATTTATTGAACCTACATACAGGGTGTTTACTGGAAATTATAAATATGTAACAATATGTTATTCCTGACTTTTTTCCCCATCGATTGATCATAAAATTATCCCCTGAGAGGTAAAATCCAAAAGATATGAAAAATTGGTCTAGATTTATTGTACTATTAGTGATTGAATAATAATACTTTATATACAGCATGTCGCTCTTAGGAGTGTAATGCCCTTAATTTTTTCTTTTTTTCCGATTTGAGCCAAATTTTACTCAGATATAGAACAAATTAGGATCTACCTATAGCAAAAAAAAATATATTCTCTCTCTACAAATGCAAAATGCAAAAATACCTACGATATCAAAATTAATGGAAAAAAATCAGAGAATCTTATTAGACATTTCTTATCGGAATTTTTTATTATTGAGAGTTGTTCAGAATTGCCTAAAAACCTTGAGTCCAATATTCCATCAAAATTAAAAATATATTATGATTTTGTTTAAAATAAGGTCCAAGTCCAAAAATATAATTATTGTAATGTGTTTCTTTGCTTATAGAAAAGTGTGTTTTGTTTTAAATTAAACACAAGCTGTCAGGTGTCTATCAAATAATCTGTAAGTTATTTAAAAATGATGTTTCCGGACTGACATTATTTTAAATAAATAAATAAATAAATCAATAAACACCACAGAAATTAGACAACCCCCAATTCCAGCAGCCAGGGCTTGTGCGGAAGGGGGTTACACATTGAAAAAACGCGGACATACAACCATTTCCTCCGACAGTGCCAGTGCCGCAGCCAGGATTCGAACCCGGTGGTGCGATGTCCGTGTGATAAATCGCGATTGCCACCTCGCGCCTTAACCCACTCGGCTATCGACCAGACATTATTTTTTAAAACTGATGAAATTTTGGACTAAAGGTTTATTAAGACAATTCTGAACAACTTTCACAAATAAATGTTTTCGATAAAAAAATGCTTCATATGATTTTTTTCATTCGTTTATCTTGGTATTACAGGTGACTTTGAATTTGTAGGGGGCGGATGTCTTTTTAACCATAAATATTTCTACTACTTCTTACCTTGTCCTATATTTGAGTAAAATTTGTTCCAAATCGGAAAACAAAGAAAAAAGTTATAATAAGGGTGTTACACTTTTAAGTGCAACATACTGTATATCACCAAAGCTAAAATTTAAATCAATAGAGAATACCCCATTCTATTGAATAAAGGTATTATAGAAGTCCCTTTAACAATAAATGATAATTATTTTATTTAGTATAGAAAAGTTTAGTATGTAAAAATTGAAGTGCCCCTGATGTATTCACAAAATGCGTTGTCCTGTTGATTTAAAATCATTTTTAAATTATTCGTTAGCCAAAGTGCAGGTGGTTTGCCAACTCGTACCGTGCGTAAAGGTGCATGTTTATCAAAAAGAAATAAAATGCAATCGGTGAGAAATTTTACCTTTTCATCGAATCACATTTAGATTTTTCAATATCATTTCCTATATATGTTAAGGGAAAAAATGGAATGCCCCTGGCTGGTCTTTATCTATCTGATTTGTTACTCTTCGTTTTTTCCAGACAGATATTCCTGCAGTAGAAACAAGATATTTTTATTTTATCTTTCAATTTTTATCAAGAGTACCTATCCAAATCAGTGCAACATGCTTATTGGCCTAATATAGTTTCGAATTTTTATTAGCAAAGCACGTACCATTTTTTTCAATTTGCTGGTTTAGCAACACAATGTTCATTTCATCGTTTTATTTGCAATATCCCTAGGTTTGATGGAACAGTTTATAAGGATCTAAAAAGTAGCAAATCATCGGCTAGTTTCTCAGCTGAGTTCTCGATCGCAACTTTTAGAAAAGCACCACATAAACTATCTGAATAAATCAAACAAATCCCTGCCAACATGGTTTCGGAGAAAATATGTCGATAGAAACAGCTTCATTCCACTTATTAAATTTCATTTACCAAGACCTCGATGAAAGTAAATACGTCGTGGTATTAATGTTCGATCTGTCTCGAGCTTTCAATACTGTTGACATGGAATTTCTCAGTAATAGTTATTTTCTATCGGGACTGGAGGAAATATTTTATTGTAGATAAATTCCCATCTGGATAAAAGTAACGTACTAGAGATATACAAACACGTTAAGATGATACTTTTTTAAAAATAATACTCATTTCTTAGTACACCATATCGTTCACTGTCCTGCACTTCGTGCACAGTGTGAAACAATGAGCCGCAGGTTCTCAAATGTGCTTATTTTGATGCACTATCAAAAAATAAAGATTCCAAATTATTCTGGACAGAGGTAAATAAATTAAGTTTGACCAAAAATAATATTCCAACTGCGCTTGCTGATCCAGAAAAGATCAATAATTACTTAATTTCGTCCATAATCCCCGACGATGATCCTTCAAGTGAAAAAATACTTTTTTATAATTCTAATTTACATCAAAATTTTAAACGTACATTTGATATTAAATTATTAACAAGGAATGATGTTTACAACAAAATTAGTGATATTAGAACTTGTAGTGTTGGCGCAGATGGCATTTCTTGAGGTATTTCTGTTAAAGACCTTAAACTATGTTTGTCATTTTGTTAAATCATCTCATAAATATTTCAAACACCTGTATACTTGATGATGTATTTCCATACTGCTGGAAAAAGGCAACAGTTAAGCATCTTGCAAAAATAGCTAATCCTATAGAACTAAAAGTTCTCAGACCTATTACTATCTTATCTTCCACTTCCTAAATTTTGGAGAAACATATTCACAACCAAATTTTTCCTTATTTCAATGAAAATTATCTAATTTTCTCGACACAATCAGGTTTTTGTAAAAATCATAGCACTTTGTTACCTCCTTTCCCTTATTATTTATTTTTGGGAAAGAATTGTGGCAACATATGCGGACGACTAGCTGGTTTAAGTCGGAGCAAAGAGCCGTGGATCCAGAGTATTCGTAAGAGTGGAGAAACTTACCCCTTTTAAATGTACGACATAAATGACAGATTTCTGTTTATTTCGAGAAAAGGAGACAAAGAAAAATTGATGTTAAATTTGGCACCATCTATAGTGAAAATAAGTAGAATTGTCTCTTTTTCTCGAATAACCAGTCTACTATAGATCAGACTGAAATTGTTGGTAAGAGAAATAAAAAGATAGTTTAACATGAATGTTAAAATATATTACATGAATAGATAAAGCGGTTAACAAAGACTAATCGAAATTAAAAAAAAAAAAAATATTTATAACAAATTTATACCAGGATCTTAGATTCCGGGATTGAGTATTGTTGAGGTAACTGGTTCTGGGACACCAATCCAGGCCCACAATCGTCTCTTGCAAAAATGGAGTCTAAAGGTTTCCTTGGCAATTTAGTTTAGGTCTCTTAATGAAATGGAGTTTGAAAATTGTAGGAAAATTAACCAACTATGTGGTTTTTGAAAAGTTAATGAATAAGCATAAAATAAGAAAAGAAGTAAAAATTTTCAATATGAAGAAAATTTTATCTATATGCAGAAAGATAAACTATGCATAAGCTGTGCAAAAGCTATGCAGAAATGTATAAATATATATGTGTATAAACATATAAGCTGATTTCGTAAACTATAAATTGCCAAAAAAATGAAAAACAAAGAAAAAAATATTTTAAAACCATGTGATACATATAGTATTTTAACTACTTATTAAGGGGGCGAGCGTAGGTGCGTCTTTACTATGTACATACTTCGGTATGCGATGTAAAGCAACGACAGGCGCGGTTAGTACTTGGATTGGTGACCATTCCAACGGAAACCGCGTTCTCGCCTCACACATCTTCCAGCGGCTTGTATATCAGTGTATGCGCGGAAGCTATACAACCTTAGGCGAGGGTTGTATAGGAGATATACCATCCTTCGAAGGGGATGTAAAGCCGTCGGTCCCTTATCTATTAAATGTTAGGCAAGTAAAAGATCCCTACTCTTCTTAAGGGTAGAGGTTCGGCAAAATTCCTGGTTGGGGGTAGCTCGTCTACAGGCGTCGGTGTTAGGCCTCAGTAGCGGAAATAGGCCGACGTTAAATAAATGTATATAAAACTACTTATTAAATTAAAAAGAATTGAATTTAAATTTATTTTAAAAATAATTGAAATTACATCAGACGAAAATTGAAGATTAATTAAATTTTAAATTAGTAAGTAATAAATGAAATTTACCTGGATGTTATACACTTGTTAACGCGGATATAAAAATGTAATATCTGAATTCCGCAGTTAAAATTTATATACGTTCGAATCAGTACAAAAGCTGCAAGCAAATGATTTTTTGGTGAGTTTTACTAATAAGGTAAACTTTATTTATCCCACTTACTCCAAAATAATACCACTACACAAAATTGAAAAAGATGGTTTTAATAATTAAATAGAAAACTGTAAAATATAGGAATGGTACATGTATCGCCATCTGTCAATTGTTGAGTTAAGCGCAACAACTTGCAGGTCGCAAATTCTCCAATTTCCTTTACTCGCAACTAAAATAGTGGCATATAATCGATAAAAGGAATCTATAATAATAGTTTTTATTAGTTCCATACCACAGCTGATTTACTTTACAATTTGTAAATACATAACCAAAAATAAGAACAGCCGTAATAAATAGTAAAACGTATTGTGAGAACTCAGTAAATATATTACATCTTATAGGATATATTGTATATAGTAATGAGCAAGGTAAGGAAAATAACCATATGTACTTACATAGTAAATAAAAATTGAAATATAGATATCTGTCGTAAATAAATGTTTTTAGACAATTGCTTCCTTAGATGCTGTAATAGCTAGAACAAAGATATATAATAGTGTAAAAAAAAAACATGACAGTTCCTAAGATATAAAAATATGTACATAAAACAGTGTGAAATGCTTTAGCAGTGATACAAGTAAATTCTGTTAGTTGAAAACAGTTTGACTTACAAAAACTGAATCAAAATGTTACACAGATCGTGCTAAATATAAATAAAATACTAGTTTTTATATAAAACTGTTAAATGGACATAAGCCATCTAACAACTTCCACTGCACTTATAAAAGTAACTGATGACATTTGTCAAAATTCAGATAAACAACTTGTCTAATTCCACTTGATTTTAGTAAAGCATTTGATACTTTCAATTCACAAATTTTGCTTTCTAAATTGCATTATTTCTGTTTCTCCAATAATTGCATTAATTTACTAAAGTCTTATTTAACTAGCAGGGAACAATTCGTAGCTTTGACAATAGATAATAAATCTATCAAAACCAAATTTGCTTCATTACATCAAGGTGTACCTCGAGGGTCCATCATAGGACCCCTGTTATTTTTAATATACGTTGCAGATATGAATGGTGAAGTTCGATATTCTAGTATCTAGTGTAATGGAATATGCAGTTGACTCTCAATTACGTCTCGATGTTTGTCCAAGTAATAAAATATTTGCATAAGAAAATATTTCATCAGATTTACAGAAAATTAAAAAAATTTCCTTGGATCATACTTTAAAAATTAATGCTTCTAAGTCTGTCGTATTGATAGTAGACTTAAAACATTCTAGAGATAAACTGGCTGATTTTGTTGTCAAAATTGATAACGATGAAGTACCTAAATTGAGTGTAGCAAAAATCTTGGCGTAGTAATGGATGACGCACTTACATTTCAATCACATGTTTCCACTAAAGTAGGATTGGCTTTCAACCATCTAAAAAGTTTAACTCATATAAAACTTTCATGTCACCTGCCGGTGAATATCGTTTATGTAACAACCTTGTTCTCTCTATTCTTGATATGGTGATATAGTATATCATAATTTTACCAGTGGCGCTTCCTGCCGTCTAATACAAAAAGTTCAAAATGCTTGCGCTTTGCGTACAATATTCCTTTTAGAAATCACATCACTCCCTACTTAAATCAAAGTTCTACCCTAAATATGCGTATACTACATGCATACGGTCTTATTTATAAAGTGATGACTATCGGTGAAGCTAGTTACATACGAAGCAAGTTCTCTTATAATCACGATCAAAACACAAGGCACATGCGAGGTTTTCTCGGAGATTTTAGAATACCTATGCACAAATCGTCAGCTTTTCAAAAGTCATTCACGTTTAATGCAATCCATTTGTGGAACAAGTTTGACTCGAGCACTAAAGAATTGTCTCCAAAAACGTTTAATTGTAAGATAAAAAGTATGCACCACTGAATCACCTTTTTATATTATTTTGATTTATTTTCATTGGTCCATTGTTTTCCTTTATTTTTATAAGGTTTAGGATTAAGTAAATTAACATTTTGTTTGTCTTGGGGTCATTGGAAGAGCACCACCTAGGTGAAATGGTACCTATTTACCTATGTAATGTTTTTATCGTAAATAAATAAGACTTATTTATTTGCAAAGCAGTGCAAAATACCCTCGAAAATACCCAATACAAATTAAGAACGAATTATTATGTTGTCTTTTGTCTTCTCTGGTTTTTGTATAGGAGTACGTACTATCGAAGCTTCTAGTATCCATAAATTTGTGGCGTGGGTTCCAAAAGATACTATACTGATTTTTTACAAATTTTCACACCCCTCCAAAACATCACTGACTACGCCTCTGGCGCAAAGTTAATTTAATAACTGCTTTTCCGGCATATTAAATAAATTCGGCACCTGAAGCGGGCTTCCTTGCTTTCATAATTGTAGTGCCATCGTTGTACGTGCCGTATAAGGCCTGCGTTTTAGCATGTACGTACCGATGAGGTGCGTTTTGTTGCTATAATTTATTTTTTACACCAAAGCGGACTTAAAGGAGTGTCTATTTAATTTATTTCCAGGTAATTAATGGGCTGATTATAAATTATTTTTCCATACCCTCTGAATGACCTATATAGACAGGAGAATTCATTCATATTTTACTTTATAAATAGAGCCATTCTCGTAAAACAAACTAGTTTCATATTAAATTTCCCTTTAATCATTAGGTACGTGTTATGCGTATTTATTTACACAGTTGTTGAAATGTAAATACTGGATAGTTAGGTGAAGTAGGTGTAGTTTATTTATGATCCCTACATGTGCAACTATAAATAATAAGTTTATTTAAAATAGGTCTTCTCAATTTATTGCTAGCTCGGGTATTCCCCAGGGATGGAATTTGGGACCACTTTCATTTATACTGTTTCTTGATGATTTAGCTGAGGGATTAATCTGTGACGGATTGTTTTTTACTGAATTTATTGAAGCATCTCAAGTTTGGATCCTTGTCACAGCCTTCAGCCTGAACTTACTAAATTGATTAATCGATCGAGCGTAAATAAAGTGAATTTAAACGTTCGGAATGTAATATAGCTTTCTATTGGCGCAAGAAAGGTGCCACACATTTCCGTTAGTACACTGTAATAACCCTGGTACATATTGTATCAAACACGTTACAAAAGGTATCGTATGGATTCATTGAGGGAGAATCGGGGGTAAAATGCTGTAAGTTTTAAACATCACTTCAGGTTTACATGGAAAAGACGTTCTTTTATGAATAGAGTTGGGTCCCCCCGACATTCCAACACATTTGTGCCACGGATGTTAAATGGAGTTAAGGGGAAACGACATATTAAATGTATGGGAAAATGATATTTCGAAGATAACTCGGCGGCTTTTGATCTGATGGAAAAAAAATCTTCAGATCAAAAATGAAGAGCTCATGAAAATAAGCAAATTTTGTTTTTGTTTCCAAGCACATCGACGTCAGACCATTGATTTGCGAGATATCGCGGATCCAAGATGCAAAAATGTAAAAAAATTAATTCCTTTTTGTCATGAAGAAGTGGAGTTGAGGACTCAATTTTTTTTTTTTAATAGAGGGGCATTGGCAGATATTTTGCTGGGCTGGGGGCGGTGGGATAATTAGGAGGGGAGGGAGAGGAGGGAAACTCAAATATTTCACATGCTGATAACTTTTCGTGTAATTGACCTATCGCGATCAGACCGATGTACATTTCTTTATTTACTACCAGATAGCACTCTCATAAAATGATTTTTTTCGCAAACAAACGCTCTGATCACGATAAATCAATTACACGGAGAGTTATCAGTATGTGAAATATTTGAGTTTTCCCCTCTCACTCCCCTCCTAATTATCCCACCGCCCCCAGGCTCCGGTCCAACAAAATATCTGACATGCTCTTCTATAAAAAATTGAGCCCTCAACTCCACTCCTTCATGATAAAAAATGGATTAATTTTTTTTAATTTTTGTACTTTGGATTCGCGATATTTCGCAAATCTGACGTCGATGTGGTTGGGAACAAAATTTGTTTATTTTCATGAACTCTTCATTTTTGGTCTGTTAAGCTGTGTAATGCACCTGGAACTTGTAACTTGTCCATCCATCTCTTAACATTATCACCCGCGGCTCAATCATGTGTGATGGTACACTACTGACACTGAAGCGTCCACGATCAAGACAGAGGGAGCGCGGGTTGATGGGTTCAGTGCTGTGACGTCACTATCTGGCGCAGCCGTCCCTTTTCCTACTACCAGTCGCACACATCTAATTAATAAATTAATGACAGCTAAAATCCTTCTGTATTATTTTTCTACAGTTAATTTATATGTTTCTTTAGCAAGCGCGACGATTTTAGGACCCGGGAAAATAATCGAAAAGGGGTCCCTGGTTGTATTTTTATTATTATTAATATTAAAATTAAAACTCAGGTAAATTCTAAGGCCCGCTTTGTGTCACTTTTTGTGGGGCCCACCGGGAATCTCCCGTTTTCCGGTGGACCAGCACGCTCCTGCTGTTATTTTTATGAAATACTACATACAGTACGGGGATCGCTACTAGGCGTATAAGAAAATTCTATACACATGTACATGTGCAATACGGATGGGAATGTAATGCGATGTGATTGGGGTAGGGCGATCCAATAGGCTGGCACTACTGTGATTGTCGATGTTATAGATTTATTTATTATTTACTAGAGTCCTCCCACTTATTTCCCATTTTCCAACAAAAAAATTAAGCTTGTGCTCTGTGAGTTATTGACTTTATCTCTTTTAAATTATTATGACGTAATCTACGGCCCTTGTCTCGATGTTGTCTCCATCAATAGAATACAACGCATGCAGAACACATGCATTAGATTCATAATGGCCTTGGTCGAAGAAGATCACTTTTTCACCTAAAATCAACGAAGCAAAATGGCTTAATATGAAAAATAGACGTAAACTACACTTATACACTCTTCTCACAAAATTATTACAGGTAAACCGCCGTACCTAAAGGAGCATCTTGTTACATGACAAACACAACATATGCGTGACTTAAGATCGGTATACAACATGCTCAATATACCAAGACACTCATCTACTTTACTTAGGGGGTCCTTTTCTTATTTTGCAGCACAAAATTATAATTCAATACCAAAATTAATAAAGCCTAATGGTTTAATTCTTTTAAAAAGGGATATATATATAGCTTAACTATTAGGTAGTCGGCTGACTGACATAACTTATCTTAAGCTTTTCCTTTTTTTTCTTCTATTATAAAATGAAAAAGCACTTTCCAGCGCAATGAAGTTCATATACTCATACTACTTTCTATTAATTTATTACAAATTTTTTAATTAGTTACTAAGTTAGTGTATTATATTTATTTTCTATTTTTACATTGTACAATTTTGTAATTTGTTATTCTTACGTAGTTGGGTGGAAGAGTAGCTTTGCTAAACTCCGCCACAAATAAAAATTTATTATTATTTTGAGAAAGATACTTTTGTTTATTTGTTGATCGCCATAAATAATTTCAACAAATTAGCATTTTGGGATGTCACGTGGTAATTCGTAAATTCCTTATTTGACGACCAGTCACCTACACCTTCCGCTCCAAATACATTTACATTACTAACCGCAGTGGATCGACCAGCTGTCATGCCTATGCCCCATCATCCATTTCATATCAGTTCTTGATTCTAACCCAAATTGCACTTGTACATAAATGTATAGGATTTTCCTATACGCCTAGTAGCGATTCCCGTACTGTATAATATATACATTCTGCAAATGGTTGAGAGACTTCGGTTGATGTCATTTTGTGTACTATCCTAAAGCAATTTCCTTTTTTTTCTGTGTGTTTAATGAATCTTTGTAAAAAACACTGATATATGTATATCTTTTTCAGGTATATTATGCCAAAAAGAAGAGACGAGCAGCCCAGATCCAAGGGGAAGACAGTTCGCACAAGAAGGAGAGAAAAATATATAATGATGGTTTTGACGACGACAACCATGATTACATTGTTAAAAATGGTGAAAAGTTCCTCGAACGATATGAGATTGACTCCCTCATCGGTAAAGGATCTTTCGGTCAGGTAGTGAAGGCCTTCGACCACGGGGAGCAATGCCACGTGGCGATTAAAATTATTAAAAATAAAAAACCTTTCCTTAATCAAGCGCAGATTGAGGTGAAATTATTAGAAATGATGAATAGGGCAGATATTGAAAATAAGTATTACATAGGTAAGTCACACGTTTTTTAAATATACAGTATTTTTTTGAAGAGCATGTAAAAATCTGTCAATTTTAAGACAGAGGCTTTTTTAATTATCAATAGCGATATGGGATATCGCTGCATACAATAGTAGGATTCAGAAGTCATGAATCGATTACAGAAACTATTGTCAGTATTACCTTTAGAGTTGTTTGTAAAATGAGTATGCACAATTACACATATATCAAATTACCTAATTAAATTAGAGAATCATTAATATGTTTTTTATATTGTACATCTTTATTTATTAGGTAATCTCTGTACATTTTCCTTTTATATTTTATTAACCTGATTATGAATGGAGGAAGTTCATATGAATAATATCTGATCCTTCGTGTTGGTGAATTGTGTATAATTGTCTACGTTAGCTTTTCATTAAACCTGCTTATTGCCCGTTCATCAATTGGGTAGTGTTGCCATTCATCTACATAGTTTTTCATTATGATATTACTTCATCCATATTGCATTTATATAGATTAATTCTTTTTTCCGCTACTTGTTCTTCTGTTATTTTGTCGAGCTTTATATTAATTTCTATTGCCAGGTGATCAGATCCTATGTCGGAGAGAATTTCTATTTTACATCTATTGTTATGAATATTTTCGGTGTAGAGCATTATATCTGGTGTTGTGTCCAGGTTATTATTCATTAAGAACGTCGGGGGAGTGTCTGCTTTTTTAAACGTCGTATTATTTACAAATGTTTGTATTTGTTTGTTTTTTGTTCTATTGACATTAAAGTCCCCTATTATTAAGCAATATTTGTATTGGGCTGCTTTATTGAAGATAGTTTCTTCGATATTAGACGTCGGATGTACGTATACCAAAATTATATGCATTCTGTCTCCTTGAAATGGTATTGAAAAGTGTGTGGATTCATTAAGGGGGTTATTTATCTTCGGTGGATTTTCTTTCTTCATTTTTAGAATGGGATCTATCTGCACATGGTCTCCTCTTGTGTTATTAATTACAATGTTACCATTATACTGTAACATATCCCAGTTTTTATACCGTGTGTTGCTATTTTCTTTGGTTTTGGTCTCGACAAAAAGTGAACAATTGATGTTATTTTCTTCCATTGTGTTGTTAATTATCTGTTTTTCAGGTGTGTAACTGTTTACGTTGGCGTATAACATCCTAAGCATCGACGTGAACTTGAACATTATTTTTTCCAAGTATAGGTTCAGTTGGTGATGTAGTTAGGGGTTCATCTAGATCAAACATTAAGATGTATAGTCTGTTACTAAAAAATGTTGCCACTGTGTCGATATTGTACAATGTTACAAATTTTTTTCTAAGCTTTTTTATAGTTCTTTTCTATATCTGTTCTTTTCTTCGTTTAGTTTTGTTACATATGTGTTAATTATCATATCGTGTACCGTGACTGATGAGTGTATTTTGGAGTTCTTTGTAATTTTCTTATCGATTTCGTGACTTTTCTTGTTGAGAGACTTCATTTGTGCATTTGGTAGCCCTTGTATCGGTTGTGTTGGTTTTTTTTTTGGGCATTTGATTGACCACGCTGCCTGCTTTTCTGATCCACATCCTGTACACTTCATCGGCAGTGTGGAATTGCATGTGGAGAAGTGGTGAGATCCATTGCATTTCGTACCTTTTGTTGTAGTTGTACATTGTTCTTTTGTGTGCGTAAATTGTAAGCATTTTGGACATGGTTGTGGAATTGGTGCTGACAGAAGGCTCGGAAAGACAGGATAGTGCTTGTGTTTGTAGAATATCCCCTCATTTATCAAACACGTAAACACGTCTATTTATGTCTATATTTTGTATATTCATGTTTCTTTTTCCACGAAGGTCTTTTAATTGTTTTTGTAGGTCTTATTGTTTTCATGTAATAATTTATTTTCTTATGTTTCATGAATAATCACTTTCTTTTATAATTTCGGTTTTTCTATTCCACATTTACTTGAGTAAAAGATATGAGGTTTTTTCACGTACTGATGATAGGTTATTTGGTTCACTACATATGATTCTTGTTTCACTAATAACTTGTACTGACGATATGATTCTTTGTAAGCAGGACCTACGCAAAGCACTGCTACAAGTTACACACACTGCACTCGCATTTATCTTATTTTTACAGCATTTATAGTATTTTTTGTTAGGATCTGACTCTTGAGATGCCATCTTTGGATTATATAAGAATTTTTGTTTGAATAGACCTCAAACATTTGTGCCTCTTTGTGTCTGTATTTTTTGTATATTATTATATTATACATGTATATATGTGTGTATCTACTCATCATGGCTAATCAGCAATTTTTTTACGTGCATTTCAAACACGCCCTGTATAATGTAGTCTATTTTGAATAATCAAATTTTTTCGATATGTTTACCTCTCTTACCAAAAAATGAAAGATATTGCTACCTAACATCATAGTGGTAAAGAGTGCCAATTAATTTCTTTCCCTGGAGATACAGGGTGTTGTTTCTCAAAGGTCTGTATGAAATTAGAAAAAAAAAACATGTTTCGAGAACCAAATGGGCCTCCAAAATCCACCTTATGCAGTTAGCAAATTTTATTGTACATCATACAGTATATAACATACAGATGATGGGAATTTTCAAAGCAAGTGCAATCTAGTTCTATCTTTTTCCATTACAGAGGCACAATAATTGCACATGCCAAATTTAATCCCCATCATTAAAATCGATCTATTGTTATTCTAAAAAATATATTTTGAAGATATTTATTGTTTGACGATTTGGTTGTTCCATTTTCGTTCTCAGAAATATGTGATAGTATTTTATACAGACTTTTGAGAGACACCCTATATAAAACTTGGGCATGGGGTACTCGTCACTCCATACCTAACAAAATGAACATTTTAAGTGAGAGGTTGCCTTAATAATCTATAGTAAGCACAATTTTGTTTGTTTCAGTTAAATTAAAAAGACATTTTATGTGGAGGAACCATTTATGTCTTGTGTTTGAGTTGTTATCATATAATCTATACGATCTGCTTCGAAACACGAACTTTCGAGGGGTGTCCCTGAATCTCACTAGGAAGTTTGCGCAGCAGCTATGCACGGCTCTATTGTTCCTCTCCACACCAGAACTGAATATTATCCATTGCGATCTAAAACCTGAAAATATACTATTGTGTAATCCAAAGAGGTCGGCTATAAAAATTGTTGACTTTGGGAGTTCTTGCCAATTAGGTCAAAGGGTAAGTAACGTTTTTTTTATATTTTCAACGAAATTTTTGATAGCCCTCATGAATTCCTATTGAAATTTTTAATAGAAGTGCATAATTATCTAGAAATATCTGCAGTCACTAATTTCAATAGCCAAGTTAGTGTTTTATTACATCATTTACTTACCTGCCAGTCTGTTAACCCGTTACCCGAAAATATTTTATCATGGTACTTGGCACTAGAATCGGCAGATTGGACAGTTAATGTCGAAAAAGCTGCTTGCAAAAATGCTGTTTAGTTTCTATTACATAACATACATAACTTTTGACTTTAAATTTGTTCTTTACAGATATACCAGTACATTCAATCTAGATTTTATAGATCGCCTGAAGTACTCCTAGGGATTCCATATGATTTAGCTATAGATATGTGGTCTTTGGGTTGCATATTAGTCGAAATGCACACTGGAGAACCTTTATTTAGTGGTGCCAATGAAATCGATCAAATGAATAAAATAGTCGAAGTTTTGGGTATGCCTCCTAAGCATCTTCTCGACCAAGCAAATAAAACGAGAAAATTCTTCGAGAAGTTACCTGGAGACAGAAGGTTAGTACGCCTCGGAAATGTTTGCGTGGCATCTTATTTGTAATAAAAACGTTTCAGGTACATTTTGAAAAAACCAAAGGACGGAAAGAAATACAAACTGCCGGGCACAAGGAGGCTTCATGATATTTTAGGGGTAGAAACTGGTGGCCCTGGTGGGAGACGGGCAGGGGAGGCCGGTCACTCGATGTCCGACTACCTTAAATTCAAAGACTTAATTCTCCGCATGCTGGACTACGACCCCAAAACCAGAATTACCCCCTACTATGCTTTGCAGCACAATTTTTTTAAACGTACATCGGATGAAAGCACTAACACTGCGAATAGTACAAGTTCAAGTCCTGCTGTCGCATCTCTCGATATGTCATTAACGAATAGTTCAAGTAGTCAACATGGTAAGTGTACAGACTTGAAAGAAATTGGGTAGTTATGTAACGTGTATATAGAGAAATAAAATTATATTTCTCGGTGTTATACAAAGTATGATCTCGTAATGTTGATAAAGCTAATTATTGTATGAGAAAATAACAAAAAAACACTTCAAAGTAACAGCAGTTTTTTAAAAATTATTCACCCATCATTATAAATTTGATGTATGTTGACATTTTGTTCGCATGGTGGCTACTTTTTATATTGAGCAGTAGTACTATTTCGCAAACCATAACAGTTACAAAGTGAGTTAAATAGGACAAAAGTATCTTATTTCGAAGGCCAATGAAATGGGTTATAGAAATTGAAATTATTCCGATTGGTTCCGGAGATATACGGTAAAATTGGAGAACCTGTCTTATCCATTTAAAATTTTTAAAGCATTTGAAGTTATAAATTCAAGGATATGTCACGCTTAACAATTGTATGATGTTTCGCCTGAAAAATAATCATTTGATTACCTTTTTACCCTTCACAAAAACAATTTTTAGCAATAAAAAGTGCGCCTCATCACTTAAGAGCATATTTTATAAACAATCCAATGCATTAACTAGCATAGTTAGGTTAAGTTTGGACATCTGTTGTAGCCCTTTCGACCAACAAACTATGAAATCATGCGCTGTCATTGGTCTAATGACTGTGACTTATATCCAATATATTTGTTGGGAACCCATTCCTCAGAATTTCCCACATATTCTACAACATGTCCACAGGGACAGCCTTGCTGTGTGAATTACCTTTTCCAGGTGGGAGTTCCAGTTAAGTGATCTATCTAGCGTAATACCTAGATATTTAACGTCCTCTGAGAATGAAATAGTTTCACATAGTAGGGAAGACGGTTCTAAGTTATCGAGCTTTCTTTTCCTGGTGAAGGGTACTATTACAGTTTTGTGGGGGTTGACAGACATCTGTTTCCCTCTCACACCAGATATGCACTTTATCTAGTACCTCTTGAAGGGGAATGACTAAGTCGTCTGCATATGCTTGAATCTCGGCTTCCCACAGAGATAAAATCGCCAGCAAGTCATCCACAAGTAGTGACCACAGAAGGGGGAACAGAACCCCACCTTGTAAGCACCCTCTTGTGGCCCTAAAGCTGACCGTTTCTCCTTGTACGGTTGTCGTTATCATTCTGTTTTCCAACATAGCTTGAATTCAGTCATGGTTGGCTCGATTCTCCTAGCAGCTACTGCTGTGTATAAGGAGTCGGGCAGTGCATTATTGAATGCTTCTTCTATGTCGAGAAAAGCAGCCACTGCAATCTCCTTTTCCTGGAGGGATTGAGTGATTTTGCCGACTAGGTTATTAAGTGCTAGTTCTGTTCATTTGCCCAGCTGGTAAGCATATTGATGAACATTAAGGGGGCAAGTGCTCAGGATGTTTCCTCTGATGTATCCATCCAGTACTTTTTCCAGGCCTTTCAACAGAAACGATGTCAGGCTAATGGGTCTTAGTGATTTAGGGTCTGGTTCTGTCCGACCCATTTTTGGTATATATACCACTTTAACCGCCGCCTAGCTGGATGTATATGATTTCATACTAGACTAGCTCTGTCTGATGAGGAATGGTATTAATATCTCTAACCAGTTTTGCAGCAGCACTGGAAAAATATTGTCCTCACCAGGCGATTTGAGTGGTTGGAAAGATTTAATAGCCCACTCAACCGCTGTTGCTATGATAACCTTTTTGGCTACCAACCAATCATTTTCACAGGGTTGTTTATATCGGTGGTAGCTGGTGGCAGCTGTTGGTTATCCGGCAGAGTCGAACTTCCTGGGAAGTGAATCTGTGCTAGAAGCTCTAGGGTTTCCTTTCCAGATTTGGTGAACGAGCCATCTGTTCGTTTTACCTTTCCAAACTCCCGTACCGGTTCTCTGGAAATGATCTTGTGGATTCTAGTACTGCAAGGTGCACCAGTGATGTTCTGGCAGAACCTCCTCCAAGATTCCCTTTTTGATTTCCTGATGTCTTTGTTAGATTAGATTAGATTCACAAAGGAGCTGGTTGTTTAGCCTTTAGCACCGCGACCTTTCCAGGTCTGTTGTGATGCTCCCAGAATATCTTCCTTATAGTACCTCATCCAGCTTTGTCCTTTGTACTAGACTCCACAGCTTTGATAAAGGCCCTTTTGTATAGCTATCCGCCCTTGGTTTTTCTTCTCCGAGTACTTGAAATCTCAGCCTCACCAGGCCTTCACAGTGGCACAATACGTGAACTGAGGTTTCCTCTTCCTCTTGGCAGAATTTGCATGTCGCGTCCTCTGCCAGGCCCATTAGACTCATGTGTCTATTGAGCCGGCAGTGGCCAGTTAGAAGGCCCACTATTACTCTGATGGCCTTCCTATTCTGGCTTAGTAGGTCTTCCGTAAATTTGGCCGAACGTTCTTTAATGAACTCCTTGGCCTGTCTCTGTCTTGGGAGATTCCTCCACCATTCCAGAGATTTATTTTGCACCCATTCCTTAATGGCTGCTCGTATGCATGGCTTAGCCACGCCACAAAAGGGCTCGGGTCCTATTGGGGCTTCAAGTGCGCCTTTCTTGGCCAGTTGGTCAGCCTTTTCGTTTCCTCTGTGTCCCTCGTGTCCTGGTACCCATGCTAGGATTACTCTGTTCTGACTTCCCAGCTCTGTAAGGGCCGTCAAGCAGTCCCACACCAATCTTGAGTTGATTTGCATGGAACTGATTGCTTTTATTGCCGCTTGGCTATCAGAGAAAAAGGGAATCGACTGGTTAACAGTGCCTTGTCCTATTATCTCCATGATGTCTTTGTTATAGTCTGTTAAAGAAGATCTACATAAGAGAATGGGACTTTGCATTCAGAAGAATGGTGGACATTTTGAGCAATTTTTGTAAATTTACTTATTTCTATCGTTTTTTATAAACTAATTCATTGTTTAAAGAAATACAATTCAAGTTCAAGGCTGTTTCAAGGCGTGTCACATCGAACATATTGCGGTAGTGTAATTTTTTTGTCACCTTTTTCTGTATAGCAAACACCTGGAAATTAAGTATTACAAAAGTACTATGAACTATATACTCCTTTATTTTTGTAACTTCCAAACTATTTGAAAGTAAACAGCCGTATGTTACATTGAGTACTTTCCATTTAGATGACTGCTAGCAACTGGTGTCAACTATTGTCAACTCCTGAACAGATTCTTCTATTTTCTTGCAACATTTCTTTGGTCAGATCTCTCCGCACTTTCTTTATTTTTCCCATTCGCTATGCCTAACTTCAACTCCATAGTCGTGGTAAGTTGAGCTGTCGCAGAGGCATAAATCAAATTTTAAGTACTTTTGGCAACACGAGTGGACTTATGACGGTATATAGAAATCAACCAGTAATCCAGGCCAGTAATATTTTTTCTGCATTGTCTGTGACAAAAATGGTAACTTTACAGTTATATTCGTTTTAATATTGTTGTTAGTTGGTGGTACATATGCAGCCATACAGGGACAAACACGTGACAAATTGAGATACCAGATAATTTTTCCCAATATTTGACTTCTCTTTAAATATTTGATTTAAAATGGTGTTAGTTGCAGTTTGGAAAGGGGAACCTGCTTATAAGGTTTTCATAGCTTTTGACATTTTTTAATGCTCAATACATCTGAAACAATAATGTGTTGACAAGCTATTTGCTTATCCATGTTTCTTTTCTTATCTTATAATATTTTTACAAACAAGGAATCTCCACTATCACCACGACTACTAGTTGCTTTTAAGGGTTTCGGTGTTTTCTTTGTTTGTTGGAAGGGTCTCTCCAAATTTACCAATCGTGTTTGGATATTCTAATAATTATATCTAATAAAAAATAAAAATTTAAATGAAGATAATAATTATTTCCCTCTAAATTCTATCGTGGTACTTCGCACTTATGATTCGTTTTTGGAGAATACCAAAAAAAACCCTTATTACCATTAATAAAATAATGATAATGACCTCATCTCTTTGAGATATCAGTAATAAAATGTAAGTATGACATACAATTTGCACCCTCCAAATTTTATTTTTCTTCTCTGTTTTGTAAAAGTGCCATCAGTTCTCAGAATGATATATAGGGTGCTCCATTTAAACAAATTATTGATGACTCAATTATATGAAAAGTGCATTTTTGAATTTTTTGCTAAAATAAAACAGAAGAAAAGTTATAAATCTGATGCCTTTCTTTTGGGATACATTGTATTTGGTGTTACGTATTTATGTTTCATTTGTTTATAATATTGAGAATATAATTTATTAATTTCATTTTATCTAATACTCATGAACTAATTATTTTAAGTTTTTTTATTATGCAAAATTTCGAAAATGTAACTGATTACTGTCATGTACATTTTGTGGGATTATTAATAAATAATTAATGTGGAACCTTGTGATTAAAATCCTTGATGCTGCATTTAGTTGTGCATGTACAAGAACCAATTATACACCTACAGGAACCTTGAAATAAAGGTATTATATTTGTAAACAAAAATAAATTACAGTTTTATTTTATTTGTATAATGGAATTCGACTTATCTACATAATAAAAATCGGATAAATACAAGTGGAATTAATCCTATCAAGTTGAAATACAGTGAATAATTACTTAATGTGTCTCAAGGATTTATCTTAATCAATCACCTTCGTAAAAATTAGTTAAGTAGAAATAAACATCAGAAATTAAATAAATAACATTTCCTGGAAGAAAAACCTCTGATAAAAATATTAAATTTTTTCATATATGTGTCTACCTTTTAATTATTATTTATTATCGTTATAAATGGAGAGGCCTTTCATTTTTTGGCATTGCGCCTTAGTAATGAGAGATCAAACAGTTTGGCAATCTGACCAGCTTTGTTGCTGCATAAACTATATGGTCAAATAAAAATTGGTCTTAATTTGTTGAGAGAATTTATTAAAATTTTCGGAAAAGTTTTGAATGAAAATTTGAATTTTTATTGGAAATGCACAAATTTGGACCAGGTTAATGTCGTTTTTAAATTTCTCTTAAATACTTTTGAATTCAAAGAAGAGTTAATTTTCATTTGTTAAACCGACTTTGAACAAAGTAAGTCGAGTTATTGGCAATTGTAGGACTGTAATATAGCAATTTGTACGTATTAAGATGATATTGTGAAAGATCCGTTCACATGCCGTCTGATGGACTTGTCTTAAAAGTAATTTAAATTCTTAATGCATTTATTGCACCTTCAAAGAGAAAATTGTGGGGTTTCAATTCCCAAGGAGGTTCTGTAAGAGACGTTAATAGAGAATAATATAAAATTAGCTCTATTAAGTTAGCACTACCACTTTAGAATTTTGAAATTGTATTGGTCCCATTAATTGTAGCTTTTTTGTTGCGGTGAGAAAACATTTGTACCTCTTTATTTTTTAAAAATAACCCATGGTAATGCTAACTTCACAGTGAACCACTCACAGAAATCGTTTTAGAAAGTGCACAAACATTGACTTATCATAAAAATAATTTGCTGCGCACGATTAATGACAAAAAATTAATTAAAAAAATGTTTTCCCTATTATTTTTAAAAGCGATTTTCATGAATTTGAATGCTATTTTGATTATCAAGTTCGTATCACCAGAAGTTATTAGGTAAAAACATTTTTTGATTAATTTTTGTTATTAATCATGCGCAACAAATTATTTCTCTAATAAGAAAATGTTTGCGGACTTTTTAAAGCGATTTCTAAGTGGTAATGCTATCTTCACTGTGAAGTTAGCATTACCAGGGGTTGTTTTTTTTAAATAAAGAGCTACAAATGGTTTCTCACCGCAACAAACTATTTTTGTGATAAAATGTTTGTGCACTCTTTAAAGCGATTTCTGTGAGTGGTAATGCTATCTTTACTGTGAAGTATGGTTTTTTTTTTTAATAAAGAGCTACAAATGTTTTCTAACCGCAACAAAGAAAGCTACAAAAACGATGTCAAAATGTTAAAGTGGTATTACTAAGTTAATGGAGCTTACAAAACTTATACTGCAATTACTACTACCAGTACTTTCCCTGGATTTGCTGCTCTTGGACACTTCACTTCACTGAGGAATTTTTTTGGTTCACTATCGCCTTATGCGATTTTATAAGCTTGTATTTCTAATCACTTAGATTTTTCCTTTATTCACTTGATCCTCGAATATTAGATGGCTATCCCCTACAGACTTGGAGAAACTAGGAAGTAGTTCTCTGCTGTATTTTACGTAGACCAGTCACACACACAGAATCAACCAACACGTTAAATTTATTATTGACTTTTGAAAACCTTCCAAGAGCGAATTTAAAATAATATTAATTCATTCACTAGAACTGAGGCTTTTGAAATTATCTAGGTTAGATTAGGTTTTAACGCCCAGAAATTTTTCGTCGTCATCTCCACCACGAATCTCTCCTGACAAATCAAGTTTTGTTGCAGATCCATTTTTAAAATGGTTGAGGGCGTTTTTATGTCGTATTACATATTTCCATTACCTTAATTTTCGTGGCAGCTCCTAATCGCACAATTTTGAACATAAAACACGTTTACGATGAATTATTTGCATTCAAATGTCCGTCAACTCAGCAAGGACTTAGCATTAATCACTGCAATGCAAAAAGAAATGTTCAAGTTTATTGAAAACAAGAGTTAAATTTAGATGCAATTTCGAAAAACATATCTTCAGAAGTTTTTCAGCATCGTCTCACAAAAATTCCTGTTTGTCGCATTAGTTTTTGATATAATTTCGATTAAAAACATCCAAAAAGCGTTTTTACGTCTCACGACCAAATTTTATATGTTTATAAGTATATTTCCTACTTCCCAAAGACGTTTGTCAATGCTGCACACGATCACGAATTTTTACCAATCCAAATTTTGTGGTAGTTGGAAAGGAGTCACTTTAGGTATTTTTCATGATCCTTTGCCTCTGATTGATTTTAATAGTCAGATATAAAGTCAATATTACTATAAAGGCTGTCTGAAAAAATTCGATGAGTGACCACAGATCCACGTTGCAAAATAACAATGAAAAGCCACCTATAAACAAGATAGGTTTTATATTAACTGAGAGAAACCGCTGGATAGCTTCAGGTTGGATGATGGTATTAGTATATCGTTTCTTTAGAAAGTTTTGAACTTGACTTCATTCTAGCTGACCGTTGATGTTTGTGGAAGGCAATCTTGGGTTTATCAAACTTATGTTCTGTAGTAACTTTTGATGTCTATTTAAAGGAATGAAATCCAGCGCCACCATATGGGACCATTCTTAAATCATGAATATATTTTTTTCTACTCCCTTATGTAAATTTACTGTTTTCCGTACAGTCTGCAGAATGGATAAGTGGGCCATTCCAGTTAATTGAACGGATATATTTCATATACTTTCTAGGATGGATATGAAATCGACCAATCACAGTTCGTGTATTAAGTACATAGGCCACTATTCGTTTAAAAAAATTCAAGTTAGTGCATAAGCTGTCAAAGTAATTGTCGGTGCGTATTCGCGCAGTTTAAGCTAAAAAATAATTTAAAATGTGTGATTCCAGTGAAGAGTGGATAGATGGTATACACCTAAAATTTTACTGAAATTATTATGTACAGACAAAATTTTAGAGATATGTGGCAAAAAAAAGTAGGGATGTGGGAGGTATTGAACCTGCGACCTCTTGCATTCGAAGCGTAAGTGCAACCGCTAGGCTACAGCCGTTTTTATAAAATGTTTTCACCTAGAGCATAAGATTAAGCAGAAGCTAAGTTTGTATATTAAAATTTGATTCAAGCTATTATTTGTAGTTTTTTCTTAATCCGGTCGTAGAAATAGTATACTGTACAACTCGAGTGGATTATCCATATCGCACTCGAAAGATTGAGGCACTCTGCCTACGGCGTCGTGCTCAATCTTCTTTCTCGTGCGATATGGCTATCATATCCACTCTTGTTGCACAAACTACTATTAATCTCAATCCAATACACCTACTGAAGAAACCACTAGTACTAAACAGAAGCAAACTAGAAGCAACCCAAATAAAAAATCAAATAACTTGCGAACATTTAATAGGCCGAAAAATACTTCTCTTGAGCCCATTAGACTAGATGATATTTTTCTTGCCTATTTTTATAAGTAAAAAGTTGAGAAAATGGGGTATGATCATCGTTTTAACTTCTGAGACCTCAATCAGCGAAGTTAAGCGTTGGTCGAGTCCAACACTTGTATGGGTGACCGGTATCTCATTTCTCCATCCTAGTTGAGTGGTAGAGTAGCTATTGCTAAACTCCAACAGGATGTTTATATAGATAAGGCATTAAAATAAAATAAAAATTAAACTTACTTGTGTATATTAAATCTTTATACTCCAAACTTATAAAGAGGGGGACAATTTCAGGATGCCCACCCAGTTTATACTTACCTAAAATTACAATAATAAGATATTTCTAGTCATTTAAAAATAATAATTTTACGTTAGTTTTATGATAAACTACACTTTATTTTTTGCCCACTTCAACCCCTGATCTATTACAAATCGTCCTGTTTATAAAATTTTGCGGATCATTCAACAGATCAGTTCATGTAACCCCCTGGTAATCGAGTTCACATCAATCCTATTGGTGTCGTGCACGTGACGTCATTAACTAACCCTGGAGGTAAAATAACCTTAAAAAATCTGTGAATGTTTATGTGGTTTTGGCCTCCTCTATTTTCATTTCTTTATAGAAGTATATAACTATCTTTGACATTTAAAGAGGTAAGTTCTTATATATTATGTTACTAAAACAGACATAAAATATTTTCTATTGCAGAAAATTAATCCGAGTTCGTATTATGCAACACTTGATAAAATGCATCAAGAAAGATATTTATCAAAAATATCTCTGTTGGGAATAGATCCACACACACTTCGTTTAGAAAATTGTTTTGCAGATACAGACTTCCCAAAATATTATATCCTGACATAGTAATGTATCTTGTATATTCTAAAAGTGGTTTTACGATGGACGAAATGAAAGCATACAAGTCTTGAGGCATATAATCAAGCAGTATGTGAGTGGGTGAAAAAAATACTGCGTAAAGCAGTTCGATTTAAACGTTTTAGTTTTGGGAAAAGTATGTATTGTTCCCTTAGACCATTCAATGTGCCGCTAAGCGTAAGCGACACATTGAATCGTCTAAGATTGTACATACTTTTTATTTATAATGCATTTAACAATTATTCTATGTTTATTTAATATTTAATAAAAAAAATTTATAAAATTTTGTTTCATTTAAACATTACTTCTATCTTATCATAACTATTAAATCTGAGTGTGAAGAAAACAATATTATTTTAATTAAGATCATATTTTTCTAAATTTGCATAAGTTATTAGTAACAATGTTTTAGATTGAATAATAATCTGTTGAATAAAGCATTCATTATATTTTCAACGTCTAGATTCAAATTTTACGGAATCAAAATTATAATCGATCAATAAAGCACTTTTTAAATGTATTGCTTTTCTAATCAAAACAGTCAAGGCAACACAAATAAGGCGAAAGTTCGGTATATTAAAGAAAGATGATATATTAGAAAAGATATATTTAGAAATTCTATAACATGTATCTTATATTTACGTTGAAATCATTGGAACTTCTAGTGCTCCTGCTTGTGCTATAATCTGGGGAAGGATTCGTATTCACATTTAGAAATATCTTTTATTTATTTTATTATTATTAGCCGTTACTCGAGTCCGAGTATTAAAAATGTTACAGTCGATAAATTGTGTACAATAAAAACAAGTTAAAGGTGTAGTCTATTGTAATTCCCATTCATCTACGGTGCACACGACTATGGCTATAGAGGCCAATTCGGGAGAGCACATGTCGACCGCAGTCAGGACAAACATAGACCTGGTTAGGTCTTGGATTCGGCCTTCTTGCAGCAACATTTCCTTGATAGCTGGCCACAACCCCTCGCCATTCGGTTCTGTCCACTGCAAGTTGTTCCCATTGCTCGTCTGCAATACCGCAGGATTTTAGATTTTCATGGAGAACGTCTTTGAACCTCTTTCGTTGACCGCCACGCCTTCTTCTACCGCTTAGCAATTCACCATAAAGTGTGCATTTAGGAAGGCGGTTATCATGCATACGATGAACGTGACCTGTCCATCTTAGGCGTGCTCTTGAAATAAGCACCTCAATTGGAAGGCTGTTTGCTCTCCTGAGTACTTCCACGTTTGATATGTGATGGAACCAACGGATTTTCATCATACTTCTGAGGTGTCTTTGCTGAAAACGTTCTAATTCTTTCACATGACGACGGTAAGTGACCCAGCTTTCACATCCATATAGTAGTGTTGGAATGACAACTGCTCTGTAGACAGCCATTTTCGTTGACAAAGCAAGATCGTGGTTGTCAAATACTCTCTCTCTAAGTCCCCAGAGTGCTCTAGATGCAGCGTTAATTCTATTGCGAATCTCGCTATCCATGTTTGCTTTGTCATTAACAACGTTGCCTAAGTAATTAAACTGATCCACCACTTCAAGAGAATTTCCGTTAAGTGTAATGTCTATTTGGTTCACTTGATGAGGAGTTGACATAATCTTAGTCTTTCCAATATTGATTTTAAGTCCCAAGGAATCATAGCTCTGGGCATACACATCTAAAAGTTCTTGAAGCTCTTCCGGCGTAGAGGCTAAAAGTGCACAGTCATCCGCATACTGGAGATCACAAATGAATCGTGTGCGTGTCTTCGTGAAAGCTCTAAAGCGCCCTATGTTAAAGAGACCGCCATCAAAACGGTATCTGAGACCTATTCCTCTGACTGTCAGTTTGTTGTCAACAATAATTGTTAGAGCAGTGGTAAACAAATTAAAGAGTAGGGGTGCCAGGACACATCCCTGCCTAACTCCAGTGAGGGTTTGGAAAGGTTCGGTTGCCTCATTATTATACATAACCTGGGCGTTGTTGTTTGTATGTAGACTGCGACATACTTCCACAAATTTTCTAGGGATACCTAAGCGGAACATAATTTTCCAGAGCACTTCCCTGTCCACCGAGTCGAACGCCTTGGTTAAATCAATGAAGGCCATGTGAATTTCTCCTTGATGTTCGAGTGCTTTTTCTTGAAGCTGTTTAAGTGTGAAGATTAAATCGGATGTGCCTCGGTTTGGTCTAAAGCCACTCTGTGTTTCAGGAAGTAACTTTTCCATAACAGGTGTTAGCCTATTTGCCATCGCTTTAGTGAGTATCTTCCCTCCAACAGCCAGGAGAGCTATACCCCTGTAATTTCCACAGTCCGCAGCGCTCCCTTTGTTTTTGAAGAGGTTGATTAAAAGTGTATCACGAAACTCCTGCGGAGCTTGACCACTTTCCCACACGACATCAAACAGTTTTTTGAGGTAGGGTATGAGCTCTGACGACACAGCTTTAAAGATCTCAGCTGGGAGTGAGTCGGCGCCGGGAGATTTGTTATTTTTTAGCTGCCCAATGGCGGTTAAGATCTCTTCCGTTGTTAGTGGTTTATCTAAGTCTTCGAAGGTGTCATATTGAGGGATAAGATTTATAATATCGTGATCGGCTTGACTTTGCTGGTTAAGAATGTTAGAGTAGTGTTCTTTCCATCGGGCTCTTATTTCCTGGTCTTCTTTGAGGAGATTTCCATTTAAATCTTTAATAGGGCACATATTTTTCCGACTGGGGCCGTACACTGCTTTTACTCCTTGAAAGAAATTCCTGTAGTCGTGTGAATCGGCGTACCTTTGAATTTCTCTGGCCTTGCTTGCCCACCACTCGTTCTTTATTCTTCTGATTTCGCGTTGCGTTTCATACTTAGATTGGGCAAAAGCTTCTGCTTTTGATGGGTCATTCGGGTGGTTGATAGCGTTTTGGAAGGCAGTATGTTTGCGGTCAAGAAGTTCTTGTATAAAAGCTTCATTATCATTGAACCAGTCCTCCTGTTTTTTACTTGCTGCAGTGCCAAGAATTTCCTCACTCGCACTTTTTAAACTGTCTTTAATTTGTGTCCAGGTAGCAGCGACATCTACAGAATTGGTTTCTTCTAATGCACTCAAATTCTCTTGAACTTTTTGCTTTAGCTGTTCGACGGTTTGTTGGTCACGCAATTTACTAATACAGAGACGGAGTCTACGTTTTACTTGAGTTCTTCGGTGTTTGGGTCTCATAACAATTTTCATTTTAGAGACAACAGGACGATGATCGGTCCAACATTCGCTATCAATGCGCGCCTTTGTAATTTGGACGTCCTTGAGATGCTTCCTACGTACGATAACATAGTCCAGTAGATGCCAGTGACCTGATCTGGGGTGACGCCAGGTGCCTTTAAATTTATCCTTTTGTCGGAAAATGGTGTTTGTTATAACTAGATCATGTTCGGCGCATTTAGTTAGGAGTAGTTGACCGTTAGCGTTCATGTTGCCCAAACCGTTCTTGCCTATAATGCCTGGCCAGGTGTCTGCATCTCTCCCTACTCTAGCGTTAAAATCGCCAAGAATAACGAGTCGTTCCGTTTTAGGTATTCTACAGAGGGTTTCTTCCAGCTGTTGATAGAAGCTTTCCTTGGTTTCGTGACTTGCATCCAGAGTGGGAGCGTAGGCGCTTATTAGATTTACCGCGTTGCCATCTGATAGTTCATAGCGTAGCAGCATTAGACGCTCGGATAGGCCTTGTGGTACTTGTGTTAAGTTGGATACAAGTTGATTCCGAGCGGCAAATCCTACTCCATGTTGTCTTCTTGAATTGGTGGGAAGACCTTTCCAATAGAAGGTGTAGTACTTTTCTGTGAGAGAGCCTTCCTCCAAAAATCGAGTTTCGCTGAGAGCTGCAACGTCAACATTGAGTCGGTGAAGTTCTCTATCTATTAGAGCAGTTCTTCTTTCAGGCCGATCGGTGCGAGTGCTATCGTTCAAAGTACGAACATTCCAAGCGCCGTAGATGAAAGAATTAGTTTTGTTGGATTTAACTTGTCGGTGTTTTTTCGACATTCGATGAGGTGTCCCTGTGGGCACCCTCCCCCGGAGATCCGATCGGGAGGGTATTTTACCTCCGGATGATTTTGTCCCACTTGAACGCTCCATCATTTTTTAAAGCCTTAATCGACTGAAAACGAAGCTGCATTTGAAGTTTTAGCTGGAGCAGGTATGCAACTGACCAGCTCGGTTGCGGAAGACGAGTGGTGTGGTCCCATGGCACAGAAGGAGACTGCGACGATGGGGTAACCAAACGATTCCAAAAGCAACCTTTGTGCGCGGTGGGTTATTTTTACCGCACTCTTCGTGAGAAGGTGGATGTGCTCACGGCAAAAGGTAAGGGTTATTCCGCCCTTACTCGGTCGTTAGAGCCTCGTTAGTGAAAACAGGGTGCACCAAGTTCAAATTGAACTCATCGCGAAGGTGAGGTTAACAATTGAGTAGGAGAGGCTATAACTTGCGCTTCACTACCCCATTACACCCTCTTTATTTATTTAGGAGTAATTTAACATATAAATACACAAAAAATCGTTTATTATCGAAAAAATTGGACTCCTACATCTCGTGCTGCATGCTACCACAGATAACAACAGCACAAAAAGAATTCACATTATTACTTATTAATTATATTTCATCAATAATATAAACTTCCTTCTAAAAAATAAACGTTATAAATAATTTGAACGTTAATAATAAACCTTAAACACAGTTTGTTTACATAAAGCAATTAGGTTATTTTACCTCCAGGGTAGGCCAGCTGTCAAATCGTGCACGACACCAATATGTTACGACTTATAAATCAATGTTTTCTTATTTTTGAATTGTTTACTGTCTCTTTTAACTTAATAATTATTTTCTATTGTGTATGTGCAGACCTATCAGGAAACCACCGATGACTAACATAGTGATATGGTTATGAATAATAACCACTTAATTAACACAGGTATTAAAACACTTTTAATTAGACCCCTGTTTAGTAGATTTCCCTAGTATTGCAAAAACATTTAACTATCTTTTACATCCTTAATAGCTGTAAAATATATAAAGAATAAAAATATAGTAAAAAACCTTCATTTTCATGAAAGTACAAAAGTTATGTAGTTGTCACTGTCACTCAATAACTCGAATGGCTCTTTTGGAAAAATTGTTTTTGATGGACTAAATTGCAAGGATTCCGTATCTGATACAACGTTTTGGAATACAAAATTATCAGATTATTCGCAAAATTCGTCCAAAAAATGTATTTACACGATAATACAAAATTATTAAAAATACATGGGGTGGACCAAACTCGATGGTGATGATATTGGCGATTTAATATCTAAAGAATCTTCCCGTGAAACTGATAGAACATTAGTTGGCCACTTTTATATCAATCATAATTAATTAAATATTAATTGATGATTTCAGTATCAAATTAAGGGGGCTTAATTATATTAATTTTAATTGCCATGTTATTGCAATACTATTAAGGGGTTGTTTTTTCATCTTCCATTATTACATTTACTTGGCAGTTAATTTCCTTGGATACAATTGAATTTATGACTGTATTTATGGGATTGATTTGCCACGTGAGCTAAAAAGAAGGTGAGAAAATTTGCCCTATATCTTAAAAGAAATCGCATGATCCTATATCGTAGTAAATATTGTATATATTCCTGAATGGAGTTGATGAAGCGCATGACACATCAGAGGGAGACACGTAGTTAGAAATTAATCTTTAGCCGTTTAACCACGGCCTGTGTGCTGTACACCGTGTGCTATGTGTGTTGCACGTTTGAAATATAGAGATATTAATCAGATGGTAACAATTTTTCTAATGGCTTTGGATTTCTATATATCTTGGGTACAAATATCTAATGCATTCTAAATCTTAATCAAGCTGTCTTGGAAAAAATTGTCGATTTCCAAGGATAGAATTGTTTATAATTAAAAGTATCTGTAGCGTTCTGTACTAAAGCAGATCATAAATATTGTCGAATGCTTTGGCCTCTTGATCATATACACAAATAATCACCCAAATATTCCAGTTTACGATTTAACTCCCATGAGGCTGGTGTCACGATAATGTCACATCTTTATTTTGTATTGCACACCGGAAATGATGGTCACATACTTACATTATAAACTATGGATAGTTAAATACTGAACACACATGGTTTTGTTTTCTAGTAGTTCCTGAATTTTCATGTTTGAAGAAGGGGATAACATGTACTTTAGAAGAGTACCTCAAGCGCTTCTATAGAATTTGAATTACCCTATAAAGTAATTGAAGCAGTTTGAGAGGATTTTAAAGCACCAAATACGTTTGTAAAATAATTCAAATGCCAAATACCTTCTCTTAAAGATATTGAAGCACAGTGTTTGAAGCGGTTTACCCAAGTGTTTTACCTAGTTCTGTTTAATTGTATATTGTATAATTGTTTTTAAGTATCATTTTATTTAGTGACTTCGTTCTAACAGAGGAAGGACTGCCATTGCATTAAATAAAGTATTGAAGTATGTGGGATAATGATCGATTTTTAAGAGCCATATTTTCAATAAAACTTTTACATTGCTATAGTGTAGAATTTAAGAAATCGGAACTGTGACAATTTCTGCAAAACAGGATACAAGTTTTATCTCCTATATTAGATACAGAATCTTAAATTTTAGATGTTGTAGATATAGAGGAAAATTGATGTAAGTACTTTAGCCGTCAGTATCATAATTTGATATATTTTTGTTAAAGCATAATGGAACTATGAAATTAAAACAATGTGAATGTGTTAATAAAACGAACTGACTAGGTGCACGTTGGTGTGTGTCCTGATTTCAGTTTTTTGTGCATGACATCACTACAGTTGTGAAGTCATATCGTCATATCTCTTTAAATGTACAGTATAGTAGATTACATGGTAAGAACTGATATATGATCGATTTAAACATTTTTTTTTTCTCCGTCGACCTATTTCCGCAACTGAAGCCTATCACCAATGCCTGGAGACGAGCTACCCCCAACAGGGAATTTTGCCTAAACCTCTTTTCTATTAAAGAGTGGGGATCTTTCACCTGTCTAACATTTAGAGTAGAATAATCTTTATTGGTTCATTTGTAAAGTTACAAGGACATTTACAAAATACCCAGTGGGTGTAGAACGTGTCACATATAGATATATACCTATCACTAAATTACTATATTTTAAAACTGACAATGTATAAAACAAAACACTCAATTAAACAATACAACTTGCACAACAAACAAAATTGGGAATACAATTATCTGTATGAATATAACCAACTTATAATTTATTCTTTTCTATTATTTGGATTTTCTACCACATGTATTATTATCCTCTTCAAAAACAAATCACTGAATACAAAATAATGTAGAATGCCACAAATAACTTTTAGATTTCAATTTAAACATTTTATATCGCCATCGTTAAAATACTCGTCTATCACATAATAGGCTTTATTTATTAGAATATTTTTTAATTGTAGCTTCAGTTTTTTCACTGCGAGAGTTTTAATTTTATTTTGGGAGCTTATTAAATATTTCTATTAAGCCAATAACGTAAATTTTCTTGAATATAACTGAAGTTGGAGATGTTTGGTGCTATTAGTTCATGTTTATTTCTGGTATTATACGGATATATTCTATCACAGTCATTAAACAATGTTCTATTTTCTGAGACAAAAATCACAGCTTCTAAAATGTATTGACTAGTACTGGTCAGAATTCTTCTTGCTGTAAATATTTTTCTACAGCTTTCTATCTTCTTCATATTTAATATATTTCTTAGACATCTCTTTTAAAAGATAAATAATCTATTTATATTCAAGGAGTTTCCCCATAAGATAATACCATATCGTATGCGGGATTGAATGTAAGCATGATATGCAACAAGGGCTGTTTCACGGTTGATGTTTTGTAATATAATTTTAAGGGCATAACAATATTTTGTCATATTGGTTGATAAGCGTTCTATATGGTATTGCCAATCTAGTCTCGAGCCTATTCTTTTCCCAAAAATGAGGTGTTCTTTACCGAGAACACTACCTGTTTGTTCAATGTTTTGTTGGAAATTTTGATTATCTGTGTTTTGTCCGTATTAAGCTTGAGATTGAGTGGTGTAAAGTATTGTTCTAATGTACCTATAGCATTAAATATTTTATTATCTAAGTCGTCCTCATTTTCTTCACTAATAATTAGAGAAGTTGAGCCACATTATCTATTATTAGGGGTAAGTCATTTGTATACAAAATGTATAATAAAGGACCCAATATGGATCCTTGAGGTATACCTTGTAGAATCGATACTGGGTTAGATTTCATTATTTTCATCTACCTCAATCACACACCGGCTTCTATTACTAAAGTATGATCTAATAAGTTGTAAAGAAGTGCGTCTAATTTAAATTTTCCATTTTTCTTATTAAGATATCATGTTCGACACTGTCAAAACCTTTTGACAAATCTATGCTTATGGCAACTGTGTGTAACTTATTATTCATAGAGTCCAGAATTTTACATAATGCTTGATATGTTGCTCTTATTGTGGATTTTCTTTTTCTAAAGCCATTTTGAGTATCTGACAGGACTTGATGATTTTGTGGAAAATTTATAAAGCGGTTGTATATTATTTTTTCAAAGGTCTTGCTAGCATTTGATAGTAAAGCTATGACTCTCTAGTTGCCAATTATATATTTTTCACCTTTTTTTATATATTGCTTTGACTTGTGCTAATTTAAAGGTTTCAGGAAAGATGTCTGTGTTTAGTGTCAAGTTGATTATGTGAGTCAATAGATATGATATTTCCTCCGCTACATGTTTTACTAATTTGACCGGTATTCCATCACTACCAACAGATTTCGTATTTTTTAGATTTATGATAGTATTGTACACCTCATGGTGATTAGTTGAATTAGTTAGATTTAACAGACAAAAGACCTACGGCTTTACATCCCCTTCGAAGGATGGCATATCCATTACACAATCCTTGCCTAAGATTGCATAGCTTCTGCGTATACACTGATATACACCGCTAGAAGGTGGGGCGAGGACATTACATTTTCTTGAAACTGGGCACACCCGTCCTAGTACTATACGTGCCTAACATTGCTTTACTTGATATATCTAAATATGAGAGAAAGAGAGGGAGAGAACCGACTTTATTTTTATTCAAATATAAGAAAATCCTCCCCATAACCCCCTCCAGGACCAATGCTGTAACCACAATGCGAAGCATAGTTGGCGACTGTAGAACTGAGCGAATTAGGCTTGGATTGGTGAAAATAATAACATGACAATAACAACCTCACTCCTTTCGCTTAAAAAACAAATTAAACAAGGCAATAAAATTAACAGATTTGGAAATTTATCAATTTTATTGTGTTTTTATTGAAATAAAGGCTAAAAATATCTAACACAAAACACTGTAGCAACATGCACTAATTAATTTGAGTTGCTGGTGCAGCAACTACAACCTAACAGATACCATCGACAGGCTGTGCCTCGGCTACCTAATCTGTTGCTTTCCTAATATTTTGGCTTAAAGGAATTTTTTACTTTAACACGTATGGGGCTTGAGAAGATACATTTTGAAGAGAGTAATAAAAATGCACCTACGCTCGCCCCATTTAAGCATGTTAACAATTGTGTTAATACACATAAAAAAATAAATATAAATGAAATGAAGGAACATCAACGTATACCTAGTCAGTGCATTAATAAAACTAGCTATAAGTTTAAAATATATATAATGTGTAATTCAAATTTGCTCTTATTTCGAAATACGATAAACCTATCAGTTTCTTAACTAAACGCAAGCTTAAACCTGCTATTATTTTTTCTTTTAATTGTATTACCTCTTACCATTTTAGTAGATTAGCTGTCACCAATAGTATTGCCCCATAAGAATTCTTTCATTTGAATTAACTTTTAAGCTTCTCCATTTTATTGGTATATAAAATATGAAAATTAGAAACTGATATAAAATTTGAAGAAGTCTCTAATTCAGGACTAATAAAGAGCTCAAAGGCAGATTTGTGCTTAAGAATCTCTCATTAATTATGAACCGCATAAATTTATGCATAGTGATAATGATATTTTATATGAGGTAGAAAACTTATTATGACCAGAAACTAAACAATATTTGGGTAATGTTAAGAGAACAGATTTTCGTTTAAATCTCTAAAAATATGTTTACAACTACTGCGAACGTGTATGTCAGTGTGGTTAAAAATAATTGTCTGCAGTTAAATGGTGATAAAACAAACTTCAAATTTTGTTTAGAGTACGAGGAGAAGTTAATGATCTTTGTCTTTGGGAATGAAGATTTGGAAATTACTTGTACTGAGTTTTTGACTACAAATTAGTGCGGTTACCATATCTTGACACATTAGGTAATTTCTTTCGACCTGAACAAAATGAATGCAATCACCAAACAGCCAATTGAATTGAAATATTTTTCAAATTCTTGATTTCTATTGGTTGCTTACTGATTGCATTCACTTTCTTCGGGACGAAAGAAAACAGCTATTATGTTCAAAACTACGCAAAAGTTGCCATGTTCTGAACGACATGGCGAAACACTGTAGCACATAATTGCTCATAACATTATGAAAATTTTCATTCTCTCTTAACATATGGGATAGTTAATTGGGGGACAAGGGACTTCAGAGGTATGCTATAAGAATAATTGCCGGACTAGTTTATCGTCACTTAAATCATTCTTTGTTTATATGTTGGAATCTTTTATGCACATTGGAAGGTATACGGATTCAGGCCATTAGAGAAAAATGGCGCGCTGAATGGTCTAAGATAAAAACTTACTCTGAGGCACTATCCTCAAAGGCCCATAGCTGCCCTAGGAAACAATCTCAAACATATGAATGTAGGACTTTGTTCAATAGCCGAAGTCTTCTTTTAGTTTTTGTAGGATAATTCTTACAGAAGATGCCACTTATACATATAAGAGTGTGCATGAAATTTCAAATTTATCGTGTCACTTATGAAAAGGGAAGTAACTTTCTTGTGCATGTCACTATAGAAAACTTTTTTTTTCATTTGAAGTTAACCATTTTTATTAACTTTCGCATTTTTTTGAGAAGTCATCATTATTTAACTATCACCCTAATTTCTTTTAAACTTCCAATAATGGTAACCAGACAAATTTTATTTTTATTTTTTCACACTCAAAATATTTCCTTTCTCAGCTAATGTGTATGAATTGGTCTGAAGTTAACAATGAATTTTTATTTGTTTTTATTTTTTAATTCCAGAAATATATTATTTCAGGGTTGGCTCTATGTATGTGCCATTATGTAAACATTTTCGTGCATCTGTACATGCTGTTTCGTGAGAGACTGGCCATACGCTAGTAAGAAGTACAGAACCCTGAGTCGATTTTAGAATGACCTTTATTATATCCCTAATGACCGCCCTTCGTTTCTGATTAAACATCAGATGTTTACATTATATTATTTTTGCTGTCTCTGGAATTGCACAGTTGAGCTGCCCACAATATTTGCTTTATCAGCGACAAACAGCAACCAACGAGAACACCTCGAGATTTATGACATAACGGAAGCACATGAAAATTCTATTATAACCATTTTTATATTAAACATTGTATTATGAGAAAGTAAAAAAACATGTGAAATGACCTTATTCTCCCATGATAAATTTACTGCTTACTGTTCCATATGGAGTTGAGAGCATGTAAGTAAGTAAGAAAATACCACAGCTAACTTCAGTGTTGAAATATTTTCAAAGAATTTACTAAATTCGCTAAATTAACAATATTATCTTCAATAATCTGCTCGAAAGTTGAATTAGAATGCCCCTAAAATTAAGGCATCTTCGAACATCGATAACTTCTACAAATCTGGACTGATTTTATTTTACTTTGCCTCTGTGGTTAGTAAATTTCATTGGCTTCAAAGAAGACAATGGATTCAAATTTGTTTGTATCATAATATACACCCGGTGTTATTCGAATATGTGGTAGTAACATAACACTTCAGGAAAACACCAGTAGTGGCACAATTTTTCTTATTGTTTTAATGTCAATTTTAAGTAAACTAGTTCATTTTGCCGAAACAGTTTTGAAATTATTGGTCTGAATTCATTTTTAAGCATGTTGTATTTTTTAAATTGAGTAGAAATTTCTCTCAACACTTTAAATTTATCATATCGTACTAACTCCTTCTGTTGGCAGATTTTTCTCTGCATTTTTGGTATGTCGTGGCTATTGTATCCATCAGTAATACTTATAAGTGATGTTTATTTTTACTAAGCCATTTGGCTTCTACCAGTTAAAGCAGGCAAATAAACAAAAAAAATCACTTAAATTCTTCTCATTCTTGTAAGAAATGGATAAAGTTGATCTGTAACACTGATCTAGATTACCCATTTCAACAGCTACCAAAAGTACAGGAAAAAGTTGTTGAAGGTATAAATTTGGTGTTGCAAAAAATCACAACCAATTTTTAAAAAAAATAAGGATACAGGCCAATAATTCCAAAAGCGTTTCGACAAAGAGAAATAAGTTATCTGAAAATAGCATTAAACTGGAAATAACGAAGGCCATATGAAGATAAGCATAGGGAATCACCCTCAGCGAATATTTTATTCATATCCTCAAATGCATAATATCATTAAAACACCAAGTTTACCAAAATTTTAGACACCTGTGTTTCCGAGTAAATGAACAAAACCTGAAAATTGAAAAAAAAAAACAAAATCTCGGAAACGTTTTAACTGAATTGGCTAAAAATTTAATATGTGTTGCATTTATATAAATGCTTTCCAAGACCAAAATAACAGATATGGATGATCATATTAAAACCTTCATAAAAAAAATATTTTTTCCTACAAAAACTTCTTGACTGGTGCCACCATCTGAGTAAAATTATAGAAATATTTTTTTGCAAGCTGCCTAATAAACCTCAGCGTTTGTAATCACAAATCAATAAGTAATTTTTTTAATGTGTCTTGCCTTTAACTCTCTGAAATCGACCCATGTTTCTTTATCTTCAATAAATTATTGAATACACAATACTGAAAGAAAGAAAAACGTTTAACACCGAATACTTAAATACATACTTACACGTATATTTATTGTTGTAATATGAATTACACTAATATTCGTCGCTATCTTCGTTAATTACAAGATGTACGTTGACCTAATCGAACAATTTTGTGAGTAGTTGGTCTTGGAATTTTTGACAAATATCTTCCTTATGACGAATAAAATATAATTGCCGCGATAGGTGAACAAAACCCAACAGTTCTAAGCATATTCATATTTACTTATTCCTTTATATCCGATAGTGTTTGGTATATATTCTATAGAACAAGAACGAACCTGAGCTTTCAGTATGTTAGCATTATCATTGACGAACTAAAGGGTTTTATTTCCTGATTCATTCATTATCTGTGTTGAATGTATTTTTTTTAACATTTATTTATCGTCGGCTTATTTCCGCAACTTATGTCTGGACAAGCTATCCCTAACCAGAAATTTTTGCCCAACCTCTTCTTTTTCATAGAGTAGGAATCATTTACTGGCATAACATTTAATAAACAAGGGACCGACAGCTTTACATCCCATCCGAAGAATGGTATATCCACTACGCAATCCTCGCCTAAGATTGCATAGCTTCTGTGCATACACTGGTATACAAGCTGCTAGAAGATGTGGAGCAGGGTCACGTATTTCCTTGAAACGATCACTGGGCCATGTACTAACCGTGCCTGGATGTTGCTTCACATTACATATCAAAATATGAATATAGTAAAGACCCACCTATGTTCGTCCCAGAGAATCTGAGCTTTCAGTGTGTTAGTATTATCATTGACAAACTAAAGGGTTCAATTTCCTGATTCATCGATTATGTCTGTTAAACATGATATAGATATATAAATATATCACGCGCGCGTGCAGGCCCTAATGAAGTTAAGAGCTTCGGGGTAAAAAAATTGATTGCCCTTGAAAATGAGTCCGGCCCGAAGTCCCTTACCATTTCGCTTGCTCTTCTAATTAGTGGGACCCCCTCTCCCCTCCTAATCATCTGATCGCAATCTGGTCGAGCTCAAATCAAAGAGAAAAAAATTCCACTTTCGACGACGAAAAAAAAATCTCCCCCACCCCTTTCCTTCCTGGCGAAAAATGGCTTTTTCTAAAAACAATAACAACAATAAATTAGTTTTTTCGCAACCATTTGTTTATTTATGGCGAAAATTGAAAATACATGAGCAGATCTCAAAGTAGGCACTATACGATATCGCGATTTGCGGAAGTTAGTTTTGGTTTCATTTACGTTTTCCCCTCCTCTACCACTCCCCCGCGCCCCTAAACATGACCAGAATATAGGGGGGAGTCCAACTACATATTATTATTATTATTATTATTAGCCGTTACTCAAGTCCGAGTATAAAAATGTTACAGTCGATAGATTGTGTACAATAAAAAACAAGTAAAAGGTGTAGTCTATTGTAATTCCCATTCATCTACGGTGCACACGACTATGGCTATAGAGGCCAATTCAGGAGAGCACATGTCGACCGCAGTCAGGACAAACATAGACCTGGTTAGGTCTTGGATTCGGCCTTCTTGCAGCAACATTTCCTTGATAGCTGGCCACAACCCCTCGCCATTCGGTTCTGTCCGCTGCAAGTTGTTCCCATTGCTCGTCTGCAATACCGCAGGATTTTAGATTTTCATGGAGAGCGTCTTTGAACCTCTTTCGTTGACCGCCACGCCTTCTTCTACCGCTTAGCAATTCACCATAAAGTGTACATTTAGGAAGGCGGTTATCATGCATACGATGAACGTGACCTTCCCATCTTAGGCGTGCTCTTGAAATAAGCACCTCAATTGGAAGGCTGTTTGCTCTCCTGAGTACTTCCACATTTGATATGTGGAATATCCAACTACATATACACACACAAAAAAAAACACTGTCGTTTCGAAACCCAGATCGGCCCCACTAATAATCTCTATGTTGTTATTTTGGTATTAGAAACATTTATATAAATACAACACGTTAAATTTTTAGCAAACTCAGTTAACCTGTTCCTGAGATTTTGATTTTTTTTTTGTTTTCAGTTTTTGTTCATTTGCTCGGGAACCAATGAACCTAAGGTGTTTGAAATTTTGAAAACTTGGTATTTTAATGAGATACAACTATCCTGAGGATATGAATAAAATATTGGGCTGATTATCTCCCTATGACCTTTGCGCTAGAATTGGTGCCTTCTTGAAGTTCAACTCCTTGTGTATTAATATTCTCTAATCTAGAAAAATTTGAATCTATTGTTGTTCACAGATGCAAGAAATTAAAATCATTCCGGATTTGTAGAAGTTATCAATATCAGAAATTGCCTTATTTATGAGTGCGTTCCACTTCAATTTTTGAGTGGTGCAGTTAAAACATATAATTCAAAATTTATGAATTAATATAACCGATGGCACAGTGAAAGCCAAAATTCTGTCCCATTTATTAGACGTTTTAAAAGTAACTCGAATCTGTTTCAGGGTTAAATTTAGTTGGTCGATCGAGAGATATATCTGGACATGCGTACCAGCCATCAAGTTTTACAGCTATGGAATGCGATCCATCTCCCTCACGACACCCGCATCGGCAGCGATATCAAGGCCCTATGCTAAACCACGGCCCTACTTCTCTCCAGTACGCACCGTATCCAGGATCTATGATGGACAGCACTCCCCCGAAGCACAATCAAGCATCTAATGGACCTCAAAGTAAGCCTACGGATAGGGACGATAGTCCTATGGTTGGCGTTTGTGTGCAACAGAGCCCGGTGGCAATACATTGAAGACTTATTTAGGATAGTTTTGTAAATTAAATTGAGTTGTTATCACTCAAGTGAATAGAAATATGTGATTTGTGATTTGCAACCAAAACGACTGGCAGAATACATGTTAAGTGTTGTTAATATTGAATTATTATCGAAAAGAAAAAAGTGAAGCAAGTATCTAGAGGCGTCGAAACAACAGACTTTGAGCTAGGTAGTGCTCTGTTGTGATTAGACATTCAAATGCATCTCCGAATGTTTTAATTATCAAGAAATTTTATTACATCAAATAAGTTAACTAAATAAAAAGTAATTTATGCCTAGTATTTAAATATATTGAGTAATTATAGTAACCACATAATGTATACATGTTTCCTATGATTTGCCGTTAACTGAATGTCAGTTGGCTCTGGTTTCTTTTACATATTACGTTTTGGGAATCTTCTTATCGTAACATAATTTTTTTCTGAGCCGCAGTGGAGCGATGGTAAAGTAAGGTATACGCGGCACTTTAGACTAATTGGAATTAGGCTTTTTTTAAAATTTTCTGTTGAAATGTTATCATGGTGTCTGTTAGTCTAAATAAACAAGTACCTTAATCTCTCATCTGCTCCAGTCAACCTATGAACGGTTCTGGTTATAGAAAAAATGGCGTTATGGTGGAAGATTCAACCCTATAACCATGTTTTTTTTAATATCTAGCTCCTTTTTGTGACCTTAGTAAGGTGAAAACAGCAAAGACACCTTGAGCTATTTGCGTAATATCTTTAAAGGACACTTCGAAGAGTGTTACGCAATCTTTTCGTGGCCTTGTCTGACTACATCTCGGGCAAAAGCCTGCATTCAACAACATTCCATGAAGAAGGAATGCTTTGATCCCAAAGAGGAACTTGCCTTATAAAATTACGTGGAGTTACATTATGCAAAATAATCAGTTCACTCAAAATATCTTCGTAAAGAAATTTTGGTGTTTAGATTTAGAGAGCAGTGGGGAGTAATAAATCCCAACTGTACGGGTACAAAACCCGATCTCTTGCTGTGTTGCCAGTTTATTTTTGCAAATCGTACGTATTGTTGCATATAGATCAGACGTGACATAAGAGTACTAACTATTCAAAAGTATGCGTCTAACTTTAGTTCATGAACAAGGTAAACAATCAATAATTACGGAAAGAGCCAAAGAAACACCGACAGAGGTCAAATTATTTTTAAATGTAGTCCCTCTCTGTGCAATGTTTTGGCGCCACCAGAAGCTGCATATTGTAAAAGAGTTGATCACCTGCAACCACTCACAGGCAGATTCGTTGACTTTAATTGTTCAAGGTGCACAATTGATGGCATTGAAGGAAGCAAGCTTTCAGGTCAATAATCGATGTTAACTGAAAATCTTGGAATTTCTCTATTTTTTTTTATGAAGTTTGGAAATAGAGCAGCTGCTGGCTAAACTTCGTCTATTTATTATTATTATATGAGTTGCCACACCATTGGCTAGGCGTTTACTATCTAGTGGCATACTTTGTAAGTTAAAACCCATTGTCACATATGTGACAGTTTGATTAGATTCTTTGATGCTACGTCACATCTTTCAATTGGTCCATATTAATTGGTGTGCGTTTACAAGGATCAACAACAAACTATGTATGAAATTGGTACAATGTTCGGCCGGCAACTAACCACTGTATCGAATCAAAACTAAACGACCGATCTTCCAAGGTTGCCATGTTTCTTGTTAGTCAGATTGTATTAAAATTCATTTCAAATTCATAAATTGCAAAATATTGCAAGTATTTGGTCATTTAAACTGGTGTCTAGTATGTCTCCCTCAAAATAAGCCACCTTGTCTGACTGTTGCTCTGTGACTTTATTTATTTAGCGTCGGTATTAGCGTAAGCGTGGGCAGTCCTCTTTATTTTGCGATTCATTGAAGAAAATATGAAGACCAAGGAAAAACGTATTTATCCAAGAAAAAAACTGGAAAACCTAGTATTTTCTAAATCGGGTGTAATACAAGTGGTTTGGATGAGATTATAAACTGTAGGATCCCCTCTCCTTTACAATCTAGATTCCTAGATTTGAGAAGGTCAGTCAGGTGACTTGGAAGTGGTTAAAAATATTTCCAACATATTTTTTTTTTCATTATGAAAACTTTTCCATTCAACAGCTACTCACAGATGAGCGGCCAGAGCCAAATCGCGTACCGAAAAGTTTGAGCTTACTTGGTGGTTATTTTGTAGATGAAATTACTGCCAAATATTTTTCCTAATAAAATAATCAGTATAAATGGTCTTTCCTTTACAAGAACCAGATGATTTCTTTGCTATCAAGAGTCCTATTTAAATATGGATTATTTAACCTGTGCTTGTAGTTTCTGAGCCTTTGTCTAACGTTTGAACATAGTAATTCTTCATTTGACTAATTATCTGAGGAACTTCAAGTGGTATGGTGTAAAAAAATGAAAAAACGCCCTAAAAGCAATTTAGCCCCTAAAGAGATATATAGGACGCCCCACATTGTCTCAGTTTGTCATGTTTAATTTATTTTGCTAATAATGGAGACTGAACCCCAGACCTTAGAGCAAGAATCAAAGTGTGCTTTTCGTTTTAAATAACCTGATTGTGATGAACTATTTGCTTTGCTTTAGGTAGGAATTTTTATTTGGAAAGGGGATGTTGCTTACTGGTGAAACCTGGGGTTGTAGATTTTTGTCAAAAATATTGCTATTTTGTAATTTCTGGACATTGGAAACTTTATAAAAGGTCACAAATGGAAAAAGGACATTTCTATCAATATTATGCATTAATTACTTTACAGGCCACAGTATTACATAAAAATTTGGTAGTTGGGAACAATATTTTTCTAGCAAACCATTTTTCTTAAGAAATATGATGACAGTGACTTCATAACAGGTAAAATTTTAATATATTTAATTTCTTTTAGTAGAAATGTTATTTATAATGATAGATTCATGACAAATATCACTCAAAATGTGATTGCATATTCAAAACTCTTACCTTAGCATCATTCTTCACCAGCTCTTATATTAAAACATAACATTTTTAGTCGCAAACTTCTCTATAAAATCCTTATTTTACTATAGGAAACGTAACCAGACTGCAACCAACAGCTACTCTCCGGGCTATGTGCCCTGCCGAGTACTGAATTACAAATTACAAGCCTGGCGCGTTAAGTATAATAATTGCGTACTACCATCAAAACGCTAATGCTTCGATTGCAACAAACACCAGCCGAAAGACTGATCCTACTTAAAGGAGCTCTCGTGCCAGTCGTCACACACCACTTGCAGACTGCAGTTTCGAGTTGTTGGCTCTCGTCAGTGCAAGGTAGGCATGTGACGACCGACATGAGGATCGTGGGACTATTTAGTACATTTCGGTATCTTTGGACAGCGGCATGTAAAATAGTCAGCAGGCGCCATCTAGCAGTCCAGTGTCTGTTGCAATCGAAAAATAAATAGCCTGACTGGGCTTAGCATAGTTCAAATGTGCTTTTAGAGGGCGGAATATTGAAACATAGTATTTTTAGTCGCAAACTCCTCTATAAAATCCTTATTTTACTATAAGGAACGTAACCAAACTGCAACCAACAGCTACTCTCCTGGCTATGTGCCCCACCGACCGCTGAATTACAAGTTACAAGCCTGGCGTGTTAAGTGTAATAATTACATATTACTCTCAAAATGCTAATGCTTCGATTGCAACAGCCGAAAGACTGATCCTACTTAAACGAGCTCTCGTGCCAGTCGTGCAATCGAAGCATTAGCGTTTTGATGGTAATATGTAATTATTACACTTAACGCGCCAGGCTTGTAATTCAGCGGTCGGCGGGACACATAGCCCGGAGAGTAGCTGTTGGTTGCAGTCTGGTTACGTTCCTTATAGTAAAATAAGGATTTTATAGAGGAGTTTGCGACTAAAAATATTATGTTCTAATATTCCGCCCTCTAAAGGCACATTTGAACTATGCTAAGCCCAGTCAGGCTATTTATTTTTCGATTGCAACAGACACTGGACCGCTAGATGGCACCTGCTGACTATTTTACATGTCCCTATCCCATAGATACCGAAATGTACTAAATGGTCAAGTGATCCTCGTGTCGGCCGTCACATGCCTACCTTGCACAGACGAGAGCCAACAGCTCGAAACTGCAGTCTGCAAGGGGTGACGACTGGCACGAGAGCTCTTTTAAGTAGGATCAGTCTTTCGGCTGGTGTTTGTTGCAATCGAAGCATTAGCGTTTTGATGGTAATATGCAATTATTACACTTAACGCGCCAGGCTTGTGTAACTTGTAATTCAGCGCTCGGCGGGGCACATAGCCCGGAGAGTAGCTGTTGGTTGCAGTCTGGTTACGTTTCCTATAGTAAAATAAGGATTTTATAGAGGAGTTTGCGTCTAAAAATATTATGTTTTAATATTCCGCCCTCTAAAAGCACATTTGAACAGTTTTTAAATTGTTTGTATGATTTCATTTGAACCTAATATTTGGCATTATATTAAATAATATAACAAAAGATAATTTGAGTAAACTGATGTTGTGGCTAAAGCCAACAGATTCTTGTGAAGTCAATTCTTTAATGAAACAGTATTAGCGTGTACAATTGTTTTTCTGAAGATACCTCAAATTTTGATTTTAAAACGACACTGCTTAAGAAAACGAACCGAAATACAACCAATAACCAGGGCCAAAAAAAATATCCACTGTCATAGTGGTAAATGTGTTCAAAATACTATAAAAGTTTGTAAATGAAACGCAAAAGTTGACTTTACAGAAATATTTTTAACGATTTTATTTTATGACAGTTTTTTCCATAATTTAAAACATTGTGATGTAAAATATTGATTGTAAAGGAACTTTTGGGTTATTTTGTAAATACCTTATACCTTAATCACTAGAACTGTATTTATCGATACACTTATTTATTTTTCTTTACCTCATGTGCAGTCATAAACCATTCACGAATTAGTTGACGGGGAAACAAATGCAATGAGACAGCAAATGTAGAACAGTTGATAGTGTAAATTTTACATACGCCATCATCTATAAATTCCTACTTGCTCTTAAATAAATTTACAATGGAATTTTGTGTTTTATTATTTGTGCGTCTCTAAATGCCTGGTAAAGCGGCGTCTCTAAACTTTAAAAAGGTACAAGTTTTCATCATCAACGAATGATAGTAACCTTTTATAATTTAATATTTAAATAATTTTGCTGATTTAGAGTACCTCAAAAAAAAAACGAAAAAATCTACTTTTGACACTCATATTATTACGTGTTTACGCCCTCTAGTAAACGCCCCAAGTGTAGGTTCAATAATTGTAATATGAATTGTCACTGTACTACTCTGTTCTTTCTTCATATTTGGTCACTTCGCTTAACCCAATGAGAACCGAACTCAGGCGTTAATCCCGCTACTTATATACTCCGTGCCGCATATTCCAGATCCATCCATTTCATTCTAGTCCATAGCTCTCTGGACGAGTTCTCCTATTTATCTAGTATCTCTGGGAGGAAGCACCGAACCCGTCAGTAAACGCCATGTCTAGCTTACTGACTGGTGAACTATCCATTCTATTGCTTGCTTCTCTCTACTAAGGGATTAAATCTTCTTCCGTAAGAGGGCGTGCATATAACAATATGAATAATATCAAAATTAAACCATTTTTGAGGTGTAGAACCAACACCAATGGAGCAGGCATATCAAAATATCTAATAAAGGACACTTAACATATCTGTATACCTCAAAAGAAAGTACAAAAACACTATTATTGATAGTTTCTTGTGAATAACTTGAAATTGGACCACTTCTGGGATTGCCTATTGATTGGTATATCAAAATAGGTAAAAGGAAACATTAACAGAATATTTCTGTATATCTCAAAAGGGAATGTGAAAAGAAGACCATGTTTGACAGTTTCTCGCAAATAACTCGAAATTTAACTACTTTTGGGATCCCAACTTATGCCAATCGATCTGGAGCACGTGCCCGACCAGATGATTATTAGCAAGTGGTTATTTCATACAGCTCTGGTAGTTGCTGAACGGATGTGGTTGTTGAACTGGCACTTTCTGTCACCACTATTAGTGTCACAAATTAATAGTCATGCCTTGTCGAGACTTTTAAAGTAATCTTATCGAATTTGTTTTTCATTTTGTAATGGAGAACGCTTAGGCAGCCTATTTTGTTATTTTAAATTAAATCTTTTCAGAGTCTGGCGACGAGAAAATTGAAGTCTAACTTTATTAACATTAACCTTTAAAAAATGACAGAATACCCAAACATCACTTAAGTATTGTCTACGTGGTGGCTATCATCGGGGGGACTGTAAAGGTTTCCGCAACTAGCGACTGTTACGTATTGGGAACAATAATTTTACAAAGTATTCACCAAAATGGTGAGTAGGTATTACGTAAAAATTACTATTCCACAACTTCTCCTATTACGTGTTGACAATTCGGTTATCACATAACCGGAAATGTAACCAAATAGTAAAAATTACTTACTTCTGCGATCTGCATCAGCCCTGATGGCGAAGAGTGGTATGAAAGCAAAATATATTTTGCTCTCTCTCATCCGAATAACAAATAATAGTAGTACAATGTATATTGCAATATGTCCAAGTTAAATTGACTGTATTAAATGTGGGTAATACAAACTTTGATATTTGAAGTTTGCTCCGAGTGTAAAAATTAAAACTACCACTTGTTTTTTGTAAAATGTTACCATGATACTTCGATAAAAAATACGCGCCCTCTAAAAAAATATTAGGAAAAAGAAAATTGCAAATATTATCTGTAGAACTGAAATTATAAATTCTTTTGTCAAAAACATTTTTTTATTCCATGTATTATAAAGTAATAATGATCTATTTATAAACAAGTTTGCAAATGATCATAATTCAAAAAATAATGTTTGTTAAAATTATATTTTTATTTATGTCTTTATCAGAAAAATGGTGATTTTAATTCGAATCACTTTGTAGTAGTGTATATGTCAACAAATATTTGTTACTTAGTAAGAGTGACAAAAACCAAAATTATTCAAGATGCGCCACTGTTACATGTTACAAAACTTTAAGGTTCCAGAAAATGTCCCAACGATGTCACAGGAACTATAAAGTGATCCTTTGGTAATGTGGTGCAGTCGGCATTACTACCAATCTTCACCTTAATGTTGAGAATGCTTCAAAGTAATTTCGAGTAGTATCGGTGACGTTGCACATACTACAACACTTACTTGAAAGTGTAACAACTGTACAATGCCAAAATTCAATAGCAATCTACTTAATTGTTACTCCACACGAGCATATCATAAGGCGAATTTTACACTAAAGTCACAAATTTAGTGACAATTATGTAACACTTACTATATTAAAGTTCCAATACCACTGATGCCAGTTCTTGTAACTTTGAGTGCTACTTGGGTAATAAAGTATAGGTGCTAATGCGCTTGCAGAACAGTTTTTATCCCAATTTTTAGCTAATTAAAAAGTTGCACATCTGACAAAACACACCAACTCAATGAACGGTTAGATTTTTTAGTGAGCGATGTTTCTGAATGGCTAATATAAGACAATTTTCAGTGAGAATCTTTTTGACTGTTTTTTTAAATAACTTTACATTCATTTCGTGAATATCTGCGGGAAGAGCATTATACCATCTTATTCCGAGCACTGTACTTTTTTGTAATTGCGTTTGCGGTTGTATAATGTTGTTTTGATTACGCGTATAGCATGTATGCACTTCAGAGCGTGAGGTAAAATTTCCAATATTGTTTTTGGTGTAAACTAAGTTGCGAAAAATTATTAGAGAATACACTGACATAATTTTTAATTTTAGAAATAGTGGCTTACATGAATCTCTGTGATTTGCTTGAACAATGCCTCGTACTGCGGCTTTTTGTATTATAAATATTTTTTGAAGGGTATATTGTGCAGCATTTCTCCACATCAATATACCATAATCAAGTACCGAATTAAATAATGCATAATAGGTTGTTAATGCTGCTTTTTCGCCTGCCAACATGGATATTCTTCGAACAGCAAATACGACTCTCGAAAGTTTACTGCTGAGGTAAGTAATATGATGTTGCCAGCTCAAGCGTGAATCCACACACACACCAAGAAATTTAATTCTTTCGCTTTCAATATTTTGTTTTACTTCAAAGTTTGTTATGATTGTTTTGTTTTCATTTAAGAATAATTCATTTTGTATAAACCACTGCTGTGCGTCTTACAGTATTTCAGCTGCTATTTGAGGTGTGTTGCGGTATTTATTCGTTTTTATGACAAAAGAGGTGTCATCAGCATACATAATAGTTGTCAATTCATATCTGTTTATAGTGTGTGCATTCATATAGTCAGGCAAATCATTCACATAAATAATGAACAAGAGTGGCCCAAGGATAATTAATTAATTAGCCTTTACTCGAGTCCGAGTATAAAAAATGTTACAGTCGATAGATTGTGTGTAATAAAAAACAAGTAAAAGGTGTAGTCTATTGTAATTCCCATTCATCTACGGTGCACACGACTATGGCTATAGAGGCCAATTCGGGAGAGCACATGTCGACCGCAGTCAGGACAAACATAGACCTGGTTAGGTCTTGGATTCGGCCTTCTTGCAGCAACATTTGCTTGATAGCTGGCCACAACCCCTCGCCATTCAGTTCTGTCCGCTGCAAGTTGTTCCCATTGCTCGTCTGCAATACCGCAGGATTTTAGATTTTCATGGAGAGCGTCTTTGAACCTCTTTCGTTGACTGCCACGCCTGCTTCTACCGCTTAGCAATTCACCATAAAGTGTACATTTAGGAAGGCGGTTATCATGCATACGATGAACGTGACCTGCCCATCTTAGGCGTGCTCTTGAAATAAGCACCTCAATTGGAAGGCTGTTTGCTCTCCTGAGTACTTCCACGTTTGATATGTGATGGAACCAACGGATTTTCATCATACTTCTGAGGTGTCTTTGCTGAAAACGTTCTAATTCTTTCACATGACGACAGTAAGTGACCCAGCTTTCACATCCATATAGCAGTGTTGGAATGACAACTGCTCTGTAGACAGCCATTTTCGTTGACAAAGCAAGGTCGTGGTTGTCAAATGCTCTCTCTCTAAGTCCCCAGAGTGCTCTAGATGCAGCGTTAATTCTATTGCGAATCTCGCTGTCCATGTTTGCTTTGTCATTAACAACGTTGCCTAAGTAATTGAACTGATCCACCACTTCAAGAGAATTTCCGTTAAGTGTAATATCTATTTGGTTCACTTGATGAGGAGTTGACATAATCTTAGTCTTTCCAATGTTGATTTTAAGTCCCAAGGAATCATAGCTCTGGGTATACACATCTAAAAGTTCTTGAAGCTCTTCCGGCGTAGAGGCTAAAAGTGCGCAGTCATCCGCATACTGGAGATCACAAATGAATCGTGTGCGTGTCTTCGTGAAAGCTCTAAAGCGCTCTATGTTAAAGAGACCGCCATCAGAACGGTATCTGAGACCTATTCCTCTGACTGTCAGTTTGTTGTCAACAATAATTGTTAGAGCAGTGGTAAACAAATTAAAAAGTAGGGGTGCCAGGACACATCCCTGCCTAACTCCAGTGAGGGTTTGGAAAGGTTCGGTTGCCTCATTATTATACATAACCTGGGCGTTGTTGTTTGTATGTAGACTGCGACATACTTCCACAAATTTTCTAGGGATACCTAAGCGGAGCATAATTTTCCAGAGCACTTCCCTGTCCAGCGAGTCAAACGCCTTGGTTAAATCAATGAAGGCCATGTGAATTTCTCCTTGATGTTCGAGTGCTTTTTCTTGAAGCTGTTTAAGTGTGAAGATTAGGTCCGATGTGCCTCGGTTTGGTCTAAAGCCACTCTGTGTTTCAGGAAGTAACTTTTCCATAACAGGTGTTAGCCTATTTGCCATCGCTTTAGTGAGTATCTTCCTTCCAACAGCCAGCAGAGCTATACCCCTGTAATTTCCACAGTCCGCAGCACTCTCTTTGTTTTTGAAGAGGTTGATTAAAAGTGTATCACGAAACTCCTGCAGAGCTTGACCACTTTCCCACACGACATCAAACAGTTTTTTAAGGTAGGGTATGAGCTCTGACGACACAGCTTTAAAAATCTCAGCTGAGAGTGAGTCGGCGCCGGGAGATTTGTTATTTTTTAGCTGCCCAATGGCGGTTAAGATCTCTTCCATTGTTAGTGGTTTATCTAAGTCTTCTAAGGTGTCATATTGGGGGATAAGATTTATAATATCGTGATCGGCTTGACTTTGCTGGTTAAGAATGTTAGAGTAGTGTTCTTTCCATCGGGCTCTTATTTCCTGGTCTTCTTTGAGGAGATTTCCATTTAAATCTTTAATAGGGCACATATTTTTCTGACTGGGGCCGTACACTGCTTTTACTCCTTGAAATAAATTCCTGTAGTCGTGTGAATCGGCGTACCTTTGAATTTCTCTAGCATTGCTTGCCCACCACTCGTTCTTTATTCTTCTGATTTCGCGTTGCGTTTCATACTTAGATTGGGTAAAAGCTTTTGCTTTTGATGAGTCGTTGGGGTGGTTGATAGCGTTTTCGAAGGCAATATGTTTGCGGTCAAGAAGTTCTTGTATAAAAGCTTCATTATCATTGAACCAGTCCTCCTGTTTTTTACTTGCTGCAGTGCCAAGAATTTCCTCACTCGCACTTTTTAAACTGTCTTTAATTTGTGTCCAGGTAGTAGCGACATCTACAGAATTGGTTTCTTCTAGTGCACTCAAATTCTCTTGAACTTTTTGCTTTAGCTGTTCGACGGTTTGTTGGTCACGCAATTTACTAATACAGAGACGGAGTCTACGTTTTACTTGAGTTCTTCGGTGTTTGGGTCTCATAACAATTTTCATTTTAGAGACAACAGGGCGATGATCGGTCCAACATTCGCTATCAATGCGCGCCTTTGTAATCTGGACGTCCTTGAGATGCTTCCTACGTACGATAACATAGTCCAGTAGATGCCAGTGACCTGATCTGGGGTGACGCCAGGTGCCTTTAAATTTATCCTTTTGTCGGAAAATGGTGTTTGTTATAACTAGATCATGTTCGGCGCATTTAGTTAGGAGTAGTTGACCGTTAGCGTTCATGTTGCCCAAACCGTTCTTGCCTTGATGCCTGGCCAGGTGTCTGCATCTCTCCCTACTCTAGCGTTAAAATCGCCAAGAATAACGAGTCGTTCCGTTTTAGGTATTCTACAGAGGGTTTCTTCCAGCTGTTGATAGAAGCTTTCCTGGTTTCATGACTTGCATCTGAGGTTTCGATATAAGGAAGGAGATGAATTATTTTGGGTAGGGTGGATTAAAAGGCACATACCTCCAATTTGCCTTTAACTCATTAATGACGATTGTTCCTACTAGTGTAGAAGCAGAATGAGCCTTTTCCGTTGCTGGCTACCTAGTGTGCAAGGTCAGCAGCCAATTAGCCCATAAAACAATAAACACTTTAACTTTTTTGCGCAGTTATTTTCAAAATAATATTTAATTCTCTTGTAATTAATTAATTCCTTATAATAATAGTGTATCTGAAAAATATTAATAAAGAATTTGATACTTATAATTTGTTTAATTTCATTTAAAACCCTTCAAATGTGGTACTAGTTTATGATTTACTTAAGAAATATTACAGCACCCTGCGGGATCCCGTGGCATTGAGAATATTCAGTCCCGCAAATATCGGGATTGAAATTATTCTACGGGATTGCATTCCCTAATCACAACTTAAAAATCACAACTAGAAAACAAATTGTATATTTAGGGAAGGAAACCATACATGAAGCTCACCCTGTTTTAATCTTAAATTATGTTAAAATTTATTCTAAAATAATAATCCTTTATAAATAAAAACTACCACAATGAGTAAAGTTATTGTGTAACATTATGATTGGCTAGCAAATTATTTAGTTTAGGGCCTATGCAAAATATTTTCTTAGCCTTTTTGCTTCTGCACTCATCTCCTCGGGTGCCCTCAATGGTGCTGGATTATCATCTCGATCATGTCTCGCTAGCTGTTGATAAATGTCATCATTTCTTTGAAAATCCCCCGCTTTTCTTGGTAGAATGTGAACGTGTGCATGCTAAAATAAATACCAAATCAATTGATCAAGAATTTTTAGTTTTAAAACTATTTACTACTAATTAAATCAGTCCTTTGGAATTAATCACATCAGGGTTTGAAAAATATGCAGTAATACTTGTTATTTCATCACGGATTTATTTTTGCCTGCTGTGTAATTTTTGATTGACAGTCTATCGAACTATGTGCTTCTTGAAAACCGACATGGATAATATTTAGGAGAATCTCCCACTTTAATAAGTTTACGAATTCTATTTAAATATGATAGATATACACCAATTCAGTTAATATTTAGTAACTTAAAAGTTAAAAAGTTTTGAGGAAGTTATTTTTATGCAAGCTATGATCCTCATATATAATTTAATTAATAACTTACAAAATATTTAAGTAATACTGTGCAATATGTACGTAACATACAACTATGGTACTGACCAAAGAAATATGCTTTTCATAGACACATTAGAACTGCACCTGGGCAGAAATCAATATTAAAAGGAGCCTTAAACCATTACAATAGACTTCCTTCTGATGTTGTGAATATGAATTCGCTTACATCCTTTAAAAGAAGTATTTCTCAGATGGGAAGGAAACTATAATCTTATTTAATTGTATCAGAAAATGTTTGTCATGTGACGGAAAGTAGAAGTTAATTTATTTTGTATAACATTATAAATGTTCTACATGTACGTATAGTTTAATTCAGAGATTCCTTGCATAAAAAAATGAAATAAAAACTTTACAGCTCATTATTAACGCTGTTGTACCATACAGTATGGTGTAATCAAACAAGCCGACGAACAAAAATCTATAAAGGTAAGCGACTCAATTAACTGACGAAATAGTACAGAGCTGTACTTAAAATTCGTATGTATTACAAAGTACATATTAATAATACTAGACCGTAACGCATTGTTAAAATTGAACGACTGATCTGCTGATCTAAATATTTCAAGTGCGTTCCTGCGCGCAATTAATTTTGCGACTAGTTTAATGGTATCTTAGCGAGGTCGTAAAGTTTTTATTGTCTTTTTTATCTGCACCGTAAGTGTGCATGTTAATATATGATATCGATCAAGTTTCAATCGAGCCCCTACTATTCAACTTTAATTAAAACAGAGCACCTATACGTAAAAATCACGAATAATAAAAATGAAATGCCAAGAAATGCTGCAATATCTAATGCAACAACTATAAAAAATACATGCTTTATTTTACCACTTACCGGGATTGTTTGTCCAGCAAGCTTCCCATCTTGAACACAAATATTAGATGAGTTAGCATTATACTCTTGTTCCACAGCTCTTTGAACGATTATGGCTGTTTGGAATAAATCTGCTAGTTCTTCTTGGGATAAATCTGATAATCTAGGCACCACCCTCAAAGAAGACACAAGTACATCTGGCAGCGTTAAGGAAATTATATTGAGAAAGTTAAAAATTTCTAGTAGTAAAATAAAGTTTAGTTAGCCAGAAACTATGGGTTACTCATAAGGGTTGACCCTTAGGAGTAACATACCAAAAGTCCCCAGCCCTGGACCTCATGCGTTAGGCGGGAGGGGGGGGGTGCAAAAGGCCGGTTTGTAAGTTTTTCATTATTATCTCGAAAACTAAGCATCCTACAAAATGAAAGTAAATTAAATTGTCTACAAAAAAGGTCCTATTCATTTTTTCGCTACGAGCAGTAGTTACGGGTGTACGTAAGTTTGAAAATGCGAATAGTTGGTAAAAACTGTGTATTGTGGGAGGTAATGCTTAACAGGTAGAAAATTTTATAATATAAGTATTGTTACGTGCTTACAATTTTCAGTAAACACTCCGTGGGTTTAAATAACTTGCAACAAGAATTTTCACAAACCACTGATTTATTTAATCACTAAAATTACACTAGCAAATACTTAAAAACCACACAACTAATAATAACTTAATCTAATATAATTTCACTACTTTTAAAACACTAAGCACTTTACTTTTCTTCTTAAACTTGTCAACTCTTGTCTAACCTAAAAACTCTCTTGTCTGTTTACTTCACTAAACTGCATACTTCACTCAACTGAACTGTTCCCCCATCTGCTGGATTCATCTCCTTATATACACCCATAGAAATGTACCACATTATTCTACAATTTTCTGGAATTCTACAGAGTTTTCTACCATGTAATAGATGATTGTTCGTCAATTGGCTCATAGACGGCGCCACCCTACTAGTCAGGGAAGTAACTAAGCTTCTGAGGAAAACTTTGAACATGAACTTAATCACATCTTTCCTTGTTAGAGGGCAGCACATAACACTGCCCCCTCCTTAAGCCTGAATGTCCCGGTCAGGCAATTCAGATTCCCCAACATACTTCATACTTCGCCAACCTATCCAAGTGCACGATCTTCATCTTGGACTTCTTACTACGTTGAATTCGGTAAACAACGTCATTGATCCGAGTGATGACTGAATACGGTCCTTCCCAGGGTGGGTGAAGCTTCGGAGATTTTCCCTTCTTTCGCTGTGGGTTATATAGCCAAACCAGATAGCCCTCCTTGAATCCTGCTGACGTTCCCTTCCGGTCATAGCGAGCCTTCATTCTGTCACTAGCTATGCTAACTTGGTTTCGAACCAATTCGTGGACATTCCTCAGCTGTTGACTAACTTCGTCTGCGTAGTCATCCACGGACAGTGGCTTCTTATCTGGTGTACCAAACATCAAATCACATGGCAGTCTGATCTCGTGCCCAAATATTACACGAGCCGGTGTCTGTTTAGTCGTCTCATGAATGGCAGCCCTGTATGCCATTAAGAAAAATGGTATATGTCGATCCCAATCTCGCTGGTTCTTGTGAACTACCTTAGAAAGATGTTCCTTCATGGTTTTATTATGTCGTTCCACCATTCCATCTGACTGGGGATGAAGAGGGGTTGTCCGAGTCTTGTGAATGCCCAGCAATTCACAAATTTTTTGAAATACCCCCGACTCAAAGTTTCTCCCTTGATCGGAATGTAGCTCCAGGGGTACACCAAATCGGCATACAAGGTTATCCACCAAAACTCGAGCAACAGTAACTGCTTCCTGATTCGGAATGGCATAGGCTTCCGGCCATTTACTAAAATAGTCCATAGCGACCAGGATGTATTTATTCCCATCATCTGTCACTGGGAATGGGCCCGCTACATCTATAGCAATCCTCTCAAAAGGAGCTCCGACATTATATTGCTTCATTTGGCCCCTGCTCTTCGTCTGTGGCCCTTTGGTAGCTGCACAAGCCTTGCATTTGCGGCACCAAGCTTCCACATCTTGACGGCTATTTATCCAATAAAATCGTTCCCGTACTTTAGCCAATGTCTTATTCATACCAAAATGTCCCCCGGACACTCCATCATGTATTTCCTGAAGTACTTTTGGGATCCGACAGCTGGGTATCACCAGACGCATGGTAACTTCCTTCCCATCTGGACTTTCCCATGCTCTCTTTAATAGCCCATCTATAACCTTAAGGGAGTCCCATTGTGCCCACAATGCCTTCCGCTCCACACTTTTGTCCGAAACATCCTTCCATTCCGGTCGCATTCCTTTTTCTTTTGCCCTTAATATAGGACCAATTACGCTGTCATCCATTTGTTCTCGTCTTAGAACTTCCTTTGTCCAATCATCTGGAACATCTACCTGAACTGTGTTTACTATTACCGTGCCCTGTGCTTTTTCAACCCGATAGCAGTGCTTGCAGTCATCTTTGCACGGTCTTCTTGACAGAGCATCTGCATTTTTATGAGACTTTCCAGGTCGGTGTTCGATTGTGAGGTCATATTGCTGCAGTCTTTCTATCCAGCGAGCCAGTTGACCTTCTGGGGTTTTCAGCTGCAGTAGCCATTTTAATGCAGCATGGTCGGTCCTGATTTTGAAATGTTGACCACAGAGGTACTTGTGAAAATGGTCCACGGACTTAACAATGGCCAATAGTTCCTTCCTTGTTACACAATAATTCCTCTCTGGTTTGGACAGTACCTTACTGAAATACTCAATTACTTTTTCCTCTCCATTTTGGACTTGAGATAGTACACATCCAATTGCGGAGTTGCTAGCATCCGTGTCAAGAATATAGAGGCCCTTTTGTTGGGGATATGCTAGCACAGGACTACTGCATAACGCTGCTTTCAGCTTCTTCCATGATGTTTCACACTCTGGTGTCCACTGATATTTAACTTTCTCCTCCGTTAGCTGGTGTAGTGGCTTTGCTATATCCGCAAATCCTTCCACAAAACGTCTATAGTAAGTGCAGAGGCCAAGAAAACTTCGTAATTCGTGAACATTTGAAGGTCTTGGCCAATCACGTACAGCAGAGATCTTGTCCGGGTCTGTCTGTATTCCTTCCGAAGATACGACATGTCCAAGGAATTTCACTTCTTTTTGGAATAGTAGACACTTCTTTGGATTCAACTTTAGGTGTGCATTTCTGATTCTCCCAAATACTTCTTGAAGATTTTCCAAATGTTCCCTGAAGTTTCGTCCCATAACCATTACGTCATCAAGATAAACTAAGCACGTCTTCCAAGTTAGTCCTCGGAGTACAAATTCCATCAATCTTTCAAAAGTAGCTGGCGCATTGCAAAGTCCAAAAGGCATCACGGTGAATTGATATAAACCACTACCTGTTGAGAAGGCAGTCTTTTCCTTGTCATCAGGGTGAAGTCCCACTTGCCAATACCCACTTCGAAGGTCTAGAGTTGAAAACCATCGTGACCCTGCCAGCGTACTTAATGTATCGTCAATTCGTGGTAGTGGATAGCTGTCTTTCTTTGTAACATCATTCAGCTTCCGGTAGTCGACACAAAATCTCAAAGTCCCGTCCTTCTTGGCAACTAAAACTACCGGTGATGACCAGGGACTGGTTGATTCCTCAATTACTCCATCTTGTAGCATCTTTTGAACCATCGCAGCCGCTTCTTCCTGTTTAGCTAGTGGCAACCTCCTAGGTTGTTGGCGGATTGCGGCTGAATCACCAGTGTCTATCCGATGCTGTACTATATCAGTTTTCGTGAGGATGTCTGTGTTTTTGGCAAATACCGTACTTTCTTTTTCCAAAAACTTGATTGCCTCTCTACGTTCATCCTCAGATAAGTGTTCAAACTGGGAACTCAACAAAGTCACAACTTCCCTGTCTACGCTGCTTGGCGAACATTTCTCCCCTTGTTCCTCGCACCTTGCTATCCACTGGACTGGTTCGTAGGATCCTATTGCCTCGCCTTCCTTGAAAGTTACCGAGTGGGAATTTAAATTAGCCACTCTAATTGGAATTTTGTCTTTTGTCCGGGTCAGAGTTCTTGCTAAGATTACGTTTTCTGTCTTAATTGAATCATCTTTTTCAACAAGGCCAACACAGTATCCACCAGAGTTTCCTTCCAGAATGGCCTCGATTATTTGTTCTGAACGGGCAGGAATCTTGATTGTCTGAGCCGTCAGTAGCCTCACTTTTTGAAATCGGTCATTTGCTGTTGACAAAATAAATTCTTCATTCCCAATCTTTAGAACTCGTTCTACCACGTCAAGTATAAATTGGTCTTGTACTCCCATAACATCCAGCCCCAAAATGAAATCATCAGTGATGTCAGCCACAATAACCCTATGACTAAAGCACAGGCGTCCAAACTGCAGATCTAGGTCAACTTCTCCATGAACCCTTACCCTGTCTCCTGTGGCTGTTCGAACGACCAATGCATTTTGGCTTTTATCAACTTTTATTCCTGATAAAAATCCGGGCCGCACTATTGACGACGTGGCACCTGTGTCGATAGTGAAGATACATCTCCTTCTGTTTACATAGCCATCCAAAAGCAGACTACTCGGGACTCTTCTAATCTGGGAAACCTGTATCTCTCTGGGGGCACCGTGTTCACCAGCCAGCACAGCCCCCAAGGTGCTGGCTATCTTTAGTTTTCCTGCGGCTCTTCAGTCATTGCGGCATTTACTCTCTCAGGGCTCCGCTGCCGACAGTTTCGCTTAATATGCCCTGGTTTGCCGCACTTATAACACCGAATCACCTTCCTTGACTGTTCATCGCTCTGTTCTCTTTCCTGCTTCCTTGGAGCATCTGATTTTGTCATCAACTGGCTTATCATTTTGTGCATGTCAGCCATCAAAGATTCCATATTTGATTGTTCTAAACGGTCCTTTTCTTCTACCTTCATGGTTCGTACTCTCGGACGTGCAGTCTCTTTGTAAGCGGCTTCAACTTCGAGGGCATGGATCAAGGCTTCACTACCAGTCTTATCTCGGGATAATCTAAGGACTCGCCTGATCTCCTCATCTCTTATGCCATCGATGAAAGTACCAACTGTTAATTGTTCCTGGAATTCTTTGGGCGCATCCGGGTAAGCCAGGTATGTCAGTCGCTCAACAGCTGCTTCAAAATCTTGTAAACTTTCCCCAGCCTTTTGTGTGCGTGATTTGAGCTGAGTTCGGTATACTTGGGCGAGGTGTTGGTCGCCATATCTTAGATCTAGTGCAGCTTCCAAAACTTTAAAATCCCGTTGCTGCGTCACTGGAATAGTCTGAAGCAACTCTGAGGCTTGACCTCTTAATGCTAGCACCAATGCCATAGGCTTGTCTTCATTGCTCCAATTGTTTACGCATGCCGCTGCCTCAAATTGTCTCTTGTAAGTTGACCAAGAAGTTTGACCATCAAAGGAAGGCGGTTGTAATCGAGGACCTGATGATAATACTAACTGGCCTCCTTGCGCTCTTAACTGTCGCTTAAGTTGTTCTACCTCTCCCTTAACTACCTGAAATTTTCCTTCTATATCGGTAACTTTCCCTTCGACGCCAGTAACTTTTTCTTCGACACCAGTAACTTTTTCTTCGACGCCAGTAACTTTTTCTTCGACGCCAGTAACTTTTTCTTCGACTGTAGTCACTTTTCCTTCGAGGTCGGTAACTTTTCCCTTAATATCACTAATTCCTCCTTCAGAAATTCTGTTGCAATTCCGCTTCCGACACCAATTGTTACGTGCTTACAATTTTCAGTAAACACTCCGTGGGTTTAAATAACTTGCAACAAGAATTTTCACAAACCACTGATTTATTTAATCACTAAAATTACACTAGCAAATACTTAAAAACCACACAACTAATAATAACTTAATCTAATATAATTTCACTACTTTTAAAACACTAAGCACTTTACTTTTCTTCTTAAACTTGTCAACTCTTGTCTAACCTAAAAACTCTCTTGTCTGTTTACTTCACTAAACTGCATACCTCACTCAACTGAACTGTTCCCCCATCTGCTGGATTCATCTCCTTATATACACCCATAGAAATATACCACATTATTCTACAATTTTCTGGAATTCTACAGAGTTTTCTACCATGTAATAGATGATTGTTCGTCAATTGGCTCATAGACGGCGCCACCCTACTAGTCAGGGAAGTAACTAAGCTTCTGAGGAAAACTTTGAACATGAACTTAATCACATCTTTCCTTGTTAGAGGGCAGCACATAACAGTATTTACAAGGCCATATCAAGTAATTGGTCGTGTTCATCGTCAAGAAGTTTAAGTTCCCCGTATGGTTTGATGCAAACCTAAAACAAAATATAAAAGCAAAGCGTAGTGCTCATAGACAGTTCAAATTATCAAAATCTCAAGATGATTACATAATTTTTAGTCAATTAAGGGCTTTGAACAATCTGAAACTTGCTACAGAAATTATATCAGTAAGGTTGAAAATAGTAATATATCTGATCCAAGAGTCTTCTGGGATTATATACGTACAAGATATACAGAAGATGATATTCCTAAGTCAATGTACTATTATGATGAAATAGCGTCTGATGGAGAAGCAATTGCAAATTTATTTGCAAAACACTTCTCTTCAATTTATAATGGCCCTTTAGATAGTGTTTCAGTTAATCCTGTAGATTATAGTTTTTCGTCTATTAAATGGTTGTACATAAAAATTACAGAGGTATTGGAGAAATTAAATAGTTCAATGTTAAAAAGGGCCCTGGACCTGATGATATAACACCTTATTTTTTTAAAAAGTTGTGCTGTTGCTCTCTCTAGGCCACTATGGATTCTGTTCAACAAATCCCTTTCTTCTGGGCCATTTCCGGATGTTTGGAAAAGATCTTATGTAGTTCCTATATACAAAAAAAGCTGGTGACAAAGAATCAGTTCTGAATTATAGACCAATAACCAAAATATCTCGTATTCCTAAAATCTTTGAGTCATTAGTTAATGATTATTTAAAAACACAATTAAAAAATGTTATCAGTTCAAAACAACATGGTTTTTTTCAAAGACGTTCGATCGCCACTAATTTATTGTTATATGAAAATTATATTGTCAATGCCCTGGAAAGAGGAAACTGTGTAGATGCAATTTACACAGACTTCTCTAAGGCATTTGACAAAGTAGATCATGTGCTCTTAATAAATGTACTTTCACAATATATTAGTGGTAACTTACTATTATGGCTCCAATCTTATCTCAATAATAGGACGACTTGAAGATCTTTCTGGAAATAAAGGACAATTTATCCTCGTCGGAACTTCAAGAAGACCTTGAGCGCTTTGATTTCTGGTGCCTGCAGAAAAACATGGTGTTGAATACTGATAAATGCAAATATATACAATTTAGTAAAGGAATCAGTAATTCACCCAGCATTTATTCTATTAGAAATACCACTATTGAACGTGTTAACTTAGTAAGAGACTTAGGAATATACTTTGATGATAAACTTGATTTTCATTACCATATAGAATATATTTGCAATAAAGCATTGAAGACTCTTGGCTTTATTAAAAGAAGTAAAAAAGATTTCTCCAACATTTCTGCAATTAAAACCCTATATATTAGCTTTGTTAGATCATGTTTAGAAAACTGTAGCTGTGTATGGACACCCTATTTTCAAACATATAAATAAACTAGAAAGAGTTTAAAATCGTTTTTTACGATACATTTCTTTTAAGATGAATATACCTAGTGAAACTGTACAGTATAACCTTATATTAACACGATTAAATATCCAGACTCTTCATAAACGTAGGTATATCGCTAATGTAATCCTTGTCTATAAACTATGCGTAAATTCAATTGACTGCCCAGATCTGTTATCGTTGATAAATTTTCATGCTCTTCAAGAGACAATTTCGGATTACCTATAGCTTTGGCTTGGAATATCACAGGACCTTGTATGGGGTAAATAATCCCATAAACAGAATGATGATTAACTATAACAGAATTAATTTGGACTTTTTTATTGTTAGTCTCACTGTTCTTAAAAAATATACAATAATTAATGTGATGTGACTTTTTTACTATATGTATTAGATGTAGTGTTTTTTAATGTCTGTTTTGTTGCTTTTTTTTTATGTTGCTTATTTTGTATGTTTGTATTTTTGGGGTATCCCTTTAAATAAATAAATAAGATCGTCGTCGTCGCCGTTGAAGCTGACGATTGGAGGGCCGTTGATACACAAAACGTGGCAAGTGCTGCACACAAGCGAGCAGAGTATGCATGCTTTGCGGCCCCCGCAACCAGTTGTGCACTCGCAAAATATGTTATTTAGGATGGATTCTGGCGCAACTGGGTCCATAGTCCATGCTGGTGACAGGGGTGAGGAAGCCATTCAACCCCCTCATCCATCCCCAAGCAGTTGGCTTCTGCTGCTGATCTCCATATAGCCATTGCTGAATTTGCAAACAATAATTAGTCCTTTGTAGTTTAAAAAAATGTGACACAATATTGTCTAAGCATTCAATACAAAACATTGTAAAAAAACATTGTATTGATACAAACCTGCATATGAAATCTAAGGGAGTGTTGACAAGCAGCCCCTCTGTGGAAGTGCCGCAAAATCAGGCTTTTTCTTTGTCGAGGCTTTAACAAAGGCCTGGTGTCGACCCGGTTCAGGTCTGCTCCCTCTGGGGCCTGGTACAATGCCAAAAAAAGCTGCTCTCCTGCATCAGCTACCAAGTCTTGTGTTGCTGAGGGATCACAGAAGACTTTGTAGATGTATATGACCTGCTCCTCGGTCTTCAAAAATACTTTCACCACACCTCCGTTGCTCTTGTTGTAAATAGCGGAGTTAGTATCACAACCGCTGAACGAATGGAGCAATAGAATGGTCTTCGTAAATGGCAGCTTTTGGAGGTTGACTACATTATACCAACGTGACTCCACCTTTCCCCAGCTTGGCTTGAAGAAAAGCATCTCTTTCAAAGGGGGATTAGTACAACAAGCAACACCAACAGGTCTATATCCTCCCTTATGACTGTGAAAGTTGTGCTGGTCAGCTGCTTGCAAATCACAGCTAATGATTTTGGTGTCAGCGTCTCCTGTGGCTACTACTGTCATCAGTCCTTGTGCTCCCATTTTTTTTTGTAAGCAAATTGACGAGCCTGATTTTTTTGATTTTGACTCGTTAGATAAAAAATTCTCCTGTTGAATAGTGCAGGACATGGTCTCATCAAAGTGGATGTTGACTGAGGTTTTTGAATGCCCCCTCCGTTTCTTGCTCAGCTCTTTTGGTGCTGTGGGCATTACCGTAGCTATCAAATATGACAGTGCACTGTTCACCATAGTGGTTAATGATGTATGTCACGTACAGGTCGCATACTTTACCAAATGTTGGGCCAACATTCCACTTGACACAGTGGAGCAGGAAGTCACCATCAATTATGTTGCAAGTTGATTTCCAGTCACGAGTTGTAGTGTTGTCCAGTGGTAACACTTCATACATGGTCGACTTTTTCTCTTTTCAGAGACCCCCTTCATTGAAGAGAGCCAAAAGGTACGGGGACAATTCAAATTTTAACAGTTCAGCAACATTTTCGTCACTCTTCTTTGATATTAAGGTTCTGTGGAAAATAGTCAAAGGATCAATGGTCACTGATTTGCCATTAACTTTGATTCAATTGTTCATGCTGGTCACACTACATTTTTCTGGATTGTTTAATGTCACTGAATTTACATCCAACAAAGGAGCTTTGAACGGCAAAAACATGGTTTTTCACTCGGTTTTTCATATATTTCGCATTTTCAAAATATCATACACCCTTAACTACTGCTCCTAGCGAAAAAATTAATAGGGCCTTTTTTGTAGACAATTTAATATACTTTCATTTTGTATAAGGTGACCTTTTCGCTAGGATGCTTAGTTTTCGAGATAATAACGAAAAACCAACAAACCGGCCCTTTCCACCCCCCTCCCGCCTAATCCATGAGGTCCACAGCCAGGGACTTTTGGTGTATTACTCCTAAGGGTCAACTCTGCTACTTAAAACAATAATTCATTGAGCACTGTTTATTTCCGAATTGGGGGATTTTTCGGTCTTCGTTTCCTGGCCTATTTACGGCGCTAGCATTTTTTATGTCATTTAAAATATTATATTGGATGAGGCCAGAATGAAACAAACTGTTCATAGAACTGGTTTTAGTTGTATTAATATAATTGTTATGTTCGTGCCTAGTACTATATTGATGGACATCACCTATAAATTTTATTTGGTTTTTTAAGTAATTTGGTAGTAAATTATTAACAATCTTACAAATAAAAATCATCGTATGCATGTAAAGATAAGTTTTAATGTCAAACAAGTTTAAGTCATTTAGCGTCAAGTTAATGTTTGTATGTATGTTAGTTACATTCTAAAATAATTCCCATTGCTTTATTTTGGAGTTTTTGTGGTCTTTCCGTGTCAGCGTTTGTATAGATTAGTGGACAGCAGTATGTAAAGTGCAGTATAAAGTTATATAAGGTCATTTTACTTCCAACTGATTAACGCTGATTGACTCTTCTAAAGAAACCAATTTTTTTACCTATTTTCTTCAACATGTGGTCAATGTGATCACTCTAGTTTTAATTCTCTATCAATAACAAGTCCTAAATATTTCATATTTTTTACATGTTCCACCTTTTCATTATTTAAAATGACATTTATGTTTAGTTCTTTAAAAGAGAACCAATAAACATCCATTTTGATTTTCATTTACTTTTAATTTATTTTTTTTGAACGTATTGGAGACGTTGCTAAAGTCCAGGTTTACTGTCTCCACCAACTCATTGACATCATTGTCAGCATAATATACCAATGTATCATCTGCAAAAAGGTGGATTTTATATTATTCGAAAACATTCCCGAGGTCACTGACATACAGCATAAATAAACAGCAGTAGCCCGAGGACGCGTCCTTGGAGCACCCCAAAGTTATTTACAATAGGTCCAGATTTATTATTATTTATTTTAATTATTAGTTTACGATTTGAAAGATAACTCTTAAACCAATGTAACACCGTATTTAAAAAACCATACGCTTTTAATTTTAATAATAATATTTGCCTATCAATCGTTTCGAAAACCCTTTTAAGATCTATAAATACTGCATATTCCTGGTCCCGGTTTGTTTAGTTGTTGTTTCCATTCAGACATTATGAACTGTAAAGCTGTTTCACAGGAATGTTTACCTCAAAAATCCGATTGATAAGTACACAATATATTATTTGAATTTATATATAAAATACTGTCTTGTAATCAATATGGTTTTAGCACTGAGGATGCAATATTTAGGGTCGCTAGGACATTATATAACTCTCTTGATAATGGCAAAAAATAGATTGTGATATTTTTAGATTTAGCCAAGTCGTTTGATATGGTGTCTCATGATATATTAATTGATAGGCTAGAGTATTATGGAATACGAAGGGTGCCAAATAACTTGTTCAGGAGTTATCTAACTGATCGAAGACATTGTGTCAAAATTGGAGAATTAAAAAGTTCCACGAGGTATGGTCCTTGGACCCATCCTATTTAATATATATGTTAACGAATTGTTTCACTTAAATGTCGATGGGAATTTAGTTGCTTATGCCGATGACACTGTTCTTTTAATCGAGGATACCTCTTGGGAAGCGGTATTTTTGAAAGCGGTGGTAGAATTTTCAAAAATACAATGGCTTTTAGAAACATTATTAACAATAAATATTAATAAAACTAAATTCATGTGTTTTGGTCTATATAACAACTGCATTCCACATATGAACACTCTAAACCTCCACACATATGCCTGTTTATCGAAAAACAAACTTGACTGTAAATGTACACAAAAAAAATTAAATATTTGGGAATAATTATTGACCAAAATTTAAAATAGATTGAGCATATTGAATCTATGAACAATAAAATAAAGAAACTTGTGTGGAAATACTATCATCTTCGAACTATTATTCCTTATATTATTCTCAAGACACTGTATCATGCCCTGGCGGAATCTATATTAAGATATGGCATCTCGATATGGGGTGGTGCATATCCTACAAACTTGAAACCTCTGCAAATATCACAAAAATATCTTATTAAAGTTATATTGCATAAAAGCCGTTGATATTCAAAAGAGTTACTTTTTCAAGATTATAATGTTCTGATTGTTGATCTGCTTTATGCAAAATCTGTACTTATATTCGTTTTTAAACATAAACCTCTGCTAAACACAATTATTGAACACGACCACATTACAAGGCACAAAATCAATATAAATATTAATATTCCTCAATATACTGTTACGGTTCAGTTTCTGAACACGTAACGATTTATATATCAATTCAGTACGCTACCTCGTACTCACTCTGTATATGGCAGCGCCAAATTAAGATCCGCGATGGGTGTATTGTTGGTTGCCCAGCATTCGATACGAAAACGAGTAAAATTAAAATAAAATTCTACCCGACGATTGTGCTGGAACGCAGTGATAAGTTTTTCTGAGGAGGCCGCAAAAAAAAAGAAGATAAGGGAGAAAGAAAGAAATTCAGGAACGAGGTTGTCGAGTTCGAGGAAGAGAGAGTTGGATGTTACGCCTTTTGTATAGTTTTATATATATTGTGGCCCAATTTTGGGGATTTTTGGCGTGATCCAGGGGAGAGCAGGAATAATTAGTGGTTGATGTATTATTCTGTTCCGAAAGCAGTTGGCTAGATCTGGAAATCTCTTCTTGTCCTTTCTGAGAGTGAGACCACTGAAAAACCGTTTAATAACTTCAAGTTTTTTTTTGACACCCCCCAAAGTTGCCAGCGTTGAGCGGTGTATATACGAGGGGCAATAACGAGGTATTGAGCGAAGTCGTTCCAGGCCAGGGTGGATGCTGAGACCGCGAGGCCGGCGTGGACAGGCAAAGAACAGCTAAGCGTACGCTTTTATTCATTTCTAAAAATTGGTTTTCCCATCGATGTTTTGATCCTTTTTCCCGAACACCGTCAGTGAGCAGTACGACTTAATGCGTTATTAACCTTTTTTTAGGCAGGGAAATTAATTCCCAAATAATTTAGCAACCTTACCTCCACGGGATTAAGTGAGACATTTTAGCCCTTCGTATTGTTTTTGTGAACGTCTTGTACACCTTCGTGCAATAACTTTATATTGGTTTTTTATCTATATTAATGTCATATACCTACCTGCATGTTCAGAGAGACACACAAAGTTTAGTCATTAATATGTTCGTCATTTAGCCATGTAATATGTGTACAATTTTGTGTATGTTTTTTGTAGATATAGCTAATTTTGTCCCATTTACATTTTTTTTTATAACTGCTTAGTTTATAGTGCGTTGTTTATTTAATATTAATTGCCTTATCATTCTGGTCAGTAGACTATTGAACATATTTTCACCAAATTTAATGTAAAATTCGTATCTCGTTGTGTTGTATTTTAATCTAACATTTTGTTATACAGAAGGCACAAAAATATCTCTGTACTAAACAGTACATATATGTATGTTATATTGTAGTCGAAATATCAACTTTTGGAATAAATTGGTGAAAATCACGACATTTTTTATATTGCGCAAACTACCATCACTACCCAATTCATCATATTCACCCTTAAAAGCGAACCACGACCCCCGCAAGAATCCAGCTAGCCAGTGTGCCTATCTCCTCTTATATAAGTTTTCCTGGCTCCAGAGTAGGCACACTATAAATAAATATTTGTAACCGACCACCGTACGGGGTGAGTAACTTAAACCCCGATCCACCTATAACAACAGGACCTTGACGCGAGCCGGAATTGTCGGGTTACAATACGCATTCAACAATACAAAGATTTCTTGTTTATTATGGCCCGAAATTTTACACCAATTGGTTTTAAGAAAGTAACTAACATAGGACTCTTTTCCAAAAAAATTACAAAATATATAACTGAAAATGCATCCCGATTTTTAACCATTTTATCAAGTTGAAATCACAAACCCTCTTCGCATATTTCTAGTTTTAATTTGCCACAAGTGTAAAAGACGTTATGTTTTATTTATTTTACCTATTTGCCATTTAACCAAATTCGCTATGCATTGTCCAGCTCATCTACCTTGGCGCCTTGCACCATGGCTAACTTACTGACTTCACACTCAATTTAAGGAAGATATTGCTGCACTTTAAATTGAATTAAAGTTGTTTTGAATTTAAACAAGTAATGGTGATATACATTCAAACACATTCATTTGAGATAAGCTGTGGGGGGTGTTTCTAAGCGTGTGGTTTAAGTATTGATTTCACTTGCTATAAAAGGATACGACCAGGAACCACACATCGAATATTTGTAAAGGCATAGCTATATTTGGAAAGGTAAAATACTTGTGAGCCTGGAATTTCTTTTTTAGCAAAATGGTATATGTCATGATCACTAATTTCCGCAGCTTCATTCCTTATTAAACTTAAATTGTAAATATCATTTCTACGATGCTCCAATATAGGCATCTCTTGCCTAATTTTAACCAACAATTCTGTATCTATCTCGGCGACGGCAATGCTCTCATCTTTATCAGTTCCTTCTGTATATTTTGGGCATTCTGCTATTATCCTACCCCATGGATCAACGATCTAAAATACAATAATCCTTATTTTCAACCATGGAAATTTTTACAAAACAAAATAGGATTTTATTTTTACCATGGACTGACCGAATGACGTTCTCTTATTGTTATGTTTGCCATACTGAGCTGCAGCAATTACATAACACTGGGTCTCAATTGCTCTAGCTCTTAAGAGTATCTCCCAATGAGCTTGTCCTGTGGCGTTAGTAAATGCAGAAGGATACGTTAAAATATTAGCGCCTAGTTTAGTTTGCAAGATGCTTTGTTCGGGAAATCTCAAATCATAACACTGTTAAAATTAAGGAAAAATAAGAAGGTGAATCCCATTTGTCAAGGGGTAATAAGTGAAAATTAGGAAGAAACGGTATGATTACACTGCTCTGTATGATTTTTGATTCATCAGTAAGATATATACATTTGATTTTATTTTTTTATTGATTCTAAAAATATTGTTCACGTTAAGTTGCACATCGTCTGCATAAGACTGTAATTTCACATTTGTAAATCTGTTGTGATGAACATTGTATAACAGTATGAACATAAGTGGTCCGAGAAAGGAACTTTGTGGAATACCAGAAATTACAGATTTGCATTACAATGTGTCATACTTAATTTTAACCTTGTGGGAGCAACCAATCAAACAACTCTAAACAGACAACTGAAGTGAATGCCTTTAAATAATAAAAAAAATATATATATCAAAAGCTTGTTATCCAAACCCTGTAATATATTGTGATATGTTAAGTACTGTATAAGTGTTGTATCCTGCTCTGAATTCTGATTGATGTTTTGGGAATAAATTGTTTGTTAATTTTTCTGAATAGGCATAGAAACTTTTTCGTATTTTGCTAACTATTGGCAATAAAGTAATAGGTTTGAGATCATGATGCACAATTAATTTTAATTACTGGGCGTATTATTCTTTTTTAAATTAGATATTTTTGTCTATCTACAAATTCGTAAGTTGGTAAAGGACCGGAAATCTGAACAGTTATGAATGAATCAGAAAAAGGATGTACATCAAGTTAGCAGATCAACTTTTGCGAATCGGTCTCGGTATAGCATAAACATTTGCCATTTTTTAGCCATAAAAGCAAACATTTTGCCGCTTTTATTTTTAAAAAATATGAGATGTCCTGCTAACTCCATATGAATGTAGGAGGTCAAACACGTATAAAGAATTATTAAAGAAAATTAAGGTATAGCTCAAAATTTGCCGTTTTTTGCCGCTGAAGAATAGCTATAAACAAAATATTGTAGAATTCGATTTATAATCGGAAAACTTACTTCTTTTACTATAAATTCCCGGAAGCGATAAAGAACGTTGAAATAGAGCTATACACTGAAGAAAATAAAAAGCTAATGTATTTAGTCGTTGAAATTTCAAAATTAGAGTTGGCCCAACTGAAATTTAGTTATGCTTTAATTTCCGTGGATTGTTTATTTATGGTGATAAAAATTTCAGAAAAAATCATACTTTCCACGGATAAATCAACCCAGTCGAACGGCAAATTCCAAGGCAGAAAACGAATTGAAAAAACGATTTCCAAAGCGCGAAACTCGGTTGTTTCGCTGATATTTCGTGGATTCCATATTTATTGTTTATTAATGGTGATAAACAATTGCGAAAAAAATTTTCCTCCACGAATGAATCAAGCAAGTGTAACGGCAAATCCTTGACTGGAATAGTGTCGATAAAACAGTTATGTAGAAATTTTTTATCGCCATTAATAAACAATAAAGCTCGAATCCACTTCAGCGAGGCCACAAAATTTCGCGCTTTGAAAATGTTTTTTTGACTCATTTTCTGCTTGTGAATTTGCCGTTCGACTTGTTTCATTTAATCGTGGAGAGCTAAATTTTTTTCCAAATTGTTTATCACCATTAATAAATAATGAAGCTCGAATCCACGGAATCTCAGCGAGGCAACCGAGTTTGATTTAATCATGGAGAGCAAATTTTTTTCCGAAATTGTTCATCGCCATTAATAAACAATAATAATAATAATATATTTATTCATGTAAGCCCTATTACAGGATATGAACAGTCTTAGACATTTAGCAAGACAAAATATACATAAAATTATAATACATTAATACATATAAACCATTACAATAATAAAATTTAATTGACTACATTGAAATTGTAAAATTTTTCTAGAGAATAATGCTCAAATTCACAGACTCTCAGCAAGGCAACTTAGTTCCGCGCTTTGGAATTTTTTTTGACTCATTTTCTGTTTGAGAATTTGCCGTCGAATTGTTTGTTTTAATCCTGGAGAGCTAAATTTTCCAAATTCCAAATTGCTTATCACCATTAATAACAATACAGCTCGAATCTATGGAATCTCAGCGAGGCAACCGAGTTTCGCGCTTTAGAAATTGTTTGTTCGACTCGCTTTCTGCCTAGGAATTTGGCGTTCGACTTACAAAAATAAACAATCCACTGAATCTAAGCAATGCAACCCCTTCATTCATCTCAGTTGGGCCAACTCTAATTCTGAAGTTTCAATGACGAAATACGTTCGCTTACTTTTTTTCAGTGTACAACTCTATCTCAAACATTCTTTATCGCTTCAAGGAATTTATGATAAAAAAAGTAAGTTTTCCGATTATAAATCGAGTTCTCCAATATTTTGCTTATAGCACAGCCTCCTACAGTTGGAGGCTGTGCTTATAGCCATTCTTCAGTGGCAAAAAACGGCAAATTTTAAGCTGCCTCAATTTTTTCTTGTCTTGCTAACTTCATATGAAGTTAACAGGATATCTTATATTTTTTAACAAACAAAAACGGAAAATGTTTTATTTCACGGCTACTTAACGGCTAAAAAACGGCAAATTTTTATGCTATACCGAGACCGATTCGCAAAAGTTAACTTACTTACTAACTTGATATACATATAAAAAGGGACATAAAATAAATATTAGAACATGTCTATAAAAAGAACGTTAAGGTGCATTTTTGCACTTGCGGAGATTTTACTAAGACCAACAAGAAACTGGTCGGGAGTAAACCTTTGGCTAGAATTGATACACCAGACTGCCTAGCTAGCGACTGATAACACAAGTATCTTTATTAGAAAATATTATTTAGGTATTAAGCAAATCACAACTTACACACTTTTTTATTTATTATAAAATTACCTACTTTATATTATTGCCCTAATCTGGGCATGCTAATATACTAGTCAGATAAGTGAATATACTAGTCAGATAAGTGCTTTAAAACACTCATTATTAGGGAACCAATCAAAACAACTACTCTTCTAGCTAATACTGACGAAGTATTGAATTACATGATAGGATTTCATGTATTTTAAAGCAAAAAGGATACTATTGCTAATGCCAATGGACCTGCAGGTGTATTTATTGGAGCCTCAATTTGTGCTCCACCCGTATTTAGTTCAGATTCTCTTAGAAACACGTTTTTCTCTGGAATTGACACATCGAATAAATGAATCTTCCTGTACATAGACCTAATTGCTCCATCACCATCTATCAAAATATGGCAGTTGTAGATTGTACTCTAAAAAAAAATCGGAAACTAGTTAAGCTATTTTAAAATAACCATCTTATATACTTCATTATCTCTTTCATGGAATCCTCCAACTGAAAGCCAAATTTTATGTTCCCTTGCAAGATTTTTGTACTCCGCAACCAAAGGTCCATTCAAAGGTTCTGCCAAAGTCTTTGATTCATTTTTATCGTTGGCTATATAGTCGCATGCTTCAGGTAAGAATATCATCTGCATGTAAAGGTATTAAAACGTTAATAGACAAGCTATGTATAACAGGACATAATAATGCTTTTCTTTGTAATTCATAAAAAAAAATTCCATGTTAATGTTAAAAGTAGTATTCCAGTACTACCAAATTAACATGGAAATTACAAGTGTTATCTTATATCATAATTAACCTTTACATAGGCCAAGGCAGAATTTGAATAAATATTCTAGATAATACTTTAGGTATAGAATCTCCTTTATTGAAAAAGTAATTTTTTCTAACTGGGGTTAAAGTTACATCAACATTGCTGTAAATACGTACTAGAATTGCGAATTAACAGTTTTAAAATTACAATCATTGACTTGATACAATGTAGCCCACATTTATATGACCCCAATACTCACTAATTTTAATATCTGAGTATTACTTTACTGCTTACTGTTCATTGCTTCTAGTTAACAGCAATGTTAGTATTTCTGCATAATGGGGAAAAGGTATGCCTCATATACCCAACAGAAAATAAGTTTGGATTTATAGATCTCGCATCTAAAATTTTTTCCAATACGATGTCACTTTCATGGAACATAATATTAATTTAAACATTTACTGTTACATAACTGCAATTGTCTCGATGAAAATACAGAAATTAAAGTTAAATTGATTTTTGAGGATATATTAATAAAAACTATTACCTACTTTTAATGGGTTCAAGGATCATGAAAATGATGAAAATGAAAAAAGAACTAGTTTTCTGATAAAAAATAGATAAAAAGTTCTAATTGATTAAAAATATTAGGTAACGTTTGCTTTCACGGCTTCCTGTTCATTTTAATTCCATTAACATTAAAATAGTTGTTTTGTGACTAAGTATCCAATAGATACATATATTACTTATTCTGTCATATACTACATACAGCATACGATTTCAATTTTGTAGTTTGAAAACAAGACAAACAAAACTCCTAACTTTTACCTTTGCTTCTTGTTGAACAGCATTGTTTATCAATCTTTTAACGGTAGTTAAATTGTCTTCTTTATTATTTGTTGCAGTAAACTGACACACAGCAACTTTACACTTGGTAGACATTTTGAGAGAAATAACTAACTTTGGCTTATTTGTAAGGCACCTTCTTATAAAACAATGCATACTAAAAAATAAAAATATTTCATCAGTATAGTGTGTTACAACACAGTAAGTAGAAAATACAATTTATATTTAAAACATACAAAAAACCAAAATCATTTAAAGATTTTTAAAATTGTAAGGTTAAGGTTATCAGGGGTTATCATCTTCTTCTTCTTGTAAAGGTCAGTCACTCAGCCAGTATCCAGTTCTGTGGTACCCAGTACCGACTTTGACTATTCGAAAAATTTTTCGGTCACAAATAGCCAGAATGAAATTATCAGAGATTGTATCTCAGATAAACAAATTTATCTGAAGATTGTATTGTGTGCTGATATGTATAGTTCAAGTCGGAAAATCCTGAGACATAAGAAACCCAACTAAAACTTTACGACCTCATTAAAATACCGGTACTCTTTTTTAGTGCTGTTCGCAAATTGACTCGCTTACCTTTATAGATTTTTTAATGTGCGTCGGGTCTCGGGTCGTTATTTGATGTCAGGCTTGGCGCCATGGCCCGCGGCGATAAAATTATGTTGTAAAGTTTTTGTTGCGTTTTTTATTTACTGGGATCTGTTTACTTCAACTTAGCGCCATGGCCCTCGGAAACAATAATTATGCCGTAAAGTTTTTGTTACGTTTTTACTGCCTCAGTTTATTCCTACTTGAACTATAGTTCTCCGAAAAGGTACAATCTGTGATAGTTTTCAACTTATACGGTAGGGTCGCTAAAGACAGAAAAAAAATCGTTTATAAGGGGATAATAGACTATTAGTATTTGTATATACACCCCAAATCACTAGGTTAGTAGTTTGTGGTATACACCCGCATGTAGTTACATGAATTCGTCTTACTAAGTGGACTAGCTGGAGCTACGCTACTCTTATAATTTAATTAAAAATGTTTTTAACTCTAGCAGTAATTCGCACCTACTGCACGAAAGAAAGTTCGGTTTTCGACCATTTAAATCCTAGCTAGACACCTCATACCGCCTATGTTCTACAGAATTTATTTGAAGTTTAGACAAACAATGTGGCAGAATCGTGGAGTGTGGTAGGATCCCTAAGTGACAGTGGCATATCTTCTAGGAGAGGGGTGTAATTATGAATAATTTGTACACCATATGGAGGTAGCGTATTTTTGACACTCATTTTTATTAGAAAATAGTATATTTTTTTATCTATGTGAAAGTATCACTTTTGTTCACACAGGTACGTTTTATGTGCCCTGTTGAGTGGTGGAATAGCTAATGCTTAATACCATAACCTCAATACGTTTAATTAATAACAAATTTTAATTTAATTTTTAACTTTCACTAAACTATAATTAAATAAAATAATATCTATCGAAAAGGTGATATTCATTACAAAGCACTTAAAGTGAAATTAAAATGTGTTGTTTATTTTGCCTCCCATCAACGATCTTGAGAAATTTAACGTCACATGCAGATGTCCTATGGCGAAAACTGGATTGGTACCATCTTCCTAACTTTGAATTTGGTGGAAGCCAACATAGTCGGGGGTAAGAGGGTCCCCACACTATACCATTGGCTGATCGGTGGTGTCTATATTTTGACGGCTGATATTCCTAATCTGACTAGCCTTAAGCGTCGAGCACAACAAGAATGTCTGTCCATACCACACATAGTGAGGATTAGGATGACTCGGACAATGCAGTCTTCAACTACCATCCAATGATTTACTTTAAAGCAATCGACTGACACCAAAAAGATTCAACTGAAAATTTAATGTTTGCGACTTTGTGCGTTTTTAGCTTGCATATCTTTATATATATTTGTTAAATATCATAGGCACTCGTTATAGACTTTGAAAATGCTTGAATCGCTTCTAATAAGAATATTATTTTACATTCATACGTTATTATAGTACATCCCATTCCCTATAAAAAATGCAAATCAAAAAATGTCAAAAATAGTCAAAAAATTAAATCTTTCGGTCCAAGAAGACAAACCCCAATAAAAAAGTATCTTTATTTTTCATTTTAAAAATCTACAATTACGTCACGAAAAATCTGAAAAAATTCACGAAACTGATAATTTCAAAATAATTCAAAACTATCAAAAAATATTACAATATTTCATTCGACAATTTTACAACTTAAACTTTTCATATTACTCACCTAAAAAATATCGCCCCCGTATAATAGCACTCCACGTCCAACTCACTTTTCGTACCCCCGGTATAAATTCCAAATTAGTATTCATACATTTTTTATAAATTATTTTCCATTTAATTTTAAACTTCTCTCGATTTCACGCCTCAACTATTTTATCTATTTCATAACAGTCCACATTTCCAAATTACTCTCACAACTTATTCTCGTTCCAACGCATCAGCAAATTTTCTTTTACTTCAACTCCATATTTACCCCCATCCAAACATCGACACATGAGATAACCGCAATCCATATTTACGTGTGTTCGTAAATGCTGTAACTAGTGATAAACTAAATCAAGTCTAGTGCCCGCGCTACTTCCTTGGCCGGAACCAAGTAAAAAGACTTTTTAATTTTTAAGTGAATTTTTTAGGCATTCTAAATAATTTAATCTACCACCTGTTGATGTATTTCACAAGACAGTGAAAGCAATCAACAGGGACTTTATACAGAGTGAAGCAAATTTAGCCTGGTCCAACCTTTTTAATTTAATTAAGTGCACGATAAGCATCAAGGGTCTCAACCAAGCTCATAACTCTTATTCTATTACACCCAACGTGTAGCAGCAACGCTAACACCAAAGGCTTGTGCGTGTTCAACGTTCAGACAAGGCGGTCCCATGCACTATACGTACATGGTAGAGCGATATGGATTCCGAATCACTGAATGTGTAGAGAAATTTGACGAAAAGCATATGTTTACCGCCAAAAATGACCGCTAACTTTGAAAAATGACTATTGAAAAATTTGTTGCCCGTGAAAAATTTTTGATTTTTTAAAAATAATTTCAATACGGAACTCTTTAACTCTTCCTCATAGTCTATACCATGCATGAGAAGCAGTACTATACAACGTCACGTCAGTTCGTAATAAAGAATTTTATTTGGAAATACGGTCGTGTCGAGGTTTTCGGGGTAGTTGCTAAATTTACGCCCCTTGCGACGTAATTTGATATAGTGGGACGTTATTTATTGCAGTTGCAATAATTATTAATTTTTGTTGTAATTCCGAAAAATATTTTTTTTATTGCAAATTCGAAAAACTTTCATAGTACTTCCACAAAATATCTTCCAACGGCATTTTTATGTGTCGTAAAATATTTCGTCGGATTTCATTAGTTTCTTTCGAAGGAGATTTTTTCTAACTTTAAGCAAGATGACTTTATGTTTAGATAGGTTCCTTGGCAGCAACACATCAAAGGGAGAGCGCGAGCAGGTGTTAATTGAATTCCGTACAGGTGTGCAGCCCATGGGAAAAAATATGACGGCTGTTACGACTGGCATAGAAAAAAACAAACGACGAGTATGCGCAGTGCCATAAAAAAACCTGGTGGCTTATAGAGAAAAAAACATGGCGGTTTGTAAAAAAAATATGCGCTGTGACATAGGAAAGATATGCTGATTATAGAAAAAACATGAGCAGTGGAGATGAATTTTTTTTGTCTTCTGCTTATAACTTGAGAATGGTAACATCTGTAACTTGTTTTGATTTGATACTGCATAGGGCATAGCGCAGAGGGGCTGTGACGTCATGTTTTCTTTTTTTGCTTATAACTTATTGGGAACGGTAACATCTGTAACTTGTTTTGATTCGATATTTCATACCACCTATCATATCTGCTATTATAGGTAGGAGTCCTTCTGGTCGTAAATTTTTTCGGCACAGGAGCTGTGACGTCATATTTCCTATTTGTTATTTCTTTTCTTGTTTTGTTAAAGCTTAATTTTACGACAGATCTCCTGCTTGGTCTATTTTCAGGGCGTTCATTTAAGATGCGCAATATATTGGCCTTATATATATTCAATATTATCATGCTTCCTGTGATTAAGCCCGTCTATGGATCCGTCTATGCGAAGCAAATATATATTTCGGTGGTATTATGAGTAAATCTGTATCACCCCAGATATATGTTCAAGGTCATATAAAAGTAGAAGTATATAATTAACACACGAATGTAAATTCATATACAGATAAGATAATGGTATTGTTGTGTTGATAAAAGCTTTAGTCATAATATATTTTTTCATAACTTCCTTTAGTTAATAGTTTAATAATTCATATGTTCAGCAGTCTGATTATATACATATTATTAGGTTGTACACGTTCAACAATTTTTGAATGTATTTACCTACTATATATTTAATGAAAAAAATTATTTTAGTTTTCAATACTATTGTTAATAATTCGGAATCATTATATGATTTTATTATTGCTGCTAAAAGATTTCTGAAATAGTGAAATATTTCTTCACTTTAAAATACCAAATCGTGACTATACTGATGTGTTTTTTCTTTCTTTTCCTCCAAGCAACGACCTTGAAAAATGTGTTGATCCTGTATAGCACATAAAACAGCTGAAAACATATTTATGATAAATGCGTTAATTAAAATAATAATAATAACATACACCACCGAAATTAGACAATCTCTAATTCCAGAAGCCAGATGTTTATGCGGAAGGAGATTACACATTGAAAAAAACGCGGACATACAACTATTTCCTCCGACAGTGCCAGTGGCGGAGCCGGGATTCGAACCCGGTGGCGCGATACCCGTGTGATTAAAACAAACAAAACAACAGGTACCCATTGTTTCGTTTGACATTTATCCTATAGTTAAGTATTTACCCTGTATTGATAAACCGGCCCTAAATGTAAATGATCAAATGAGGGCCAAGCCAAGTACTTTATTAATGATAGGCCGAGCATGAGAGAGAAAGAGAGAGAAAGAGAGAGAAAGAGAGAGAAAGAGAGAGAGAGAGAGAACTATGGCTGATAAAATATATATATATAATTGAAAAATATTTCAAAAATGTGTAACAATATTTTTTCCGGTCCGGGTTGTCTGGCCTATAGCCGCGTTAGTTAAAGCGCGAGTGAGAAGTCGCATCAACCAAAACAGAGACCAACTCTACGAGGCGGTCATACGAAACATAAGAGAAAAGAACGAACTAAAACGGCTTTGGCAGCGAAATTGCCATGTCAACGCTAAGGTCGAGATGATCAGACTGCAAAGGCAGATCAGATCCTCCATCAACACTGCCAAGAACCAGAAATGGGGGGACAAGCTGTTAGCGCTGAATCCTCAAGACAACACACTGTGGAAGCTGACGAGGCCCTTAAAAAATATGCGGGAGGTCATACCTGACAAATGCGAACGGACAGACGTATTTGACAGACGCGCAGAAAGCGAACGATCTAGCTGACCATTTTCAGACAATACATAACACAAATACACAGAACAAACCGGAACAAGGCCGCATCGAAAATGACGTACGAGAACTAATTGGTCATGACATACAATTGACTAGACGAGAATTTCTGAAGGTCATGATCAAGCTCTCGGAAATAGCACAAATTGTAAAGGACCTACCAAACAATAAAGCCTCGGGCAAAGACTGCGTCGAATACAAGCTGCTCAAATATCTCCCGAGGAAAAGCATTGTGAAATTGACGTACATCATTAATACGATCCTGCGACTACACCACTGGCCCAGTCAGTGGAAAGGCGCCGTGGTCATCCCCATCTTGAAGCCGAACAAGAACGCGAAGTTCGCTGGCAGCTACAGGCCTATCTCGTTACTGTCCGCGATCTCCAAATTGGTGGAGAAGGTCGTCCTGATCAGACTGAACACTGTTCAGGAGGAGCTTCACATCGACGACGAGTCCCAATTCGGCTTCAGGAAGGGCAGGAGCACAGTGCAACAGATCGTTAGGATAGTTAATGACGTCAAGGTGCAATACAACCTCGGGAAGAGCACCGCCATGGTGCTCCTCGATATTGAGAAGGCCTTCGACACCGTTTGGATTCCGGGATTACTCTACAAACTTCATAACTATAACTTTCTGACGCACATCACGAAACTCATTCACTCGTTCCTGACGGGAAGATCCTTGCAGATTCGAGTGACTTTCAACTCGGCGGGAGTTTCGCGCGGGCGTTTCGCAAGGACCGTGCCTATCACCGAAGTTGTACAACTTGTACGTCTCCGACTTCCCAGAGTTCCCGAATACTAAGCTGTCCAAGTACGCCGATGACACAGCTATGTACGCGCATTCGCACAATACGCAAGCGGCGAACATGCTGCTGAAGGCGCACATGATTCGTGCCACGGCTTATTACGACCAGTGGAAGAGATTCGGATAAATGCTGAGAAGTCCGAGGCGATAGTCTTCACGCGTCGTTTCATGGAGAACAAGATCATCACCCAGATTTCGATCAGGGGTAACATAATTCCAACAAAAAGGTGCGTGAAGTCAGTCAGTCAGACTAGACCAGAGACTGACGTTCAACACACACGTCAACGAGACGGTACGGATGGTCTACTCTCTGTCTAGGAGTCTGTATCCGCTCACGGTCAGGGGTAGCAGACTCAACAGACAAAATAAAAAATTGTTGTACACGATGGTAGTTAGGCCGTCCATCACATACGCAGCGCCGGTGTGGTGCAGCATACCGGCCAAGACAATGAAAAAACTCAAATTCAGGAAGGTACACCTCCCTCAGAGACCTCTACGAACTCTGTAACGACATAACCCCGATAGCGGACTACGTCCAGCACATCTTTCAGTACTTCTACTAGTTCAAACTGGACGATAGATCGCTAACAAGACACATAACGCAAATTAGACAATATAATACCCAAATTTCGAATCAAACACCCCCTACCGTACCAGAAGTTACCAATTTTCCGGCAGCCATTATATGTTTCGCCAACTATACCTTTCTCTAATCCTATCCACCTTTCGCTAGTTTTTCATACCTTTCGATCACCTTTAATCCTTTCCTGTCCCCCTTTTCTTTTCTGTTTGTGTATTTTTGTCGCGTTTGTTTTTCCTTCGTTTCTTTTTTGTACATTTTTGTCTCTAAATTCATTTTTACCATCATTAATGTCGTAACCGAACGAAAACAATTTTTGTATCAAAATTTTGTAAATTCACAGTTTAGGCCAGCCCTGCGCAGCCCCTCGTTGGGACATTTCGCGGAAGGCACTTTGTTTAAGTTGTGGTGTCAGCGTCCGATGCGAAATTTTATAAAGTGAACTTGCGCTAGTTATTCTATAAATTGTGTTCATCGCTTAGTTGTTTTTTCTTATACATTTATTTAACGTCGGCCTATTTCCGCTACTGAGGCCTATCACCGACGCCTGTAGACGAACTACCCCCAACCAGGAATTTTGCCGAACCTCTTCCCTTAAGAAGAGTAGGAATCTTTTACTTGCCTAACATTTAATAGACAAGGGACCGACGGCTTTACATCCCCTCCGAAGGATGGTATATCTCCTATACAACCCTCGCCTAAGGTTGTATAACTTCCGCGCATACACTGATATACAAGCCGCTGGAAGATGTGTCAGGCGAGAACGCGGTTTCCGTTGGAATGGTCACCCATCCAAGTACTAACTGCGCCTATCGTTGCTTTACATCGCATACCGAAGTATGTACATAGTAAAGACGCACCTACGCTCGCCCCATCGTTTAGTTGTGTTAAGCTTATTTTTTGCATGTTAAATCGTATTAAGTTTTAAAAAGGAGTCTAGGTTTTTTATATTATTTTAATTGTCGTTGCCGCTGAACCGGACCTGTTCCGCCCGATCATGCAATCCGCCCAGGAAGTAACCCTGGATCCGCCACCGCGTCAAAGCGGTGGTTGCACAATCGGTCCCTCAGATAAACAAGAGATCGGGCAAGTTTTGTACCCTGTTAAATATTAATAAAGCTCTTTTGAATTGAATTGAAAAGGCGGCAATCGCGATTAATCACATGGGTATCGCGCCACAAGCCATCGGGTTCAAATCTCGGCTCCGGCACTGGCACTGTCAGAGAAATGGTTGTATGTCCGCGTTTTTTCAATGTATGACCCCCTTCCGCACAAGCCTCTAGCTTCTGGAATTGTCTAATTTTTGTGGTGTTTATTTATTATTTTTGCCGGTACCCTGACAATATTTTTAAAAGGTTCCCTCAACATTTCTAAAGTATTTGGATATTTTGGATAAAATCTTTTAAAAGTATATTCTTGCTTTATGGGATAGATATATCTAATAGTAATAAATTAACTAATAATAAAACATATAATACACCTGACATCCAATAATATATTTATTTTACATTGTAATTATTTTGTATTTTTTATGAACCCTAAAATAATTTTTGTGATACGTCAGAGCGCTTCGTTGCAAAAAGTTGATTACTCTTTATTGTTATTTATTTGGCTACCTACTCTTTTAGTCCCATTTTATCTGACAAAATAAGCACAGGGGTTCTATATAAAGGTATCAATTCCAATTGTAGAATACAAAGACGTTTTCAATAAAATATGAGTATAATTTAACCTCTTTTATTTAATTTGTACTAATTTAACAAACCACATGAAGTAGATTATAAAAGCAAATGTTCAAATGTATCCTCAATTTACTTCATTGCTTTAAACGGGGCTATAATTATTTAATAAAACGCAGAAAACACCAGTAATAGACGTATTAAGTGGTGCAAAAAACCGTTTTAGATATTCCAACTGCATCTTCACAATTTCGCATTATTTAGGCTTGTTGCGGTCCACCATTACAGTTATTTTTCAATTTTGGAAAAATTGAGAATTATCAATAATAATAATAGGGAGGGGCTCAGAGGACTGGGACTACTTCAGAAAAATATTGGCGTTTCATTCATTATTGACCAGAGGTTATTCTAAGAATTTTTTTCGACTGCTCTGGAGAACGCAAGTTAAAAGACTTCAGGCTTCATAAAAATAGAGAGAAACCTTTCAAAGAGCACCATAAATAGTAGATTCTCTGGTAGAATTCCTCACCCAAAGATTTGAAATAAATGCACACGAATTTAGAATCGTCAAACGCAGTAGATATTGAAGCGATTCATCGTATTTTAGGGAAAGATCTTTGTTTAACACAACTCAAGTTGGATATGACGAAATACTAGAACATTCACAAATAGAAATGTTGCAGAAACTGACGCTTTCTGAGTTAGTGAAGTTCTTAACAAGTTCTTCGGAATTCCTTACTGCAACTAAAATTTTCGCGCGGATTTTGGCTGCCAAGCCGCATAGTGCGGATGTGGAAAGACTTATAAATATCAGCATTACACTAAAAAGCGTATCTCGAAATAGCGCTTGTCAGCAGATTCTGAAAATGAGTTTTTGTACATTTATCACAACATGCCTACTCTGTCAGAGTGGGATCCTCGACAAGCCACAATGGTTTGGTTAAATAAGCGTCAGCACAGAGTCAAGGAAATCGTAAAGCCCAAACAACAAAAACGGTACAAAGGTGTTATTGCTGAGACCGATGCTAATGATGAGGATAGTGAAAAGTTTGGAGATAATGCCGAGGGAAAAGCTAGCACAAAGAAATTTTAGTGTAGGTATTACCTACACGTAGGTATATGTGCTATTGTATCTTCATATGTACCATATAGTAATCAGTAACCTAGGTCTCCTAGAACCTAGATTCTGCAGTTTATCCACTTCTCGATTTTTGAGGGTTTTTTTGTGTGAATGCGTTAATAAGAGAGTTATATGAAGCGTTTGTGACTAATGAAATGTTGCGCAAATGTATAATAATCGAGGAAATTGACGGGAAAGTTAAGCGAATAGGGGTGCTGGGTGGATAAAAATGAGCGAAAATACGACGTTTTTAGGTCACTTTGAAACGATTGGCACTGAAAAAGTCATTTTAGGGCAAGGGTACATAAGATAAGAGTCATTACAGCATTTATATCTACTAAATACGTCTAACCTAACCTAACCTAACCTAACTTTTTCGGTTTACAATGACCAATAAGTAAAGGACCCAAAAAGGAGTAAAACACGAAAATTTCAGGTCAGTTTCACATGAAAAGCATTTAAACAGTCATTTCATCAAATGCCATGACTCTTATTGTTTACTCTTGCCCTAAAATGACTTTTTCAATACCAATCGTTTCAAAATGATCTAGAGACGTCGTATTTTCACTCATTTTTACACACCTAGCACACCTATTCGCTCCATTTTCTTCGATTTTTTCGATTATTAAACATTTGAGCAATGTTTCGTTAATCACAAACGCTTCACATAACTCTGTTATTAATGTATCCACAAAAAAACTCAAATATCGAGAAGTGGATAAACTGATGCAGAATTAATTACCGCAACCTATATATTATTTTTAATTCGGGGCGAGCGTAGGTGCGTCTTTACTATGTACATACTTCGATATGCGATGTAAAGCAGCGTTAGGCGCGGTTAGTAGTCGGATGGGCGACCGTTTCAAAGAAGACCGTGTCCTCGCCTCACATATCTTCCAGCGGCTTGTACATCAGTGTATGCGCGGAAGCTATACAACCTTAGGCGAGGGTTGCATAGGAGATATACCATCCTTCGGAGGGGATGTAAAGCCGTCGATCCCTTGTCTATTAAATGTTAGGCAAGTAAAACATCCCTACTCTTCTTAAAAGAAGAGGTTCGGCAAAATTCCTGGTTGGGGTTAGCTCGTCTACAGGCGTCGGTGTTAGGTCTCAGTATCGGAAATAGGCCGACGTTAAATAAATGTATTAAAAAAAAAATTAATTTGTTTCGCTTCTTTGGTTCTGTCTTCTGTCTGGTAACCTATATTTTAAGTTTGTTCTGTTTTATGTTTTTGTTCGTATTGTTTGTAATATATCAAAAAATAACTACAGAAATTTTATTTACCCACTGTACAATTTACTTTTCCTACTGCACATTTTGTGGGCAACTGCACATTAGAATAACTTCTGGTATTGACAGTATTTCATAATTCAAATTCTAAGTAACCCTAGCGATATTTTCTTATTCCTATACTATATACTTATTTCAGTCCTGTATTATGTGTAGTTATTTCAGAATTTCTCTCTATTAAACGCTAAAAACCTCCCGCTATTCTGGAAACACTTTTAAATCAAATAAATGGAGCATATACATATTACATTTCCGAACGTAAAATGTATTGTTACGTGTTTATATCTTTAATAAACACCCCAAGCGTAGATTCAATAATTGGAACACGAATAACACTATCCACCGATTTTTTTAACAATTACTTAAATCATAATAATTAGTCCTTGTAATTAAAAAACCAGTTAAAACATTTAACTACTAACTCACTACTTGCCATTGTATTTTTGCTAGTCTGTTCACTCTTTTCTTTTTCTCGATCTAGTCACTATACCACCTATCTGAACTAAAGTGTATTGGTTTCCCTTGTTTTATACATCGTGGTCCTTATTACAGAGTTCTCTTTCTTATTCTGGTTAACGATTCTGAATAAAATCAGAATTTCTTGAAATCTCTAGTTAACTCAGTGGTGCCATCTCTGAGACAATTGGCCTACTATCATTTTATTGGTAGCTAATTAGGCAGGCTTGATTCCAGTAATCGAACTACTGACTTGGAGCTAGAAACACGAAACTTTGAGAGTGCAGGCATCGTGTATTTGAAGTCAATTGGTCATTGACGATTTTCTTGTGGTTGCGAATACTTTGTGCCAACAGATACCAGACTGGATATGATACATGTTAGGCCATTGACATGCGAGGTTGCGGTGTGCGACGATCTAGCCTCTGGCGATTATTACGTGAGGGGTTTTTACCATCAAAAGCTTTGATTAAACAGATGTCAGACGGGTATGTACCGGTAGGAAATGATGACTCCGAGGCATAGATTCTACAAAAGTAAACTTGATTCGCTGTTACTACAGTTATCTTTGGATTTCAGAGCGTCATCATATTTGAAGCAAGTTCCGAACGATGGCTATTGCCCCAGTGTCGAGTTATACTTATTTAAACGATCGTGTGACATCTGTGGTCTATATTTTTCATCACACATTCATACAAAGCCACTGATCAATACAAGCAATCACATAATATGCAACAAGAGGTTTGGTTTTACCCATCACAAGGATTCGTCCTCAAAGAATTGCTACTAGACGTGCCAGGGAAGTTCTTTGTTTGATATTAAACGATACGATGATATATGGTTGGATAAAGAAAATGTTGACACATCGAATGTTCCTAAGATTATCCAAATCGAGAACGAAGTGACTGCTATGCCAGTCATAAATAATATAAAGGAATAGGTTCAAAGTCCATGGACACAAGATGATTAAATTTTGTATTATTCATTTGATTTATGTTTTGTAAAATTTCTAAAATTTATTGTTGATTTTATGAAAAAAGATTTTTAATAGAAATATATAAATAATTTTGGTGCTGTTTTAATTTAATAATTTCTCAATTTAAAATTCCAAAATGTGACGTCACACCAGAGGAGAAGGGGTCGCACAAATGTGACCACCTGTGACAAGGACGGGGGCTCAAAAAATCATGAAATTCGTGTGACGTAATTTATGGATTGCCCCATATATCGTATGTGAGTGTGCTCTGGTTTAGTAGTGGAACATTTAACTACGTAATTAAAGTTCACCAATTTATAATGCAGAACAAAACCAAATCTGCTTTGTCTTTTTTTCTTCGGAATATAAAGTTTCTATTTGTGTCAGAGCTCATAGATTTTTTTTACAATAACGACTCAATCAGTTATTGCATTTTTTTACCTATTGATAACAATGGCAGAATAATATAAGTAAATACCAATAATAAGCTAAAGAATAATGTTTTTTTTATCATATTGTTGCACGCCTACGCCAGTGCCTCATGGAACGTGCGAGAAAGAGCCGGAGGCGCCGCGATGATTCTTAGAATAATCGAGTATATTCGACGCGGGTATATACCGGGTATCAACGGATCATGGTAGACCTCCTTTCTTTCCTTATTTTTAAGAATATCGGAATGAAACTTGGTAGATGTATTATCTGACTAAGAAGACACTTTGTGGCGTAACTGTCATTTTTTTCCCACATCCGGTTTCACCAGAAAGAACCACAACTTTTGATTTTTAAATGGAACACCCTGTATGTTATTATATTTTTGGAATCCTTGAAAAGTTCTAAGTACGGTGATGCCCCATATGTGACATTTCGACTCCACGAAAAATATTTTACTTAAAATCAAAAAACATAAAAAATAAAAAAAAAAAATGCTTTTGGGCACATTTACCGATTCCTTAGAACATCCGCTATTTTATGGTAGTACTCTACCATTATGGTTCCATTTGAAACAATTAAGTTTTGGAAAAAAAACTGTTCAGGCCAAATTTGATGTCCCACAAAATATACATTCTAAAATTTTCATGCTCGATTTCATTTTTCTGACATCACACCGGTCCATTACAAGCAATTTTTTCTGGTCATAGCACTCTAGATGTACCAACAAGTTTCGAGTCAAATTTCGTTTCTGGAGTCGATGTGTCATTTATGGGGCATCACCGTACTCAGAATTTTTCAAGGATTCCAAAAATATAATAATATAGAGTGTTCCAATTAAAAAATCAAAAGTTGGGGTCATTTTCAGTGACACCGGAAGTGGGAAAAAATGACAGTTATGCCACAAAGTGTTTTCTTGGTCATATAATACACTTACCAAGTTTCATTCTGATATTCTTAAAAATAAGGAATAAAAGGGGAGGTCTACCATGATCCGTTGACACTCGGTATACAATGGATTCAACCGCACTGAAGACAGTTTTATATTAGACAAGCAAGTGATAAGATGGAATAAGAACAGTAATGAGTTGTGAATTATAGTAGTGAGACTATAGTAAATGGAACTTGCAATAATTGCACTCATTATTAGTGTATACTAATGTGTATAAGGACTTAATTATTGTAATTAAGTGATTAATAAATTAGTGATTAATGAAAGTTCTTGTTGCAATTTATTGAACCTACATACTACTTTACTGGAGATTGTAAACACGTAACAATATTTAAACACATCCAAAAATGGAATGTCAAAAATAATTCAAACCGTATATTTTTATTTTTCAGAATTAAGTAGGTATTGTAATTTAAGGAAGAAAACATAATTTGATTTAATGTAACGTCAGTGGTTTTTCTTGAATAGTTTTCATAATGTTTCTAATAAATGGCGATCAAAAATAGTGAAATTACCAACTTTCTTAGCAGCACATAATTTTTACCCATAAATAATAGTTCGCGTATAAATAAAAATGTTTGGGGTATTTCTTTATGAATATACTTTAGTTTTGTGTTAATATATACATTAAAAGTTTTTCAAATAGGCCCCTTCAAAAAATTTTATATACGCCACTGCATAATAAATATCCAATATTTTACTGATAAAATTATGTATTCCTAATATCATAATTATGTACCTAGTTCTTTTCCAATCATTCCAATATTTCAAAAATATAAAAAATAATCTGTTAATTGAAAATGATGGATGTAACAAATAACAAAATTTTAATCTCTAAACAATAATTATTGTTATTATTACTAACTAAGGACAAGACAAGTCTCCCCATGATCAATTCGAATTATTGTCATATGTGAACTAGTATGTAACGAACTAGTATGTAACCCTGGCTTATTTGTGATGTTCAAGTATTTAAATTTTTTAATGTGAAATATGATGAAATACGTGCCTCTGAAGAAATAAAGTCAGGAGTACTCTCGTTCGCAGCAGATGCAGCTATCAACCTACCGTTTGGGATACTATATGATGTTCTGAACATATGTAGAATTCATCATATACGAGTAAAAACCTTTGACTATTTCATATAAATACGAATTTATATGAAATATGGGACGACATGTCTATATGTTTTAATTTTGATCCTTATGTGTAATACGCATAAACTGCACGACACATGACAAATTTTTATTGAACGCGCCTTGACTATTACCTACTTTCAGGGGTTTTATACACGTCCCTGAAGTTAGCTTCAGATTTAGATTTACTTTTTCCTCAGATTCATTTTATTACAGTCGACCAATCAAATAATTGTGAAAAATATAAAACAACGGTATTTATATTCCCAAACTATATAGTTACGAAAAATAATATATAAAATGAAACAAAAACACCTGGAATCACAAATCAAAACAATGAATTAATAAACAAATATAAAACATTGGCTCCTATTCAAGTAGTTCCATCAATAATCAGTTGTTTGTTCAGTATGTCGCCAATTGAACAGTAGGACATCGTTAGAAGAATAATATAGCGAGGGAATTCAATGCTTATAAAACTTATATTTTTTAATTACATAAATTACATAACTCGCTAATTGTTAGAATAACGCGCTGGTCTTAGAGTGAGTTATGGGGGTCTCATTGCTCATGCGTCCATAAGTATTTATATCGATATATCTGTGTCCTTGAACTACTATGATTATGTAACATATTCCATAGTTAGTCTATTTACGGCTTGCGAAAGTAAAATAAATGTGTACTAGGTTTACCGAATACGCCAAAATTCGGGAAGTGATATTATAATTATAAAAATACAAACTCATAAAAACAAACCCGAAAATTAAGTTGATATAAAAAAATTCCTTTTCGTTGTCCACCACTCTGATTAACAGCTGCTAATTGTAATAGATATACTTAATTTAATGTATCAATGGCAATTCCCAAATAACCGTCCGGGCGGAAATATCGACCGCTATACAATTTAGAAATGAAATTGACTTAAAAAAATTTCCTTTCGTTCTCCACTATTCTGACTAGCAGCGACTAATTGTAATAGATATACTTAATTTACTGTATCCATGGCATATCCCAAATAACCGTCCGGGCGGAAATATCGACCGCTATACAATTTAGAAATGAAGTTGGTTTAAGAAACTTTATTTTCGTTGTCCACCATTCTGACTAACAGCTGCTAATTGCAATAGATATACTTAATTTACTGTATCCATGGCATATCCCAAATAGCCGTCAGGGCAGAAATATCGACCACTATACAATTTAGAAATGAAATCGATTAAAAAAGTTTCTTCTCGTTGTCCACCATTCTAACTAACGGCTGCTAATTACAATAGATATACTTAATTTACTGTATTCATAGGATATCCCAAATAACCGACAGGGCGGAAATATCGATTTGAAATTTTTATTATTGATGTATCGCCAGATCCTCTGCCATTTAAAAAAAATATTTGAAACTACCAATAAATTTAGAAATGAAATCAATTAAAAAATTTCCCTTGCCTTGTCCACTATTCTGGCTAGTAGCTATTAATTGTAATAGATATACTTAATTTAATATATCAATGGCAATTCCCAAATAACCGTCAGGGCGGAAATATCGATCACTATACAATTTAGAAATGAAATTGACTTAAAAAATTCCCCTTTCGTTGTCTACTATTCTGACTAGCAGCTGCCAATTGTAATAGATATACTTAATTTAATGTATCAATGGCAATTCCCAAATAACCGTCCGGGCGGAAATATCGACCGCTATACAATTTAGAAATGAAATTGACTTAAAAAAATTTCCTTTCGTTCTCCACTATTCTGACTAGCAGCGGCTAATTGTAATAGATATACTTAATTTACTGTTTCCATGGCATATCCCAAATAACCGTCCGGGCGGAAATATCGACCGCTATACAATTTAGAAATGAAGTTGATTTAAGAAACTTTATTTTCGATGTCCACCATTCTGACTAACAGCTGCTAATTGTAATAGATATACTTAATTTACTGAATCCATGGCATATCCCAAATAACCGTCAGGGCGGAAATATCGACCACTATACAACTTAGAAATGAAATCGATTAAAAGAAGTTTCCTCTCGTTGTCCACCATTCTAACTAACGGCTGCTAATTACAATAGATATACTTAATTTACTGTATTCATAGGATATCCCAAATAACCGACAGGGCGGAAATATCGATTTGAAATTTTTATTATTGATGTATCACCAGATCCTCTGCCATTTAAGAAAAATATTTGAAACTACCAATAAATTTAGAAATGAAATCAATTAAAAAATTTCCCTTGCGTTGTCCACTATTCTGGCTAGTAGCTACTAATTGTAATAGATATACTTAATTTAATATATCAATGGCAATTCCCAAATAACCGTCCGGGCGGAAATATCGACCGCTATACAATTTAGAAATGAAATTGACTTAAAAAAATTTCCTTTCGTTCTCCACTATTCTGACTAGCAGCGGCTAATTGTAATAGATATACTTAATTTACTGTTTCCATGGCATATCCCAAATAACCGTCCGGGCGGAAATATCGACCGCTATACAATTTAGAAATGAAGTTGATTTAAGAAACTTTATTTTCGTTGTCCACCATTCTGACTAACAGCTGCCAATTTCAATAGATATACTTAATTTACTGTATTAATGGGATATCCCAAATAACCGACAGGGCGGAAATATCGATTTGAAATTTTTATTATTGACGTATCACCGGATCCTCCGCCATTTAAAAAAAATATATTTAAATCTACCAACAAATTTAGAAATGAAATCGATTAAAAAATTTCCCTTGCGTTGTCCACTATTTGGCTAGTAGCTGCAAATTGTAATAGATCTACTTAATTTAATGTATCAATGGCAATTCTCAAATAACCGTCAGGGCGGAAATATCGAATTCATATTATACGAATATTTTTTTACTGAATTGAATTGGTGTCTTTAGACAACTCAGATAGCACTACATCAAGTGTATACGGGGATGGATAGGTGAAGTCAAAATTGTCGGCTTCATAAAAAATACGATATTTTTCGAACATATTGATATGGCCGTCTTCAGGTAGACCGTAATATTTATAAAATATTTTATTGTTGATGTAACCTAATAAAACAAAAGATATAAATTTGTCGTCGAAAATTTGTAAACATTTCCGAATAATTTTGCATATTTTTACAGACGAGTCTAAACCTATAAACGCAGTGGAATAATCCCATTTCAAATGTTTACAATGATCAGGTATTTCTCTATATCTATTACTCTATATCTTTTTTTAATCGATTTCATTTCTAAATTGTATAGTGGTCGATATTTCCGCCCTGACGGTTATTTGGGATATGCCATGGTTACTGTAAAGTAAGTATATCTATTACAATTAGCCGCTGCTAGTCAGAATAGTGGACAAGGAAAGGGGAATATTTTAAGTCAATTTCATTTCTAAAGTATATAGTGGTTGATATTTCCTCCCTGACGGTTATTTGGGAATTACCATTGATACGTTAAATGAAAGATATATATTACAATAAGCAGCTGCTAGCCAGAATAGTGGACAACGTAAAGGAAACTTTTTAATCGATTTCATTTCTAAATTGTATAGTGGTCGATATTTCCGCCCTGATGATTATTTAAGACATGCCATGGTTACTGTAAAGTAAGTATATTTATTGCAATTGGTAGCTGCAAGTAACAATAATGGACAACGAAAGGGGAATTTTTTATATCAATTTCATTTCTAAATTGTATAGTGGTCGATATTTCCGCCCTGACGGTTATTTGGGAATTGCCATTGATATATTAAATTAAGTATATCTATTACAATTGGCAGCTGCTAGCCAGAATAGTGGACAACGCAAGGGAAATTTTTTAATCGATTTCATTTTTAAATTTGTTGGCAGTTTTCAAATATTTTTTTAAATGGCGGAGGATCCGGTGATACGTCAATAATAAAAATTTCAAATCGATATTTCCGCTCTGACGGTTATTTGGGATATCCCATTAATACAGTAAATTAAGTATATCTGTTGCAATTAGCAGCTGTTAGTCAGAATGGTGGACAACGAAAATAAAGTTTCTTAAATCAACTTCATTTCTAAATTGTGTAGTGGGCGATATTTCCACCCTGACGGTTATTTGGGATATGCCATGGTTACTGTAAAGTAAGTATATCTATTACAATTGGCAGCTGCTAGTCAGAATAGTGGACAACGAAAGGGGAATTTTTTAAGTCAATTTCATTTCTAAATTGTATAGTGGTCGATATTTCCGCCCTGACGGTTATTTGGGAATTACCATTGATATATTAAATTAAGTATATCTATTACAATTAGTAGCTACTGGCCAGAATGGTGGACAACGCAAGGGAAATTTTTTAATTGATTTCATTTCTAAATTTATTGGTAGTTTCAAATATATTTTTTAAATGGCGGAGGATCTGGTGATACATCAATAATAAAAATTTCAAATCGATATTTCCGCCCTGTCGGTTATTTGGGATATCCTATGAATACAGTAAATTAAGTATATCTATTGTAATTAGCAGCCGTTAGTTAGAATGGTGGACAACGAGAAGAATTTTTTTTTAATCGATTTCATTTCTAAATTGTATAGTGGTCGATATTTCCGCCCTGACGGTTATTTGGGATATGCCATGGATACAGTAAATTAAGTATATCTATTACAATTAGCCGCTTGTAGTCAGAATAGTGGACAACGAAAGGAAATTTTTTTAAGTCAATTTCATTTCTAAATTGTATAGCGGTCTATATTTCCGCCCGGACGGTTATTTAGGGATTGCCATTGATACATTAAATTAAGTATATCTATTACAATTAGCAGCTGTTAATCAGAATGGTGGACAACGAAAAGGAATTTTTTTAAATCAACTTAATTTTCGGGTTTGTTTTTATGAGTTTGTATTTTTATAATTATAATATCACTCCCCGAATTTTGGCGTATTCGGTAAACCTAGTACACATTTATTTTACTTTCGCAAGCCGTAAATAGACTAACTATGGAATATATTACATAATTATAGTAGTTCAAGGACACAGATATATCGATATAAATACTTATGCATGCATGAGCAATGAGACCCCCATAACTCACTCTAAGACCAGCGCGTTATTCTAACAATTAGCGAGTTATAATTTATGTAATTAAAAAATATATGTTTTATAAGCATTGAATTCCCTCGCTATATTATTCTTCTAACGATGTCCTACTGTTCAATTGGCGACATACTGAACAAACAACCGATTATTGATGGAACTACTTGAATAGGAGCCAATGTTTTATATTTGTTTATTAATTCATTGTTTTGATTTGTGACTCCAGGTGTTTTTGTTTCATTTTATATATTATTTTTCGTAATTATATAGTTTGGGAATATAAATACCGTTGTTTTATATTTTTCACATTTATTTAATTGGTCGACTGTAATAAAATGAATCTGAGGAAAAAGTAAATCTAAATCTGAAGCTAACTTCAGGGACGTGTTTTACGTGTCACACTAAAATAATAGCACAGAATTGGCGCACCTCCTGTTTCTATTTATTCAACAGTTCGTTTTCCACCACGAGTTCCTTTTTATTTTGAGACGTTCCTGTTTTCTACTAATCTTTGCCCATTCGGAGTATGCGCATATCGACGAAAACATCGAATGACGCAGCTCCTAGCAAAATTTGTGATTACTGTACTGCTTTTGGTTTAGTTTAGTTATCAGCTGACAGTGGAAGTGTTAGGTCGATTCTAAAGTGTTAAAATGTACTTTATATTTGTTGTGCTGCTTTTTTCACAATATTTCGTGGCAAACACCAGTGCGGACATTGAAAAACACATAAAAACTATACATGGGAACGAAGATCCGCCTTTTGGACTAAAAAATACATTAATAATAGAAGCTGAAAATGCAGAAACTCCAAACGAACTGTCAGATGCGGGTCAGCAACGATACAAACGAGCTACCGGGCCAACAGCCGACATGATAACAAACTCAACAAAGGTAAATGATCTTTTCATATTATTCTTATGATAATGAATGGTATAAATTATCGTAACGTAACTAGATTTATAAAAAATGCTTCTCCTTGTACACTGATGGAACAAGGAAGTAATGGGGACAATAACATTAGAATTGGCACTATTTTGGTAAATAGTGTCTACGTTTTCAAATATGTTTTAAACATAAATATAGTCGTAAATAAGTCAGTTACAGAGGGCTGGCTGTTTATGATAGTGGTACTTACCTCTACCTATAGTGGCTTTTAAGTGTCAAAAGTTAATATAGTGCAAGCATCTACTGTTATAATAATTTAATTACCTACAATTAAGTACTTGAAAGAGGCAATCAAACTATAATCTTCAATCTTGTCAGCATATTTACCTGCTTTTGATATTTACACATCGAGCAACCGCGATACTACTTATAAACGATAAGGAACTAAATTTACAATATTTCTTTTGTAGAGGTTCTTTAAAGGAAAAGAGATCAATATAAGCACTCAATTGAGACCTATTGCCATTTTCCTTCATCTTTCGTTCTAAAAAGGAATTTTAACAAACTGGAATATGTTGTACAGTCAATGCAGTGAGAATTTTGTTCGAGCTTTAGCCTCACCCGGTAAATAACGTCAGTCGACGATAACAAAGGCTGACAAATGAAATTTGTAAATTTCTCATTCTCATGCAACCTTCTGATATAAATAACATTGACAAAATTCGACAAACTTTATAGCTTGGCGAATGACGTGTCAATTCTAATGTGTTCTAGTGTATTATGTTTCAATATTATTCTAGTTGGCGTTGTATGGCATGCATCGCATATGTCGCGGTTGTCTGTTAAGCATACGGTCTTACCAAAGTTATTTCCCATCTGTTCCTGTAGACAGCCTAACGTTTTCGAAGGCGGTGGTGAGCATTCTCTTCGCACTTGGTGCCATGCTAACGAATTTTATATATAAAAGTGGGTAATATTAAAGGAGAACGGAAACCTCGAATTTTTGCGTAATTTTTTCAGGATACCCTATTTTGGGGTCGTAGAATACGAATGCGAAATTAGTTTTGCGTACACACGAACCGTTTCTCCAAAAAAAAATTTTTGAAAATTTTTCTTATGACACGCACTTTTTCATGCACTAATTTATACACCAACAGCACTTGTATATCGTCTTTTTCCTTATTAAGGTCAAACTATGGTCTTTATAGAACAATAAACCCTTCACTTATGGCAGAAAACTCACTTTCTTTTGCATAAAAATAAAAAGATAGTTTGTAAAACATCACAAAACAGCTACTCAAAAACTATACAACTGTCAACCCGATGCGCATGCATTTACAAAGATGTGTCTAAAGTACCGACACCGACCAATATCATGAGGCGATTTTTCACGTTTTCTATGTTAAATTAATATCCCTTGTGAAAGCGGTATGGATCATTCTACAGAACACCCCCCTCTTCTGCCGAAAAAAGAGAAATACTAAACGACTCGGATTTCGAAACGTCGACCGGCCGCGAACGTGTCTTGATTTATGTTTATAAATAATGCTTTAACGCCATCTGCCCCACATTTAATAAGGTGCTAAGTACTATTATATATCCCTTGCCCTTCAAGACACATTCGCGCCCGTCGACGCTTCGTAAGTGTCTTGAAGGGCAAGGGATATATAATAGTACTTAGCACCTTATTAAATCTGGGGTAGACGGCTTTAAGTATTATTTATAAACATATATATCCCTTTCTAAACGTCGACCGGCCGCGAATGTGTTTGGAGGTTCATCTAATCCAGTTTCTGTGAATAAAATTCTGATTTTTATACGAAAGAAAGTGAGTTTTCTGCCATAAGTGAAGGGTTTATTGTGCTATAAAGGGCATAGTGTGATATTAATAAGGAAAAAGACGACATGCAAGTGCTGTTGGTGTATAAATTAGTGCATGAAAAAGTGCGTCATAAGAAAAATTTTCATTTTTTTTTTTTTTGAGAAACGGTTCGTACGCACGCAAAACTAATTTCAGATTCGTGTTCTACGACCCCAAAATAGGGTATCCTGAAAAAACCACGCAAAAATTCGAGGTTTCCGTTTTCCTTTAGTATTACCAACCTCTTTCACATTCGCACGTCGCCATAGGCGTAGTACATATAATACTTAAAATTTTGTACGTCTCAGATAAGCCTTCCTCCAAATTATTTTTATTAATAAATGTCAGGAGAGATAAAACACCATTGCAACACATATCCCTGCCATAAATAACTTTCAACTCGGTTCTTAATTTCTCTTTGTCTTTGGTCTGGTCGATAGCCGAGTGGGTTAAGGCGCGAGGTGGCAATCGCGATTAAGCACACGGACATCGCACCACCGGGTTCGAATCCTGGCTCCGGCACTAACACTGTCGGAGGAAATGGTTGTATGTCCGCGTTTTTTCAATGTGTATCCCCCTTCCGCACAAGCTCTGGCTTCTGGAATTGGGGGTTGTCTAATTTATGTGGTGTTTATTATTATTATTATTTATTTATTATTATTTATTAAAGCATTATAAGCTTCTACAGTATCTATTGTTTATTAACCTTTTCATTATGAGCTCGTATATTTTCGAGACAAGCACGCACTATCTACTGTTTACGAATGTCACTTTTACGTTTTACCTAAAACTTCATAGTCCACTAAATTATATAAATGAGTTGCACTCTTCGCATGTTTCGTTGCTCTTTCCTGTAAATGTTGTAAATCATGTACTCCTTACCGAATCCACGGCAAAGACTGCAAATTGTTGCTTAAAAGGCAAACAAAACAACAGCTTATTTCGTTCAGTTATATTAACTTTATCCTCGTAGCTCAGCGGTCTGTTACTTAAAATATAAGACCGAACCGAAACGAAATAAACAAATACGAAAACACAGAACTCGCGAGAGCAGGCAAACATGAATATCAGCTGATTTTAAGCATATAACAGTGAAGTTACACAAGTGAACTGTGCCCGCATTAGAGCATAAGGTGCGTGTCGTTGCCATAGCAACGGCCACCTTAAACTCGACCTTAAATGAGTACCAAGTAAGGCAACCTTTAGCCGTAGAAGAGAATATAAATATTGTTGCGAATAAGCCAAAAATTAGCACAAGAAGAGTGGGAGTGGGAGTGGGATTTTCTAGGTGTTCCAAAAATGTCAGTGTTTGGAGAACACTAAAAAAAATCTCTATCCATTTCATGTTCAACAGGTTCAGAGGTTAGAGGAAGGGGATGAAGTTCATCGGTTAAATTTTAGTAACTGGATTATTCGGAATCGAAGAATTCAGAAACTAAAAAGTCATTGTTTGTGTAAACATGTTTATAATTAAAGGAACAACCTCCAATAAAAAAAACTACAAAACCTGCTCAAAAAGCATTCCGACCTGCTGTATGCAAGCGTCAGCACGGCGAACAATATTATTTGTGGCCCTTTGCGTAATTTCCCTAATGATTGTTTCAAATGCCGCTACTATGTCTACTCGCATGTCGTCATCATCGTTAAAGTGTACCAAATCTTTTATATTACCGCATACAAAATAATTAATCGGACTTTAAATCTGTTGATCGAGGAGACCAACGTACTGGGTCATTTCTTCATAGGCCTGCTTCGACAGATCATACCACGAGTCCTCAATGTTTCGCTTAAACCGCATTACCTCGAAAACCGAGTCGAAAACGGTTTGTCGTACGGCTAATTACCAAGAAGCCCTTTTTATGTAATATTAGCCAGGGAATCATGATTAAATCCGAAAAGATTAATGATAACGAAAACAATAAGAATTGAAGAAAAAGGCAACTCCGCCTGCCGATGAAATTAATTTTGCCCAGTAAATTCCTCAATTATTCAAGTATTAAAAGAAAACAAAATACATCCTTATAAACTGACCCCAACAGCTTAGTGAAGACGATATTGATAAAAGAACGTATTTTTGTGAACAAATGATGCAAATGTTACATAACAATGTTATCCAACTGGAAAGCGTTTTGTTTTGTTTGTCCATGGCCATGTTAATCGTCAAAACTGTCGCTACCGGGCTAAAAAAATTTACAGAAATTGTTCGGATTATTGTTCGTTTACTCCAAACATTTCAAAACTATTTTCTCGATAGACAAAATAGATGTACTATTTTTTTTTGTTATTGTTTAGCGTCTTGTGTTACTGTGTTAAATTTATTAAATAAAAACATTCATGAAACAATTAAAAAAATTGTATTAAACCGTTTGCTTTTTAGTTCTTTTAACAAGATATCCATTTTAGCTACATAATCCCTATACCTTTTTTTACCAAGAAATGACCAATTAATGTAACGGTCTCGATAACGGTATAAAAAATATATGGGGTGTCATTTACAGAAACGAAGTTTTTTAGATTTTATATTTAAGATATTCAACATTTTTAACTTCATTTTTAATTTTCTTCAAACATTTTTATCGACTGATAACTCATTGAAATCTGTAAAAAAATCATTAATTACCATCAATTAGTTTTGAAAACAACCGCAACAAAGGGAGGCGCTGTAAGCGCAACAAATTTTTAAAAAAATGTAATACTTCAAAAACACTTGAGAATCAAGATAAGTTTACTTACTTACTTATATTATCAAACTTACCCTTAATTTTGATAAGGAATCCAAAAAAGTAAGGAAAATGGTTCCACTTAAAATAACAAAGTTGATGACAACTTGTGGTATAACCGGAAGTGATAAAATTTCGAAAATATTTTAGAAATGTTTGATCTTCTCCGAAAAGCCATTCGCTCGAAATTTCAGGACGATATTCCAATTCAGTTCGGAAATACGTCTAGGGGGTAGGTTGAAAACGAACACACTGTATATTTTGTTTTGTAGTTTACTGTAATAATATATTACAGCATACAGTATATTTTGTATATGTAGTTTTCTTTAGGTATATATTTCTAGGTACCTACTGTTGGTAAATAAAATCATTTGTTCAGTTACTGCTTTATTTAATACCTTTACTGACTTTCTGTTTTTCACTAAGAACATTACGTATTAAATTTTGCTTCCTCATCCCTCAACTAAGCAAGGTATGCATTCGTGACAGATTCTTGTTTTTTTTAACTGCATTTTTGAACGAATATCGACGAGTTAAGACAATGATTTAAATAAAAAGAAATTTCTCAACTTCAACAGGCAAAGGGAAATGACTCGGACTTTTTTAACTTTACAGAGTATATCAGTGTATGCGCAGAAGCTATACAACCTTAGGCGAGGGTTGTATAGGAGATATATCATCCTTCGGAGGGGATGTAAAGCCGTCGGTCCCTTGTCTATTAAATGTTAGGCAAGTAAAAGATCCCTACTCTTCTTAAGGGAAGAGGTTCGGCAAAAATTCCTGGTTGGGGGTAGCTCGTCTACAGGCGTCGGTGATAGGCCTCAGTAGCGGAAATAGGCCGACGTTAAATAAATGTATAAAAAAAAATTACAAAAAAAATATCTTCACCAAATGTTTAAATAAATAAAAAAGAAAAAAATAACAGATTGAGTTTTATCGCGCGGAAAGTAAACTATGACCTCCTATTTGGAAACTAATTTTTAACCAATATTGACTGAATTTGTTTTAAAAACAAGCATATATTTAAATAATATATTTATGAAATTCATTATCGTCTTACACTTAAACATAAACATTTTGAATTTACGAGAGACTAAAACACCTGTAGAAATGGTCTTTATTCCAGATGAGATTTTCTATAAACCAAGAGAAAGAGTAACTTCTAGAATGTTGCTAATGTTTATATTTCTAACATTTATATTGAAAAAATTAGAGGAATTTCAAATAAGTTTGGGGAAGTCCGGGAAAGTCTTGAGGAAGTCCGAGGAAGTCTAGGAAGTCTTCTATGAAAAGAAAGTCTGGTGTACAAAATTTGGCCGCGGTTTACCCCTCGCGATTATATTTATGTGAGGAAAATTTTAATCAAAAGGGAAACAAGGGTGGTATTATGTGTGCGCTCTTGTGTGCGCTACATTGAAGCCACGGTACATAATTAAAAAAATCAATTCAAGAATCATGTTTAACGATCTACGAACCCCAACAAAATTTTATCCTTTATTTTTATTTGGCGTAAGTTGCAAATGTTTACTAAACCAACGTACGACGTACACAGGCATATAATGACGGTTGACCGATTACGTTTGAGAACGTATGATTAACGCAGGTAATTCGCATGCGCAGATTATTTCTCCCTTAAGGATTTCCTCTAAATTCTTTGGACTTCCTCAAGACTTCCCCGGACTTCCTCTAACTTCCTCGGACTTCCCCGAGACTTGATTTGACGTGTACACCAAACTTCCTTCGCGGCTTACCGCTCGAAGAATTCTTAACAGATGTCTCCTTACAGATGAGACACAATTTACAAGAGATGGTGTTTATAATTTAAGAAATTCACATGTTTGGACAGAAGAGAATCCGTATGCTGTAAGACAAATCCCAACATCGATTTGGTGTTAATATTTGGTGCGGTGTTTTCAACAATCATTTGATTGGGCCATATATCCTCCCTGGTAGATTATCAGGTGAACTTTATTTAGACTTTTTGCAAAATATTTTACCCGTGTTATTGGAAAATGAAAATATTGCGGGAATGTATTACCAGCATGATGGCGCTCCACCCCATTTTAGGAATATTGTGAGAAATTTCCAAAATGACAATTTTCCAAATATGTGGGTAGGTCGAAGTGGACCTCATCATTGGCCTTCAAGGTCGCCGGATTTCAATCCTGTTGATTATTGTCTTTGGGGACATTTAAAAGCAAAGGTATATGACGTAGCCATTAATAATGGAGAGGAACTTTCAGAACGCGTTAATAAGGTTTGCGTAGAAGTTAGAAAAAAATACTACTATACTTTCACTTATTTATTATTATGATTGTACAATACATACTTTAAAAATAATATTATTTTTAAATGTAGATCAACAAAATTAAATAGTAAGTATTTTGATTTATGTTTGCAAATCTACATTGTTTTTAAACTTAGTTTACAATAGTTCACTTGCCTAGTCTAGAAGTGTGAGAATTGTCACTGCTGCAAGTTAAATTTTTTTGTTAATTAAACCCTGAAATAAATATTCAAGTTCCAATTGTCTCGACCATTTTAATGAAATTGGATTTACGGCAAGTAATCAAGGTTGATGAATGAAATGCGTAAACAAGTTAAGTGAGCTACTCTTCAATTTTTTCCGCTCTTTTCGAATATCGAAACAGATCTACAAAATTTTGTCATACAGGGTTGATATAGGTTGATTTTGACATACAACGTATTGTCAGTTTTTTTATTAAGCCAGACCTGGATTTCTATTTTGGTTTATTATGAAGTTCTATAAAGTAAAATAAGCGAAACATATATTCTAAGTATGAACAGGGTGGTTCAATAGTTATGGCCAAAGAAAGATTTGGCTAAAATATCAATAAAATCTCTTTGAACTGAGCCAGTTTAATAATATTTTAAATTATCGTGGCAGATTGTTAGATTTGGTTTATAGTAACAGGGGTGTGCTGTGATTGCCGCTCCTGAAATAATTTTGCCGGAAGAGTCTTATCATCCTGCTCTACAGGATAAATTAGACATCGATAAAATTCCCAAGAAAAATATTCCGCTTCAATCAAATTCAGATTTCAACTTTCGCAAAGCCAATCTTGTACAATTATTTAATGACTTGGCGAGTATTGATTGGACCTTCCTTGGAAATTATAGTGAGGTTAATATGGCTGTGGGTGCTCTTTACAACAAACTAAATACTACATTTGAGAGGAGTGTACCTAGGAAAAACCACTACATTTGAGAGGAGTGTACCTAGGAAAAACCAACCTCTAAGTCATATCCACCATGGTTCAATGCCCAAGTTATCCACAGAATAAAACAGTAAGGCAAGGCCTCTAATAAATATAAGGGTACTGGTAATCCTGAATGTCTGGAAGAATTTAAAGTATTACGAGCCCAAATAAAAAATGATATTCGGATTTCCTATGCTACATACTTGCGTACCATTCAGGGTGAACAACTTTTGGGCATTCGTCCACCATAAAAATAATGTATCCTCTGTTCCCTCAGTAATTACATATAATGGCAAAATAATTGTGGATCCTCAGATAATAGTGGATAGTTTTGCAGACCATTTTTCTCATTCTTCTATAGATCCAGTAGCTGAGATTGATGATCTAATGGACTATCACAATGTGATGAACGTTAGACATTAAATCTGTGTCTGAAGAGGATGTTTTACTTGCTATTAAGAAGATTAAGGCCAATATGACCATGGGGCCAATATGACTTAATACCTGCGTTTTTGATCAAGGATTGCTCTTCGGTTTTTGTTAAAGCACTCACTGTCATATTTAACCTTATTTTGAAAACCTCATGTTTTCCGCAGCTTTGGAAACTATCTCGCGTTTGTCCAGTCTACAAGAAAGAGGAGATAAAAGTGATCTTACTAACTATAGACCAATTACGTTATTGTGCAATTTTGGTAAAATTCTCGAGTTTTTGCTGCACTCTGCAATGTACTGATGCTGCTGTCTACTGATCAACACAGTTTTATGAAAAGGCGATCTACAGTCACGAATCTTGCGTGTAAAACCCAGTTTATTTGTGAAAAACTTGATCAACATAGTCAAGTTGATGTCATATACACGGACTTTTCAAAGGCGTTCGACAGATTAGACTATGCTATTTTACTGAAGAAATTAAATTCATTTGGTTTGTCTTCAGGCTTAATAAAGTTGTTTGCCGATTACCTACACGATAGATATCTGTTTGTTCAGTACCATGGTTTTAAGTCTGTTAATTTCCATCAAAGATCCGGGGTGCCGCAGGGTTCGATACTTGGGCCACTATCTTTGATATATTTATAAATGACATAACATCTGACTTGGATGTACATTGCTTGATGTATGCGGATGACTTGAAATTGTACACCGAAGTAACATCTTTAGCAGATTGCGAGCGTCTTCAAGGTGCCTTAAATTTGATTGAATCTTGGTGTAGCAGTAATAGCCTACCATTAAATGCATCTAAGTGCAATGTAATGACATTCTGCAGAAAATCTAGTCCTGAAATTTTTGAATATAACTTGGGTGATTCGCTTTTGCAGCGACCTGATATTATCAAAGATCTCGGGGTCATTTTTAACAAAAAACTGACCTTTACTAATCATATTGAGGCCACCACGTTAGCTGCGTTTAAAAGACTAGGTTTTGTTATACGTAACCTTAGAGGCTTCACTCTTCGTGTTACGTGTCTCTTATAAGATTGGAGTATGCATCAATAATTTGGAATCCTATCTATAATATACACAAGGCATCCTTAGAAAAAATTCAGAGACGTTTCTTAAAGTCAGCGGTATATACCCTGGATGGTGAAATGGTATTTCTCAGGAAACATTGCTAAGTCGTTTTAATCTGACTAGTCATGGGACTAGAAGGTGTATGCAATCAGTTGTATTTCTTTATAAACTAGTCAATAATAAGCTGGACTGTACAGCCCTGCTGAATCTAATCATGTATCGTGTCCCTAGAGTGTCTTCACGCCATAATGATATTTTTAACATTCCTATTCCTCGAACCAATATATTAATTGCTTCGCCAATCTATCAAATGATTACAAACTACAGTTGCCTCGAGGACAGTATAGTATTGATATATTCCATTCCAAGAGAACTTTCTTAAATAGCTGAACTCTGTTTTAATTTGTCTAGTTTAAAATTTTTAAAATTTGTACTGTACCAATATAGTGTAACTGGTTAGATATGTTATATCCACTTAAATTTATTTACGTATACCTATGTATGTTTGTAGTTGTATATTACTGTATACTCTTTTTATGTATATTATTGTATATTCTATTTCTCTGCCCTATCCTGTAACTGGGCGTTTGCGTGTTGGATCTGTATTGAAATAAATAAATAAATAAATAAAAACACCTCACGATGGATGCATTAATGCTGGGTAATTTAGAACAGCCAAAGTACCCCCTATCCACAAGTAACGTAGTACCTTTAACTTTGAAATGCCCTGTTATGAAAAACCGTCTCGAAGTATAAAGTTTTCGATGCTGAAATTTGAATCTTCAAATCGTTGTAACTTGAAAAACAATCATTTGATTCTCATCAGTTAGTTTTTGGAGTGATGTTTTACTATTCAACCCGGTCCTCAATTTTGTTGCACATAATGTACCAAACACATTGCATAAAGTTTTGTGTCAATTCGCTGAAAGAGACTTGGTTTCGAGGTAAAATAAATGTTGGCACTGCTACAGTAAATGCGAAAAGTCGAAAATATTATCGGTATTCCCTTGGAAAACACAAAGTTGATAAAGGAAATTTTTCAGTCATGCCAGAAAGTAAGTAGACTGCGACCGTATAATTTTATTATAAGCAGTACCTAAAGTACCTGGGACTGGTGTGTTAAACTACGCCTGTTTTATCTTTCATGTTGTAGTGCAGGTAAAGCTTGTTTAACCATTGACCAAATGACCAGGGCTCTACTTGGGCATAAAAAGCGTATTCTTGGTATTCTTAGTGTGTAAATAGTTTGACTTATAATTTCGCTTACTAAATTTTCATTTACTTACTTGATTTACAATGCTTTTATTTGCTTTCGTTTCCTGTTATAAACTATAAAAAATTGATAGAACGATTTGTAGTTTTATGTAGGATGCTTGGCTTAGAAAAGCTTAAAAGTATGGAACTCAATGTAAGTATTTATATACGGCGATAATACCCACACTGCTTCTATCGTTTTTCTTTGCACTTTTGCTCGAATTGGTCTCGACTACTTTTAAATGAAACTTTGGAAATGTGTTCTTTCGTCGCACTACCCTCTTTAGCTGGTTCCATGTTAATTCGATTGGATTAAAAATGCAAAATATAGTGGTAGACGTAAATCAGTGTGTCTATATACTCTACCACCTCGTGGCCGACACATTTTGCCTTAAAATTAAACTGCTGGACTATATCCAATAGTCTTTTTTGTTATATGGCCTTTCTGAATAATATCACAAGCGAAGCACGGTGTCGCTGAAGGTTTTTTGATTTGTGTGAACTTAGCAGAACAACTTCGCAGAATTGAAAAAACAATAGGCCTATTATTTGCCAGTAATTAGCAGCTAATTAATCGTGAAAGTAACAATTTTACCGTTGTTAATTTTGAAAGCATTTTCGGGTGTTCTACTAACTTCACATGGAAGTTAGCAGAACATCTACCAAAACAAATTTTTAGTTAAAAGTAGGTAGCTTAGATTTTTCCGTTTTTTAACCGTAAACAAATGGTGTAAATGAAATTTTAAAAAAATAAAAATTAAGGCGGTAAAACCAAAAAATCATTTTTTAGAATCAGCAAAAACTTTGCAAAATTAAAAAACTATAGGCCTATTATTTACCGCTAATTAATCGTAAAAGTAACAATTTTAACGTTCTTAATTTTTTAAAATTTTTCGAGTGTTCTGCTAACTTCACATGGAAGTTAGCAGAACATTTACCAAAAGTAGATAGTTCAGAATTTGCCGTTTTTTAACCGTAAACGAATGGTGAATATGAAATTTTAAAAAAAATAAAAATTAAGGCGGTAAAACCAAAAAAGGGAATTAAATTTTACTATTCCTTCAGGAATTTTCTATTCCCGCTTTTATAATTAATCATAACATTTTCGAATTTGTCTTGCGAATTTTGCAATGTTTTATTAAGAATTTTTAATTTTTTTCCCCGAAACTCAGCAGAACAGCTATTAAGCTCGTTTGAAAATGGCTTTTGGGACTCAGTTTTCGTTCAAGAATTTACCGTTCCCCTTTCTATAATTAATTGTGTCGTTCTCGAATTTGCCGTGATGTCTTTTCAATTTTTTTTTACATTTTTTTGATTTTTTTTCTCTGGAACTCAGCAATTAAGTAGTACAATTTTTTCCTAAGTATGTACTAAAAATTTTTAAGACTATTTCTCGTTTTTCAAGTATCGCTTCAAAAATTTCTTTACTCTGCATGTTATTCAATTTTGTCTCATTCAATCATTTGTTTCTGATTTCACAATGTTTCCCCTGTCTCATTAATGTTCTTCCTTTAAAAATCTTTTATTTAATCCTCGAATCTGTTGCGGAGACTTTGATTATCATTTTTCTCTCGTGTTTATGTGATTTCTTTAGTAACTCAATTCTGAATTAGTTTGCTGATTCTAAAAAATATTTTTTTTTGTTTTATCCTTGCCTTTATTATTGCCTTAATTTTAATTTTTTTAAAATTTCATTGGTACCATTGGTTTACGGTTGAAAAGCGGCAAATTCTGAGCTACTTACTTTCAATTGAAAAAAAAAAATAATTGGTGGATGTTCCGCTAACTTCCATGTGAAGTTAGCAGAACATCCGAAAATTTTTAAAAAATTAACAACGGTAAAATTGTTACTTTCACGATTAATTAGCAGCAAATTTACGGCAAATAATTGGCCTATGGGTTTTTCATTCTGAAAGTTTTTGCTCATTTACCGCCTTAATTTTAATTTTTTAAAATTTCATTTTCACCATTCGTTTACGGTTAAAAAACGGCAAATTCTGAGCCATCTGCTTTTAATTAAAAAAAGTTTTTGGTAGATGTTCTGCTAACTTCCATGTGAAGTTAGTAGAACACTTGAAAATTTTTAAAAAAATTAACAACGGTAAAATTGTTTCTTTCACGATTAATTAGCGGCTAATTAACGGCAAATAATAGGCATATGGGTTTTTTAATTCTGCAAAGTTTTTGCTGATTCTAAAATAGCTATTTATGCCATCAGTTACGAAATGCCTAATTTTGTGTAACGCGTGAGAATTCACAAGTTACACAAAATTTCATTTCGTAACGTATTGCATACAAGATTTTTTCTAATTTTGAAGAAAGTAATAAAAAAATTAAATTTAATATAATTGATAAAAATTTGGAAAACATAAATTTAGTTTGTTGCTGTTACTTCATGTTAGTTGTCAGTTTGACATTTTGTAAAAAAGTCTAGACGGAAGGTTTTTAGTGAGATTGATATATTTTTAGTTTTATTTTTTAAAAATGAGTAATTCAAGTTCTGAAGAGCTACCAAGCGATATTGAAGAGGCAGCAGGTAATGCTCTATTATCAGTAATTCCCAAAAAGTCAAAGGCAGTTTATGATTTGGCATACGAAAAATTTGTTACGTGGTGTGATGAGAAGAAAATTAAACATGTTAATGAGAAAGTTTTACTTGCATATTTTGAGGGTAAGAAAGATCTAAAAGTTTCCACATTATGGACACTTTACTCAATGTTAAGGTCTGAACTAAATCTGAAAAGGAATATTGATATTAAAAAATATACAAATTTGGTAGCATATATTAAATGTCAAGCGGACGGGTACAGTGCTAAAAAGTCAAAAGTTTTTATTAAAGAAGATTTTGCCAAATTTTTAGTGGAAGCTGATGACAAAGAATACTTAATGGCTAAGGTTGCAATGATAATTGGAATGGCAGGAGCATGCAGAAAAGCAGAATTAACATTTCTTCCAGTTGAAAATGTTATAGACGAAGGAAGCTATTTTCATGTTGATATCCCACCTTCAAAAACAAAAGTTATACGGCAGTTTGCAATTACCACTGGAGACATTGAAAATACGAATCTTGTTGAAATATTAAGAAAATATATTAAGTTGCGTCCCCAGGTTCTTAAACACAACAGATTTTTTGTAAAATATGCGAATGGAAAATGTACCAGAAATCCTGTTGGAATTAACACATTTAGCAGTCTGCCAAAAGTTATTGCACAATTTCTTCGTCTTTCAAACCCTGTTCTATATACTGGCCACTGCTTTAGAAGAAGCTCTGCCACTTTTCTAGCAGACAGTGGCGCTGATATTTTAAAATTAAAGAGGCACGGAGGTTGGAAATCTAGCTCTGTTGCGGAGGGATATGTCGAAAATTCTATGAATAATAAGAAACTTATAGCGCAAGAAATATTTGGTGAAACATCTAAAGCAATGTGCGCCACTTCCCAAATAACAGCAAGTTCGAGCAATGAAAAAAATATGTCGTCGGGAATTAATTTGAATAATTGCAATAATTGTGTTATCAATATTTATAATAATTAATTAATTTATAATTTATGTTTTTAACTTGTATTATAACAGTTTAATAAATAGAATAATTCTTTTTGTCACTAATTTTGAAATACATTTTTCGTCACCAATTGCATAAAATTTTACTTTATGCAACTAGTTACAAAAAGTAAGACGTTTCATAATGTCAATCAGTTTTAAAAAGGGTCACTTTATATGTCAAAATTAGAAAAAATGATTTTTTTTGTTTTTCCGCATTAATTTTAATTTTTTTTTAAATTTTATTTTCACCATTCGTTTACGGATAAAAAACGGCAAATTCTGAGCTACCTACTTTTAATGAAAATAAATTTTTGGTAGATGTTCTGCTAACTTCCATGTGAAGTTAGCAGAACACCCGAAAATGTTTTCAAAATTAACAACGGTAAAATTGTTGGTTTTTTGTGTGATTTTTTAAGCCAACTAAATCGATATGGTGAATACTCCGATGTCTATTTATTATTTTTAACTTCAAAACAAGGGAATTATTCGTCTAAACTATACATTGGTTAGTTTATACGTTTGCATATAACCCTTGAAAGGATTCTTTTTATAACCAATACAGTTATAGGGTAGTAGATTTCGGTAGTGATAGTGTCGCCATCTAGGATTTTTTTTAGAATTAATGAAGTTGGAAATATAATAATACTTAAGTGTTTTTTTGTATTTTTTTTCTTTCTGGCTTCCAGTTATATTCTTAACTACAATACTATTCTAAAATAATTAAGTAATTAAAAAAACTGTTACCATACAAACAGTAAAATTATTTTAATGTCAATTTAAATAAATATAAAGAAATACGCTATATAAGTTACATGTATGCATATAGATATAGGTTTTTAAAAATATTCTAATTGCTCTTTACTAGTACGTTAAACTTAGTCATCCTAGATTTGTAACATTAAAATTACGTTGAAGGACTTTTTATCTTCGACTCGGTTTGATCTTATCCGTTTTCGATTTTTCCCAATTCGCAACTCTTTGCAGCGGTATAAAAAATAATCCTCCGATGATAATACTCGATCCAGAAAAGTAAAACGTCCATTTGTAATCACCTGTTGCTTCCCTCAGGATGCCGGATATCAATAAGCCAATCAAAGTGGTTGCTCCTTGGAACATTAGTATGAGTCCTACGGCGTTCGTCAATTTGTCTAGTCCTAAGGTATCCACTATTATTAGAGTCCGCAGTACCGGGACACAGGCTGGAAAAGAAAATTAGTTTTTACACACCAAGACACTACGTACTAACACTTGACATTTCGCCAGCCAAGGTGACATAATTGTTGACGATGGTTAATAATGAACGATAGTGTTAATAAGTCTTCATAAGATGCCAACTTAGTTGACGAAACGTGTTTGTTGGTTCTTTTTCTTTTGAAAACTATCGAACCCTTTCTAATAGTAAAATGTTGACATAGCTGACCAATGGGTGGGGTATCATTTGTCCCAGTACATAAAGTGAAATGTGAATAATACGGATTTATTTAATAACTGTAAACCATGTTTGCAAGCAATATTCTCTTAAATTAAATACTACAGTTGTACAGTTCTGTACATCTTCCTTCTCTTTCCAAGCTTATTATTGTCTTATTGCAAACTTTTCTAAATGATCGAAATTTAAAAAATTTACAGTTAGGTCCAAATATCTGCTTTATTTGTGGTTTGATCAAAATTTTACAAAATACAAAAATTACATAAAATGGTCTCTAACAGCCATTTTTTCAATAGCGGGTTAACTTTTGTCAAGCAAAATGGCCGCATTTTGACCATTCGGTGATAAAAAAATCACTTCCGGTATGGCCGAAAATTACCACAACTTTCTTATTTTAAATAGCACCGTATATACAGGGTGTCTCACCGGGAACTGAATCGATCGATATAGAGAAAAGTACGCATTAGAAAATTTTGAAAATTTAGATAATTACTAATGTCGGTGTGGCCAATCCAACTAAAATAATTACAAGCAGCTGGCACTTCCAACTTGCCTATTTCAAATGGAACACCCTATATATTTTAGGATTTTCGAAAAGAGCATAAAATTCTGAGTCGAAAATATGTAGCATATCCTATACCTAAACCTAGCCGTTTCATAGATATTTGACATTTTATAGAAAATTTGACAGGTGCAACGGTTTGCAAGAACCGTTATAACTTTCTTCGTGTAAAAGATCCTCATTTGCTTCTTGTCACGTAAAAAGAATACAAGGAGAACTACGTTCTACAATTGAAATAAATTCAATAATATCATACCAAGTGTTCCGTTTTTCGCGTTATATTTTGTCAACTTCAAACCGCGAAAACTTGTTTAGGTCAAATGGAACACCCTGTATTTTTTTACGTCAAGTTGTGTAAAATTGAATTCCCTTTTTTCTTATATTAGCATTGTGGGGGTTAAAGTTACAACTTTTTGAAATATTTGCGATTTTATTAGAAATTCATGAATTGTTGTAATCATTTCATCAAAATAGCCATGATTAGAAACGATCAGTCATTATCTTATGTCAAAAAATGCCAACACGTTTAAATTATACCAACGAAAACTTTTTAAATTTGTTTATTATTTATGGAGAATGTGATAAAGTAATATCAAGAACTTGCAGCACATTTGCTACTCGATATCCAGAAAAACGGAAACCGTCACCAAACACTGTAAAACGCATACAAAAATGCAAAGAAGAAAGCAAATTGTTGATGACGAAAACATTGAACGACCCGAGACCCGACGCATATTAAAAACCTATACAGGTAAGCGAGTCAATTTGCGAACAGCACAAAAAAGGGTACCGGTATTTTAATGAGGTCGTAAAGTTTTTGTTTGGTTTTTTATGTCTCACTTTATTCTTACTTGAACATTACTATTAAGTTTTTAATGTGCGTCGGGAATGTTTTATGTCAGGCTTGGCGCCATGGCCCGCAGCGATATAATTATGTTGTAAAGTTTTTGCTTAGTTTTCTTTGTCTCAGGAAGTCCTTACTTGCACTATACTAATAAATGGTATAGTTCAAGTAGGAAAATCCTGAGACATGAGAAACCCAACAAAAACTTTACGACCTCGTGAAAATATCGGTACTATTTTTTTAGTGATGTTCGCAAATTGACTCGCTTACCTTTATAGGTTTTTAATGTGCGTCGGGTCTCGGGTCGTTATTTGATGTCAAGTTTGGCGCCATGGCCCGCGGCGATATAATTATGTTGTAAAGCTTTTGTTGCGTTTTTTATTTACAGGGATCTATTTATATCAACTTAGCGCCATCGCCAGCGGCAATAATAATTATGTCGTAAAGTTTTTGTTTCGTTTTTTTTGTCTCAGGAAATTCTTACTTGGATTATACCACGGTACCGATATGGTACCATTTGAAAAAAATGAGTTTTGCACCAAAAACAATTTTGGTGAATTTTATTTGCTCATAAATAACGTAATTTAGTATTTTTAACGGGATTTCGATTTTTGTAGTATTACACGGGTCATTTAGAATAAATCGGAACCGTCATGGCACACTTAAATGGAAAAATAAAAATTATATTATAAAAAAAATTGATGTTTGAAATGTCACTTATTTGGGATCGTTGGATTCAAAAAATTATGCAGAATTCAAAAATACAGTAATATACATACAGGATGTTCCATTTAAAAATCGAAAGTTAGTGTCACTTCCGGCGAAACCGGAAGTGAAAAAATCAATTGTATGTCAAAAAGTGCCGCTTATCATGTATTTAGTATATTATCCAAAATTTCAATCACTTATCTTCAAAACTAAAGCGGAAAGGGGGTATACCATGATCCTGTTGTTACACCCGGTATGTGAAAACAATTTTCTTTAACCTGTGACCTCAACAACGGGATCAAAGCCGATTGGCGGTAACTTTTTAGAGGTTCATGTTCATCGCTGAATCAATGAAACTTTTTTTAGTGTTCCTGCAGATTTTTAACAGTACTGGACTAACATTCTCGACTTTAAAATCCTTTGCGGTTGCGGTAAAATAAAACCACGTCACTCTCATCATCCTATGATAAATAAAGTTAATCATGTTTCTGACTAAAGCTATTCCGATGGGTTTACAATCTTGTAGGAACTGACCAATATTTATCATGTTCAAGGTTGATTTACTTAACATCAACAACGAAAAAAAATTATGTAATAAGTAATCAATGTAGCAATTACGAATTATAAAACTGATGTTGCCAAAATATGCAGGGGATTCTTGGAATTCAACTTGTTATGATAACAATGACTAGAACCAGGGAAATCCCGTGTACAGTTAAGCAAAGGATATATCGCATCGCAAATTTGTTATCAATACTGTGCAGAAATTAATAGGAATGATGAATCGAACGTAGAGCGACTATACAGAAATTATAATTATAAAACCCATAAATTTCCTGTAATAATTTTTTTTAAGGCTATTCTGTGCGAACCAATTCGAAGCATTCTTTAATTAAACATGTTATAAATATATTGTATTTCCAGCTGAATGCTCGCGGACCTTCCACTCAGGTTTATTTTCCTAGTAAAAACCTTCATGATCTTGAAAAAATTAACTGTTTAAGCACGAGGGAGACAAGACTAGGAGAAATGTAACAGTTATTTGTTATTTCAATTTGTTTTATTACTGTCGTTGCTTGAAAACGAGGCACGTCTGTGATAAATGGTCTTGCACTTAATATCAATCTTTGCAAGTGCTGATAAGCGACACGTACGAAGGAATATATTGCTGACAACAGTAAAACCCTGGGGAATATCGCTAATGTGAACAAGCCCGTTTGTTGTTTGACAACGTCGCATTTATGATATGCGTCAGCTGTTAAGCTTTATTTATTATTTGTCTCGACATTTGATATATTATGTAAATCGTACTGATTACTGACTCATCATAACCATAAGATAATTTGAGGAATAACAATATTATTCATGATGATAACAAATTCTGGGAATTGTATTCAAGTTTCAACTTGCAAGGAACAAAAAGGAATAGAAAACAAGAAAATGTTTATGATACAGGTTGTACCTTTATTATTATTAATAGCATAAATAATAAAAGTAAAAAAAAAAAAACAATTTCTGAATGAACAAAGGAATGAAAGGCTAGTAAGTGCCCGTCCAACATCTTTGTTTTTACGAAAATCCACTTCAGGCGCGTGTAAGAAATAAAATAGTGGTTAAACCAAATTGTATATTACGAATTACTTGATCATTGACAATAGGACTTAAATCTAAACTGTATGAAGAAGCAGCATTGCTAACTAACTCATTCTCCCCGCTGATCCACATTATTACAAACATTGCAAATACGCCATGTAGTCGCCTTACTACTGAAATGTTTTGTCTACGACAGATGTGTCGCCTACTTCTTGCTGACACTGTTAAATATTTTTTAACACGTGAATTTTTATACCTCCCGACCAATTGGTCGAAAGACATTGGGTGAATCAGTTGAAACCGTTACTGGAAACGAAAAGTTGAAAAATAATGTCATGAGCGCCTTTCGGAGGGTTGAAACTAGGGGCTACTTGGCTAATGAGAAGGGGGATCGAGTTGTTAAAGTAGACACCAATGCTAATGCAAACAAAACAACATGCCAATTCGACGAGTATTCCGATACAACTTTTATCCTTACAAAGTACATCTTGTTCATCATTTGCATCCCGAAGATCCATAAAGAATTCATTTTCTCTGCCCCATTTATCAATACTGCATGAGGAAGAGAGGAAGACACAACGAAACATGCTATCCATGATACGATGAAAATCGTTTTGACAATAATTCGATAATTGGTATTATTGGTCGAATAATAATCCAAAGTGGACCAAAATAACCAACAAGCGAACTAGACTGCTGCACAATTGAAGTGGAACATTGTTAAGACCGCTCCGGATATAAGCCGGAAAGACGGTTCAATTTACTCTCATATAAATCATTATTTTAAAAAATGGCTTTCACTAAAAGACATTAAAAACATGTTACAATGTGGGATGATGAGAGAAAAAAAAGTATATATAAAAAAATATTTTTTTTTTCTTCTATTTTCGATTTGCAAAAATAATTCTTATCACCCCACATAGGTATTATTAAAATAAACATTTTCCCTTTTGTAGAACTAAAATAAAATTAGCCCTAATGTCCTCAAGTGTACCGAGAAATTTAAAGATTAGATATAATAAGTTTGTCCAATGTCATATTCTATTACATCTCTATCTCTCTCTTTCCAAGCACACCGTACATTCGGCTGCGTCATTTTATTGACGTGAAGTAATTTACAATTAAAATTGGAAGCATGAATGACTAATACACTCCGAACAACTCTTAAAATATGGACTTATATTTGAACTTCTATCTTTTTAGAACGAGATGATTAAGAGCGCTCCGGATATAAGCCGGCAAGACGCTTCGATATACTCTCATATAAATCATTATTTTAAAAAACGGCTTTCACTGAAAGAAATTAAAAACATATTACAGTATATATAAAAAAATATAATTTTTTTCTTCTATTTTCGATTTCCAAAAATAATTTTTATCATCCCCCATAGGTATTATTAAAATAAACATTTTCCCTTTTGTAGAACTAAAATAAAATTAGCCCTAATGTCCTCAGGAGTAAAGAGATTTAAAGATTAGGTATAGTAAAATTGTACAATGTCATATTCTATTACATCTTTATCTCTCTCCTTCCAAGCACACCGTACATTCGGTTGCGTCATTTTATTGACGTGAAGTCATTTGTCATTTACAATAAAAATGGGAAGCATGGATGTGTAATACACTCCGGAGAGCTCTTAACTTTAATGAGGTTTCTTGTGATGGTCAGCAAAATTCATTGGCCATTGACTGTCGCAAATAGATTCTTAAAGATGGCTGTTTCTTTTATCTACAGGGAGATTTTTTGTATAATAACATGTTATGATTTATAAGCAATACTGCTGAAATGGTTTAGAATTTTTTTAGTTATCTCTGATAACGTTTTATATAAAATCGTGTAATTTGCAATTGAAAGAAAGTTGAATCACTAATTGGTTGAGGTCTTTAAAGCCTATATCTTTAAAGCCTATAATATACCGGATATGAAAACTGATTAACCCTTTTTGGGTCATCGGTGCACTGGAAATATTTCGTAAAGGGTCGACCTTTTTTATTTTATTTTTGCGGCAACACCACTGGAACGCGAGGATGATCTTTAACCCTTGACGTACACATAAAATATCTTTAACTCCCTTCCGCTCACAGGTGTAGTGAGAAAGTCAAAATTTATTTATCAGTTTGGAAACATACATAGGGTTTAACAGATACTTACGAAAAGAACAAGAACAATAAAACATATAATCTAAATCTGTATAATACAGTTTATAGGATTTTTTTATACATTCTAGGCGAGAGGCCTGTGTGTTTATAGGTAATGTATCTATCATTTAGATATTTTTAATTAATAACAACATATTTTATTTCTTTTCAGATACAGTTTTAATTTTACAGAATGAACTTAAAAAATTATTTTGACTTTAAATAAATATTCTAAGCATTGATAAGAGTCCGAATAAAAGTAGATTTGTTTTCTCAATAAATTCATTTATCTTCTTGGAAAATAACTTGGCATTGTTAATTTTTTTAATAATAAGCAGGAGGGGGCTGTAAAACCTTGGGCCATAGTAAATAATTTTTTATCCCTGTATGGCCGAATGAGATATTTGTCGTAAATTGGGATTTAATTTCTTGTAAGTGTTGTGATTATGATTGACTGTGGTGTGCAATAAACTTTATATATGAGTTAATTTATCAAAATTGTTAATAAATTTTCTGCAAACCATTGTTGTAAAGTTGAGAATTCTATTTAATTTTTTTCGATAACATTTCGCCAAATATGTCCTTCCACCAGTAGAACAGTGTCATCGGCATATGCAATAATTTTACTATTTATGTTTAGAAATAGCATTTCATTGACGTAGACAGTAAATAGGAGAGGTCCAAGGACCGTCCCTTGAGGTATGCCAATGTTTATTTCCTTTAGAGAACTTTTTTCATTACCAATTATACATATTGTCGGCTGAGTTGAGATAGCTCGTGAGTAATTCATTTGGTAGACCTCTAAAGGCTCCTCTACACAATGGCCCATCACGATGGGCCATTACGACGGGACGGGCCATCGTGTAGAGAGCGCCTCTGTATCGTTTTTTTGAACACACGTCAAAGGAACGCAACTCTTTTAGCATCCAGGTCCAAGGAGCTTCTTTAAGCGCCTTGGTCCAGGTCCATCCTGGACAACCGTTATACTTGAAGATGGGCCAGCGTGTGGACGGTAGCAATGGTTCACAGTGGCCGCTCATGGCGATGGCCGATGATTGGCCATCATGAGGGGCTTTAATACCGCAATTATCAAGTTTCTCCATTAAAATATGTGACACAATATGAAACGCCTTGGCCAAGTCTAAGAATACCGCTATTTGTTTTTAATTTTTTTCAATCAATTTATACAATGGGTTATCTCATGCATAACATCTTCTGTACTTTTTTTTATCTCGGAAACCATACTGATTATTACATAATATTTTTTGATGTAGTGTAAATGTTCCGCTAAATCACTCTTAATACACATTTCAAGGACTACCTAGATTGTTTATTATAGAGATCGGTCTATAATTACTTATACAGTCCTGTTACCTTTCTTGTGAATGGGTGTAACTAATTTTTAAGTCAGATGGGAATGTTCCTTCCTCAAAACATACATTAAATATGTAATTTAATGGGTTAGCTACATATATGCCGATTTCTTTTAAAGTTTTTGCTGATATTTTGTCATATCCAGAGAAAATAAACCACTACATGCTTCAAGTGGATATTGTCTAAAAAATGGGCTTGCTGCATTTTTGGAACGGGATATATGTTGATACAGTTTTTTTGATCGCCAACAAAATTGATTAACCATCGAGCGCCGTAATAGATTTTTAAACTGCGGTTGGTTTTTCTATCTACAGGGTGATTGGCCAGATATTTACATTGTTATTAGGAGTCATTGTTGGCAATGCTTTTTATTCGTATGACGAATATTGTAATTTCAGACATAAATAAGATTTTTGGCACGTGTTGTGGCTCCTTGCTGTTTGTGATATGTTATTGTATTTGTTATTTACAAGTTTTAGCTACACTTTGTTTTTCTTTGTATTTTTTTTAGTCGACTCGTGTCATTACTTTGTAAGTGTATAAACACCAATAAATATATATATCTATCTATCTGCTACAAATATTTTCTAAATTGTGATTTTGATGATACACTAACTTTAAACACCTTAACTCCTAAAACATTATTCCTCTCTTCTGTTCATAGACGTGGTGGGTATATTTTGCAATATGTATACAGTAATTATTTAATGAATTGGCAACCAAAGTATATAACAAAAGTACAACATGCACTAACAATAAATTTTAAAATCTGGAAAAACTGGAAAGAAATGGTCCTGCCATTTAATACCTAAGACAATGATTACACAAGTATTTACAGTGGAGTAAGGTAATCGAAGTGTTATAAATTTTTCGTAGAGATTCCAAACTTTGGGTAGTTGTTAGTTGTCTTGCATCTTAAGTCCTTTCACAATACCATCGACGAATTTAAAAAAATGTTCTTAAGCTGTGAAGCCGCACCCTCGGTTGGTGGTAGAGAGGATTTGACATCAATTGCAATATTTTTTTTGCTTAGTTTTCCGAAACATTCATACCTTAATAAACCTAATGTTTTCTTATTTTTGATGGAACAACCATAAAGAGTGGCTATTATTCTCTGCCCACAAGATTTTATATTCTCGACATATGCGTTCTCATTACAGAAATTATGAAGGACGTCCTGGATCAGCTCTGGATACTCGACAAATATGTTTTAATGTTTTATAGAGCACACGAGTTGTATTTACCTATACAAATTAATAGTTATATGTACCTTGTGCAACAGAAAATCACTGCGCGCAAGTACATGTATGCCGTAAATGGCCGAAAATGGATCGAATTTTTGTATTAAAGATTTTTTGAGTCACCTCGCCCAAAAGTACATAAAAAAACCTACATTTTGAGGGGGAGAAAATTGTCGTACAGTAAACGGCCATAAAGTTACAGCGTTTTAAAAATTTCGTAAAAGTCTCGAAAAAATGGCATTGTAGCCAAACTAATGGATCTTTTGACTTGAAATGTGGCAGGCTATTTGTAGGTATTATGAGCCACCTTTACCCAAAATTTCATCTGATTCGGGCAAGGTTTGCCCAAGTTATCCCAAAATCAATTTTTGGTAAAATACATACATATGAATGAATGGGGGGGGGGGGGGGAGGGGTGGCGTAACATCACGAAAATTTAAGTGGAGGTTCCTTGACAATAAAAGGAGCATATTTTCGTTTCTTAGTTTACAATTTAAGGGTTCCAAAAAAAATTTAAATCGAAAATTGCCCCAAAAGAGGGTTAATTTACCCCTTTTTCGAGTTTAAGACAACGTTCCGACACAATTGTTAGTTGTCTTATAAATAGATATTCCTAGAATATCTATTTATAAGACAACTAACAATTACCCAAAGTTTGGAATCTCTACGAAAAATTATATTATTCTCCGCTATTTTCAGTTTGCCTTACTCCACTATTATTTAATACTTCCAAAATCTAAAGTAAAAAAAAATATAGTGGTTATCGCAAAGTAATACACATTTTACCCCTTCACACCCTCTAAGGCGACCTGACGAAAGAGTTTGTTAGTTGCAATCGATTTTATTTATTTACTTGCTTTTCTTTAAGTCACAATGTAGTCATGCACAATGTTTGTCTTCAAATCTTGCATCCTTTATTTAACACACTTTTGACAATCAATTGATGAAATTTTGCACAGTTACTAAAATCGGATGACAACACAGTATTCCACCGTTACTTTTGCAAATATCCGCACGTAGGGAGCGCAGGGGTGAAAATTGATTACATATACTATCCAACCGGCATCTCAGACAAAACGTAGAATGTAAAAGGTTTTTCGCCTGATCAGATACTTCTACGTCCGTTTTTTCCCGTACAAATGGTACGATATTAGTTCCGGTGACATGATGAAATGCCGTTAGGTTTATACCTCGTAACCTAGGTCCAATGAATGCATTTATGTAAATTTGTTCTATAGGTTATAAATAATTAAAGTGTGACAAGTAGAAAATAAAAACATATATATTTTTTAAAACTTAGTTTTCTTAAAGTCGTACTAAAAAAATAAAAAATAATTGCAAGAAAGGCAAGGCGTGCGCATCATGCGTACAATCATACGAAGGCGCACACCTTGCTTTTCTTGCAATTTTTTTTTTTAGTACGACTAAAAAAAGCAAGTTTTTATATTTTTTACAGATAAATAATCTTTTAATTTCTTTTAGATAGATATTAACGCAATTTACCCCTCCTCACCCCTTAGACTCCCACTAGAGACAATCCACTATACTACTCTATGGATAATAAATCTGCGTTAAAATTTTGATAGATCAAAAATATTCAGGTTACAAATTTTCAATATTTTAGAATTATTGCATTATTTGCCATTTTCAACAAATGTTCACTTTTAAAATAAGCAAATTTCGTGAAATTTTTCATTTTTTGTATTAGTAAAGAAGAAAAAAATGAAATTAAATAATAATAAGTAACATATAGTTGATATTATTTCATGGCCACGACTTTATCGATTAGTCCTACATTAGACTGTGGTTGTAGTTGATTTCATATCGGTCTCCCTATAGGCCAGTCGTCATAGAATCAAATCTGAGGGTACCTTCGAAAAATTCCGAACTTAATGAAACTTTGGGATGTTGTTTGTGATTGTCCAGTAGTGCTACACCCAATTCATCCAACAAAAAAAACCCTGAGGAATTTTGGGGAGGGGCGAAAATCCCCAAAATTTTTGTACTTTTTTTGGTTTTTTCGAAATATTTCAAAACGGTTGATTTTAGTGAACAACTTCAAATTAGTAAATTGTAGATGATTGAATTTCCTGCAATTTGCATGGTAAAACGTATCTTTTTACTCCATAGGTACCGAGAGTTTCTAAAAAGTGCAAAATTTCTCAAAATCCTGAAAACTGGTAAAAAGGCTGGTTTTCGATATTTATTTTCTATTTTTCAACATATTTAATGGACTTGTGGTATCTACTTCCATTTGCATAGGCTCAACTCGACCTCCTCCTTTTCGTCTGCCTCGCAAATCTGGTAGGGGGTCTTTGAACACAGCTACTAGGTCATGCAGGGAAGTGTTCTTCTCGTAAATTCTGCAAACCTCCTTCTTCCCTTGTCCGAAGGGAGTTAAAGTGGTGTCGCACCCACTTACTGCATACAGAAAGATAATATATTGTGGGCCGATCTTGCATGAAGCTGCTGAATATAATAATAATGGGGCATTATCTCTCCCAATCTTCTCGAAATAGATGTTTTTGTGAGAAGTGGAAATCCTATTACGATCACGTATCAGCTATTCAGTGTCAATATCATTCACATTGTAACGAACGGGCACACGCCTTCAACGGGGTGATTCGATTCAGTTATGGAGGGAGCGGAGGATGCAAATGGAAGTAGATACCACAAGTCTATTAAATATATTGAAAAATGGAAACTAAATATCGAAAACCAGCCTTTTCAGCAGTTTTTTACGATTTTGAGAAATTTTTGTCGCTCCCAAAATTCCACAGGATTTTTTTTGTTGGATAAATTGGGTGTATGTAGCACTATTGAACACCCACAAACAACATACCAAAGTTTGATTATGTTCGGAATTTTTCGAAGGTACTGTCGTGAGCAAAAAAAATAGGACAGCTTTTTTTCTAATGTAAATCTGTCTCTATTTGAATATGTAATGAGTAGCCGAAATAAAACAGATATCACTTTTAATTTATTTTTTCTTTTAATGCTGTAGTTATTGCTATAGTGAATGATGGATGGTTAATGACACAAATTGCACTGCGTTATAACATTAACAAAAATTTGGTGTGTAACATTTTAAGAAAGTGGAGAATAAACTGTACGATTAGTAGAAATCCTGGATCAAAGGATATCCTACTTAACAAGAAACTAACTATTAATATTTCGTTATTGCACCATTTCTATTTATAACTTTTATAAGTCTGTTTGGCATAGAATTAAATAACCTTATACAATAATCATTAGTAATAATATTTTCCCTGCATTATTTACTATTTCCAGGAATTCTTTGGCATTCCGTGGTCTCACATTTCGTTTTTGGATACTTCTTATGAGTAGTCCCTGTACTTCTTCCACAGGGTTAAGATCTGGACTATGATTAGGCCAGTTAAGAACATTGATGTTGTTATCTTGAAACCAGTTAGTTACGGTATGAGCAGTATGAACGGAACAATTGTCTTGTTGAAATATGAACTCATTATTAGGAAATAATTGTGACACAGAAGGGAGCATAATATTATCTAAAATCCTAATATACGTTTCACTATTAAATCGTTTCCCAATATGCTACAAAACACCAGGACCACGTGCTGATATCCAAGCCCACATATTGACGGAAAATTTACCACTTTTATCATTGTTAGATATATATTTCTCATCGAATCGAGTATTCGGAGGGCGGTAAACACGAATACGACCGCTGTGTGTTGACCGGAAAATTTTTTCGTCTGTAAAGATTACATTGTTCCAAAAATTTATTACATCATGCGCTAAAAATTCAAGCGCAAATCCTACTCGAGCTTCTTTATCAGTTTGATCACAACAGATATTACTAATAAAAATTATTTTGACTTTTCCGAGATTTCTTTTATCGAAATGCGCGACTTTTTAAAGAATTTTAAAAATAATCCGAGTAAAGATGTGTATGACATAAATATTAACATAATAAAATACGTACAAGATATTATTATTATTCCATTTACAAAATTGGTTAATTTATGTATAAGAAATGGAATTTTTCCACAGTGCCTCAAAACATCAATAGTAATTCCACTTTTTAAGAAAGGCGATATGAATGAAATGAACAACTATCGACCTATATCAATCATATCTATGTTGGGAAAAATAATAGAGAAAGTTCTGTTTCGGCAAGTTGTTACTTTTCTTGAATGCAATAATCTTTTGTCAAATTGTCAATTTGGTTTTCGCTCCGGAAAATCTACGGTTGATGCAATTAACAAAATGGTGGAAAGCATAATTGTGGCATTTGAAAATAAAAGTTTTGCTGGAAGTACTTTTTGCGATTTGTCGAAGGCATTCGACTGTGTACAGCATGATATCCTGGTTAAAAAACTTCAAAAATTCGGGTTAAATACTTCAGCTGTAACCTTTATTCAATCATATCTTACGGGTAGAGATCAGATAACTGTATATAATGGAGTATCGTCGTTACCAGCAAAAGTAAAATTCGGAGTACCTCAAGGGTCCGTACTCGGGCCCCTATTATTTTTAATATATGTTAATGATCTACCTAATTATATAAATGACACTCTACTAGTATTATTTGCTGATGATACTACCATGATCAATACAAATAACAGTGAAATCAATTTATTACGGGATATGCAATGCTCACAGTTAAAGGCTTCTGAGTGGTTTAGATCGAATAAACTGCATCTTAATGAGTCAAAGACCCAAACTATGTTTTTTCAACCAGGTGCCTAGATCATTTTGACAATCCCGGAAATGCGAAATTTTTGGGAGTAATCATGGATCCACATCTATGCTGGGATCAACATATCGATTACCTATGTGGTAAACTATCCAAAATTGTATTCTTGATAAGAAACTTAATGGCAGAGCTGCCACCAAATATTATAAAAACAGTTTATTTTTCCTTATTCCAAGGTGTATTCTCTTATGCAATACTTACCTGGGGACACTCCTCTCATGTACGCAGAATATTCTCGTTGCAGAGACGTGTTATGAGAATAATGGCACGACTAAAGTTTAGGCAAGATGTAAAGCAAAAATTTACAGAGCTAAATATCTTAACAGTTCCCAGTTATTATATTCTTACGACGCTCATGCATGTTAAACAAAATATCAATAAATATGTTCCACACAGAGATATACATGAATATAATACCAGACATAGAGACCAAATTTGTGTAGATTATACCAGATTGTTTAAAAGCCAAAATGCAATAAACTATTATGGCCCAAAATTTTTTAATAAGTTACCACCAGACATCAAGCAGTTACCGGAAAGAAAATTTCGCTGAATGGAGCATACTACTCATTGGACGAGTTTCTATCTGATGTTTTGTATTAATTGTATATGTATGTGTATATATGTGTATGTATATGTGTGTGTATATGTATATAACATATATTATTTAAGTGTTTTTATTGTCAGTTTGTCGATGTATGATATACATGTGATGTAATATACAAATAATTTTTCTTTTGTTCTTTGACTTGTGTACACTCATTGAGTATTAGCATCAATAAATTATTATTATTATTATTTATGTTCAGCTTTAAGTAAGTATTTCTGTGCTGCTTGCTGCATGACAGCGTAGCTCCGATTCTCTTACTCGCCGGCAACTAGTACTACTCGGTCCAGGAAAATTCGTTTCTTCAGCAGCCTGAATAACTGAGTAAAATTGATTTTCTACCAAAGCATTTACCAATTGCAAATCTTGTTGTTGAGTTGATATCATTCGTGGCTCTGATCCAGGATTTCTACTAATCGTACCGTTTATTCTCCACTTTCTTAAAATGTTACACACCGAATTTTAGTCAATATTATAACGCAGTGCAATTTGTCTCATTGACCATTCATCTTCTGCTTTAGCAATAACTCCAGATTTAACTAAATCGCTTATATGAGGCATATTAGTTTTTGCACACTTGCAATAAATTATGACAACTAACTGACAATGTCACAAAAATTAAAGTTAGATGTACACAACTAGATTTTAGCAAAATATCGTTATAAGACTTGTCCTATTTTTTTTTTGCTCACGACCGTACAAAGTACATGACTGGATTACTAGGGTGCTATTTTGATTTTTTTCTGCCATAATTTTCACATTATATTAACGATTTTTACACTCTGTCGTGGAAAAAAATTATTACCACGCAATATAACTGCGTGTAATATAATCTGAATAAGTATATCCATTTTCCCAGTGAGTATACGCATATTTTATATTACTTTGGAAATTGGAACTTATGTTTGCTTTATTAATTCCGGTATTAATGGAATTTTAACAAGAACTCGTGATAACAAGCGTTTCGCAGAACTGATTGTGATTATCTAAAAGAAATACTAATTCTCGTGAAATAAACTAATTCTATTTAATCAGTAGGAATATTTTAACATCTATAATTAACAAGCATTGTTTTATAAACAACTTATTTGTTTGTATCAACATTGCTTTCGATAGAGAATATACCAAGAAACAAAAAACAAAATTAGTAATGAAATTCACGTACAGGGTGATAATTTTAAGGGTCTCGCTTCATTTCATTACTTGATATTTTTACATAGGCAAATATTTCAAACCTATACTTTTTTGAGGAGTTCGAAATAATTAATTTTCTAAATTTTAAGTCGGTTGGAAGTGGGTTTATTTTTCCTAGTGCAATACTGGACATGAGTAAAGGAAAATTACAACAAGAACTGCCCCATTGTTATTCGAAACTTCGATCGCCAGGAACTCATCCGGAAAGACAGTGCAAATTACTCTCATATAAATCATTATTTTAAAAAACGGCTTTCACTAAAAGACATTAAAAACATGTTACAATATGGGACGATGAGAGAAAAAAAAGTATATATAAAAAAATATTTTTTTCTTCTATTATCGATTTGCAAAAATAATTTTTATCGTCCCGCATAGGTATCATTAAAATAAACATTTTCCCTTTTGTAGAACTAAAATAAAATTAGCCCTAATGTCCTCAAATGCACCGAGAAATTTAAAGACTAGGTATAATAAATTTGTCCAATGTCATATTCTACTACATATCTATCTCTCGCCTTCCAAGCACACCGTACATTCAGCTGCGTCATTTTATTGACGTGAAGTCATTTACAATTAAAATTGGAAGCATGGATGACATACACTCCGACCAACTCTTAACCCACTTGAGCTATATTTATCCAAATAAGTAAAGTAGAACTTATTAGCCCAGAAGTCAGCGACCGTTTATTGTTTGTCATTTTACAAAAGCTGAAATTTTTTTCTATGCTTCATTCGGCATTCCACGTAAGGGAATGGACCATCAGCTTGCGCGGTTCTGGTGGGTACAGCCGCAGTAGCCTCCCACACACGTAAAATAATTATAAAAAAAAACTAATACAACAACTTGGTCGACATGTTCATGATGTTGAAAAGTAACTAAATAGCAAACCGAACTAAAAAGTAAAAAATAATGTTTACATATTTTAAAATTTTATTGTCAAAAGCTTGGGGTGCTTTTTATTATATTTTTATTGCACGCTTTTTACAATAAAATATTTAAACATTATTTTCTACTTTTTAGTTCGGTTTGCTATTAAAGCGTGTTTTTTTATTTTTTTAAACTATAATTTTTTTTAATCACCCTCTTACCATTCATCCTGTTTTTCGTAACCGCCGAGTATCTGCTAGTAGTACATAATTAATATTACATCATAATGTACGTATTAAAGTTGGAACTAACGTTTAACCAGGACTTATGTAACGGCAAATACGTTATTTATTTATTTACATGCACAAACCCAACAGAAATTATATTCCATTTACAGGGCCGGAAACTAACATACATATATATTATCAAAACTTGTTATATAAATTAAAACTAGAATACACGACTACACGTTAGTGTTATATATTATGGCTTACTAGAACGTAAATCTTAATACTAATATAATTATTGCAAAATTTTACAAATGAATTAGGTGAACATATGACCATTTAATATATACATATTTATATATACACGCACATATACAATTATATACAATAATAAAGAACAAGTGAATAGGGAAAAGCATTAAATAAGAAAAAAGAAACAAACAAAAACTGTTAATCTAAGAGAATCTTGACTTAATTTGATTTAATCTAGTGTTAAAAATGTCGACATCATGTGCAATAATTTCGTAGCTACGACAAATACAATATAGTGGTGAAAACATTAAAGCATTTGTGTGTGTATTAGAAAAGTAAACCAAGGATGTAGATCTGGTTGACCTGGTAGGTGCTCTAAAGTTGATTTGTTCAAGTAATTGCGGACAGTCGATCATGTTGTTTAGAAGTTTGTATAAAAGTATAACACTTTGCATCTCTCTCCGCTGCTTCATAGAATTGTATGAAAAACGATTCAGTAGTAATGAGTGATCATAGGGGGATATTGATGATCGATTGTAAATGCCAGGAATTTTAAGAAACGTCTTTGAATGCCTTCAGTATTGTTAATATGTACGTCGTAGTGGGGGTTCCATATCACGCTCGCGTATTCTAATCGGGGTCGCGCCAAGGTATTATATAGAGTTTTCATGGTACTCGTATTTTGAAAATCTCGAGCATTTCGTATGAGAAATCCTAACATTTTAAAAGATGATGTCACTCTGTTACTTATGTGTTCTCTAAAGGAAAGATGTGTCAAATATTATTCCTAGATCTTTAAAGCTATCATGACGTCAGATTTGCCTTATTAATAGTATACTCATATTGTATTTTATTTAATTTCCTCGTAACGATACTACATTGCATTTATTTATGTTCAGAGCAATCTGAATTTGTTACACCACTCGTGAAATGTGCTTAAGTCTGTCTGCAGCTTTTCGCAGTCTGATTCGTCGTCGATCTTATAGTATATCTTCAAGTCGTCAGCATATAAGAAAGATTTATAACTGAGATCGATGACGATATCGTTAATGAAAATGATAAACAGTAAAGGGCCTAAGACCGACCCTTGTGGAAGTCCATATAAATAACATCGACTTGTCCACCGTCATCAATTCAGCTCAGTATTGTGTTATACAAAGTAGGTTTGTTGTTGTCGATCGTTGAGAAACAAAACTATGTTGGTTGTTGCATATACGTTGATGAATCTGGGGATGAAGTGCAGTATGCATGACGATTTCAAATACTTTGCCAAAGTTATTTATGACTGTAATAGGGCGGTAATTTTCTATACCGATTTGTTGCCTTTTTTGTGTATAGGACAAATTTTAGATGCTTTCCATTTATCAGGATATGCACAAGTTTGTAAGGACAGGTTAAAAATATGTGCCAGCGGCGCAGCCAATATACCTGAGCAGTCTTTTAAGAAGAAAGCTGGTAAACCATCGGGTCCGGCCGTAAATTTTGGTTTAATTTTTTTTGAAGGTATTAATCACATCCATCTCAGTTATCTTAGGCATTGCTATATTAATATTATCACTAGTTACTGCCGACAAGTTTATATTGCGACTTGAGGGGATGTACGCTGAACTAAAGAATTCAGCAAAAGAATTCGCTATATCTTCGGGATTATCTAAGATACTCTCATTATTAGTGAAGGCATTCGGCATTGAACTGGATTTTTTTTTACTGTTGATATATGTCCAGAAACTTTTTGGATTTGAGGACAGATTGTTTTCAATTGAGTGTAAGTAATTTTGAACTGTAGTTTAAGCATACCACAAACTAAATTTTCAAATAGTTTACACGCGGATATTGTTAACTTTTCTATTAAATAATAACAATCTTTGATTTTCAACGGTTTTTTACGATTTGCAGATAAACTATTGAACCGATTTTGATAAACTATGGCTTAAAATGTTCGTATTGTCAATACCTATATCTTTTATATTAAACTTTTTTCTCGCCGAGCACTGCGATCAAAGTTATTAAGAAAAAACTGTTTATTACAATATTTTAAGGTTTCAAGGTGCTGTTATAAACAAATGCCACCGAATTTTCATCCACAAAGTATGTACATGTCACCTTTGTTACTCCCTGTTCATGAATCACTTCGCAATTATCCACTCAGATTTAGGTGCTGACAAAATGCTAATTCTACTGGACTAATATTCGTACACAATAATTTTAAGCGAATATTTGACGAGGCAACTGTGCAACCGAGGTAAGAAAAATCAATAGCTATCTAATTCGTGGAACCTCGTTGCGTTTTTATTGTTTTAATAATGGGCATTATAAAAACAATATCCTGCTGATTGTGGTTATCATCACATACAAAAATAATATTTTGTTTTGACTTATCTTTTGGTTCCAATTTTATTTGTTTAACCTTTCTGTCGGTTCTTGTACAAATAACCATATTTGTCGAGTTGTGTGCCGATACTATTGCATTACGTAAATTAGATAATATTGAAAATTAATTATTAATATATTATCTCACGGTATTTACGAGGACTAAACAAATTTGTTGGTTTAGTTAATTTTTTTTTAAAACCGGCTTAATATCATACATACAAATATATTGTAATTAAAAACAACGGTAATAAATTAATTTCTTAATTCTTTCAAACAGTTTGGAGCTCAGATTTACGCTGCACTCAAAAAAGGCAATACGAACTTTACGACCCTCATTAAAATACCGTTACACTTTGTGCTATTCAGCCGGAAAATTGAATCACATACCTATTTGAATGTACGTCGTTTTGTTTGCTGACACCGTACCGACGGGTTCGCCAGCGATAATAATTAGTTCGTAAAGTTTTTGTTGCATTTTTCATTTGCAGTAAAGCTTTAGAATAGAATTTTATTCATGCCATACTTACATTAGTAATGTTTGCATACGTCATAAAAGTAGTATAAAAATATAAAAGTGTAAATATAAAAACATAAAAATAAAAAATTTTAAAAGACACAATAAAATACAATATGCGTTAAAAAAATTAATAAATACACAATAATAAAAAAACTAAAAAAAAAACAGTATTACAACTGTAGAATAATAAATATATACACATATACAAATATATACACAGACATGTATGCAAACACACACATACATATATATAAAATTGTCAAAAATCCAACAACAGTTAATACAGAAAGCCATAATATACAAGTTATTAGACGATAAATTAGATAAGGTGTCAAAATTTTCAAAATATTCGTCATATGTATAAAACGCATTTTGCAAAAGAATATGTTTTATTTTTTGTTTAAACATGCCTACACTCATATCGACATTTTTTATATTATTAGGTAACACGTTGAAAAATTTAAAAGATTGATATGAGAAAGAGTTTTGCGATTTGCTTAGTCTATATTTTGGTAATCTTAAATTCGTTTTCGTTCTAGTATTGTGGTAGTGTATGTCCTCCTGCTTGGTAACTTTGTCGTCACTTTTTATTTTTTTAATATGACACAAACATTCATATATGAAACATGATGGCAGGGTTAAAATATGAAGACTTTTGAAGAGCGGTTTACAATGATCATCATATTTAGCATCCGCCATTATTCTTACGACTTTTTTTTGTAATTTAAAATTTTTATTTAAATGGCATGATCCCCATACTATCACTCCATATGCCATTATACTGTAGAAAATTGCAAAGTAAGCCACTCTTAAGCAATCTTTTGTTGTTTTATTACTAAGTTGCCTTATTACATAAATGGAAGTTGATAGCCGTTTTGACAAGTTTTGAATATGGGATAAAAAATTTAATGACGTATCCAAATACACACCGAGGAGTTTAGTAGGTTCAACGTATGCTTCATTATTTTTTGTTGAAAAATGTAAGATTTTGGTTTTATTATCATTTATAGTAAGATAATTACTCCTCGACCAATGTTTAATTAGATTATCGGATTCTTTACTACTAATACACAAGTTGGAAAAAAGGGTGTCCCTTAGCAAAAATGTGGCATCGTCAGCATATATTATTGGTAGTACTTCAGGAGTCAAATTGAATGACAGATCATTAATATAGATGATAAACATCAAAGGCCCTAGGACAGACCTCTGTGGTACCCCGTAATTCACATTTGAAAGTTTGGACACTTTGCCGTTAAATTTAATACATTGTTGACGGTCTGCAAGATAAGACGTAAATATATTTAAGGCATTTCCTCTGATCCCATAATAATCTAATTCTTGTATCAAAACACTATGGTTGACAGTATCAAACGCCTTGGACATGTCATAAAATTTAGCGGAGCATAATTTTCGCTCTTCAAAAACTTCTATAATGTTTACATACATTTCGCAGATTGCGTTAACAGTGTATTTCCCTTATCTATATCCAAATTGAGCACTAGTTAGTAGATTATTTTTTCCAAAATATTCTAGCAGTCTATTTTTTAGAACGATTTCAAATATTTTGGAGATGACAGGTATAATGGAAATAGGCCTATAACTGTCTGTATTATTAAACTGTCCTTTTTTGTGTATAGGAGTAACTTGAGATTTTTAAAAAATTTCTGGATAAATTCCACATTCAATACACATGTTTATTAAATGTGCAATAGGCGTTGCAAGTACATCACCAACTAATTTTAAAACCTCGCTATTAAGATTGTAAATATCTTTAGATTTACTATTTTTAAGTGTGATATAATAGTTTTTTTTTCCAGATCACAAACTGGAAATAGAAAAAAAGATTTGTTTGCCTTAGGTGCATTCTTTACAAAATCTGAAAACTTTATGTCATTAACATTATCAAAATTAATCATTAAGTTGTTTATAACATCGAAGAAGTAGTCTGAGAAATCATTAACCGTTAAGTCAGAAGTTATATTGGTATTTTCATTTTTTCTATTTTTATTGATAATATCCCATGCTGCTTTCTGTTTGTTATTAGAAGTTAGAATTCGTTTACTATTAGATTTTAATTTAGATTGTTTTATTTTATTTTTATAATCTTTTTTTAGAGTATTATACACCTGCAGATCGTTTTAATTTTTTGTTGTACAAGCAATTATATGGACAGCATCCAAGGTATCTTTTAATTGTTGTATATCATTATCAAAAACAAAGTCGATATTATCTAAACGATACTATATCATTGTTGTTCAAATGTGCTTTTAGAGGGCGGAATATTAAACATAATATTTTTAGTCGCAAACTCCTCTATAAATCCTTATTTTACTATAAGGAAAGTAACCAGACTGCAACCAAAGTTACAAATCTGGCGCGTTAAATGTAATAATTGCATATTACCATCAAAACGCTAATGCTTCGATTGCAACAAACACCAGCCGAAAGACTGATCCTACTTAAAGGAGCTCCCTTGCCAGTCGTCACACACAACTTGCAGACTGCAGTTTCGAGCTGTTGGCTCTCGTCAGTGCAAGGTAGGTATGCGACGACCGACATGAGAATCCCTTGACTATAGTACATCCCGGTATTTTCACAATAGCGACATGTAAAACAGCCAGCAGGCGTCATCTAGCGGTCCCGTCTCTGTTGCAATCGAAAAATAAATAGCCTGACTTGGCTTAGCATAGTTCAAATGTGCTTTTGTCGTGATAACAAAAGGTTTCCACAACCACGTTCCTGGAATTAACTACGATAAATCGATCGGCATACCTACAGTTATTTAAAACAAAAATAAATTATAATGATTTTTTACCTACGGTGCTTCCAAAAATTACGGCAAAACAAATTTGTGCGCCCACTTGATCGGAATGCACAGATAAAATTGTAGCCAATCCTCCAACTGTCAAACAGAAAGATGTCAGCCATGCGTGATGCACATGACGACAGCTTGCGATGGCACCATATGCTATCCTACCAATTGTATTGGCCAATCCAATGACTGATATAAACCAAAAAGTCATATCAGCCGAGATACCTGCCTCTTGCGCTCTGTCCTTGATAAACACGTATGTAGTAAAATAACCCAGACACATGAAGGCGGCATTTAAGGTTATTAACAGGAAGCAAGGTGATTGTAGTAGCTTGTAATCTAACATTGTCGCCAAAGTCCTTTTCACTGCCGCTGTGCATAAGTTACATTTTCCTTCTTCATCTACTTCACGTGATGTCAGCACTCTGGTCACAGACATATGGTATTCCATGTTAGATTTCTAAACAGAAAAGGAAGAATTATCCGCTTAGAATAGCAAGCAATGAAATGTGTCCGAAGATCAGAATCTTTAAGTGTCCCACCAACTTTTACTGTAAGACCGCGACACCAGATGTACTCATTGTTTTACCCTGTAATTTTCAGCGGGGAAGGAATAATAGAGAGTTATTGGACCCGCAATAAGGACAAGCAGTATTAAAGTCAGCGTTATTTTAACGTATACTGCGCAGTTTGATCCATAAATAAGGGAATCCTTAGGGTAGTGCTTGTCCTTATTTGTGAAGAAGGGATACTGCAATGCGTTAAGTTTACCATATTTTGACATTTCGCAACTTTGACATTCGATGGCTTGTTTGCTGCTTTGAATGAGCAACAATACGCAAGCGCTAGACTCCACCAGAACACAAAGGATAGAAAAGAATAATAAAAATATATCAAATGATTTATTTATCACATTTGCGAGGTTATGCTTAGGGAATGTAGTGCGCAGGCGCCAAAATTGCACAGAAATAATGACATGAAAAACGAAGGGGTTCCAATAACTAACAGTTCGTTGATGAAACAAAGACGACGCGCTAATAAAATAAGGTAGCCCCTTAATATTGCGTGGCAGTATTTAAAATTTCCAAAACTCTCTATTATATAATGTAGTCAGTTCTACACCTCCCGTTTAATCGGAAGTGTGAGGAGAATTGGTGCAGTTTATTCCACAAAGTACACAAAGATGCCAAAACCACATGCTTAAGTTTTGTTCTTGATCAAATTCAACACAAATTCACATCTCTATATGCGTCTTTAATGAAATTTCTACTGTTCTACAATCCAAAATATCAAGGAAATACTAATCGATCGATCACCACACCGGCAATTATAAAAACAGTAGAAACTTTATTTCAAACGCGTAGAGATGTGGAGCACTTATAATTTTTTCTGTTCAATTATTTGAAAAGAACCTAAATTTTTAAGTTTTGAATTTTGTACTTATTGCTTAATAAATCGAAAATTGTTACAAATAGTCATACAGACGTCTACAAAAATGTTGGTTTTTCATTCCTACATCATATGGTCAAAATATACAGGGCGTTCCATTAAAAAAAATTGAGAAAATTCAAAAGTTCTAAATTGAAAAATCAGTCAAAGCATCATACAGATGTCTCGTAACTGGTATTTACGAAATTTTTTTCATAAAATCCATAATGGTGATTAGTGATTTTTCTCAAAATGCATCTGTAGATGGCATTATTTCAACAAAAAAATCACTACATCCAGATGACTGGGAGATAGTCAGTAATAATGAGTGAAAGGAGTCTAGAAAGAAATAGTCCACAGAACACTGTTTTATATTTTTGGCTGACAAGAGCAGTGTGTTGTGTATGAACATATTTTTATTTCCGGCATACAGAATAATATGGTTTTTTGTAATAAATGAAGACTAAGCATCTGGATATTCAATCAAAACATAAATTATTACTTGGTAATTATATAATTATATACAGTGTCGCACTAAAGAGTGTAACACCCTTATAACTTCTTTTTCCGATTTGAACTAAATTATACTCGAATATAGAACAAAGCGGGATCTACTTATTAACATATTTAACCTAACGAACTAACCTAAAGAAATATTCGTATAGATAATTTCCCTTGTCCTCGGCGGCAGCCAATCATGCGCATGCCCGGTTTTAGACGGAGGAATAATAAAAATTAATCATACGGATTTACCCGGAGCTGTAGACTAGCTAATTTTCGTGCAGTTTTCGCGGTATTCTAAATATTTTGAGGTTAGGTGAAGTGTGCAGTTACGACATTATTTACCGTACTATACTGTGATTTTAATTATTAAAAAACTATAGTAAAGGAAATTTACGCCTCTATGAGAAACAATTAAAAAATATATAGGATGTTATTTAAAACAGGACGTTGGTAGTACTTCCGGTTAGACCGGAAGTATATTTTTGGCTCTAGTTAGGCCAAAAAGTGTATTTTAATGTCAAACGTCCTTTAACCAAATTTCAAATTTATGTCTTCAAAAATAAAGAAAATAAGGGAGGGCGTACCTGGTCTCATGGTCACCCGGTGTTTAAACGTTTATATTTGACTAATATGCTAAAAAGAAGAATGCTAAAATCAATGTATTACCAGCATCAAAGTCTCCTTTATGGAATTATAACTATAAAGCTAGAAAAAGCAATAAATTGGTCTGCCCACAAAAAAATTAATGTACATTAAAAGTAGTGCAAAATAAAGATTTTTACCTAGTAATAACAATATTAGAACTGTGGTTGAAAAAAGTCAATCCCAAGAACAGCAGCGGCCGTAGAAATTGCTTGCTTTATTTCAGTCAGATAAACGTGTATGACGTCACATACTTGCTGGCTCGAGAGGCGTCAAATCATATGTACGCTGCGTTAGGTTTACTCCGTGTCGTTCTCGTTAGAACAAAGTTTGAATTCACGACAGTAACAGTGCCTTCACTTAGAACATCAAATAGAGTTTGTTTATTGTTTTCAAATATGGAGGAGGTTTTCCAGAAAGGAGATTCACATATTTTCCGAACGTGTAGAAGTGATTATGGTATCCGATTTTCTTTCAAACCACGGATAAATACGACTATGAGAAATATGGGCAAAAATATCCGGCCCATCCTAGCTCATGACAATCGCAAAATTAATTACATCACTATAGCAACACCTAGAGTATCGCGTAGCAGGCATGTGACGTCGCCGGTCTAGCCTCGCGCCAAGGAAGCGTTTTCTAGCCTCGACACGTTGAGGTATTATATTACCCATAAATCTATGATTTCTATTTTAAAACTAAATTTTATGAACAGACCTATTATGAAAAGTATCCTTCGTCTCTATTCAAATTAGGGTAATAGTATGCATAAGAACGATTTTTTTTTATTTCAAATTTTATATGTAATAAGCGTGGAAAATTTCCGTTTGATTAATATACTTGTAAATATTTTAGTACTAAAAAAAACATTAAAACAATGATTAAAAGGGTGAATAAATCCTTCAAAACTTAAGGCAGCTCTCTTTAAGTTCAATCAATCAACTACACCAGGTTACTAGCAAAGCATATATATAATTTTAGTATCACAATCACAGAATTTAAAGGCGAAGCGTGTTTTATATCAATTCAAGTATAGCAGGAAATGCTTATTAAGGCCTCCTAATGTTACCGTGGCATATTGGTTTTAATGTAGTGTATATAATGTGCATACAAAGAGAGTTTGATAAAGTCAAATAATACTCTCGGTCCGATAATTTGTGGTCGTAATAAATTTAATATACGGGTTGCGTTTCTATCCATAGAGATCGATTCCACAAATAAAACTAAATCTAGATATTCCAGTGTCAAGGGCCCTATTGCATGATTGAGGCCGCATTTTATTTTATTTACGACCTTTTGATAATATTTTTTCACATTTATTTCAATAAGGAAATGACTGTCACTAACGCGCCGGGTGTGTTGATGATTTTTTTCTATTATTGATCTGATTTTTAACACGCTTTTATTAACTTCACCAAGTATGTTTGTTTGTTTGCTTGTAATGGAATCTTTGAACGTGATTCTCACCCACTTCAAAACGTCAGATTAAACTGAAACTTTACACACTTATCAAGGACAGATGACAATACAATAATTTGACAACTTTGTCCTAATGCCCTTCTCTAGAATCATCAGGATAAAATAAAATAAAAAAAAGGGACTAACCTATTGTCGATATTTTGGCGGAGGCGCCGCTTCTAATAATATATATATTCCAACTAATTAAATGGTTTTTAGTAAGTTTTAAAAAAATCATAGTTTAAGAAAATTTAAAAAAAACGCTTTAAAAACCGAACTAAAAAGTAAAAAATAATAATGTTTTAAATATTAAGATTTTGTTCAACAGTGATCGATTGTAAAAAGAGTGGGGTGCTTATTATCAATTGTTATTGGTAGAGATATTGATAAAAGTAGAATAATAAAAATATAGTAAAAAGCACTCCACGCTTTTTACAATCTATCGCTGTTGAACAAAATCTTAATATTTAAAACATTATTATTTTTTACTTTTTAGTTCGATTTTTTTACATTAAGCAGTAAATATAATACTTTGGTTGTGGCTTAATTTTGGCTATCCGAAATGGATTTCTACAACTTGTTTTAGGGCCAAATTTTGCTAAATCGTTTTTTCCATGTCTGAGGGCTAATTTGAAAAATGTGTTTTTTAAAACATACATCGCGCTACTAAATCAACGGTTTGAGCTACGATTGTGAATTTTTGTAAACTTACAAAAAACTATTATGGCACTTCTAACGCCAACGGCACTCTCCAAATTTTCAGAATGTAAGGTATTTTCGAGAAAAGTCCCAAAGTGTCCACTAGCAAATCCGTGCATTGAAAACTTCACCATGTGAGCAAGTGTGTTAATTATTCAAAATGTATGTACCTATGTATACCTATATGAAGTCAAATGTAGACAAAAAAATTCTGCTCAACAGGTGTCATAGTTTTCGAGAAATCGAATTTTTAATACGTTTGTTTCATTTTCACAGTTAATATAATGTAAAAAAAAGTATAAACGAACTTAATTGAAACCGTATAAAAACTAAAAGCCGGCAAAAACAGTCGGCATCTCTTTATTGTACATGGGCGGAGGTAAATAGAAATGCTTGTCATAAGAAAATGATAAGATTTTCGGGCGTTGTTATATTATCCTCTGTTTCAAATGGTCTCCAGAAAGCCATGATAAATTAGTAAATAATTAAAATATTTTACCTTTTATATAGTAGTAAATATTTATAAATATGAACAATAACTAACTAAAAATTCCTACGCTTGATATTATAACAGGTATTTACGCACTGCACTGGCACAGACAGCACATCTTTAAGTCCGCCGTTAAAACGATTTACGAGTTTTTTTATGCTAGTAGGCCTGTCCGTTTTATTATCTTTAAACCAGTGCAGTCGTAGATGATTCATTCAGGCTGATTACATTGCCAGTTTCGGACTCGCCTGCACAGTTTCAACTACCACTCGAATCTCGATACCATTGCTAAATATATAGGACAAAATATCAAGTTCAGTGCGCACGGTCCTGTGCTTTAACACTGACCAGTTTCAATTATCCTCGTTTAAAGTATAATAACGTTCGATGATCAGTCGTATTAACAATGTTTATGTATTGAACAAGTACTTATATAAGATCTGTAGAGTTGTCCTTTCGTGTTTATTATTAATCTTTTGAAATTATGTAAATAAGTTCTTATATGAAAACTAGGCGAGGATGAATAGTTTTAATTAAAAATAATTGCAGTTTCTTTTGAAAATGGAGCAAAATTTGTTATGTATGCTTAATAAAAGCAACTGGATCTCGACAAGATGAATTTGCCAAAAGTATTCTTATTCTTCATAAAAATGCAATATTGTCTGTTACGAAAAGTTTTAATTTTCATACATCTTGCCGAAGTTCGTATATTAGTTCGAAGAAACAGTACCAAGTTAATGCCTTCCTACCCTTCTACTTTACCGAGTACTAGTTTAAATGATTAGCTTCGAACTCGAAGTACTGATTGCTTTTGAAATACGCAAAATGTGTTTGTTTTGTAAGATAGTGGGAAAGAAGAAACAAGAAAAATTTACTTCCATATTCCATACAAACAGGTACTACTTTTTATATGGGGTGTTTCAGAATTGATGAAAAAAATTAGCAGTAGATCTAGATAAGTACAAATTTTAATAATTTTTTAAAAAATTTCTTGCTCCATTTCTAAGATAAAGGGGTTGAAAAATTTAATGTAAGTAAAAAAAATTCTTTATAGAAATGTGATTTTCAAGACCCTGTACAACATATACACATATAATTTCAAAATTCTATCTTTGGAGTACAAAACAAAATTTCAAATAAAAAAGAAGATTTTTGGGGGTCTTGAAACACCACTTTTTTTCCTGTAAGATCCTCTGTATTGTATGGTTTTGTAATCATGTGTTTGTAATTAATACTTCCAATCGATTAGGTATAGGACAATGAACACTGGCATTTTATACACTGGTGCGCAGATATGGTGATTCAGAAATGATCTCACGGTTTGCTAATTATGACGATATTAATTTTTGCTTATGATGCGGAATACCACAAAACATGTTACAGGAAATATATTACATATACAAATATAGCTGTAAAGTTAGACAAAGTCCAATAAAATTTGTGCTTCAGCTAAAGTTGCTGATAACGTTAGATCTAGTATTCACATGAGGAATTTTCACATGATAGTTTTTCTTTAAACCTCTTTGACAATCAAATTCTTCGTAACGTGGAAATTTTGCAAAAAGCCATATCTGACCATAAGACAGTAAGAAAAATCTTTCCCGCTCTTAACGAAATGACAAAAGAATTCGAAAGTCAAGTCTTTGATGTTTTATTGACATTTTCAAAATGGCTTTTAAAAACACCCGTTAAGAATAGGGATAATACAGATTGTCTAACTCTCTCAAATATTATCATAGCTTTTACTCAAAACAATTTTCAACTTACAAGGCTTATCAATAGTATAGCGGTAAGTAATACTAATAAAATGTATACGATCTTGCGAAAATACTATTGCATTCTCCGCCGCGCCACAGGCAGGTTATTCGTAAAGTGCGACTCCGAGCCCGAGCGCAAATGACACTATGAAAATGAGGTGTATTCAAAATTCGATTGCTCGAAAACTATGAGACCTAGTGAGCTGAATCTTTTTTTAAAAACTTCTATAGTTTTGTCTACATTTGACTTCATATATACATAGGTACATACATTTTGAATAATAATTTATTAATTATTATTCAAAATGTATGTACCTATGTATATATGAAGTCAAATGTAGACAAAACTATAGAAGTTTTTAAAAAAAGATTCAGCTCACTAGGTCTCATAGTTTTCGAGCAATCGAATTTTGAATACACCTCATTTTCATAGTGTCATTTGCGCTCGGGCTCGGAGTCGCACTTTACGAATAACCTGCCTGTGGCGCGGCGGAGAATGCAATAGTATTTTCGCAAGATCGTATACATTTTATTAGTATTACTTGCGCACGTGGTGAAATTTTCCATGTACGGATTTGCTAGTGGCCAATTTGGAGGGTGCCTGTTAGCAGCGCTATAGTTTTTGAGTAAGTTTAGAAAAATTCATAATCGTAGCTCAAACCGTTGAGTTAATAGCGCGATGTATGTTTTAAAAAACACATTTTTCAAATTACTTCTCAGGCACGAAATGAAAAATTTGATTTTGCGAAATTCGGCCCTACTAAAAAAGTTCCTCCATATTCCATTCGGATGGCCATAATTATGTTCTACACGATGGTGAAAGTCCCATTTAGTTATACTTTAATTTAAAAAAAAAAACCGATGGCAGGGGCCAGTCCGAAAAATAGATTTCGTTTTATATTGTTTTGCACTGCTTTAAGTCTCTATTATTTTAGTAAATAAGTGATTAAGTAAGTAATTAAGTATATCTTTATTGGAACTGCTCAACTTCAATTTATGTCATCGATTTATGAACTATTATCATGTAGGTAGTCTTCAAAATATAAATAAGTTGCTTTTTTAAAAAAAAAATCTGTTTTAGCAATGATCAAATGTTTTAGACAAAAGTAGGTCTAGTAGATCAGTACTATTCAACGATTTATCGCATGTACATATTTGATTCCAAATAAAATTTATGCGTTTTAGCAAAAAAATGTTTTAGACAAAAGTTGTAGGGCTAGATGAGCACTATCCAACGATGTATCACATGCACATGTTTGATTAGAAATAAAATTTTGAGAATTTTTTTAAAGCTTTGAACCGCTGCTATTTTTAAACGAAGAAGGCGATTTGGCCCATCTTAGAACTTAACCGAGATATGGACCCAAAGTATATGCGTACCAAATTTTGTTTTGATCCGTTGAGAAATGCGCCCTCTAGAGTGTCCCGAAGTCGTGACATGCTGCACTTTGCAATAGGTAGATGAGAAATCTACCTAAAAAAAGTGGCACACATAGAACTAAAAAGTAAAAAATAATGTTTAAATATTAAGATTAATTTTATTGTAAAAAAAGCGTGGGGTGCTTGATATCAGTTGTTATAAACCCCACATATTTAAACATTATTTTTTACTTTTTAGTTCAGTTTGCTATTAAAGCGTGTTTTTTTAGCTTTTTAAACTATAATTTTTTTTTAGTCACCTTCTTGCCATTCATTCGTCGGCACGTTTCTCACCAATAATAAAATATATATTAATGATAACGGCTCCTCCGCCAAAATCTCGACAATAGATTAGCCATTTTTTTTTAAATTTTATTTTGTCCTGATGATCCTGGTGAAGATATTAGGACAAAGTTGTCAAATTATTGTATTGTCGTCGGTCCTTGATAAGTGTGCAAAGTTTCAGTTTAATCTGACATTTTGAAGTGGATAAGAATCACGTTCAAAGATTCCTTTACAAACAAACAAACATACAGGTGAAGCTAATATAAAGCGTGTAAAAAAACGGCATAATTACGAGCCGATTTTACTCCACTATAGGCACTTAACATGTTTTGCAAATCTCGACCGATAAATCGTTACGTTACACATTTGTACGGTATCTAAGGAATTACATATGCGTAAACAGATAAAGATTTGTCCCAATTTATCGGTTGTCAATATATCGTTCAACTCTTCAAACTTATGTAATATGCGCAGCTATTGGTGTTGTTTGTCGGTAGTAAAACTGAAAGGCCTTGGTGAAGTAATAACCATATTTATCGACGCCACGCCGGTCTATCCTTATGAAAGAGACATACTTTTGTCGAGACATCTAGACGCCGAGAGTGGAGACCTCCCTCACATGTTTCCACTCATTACTGCTTAGTTTATAACGTAAATTATATACCTTCATAAATTTAAAATGGTATAAAATAAACCAAATGACCTAATACCGGTGACAATGAAATTAGGATCGATACATAAGCGTGAAACAAAAACACAAAATAATGCTTATCAGGCTTCCAAATAAGTAAAAAGGTGTCCTAGAACTTCTTCTACAAGCCTTCGTTACTGAGTTACGGGCCGTTAAACTAGATAGATGAAAATTGTTCTTTATTTTATATATTCAATTTCGGCCGTACCAAAACGTTTAATAACTTTTTTATTCTTATCTGTCTGACGAATACTCTATACAGTACCGTCATTTTAAGTCTGATGAAATAACAGCAACGTCTGGTGTTCCGCATTGGCTTGTCCTCAGACCCTTGTTATCCATAATATATATAAATGACATTATTATTATTATTATTAGCCGCTACTCGAGTCCGAGTATAAAAATGTTACAGTCGATAGATTGTGTACAATAAAAAACAAGTAAAAGTTGTAGTCTATTGTAATTCCCATTCATCTACGGTGCACACGACTATCGCTATAGAGGCCAATTCGGGAGAGCACATGTCGACCGCAGTCAGGACAAACATAGACCTGGTTAGGTCTTGGATTCGGCCTTCTTGCAGCAACATTTCCTTGATAGCTGGCCACAACCCCTCGCCATTCGGTTCTGTCCGCTGCAAGTTGTTCCCATTGCTCGTCTGCAATACCGCAGGATTTTAGATTTTCATGGAGAGCATCTTTGAACGTCTTTCGTTGACCGCTTAGCAATTCACCATAAAGTGTACATTTAGGAAGGCGGTTATCATGCATACGATGAACGTGACCTGCCCATCCTAGGCGTGCTCTTGAAATAAGCACCTCAATTGGAAGGCTGTTTGCTCTCCTGAGTACTTCCACGTTTGATATGTGATGAAACCAACGGATTTTCATCATACTTCTGAGGTGCCTTTGCTGAAAACGTTCTAATTCTTTCACATGACGACAGTAAGTGACCCAGCTTTCACATCCATATAGCAGTGTTGGAATGACAACTGCTCTGTAGACAGCCATTTTCGTTGACAAAGCAAGGTCGTGGTTGTCAAATACTCTCTCTCTAAGTCCCCAGAGTGCTCTAGATGCAGCGTTAATTCTATTGCGAATCTCGCTGTCCATGTTTGCTTTGTCATTAACAACGTTGCCTAAGTAATTGAACTGATCCACTACTTCAAGAGAATTTCCGTTAAGTGTAATGTCTATTTGGTTCACTTGATGAGGAGTTGACATAATCTTAGTCTTTCCAATGTTGATTTTAAGTCCCAAGGAATCATAGCTCTGGGCATTAGCTATGAATTAAACATAGCACTCTGCTGCATACTGATGATTGAAGCTGCGTTCGTCTATTAATAATTTCAGTAACTGCCTTAACTTGCAGAAAGATTTGCAACAAATTAAGACACGTATTTATTTAACAATTAATTAACTTACAATACATTACCCTTATGATTACCACACTAATAGTCCTTGAAAAAGTTGCAGAAAAAGGCTTAAAACACAAAAGTTCTGTAACAGGGATGAAATATCGGCACCCCCCCCCCCCCCCCCGTTTTGAGGGCGCTGAACACGATGGTGATATTTTTAAGGTTCCCACCCCTTAGCAACTACCCTTAAACTCGAAAAACCAACCCTATTTCGTGGTTTTTTCCACCGTAGACATTCCGATCGGTTTTTTGGGCATGATTCAGGTAGACCGTATGAAATTTAACCATACAACATCTTATCCACCCCTGAAGTTGAAACTACCCCCTCCCCTAATAATAAAGTCTCCCAAAAAAAATCAAAATGCATGAAAATTTGTTAATTCCGTTTTCGAGGGTGCCCAACACGATGGTAATATTTCCCAACCACCCCTACAACCACACCCTTTTCTTATTTATTGATACTGGGCATGTGGAGACTCGGAAACCCTGATCGGTTTTTAAGGGGATTCCGAATTTCGACATTGTATAGGGAGTTGAGTGACGAGACATGCCATCAATTCCGGGGTTGAAACTACTACCACCCCTAACATTGAAATCCACCGAAAAATACAAAATAGTGGAAAATTTGTTTCCTTATTTTCGAAGGCGCCAAACACGATGTCGATACTATTTCATGATTTTTTGGGATTTTTTTCAGAACTTTTGGGGTTTTTTTAACTTTTCATGGACTATTATATCTCTAAAACCGTGAGGTTCTTACTAAGGTCAAATTTTGGTAATCTGATAGATCATAATCTGGTCTATCACCAGTTTCAAGATTATCCATGTGATTCGCCGGACGCGGGATTTTTGTTTTTTTGTAAGTACAAAATCTGTACAACGTATTGGACGGCGGCGAATCCCATGATTTTTGTCTGTTTTGGTGCTATCCATAAAATATGAAAATTTTTCATTTCATTAGAAAACTACAGGCAGGATAAAACAGTGCAAAGTCGGGGGGGGAGAAATATTACGACAAATCATTTTCTATTAAGAAAATTTTTGGTCCGTTATTATTATGGGTTGGGTAATTTTTATCGATGATTGTTTCTACGGGGACCGTTTTTTAAATAAATTAGTGGATTCTGATGTTAACTATACTGCACAAAAATTCAAAGGAGACAGGGGGCACTAAGCATTTCTTGCGTCCTCGGCTAATAAGAGAAGAAAAATAAGAATTACCGAAAATGTAACTGCCGACTTCTGCGAATCTTGCATTTGGGCTCTTCTGTGCCGTTGCAGAAAATTAAAAGAGCTGTTGTAAAAAATGTCATCCCTGTACATTGGCCTCATGAGAGGGCCGAAAAAGGTGTGCGTTTCATGAACTGCTATCTGCCTTTGACGCTTTTTCGACCTGAACAAAGTTTTCATGTGCTTCTGGGATTGTGCGTTCAGCTCGGACCCCGTTTGTGACGACCTTACGCATTCTTCTATCGGCTCGTCCTCTTTAAACTTCCATTTCAAACTCGACGAGGCATAGGACGTGATCATAACTTCACTGGATTTGGTTAATTTTCTAGGCTGGAGTAAGGTTATGGTCGGCACCTCTGTAACTTCCGACAGGGTCGGGTACATTCTGTTGTGATAGGTAGTAAAAAAGTTTCCAGAAATTACTGGATTCACTTTCATCCTCTTTATTCGTGTAGGAGCTATGGGCTTAAATATGAGTGCACAAAGTGTGGTCAAAATCATCAAGACTGCCAAGACTCTAAACGTTTGTCTCCAGCCAACTTTTTCCAGGATTATCGTGAGTATTAAGGGGAGAATAATTCCACCCAATCCAGATCCGCATGTGGCAATTCCGGTGGCGAAGCCTCGCCATCTTTCGAAGTAAAAACCCACAGCGATTATGGCAGGCATGTTGATCATCCCAAAACCAATCCCGCCCATTAGACCATAAGTGATGTGGATCAGGTAAATTGACTTTGATATGGACGTTATCAAGTAGGACGTTATCGCCATTATACTTCCCGTTACACCTACTACTATGTAACCATATTTGTTCACAAGTGATGCCACAAAGGGACCTAAAACCAAGTATTTGTATTAAAAATTATAACAATAGGAATGCAAATTTTAGACAGTACTGAATCCAAAAGTAGTTCTGTAATTATCAGTAGTCCACAATAATTACTAATAATTCTAAACTTTTTGGAACAGATACGTTTTAAGGTAAAATCTCAACTAAGGGCCGGTTTTTCAATGCTCAGTTAAGCTAATCTAACCAACGCTAACTCTTAACCGCCAGTTAAACCGTTTTTTCAGGTCACAGTTTCACCTAACCACCAGTCAAATTCTCGGCTAAAGTAGCTGACACTTGGATGTGTCTGTTTGCTAACCTAACTGATGGCTATATACTTAACGCATGCGTGACGCCGCGGTAATGCTTTTATTTTTATTTAAATGAGAGGTTAATTTGTTTATCTGCTTTGATTTTAACCTAACAAATTTGTTTTACTTCCACGTCCAGTGGAAGTATAGTAACGCAAAAAAAATATATTTTTTTTTTTGTTAAAATAGGCTTAAAATATCATGAAACGTCGAGACTTTAAATTTGAGCGAAAAAATTTCCTGTCTGTCTGTCGGTCTGTCTGTAACTTTTTTTATGCGCACATTTGCTCTAGAATCGTTTATGATATTGACTTGAAATTTGGTACACTTATGTACCGTAACGAGATCTGGAACTAGATTATATTTTGATCTAGTTCCGTTGAAGGGTTCGGGGTTAAATGGGGTAAATAAGGGTAAATAGACAAAGCAAGCAGGTAAGAGTCCATAAAATTGCAATTTAGGGCATGTACGAAAAGTTAAGGTCTCAAAAATTTTTTTTGGCATTAGCTCCCCCTCCACTATTACCCCCAATAACACCCCCACACTATTATGAAAGGGAGTAAAAAAATTAAAATGTGATTTAGTGTGTATGCAAGAACGAAACGTCTCAAAAAATTTTTTTGGCGTTAGCTACTCCCTCTACCACCCCCATTGCCACCCCCACCCTATTATTACAGGAAATAAAAAATTAAATTGGAATTTATTGTGTATAGAGAACCAAGGGCACTTTTTTTTAATATTAGCTACCCCTGTGCCACCCCTACTCTATTATTAAAGGGAATAAAATATTACATTGGAATTTAGTATGTATAAGACTTGGATACAAAATCTGGATGTGGAAGTAGTGATTCCTTCGGCAGCGGTTTTTAAGTTTTATTCGAAGTAAATAGGAAACGGTGATAATACGGAAGCGTTTGATTTTGTAAGCGATGATGAACTAGAGTTTATAGATTTTATAGAATATGAGAGAAGGCCGTATGTCGTAAGGGAACGAAACAATCCCTTTGAGGAATTTGATGTGGATTTCTTCATGAGAAAAGTGACAGTTTTATTAATTTTGGAACCTATTGAAGATACAATTGTGACCGGTCACTGTCTGTCACCCGCCAAATCGTGCCAGTATTTATAGGTTATAGAATAGGGCTGAGCGGAGCGTCAACACTTATGGGGCCCTATTTTCGAATCCACACGAATCAGTTTCGTTTACGTATACTTTCGTGCAAAAAGTGAATTATATGGTATTTGGAAAATGTGTGAACACATACGTACACGGATATTTGCGGCCGAATTACATCGCATGGGATCAACGCATACGAAACGTGATTTGTTCATACGAAAATAACATAAATAAGACGGAAATTTTCTACTTGACTCGAAATAATTCCTTGTACTGTTGATCGTGTACGAATATATTCGAAAATAAGGGCCCCGTTGATAAGTTATGAGCGCATGCGTGAGTTTGATTTTCTAGCTGTCAGGATTGCCAATCATTGTAATAAATTCGCTAGCCAAAATTTAGCTAGCTGGAAGATAAATATTGCTTGGAAAAATGGTCACAACGTTAACTAGAACATTGACTGACCGTTAATTTTAACTACTAGCTACGTAGCAGACACTTTTAACTGAGTATTGAAAAACCGGCCCTAAATCTTTAGATTTTTGTGGTAGTTGAGAAAATAAACGAGACCACACACTTCGGCAATAACACGCGATATAGCTATTTGTTAGTATTAGATAACCCAATTGTCCATGTGCAGACTACAGGAATGTTTGCATGTGTTGGTCCTCTCACTCCGATACATTTACTAAATGCCATCAAGCTCATAAGGAGATAAATAGCAACCGAGGTTTGGTATCAGAGACTGATCCAAAGTTTATATACATTCAATTACATACAGAAATTAAGCAAGCTTACAAAACGGCCAAACCACCGATCGGTTTACAGGGCCTAATCGGTTCGCGTCTTGCTCAGATTCGTAGCGGTAAACTGTGTCGGTCCGTTTGTCTCTTCATTGGTCCGATTGGATGATATTTCAAGGATCAGCTTCAAAAGGGTTCGGGCTTTCAGGTTTCTGACAACCATACACAATTTCGTCGTTGCCTTATTACTGTTAAACTTAGGAGAGTTCCCCAGCATTCTGGGATATTTTACGTGAGTGTTTAAACCTCCCGCATATAACTTAAATTCGACATTTCAAGAACAATTAGTCTTGGGGCGAGCGTAGGTGCGTCTTTACTATGTACATACTTCGATATGCGATGTAAAGCAACGTTAGGCGTGGTTAGTAGTTGGATTGGTGACCGTTCCAACGAAGACCGCGTCCTCGCCTCACACATCTTCCAGCGGCTTGTATATCAGTGTATGCGCGGAAGCTATACAACCTTAGGCGAGGGTTGTATAGGAGATATACCATCCTTCGGAGGGGATGTAAAGCCGTCGGTCCCTTGTCTATTAAATGTTAGGCAAGTAAAAGATCCCTACTCTTCTTAAGGGAAGAGGTTCGGCAAAATTCCTGGTTGGGGGTAGCTCGTCTACAGGCGTCGGTGTTATGCCTCAGTAGCGGAAATAGGCCGACGTTAAATAAATGTATATATATATAAAAAAAAGAACAATTAGTTTGTTCTTATTATTTACTACTTTCATTAAGGTTTTATATTATTATATTGGCGATTGTCGCAATTTTAAACAAAATAACACGGAAAATGTAATGCGTAACATGATTCTTGCTGTTTACATAACTATTCTGAAGTATACATAGTTTGTTCATTACTGAAACAACATAAACTTTCCTATATTTCAGTTAGACGATCGTCTTCAATTTGGATTATTTAATTTCATATTTTATTGTGGAACGAAAATTTACCGTAAAATAGGATCCATGATAGACAAAATTGAATATAGTTCTGTGTTTAACGAAGTATGTACTAAGGGCAAGCAACAAATGTAGACAAATATGCCTCTCGGGAAAATTACAATATCTAGAAGCAAAGTCTACTGCTAAGAGAATAGGAGTAGATACCAAGCGCAAGACAATTAAATCACTAACAGATTTGGGATTGTAAGCCAATTGGCTGAAAGTCGAATCGAAGAACAGTTGCTAAGCTAACCAAGGAATGTTTGGATAATTAGAAAATTTGCAGTCGTTTGCAATTTAACCTTGCAGATAAAGAACGTAACAAAAACTTTACGACCTCATGAAAATTACTCTACTATTCTGCCAGCAAATTGAATCACTTACCTTTATTGGTATTGGTTTACGTCGGCTTGTTTGATGACACCATACCGAATGGTTTACCGGCGTTAATAATGAACTCGTAAAGTTTTTTGTTGCGTTTTTTATATGTAGGGTTAAAATGAAGACCACTATATGTCTTACCCACTAAATTAAATGTGTGCAGTCATCATTTTGTACAAAATTTCCTCAAGCCTTTTGAGGTAACTGTGTTCGAGCAGATACTACACCACACATTTTGGGCATTATTACGTGACTATGAACGCGCTCGATTTATTTATAGCTAAAATATGTGCATAACGCCGTATATTCAAAATTTTTGTTATTGCTCATTGTTAACTTTCTGTGAATCTAACGTGTCCCTAAATCGTCATCCACATGTTTCAAATTCTCGGTTTACATTCACGATATTTACTCTAGAATGACTACATGAGTTGTATGACCTATTTACTAGTAAATTCTTATAAAAATGCAAAACGGGAAAGTTTGTTGGTATATGATAGGAGACACGCTCAATTAATAAACAAATTATGTATTTAATTGATACATAATAATTATCTACATGTTCTCTATATTTAATATAAAATTTTAATTATTTCAAGAATGGTAGTTATCATGCGACTTAATAGAGTTTGAACAAGTTTGTTTTTACTGATAAATTAACCGGAAGAAACTACAGGTTCGTAGAAAATGTCTTCCGTTATGAAACGACAAGAGAAACGCATAATATGTCGATATAGCATTGTGGTTAAGATATCGATATAATTAAAAACAGTTGGACAGCACTACATCACATATTTAAACAACATTTAAAAATCACTTACCGCTCATACAAAATATTCCAGTATTTATAGCGGCAGTCGTCGACACTTGACTCTTTGAACACTTTAAGTCTTCCGCTATTTCATCGAGAAATACGCCGAATGAAACAATTATACCGTCCACTATAAGGAATGTCAGGAAAGCACCAAAAACCACGAACCATCCCCAACCACCATCCGGTGGTACAATTACCAAATCTTCTTGGTATTCCTGACCTGTATCTTTTTTCGGTTGCCTCTCGCTCTCGAACAAATCGTCAATAAATTCGGTGTCATTGGCTTTACTTTCCATAGGTATTTTAAAGTTTTATATCGGGTATATATTATCTACTAGTATATCACAACAAACTTCTATTTGACTAATGTCACTTTGGCACATTATGCCTCGTTTGTCTTATTTCGGTTTATTTCATTGCTTCCTAAGATTGCTGTGCTAGTGCTGTTTATTTTTTATGTGCGATTAAGTCAATATCGCTATCGATCTCTGGCTGATACGCAATAAATTAATAATAAAAAAAAACATTTTTAAAAGCAAGCTTTTATTTAAATCCTCTAAAGAGAAGAAAATAAACTTTGAAGTAAATCAAACCCATCATTTTATTACATTAGATAATTTAACGATTTCAAAAAATGGCCTTGCAACATCTTGATGTTTCGGCTGCAGCATGTGTTGAAAGTAGCCGAAAACCATGCAATTGCCATCAGACTGATTAATGCGATGAATGAAAGTCGCATCACGATATATACAGATTTATTTGATAATTTATTAATATTAGTAAGGTCAAGTTGAGTAGAATTTACATTAAATTTGGTATACCTCAAGATTCCGTCCTCGGTCCAGTCCTTTTCCTCATTTACGTCAATGACTTACCAGTACTATTTTATCCAAGTTCGTATTTTGTGCTGATAATTAGAGCAACTTTCAATTCTATCCCCCTGAATGGCTGGACTATTTATTTGTATTGGCAGTGGCGGATCTTGATTTTATGGGGCCCCAGGCGCAACCTGATCTGGAGGCCCCCTATTGACCCTACTAAAATGAACAATGCAGAAAATCATAACGTTTTATGTGTGTCGAATCAACACAACTATAAACACAAAAATAAGATCACAGTGGTTTCTTTTCTTGCTTTCATTCTTACGAACTTATCAATAATAACAATTGTACATTATTTTTCTATAAACATGAATTACATAAATAATCCTTAACCCGTTTAAGTACGGAGAAAGAATGTTCACCGCTTGCATTGGAGATAGGCATTGTCAAGAAGATTCTCAAAATAGTTTCTATATTAGGAAATGTAGACTGCAGCCCGTCAATTAATAATTTATAGATATCGACAGGGTCGGATACGTTTTTTTCCTTGGCATATCTGATGAAATGGATAACTTCATCTTTGAAATATTTAATGTCGATACCATTGCCGTATTTAAAGATCTATATACTATCGGATAGCCAGGCAGCATTAAAAGCTCTAAGGTCCTGTACCTTTGAGTCTAAAATTGCCTGGGAATGTAACAATTCCTGAAGCAACTGGCCAACAACAACAAGGTTACCTTGATGTGGGTGCCAAGGCATGAGGGAGTGCAAAGTAATGAACTTGCTGACAGCCTTGCGAAGAAAGGAGCTGAAGCACAATTCATTGGACCTGAACCTAAGAACACATAATGGAGGAGATCAAAAAATGGGAAAAGGAACAAAAAAAAGTCCTGGAGGAATACTTCAGGCCAAAGACAAGCGAAAAAGTTTATAACTTATTCGACAAAAAATGCCACAAGGCTTCTCGAAATTGAAAAGTCCGAATTAAGGCTGATAACAGGCCTTCTAACTGGCCACTGCCCCTTGAGATATCATCTCAAGAATATGGGAGTAGACGACAAATGCAGATACTGTGATACTGCAATTGAAATTGCGGAACATATGCTTTGTGAATGCAAGGTATTAATCCGCACTAGGCTAGAGCAGATCTAATTAAAGCCTGAAGACATAGGGAAACTAGCCCCCAGGGAAAGCATAAGCTTTGTGAAAAGTCTTGAAAACTTGAAAATCATTCGAAACATCGCTGTAAATATTGGATCTCCTGGATATCTCAGATATGAGTGCATCACATATCACATGTTAACTATAAAAGATTGCCTACCGGGTTTCATTATGGATGTTTTCTCTAAACTGCGATGTTCATTCCAAGTTTTGGGGCTTTGGAACCAAATTGGCTATCTTTTTTGTTTAATTTGCCTTGTTTTCTTTTTAATTGGCAACAATGACCATTAGTCAATACACACTATGAAAATAGGTCTTAGAAGGTATTCAGATTTGCCGACAATAATTATTTCATAATTCTCATATTAACAGACTATAAATATTTAATTAATTTTGGTTTTTGGGGATGAGGCACCCAACGAGTCTGAGGCCCCAGGCACGCGCGCCTCATGCACCTGTGCGGTAATCCGCCACTGTGTATTGGTTATTTACATTATTACATTTTAACTATTAACGCTTCATATTCGCCTAAACAGCATTATATGATTTTATGAGAGAAACTAATTATCGTTTTCTTTTCAGATAAACCATTTAAATGATACCCACAAGCAACTAATGGTCCATTGGGTTGGTGGCAAAAGTAAAGTTGTGATATGCCTTGCTCGTGACCCAGAACCGATTGTGAATCCTTCTTCAGTTTATATATCTTACGACGACGGCGATAACTACGAAAATAAAAACAGCAGTTTTAAACTGTCCAATGGAAGTTATGCGACGCTCGAGAAATTTTACAACCATCCGAAGTACAATACACATGTAAGTGATTTTATTAAATTAGGTTAAATTAGAGGAATGTGAATGTGAATACTAGTATTGATTGATGTTTATTGCTGTTATTATCGCTGTTTATTGTAGCGTAATCAAGTCATATATCTGGATTATTTATTGTTTTTTATTTACTGAATAAATGTTTTGTGCACATCTTTGGTAGTATAGATTCAGTAACACCGTAATTATTTGATTACAGAAAATTGAAATCAAAAGAATAAAGTCTTGCGATTCGTCGGACTGAGTCAGCTAAATCCATCAACCTTTGTCTAACGTAGTCGAGACGAGATTTAATTGACGATGGATCAGCTTGAATTAAAAAAATCGTAGGCGTGGGTACTAAGAATTACATGTCATAATTTGCATTACTCAGTCGATTAAAATAGTTTGGAAGGTGTGCATTTTTTAAAATTAATTCATGTACAAAATATATTTATACTATTTTATAATAATAATAATAATTATAATAATAATAAACATATGTACTCTTGTCTCTTTGGCAGTCAATTAAAATAGTTTGGAAGGTGTGCATTTTTTAAAATTAATTCATGTACAAAATATATTTATACTATTTTATAATAATAATAATAATAATTATAATAATAATAAACATATGTACTCTTGTCTCTTTGGCAGTCAATTAAAATAGTTTGGAAGGTGTGCATTTTTTAAAATTAATTCATGTACAAAATATATTTATACTATTTTATAATAATAATAATAATTATAATAATAATAAACATATGTACTCTTGTCTCTTTGGCAGTCAATTAAAATAGTTTGGAAGGTGTGCATTTTTTAAAATTAATTCATGTACAAAATATATTTATACTATTTTATAATAATAATAATAATTATAATAATAATAAACATATGTACTCTTGTCTCTTTGGCAGTCAATTAAAATAGTTTGGAAGGTGTGCATTTTTTAAAATTAATTCATGTACAAAATATATTTATACTATTTTATAATAATAATAATAATTATAATAATAATAAACATATGTACTCTTGTCTCTTTGGCAGTCAATTAAAATAGTTTGGAAGGTGTGCATTTTTTAAAATTAATTCATGTACAAAATATATTTATACTATTTTATAATAATAATAATAATTATAATAATAATAAACATATGTACTCTTGTCCCTTTGGCAGTCAATTAAAATAGTTTGGAAGGTGTGCATTTTTTAAAATTAATTCATGTATAAAATATATTTATATTATTTTATAATAATAATAATGCATCTCAATAGGAGCTTGCATCCTAAATCGTCGGTTCCACAGTTATATCTCCCACGACATCGAGGAGGCCGTGGACTCTTGAGCTTGGAGAGTCTCCATAGCAGGATGGTTCTGGATGGAGCATGTAAGGTCATCAGGCGTTCGGATCCCCTCCTCTGCATGGTCCGAGACCATGAAAATGCAGAGGTAGGAGCTTTTCTCTTTAAGGCAGCACGGAGAGCAGCCGATGAACTTGGTCTCATCTTCGAACATCCTTCTGCAGCTCCATAAGAATAAGCCATTGCACGGGGCCTTCTATAAAAATATAGAAGACCTCGGCTTATCCGAAAGGCTGACTTTCGCCTTTTTAAGGTCAGCCGGGCTGAAGTCTGAGACCGAGGGATTCATAATGGCTTGCCAAGATGGTGTATTTAACACCCTCGTCTATCGACGTCGTGTCATGGGTATGGAGGTCCCTGATGTCAGCTGCAGGGCCTGCCGCAGGGCTCCGGAGACTGTAATGCACTTACTGTCGGCTTGCCCGACATACGCAGTCTCGGCCTATATTCACAGACACGACGCAGCATTGCGAGTGCTTTACTATCATCTAAGGTATTCGTATGGGATAGACGAAACACCAGTGCTGCCTTACGCTCCGGGGGATATTGAGTCCGTTGTAGGGAATGAGAAGTGTCTAATTTATTGGAACTACTCTTTTTCCACCATCAGGCAAATACAAGCCAACAAGCCTGACATAGCACTCCTCGACCACCAACTCAAGACAATGTATGTCGTGGAATTCTCAGCTCCCGCTGAGAGCAACATTGCCTTGAAAGAGGAGGAAAAACGGACAAAATATCGAGATTAGCTCTTCGAACTCCGCAGGCTTTATCCAGGCCATTCTGTTAAAATAGTGGTACTGATTATAGGAGCCCTCGGTGGAATGAGACAGACGCTGCTTTCAGAACTAAAGATCATACCGGCATGCCGAGATTCGGCAGAGATCTTAGCCGGCAGAATGCAGAAGGCTGTCATCCTTGGTTCATTGCGTCTACTCAGGGCACACGATTCGCGGACCCAGTAGTCACTCACCCCACGGGCGTAGGGAGTGGCTATTGGTATTTATTACCAGCTCCCCTCTATGAGACTCGGAGAAAAAAAAAAACACATATGTACTCTTGTCTCTTTGGCCGTTTATTATAGGTTGAACATTTTATAGGATATTCTTGTTTGATTTCCTAAAATAAGTTATAGGTAATTGATATATTCGTAATTATCTTCATCTGATGATACCTTCTTCTTTATGTATAATCGAGGAAATCACTATAGTAGAATGCGCTCGCGGGGAGGGACCAAGTCCAACCTTCTTTACGTCGCTTGCGTGAAAGCGAGATAGTTGATTGTATAGTATCTTTCAACGCTTTCCAAATAGAACAAACACTTTACGAGCTAATTATTAACGCGGGCGAACCAGTCGATAGGTGTCATCAAATAAGCGACGTACATTAAAAACCTATAAAGGTAAGTGATTCAATTTACCGGTGGAATAGTACGGTTGTGGCCAGTAAATATGAGGCACTAACATTTGTACAATTTAAAGTGGGCTTTTATTAACGCCAACCTGACGTCAACGCTGCATGCCGCCAAATTACAGCCCCTATTACAACACATTACAAAATATCACAAAAATCGGATTCAAGAGCTGCCTCATATTCACTGGCCACGACTGTATAGAGCGTAACGGTATTTTAATGAGGTCTTAAGGTTTTTGTTGAGTTTTTTATTTGTATTAAATCGTTGAACGATAGTAAACGAACGAATGTAAGTTTCTCGACCTCCCGTCTCACCGCGACCGCATTCTACTATAGTTGCGTTGAAAAATTGAATTTCCTATCAGATATGCAGGACATTTTTGCAAATGGATCAATTCGTACCGGTCTGAGATCATCCACAACCACATTCTGATGTAGGACTATAATCGATAAAGCCGTGGCCATGAAATAATAGTAAAAATGCAAAAAATATAAAATTTCACGATTTTAAAAACGAACATTTTTTTTATGAAAATGGCAAATAAATACAATAAACAGTTCTAAAATTTAAAAAATTTGTAACTTTCTAAATATTTGTTGATGTGTCCAAATTTTATATTTGTTACTAATAGAGCAGTTAGTAGAGTTTCTAGCTACCGAAATCATTTGTCAGCCCATCTAAGGGGGAGAAGCGAGGGGATCAAATGTTTAAAGAATCGTAACTTTCTAAGTAGTTTTTGATGTGTCAAAATTTTAACGTAGACTTGTTATCAATAGAGTAGTGGATTATTTCTAGACACTGAAATCATTTGTCAGTCCGTCTAAGGGGGTGAATCGAGAGGATGAAATTCTTAAAAAATCGTAACTTTCTAAGTCGTTATTGATGTGTCAAAATTTTAACGTGAATCTGTTACCAATACAGCAGTGAATAGTTTCTAGATATTGAAATCATTTGTCAGGGGATTTGAGAGTGTGGGAAGGAGTAATAGACCGGGGTTAGCGAAAGATTTTTGGCGGTGATTTTACTCAGTATGCCTTTCAGAGGGCATTATGCTACGTAAATTTTCATGATAATAAGTTATATGAACCAAAGAGTCATCCTGGGTTCTTCCTATGGAAAAATGAGTCTCCATTTGTTAGTAAACTATGTAATCCAATAATGTCATTTAAAAAAAAATCCAAACAGGATGATTTTTTCACGGTTGCTTGGGGACTGCGTCCGTATCCAACCAAAAGATCACACTCGAACATCTTTATTGGATTAGATAGTTTACTAACAAATGGAGACTCATTTTTCCATAGGAAGAACCCAGGATGACTCTTTGATTCATATAACTTATTATCATGAGAATTTACGTAGCATAATGCCCTCTGAAAGGCATACTGAGTAAAATCACAGCCAAAAATCTGTCGCTAACCACCGGTCTATAAAGACGGTCTAGGTATATAAATAAACAAATTAAAAAATTATTAACTTATAGAAATATTTATGCAGTGACGTTGCAAGTTGCAAATAAGAAAATAAATCTGTTGCAGCTTGCAAAGCCATTCGTCAGGTCGTCTTAGAGGGTGTGAAGTGTCTAGAACAATCCACTACTCTATTGGTAACAAGTCTACGTTAAAATTTTTGACACTTCAAAAACTACTTAGAAAGTATTTTTGATCCCCTCGCTTCTTCCCCTTAGACAAGTTGACAAATGATTTCGGTAGCTAGAAATTATCCATTGCTCTATTAGTAAGATTAAGAAGTCCACGTTAAAATTTTGACGCATCAACAATTTTTGAAAAGCTACGATTTTTTAAATATTTCATCCCCTCGCTTTACCCCCTTAGACGAGCTGACGAATGATTTTAGCAATCATTAATAAAATTATTTATGACAAGTGTAAATTCAAGATTTTACAATTCAAGAATCTGTTAAAGTATTTATCGATTATTAGCAAATTTTACCCCTTCACAACCTCTAACACGACCTGAAGAATTACTTTGTTAGCTGTTATAGACTTATTTTATTATTTGCAACGTCACTGCATAAATATCTTTGCAGATTAATCATTTTTTAATTTGTTTATTGATATATACAGTTTTTACTCCTTCTCGCCCTCTTAAACCCACTAACTAACAAATGATTTCAATATAGATCCACTACTATATTGGTATAGTCCAAGTAAGGACTTCCTGAGACATAAAAGACGAAACAAAAACTTTACGACATAATTATTATCGCCGCGGGCCACGGCGGCATGCCTGCACCAAACGATCAAACGACTCGCCGCAGTCGCCGCACATTAAAAACCTATAAAGGTAAGTGAGATGATTTGCGGTCGAGGGTCGGTCGAGGTAGCACAAAGAGTGATGGTATTTTAATGAGGTCGTAAAGTTTTTGTTGCGTTTTTTAACAAAATTTATATACACAATAATTTAAACAAAACCCCCGAGTAACAGAGTTTGGCTCATTTTATTCATTATTTTCCAAAATAAGATTTTTTTTAATGAACCCAAAAAATACACTTTTAAAATGCATTTTGGTCTGCACATAAGGCATGTCCCATTTGTATAAGAAAAAAAGTTGTAACGTTTTTTATAAATGCTGTTCTAAATCGAATGCAAAAAACCCCATCTCGACCCGTCTTACTGCTTAAAAATCGTTTGAAAACGGCATTTTAGTATTAAATTGTCTCGACTACACGGCCACCGGTTCAATTGGTTAGGTTTAGAGTTCTTTAAGAAGTTGTTAAACGCTGAAAAAAAATCACTTCTACGTCGAAAATTACCCCATAATTATGCTATGAAAAATTTAAAAAAAAAATACAAGTTAAAGAGTTAAATGATTTTGTGATAAGATACTAATTTAGGAGTTAGGTAAAATCTTTCTGAAAATATTTGAGAGCGAGAGGCCACGGATTTAACGTTGACATTGGTGCTGTTTGAACAACTTGTTATCAAACAGCATATATTTAATGGTAACTCGAAAATTCTTTCTTTTGCCTAATTCAGTGTCACCGTTGTAATTTAGTTTATACAACTTTACGTTTTTTTTACAGTTTATATTCGCCGACATCAGACATAATGTAATGTATGTAACAACAGACTATGGAAAAAACTTCAAAATGCTCGAGTTGAATTTTACCCCATCCGATGTCTCTTTCCACGAGTTTCAAGCTTCTACATTTGTAGTTTTGGATAAGAACGACACAATTCATAAGGTCAGTATTTATCTGGAGCTACTTTATTCAACAGACATGACACAAAATGACATTTGAATTTACCGATATCGAGTATTAGTTCCACGCCCAGTGGAAATATAGTAACGCAAAAAACAAATTAATTTTTTTGTTGTTGAAATAGGCTTAAAATGTCATGAAACGTCAATTTGAGCGAAAAAAAATTGTCGGTCTGTCTGTCTGTAACTTTTTTGAGCGCACGTTTACTCTGGAACAGTTTGTGATATTGACTTGAAATACACTTATATATTGTAACGAGATCTGGAACTAGAGATTATATTTTGATCTAATTCCGTTGAAGGGTTTGGGAGTAAATGGAATAAATAAGCAAAACAAGCCAAATAAGAGTCCATAAAATTGCAATTTAGAGCATGTACACCGTTTGTTGTGAATGTAGCCTCATCGCTATAGATGATTTTTTTTTTAATCCGGGTCGTTCAAATGATATACTTTCCTTCAGCCCACAAGCAATATTCAAGCGTTCTTATGATTTTTAAGGCACCTCCAAATGGTATTTCGAGACTTGTTTAAACTTATAGCAGAATTCCTCAAGCTTGAACGAGTGTTTTCGTCAAAATATGCCAAAATAGCGAAATCATTAAGCTGCCTCTGGTGTCCAGATTCTCTAGAATTTGTTTCTGAAACCCTACCGGTATCATTAAAACATTTTATCATTTTTCGAACGGTGCTGTCGTTAAGTGGCGGCCGCCGAGTCGATTGGGATTTCTTCTATTAAATTCTCGGGCAGCTTCTCTTGACGATCTCACATTATCACCAACAATTTTAATGATCGCTATTTTTTCTTGAAAAGTTAACCTTTGCTCGGGCATAATTATGAGAATAAGCAGGAATATAAAAATAAGTAATATCTACTCATCTACCCATGTAACAGTTAAATTTCTTCGGCAGTTTTTATTTTTCTCAGGAAAAATTAAAAAATGCGATTTTTTCAATGAAGTTTGGTACAAACACATTTAGGGGGTTGCTGAATCCAACGGCGCACTCAGATTTGAAATACAAAAATCGCTAATAAGATTGCACCATTTCCTGACCCGAAAAAAAAAAATTATAGGCCACGCTATTATGTTTTGTAAAATTTAATATAACACAAAAATGCGTTTTTCAAAGATCTTATTTAAAAAAAAAATATCTAAATCGGACATTAAATAAATTTTTTATAGGTGTGGTTCCAAGCAAAATGGGACATTTTTATTTCTCTCAGGAAAAATTCAAAAATACGACTTTTTCCAATGAAATTTGATACAAACACTTTGGGGAGAAGCTGAGTCCCGTGGGGCACTCAGATTTGAAATTAAAAAAATCGCTAATAAGACTTCACCATTTTCTGTCCAGAAAAACATCATAGGGAGCCACGCTATTTATGTTTTGTAAAATTTAACATAACACAAAGATGCGCCTTTTAAAGATCTTATTTAAAAATATACGTCTAAATCGGACATTAAATATATTTTTTATAGTTGTGGTTCCAAGCAAAATGGGACATTTTTATTTCTCTCAGAAAAAATTCAAAAATACTACTTTTTCCAATGAAATTTGGTACAAACACATTTGGGTGGCGATATGCTGAATCCCGTGACGGACTCAGATTTGAAATTTAAAAAATCGTTAAGATTTCCCCATTTTCTGACCCAAAAAAAATCATGGTAGGACACGCTATTATGTTTTGTAAAATTTAATACAACACGAAGATGCGCCTTTTAAAGATCTTATTTTTAAAAAATTATCTAAATCGGACATTAAATAAATTTTATATGGGTGTAGTTCCAAGCAAAATGGGACATTTTTATTTCTCTTAGGAAAAATTCAAAAATAGATTTTTTCCAATGAAATTTGGTACAAACACATTTGGGGAGTTGCTGAATCCCGCGGCTTACTAGGATTTTAAATTTAAAAAAAAGCTAAGATTTCCTCATTTTCTGACCCAAAAAAATCATAGTAGGCCACGTTATTATGTTTTGTAAAGTTTAATACAACACAAAGATGCGCCTTTTAAAGATCTTATTAAAAAAATTATCTAAATCGGACATCAAATAAATTTTATATAGGTGTAGTTCCAAGCAAAATGGGACATTTTTATTTCTCTCAGGACAAATTCAAAAATACGACTTTTCTAATGAAATTTAACAAACACATTTGGGGAGTTGCTGAATCCCGTGGCGTACTCAGATTTGAAATAAAAAAAATCGCTAAGATTTCCCCATTTTCTGACCCGAAAAAATCATAGTAGGAGGCCACGCTATTATGTTTTGTAAAATTTAATACAACACAAAGATGCGCCTTTTAAAGATATTATTTTAAAAAAATTATCTAAATCGACATTAAATAAATTTTATATAGGTGTGGTTCCAAGCAAAATGGGACATTTTTATTTCTCAGGAAAAATTCAAAAATACGACTTTTTCCAATGAAATTTGGTACAAACACATTTGGGGAGGTGCTGAATCCCGTGACGTACTCAGATATGAAATAAATAAAATCGCCAAGATTTCCCCATTTTCTGGCCCAAAAAATCATAGCAGGCCACGCTATTATGTTTTGTAAAATTTAATAAAACACAAAGATGCGCCTTTTAAAGATCTTATTTAAAAAAAAAATCTAAGTCGGACATTAAATAAATTTTTTATAGGGGTGGTTCCAAACAAAATGGAACATGCTGTATATGGCTGAATACTATACGTGGAAAAGACAGAAATTATAAGATTAAAATTTAGCGGACACCCTGAAAAACTGTAAACGCATATTTAAAAATATGGTCCTATAAAGTGTTTTCTATACCAAACATTAATTTCAAAGTGAATATTGTATATTTAAAAATAAGTTAATGTTTGTTGAATAGGTGCATTATGTAGAATTGTGGGTGAACTGTAAATCTAGCATACTTTGCATTAAAAATTGGGTGTCCACGTGGGAAATATATAAAAATCGACGCGTCGTCGAATTGAGAGAATCATCGTTCGTCACCATGTTTTTATAATAAATTCGATAAGTTGTGTTCAAAAAGTGTTTTGTTTAAGTTTTGAAACAATTTCCTTTGTTATATTTGCAACGAATTTATTAATTAATATCATTTTATCGTAGTTTTGGATAACGGAAGATTTTGGCGAGAATTTCCGCCTGGCCCACGAATTTGTCGAATCATTCTACTGGATGCAAGATGCCAACGAAAATCTACAATTAATTGTACAGAGATTCGAGCCAAACGGTTTGAGTTCAATAATCTACTCAAAAAATTTATTTAAAAGTAGAGCATCCCAAATTTATACTACCAATGTCAAGGATTTCTTCTTCAAGAGTGATTACTTATTTACCACTAAAATTAATGCCAAGGTATGTACAATCTATTTTTATTGTCAATGTGCATGTAAAATCCAAGCCTGAATTTGTTGTGATGTTACTGATATGAATCTGCTATGCTTGAGATCATACGATTAACAAGTAATAAAGATAACGTTTATGTGTTTGCTTTGTTATAATTTTAATTATATTCATATTTGTCACATCTCTAGACGAAATAATATAATTCATTAAATTCTGTAATATGAAAGAGTAGAAAGAAGAAATTCACATACTGTGTGATTTCTCTGGAAATATTAAATAGCCTATGAAACGCCCAGTATATAGGGCATTTACAAATTTAAATTTTTCCTATTTATCTTTCCAAATTCAAGTAATTATTGCAGTTTAATTCATGTTATTTCATCTTGTCATTTATTTAGTCATTAAATATTAAACACAGTAAAGTTACCAGAAATGCAATTTTAAAATTATATTCTTTTAAAGCAAAGTTAAACGCTACAATTTTGAGACAGAATTTACATAAAATCTAGTCGAGTCGCAGGGTTTGTTTATCGTATATTCAGATAAACGTCAAGTACTTCGTGTATTCCCATAGTATGGAATCGCCTACACGTTTCTAGCTTAACCATAGAGAAGGATAGAAAGTTGAGCGTCACTCTAAAGTGTTGCACAGTGTCGAATATTATAATAGCGTTAAAATAAACATATTCCCACAAGAAACAAGCGGAGATGCATAATCCGGGTAGAAGGGTGACATCAGGACAATATAAAAGGAAGACGGCGTGGTATTGAAAATAAGAGAAGATTGACAGCATCTGAAGACAGAACATTTTAAGCTACGTCGCGATATTTTCGCCGAACTTTATATTTGCCTTTGAAGTCATTCCAAGCTACGTCGCGAGTTTCTCGCCGAGCCTAACAAATTATTTTGGGATATTTTTCACTAAATCAGCCATCTAAACTACTAGCCAAACAATATTATGACTTACATCTTATTTTAACGAATTCTTCTCAACCACCGACATGATCTACGAAGACGTTAAATATATAGAACCTGGGGGAGAGCATTCACGGGCGATATAACGCTATACAGAGCGCACAGAAATTCAGCTGACATAAATTTTTAAAGGTGATTACTTTCTTATTTCGAGACTCTACTTTATTATTTGCAATTGCATTCATATTCTGGTTTCGACGGGTGTAATAGGGGAAATTGACGCATTTGTGGTACTAAAAGAAAATTAGATTTTTTTTTAAATATTAGCTTTGACTTTTAACAAGGAAATATAATATTATATTGCCAGTTATTCAGTTATGATTTTATTCATGATTTTAATTCATAAAATTTCATTTTCTGAATATTTTACTAGGGAAGTTTGCGTTTGCAAAATAACAAGTTTATATTCAAGAACTATAGCTTTTGACCATACACTACAAGTTTACAAATTACTTTTTCTTAGGCGCTTTATGCTGATATAAGAGCTGTTATAAGAGTCTTTGTCGACTTCAACCAATTTTATTTATTTAACTACTAAATTGTCAAGTTCTCGTGACTACGAGAACGTAATTGTTTGTGAACTGTGTTTGCACAATATAACAGTAAAATGGGTGCATTACGGACTATCGGGGTTCGATCTAAATTTAAAATTAACAGTCCGCTGTTTTTAAGGACACTTGTCTACACCAATCTGTAAGGTCGTCGATCTTTTCGGCCACCCCATGTTAACATCTGTTCGGTGCTAAACACTTACTACTGCTGTTTAGTTTATCAGTCAATTGACGCAAAATTAAATTTCCAGTGTTGTTTAGATTGTTCTTTTTAATACTATTGAAACCGATTGGTTAGGTGCAGTCGGTAATTGCCATATACTGTATCCTGCTATCTTTCTTATCAGTAGACGAGAGCACAACTATAATAAAACTGGAAATTTCCACAACCATTAATTACTTGCAAAAGGGAGTTTTATTTCCTACAGCTGGTGAGTGCTTTCACTGAAACCTAGCGCCGTAGCCAACTACTACAGAAAATATCAAATAAACTTTTGTTAGGTTGAAACACTTATTTTCTGTTATGTTAGTAAACTTTGACACTGCAGTTGCGTTCTCTTTGTTTCATAGTAACATCTTTGACGTTTGTTCACTCATGTTATTATCATTCCCAGTCTATTGTCACAACTGTTTAAAATAAGCATTGTCTGGCCGATAGCCGTATTGTTTGAGATGCGAGGTGGCAATCGCTATTAATCACACGAGTATCGCGCCACTGGGTTCGAATCCCTGCTCCGGCTTTGGCACCGTCGGAGGAAATGGTTGTCTAATTTCTGTGTAGTTTAATTATTAATTATTATGTACATAGACTATTGTCACTGCTCTTATTCTTGTCTATATTAATTTCTCAATGTAGACATGTGATATGTTTATTCAGGCATTTGCCACAACTCTAATTACTATTAAAATAACACAGCATACTTTTGTATAAGTTCTTGTTATTGCATCAAAACACTCAGTATATCTATAGTATGGTCATTACTATAGCAGCGCAGATTTTCCTATTATAGTATTTAGACAATTGTCTCAAATATTTGGATTATTTTGATTTCATGTTCGACTATTGTTGCATCAATTTATATAAAATAAAATGGGTTTTTTTTACTATTTTTTCCTATCAATTATTGTCTTATTCTTTCACGTTTACCTTTTCATCATATAAGTAATAAACTAAATAAATGTTTTCATTTCAAAAGTAAAATAGAAAACAAACTTCAACTATAAATGTACAGTGCAATCTTGAGTAATAAGATACTATATAAATAACATATATAATTAACTAAGTATCTCAATTACTAGACAGTGTGTTCAAGTTTACCAGGTACTTCAATTAACAGAGTGATTAATTTTCTAAAGTATTCGTATCAGACAGAAACAAGTAATATTAAACTTTATATAAAAGAACCTGGGGTAAATTAAAAAAGGGTTACTACACACACAACAAAGTTTGAGTCCTACACTAACAAAACTAGACGATCACGCAAATGGCCAATCTAATTTATTTATCCTTCAGATAAATAAATAATAATGAATTTACTGGTGGCATAATTACCAGGATTTCATTTGTAATTAATTGCGGTGGCCTTAAACCTCTTCACTGGTGCCGTGCCCAGGATTTCTGTTTATAAATACACGGGGGGGAAACCTCTTCACCTATAAAAAAATATTTAAATAGTTTACAGTATTGACAAATGTAGAATATTTAAAAAAAATATTGCACTTATTAAAAATAAAATTATACACCATGTAGTTTGGCTAGCCTTAGGCCAATGTTGTCCGAATAAGGATGGACATTGTCGAAAATACAACTATTTCTCAGTTATCGCCATCTATTGAAGCTGGAATTCGAACCCAGGAGAGATACGGTGACTAGATGCGTTTTATCGCTGAAAAGCTGATAATTTGCAACGTATGATTCTTTTAATGTGTTACTACTCAATAGTTGACTACCATCCTTATTTGCCAGCCTAATATGCGTTATATTAAAACATTTCGTTATTCATTGAGTTACGGTATTTAATAGCATGTGTGTGATAATCAAACAAAATATTGTGTATTACCAAATGACAGTTACAATATTTTAGAAAAACAAAGCATCCTTGCAAAATGTTATATATAGTCAGCACGCGGAAACCGTTGAAAATCTACTGAAGAATTTTTTAATTTAATGATAAAAATCTCTTGCCTTTGCATAGCTCTGAACGCTACACAATATACGTGACAGATAATTGCAAATTAGCAAACATAAATTCTCTTAATAATATAGAAATTAAAATGTAAATATAGTCTAAGTAGCGAAATTTTTCCTAACTTTATTATTTTAGTTGAAAATTCAAATAAAATGTTTTCAGTACGAGCTCATTTCTGCATATGTTCATAGCCACTTTTTACACATCGCTCTTTGTTTGACCATTCGCGGACCTTCACGGCATGAATGTAGAATCGTTTATAAATGTTAACTCCTCCTGTATTTGCATGGCAAATATTATGGCTTAGTAATAATTTCAATCTTTTATTAATTTATAATTTGTTTGTAGGGCGGTCTCGACTTATATGTGTCTTACAAATTAGGAAGGCAACTACAGTGCATTTTCAATACGGTGGAGACTTTCAATAGTTATTATGTTGTCGATGTAACTGAATCTAGAGCCTTCATCGCCGCTAGCCACAATAATTACACCTCTCATCTATACGTTTCGGAAAACCTCGGCGGAAACGATGGGGTGGTTAAATTCACTCTGTCCCTTGAGGATGTCTTTGCATATTTTCCTAACGTCAGATCTGAAGAGACTTGGCTACAGTAAGTATAAATTATCTTTTTTTATATATATCTTGTTTTCTATTAATACATAAACTATTACCGCAGTTCAATGAATGTCGACAAAAAAAAAAACAAGTTTTATCCAAACCTGAACCTGTCAAACAAAGCAGATTATTTGGAATAGGTTCCTTGTCATTAATATATATATATACATTGTATATAAACCGTGATACCAGCCATAAATACGACGATTCAAGTTTGCAAATTTAAAAAATAGTTGCCAACTTGGTCGAAAAAGTTTATACTGCCTATAAGGGCGATAAGGATGATTTTCTAAAACTAATTCGTTGACAGTTTGCCATGGCAGTCTAGTCGGTGAAAAAAATCGCTCAATAAACCTTCAGTGATGCCGCGTCCGCTAGTAACTTAGAGATAGAGCAGGAGGGACAGAGCTGGCTTTAGTTTCCCTCGTTCTCCTTAATATTTTCTGGCTAGCAGTAATCATATCATTTCTTCGTAATTCACTGTGTATTGTATGGAGCGGAGCCGATTCTGTACTCGAGTAGCACGTGGGGCATTTTAATAGAACCATAAAAGAGTCGTAAAACTACCGCGTCCGTGCGGTCTGTCATTTAAAGCGATAGGCGGAGCCAATTTTTTAAATGTTCTTGACAAAGATTTGCTTAAAGAACCAAAAATCTATGGGGCGAGCGTAGGTGCGTCTTTACTATGTACATACTTCATTATGTGATGTAAAGCAACGTCAGTTAGTAGTTGGATGGGTGACCATTCCAACGAAGACCCCGTCCTCACCTCACACATCTTCCAGCGGCTTGTATATCAGTGTATGCGCGGAAGCTATAAAACCTTAGGTGAGGGTTGTATAGGGGATATACCATCCTTCGAAGGGGATGTAAAGCCGTCAGTCCCTTGTCTATTAAATGTTAGGCCAGTAAAAGATCCTTACTCTTCTTAAGGGAAGAGGTTCGGCAAAATTCCTGGTTGGGGGTAGCCTGTCTACAGGCGTCGGTGTTAGGCCTCAATAGCGGAAATAAAGTCGACGTTAAATAAATGTATAAAAAAAAATCTAACATATACCTTGCACAAATTGCTCTGCTGCTACTTAGTGAAAAAAATGTATTTTGAATGTATGAAATCACTTTTTGATGCAGTTACTAAAAATAAAACAGTTTTCTGATTCAGTTTCTAAAAAACCGTCTAAATTCGAATTTCGTTATAGCTCATAAGGGGAACAATAAAAATTCGAAGGGGTGATGAAAATATATCTTCGTTTCAGTTCCAAATGGAAATGATGTGATGTAAATTTTTGTTGCAATTTCGAAAGTAGTAATTTTTAGTATTAAAGTTTTCAAAAAGGCATTATATGCAAAATATCCGTTTGTCAGATTTCGTTGTAGTTCCTGACAATTTCTATGGAAAAGATTTTCTCAATCACGGCATTTGAACTGAACGTGCCAGATATTAGTGATTAATGGTAGGTTCATTAGTAACAAGGAGTAATAGAGAATAAATATCCTTTAAGATTATTCGATGTACTGCTACACTACAAAGAAAATTTGAAACTTGAAATAAGGATGAGTAAATAACGCTTAAAAATAAAGAACAAAAAGGAACTATATAACCACCCTTCTTAAACCCTGTAAGTTGAAATAAATACACTTCATATTTTGGTCTGTTTTACAAATATATCATTTGTAAAAGTTATTTCCAATAGTAGATCATTTAAATTTAAAATCGTTGCGATTAGATTATGATAAATATTTTTTAGACGTTAACTAATTAATTTCTATATTGATGAGAAATTTTTCTATTTATTTATTTATTTGTTTCTCATAAGCATATAGCTCTTCTTAAATATAAAATTGAAATTGTTAACTACTCGCAAACAAAAAACATGGTTCCTATTGTATATATTCACGGCAAGGAGTATTTCAAAATATTAGTAATTGTAAAATATTATCTTGTGGGTCTTATGAGCAAGTTATAAAATTTTCTTAAATGAAAAATAATTTAGTTGTGTTAAAAATTCGCCTTTTCTCCAGGACTCCCTTAGTAACAGGCTCAAGGTGAGTATGATGATAACACTTTTGTGTCAGATTGTAACATTGTTAAAAGCAGTAAAAGGCCTAAAAAATATATTATAACGTATACAGTAACTGCAATTTGCTTGAAAAAATTGTGAAAAAGAAAAATAAGATTCATGTTAATTAATTTGGAAGTTATATACTGTAGGTTTTATTAGGCCTTTTCACAAAAATAACAGCCTCACGCTCTGGTAAAAATAAGAATTTCCCATGACACGAACTATAGCTTGACACCTCTGTTATACCACCGAATGTGCAATTGAATGTTTGAAAACTATAGTGGAGTGCATTTAGCACGAAAATCGATAAATCTCAGAACCTGGTTCCAATTTATTTGTTTTTATAAAATCTTCAGAACTTTTTAGTTGAGACTCAATATAAAAACGTTTACAACTTAAAAGTAACCGATTTTTCCTTGGGGGATAATTCATACCCCTTTTAAGAGGGTGGATAAAAACATAAAAAGCTAATTACTGAATCTGATAGAAATTAAATTTTAAAACAAAAAGGTGTTATGCAGTTTTTCATTTTACAAGTTACAATGATTTGAACACTAAAATTACAGTGTTCAAATCATTGTATCTTTGAAAAATTTGTACTTCCAGAGGCGGTTTTGCATAAAAGAGAATCTTATAAAGTGACATATGTTTTGTTTGTTTTTTCTTTTTATATGATGAGTAGTTCCAAATAATATATGATAATTTAATGGTGGCACCTGAAGATTTATAAATCAAGATATTATATTTAAATCTTCATATCTCAAAAATAATAAGCATTGCTTTAAAAATGAATATTATGAAAATTAAAGGTAATACAATTCCGTTTAAAGTGACTTGTTCATTGCTCCTATAGTTTTAAAAATAACAAAATTATGGGTAAAGAAGTATTTTTAAAATTTTGTAAACTAAAGCTAAATTAAAAAATAGATATTTTTGGACTCATAACGTCGTTATTCCTAAAAGATAGGGGCAGTGAAAAATTCATTTTAAAGGGAATTTTATTGCCTTTAATTCTGTCATACTGATTTTTGACATCAGGCTCATTGTTTTGAGATTTATACAATATATCTCAACCTATAAACATTCGAACGCCATTTTAAAATTGCCAATATCTTTAGAATTATTCATCACACAGAAAGAAAAAAGTAACAAACTATTTGTAATTTTATAAGTTTTGTTTTTTTGTGCCATAAACTACCACTACCACTAAATATACTTTTATAAGTTATTTACGGAAAAACATCTTAAAGTACCAATTTTTCAATGCTAAAGAAAGAACTTTCAGATCTCATAACTTGGAAAATATCGAAAATTGTATACCTCCTTTTTTGCATAAAATTTGGTTTCATATCAAATTTACTTTTTTAATTTTTTTGTCTACCCTAGAGAAGGGGTAGGAACCACCCCTTAAGTAAATACTCCACTACTAGTCAACCCAAAATATTCCATATACAATAATATTATAGGTACATGTAGTATTGCGGCCGAAAAAAAGTAATCGATTATTAATGTAGTATGTTTTTTGAAAAAAAATTGTATTGTAAATGGGAGTTTTTCCAAGACGTTGTCACGAAAGTTAATAATATCATACGGGTGTGTGTTATGTTCATTACACGTGTGCTAGGAAAACCTCTACTGTCAAAACTGTCACAAGAAGCATCATGTTGTAATGGTGGGCAAAACCGTTCAATTGCATGATTCGATTCACCGGGTCTGGATCACTATACCAAGCCGGTTCAATGAATCGGCTCAATTGAGCCGTTATAACTTAGCGGCTCGTATGTATCTCGGCTCTTGCCGGTGTTTCCAAAGCAACCGTTCGACGTTCGCCTGAACTGGAGTGGGGATGTAGGGAAGACATGGTTGCAATAGCATTTTATTTATTTATTTTTACTTCTTGGTTTTCCTTATTTTTAAATTTCAAGGAAAAATATAATAAAAGATATTAAGTGGACAGCATGAATTCTTCGAAGAGAAATAGAAGTGACGTATGGAATCATTTTAATCCAACGAGTAATAACAGGGCGAAATGCAATTATTGTTCACAAATTTGTGCAGCTGGCAGTTCTATGGGTAATCTCACAAGATATATGAAAACAAAACGTGGGCATATCGGTATCCAGAAATTATTTTTCCACGTTAGATTCCGGTACTCCAAAGCCCCATCTGACGATGCTCCAATTTTTAATACACTGCCAAAGACTTTATTGCTCATGACGGGAACTGTCCCTAAACCGGTTTAGTCCGAATCAAAACAAACCTTATGCATCTCATCTATTCTCAATACATGCCAGAGACATAAAAATATAGCTCTGTGATACATGCGCAATATGACAGACTCCGGCTTATCATTCAGCTGGTTAATCGTTCAGCTGATTCACACGTTACATTGAGCAACTGAGCCAAAGAACCGATTCATTTAATTTTTATGAACCAGATCCTTTCGTTCAGTACTGCGATCCAGATCTTTTAAACGGCACACCACTATCATGTTGTACTTTAGATCATTAACTTATCAATTGTGTACATTCTGTACTGGACTTGCCATCTCGAGCGTCAACATTTTCACTTGTGCGTTAAGTTTGACTTACCGTGCCCGTTATGTAATAGACTATTTCACATTAGTTATTGCAGTTATATTATTTTGACAAGTTAGTGGAAGTGTTGTCTTTAGTTGTTTAAGAGAAGAACCTCAGTAAATTTTACTAAAAGTGAAAAGAAATTCATAATCTGATTAGGATAGTAATTTTTTGTTGTTCAAGAAGAACAACTCCATTAAACAACAATACTCTTGCGGAATATACGAGACAAAATCCATTGTCCAGCTCCTCAGTCTAAAGAGGAAACCAATTTCCCAGCATCCATAGATAATCAAGAAAGTAACTATCCAAGTAAAATAAATATTAAAAAGAACTAATATTTGGTAGAATCATCATTTTTTCTAGAACACTTTGTATGAACAGCCGACACAAAAAATCACTTTATTTTCATAAAACACCTTGACTTGACCTTGACTTTTCGTACATGCCCTAAATTGCAATTTTATAGACTCTTACCTGCTTGCTTTGCCTATTTACCCCATTTACCTCCGAACCCTTCAACAAAATTAGATCAAAATATAATCTAGTTCCAGATCTCGTTATAATGCATAAGTGTACTAAATTGCAAGTCAATATCATAAACGGTTCCAGAGTAAACGTGCACACAAAAAAGTAGGACGGAAATTATTTTTTTTCGCTCAAAAAACAATGTATATAATAAAGACAATTGAGTAAACAACATACAACAATTAAGTAAATAACATACATAAGTAAATCACAGACAAATCTATAACAAACAGAATAAAAATCTGGGTATGCTAGAAGTCAGACGAATTCAATACATGTATTCTCCATTACTATAAAAACAATTTTGAAGTAGTAATGTCCTAACATTTTTTTAAAAACTTTTTATACTTGCTTTCTTTTTGTAAATGCCATGGCAAAGCATCATAAAATTTACTATACATATTGTTACGTTCTTACAATTTTCAGTAAACACTTTGTGGATTCCAAATAACTTGCAACAAGAATTTTCACTAACCACTGATTTATTTAATCACTAAAATTACACTAGCAAATACTTAAAAATCACACAACTAATAATAACTTAATCTAATATAATTTCACTACTTTTAAAACACTAAGCACTTTACTTTTCTTCTTAAACTTGTCAACTCTTGTCTAACCTAAAAACTCTCTTGTCTGTTTACTTCACTAAACTGCATACTTCACTCAACTGAACTGTTTCCTTCACTAAACTGTACTGTACTGTTCCCCCATCTGCTGGCTTCACCTCTTTATATACCCACTTGGAATGTCCAGAATATCATTGTAGAACTTTCCACAAATATACTGGAATTCTCTAGAATTTTCTTAGGCACTACTAAATGGTGGTTCGCCAGTTGGCCCACAGATGGCGCCACCCTTCTGGCCAGGGAGTAATTACAACTCTCCTCTCTGTTAGAGGGCAGCACATAACACTGCCCCCTCCTTAAGCCTGAACGTCCCGGTCAGGCATTTCAGATACCCCAGTATACTTTGCCAACCTGTCCAGGTGCACGATCTTCATCTTGGACTTCTTTCTACGTTGAATCCTATAAACAACGTCGTTGATCCGAGTGATGACAGAATACGGTCCTTCCCAAGGTGAGCGAGGCTTCGAGAATCCTTCTTCACTCCGCTGTGGGTTATACAGCCAAACCGAGTCCCCCACCTTGAATCCTGCTGAACTGGCATTGCGGTCATATCTAGCCTTCATTCGATCACCACTCCCTGTAGGTGACCTCTTGGCAGCCACATTTGCACAAACCTTGCAACTGCGACACCAAGCCTCTACATCCTGACAGCTATTTACCCAGTAAAATCGCTCCCGTACTCTAGCCAAAGTCTTATTTCTGCTAAAGTGCTCTCTGGATATTCCCTCGTGCACTTCCCGAAGTACTTTTGGTACTCGGCACCTGGGTATCAGCAACCGCATGGTAACTTCTTTCCCATCCGGGCTCTCCCATGCTCTCCGTAATAGGCCATCTATAACCCTAAGTGAATCCCATTGCGCCCATAAAGCCTTCAGTCCAACACTTGTACTGGAAACGTCCTTCCATTCCGGGCGGATTCCTTTTTCTTTCGCCTTCAACATTGGTCCAATTTCATCGTCGTTCAGTTGTTCCTCTCTTAGAACTTTCTTTGACCAGTCCTTCGGAACCTCTATCTTAACTGCCTTCACTTCTGCTATATCCTGCTGCGTTTTTACATTCTCGGCATTCACTTCCTTAGGGCTCCTCTGGCGACAGTACCTCTTGACATGCCCCAATTTGCCGCAATTATAACAGCGGATTACTTTTATCGGACCTCCAGCACTTCGCTGCTGCTTCGGCTCCTGTTTCGGCGGTTGCGGTTCCTGTTTCAGCTCCGGTCGCGAACTTAATTCGTTTAGTAATTGTGCGACCATTTTCTGTATGTCTGTTAACATAACAATCAATCTCATCTTATCAGAGCGACCTTCCTCTTTCTTTGCAGTGTTTACTTCCCCAGGATTCCGTTCTCGACACTGCCGCATCATATGTCCTGGTTTGCTGCACTGATAACACCGAATCACCTTCCTTGGCTGTCCTTCGCTCTGTTCTCTTTCCTGCTTCCTTGGAGCATCTGGTTTGTTCATCAACTGGCTTATCATTTTGTGCAGGTCAGCCATCAAAGATTCCATATTTGACTTTTCTAAATGGTTCTCTTCTTCTACTTTCATGGCTCGTACTCTTGGATGTAGAGTCTCTTCATAAGCGGCCTCAACTTCGAGGGCATGGATCAAGGCTTCGCTACCAGTCTTAGCTCGAGTTAATCTAAGGACTCGCCTGATCTCCTCATCTCTTATGCCATCGATGAAAGTACCAACTATTAATTGTTCTTGGAATTCTTTGGGTGCATCCGGGTAAGCCAGGTATGTCAGTCGCTCAACAGCTGCTTCAAAATCTTGTAAACTTTCCCCAGTCTTTTGTGTGCGTGATTTGAGCTGAGTCCTGTATACTTGGGCGAGGTGTTGGTCGCCATATCTTAGATCTAGTGCAGCTTCCAAAACTTTAAAATCCCGTTGCTGCGTCACTGGAATACTCTGAAGCAACTCTGAGGCTTGGCCCCTTAATGCTAGCACCAATGCCATAGCTTTGTCTTCATTACTCCAATTGTTTGCGTATGCCGCTGCCTCAAATTGTCTTTTATAGGCTGACCAAGAAGTTTGACCATCAAAGGAAGGCAATTGTAATCGAGGACCTGACGATGATAATACCAGCTGGCCTCCTTGTTCTCTTAACAGTCGCTTAAGTCGCTCTACTTCTCCTTCAACTGCACGAAATTTTCCTTTGACTTCAGTTACTTCCTCTTCAACCTTAGTAACTTTTACTTCAACGCCAGTAACTTTTTCTTCAACGTCGGTAACTTTTCCCTTAATGTCACTAATTTCTCCTTCGACGTTACCAACTTCTTGTTCAACTTTATCTACTTTTTCCTTGACTTCATTAGTGGCTGACAGGATAGCATCTTGTTGCACCTGTATAATTTTTCTCAATTCTTCCTTTTCTTCTTGACGTCTTCTTTCTTTTTCTTCTTCACGTCTCGCCTGTTCTTCTTTCTCTTCTAGACGTCGTTTCTCTTGTTCTTCTTTATCTTCTTGACGTCGTTTCTCTTGTTCTTCTTTATCTTCTTGACGTCGTTTCTCTTGTTCTTCTAGCATCATTTTGCTAAATGCAGCTAACATGTCTTGCATTTGTTTTTCAGCGGCCATGCTTCTTGTTTCCATTCAAAAACTAACAAACAACACTAACAATTTTTATTTAAAGTCTATGCCAGGTACAAGTAGAATGTTCTATAAATTTTCTCACACTATATGGCACAAATTAGTCTTGTCTAATGTCTATATTACTTTCCAGTTCGACTCACTTCACTATCTCCAGTGGTTTCCAAATAGAACACTATGGAACTTCGTCGAATTCTTCAGAAATTCTGTTGCAATTCCGCTTCTGACACCAATTGTTACGTTCTTACAATTTTCAGTAAACACTTTGTGGATTCCAAATAACTTGCAACAAGAATTTTCACTAACCACTGATTTATTTAATCACTAAAATTACACTAGCAAATACTTAAAAATCACACAACTAATAATAACTTAATCTAATATAATTTCACTACTTTTAAAACACTAAGCACTTTACTTTTCTTCTTAAACTTGTCAACTCTTGTCTAACCTAAAAACTCTCTTGTCTGTTTACTTCACTAAACTGCATACTTCACTCAACTGAACTGTTTCCTTCACTAAACTGTACTGTACTGTTCCCCCATCTGCTGGCTTCACCTCTTTATATACCCACTTGGAATGTCCAGAATATCATTGTAGAACTTTCCACAAATATACTGGAATTCTCTAGAATTTTCTTAGGCACTACTAAATGGTGGTTCGCCAGTTGGCCCACAGATGGCGCCACCCTTCTGGCCAGGGAGTAATTACAACTCTCCTCTCTGTTAGAGGGCAGCACATAACAATATATAAGAAGAAGTTTTTTGTCTTTGTCAAGCGTACACTTCTCAATCATAAGCTCTTCTTCTCGCTAGTATTATAACCATGAACATCCTACTGAGTTTGAGAAGAACCCAGCATACTTCTCTTTTTAATGTACAGCAAACAATAATAAATAAAACATGAAAGTAGGGTCTTAATACATATGTCCTTAAATAAAGGTCTACAAGAGTCGGTAGGTTTGGCTTTAGCTAAAACACGTATTGCTTTCTTCTGTAATATGAAGACCTGTTGAGCAAGTATTATCCATAGAATAATAGCATACACCAGTATGCTATGAAAAATTGAAAAATAAAAAATCTTTGAGTAAATAGCACTAAGTTCATTTTGTAATTGCCTAAGAAGAAATATTAGACATTCTTTCCTATTATTTGGGTTTTCTACCACATGTATTATTTATCCTCTTCAAAAACAAATCACCGAATCTACAAAATAATAGAATTATTGGAAAAGAGCCTCTGCACCCGTGACGTTTACGCCAAAGGAATAGTCAGAAATTTATAAACAGAATCTTAAAACTGTGTATTTGACATACACAGCAAAATAAGAGTTCTTCCAAAAAAAGTTTTGAAAACGGAAAGAGATTACTTTCCGAAACGTCAGCAAAATACATTATTTCTGTGTTTATTCCGATTTATATTATTTGCAAAACATAACCTCTGACTATTCCTTTGGCGTAAACGTCACGGGCGCAGAGGCTTTTTTCCAATAATTCTATTATTTTGTAGATTCGGTGATTTGTTTTTGAAGAGGATAATAATACGTGGTAGAAAACCCAAATAATAGGAAAGAATATTCGTAGAATGCCACAAATAACTTTCAGACAATATTAAGAGATATTAGAGTTGATAAATGATTACACAGTTTATTAGTTAGTATGATAGTATACATAGATAGACATAGACATAGATAGTATACATAGATAGAAGTACCTCTATCGAACCTCTATGTATGAGCTATCAAGAAAGACACCTAATGACTTTACAGGATCGTTCTTTGCAACATTAGAAGGTACCACTGCAAACTCAAGTGTATTAGTCTTATCCAAGTTCAAAATTAGGGTTTCAGAAAATTCAATATCATTTATAATTTCATTTGAAGATTACTTTTAAATAACAAAGTTGTATCATCAACATAGGCAACTGAAAGAATGTTATCATCAATATTTGTGAAGAGATCGTTGCCATAAATAATAAAAAGAACAGGTCCTAAAACCAATCCTTGAAGAACACCAAATTTAATATATTTCGGTTTAGATACTGCACTATTCTCTTTCTTTGTAAAAGCTTCAAGAACATTTTCAGTAATTTCACAAAGTTGATTTGTCAAATCTATAGCCAAATTTTTAAGAACTAGTTAAATATTTTTCCAATGAGCGGTAGTAAATGTCTTTTCTTCTCTTATCGTTCTGATGAAGTAAAAGACTTTAGACACATTCAGATGGAGTGTCAGAGAAATGACAGTTTTAAGTTCACAGAACTTGTCATTAATGTAGTGATCTTTTCACGTCAGAAAAATTTTTTTTTTACTTAATATGGCAATGGCACTGACAGTAAAACAATAACATTGTGGTTAACGCGCCATCACTGAATAGAACCATATTTGCAATGGGAAATCAGTCTGTTACTTTTTATCGGCTGCAATAGTATTGTAGAGTAAACCACCAGATTTTTTTAATCAATAAGGACAGTTTTTAGGGCAGAACTTTTAGAGGTTATATTTGGCTCGTAGCTTGTTTAGAGGTGATGCTGTTTCCTGCTTTAAATCATTTTTTTTCTATTTCAAATTCCTGTAGTTATACTCTTGCAGATTTTGTTGCATTTGTATCGTTTTTTCAGTCATCTATCTGAAGATGGATTCGCTGATGTTTACAAAGTAGAAGGTCTCTCTGGTATATACATAGCATCCAAAGTCATCTCCAAACCGATAGGACACACTATAGGACCTCAACATTTGGCCTCTGTAATAACGTTTGATCATGGTGCCACGTGGCGTCCCATAGAACCTCCGGCAGAAGACGTGGAAAACCAATCCACTGGGTGTGTGGCTATTCAAAGCAATTGCTCCTTGCATTTAAGCCAGAAATTTAGCCAGCTTCATCCCGACACCAGGTCCGTGAGCATCCTGTCCAGCAAATCAGCTCCTGGCATCATCGTAGCCACAGGAGTCTTGGGGCATTCGTTAAAGGGGCATCATGGTGTTTATATCAGTTTAGATGCTGGCTTAACTTGGCGGCAATCTCTACGAGAGCTGTACTTTTTCAACATGGGCGACCACGGTGGTATTCTCACAGCTGTTAAGTACTATAAGCATAAAGGAGAAACTAGAGACATACTGTACTCCGTCGACGAGGGTGCGCACTGGAATGAAACGGCTTTCATTAACGAGGACATAAGGTTATATGGCTTGATGACAGAACCTGGCGAAAATACCACTGTTTTTACCATGTTCGGCTCTCTACCAGAAGCACACCAGTGGATAATCGTCAAAGTGGATTTCCAAAAATTTTTCAATCGTACATGCACTCAGGTAAGCTTTTAAAAACACAACTGACGCATTTTCTTTAATGACTATTTCAATTTTAGGATGATTATAAAATGTGGTCTCCCAGCCAGTCAGATGAGAATCGTAGTTATATACCTTGCGTTCTTGGAGAACAAACAACTTATCAAAGGCGAATGCCACATGCTATGTGTTTAAATGGCTTAGACTACAACCACCCGATAAGAAAAAAAGCGTGTGATTGTGACTTCTTAGATTTTGAATGGTAAGCCAAATTTGCTAATATAATTCATATTGAAAGCATTAATAAATGGGTAAATTCGAAAGTTTTGTTATAGTTTGTCAAAGAAAAAGTGTATTTATGTATAGTTTTTACAACAAAAACATTTTTTTTTCCAAACAAAGCTTCTTAACGTGGCAAAACCGCAGTGTGAGTCCATATAACTTTTTCCTCGAGGATCAATTTGAAAAATATAACCTATCTCAATAATTTTGATAATTATGACAAGTTCATTTGGAAACTTCTACCTGTGGGTCAGTGGACGTGTAGTTGTGATGAAATATGCGAATATCGCTTTAGGATTTGGCTATCGTTACACTTAAATTTTATATAGCCCAGTAGTCCAAGACGGTATAAGACATCAAAGCCATAACTTCATACATTCGTCCTATCTTTGATCGACTCTACATTAAATCTAATTGCAAGAACAGAAGTCAGTGATCATTATGCTTTTTTTTATTAAGAAAATAAATTCTGATACATAAAAAACGATGGCAGTATTCAAATAGATCGGGTGCTGTTTTTTCTTTGTTCACTATTTATCATGCAGCATCTGTTAAAGTAAGAAAGATATAGGTCATATAGAGCTTGAACTTACTTTAGTTTGACAGTTGTTAATGACCTTGTCAATATTATACATACACTATCTGGCCAGAAGTTTTCGAGCTAATTTTTTAAAATTATCTTTTGTTTTTTCCCCTCGAAACTATGGGCTTTGGAGTAAGCTAATTCTAACCCATGTTCCTCTAGGCATAAATACAACTTACATTTACCTGCCTTGTTTTATTCTTGTACAGATTATCGATTACTTACAAACATAATTTTTCAGTGATTTTGGATTTACCAAAACGGGAAGACCATCTCGCTGTATTCGTGACAAAACGTTGCCATCTTCTGAACTATACGACCCTTACAAGGTACCGGCAAACTGCAAACCAGGGCAGTTTTACAATCGAACCAAGGGTTATCGTAAAATTTCTGGCGATGTGTGCACTGGCGGCTTCGAGTCGCACTACTTGCCTGACCAAGTGCCATGCCCCTTCCAAGAAGTGCAAGATTTCATACTTTTTGCGCAGAAGGAACGTATTTCTCGGTTTAACTTGGTCACTAACAAGTTAGATGAGGAATTGCCGGTTAAAAATTTGAAAAACGTCATCGCTATAGATTTCGATATGCAGGCCAATTGTGTTTATTGGGCCGATATAGCTTTGGATACCATCAATAGGCAATGCTTTACTAACGGCAGTAAACTAGAAGTTTTGGTCGCTAGTGACTTATCATCAATCGAAGGTATGGCCTTGGACTGGATATCTAAAACTCTGTATTTTGTTGATGGCGTTCGATCCAAGATTGAGCTGATCCGTACTGATGTGAACCACAGCGGTCGTATGCGAAAAACCATATTAGATTCGCAGGCCTTATATAAACCAAGAGGTATAGCATTGCACCCACAAAACGGTTACATGTTTTGGACTGACTGGTCATCAGAGAATCCATCAGTTAGTAGAGCTAACTTAGATGGTACTAATAACTTGACATTATTTGGTAGGGGCAAAGTGGAGTGGCCTAATGGAATCACTATCGATTACATAGCTAATAGGATATATTGGGTAGATGCCCGACTAGATTACATCGGTAGCTCAGATTTGCATGGTCACTTTTTCTCAAAAATCATATCTGACATTGAAGTTGTATCTCATCCTTTCGCGATAGCGGTGTTCAAGAATAATATCTATTGGGATGACTGGAAGAGACATTCCATCTTCAGTGCTGACAAGGATATATTTAAAGGTGTTGAAGTTATTGTTAAACAACTACCAGGCTTAATGGACCTGAAAATATTTGCACACGGCATCCAAATAGGCACGAATGCATGTGCAAATACCTCCTGCTCTTATATATGTGTTGGATTGCCTAAAAATAAATCTATTTGTCTCTGCCCGGATGGTTTAACTATGAAAAACGGCAAATGTATGTGCCCGGGTAACATGGAACCTTTGGCAAATAAGACGTGTCCTTCTGTTGGCAACAGTTGTAGTACCGATCATTATACATGTTCTAATGGCTTCTGCGTTCCAAAAGGATGGAGGTGTGATGGAGAAGATGATTGTGGAGATAACTCTGACGAGTTCCTATGCGGATCCCAGACTTGCCCGCCGTCATTCCATACTTGTGGAGATGGAAAATGCTTGCCGCATTATTGGAAGTAAGGATAGCTTAGATATTTTGTTTCTATTATTATGGTAAAATTGTCATATTGTAGGTGTGATTATGATACCGATTGTGCTGATGGATCCGATGAACGGAACTGCCCAAAACAAAACTGTACTGATGGTCAGTATGCCTGCGACAACGGACGGTGTATCTCATCTAAGTGGAGGTGTGACGGGGAAAACGACTGCAGAGATGGATCGGATGAGAGAAATTGCAATCCCGAGAAGCCTTCTTCTTGCAAGAGTAAGTACCTCTGTGTTTTAACGGGATGTACGCCAATGATATAATTTCTCATTTTCAGGTGACGAATTTCAATGTCAATCAGGTGCGATCACTTGCATTCCTTCGACCTGGAAATGCGATGATGAACCAGATTGTCGTGACGGATCCGATGAATTGGACTGCAAAAACAACACCTGTGCCGAAAATCAATTCTCATGCGGTGCACCTAATAATCGTTGCATTTACCATACTTGGGTTTGTGATGGTGATCGGGATTGCCCCGATGGAAGAGACGAAGAAGCGAATTGTACGACTATAATACCAACAGATTTACCTAAACCGCCCAACCATTTCGTTCCTAGGGTAAGTCTTGTTTTATGCTCTTCGTGCTGTAATAGGCCCTTTCCTATAAGTATTCTATATAATTTTTTATATTTTTTAGAACGGCACATGTCAAGATTGGATGTTCAAATGCAAAAATGAGCGTTGCATACCCTTCTGGTGGAAATGTGACACTGCTGATGATTGTGGAGATAACAGTGATGAAGTCGGATGTCCCAGCATGGACAACCTTCCTCCTATGCCACCATCGACTACTCCCAAACCACAAGTCATCTGCGAGACCAACCAGTATCAATGTTTAACTGGAGATTGCATATTCTCTTCATGGGTTTGTGATGGTATGTACGATTGTCCAGGGGGAGAGGATGAAATTAATTGTGACAATTATAAAAATTGTACAGAAATGCAGTTCAAATGCAAGATGGACGGTAGTTGCATATCGGTAAGTAAAATAAAATGAAATGACTGAATATGACATTAAATAATTCGAATTTATTACTTTGTTTAGACCCTTTAGGAAACACCCCAAGCGTGGATATAATTATTGCAACACGAACAACATTAATTACTGTTTTATTTAACAATTAATGAACTTAAATAATTAGTCTTTATAATTACAACACTAAAACTGCTTTAAACCGTAATACAGTCTTCTCACTGTACTTTTACTAGTTGATCACTTTTTGTTCTTTCTCTTGATCTGATCACTTTACTGTCACAACTAAAACTAATCCAGTGCGTTGATTCCACTTTTTTATACTCCGTGATTATTATTCCATCAGTTCCTTCTCTATTACTTTAGTCCGTGATTCTAGACAGCTTCCGAATTATCTAGTTACTCTATGGTAGGAAGTAGTAACGCTGTTTCTGGGCTAACTGGTGAACTATCATTCTATTAGCTTCTCTCTATAGGGAGACTATCTACAGAAACCCTGTCTTTGTGAGGAAGTATGCGAAAATTGTTGGAATTGAACGTTTCGTTTGCCCAATATAAATTATAATCCCTGAAGCTATGTCTTCTTGTTTATTGCATATATTACTATAATGGCAGCATACAACAGTTCTATAATATTGTAATTGTGTTTTTACATTTGTTTTGTCTGCGTTATAGTGTTTAAATGTAAAAAATATATTTATATGTTTATTTTAACAAGCTGGATGCAGCTTAGCATCTGTTGATGTTAAAGTACTTGAAAAGTTAAAGATGTAACATTCTTAATTTCAGCTTATGTATGTCTGTGATGGTGGATTTGATTGCCCCGATGGAACAGACGAACTCTCTTGCGAATACAACTTTCCCAATGGCCCTGCGACGCCTAGCTGCAACGTCGGTCTCTTCCCATGCGATGCAGGCAGCTGCTATCCTCTTTCTGTACTCTGTGATGGCAAAATAGATTGTAAAGATGGCTACGACGAAACGAATTGCTCTAAGAAGACGAGGATCTACCAAGTCATGCAAATGAATGTGGATGAGAAAGGTTCAGACGACACGTCGCTAACGTTGAATTGGCTAATAAGTGCGCAAAATGATGTGAAATTAGAATTTTCACCGGCCATATGTAAAGTAGGAGAAGATAAATGGAAAAATGAGACGTGGACCGAGAAAACGTACATTAAGTTTTCCGATTTGCATCCTTTTACAAAGTATAATATGACAGTCTATGTTCGTGTTCAGAATACCAACACAGTTTTCCCACCTGCAAAATATATCATAGCCTCCACCAGCGAGGGATGGCCTTCCGAACCGTGGAACGTTACTGTTAAGCAAAGGAACGGTTCTCATATTCTGATATCATGGCAGAAACCACTACAGCCTAACGGTATAATCTCAAACTATGAGATTTGCTGGAATTCCCAAAATTCATCCGATATTTGCTTGTTGTTGACTGGTAATGAAACGTCGCACGTGCTGTCATCTGAATTCGATCACGATGTATCGTATACATTTTGGGTGAGTTTTTTTTTAGATTTTCCTGTGAAATTTTTTTGTGTTGTAAAACGGCTATTGTTATTTGATTATAATTGACCAATGTTTGAGTTAGAGATGCCAAGATTTACGTATTCCTTCGCCATTCATTGAATTTTGACCCCCAGGCATGCATTTTGAATAGTTTGAATTTTGTGAACGTCGGTGGCATCAATACAAGGCCCATAAGTTACTCACTAAAATTAAACCTAGATAAAACTAAAGATTCGCAACGATTATTTTTGATTTCTTACTAAAGAAATGTTTGTAATTATAAATCATTTTAAAATTTGCATAGACAAGGCGTACAATACCACCAGCTTAACTTTTTGTAGTCCAAAAATCAAAACAATTTTTTTTTTAAATAAAGCTAAGTAAAAGTAAATTTTCTTAATAAAATATTGAAACAATAATTCTAAGTAATGAAATTTTAACTAGATTCATTATTCGACTGAAAATAGTTCTGAGTGCAGTAAAATTTATCCTACCTTCTTATTAAATTCAAATAAAATGTTTAATCAAATTCTAATTATCTTTGGTTATCTTGGTACAACAAATACGAGAAATCGCCAATTTCTTACTCAAACCAGGACATAAATACAATTCTAATTAACCTATTATTACATATTAAATGTCCTGCAAATCAGACCCTTGTAAATTTCAGTGGAAGTATCGCTTCTGCTTTTTCATGTAAGAATTTATTGATTTGTTAATATGCCCCATCGAATTGTGGATGAACTATAATCGCTTTTAAATTACTTCATGAAGTATACAGAGTGCCATTAGTTTCATGTCATTAAAAAAACTGGTAATGGGGAACGATCAGACAAACAAAAAACCTATATAATCTTTTCCTCTAGGAGCACTTTGGAAAAAAACAGACCTCAATGGTTTCTAAAAAAAAAATTAAACATAATATTTTTAGTCGCAAACTCCTCTATAAATCCTTATTTTATTATAAGGAAATAACCAGACTGCAACCAAAGTTACAAATCTGGCGCGTTAAGTGTAATAATTGCATATTACCATCAAAACGCTAATGCTTCAATTGCAACAAAAAAATAAAATAAGGATTTATAGAGGAGTTTGCGACTAAAAATATTATGTTTAATATTCCGCCCTCTAAAAGCACATTTGATCTAAAAAAAAATGTTTGAGAACCTCTGACTTGTGGGGCAATCAACGAAGTTTATAACCAAAAGTCATAAAAGTGGAAAAAAGCTTTTGTCCTTGAGCCGACCGCCAGTGCCGCCATTTGTGGCTTGGATTAACAAAGGAGACGAAAGGTACCGACTTCTTGGTTCCTAAAAACTGAACGAAATAAAATAATTTTCCATGATAACTTACCAGTATTGTTTATCCACATAAATTGTTAGAAATGTCCTCCATCTACATTATTATTATTATTAGCCGTTACTCAAGTCCGAGTATAAAAATGTTACAGTCGATAGATTGTGTACAATAAAAAAAAAACAAGTAAAAGGTGTAGTCTATTGTAATTCCCATTCATCTACGGTGCACACGACTATGGCTATAGAGGCCAATTCGGGAGAGCACATGTCGACCGCAGTCAGGACAAACATAGACCTGGTTAGGTCTTGGATTCGGCCTTCTTGCAGCAACATTTCCTTGATAGCTGGCCACAACCCCTCGCCATTCGGTTCTGTCCGCTGCAAGTTGTTCCCATTGCTCGTCTGCAATACCGCAGGATTTTAGATTTTCATGGAGAGCGTCTTTGAACCTCTTTCGTTGATCGCCACGCCTTCTTCTACCGCTTAACAATTCACCATAAAGTGTACATTTAGGAAGGCGGTTATCATGCATACAATGAACGTGACCTGCCCATCTTAGGCATGCTCTTGAAATAAGCACCTCAATTGGAAGGCTGTTTGCTCTCCTGAGTACTTCCACGTTTGATATGTGATGGAACCAACGGATTTTCATCATACTTCTGAGGTGTCTTTGCTGAAAACGTTCTAATTCTTTCACATGACGACGGTAAGTGACCCAGCTTTCACATCCATATAGCAGTGTTGGAATGACAACTGCTCTGTAGACAGCCATTTTCGTTGACAAAGCAAGGTCGTGGTTGTCAAATACTCTCTCTCTAAGTCCCCAGAGTGCTCTAGATGCAGCGTTAATTCTATTGCGAATCTCGCTGTCCATGTTTGCTTTGTCATTAACAACATTGCCTAAGTAATTGAACTGATCCACCACTTCAAGAGAATTTCCGTTAAGTGTAATGTCTATTTGGTTCACTTGATGAGGAGTTGACATAATCTTAGTCTTTCCAATGTTGATTTTAAGTCCCAAGGAATCATAGCTCTGGGCATACACATCTAAAAGTTCTTGAAGCTCTTCCGGCATAGAGGCTAAAAGTGCACAGTCATCCGCATACTGGAGATCACAAATGAATCGTGTGCGTGTCTTCGTGAAGGCTCTAAAGCGCCCTATGTTAAAGAGACCGCCATCAAAACGATATCTGAGACCTATTCCTCTGACTGTCAGTTTGTTGTCAACAATAATTGTTAGAGCAGTGGTAAACAAATTAAAAAGTAGGGGTGCCAGGACACATCCCTGCCTAACTCCAGTGAGGGTTTGGAAAGGTTCGGTTGCCTCATTATTATACATAACCTGGGCGTTGTTGTTTGTATGTAGACTGCGACATACTCCCACAAATTTTCTAGGGATACCTAAGCGGAACATAATTTTCCAGAGCACTTCCCTGTCCACCAAGTCAAACGCCTTGGTCAAATCAATGAAGGCCATGTGAATTTCTCCTTGATGTTCGAGTGCTTTTTCTTGAAGCTGTTTAAGTGTGAAGATTAAATCCGATGTGCCTCGGTTTGGTCTAAAGCCACTCTGTGTTTCAGGAAGTAACTTTTCCATAACAGGTGTTAGCCTATTTGCCATCGCTTTAGTGAGTATCTTCCCTCCAACAGCCAGGAGAGCTATACCCCTGTAATTTCCACAGTCCGCAGCGCTCCCTTTGTTTTTGAAGAGGTTGATTAAAAGTGTATCACGAAACTCCTGCGGAGCTTGACCACTTTCCCACACGACATCAAACAGTTTTTTGAGGTAGGGTATGAGCTCTGACGACACAGCTTTAAAGATCTCAGCTGGGAGTGAGTCGGCGCCGGGAGATTTGTTTTTTTTAGCTGCCCAATGGCGGTTAAGATCTCTTCCGTTGTTAGTGGTTTATCTAAGTCTTCGAAGGCGTCATATTGAGGGATAAGATTTATAATATCGTGATCGGCTTGACTTTGCTGGTTAAGAATGTTAGAGTAGTGTTCTTTCCATCGGGCTCTTATTTCCTGGTCTTCTTTGAGGAGATTTCCATTTAAATCTTTAATAGGGCACATATTTTTCCGACTGGGGCCGTACACTGCTTTTACTCCTTGAAAGAAATTCCTGTAGTCGTGTGAATCGGCGTACCTTTGAATTTCTCTGGCCTTGCTTGCCCACCACTCGTTCTTTATTCTTCTGATTTCGCGTTGCGTTTCATGCTTAGATTGGGTAAAAGCTTCTGCTTTTGATGAGTCGTTGGGGTGGTTGATAGCGTTTTGGAAGGCAATATGTTTGCGGTCAAGAAGTTCTTGTATAAAAGCTTCATTATCATTGAACCAGTCCTCCTGTTTTTTACTTGCTGCAGTGCCAAGAATTTCCTCACTCGCACTTTTTAAACTGTCTTTAATTTTTGTCCAGGTAGCAGCGACATCTACAGAATTGGTTTCTTCTAGTGCACTCAAATTCTCTTTTTGCTTTAGCTGTTCGACGGCTTGTTGGTCACGCAATTTACTAATACAGAGACGGAGTCTACGTTTTACTTGAGTTCTTCGGTGTTTGGGTCTCATAACAATTTTCATTTTAGAGACAACAGGACGATGATCGGTCCAACATTCGCTATCAATGCGCGCCTTTGTAATTTGGACGTCCTTGAGATGCTTCCTACGTACGATAACATAGTCCAGTAGATGCCAGTGACCTGATCTGGGGTGACGCCAGGTGCCTTTAAATTTATCCTTTTGTCGGAAAATGGTGTTTGTTATAACTAGATCATGTTCGGCACATTTAGTTAGGAGTAGTTGACCGTTAGCGTTCATGTTGCCCAAACCCACCCATCCCCATCTACATTAATACAATTTTAGACAGGCAGTCCGTTCAACGCATTGGGTAAATTTGGATAATTTTTTATGGTCTTTATGCACATTAAAACGTGTTGCCGCAATAGGATCAAGGTAAACAAGCGATTTAAGATGCCCCCAAAAATAAAAATCCATTGGATTTGAGTCAGGTGACCTAGCAGGCCATGCAACCGGCCCACCACGTCCAATCCATCGCTGGGGAAATTTAGTATTTAAAAAATTTCGAACTGCCAGACTAAAATGTATGGGTGCACTATCGTGCATATACCACATACGTCTGCACGTTGCCAAAGGTACATCCTCCAAATAATATGGTAATGTTTGTTGCAAAAAATTCAAATAGATTTCACCATTTAAACTATTGGGTAATTCTGTTGGTCCAATTATTTCGTTACCATAATTCCTGCTCACAAATTAACAGAGAAACATCGTTGAAAGTGAGACCTTCTTATTACATACGGGTGTGCGCGGCACACCGATTTGTAAAGTACTACAAAATTTCATTTAGTTTTGGTCATTTAATAGGAGGGAATGAAGGGACCGACATTCAACCTAAATTTGGCATTTTTGTCAACTTTTACTATTAATTTAATAAAAATGGTATAAAAAGGTAAAAAAATTCTAAATAATGGTATAATTTATTACTTAAAAAAGTGCAGGTGTACAACAGAAAATAATTGTATAAATACTTTTAAAATGGTACGACTGGCAATATTGCAAGTAGTGTTGCACTAATATCGGAGCATAGGTAAATATCTAAGTCAAACCTACCTCAACATTCCATAAAGGCGGCAGGCCTTTAAACTTTTTATGCCAGTTAGGGAGATGTACAACTGGCAAAGCTACAATAGAATTTTGAACTTGGTTAAACTTTCACTTCTATTCTGGAATACTTTGCCTACCTCAATATTCCAGAAGTTCTCAACCAATTTTATTCCCGATTAATTAATTTTTTTAACTTTTTTTTTCTCCAAAACTATGGACTACAGACCTTATGTTACATAAGACTTTTTTGTTTGTCTGGTCATTCCCCATGGTCAGTTTTTTTTAATGACATGAAATTAACGGCACATTAACGGGTATTTCTAATACTTTAATTCAAAAATGATCACGATTGATTCTATACCAGATACTAGTCAATCAATCCATCGACTTTTTTTTAATAGTTCTTTGATAGGTCCCGTAAGTATAAAACTGTTAAAACTTTCAAATTTCAATATCCGCCGGTTGTTTCAGAAATGCAAATGTATTTTGATTTTAGGTAATTGCCCACAACAAGAAATATCAGAGCAATCAATCTCATCCTGCTAGGTTAGTGTTTGATGGAGAAACAAATCTAAGTTACATTAAGAGACTAAATATATTTAATCACACTGAAGAAAGCCTCTCATTTTCTTGGACATATGAAGGTGATGCTGATGGTTTCAACGTAGTTATACATGCTGATCGACCATACCCCGATATACCACCCAGGATAACAAAGACAGATAACATCACATTGAAACTGGCACCAGGAGTACGCTACCTTTTCGAGGTTAGTAAGTAAAGGTTTCACCAAAGATTCCTAAATTTACAGCCATTACCAATGCATTACGAGCCGCTGCCGTTTAGTTGATTTTTTCTTACTAATTCATTGACAAAGGAACCTGAAGATTCTACCTCTCCTTTGCCACTAACATTTCCTTATCACCTTTCTCTATGTAATTTATCTGTTCTTTTTTTTTTTAGGTAAATGCGTTTAAGAAAGAACTCGTCGGTCCTGTGGTTACGTTTTGGGGGAACACCCCAGGGACTCCGTTGCCAAAAATAAATAACATACAAGCAATGCTCCTAAAAGAGGTTGGCACAGCTGTAAAACTGAGCTGGGAACGACCGAAATATTCCAAGAAGGTCAATTGGATCTACGGTGTTTATTATGGCGTAAACCAACAACAACTGTTTAAAAGTATGTCAATTTTTAAAATAACTTAGATTTGTGCTTACAAAATTATTTCTTGTAGAAGCCATCGTGACAACTCTCAACGAAACTGCGACCGTAACAAATTTGGATGCTTGTGAAAATTATATGTTCGCCGTGGGTCTCGTCGGTCCACTTGGTTACGGCCCTCTCTCGTCCTATTTCGTGCAAGTGAGCACTTCGATGAATGACAAAGCTCCACCTAAGAAGATACAGGTGGTAAGAGAAGGGGACAATCCTCTTCGAATGAGAGTGCAGTGGTTGCCCTCGTGTCCATCATCTGAACCTAAATCGTATATGGTGAGTGTTTCAAATTGTGTTTTCAATCAAACTACTTTTTACATCTTGTTCAGGACACATCAAAATAAAGTTCACAACAAACAAAAATTATTTTGCCTCCTTCATAATAAATACATGCGGTCACTACAAAATGCAATAGAAAACCTTGGGTAAAAGGGATAAGAATTTCGTGTGAACATAAAAAATCCTAGACAGTCAATATATAGAGAAGGATTTATTACAAGATAATGTTACTACAAATATACAAATGTTTTAAAAAACAGTTATAAGAAAAGTGAAAATTGTGGTAAATGAAAATATAGTAAAAAAAATCCACAAACAAAAACAAAAGTACTTGGAAGGTCATAAAAACTATATATAGCAAGTGAAGTCAGACAAACAAAGTTTCCAGTGTCAATTTTTTTTTAACATGTTAGTTATATCGAATACTATACGAAATTGACATTTTCTACCTCTATATAGCAACCGCCGCTACGCAAGTTATCGGCCATTTTGTGAAAAATCGATCATTTTGGTCGTTCTTCCTAAATATAGATGAGTATATCTCGGTATGTGTGGGTTCAAAAAACTCACAGATTTCACAATCCTTGCAACCATCGGAGTGCATTGAAAATGAATTAATAGTACCATGGTTCCATTGTAGTAGAAAACTGCTAAGCATTAATATACCCAAGGAAATCAACTGCACATTCATAGTACTCGGCGAAACCCACTACATATTCACAGTGCTCGGGAAAAGCCACTGTGCATCCCTAGTATTCAAATAAACCAATAAACCATAGTACTAGGTGAAACCCATTGCGCATCCATAGTACTCGAGAAAACACACTGCGCGTCTGTAGTATTCGGAGAAAGCCACTGCGCATCCATAGTACCGGTTAAATCCACTGCGCATTCGTAGTACTCGGGAAAACCCACTGCGCATCCATAGTACACGGGGAAATCCACTGCGCATCCATAGCACTCAGAGAAACCCACTGCACATCCATAGTACTCGGAAAAACCCACTGCGCATCTGTAGTACTCGGGGAAACCCACTGCGCATCTATAATACTCGAGGAATCCCACTGCGCATCCATAGTACTCGAGGAAATCCACTGCGCATCCATTGTACTCGGAGAAACCCACTGCGCATCCATTGTACCCAAGGAAAAACTGTTAAGCATTATTATACGGCCATGCAATTACCTACATTCAAAAAGATATATTTTATAGGTATTTCACGTAAATGTCATACTGGAAATTCATACAGTTAGGTATGTAGATATCACGTTTCTGGCGCTTCCAGTATACAAAGAATATTTCATATTTGATTATTATTTATTTCATTTCATACTAAATAAAAACCAATATAGAAATCTTCTAATTTGTTATTTTTGAATTAATTCTAGGCATAAAGTAGGTATCACCTAATTTATAAAGCCACACTTCTGACGTTTCCAGTATACAAAGTAGATAATAATCACCTAATTTATAAAACCACGCTTTTGGCGTTCCCAGTATACCAAGAATATTTCATTTTCATATATTTATATTATTATATGTATAAACAAGTAACTAACAGCAACTTGTCAATGTTCATCCGTTACGCTAAATATTAAAACAGAAGTTATGCGCGCCCACTCTCTCACATATGCCTATACACTACGCGCCCGCTCTACTCTCGGTACCCCACTATCTTCATTGCGTTACGCTTTTCATCGAAACCTAGCCATATACGAGAACTTGTGATCCTATAAGCATTTTCAATGCTAAAAAACGAAAAAAATTGAGGCTGTTCGTTATGTTATAGGCTATCAGTGGTTACAATACGAAATATTTATCTGCACACAACCACAAAAAAAAACTGAAAAATTGCTAAATTTTGGTTATAATATCGTATGTTTTAAGTGAAATTTGATGAAATTTTCAGAAATTATACTTTATAATGTGAACAATAACTAAATGTTAAAATTTCAAGTCAAAATATCTAATACAAGTCTCAAAAATTGATTGACCAATAACTTTTGAGGTATGAGGTTTTTTAAAAAAAAAAAATGTTTTTTATGCACTTTATGATGGTAAACAAGAAGAAAATTTTAAATTTGGAAAAAAGTGAAAAAACTCGATTTTAAATTTTTATTCATATTAAAACTTATAAAATCTCTAAAAACATATTGCTGCTCCTTTAATGCACATAGCCAATTCAATGTTAAGTAACCAAGTATTTCCTGAAAGACTTAAGAGATCTGTTGTCAGACCAATTTCAATTTTAAATAACATCTCAAAAATTTGTGAGCTATTATAGCGAGAAGACTAATAACTTTTTCAACCAAAACAATATATTCTCATTAAATCAAAATGCTTATTTGAAGAACGATCAATGGAACGAGCTGTTTTTCAGGCAATAGATAAAATGTTTAATTTAATTACTGAAAGAAACACGACTGAGCGTATATTTTTAGATCTGTCAAAAGCTTTCGACATATTAGATATGGTCGATTAATAGCTAAATTAGGAAGATTTGGTATAAGAAGTGTAGCTTACAATATTATAACACCATATTTAATGGATAGGTTGCAAAAAGTCGAAGCAGTCAATTTAACTGGACATCTTAGTTCTGAATGGAGGTCTGCGCTTCACGGAATACCTCAGGGCGCAGTGTTGGGGGCCAGTGCTGCTTCTTCATTCATAATTTATGTGAATGACTTATAAATAAAGGCAATAAAAACTTTACAGCCTCGTTAAAATACCGTTAAACTAATGCCAAAAGTAATTGCGCCCAGGCACGCACTTGAAATATTTAGATCAGCAACTCAGTCGTTGAATTTTAAAAGCGCGTTATTAGCGCGTAGTATTATTCCATGGTCCAACGGCGGTAATAATGAGGTCGTAAAGTTTTTGTTGCCTTTTTTGAGTGCACCGTAAACCTGAGTGTGACTAAACCTGATATCCTTTGAAATCAAGAGCTAAAAACTGCTAGAGCTGAATAGGTTACACCTAAGCACTCTAATCGGCCTATGTACTGTGCACTGCAGATTAAATCATTACCTACACAGACTTGGGCTGGTGGAAAACACCGAATGCCGTCTGTGTCTGGAGGAAGATGAAATGGCAAGGCATGTCCTGTGCACTTGCCCCGCTGCAGAAAGAACCCGGTTCTCATTATTTGGCAAAGGTCAGCTTTTGCCTGAGGACTTGGACAATTTCTCACCCAACAAGGTTATCAGCTTTATTAAAAAGACTGAATCTATTGGGTGAAATATAAATTAGGAGTGAGCCACAATAGACCGATTGGTCGCGGTGGAGGGTCTGGTATAGACCCACTCACATTTCAACCTAACCTAAACCTAATATCATTGCACAGGCAGTGATAGCGTTTGCTGATGATACCTCTGCCATTTTATTTGTAAAAACTAGTAAGGACCTAGAAAATAAAATATTACACTCTGTCAACTTGTTAAACATCTGGTATGATCAAAATTTACTCGCCTTGAATTTGGAAAAAAACTGAGGTAATGCAGTTTCATTAATCATATTTTGAGGTGGCAGAAAAAATTGATATAAAAACTGATAAAATGGTACTAATAGATGGGAAAACTGTAAAATTCCTTAGCTTGCATCTTGATTCAAGATTAACTTGGAAGAAACACATTGAAGAACTAGCCTCAAAGCTAAATTCATTATGTTACCAATTCCACACCCTGTGAAACATCAGCATAAATATGTGTTTAAATGTATGTCAGTCCTATTTCCAATCAACTATAAAATATGGAATTAGTTTTTGGGGAAATTCAGTGGAAGTAAAGAGAATAAAAGTTCTACAAAAAAATGTATTCGTAACATATTTAATCTAAATAGGACAGACTCTTGTAAATTATATTTTAAAAACTACAACATACTAACCTTGATAAATCTCTACATCTTTGAGTGTACAGTGTTCTACAAAAAAACTACACAGTTTTTGAACAATACAAACACATTCAAATTCAATTTATTTATCCAAGAGATCATTTACATGATATAGGACATATCAGATATAATATAATAATGCACAATAAATAAACAGATTAAAATATACAACATATAGGTATATACAGGTACATACAGTACACATCTAAGTATTAATCGATGATAAATATATACATACAAAGAGTCAAACTAGTTCACAATGAATATAAGGACAAACAAAATACACATAGAAAAATATATATGACTATAACTATACACAAAATGTAAAAATACACATCTACAAACATTACAAAATTATATGAGTCAGGTTTATTTAAAAAAATCAATGAATGCATTTATTTTGTAAAATGCATTTTCAATCAATATTTCATTTATCCTCTTTTTAAATTTTGTAACAGGTAAGTCTTTTAAGTATTGCGGAAGAATATTGAATAATGTAATTGCAGTATGATTTATTGGTTGTTGTGATCTGACTAATCGATGGTAGGGAATGCTAAAATCATTTTTGGTTCTTGTGTTCTTGTGTTATATGTGTGATATACTGAATTTTTTAGGTAGTGCTTACTCTCTTTCATATATATTAAACACTGATAAATAAATATGCAGGTCAATGTTAAAATTTTTAGGTTCTTATATAAAGGTTTACAATGTTCTCTGTATTGTGCTGAGGCTAATATTCTAACTGTTCTTTTTTGAATTTTGAAAATGCGTTCAGTGTCTGATGCATTTCCCCATAGAATAATCCCATATGTAAGCAAGCTATAAAAATTTGAATAATAGAATGTTATTGCTGTGTCAAAAGTTGTCAATTGTATTAATTTTCTTATCTGAAATAGAGTTGTATTTAGTTTTTTCGCATCCAACTCGCAACAGAGAGAGAGATCTCCTAGTGCCGTATAATACCGGTTTCACACAAGTTCAAAAAGGTGTAACTATCCCAGTGACTAAAGTATATAACCACTTGCAGGACGCACTGAAAATGTTACCTTCATATACTTTTAAAAAGGATTTTAAACGAATTTTAATTAAAAAATGCTATTATACATTGAGTGAATATCTTTCTGACTTTAAATTTTAATGTGTTCTTGTGTTTACTTTTTCTTTTTTTCTAAAATATTTGTTAATTAGGATGTTTTACATTACTACTGCAGATTGCATTTTCGTGTCATGACGGTTTTGTACCTTGTATCATTTTTTATCGAATAAAACTTATTGTTATTATTTAGTTATAAGCGTCTAGTTTCGAAAATAACCTCATTTTCATCTTATATTTCAGATAAAGGTAGCTGAAAGATCCACTACCCAAACCTGGCACGTGGGAGTCAACGGCACCTCTTTGTTCCACGTTTTTAATGTGTCATATGGTGGAATTTATGATGTAAGCGTTGCGACACGCCAGTCCAATTCCACCTACTCTAAACCTGTAACTTATTATGCGCCACCTATCCAACCGCCATTTGAAATACGGGTAATCTCTGAAAGCAATGGAAGTTACATCGTGTACTGGCAAGAAAGACAACTGCCGCCCAGCACTGGGCCATATTCCTATGAAGTTTTAGTGCAGCAAGGAAAAACTCTTAATGAGAGTACCGCTCAAACGTTCGTCGTTAATAAGCCACCGTTTATTTATACTAACGTGTCGGGAGCTATGTACACTTTCGCTGTTAGAATCAGGACTGGCAAAGGCTTGAGATCTGTAACCTCGGAGCTTATCAGCAAACGAAGCGAGACACAAACATCGTCTGCAAATCTACCTGCCATCATCATCCCTAGTCTGCTGGTTTTAATTGCGCTCATGGCGGTGATAACGTTCCTGGTGATTAGAAATAGGCGACTGCAGAGCAGTTTCACCAGGTTCGCAAATTCACATTACGACACCAGATCGGAAGCGGCAACGTTTGACGACAGCAGCTTGGAGGAGGACGACAGTCCACATATTCGTGGATTCTCAGACGACGAGCCCCTTGTCATTGCATAACCCACATAGAATATCTTGCGAGAGATTGATGAGACTTGCGATTTGTATTAAATGTAACGTTGTAGTTAGTTACCAGTATGATGGCGAGCATTTTGATACAAATCACTCTAGAAGTATTGTCTATATTATATTTAATATTTACTCTAAGTAAATTTTTAATGATGTTGTGACATTTACAAGTTTATATATTATTACCTAGTCTTCAAGTTGACTCCAGTAAGGTGTGAGGGGTGATTGGTAAATTTCTGGACACAGTTTTCTCTTTAAATGTTTGCGACAATATTCTTGAATTGTTTTACCAAATCTAAAAATATCATATCTAAAATATAATGTGTTTAACATGGATTTTTAGCTTTCTCAATCTTCTTAAATTTGAAAAAAATGTTTTATCGCAGTCAGTAGTAGTTAATTGATATAGTTTTCCCCTAGGCCCCCAAATTCCTAACCCAGCAAATTCAAAAACTAATGCTAGAATTTCTTGATGAACTGTTACAGATTCTATTACTTCTGGATTTTTTTCAGTTAGCGGGGGAGCTGGTACTCAATATTTCCTATACGAAAAAAATAATACAGACTTCAAATATACAGGTGGTGATCAAAAAATCTTCTAATCGATAGTATTATATCTGAAAATATTGAAAACAGATTCCAATGATACTCGTTAATTTTTTGTTAGGAATCAGGCGGTATTAATTTTTTTTCAGCCAATGGCTCACTCTGAACACAAGATGTCACAAAGCAAGACGCGTTTACACACACAATTTAGAATTTTAACGGGCAAAATTTGTTATCAACTTTTATGGGTTTTGCAATATATTATTTTAATTTGCACACTAATTTCAATTACATGCCCTGCACAAAAATATCTGAAAAGTCATTGAGTTTTCGAAATTATACCTGCTCCGACATCTAAAGCTTTTACATTCTTAAATTGAAAAGGGGCAAGGAAGAAGTGAATACAATTCTGTTTCTTTTTGTTTGTTTACCTAGTTGAAATATCATGATGGGACCCGCAATAGTTGGTAAATATTCTGTGTTACATAATTGCGCAACATGTACACTAGGGTGTCCGTTATTTTGGCAGTCAGAAATTTCTTGCTCTCGCCCCCTAAAAGAACTTAATAAATAAAAAAGAAAGTGAATCTACCATGCCTGTCAGATGATGTTAACCCGTGCCGCAAACGAGTTCAAAATTTGCGTGTAATTTAAATGGAGAAATTATCTTTTCAAATATTTTGATTTATAACTTTTTTTGTTTTCACGCTAAAAATATTTTATGATAATTGTCTGAAAGCTTATGAAATAATTTGTCGTATGCCCTGTATGTGTTTGAACTGAAATATTCACTGAAGCTATGCTCAGTTTTGTTAGATTTTTGATATTTTAATCTCCGGCAGCATTAAAATATCACAAAATCCACAAATAAATGATCGTGACTTCACGGTATGTTTAAATTTAATGCATTCTAGAGAACCACCGTCACAGTATGAAGATTGAAGAAAAAATATTTCGAAACTGTGGAGTTTGCCGCAAGTCTCTGAGTAAATGATAATCACAGGTGTTTACTATGCGGCAAGTTCACAGACCAGAAAATCAGTAACAGCTTGAAGTTTACTTCATGTTTTTAATTTCTGACATTAACCGTGAATCTGGAAATTTACCAAATATTTCAGAAATGCCTGTTCTTTCGGGAGAAATATATATTTTGCCTATTTCTTGTTGATCTATGTAACCCATTATAAATATGAGCTTACCAAATCGAAATTGTAAGGATAGGATTATAAATGTGGATGTAGTAAGACATTTTCTCGGATTTATATTAAAGGGTTGTCGTTTTATTTAACCGAATTTTGTTTTGTCTATAACGAAAATCGTTAGCATTTGAGGTAAATTGACCGTTTCATAGAATTATGAGTTCAGTTTGTGGTTTTTAAAAATAATTTTACTTAGGCATTAGAAGTACATTTAATGTAATTATTTAAGTCAAATTTCTGTGATACTTTTCCTCAGTTAAGTTTTTAGATTTTGCATGAAGGAATTTGACTGTGACCTAAGTTATGTGTACCTTGATTACAACATATTATAATAATAAAAGATTATAAGAAAACGTGTTTTATTCTCAAATTCAGCATCATCCAGAATATGGCACCACAGTGGAATCGTCAAAATAATTTTCAGACGGTGATTCGATCTTTACCAAAAAAAAATTCAGATTTTAGTAGATTTTGAAATCGAGTTAGTCACTACTTTTATAACTTATACAACTGTAGTGAACTGTATAAACCTTAGTGAAAATTTTACCAATCAATACTATCTGTATAAAGTCAAGGCAAGAATTCAAGCTATGCACGTCACAAGTGATCTCATTAAATAAATTTTAATTTTTAATCATTAATTACATTAAAAAGAGTAATTCTTGACACCCAGTTATTAAGCTTTTTTCAGAAATAGGTACAGTTTAATGGGGCTTCATGATTCTTATCACCTCTTCTCATTCACCTCATCTTATCATTTATAGAATCGATCTGTGACGTGCATCGCTTGAATTGTTGCCCCGACTAAGTTCATTGCGGTGATATAAGAAATGAAAAATATCACTGCAATGAACTATGCTGCATGTAGCGTTCGCGCACTACGATTAGTATAGCCCATTGCAGTGATATAAGACTAAAACTATTCAGTGTTTTCGTTATTGACATCCAACATTGGTCGTGAGACCTCTGTCGGCCGGTTGATGAACCTACTGGATCATATCTACTTATATGTAGGTAGCATTCACAGTTTTTTGTAACTATTTTATAGTTACATTGCAAAAATATATATAAAATTGTGAAGAATAACTGCAAAGTCAGGGAAACGTTGAGAGCTTGATGAAATATATGCCATTTGTTAGTTAGTACTCTGAAGGTGCTTTCAGCATATCTTCGTATTCTTCCTAATCTAATTAAATATTTTTTCTGTGACGGTTAGATCAGAGCCCCCAAAAGGTCGTAGCAAATTATTACTTAAAGCAAATGCCTCATTGCTTACAAAGACATATGGAATATTTTCAGTGCTTTCTGCTATTAGAGGTCTTGGAATTGGTAACTCTGGTAAATTGTCTTGTATTGCCTTCCACATAGAACAAATTGTAGAGTCATGATCCTTTCCATGCACTTCAATATCCACAGATATAAAACATTATTTTGAATCTGCAATGGCTAGTATTACCAAGAAAAAATCTTTATCATTAAAATTAAATGATCCGCCATTGATTCTAATGAGCTTAGCATCGATGGCACCTATACAAATTGTATAGGTGCCATTGATGCACAATGTGGAAATTTGGCTATATTTTCAAAACCTTCCGCTGCAGATTCAAATTATTTTTGCAAAGTCGGGTATATATTCGTTACGTAGAATATTCCAAATACTACAGCACGTGTCTTACTATTTGGCGCATAGTTGGTATTCCAATTCTATATGAATTATGTAAGTCGGTGAAACTACAACCACTTGCTAGGTACCTAAAATTAAGCAACGGGCATTAGAATCGGTTGGCACAGGAAAAGGGTTAAGATTCTAAGAACTTTTGCTTCAGTTTGTATATACTTCCATTTCTATATTCTCTCAAGTTTTTCGAAACTCAAAATTACTGAGATGTACCCATTTTTAAACTCCACCTTCACCTGAGCGTTACGCCGAACATTTTCTTAGAGACAAGCTTGCTTTTGTAAAGTTGGTTTTAAATAATCATGTAAATGATCAAAGCTAGATATTGGCATTCGAAAATAATTTAAAAATCTTGCATCATCTTGTAAATCTTTAAATATCTTGCCGGTGTTTTGCTGCCTAATCACTCGATGAAGTTGATACCAGCGTCCATACTTTCGTAGTTTTCTGTGGCGAAGTTGATGATACAGGAGGTAGAGACAAATCCATAGATCACTAGAAGCTGGAAGGACTGGACAAATCACCTTTGTTCTGTCAAGCATTGCTATTAATTATTATTTTCTCACACAATCTGCTCTGTCTGACAATGTCGGGTAGAAATCCGTGCAATAACAATATGTTTTACACCTCCAACCTCAGATAAACATCCATTCTCCAACGAACTTCAAATTTTTCGTTCAGGAGTGTTCAGGAGCTTTTGAGTTTAGTCTTCAACAGACAATGGAATGAAATAAACTAATTGTAGGGAATTTCTACTATTTATAGTCTATAAAACTCTTACTACAGATGAAAAAATATATTTTCATAAGAACCACACATCTAAAAAGATGTAAACACATAAAACATCAGCGTGAAGACTAACAGAGAGAACTGCCTCTTAGCAGCACACGGCTGTTTGAGAACAATACTGTTATGTGCTGCCCTCTAACAGAGAGGAGAGTTGTAATTACTCCCTGGCCATAAGGGTGGCGCCATCTGTGGGCCAACTGGCGAACCACCATTTAGTAGTGCCTAAGAAAATTATAGAGAATTCCAGTATATTCTGGAAAGTTCTACAATGATATTCTGGACATTCCAAGTGGGTATATAAAGAGGTGAATCCAGCAGATGGGGGAACAGTACAGTTTAGTGAAGTATAAGGAACAGTTCAGTTTAGTATCCAGTACAGTTCTGGGTAGTCTGTGGTTCTGGTTACAGAGACAGTTTGTAGAAGAAGAGTTCAGTTGAGTGAAGTAGGCAATACAGTTCAGTTCAGTGAAGTAAACAGACAGAGAGTTTTTAGGTTAGACAAAAGTTGTCAAGTTTAGGAAGAAAAGTACATAGTGTTTTAAAAGTAGTGAATTCATGTTAGATTAAGTTATTATTAGTAGTGTGATTTTTAAGTATTTACTAGTGTAATTTTAGTGATTAAATAAATCAGTGGTTAGTGAAAATTCTTGTTGCAAGTTATTCGAATCCACAAAGTGTTTACTGAAAACTGTAAGCACGTAACAATACCCAGATTCAAAGATAGAATTATAGTATGCAGTCTTCGCAACAAATAAAACAAACTAAGCACATTATTGACCAATTTAAGTATTTATAAACAAAAAGTAGCTAATAATGGCTAACACCTGAGTTTGTACGAGCAAACATATATCTATAAAACTAGTAATCAGTAACCATCAGTAGTTCCGGATTCATAAATATCATTAGAGATTTTCTGCCTCGAACGCTTTTAAATCAAATTTATCAGAACTCCGCCCGAAAAATTCGCCTTTTCGGATGCGTATCATCCGATTTTGTGGATTTTTGGGTACGGAATTCTGATAAATTTGCTTCCAGGCGAAAAATCTCTAATATTCACTAGTGTTGGGGTACTCAAGTACAGAGAATCGAAAAGTATTCGATTCTCAAAAGTACTCGTTATGAAGTACTCGTACTCGAATGCATATATTGACAAATTATATTTTAGCTCTGCATAAAAATAAATGAATCAAACAAAAATCAACGTCTGTAAATAAATATTTTAAACTGTTTTAAAACATAAACAAAATAAGTAGGTACACATATATAATAAATAATATTTTAATAAAAATAAACAACGAATACAAATTAATGTTTTCCGAATTATACAAAATTGCAATTGGATGCATGCGTCCAAGATGTCTCTTCATATTAGTTGTATCGCAATAGTATTTAAATACCCTTTTACATAAAGAACACGAAACAATTTGATTGTCCTTATTTCATATTCTTGTGAAATAATCCCACACAGGGGATTTTTTTCATTCTCGGTTTTATACATCAAATTGAAAACCACACCCACGTGAAATTATAATATTTACACCGACGAACGACGTCCTGATCATTTAGAGTATTTAGACCAATTTGAGATTGAGTACTGAATGAGAACGAACGAGAACTGAGAAGAGAATCGAGAATATCAAGCAAGATAATAAATGGCTGTAGAGTGGGCAAACGAACAGCCATTGGTCGCATTCAGCGAACGTAACAGTTGTGTAACTGTAGCGCAAACGTACTCTGATGGATACGCTACTTTCTCAACATGTTAAGTAGCGGTCGCCATTTTTGGTAGCGTAAAACATTTGTGCTACAAGTTGTGAGCGGTAAGTGGTGCTTGGAAAATTTGAAAAACAAACAAAATGAATACCAACACAATTTATTATATTAGCTGCTCTGCTAATTCTAAGCCGATCTGGCCAACTACATTAATATAAAAATTATCTGCTTCCATCATTTCAATTATATTCAATATATTATTAATTTTAAGTTCTGCTCACATATAACTAACCTAAAATAATCAAAAAAATTATAAGGTTCAATAAAAAGGTACAGCTTACCATAAGACACTTCCTTTGTAAAATTATTTTCAAATTATGAAAAATAAACACATATTTCGACATTTGACAACAAAAATTGCTGTCAGAGAACGTTCCAACGGCTCCGTAACGGTAGCGGTAGCAGAGCGCTTTATGCTACGTCCGCTGAATGCGACCATTGTCACTCAAGAGTCTACTAATCTTGATCATCGCTCATCAGCCACCGACTTACTCCGATTATAATCGGAGCGAAGGCGCATTCGAATTTAGAATCGCACTTGACATTTTGTCTTTGTGCATAATAAATTTGTGTTCTGTACTCGGTACTCAGTACTCGTGTAAGTACTCGATTCTCGAATGTACTCGATTCTTAAAAAATACCGATTCTCCCCAACACTAATATTCACTGACTAGCTAGCGAACTGATGATAAGAATCAAAGTTTCACTAATGCATCAGTAGTCCATTAGGGATTGACGGCACTCACTCTTATAGTTTATATGCATCGAAAGTAGTTCAAATCATAACTTAGCCACAGATTTATTAAGGCACTTTTAGCGTTTGACAAGATCACAGATCACCATAGATCAGATGTTAATCATTTGTGAATTTTAACATTTATCTTATCGTATATTTTATTTGGGTATCTTATATTAATTTTGTTTTGCGAATATTTAGCAGTTATAAGTTTAAAGCTTCTTGTAGGTATTAATAATGTATATAACCACCTTCAAATTTTTCATTCACGAGTTTTTAAGGTTAATGGTTAATCTTCATATGTTGAGTCAATGCTGTTTTATAGCATTTGAACTACTGTAATTTCAGTATATAGTTTATTGCTGGGATATGAGGACTAGAGTCCGCAACCACAGACAATGAAATAAAATAATTGTAGTGAATTTCTATTTAGTCTATAAAACTTTTATTACAAATAAAATATATTTATTTGCATAAAACCACACATGTAAAAAGATGTAGACACACAAAACAGCGTGAAGACTAAAAAAGAACTGCTACTTAGTAGCACAGTTGTTTGTGAACAATTCCCAGAGATTCCAAAAATTATAATGGTCTTCGCAATAAATCGAACGTACTAGTACATTATTGATCTGGTAGATAGTAATCTTGGGTAAGAATGGCTAACACCTGTTTTATGTGATAAAAACTATAAGTTCCATGTATACGTCTATGATATATTGAATGGTCCAAGAGATCGACAGAACACACCTTTATCAGTAGTTTATATACACCGAAAGTAGTTCAAATAATCACTTGCGTTTGACCAAATCAAGGGAGTGAATTATTTGTGAATTTTAACATTTATCGCATATTTTGTTAATTTTGTTTTGGATATTTAGCAGTTATGATAAATTCAAAGGATCTTGTAAATGTTAATGTATAGTTAATAATCACAATAATCGAAAACCGAAATTTGAAAGAATTAACCTATAAATTAAAAGTTTAAGTCAAAGTATGTCTGAAGAAAATTCAAAAGACGTATTAGAAGTCGGTGAATCGTTACAATCCATGAATATTGGCAATGATTCACCCGATTCTTACGTTGAGCAGGATCCAGCGAAAAAGGCAGAGAAACAGAAAAGTAAGTTAATCAATTCCAATAAAAATCAATGTCATTTAATATTATCTGCATAAATAACTTTTAATTTTTCATACAAACACCAAGTTCCACGCAGTTTCCTTCTTTGGTCATTTTCCAGGATATCCACTTCTCACTTATACAAAAACTAAAAATACTGAAGGATTCTATGTTGTTCCAGGATTACAGTCCACATAATGTTATGTTGTGCAAACGAAGTTAAATACCGCAAATTAATTATTTAAAATGCCCATGTGTCAACAATGGGCCGCGTTCACAGTAATCGTCTTGTCACCCGTTAGTGGCACTGCTGCTCACAGGTTGACTAAAGTACATAACAAAATCACATTCACCAAAGATTTTCCTTGGCCTATAATTTCGAGACAAATTTAGCTGCATTGCAATTTTCCTTTCGCATGCGACTTTCTTTTATTTCAACGACGACTTTCTTCAAAGATTTGTGATCTCATGCGACTTTTTGTCACATGACATTATTACAGTGCAACGAAGCGAGTTAATACATTCGAGTCACGCATTTTCTATAACGCTTATTTTTTGCCTAATGCGACAATCACATTCACCAAAGATTTTCCTTCCTCTACAATTTCGGCACAAATTTAACTTCATTTTAATTTCCCTTTCGCATGCGACTTTCATCAAAGTTTCGTGGTCTCATGCGATATGCTTGTTGCTTATTATTATTATTATTACTATTCATTTGCACAACATTTCGTTGTCACCAAATGATTCATAACACAGTTTACTACATGACTGCAAAAAAAAATCACCAAAAAACGAGAAGTGGATATCCTGGAAATTTACCCCTTCTTTTAATTCTTTTGGATGTGTTTTAGTCGACATTTTGTTAAAACCAACTGGAAATGCCCCGATTATGAAGAAAAAGAAGTGGACAGTGGATAGCGACAAAAAGATTGGTTGGATTGTAGAATTTATTAAAAAATATTTGAAGTTAGAATCAAATGAAAAATTGGTAAGTAAATTAACTGAGAAATATGATATGTGAAACCTCACGAGTGTAATCTAAAAATATATTAAATCATATATAAAATCGTCGGAATTTTCAATATTTGTGTACAGGATAACATTGATATTTTTTAATATAAACTTAGGTATTCAAAATTGATGTATGAACATATGTCATACCTTTAATTGTTATTGATAATTGATGCATATGTACCTATATCATTTAATCAAAACTCAAAAATTTAAATCATACAGGATGACTTGCGAGAAACGGACGTTTTTCACATGAAGAGTACTCACTTTGTGTTAAAAAAAATATTTTTGCTGAACGAAAGGTCAATATCTACCATACGATTTAACATGGGTAAGTTAGGAAAATTATGTCACCCAGGTGGCGGACATCCTCTTGAATACAGATTTCCTACATAACTCGGGCCAACTGCTCTCGATCAGTGAAAAGCATTTCTGTCATTCAACTCCATTAAGGTACGAGGTTTGTGAATATAAACACGTTCTTTCAAGTAACTCATGGGAGGATCGAGGGGAGAACAAGTCCAGTGATCTTGGGGGCCACAGCATGTAACCGAATCGCGAAATGGGGCTTCAAGGGAACATATTCTTCACGATTTACATGGAAGCATTGGCAATGTACGCGAGCATGCAGCCTGTGCCTTCCACTGCTCCACTGAAACTGAAATGGTAGCTCACTCCAAAGACCTTCAGCGGCTATGTACTAGGCATTTGAAAAATGTCCGTTTACCGCAGGTCACCCTGTATAAGCAGATTTTTGTTGTAAATGACTTACTATACCTCATGTAAGAATATTTCTTATGTTTCTGTTTTTTTTTTAGTTTCTATACGTGAATCAAACATTTGCCCCATCTCCTGATCAAATTGTAAAAAATCTATATGACTGCTACAGTACAGAAGGAAAATTGGTGCTACATTACTGTAAAACACAAGCATGGGGTTGAAATAATGGATATTTATTTTTAATGGTATAACATAAAATGTATACCATTCCCTCATTCTTTATTTCTGTGTTGTGATATTACATTATGTACTAGTAATATATGTAATGATATATTTTTTAAGCTTTGTTGCACCTGCCAATAAATATAAGTTTAAACCGTCTAATAACATACTATATATATGGGAAAGTAAAAATTATTTCATTCGTTTGTCGGTTTCAGTTGTGAAAAATTTCTCCTCCATTCCAAAAGTGTTTGGGTTTATAGCCATAAGATACATCTGACAATGCAGGTTTTATTACAAGTAAACAGGGGCGAGCGTGGGTGCGTCTTTACTATGTACATACTTCGATATGAGATGTAAAGCAACGTAAGGCTCGGTTAGTAGTTGGATGGGTGACCGTTCCAACGAAGACCGCGTCCTCGCCTCACACATCTCCCAGCGGCTTGTATATCACTGTATGCGCGGAAGCTATACAACCTTAGGCAAGGGTTGTATAGGGGATATACCATCCTTCGGAGGGGATGTAAAGCCATCGGTCCCTTGTCCATTAAATGTTAGGCAAGTAAAAGATCCCTACTCTTCTTAAGGGAGGAGGTTTGGCAAAATTCCTGGTTGGGGGTAGCTCGTCTTCAGGCGTCGGTGTTAGGCCTCAATAGCGGAAATAGGCCGACGTTAAATAAATGTACAAAAAAAAATTACCAGTAAGCAGTAAAAACAGCTACATAAAAAAGTTCCTTGGGTCAAACAAAATAAGTAAGACAGAATATAAATTTTTCATTATCCTTCCTTTTAATTAATCATAAATAGTATAAAAAAAAAATCACAATTAATACAGGTAGTCTTTTCTTAAGTTAATATAAATATACATAGATAAATTGATTAAACAATATTTTGATGTAATTTGCCTCTCATTAACTGATTAGCAAACGCGGCAGCTTATAATAAAATTTCAGGCATAATTTAAGATTGATTTAGTTTAAAATATTATTAACGTAAATAGAAAGAATGCACAGATATTCTTAAGCAATTACATTTAGACATGAATAATTTACATAATAACAACGATATAAATTACATTCATTTTTGTTTCTGTAGTATAACATCATTCAAAGATTCCCTGCAAATAAGAAATGCAACAAAAACTTTATCAGCTCATTATCAACACCAGCGAACCAGTCGGTATGGTGTCATCAAACAAACCGACGTACTTTAAAAATCTATAAAGGTAAGTGATTAGTACAGAGAGTAACGGTATTTTAATGAGTTTGCAAAGTTTTTGTTGCATTTTTTATTTGCATAAAATCGTGAACGATACTATACTTTGCCTTAGTCTAAGCCTCTTTTAAGTTCAATATTTAAAAATCCACTTTTTCCAGTGTTTCAAAAATTGGCATTATTGAATGTCCCGAGGCGATTCGAGCCCTTCTCTGTTACATTGACTCTGAAGTATTATTCGCAAGCCCCAAAACACTATATGTGCAGATTTAGTCAACTCCAGACAATGCTAACTTGGTTGGTGAAACACACAGTATTTTGGTGTCTGTGGAAATTGTCCAATGTTACTCTTGGATATATGAGGCAGAGACATAGGAACAACTATTATCTTTGAACATAACTTTTTACTTAGAGCAGATATCGGCAAAAAATATGATTGAATCATACATAAAACAAAATAATGAAAATTAACGACCTGGCTGGTTTACGTCTTTTCGCCTATCAAAAAACCTTGAAGTACTGAATTTGTTATTAATAAGTCTGTTCACAACTGTTTATTTTAACACAATAAATTTCGTTTTTTCAATTACCTCAATTTAGAGAAGTCTAATGCATTCGGGTCAGGTAACCGAGGCGGCCATTGTACCTGACCCATTTCTACAAGAGTACAATACAATACAATACAATACAAAATATACTTTATTGTCAGAAGAAAAAAATTCTCATAGACAAAGCATAGAAAACATGTAAATAAACTACATAAAAATGTAAACATACAGAACACAATATATAGTCAAATTAATAACAAAATGAAATATGAAATAAGGAAATTGTAAATAAACTACATAAATATGTAAACGTATTAAAAAGAATATACACACATACAATAAATGTATAGTCAAATTAGAACAACAAAATGAAATACAAAACAAGAAAGTGGCATCCTATTAAAATATATCATTATAATATTCGTTCAAATCATAATAGGCTTTAACAATCAGCAGGCCTTTAACAGCCTTTCTGAAGTCAATATTTGAGTTAATGTCTTTCACGTTATTAGGCAGATGATTGTACAACTTGTTGCCATTGTAAATAATAGAGTCTTTAACTAGAGAGGATCTCGGAATTGGTAAAGTAATGTTATTGCATTGACGGGTGATATAGTGGGATGGAGTAGGGTTGGTATTTCTTCGGTGTTTATGAATTAAACATGCTGTTTCCAGAATGTAAATGGAGATCACTGTTGGAATTCCATGAGCCAAAAAAAGGGGTTTGCATGAATCACGAACTTTTGCTTTACACAAATATCGAACAGCACGCTTTTGTAGCACCAATATCATTTGTATCAAATGCCTACTGCATGCACCCCAGAAGGAATTACCATACCTCAAGTGTGAATCAATTAATGAGAAGTATGCAGTTTTTGCAGCTGTATAACCCAATTCAGTAGAGATGATTCTGATTGCATAACATCCAGATGCTAGTTTATTACTAAGACTAGTAATATGTTCTTTAAATTTAAGCTGGCAGTCAATATTTAGTCCAAGGAATTTAGTGCACGATTTCTTTTCAAGTACATGATTGCCTAAAGAGATGTCTAAAAGATTACAATGGAAAGATATTATATTCGTTTTGCTGATGTTAAATGAAAGCAAGTTTGAGTCGCACCAATCTTTTACGTTATTTATATCAGTGCATATTAAATCCCAAAGGGAATTACCATCCTTGTTATGCCATAATATAGTGGTGTCATCAGCAAATAAGGTGAATTTTCCTTTAATATCAATTTCAGTCAGGTCGTTAATATACAACAAAAATAGGGTTGGGCCAAGAACAGAGCCTTGGGGTACTCCATGATTAATATTCAAGTTGTTGGAATACGTTGAAGTCTTAACTATTTGACTACGATCTGACAAATAGGACCGAAACCAATTTAGTGTAGTGCCTCTGAAACCGTAGAGCTCTAGCTTCCGCAATAATATTTCATGCTGGACACAGTCAAAGGCTTTTGACAAATCGCAGAATATTGCTGCAGCGGCCTCCCCACCATTGATTTCAGTGTAGATCGTCTTTAAAAATGAGAAAATAGCATCATTTGTATTCTTATTCCTTTGGAAACCGAATTGATGATCACTCAATATATTGCAAGAAGACAAAAATTCAACTACCCTTTTTTTTACTAGTTTTTCTATAATCTTTGCTAGTGTTGGTATTAACGATACGGGACGAAAGTTAGATGGATCTTCCATGCTCCCACCTTTGTGAAGCGGAATTACTATAGATGTTTTTAGAAAAGAAGGAAAAATTCCTAATTCAAAAGATTTATTTATTAACGAAGCTAACACATGAAGAACAGAATCTGGTAAATTTTCAAATATTTTTACTGAAATTTCATCAAGACCAGCTGATTTTTTATTATTAATTGCTTTGATGGTTTCTTTTAATTCAACTATATTTGTATTATATAGACATAAAGTATTATGATTATATATTTCATTCATGTAACTCAAGGGATCATTAGGGGGAATTATGCTTTCAGTAAGTTTACCTGCAATAGAGCAATAATAGTTGTTTATATCATTAGGATTTAAAGAAATTGTAGCTCGTCTTTGATCTTTGCCCCTAAGTTCGTTTATGATTTTCCAACTCTCCTTTGTTTTATTTCTTGACTGTTCAATTCTGGACTTATAATGATTATCTTTCGCCTTTCTGATTATATCTCTATAGATTTTACGGTATTTGTTATAATAATCAAAAAAAGATTGTTCATTTGTGTATTTTCTTATGTAATGAAGAGATCTTAAATTATTAGCTGATGTTTTTATGCCTTTAGATACCCAAGGTTTCTTACTTTTTAATTTAATTTTTTGAATAGGGAAGGCTTCGTTAAATACATGTGTTAGACATTCATAAAAAGAAGAGTATATTAAAATAATGCATTTCATTTCTTGTACAATGGATGCATCATCATGCATACACTTCCATAACGTTTTTTGGTAAAATTTATATCAGATTTTTAATCTTACTTTTATAATAATAATAATAATGTCTTATTTGGCGATATTCAGTCAGAAAGACTGCTTTTGCTATAGTTTCACCAGTTGCTATTAATTGGTGATGAATAAAAAATGCCGAATGATACGATTTTTTACTCCATTTTCGCGTTTAAAGTGCCAAAGGACAAATAAGTTTTTAATTTTTTAACAATGGGCTATGGCAAATCCCAGATGGCAACTGAAAGTCAAATGTTTAGATATCTACAAACCTTCCCGTACAAATACCAAATGATACTGTGAAAACCACATTCAAATGTATTATGTCTCACATTCAGAGCATCAGAGCTAAAAAAAAAGTTATAACCAAAAATAATAAATATATACCAGCCAGGGATCTGGCTCTCTCTCTCTCTTTCATTCTTAACAATAATTTACATATAAAATATTTGTGTGCTGACAATAAAATTTAAAACCAAATAAAATACTGAATGAAAAAACCTAGTGTAAAATTGTAATATTAAATAAGACTTCTATATACAAAAAAATATACATAAAACCTTCGGATTATGAGCTGAGAAAACATAATCTTCGTTTTAAATATTTTCTGGACCTTGCTCTTTTATACTTTGTTTTTCTATATCACGAGCCAGTTCTTCTACAACTGTCTTATCTTCGTCGCTTTTAGTTTTCAACTCGTCCTGATTATCTTCATCACCACCGATGATAATTTCTTCAGGATCTGGAGCTCTGGGCAAGAACTCCATATCAGGATATATTTCTAGAAATATCTCTTTGGCCTAAAAATAATTCACAAAATTTATTTTTAATGTATGATGATAACATATATTGATTAATAGTCCCTCAAAAGCAGCTTAATCTAGAAAAAAATCAATCTAAATCTTGTCCCATAAAGTAAGAATGAAAGTCACATCAAAACATTTGGCAAAAAATTATTAAACACTAAAAAATGAACCACTGTAGAGTATGTCAAAACAACTACCTTATACCTATTCTGCAATGGTTTGTTTTTAAAGTGGAAAAGGAAACATTTCTCAGCTTTCAATAATTCCTTCAGATTAGGAAAAGGATTTGAGATAGTGGTGTTATTAATATAAATAGACAGATTAACCTTATAAATATCTTGCAACAAATGGAAATTTTACCTTTTCTGCCTAAGATCAATGTTAAACTAGTTTAATTTATGGGAAGATACTTTATTTCATAGTTTAGTTTTCATGGGGAACTATTCTCCACAGCTTGCAATATACGCTGAGGGAAACCTTGTAATCTGTTAATTAAGAGGATATTCGTATCCCTAATATTACACCAAACTAACACTACCTTAAAGAAATCTCAATCAAACATACCTTTTTAATGGCAAAATCATAGTCCAAATCCATATCAGGGCCAGGACACAGGTAAACATTCTCTGGTACATTAGTTTTTAAATCCGACATATTTGAATCGGGCAATGAGAAGTAACATGACCACATCACCTGCGGTCTACCTGGAAAACGCATCTTATCCATTTCAAAATCAATGTCGAACAAATTGTCAACCACATGCCTGAAATCTTCCTCAGGATCAGTTACCTGACTTGAAATTAAATGAACCATATCTGAAAAAAATATATGAAAAAGAACACTTCCAGAAGGAAAAACACGAGTATAAATACTCTCCTCATGCTCGAGGTTAGGATATAATGTAGCAACGCAAATAACTACTCTGCCCATCCTATATCGTTCGTCAAATCAGTAACTTAATTATTTGTGCAAGATCTTAACATAAAAAAATGTAAAAGAAGATTTTGAAGTTTTGGAGATAGACTTGTACAGAATTTACTTTGAGTATATATTTGGGGATACAGTAAATTAACATGGCTCTGGAGTGTCTCATAAGGAGTTCTTCTATTCTTTAAAATATGTTGAATAAATGGACTGCAGCTGGTAATAACTTGTATAGCACGTTGTTTTAATAAATGTCGGGCAGACAGAGAGGAACTCAATTAATGTCCTAAACTCTACAGTCACTTGCTTTCTTTGTAATTCGTGTGTTTGAAATTGCCTTGCACATGGTCTCTAATTTTTCTAGCGTGTTTAACAGGTGGATTTTGTAAACGAACCCCAGCCAACCCTTTGGATTTCGCTTGTATATTTTAACATCGTAAAATATAATTAATAATCATGCTCCAACGGCGTTTTGGAGACGGTATTTACAATATAATGGCTACGTAAAGTTTTATAATTATCTAAAATTGTGACTCTATTTATTTAGATGCGTTCGAAATTCAGTTGTAAATTGGATTACGTGTAATGTTGTAATAATTACATAATGTTCAATAGTTGTAGAAAATATATATTTACTCGGATGAAAATAAGGAATATTGATGAAACATGATTGAAAATATTCAATAATGAGGATTTTTTTGTCTTTCCGATCTGATACCTCATGGATAGTGGCCACGGCCATCCCCACAACCCACCTGTTTAGTAGCTGTGGATATCAGAATCATGTGCCTTAAGCAGATTAATAAGCCCACGAATGGTTGCTTTATTCATATTTATTAAAGTAAAAAGCTACTTACATAAATTTTTGGCGCAAGTTCCAGTCAAGCATCCCAATTCTATAACTGTAACGGAATTTTTATTACTTTCTGGGGGATACAATAGAAGAGTCAAATGTTCCTTGTCGCTGTCCATGATAGATCTGTCAGTAATAAAAACAGCTCTCGATATATATTTTTTGGTAAAAGAGGGTGCAAATTTCTCAGGCGACTTTTCCACGCTCATTATAATATGGTCCGCTTTTATACGTTGATTTCCAACTAGCAAAGCTTTGAATCGATTATCAGCAACAGCAATACCGTTTAACGGTTGGCCTAATGCAAATATACCACCAAACACAGCACTCAATCTGAAAAATAGAAAATTAGCATTTGACTTTGAATTTATTTTGAAAAATATGTACATCTCACCTACAAAAGGCCTGAGTAATTTCTCCACTGCCATACATGGAAAATAGAAATGGGGTTTTTCCAAATCGGCCTAAACTATTTAAAAATCGCTTGGTATTTTCAACCCCTTGATGGCAAGGAGTCTCATCTGTGCTCATTGAAATAGCATATAAGACATAATGAATCAGGTTCGGAGTTAACTTTTTCTCCTTTAAGAAAGCTCGGAATGTTTTATTTTCATAATCTGAAAGTACAAAACTTTTGTGTAGTGAATTGCTGCCAGCAGTCGTAAAAGGAAGCATTACAAAAATGTATATTTTGTATTTTCTTTTATGTTTAAATAACAAGTACAGAATGAAGGGAGATAATAAGCAAATTACAATATATCCTGATTAATATCAGGGACTCTACACTTTGGATACTTCATTAAAAAAAAGACCCTCAAGCTTCTAAATCTCATTTAAATTTAGAAAATTGTAATTACTGCTGGACAAAAAATTTAACTCGAGGTAGTTTCAAGTTTTCAAAATTTTTCAGAATTCCCCTCTATGGCAAAATGCTTTCTTAAAAGTATGGTGGTGATACAGTAAAATCTTGGTTTGCTGATAACTGAATATCTCTTACACACTATATACGTACTTTTTAATTCCTCACTTCCATCATCCAAGGAAGTTAATAATTTCATTAACATTCTCTTTTCTATAACGGAGACTTTACTGTTAGCAAATACATCGGATCTGGAACAAGGGACTACTTCTAGTTGTCCATTCAAACAAGTCAACACTCTACTAACACTCCGATATTCTGAGTAACGAGCAATGTTTGACGATATAAGCAATTCTACAAAATCGCCCCTCGCGTACTGCAACTAAAAATCAAAAGTTTTTTATTTACTGTTACCGCAATTGCCAATTATGATGAAGCTGAGCGAAAGACAACTTTTAGCCTAGCCTCCTAAATATACAGAATTAAAAATTGCAACGTACGTGGGTGAAAACGCATAGGCGTCTACACCAATCACGTATAAGTGATGGTACGTTTTTCTGTGTCAGGCGATTTGTTCATATAAGTGATTACTATTACTGTAATAAAATAGACAAAAAAAAATCGAAATATTAAATAGAAAGCTGTCAGTATCTTTGCTCATTTGCATTTTGTAAGTAGGTATACCTTTGGGGTGAGATCAATATTAAATTTTCTTGAATCTTTTAAAAGGCTCTCCTGAGTCCAGTCATCCTCTACAAGTATGTTCTCTGGCTCTCCCATTTCGTTTTCTGCTTTTGATAAAGGTTTTTCTTCATTTCTTTCAGTAATCTCATTTTTACTATTATTGTCACATATATCTATCCTCCTGAAAATTAAACGAATATATATGGGCAAAGAAAAAAGGTTAAAATGGATTTACTTTGGAACATGCCATTTAAATGCAAACTTTTTTATATCGAATAAACTATTGCCGATACTCATAAGTTCTTCGTCGTCGTTAAGTAATTCAGTATCATTTTCCTGAGATATTGAACGGCAACTATTCTGAGGCAGTTTCTGAATTGAATCTAAATTAAAAGAGGCCCAATGTCCACCGTAGTAATCATCACTGTAAAACAAGAACCAATTCTATAAGGGAATTGAGAAATTTTATAATTTTTTAAAGTACCTATCGATATGTAACACTCTTTTCCCAACTCGGCTTGCAGCTGCGGATATAATTGATTCTACCACCCCTGTTCCAACAATAACTAAATCGAAATCATTTGGAAGCTGATTATCCATATTGTCCTCTGCAAATTTTACTTTTTCCAGTTGACTAATTTTGACATTTGCGATTGGAGGTTAGAAGCTTCTGTGACAGCTGACAGCACAGGTGACAGATAAGATGTTCTTTAAAAAGAGTGGAGCCAACACAAGAAAGAATATCAGTGGCGTGCGCTCTGAATCCCAGAGTGTGGTCCTAAACGGGGTGACACGTACACAGAATTCTACACCACCAAAACCACCAATTCAATTCAATTCAATTCAAAACAACTTTATTCATGGTAAACTGAGTACAAAAAACTGCCTCCCCAGAACCCGTCCCGGGACCGACCCTGCGACCACCGCGTTGACGCGATGGCGCATCGCAAGGTCGGGCCGAGGCGGGGCTGGTTTGGCGTAAGTAAAAAATGTAAATATAAAAACTCAAAACTCCTTTCACCACAAGGTGAATTAAAATAAGTAATATTGTATAAAAGGCTTAAAAAGTAAAGCTTAACAAAGATTAAAACTATCACTCGGTTTTACCCGTTTGCGCACTGCACTTTGTTTAATTTTGGCACTTTTCGCTGACACCATAACTTGTACGGAGTGCCATCCGCGAATTGTTCCAGCGACGGGCTGCGCAAGGCTGGCCTAAACTGTGATTCTAAATTTTGAATTGTTTTGGTATAAAAAAATTTGGAAACCAAAACCACCACTGAACTTAGAGTTCAGTGACCAAAACTATGAACTGCTAGGATAACCTCGAACTTGTTGATGTTGGTTATACTTCTGATAAAAATTGGTGAATTTAATGAGCTAGTATATTAAATACAAAATTATGGTGACTGGTCAGAGCTGTTCATCTGCCATAATTGGTCAACCACACCCTATACTATTCAAATTTCTGTATGCACTTCCGTCGCTTTTTGTTTGAATTGTATTCTTTCTTTCCCTCTATCTATATTATTCAAATAGTATACCATCCTTGGGGCTTTCTCCTCGTCAACAACTGCTTTCTTTTCAAGTGCCTGGAGCCCTGGAGATTTCAAAATTAATACTAATTAATAATTAATTGACAGTTGTTAGTTTTCTACTTTCATCAGCCAATCAGCATTCTTCTTTTAAAAAACTCAGGGCTTTAAGAACTTGAAAAGATAGCGGTCTATATAGAATAGAACGGACCACGTTACCGGAGAATAGACCAGGACAGAAAGAAAAATTAAGTCTTTTCCTGCTTTGTTCTGTCTTCCGTCGTAACAGTTGTGTAACTGTAGCGCAGACGTACTCTGACGGATACGCTATTTTCTCAACATGTTTAGTAGTGATTGCCATTTTTGGTAGAATTTGTATACCAATAATAATTGTATTAATATCCATGATGGACAACTTCTGGAAGTTGAGGAGACTTATACTTTTGATGAAATAGCTTCTGCTCACATATATCTAACATAAAATACTGAAAGTCGTTTTACCAAAAGAATTATAAGGTTCGGTAAAAAGGTATAGCTTATTAAGAGACTTCCTTAAAGTTGTAAAATTGTTTTTAAATTTCAAACGAAAAACAAACATTTATTTTGGCATTTGACTACAGCACAAAAATTGTTATTTCAGAGAACGTTTCAACGGTTCCCTAACAGTAGCGCTAGCAGAGCGTTTCATGCTACGCCCACTGAATGCGACCATTCTGTCTTCTGACGACACGTCTATGAATGATCTGTGATCTGAGGAATTTTGCATTTTGGATATTGTATTGGTTAGGATTCAGTCAGGGTTGGGGAAAATGAGTAATTTTTTATTATAAGTTATTTAATAATTCAAATTCATAATTCTTATGAGATCATTGTTTGTGCAAAGAAGATCTATGGATCGCTCAAGTAATTTCGATAAAAGTATGAGGTTGAGAAGATTTAGTATTTATTTTATTGCAATTTCGGCAGTAATTGTTATATGGAAATTGACTGTGATAGAAACTGGTAGGTAACAATTATTTTTAGATATGTTAAATCTACTTGGCTCTTTAATTTTAGGTGTTGATAAACTGCAAGTGTTAAAAGATGCCTTAGATTTGCACAAAGAAAAGTTGCAATTATCACAACAACAGCTCTTATTATTAGAACATTTAGAAAGTAATAGGGATAATAACTATAATAAGAAACTTCCAACTATTTATGCCATTACCCCAACTTATTGGCGGTATGTTCAAAAAGCTGAACTTACGAGAATATCACAAACTTTACAATTAGTCCCTAATGTTCACTGGATAGTGATCGAGGATTCAGAAGAAAAAACAGACCCAGTGCGGAACTTAATTTATGAATCCAAATTAATATCCACTCATCTAAACGCCAAAACGCCACCATTTGAACAAATAAAGGACAAGGTAAACCACTTGGCATTTATTTTGGTAAAATGTTAAGAGTGCAATGTTTGTTTAATAAAAATACGAGTATAAATGATCTTGAATCCTGTTTTATGATGAAATGCTTCATTTATTTAATAACTTTATCATTTAGGACCCAAGATGGAAACGCCATAGAGGCGTTGAACAGAGGAATATGGCTCTCAAGTGGTTAAGAGACAATCTTCAGTTGAGTAAGGATAAAGGAATAGTTTACTTCATGGATGATGATAACACCTACAACATAAAACTTTTTAACGAGGTATTTATTTTGCTTTTTATTTTTAATTAGTTTACTGAGTTCCGGACATAACCGAATATCAGAGTAATCCATACTAACATTCTGTGAACCTAATCCTGGGTAGGAAAATCCAAGTAAATGAAGACCACCTTTTTTTTGTAATGGTTCTAATAATTACGAAGAGCAGCAAAATTGGCTATGACCGAATGGAGATATAACATGACAGTGCGATGTTATTCTAAAGTAAGATTATTGACCCTTATTTACAGAGCCATAGCCACCCTTTTTTAGATTTTATTAGTAAACTTATGAATGATATAGGCACCACAACTGCTCTTTCATCATAGAAAAATTGAGTGCCATTTGCATGTACCTAATCCGAGTGTTAAAAAAATCCAGTGTTAGCAGATCTACCTACTTGATTCACACATAAGCAAGCTTGTAATGACCTCAAATTTCATAGAATCGAATATTTCATTGATTGAAACAATAAAATTTGTTTCTAAAATTTATACTAAACACTGAAACAACTTTATAGTTAATTTGCTTCTTTGTTTTTCTAAAACGTGAATAAAAACAAGGTTTTCAAAAATGAAAATTCAAAATTTCATGATAAAATAATCTAAAACACTACTATCAGATATTGAACAGAGATACGGTTCAAATCACGAATGTTGCTGTTCACGTCATCATTCTGTAATTTCCGAATCAAATCAACTCAAGGTCACACAGAATGGCACACATGGGGGTATCAACGTTTGCAAAACAAGTATTTTATAACAAAAATATATGGACAACAATAACGTGTTACAATGAATTTTAACATCAGTTGCCGCATATAATTTTACAATCCACCTCATAGATTTCTTGCAAATGTAATAGGGAGCATCCGTTATGTTTTTCTGATTAAATTACTCATTTAATTTCACCACTATATCTCTGGCCACTGCATTCAGTCTTTTATCCACTGCACGCTACTGAATTGACAGAGAACTAGACATTACGGTGGATCAAAAACTGATATGGGAGAAACATATTGACAATATATTATTGAAGTTAGCTAGCGTATGTTTTATTATTAGACAATTACATACAACTGTTTCCATGGACATACTTAAACTTACATATTAGGGACTTGTGCAGTCAATTCAAAGTTTTGGTCATGCAGAAAAAACTGTTAGATTTATGGTACGAGCAAGTATGCAAACATCATGTAAACCAATGTTTATTAAATTATCAATATTAACATTCACTTCTCTATATACCATCTATCTATTTTACGAGCGCCACACTAAATAATTAAATAAAGAAACAAGTTATTGCCTTATACCTCGAGAAAAACAACAATGCAGCTACGGACACGTGTTTCGGAATTATTGCTCCTCATCAGCGTAGCATAGCTTAGCCTCATAAACCCCCATCATATTTTACTTAGTGTTTGCCAGGTGGAAATAGAGCAGTACACATAGAGCTCATCGTACTGATTGCTCTCATTTGAGGCCCTAAATGTGACACATGAATTATGAAAGTACAAATTGAGTACTGTGCACTGTACTTTCCGACCTTTGTTGGTTTTGCTTGATTATAAGATATATTCGCTAAGCTACGCTATGCTGATGAGGAGCAATAACTCCGAAACACGTGTCCGTAGCTGCATTGTTGTTTCTCTCGAGGTATAAGGCAATAACTTGTTTCTCTATTTAATAAGAGTAATAATGTGTATCAAAAAAATACGTATGCCACAACCAACTGCGTTTTTCGAATTTTTTGATATACATTATTATTCTTATTGTCTTTGCCGTTAACTTTCATCCTTTCAACTTTTTCATAGGGGCGAGCGTGGGTGAGTCTTTACTATGTACATACTTCAATACGCGATGTAAAGCAACGTAAGGCACGATTAGTAGTTGGATGGGTGACCGTTCCAACGAAGACCGCGTCCTCGCCTCACACATCTTCCAGCGGCTTGTACATCAGTGTATGCGCGGAAGCTATACAACCTTAGGCTTAGGTTGTATAGGGGATATACCATCCTTCGGAGGGGATGTAAAGCCATCGGTCCCTTGTCTATTAAATGTTAAGCAAGTAAAAGATCCCTACTCTTCTTAAGGGAAGAGGTTCGGCAAAATTCCTGGTTGGGGGTAGCTCGTCTACAGGCGTCGGTGTTAGGCCTCAGTAGCGGAAATAGGCCGACGTTAAATAAATGTAAAAAAAAAACTTTTTCGTATCTACTCAAATAAGGAAGCTATAACCATTTGTGGTTTTTCTTGTTAGGTTTTTTGTAATATATACAAAGTGGACTGTGGATTTCAAATTTCGTTTTACTGAAATATAGTTCACAAAAAATGGGATAACTCTTTCTAAAACTTTATTCTTCTGCAATAGATATAAAGCGAGATATTTGGTGTCGCCCTCATAAAATAGACAGACGGTATATATTTAATAATTGTAAATGTAAAAAAAGAAGAAAATTCATTTATAAAAAATAAAGAAGTTCATGATCACAATGCAAGAAATTTTCAACGTTGGGTGTTGGTAAAAATTCTCATGTGTATCAAGGTACATTATGTTTTAATAAATTTACAAGTATTTTTGGCGAAATACAAAATTTTAATAATTTTAAACATACATTGTATATTTATTTAGTAAGTAAGGCCTTTTATTCTATGGATGAGTATCTAAATGTAATATGAACTATGTTATGTGTGTGTGCTGATCAGTCTAATAATTTATATACATCCTGTGTTAACTTCTAAAGATGAATAAAGTCTCTATCTATCTAACTGACAGAATGCTGAACGTTGGTTGCTCTTACGACTAACGCTTGTAATATTCATTTGTAAAACGCATCGATACACTAGAAACTTCTGTTGTAGCCTCAGCAGACGTGTCTCTCTGTTATTTACATCCTATGCGCTTTGTATTTACAAAGATAGAAAAATCGCATGTCGTTAATAAGTCCATAAATTGATGACGTGAATGACAGCATTCGTGATTTCAACTATACGTGTTGTTAATAAATCCACTAACTAGTAATAACTTGAGATTTTTTATTATGCTTCTAATTATCTAAAACTACTGTTACCAAAATACATTTAACCTATAATATCATTTACATATATAGTTGCTTCAACGATGGAACAAGATCATGTGTAGGTTTTGTATAGAGTTCCCGCCGAAGTTTTTTAGTATTGCAGTGATACTGAGAGAGAGTATACCTCTGCAAAATCGAATAAATTGCGTAAACGAATATTTTTAAAAACATTTAAATGCATATTTTACTGAAATGTCTTATAATAGAAGTAATTCCAAATAAAAAATAATTTTAAAAAATGATATAAAATATCGGTTTTTGCTTATATGTTAACTCGGTACACCATTTATGCAGAATTGTAAATTCGCCTGGTTTTTCCTATGATTGAACAGCGTTTGTGTCCAAATTTATGCTAAAATTTTTGTCCAGTCTAATAAAGTTAAGGGGACGTTCCCTCATATGCCCATGTAAGGATACGGCTCTGTTTGTTGAAAATTAATTGTGTTGAGAATATTTCACTTTTTGTCATAAACAATTTTTTAAAAAAGAATGATTTCTAAATTTTAAATGAGAACAAAACGAAATATGGTATCCTCTAATTTAAATTATTAAGTAACGATTTCATTGTGGGTTCATTGGCAAGGGCCAATCTCTGGTGGAATTGATGTACATAGAGTGTGAAATACTTAAAATACCTATGAAATATATTTTACTGTTAAATTACTTTATCTTTAAAGTACGACTAAAATACAAACAGAAAATGAACATGATAGCCCAGTTGTCAGAGACTAATTTTGATGAAAAGTTAGAATTAATTATTACCTCGCTAATTTTTTCATGAAAGACTAGTTTTTTGCTAGTAGAAGGTGGCTCAAAAAAGTTTACTAAAATTTACCCCCGCGAACCCTTATAAACAACCCTTTCAAATTGAAATATTGTGCTAATATCTCGAAAAACAATGAAAAAAAAAACAAAAAAAAACTTAATTTTTATAATTTTTATGTCTTATAAATTGCACGTGAAGGTTAAGCTTTACCATTTTTTTCCACTCTATATTAAAACATAAATATTAAATAAAATATTATTTTTTAAAAAAATCCTTGTAGATATAGCTTGTTTATACCTTAAACTTCAATCTAAGATTAATTTTTATGCTATAAATTATCCTGGGTAAAAAAAAATTAACTTTTAAATCATTGTTTTTTTTTTCATTTTTTTTGGGGTTAGGAAATTTTCACTTGAAAACTCGTTGAAAACGGTAAAAAAAGGCTTGTAGGTAAAAAAATATATTTTATAGTGGAATTTATAAGACATAAAAATTAAAAGCAAGTGTACCATTCTGCCTCTTTAAAATGCTGTCTTTTTTTTTCGTTTGTAATGGGTACAAATTGTCTTTATTATGTAGCGACGGTCGAAAAATGCTTCATTTCCCTGTGCGACGCGCTTGAGATATTGAACGAACTGTAATAATTTCTGATGCTAAGGGAAAAATTTATTAAAAAAACTTTTATACTATTTTTTTGTAAACTTTCCACCTCTTTCACGTGGTGCTATCAGTTTTTTTATTTTTCATTATTTTTCGAGCTATTAGCAAAAAACTGAATTTCTCTGTTTCGGAAGGTTGCTTATAAGGGTTCGCGGGGGTAAACTTTTTTGAGTAACTTTCTACTGGCCAAAACTAGCCTTTCATGAAAAAATAGCGAGGTATAGTTCAAGTAGGAAGAAACTGAGACATAAAAAACGTAACAAAAACTTTACGACCTCATTAAAATACCGGTACACTTTTTTGTGCTGCTCGCTTACTTTTATAGGTTTTTAATGTGCGTTGGTAATGTTTCATGTCAGGCTTGGCGCCATGGCCCGCGGCGATATAATTATGTCGTAAAGTTTTTATTGCGTTTTTTATTTACTGGGATCTAATGCGATAATAATTATGACATAAAGTTTTTGTTAGGTTTTTTTCTGTCTCAGGAATTTATTTATTACTTGAACTATAACAATTAATTCCAACTTAAAACTGTTTAAGGTTCGGCCTGTTGAAAAGCAAATTGTTTAAACAATAATTTTACATAGAAAAATTGCTAAAAATTACCGTTATGCTTCATAAAATAAATTTAAAACAATGTCTTGAAATAAATATTTTAGATTATTGAAATTTAAAAAATTGAATTATGGCGGGGCAGTTCTTATGTTACGCGATCTCGAGCGTGTGCACAGCTCTTTTTTGTTTGTTTCTGCTAGCTCACATGCAACCCACTTGTCCCTGCCTCTCCACGCGTCCACATCTGACACATGCTTTGTTTAGAAAAACTACCACCAACTGAAGGAGCAGCTGAAGAAAACTGCTACGGGGTCTATTGTTAAATTTAGACTTGGCTTGATAACAAATTTATGGCTACGGATTGGGGTTGGAAACACCATCTAGCCGGAATAATGCCTAAATTGATAGAAAAAGAATTAATTCTTGAAAGTTTGCTGAAAACTATCTCCTGCAGCTGTGAAACTAGTTGTGATAGTAAAAGATGCGGCTGTCGCAAACATGGAATAAATTGGCTCCATTTTCTGCTCCAATTGTCACGGGTCCGAAAACTGTTCTAATGCTGAAAAACAACCATTAAAGGAAATCAGCAACTCGGAGGAAATTGATGATGAAGCAACAACAAATTTTCAAATTAATATTGGAAATAAAGGTCTTGGTGAACTTGAGGATCTTGGTGAAGTCGAAGACCTTGTTGGAGATCCCGAAGAAACCGAAAACTATGTTGAATCCGATGATGTAGTGCAGCTTTCTAAAAAAATAAGATTAAAATAGAATTTTGATTTTATATTCCTACTTTGTAAATTGAAATAATTTTAAATATTAATAAAGTTATTTTCAATTTATTTTTGTCCATGAAGCATAAACTATTTTTTTCTTGCACAAAAACGGCCATTTTTAGCAATTTTTTAATGTAAATTATTGTTTAAACAATTTGTTTTTCAACAGCCTGAACCTTAAACAGTTAATCAAAGTCCCCTTATTTGATAATAAATACATTGAAATTGCCATTTTGCGTCACTTTCAACACTTAATTTCAATAAACAATGAAGAATTCGTAACATTTACGGAAAAATCGATCTTGAAAAAATCATTGTTTTGGTTTTTCACATTTTCGACAATGTTTTCCACAGTAACAGTATGATTTTTTTATGCCATCTTAAAGTAGAGGTTATAGACGATAAAAGTAGACAAAAGCGTATTCATATGAATATTCTGGGTGACTAAAACAAGAAAAATAAGTTAGGTTAATAGATTATTATTTGTTAGACACAGTAAAATATATTTTTACAAAGTTGACAAATCTTGCGCAGTATTATTTTAATTACAGAAAATGCCGACTGTAAAACGTACCGTCAAGAAACATTACCTGCAAGAAATTGCCACTGCAAGATCTTGCTTGCAAGAAAATTGCGAACTGTAAAGCGGCTTTTAATCAACTTTTTGATTGAAAATTAGACCTTTTTTCAAATTAAATTCATATAAAATCAAAAAATAAATATTTCGCTTCATAAAAATTACAGCTTTTTTGAGACATAAAAATGTACATTTTCACCAAATTTCATTAAAATCGAATCATTTTTGTGGGAGATAAAAATGCAAAATCAAAAAATTGGTTTTTTTCATTTTTCTCAATAGTTTTGAGGTTCTGTTGGAAAAATGGTTGAAATAAAAATTGTAGATCTTTCAATTATCTACAACTTTTGCATTTAACTTTTTTCGATAGGGGGACTAGTTGTGCCGGAAATCGTAAAAAAATCACGTGTCAATCCTAAAAACACACCTTTTTTCCACCCCCACCCTACTTCTGAATATTTATTGGGGTCCAATCAATTTTTCTCCATTTATATACCATTAATCTTAAATTTTCCGACCATCCATATACTGCTAAATATTTTTTTTTGACAAAAAATTATTGGCACTGGACAACTCCATGTACACGATTTCGCCCAGCAGTTGGTCTCTTGGTTCATTCTCATAATTCGAATGAGTGAAGTCAAAATAACTGGCCCTGAATAACTGCTACTTGATTGTATCTGTTTTGACTCACACCTACCGCAACCATGCCTATAACCCAAATATCCACTTATTTTTTTAGATTAGCAAAGTGAAAAGAGTTGGAGTATGGCCTGTGGGATTAGTAGGTGGTTTAAATGCAGAAACTCCAATTCTGGATTCTACCACTGGTACGTGACTGTTGTCATTATCGAATTATATGTTAACAAAATAGAATTAAGTATTTTGTTGATTTTTTTTGTCAGGAAATGTTTATGTTTCTGGTACAAAATGAATTTCGACATGCGTTGATTTTGCAATGAATTCTAAATAAGTCAGATGTACACATATGGGAATTCGACAAAGATTGGAGTACATATTCTTTGCTTTAACATGGTTTTGAATGGCTCCTAATGAATATGTAAAACTTCAATCTTTCTGTTTCCTTTTTGTATTTTTAAACTGTTTATTTCATCATAAAGTAAAAAGATTGAGGTTATATGCCCTCCAATCTCTGCATTTGCCCCATAGACCATTCCAGAATGACGTCATTGACAGTTCGGCCATATTTGCTGGGTGGCATACAAAGCCATTTGCGTATGTAAACATTACGAGTATTTCATCATTAAATTGTTTAATCCTCGTCTAATTGATAGAAAATGCCACATTTTTGTATTGCTGTTAAATGTTCAATGCGTGGTGAAAGAGATCATGCATTGTTTTTACGATTTTCTGCTATTTTAACCAATAAGGGAATCATCTTAATGCATTGCCTATAGAAAGAAGAAATACTCGGATTAAGGCTTTGGGACGGGGGCCACTAAGTAAAAGCCACCTAAAACACGGTCGTATTTGTTCAAAACATTTTATAACTGGTAAGTACTTAATTTTTGTACAAAAACTCCTTCTAGATTTTATAAGGTTAGAATTAAATGATGTGTGTGATTTTAGGAAAACTAGCTGCTTTAGAGGATAAAACTACAAATACCCGCCTTTACAAAAGGCCAAATCAGTTGTATCTTTTGTTGAGTGTTTAATCTGCAACAAAGATTTAAAAAAATGTTAATCAAGTTTAAAACCTCTGTGGCATATCACAATTATATACATTAACATATAGAATCTAATTGTAATGCAAAATTACGCATTAACTTTGATTTCTTACCTTCTCAATGACAACGAATGCCTCAACTGATTTGTTTTACCAAAATTCCTTGAACAGAGGCAGATTTGTAAAGCTTGTACGCTTGCAAGCTTTTATAAGGCTTAAATTGTTGACCAGTATAATAACTATGAGTTAGTTCACGAAGTCTATCATAGTAATATTATAAACTTCAAGCCTGCTCTCTTCAGGAGGGATTGTATAGTGGTCAATATAGTCAATAATCTCGATTTTTTTATCATATCTGCACTTAATATCACCTCTAAGGGTTACATAATATTCACTTCGAGACATCTTGGCGAAAAAATTTGCAAAAAATCACAGTAAACTCAATCCATAGCACCAAAAACAAATGTAAACACACGGAAAATAATCGCTTTGTGTGCCACCCAGGCAAAATGGCGGATCTGTCAAAGTAACGTGTTCTGGAATGGTCTATATAAAAGTTAGGTTAGGTTATCTCCTAACTTGATTATTAGTGCGCCTTCAGATTTTCATTTTTTTAAATACCCGCAATATATTTTTAACAACTGTAATAAAAAAAATTTAGAAATGTAAGCGTTTTTTAGTCCGCTTTTAACAGTGGATGGCTTTCAGGAAAAGTGACAGGCTACCGAAGTGGCTGGAAGCCGAATAGACCTTTTGCTATAGATATGGCTGGATTTGCCATAAATCTGGACCTCATTTTAACCAAACCTGAAGCGACGTTTTCCTACGCAATGGAAAAAGGTCTCCAAGAGAGTGAATTTTTAAGTTACTTCACGACGAAAGAAGAACTGGAACCGTTGGCAGACAACTGCACTAAAGTATACGTATGGCATACAAGGACTGAAAAACCTGTAGTCAGTGGAATTGTACAGGGTTTAGAAGTATAAACGCAAATGATTGATTTATTGAAATGTTTCAGGGGCAGTTGCTGGGGCATGCTAGTAGAGATGGTTTGAAAATGATATAGTTACACCCAATCGTAGGTGCAGTGAGCTGAATTTCTTTCCTTTAGATTTTAGTGTTGTAAAATTCAATTTAGATGAAATTCAGTCAAATAGTGGAACAAGTTGGATATATTTTTCATATCCTGATGTCCAGTAGCACTTGATTATTACGTGAGCGCGGTTATAAAAAGGAATAGATAATGGACATCAAAATATTTGACATATCAGTATGCAAGCATATTATGGCATTTAGATGTAATTCAATATTCAGAATTCCTTTTGAGGTAATCATGTATGACTATGGTAGACAAGAATTTTTTTTGGTATTTTTTATTATTTACATTTTGGGTCATGGAATATATTATAGTTAGGATCAGATTTATGGTGCACTCAAAAAAGGCAACAAAAACTTTACGACCAATAATTAGGTTGCCGTTGGACCATTCGGCATGCTGTCATCAAACAAGCCGACACATATTAAATCTTATAAAGGTAAGCGAGACGATTTGAGAACGAAATAGTACAGAGTCGTACTTAAAATTCGTATGTATTAGAATGTTCTGATATGATTTCTACTTGTACTTTTGATTTGATTTGTGAATTGTGAATAAGATGCATTTTATTCTGAGTAGAGAGTTGCATGCATGTTTTCTTTTATTTGTTCTGTTTGATAAAATATCAAGGTACTTTACAGAAGACAGTTATTTTCAATAAATACATGCAATTTTTGTATTTCAGCTATTAAAGACAGATGGAGATACTTATAACATGATTTAATGATAAATAGAATCATTCATTTTAAATAAATGCACTCAATCATTGTTATACTCGTTATTAAAATGTTTAAAACATTTCAATCTGTTTACGCATTTAATATGTTCAAGTAGATATAAGATTTTAATTTAATGTGTGCGGGAATTGAAAAAAGGTTCAATATCACATGATGAGAAGATAAGAAATCAATTTGTTTTAAGTTGATGTCATGAAAGATTCAAGTTTGTATTTGCAAATTTTTTATTTGAGGAAAACATAAAGGAGATTGTGGAAAAATTGAAAATTGGAGGGTATATGAAAAAAACAAGAAAATTATGAAAATTGAAGGGGAAGAAATTTTGGAGAGAAGAATATTGGAGTAAAATAGAGAAAATAGACTGTTGTTGGTTTAATTGAAGAAAAATAAAACAAAGGAAGACAAGGAGCTAAAGAATTTTGAAGAAATAAAAAATCAAGTTTTTTAAGCTTTTGACAAGTAGGAGAAAGAAGTATAATGATAATTTATTTGAAGGTCAAGAAAATGATTCCTGGTGGAACGGAAAGGAGATAATTGCTGGACATTGGAAATAAGTGGTACTGTGCGGCTGGAGGTAATATTGAGCTATGTGGGCTTAAAGGTTGTAACAAGCTCTATATAAAAAATTTCATGTTCACCATTTTATAGTTTGGAAATAATTAAGAATATTTTAAATTGGAAATTTTGACAATTAACTTTATTTTTATTAACAAATTAATTTTAAATTTAATCATATCCAAATTATTTAATTTTAGTATCGTATTTATTTTATTTAAGAGAGGGAATTTTATTTTTTAGTTGTATGGAATATTGTTCTTGCAATACATTGTTCAGTTTGATTTGAATTTGTTTTATTGTTGTGTGTTACTAGAAATGTGTTTCTTTTCATTGATTCCGAAATTTCGACCTTGAGAATTAAATTTAGAAATTATATGGTATGATACTTTAACATGCAGATGACACAACAACCTTAAATTCTGATAAAATTTTGAATAATCTTATAGGAGCCATGAGTGAGACACAGTCAAATGCAACATCTTGGTTTAGTGCCAATAAACTAAGTCTTAATGAAGACAAAACTATGCAATGCATCTTCACCTTGAAAAATTGTGATTTTAACAATCCTTCCTCTATTAAGTTTTTAGGAATTTATTTAGACCCCAAATTATGCTGGGAACAACATACAGACCAGCTGTCAATTAAGCTATCGAAAAATATATCTATTAAGGAATTTATACCAGTCAGTAAATAAATCGGTACTTATAACAGCCTACTACAGCCTTTTTCAATCTTATATGGGGTATGGTTTGCTTGCGTGGGGGCACTCGCCTCATGCAAAACAAATATTTAAGTTACAACGGAGGGCTGTAAGAATTATTAGTGGCTTAGCATACCGGGATGATGTTAGACCAAAATTCATGGAACTGCGGATATTGACTTTGACATATCTGTATATTTTTAGATGCCTGATGTGGGCTAAAGAAAATCTGAACCTATTTCAGCAGCGTGTTAATATTCATAATCACGATACAAGACAAAACACGAATCTTGAAATTGAATACCATAGAGTAGACAAAAGTAAAGTCTCTACAAATTACTATGCACCAATACTGTACAAAAAACTCCCGGAAGCAATGAGAAATTTGCCTTTTACGAAATACAAAAATTGTATAAAAAATTTACTAAATGAAAAAGCATTTTATACCTTGACTGAATTTTTAAACAGTGATCTATAACTTTGTGATGCATATCTAGTGAGATATTTTAATAGTACTTTTTTCATTTTTTGTATATGTAATACACTTATTTTATATTATATGTAGTATGCACATTTCGTATATTCTGTCTTTATACAGTATGTTTTGTCCTTTATTCCATTTTATATTATATAATTAACCATTTTGTTTATTCTATTTTATATGTGTCTATTTTAAACCACTGTAAAATTGATTTGTACTGTATTGACGTGTGTAAACACATTTGCTGTATTTAACACCAATAAATTATTCTATTCCATTCTATTCTAACTACATTCAGGCGGGATATCTTAGCAGTACATATTAATAATACTTAGGCCGTAAGCGCTGTTAAAATTGAACGACTTTGTTGCTGATCAAAATATTTCAAGTGAATACCTGGGCGCAATTACTTTTGGGACTAGTTTAACGGTATTTTAATGAGATCGTAAAGTTTTTATTGCCTTCTTTGAGTGCGCCGTAAATATGAGCTCGACTATTCCTTTTGATTTTTCCTTAACTTTGTACATTATCACACACGTTCATATATAGAGTATGTGCAAGGGGGAGTGGCTGCGGTGAATGTGACATGTCAATTATTTAACTTTGAAAGTACTTTGAGAATTTGAGAAGTGGAATGTAAAATTATGACTATAATAATATCTATATTCCCAGAGAGATCAAATCGTTACCGAGAAGGAGGAATGTCGTATTTATTGGAACTTCTCGTTTCCGACTGTTAAGCTAATTCAAGTCAACAAGCCTGACACAGAATTCCTCGACCACCAAACCAAGGTGATGTGTGTCATCTAATTCTCAGCACCCGCCGAGACAAACATCACCCGAAAGGAGGACGGTCAAGATGGTTGTCCTGATAATCAGCATACTCAGTGGAATGAAGCTTATACAGTACTTTTATAATTGAAGACAATAGCGGTTTACTAAAAGTCAGCCGAATGATTGGCAAGCCAAATGCGGAAAGCATTTACAGTCAATAACCCTGCAGGTTGTGGAGCGTGGCTGTAATTAACCATCAGGGCGATTTGCGTATGGTGTCGGAGGCCAGTCCTTTCGGGCATCAAGTAACCGAAATAATGTCTTTATTCATCACTTTCAATACACTTCATTAATTGATAAACTTTGGCAATAGCGATGAAAGGGCAAGGTTTGCAAGTGCAACATTGCAAAAGAGAACTAAGAACTCGATTCTAGTTACAATAGTTTAACTTTGCTTGGTATATTTTATGGGATAAATTGATGGATGCATGTTGTATACAATAGAATATTGTTTCATATGTATATTGTGACATTAATCTTCGTTGCACAAACCACTTATCTACCAGATTTACAGTATTATAAATTGATGGTTCAAAAGGGCATTCGATGGCCATTCGCAAACAAAGCTTCTTATCATTACACTATGCACAGTCTATAGCAAAAATCACAAAGGTGCGAACACGGACATTAATATGAGCAATTTATTTTTGTCTGCTGTATACCTGTGCAAAGGGATTGCAGGTGATTGATGTGGATAAACCACTGATCTGTATATACACTGGATATCGCATGGGCCCAAAATGGCTATGCACTGATCCCGCCCTATTGTTTGGCAGTTTGGCGCTAGCTTTCCAAATTGTCGGTAAGGTAGAGTTATTTCATTTACATAACTATAATATACAGTGCTGGCAAGTACAAAACTTGGTTTCGAGAAATATGCAAGATAGAAAATAAGAGAAATATAAAATAATATGGTGAAAAGAAACAGATATAAACTCCGCTGCGCCGTTGCCATTTTTCTCTTTAGCGGGCTAAATTCTAGCGTGCTTGTTGAGCTACTAGTGTCAATGTTAATATATTGCTCTCTTTCGCATGCATTACTTTCTATTTATATTTCACTCTATCTTAGTATACGACCGACCCAAGATTTCTTTATGCCACTACTGTAGACGGTAAATGAATAAAATAATAACAAAATTAAAGAACTGTCACAGAAAATGCACTTATATTTAAAAAATAAATATTTTTCTGCAGCTTTCAAATTTTATAAATTGCACATTTCTGATTTACTGACAATTTGGAATTTTGGCACCAACAGCATGGAACAAGTACAGCAAGATCCTAAAGACGAATGAATATTATTCTTATAAAGTTAAAAAAAGTTTATGGAACTTCAGAACATCAAAGTTTTGACATGAATACACGTTTTAAAAGGATACATTTCAATATACAGAATTTCCTCTTAGGTAATGTTAGACAACAATTTTCCTGATATTTTTTGTTTCTCTGGCAGAAGACAAATCTAATATTAGCAATAAAGTCTTACTTTTTGACGCTTTCCATTACTATTTACACAATCACGTTACATATACAGTAAAAGGTATGGATGGGCGTGAACATGAGCATTAGTATGAGCAATTTATTTTTGTCCACTGTATACTTATGAAGGAAGATTACAGGTTGTCAGTCACTCATTTTATTCATCTGAGGGATTGAAATGATGAATTTTGTACACAATAACTTTACGTTGTTGAAATAATGTAACTATATTGATTGAAAGAAGGAAATAATTCACTGGTAACACTGAGAAATCAGAGGATGAAACGAAAAAGAATAATTTGGGGATAAATCTTCTCTATCGATGCTACAGCAGGACTCTAAAGGATATATATTATTCGTACAACGAGTAGAAGAAATCCATGAAACCAGTAATATAGAGTAACCACCAATCTGAATAAGTCGAGGTTATCAATTACTTTTAGAAAAAAATGAATATCTACGAACATATTGGAGTTCTGAGAAGGAACATAATATGAAACTTGAAAGTTAAGCTCAAGCTGTGTAAACTTTTGATGAACTTTTTGTTGCGCCATTTGGTGTATCTATAAAACTTATTATTTACTGCAGTAAGAAAATATCGATATTGTGAAAAGCAATGTTATCGTTCGCAGAAACTGCATATCATTAATTTATAATGTGAATGATTGGAGAAAACTGTGATATTCAAGCGACTTATAATCGAAACGGAATTATTTGCTCAAAGTGAGGTCTGGAATTTTCCCAAAAATTTCCTGGAAAACCTATAGAAAAGTTGAGGGATTTTTGTTAAGCTAGTGGATACCCACTATCTGAGAATAGATTAATAATTGTAAATTTGAGGTTATATTTTATGTAATAGGGCATCTGCACCTTTTCCAAGGTTGTTGCTTCGACTGCAAATAAATAACACATAACCTCAATTAGATAGTTGATTGTTTGCAAGGATTGTTAATTACAAGTCCTTGGATTGCTTGCAGAGTGGCTTGTAACATATTATAAGGAAGTAAAGCGAGGTTATGTGTTATTTGTTTTCCTCCAAAGACCTTAAAAAATGTGACGTCACTTACAGATGGCCTATTAGGCATCTCACAAGGCGCATCATTTTGGATGGCTGTCGAATGTCTTGTTGATTCCAATCTACGATTTGTTAACTTCTATTTATTTAAATAATTTTATTCAATCTGTGATAATTACTGTGTAAATGATCTAAATAAATCGAACGTTTGCCATCCAAACATTTTAGATGTCAAATGACATAAGTTATTGGACTGCTTCAGACACGTTTTTTTATTGGATCTCCACGGGTTTAATTAAAGTATGCGCAGTACTTAAATGAGGTTATCTATGTAATGGATAACCTTGCTTTCATACTTAATTGAAATAATGTAGAACGATATAAACTTGATAATGTTTAACTATCAAAAATTTTAATTTTAAGTCGGTGAATTTCATTGAACAGAAATTAAATTCGAAATAGTCTTTTATACGGTTTGAGGTTATGTGAATTATTTCCAACCCTTCCAGTATTTTGAGCGATTGTCAAATTCTTCCAACAATTTTTTTTTTTGGAAATTTTACAACACTAATAAATTGTAAATTCAAGCAATTTTGACAATATGAAAATTTTTCTCTAGTGCACTGTTAATTTGACAAAATTGTTAATACTCTGTTATAACGAATAAATTTTTCATTTTGAAGTAAAATAGTTTTTAATTTCCCATCAGGTTTCATTCCTGAATCATATTTCTTGAACCATAAGTATTGTGAAGGGAATTTTTTTGTATGTGATTGTGTAGTCATTGAATGAACTACTTTCAAAATGTCCATCTGCCTACGCACCACCTGTCACGTTCGTCTTAATAATGGAAACTGAGGAAGTAAAAGTACGATTTATTGAAACTGGAACAGTAAGTTAGACTTAGTGAGAGGGAAACTCTATTTGTTAAAAAAAAAACGATCAGCAAATATAAATTGAGAAATCATGGCATCATAAGCGGATTGGAATTTCAAACTTGGCAATTATACCTATAAAAAACTGCAAAACGCATCATATAGAATGTTCAATAATTATATAAGAACTTCAATAAACCCACGTGTTTATATCTAAGTAAAGATAAATGAAATTTTAATTGCAAGTTATAAAATATAAATACTGTTATGTGCTGCCCTCTAACAGAGAGGAGAGTTGTAATTACTCCCTGGCCAGAAGGGTGGCGCCATCTGTGGGCCAACTGGCGAACCACCATTTAGTAGTGCCTAAGAAAATTCTAGAGAATTCCAGTATATTTGTGGAAAGTTCTACAATGATATTCTGGACATTCCAAGTGGGTATATAAAGAGGTGAAGCCAGCAGATGGGGGAACAGAACAGTACAGTTTAGTGAAGTTAAGGAACAGTTCAGTATCCAGTTCAGTTCTGGGTAATCTGTGGTTCTGGTTACAGAAACAGTTTGTAGAAGAACAGTTCAGTTGAGTGAAGTATGCAGTTTAGTGAAGTAAACAGACAAGAGAGTTTTTAGACAAGAGTTGACAAGTTTAAGAAGGAAAGTAAAGTGCTTAGTGTTTTAAAAGTAGTGAAATTATATTAGATTAAGTTATTATTAGTTGTGTGATTTTTAAGTATTTGCTAGTGTAATTTTAGTGATTAAATAAATCAGTGGTTTGTGAAAATTCTTGTTGCAAGTTATTTGGAATCCACAAAGTGTTTACTGAAAATTGTAAGGACGTAACAATTGGTGTCAGAAGCGGAATTGCAACAGAATTTCTGAAGAATTCGACGAAGTCCCATAGTGTTCTATTTGGAAACCACTGGAGATAGTGAAGTGAGTCGAACTGGAAAGTGATATAGACATTAGACAAGTGCTAGTGTGAGAAAATTTATAGAACATTCTATTCTGAATTTTGTGGACATATTTGACGTATACCAGATATAGACTTTAAATAAGACTTGTTAGTGTTGTTTGTTAGTTTTTGAATGGAAACAAGAAGCATGGCCGCTGAAAAGCAAATGCAAGACATGTTAGCTGCATTTAGCAAAATGATGCTAGAAGAACAAGAAAGACGTCAAGAAGAACAAGAAAGACGACGTCAGAAAGAAAAACTAGAAGAAAAAGAAGAACAAGAAAGACGACGTCTGGAAGAAAAAGAAGAACAGGAAAGACGACGTCTGGAAGAAAAAGAAGAACAAGAAAGACAACGTCGGGAAGAAAAAGAAGAACAAGAAAAACGACGTCTAGAAGAGAAAGAAGAACAAGAAAAACGACGTCTAGAAGAGAAAGAAGAATTAAGGAAAATTATACAAGGGCAACAAGATGCTATCCTGTCAGCCACTAATGAGGTCAAGGAAAAAGTAGATAAAGTTGAACAAAAAGTGACTGGCGTCGAAGGAAAAGTGACTGCTGTCGAAGAAGAAGTGAGTGATATCAAAGGAAAAGTAAATAAGGTTGAAGAGGAAGTAACTGAAGTCAAAGGAAAAGTTACTGGCGTCGAAGGGAAAGTTACCGATATAGAAGGAAAATTTCATGCAGTTGAAGGAGAGGTAGAGCGACTTAAGCGACTGTTAAGAGAACAAGGAGGCCAGCTGGTATTATCATCATCAGGTCCTCGATTACAACCGCCTTCCTTTGATGGTCAAACTTCTTGGTCAACCTATAAAAGACAATTTGAGGCAGCGGCATACGCAAACAATTGGAGCAATGAAGACAAAGCTATGGCATTGGTGCTAGCATTAAGGGGCCAAGCCTCAGAGTTGCTTCAGAGTATCCCAGTGACGCAGCAACGGGATTTTAAAGTTTTGGAAGCTGCACTAGATCTAAGATATGGCGACCAACACCTCGCCCAGGTATACAGGACTCAGCTCAAATCACGCACACAAAAGGCTGGGGAAACTTTACAAGATTTTGAAGCAGCTGTTGAGCGACTGACATACCTGGCTTACCCGGATGCACCCAAAGAATTCCAGGAACAATTAACAGTTGGTACTTTCATCGATGGCATAAGAGATGAGGAGATCAGGCGAGTCCTTAGATTATCTCGAGATAAGACTGGTAGCGAAGCCTTGATCCATGCCCTCGAAGTTGAAGCCGCTTATAAAGAGACTCCACGTCCGAGAGTACGAGCCATGAAGGTAGAAGAGAACCATTTAGAAAAGTCAAATATGGAATCTTTGATGGCTGACCTGCACAAAATGATAAGCCAGTTGATGAACAAACCAGATGCTCCAAGGAAGCAGGAAAGAGAACAGAGCGAAGGACAGCCAAGGAAGGTGATTCGGTGTTATCAGTGCAGCAAACCAGGACATATGATGCGGCAGTGTCGAGAACGGAATCCTGGGGAAGTAAACACTGCAAAGAAAGAGGAAGGTCGCTCTGATAAGATGAGATTGATTGTTATGTTAACAGACATACAGAAAATGGTCGCACAATTACTAAACGAATTAAGTTCGCGACCGGAGCTGAAACAGGAACCGCAACCGCCGAAACAGGAGCCGAAGCAGCAGCGAAGTGCTGGAGGTCCGATAAAAGTAATCCGCTGTTATAATTGCGGCAAATTGGGGCATGTCAAGAGGTACTGTCGCCAGAGGAGCCCTAAGGAAGTGAATGCCGAGAATGTAAAAACGCAGCAGGATATAGCAGAAGTGAAGGCAGTTAAGATAGAGGTTCCGAAGGACTGGTCAAAGAAAGTTCTAAGAGAGGAACAACTGAACGACGATGAAATTGGACCAATGTTGAAGGCGAAAGAAAAAGGAATCCGCCCGGAATGGAAGGACGTTTCCAGTACAAGTGTTGGACTGAAGGCTTTATGGGCGCAATGGGATTCACTTAGGGTTATAGATGGCCTATTACGGAGAGCATGGGAGAGCCCGGATGGGAAAGAAGTTACCATGCGGTTGCTGATACCCAGGCGCCGAGTACCAAAAGTACTTCGGGAAGTGCACGAGGGAATATCCAGAGAGCACTTTAGCAGAAATAAGACTTTGGCTAGAGTACGGGAGCGATTTTACTGGGTAAATAGCTGTCAGGATGTAGAGGCTTGGTGTCGCAGTTGCAAGGTTTGTGCAAATGTGGCTGCCAAGAGGTCACCTACAGGGAGTGGTGATCGAATGAAGGCTAGATATGACCGCAATGCCAGTTCAGCAGGATTCAAGGTGGGGGACTCGGTTTGGCTGTATAACCCACAGCGGAGTGAAGAAGGATTCTCGAAGCCTCGCTCACCTTGGGAAGGACCGTATTCTGTCATCACTCGGATCAACGACGTTGTTTATAGGATTCAACGTAGAAAGAAGTCCAAGATGAAGATCGTGCACCTGGACAGGTTGGCAAAGTATACTGGGGTATCTGAAATGCCTGACCGGGACGTTCAGGCTTAAGGAGGGGGCAGTGTTATGTGCTGCCCTCTAACAGAGAGGAGAGTTGTAATTACTCCCTGGCCAGAAGGGTGGCGCCATCTGTGGGCCAACTGGCGAACCACCATTTAGTAGTGCCTAAGAAAATTCTAGAGAATTCCAGTATATTTGTGGAAAGTTCTACAATGATATTCTGGACATTCCAAGTGGGTATATAAAGAGGTGAAGCCAGCAGATGGGGGAACAGAACAGTACAGTTTAGTGAAGTTAAGGAACAGTTCAGTATCCAGTTCAGTTCTGGGTAATCTGTGGTTCTGGTTACAGAAACAGTTTGTAGAAGAACAGTTCAGTTGAGTGAAGTATGCAGTTTAGTGAAGTAAACAGACAAGAGAGTTTTTAGACAAGAGTTGACAAGTTTAAGAAGGAAAGTAAAGTGCTTAGTGTTTTAAAAGTAGTGAAATTATATTAGATTAAGTTATTATTAGTTGTGTGATTTTTAAGTATTTGCTAGTGTAATTTTAGTGATTAAATAAATCAGTGGTTTGTGAAAATTCTTGTTGCAAGTTATTTGGAATCCACAAAGTGTTTACTGAAAATTGTAAGGACGTAACAATACAATAGTATATGGTTAAAGTGCCCGTCGGGAAAAATTTTGCTGATACATACTCTCTCCAAACTTTGTGTATGGCTTCATTGGACCTAGTCTGACAGCATTTTCCTCTATAATTTTTTTTTGTTTTTGGGGCGTTTTCCCGCTAGATTTTCCGAAACATGTCATTTTGATGGCATATAAAAAATGTATAGATACTGTTATTTTTCCAAGTAGAATAGCTTAAAAACGTGAATTGAAACGTGAATAAATAATTGTCTGACAATAAATGTGGGTCATTGGGCGGGTCCGCTATCTCGAACATGTCGGAAAAACGACTATAAGAATATTTATTAATAACCAGCTGATTTTCGCTGTATTAATTTATTAAAACATACAAAAACAAGTTTTCGTATTGTCTGACGAAAATTATTTTCCGATTTCCCAGTCTGACGCGTCAAAGTTGTCGGTTTCATGACAGCAAAAAATTTATTCATAACCTTCAGGCATTGGAAAATTATATGCAGAAAATAGGTATTTAATTTGTGGTATAAGTGTCTGACAAATACAGTGGGGCATAACGAGAGTCTGACGAAAAAACATAATTTTCCAATAGCGGCCGTTGAAATTAGGGCGATAAAAAAATAAGATTTCGTTTAGTCGAGAAGACGGTTAAAAAAGATACGGTATTTCAACTTACTTATTTTATAATCTTTATTTTGAATTTTTTGAACTCTTGACTATCTGAATTCGACTTACCCAAGTTTTAAGTTTGATAATATTGAAAAATACATAAAACTTTTTGTAGAAAAAAGTAGCGAAAAATTGTCTTTTAATATGTTTAAAATCGCTATATCTCCGGTACTACTAGTCCGAAAATTTTCATCCAGAGCCCAAATTAAAGGTCTTGAAACAAGCTATAAGATAACACTTTACAATATTAGTTATAACAAAGTACATTTTATAAATGAAAAAACAATTAATCCTCGGTAAATATATGAATTGAATTTAAGTGTGCAATTTTGCATCAAAAATATATGAAGTATGCAGGGAATAAATAAAATTATAAAAATTATGTACCACATGCATCAGATAAACTGTTACAATTCTCTACTACTACACGTGTACTATACTACTACTATAGAATACAATACGGAGTGTAGAAAGACGTTCCACACTCCTATGTTCTATTATAGAGCCTGCGTACTAAACAGATGTACACAGGTGAACTTGTATAAAACAATATATTTTCAAGCGCGAAGTTCAAGCAATTTTTTAATGATTTTTGACACTGTAAAAATGATTTTTCAATGATTAGTATGAGATAATCATAACAATTTGAAGGAAATTACAACATTAAAAAATTGTATTGTCCAGGCGTCAGACTGAAAAACTGGAAAACACCTTTTGTCAGACAGTTAAAAAATTGGATTTGATTTATTTTTATTAAGCTATATTGAAAAAATCAGCTTGTTATTTATCAATATAGCCTCAATATATACATATGAATGTAACATCCAAGCGTAGCTTGACAACTACATAGAAAAACCTTTTATTTAACATTTCCAGCTAAAAGGCTTTATTTCGCCGTCAGACAATTTTTTAATCGTATTATAAATTTTATTTAAAAATCAAAAAAAATTTGTAAAAAAATGTTATGAATAAATTTTTTGCTGTCATGAAACCGACAACTTTGACGCGTCAGACTGGGAAATCGGAAAATAATTTTCGTCAGACAATACGAAAACTTGTTTTTGTATGTTTTAATAAATTAATACAGCGAAAATCAGCTGGTTATTAATAAATTTTCTTATAGTCGTTTTCCCGACATGTTCCAGATAGCAGACCCGCCCAATGACCCACATTTATTGTCAGAGTCCTTTCATTATACCTACATTCATTTCTAAATAATTCTCATTGAAATGCTGGATCTTGCAGTATATCTTTGGTCCATTCTCATAAACAAGGATGTGGTTAAATAATGATGTCATAATAAATACATTTAAATAATGAATTGATAAAAAAAGTTTTTATAATTTAACATTTACTATGCACGATAACACTCTATAACCTCAGATTTCTTGATGTCTGACCTTTGCCCCTCCCTTGTTGGGAGATAGTCGATAATAAATAATATATAGACCTGGAGCTAGAGACAGTCCAGAATTTGTATCCCATTTAGACATTTGCATATCAATGTTCGAAAGGCATATAATATGGTGTTTAGTGGTTAATAATAAAAAAAATGTGTATAAAAATTCGACAACCTGGTCGTATGCCTAAAGTCAATAAATCAGCTCATATGACTTTTTAGAGTCCCTTGGTTCTCCTATACACATTAAATCCCAATTTAATTTTTTACTCCCTTCAATACTAGAGTGGGGTTGGCAATGGAGGTGGTAGAGGAGGTAGCTAACACCAAAAAACATTTTTTAAAACGTTTCGTTCTTGTATACACATTAAATCACATTTTAATTTTTTTATTCCCTTTCATAATAGTGTAAGAGTGGTATTGGGGGGTGGCTGATGCCAAAAATTTTTTTGAGACCTTGACTTTTTGTACATGCCCTAAATTGCAATTTTATGGACTCTTACCTCCTTGCTTTATCTATTTACCCGCAAACACTTTTTTTAAATTTCCAGCTATCGTAGAACTCGAGCTATCAAAGTCTGATGCACTATAATAATAATAATAATTTTATTCACCACTTGTAGATACATTGTGTATATATGGTAAGTCAGTGTCATATAACAATAATATAAATAAATAACAATTGTATTAAATTAGAAGTAAACTAACAGTCAATAAAAACGATTTAATATAGAATAAGTATAAGAACGGCTATTTAACAACAAACAATAAGAAATGTAAAATATAAGTCAATAAAAGAAATATATAAATAAAACAAATAAAGCTAATAACATAGATAAGTATAAGAATGGCTACTTAACAACAAACAATGTAAAATATGAGTCGATAAAAGAAATAAATAAAACAAAGCTAATAACAGACAAATGGTAAAAAAGAAACTTAAACATGTATCATAAATCATGATTTAGGAATTCCGAAATAGTATAGTAACCATTTTGAAGAAGTATGTTTTTTATAGTGACTTTATATTTTGAGAAGGTCATGTTCTGTATATTTATAGGCAATTTATTGTAAAATAATATACAGTTATATTGGACAGACTCTTTAAATTTAGATGTCGTATGCAAAGGAATTGATAACTTATTTTTATGTCTTGTATTATATACGTGATGTTCTGAGAGAGTTTCAAAATTTTTTATATTACATTTGACATAAGTCAAACATTTGTATATATAAATACATGGCTCTGTAAGAATTTTTTTGTTAATAAAAATATTCCTACAGCTTTCCCTGCTATCTAAGCTAAATAATAAACACACTATTCTTTCCTGTAAGATAAATGCCCTTCTTGAATTGGATGAGTGGCCCCAAATACATATATTTAAGGACAGATGTGAATAGCCTAAAGCGTAATAAACACTGATAAGTCCTACTTCACTTAGTGTATATCTAAGTTGTAATAGAGCAAAGTAGGCTTGATTTAGCTTACTGCAAACAAGATCAATATGAGGTTCCCATGGGAAAAGAACTATCCACCACAGTGCCCAGAAACTTCGTGGAATCACACATTGAAATACCTGGTATGACAATTTGACGTCTTAGATTAAAATTTATGAAAACTGTCTTATTTTCATTTAATATTAATCTGTTTCGATCACACCATATATTCATTTCATCTAAGACAAGTTTAACTTTGGTATAAAGTTCTTCAGGATTAGTTGCCGATACAGTAATGGTAGTATCGTCCGCATACATTACAGTAACTCCATTTTTGATGAATTTTGGGAGATCGTTGATATATATATTAAAAACAGTAGTGGACCTAATACAGAACCTTGTGGCACTCCCAAAATAACATATATGTCGGACTGCGCTTTATTGCACCTAATACTGAGCCTTCTGTTTTGCATATAAGAAGTCAGACACTTTAGCAGATTACCTCTGATGCCAATCGTTTCTAATTTACCAGCTCTATTGCCCCACCCTGTAATCATTGCAATTGATTATAGTTTGAGTTTAATTCATATTCAATTATGAGTGAGTATAAGGCTGACTATTTACTGCCTCATATTTATTTTCGAGTTATAATAATTCATCTCGGCTTTTGAAGCTATGTACACGTTAAATATATTATAGAGAAAAATTTATGAATATTTTAAAATGTATTTACCCACCAGTACACATTTTATTGAAACTCATTCGACTATTATATACAAATACTCTTTCCTATTATTTGGGTTTTCTACGACTTGTATTATTATCCTCTTCAAAACAAATCACCGAATCTACAAAATAATAGAATTATTGGAAAAAAGCCTCTGCGCCCGTGACGTTTATGCCAAAGGAAAAGTCAGAGGTTATGTTTTGCTAATAATATAAATCGGAATAAACACAGAAATAATGTATTTAGCTGACGTTTCGGAAAGTAATCTCTTTCCGTTTTCAAGGCTTTTTTTTTGGAAGAACTCTTATTTTGCTGTGTATGTCAAATACATAACCTCTGACTTTTCCTTTGGCATAAATGTCGCTGGCTTTTTTCCAATAATTCTATTATTTTGTAGATTCGGTGATTTGTTTTGAAGAGGATAATAATACATGTGGTAGAAAACCCAAATAATAGGAAAGAATATTCGAAGAATGCCACAAATAACTTTCAGACAATAATTATATACAAAATTATAGAAAGGTGCCTATCCTAATTATGGAAATAAAAAGTTTTACTTAGCTTCTGATGAGTGCAGCTGTTCTTTTTTCTGGTCTCATTGCGCTATAGTATATCGAAATAACACTAAAAAGACACACACACTATCAATCACTTAAAGATACTTTCCTGATTCATTTCGGTTATTAGCTATTGCTATGTCTGTTAAAATAAGCCAGCATGCGATGACTAGGTAAAAAATACCGCTGTCTCCTGGGCTATATTAGCACATATGCATAAACACACACTATCGAGGCTCTTTAATTGGGTTTATTATCCCTTGCAATTTCCTTTTACACTTGACATGTATTATGCAAATCAGGGACAGAGTGAGTGATCATTAGATTGAAACAAGTAACGGGCGCATCGTTAATTGTTTGCAATTTAAAACAATCATTTTCTCGGTTATTTTTGAACATTTTGGTAAGTAAATATTTTCCGTATGTCACGCAGGTATAAGAAAATAAAAAACCTGAACCCCAAAACCAATTCCTGTAAAATTCCATTATTTCCCTCTTTTTGTCAATTTCTGCACATAATGCTTCATCACAATTATAGTTAGTCTGATACTTGAGAGAATGATGGTATAAGAAATGCATTTCGACGCTTTATTTACAGACGATCAACCACATTCCTAGATGATGCTAACTTAATGATCAAAATGCACATTAAATGGACTAATGAAGTAGTTTCTTCCGGGTCTTGCCGTGGTCGTCGAACTTGACTTGACGTTTCGCTGATCATCCTGTCAGCTTCTTCAGAAGGATTCTAAAGGTCATACGGTCATACGTAACCATAAGAGATCTGGATGCCACCACTAGTATAGAGGAAGTTGGGAAGGTGATAGCAGAAGAAACGAAGCTAAAGGAAGAACAAATAGTCGTGGAAAGACTGAGACCAGCATTTGGAGAAAACCAGACTGCTGATGTGAGACTGCCGGAGAAAGCCGCGATAGAGCTGCTCCAAAAAGGAAGTGTGAGAGTGGGATGGATTAAGTGCAGAGTACGTGAGAGAGTGGATGTACATATGTGCTATAAGTGTTGGGAGTACGGACACACTAAAGTGAACTGCAAGGGCCCAGACAGGACGAAGGCTTGCCTTAAATGTGGGAAGGAGGGACATCAAGTCCGAGAATGCAAAGGCATGGCGTACTGCCCTAAATGCGATAAAAGTGGGCATCGTGCGGATTCAGCGGAATGTCCGCTATATAGGAAAGCGCTGAACGGGGCAGAGCGTGGGGAAGAGGGTAGCCTGCTGCCTTCAAAGTGAGGCAGGTTAACTTAAAAAGATGCCGGGCCGCTCAAGACCTGTTGTGGGCTGTGGGTAGGCAAACGGGAGATGAGGTCTTCATAGTAAGTGAGCCAAATAAGGCAATGATAGGTAATAACAGACCTGGATGGTATACTGATGAAAATGTGGATGCAGCTATAGGAATTCTGAATAGGACTATTAGTGTATACTGAAGTGGGAGAGGACATGGATTTGTATGGGTGGAGCTGAAAGAAGAGATAATATTCAGCTGCTACTTCTCACCCAATGCAGGTCTAGGAGACTTAGAATGGTCCCTGCAAGAGCTGCAGGACACGATCATGGAAGAGGGCAGGAGATCGGGAAAAGATATCATTGTCGCTGGCGACTTCAATGCTAGGGCCCCAGAGTGGGGGATGGAGGAGGTGGATGCTAGGGGCAACCTCGTTGTGGACTGGATGGCGCAGAATGATCTGCAGGTGCTCAACGAAGGTTCGGTGTTCACATTCGTGCGAGGGGAGGGTGGCTCCATTCCGGATATAACATTGGCCTCAGCAGGCACTGCTAGGAGAACAAGCGGATGGAGAGTCTTGCGAGAGGAAGAGACGCTGAGCGACCACCGCTACATCGGGTACGTGGTGGGGCAGCAGGAGAGAACGCCGGTGATACGGGTGAGTGGATGGAAGCTGGGTCTACTAGACAGAGAGACCTTCAAAGGCTCACTAGAAGAACAGGTGAGAGGTGGCATGGTGACGACGGATGAAACCCTGATAAGGGTGGTCTCTAGAGCTTGTGACCAAGCAATGCCCAGAAGAAGAACGGCGAGGACCAAAAGAGGAGTGTATTGATGGACAGGCGATATCAACAATCTCAGGAGGCAATGTGTGGCAGCCAGAAGAAGGTGTGTTAGGGAAAATAGGAGGCAAGGAAGAGAGGCTGAAAACCTAACTACCCAAGACTACCGAGAAGAAAGGAAAAGACTCAGAGATGCGATAAAAGATTCCAAAAGGAATAAATGGAGGGAGATGTGTGAGGATATTGACAGGAACGTGTGGGGTGACGGGTATAAAATTGCGACCCGAAGTATGAGAGCCACCCCTCCCGCAATCCCAGGAGAAAGGATAGAGGAAATAGTGGGCGTCTTATTTCCTGCGAGGGAAGAAGTCAGATGGGGAGCCACGGAAGTTCCACAGGGATCGGTCCTGGGTCCGACCTTGTGGAATTTAATGTTCAATGACGTCTTACAGCTGCCTCTGGAGGGCGGTGTTATGGTGACAGGGTACGCCGACGACTTGGCCATAACAGCTACAGGAAACTGGGTGGCTGGAGTAGAGGCAGGGGTAAATGAAACCATCAGGAGAATAGAGCGGTGGTTAAATAGGGTGCAATTAGAACTAGCCCCAGAGAAAACAGAGTGCATCATCATTACGAGGAAAAGAATTCTACCACCCTTCACAGTAAGAGTAGGGCAGGTGGAGATTAGACCTAGCAGGGGCTTAAAATATCTAGGAATATGGTTAGACCCGCGGCTAACCTATGGGTTACATGCACTGAAGACAGCAGAAAAGGCGGGGAAAACCGCCTCTGCCCTAGGGAGGCTTATGAGTAACACGTATGGGCCCAAGGCTAGCAAAAGAAGGGTATTATGCAGTGTGGTGCATTCCATTTTACTGTATGCGACCCCAGTATGGGAGAGCTCGATGGCGGTACAGAGCACCAGAAGGAGGCTTGAGAGAGTACAGCGGAGTGCTGCACTCAGAGTTTGCAGTGCTTACAGAACTGTGTCGTATGAAGCAGTCCTGGTGCTAGCGGGGGTCCCCCCGATAGATCTACTGGCCAAGGAGAGAAGAGAGGTGTATGAAGGGACGGGGAAGCAAGAGGCAAGGGAGAGACTCCTCGAGAGATGGCAGACTAGTTGGAACAACTCAACTAAAGGGAGGTGGACAAGACGACTTATTCCAAATATAAGAACGAGGATGGAGAGGGGGCATGGAGAGATAAGCTTCCACCTCACCCAGGCTCTCACGGGACATGGTTGCTTTGTGGAATATCTCTTTGATATAGGAAAGGTTGACACACGGGAGTGTGTGTATTGTGGGGAGAACGACGACGCAGAACATACCTTATTCTACTGCAACCGGTGGAGGTACGAGAGATCAGGTGACTATTGGAACCCTGATAACCTAATTAGGTATATGCTGGAATCGGAGGGGAACTGGGAAAATGTAGCACATGCTCTAAATAGAATAATGAGGACAAAGGAAGAGGATAGAAGAAATCTAGCCCCGAACCCCTAATTGCTTTAACAGATGGGGGATGTAATGGAATGCGTGGGAAGTTTTACTAACACCAATAAAAGACGAATGACCCGTGGCCTGATTGAAAGCGAAAGCAGTTCCAGGTTACTTGGAAACACTGATCCAGGAGGGGTTTTAGTCGGTAGGAGTCCGACACTACCCGGCGTGGGCAGACCCTAGTGCCGGGTGTCCATGTAGGATTTCCCCTCCACCATAACAAAAAAAAGGTCATACGGCAAGACCCGGAAGAAACTACTTCATTAGACAACGGCCGTGAAAACCTGAATTCTATTAAATGAACTGTTTGGGCTTTTTCTATACAGGATCGTGGAATCGAATGGCACATTTGGACTAATGTAAATTTTACGGTTATAGGAGTGAGGATACGAAGAATATTTCTTAAAAAATCAAATATTTACTTAAATTAGATTTACATTAATATGTACAAAGTATGCATTTTAATAAATGTACTTATGCGATATCTAGCAATTTATTTAATGAGGTTGGCAGCCAAGTTGAGTTATTCTGTGAGTAGAAAATAACATTCCTGTCTATGTAACACTGTACACCGCTTGATCCGATTCGATAAACTTGTTTAGCCTCATGATATTTATTTGGAATCGGCACAAATATAATGCCCCTTTCTTCACATCTTTTTGTAACGAGATCCTTAAATCCTTGTGGAATTTTAGCTGCCGTTCTTACCGCCTCTGCCAGAGTCTGGGAAAAATAAAAAATGTAAGTATACTCGAGTAAAATTAGCATTCAATTCGGAACAAATTTGTAATGAGCTAATTTTAGGGGGAATATGTTCTATTTGACAGGAAAAAATCCAGGTGGTAGAACCCTCCCATAATTGGGTCCCTATCTTGAAATTAGTCACTTTTTAGCTTTTAACTCAAATGAATCATACAAAAATTAAAGAGCATTAAACAAGCTACAAAACAGTCTAAAGTGTTTTAAAATTCAGTGTCAGTTATTAATCCAATGCAACTATTTTGTCATATAATTTGTGCCACTAAAACTTCTAAGGACCTTAAAGAATGTTTTCGATATGAACTAGCGCAGTGCCCTGTTAATATTCGTGAATTTCAAGAGACCGACTAATTTTTAGTTGTTCCGCCACTCGATTTTTTGGGATTTGTATCGGCATATTTAACACCCCCTCCCACACATTTTAATACAACAAACACCTTGTTACAAATTTGTTCCGAATTTACGGTGTATTTCACTTAATTTTACTGGCCTTATTATATCTATTGCCTTTTATTTGTTTGAGTAAAAAAAATGTAAATAATTTTTCTTTTATTCTCAGTGGAGTAACTCTACCAGATTTTTAGGATCAACAGGGAAAATTTTTAGGGCAGGCTAATTTTATTTTTACTTGTAAACATAAAAGAACCACAAAAATGCGTTTTTCGGTTCCAGAATGTTCCTTCCGCACGTTCCCGCACGACGATTTTCTAACAATATGGCTTCTATTGGACGGATTGGCTGAAACAAAACAGCAACTTTGTAACTAAATTGTCTAACGTGCCCTGAATATGTTTCCAGTTTAAATTCGAACAATATAACCTTAAAATCACCTAAAAACATATGTAACCTTCAGAAAATTAACCAATTTTATTGAAATTTAGAGAAATAACATAGCTTGTGCTTATAAAAGCTTGGGCCAAATTTCAAGACAATACATAATGTTATGTGCATGCCATGGGCGCCGACTTCTGAAATTTAGGCCAGGGGCCCGCAATACCCACTATATAGATATAACAGACAATATTAAAACAAAAACTTTTTTATTATTTTCTGTATTATAATAAGTTGTATTAAACCAATATTAACAGTTCTAGATGCTTATGATAGTATTAACAAAAATAAATTAGGACAGAACACCTAATTTCAAAATTCCAGTAATTCTAATTATTTCGGAGCCCAATTCTGTTAGTTTTGAAGTAAAAAAATATAAATATAATCACAACATTTTTTTTGGCCGGGGGCTCGGCCACCGTCCTGACTTCTGGCCGGGGACTCGAGCCCCGGAGCACCCGAGAAGTCGGCGCCTATGGTGCATGCCCAGGCCCTCTTACAAAGAGAGGTTTAATCTTGTAATAGGAAGAAGCTATCCATAGAATAATAGTTCATCAGTCAGCCTAAGCATGTTGCCATTGGTCCTACTATGGATAAACTAGAATGACAGACTGGAATAAAAGAGAAAACTCTAGAATAAGGGCCACGTAGTATATAAGTAGTAGAGCCAACGCGCTGGATTCAGTTCAGTACAGTTTTGAGATGAGCCAAGTGATCAGATAAGAAAAATAACAGTAACAAGTCGTGAATGTACATAAGAGTTATAATTAGTGTGTCATTATAAGAGCTAGTTATTCTAAGGTAATTTAGTGATTAATGAATCAGTAGTTAGTGGCAATTCATGTTGCAATTATTGGACTTTCGCTTAGGGGTGTTTACTGGAGGGTGTAAACAGGTCACAATAACCTAGAATTGCTAAAACACATTTTCTTTAAAAAATGGGGACGCTGTACCATTTGGGCAAATCATCGTAGAATTTTTTTCCAATTGTAGGATTTTCCATGCACTCTGATGGTGAACACTATTTTTTACATAACCTCAAAAAATGCCAAAAATTGCTGGTTTTTTAGCCTGCCTTAAAAATGTTCCTTATTGATTATAAAAATCTGGTAGATTTGCTACACTATCAATAACAACTGAATATTTTATTTTTACCACTACTAAAACTCCATCTTACAAATTTGATCATGAAAAAATTTAGTAACTTAGCTAAAAATACAATGGTTTCATCGATTGTAAACAATACAGGGCTAAATTACTTATCATAAGAAAGGGATAATAAAACTAGCCAAAGAAAATTGAAAAGCAAAAAAACCCCTATCGTGGCGCCATTTATGGTTCAGATGTAATTACCTATATCACAGTAAATACATAATAAGATGGTATCTTTAAAGCAGCATATTTGTATTGTTTGGTGTAATACAAGTCCTATGTTCCAAAAGTCTTTTTCTAAAAGTTCTTCCCATCTGCCCAATATACAATTTCGCATTTCTTTTTTTTATACATTTACTGTTCCCTCGTAATCTGATGTTTGTTTTTATACACCATTATCCCGCGGTACCTTTAAGGGGTACAGTAAATTTGTGGGTTTGTGGGTTGTGTAGGTTTCCCAGAATTACAGTTTGATGGCACAGAATTTTATTGCACGAATTATGTTTGTGAAAAGTTACAGGCAAACACTAAGAGGGACATTTCCTTAGAGAATTCTAAAGTGTGAGCGGTACCACTGGTAACGACAAGTAAAAGTAATCTTAAGGTGGGCATAACGAACTATTCATTTTGCCATCTGTCAATTAAATAACTAACTTACATCACCCACCACTGACTTATACTTTCCCTGGGTAAACATCATCTTAAGTTTTTTGATCGTATGGTGTACAAATATTTCCAATAAATAGGTACTGTAAACAAAAACTACATAATCAACAAAAGTTAAACTACATACTTCAACTCTGGGTGGCGGAGGTGGTGCTGGAGTATTAGAGAGACCATTGGCCTCCATGTTTTTAAGGTACAATATGGACTCCTTGGCACCTGGCTGTTGCGCTATGTTGATTGCCCTATTCATCATGTCCAGGGCTTTGTGGAAGTTTTCTAAAAAAGAAAAACAAATATAAAGCACTCAGCATAAGAACCAAAACAGCGATATTTTCTTGCAGCTTGTATTTTTAAATTAAAAATATGAGTATGAAAAAAATCGATGTAAGGTATTATAGATGTACTTTGGCAGCACTTTCTCATAATACTATGAACATAGGAGATATGCTTGGTAGGAGGTCCGGTTTGCACTGGGACTGTGCATGATGTCATAGGTATTTTGAAACCGAATTCGTAGCAACTATTAAATGACAAATAAATTAGTATGGGCTTAAAATTTCTAAAACATACAATTCCAATAGAGAAGTGAGGTAATAATGATGAATATTGTCAAATAAATATGTAAAGATAATGTCCATCGACCCAAATATTAAATTATTGTAATCTGTATTTGTTGTGAAACTCTAGACAACCGACTCTGCAAGTTCAATAACACAATTAATAAATACACATTAGAAAAGACGCAGAGTCGGTCGTTTAGAGGAAGGTCGATGGACATTTGGTGAAAGGAGGAGATATTCAAAAGATATAAGTGTAAGGGTGCCGGGAAAAGTGAAGAGGTGGCTGCAGGAAAACATTAAAAGAGAATGTAAGTAGTTTTATTTTATTTAAAATTAAATTGTTTAATTTGCAAACTGTGTGTTTAATTTATTGATGCACCAAGCGAGTGAATCTACCAGTGTCGCGCCCGCTACGCTCTCCAACCCCAATGCATACATATACTGAGGCCCTTTAAGAGGGCTGGGCATGACAATATTACAAATGAAAAGTGTTTGTTTTTATCCCTTCACTATAGGTATATAGTTGAAATCCCTTCACTATAGGTATATAGTTGAAATCTCGAATGTTGTCATTCACGTCATCAATTTTGCAAATACAAAGGGCATAGGATGTGAATAACAAAAGTCACGTCTGCTGTGGCTACGGCACAAGTTCCGAGCGTAACGATTTGTTTTACAAATGAACATTACAAGCGTTAGTTATAGCCGCAACCAACGTTGAGAATTCTGTCGGTTCTGTCAACTCAGTAGCTGTGGTTAAAAGACTGAATGCAGTAGCCAGAGACATGGTGGTGAAATTAAATAGGTGCTTTAATCAGGAAAAACGTAATGGATATTCTCTTTTACCTTTTGCAAGAAATCCATGAGGTTGATTATAAAATTAAATGAGGCAACAGATGTTATTAATGTCCAGATATTTTCATCACAAAATACTTGTCTTTTGCATTCGTTGATACGCCCATGTATGTCATTCTGTGTGACCTTGAGATGATTTGATGATTCGGAAATTAAAGGATGATGACGTGAACGAAAACATTTTAATTTTGCACAGATGTAAAAAAAACTATAAACTATAGGAACAAAGTTCTATGATATTTTAAGTTTCCTGTAATTAGGTAAATAGTTTGTTAGTGCTTTAGTTTTACTGTTTGTAAAAAACTATCCTTAAAATGGCGGCGGCGGATGTTAAAATTCATTGTATTTTCATTGCAAAATACTTGTCTTTTGCATACGTAGATAGGCCCATGTGTGCCATTTTGTGTGACCTTGAGATGATTTGAATTTAAAATGTAACACTTTGCATGGTTCTTGCGGACATACTATTAAAGACAGACATATGCCTTCACCTTATATCTATCTAATGGGCTGCTCTTTCGTATACCTTCCAGTGTGCTGAAAACATTAAAACATATAGATGGAGCATTCGACATTGGTTGTACCTTTCTTCTGGAATTCCATACCCAGTTTGTGTCCAATTTAAAATACACAGCACAGCACACAATAGACCCTCATACTAATTTTGTTAAAATACAGTGAAAATATCAACAACACTGATACCAAGAGCGTTAATATTTCGTTTCTTTTAGGGATATTTTAGAACATGTCATTTGGCTATTATTAAAATGATTGTCAAAACTGTATCATCCCAATACTTTTTCATTTTCAATCTACAAATCTGTAAAAAACGCCACTGAAGCTGCAGATTATTTATCCAAATGTCATTAAAATATGAATGTCCATCATGAGTTGGCAAACACGAATAAAATAGATTACAAAACAAATGCGAATACCTGAAAGTATTTAACTTTTTTGACAACTGCGATGAACAATAATTAAACTAGGAACTGAAATAAAAACTGTATTTAGTAACTGCAATGAAAATATGTAATAATTTTTGTTAATTGTGAAAAATTATATTTTATTGACGCTACTAAAAAGTATGAATATTATTTATATAGTGAAAATAATTTTGGTTTTAGAAATTCGAAAAATAATTGCTAAATGGTTAAAAGTAAATTTTAGTAACTGAAATGAAGATAAATGGTCAAAAGACTAACTAGTCTGATAAGTTATATGTAAACCTTTAAAGATTAATAAAGTAACCAATCTAATAGGTACCTTACACAATCAATAATATTGTCAATATTAGCACCTCAATAATATTGTTAGTACTGCACCAATATTGAAGCCATCCTTTTCTACACCTTACACAATCAGTATTACTGTCTCCATCAATACACCATCAGTTACCATCAATATTGGCCTTACACGTTCAATAATACTGTCAGTATTTTGAAGTATTGACAATATTATTGATCGTGTAAGGTTCCTATTAGGCGTAAATTTAGGAACTGTTCTGAAATTTTGAGCAAATTTTTGTAGTGACTGGATTTTGGGTTTTATTATGAAAGTAAATTGGTAAACGATTTTTTTTTATTACATTCTGAAAACTAGTTAAAAAGTGAATTAATCTAATGATGTTAATAATCCAGGCGTTTTAGACTTTTGCTGCCAAATTCGTGCCCTACGAAAAATGTTTATTTTATTGTGTTTATTTGGATGTCTTGAATGACACTTGGTAGTTACGCCACAATACACCTGGAAGATTTCGTGAAAACCGCGTTGGAAGGTCGCAGAAACCGCGATTAACTCAGTTTTTATGGCCCAAACGGGAACAACACCTATTATAAAAGTTGTACATCTGTAAATTCTCTACCTGAAAGGTCCTATATATTTTTTTCGTATACCTAAACTTTTGGAGATACGACGCGGATGAAGTGAAAAATGCATTTAGTTCTGCCCAATTTTCTTTCACACCACATATTTCGCAATTATCTTGCTTTCTATGTCTCAGAATGAATATTAAATATTGCTGTTATAGAGCTCAGTGATCTCTATTCTCTACCAGAGTATTTTATACATTTTATTTACATTTATTTACAAGGGTTAAGTGGAAGAATGTCGTATAGACAAACTTCGCCCTCAAAATAAAGACGTTTATTATTATTATTATCTTATTGCATGAACACATGCTAAATCCGGCCGTCTCTCAAAATTTTGAACACTTGAGTATTTCCTCTGTGAAACAAGGCGGATATGGTATTGCATCCTGTCAGGGCATGCAAAAACAAAACATGCCTTAAGCAGTTTGGATATTTGTCCATGCTGGCAGTAGAATGTTTTGTTTCCACTTTTTCCTTTGCCTGGTTTTTTGAAAATGACATTACTGCTAGAAGTTATGTGCCCAAGTAAAATGGCCAACAAGTCAATATCTTCTCCAAAAAGGCGGGGGTGTTTTGAGTTGGTTGTTCAATTGCTATCTCAACAATGAGGACATCGGTATCATCCCGGGATTGTTCGACTCCAATGTTGGTATTATTTGTTTCATAAGTTTTTCAATTAACTGCTTTTATTCGAGCTATTAGCTAGAAACTTCTCCTGGTTCATCTGCACTTCCATGGTTTCATCGAAACGAACTGCATAGGATGACAAAACAAGTGCAGTTCGTCATCCCTGTTCCATGGCTTTTGTTTTTTGTGTTGTCAGAAATATAAAAAAAACGGAACTAAATTCATTTTTCACTTAGTCCGCGTCGTATCTCCAAAATGTTTAGGCGTGCGAAAAAAATGTGTAGGACCTTTAAAGTAGAGAATTTACAGATGCATAATTTTCATAATAGATGTTGTTCCCGTCTGGGCCACAAAAATTGAGATAATTGTGAATCCGTGATCTTTCGACGCGGTTTTCACGAAATCCTCCAGGTGTATCGTGGCGTAACTACCAAGTGCTATTCAAGACGTCCAAATAAACAATAAAAAAAAATTTCGTATGGCACGAATTTAGCACAGAGGTCAATTTTACAGCAAAAAGCCTGGAGTATAAGGTTTTTAATTCTGTGTCATCGATTTTATTGGTTTACGCACATGTACTTTGAAAGATAGGAATGTTTTGGATAGGTATCGTCACTTGAGGTAAGCTATAAGCTAACGAAAGGTGCCCAAACGCATTACTAAAAAAAAATATTGTTATGTGCTGCCCTCTAACGGGGAAAGATGTGATTAAGTCCCACTTCAAGGTGAAGGGAAACCTGTTATTCTGTTACTCCCTGACTAGTAGGGTGGCGCCGTCTATGAGCCAATTGACGAACAATCATCTAGTACATAGTAGAAAACTATGGAGGATTCTGGTACATTTCAAGTGTGTATATAAAGAGGTGCATCCAGCAGATAGGGGAACAGAACAGTTCAGTTCAGTGAAGTATACAGTACAGTTTTAGGATACAGACAGAGAGTTTTTAGGTTAGACAAGAGTTGACAAGTTTAAGAAGAAAAGTAAATAGTGTTTTAAAAGTAGTGAATTTATAATAGATTTTATTATTAGTTGTGTGATTTTTAAGTATTTACTAGTGTAATTTTAGTGATTAATAAATAGGGGTTAGTGAAGATTCTTGTTGCAGGTTATTTGAACCCACAGAGTGTTTACTGAAGACTGTAAACACGTAACAATATCTTAGTAAAGATTGAATTTAAACTCATAAAATTATTCATGCTAAAATAGAGTTGGCTTGCGAACAGAACTTTATTTTTATGTCAAAAACTCAAAATAATTACGTATTGAGGTGACATAATAAAACACTTATTATTATTTTGTTTGAATCATTAGCTTAACTAGTGATAAAAAATAAGTAACCAGTGCTTTATTAGACCGTAATGATTGACTATGACAAAAGTAATGGCTACTCAATTTTTATATATTAAGGTTTTGGTATTTCAATCAAATATTCACATTTTTGGAATTAATGACCCGCCTCCATTTGGTTATCCCTATGTTTTATGGTAAATTTCTCATAAAATAATGTAAAAAAAAATAGGTAGCAACAGATATCTATTTAGCATAACCACTACCTTTAATAGTCGGTTGATTTAATAGCTCCTCAGAAAGCATCCTTTTCCAACCGGAATACCACTCCGTGACTTGAGTATAGTTTGGGTTGTGGTTTAGCCACATTGCAAGGGTTTGGAGCCACCTCGGGAAGAAAAACTTATCCAAAATAAGCGTCATATTCGGAATGGAGAGCATGTCGTTCCAGTCCATAACCCAGTTCCATGGATCTGCAAACAGTTTATTACAAGTTGAGAGCTGTGCTCTTTGAAAAAGCTTGAAAGTATCTGGATGCCCACTAAATGTAAAAAATAAGGCATAAAGTTGTACATGTTCATTTAAAACAAAGATATTAATCATATATCTCCGTGGTCAAAGAAATGAAATTCAGATACACGTATATTGAATTTCAATATCAATGAAATCAGAATCACCTTCAGTTCTGAAATAAAAGTATTGTAGAGGAAAACGATAAATGAAAACAGTCATAGACGTAGTGGGGAATAGAGAGGATAGTAGCGATGCATAACGCATAGCTGTTTCTATCACATCACGTTTTACGTCTTTTATGTCGCGTGCATTAGAATGAGAGAGAAGGTCAGGTTTATGTTGTTTGCCAACTAGCACGAACGACATGTGAGATATGGTACTTACTTAGGCGGACTTAGTTTACTTTCATATACGGCGGAGTAAGGTGTACGGGTGTAAGTGCAATTAATACATTAGTTTATATTTGTCTTTTTGCTGGTATGTAACTTATTTATTACAAAAATGAGTCAATCGAGTGATTGTGAGTGTGAAAGTGACAGTTATAGTGATTTCAGTGATAAAGACAATAAAATTCCAAATGAGTTTCAAGGGAGAAAAAAACGGCATTTAAGCAGTGACAGGTAACAAATTTGTTTAAATGTGTATAATACTCTTTTACAGCGACAAACTAATGACTTTAACTTGCGTGATTTAGATATATTAAGGGAAACAGAATCTTTAACCCACGTTCCCTATTCCACATTGTACAAACTAGTGAAAACAGGTGTTACCGAAAGAAAGCAACGTTGCGACGCTGGTATATCAAAAATTTTAGATCCATCAATAGCAAAACTTTTAAAAAATGTAATTTATGATGCATATCAGAAAAATGAAATCCCGACTGTTGACGTGGTAGACAGAAAACTAAAGGAAATGGATTGTCCTTTGAAATATACGACAAGAACTTTAAGGAACTGGCTGAAAAAAAATTGGATTTAAATTTAAAACAATTAATAAACGCGTGGCGATTATGGAAAGCAGACGAATAGTGGATTGGCGACATTCATATCTAGAGGAGATTAAAAAGTTCAGAAGGGAAAATAGAACAATTTATTACCTAGATGAAACTTGGTATGACACTCACGATACCGTAAAAAAAGGATGGACTGATGGAACTAAGAAATGTCTACCACAGTCATTGCCTCCAAATAAGGGGACTCGATTGGTTATATTACACTGTGGATCAGGTGATGGATGGGTAGATAATGCATTGAAACTATGCGGGAAAAACATGGAAGAGTGTAACGTGGATTATCACAAGAATATGGAGGGAGTAATTTTTGAAAAATGGTTTGAAAATACTCTAATTCCAAAATTAAAGCCAAATAGTGTTATTGTTCTTGACAATGCGAAGTACCATTCAAGAGAATTATATAAAATTCCTAACAAGAGTTCGACTAAATTGGAGTTGCAAAATTTTTTAACGGATCACGACCTATATTATATGGACAGTTATACTAAAGCAGAATTGTTGGAAGTCCTTCATACGAAAATATTTGAGAAGGATTATGTTATAGACAGTATAGCTGATAGATTTGGCCACAAAGTTTTAAGATTACCACCATATTATTGTATTTTCAACCCAATAGAATTGATTTGGGGAAAATTGAAAAAAAATATCAGAAAAGGAAATACTTTTCCAAAATTCGACAAAAAAGTGATATAGTTAATTAAAAACGAAGTGTCCAAAATTACCAAGGAAGATTGGGAAAAGAGAATTGCCAAAGTGATTAGAATTGAGGATGATTATTTGAAACTTTGTGAATTTAATAAAAATGGGGAAAATAAATTCATTATAAATTTAGAAGAGGATAGTTCATCATCTGAAAATGAAGAAGAGGGGGAGAACGCACAGGATTCTGAGGAAGAAGTGATTGTGATGACTTGTGATTGAAGAAGTGATAGTGATATATATAAGTTTATTATTTGTGTCCGTTTTTGTGGTCAATGATAGTGATCGTGATATCAAGCTTATTATTTATGTCATTTTGTGTGTTCGTAAGTATTTTAATCTATTTTTATTTATTTAAAGAATTCAATTATATTTAATTTTATTTATTTGGAGAATACATATTTTATTTACGAAAATTTACTATTTCGAGTTTTGTTTCTGTTTTTAGAGGTTTATTGTTATTTTTTAATTTATTTTGAGAATATCTATATATTTTTTTACTGTTACTATTTTAAGTTTTTTTTTGTTTTTAGATGTTTATTGTTATTTTCTTTATTTATTTTGAGGATACCTATACATTTTTTTACTGTTACTATTTTAAATTTTTTTTGTTTTTAGAGGTTTAGTTTTATTTTTTTGTATAATTTTCTTTATCCTGTACTAATATTCTTTACCCATCCTATCATGGCAAGATATGCTCATACCTCCCCGTGGTTCTTGCTAGGTAGTAACAATTTACTCAAATATTAAGTGAACTAGGATACTGTAACTACTGTATAGTCAGTAGTGTAAATTGTTGCCAGCTAAACTGAGCCCACACAACAAAAGCCAACGCAATTTTCTTATGGAAAAGTGACTTCCGTTAAATTGGTTGAATTTTTGATATGTTGTGTATCCTATCTCTGTATCAAATGCATCAATGTCTCAGATTTGTTTAATAACACCTAAACAGTATAATTGATTGTCTTATCATATCATATGACGTCATAGCAGGTCATGTCGTGTCACAGAACCTCATAGTGGTCACTTTGAATTTTATTGTGATCTGAGCACCTAGAAGTAAGAGAAAAGAATGTTATTTAAATCATGATGTTCTATGACACGATATTACATGCTATGACGTCATATGACATGACGACGTTTAAGATTATATAATGTAATATTTCAATAAATAAACCATGACAGTTATGAGGTGTTTTCAAACCACTGTGAGATCCTAGAAGCAAAAAAAAAGTGTACCGATTTAACCCAGACCCATACACCTCAAATAAACCATAATTCTTACTTTAGCAAGCTTTATCTCAAGACTCTGAAAGTTTGTCAATTTGTGCCAATTGAGACATTTGATCAGAGAGATGGGATACACAACATATCAAAATTTCAACCAATTTAACGCAAGTCACTTTTCCATAAGAAAATTGCGTGGTTCTTTAAAAGCGTAAACAGACATAGGTACACAATATAGTTAAGCCCGGGCCTGCCTTCTGAGCGTCTCACCTCGCACCCCCCCCTCTCAATTTCATCTTTCCCGCACTATACATAAAAGATACATCTCACTATATCTTTCCTTTCTAAATAGTTTTACAGAACCTTGTCACAAATATATTTTTATAATCCCACGTGTGTTAAAATCTATGAAAAGGCAGTAACATTTAAAACTGCTATAGTAATTCCAGTGCGAAAGTCACACTATATTACCTCATCAACAGTTGAGATACCACAAGACAGAATATTAATGGTCGGTACATCCACCCCCTAATTATTTAGTCGATAATTTACCTTGGATATAATTGTATCAAAAATTGTTTCCATGATACTTATCCACCAGATATATTTAACAGAAGATGGATATACTGACCCTAAAACTGATAAATCAAACCCACTGCTACTCCCTACCCCCGAACTCCCAGGAAGGTAACATCCTTTGACAGATAAAAACCACATAAACGACATCTATCTGTGAACTTCTTAAATAAATAATTTGTTACCTAGGTGCTGCTGGTGGGGATTTATTACGAGAGACTGCATGCAAATTTGCAATTTAGGTACGATGTGTTTAAGTAGGAAAGCAACGAATGCTCCTGGCGAAAGAGCCCGTTGCCAAGGTTGGAGCATTAGCTTTGCCGATCTATCTGACGGATGCCAATTGCTCAAGGCCGTTCCTAATTTTTCTTGAATAATCGGGTATATCGTTGCCTGAAGCCTAGCATCTGCAAAAAAGAAAAAAATATACGTAAGGATCTTTAACTTTTAAAAAGTTAAATCAATGCTATCTTGAAATGTCCTATTTCAGTTTAAATAGACGACATTTTGGATAATTTTTAAGCAAAAGAAACTGATTTGAATTTCTATGAAAATTTTCAAGTCTTGTTTCAGTACAAGTTGATTTTGCTGAATGCTTGATACTTTAACCAACTTGTAGTCTTTTCAAAAAGCGAAGTGAAGTGGTATATTTTACTTCGCAAAAAGGTGGTTGAAGCGTCAAACATTCAGCGAATTAAACGTGGAAGGACAGAACTCAGCACACAAAGCATCAACTCTGCAAAAGCCTCGGTACTAAAATGATTTTAACCAGGACAATTAAAGCATATTGTTATGTGCATGCCCATGCCCCCTTACGAAGGGAGGTTTAATCTCATAATAGGAAGGAGCTAGCCATAGGACAATAGTTCACCAGTCAACCTAGAGGTGGCACCACTGGTTCTACCACAGGTAAACTAGGAAGCAGTAGAACTTTCTCAAATGACAGACTGGGATAAAATAGAAAATTCTAGAATACATATCATGGAGTATATAAGTAGCAGAGCCAACGCGCTGGAGTAAGTTCTGTACAGTTCTGAGATGAGTCAAATGATTAGATGATAAAAAGAACAGTAACAATTTGTCAATTATAGCAGTGAGTCTATAAGTAGATAAAAGTTATAATCAGTGTGTTATTATAAGGATTAATTATTGTAAGTAATTTAGTGACTAATAAATGAGTGGTTGGTAGCAATTCTGGATAAAATCGACTAAACATACCTAGAAGTGGGATCCATGGGTGAACCCAAATATGTATCGGCGTCGTGTCAGTCAATGGATTCCAATTATTAACCTCGCTAAGTAACTTAGGCATTATGAGATGATCAAAAATGTTGTCAACAATCCACTGCGGCAGAAGCGGCTTCCATGTCTCTACCAAAGTAATTAGTGTGTCACAATCATGAGGATCCCATGCACTGGAAGAAAACAAATAAGTCAGTCGAAAAATTGTTCTATTTGGAAAGGGCTAACTGCATCATTTTTTAAATTAATTCTGTACATTAATTCAAGGGCTTGATACTTTTAAAAAACAGTTTACTAGGCACATGAAAAAGTAATGGATATAATAAACAGATGCAGTTACCCCTCAAGTGATTCATCCACACATGCGTCTTTAAATCATTTTACAGAAACTGGTAATTTTATGTATTGCTTAAGATGCAATTGCATTATTTTTTTTTTCAAAAATTTTTATGAATAACGTGTAGACACTTCCAAATTGAAGGTTTAAGAGTTTAGTAAGAACTATATAATATATACTGGACTGAATTTGTGATGGGTCACTTGTGAAACATCTCGACAATAATTGTTTTTAAGTAAACATTGCTTTTAGATGTATAAAATTACTACATTCAAAATCCTCTACAAATGTTTCGGCTTTTTAGGTCTTTATCAAGAGTCCTACAAAGTATAAGTATACTAAAGTAACAAAGGTGGTTATTTTAAATATATACCTAAATGTCAATTAAGTCATAAATGTCTTTAGGTATATATTTAGAATAACCACCTTTCTTACCTTAGTATACACTTTGTAGTACTCTTGATAAAGGCCTAAAAAGCCAAAACATTTGTAGAAGATTTTAAATATAGTAATTTGATACATTTAAAAGTAGTCTTCCTTGCCTTATCAAGGTCTAATTCAGCATTGTTAGACTGAAGAATAGAAAACCTTGGAATCTAGCACTCTTTCTGGGGAGTGAAAGTCCAGAGAAATATATTTTGTTTATTGTTTATACGATGAATATGTCAGAAAATCTAGTAATCTAAAGATACCACTACAAGGTGGTTCTTTTCTAAGTACAGAGTATTAAGCTAACCTAAAAAAAAATAACATAGTTGGGCGTTCTGGAACTGGATTATTAGGTGGGATGTAATCAGGTTTCGAAAGCGGACTCTGCTACCTCTTCAGATATTCGCATTCCCACCAGTCCTTTCATTCCTCAAGCCAACCAAAGCTTGTGATGAACTTAAGGACACCCGGTGGACTGCCAACTGCCACTTATACTGGACTTGGCGATCTATTTGATTTCTTTAGCTCAGTTATATACCCCAACCTTTATCTACAAAAGGTCTACCAAATTTCTACTTAAACTTTAGAAATTTGATAAGTTGATTATTAACTAACTCAAGAGTTAAAACTGAACTAAAGTCTGGCATACTTTAGCTTGGCTTGTGTATGAATTGACAATGAGCATACGATAGATAAAAAAATTTTGAGACGGAAATGTGAAATATACATTGAAGAGAGAGATAAATAATCCATATTTAAATTCAGTGATTCTCAAAATGTGTCAGTCGTTATTGTGAACTATTATTTATTTGGGTTAAAACTGGTCTCATATTAGAATTAAATTCGTCTTTATATGAAATATTTAAGTTATTTTCAGTGGTAAATAGTGGATATTCATTCAGCAAATGGACATTGTCGAACCGCTAAAGGTCTTACAATTTTCTAGTACCTACATATTACATGTTTTATAGCAGAATTGTTGTCCTCGTGTAACTCAGTGTGTAAGATACTCGATTAGCAATGGGGCTAGGATTAAGTTAAAATTTTTATTTCATCAAATCAGATCCGCAATGTCTGGCTCTGCAATGGCCATAATGCTTCTCATTGCGGCTGCAGAACCGGCCCCGGGGCGGATTCTGAGGAGAAATTTTAATGTATTTTAATTGTAATGAAACGTTGCTCAATTCATTTCATTAGTAATGGAATGGAATATTTTATACGAGTTTCTGTTGGCTTCTACAGTTTTTAACATTTTTATTAATTAGGTTAAAAGTAAAATTTCTCTTTATTTTTCTGAAAAAGTAAATAAAATCGACTTTTGCAAATTTAGTAGCCTGGCTAATAAAAATAATAATAAGCTTTATTCAACAAAAAAACCATACAAGGTATAAAACATGTCAAGACAAGAAAATGCAGTATCTGCAGTAGTAATGTAAAACACCTTAACTAACAAATATTTTAGAAAAGAAAAATTAGACACAAGAACACACATACTTTAATCACTGAGGTCGTTACACCTGTTTGACCTTGTGTAAGACATGTATTACACGGCACTAGGATATTTCTGTGGCGAGTTTGATGAAAATGTGTTTGTATTGTTCAAAAAATGTGTAATTTTTTTATTGTAGAACACTGTACACTCAAAGATGTATAGAGACATCAAAGTTAGTATGTTGTAGTTTTTAAAATATAATTTACAAGAGTCTGTCCTATTTATATTAAATATGTTATTAATACACTTTTTTTGTAGAACTTGTATTCTCTTTACCTCCAGTGAGTCTCCCTAAAAAATAATTATATTTTATAGTTGATTGGAAATAGGACTTTAAAAGCATATTTTTGCTGATGCTGTTTTGTAGGGTGCATAATGAACTTTGGGGCTAGTTCTTCAATATGTTTCTTCCAAGTTAATCTTGAATGCAGATGTAAGCCAAGGAATTTTACCGTTTTTGCATCTTTTATTGCCATTTTATCAGTTTTTATATCGATTTCTTCTGCCGCTTCATACAATAAATGAAACTGCATTATATCAGTTTTTCCAAATTCAAGGTGAGTAAATTTTGATCATATCAGATGTTTAATAAGTTGACAGAGTGTAATATTTTATTTTCTAGATCCTCAGTAGTTTTTGCTATTGATCTGATTGTCAGCCTTTAGTTTTTATTAATATTTAGCGACCGTTACAGGTATATAATCAGTCGTGAACTTTTTGAGAACTTTGGACTCGCCAAATTAAAATATACTCGACTTTAAAACATTATGGCTCAATAAAACTGCTGTCAACTCGAACTGTATCATAATGGGTGCTTTCCATTTATGTGACTCCTATAGCTGCTCATGTGTCGACTATTGTCACCTTTTGAAAAAAATTCTTTCTTTTATTTTCTTTAGTTGGATCTTGTTGCATTGTTTTTTAATTTTTCCCACTCACTAGGCTTAGCATGTTTCAACCTTACCTGCCGCTGTGGTCGCCATAAGTCGAGTTTTGTCACAGGCCCACAGCGACACAAGTTAAATGAAAAGAACTTTAGGTGACATGAATCGAATGTGTCAGTAAATGGAAAGCACTTATTAGGTTTAGCTGAACTACTGCCTGCTCATGAGAAATGTGTTTCAAAATACGTAACAATATGGTTAAGCCAAACTGAAAAATATAATTTACAACTTATCGATGGAATTCCTTAGAATACAAACTAAAACGTAACTTACCTAACACAAGTTCTCATAACAGGCATCCAAGTATGCCATATGAGACTATCATATGGCTGTATTCCCATATTATTACCTTCTAGATTCCCACGTTGCCTGGGCTTGTCCAAGATGTCCTGCCACTGTCCAAAAACTTCTGTATACTGATTTGGGTGAGTTAATGGACTCCAATTAGCTAATGCAGATGTTAGAAGCGGGTCAATTAAGACAGGAGCGAATTCTCCTAGCTCATATTTGCAGTATTCGTCGTAATGTTCCTCCTGAAAAATGAAATTTTTTTCAAACAATGTACTGTCGTGAGCAGAAAAAATAGTACAACTTTTTTTTTCTAATGTAAATCTGTGTCTATTTGAATATGTAATGAGTAGCCGAAATAAAACAGATATCACTTTTAATTTATTTTTTATTTTAATGCTGTAGTTATTGCTATAGTAAATGATGGATGGTTAATGAGACAAATTGCACTGCGTTAAAACATTAACAAAACTTTGGTGCGTAACATTTTAAGAAAGTGAAGAATAAATGGTACGATTAGTAGAAATCCTAGATCAAAGGACAAAGGATATCCTACTTAACAAGAAACTAACTATTAATATTTCGTTATTGCACCATTTCTATTTATAACTTCTATAAGTCTGTTTGGCATAGAATTAAAGAACCTTATACAATAATCATTAGTAATATTTTCCCATGCATTATTTACTATTTCCAGTAATTCTTCGGCATTCCGTGGTCTCACATTTCGTTTTTGGATACTTCTTACGAGTAGTCCCCATACTTCTTCCACAGGGTTAAGATCTGGACTATGATTGGGCCAGTTAAGAACAATGATGTTGTTATCTTGAAACCAGTTAGTTACGGTATGAGCAGTACGAACGGAACAATTGTCTTGTTGAAATATGAACTCATTATTAGGAAACAATTGTGACACAGAAGGGAGCATAATATTGTCTAAAATCCTAATATATGTTTCACTATTAAATCGTTCCTCAATATGCTACAAAACACCAGGACCACGTGCCGATATTCAAGCCCACATATTGACGGAATATCTACCACTTTTATCACTGTTAGATATATATTTCTCATCGAATCGAGTATTCGGAGGGCGGTAAATGCGGATACGACTGCTGTCTGTTGACTGGAAAGTTCTTTCGTCTGTAAAGATTACATTGTTCCAAAAATTTATATCATGCATTAAAAATTCAAGCGCAAATCCTACTCGAGCTTCTTTATGTTCCGCTTTAAGTAAGTATTTCTGTGCTGCTGCATGACAGCGTAGCTCCGATTCTTTTACTCGCCGGCGACCAGTACTGCTCGATCCAGGAAAATTCGTTTCTTCAGCAGCCTGAATAACTGAGTAAAATGGATTTTCTACTAAAGCATTTACCAATTGCAAATCTTGTTGTTGAGTTGATATCCTTCGTCACCCTGATCCAGGATTTCTACTAATCGTACCATTTATTCTCCACTTTCTTAAAATGTTACACACCGAATTTTTGTCAATACTATAACGCAATGTGCAATTTGTCTCATTGACCATCCATCTTCTACTTTAGCAATAACTCCAGATTTAACTAAATCGCTTATATGAGGCATATTAGTTTTTTGCACACTTGCAATAAATTATGACAACTAATTGACAATGTCACAAAAATTATAGTTAGATTTACGGAACTGGATTTTAGCAAAATACCGTTATAAGACTTGTCCTATTTTTTTTGCTCATGACCGTACAGACAAATGTTGTTCGAAAAAAAGGCAGCGGCATAGCTGAAAATCCCGTACCCACCCTGGAATATATACAATAAATAAAATATACATAGAATGAGGGCCCCAAAAAATTAAAAAAGATCACGTCCAATTTTGTTGAAAAAAATCGACAGGTATACACAATCTTAACCCACAGTATAAAATTAATTATGTAAAAAATAATCAACTTATCTTGTCATATTCTTAAGAACTGTAATAAATATCAAGGAAATATAAAAATCCATGTTTCTGTAAACATTATAAACATATATTGGCAATAATTTTGGCTAATTATTGCCAACATAACAATAAAAATTTCGTTCACAATATGGGGTTAGCAATGGGATTCCCGTTGAGCCTTCTTTTGGAAGATATTTTTATGTTACACTAACGAGCGGTTTTATACCTAAAAGTTAAATATAAGTTTAACTTGAAGTTTAAACGTAGGAAGTTTTATAGCTGCTTGTTACTGTGATAGACTTGTTTAGTTTTTATGCCAGATGGTACTGGTATATCTGCTATCTCATCGGTTCATCAGAGCTACTGATAGACAAAATAATAACAGAATCCAGGTAGTCCAAGTGTCAGCATTTTTATATTAGAGGTTAAGTTCTCCTTGTGTCATGCATGACACGAGTTAGTTTAGTACAATCATAATTTAAAAATGAAGTCGTCCCAATATTCAAAATGATTAAGGTCTTGCTCTAAAGACTCTCAAATGGCGTGGTGCTTCTACAATTTGAATAAAGTCCGCATCTTTGTCAATTATTAACTCCTCAAAAGCATCAAATAAGTCCATTTTGTATTTTTATTTTTGTGTGAACAAGTTAGGTTACAAATTGAAAACCTCAACACGTCAGTCGAACAGCTGGTCTGTGGCAGCCATATTTCTCAAAATATCAAACTGCGCATGATTAAATCATCTGAAGTTTAAACTATACCCTATCCACCGATTGATGGTTAAACCTAATTTGGCGATCATGAGACATATAAAACGCTCATTTATGATAAACTCCAGTTTAACCAACACCCAAAGTTTAAACAGAATGTATAAAACCGCCCGTAAATCTTCAGACTGAAGTCTAAACTATACCCTATCCACCGATTGATGGTTAAACCTGATGTGGCGATCAACGAGACGTATAAAACGCTCATTTATGATAAACTCTAGTTTAACCAGCACCCGAAGTTTAAACAGAATGTATAAAACCACCCGTTAGGGTCAAATTATTAATAAGCTGATAAAGATATCTCCTTGTTAGTATAAAAATAAAAATTATAAATACCCTGTTGGAAATAACTAGAAAATAAAATGGTGCTAGCATGAACATTATCGGCATTATCAGTCGGTTCATCTGGCTGTTTGTATTTAATCTGCAGGTCAATTTTAATATGGTATAGAATATTTATCTACCCGCTAACTAACAGTCACTTTACCAGCCTATTTATAATTTGGTCCTTAGAACAACAAATAATAGGGGCGAGCGTAGGTGCGTCTTTACTATGTACATACTTCGGTATGCGATGTAAAGCAACGACAGGCGCGGTTAGTACTTGGATTGGTGACCATTCCAACGGAAACCGCGTTCTCGCCTCACACATCTTCCAGCGGCTTGTATATCAGTGTATGCGCGGAAGCTATACAACCTTAGGCGAGGGTTGTATAGGAGATATACCATCCTTCGGAGGGGATGTAAAGCCGTCGGTCCCTTGTCTATTAAATGTTAGGCAAGTAAAAGATCCCTACTCTTCTTAAGGGAAGAGGTTCGGCAAAATTCCTGGTTGGGGGTAGCTCGTCTACAGGCGTCGGTGTTAGGCCTCAGTAGCGGAAATAGGCCGACGTTAAATAAATGTATAAAAAAAAAAAACAACAAATAATCAACTCACAGTTAAGTAAAAAGCATATCAAATTTTGGTATAGATATGTGCCGAAATGTTAGCCTGCTTCACAGGTACAGATGAAAGGCAACTAAATACTTATTTAAATTACATAAATAGCATTCATGTCAATATTAAATTTACAGTTGATAGAAAAAAGAAAAAAATTAACGTTCTGCATATAGGTCAAACTGGTCGCTCATTTGAAATCAGGTACAAAGAACACTTACGCTCTTTTAGATTTCAAAAAACAGATTCAACTTTTGCAAACCATATTCTAGAGACAAATCATAATTTTTCGAATATAAACATCTAAATATATTACGCGTGAAAGAAAAATGTTTTAAATTAAATTTATTAGAGGAAATAGAAATTATTAAATTCAATAAAAGGGCAAACGATAACCTTCTAAATGACCAGAGAGACCTACATTCCCCAATGTATTTAATTTCTGAAAACCAATGTATACAACTTTAATGATAATCTTTATAATGTTTACTTTCAGAATGTAGTTAAGTAGCTTGGCATTAAATAAACATCACAGAAATTAGACAACCCCCAATTCTAGAAGCCAGGGCTTGTGCGGAAGGGGGGTGTGAATAATCGCGACTGCCACCTCGCGCCTTAACCCATTCGGCTATCGACCAGACATTGATTCCTTTTACAAATTCATTCATATGAAATATTCGTTTGATAAAAGTACGTTAAGTACCGAAACTAAGTAACGTTGAAGTTACAATAAATTAGTGATAGAAACAAAATGGTTTAATAAATCGTCATGATCGACTGTCACAAAGTAACAGCTTCCACAACAGATTTTTTTAAAAATAAATTAGATAAAGACCTCACAAACAACACATTCTGGTACTAAAACAGACAAATTGAGCTAGATAAATTTTACCTGCAGATTCCTAAAAATGTCGCCTATTTGCCCTAGGGAATAGCCTTGTGTTGGATCCATAAGCTTATTAACAATACCCATAACTCGATTTAAATTTTCTATTAGAATATCTTCTTTTTCTATCAGGTCTCTTAGGGAATTTTCTTCTTGTTTTAAAGCTATAATTTTGTCTTCATTTTGCCTGGTATTTCTATCAATTCTTATAATGTCCTATAAAAATAGTTAAATGTGTGAGGAAAACATAGGGCTGGGTAAGGAAATATTATGAAATGTGAATATTTGGCAAAAATCAAGGGGAAAATTTTAGAAATTCTACTAAGCACTTCTGGTAATTCCGTTTCTGAGAAAATTACATTTTATTGTTTTAATTTTTGTCGAATACAGGGTGTTCCTGAAATACGTGCATATATTCAGATCTATGAATAATCACCTCTTCGTGATCCATGCAAAAATATTTATTTATTACAATAAATTCCCAAGAATAACCGAGAAAATAAATTTTGAAAGTTGCAAATTAAATTAAAAAATTATTCAGTAGCAGTCTTGTTACCACATGGTATTTTTTCTGCATCTGACTGCGACCTAGTTCCATATCATATTTGTGCATTGTCAAATGCAATAAGAAGTGAACCATGTAAATAATAAAACTGTACCTAGTGCATACTAATGTGTGGAGTAATTTCTTCATTTGATATGGTTTTCACATTATTCACTCACTTGGCACAGCTTGGATGACAAGTTGAGTCACAATTTACACATTTAATACCATTTTTAACTTTAATAATTGCAATAATTGCAGAGAATATGTAGAACCATGCATCGAAATTTAATCCCTGAACTGTCATGAGTTTTAATATCATTTAGATTACATTCGAGAAATAAGATGACATTTTAATAATTCTTTACAATGCGCCAGCTCTTATTTATTTATTGAGAATGGGAGGTGATTACAGAATACCTGACCAAAACAATAATTGTCCTGCTATGGGTTAATCCTGTAAAGTTTATTTTTATTTCATTATTTTATCTAGTATGATGACTATGTGTTTGGAAATCATTGTGTATTTGTTTTCATATAAATTAAGCATTACACAATAAAGTAGCTGGTTAGTGATGCATCTTGAGGTAATACAACTTTCTTAATAAATAATGATACGTTACAAACGGGGGTCGGCAGCTCAGTGTGTTAAAGCGTCTGGCTAGCAAACTGAGTTGCCTAGCGAAGTGGGTTCGATTCCCGCAACGTGAAACAATTTTTCATTTAAAAAATAGCTCCAAGAGTGGTTCGGAGTCCACATTAAACTGTAGGTCCTCATCTCTCTTTACCTAGCAAAAGATCCTTGAGATCTTCCAGGGGGTTACTTCGGTAACTTGAGAGGCGGTTGAGAAAACATTTTAAGAAAAACAAGAAACATTTACAGATTACTCCAGGCATTAGGAAATTTTACCTGGAAAAATTCATGGTAGTTCTGAAAACAGGTTTAATTAATGTTTTCTGGTTTGCTGTATCCAAATTTTTAACTTTTGACCAGAAATTACTCACGCAACTCCAAAAATTGTTTTTGTTTTTTTAAATCGTATTTTGTTCATTTTAGAGAAACCATGCCCAGACATTCAGAAAGTAGTCAAAATTTATAACAAAAAAAGTCCTCTGACATTTTGACGTACAATGAACGGGAGGGGAGCGAGTGGGCCTCAAAACATGCATCTGCGATTTTCGACCACAGAAAAACCAAACCGATCAAAGTCCTAGTTTGAAACTCAGATATGCATCCCCTCATTCAGCTGTTCCGCACTGCAAATGCAGATCCACAAGCTATTACAAAAGCTGGAAATCAATTTTTACTTTGTTTGTATGGTTTCAAGGCTGAAAACATCACTTTCAACAGTTTTAGACATCAGTGTTTCGTCAAGACCGCGTACAACAGTATTACCTCTTTGCTTCCAATTGACACTGCTGCTGTGCAATACTCATTCAGAACGTACCACCCAGTCCAACTTTGGAAAGGAAATGGTATCGAATCAGAAAAATTGGGCTGGAAAAACCAGCTACGAGCTTTCTCCTGTCATTACTTTAAAACCTCCTGCTTCACCAAAACTTCTAAAGCTTCTCTCCTGCAGGTGTAAAAAAGACTGCCACTGTGTGAGTAGCTACAAGAGAAGTGGGTTGAAATGTTTTATCATGTGCCTCGAGTGCAACAATTCATGCGAGATATTCCTGAAGATATCGTTAAGAATCTGGATCAAGGAGAGCAATTTGGAGGAACCATGTGAGCCTGAAGATCCACAGTCCAAAAACACGGACGAATTGTCAGGTTAGTCCTTTTTTATCTCATCTTTTCTCTATCAAACAAACGAATTAATCGCTCAATAAACCAAAGTCGCTTTATCAATCATCAATTTACTTTAAAAACGGGACTCGAAACAAATTACATCTTTATCACGCATGGATGTAACTTGCAGCTCGAGTGGTAAATATTTTCGTATATTTCAGGCTTGGGTGAAACCCACAGAGATACATTTGACGGATCCAATAGTGATGACCATAGTGACATGGAACAACCTGGGTCCTCGGAGAAGTATTTATAGTTATATGACATTTGTCATTATTTATAAATATGGTTTTTCTTTTCTTTTTACAAATTGAATATACAATGCAAACAACAAATGTACCTCTGTTCTCCTTTTTTGCTCATTTTCAGTCAGACTTGAGCAAGAGCTAGACTCAGAACTATTAAATCATGTTACAACTTCCTTGTAATATTATTGCATGTATGTACGTTGTTTGTTTTTACCGTAAATTTCAATCTTTAACTTGGATTGAAAGGACGTAAACGACGGGAGTGGTTAAGCAGAGTCACATAACTTAACGCATGCAGCCCCGTGGCACCGAGGCTTATGTTTCGAGGCGCGCTAGTGCTTCCCCGTTTGTTCTAAGTTAAAATATCAAAAGATTTTTTTTGTAGCAAATTTTGTCTACTTTCTGAATTTTTAGATCTTTTTCCTAAAATGAAGAAAAAAAAAAGGTAAACAAAAACCGGTTTTTTTGTTTTACTTTTCAAATTTTTGAGGAGGTTGCAGGGGGAATTTTTGGAGGGAAGTTAAAAATTCGTAAAACGTAAGGTAAGCCTATTTCCAGAACTACAATGAATTTTTCTAGGTAAGGGCCTTATATGGTCTCTAGTGCCTGGATTAGATACACAAATTAAAATATACTCATGTACTTCAAAAAGAAACCCTGTATTCATATTTTATTTAATATATTCACAGTACTCTCAGAAGCTCATCATAAAAAAAATCATATTAATATGCAGTCTTATAAGGCCCACCATACAACATGCTTGTAAATAATTTACTTACCTGCTCACACATATCTACTAACAAATCCAGATTATGCTGGATTTCTGGCAGTGCAAAGTTGGAACATTTCTTATGAACGACATCCTCAAAATGTTCCACACCAGGGGGCGCTTTCAAGCCACTAAGAGCATGGTATCCACTTAAAACTCTCTGCTGCGGACCAGTCATGTCTATTACCTTGACTTTACTCAGCTCACTAAAAAGAAAAAGTTCTTATCAGAATTAATTTCACTATATTATTTTGATCCTGGTCAGCTGGAGTAAATAAACGCCTTACAAATTCTAGTCTGCCGAGTAGGTCCGCTATGGGTAATTTTTATATTTAAAACATTGTAAAACTATAAGCAATGAAAATAAAATAAAATGCCATATTGAGGCTGAGAAAATGTACTACAGTCATTTTTGATTCTTGGTAACTAAATTTTCACATGAAATATTCTTAAAAAATACTGCTGATTTTGGCCAGAAGCATAACTAATACTGAGTGGGCTCCTATCATTGATACAGCTAATAAAGCGGTAGTTAGCCCTGGTTTTGGCACACTAGTATTACATAGATCTTGTAACTTAGCTGACAATAATTTTAATAAGTACATAGGATAGGTTCACATCACACAGGAAAAATTAGTAAAAAAGAATGCAATTAACAAATCTAGCTGTAAAATAAAGGCAGGAACCTTATAGTGTTTATTCATGTAAAATTGGCAAATTCTTAGAACAATTGACCAGTGTTTGGGCTATCAAGCAGGCAACCACGCATTCCTGCTGAATTTGTTTAAAAATTATCTTTTAACAGGCTAAACTGCCTGGCCCCTCACTTTTAAACACAACACATATAGTAGGCAACCCTCAAAGTCAAAGGCTGTCCGGAAGGGGGTTACACATTACAAAAAACGCAGACAACATCCATTACCCACCAACATTGCCAGTGTTGATGCTGGGGATTGAATTCAGAACACAGCAATGTCACAATAAAACGAAACTGCCACATAACGTGCTTTAGCTGACTGTGCTACCATATCGTCATATTTATACAGGGTGTTTTTGAAATACAAGCATATATATTCAGATTCATCAATCGTCATATTCTTGAAATTCGTAGAATAATGTTTATGTATCCAAACACCAAAAAATAAATTTTTAATATTGCAAATAATTCTCGATTCCGTTTCCATATGGTACTTGACCGTGAACTAGTTGCTTATTCTTAGCGCCGTCGCCTAGTAGTAATAGCAGCCGTCGATAGTTTGTGACAGATCTCTACATGTTAATAGGAAATTACTGTGTATACAAGTTTTTAATGATGGAGAACATTACAAACATTCAGTGGACAAGCAAACTTTGTACTTTGTTATGATGCGGCAGGCGAAAATGCCCTTCAAGCTCGCATGTTTACATGGAAAGGTATCCCGGTATCTGCGTTCCCCATGAGAAAACGTTTGTGTCAGTTGTTCAACATTTAAGGGATCATGGACATTTTGAAGCCGTTACTCATTATTTATAGAGGTTGTACAAGGTCTTGGAGTACACTGGATGCGGAACCACTAATTTTAGATGCTGTCGAAGAAAATCCTGGAATATTCGCAGGCATTTTGCAAAAATTAGAGATGAGCTTTGACAGCAACAATAACTAAATGTCAACTTTGTGTGCATTTGTTTTCAGTTTTAAATATTTATAATTTGATCATTTTGTGCAGATTTGGCAATACTGTAAACTCAGCTACTTTTTTTTTTATACATTTATTTAACGTCGGCCTATTTCCGCTACTGAGGCCTAACACCGACGCCTGTAGATGAGCTACCCCCAACCAGGAATTTTGACGAACCTCTTCTCTTAAGAAGAGTATCTTTTACTTGCTTAACATTTAATAGACAAGGGACCGACGGCTTTACATCCCCTCCGAAGGATGGTATATCCCCTATACAACCTTCATCTAAGGTTGTATAGCTTCCGCGCATACACTGATATACAAGCCGCTGAAAGATGTGTGAGGAGAGGACGCGGTCTTCGTTGGGACGGTCACCCATCCAACTACAAACCGTACCTGACGTTGCTTTACACCACATATCGAAGTATGTACATTGTAAAGATGCATCAATGCTTGCCCCTAAATTCAGCTATATAAGAGTGAATAATATTGTGTGTGTCGGAATTGGGGTGGATAAAAATGAGTATAATTTATTTTTGTTTAAATTTTGAAGCATATATTTCAAAAGCATCCTGTATGCATTAAAATTTCAGATGGCATATAAGGCAACACTAACAAAAAAGCTGAGCGCTGAGCTATGACCTATAATTTGTAACTTTGTTGTTTATGAACCTTAATATATTGCATTTTCTTTCACATTTCCTACGTATGATGTTTCTCTGATCATGAACTTATTTGCTTATATAATTCACCTTAATTATAATACACAGGGCGTTTTATTAAGAACGGACCAGCCGGTGCATATACCGGGTGTCAACGGAATTACTCAACAAGCCATAATAATAATAGTTTGTTCGTGTAAGTAAATATGAAATTACATTAAATACATTTTAATAACAATAAACGAAGGTACAGGAAACTCACGAAGTACTTACTCGTCCTGGACTATGAGTGCTTGTTTATGAGTTACAATCCATATACCAAATATTATATATTAAATTTATAATAAGATCTTTTCTGATAATAGAATGCAATTTCTTATCACTTAATTACCTACTTAGTTTCTTAACTAGGCAACCAATATTTATTTTTGTAGGATTTTGATGAGCATAATACTAAGGTAGATTGTCATAACATATATCACTGAACATCTGTCACAATTGCAGGTTACGTTTAGTTATAATAATATGTTTTATCCATTATCGCATGTGTTACATTTTTGGGAGTATCAAACAACTATTTTTTAATGTGTCTCTTTAATGAATGAATCGTATTTAATTTTCTGATATCTTGCGGTAATATAACAGGTAGGTGTAACATCTCTGACCAACTGTTTTAGTGCATATTATGTTTGGGGTGGATGAAGTTTTGACCTTTTTATTTTTAAATATTTCCATCCATACACATGGCTAGGCCAAGTAAGTGGCGTGGCGTACACCCAGCACCCTTGCTTTTTTATACAATCAGATGGGTATGTATATTTTCTTCTGCAGATTATTTTTAAATGTCATTTTTGTATAGTATTTAGTGAATATAAGTAGTTGTTATTAACACCCCCCCCCCCCCCCCCCCTCCCATAGTTTATGTGGCTTTAAAAGACATATATTGTTTTAAGGTCACAAAAATCTAAGAAGTCGGTTAGATATTTTAATTTTGGAATAATGCCCCTGATTTTTTTAACAATGTAATTTATTTGTTTATCCCATCGTCATCATTTATTTGGATCTGGATGGATTGTACTGAGGTAGGCCGTCTTTGTAAGAACAGAATGCAACATATTTTATGTTAAGGTATTATTATTAACAAGATTTATCTTTATATAAAATAACTGTGTCATCAGCAAAGCTTGTTATTTTCCCCAAACAGTTCAAATTTAATAAATCATTGAGATGCACCAAAATAACAGCGGACCCAGTATGGTCTCCTGTGGGACTCCATACTTGACTGTTTTGGGATTACCATGCATGTCTTGTATTGGGACATAATTGGTTATGTCTTCTAGAGTTTGTCCTCTGATACCAACAGCATCAAGTTTTTGGAGAAGTTTAGTGTGGCATAAAGTACCGCCTTGGCAAGATCGACAAAGACTGCCAAAACTGGTTCGCTCTTATCTAAGGACTACATTTTTGAGGTTGTCACATATTGCATCTTGAGTAGACCTATTTTCCCTAAATCCATATTGTCTATCCAAAATTATTTTATATTTGTTTAGAAAACTCAATAATCTTTTTTTAATAATTTTTTCGAAAATTCTAGCAAAAAATGCTTCATCTTTAACTCCACTTTTATAGAGTGGTCTAATAATTCCAAACTTAAATACGGATGGTAGTTTTTCTTGATTAACTACTTTAAAGTGAGAAAGAGTTTTACAATAATTAATGCACTGATTTTTTTTATTGTTTCAGATTTTATTTAGTCGATGCCAGGGAATTTATTATTCTTCGATTCCTTGATAGCCTCCTTGACTTGAGGAACTGTTACCTCACTAAGATATGTGGCGTTTACATTATGTGTTAGTTGTAAAGGTGTTGCTACATGTGACTGTTCAATTTTTTCTGCAAGATTTTGTCCTATATTTGTGTAGTAGTCAATGCAGCTATTTGCAATCTCAAAAGCACGGTGTAGTATATTAGGAGATCCGACAAGACCAGTACGAATGCGTTCATAAGTGTTTAGTTGTGTGTAATGCAATAGATGGCAGGACAAATAAAGTCTGGTTACTTACGCATAAAAATATTAGAAATACAGTTTACATACATACAATAGTTAATGATCTGTAGATTGGTTTTATTTATATTTAAAGAGCCTTTTAGTTCGTTCTTTTTGTCTTATTTTTGCCATTTAGTTGTGTATATATGCAACACTACATGCATCAAAGGAAATCCATCTATCTATGCCTAGGTAATTGCAGGGTTATATTACAGGCACCATCTACTGAATTAATTAGAAACCAAGCAGTTATGAAGCCATCGATTAACATGGAAAGTGCCGTGTGTCGGACCACCTAATATACTACACCGTGCTCAAAAGGATCATTTATTATAATATTGCTTTGTTTAAGAGTGGCGATAATCTCGAATTTTTTATTTTCATTGCAGACAGCTTTAATGGTTTTCTACATTTGACTAGAGTTTGTTACTTTTAATTTAGTCAAATTTTTTTCAAAAAAAAAAAAGGGGGTCTATCATGATCCGTTTGACACCCGGTATGCCATATGCTGCCAATTTTTCATTATTTTACAGTTTTTCATCACTTCCGATTTCCTCAGAAATGACTTGGTTGGTCATAGGTACTAAACCAATTTGAAAAATCCCACGATTATGTTTTTCTCTTATCGTTGTGGGTCAACTTAATTGATTTGAGTGCATTCACTGCACTCTAGATGCAAAAATAAATTTCAAAAATGTTTTAAAGATTCCGTTGACACCTGGTACGTTAGATAATAGCAAAATAACTACATAGGACGAAAAATTGAAATAGAAAGAAATATTTCCTGGAGTAAATGCTCATCAGAAATAAACAGTGAAAAGTATTGTACTTATACACGTAAAATGATTTATGTCATAATAAAAACAATTCTATTATTCCGGCAAATACCTCTTCCCAATCTAAATAAAAAAATTTTAAAGTTAAGAGTGTGCCGATATTCAGATATTTTATCTTTTATCAAAGTATCTAACACATAGAATACAGACACCATAGAGTTTTATGTTAAGAAAATAATATCACTAGTAATAAATACTGCCTTTAAAGAAAATAAACAAGATGTTTATGAAATCCCATAATTATGTGATAAAGATTTAGCTATTTCGTCTTTACCTTGCGGATCCCAAATTTCTATAAGCTCCAGGACGTTTACCTTTTTCAATAACATCATCTACGCTTCGATAATAATATCTTGTCTTCTTCTTTAAAGAATCGTTTTTCTTCCACTTAGATTCTCCTCTTTTGGCATCATCATATTCGCCATCGCCTATTTCTCCTTTCATTACCATTTCCTTAAAACGACAAAAATATAATAAAATCACTTGTATTATTAAATTACATTTCATTTATCAAAAACTCATATTTTAATTTTCTGGTTTAAATTTGACACATCATTTCTAAAATACTGCTAATACCTTTACTTTCGGAACAGTTGCAGGTTTCTCTGGTCCATAAGCTCCAATAGCACCCCTACCCTTTCTTAAATGTGCCTCCACGGGTGCTTGAATACCTTGTAAATCTTTTCCTAGACCTTTGCCCGGTTGGAAACCCATCTGAAGAAGAAGCTTTGCTCCAATTCCCTTAGTATGCTTTTCCCAATTACCCACTCCTTGGTTTATTAGAGCCGGATTCAAATTATTTTTGCGCCTCAAGCCTGCTATATCACCTGTGATTTCTGTAACGGTAGATTGAGAGGGTTTCTTAAGTTTTCCAGTGCCAAATCCTAAAAAGATCAGTAATCAATAAACAAGAAGATATACCAATCGGTGAATTTATTTGCGATGTAATCAATTTCAGATTAAATCTACCTAATATTCAAGAAAAAGTGAGTTGACTTTTAAGTAGGTATTAATCATAATCATGATAATTTTAATAGCAAATAGATCACACAAATACGCAAATTATATTTTAAAATACAAGTTTAATTCAAGTAAAATTCACTTTCAATAATTTGGTTGCAGCATACCTGCCCTTGGAAGTTCATCTTCAGATTCATCAGAGCTATCTCGGGTTTTAAAAGATGTGGCAGGTTCTTCATCGTCTGATTCTTCTCTCTCCTGTTTAGCATCTTTAGTTTTTTCTGCATCTTTTTTGCCTGCCTGTTGAACCCCACCTGCCACAAATCCAATAGGAGTTGTATAGTTTTTAGGTCGTTTTTTATACGCAAACGATTTTGTCTCCGTTTCTTCATTATCGCTATCATCGGCCCAGATGCCTACTCAGAAAAATTATTTAAAATTTTGAACACAACTGGAACATAGACAGAGCTTAAAAGATATTTTTTGTTACCATATATCTGATGATGTTTACTATTTTTTTTTCTAATTCTGTGTGGATTAAATTCGTTTTCCAGATCGTAATCCGTAATTTCAAACTTTTCCATTTCATCGTCCGACATTTCAAAACTTTTTAAAATAGATTTGTTTTGTAGTTTGTTGAAATTTTCACTTCACTAAAAACCGACACGATTTCTGGAATGGTGGACGCCTATTTGACAATCGTCTTATTCGTCTTCCTCTTCTTCGCAATTTACCGATTCTCGGAAGAGTTGTGCCATCTGTGAGTGCAATAGGGTATTAAGCTGCGTCAGTTTCTTGATGACAAATTGTAATACTTTAAATTGCTGTTAGTACCACACAGTTGTTGATAGATGTAGTGATGGACAGTATATGGGAATTATAAATTAATTGAGGACCATTTTGAACTTTTACTTTCTCTATTATATTTTAAAATGCGATACCTTTCTCCAATATACAATAAAGGTTTTAACATTTGTTTATTCTTGCGAATCACAACATATTGTTTAACGCGACATCTATCAATGTTTCTTTAGCATTAATAGACATTATATTACCTCACCCTTTCTCCATATAGAACTATTAGTTCCAATTCACAGATGCCACTGTATCATATAATTTGACTGCAACTCCTTTGCTTTTGTTTAGAAAATTGATTTCTATTTTCTGGCAGCAGTCTCAGCTGGTCTCAGCAAACAGTTATTGTTTATCTGTTGGTCAAAAGAAGGGCCTCTATTGCAAATTTTAAACATCATTGCTTTAACATGAACACATTATTTCTTTATCATTTGTCTATTTAAATTGAGAAAATTAGAAGACAAAATATGTCTACAAAGTATAAAAAATTACATAACATCCATGGTTTACAAATGATTCAATATACAGGGTGGGGCAATAGTCCGACTTCGATAGCTCGAGTTTTACGATAACTGGAAATTAAAAAAATACAGATAGACTACATGAAAAAGTCTATAACTGGAAATTATTTTCGAATATACAGGGCGAATCAAAACCTAAGCAACAGATCACAAAGAGTTAAACATAAAAACTCAGTAACAAGTGAGCTAAAAACATGATGTTCTTCAGGGAACTATTCTTGGCCATGTGCTATTTACTCTTTATATAAATAATATTGTTAAGTGTGCAAGTTGCTGTAAAATGGCCATGTTTGAAGTTGATCCAATATTGCATAAAAGTGGTAATGATCTTAACCAGACATATAATATATGACTATAAATAAGGAATTAGCTGTATTAAATAAATGGTTGTGTGAACATAGTTTAAGTATTAATTTAAATAATACAAAATACATGCTAAGAGAAAAAATTATAAGGTATTTAGTGTGAATGCATGAAATAAATTTGTATGTTGAGGTTTATCTTATGAGAGGATTTATTAGGTAATAGCTTAATAATGAGCACAAAAATCTTATTAGACAAATCAATAATAGGTCCACATAATGAATATTGCTCAAGTATTCTTTTCAGTTCTAACCAAAACGAAATAGACACACTACAAAAATTACAAATCCTTAAATGTAATCCTTAATAGGTGCCCAACTACCCAGGATCTAATGTGGGCGATAGGCAGAAGGAGAGGGGAGAACCTGCTCATTATTAGCGAGCCCAACAAGAGCAACAGACCTAAGTGGTTTGTGGATGAGGATGTAGACCCTGCGGTAGGAATCCTGACCCGCCCAGTTAGTCTGTATGGAAGTGGAAAAGTTCTCGGATATTTGTGGGTAGAGCTCTAAAGGAGAAAGTGATATTTATCTGCCATTCTCACCCAACGTAAGAGCTCTGGGGTACCATAACACGAGTAAAGAGAAGGAGTGGGAAGGAGGTGTCCATTATGGGGGATTTTAACGTGACTGTACCAGAGCGATGGATGGAACCAGAGAGGAAGGATAGTGTCCGAATCGTTAGCACGAGATGACGCGCTGAATGAGGGAGAGATCTTGATATTTTGTCAGAGGGCATACAGGTTCCATCCCGGACCTAACTGGATTAGTGGGTGGGCAGTCCAGATAGAGGAGTCACCAAGTGATCATTGGTATATAGCATATGCCATGGGACAAAATTACGCTGCGCCAGCGATGTCAGGTAGAGTAAGGAAGATATATTGGCTCAATAAGGAAGCGTGCAAAAGAGATATGGCGAATGCCTTGCGAACTGACTTAATCATAACTGAAGAAGGGCGGTTACAGTAGTCTGAGCGGCAAGAGAAACAAAACGAGTATGTTGGTGGACTGAAGAGATCTCCAACCTCAAAAGGGAATGTGTTGCGATATGGAGATACGGAGACGTTACAGGAGGGAAAATAGAAGACGTGGAAGGTAAGCACCTGCCACAAATGCCTCTATCCTCAAGAATATCTCGAAGTGAGGAAAATACTAGGCGAGGCGATTAAAAGATCAAAAAGGGACAAGTGGAGAGTTTGTGTGAAGAAGTGGATAGGGATTTGTACGGTGATCACTTTATGATAGTTATGAAGCAGATAAGAACTATCCCTCCTGCCCTGCCGGCAGAAAGAATAGCTGCTTAGCGCTGTTCCCAGAAAGGAAAAGAATCAGATGGAGGACGATAGAAGTGGCGGAGGTACCATATTTTACCGTAATTGAATTAAGGTTGTCTAGTAGGCTCAAGAATGGCAAGGCTACGGATTTGAATGAGGTACCCCCACAGGTTGTGAAACTGGTGGTGAAGGAATATCCTGATATCGTCATGAATATAATGAACCAGGCACTAGAGAGCGGGGACTTTCCAGAGAGATGGAAAAGGGCAAGAGCAGTTCTGATCAGGAAATGGAACAAACCACCAGAGGAATTGTCACCATATCATTTGTCTATTGGATGCGATAGGGAGATTCGGGAGATCTGCATTCGTCCAGTAGGCCAGGCGCTGACTGCAAGCGAACCTCGCTTTTCAGTAATTTCCCATTGCTGCACCGCCGCCATCCGGAATATAAATCTGTTGCATGTTGGATGCAAAATATGTAAACGTAGCCCTTATATGCCTACCTACACGAACCTAGTAGTATCTTTCAATACTAAAATTTATTTAAAAAAGAAATTGAAAATCGGTTGGTAAATCAAAAAGTAAAAAAAAAATACAAAAAATACTTAAGTATTTCTACTTTAAGTCCCAACAAAAATACAGAAACCGGTACTTAATCTTTTAAGCATTAATCTTGGTACTTGTATTTAAATGCTTAATTTTTATTTTAAGTATTTTTTACTTTTACTCCGAGACAAAATTAATTTCTTAGCATTTAAAATCAGAGCACCTGATTTTAAGTATTTTCTACAATACGGGTATAAATTCATGTATTGTCAAATCTTTCCTAGTTCAGCGAAATTTTGCCGCTATATGATTTTTTAATTTTAGTGTTATGCGCACGCCCACGCCCTCTTACGAAGAGAGCTTTAGTCCCTGGTAGTAGAGTGAAAGGAGGCGTGCCTAGTTAGCTACTGGCAAAACGGCGCATTCTCTGGGTCAACTGGCGAACTACAATTACCGCCGATGGATTGAAAAGCGGTATAAAAATCCTGAATGACAGGTTAGAAGGGTCGAGAAGTTATCTGGAAGAGTCTGGGGTGAAATAGAGGAATCGAGAATAAACGCCACGGATATATAAGAAGCGGATCCAACGCATGGAGTCAGTCAGTTCTGTATTAGATGAGCAAATGATCAGATAAGATAATGAAGAGTAACAATTTAAAGTAGTGAATCTAATAGTGGATTAAAGTTAGAATTAGTGTGTTACTATAAGTACTAATTATTGGAATTTGATAATTTATAAATCAGTAGTCAAACTCCAGGAGATGACGTTATTAGCCAGGTCACGCGCAGTAGGTCCTCCGGGGGAGATTGTCGATATTAGATTCGGGAGGAGCGATCCGAAAATCCCCCTAGTGACGAGTTTCGATCGATTTGATAAGTAATTTCAGTAAAACTTCAGGAGATGACGTTATTAGCCAGGTCACGCGCACCAGGTCCTCCGCGGGAGGTTGCCGATGTCAGATTCTGGACGAGTGATCCGAAAAACCTCCGGGTAACGAATTTCGATCGATTTTCCATGACTTCACAGGGAACTCCAGGTGATGATGTTCCTGGTGCCGTTCTGACGACCTCCAGATGCACAGGGGGTTCATTTGGACATCATATTCAGGTCCAGCGACTCAAAAAACCCCCGGGTACTGAAATTCGTATGATTCGGGTGTTTTTTGTGGAGCATATGAATTTTTTCTTCATCACTTGTAAAGATGTACTTATATGAATGCACTTTTCGATGCAGCAATGCAATTTCAAAAAAGTACAAGACCAAAATGTGGCACAAAGTTTCTAGACGAGTTAATGAAACGAATGCAAAAAACGCCATCTCAATCCGACTTACTGCAAAAAAAAAATTGAAGGTTTGTGCTATATTTCCTCGCCTACAACGCCGCTATCAGATAAACAATATCATAATATAGATATTTTACTATTATTATTAGTGTCAATATCATTGTGATACCCACCAATGATTTTTTGTCAAAATAATTTAATTGACATTACTGACATAAAAATCCCTATTTCCAACAATTTCTTTTCTATTTATTTATTTATTTATTTATTTATTTATTTATAATAGTACACTGTTCTACAGGTAAAAAGAACCCAATTACAAAACAGGAAGATAAGAAAAAAAACAAAAACACTAATAAATAAGCTCTATACAATAAGAAAGATAAAAGATAAAATATTAAACATGTCAAAATATCAACTATGCATTAATAGAACAAGAACATAGATTAAGTACGATTATATACAACATAAAGACGGTTAAAATAAATACAAAAACTATACAGGATTCTACAAAATAGTAAGAAAAAACAAAGTAAAAGAACAAAGCTCATTTTAAATAATACATTCTAATATCATTGAGACTGCAACTAAATATATCAAGACGGCTACCATTAGCATTACAGATATTGCACACTGTATAAAGCGGGGAGTGTTTAAGAACATTAGTACGAGATGTTGACAGATAAAAAGTTAGGCTATTCCTTGAGTTTACCCTGGGTACCATAAAATTTAATTTAGCCAATAATTCTTGGCAATCAATAATATTATATATTATTTTAAAAAGGAATGCCTGAGAAAAATATTTACGCCTACTCTCAAGACTTGTCATGCCATGTTTGTGAAGCAGCTCCTCTTGCGGAACACCTAAGGGTGGGTAAACACCGTCCGGTTTAAAACTAAGGAATTTTAAAAATCGACGTTGGACTGATTCCAAATTATTGATATAAGTAATGTAATATGGGGACCATACAAGAGAAGCGTACTCGAGCTTAGATCTAATAAAGGTAAAATAGACAGGTTTAATTGCGTCTAACCGAGTAAAATCACGACAATTTCGCACCAAAAACCCATACGTCTTACTGACTTCTAAGGTAATGGTGTCAACGTGAGCGGCAAAAGAAAGCTTGGTATCAAAAATTACGCCAAGATCGCGAAAGGTGGAGGGGCGGTTCAGATTGATATTATCTAGATTGTAATCAAAACTTATATGCGTGGATTTTGTAGAAAAAGACATGACATTGCATTTGCTGACATTTAATGACAACTTATTTTCCTGACACCAAACTTTTACACTGTCTAAGTTCCTTTGAAGACGCAGACAATCATTGAGGCTGTTAACGTTATCATAAATCTTTAAATCATCCGCATAAATAAGACAATTCACATCCAACACATCTACAATATCGTTTATAAAAATAATAAACAACAGGGGGCCAAGGATGGACCCCTGTGGAACTCCAGATGTTACGGTATATTTAGCAGACTTAGAACCATTGGATACAACATATTGAGTCCTGTCATATAGGTATGACCTAAAAAAGTTTAATAGGGAATCAGATAAGCCGAATAAATGCAGTTTGTGAAGTAGCATGCTAAAATCGAGTCGAGTCGAGTAGATCGGCCCTTCATAAAGCCGTGTTGATAGACTGAGATTTTGTTGGACACATGATGGTATAGAAAATCATGTAGTAAGATTTCCAAAACTTTGCAACAATTGCAGATAATGGATATAGGTCTAAAATTGCTAATATAAAACTTATCATCTTTTTTATGTATAGGACATACCTTCGACCGTTTCCATAATACAGGCAACTCACAATTACGAATGCACGTATTGAATATGACTTTTAGAGGGAACGCCAGAATGTGAGCACAGTCCTTCAGCAGAAAAGCAGGTATTCCGTCAGGACCAGTAGTCAATTTGGGTTTGAGTCTTTTTAAGGCAGCCGCAATTTCACTCTCATCAAATTCATGTAGGTGAATAGTCGAGTCTACGATTTGCTCATTCAGGGATTGGTTAGTAGACTTAGATGATGGTAAAAATGATTTACAGAAAAAATCGGCGAAAGCGTTTGAAACTTCGTTAGAATCCACAAGCTGTCTCCCGTTTTAAGACATTTGAGAAGGTATGCTAGGCGATCTCTTTCTACCATTAATAAAAGACCAAAACTTGCTGGGATCATTTTTAATATTTATTTCAGTTGTTCTTATATAATCCTTGTAAGATGCATCAATGTCTGATTTTATTTTAGATCTCATTGTTTTAAAATCATTTAAAGTCCTCAGATCACCATACTTATTATAATCACGCCAGTATTTGGCTTTGGCTTTTAGCTTGATATTCCTTATTATCTGAGAGTTAAACCAAGGAGGATATCTATTCTTTTTTGCAGCGGGAAATCTGGGTACACAGAGGTCAAAAATGAAATAAAGTTTATCATAGAAGTGAGAAGTCATATCTTTAAGATTGGAACAAGTTACAAGAAATTGCCAGTCAATACCAGTAATTAATTCATATAGCAATGAAAAATTTGCTTTACGAAAATTATAACAGTAATCACTATTATATGAGGGTGTATTTTTCTTATTAATATAATCCTTCAACTGAAGAATGATATGCAAGGCCGGATGATGAATATCCTCATTAACAAACGGATCGATAGACCGATCAACGCTGCAATTTTTGTCATAGAGAACTAAATCAAGTAGTTTGCCGTTGTCGTTAAAAATGAAATTATGTTGGGCGAGATTGAAAACATTTAAAAAATTGTTTAATGCAAAAATTTGTCGGTCCCCCTGGGAGGGGGGATACATACTACTTGATAAAAAAATCTCGGCCGCAATAGTACTTGATTTAATCGAATTCAAGTAATACTTATAGTCCGAACATTAGAGGAGAGACCATATAGAGCTCTTATCTGGAGAAATTCATGGTAATTCTGATAATAGGCTTACTTTTCGTTTTTTGGAGCGCTGAAACCGTATTTTTAACATCCCACCAAGGAAGGGTTCCCCCGCAAACAACTTCAAGAATTCGGAAAACAAAACCAAAAAATTGTTTTTTTTAATTTTTTTTCTTCATTTTATTAAAAGATACCTAAAATCTACAGTTTAACGTAGAACGAACGGGGAAGCGCTAGCACGCCTCGAAACATGTGCCTCGGCGCCGCAGGACTGCATGCGCTAAGTTACGCAACTCTGCTTAACCACTCACGTCGTTTATGTTCTTTCAGTCTAAGTTAAAGATTGATATTTTGAAATTTATTTTAAAAACAAACAAAATACATACGTACAATAATGTTAGAAGGTAGTTGCAACATGATTTAATAGTTCTAAGCAGAGTTCTTGCTCAAGTCTAACTAAAAATGAGAAAAAGGAGAACGGAGATGCATTTTTTGTTGTTTGCATTATGTATTTAATTTATAAAAAGAAAAAAAAACTATTTACAAATTATGACAAATGTCAAATAAGTTTAAATCCTTCTCCACTTAACTGCAGCCGAGGGCCTAAGTTGAATCATGTTACTTTGGTCGTCACTATCAGATACGTCAAATATGTCTCTGTGAGTATCACCCAAGTCTGAAACATACGAAAATATTTATCAGTCAAGCTGAAAGTCCCGTTTTTAAAACGGATTGATTGATTGATAAAGCAACTTTGGTCTATTGAGCGATTAATTCGTCTGTTTGATAGAGAAAGGGAGAGACAATTCGTCCGTGTTTTCGGACTCTGGATCTTCAGAGTCACATGGTTCCTCCAAATTGCTATCATCACCTTGATCGATCTTCTCGGTCAACAATTCGAGTTCCACTTCTTGCGAATCATCTTCATCCAGAACCTCGAGGATATCTTCAGAAATGTTCTCGCGTGAATTTTTGCACTCGAGGCACATGATGGATCATTTCAACCCGCTTCTCTTACAGATACACACGCTGCGGCAAACTTTTTTACATCTGCAGAAGCTAAACTTTAGATGGAGCAGGAGGTTTAAAAGTAGTGATAGGAGAAAGTTCGTAGCTAGTTTTTTCCAGCCCAATTTTTCTGGCTCGATAACATTTCCTTGTCAAATTTGGACTTGCTGGATTATGTAATGAATTGTTGTATAATCCACCCCAAATTACAATGCAGTATTTTAATATAGAATCGACCAAAATCATCAACAATTTATTATTTACGACGGATATTAACTGATAAAATTTATGAAATAATTTATGAATTTTTGTTGCTATAAAGTTACTATGGTTGTTCCATCTCAGATCCTGATCAATAATTTCTAATTATTCAGTAGATTTTACATTTTTTATTTCAGGGCAGTTGCAATTGATATTGCAGTATTTTTTAAGAATTTTTAGTGTATTTTAAATAGTTTGATCAGCAGCTGAGGTGGAGAAAGCATATAAACTTAATAAACTAAAATCTAGCCAATTTTGTATAGACTGGAGACCTCCTTCAGCTTTCTCGTGTACATTTGTCTGTAGATCATAGAGGGCACCGCATGACCTGTATCTGATGATGAATTTTTTTCATTTTTTTTTTGACGAAACGGTGTGGTACTTCTGAGCAGAGAATCTGATGAAGGCGTTATTTCCACGTTTAAAAGGTACACTTGGTAGAACTTGATACCACTCCAACCGTTTTCGAGGAAAGTGCCGTTAAACATTTCAATAATTTTTTGAAAGACAAGGATCAAATTTTATGAAACAAAGTGTATTTATTGAAAAGTGTGCGTTTTAATTCTGTCATTTACGTCATTTAATCATTTTATTTTGTTCTTGTGTTCTTCAAGCTAATGTCTTTAACTTCTTTATTTACAATGCCTAGACATAATAATTTTTCAAATAGGGAAATGAGGGATATGATATGTGTTTACACATAAAATAATTTTAGGGAACGTGCTGCAGCGATGAGATACCCATTGCAATATTCAAATAGAATACAGCCAAACCATAAGATTTTCAAAGATCTGTTTCACCGTTTGGAAGAAACGGGTTCATTTCGCCATAAAAATGATGTGGGATGACCGAAACGAATTACTGTAGATCAAGAACTAGAAATCTTAGTTTATGTGGATGAAGTTCCTCAAGTCAGCTCAAGTCGTTTAGCAGCGGCAATAGGGGTGAGTAAGTAAGTAAGTAAGTAAGTAAGTAAGTAAAAGTTTATTGGTTTTTAGAGACCTAAAACAAGGTATAAAACAAGTCACATACAATTTTAATAAAATACATGGATAAATAACACAGATTTACAAGAAACAAAAAATAAAAACATACATACACTACATTACACTAATGACCAAATAATAAAATAGTGATTTTAGTTATCCACTGTGATATTGTACAGAAAAGTTCGCATAGGAAGAACTCGTCTATATTATAACATAGGCCATTCATTAAATGATTTTTTAAAGTCTTTTTGAATCTGGAGTAGGTAGGTTGCTCCTTAATGTTTGCTGGGATTTTGTTATAAATTCTAATGCCACTACTTAGGGGTCTTTTTAGGGTTATGTTTAGAGAATTCTGAGGTGTGCAAAGAAAGGCGCCTTTTCTCGTGTCATGATAATGTATGTCTCTATGACACTGAAGGTTATGTTTATTTTTAAATATATAGCATGCAACTTCTAAGATATATAGACAACATACCGGGAGAATATTAAGATATGCGAATGACTGCCTACATGATTCGCTTTGACTTTTATTTAGCATAGTTCTTATGCATCTTTTCTGAATTAGAAATAATTTTTTTGCTGCTGGAGAGGCTCCCTACAGCATAATGCCGTATAGGAGACTAGACTGTACCTCTGCGAAATAGAAGTTTTTTAATACTTCAATGTTAAGTAGACAACGTATACACCTTAATTGATAAATTTTAGTGTTTAATTTTTTTATTATGCATTCTATATGACTGGTCCACTCAAGAGTGTCCGTTATTGTTACCCCTAAAAATTTCACGGTGCTACTTCTCTCTATGTTAGTTTCACCTATGCTTATATTTATGTTTTGTGCTTGTTTTTGTCTGGTATGAAACAATAGTATTCTGTTTTGCTTGAATTAAGATATAATACGTTTTTAGAGAACCACTGTTCTAATTTTTTCATTAAGATGTTACAAGCATCTAGCTTTGATTCACGGGATTCTCTGGAAATTAATATAGACAAGTCATCTGCGTACATTGTTATTTTATAATCAGATATGTGTTTTGTAATATCGGCAACATAGAGAGAGAATAGTATAGGTGCAAGAATACTTCCCTGGGGTACTCCTACCTCTACATTCATTGTATCAGAGCAATGACTGCTGCTACTTCCATTTTCTTCATTGTGAGATACCTCCACATATTGTTTTCTATTAGAGAGATACGATTTAAACCAGTCGTATGCACTGCCTCTTATACCCAGCACCCACAACTTATGGAGTAGCCGAGGGTGTGAGACACAGTCGAATGCTTTGCTAAGATCACAATACACACCAACTGGACACCTCTTTTTGTCTAATTCGTTAAGGATATACATGTAAAATTCTGTGGTGGCTGTTGTTGTCGATTTGTTTCTTCTGAATCCATGCTGTTCTTTAAGTATTAAGCAGTATCTCTCAATAAAGGAGTTGAGTCTTTCTAGCATACAGTACTCAAAAATTTTTGATATTGCTGACGTTAGGGAAATCGGTCTGTAGTTGTCTACATGATTTTTTGAGTTCTTTTTATGAATAGGTATTACTTTTGCAACTTTCAGGCCTTCTGGGAATGTTCCACATTTAAACGAGAGGTTTATAAGATGGGTTATTGGTGCTAATAGTTCACTGCAAAATTCCTTTATAATCTTGGTTGGTCGGTCATCAGGTCCACTACTATACTTATTTTTTAGTTTTGAAAAAAATTTCAACATTTCCTCCTCCGAAAAAGGGAGAAGCATCAATGTATGTGGATTACTAATTAGAGTAAACAATCTGTAATAAGAGTCTTACGTAAAGAACGCTTCTACCTATATCATCTCACTCCTGTACAAAACTTACTTCGAAGGGATCTTCCACATAGGCTACAATTTCGTCAATTTGTTCTAAATAAACACAATAGGAATCGAAATCTTGTTAAGAACACTTTATTTGCCGACGAAGCAACTTTTACTCGCTGATGCGTTTTTAACTGTCTGACAGTTTTATCTGTATTTTTCTTCAAAATGCTGATATATTACATGCTTTCATGCTAGACATATGGAACAGAATGTGGTTCATGCAAGATGGAGCTCCCCCTCATTTCTCCATTGAAGTTAGGAATTATCTTGGTGAGACTTTCCCACGTTGACGGAACCGTTGAGGAAGTGAGTTTGCTTGGCCATCAAGGAGTCCTGATTATTTGGCGAAGATTAGTCAAGAGGCTGTTGAGTTATTGCAAATAAAAACGAAAAAATTATTTGAACTTTGACACCCTGTATCTTTTTCCACAGCAACATTTTACTAAAGCATATTGAGATTATTTATTATTTCAGTAGTTAGATCAGAAACGGCATCCTCAGTACATATTTTACCTCTAAAACCATATTGCTCTCGTAAAATATATTTTTTTAAATAAGAAAATTCGTAATATAAGCCATTATTTTACACATTTTTCGAAGATCTTAGCAAAGTTGTTTATTACCGAGATTGGCCTGTAATTGGTTAAATTTTGAGGGTCGCAATTTTTATATACGGGCGTAACAACGAGAACTTTAAATTCTGCAGTTATTATAGAGATTGTGAAAATTAATTTAACGATATGTAATAGTGGTTTTAGAATATAACAATGAATATTTTCACTAATGTAGCAGATATTCCATCAGGACCCGGTGCAGAATTTTCTTTCAAAGATGCAATGTATAATATAAGCTTATTCTCTGCGATTGGATTTAGATACATTGAGTTACTAGATATATTTCTTGATGGAAAGTTTTCTTACCCAGTATACAGGGTGTTGCATCATGAGAGGGACATAGCTTAATAGGAGGTAGAGAACATCAGTGGTAACCGGAACCTCCCATAGAAATGTCTCATTGGGCCTTCATTACGAGGTTACTGGGTGTTAAATAATTTTTGACCAAACCTGTTTTTTGTCATAACTTTGACAGGGAATGAAATAACGGATTCATATTTGGTACGGCTAATGTACTAACGAGCCCCAAGAGGTACATGTATAAAAAAAAATATATCCCTGGTCCGGACTCACTATAATTTATGTTTCTTCTTTGCATCAATAAAACATCACCCTGTATATATTTTTTTGAAATTTCGATACAATATTCGAAAAGAGCAAGAAAAAACAAACAAAATGGCCTATTTCATTTTTTTGTTACACCTTCGTGGTTATTTAAATACGTTGTTAAATGTGCAAGAAAATGGATTACAGAACCCTATTAAATGAGAGGCACGTGAAATAAATAGTTTTATAACTAAAATTTGCAAAAATTCTATTGAGCCTAGGTGGTCTGGGTGAATCCTAATTCCGGCACGTTTTAAAGGTCCATTTTGGTAAGAAACTGTGGTCCTAATAAGTAATTGGGTATGAAGTAACAAAATTTTTAATCAATCACAGTAGGCTTGTTCAAAGTGACAGATAATAAAAAGAAATCTCCTAAACAGTTGAATAATTGTCTGTTAGTAATTTAATGTGTCAATAATCCGCATTTAGTTAGTGAAAACTTGTGAAAATAATTTAACTATGCCAGTAAAATTTACAAACGTGGAATATGCTGACATAATATTCATCTATGGTTTCTGTAATGGAAATGGTAGGTCGGCGGAAAGAGAATATCGGCTGCGTTTTCCTGGTCGTCGATGCCCTAATCATAAAACCTTTAGTACGGTGTTCCAGTATGCAAGACAACACGGAAAGTTTCCTACTTCTGCAGTTGTGGAGCGTGTTTTACAACAAGGTGTGCAGGAACAAAACAATATTATAAACGTAGTTCAAGAAAACCCAAATATGAGCACTAGACGAATCAGTTTGGCAACTGGTATTCCTCATTGGCGAGTATGGAGAACCCTAAAAAGAGAACGTTACCATCCATATCATATCCAGCAGGTACAGCGTCTTCAACAAGGCGACGATATCCCCCGCCTGGCATTTTGTCATTGGTTGTCTAACCATCGCCCAGTCATTTACAGAACCTTATTTACGGGTGAGGCACAATTTACAAGGGATGGAGTAAACAATTCACGAAATAATCATAAATGGGCACAGGAAAACCCACATGCGGTACGCCAACGCCGTTCGCAACACAGGTTTTCTGTAAATGTTTGGGTCGGACTTGTGAATAGACATTTGATAGGGCCACATTTTTTTGAAGAAAGATTGAGTGGTGAAATTTACTTTGATTTTCTTCAAAACATTTTACCGAATATGTTAGAAAATATCGGTATAAGAGGCATATTGTTTCAGCATGATGGGGCCCCACCACATTTTAACCTTCAAGTAAGAGAACACTTAAACAATGTGTATCCTAATAGATGGATTGGACGCGGGAGTCCACATGAATGGCCACCAAGATCTCCTGATTGTAACCCTTGTGATTACTTTTTATGGGGCCACTTAAAAAACGAGGTTTATGGCATTGAAATTGAAAGTAGACAACATTTAATCCAGCGCATCGTTACAACCTGCGACGAAATACGGAATAATCCAGAAATGATACGTCGAGCAATTGGTGACCTTTCTAAACGCGCAAGAAAATGCACAGAATGTGGGGGAGGACATTTTGAAAATTTACTTTAGTGTCAATTACGTTTTATTTTTAAACACATTTAGTTATTGTTTTGTTATTTATTGTTAATTGAATGGAAAATATTTTATTTATTTAGATTTTAGTTTGTTCTCTTTTCCAATTTTTATTAAGTATAAAATGTTGATGATTTTCTTGATCAAAGTAACTGGTTGCTTAGGCCTAAATGGTTTAAATTATCTGTCACTTTTTTTCTTTGAACAAGCCTACTGTGATTGATTAAAAATTTTGTTATTTCATACCCGATTACTTATTAGGACCACAGTTTTTTACCAAAATGGACCTTTAAAACGTGCCGGAATTAGGATTCACCCAGACCACCTAGGCTCAATAGAATTTTTGCAAATTTTAGTTATAAAACTATTTATTTCACGTGCCTCTCATTTAATAGGGTTCTGTAATCCATTTTCTTGCACATTTAACAACCTATTTAAATAACCACGAAGGTGTAACAAAAAATGAAATAGGCCATTTTGTTTGTTTTTTCTTGCTCTTTTCGAATATCGTATCGAAATTTCAATAAAATATATACATGGTGATGTTTTATTGATGCAAAGAAGAAACATAAATTATAGTGAGTCCGGACCTGGATATATATTTTTTTATACATGTACCTCTTGGGGCTCGTTAGTACATTAGCCGTACCAAATATGAATCCGTTATTTCATTCCCTGTCAAAGTTATGACAAAAAACAGGTTTGGCCAAAAATTATAAAACGCCCTGTAACTTCGTAGTGAAGGCCCAATGAGACATTTCTATGGGAGGTTCCGGTTACCACTGATGTTCTCCACCTCCTATTAAGCTATGTCCCTCTCATGATGCAACACCCTGTATATTTTTTGTGTCATTTCCTTGCCTATATTTATGAAGAAGTTATTAAAAGCATTTGCTTTTTCAGTATTATCCTTTATAAGGATATCATATTGCTTAATAGTGTTTATTTTTTAATTATTATTTTTACTATTTGTAACCTCACCAACAATACTCCTGTCTATAATTGTTATTGTATGTTATGGTAAATGCAACTCACTATTTCAAAAGTATGTTAGTCCTGTATCTTTAGAAAGAAGTAGGGATAACAGAGGTGAAAAATATCAAAGAAGGCGGCGTGCTAATTAATTGTAAGAGTAAAGAAGAAGTGAAGAAAATACGGACAGTAGTAGAAAGAAAATTAAGTAAAAATTATAAAATTAATACACCCGATCTAAAGAAACCATGTATAAAAATATTGCACATTGATCAAGAAATGGATGAAGATGAACTAATAAATAGTCTAAAAAGCAGACTTTGTTTCTGAATAGAGATAATGTTTATTTGAAAGTTATCACCATAAAGAAAAAATCCAACTACATGGTTATATTAGAGTATGATCCCTCAACATTCATGGAAGTGCTAGACGACGGTGTCGCTGAACTGGTCCAAATGCAGAGTGTTTGAATACGTAAGGATTTTACGATGCTACAGATGTGGAGGTTTTAACCATAAGGTTGATCAGTGTACCTAATAGCGACAGATGTTTGAAATGTGCGGTGAGTGGCCACAAATCTGAAAATTGTAATTCGGAACATGTAAAATGTTTCAATTGTATCGATGCAAACGATAAAATTGGTACAAAATTTGATGTGCATAATTCCGTTTTTAATATTTGTCAATTTCAGTATTTCATCAAAATGTACAGTGTTTACGGAATAAATTAGATCAGTTTGATGTAGAGCTCTCAAAATATTAGTATCGCATGTTTTACAGAGAGTTGACATAATGAACTTAATACAATTAATATACATTGTCCTCGTCGTTTTGTAGAAATGAATTTAAGAATGGTGGAGTTACCATTTTCCACAAGAACTCTCTCAAGGATTGTATCAGAGAAGTTCCTCATTCATGTAACTATGCTGAAGAAAAAAGTTTTGAAATTGCAGGTATTGAGATTGTAAGAAAAAATGCAGTAAACATAAAAATATTAGCAATGTACAGATCACCATCAGGAAATTTAGATTCATTTTTTTATAAATTAGAGCTGGTCTTTAAAGAGATAGCAGTAGATGGCTCAATTCTAATAGTATGTGGTGATTTGAACATTGATTTTCTGTCTAATGATTTTGCAAAATATGAGTTATCTATTTAATTCCTACAATATTAATTTTCATAGCATTGTACCAACTAGATATGCATTAAATTCGTTAAGTTGTATTGACTACATGTGTTCCAATTTACCTGATAGGAATATTAAATGTGAAACAAAGCTAAACGATCTATCAGATCATACGTGTCAGATATTTCAGTTTGTTTCAGATTTAGATAATTGCTCGCATCATATAAGGAATGCAAGATTGTTTACCAAAAGTAATTTCAACAATTTTTCTCATTATATCAGTAAGGAGTCCTGATGTTTACAGTACTAGGTCAATGAATGATGCTTACAAGTATGTGATTTATTATATTATATTATATATTATATATAGTTTAGACATTGGGTCGAACGCTGTGAATAGAGGTATATACGCCTGGTAAATAAATCTGCCGTAAAATAGAGAAATTTTGTGAGTTAAATAAAAAGAAATGCAGCAACAGAATTATAAACTGTGAGTACATATTTTCTATCCTTTTCCTCGTTAAAAAGTGGCTCCCAATGAGTAGAAAAATTTAAAAACTTTGATATTAATACACCATTTACCAGAAGCAATTTTCAAACTGTTGAATATGGTGTACCGCAAGGCACTATACTTGGACCGATCTTGTTTGTCCTTTATCTTAATAATTTATTTCAAATAGACACAAAGGGTACGATCATCAGTTTCGCTGATGATACTGCTATATTTTATGAAAGCGATACCTGGGACAGTCTAAAACTAAAGGTACAAAATGATTTCACAAGCATAAAGGAATGGTTTGATCATAAACTCCTTTCCCTAAACTTTGATAAAACGGTGTATGTTCCTTTTGCCTCGTATAATCTATATTTACCATATTTCCGAACTCTTGAAATAAAGGACGAACAAGAAAATTGCTTCATAATATCGTCCAAACCACATACAAAATATCTTGGATTGATTATCGACTGTCACCTAAGATGGGATAAGCATATAGATTATGTCAACGAAAAATTAAGAATGCATATCCATCTTTTCCAATTCCTCAAAAACGTTTTAGATATTAAACATTTAAAAATAATATATACAACCCTTGTAGAACCACACATTAGATATGGTATAATAGGTTGGGGTGGTGTAATGAAAACATATTTAAGAAAATTAGAATTAACTCAAAAACGGATTATTAAAATTATGTATAATAAAGAACCTACCTATTCTACCGATTGTTTGTACCAAGAAACTTCAATTATGGATCCACGACAGATATATTTTTTAAGTTTGTCAGTTATGCAATATTCAAACTCCAAAATAAAAATACATCATGAATATAATACTAGAAATAAAAGTAATCTCGTACCGGCTAAACAGATATACAAAACAATTGGGCAACGGTCGCATGTTTTCCTTGCGCCGAAAATATATAACTTTATACCTGAAACATTAAAAATATTATCAAACAATAAACTTTTTAAAAAAGGTGTAATGAAGTTCTTACTAGAAACCCCTAGAAATGAAATACACGACCTAATAGATTTAAAAAATACTTAAAAAAAAAAAAAATATATATGTATATATATATATGTATGTGTATATATATGTGTACATATGTTTACTTCCTTGAGTGTTACTTGACCTGTTCTTGGGTTTGGGTTTTTTGAGTTAGTTAGAGTTAGTACTTAATCATCCTGTATCAGAATATGTTGTTGCGTGTGTTTGTCTTATAGTCATAGGAAATTATTGAACTTTGTTGTTGTTTTTGAAATGTTTTGCTTGCTTTTAGTCACTTATCTTTATTATTATTATAATTAGTAGGTAAATCTATTTTCATTATATTTCTTTTCCTTTTCCTCACGGACAAGTGTTTGTTACGCTTTGTGAGTGAACTTGTTTATTTAGTGGTTTTAAGATGTAATGAATTATTATCCTTTATATACATTTGTATCTTTCTAAATAAACTTATATTATTATTATTATTATATTAATCTCAGTTTTCCCTTTACTACTATTAATTCTAGAAAGACAAAGGATTGGTTAACTTTAGGAATAAGGAAATCCTCTGAAATACTTAAACTTCTGCACAAGATTATCACTCAAACTAATAACATGGATGATATTAATTATTATAAACGTTACAAAAAAATTTATCGTCAAGTTATAAAAGCAGCGAAACGATTATACAATGATACCATATATTTAAACTAGACCAATAAATCGAGAGCTACTTGGGCAATTATTAACAATAATTTAAATAGTAAACAAAATATCAAGGAGGAGTATGGGATACGTATTAACGATAATATTGAAAGCAAAGCTGAAATAATTGCTAATTATTTCAACAAATACTTCACTGATACTCCCAAACCATTATTTTCAAAAAATTTCAATAATACAACTGCTAACAGCCATGAGTTTAAGTTAAATAAAAATTATCCAACCATATTCATAGAACCTGCAACTGATAATGAAATTTTTAATATTATAATGTCATTAAAGAACTCAAATTCATCAGGGGTTGACAATGTTAGTCCTAATATTCGCAAATCCGTTGCACACTTCATAAAAGGTCCGTTGACATATCTAATTAATTGGTCTCTAAATACTGGGATTTTTCCAGACGTTTTAAAAATTGCCAAAATTGTGCCACTTTATAAAAAGGGAAATCAATCTTGTGTTGAAAATTACCGTCCCATATCGATGTTATCGGGCATCTCTAAAATTCTAGAAAAAGTGGTATTTATTTTTAAATACGTACAATAAATTAAATATGGCTCAGCATGGTTTTAGAGAGGGTAGATCGACACATACAGCTATACTAGGCTTCCTGAAGAGTCTATATGAGAATTTAGATAACAACAAGAAATGTTTGGGTCTATTTATGGACTTAAGTAAAGCATTTGATCTTGTTGATCACGCTTTATTTATAAACAAACTCGAAAATTATGGCTTCAGAGGAAGGCTGGGAGACTGGTTGTGGTCGTATCTATCCGATCGAAAGCAGTTAGTAGAAATTGGTGACACGAAATCAAATGTACGAGAAGTAACCTGTGGCGTACCTCAGGGTTCAATCTTGGGACCGTTACTTTTTATTGTTTTTGTAAATGACTTTCCCAACAATGTCAATTGCACTGACCTAACCATGTTTGTTGACGACAATTCGTATTTGAGCACGCATTTGACAATAGAGTATTTTATTATGGTTTATTAATCATAAATTACTTATAAATGCCAGTAAAAGAACAGTTTTTATGCAATTTTTCCCAAAATTTGCAAAATTGATGGAAAGCCTATTGCTTAAAATAAATAACAAATCTATTGAACAGGTGCATTCAACAAAGTTTTTAGGCGTTTATGTAGATAGTACATTAAACTGGGAAATACATATAGACAATCTGTGTAAAAAACTTTCATCCGTTTGCTATGCACTGTACAGACTAAATCAGGTTGCAAGCATAAATAATGTTATCATATTACTATGCTCAATTTTATTCGCGGATAACATATGGTATTATTTTTTGGGGTTGCTGTAAGAGTTTTTAAGATGCAGAAAAAAGCCATCCGTAATATAGCAGGAGTGTCGATGTTAACTTCTTGTAGAGATTTATTTAAATCATATCAAGTGCTAACTCTGGCTTTTCTATATGTATAGAAGCAGTATTTTTTGTGAAACAAAATATAACTGAGTTCTTAAGAAACAATTTTCACCATAATTATGACACCAGAGGCCAGGATAAACTTCCGTTACCCTTACATTCTCTTACTCATTATGAAAGAAACCCATATTACATCAGTATCCGGCTATATAATAAACTTCCCGATTCCATAAAAGATATAAATAGCAAAATTGTTTTTAAGAAGAAAGTTAAAAAACTGCTGTTAGATAGAAATTTCTACACTGTAGATGAATATTTGGAATATTAGACTTAAACACCTGTTACAAATAGTTTTTAATGTGTATTGTTATATTTTATATATTTTTTATCTAGTTATGTTTCTTGTGTTAAGTATTTTTTGTATAAGAAATTATTAGTTGTAAAGTGTCTATGGCACTATTTCGATCACGTCTGTCACTAAGACAAGACTAATGCCTTGTAACTCTTGGTCTTAAAGTCAATACATATTATTATTATTATTAGTTTGTTCAATTTTTTTATTTTATAATAATTATTTTTTACTTGCTATGGTATAATATTCAATTTATTTCTATAATGTTTGTATTGTTTGATGGCTTCCTCTGTTTCAGTCCTTAACATAATTTTTTCATCCGATCTCTATGTCTTATAGAGTTTATTAATCCAAATGTAATCCACAGTTTAATTTTTTTCATTTATCTTTCTGGCGTATTGTTTTTGTTGCTACATTTACAAATGTTTTAAATTTATTTATAAACGCTGTGTATGTTTGTATTTATGGTGAACATTCTGCGAAAAGTCAAGCTCGTTGCTCTTTAATATCGGCAACGAAAACAAACTGGGTAATAGGAGCAAACTCTTTCCATCTTCATGAGTTCTTATTATTGTCGGCACGGTGTAATCGACAGGCTGCGTCTGGACGCGCAAAGAGCGCACAGTTGGCGTCTAGAGGATTATGAACGACGCTCGGCGTCAGTAACCGGTGCCCTTCCTTTGCTGCAACTCGTGCTCCAACTTCCGTGGACGTCGCGTATCGAGCCCCTTTTTTACGTATCCACCGATGTTTGTGCGAGCAAGTGAGATAAAGCAGCCAATTGTACATTAATTTTATATCAATTATTCGGTGTATCCGCTGGGTCTGTTACATTGCATGTCATAGGAGGTTGCAATATTTTTGCTTTTACAAATTATTTTAGCGGTAAATGTTGAAAAGTTATTTACGCCAATAATTATATTTTGATGGTTTTCCCTCGTTAAATTTCGTAATTCTCCTGAGTGAATTTTCGTTAAACATCATTTAATGCAAATTAATTTTTTAAATGATATGAATAATTCATGAACATATTCGCTAGTAATGTAATTAAAATGTCCATTTTAAGTGTCATGAACCGTAAACTGCTCTCAAACGCAGAAACAATTATAAACAAATATTTAACATTTTAAATAAATGAAAATTTCGTTAATTTTTTTCAATTATTGCACGTGGTTACTGAGATATATATTTTACCATTTTTTAACATTCACAGTCAATATATACAGGGCGGTAAAAAGTTTGGAACATTGGAAGCAAACATATTTAGAAAAAGTTTTTTGTTCTTATAGTTCGTATTAACGCAAAGCATTTAATTAAACGATTTATTTAAATCGGGGCAGTATATAGGATATACTGATAAAAATTCATAAACAAAGTATTTTCGAAAATATTATTAGAATTCTGCAAATGCCAATTGCTAGAATATACAAGGCTTTCCAAATTTAAAGTGACATATATATGTTCAATCACCATAAAAGAATTATTTAAATGAATATTTGGTATAAATTATTGTATTCAAGTAAGTACCGTATAATAATTATATAATTATTATGCATGTATATCAATCTTGAAATATTATTCTTCCATCATAGATACCATTAGCAGTGGACATGCATAACAGTGGTATCTTTTTTAATATAAAAAAAGCAGTCAAACATTCAAACAAGCACTGGCGAATCTAACTCTTTTTTTAGAAATTGAATTACCTACATCTGGGTTAACAATATTTAAGAGTTAAGCAGTTTTTACTGTCTACACTAATTGTAGACTCTACTCCATGCTTATTTATACAAATAACTTATCAGTACGAGGTACCACCTTAAAAGGTCCTTCGTACATCGGCGATAAAGGTTTTAATCCCTCTTTCCTAATAAAATTATAATCACATGTTCGTACGATAGGACTGACAAATGATTTTTATAAAATATGATGTTTTGAATCTGTCTGTCACTTTGAGATTATTAAAATGTTCACGTAATTTTGATATAAAAATCGGTAGATCTGTATATTCGTGAAAGTTAATGTTAAATGCCCTAGGAAGACGTAACGGTTGACCAAGAACAAGTTCCACAGAAGAACATTGTAAATCTTCATTTCGCATTGCTTGCAAACTGGTTGGATGGATTGGAGAAGTTCACTCTTCCAGTTCCTGGTAGATCTTGCAATCAGCGTTGTTTTTAGAGTTCTGTGAAATCTTTCAACTAATCTATTACTTTGAGGGTGATATGTAGTAGTATGTATTTTATGAAATCCTAGAAATTTTGAAAATTGTCAAAATAACCTAGATTCAAATTGGGCGCCCTGATCTGTAGTTATATAAATCGGGACACCAAAACGATATATACAGGGTGGGGCAATAGCTAGAAATTTTTTAAATAATTGCAAGTAAACTAGATAAAAAGTCTATAACTGGAAATTATTTTCGAACATACAGGGATAGCCAAGACGAAATTACAGGATCAAGTGCCTTTTTTAATGGAATGCTATGTATATCAGTACATTTTTTGAAGCCTCTTTCTAGGCTCTATTCATTCTCGACCACTTGGATGTAATGAATTTTTTTGTTGAAATAATGCAATCTGCGGATGGATATTAAAAAAACCACCACTGTCACAATTATGGGTTTTAAGAAAAACTTATGTGAATACCAGTTACGAGACATCTAATTAATGGTTTTGAATTATTTTCATTTCCTAAAAATGTACAGGGTGGCCAAAAATTATTTTTCAATTAAGAACATTTTAAATTGAATTTTCTGAATTTTTTCAAATAAAACATCCTACATTTTTTTCTACGATGTAATGTAGAAATGAAAAACGAACATTTTTTGTAAGTACTTCCCTAGGGCTAATTGCAATCAATTTCGTTTTATTGAGCAATAATTACAAAATTCAAAAATAAACTTAAAAAAGAGGTTTCTTCAAATAACTCTTCAAATAAATAAAATTATAATAAATGTTTCACATGTTGCCCATTTTGATTGACACACATCTCTATGCGCTTTTGAAATGGGGTTCCCACTGTTCCTAAAACTGCCGGTGTGATAGATGCAAAGGCAGTTATTATTCTTTCCTTCATATTTTGTATTATTGTTGGTGTGTCTCTATAAACAATTTCCTTCACGTATCCCCATAAAAAAAATCCATTTTTGTAAGATCTGGGGATCTAGCAGGCCATTTTTAGTGGATCAATTTCTTCCAATCCATTGTATTATTTAAGTGGTCTCTAACTGCATTTAAATAATGTGGTGGAGCACCATCTTGCTGAAACCACATCTTATTTCAAATTCTTTCAGGGAGATATACCAATAATTGTGACAGATAGTTTTCCAAAAAATGTATATAAATAGCTTCAGTCAATGTACCATCAAAAAAATGTGGCCCTATTACATGTTCTCCAATAATTCCTCCCCAAACGTTTATAGACCATCTGTGATGGTTATCAACTTGCATAAGAAAGTGAGGCTTTTCCGAAGCATAATAATGGAAATTGTGCCTATTAACAAATCCATTTTTATGAAAAGTTGCCTCATCACTGAATAAAACAGTATTTTTAAGAAGTTGACATAATGTTGCATTTCACCTCTGGCCCAATTACAAAATTGTAGGCGCTTTTGAAAATCGTCATCACATAACTCCTGATGCATTTGAATATGATATGCATGCAACTTATTTGTTTTTAAGATTCGACCCACAGAAGGTCTACTTATTCCTACTGATGAGCTCACTTCTCTTTGATTAACATGGAGATTCTCAACCGTTACCAGCACCACAGAAAATTCATTTTCTTCGTTCACATCACGTTTTATTCTTTCACTTTTTTTATATTCGACATTTCTAGTTTCCACAAATCTATCGAGAAGGTTTTGGAAGCTACTAACATCAGGAATCCTTCTTTCAGGATAACGTAGGTGATAAATTCTATTGGCAAGTAAACAATTTCTGTCTTACTCGCCCAAAACGAAAGTCATGTCTATAAGTTCCGCTTTATTAAAATTCATATTGTAAAATTCCAAATATTTTAAATTCAATACAAATTGTAACGACCGATAAGTGTAATAAAGGCTCCTCTGTACACGACAATTTATATACCAAACTGAAGCTTGTCGAATAGCGAAAACAGCAAAAAAATGTACAAAAAACATTACAGTAAAGGACCGGTTAAATACTATTTCAATGGATTGGCAGAAATGGTCCCACTTAATGGCCTCATTTCAAAATTGCATAAAAACGCGTGTCAATCAAAATGGGCAACACGCCGAACACCAATTATACATTTTTCTATTGAATTATTTGAGGGAACTTCTTTTTTTAAGTTTATTCTTGAATTTGACACTTATTTATTTATAAAACGAAAATGGTTGCAATTAGCCATAGGGAAGTACTTGCAAAAATGTTCGTTTTTCATTTCTGCACTACATCGTCGAAATATATACAGGGTGTTTCATCTGAAAAAATTGAAAAAATTCAATTTAAAATGTTCTTAATTGAAAAATAATTTTTGGCCACCCTGTACATTTTTAGGAAACGAAAATGATTTAAAAACATTAATTAGATGTCTCGTAACTTGTATTCACGTAAGTTCTTCTTAAAACCCATAATTGTGACTTTGGTGATTTTTTTAATATTCATCTGGAGATTGCATTATTTCAACAAAAAAATTCATTACATCCAAGTGGTTGGGAGATATTCAATGTTAATATAGGAAAGAATAGAGCCTAAAAAGAGGCTTCAAAAAATGTACTAATATACATAGCATTTCGTTTAAAAATAAGGCACTTGGTCCTGTAATTTCTACTTGGCTCGGTCTGTATGTTCGAAAATAATTTCCAGTAATAGACTTTTTTTATCTAGTTTACTTGCGACTTTTAAAAAAAGTCTAACTCTCGAAATATCGAGATCCGACGCACTATTGCCCCACCCTGTATAACCCCTCTTATCAGTAAATGCTGAGGAATGATGTTTTCTAATTTAAGAAAAATATCTATTAAAAATTTGAAATAAACCTTACTTTCCTTAAAAAATGTGTGGCCCTATTAGATGGTTATTGTATATTCGACAACAGACGTTTATATTGAATCAGTATGGGTAGATTTTCTGAACCATAGCATGTGGATTTTCATTTGCTCAGGATGTTGATTTTTGGTGTTGTTGATTCAATCACCCATCTACAAAATGTTAAACGGAAAACGCTGTCGCTTTTTCCAAGTCATTGAACTACTTGAACATGAGAAGGATATGAATTTTCTTTTTTCAAAATTCATCATACACTTATGCTGGGAATTGTTAATTGATTATTGCTTTTCCTTACGACTGCAGCTGGATTCATACGGGCAATCTGTAATATTTCCTCTTGTTGTCTAGAACCTCTGGGAAAATGTTCATGTTTTACCTGTGAAAGAAATTGCCTATGTTTCTACCAAAGTTGATGTTTTTATTCAGCGAAATTTTATGATTGGCATAAATGTTAGATGTATTTGTCAAAACCAATGTTTCTGTAGTTCGTGTAGGAGGATTCCACGAAATAATTATTTTCTATATTATTTATTTCAGGCATGATAGATACATTGCATAAAACAACAGATACTCAACGCAGATTAAATTCCAGGTACGATTTTGAGTAAATGTTTGATGTGGTATTGTAAATTGATATATTGTAATAACCCTTGCTATTACAGAATTTACCGATTCAATTAGATGTGGTTTCAGCAAGATGGTTCTCATAATAGCCAATAATGGTCATAAATTATCTTAGCTCAACACATCCAGGAAGATGGATTTGTACAAATGTAGTATCAGGTGCAAGTGGTCCGTTATGTCTCATATTGCTTTGTTTCATTGTTATTTATGGAATTATTTAAAATGTGAGTTTTATAAAGAATCAACGGAAGACATAGCCGAACTTTAGAATATAATTTATGTTAGTATTGCACCCATTAACCAGTGGCGGCCCATGGCTTTTAGTTCTGGGTGGGCAGAATGGGGGATAGAACTGAATAATAATGACACTTCTCCACAGAAATTTAGTGGGTGTAAAAATCACGCAAAAAACATTCAATGATGGCTCTGTCCATGTCAATCGCCTTGTATAACGTTTTTAAATAATCTATCCGTGTTGAATTCCACGGATAACGTGCAAGGCCAGTAATAAAGTTTATTTTTTATTTCACTTCCAGAAACATTTCTGATACCCTGTAACACAAAATTCTCTATTGACGAATTTGAATTTACATTAGTGAGATTCCCCATAGTGGGGCGAGGTCGCTCTAATTTAGTTACAAAAATTTTGTCGTCGAATGTTAGGGACGCAAAAGTGTTTTCTAATAAAAAAGGTATAATATCAGAATTACCGCTTACCGTTTGTTTTACATCGGTCATGGCAAATATTTTAATATTAATAATTTGTCAGTTGTCCATTCCCAATTCTAAAACAGCAGCAACAATTTCCAACATTTGATATTAACGAATACTGACTTGACTTGACTACACACACATGAACATGAAACGATTCTCGGCGAAACATCACGACACTGTAAAAGAAAAGGGAAGGGATGAGGGTGGCAGTGTCCACATCGCACCGAGCAGGAAGTCCCATATTTGAATATTACACATTATTTCATTTACATTACTTATATTAATTTCACATCTAAAACTGCTAAAATAAAATTAAACATTATTTCAGTACTTCCATAAGGGATTGATTAATCAATTTTAACACATTAGTTATTTTTTGTGTTTGATATCTTTTCAATTGTGAACATATTCTATTCAATATTCATAGTTTATTACAAGTTTTGCTCAGGGATGGCATGCCCACTCTAGGTTGTAAATAAAATAGCTTAAGTATGTAAGACGTACATCTCGTTTTGATATGCATTGCAGGCATAAGATCGAAGTGTATAAATAACATGCGCGTAGACGTATTATAATTGAATTCACGATTTCTGAGCGATGCTTGCCCGCCCTGGCTTGGCGCATGACACTTCGACAGTATTACGCCCGGTTTCTAAACGGATTCATAAGCGTACCTATATGAGCATTAATATGTAGTAAAAATAACATTATAAATAAAACTAACTTTTTAATTTTAATATTGCAATTAATTAACCGCAAAATTTTACTTGTTAATTTAACTATAAAAATATAAATATACCTTTATAACTACCGCTTATGTAACTGGGTGGGCACTGCCTACCCTGCCATCCCTGATGGGCCGCCACTGCCATTAACAATATATAGAATCGCAATAAACATAGAAATATATAGCACAATAATTACATAATTAATTAGTTTCAATTAATTTTATAAATATTACAGTTATTCACTTAAAAATTAATGAACATTATAACTTTTTGTAATAACAAATCACTTACTCTTTTTTCTGAGGAATTGAAAATTTGCTATAAGTTTTAGGTCTTTTACAATATCGAATAGTGCAAGTACATTTTGGCAACCCCGTCAATCACTATCATAGCTTGGTACCCTTCATGTTTAGCCCAATTTTCCTTTATCGTGGTGTTTATTTTACCAAATTTCATTGGATGTCTGTGCTGAATTTTCCCACACAGTCCAACAGGCAATGGAGGTTCTCTTTCTCAGCGAACTGTCCATATACCAAAGGTGGATGATTTTCGTGCTGTTGTTATCTAGAGCGAATGCTTCTCTTTGTTGATTCGGCAGCAATGTGGTTTTAGGGCTAGGCAGAACCACAATGGGTTTAATGCATTTCCTTGGAAGATTCCTCGTTGGATTTTGTTGTTCCCAGCATCTATTTGAGTTGCTGCTGTTATTTAATTGGATATTGGTGCTCCAGGTGTTCATATCATATGTCAGAAATTGTATTAGATGCTCATCAACCCTGTAGACATGTAAGCACTTCCACAAGCCATTAGTGTGGTATACTGTCATAGGCATTTTGATAGTCTTTCTTTTTGTGGTGTTGGTAAATACTGAGTCAATTATCAGTTATAATATAAAAACTATATCAATCTATTTGTTTGGCAGTGATATGCTGGGCAGACATAATTAAGTCTGGTTCCAATGTCCTTGTTACTATTAAAGAATTGCCAGCAGTTTACTCTCAGCAGCTCAATGTGTTTTCAGCCAAATTTCTGGTAAATCGTTAATATATAGAATAAATTGTAGGAGCACCAAGACCAACCTCTGGGGTATACCAATTTCAGCATTTAAATACTCCGAGAATAAGGCAAGTTGTTCCTTACTGGAAAGATATGTAGTTAACCAGGCCGATAGTTTTTCTCCAACAATTTGTGATCGAGAAAATTAAACTCCTGACTCAAGTTCATGAAAATTTTCACGCATTTTTTATTCTGTTATAAATGATCAAAGCTCGTGTTTAAGAATGTTTAATTGCTGTTTCCGTGGACAAATTTGTGAGAAAGCTATGTAGCGATTTTAAAAACAATTTCGCCTTAATGGAGAAACACAATATTTTATTGTAAATTAACTTTTATAAAAAAAAATTAATTCTTAAACTAATGTCTTCCTCAATATTTTATAATATTGTGTCTGATTTTAAAACCGAAAGTAAAGATCGTTTTAGGTTTTACCGTAAGGTGTAAAAACTTGGTTTATTAATAATATGATTCCATATTAACTTCTCGAGAGGCTTATCATCTAAAGTTGCTTCTGTACTAGACCAAGAAAAATGAGTCATGAAGAATATATCTCTACAATATATAGTGTTATCTGCTGCCCTCTAACGAAGAGAGATGTAATTAGTCCCTGGTCAGAGTAGAGGGATAGCTGTTTAGTTGATTTCCGGTAAAACAGCGCCATCTTTGAGCCAACTGGCGAACCGCTATTTAGCATCTAGAAAACTATAGAAACTTCCAACATATTCGTCGGGTTCTGGATGGAGATTCGAGTACGTTGTACGGGTATATATAAAGAAAGAATTTGAGCAGAGATTTTAGTTCAGTTCTGTATAAAGTTCAGTACAGTTCTGATAGAGAGAGTTTTGTATGAGATTACCAAGTGACAAGCTAAGATGGAGAACAGTAACTAGTTGTAAATTATATTAGTGAGACTATAGTAAAATAAAACTTGTAATTAGTCTGCACTAATGTGTAATTGTAAGGACTGTAATTAAGCGATTAATACATTAGTAGATTGTGAAGATTCCTGTTGCAATTTATTGAACCTACGTACAGGGTGTTTACTGGAGACTGTAAACACGTAACAATAGCTTTATTATTATAGTGAAACTACCCGCGGCAACATATTTAATCTTCGAAAATATATAAATTGTGTCAGTGTGTGTGTGTGTGTGTGTTTACAATAATAGTATATTGAAAGCCCAATATTTTTCACTTTTTTTACTTGACAAAACATTAACAAAGAAATATATAAACAATAGTAAAATTAAAAACACATTTAATAGAAAAGAAAATTACTAAATTATAGTACCTTCTTAATGAAAATAAATTCAAAGTAAATAATATAATTGCAACATTCTACATATAAACATAATTTTGTACATTTCATGTTTAAAAAAAATACTGGCGCTTTGGCCCACAAATTTTATGCTTACATTTTAATAATACATTCGATAAAATTTTCTTATTTTTAGATATTTTACAGCGATACCCCTGTTTCGTTATTCAAAGTACATCCCCCATTTGGATGGATACGGAAGTTCGATGACTTCTGGAGAGTTTGTTCGAAAATCTATTTATTTTAAAGTGTTCTGTACTTGATTGAAAGGATTTGATTTTACTCAAAAGCCCTTAAACACCTAAATAACTAAGCTATAGGTATAGTCGAGTACAATTTTGCTGGGCAGTCAAAAAACGCAACAAAAACTTTACGATCTCATTAAAATACCGTTACTCTCTGTATTATACCTTAAGGATTGGTTCTCCGGGGTTAATAATTAGCTCGTAAAGTTTTTGTTGCGTTTTTTGACTGCCCAATAAAACTGTACTGTACTATATTCATGTTTCAATATATCGTCTGAGTTATATCCTGCAATACTAAAATATGGCTACTCTAAATTTCACCGGTCGCCACTGCTACTATAACCATCTGTTCCCGTTGGATACTTTCAGTGGGACGCTGACTAAGGACATAATAGTTAAAAAACTGTTCGGGCTATAAATCAGTTGGTAAAAAGCTTAATATAATAACTAAAATTAGAATCAAATTTATACGCTAAGAAACACTTATCTCTGTTGTATTTCATTATAAACCATAAAACCCAAAAATAACTAATTGAAAACCACTCCATTCGTTGTAATCGTTTATATAAAAGAGAAAGCACTTGGAAAACAAAGAATAAAGCCCAACTCGAATAAATAATTAGAAATGTTATAAGCCTACCTACCTCTCCGTTTGGATGAAATATTAAAGATAAAATACAAAGACCAAAGTTCGTTAACGTCACAGTAGGTACTTAGAAGCGATTATATTATGATGAAATTTGAAAAAGAATTTATATAGAACATTTCTATCAACATTTTTAGGTTGATGTTACTTCTAACGATAAATTAAATGACAAATATGTAAAAATACAAAGTGGTGTTATTGTATGATATATTCGATATAAATGAAATAGTTATAATCTGATAAATAATTCAAATAGTGTTATGTGCACGCCTACGCTACTGCTCATGGAATGTGCGAGAAAGGGCTGGAGGGGCCGCGAACAACTGCCTGGATGATTCTACAGATATCGAGTATATTCGACGCGGGTATATATATAGTGTACCCAAGCGCACCGAGGATACTTATGTATGAGAAGGAGCAAATAATAAGATAAGCTGGAGAATAATAATTAGTTGTGAATTATAGTAGTGAAACTATAGTAGAATAAACTTGAAATTAGTGTGTACTAATATGGAATTGTAAGAACTAGTTATTAATAAATCAGATAATTAATTAAGTGATTAATAAATCAGATAATTGTTGCAATTTATTGAACTTACATACAGGGTGTTTACTGGATGGTGTAAACACGCAACAATAGTACTGGGAGAATATACACTGAAATTCATTTGATAACATAACCTAACACTTTTTCTATAAAATAGTTGCCACACCAAAGCGCTTCGATGGTTCGGCACATCAGCTACTCTTCAGTGGATTGTTATAACATTCTGTAACATATTGTAACGCTGCTACATCGGTTTTGCAACTTGCACCTTGGGATAAATGCAAGCGGATTTTGCCTCGAGCACCAGTTTCTGATCTAAAGTATAGAAACACCACTTTATCTATCAGCAGTATGATAGAGGCTCCAGATAGGCCAGTGGAGACAGTTTATTACTAAGGGTCGAAAATTTGGTTGCCGTTCTCTTGGAATGGACAGCTGTAATGACTTTACGTCTATAACACTTTTACGAGATCGGTACTTTATATTTCGGGAAAATATAAATTAGAGGAGAGACTTAAAATAAAGTGAACAATATATTTTATCAATTTATTAGTCTGGCCGATAGCCGTGTGAGTTAAGGCGCGAGGTGGCAATCGCGATTAATCACATGGGCAAATTTCTAACAAGAAAAATAAGTTAACTTTGAACACTACGGAAAAAATTATAATGTGACAGATTTTAGAATCTTAATATGTCAAACCTGATTATTGAATATTTATTATGTATTAATCAAGACGATCTCAATCGGAGTGTCCCACTTAAAGGCAGCGTCTACAACTGAATAATTTTGCGGAAAATATTCCGATGTAAATTCTAATACATAGAAAGTGAACTAAGGAAGCAGGTTTAAACGTCAAGTCTTAATTTTTAAGGTACTAAACGAAACTTTACGAAAATGTAAAGATAATAGGGTTGTAGAGAGTTTCATCAGGAATAAATAACTATTTGAAAAATTGTTCTATGACCATTTTTGACTATTTCCGCTTTTCGGAAACACCTTTTTTTACATTTTCGCTATTTTCGCTAAAGTTAAAGTTTTGCATGAAATTTTCAGAGTAGGTTTCGTAGGGTTTTGAACCTAAAACGTGAAAAAACCTGTTTTTGGCACTTTCATGCCCTTCTTTCAACAGGTTCCAAATAAAATTTGCTTTCCAAAACATATACATCTAATTCCCACTAATTCTTCTCCTAATATTACGTTCACAAAATGCACTGAGGAATTTTTGGAAAAAATAAACTATCTGATCTGGATTATTATTCGAAATTTCCCATTGAAATTTAGTTTCATTACAATATTCTTCGCAGATTTTTTAAAATAAGTTGATTTTTAAGGTGAAATTGCTATATTTGTAATTTTTCTCATCTTCTGATGATGTTAGGTTAATTGGCAAAACGCTTCTCGTTACATAATGCAGTATATTATTTTTATAGAATCTTATCAAGAGCTGCAACATTATTCATATACATTTATTTAATTAAAATATATGTTTATGTTTACTTAACGGCTGTTAAGAAACGCTAGTGCTCTTCATTTAGCTAACAGTAACTTACTGTTCAAATTTTAATAGTCATCGCGCTTATAACAACCGGGACCGATGGATAGACGAACAGAGCGATGAACATTTTAAAAAGTTGTGTAAAATTTTATTCTTATTTATATTTTATTTTAGAAATACATCATTCAACAGTACAAGTATAGTTCAAGTAGGAAGAAACTGAAACATAAAAAACGTAACAATAACTTTACGACCTCATTAAAATACCGGTACATTTTTTTGTGCTGTTCGCAAATTGACTCTCTTACCTTTATAGGTTTTTAATGTGCGTCGGGAATGTTTCATGTCAAGCTTGGCGCCATGGCCTGCAGAGATATAATTATGTCGTAAAGTTTTTGTTGAGTTTTTTCTGTCTCGGGAATTTATTACTTGAACTATACTAATGACCACTTTAGTGTGATGTATAAATCCCCTGAAATAATCTTGTAATACATAGAATCATAGTGCCTTGAATGAAAATTTGTCAGGAATTATTGTGAACCTGATGTGCATTACGCATAAGGACCCAAATTAAGTCGCAAAATCATTCGTCACATATTTCATATAAATTCGTATTTATATGGAATACTTGTTCTTTTATTCCATTTTGCCTCGGCATCCTGTAACTGAGCTTCTGCCTGTTGGATATGTATTTCAAATAAATAAAAATGATAAAATAAATTTAACTAAGAATCCTGTTTTAATTAAAAAATATAGTAACTTATTCAAGGCTTTGGTCCAAGGATACGAACAGATAAAAACATTCTGTTAGCTTCGAGTCGTGTGCAGTGTATCGTAGATTTAATTATTCAAAGAAGCTTCTCTTCTTTATAGAAAAGTCTCATGTTGGAAAGACGCCGACATGCATAATTTGAACATAAAATACTCCACCTTTTGAAAACAGCAGTATCTATAGCCATTTTTGCTTACATTGCTTTTAATTGTTTTCTTCTCTCTCTATCAATCTTTAGTTTTAATTTGCAACAAATTTTAATAAATGCAAATCACGTTCTCGCGGCATCGACCTCTATGATCATAGCTGCATGACCTACACTGGTGTGTTATAAGTGTACTTCGTAAAAAGATATTAATCGTAAGAGAATAATTATATCATGAGACATACCAATATGATATTAAAGATGGAAGGCGGACAAAGCACAGATCAAGACCTTGAGCTAGAGTTTATCCAATCTCAGTTTAAAACGATATATAAAACGAGAGCGCGACATTCCTTTGTAAACCTACCTCGAAACCGTGCCATCTATAGGCGTGTGTAACTTACTTTTCAAGGTAATACATGCCCTGCAATATTTTAAAAATCGTTTACTATATACACGTAACACTGTATTGTGGACTTACTAACTAATAAATTATCACTGAAAGTGGTGAAATGAGAGGTAGGTATATGTATATTGTATGTTCGTTTGTATAAAGGATTGTAATATAATAATACCTATATACTTTTATATAAACTAACAACACTTAGTCGATGGCATTTTTAACAGAACGTAAACATTTAGTTGACTATATATTTTTCAAACAAATCCGCGGTCATATCCTTCGTAAGAGTCAGCAGAATTTTATATTTTTTACTGACAAGAGCAGTGCGCTGGATACGAAATGTGTGTTGTTTTACTTTATAAGTTCAAGTTAGAACAATTTGATTTTAAAAAATTGCTTGCAATTAGATATACCTACAAAATTCGCTATACAGTCGTATGACAGTGGCGCCTTCGCCACATCTTAAAATAAGTTTTTTAAAGATAAATCATCAGAAATACCAATAATTAAAAATTTGTCTGTTAATAAACATTCATTTATTAGAATAAAGTTGTCACTCGGCTTTGGTGACCTGAAAATTAAGATATTTCATGTTTTTCTTTCAAAATTTGAGGATACATTATTACATTATAAGAACAGATCGTGATGGAAGAGGAGGTAATGTGGCGTTTTATTCAAAGGCTCCTTATAGTTTCAAAAAATATTATCAAAACCTTTTGGAACAGTTGTGGTTAATAGTGACTCTTAAATATAAGAAATATAAATTGTAATTTATCGACCTCCAAATACAAATGGGGACAATTATTTAAATGAACTAAATTCTGTTTTAGAACAGGTCTATTTAGAAGTTAATTTGGTAATTCTTATGGGTGACGTAAATATAAAGTATTAAATAGTATTTCAGTAGATACAAAAAAAATTTAATTTGCACCAAGTAATAAAAGATCCTACTAGAATCACTGCCAAGTCAGTGTCGTTAACAGATGTTATATGTATCAGTGGGGATGTCGCAGCAACAAAGAGTAGTACAATGGAATTATTAAATATCACAGATCATATGACGGTACTCTATGAGATAGGTATTGAGGAGAAAGAGGTATATCCAGATATTATTTATTACAAGGATTACAGAAATTTTGATCTACATGGTTTTGCTATACATGCTGAGAAAATAATAGTTTATCATTTAACGAATATGTTGAATACATATTCAAAATATCTTTTTTAAAATTAGACTCACTATATAGATTTAAATATCAACTAAATAAAGAAGTTAAATTAAAATTAGTTAAAACCCTCATATATTCTCATTTGGATTATTGTGAATCTGTGTACAACAGCTTCTTGACTCAATACAATAAAAGCAATCTACAGCACATATAAAATGCATGTATGCGATTTGTATGTTGTATCCCATATCAGGAACATGTAACGCCATATCTTGTACAACTTAATAAATTTAATGTTCAACAGCGAATGCAACATTTAATAACAATCATTTTGCACACAACACCAAATTATTTATTATTCACAACATAACATAAGCAGATTTGATAGATCTATTTCTTATTTGGCATCTGTATATTTGAATAAAGTTGTTGATTACTTAAATTTATCTTTAGGACAATTTAAAAATAAGATAAGACTATTGTTGAAGAGATAGTTTTCGAAAACTTTAGGTCTAATAATATTCAATATAGTTAACCGAGTTTAATGTACGTCACATATTATATCTTAGTTATTATAGTACAACACTTACAATATCTACGTTAAGAGCTGTACAAATTAATTAGGCGTTTTATTGTAAAATATCTTTATTTATATTTACAATTTTTTAGGACATGTGGAAGAAATCTAGGCTAACCTCTTCCTTTTGCGTATAAACCTATCTTTTCTTTATGCACAATGCACCAAATTATATTATTATTATTATTTTTAGATTAGAAAGTTAATTTTCTCATTTAGTGATAAACGCCATATCAAGGTCTAAATAGTATTCTTTTAGTGAAAGTAGTTTTCAGTGTTGAAATTTTCCAACAAAATTGGAATGTTAAACATTAATTTCAGTTCATGTATTTCCTAAAAATTGGAGATTGTTTTTAAATCGGAAAATAACCTTCTTATAGGAAACTCATTCGCTTCTAAAGCAAATACAATGTTTTATGTCATTGCTTTCCTTAATAACCTAGTAACAGGCACAACAAAATAAGCATTTCACATTTTTAGTATGTTTTCGCCGTCGTCATTGTTTCAACTTTCAATTTTCCTGAAAATAACTAATTTTGCTGCGTCTACAATTCTTCTATTGTACCCTTTTCAATATTTTATCAACGAAAATTGAATGTAAATTTTGCCTGGAGCTGAAAGCTGAAAACCAATTTGTGCATTTATTACGTTGCTCTTTTTAATTTATTTTTTAAACCGTTGATGATTTATCCATTAGAGTTCAGAACCTAATGTTTGTTTATCATGAACATGAGCATTTTTTTAATTAATCGGTTTAATTTGATGCGTAATTTACTATTGGAATATAATAAAATCGTCTAAATAGTGTTAGAATGATTGTACCAGGTGTCCTATAGATTAAATCCAGCTTTTGTAAAGTGAAAAAAGATATTAAGCTATAAATTTGTATACATTTTCGTTTTGACATTTTATAAGTTAGCTCAAAAGTCTTAGTCTATTGAAGGAGTCAGACGAACTACCTAATGTTTGCGACTGGAACTAAACAATACCTCTCCGTTTTCGAAGGTGCTAAACTGATTCCCAGGACCAAACCAATTTGTTCACCTCGGCAACCCCCTAAAATTGGCCAAAACCACCCCCCAAAGTCCCCTTTTCCATGACCCTGTTTACTTTCCCCAGTTGATCGACTAATTGTTGTTCCCTTGAGTAGAACGGAAGGTCCCTCGAGGGATTTGACCTCACCCACCCCTACCCCAGGCTTCCACTCCTGTAGGGGGTTGGAAAATTGATATTATTTTTGTGAGAAAAAAAATTGATATTTTACAGCAGATGTTTCTTTGAATAAGAAGGTAGGTGGCCAGGGTTGTGTAACCACCCCCGAGGGTTGTTTTCACCCTTCAAAGGAGTGGCATTTTTTTGGGGGAAAAATTTTATATTTTGTACGGGTTATACACATATTTATGTACACATGTATTCATACATTCATGCCTGTATGTACAACATTTATGAAAACACTAATAAATATATTGTTTATGCTATTTTTCAATTATAGATTGAAAAAATTTCCACCCACTTGAAGGGTGAAAACAACCCCCGGGGGTGGTTACACAACCCTGGTCCCCTACCATCTTATTCAATGAAACACCTCATGTAAAATATTAATTTCCTTCTACAAAAAAAAAATCAATTTTTCGTTCCCCTACAGGGCTGGAAATCTGATGTTGGGGTGGCTGAGGTCAAATCCCTCGAGGGACCATCCGAGCAGTTCTTCTGGTGCTGGTGATAATAATGTTGTTGTCAGTTCCAGGGTTTCATTTTGCAATACCCCAGTGAACAAGACTCAACAAACTAGTATAGTTATCATATCTACCACCTACAAGAGCAGCAGCTCGACAGCATATCAATCGGGTCTACTACCAGATCCAAATTTGGTTAGGGAATGATTTAGAATCCCAGGAATGGGGATGGGTATTGCCAAATGAAACCCTGGAACCGGCAACAACATTATTATAACCAGCACCAGAAGACCTGCTCAATACGATATTCTGCAATTGCAAGAAAGGCTGTGATTCGAATTGCGGATACGGAAAAGTAGGGTCGCAATGCTCCTCATGCCTAAACTCTTAAATGATTAAATGTAAATACGAATTTATAAAAAACCGATTTTTGCAACCTTTGGCCGTAAATATCTTGATTCGCGTACACGAGATTCTCTGAAACTTTTGCGCTAACTTATAAAATCTCAAAACGCTTTCATCCGAGTTTGAATCACTATTTGACTGTATTATATTATTTCATTCAAATCTCTTGTTTGTGGAAATTGGCCCCTTATTTATCACCTGATCCTTTATACTTTTAAACATTTTTTAAATTATGTTATCGAAGAAGACCAAGACAGCATAGACCCATAAATATGGTACCAGTTTATGAAAAATAAGTGAAATTATATGCTAATGAACAAATAATAGAATATATAGAAACCAACAGCTTACTATCATGCGCGGAAGCTATACAACTTTAGGCGAGGGTTGTATAGGGGATATACCATTCTTCGGAGGGGATGTAAAGGCGTCGGTCCCTTGTCTATTAAATGTTAGGCAAGTAAAAGATCCCTACTCTTCTTAAGGGAAGAGGATCGGCAAAATTCCTGGTTGGGGGTAGCTGGTCTGCAGGCGTCGGTGTTAGGCCTCAGTAGCGGAAATAGGCCGACGTTAAATAAATGTATAAAAAAAAACAACCTACTATCGAAATGTCAAGCGGGATTTAAAAAAATAAATTCGTGCCACACTGGCTTACAAACAACATTATCAAGTTGGAAAGACGTCTTAAATGAGAAACAGATCATTGTGGTAGTTTTTTTAGATAGACAATTATTACTATTAAAGTTAAAAAAATACGGATGTGGATATAACATTGTGACATTGATGGCCAGTTATTTAAAAAGTAGAACACAAACCACATCCTTACCAAAAGAGACAACATTCGGTGTACCGTAAGGAACCGTTATGAGCCCTAATCTGTTTGTTCTATACATAAATGACATCATGAAATGCGTTAAAAATGCAGCATACAACTATTTGCTAATGACATATTGATATACTTAGCTGGTGAGAATGTAGACTCGACTCTAAACATAATAAATAATGAGCTTAGAGAAATAGAAAAATGGTTGGATCTGAATAGCCTTTAAATACAGATAACCAGCGGCTGGTATATCAGTGTATGCGCGGAAGCTATACAACCTTAGGCGAGGGTTGTATAGGGGATATACCATCCTTCGGAGGGGATGTAAAGCCGACGGTCCCTTGTCTATTAAATGTTAGGCAAGTAAAAGATCCCTACTCTTCTTAAGGGAAGAGGTTCGGCAAAAATTCCTGGTTGGGGGTAGGTCGTCTACAGGCGTCGGTGTTAGGCCTCAGTAGCGGAAATAGGCCGACGTTAAATAAATGTAAAAAAAAAATACAGATAAAACTAGTTTTATGATAATTAAAAGTAAATACGGTAGGGGAAACACAGTAAATAACCAAGGAATAACTATTAATATTACAAAAACTGAGCAAGTTAATGAATTTAGTATTTAGGTGTAATTGTTGACGATCATTTAACGTTCTCTGCCATGCTCTTTATATTGCCAAAAAAAAAAAATAGCTAAAAAAGTTAATTTGATGGGACGTATAGGAAAAGATCTGGTGCATCGTCGAAAATAACCATATATGAAATAATAATTTTACCTCATTTTAACTTTTACTCAACAATACTTTTTTTACTTAGTAATGCTGAAATAAATATGCTACAGAAAAAACAAAACCAAGCATTATGGATTATTCTAAACAGTAACAAATATACAAACATAAAATTAATGCTTGATGCTACGAAGTTACTGGGAGTGAAACAAATCATAAACATTTACCAGAAAGAGAAAATTTATATATTCCAACAGTACACCCAGGATATAGCCAGGCTAGCCTATTCCATAATGGCTTTAAGCAATATAATGAACTACCAATTTCTGTAAGAAACTGTGAAAATATTATGTTATTTAAAAATGCTTATTATACGTATCTTGTATCAAATGTCACTATTTAATATCTAAGTTTATACGCATAATAATTAATATCATTGATATAATTAATTTCATTAATATACAATAGGCCGTGGTTAGCTCTACGAAAGTTGAAGATATACAAATTTTACTAAATCTACGACATTGGTAGATTTAATACAATTTGCTATATCTACGAAAGTTTGTTAAAATGTGAGGTTAGGTTTTAAGAAACTTCTAGTCTTGTTTTCTTGTATCAAGTGTATGTAATTGATGGAATATGTTACATGGACTATATCCATTTAACAGTTTTATATAAAAACTACTGTTTTGTTTATATTTAGCATGATCTGTGTAATATTTTGATTCAGTTATTGTAAGTGAAACGGTTTTCAACTAACAGAATTTTATTTGTATAACTGCTAAACCATTTCACACTGTTTTATGTAAATATTTTATATCTTAGGAACTCAGTCATGTTTTTCCACACGATTATGTATTTCCGTTCTATACAGCATCCCAGGAAACAATTAACAATTGTCTACAAAACATTTATTTACGTCAGATACCTATATTTTAATTTTTATATTTTTGTTTAGTATGTAAGTACATATGGTTATTTTCCTTACCTTTTCTCGTTACTATATATAGTATATCCTATAAGATGTAATATATTTACTGAGTTCTCACAATATGTTTTACTATTTATTTACAGCTGTTCATATTGTTGGTTATGTACAAAATAGAAATTACAAACTGAGGCAAAGGCAAATCAGTTGTGGTATGGAAGTAATAAAAACTTTTATTATAGATTCCTTTTATCGATCATATGCCACTATTTTAAGATTTCTACTAATCGTACCGTTTATTCTCAGCTTTCTTAAAATGTTACACACCAAATTTTTGTTAATATTATAACGCAGTGCAATTTGTCTCATTAATAACTACAGCATTAAAGTAAAAAGTAAATTAAACGTGATATCTGTTTTATTTCGGCTACTCATTACATATTCAAATAGAGACAGATTTACATTAAGAAAAAAAAGTTGTCCTATTTTTTCTGCTCACGACAGTACCACAAATCTTGCAGCACGTTACATCAGTTGCCAAAAACCAACCAACTATGGTTCTGTTCCTGTTAATAGTGGCTGTTTCTCTACTGTCAGAGCAATATATGTTTTAAATTAGGTATATGTTATTTATATTTTTTGTTATATTTTTGTTTTCCCAATTTTTTAAATAAATGTTTTAAGTTGAATCAAGCTATTGTATTTTCTAAGTATCCAATTGAGATACCACAGTGTTACAAATACGTACTTTCAAATAAAAGTAAATACAATTTTACAATGGTTATAAATATATTTTTTTTTTGCTTAAAATAATTTATATTTATCCATTCACACACTCTTATGCACTAAATAATAACGTTCAGTTTCATATAACTAATTATGCGAAAATCTTTCGTAGATATAGCAAATTGTATTAAATCTACGAATGTCGTAGATTTAGTACAATAATTGTTATAACTCCGACTAACGCCACTAACCGCAGCCTACACGATGATGTAAAAAAATCTATATATCTAGCTTATGCAATTAATAAAGCTTTATTATCATTATTATTATTAACAATAGTAGAAAATAGTAAATTACCCTTCTTAGATATATAACAGTGTTTATGAAAGACAAACAATATCAATTTTAATAAAAAATGAACTAAGATAATGTATACATATCAAAGTCAAAATGTCTATTCAAATAATGAAATTATACTAAATGTTCTATCAAATAACCAATACAGCGAGAGTTTCCTTACAGATTGGACGGTATGAATGGATTTTACAGACGCTGAAATTTATACTGAATAATTATTAAAGGCTCAATTTAATTCTTTAGCAATAAATTCCTTTTACAATGCACGTTTTATATAGGATATATTTCAATGAATTGGAAATAGGTTTTCGATATGAACGGTTTTTCACATTAAGTATGATTTATTTATAATGTGGAGGTGAATGTATTATGTATTGATCAAACTTTCACACACACAGGAAGAGAAATTTCAACAAAGAGTAAAGTGAAGAATAATTTTTAAAATGGAGCGGAAATACTGAACGTATAACTTTTATTATAACTGTTGTTTCTAAAACTGTTTTAACTCTGGCTATTTATTGCTATTTTGAATACTTATACTTACAACCTACATTTGGCGTGATAATAAGACACATGAAGCAGTGAAATATATTTCTGGTAGTATATGTTAGCATAGGAAACTTTATAGACACATATCAACCATGAAGTTAATGACTGTAATATAAACAAACAACAATATTCTCAAAGATTTTGCAGTTGCATATATTCAAATAATCTTTCTCTGTCTCCGGATTATCTAATTATAGCATGAAGGATATTGTATATTAGCATTAAACCAATCACAAGCCATACCATAATTAGAAATCTGATGATCTGAAGTTTGACTGAAACCTTTCTACACATATCCATCAATGAGTTGTTCATAGTTTAAAGAGTTTCTTGTGAATATTGTCGATGCCGAAATTTCTCTAGACATTAAAGTATAACTTTGCTCTACTTTAGAAAGCCAGATTAAACTATTAAATGATTATTTAGGTTTAGTCAACAAACACTAACATTGTCAAATGAAAGAAATCGTACAAAGTATACTTAATAAAAAACAAATAAAATATGGCTTGCTATATTTATGTGATAAGATTATTCCAGCGTCCTCGAGAGTAGCATTACTTCTACAATTTATGACCGCCATGAATATTTAGTGACGGATCTAAATTCAAAAGTTACAATAAAAACTAATTTATAGCCAGCGATTTTATTCATGTGTTGAAAAGTTGAGTGTTGTAACTGCCAATACCTATTTAGCTAGTATTTTACTAAAACAGAGCACACATTTCTTATACCTTATGAATTTGAGAAAATGTTAACATCATTTTAACCTCTCCACAATAAAATTGTGAGAGGTTACTAAAATTGGTTCAAAAACGAAAATTGAGATAACATCAAATCTTTACGTTTTGAGGTCCTAGGAACCCAAAAAAGTGGTTTTTGAAAAATGTCTGTGTGTGTGTATGTGTGTATGTATGTGTGTATGTGTGTTAGCACGATAGCGCCGAAACTACTGAACAGATTTGAATGAAACTTTGCGTGTGCGTTTCTTTAGTGCCCTAGAAGATCTGAAAAGGTTTTGGTTGAGATCGGATTACGTTTAGTGCCATTTTGACGCAACAAGTTGTTTATTTTATAATTACTTTCAATTTGCAATGGAACCATTGAAAAGCAGTTAAAATTCTGATTTCAACGATCTATCACACTTCCACCCTTTCGATTTGGTTTCCGTGAAAAAAATTAAAAACAAAGCAAATATGGCATAGATCGCATTTCGCATGACATGATCGATGCGCGTAGCGGTTACATCGTGAAACTCGTCACATCACGTGTCAATTCACGTGTGAGGGTTTCTTCACTGCTCTAGAAGTAGAGCGGATTACGTTTAGTGCCGTTTTTAAATATATATACAGACAAATCGAAGAATTAAACTACAAATATTCCTCTAAAATCTAGTAAAATTACTGAAATGCTAATGTTTGATTTAACAAAGACAGCCGCGAGCGATCGGATTACAATGAGCAAATTTTGATGATTGTCATTGTCATCGTTTGTCATCCGATAACGTTGGTGTCATGTCATGTTAATAGAATTTCGGCACATTTGTAACTTTTAGTGGATTGTCACAAACTTTAAAGGTAGATGTAACAATATCAATATCATATGCTTTCTGTACCTTCGTTGGTGAATTTATTATAGATTATCACTTTACCAATTTTCAGTTTGTTGCTTTACAAATCTGTAGTATTTAGGATAACTAGACTTTCTTAGTCGTTCAAGTGATGTTAAAGTTGTTAATATCCTAATAGTATATTATTCAACGAGCGATAATGTAGGTAATAACTCGCATAGATGATTGTAAATTCATTAAGTTGAGGGTTTTTTAGTGCCCCAGAAGATCTGAAAAGGTTTTGGATGAGATCGGATTACGTTTAGTGCAGTTTTGTTACATAATTTAATGCTCTTTTCAGCTTCAAAGATCCACCGAGTGGGGAGGTTCCAGCCGCTTCCAGTAGCTGCCGATTTTTTTGTTTTTAAGTTCTTTCAAGGCGGCATTAAAATGCGGCGGCATGTCCGAAAATTCTAACAAATATGGTCTGATTGAAATGAATCTTAATAATGATTTTAAATTTTACTAATTTTTGGTCGTTAAATCCAATCATACTTTATTTACATTATCACATAACAAGTTTGACAACGATGCAAACATTGTGTATTATATAAAGATAATACACAATGATAATCTGGTCTGATAGCCGAGTGGGTTAAGGCGCGAGGTGGCAGTTGGGTTAGAATCCTGGCACTGGCACTGTCGGAGGAAATGGTTGTATGTCCGCGTTTTTTCAATGTGTAACCCCCTTCCGCACAAGCCCTGGCTTCTGGAATTGGGGGTTGTCTAATTTCTGTGGTGTTTATTTATTTATTTATTTATTAATGGATAAATGCAACTGGTCGTGCACTCTAAATATGACCCTAATGAGAATTAGAGATCTGTCCATGGCCCTCTAAAATAATTTCTGACCTATTCTCTATTTGTATAAGTTATTAAATAGTTTCCTATTAACCAATTAAATTTCATTTAATTATAAAGAATAATAATAATAATAATTTGAATAGGGCTATGAAAAGGTGGTAGTTAGTTTTAACAAAATTGTTACATTCTTTTTAAGTTTATTTCTTTTGGTTGCAATCAGGATATTATAAAACTTTGAAATGGAACATTTAGTGATTTGTTAATTATCATTCTAGTTTCATAATTATGGATGGCAGATTGATATAAGTGTTGATTTTTCACTGTAAAATTTAAACAATTTTAGACATAGAGAATTCTAATATTCATTATAAATAAATAAATAAATTATTCCGATATATAAAAAAGGTGACATCAATAACATCAATAATTATAGACCTATCTCTATCCTACCAGTCATTTCAAAAATATTTGAAATTATTTTAAAAAAAAGTCTGATGACATTTTTTGAGAAATTTAATATATTACATAGCAGTCAACATGGGTATCGTAAAGGGAAATCAACTACCACTGTGACTTAAGTAAAGCTTTTGATACGGTTGACCATAAAGTTTTACTTAGTAAACTACACTATTATGGTGTGAGAGGAACTCCACATAAATTGTTCGAATCATATTTATCAGATCGATATCAAACAGTATGGTGGAATGATAAAAGATCAAACCCAATGCTACTAACCCGAGGTGTGCCACAAGGCTCTGTGTTAGGGCCAGTACTATTTATAGTATATATCAACGACTTACTCTCTAATGTTAAGAGTTATGGGGCTTGTTTATATGCCGATGATACAACATTCATAACAAAAGGGAAAAATAAAACAGAGCTAACAACCCTATCACAAAATATATTGCACGAAGCAAATATCTGGCTCATGGCGAACTCATTCGCTTTAAACAGAGAAAAAACGCAAAATATAATTTTATCTACAAAAAGGGAAACGGAGAGGTTATCGTTGAAATTCTTAGGTTTAACATTAGACAGTAAATTAAATTGGAAAGGCCATATTGAAGAGCTCTGCAAAAAACTTGCCGCAGCTATTTACATCATTAGAACACTAAAAAACGTATCCACCAATCAATCCGCAAAAATAGCATATTACTCAAATTTTCATAGCGTCGCAGCATATGGAATACTACTATGGGGAACATCATCTGACGCTCAGAAAGTCTTCAACCTACAAAAGAAAGCCATCAGAACATTATGTGGCATGAATTATAGAGAGAGCTGCAGAGATGCCTTCAAAGAACAAGGTATTCTCACTATGCTAAGTTTATATATACTCAGTTGCCTTAAGTATGTGCATTCACATAAAGATAAATTTAGTCCAAATCTTGAAAATCATCACTATAACACAAGAAACAGGGAACAGCTACAAATTCCGCATCACCGATTGAATATAACTCAGCAGGGAGTGGACTACTGGGGTCCAAAATTGTATAATAAAATTCCTCTCGAGATAAGAAATAAAAATTTTAAGGCGTTCTCCAATTGGGTAAAAAACTTGTTGACCACAGAAGTGTTTTACTCTCTTACAGAGTTTCTAGAACATTGACACTTTACTGATTGTTCATTTGTTACTTATATATATATATATATATATATATATATATATATATATATATATTGTGTTTATATATACCTATGTGCGTGTATGTGTCGTGACAAAATACAATAAGTTGTATTGTTATTTATATTTTGATTTATATTACTGTATTTTGACGCTTCCTGTAATATTCTTTTTACAGAATAAAGTACCATTATTATTATTTTTTTTTTTTTTTTTTTTTTTTTTTTTTTTTTTTTTTTACAAAAAACCAGTCACCTTACTCTGTGGCTCCGACCCTCACAGAGGGGAGCTGGTAATACCAGTAGCCACTCCCCACGCCCGTGGGGTGAGTGACTACCGGGTCCGTGAATCATGTGCCCTGAGTAGACGCAATGAACCGAGGATGACAGCCTTCTGCATTCTGCCGGCTAAGATCTCTGCCGAATCTCGGCATGCCGGTATGATCTTTAATTCTGAAAGCAGCGTCTGCCTCATTCCACCGAGGGCTCCTATAATCAGTACCACTATTTTAACAGAATGGCCTGGATAAAGCCTGCGGAGTTCGAAGAGCAAATCTCGATATTTTGTCCGTTTTTCCTCCTCTTTCAAGACAATGTTGCTCTCAGCGGGAGCTGAGAATTCCACGACATACATTGTCTTGAGTTGGTGGTCGAGGAGTACTATGTCAGGCTTGTTGGCTTGTATTTGCCTGACGGTGGGAAACGAGTAGTTCCAATAAATTAGGCACTTCTCATTCCCCACAACGGACTCAATATCCCCCGGAACGTAAGGCAGCACTGGTGTTTCGTCTATCCCATACGAGTGCCTTAGATGATAGTAAAGCACTCGTAATGCTGCGTTGTGTCTATGAATATAGGCCGAGACTGCGTATGTCGGGCAAGCCGACAGTAAGTGCATTACAGTCTCCGGCGCCCTGCGGCAGGCCCTGCAGCTGATATCAGGGACCTCCATACCCATGACACGACGTCGATAGACGAGAGTGTTAAATACACCATCCTGGCAAGCCATTATGAATCCCTCGGTCTCAGACTTCAGCCCAGCTGACCTTAAGAAGGCGAAGGTCAGCCTTTCGGATAAGCCGAGGTCTTCTATATTTTTATAAAAGACCCCGTGCAATGGCTTATCCTTATGGAGCTGCAGAAGGATGTTGTGTTCTGCAGCTCTAATGTGGGCTTTTAGTCGAACGGGTTCCAACTCGGTGACAGAGTCGGGGTTTACCCGCTCGACGTCGAAGATGAGACCAAGTTTTCCAGAAGTTCTCCACCTGATCTGCAGTCGGCGGATTGTCTACAACACGCGGAGGCGGTTGGAAAAGGCGCGAGGGCTTCTCGCGGAACAGTTTATTTTCCGCAAGCCCCCTCGCCCGCCTCACTAATGACTTTTTGCAAGTCACTAGCATCCGTATCCTGTCGAGACAGTGCTGTTTGGTGGTTCGCAGCACTGCCTCATTGAGTGTGTGATGGACGCGTCTTAAGTTGGCGGCTAATCGACGCACTTTAGGCGTGAACGGCCTGTTGGCCGCCATATAGTCCATCACACATTGGATACGGGATGCGTGTTGCCTCGCCGACTGGATCTTGGCTTCCATCTTTTGTATGCGCCGCTGCGCTCTCTCCTGTGGGGAAGAGGTATTTCGCCTCTCCACCTGAGACGAGCGTTGAGCAGCGGCATACACGGCACAATTTATGTGCCAGATGTCAGCCTCTTCTGGTAGCGCTGTACGAAGTTCAGCGTCCACTCTGGCCAGGTCTTGTGGCCCGGGGGTTTTCAGACGGTGTAACCCCCTTCTGGTACTGAGGCCCTCTGGTATTGGCGGAACGAGGAGAGCCACGTCCTCAACCGGTGAATGTGGCGGCTCTTCGGCCACCTCATTCACCGGCCCAGGAGCAGCCCTCACGTAGCCCCTACTACGAAGGTGGGATACATAGTCACGCAGATTTTGTGGCGTGAAGGCGCTATGCTCTGGTAGCCTCTCACACCACAGAGCATGCATCCGCGCCATGTACCCCCTCCGCGCGGGCTCACTGCTTTCATAACAATGCAGAAGCTCATCCCTCAGTTCATCTGTCCACTCAAAGCGTCCTTGTTCATTGCGAACGTCGTCAACGGGCGGTCTATCCGGTTGGGCCCCACCACCTTGCCCTTGACCCCTATCCGAACGGGGTCGATCGTGGGGGCCCAGTCTTCGGCCTGCCGGAACCAAAGGTTAGAGCCTGTGGGTGGTTAGCCCTGCAGGCCCACGACCGACACCAGAGGGGAAGATGCTTTCCCCTCCCGGGTGCACTAGGGCTGCCTTTTCGGTTTTGCACCCCTAGCTGGAGTAAGTGGTGGCGCTACTCACCAAAGGCTTAATAGATGGAAGTTAGCCCCTCCTGCTTATTTATTATTATTATTTTTTTTTTTTTTTTTTTTTTTTTTTTTTTTTTTACAAAAAACCAGTCACCCTACTCTGTGGCTCCGACCCTCACAGAGGGGAGCTGGTAATACCAATAGCCACTCCCCACGCCCGTGGGGTGAGTGACTACCGGGTCCGCGAATCGTGTGCCCTGAGTAGACGTAATGAACCGAGGATGACAGCCTTCTGCATTCTGCCGGCTAAGATCTCTGCCGAATCTCGGCATGCCGGTATGATCTTTAGTTCTGAAAGCAGCGTCTGTCTCATTCCACCGAGGGCTCCTATAATCAGTACCACTATTTTAACAGAATGGCCTGGATAAAGCCTGCGGAGTTCGAAGAGCAAATCTCGATATTTTGTCCGTTTTTCCTCCTCTTTCAAGACAATGTTGCTCTCAGCGGGAGCTGAGAATTCCACGACATACATTGTCTTGAGTTGGTGGTCGAGGAGTACTATGTCAGGCTTGTTGGCTTGTATTTGCCTGACGGTGGGAAACGAGTAGTTCCAATAAATTAGGCACTTCTCATTCCCCACAACGGACTCAATATCCCCCGGAACGTAAGGCAGCACTGGTGTTTCGTCTATCCCATACGAGTGCCTTAGATGATAGTAAAGCACTCGTAATGCTGCGTTGTGTCTATGAATATAGGCCGAGACTGCGTAAGTCGGGCAAGCCGACAGTAAGTGCATTACAGTCTCCGGCGCCCTGCGGCAGGCCCTGCAGCTGACATCAGGGACCTCCATACCCATGACACGACGTCGATAGACGAGAGTGTTAAATACACCATCCTGGCAAGCCATTATGAATCCCTCGGTCTCAGACTTCAGCCCAGCTGACCTTAAGAAGGCGAAGGTCAGCCTTTCAGATAAGCCGAGGTCTTCTATATTTTTATAGAAGATCCCGTGCAATGGCTTATCCTTATGGAGCTGCAGAAGGATGTTGTGTTCTGCAGCTCTAATGTGGGCTTTTAGTCGAACGGGTTCCAACTCGGTGACAGAGTCGGGGTTTACCCGCTCGACGTCGAAGATGAGACCAAGTTCATCGGCTGCTCTGCGTGCTGCCTTAAAGAGAAAAGCTCCTACCTCTGCATTTTCATGGTCTCGGACCATGCAGAGGAGGGGATCCGAACTCCTGATGACCTTACATGCTCCCTCCAGAACCATCCTGCTATGGAGACTCTCCAAGCTCAAGAGTCCACGGCCTCCCCGATTTCGTGGGAGATATAACCGTGGAACGGACGATTTAGGATGCAAGCTCCTATTGAGATGCATCTTCTTGCGGGTTACTACATCGAGTTGACGCAGCTCTTCTCTAGTCCACTTCACTACTCCGAAAGAGTAGAGAAGGATCGGAACGGCAAGCATATTTGTAGCAGACACCTTGTTCTTCCCCGACAGTTCTGAAGACCAGATCTGTCGGAGTAGGTGCTGATACTTGCCGCGGAGAGCGTTTTTCACTACACTCACTTCTTGGGTGGAGCGTTGCTCGACACCCAAGTAAGTGTACGACTCTCCGGCATCTAGATGGTGTAAGATGCTTCCGTCCACGAGCTGCGCGTCCTCTCCATAGTCACCGCATCGTCCTCTCTTGAGATGGATCAGTGCGCATTTGTCCAACCCGAACTGCATACCGACAGCCTGCGTATACTCCTGTACCACCCTAAGGGACTGTTGGAGATCCCTCTCTCCAGAGGCATAAAGTTTAAGGTCATCCATATAAAATAGATGGGTGACCTTATGCCTTCTGTCGCCGGGGGTACCGCAGTTGTAGCCACGGGTTTTCCGGAGCGAGACGGATAATGGCAGTAGTGAGATGCAAAACAGAAGGGGGCTGAGGGAATCTCCCTGAAATACTCCTCTTCTGAATGTTACCGACTCTGTTTGGACTCTATCGTTACCCGATGTTATGGTAAAGCGAGTCCTCCAGAGCGGCATCAGTTCTTCAATACACCTCACTACGGGACCGGGTACCACAAGACATCGGAGCAAGTGAACAATGAGCTCATGCGATGTCATGTCGAATGCCTTGCGGTAGTCGATCCAGGCCATAGAGAGGTTCCGCTTATACTGCATGGAGTCCTGCGTGACACATCTGTCAATCAACAGGTTCTCCTTGCAGCCAGCGACACCTCTCTTCGACCCTCGTTGCTCATATATCCGTTCGTAAACCGGTTCAACTGCGTGGAGCACCCGCATGTACAAAATGCGTGTAAACACCTTGTAACATGCGTTTAGACAGGTTATCGGTCTGTAATTCTTTGGGTTGGACAAATCTCCGTTCTTGGGGATCAGCACTGTCCGCCCCTCAACAACCCAAGAAGGGATTTGCTGCTCCCCATTTAACCAGGAATTAAATATTCTGGCCAAATGGTGGTGGGTGCTCGATAACTTTTTCCACCAAAAGTTATTTATCCCATCGGGACCTGGAGCAGCAAAGTTCTTAGAGCCATCAAGAGCCCTACGAACCTCTTCTGGGGTTATTGGTTCGCACACTTCCTGTGGTTGCTGAAGCCTTTGACAAAAGGCTTCAAAGTGTGCAAGGGCCGGAGAATCTCGGTTGAGTGGAAGCCTCTCCTCGTACAGCGTTTTCCAGAAGTTCTCCACCTGATCTGCAGTCGGCGGATTGTCTACAACACGCGGAGGCGGTTGGAAAAGGCGCGAGGGCTTCTCGCGGAACAGTTTATTTTCCGCAAGCCCCCTCGCCCGCCTCACTAATGACTTTTTGCAAGTCACTAGCATCCGTATCCTGTCGAGACAGTGCTGTTTGGTGGTTCGCAGCACTGCCTCATTGAGTGTGTGATGGACGCGTCTTAAGTTGGCGGCTAATCGACGCACTTTAGGCGTGAACGGCCTGTTGGCCGCCATATAGTCCATCACACATTGGATACGGGATGCGTGTTGCCTCGCCGACTGGATCTTGGCTTCCATCTTTTGTATGCGCCGCTGCGCTCTCTCCTGTGGGGAAGAGGTATTTCGCCTCTCCACCTGAGACGAGCGTTGAGCAGCGGCATACACGGCACAATTTATGTGCCAGATGTCAGCCTCTTCTGGTAGCGCTGTACGAAGTTCAGCGTCCACTCTGGCCAGGTCTTGTGGCCCGGGGGTTTTTAGACGGTGTAACCCCCTTCTGGTACTGAGGCCCTCTGGTATTGGCGGAACGAGGAGAGCCACGTCCTCAACCGGTGAATGTGGCGGCTCTTCGGCCACCTCATTCACCGGCCCAGGAGCAGCCCTCACGTAGCCCCTACTACGAAGGTGGGATACATAGTCACGCAGATTTTGTGGCGTGAAGGCGCTATGCTCTGGTAGCCTCTCACACCACAGAGCATGCATCCGCGCCATGTACCCCCTCCGCGCGGGCTCACTGCTTTCATAACAATGCAGAAGCTCATCCCTCAGTTCATCTGTCCACTCAAAGCGTCCTTGTTCGTTGCGTACGTCGTCAACGGGCGGTCTATCCGGTTGGGCCCCACCACCTTGCCCTTGACCCCTATCCGAACGGGGTCGATCGTGGGGGCCCAGTCTTCGGCCTGCTGGAACCAAAGGTTAGAGCCTGTGGGTGGTTAGCCCAGCAGGCCCACGACCGACACCAGAGGGGAAGATGCTTTCCCCTCCCGGGTGCACTAGGGCTGCCGGTTCGGTTTTGCACCCCTAGCTGGAGTAAGTGGTGGCGCTACTCACCAAAGGCTTAATAGATGGAAGTTATTATTATTATTATTATTATTATTATTATTATTATTATATTTGTATTCTTATATAGTTCGTTAGTGGAGTACATTCCATCTTTCTTAAAAATATTTTTATTATAGTATTTTGACACGCAGCAAGATTGTGTAATGATTTCTTGTATAACCCACCCCAAATTACAATGCATTATTTTAATACAGAATCGACCAAGGTGTTGTATAAAACCATCAACAATTTATTATGTACGACGGATATTAACTGATAAAATTTGTGAAATAGTTTACGAATTTTTCTTGCTATAAAATTACTATGGCTCTTCCATCTCAGATGCTGATCAATAATAACTATTAAGTATTTAGTAGATTTTAACTTTTTTATTTCAGGGCAGTTCCAATTGATATTTTGTATATTTTGTGAATTTATAGTGTATTTTGAACAGGTTGATCAGCAGCTGAGGTGGAGAAAGCCATAAATGTTGTCTTTTTGATACTTAAACTTAATAAACTAAAATCCAGCCAATTTTGTATCTATTGGAGGTCTGCTTCAGCTTTCCCGTATACCTCTCTCTATTTGCTCCTATAAATAAAATAGCGGTGTCATCTGCATATGAAATTACAGTTCCATTAATTGGTATATTTCCAATTTCGTTAATATATACGAGAAATAGCAGAGGTCCGAACACAGTACACTTATGTTTCGATTATATTAACCACCGTCAGACAATTTCTAAACTAAATACATTTATTGAGTACTGAATTTTAATATTCTTCTATTCTTTCTCTGAATTTTTCCACCATACCTGTCTTCCAAATTATCATAGAATTTATAAAAAGTAACAAAATTAACAGGTTTATTGCAAAAAATAATTTCTACATCTGTGACGCTTATGCCAGTCAGAAGCTACTTTTTGCCAACACAAATTATAATAAAAAAAAGGACGTTTCGCCAACAAAATCTGTTTCCTTTTTTAAAGTTATGAAAACAATTCTTGTTTTCTGTGAATGTTAAATAAACAAATTTAAGATTATGTTTAGTATTCAGTTTTTGTAAGTAAGACTGTTTCAACTATCAGAAATTTTCTTTGTATAACTGCTAAATTTTTTCACAGTGTTTTATATGTCTGGTCGATAGCCGCGTGGGTTAAGGCGCGAGGTGGCAATCGCGATTAATCACACGGGTGTCGCGCCACCGGGTTCGAATCCTGGCTTCGGCACTGTCGGTGGAAATGGTTGTACGTCCGCGTTTTTTAATGTGTAACCCCCTTCCGCACAAGCCTCTGGCTTCTGGAATTGGGGGTTGTCTAATTTCTGTAGTGTTTATTTTTTATATACCTATTTTTGTATCTAGAAACTCAGTCATGCTTTTTTTAACACTAAATTATATATCTCTGTTACAGCTTCAGAACCCATTGTCGATGCCAATAAGCCTGCAAAATCATTTACATTCATTTATATTTCATTTTTATACTTTGTTTACTATGTACATGTAGTTATTTTCCTTACCTGCGAGACATTCTTATTCTCCTGTTATATAGTGTATCCTATATGATGTAATACATTTACTGAATTCTCACAAAACAGTTTGTAAACGATTTACTTTATTACGACAGTTTGCATTTTTGGTAATGTATGGATGGCAAAGTAACTATCTAATATGTAGTGTGCAACTAATGTCAAACTATTATTGATTAAACATCCCTTTTATCGATTGTATACCACTATACTATATTAATTTCGCGTTTAAGTCGCCCATCAACAGATGGCAACACCCGTTTTATAGCTTTCAATTTAGTAAAAATATATATTTTTCAAGTTTGTATATTGATACTATATTGTAGATTGTAATATAAAAAAGTTTATCTTATTAGTTAAAATCATCAAGGGATCATTTGCCTGCCGATTTTGATCTGATTTACACTTTCAAACGTTCAACTGTGAGATCCCAGTAATTTATATTACAATCATAACCACATTTTCTTTTTCATTGTTGGCAATTTATAGTTTGAAAATCAGAATTAATAAATTGAGTAATTGATTGATTAAATTGATTAATTAAATTGATTAATTAATTGAATAATAATTAATTTGTCTTTAAGCATTAATTTATTTTTATGCAGAATTTATTTTTATGCATTAATTGATTTATATGAATTTATCTACCTCTATGGAAGTAGGTACTTCTATACCGCTGTCATTTCTATGCATAATTTATTTTTACGTATAATTAATTTTACGTATTGAGTACTGTTATGTATTAAGCAGACTCGTATTAAGCAGTCTTTATAAATCAAATTTCATTGGAATCAAACGCCTTTTTGCAAGGATAAATTGCTAAATTATTTAGATTGGGTGCTTTACCAGACAATGGGGTCCTGAAGTGCAGTACCAGAGCTTCCCATTTTCATATTTAACAACTAGAAATCCAGGAGATTGGTACCAAATTCATTATTTTTTTGTATTAAAATTATTCCTTTTTCAGTGATATAATTTTATTTATAAAATTTCACCTTAAGTTAAATTTCAAATAAAGTACATATTTTTCAATGATTTATTGTGTAAATCAAATTTTACTGTTTTATATGTAACATCACACTATAAAATTTATTTATTTATGTAATATTTTATCATTCATTTTATTCATATTTTTATTTCCTTCACCAATAATTTCGGTCTTGTCTATAGGAGAGTGGTTTTCCGGGAAAAAGAAACAACTCAACTAATTATCAGTTATAGATGGTGCCCACACAATATCAATTTTTTCATTGTCTCCTTTTCTGGAACAAAACAAAAATCTGTCTTTTATGTCATACGTTCAAAGAGGGTAAGATTCACATCTCTTACAAGTGCTCCGAATCCACGACTCTTTGCTCCGACTTAAACTAGCTAGTCGTCCGCGTATGTTGCCTCATTTGTTTCCCAAACATAAAACAATAAGGGAAAGGAGGTAACATAAGTGGCGCCCAACGTGGGGCCAGTGCAGATGGTAAAGGACATACTATAATAACTTTGGTAACCATGTTAAGCAAAAATCTGCCTTATTGTAGTTTCTCTAATTTTTCTTACTTTGTTACGTGCCTCTGCATTTTTCATTCCTTAGCTAGGGATTCCCTAACTTTGAATGGTGCAAATGAAGTGAGCTTTTATGGAATACTTAAATTAAGGCTTCCTACTCATTCTCTTCCTAAACGTTATTAATTTATGCCCTTTCTCGTATCAAAGTACGAGTTTCTAATTTCGTGGTTTTATGCACAGATGTTACGTCTAGATTTGACATGTCATGGCGGAAGATTAAAACATTTTAGAGGGTAGTAGTAATAAAAAAAAACGCAATGCTTCTACCTAATAGTTTTCAAATAGCTGCGGTACTTTAAAAATAAAATCTGCAGGTATTTTATTACATTCAGAAGACTTCGATATATTAATAATATATGTATAGTACATCGGAGATAAAATAACTTTTTGATTGGTTTAATAATTATCAATTTTCATTAACGTTACGGAGACATGTATTCCCCCAATCAAAAAAAGGTATCGCTACTGTTTTTAAATTTCTACTTTAATCTAGATCGTTCATCTACTTCAGAGTAAATAACGTGTTCAAACATCAGGTGACCAAAATCTAATCCTATAGCTCTTGAACTGTGACTATAATTATCGAACTCCGTAAAAGAGATAAGAGAATGCCTTGGTTGATTAGGCATGAGCGGCGGACGCGAAAATTAGCAGGAAACGACCCGTGATCGATGAGAAGTTAATGCGTCAAATGTTGACAACCACGAAAATTGGTTATAAACTAATATGAAATCATGAAAAGGGGAATATTGATATTCTCTTTGTAGATGAACTACATAGGAAAGAATTGCTTTGCAAGTGAATTTAGTTGAAAGTCAATAACTCTTTGATATAGAAGAATTCGATTTGATGTTTAATGCATTGTTATAGAAATATACATAACGTTAAGTTAAGGAATTTGAATTGTTCCATATACAGTGTGTGCGATTAATATCGCAACACCCTTTTATTTTGGAACGCGTTGCCTGATTTAATTTTAATTTTTTTAACATAGTATTTATTATTCAAACTAGACTTATACCAAATCATACCACAGCACTTATGTGTTCCTGATAGCTAAATTCGGTGATCTACTATTATTTCATCTTTTATGCCAAATAAATACGCGCAACCCACAATACTTCAAGATGTTCTGTGTGTCACCGAGGTCTTGCAAAAATGTATTGTAACTGGTACATATAAACATAAAATTGCGTCGCGATTACAGTTTGTACGGTCCTGTACGCCTAATCTGGTTCTTAGATTGGTATGGCTTCTGTGTATCGACAGGACGATGTGATTCGATTACTTACAAATTTACTAGCGATTGACTGGTGCATGCATACGCACTCTTAAATTAATAAATTAATGTAACACGTTACACAATGAAGGGATCTGAAAGATTTCAAAATTTTATTTAAGAAACGCATACTTTAATCGACACGTTACTAGAACCAATTCAATTTTAATCGTGTTAGAGAAAATCGACCAAAATTCTCCAATAAAACTTTATTGTTATGCTGCTGGTTACATGATTTTCAGAGATCACATCACTTTTTTTATTTTCCACTTTTGTAATCTTAGAGTCATATTAATTGTTGACTATTATCGTTCGCTATTATCAGCTTTCAAATTGTGTAATTTTAGAATATTACAATACAAACCATATGGTATATATTTACGTATATGTAAATGTAATTATTTTAATTGGTATTTTAAAGAGTTTTCCAGCCAGACATGACAAACAATCATTATCAAAGTACATTTACGTTAGTATATTTATAGATTATTAGTATCGTATTTAAATATTTTAATCTAATGTCGATAAAAAACAAGTAATTGTAAGTGAAAAATGTCAATATATTCATTATTCATGACCTATTCATGAAAAATGGTAGAGCTTTAAACATATTTTACATTTAGGAATTCAATACGCAAGATTTCGCTTATTCTTAACCACCGTGCAATTCTTGGACATACTTTTCAAGTTAAGCTTATGTAAAATTTCCTGCTGAATAAATTTCCGGAGAGCTTAAAATGATAATTTTTTGACGAAATAGAAATCCAATAAAATCCGTCCATTTCTAGTCACATGTCAAAATTCATCCAATTATTAAAAAATTACACTGATAATCTCCCTAGGGAGATTATCACTTATGTTGCTACGCAACGAAAAATTATCGACAGTTTTATAATTTGTTTAAAATGTATTCACGATTTGACATATTATTAGAATTTCAAAAAATTATCTCACCGAATTTACCGCGTGCACTGATAAATCCTTATAATTTTCTCTAATAATGATCCTCAAGCTTGTTGCTTTAAGTAATTACCCGACGCCGTAAGGCGTAAGTACTAAGCAACAAGCTTTCGGTTCATTATTAGAGAAAATTATAGCGTGATTATCAGCATTGAAGCCTTTGGTAAATTACAGCTGATTCGAGCTTGCGATTATCCCCTAGAGTAATTTTTCTTCCCCCGCCGTTCGGCGATTTATGGTAATTGCACTTTCTGAGATGTAACTCGTAATATCTCGAAAATTGAAAATACCACAAAGACCAAATTTTAGTAAGAGATTGAACAATGAGTGATGATTAGGATGGTGATATTAATTTTTTTTTCTAGAAAAATAAAGAATTCGGACGTAACGAAATATTATATTGTTACGTATTTATATCCTCCAGTAAACAACCCTGTACGTAGGTTCAATAAATTGCAACAATTATCTTCACAAATCACTGATTTATTAACCAATTAAATTACAATAATTAATCCTTAAAAATAACGCAACTAATAATAACTTTAATCTAACATAAATTCACTACTTTAAATCATAACTTGTTACTGTTCTTTATTTCATTTGATTACTTGTTCGTTTAATATAAATCTTTTTAATAGAACTGTACTGTATCAGAACTGAACTCAACTCTATACTCTGCTCAAATCCCTGCCTTATACATTGGGTTCCAAATTGGGGGTGCATGCAATTGCTGTCTCTGTTATTATTAGAGATAGAGAAATGGTTAAATGGGGACTTTTTTGAAGAATTTTGTGACCGTTTCGATGCCGTTTTTAAATTTGGCCTAGCTGTCTTCGTTTCCGAAATATTTTCAAGAAACTGAAAAGGTGCATTTTAAAAAACTTCCCATATCTCTCTAATTTGATGACTGATGATATTTGAGTAAGTACATTGTTAGGACACATCTTTAAGGTGCTTTCGTTGACGTTACCAAAAAATTTCCACCACCATTTGTTTTTCAGTTAATTCCACTAATTTTGTGTTTTCTTATGGATGCCATATTGGATTTTTTGTATGTTCAACAGTGCTCTTAATTCCTCTTTCAACTATGCATCACAATGTCAGGAAAAAATCATTTACTGGTGTAACATATGAAATAAAGTTTTCTAAGTAGGCTATGAAGAAACTTTATTTTAAAATAATCCAATTTTGTTAACTTCAACTTAAAACTAAACCAAAAAATTAAAACACATTCAAATGAGTTGTTGAATTGATTTGCACCGTTCAAATGAAAGAAAATAATGGTATTAGTAGGTGTCATAAATCTTGTTACTATGACAATAGACAAAAGAATGCTTAATTAACAATTTTTGTTGTCATAATTGCTGTTTTTCTTGTTACTAATGCTTCACTGTGATCTACCATTACTTTGTAATAACTAATTTTGTGCGTTTCTTTTATTTTATTCTTTTTTTTTTAATTCGTTATAGCTTTGAGATATACAAAGGAAGAAAAGTTAGATATGCTAGAGATTTATTTTAAATCAAATAGAAATACTGATGAGGCATTAAGAATTTATCAGGATAACTTTGCAGAACGTGTGCAAACGAATCAAAAGTATTTTAGGACTCTTGTTATTAATTTATTAAATTATGAACGGTTTAATGGAAAAAGAAATGATACTTATGAGATAGATAATGAAGAGCGAAATAACGTTGTATTAGAATACGTAGAAGACAATGATACAGCATCTGTAAGACAAATTTCAAATCAGGTAAATGTTCCCAAAACAACTGTGCATAACATTTTAAAGAAAAATCATTATCACCCATACAAAACCATCGTTCAAGTTTTACAAGAAAATGACTATGAGAGAAGAGTATCATGCTGTGATTGGTTTGTACAAAAATGTCTACAGAACTCAGACTTTCATTCAAAAGTTATGGGAAGACGAGACTAGATTTACTAATTATTGTGTTTTCAATATAACACACCCTACTGGAGTATCCAGAACTCTCACATAATTAGCCGAAGAAGGTTTCAAACCAAATTTGGATTCAATGTCTGGTGTGGCATCATAGATAAACTTATTTAAATCATTGATAATAATTCATTATAAAAAAATACTTTCCAGGTAATCAAATTATTGGGCCATTTATTTATCATGTTAATTTGAACGGTGCAAATTATTTGCGAATGCTGCAAGAACAAATAATACCAGCTCTTAGACTTACTGTAGAAGATATTAACCAGATTTCATCACGATGCGATGGTTGTCCAGCACATAATAGCGGCATAACACAATTCTTAAGAGCAACTTTTGATAATAAAACAATTGCAAATATTGACAACGTTCTATGGCCAGCCAGGTCCTGTTGTCGTGAGTGGGGGTTGAGACTACGTTTTTTCATTGATAGAGGGCGCCAGTAGTCTAGTTAAAAATTCCGACAAGCTGGTGAGGACGAACTATGGCTCTCAGGGTCGATTTTTATAGATATGGCATGATACTCCAATTGTAAGATGGTGTTGCTTATGACGTCAGAGTTCTTGAGACTTCTAGTGGCTTCTACGATGGCGGAAGAGCCCAATATGACTGATTACAGCGCCAAACTTCCCGAGATGTTGACTATTTTTATTGTGGGTGCTAATAGTTGCAATTAGGTTAAATAAATAAAAGACGAAAACCCATAAAAAAAATAACTAAAAGCAACTCGAACGGCGTTCGTACTGTCAAAAATCGTATTTGTTTAATTATTTAGGCCTTAACTGTACTGAGCTAACACTGATTTTAATTTTAGCCGCACTACTATGCACCGACGAAACGTTTATAAGTCGCGACTGTCGCTGTACGCTGTTCGTACTCTTCTCCACATCGCGCCAATATCCATTTTTCTTGATGACGGTCTCGATAACTAGGGCCGAGTAGGACTACTACTCTTTGCTCCTAGATTATCTCTGTAGACCTGGACCGGCCTTCGTGATAGGTGGGCCCGCTTACTTCTACCAGACCCAGCTCGCAAATGCGAGATGTGTCGTGGTATTTTCTGCGGACCTCCCCTGGTCCTGGCTCTTCAACCTCGCTGGCAGAGGTCTCTTCTGGCGCTCTTCTTGTCTTGACATTTTCTTTCTTCGCCAGCTTGTCACCCCCGTGGGTAGTCATCGGTCTAGTTGGGTTTTAGGAAGTTTTGGCTGGGATTGACTGCCGGTACGTAGGACACAGTAAAGGTGTGTCCTACCCCGGATCATCGGAAAGGTAAGGATATGAGCTGTGTAGCTCGGGAGTGTGGAGACCCTAAGTGCTTTTTTAGCACTTTCGGACTCCACGGAGCAGGTAGGACAACGGGCGTTGGACGGTATGTTGTCCGACGCCCGCAAGGAGGTTGGGTTAGGGTAGAAAAACGTCATGTCTCTGGTAGTGGTGGTCCGTCCTGGGGTATCTGAAACAGATCGGTTAGCGGGAAATATAAGTTATACTCACCCGTTGTCCAGAAGCTGTACCCTCGGCCGTTTGTGCCTCGGGGCGTCGGCAGGGTCATAATCAGTGGCCTGTCTGATCAGCGGGTTCCCATGCTCCTCGGCTTGGGCGTACAGCTTCTTTGCTCGTTCCCGGATGACTTCAGTGACCGTGGTGTACTCCAGGTCTCTAACGATATCTGCGTTTCTCACGTACCATGGGGCGTCGACTGCCATTCTGAGGGCGATGTTTTCCACTGCCTGGATTCTCTTCATGTAGGACTTTGCCTGGTAGCCCCACGCTACCGAGGCGTACGTCAGCTGCGGCCTGATGAGGGTTTTGATAAGCGTGAGCTTATTCCTCAAGTTGAGACGGCTCCCGTTTCCCATCATCGGGTAGAGGAGGGCTCTCGTGCGTCAGGCCTTGGCTGTGATAGCGTCCGTGTTCTGTCTCCACGTTAGGCTTCTGTCCATGACCACGCCAAGGTATTTGACGGTGTCGTGCCATTGGATGTCCTCGCCGTTCATGGAGACGTGTCCTGTGGGAATTTCTTTACGCACTCGTCTGAAGAGAATGGCTTGGCTCTTGTCGGCGTTGGCGGCGACTTTCCACTTCGTGCACCATTCTTCCAAGAGTGTGGCCGCTTCCTGGAGTTTTCTGGTTGCGTTCCTGGCTTTCCAGGATCTGGCAATTAGTGCGGTGTCGTCTGCATATAGCGCCAGGGCTGTGTGGTCGCTCCTGGGGAGGTCTGAGGTGTAGATAGCGAACAGGTGCGGTGACAGCACCGAACCTTGCGGGACTCCCGCTTCCACGGTTCTGTAAGTGGGGAGTTGGTCCGAGATTTTCACCCTTAGCTGTTTGCGGCGCAGGTAGGATCTCACTAGTTTGACGAGTTCGATGGGGTAACACATACTCATCATTTTAGCTAGGAGGCCGTCGTGCCAGACCCTGTCGAACGCTTTGGCGATGTCTAGGAACAGCGCCGCGGTGACTTGACGCTGGTTGAACCCCTTAGTAATCTCCTCAACAGAGCCTTGGATCGTGCGCTGGCGGCAGACAAAGCGTTGTATTGAGGGTTGGTTCGTCGAGTAGACACTGGTAGGCTGGACTGGTTACTTCTTGTTGATCTGATTTCACTGGACTGATGGTTGTAGTTGATGTTGTAGCGACGAGAACTGCTGAAGAACTGCCGCTGCACAAACCTTGCTGCATATAATTAGACATCGAGTCAGACGGGGCTCTGGACATCAGGGCGGCTGGAGTATTGAATGTTGCGGACGGCCTCTGGCTTGATTTGGTGTTGGGACCGATGCGACAAGCCGAACCGGACGGGAGTCTAGACGGCTGGAGTATTGAACGTCGTGGAAGGCCCCTGGCGTATTTTGATGCTGTGATTGATGTGTTTTGTGCATAGTAGTGGTTTTAATATTATTTAATTCAATTATATTTATGAATTTTATGATTCGACAACAGTCTCCTGATCCCGCTCCGTTGGACCATTTTCTTTGGGGCATACAAAATACGAAGTTTATTCATTTGAACCACCAGAAAATATTCAAATTTTAATAGAACGTGTAAAAAATATTTTGGCTGCTGTTAACAGAAATAATTTAAGTAGAGCGTGTAGTTCAATATTAAAGCGATGTCAAAAGTGCATTAATGAACAAGGACGACATATTGAACAATTTCTTGAAGTTTTTAATTAATTTATTTTTATTTTAAGTTGAAGCTAATAAAATTGGATTATTTTAAAATAAATTTTCTTCATAGCCTACTTAGAAAATTTAATTTTTTCATTATCACACCAGTAAATAATTTTTTTCTGACATTGTGATACATCATTAAAAGGGAAATTAAGAGAACTATTGAATATACAAAAAATCTAATATGGCGTCCATAAGAAAAAACAAAGTTAGTGGAATTAACTGAGAAACAAATGACGGTGGAAATTTTTTGGTAACGTCAACGAAAGCACTTGAAAAAGTGTCCTAACAATGTACTTATTAAAATATCACCAGTTATCAAATTAGGCAGATACGGGAAGTTTTTTAAAATACACCTTTTCAGTTTTTTGAAAATATTTCTGAAACGAAGATAGCTAGGCCAAATTTAAAAACGGCATCGAAACGGTCACAAAATTCTTCAAAAAAGTCCCTATTTAACCGTTTCTCTATCTGTAATAATAATAGAGATAACAATGCATGCACCCCCAATTTGGAACACAGTGTATATACACATCGAATGTACTCGAATCTCCTTCCTGAACCCATCTGGCATATGCTGGAAATTTCTATGATCTTCTAAGTTCTAAACGGCGGTTCGACAGTTGACCCACAGATGACGCTGCTCTATCGACCATCAACTAAACAGGTCTTCCTCCACTCTGTCCAAGGACTAATTACATCTCTCTCCGTTAAAGGGCAGTACAAAACAGTATAGAGAAATATAGCATCGACTTAGTTTTCGTACTCCTAGAAATATTGTCTTATATATATTTGTAAAAATGTAAATATAAATAATAATTTCGTAGGTACTAGTATCTAAGTAATCCTGGTATTTTTGTCCAAATGTATTTACCAATCCTATCCCTGGTTCAGCCAGTGTGTGTTTGAGACTAGAAGAACCCCTAGTCGTTCAGTGATCCCACTCGATCCCTAGTTTCAATCTGAAAAAATATAAATGCGGATAGGATTTAAAAAATAAATAAAACAAAAAAATAAAAAAACAAGAAAATATATATTTTATTACTGACACTGGAGGACGAGGTAAAATTGGTCGGACTGAAAAAACTACCAGACTGCGAGGTGGCTGATCAAGAAATGATTAAAATAAAAAATATTTTAACCACCTACCAAAAATTTCGTAAATTTCTGTTTGTTATTTATTAAATAATCACTTATATTATCACAGAATAGCCGTACGTATATTGTTTAAAATGGACAAGTAAAACATTATAAAATTTTGGACCATAATACGTTATAAATCTTTGTGTTGTTGTGTATTTAATTTGAGGTATTGTGACGTTTAAATTATATTTTTGTCTTGTGTTGTGTACATGTATTGCACTCGGTAAACTTTTATGTTTATGTGTAAATATTAGTACATACTTTGTATACAGGAGTTGCAGATTGAATACATTAAATTGTTTGAATAATAGTTCAGTGGAGTAGTATTTATTTTTTCCTAAAATAATTTTTATTATATGTTTTTGAGATATATTTAAAAAGTTCAAATTTGTCGAATATGCACTTCCCCATGTTATTATTCTATATCTAAGAATTGATTCGACCAAAGCATGACACAATGACTTTAAGTGTTAAAAGGCAATATATTTTTTATTAGGTAGAATTTCCAAACCAACTTGTGCATTTTGTTGTTCAACTGTTGAACGTGCTCTGTCCATTTTAAATTTTGATCAATGACAATTCTGAGATATTTAATGTTCTTTGTTTGCTGCAGTTTCATAGCGCATATACAGTCACACTTTCGTTTATTTATACATGAGTATGTATGTAACTGAAGTGTATTTATCTTAGGTACGTTTCTGTCATATATACTAAAGCACATAAATTTAGTCTTATATAGGTTCGGTAATTTTCCGATAGCCATTGTTGTAGTTTTGAAAACTCTACTACCTCTTTATTGGCAACATTCCCAGGAGTCATCCTCAGCCAGAAGAACAGTGTCATCTGTAACGCTACTACTTTTCCATTAATTGGAAGTTGAAGTAATTCAGTGACATGTATATTAAAAATAATTGGCCCTAGAACCGTTCCTTGAGGAATTCTATATTTCATTATTTTTAAATTACTTCTATTTTCACCATTTTTTACACATTGCTCCCTGTTTTGAAGATAACTTCTGATCAAGTTATTAAATATACCTCTTATACCATATTCGTTGAGTTAGTTAAGTAAAATGTCATGCGACATGGTATCGAAGGCCTTGGCCAAATGAAGAAATATTGCTATTTGTTTTTTTATTATTATTTACGGAGTTATATATAGTTTTTACAACCTCATATATACCATCATCAGTACTCATACCTTCCGTAAAGCCATATTGATTGGGAGAAAGGATTTTATTTTAATTTAAATGTTCTACTATATTTTTTATTCATTTTTCTAAAACTTTTGCAATATTGTTGATTACCGAGATGGGTCTGTAGTTATTTACTAATGTCCTATCACCTGTTTTGTATACAGGTGTCACAGTTGATATTTTAGCATGTTTGGAAAGAAACCTTTTTCAAAACATAAGTTACATATGTAACATAGGGGACATAGGGATTTAGCAAAGATTGCATCCAAAAACTTCAATATCTTCGAGGATATATTATTATCCTCACCTGAGGAAGATTTATTTTTTAAATTGTTTATATTTTTTATAATTTCGTCTTCGGTGATAGGTTTGACAAACATGTTACTGCAACTAATGTTCCTTCTTTTTAATAATTTATTAACTTGAATTTTCTCTGCCATGTATTCTCCAATATTTATAAAGAAGTTACTAAAATTTTCACTAATTTCCTTATCATTTACTATTTCCCAGACTTTCTTTATATTATTTCTATTTTCTAAGATTGCACTGTGATAATCATCACATTTTACTTTATTTAATTAAATTATTTGTTAGATTTCTATATTCTTTATATTTATTTATCAGGGTAGAATTGTTTTTATTTTTATTTGCGTCTTCCTTCATTTTGCTCCTTTTCCTTATCGAGAATACCAGTCCTTTTGTTATCCAAGGTTTAATTTGAAATAGGTTTTGCCATGTTTCTGATTGCATCAACTCTTTAAGTAATTTGTAATTATAATTTTTTTGAGTAATTTTTTCGTTATTTATATTTCCTTTGGAATTTACATTTTGTGTTATTTTGTGAATTTTATGATAATAGAGTGCTAGTCTGTAATATTGCATTTCAAAACAGTCGGTAGAATATTTATATTCTTAGTTATGTTTGGAGGCATGCTAATAAAACAATTACCTAGACATGAATCATTTTCTTCACCCATCCTTGTTGGGCAGTTTATATATGAAAATGTAGTGATAAACGCCGAAGACTATAAAAGCTTTGATTTAATTAAGTCCATTTTTTTAATCAAAACTTATTTATGAAAATTGTATGAGAACAACAATTATTCCTCAGTTAATTTCCGTGATAATAATGTAAATTTCGACTGTCATAATAAATATCATCGGTCAAATGAATATATACATGCCGCGGTTATTGGAACTCGGGGAAAATTTGATTAATATATGGTGTGATATTTATCACACAATCAGACCATTTATTTATGATTACAACCTAAATACAGATAATAGAATTATTGATTGCTTATCACGATATCAATCGGGATTATTTGAAGTAATTTGATAAAAATTATAATTGAACATTATTTTTGTATGCAAATTTTCTAATAACCATTGCGCCTGATTCATGTTTTTATTAACTTTTTAAGTAGCGCTAATGAAGAATATAATAGAAAATCAAATGGAACAACAGACACATCTCCAATTTCATTATCTTAGCTAATTTTTAATCGCTTATCCGTAATATTGTAAATGCACTGAGGAGGGGGCTATAGTTTTCGAAACCAGAAACATATTTAACAGTTTATTGTTTTGCCCACCTATGCAGGAATGGAAATAAAATGGAATTTAGCAGAGCTTTGGACAGATGGGCTGATAAAGTAAACTCTTGTATACTATGCCGAGCTTTCGAAAATGTTTATTTTCTTTTTCAAGGTTACAATTTGAACAACCATATTAGTTAAATTAATTAAACATTATAATTTTAAGATTAAGAAACTTACTTGTATGGTGAGGTTATGTATAAACATTGGGAGGCTTACAAGAACCTAGCAACACTATTCTTGTGACTGTGAATGAGGCACAAGGATAGCGTTGTATATAGAAACATTGAAGATCAAAATGAGGGGTTGACTAAAATGTCGATACTAAGGTGACATTCAAGGTCCAAGGTGGAACTCAATATTCTATATTCTATTCGGATTTTCACCAAATTTGGTGGTTTCGTTTTGTAAGGAAAGAAACAATTTAGCACATCATTTTTTTGAGATAGAGGGCACTACGTGAGCTATTATACATTTGATGAGGAATTATATAGTTATTTTGTTAGACAAAACCTTTTGCCACTTCTGACCAGACATTATGATAAAAATGTAATTTTTACAAGAAACTGATATGCTTGTGTTTGTTATTTCTATTTTTTTTCCTAAATTGGATGTGAGTTTAAATTTTAACGGCGCGGCGTTTATATAGCCATGTCCAATATATCATGTAAAAATGATACTTCTCTCACTAGACTTCTAAAGTGCTCGGAAACTTTTTGGAGTGCTCGTAAGCACTTTCTGAGTGCTCGTAAGCACTAAGCTCTTTCATAAAGTGCTCGAAGCACTAAGCACCGTTTTTAAAAAGTGCTCCCGAGCACAAAAGTGCTTAGAGTGCTTAGACGAGCACTAAGCACAGTGCTTAGGAACAGCTCTGATATATATATATATATATATATATATATATATATATATATATATAAAGTGTTGTTGTACTTCCGGGTGCTCGATGATCGACTCCTCCAGGAGTCACGGTTGTCTAAATGACGTTTCGGCAGAATTTCATGTGCCATCTTCAGGTTCTCACTGAAAGCTGCCTACTGCTGCTTATCGAACTCAGTTCAATTCGAGCAACGATAAGCAGCAGTAGGCAGCTTTCAGTGAGAACCTGAAGATGGCAGATGAGATTCTGCCGAAACGTCGTTTAGACAACCGTGACTCCTGGAGGAGTCGACCATCAACGCGGGAGAGCACCCGGAAGTACAACAACACTTCATTTAACACCCGCGAAAACCTAAAGAACAATATATATATATATATATATATATATATATAAAATATCTGTTCTGTTAAACCTAGAAATGTTAAACGTAACATTTTAGTTAATAAGATAGTAATTCTTGGTAATTCTATTCTCGCAGCTCAGTAAAAATGATCTTCTTAACATTGCAGATGTGTGTGTGTATGTATGTATGTCTGCCTTATTGTAATTAGTATTCCTACTCGAGATTCAGTGAAAGAATAGCATTAAGCTAAACTTCGCCTCATTTGTATAGTTAATATCATTAGTACTATGATTTATGATTATGATAATGATTTATGATGATTTAGTTTTTATTTTGTTATTGATGTATGTATTACTATACAAATAAAAGTCGATTTTTAAGCTATTATCACACAACCAAACAAATACATCTTTTAAATCTTGCTTGATAACATTAATAACATCATTTAAATTTCTCCATAAAAATAAATTAACGTGTCATTTGCAAATAAATGTGCCTTACAATATTTTATTTATTTCGCTGACATTTATAAAGAGTACAAATAATAAAGGTCCTAGCACTGATCCTTGTGGTACTTCGAAGTCATTGACTATTACGTTAGATGTACTATTCACATCATTTGTACTTTGTTTTATCGTAGTTAGGTAAGATTCAATCCATTTCAGTACAGTTGCGCTAATGCCCATTTTTTCCAACTTTGATACCAATAATTGCCGATTCACCGTCTCAAATACACGTTTAAGTCTAAGAAAACTGCAAATATAACTTGATTTTTACTCACTGTCTTAACCCAATCCGATATAATGAATTGAAGTGCCGTTTCACAAGAATGACTTTCTCTGAATCCAGATTGATTTTCTAATAAAATGTTATTAATCATACAGTGTGTAATCAATTGTTCTTTTACCACCAATTCCAAAGTTTTTTTCATACACTGGCAAAGTGTTAACAGGTCTAAATTCTTCAGATACTATTGTACTCGGGATTTTTGGAATGGCTGTAACTACCGATATTTTCCAGTTATTAGGACAAATTCTTTTCTGTAGAGAGCTATTAATAACATATAAAAATATATTACCAATTACGTCAAAAGCAGTTTTTATATTTCTTATGGATATACCATCAATACCTGAGCTATTAAGTAAGTCAGATATAATTTTTCTCAGATTCAGCATTTCAATGGGTTTAAATTCTGTTAATTTATTTTTTACTTCTGAAGAATGTAACTCATACCCATTTTGTTTAAGAATACTTTCAATAATACTACCTACAAAATATTCATTAATTTTCTCCGCTATTATAAAGTCACTTTTAATTACTTCATTCCTAAACTGCAATTGGTGCCGAATGGTTTTTGTTTTGACAAATTTCTTTCAATGTTTTTCACAATTTTTTGAGTCCTCCTTATATTATTTTTCGTTCATAATAATCCCGTTTTTGTCTTCTTAATAATAATGTTACCTCGTTTCGTTTTTGTATTTATATTACTTATTCTTGCAGCTATAAATCTCTGATCTATTTCTCGCATGCATTCCAGATTTTCTTGATTTATCCATTTCTTTTCTGCATATTGCATTGGCACTACCTTTACAGGACAAATTTTATCTAGTGACTTCACAAAATTATCAGCTAATATATCTATATCTGATATTGTATTATTCCAGTCCACATTACGTAATAAATTCTGGAAAGTTTCTTCGTTAAAGTTCTTATAACACCTTTTCTTTATTTTTACTTCTTGACTTTGATTCTGTTTAATTGCCAAATTTACTAAAATATTTGCATGATCTGATATTCTCGGAGCGTGATTAGCTTGGCAAGTTATATGCTCATAGTTAGTTATAACTAAATCTATTGTTGTTGCCGATTTATTTGTTATACGTGTAGGTTCTTAATCAATTAACTAAACCTATTTTGTAATAAAATCTGTTGAAATTTATTAGCATAAAATGTGTTCTGTGACATATCTATATTAAAATCACCCATTAAAAGTAACTGCTTATCATTAAATTCATCGATGAGTTCCTCAACTACGTTAAAAAATTTGCATCGCTCTAAATAGGTGAGTGCGAAAAACCAATAAGTGTATAATTTTTTTTTTATACATTTATTTAACGTCGGCCTATTTCCGCTACTGAGGCCTAACACCGACGCCTGTAGACGAGCTACCCCCAACCAGGAATTTTTGCCGAACCTCTTCCCTTAAGAAGAGTAGGGATCTTTTACTTGCCTAACATTTAATAGACAAGGGACCGACGGCTTTACATCCCCTCCGAAGGATGGTATATCTCCTATACAACCCTCGCCTAAGGTTGTATAGCTTCCGCGCATACACTGATATACAAGCCGCTGGAAGATCTGTGAGGCGAGAACGCGGTTTCCGTTGGAATGGTCACCATAAGTGTATAATTAACAGCACTTATTTGGAATGTAATTGCAAGAGCCCATAAATGTCTTTCTGTTGTAATATTCTTTATTAGTTTAAAAGATAACTCTTTTTTCAGATGTAAAATAACTCCTCCAATATGGATACTATCTGTGTAACAGATTTCGTGATAATAGTCTTCAATCTTTATTTCATTTCCATTAATATCTTTGGTTACATGTATTTCCGTCACATATACTATTAGTGGTTTAGCAGAATGTATTAACATTTCAATTTCATCTTTATTATGTAGTAAATCTTATACATTTGAAGTTAAGATTATTAAGCAAATGTGTTATCACGGGAATAGGACAATAAGTCAAGAAAAAAATTCGTTAAGATTATTGTTATTATTATTACTATTACCCTCCGCCAAACAATGTTCTTGGATACAGTGCCAACAGACAGATGCAATATACGTAATCTAAAATATGAATATCTGAAAAAATTAAGTGATGTAGATTGATTTTTGGACAATTGTAACAATTTTGAAAATAATTCTTATACGTTGTTTCCTTTTTTACATCCGGTTTAATTCTCACCTATTTAAAATCTAAATATATTAAGTTACGTTAGTTCATTTTAGATTTATCTGGTATTCTTTTTGTATCAAATGAAAGCGCTGGTAAAATTACCTTGTGATAAAATTTATTTTCCTATCTTTAAAGGCAATTTCTGGATCTAAAATATTTGTCTCGAATTTATTTGATATAGGCTGTTCGTTTGATATTATATCATATTTCATACAATATTCAGATTTAAAGTGTTCGGTTTTGCGAAGTAAATAGCAGCGAGTTTCAAAAGAAAGAATATTTGAGGATTAAATAAGTATATCAAATAACATGTCTTATATATTGCATTGCAAGAGACCGATGAAACGTATATTATCGTAAAGAAAAATCTATCATATTGAGTATATACCAAATTAACTGATGATGACCTGATGGAGTATGTTTGAGTTCCGCGAAAGTGATTGTTACCCTTGATCCTAGAGGTTATTTAGTACGTTGGATGATGACACTTTTTACCCGGTTTGATTTGTTGGATAACAATAATGAGATATATAGCTAGAGAAAGTATGCAACTGTGCAGCTCGACCAATTTCAAAAGCCCTTGGGCTTATAGAAGGAGTTACTATTGGTCGACGGTTGTATCTGACTTGGCAAATACTGCTTGGTCTGCAAATACTCCAAGGGTTCTTTAAAAGATGTCCTAGAAATAGACAAAACTAGAAAGTGCACTCCTCTGTAGCGTCTGATGCTGAGGACAGTGGATAGGGCCGTAGTTAGTCGCTTCTCTAACTAGAGTGCCATTACTGTTGCTAGTTTATTTTTAAAAATGTACTTCGTAACCCACAGTTTGAAGTTAATTTTTGTCTAGACCTCGTGTCCGATTTCGATGATTTTTTTTTTGTATGATAGCCTCTTTATTCAAGAATGTGAGAATGCTCCATTGTTTTTTCAAAGAAATTTTGTTTTATTCGTTACAGGGTGTAACAATTGCAACGTGTTTTATTCATAAACTTTGTAACACCATGTGGAGTTCAACAGTTACACCAGCAAGTTAGAATTTAAATCGTACTGTAGCCTTATCTTTTCTTAACATTTTCTTTTTTGTTTCAGTTCATTATCTTCATTAGTATCAGAAAAACATACACATAATTTTATAGTATAACTTGTTTTTACTTAAAGGTAATATCGAAACAAAGAATTAAATGGAAATGAACAAGGTGCAAAGAAGAAATGTTAATAGCGAGCATTTCAGGCTCTACCACGAATAACTTCTTGGCAACGCCGATTCCTACATAAAATAAGCGACCTTATTTCATTTTGGTGCAATTCTTCCCATATTTGAATCAATTTCCACGCAACGTCTGCTGAGGTGTCTATTGATTACGTACCTCTTGTAATTTTCCACCAAGTTTATCACAGAGGTTTTCCATTGGATTTAAGTCCGGGCTATTAGCTGGCCATGCCATGGTGTCAATTCCGATGTCTGCCAGATAATGTTGCACAACTCGAGCAACATGAGGTCTGGCATTATCCTGTTTTAACATAAAGCCTTATGGCTACTGTACTAATGAAGATAATAAGCTGAATCAAAAAAGATAATGTTAAGAAAAGATAAGGCTAGAGTACGATTTAAATTCTAACTTGCTGGTGTAACTGTTGAACTCCACAGTGTGTTATAACAATATATGCAATTTCTTTTCGTCGTCTAAAATGCGTTTTCCTATCAGATTTAGGAATATCTGTGACATTTCCAAATTCACGAATTTGTTTTCTACTCTACTACCGTAGACTGAGAAATGCGACGGTCAGGATACTTAGTATTGAAGATTTCGCGTACCTGCTTCTGCATTTCTGTTTTATCACCACATCCTAATAATATCAAAATTTCAATTCATTGGGTAACCGAAAGACTCATTGTTAAAATAATGATCAACTTGATCAATCAGCAATAAATAACTAGAATCATAAATTTGCACAGATGTATCAAATAAAGAAATTATAATTTTTTCTGATATGTAAAAAGAGACTCTTTTTACTGCCTTCTTTTTGTTGAATATCTTGCCACCTGCATATCAGAAAAATGACACATTTCAATTGATGGTTATGATACAAAATTAATTAGAAAAGTCAGATTTGACAGATATTTGGTATATAAATAGTATAGAATATATTCGATTGTATACATGTCAAAACTTTCAAATTTAATTTTCTTGATGATGAATATACAAAATTCAAAAAATCTTATATTGCTGGATAGAGCATTAATAACCCTTTCAAATGAGCCACCACACGCACGCTCGTTCCATTTAAAAATTTTAAAGGGGTAGCTCTCACTCCAAGGAGGATAAAGGGGAGGCATAAAATTATGCTTTTACTCATAAATTGTTAATTATCAATTACATAATTAACAATTACGTAATTATGTAGATACTGAATTTATCCGTTACTTATTGACCTCAATGTATAATGTACAGTATAAGGCACAATATCCGATATTAAAATGTTATTAATAATGTATTATTACCGTAATTAAATCTATTTTACATTTTGTTGTTGCAACGGGTTACATTGAGTCTGTTAACCTCAGAATCTTTAATATAATACATGAAAGTAGAGAGAAAACCACATAATACTAACTAGCCATGCTAAGAATTTTAACAGTAAATAAATAATTACAGATTCCTCTCTATTATACAAAGCAAAAGTATTGAAAACCTCCACAAACTGTGCTATCAAAGTCGGGAAGTGAAAGAACGACAAACAAAAGAGCGAAACTTAATATAAACTTCACCAAAAACCCAATTAACTATAGAGAATTGTAAAGCTTTAGGAGAAGAAGACGTAATTTCTGTGGATAAAGTGAGTTTAAAATTGCCAAATAAGTTTACGTTGAATAATATTGTACTGTGAGTTTCCCCTAAGTGTTCCCTCTGGATAGAATACGGAGAAAGTCACGGGCTATTGCCGCAAAACGCGGCAAAAAAGTCAAGGTAAGTGGAAAATGCATGGCTTTTATCTTGTCTCTTCAAAATGTACGAATTAATGCATAAAACAGAAGGAACAAGGAATTCATTCATTTAAAACCGTTTGTTACGAGAGCAATCAAAACGTCACACAAATGTGACCTCGATTTTATATAGAAAATAAGGAATTTAAAAATGTGAATCTTACGATTTCATTCGTAATAACAAAGAAATTTACAGAGTGTCTTCCAAGTGTGTATCAATAATTTAGGGTAAAATTGCTCGAATCAATGTACGAAAATGTGTCTCTAAACTACTGGCGAGACATGAGGTGTTGAATATTTTCATGAATATGGATTATTGTCCTAGATATTGTTAACCCCCCCCACTTCACAACACTGCCAATGTATATTACAAGCTAATTTTCTATCTGGCTTCCTCGCAGTCCCTGACCATCCATCATCCCTTTATCATTCTACTCCCCTCTCCCCCGGCACCTTCTCCTCGTGCCTCCTACCACTCTTATTCCTGATTACAGATTAAAAATCCCAATCCAATCTGTTCTCATGTTTATCTTTTTGACTGTATACTTCATGATGAGCAACATAACCTTTGCTTACACCAAACTGGAAGACTAACAAAAAGCGCTTTACCGTTATCGTAGTCCTCTGCACCTTCTGACCACCTTTACTTTCTGATACAGATTAAAAATGCATGAAATCGCGTAAAGCTCATTTTTACCCTTATTTATTTTATTTTAACAGACTAAAATTTCTTCTATTAACTTGCATTGATGGTAGAGAATAAAATATAACAAAAATCGCTTTACTATTACCATAACAAAACACAGATCAGAAATTCATGAAATCTTGTAGAGCTGATTTCTACCCTTATTCATTTTCAACACTCATTCGTTTTTTTTTCTATTTTTCCTATTGATATACACTGATTGATGGTAAGGAATAAAATGTTACAGATAAGAAATTTCTAAAATCGTGTAGAGCTTATTTTAAACCTGATTTACTGTGAAATGCATTTTTATAATACATAATGGTAGCCAAAAATAAAATATTGCGGGTTATAAATTGTTAAAATCATGTACAGTTATGTTTCAACATTGTTTTCATAACAATACAACCAAAACTCTGAAGCTGGATTCCACAGTTAGAATCTAACACGGGAGTTGTTGGAGAAAAACTTTATTTTATAAACGTAGGTAAATAATTGATTACTTTACCTGAATTTCTATTTTGTCTTTACTTCTAGTAGTACTACCGTTGTAGGGGTAACTTTTTTGCTGGCTGGGATACCCATTGAATTATGCAAGAAAAGCAGCAGCACAAAACACATTCCATATGTAATCGAAAAAATTAGCGCTACTCGTTTTCCCTGTACTTGTTGAATCTGCCTAAACGTAGTGTGGAAAATGGTACTTATTCAAATGCGCGTTGATGACTGAGTTTCTCCGTAGGTTGATTGGCTGGCATTAAAAATTTGTAAACATTAATTTGATCATCATGGTGAACGAACGAAGTTCCGTCACAAGATAGATTTCTGCCAGTCAGGAATATGGTCAGGGCATTATACGAACAGGGGGGATGACATATAGAGTAGAATTTTGCCTACTGGTGAGAGAAAGTTCAGTTTAGGTTAGATGCAAAGATTTGAGTGTAGAGGGATCGAAATGAAGGGTAGTTAGTTGGGTTAGTTTCATAAGCCAATAGATCGACTTCTATTGACTGCAATTTGCAGCATTCAAAAGAATTATAATAATAATGATAATCGTTTATTTGTCCAACAGTACATAACCAATTAAAGGACAAAGAATAAAATAACATTATTTATAAGTAAACCTATATCTATAACTATATTATTATATGAATATTCAGTTAATAAAATATAAAACAAGCTGAGTAATAGTACAGATTTTTAAATTAACAGTTAAATATACCACAAATATCTGATATTGCATTATACTTAGAGCAAATCATATTCATGGGGGATCTTATTAACATAACATTTCTAATAAATTCTAACGAGTTGAAATTGAAATAATAAATACTTGTTGTCACAGCCTCTGTTAGGATACCTGCCATCGGTCCGGTAAATAAGGTATTTTAGAAATTTACTTTGAACATACTGGATGGATTTTATATAGCAGTCATAAATGGGGTTCCAGACAGAAAAGCAGTATTCGAGCTTGGAACGAACATAGACGGAGCAAAGAGTAATGAGAACATCGGTATCATTAAAATCTTGACCCAGTCTAAGTACAAATCCCAACATTCTCATCTCAATCAAAATAAATTTCTAAATCTCGCACTGGATCGGTGCGAACTAGAGCCTCCAATTCAATTTCATAGTCGTATGTAACTATGTTGACAATACGGGAGTAAGTTACGACTTTACATTTGGAGATGTTCAAATTAAGACAATTGTTACACCATAACACCACCGTGTATAGCTGGCAGTAGGTTACAGTGGTCAGCCGATTTAATTGATTAAAATATTTTTAAGTCATCTACGGAAAGCAATTTATGACAATCAATTGCATTACTCAGGTCATTAATAAAAAGACAAAAGAATAGAGGACCCAGGTTAGATCCTTGTGGAGCTCTTGAGGTAATTGTGTATTGGTTTGATTTAAAACAGTTACATGTAACGTACTGGACACTATCTCTCAAGTATGAGCGAAAGAAAGTCGCGGCGCAGAAAAACCGTGTTGTTTTAGTGCCCCTTTTGATCAACAACTTTAGACAGTAGTTGCGTGAAACATATTAAATTTGTATTTGTAGAGCGTTTTTCCACAAAGCCATGCTATTCAAATTATATTACACATTTAGCGAGTGGATAAATAGGACTATAAAGACATCTCAAAAGTGTTACACAGTAAGGTGATAGACCGATAGTTCGTTGTCTCAGAGTTATCAGAGTTTTTCAGAATGGAACAGACAGTTATGAGATATAAATTTGATATCTTGAATATTAGCATCCGGATTAATAAAACTTCATGAAAATTATGCAAAAATGTGTAGAACTTCTTGGTCAGACTATCAGAAGACGACATTCTCACAACGAACGTTAGTCCAACGATTTTTTATCGAATTTGCGATGCAATCTGCCTCGGCCTTCATGCAATCATACACCACCATGCCCTAATGTTTTATTTTCATTTGTTAGGCATTAGTGATAGACATTTACCACTCATTAGCATATGGCCAACCACTAACGAAACACCCTCTAAAAACCGATTGAAAAGGACGTTTCTTCATCGAAAGTCAATCACTTGTGTGTTAAATGCAATCCTAACACTAAAACGCCTAAATTAATAATTACATTAATTTTTCTTTCATAAATACCCACGTATCCGAACTGACAATTAGTACGAAGCCCTTAGGCATTCCATATGTTAACTCGTAGCTTTAACTATGGCCAATTTCCGTTCCATTCACCAGACGAGCTGAGTGGAGACACTGGAAATGTAAACCTCATTTTGTTTAATTGTCGGCAGGAGAGATTCCAACCGTTTAGTTCAATATCATCAAGAGATAAGACCTTCCAGGGTCGTCGCTTTAATTTTTGCCAATCTATATGTAGAGACCAAGAGGAGCGAGGAGCACGTCTGTATGTATGTGACATTGTAAACAAAATAACTTCTGTTAAATAGAATATTGTATATTTTTACTTCAAATTTGATTGATAATGAGGGCCTGTAGGGAAAAATTATATGGTATACTAGCATTATTTTCACTCCAGCTACCTTCCTGGGAATTCTTGCCCTGAAATTGATGCACCCTGTATAAAACACGTTGTTGAAATGGGGCTACATTCTTCATATAGAGTGATCACTAGAGACGTGGCACATTTCAGACTCTAACATACACAGGTTCGTATTAGAATTTTAGTTGGATAGTTACTTCACATTTTTAAACGGTATCTAAAGAGTTTTCGTCGATTATGATACCGCACAAAATAAATAGATCTGGTTTGAACAATGCAGAGTAATATAAAAAAAATATGAAGATTGTACTGTATTTTGAAATTTATATGGAAAAACTGCGTCTCATACACCATCACTTGAAGAGTATCTTTTTCTTTGTAATAAAAATAGGTACTGGTCATCAAGTTTGTTCCAGTGTCTATTGCTGGCGGTAAAATTTAGGACACCCTGTGTACGTGTACATAAATATGTGCAGGATAAAATAACTTAATAAAGGTCTTTAACAGATATTAAATTATGATTTATGGATATATGAAAAGTTGCTACTAGTTGTTTGAGAACACCATTAAATATCACGAACAAGTGGCATGCTTTCTCATAAACTTTATCGACAATAACAAAATAGAACGCTTCCATGGTGCTGCTGAAATTGGTAAACAAAACTATTGGGTTACAGGCTTCAGGGCTGTTAGTATAATAACTTAATCTTCTAATGGCAAAATAATTAATTGGTGTAATAAAAATACATCCTATGGTATATATACATCATGTTAATATTGAAGATGCCTAACTAAAGTTTAATAAAAAAATAAGGTATAATGACAAGGATAACTTAACAGGATAAGTAATGAACAGTAAAGATTATTCTCATGTAGATAAATTGATAGATGCAGTATCTGATGCCACTGGATATATATTTTTGATTGGGTATTTCACCCAAACATTATAATTAACTTTAGTGAACATTCTGTAAAAGTTGACTGATTAAATTGCAATATTTTAACATACAAACTTCAAATAATCATAACGGTTCAATCTTATAAAAATAATACGCTAAATAAAAATACTACTGCCCAAGAAATCACTACTTTCACATCCTGATTTTGTATCCAAGTCTTATATACACTAAATCCCAATGTAATATTTTACTCCCTTTAATAATAGGATTGGGGTGGTAGAGGGAGTGGCTAATGCCAAAATAAATGTTAAATTTCCTTGGTTCTCGTATACACACTAAATCCCAATTTAATCTTTTACTCTCTTTAATAATATGGATGAGGTGGCAATGGGGGTGGTAGAGGGGGTGGCTAACGCCAAATAATTTTTTTGAGACGTTTGGTTCTTGTATACACACTAAATCACATTTTAATTTTTATTACTCCCTGTCGAAATAGCGTGGTGATGGTATTGGGGGTGATAGTGAGGGGTGGCTGATGTAAAAAAAAAATGTGACCTTGACTTTTCGTACTGTAGTGAGCAGAAGAAAATAGGACTTGTCTTATTTTTTTTCTCACGACCGTACATATCCTAAATTGTAATTTTATGAATTCTTACCTGCTTGTCTTGTCTATTTACCCTTAATTACCCCATTTACCTCTGAACCCTTCGATGGAATTAGATCAAAATACAATCTAGTTCCAAATCTTGTTATAATAAATGTACGGTCGTGAGCAAAAAAAAAATAGAACAAGTCTTATAACGGTATTTTACTAAAATCTAGTTGTGTACATCTAACTTTAGTTTTTGTGATATTGTCAGTTAGTTGTCATAATTTATTTCAAGTGTGAAAAAAACTAATATGCCTCATATAAGCGATTTAGTTAAATCTGGAGTTATTGCTAAAGCAGAAGATGGATGGTCAATGAGACAAATTGCACTGCGTTATAATAATGACAAAAATTCGGTGTGTAACATTTTAAGAAAGTGGAGAATAAACGGTACGATTAGTAGAAATCCTGGATCAGGGCGACGAAGAATATCAACTTAACAACAAGATTTGCAATTGGTAAATGCTTTAGTAGAAAATCCATTTTACTGTTATTCAGGCTGCTGAAGAAACAAATTTTCCTGGATCGAGTAGTACTGGTCTCCGGCGAGTAGAGAATCGGAGCTACGTTGTCATGCAGCAGCACAGAAATACTTACTTAAAGCTGTACATAAAGAAGCTCGAGTAGGATTTGCGCTTGAATTTTTAGCGCATGATGTAAATTTTTGGAACAATGTAATCTTTGCAGACGAAAAAAACTTTCCAGTCAACGCACAGCGGTCGTATTCGTGTTTACCGCCCTCCGAATACTCGAAATATATATCTAACATTGATAAAAGTGGTAAATTCTCCGTCAATATGTGGGCTTGGATATCGACACGTGGTCCTGGTGTTTTGTGGCATATTGAGGAACGATTTAATAGTGAAACGTATATTAGGATTTTAGAAAATATTATGCTCCCTTCTGTGTCACAATTATTTCCTAAAAATGAGTTCATATTTCAACAAGAAAATTGTTCCGTTCATACTGCTCATACCGTAACTAATTGGTTTCAGTATAACAACATCAATGTTCTTAACTGGCCCAGTCATAGTCCAGATCTTAACTCTGTGGAAGAAGTATGGGGACTACTCGTAAGAAGTATCGAAAAACGAAATGTGAGACCACGGAATGCCGAAGAATTACTGGAAATAGTAAATAATGCATGGGAAAATATTATTACTAATGATTATTGTATAAGGTTATTTAATTCTATGCCAAACAGACTTATAAAAGTTATAAATAAAAATTGTGCAATAACGAAATATTAATAGTTAGTTTCTTGTTAAGTAGGATATCATTATTTGTCCTTTGATCCAGAATTTCTACTAATCGCACAGTTTATTCTCCACATTGTTAAAATGTTACACACCAAATTTTTGTTAGTGTTATAATGCAGTGCAATGTGACTCATTAACCATTCATCATTTACTATAGCAATAACTACAGCATTAAAATAAAAAATAAATTAAAAGTGATAAAAAAAGTTGTCCTAATTTTTTTTTGCTCCACGACAGTACCAAATTTTAACTGAATATCATAAACGGTTCCAAGGTAAACGTGCGCACGAAAAAAGTTTCAGACCGACAGACAGACGTGAAAGCAAATTCAGGTAAATAATTTAAATGTAAAAATAAATTTATTAATGGACTTATTTATAGTCAACATAATATTTCTTAAAAAGGCCACAAAAAAATATCCTAATAAAATAATAAGAACTATATTATTAGAGATCATGTTATATATTCTAGACAATTACTATTTTGGCAAACGGATTTCAACTCTCAAACAAGCACTCACAGTCTATGACGCGTGAGTAGGTACTTCATGAGTTTCTTAAACCTTTATTTATTATTATAACGTCGTGTGCTGTTATTATTATTATTTTTCTTATATCAATAAATCTTATTAGCACCATTATTAATATTTTTAAATAACAATTTCGAGGTAAGTCGGAAGTCATATCCGCAAATATTTTGAGTTGTTCAAATGCATATATACTGAGCTTATAGCCCAAATAATGGGATTACTGTTCTAGAATAATATTTCCTTCTATTTTGGCTCAATCTATTTATTATTAGTAAAAATTAGATATAAAATTTTTATTTATTTTACTAAATAAAGGCTAGACGCGTTGTATTTTCAAAATTTATTATTATCTCACCACCCTGTTGGAACTCTATGATACTTTAAAGGTTTTAAACTTATATATTGGTTATTCGCCATTTTAATGGTTGCTGAGAATTCGGTTCGAAAATACTTCTTTATGACGTCATTCAGCAATATCTCTCTTTTAAGATGGATCCAGATTATTGAACTGAATCTTAAACTAAGCCCTTTCAGCCCTCTCTTCTCTTAGAGAAACCCTCACACCTCAGCAAAAATAAACACTCTGACAACTCGTCTAGGGCTGGAAATATAATAATAATAAATTTTATTTCTTCCATTCAAAACTACAAGTATAATAACAAAAGAAAAAGTCACAATAAATGAAACATAAGAGTCTGAATAGATACTATAACAAAAAGAAATAAGTATATAGAATATATAACATACTATTTCTAGTAAGAATGAAATTGATTAAGAAAAAATTTTTGAAGCGTATAACAGTTTTTTGAAGTAAAAATTCTTTTAACTTATTTTTGAAAACATCTTAGACCATTCAATGTGCCGTTACGCTATAATGGACTGACATTACATTACTAGTATATACTGTAATATGACTATGTTATAAGAGATAGAAAATCCTAACTATCCCTGTTCATGCAGAAATAGTATGCGTCATAAACGATGGTTAGTCGTAACCACATTGCCGAATTTACGCATATTCCTCAACTGACAATTGACTTTCATATTTTAATGAAATTTTGATAAATAATCTGCAGCTTCAGCAGTACCTTTTTACAGACTTATAGATTGAAAATGAAATGCCACATTTTTGTTTATACTTTTTTTTTGTAAATTAATGTTTCATATGATTTTTGATTTATTATCAGAAAGTGCACTCTGACTGTCATGGTATCCCTTTTGGCAAGTTGCAACTTGCCTCTGTAAACTTGATATATATAAAAAAAAATAATTGGAAAAATCTCTCTTCTCAGTGACGTATGTGACCTCCTTAAACCCTTAAACAGGACTACTCACTACTCACAATAGAATTAATATTCAGTACCTAGCTCTTGGTCTATTTAGATTGTTTCTGGTGGTACAGCATCAATCAAAGTATCAACCTGATACTGATATTACAAATAAATTAAAAACCACTCCGACACAAGTGTGCATTGCAAGGAGAATTACGGTTAAATGAAGGTCGAAAGTAATTTTATTGAGCAAAATACAAGTGAGATCAGTCGATCAAGATTCACTGATATGATGGATTTTTCTAACTTGTCATGGTAATGATTTTAAATCGACTCGAGACATCCTGGAAAGTCGCAAAATTGTTTTATCACAAACAATCAAACATGTAAAAATGTTTCCTATTTTAAGAAATGTAGTAGAATTCTGATGCAAAACACCAATGATGTTGTTAGATACAAGTACATTAAGTGTTTATATTGAGGACTGACTAATGATAATAAATTTGATTGATTTGATAAATTAAATCGTGTTGTTCGGATTCCTCACGCACGTGTGGCGTGGTGTCATGTGATGCACGTGATGTAACTGGTCGCGTTTATTAAATGTTCTCAAGATGTTTTAAACTATTTCGAGAGGAGTAGTACAACTGAGCTTAATAATATTATCTGAATAGAATTTTAAAAGTAATTAATTATAAATAAGACCATCAAAAATGCTATGGCGATGAAAAATAACAGAAAAGTAATAAAAATATTACTTCAGTGAATGAAAAACTAAGCGCAATAAATGGATCATCAATTTCAATTCCTAAATACAAAACAATAAACCGCCCTGTGTTATCTGCTTACTTTCCTTTTTGTTGAAATTTCCAATAAACAAAGCAACAAATGTGGACGACTAGCTGGTTTAAGTCGGAGCAAATGGTTGTAGGTTCAGAGAGGTGAAAATTACTCTTTTGTGTGTGTGGTATTGTTAAAGAATACGACAAAACCTTCGATGAACTTTTCGAAACTGTAACAAAATCTGACATTTCGCATGAAAAGCGTGCTTCACGTAAAAATGCCTTTGGAAGAGATTTTTATATATAAATTCACATTTTTGCTCTACGGAGCGTTTTTTATGCCAAAATCTTGGAAACTCATCAAGGAGTGGAATTTTAGAAAGTGTAGTAAATGTTTCTGCACGGGGACGTAATGTCGCCCCGACCACAAAATTTAGAAAGTATAACGAAAACAGACTCTTTTACGAATCCACGTTATGCAGCATTTCAACTCATGCGTTGTGTTAAATTTGAGGATAAGTTATCCAGTCTCTAGTCAAAGTATTTCGAGAGATTTAGCGAAAATAGCCCTTAGTGTCGAGGGTGCCCTATCATTTTCTAGCAGTCGATTTTGACGGGAAAATGATGGATTTTAAGCGTATTTGCCCTAAACTGGTTCCTCAGTAATTCGGTGTCAGAAAAGTATAGTTACCATGTACTCAGAATGTATATGGGACCGCCTTGCCTGAACGTATGAATCCCTAGTTGCAGAATATAATTCAAAGTCGTTGCGGTTCAAGCATTTTTAAGCTCCGAGGAGCGATCAAAGTTGACATTGAGCTGAAAATACGTCAATAGACAGGCAAGCAAAAGCCCACCAAAATGATAAACATTGAACTTTTTACTGAATCTTTTTATGTAATCGTTAGCTATAAACCGCACATTGAATGGTAGTTGGTTACTTTATGAGTTGTTCCGTTCCTCACTATGTGTTGTATACGGGCCAAACTATAGTTTGTCAATACATTTTTCTTGAACGTGTTTGTAAAACATAATTCTTTAAAGGATTTAATATATATTTTTGAACTTTATTGTCTTTTTCTTGTGTTTTGAAAATTTATTTTCAGGTTTAAAATTTAAGAAAGTGTTAGTATTTACTGTGTTAGATTTATAGTGTTACGACGTCCAATTGGTACCATCAGTGAAGGAGTTAAGCATAGATTTTGTATTATTCTCTGTCTGAAACAGGATATTAAACGTTCACAAAGAAGGGTTCTTTGTGAACGTTTAATATCCATTTTAGAAAGTATAATAAAAGTCCTTCAGACGTGTAAAGATGGATCGTTCACAGTATAAAAGATCAATTTTGTTTTGTTTGGGGAATAAAGACAATGAAATATTTGATGTTGTGAGGGCACCATCTAATGAAAAATGAGTAAATTTGTCTCATTTTCCCTTAAAACCAGTCTTCTATTGACGAGACTGAAATTTGTAGGTGATGAAATAAAATAATTATTTAAAATAATCAAAGTTTATAAGAAAAGTTTAAAAAGTAATTTTGAATGAGTAGAATCTAAAAGTAAACCTTAAAAAATATTAATTTATAAAAATATAATTTTGACGTGCAATAAAAAAAAAATGTACAGAAAAGAGATAAATACAAAAAAATGACCAACGTAGTTCAAAGATTACAACTTCATGTGTGCAAAGTTGGACACATCCTGGAATAGCAAATCCGGGCTCCAGTAGTCTCACAGGAAATCTAAAAGATGTTGGGCAAATTAGTTTTTTACACTATATGGTTCCAAAGGATAGGCTCTTGTGAATTTTAAGGAAAGCAAATAGCTTCTAATGCAGTATTATAGATTCTTGGTTATTTAAATAACAAATAACTAATTAATTAATAAAAATTAATAAAAAAACTAAATATTATTAAATTATATTAGCATAAACCATAAACCAAAAATAAGTTATAACCTAATGGTTTGATTAAATAATATATTTAATATTATTAATTATAAAATTCTAGATAATTGCAAAATTGCTAATATTTCTAATTAAAACACTGCAAAATTGTTAATTACAAGAATGTAGATAATTGCTAAATGCTGATTGCCAAAAAAATGGAAAAAGAATATTTTATTACCATGTGGTCACCATGTAGAATTTTAGTTAAATAAAATTAAATAAATTTGAATCTAAGTTTATTTAAATCGTGAAAGCAAAATAATAAAATAATTGAAAATGATTGAAATTGAATCGAAATTGAAATAATTAATAAAGAAAACTTACCTGTGTTGTGTTCTAATACAGAAAGAAATATGGATAAAGAATGTGATAAGTATACTCGAGGATTTCACAGTAGAAAAGTCCTCAGATGTCAATCAATACAAATTTGGCAGGCAAATGGCTACTTCGGATGTTTAACTAATAAGGTAAACTTTTTTATATTACAATCTTAATTATGGTACCAATGTAGAAACTTAAAAAAATATATTCTTCCTAAAGAAAACGAAAACTGTAAAATTTTACGAGCGTCGCGCCATCTGTTGATGAGCGACTTAATTATGAAATACAGGAGTGTACTATAATCGGTTCTAGTTAGGTTTCCATTCACAACCAAATTACAGAACCGATATAGATCTTTAATATTCAGGAAGAAATGTTTACTACATCGTAAATTACAAACACAACCAATAAATATGAGCTGTCCAAATAAAGTTAATTGTTTTCAAACTGTATTGTGATAATTCAGTAAATACATTATATATCATACACTACATAACAGGTGTGACTGGAAAAAGTTTTAAAGGTAAGAAAAATAACTACATGTACAGAGTAAACAAAGTAAAGAAATGAAAATTTTAAATGAATGTAAATGTTTTTCAGGTACGGTAGAGAAGAAGTACATAATTTAGTGTAAAAGTTCCTAAGATACAAAAATAAAGAAAATTTTGTTAGTCTGAAGTAGTCTCACTACTCTACACTATGGTATACAGATCGTGCTAAATATAAATAAATAGCAGTTATTTCTTTAAAGTTATTAAATGGACACAGGCCATGTAACACCCGATCAGACAATTGACATTTAAGCCCTAATTTGCCTCAAGTAAAAGATTAGGAAAATAATATGAAAAATATATAAACGTTGATATAACTAATTTTTTTATTCGTTTTCCTTTACTCGCACAAATCCAGATCTCCTAGACTTACGAGACCTAGACCAGGTGACCTGGAAGGCGGTTAAAGGCATTTTCAAACATATTTATTAATGAAAGAATAACTACTAATAAACTAGTTTTTTTATTTTCTGTGTCCCCTATGGATTTATTTTAACTTTTCTTTAAGCTACGCTCCTCATAAACCGACTCCATCATGTAGTCAACAAAAGAAAATATTATTGATTGTAAATACTTATTAGTAAATAGATTTAAAATAAATAAAATGGATATAAAAACATTTACAGTTCCAATTACATCCTTTTCCCCATCCTGTTTATGTAAACGATTATAGCAGATTCCATAATCCCGCTTATATATTTTACTTTTATCTAGAAATATACTCGTAAATGATTTGAACTTCATCAGTTATAGGTATTGGTGTACCGTGCAATTCTAAAATTACCATTTATTTACATAACAAAACAGTTCATGGCAAGTGTAAGAATTTGAAGCATTTAAAGTCTGATTATGATTTATGTAGGCTTTGGCAGAGCAATTATATTTTTTTACGAATATATAAATAATTTTAATATGTTTCTCTTATTTCATTTAACTTCTAAGCTTGAATAATATTATAAAAATATTATGTCCGTATTACATATGTGTTACATTAAACAGGTTTCTACTGATATTTGTACGTATTAAAAAAAGTTAACACCCTAAAAGTATAGACTGAGAATAATATATATTTGATTTTTTATAAAGTATTTGTAAAACGTTAGCAATGCATTATTTTAGATATTTTCACTAACAGTGGAATAGGTTTACAAGATTCTTATAGTCAATTAGGAAAATTTTGGGAGCAAGCTAATTTTCTAAATTTTCTTAAGGGGTATCAGAGATAGAAGAGCGGTAAATTCAAAATTAATTCTAAATTACTGGATGTCATTAATTTAGTAGTTAGCAGTAGTAGTTTCATAGTTTAAAAATTTTACAATTGCTTTGAAACTCTTATTTCATGAAAATAATGATCGATTTGGATACACATGTATTGTATTCCAAAAGTCAGAAAATAAGCGATTGTCGCGAATACATTGAGCATATTTGGTTGAAAATAAAATATAACCAACAGGAACTTGCTGTAGGTGTTGTGTACCGACCTCCTAATACTTATACAACATAATTTTTTTACAATTTTGAGGATACAGTAATAGATATTTATGTAAATTTTAACAATGTAATATGTTGTGGTGATTTTAATATTAATATGTTAAATATAAATTCTAATGTGTGTTCACAATTTAACTCGATCTTGGATACATTTAATCTTAAACAAGTAATTAATGAGCCAACACGCATCACGAATACAACTGCATCCATAATAGACTTAATTTTGGTAAATTTTGAAAATGAGACTTGTGTAACTGGAGTTATGGATATTCAAATATCAGATCATCTACTCATTGTAAAATCAGTCAGAGCTTAACGAAAGTGAATTCAAAAAAAAATTGTTACAGGCCTCTAAAAAATATAAATTTTAATAATTTTCAAAAAGATCTAGAATCTTTGCCTTGGAATCTAATATATGTCGTAGACAATATTGATGAAAAAATTTCATTTTTTAACAACAATATTATTGAGCTGTTTGATTTTCACGCCCCTATTAAAACTTTCACTATTAAAAAGGATAGCTATGCACCTTGGATAACTGAAAACATAAAATTAATGCAGAAATTAAGGGACAAAGCATTAAAAAAATATAAACAAACAGGTACACCTGAACATCGGACATACTATAAACAATTGAGAAACTTGACAAACTCTGTCATAAAAACGGAAAAAAGGTTTATTTGAGATTTAAACTGCAAAATTAAATATTAAAGACAAGTGGAAAGAACTAAAAAAACTGAATATTGCAAAAAATAGAAACCTCAATATACCGGACAACTTATAAGGTGCTGATGCAATCAACAATTTCTTTATTAACTCTGCCGTTCACAATTCCTTGCTCGATGACAACTTAATAAACTTTTATTTGAACAATGTTAAGCAGGCTGTGCCTAGTTTATATTCTTTCGAAGTAACTAATGAATTTACCGTGGCTAATATAATAAAGAATATAAAGTCAACAGCATTCGGATTAGATATGTTAAATATAACTCTTATCCAACTTTGCTGTCCTTTCATAATCCCATTTATCACACACATCATCAATTAATGCATAAAAAGTGAATATTTTCCCGTGGAATGGAAACAAGCTAAAGTCATACCTCTACCGAAGGTCAGCAATCCGACTGTTGATCTAAGATCCATAAGTAACTTACCTGTTTTGTCAAAAGTATTTGAAAAAGTTATGGAATTACAGATAAGAGTACACTTAAACGCCAATAACATATTACCAACTAAACAATCCGCGTTTAGACAGGGTTATAGTTGTGCTACAGCTCTCTTGGATATAAAAGATGACATTATTAAAGCCAGCGACGAAAATAAGATTAGTATTTTAATTTTATTAGACTGTTCCAAGGCATTCGATATGATAAATCATACTATATTAATATCTATGTTGCATTTCATTGGATATAATGACAGTGCTTGCACACTGTTATCCTCTTTTCTCACGGATTGGTTTCAGCAAGTTCACTTTGACAACAGCACATCAGAACCACGTAATTTTTAGCAGGTGTTCCTCAAGGGAGTATCATAGGTCCACTTTTGTACACAGTTTATACGTCAACTTTCTGCGAATCATTAAAATTTTGTAAATTTCACTTTTACGCTGATGATACACAATTATATTGTTCCTTCAATTTGAGCGACTTAGAGGAATCCAACCAACTGATCAACAAGAATTAAGATGCACTTTTTACTGTTTCTGTTAACCATTTGTTGAAGATTAATCCTAGTAAATTCTGTGCCGTACTATTTTGTACTGAAAATATAAGAAATACTATCTACAATGATCTTAGTTTGCGTATTGGGAATGATATAATACCGTTTAAAAATTATTCTAAAAGTTTGGGTCTTATAATTGATAGTAAACTTCGATTTAAAGATCATGTTACAAGCAAATTGCAGAAAGGATATTTATCTTTAAAAATGATATATACACAGCGCCACTTTTTTTTTATATACATTTATTTAACGTCGGCCTATTTCCGCTACTGAGGCCTAACACCGACGCCTGTACACGAGCTACCCCCAACCAGGAATTTTGCCGAACCTCTTCCCTTAAGAAGAGTAGGGATCTTTTACTTGCCTAACATTTACTAGACAAGGGACCGACGGCTTTACATCCCCTCCGAAGGATGGTATATCCCATATACAACCCTCGCCTAAAGTTGTATAGCTTCCGCGCATACACTGATATACAAGCCGCTGGAAGAAGTGTGAGGCGAAAAAAATTATGCGACTCTCTTGTATTATCCCAATTCAATCACTGTGATAGTGTTTACAGACCCTGTTTAGACGCCACTGACGTTCGACGCATACAAAAACTTCAAAAGTCCTGTTTACGTCTTATTTATGGAATTAGAAGGCGCCATCGAATATCTCATAAACTCCAAGATATTAAATGGTTAAGTATGTATAATCGGCGGCAACTTCACATGAATTGCTTATTTTTCAAAATTTTAAAATTGAAATCACCATCTTATTTACATGATAAATTAAAATGTGCACAATATAAATATTCGCAGAAAAGATATACTTACCATTCCTCAACACCGCAAAGAAATTTTTAAACGGTCTTTTTCATATAACGCTGCAAAATGTATTAACAAAATTGGTGACATGGATCTTAACTTATCACATAATCCGGTCAAAATTAAACTTAAGAAGCATTTATTACAAAACCAACGATCACATTAATTCTTCAAAGTTTTCATATTTTCTTGCTTTCTTCCTTCCGCTTTTTCTCTGTCTTTTTTCGCTTTCTTCATTCCTATTTCTCCATCTTTATAAATTGTATTTTATAATTTACCGAGTATTGGTGGAAGAGCAGAATCTGTTATTTCAGAATCCTGAGCCTTTACCGTTTATTTATCACAATTAAATTTTATTTTGTTAAATATTTTCTATGTACATATTGATAAATAATAAATCAGTTATTATTATTATTATTATTAAATAAAACTGCAAGACCTAAGATGGATATACTAAAGACGTACATTATGTACTTTCCCAAGATGTCTCGCTCTGGAAATCTTGAAGATGCCCATATTAGGTTCTAGAACATTCACTGGAACTGGACGTTCCTGCGATGTCCTGTGATATCCAGGTATGTATAAAGTTAGTTAAGGATATATAGGTTTATTTCAAATAAGTCCAGTGCTTATTAAATTTCCCTTGCTTGACTATAATACAGTTCTTTGATGAGGCAATTTATATTACCATTTTTCCAACAAATAATTCAGAGCCTATTATTGTTTGTTACAAGAAAAGAATTACCTTAGCTAATCCGCTTAATTTCGGCAGAGCCCCAACAACCTATTACCAAAATAATTGCTTACTCTTATCACATAAAATATTTATTACCAGTAAATAAGCAGATGTATGTAACAGATTTGATTTAATAATACTTACTCAATTAATTGAATGGTTTGCATAATATTGTAAAAGGAGTAAGCTAGGCAACAAGAACATGGTGAATTTTTCCAATGAAAATGTGCAAATAATGATATCGTTAGGAGTTAACTTTCAGAGATTCGAATTAAATCCAGTTAGCATCCTTCTAGCAATTATGTAACGAACCCAATCTTATCGTAAATTACGGTTTAAAGTTTATGTGTGTAAAGGATGAGAAACGATAATAAAGTTATAAACTCTTCGCTAAAGCTCTAAAAATCGGATAAGATTGCTATTATAATAAAAAATTCACCAGACAAATTAATATTTGAAGGTGTGTTAATATTTATTTTCACTTGTAATCTTTCTAGCGCTGGAAATTTTTCGGGTGAACGAAATTTAAAAAAAAAATTCGTGCATGTGAAAAATTTCCGGTTATTAATTGAAGTACGCGGGAGTTTGGTAAGAAAATATTTTTTTATTGCAAGTTATTATAAATCTGCCGAACTAAGATGCCCTATTCCCGCAATAAATTTATATTCCATCAAATCTTCGTTACTTTTCAACCAATCTTGATAAAATATTAAGTACAACTTTCAATCATTGTTTTTTTTTGTGAAATTAGAGCATAAATAAATTTGTTCGAATGGGTATTTGCTTTTGAGTAATTAAATTTTGGAAATATAAGTATTGTTACGTGCTTACACCCTGTAGTAAGCACCTCCAAGCGTAGGTCTAATAATTGCAACACGAATATTCATTACCCACTGATTTATTTATCGCTAAATTACAGTGTAATAACTAATTCTTATAATTACACACTAATTTTAACTCTTAACTACTATAAATTAAACTACTTAGTGTTACTGCACTAGCTTTATCTTATCTGACCACTTTGTATTTAAATATCACTTGCTCATCTAATACATCACTATTGTAACGATCTATTCTGATCGCTACAACAGTCATAGCCAGGTTGTAAAATTTACGAGTAATCCATGCATTCCCTGATTTATAAATTAAATTTATGAAAATGCAGACATCTCATCAAACACGCTAACTATTAATTGGGTTGCCTATATGGAATATAGACCAGTTTCATAGAACTATACAGTACTTTTTATCAACTTAACAAGGACCTTTTTTTTGTGGAACATTAATTTTTGTTGGGATGAAAGAGCAATCTTTTTCGAACATTCCAGGAAACTTGACAGTACAAAAAGGATATTGGATGTTAGCCATTTTGCTTCATGAATTTTGGCCTAATGAGTTCTAGCGAGTTGCAATATACTCCATTGTGCCATAGTTTTGGGATTTTCTCGTTGAAACTAAAAGTAAACCAGTTTCCATTTTTGGAGTTGCTGTAGAGCATTTGGATAGTGTGTTTTGGAAACTGGGTCTCTGATAGAGGATTTTTCGCTTGCATTTCTTTGACCATACCATCACAGGTCTAAAAACGATAAAATTAATTTTGTTGTGTAGGAGACCCTCGAATGAGGTAAGTTTTAACTATTTTGTGTCCTTTTCTTCTGTTTCGTAACAGATTATTATTTTATTTTAGGGTTTTTAGTACTAGTTTGGTACCCACCAATTGTTTTTAAGTATTAGTTAAGATATTGGAAGTGTACCCACATTTTATTACTAGTCGTAATAGTTGGATTCCATCTATTAGTTTTTGTAATAGTCCGAGCATTTGAGTTAAAGTATAGATTGTATAAGAAAATATCTCAACCCTTAATTCCTGGTTGCTGTACTGTTGAGAGAATTTTCCTGCCTGTTAGCCCCCGGAGTATCCACGATTTGGAAGGAGATTCGAAAATTTTACATCCTCACGTAGCTTCAGACAAGATTATTGCATATTTGATTGACCTATCTATTTTTTTTAGCATATTGTTGTTGCATATTTTTTTTTCTTGCTTAATCATACAAGCGATATATGTGTAATGGGGTAGTGAAGCGCAAGTTATAGCCTCTCCTACTCAATTGTTAACCTCACCTTCGCGATGAGTTCAATTTGAACTTGGTGCACCCTGTTTTTACTAACGAGGCTCTAACGACCGAGTAAGGGCGCACACAAAGGTTGCTTTTGGAATCGTTTGGTTACCCCATCGTCGCAGTCTCCTTCTGTGCCATGGGACCACACCACTCACCTTCCGCAACCGAGCTGGTCAGTTGCATACCTGCTCCAGCTAAAACTTCAAATGCAGCTTCGTTTTCAGTCGATTAAGGCTTAAAAAAATGATGGAGCGTTCAAGTGGGACAAAATCATCCGGAAGTAAAATACCCTCCCGATCGGATCTCCGGGGGAGGGTGCCCACAGGGACACCTCATCGAATGTCGAAAAAACACCGACAAATTAAATCCAAGAAAACTAATTCTTTCATCTACGGCGCTTGGAATGTTCGTACTATGAATGACAGCACTCGCACCGATCGGCCTGAAAGAAGAACTGCTCTAATAGATAGAGAACTTCACCGACTCAATGTTGACGTTGCAGCTCTCAGCGAAACTCGATTTTTTGAGGAAGGCTCTCTCACAGAAAAGTACTACTACACCTTCTATTGGAAAGGTCTTCCCACCAATTCAAGAAGACAACATGGAGTAGGATTTGCCGTTCGGAATTAACTTGTATCCAACTTAACACAAGTACCACAAGGCCTATCCGAGCGTCTAATGCTGCTACGCTATAAGCTATCAGATGGCAACGCGGTAAATCTAATAAGCGCCTACGCTCCCACTCTGGATGCAAGTCACGAAACCAAGGAAAGCTTCTATCAACAGCTGGAAGAAACCCTCTGTAGAATACCTAAAACGGAACGACTCGTTATTCTTGGCGATTTTAACGCTAGAGTAGGGAGAAATGCAGACACCTGGCCAGGCATTATAGGCAAGAACGGTTTGGGCAACATGAACGCTAACGGTAAACTACTCCTAACTAAATGCGCCGAACATGATCTAGTTATAACAAACACCATTTTCCGACAAAAGGATAAATTTAAAGGCACCTGGCGTCACCCCAGAACAGGTCACTGGCATCTACTGGACTATGTTATCGTACGTAGGAAGCATCTCAAGGACGTCCAAATTACAAAGGCGCGCATTGATAGCGAATGTTGGACCGATCATCGTCCTGTTGTTTCTAAAATGAAAATTGTTATGAGACCCAAACACCGAAGAACTCAAGTAAAACATAGACCCCGTCTCTGTATTAGTCATTAGTCATTTGTCAACTCTTTGACCAGACATAGACCGGTTTCGAACTTATTAGTTCTCCTCAGTATGCCATAGGTCATGGAGCAGACAAATGACAGTGGCCAACCTGCTAGTCTTATACAGACTAATGTAAATTGTATAGTGGTGAGAGGTAATTGAATCCTCTCATGTGGTCTAATGTTACTATACACCAGACATCATAGATGTCTCCGTGGTGCATAGCGACTTGCCATTTTGCAAATACCGAGAGCGGCGACCTTCAGACATTGGCTACCAATTTTTCATGAGTTGTTAGGTGTAATTCAATGCAGGTCGGGGTATTTGCCCGCTGAGTAGTTGTTTCCTGCAAATCATGTATAATAACAGTATATAGGTTAAGTCCACCAAGGGCTGACCACATGAGAGGATTCACTTACCTCTCACCACTATACCATATATATATATATATATATATATATATATATTTGGAACGGATTCCTATAAGAACAGAGGCTTTTCTAGTTTAAAGTGGAAATAAACTAGTGGCGCCCTTAATATATATTTTTTTAACCCACCCCACTCTCTGGACTGAGCTCGGGTAACAATTTATTGTGCCACGCTTCACCAATCCGGGTCTAATTAAGTGGAAGTGGCATTGTAAGAAAAGCGCGTCGCACTATCTCGTCTCATTCAGAACTGTTCTGAACTCCAACGCATTGGCTCTGCTACTTATATATCCGTGACGCTTATTCGCGATACGTCTATTTCCCTCTAGATAACTTCGCCATTCTTCTAATCTATCCTTCCGGATTATTCTGCCATTTTTCAATCCATCCGTGGTAATGATAGTACGCCAGTTGGCCTAGAGAGGCGCCATTTTACCGGTAGCTAATTAGGCAAGCCTTCTTTCACTCTGCCACCAGGGATTAGAACTCTCTTCGTGGGTGTGCGTATAACAGTATAGACGTTAAGAACCGAGAAGAATGCAACGTAAATAAGAAAGATTAAAAAGCAATCAACGATATTCGAGTTTTCAGCAAATAGCCCTTCGAAACGTTCGCAAAAGTCAACGCGCGTTCCAAAATCTTAAGACAGGAGTTTTTGTACAACTCGAATTTTGTAGGGATAGAAAGCGTAAGTCTTTCAGAATGCGGCGAAAACTACGTGCGTTGAAAACGAATTAACCCTCGTCGATAAGTAAAAACATATATATCACTAGTTCAGAGCTTATATGAGACTCTTGAAGGCTTTGGTGCACTTATTTCTGATTAGGAAGTATCAGTTTGATTTGTGAATTATTTTAAATTTTTATACAAGGGTCAAAGGCTTCACCCTGTATATGTAGTTGGAGCACATGGTTTCAGTGAAAGTTCGAAAAACACTTTTAGTTGTCTGTGGCAAGGTATTTTTTCACCACCCAGTTTGTTACTTCTTGAAATAATACACTAATTTATAGAACGAATTAGAATATTTATTTAAAATACGGAACACAGTTTGATGCACTTAAAATTAACTTAATTGTAGATTGTAAAATGATAACTTTTCAACAACGAAAGTTTTGTTTTGGAAAAATAAAAAATTAACTCGTATTTAAATTTGATTTGTAGAATCGAAAAAATTAACTTTTTGGCGGATACGCCGATTTGAGAGTTTGTTAAATTCACTTTGTATTAAATGCACGAGGACAGAATAAAATGGACGTTTCTTACTTGCAGCAGCCAAGGAATAATTCGCAGATAGGTTTAAATACGCGTACCGGAATTGATTTGCCTGAGATTCGCCACGCGACTATCGCAACTGTTGTATTAATCGTACACCGCGAGTCTTGCACGATCGTTGTTTCGTAATCTGGAAAGCTAGCACCCATTCCGTGCGGGCACAGTTTAAAGCTGGATATGCCCCCACCCATTCAGTGCAGGCGACGATTGCATAATATTGCATCATAAAAGTGAAATTGATTGAATTCAGAAATGAAAGAATGTTGTTTTGGTCTTAAAATTAGAAATCTTTTGTTTTATAAATGAAATCTGCCCTCGTAAAACGATTCCGCAGGCCAGAACTTATTATCTGGCTGCGGTAAGTGCTTTATATGGTGCGAGCTGAATGACTGGAAGTAAGTTTCGATGACATGTTTGAATTGTGCTGCCGGCTGTGGAGTTGATATAAAAGGTATTTGTGCATATACGCACATGTTGTAGGAACGAAAGTAAATATTGATATTAACCGAGGAGCTGTAGAATGTTGTGTATAAAAATAAGCCGCAAAACCGAATAGATAATTAGATTGAATGAAATTGAATGTTATACCGGAGGTATGCAAAGTGTTTTAGAAGTTGTTTGATATTATACGGGGGCTGTAATTATATAGTTACCATTTCATAAAATTAAAGCTTTAAAATTGGCATATTGAACGTTATACAGGGTTTGGCAATATTTTATGTATATTTAGGAATTATCGAAGTGTAGTGATTTTTTTTCAGAAAATATCTTTGGAAAATGTAGCTTTTTACTAATTTGATGGTTAAGAATACTTTTTTCTTCTATTTTGACATGGCAAACTAAAAGACGAATTTAATTGACAAATTTTGATATTTTTTCGAGTTAATTTGTAATGATACGTAGTATAACAGAGTACAGAACGAGTTCTTTCTTTTGGTTTTTCTCTGGCACAGGAAGTAGTACTGTGAAACTTGTGTACCCATTTTATAATTGTGATTTTATTAGGAACTGGATCTTGTGGATTTTAATGAAAGTGATGACGAAATAAATTCTGGGTGATTATAACAGAATAGTTATTTTTAAATAAGCTTCAACCGCAAAAGAACGTTGAACATTTGACCAACGCTCCATACCCACAGCTAAACTGACATTTCTAGTAAACGCTTTAATATCTAAAAAGTTTCTTACTTTTTTGACGCAGCATCAACGGTTTGCGTGATACTTTATTTGGACTTTTTGCCATGACAGCGGCTTATGCGTATCCCCTCTCCCCGACCCTACCAACTTAGCAAAATTTTTAGAAGGCACGCTCGAATACTTTAAAAAAGAAAAATTGCATTACGCTTTTCTCGACATATTAAACCACATTAAATAAGTAATAATGTTAATTCAATATTATGAACAGAATTTATTATCTGAATATTTTTGTTAGTTTTCATTTGAAAATAGATAGAAAAGAAAGAGAAAAATGAGAAATTTTATTTAATGTTTTACGAGTATGTTGTACAAATCTGATGACTAACTAGATTCGATGTGCTAAGTTGGAAAAACAGACAAATCTGGGGTTACCAAACAGTGGTTTTAAAATATTTTCCACAAAACAGATGTTATTAATAACATTCATTTTTATTTATTAATCGCCATACTATAGGAACGATGTTCCCAACTACAGAGTTGTATACATATACACATAGACAATTATACAACGACCATTTCCTACAACATTGCCATCTGTCGCAGCTAAGACTCAAACTCAGGGGTGCTAAAGTGTCTATATGTATTGTCTCTCATACAACCTCATCTAGTCAACTGCTACTAACTCTGTAAGACATGAGGAACGCCACTAAACATCCATACCCTAGCTAGGATTTGAATCCGGGATCCCGGTTGCAGGCCTAACACGTAAGCATTGAGCCACTGAGTCAGTAATTAAGCTTTCAATCAAATATGTTATGTTTTTTTTAAACAGACTTTCATATATTTAATAACATGTTACATGTTTCTATTTTTGTGATTTACCTTATCCATGTTTTTGTAAACGGCAACGAAGGTGAATAAAGTATTCTATTCTATTCTAACGACATTATTAGTGCATTTTGTCAATAAAATTATGAAATGCGCTTGTAAACTTTATTGTAGGTTATGTAATTTATGAACTGATAAATAATTGTAAAATAACTTGAAATATATTATTGCATATAAATGAGAAATATGGCTATATTATTGCAAATTAAATTAACATGAATCAGTTGTTTCGTTATAGAATTGTAAAACTGAATTATGTGCAACTATGCATTTATAATCCAGTCATTCCAAACTTCCTGTTTTTGTAATAAAAATTGATTCAATGAACTGCATCTCAATACAATGACGAAATTATTACATACAACTGAAGCAAGATCAATAAATTTTCAATGAATTTACAAAACGTTGAGGACACATAATAGAGTTTGTTAATTATTAGAAATTATTACTTAATTTAGAAGATAGTATCAAATCTCAACGTCAAAAAATGTTTAAAAAAATTAAACTCATGTCAATTATGAAAAATAGCTTAGTTTAATTACAAAATAAGGAAAAGCCTCTTTAGTGTATGCGCGGAAGCTATGCAATATCTAGTGTAAGAATTGTGTAGTGGATATACCATCCTTCGAAGGGGACGTAAAGCCGTCAGTCCCTTGTCTATTAAACGTTAGGCAAGTAAAAGATTCCTACTCTTCGAAAGTGAAGAGGATCAGCAAAATTCCTGGTTGGGGGTAGCTCGTCTACAGGTGTCGGTGTTAGGCATCAGTAGCGGAAATAGGCCGATGTTAAATAAATCTTTAAAAGAAGTTGAACACTATTCTGCATCTAAACCTCCTACTAGTACACATGTTTCTAATCTTTATTTGAATTCTTCATTCACAGAAAAGTACTAGAAAAATGTGTAGCAGTAGGAGGTCTATATGTTGAATAGTGTTCAACATAGTTGTAGACTGTTAGTTTAAAAGTGTAAAAAAAGCTAGTTTGCTTCAAGTCGATTTGTTATTTTCTAATTTTTAGAACACTCACTATGATTTATCTTATGTTTGACAACTGTCTATGACTCCTTGAGGCAAGCAAAACTTTTTATAAAAAATGACCTTTCTTGGCAAATCAAAAATAACAATGTTTGCAAGAGTGTACCCCATTCTGTATATAACATATAACGTATATGTATTTATATATCCTAAATGGTATATTATGCCAACTTATATAACATTTTTGTCACATTTTTCTCACATTTTGCAAATTTTATTTTTCCCCGCTCAGGTAACCGGAATAGCCTTTTAGTTAGAATTCGACCAACTCGAAGAAGGTTTTTATTTGTAAACTTTTCGTGAAATAAAGGCTTATTATGTTATATATTATTTACATAGTACTTTTAAAAATATTTCATATAGCTGCAGAGGAGTTTTCCTGGTTAAATTAAAGATGAAATATTACAGCAATGTTCATTCCTTAGTGTTCTGGTCTCTGCTGCTATTGTTGGGATAATAGAAAATTTATTCTATTAAGGGATAACATGGAGTGACGTGCGTAATAAAGTAAGTACCAGAGTTGATTAAATGGGAATTCCTCGTTGCGTTTAATATTAATAAATACTGCGGGAGAGTGCTTAACTGCATAATAACGATAAGAAGATGCCATTTTCACAGTCTAGTGGTAAACACAATGTTAACTTAAATTGTACTGTCGTGAGCAGAAAAAAATAGGACAACTTTTTTTTTCTAATATAAATCTGTCTCTATTTGAATATGTAATGAGTAGCCGAAATAACACAGATATCGCTTTTAATTTATTTTTTATTTTAATGCTCTAGTTATTGCTATAGTAAATGATGGATGGTTAATGAGACAAATTGCACTGCGTTATAACATGAACAAAAATTGGGTGTGTAACATTTTAAGAAAGTGGAGAATAAATGGTACGATTAGTAGAAATCCTGGATCAAAGGACAAAGGATATCCTACTTAACAAGAAATTAACTATTAATATTTCGTTATTGCAACTCTTCTATTTATAACTTCTATAAGTCTGTTTGGCATAGAATTAAATAACCTTATACAATAATCATTAGTAATAATATTTTCCCATGCATTATTTACTACTTCCAGTAATTCTTCTGCATTGCGTGGTCTCATATTTCGTTTTTGGATACTTCTTACGAGTAGTCCCCATACTTCTTCCACAGAGTTAAGATCTGGACTATGACTGGGCCAGTTAAGAACATTGATGTTGTTATCTTGAAACCAGTTAGTTACGGTATGAGCAGTATAAACGGAACAATTGTCTTGTTGAAATATGAACTCATTATTAGGAAATAATTGTGACACAGAAGGGAGCATAATATTGTCTAAAATCCTAATATACGTTTCACTATTAAATCGTTCCTCAATATGCCACAAAACACCAGGACCACGTGCCGATATCCAAGCCCACATATTGACGGAAAATCTACCACTTTTATCATTGTTAGATATATATTTCTCATCGAATCGAGCATTCGGAGGGCGGTAAACACGAATACGACCGCTGTGTGTTGACTGGAAAGTTTTTTCGTCTGTAAAGATTACATTGTTCCAAAAATTTACATCATGCGCTAAAAATTGAAGTGCAAATCCTACTCGAGCTTCTTTATGTTCAGCTTTAAGTAAGTATTTCTGTGCTGCTGCATGACAACGTAGCTCCGATTCTCTACTCGCCGGAGACCAGTACTACTCGATCCAGGAAAATTCGTTTCTTCAGCAGCCTAAATAACTGAGTAAAATGGATTTTCTACTAAAGCATTTACCAATTGCAAATCTTGTTGTTGAGTTGATAAAATATCAACAGGGCGATGAAAAACATCGCCCTGATCCCGGATTTCTACTAATCGTACCGTTTATCCTCCACCCTCTTAAAATGTTATACACCGAATTTTTGTCAATATTATAACGCAGTGCAATTTGTCTCATTGACCATCCATCTTCTGCTTTAGCAATAACTCCAGATTTAACTAAATAATATGAGGCATATTAGTTTTTTGCATATTTACAATAAATTATGACAACTAACTGACTATGTCACAAAATTTAAAGTTAGATGTACACAACTAGATTTTAGCAAAATACCGTTATAAGACTTGTCCTATTTTTTTTTTTGCTCACTACCGTATTAGTATTTTACAAACCTGCACTATATTTACATATAATTGCTTAATAAATAAGTATATAGAAATGCAATATTTAGCAATAATTCAAGTGAAACGTCAATATTATTAATAAATTACCAAGTTTCCTCGTATTTTTCTTGTGCTGATTAGTACCGCACAATACCCATAACATTGTTATTAAATTGTTTTTTGAAATACTCTAAAATACATCAATTTTATTTTTTTAAAAGGCACAGACTGACGTAATTTCTTTTTCGAGTTTTGTATTTGAGCTGCGACGTCATCATTAATTTTTTAAATTACAACTTCCCCCTTTTGATAAAAATGAATTACTTATATTGTTCAGTATAATGATAGCCTTGTTATTTTATGGGGATATTTTTGATGTGGATAGGCCAGGAAATTGTGGAAAATCAAGTTCTGAGATAGCCAACGTTTCGATTTATTTTAAATCATCTTCAGGATGATTTACAATCAATCTAAACGATAATAGCTAGCTGCCATCTCAACGCAGAATATCTAGAATTTTGAAAGATACAGATTAGCAAATGTCTTGGCTTCGCCCAAAATATAACACTAATAGGGGAGAAATGAACTTATTAAAAAACATTAAACAAACATTAGATGACTATGATTCGATACACTGTAATGCGAATAAAGGTATATGTATAATAATTTAAACTAAATTAAAATATAATAAAAAGCTACAAACAACTTTAGATAGCAATGACTTTGAAAAAATTTGCAACAACCCCACAAAAAAAATTCAATCTGAAATTGTCCCTAATTAAAAAAAATGCAGTACTATTATTCAAAACAATGAAGTGTGTAAATTGAGGATTATGAACCCTTCAGCTGCCAGTCATTAGCCTTCCGAAAAGTTACAAAAAAATAACTCTCTACAACCAGTAGTATCCTATATTAATGCTCCTTCTTATAAGTTGTGTAAAGAACTAAATTACATTTTATCAACAATAACCAATTTTAAATTTAAATATTTTATAAAAGACTCTTTGGAATTTATAGAAATACAAAAAAAATTGTACCAGCCTGTTCACCTCAGTCCCGCTCACGCAACTAAAATCAATGTTAAATAATTTAATAGATAGATTTCCTCCGACAGTGCCGGTGCCGGAATTCTAACCCGGTGGTGCAATACTCGTGTGATTAATTGCAATTGTCACCTCGTGCCTTAATCCATGAGATTATCGGCATTACATTTGGCCTGTCCAAAAAAATTCCCATAACTAAAGTTTAAGTTATACATATATTAAGTCATAAATGTCTTTTGGTACACATTTAGAATAAGCACTTTTGCTACTTTAGTATACAGTTTGTAGTAGGTACTCTCGATAAAGGCCTAAAGAGGAGAAATATTTGTAGAGGATTTTAAATATACGTAATTATTTGATACATCTAAAAGCAGTGTTTACTTAAAAGCAATTATTGCCAAAATGTTTCACAAGGAACCCACCACAAATCCAGTCCAGGATAATTTGTACACACTACGTTCCTCTAACACTTGTTTGGCATTTCGAATTTTATGCTCAAAATATTGCATTGTTATGCTCTGTATAAAGTAAGTGGACATGAAGCATGTACGTGTAGATTGGGTTGACAATAAGGACACATCACGGTGTTACCTTTATCAGCTTAACATAACCTATACTGACTACGAGTATTTAGGTGGTAAAACAAACGTCAGTATTTAACGCTGAGAGTTGGAATCCCAATGGAAAATACGAAAATAATGCGACTAGGCGGTTGGTGGGAGTGTTTGTTTACCGGGCAAATATGAAACATTGTTTAAAAAGTAGGTAGATAATTATTATGGTTAGATGGAACTTTTTGGGAGTTGTTCTGAGCTTCATCTACAATATTTTTTGTTAAATCTTGTGGCAATTTGATATACAGAACTTATAAAAGTCAAAGGTAGCATGGTCCGTGTAGGTGACAGTGGCGCATTCGGCAGATATTGGAAAATGCATCTATGAGTAGATGTTTTTAATCGTTATTCATTAGACTCTAATGACAATGATTCTTCCTATTATCTTGGCTAAGATAGAAAGCAAGGCTAAAGTATAAGGTTTATGGTAAAAGTTTTTTTTTAACATTTATTTAACTCGGTCTATTTCCGCTACTGAGGCCAATCACCGACGCCTGTAGATGAGCTACCCCCAACCAGGAATTTTGCCGAACCTCTTAACTTAAGAAGAGTAGAGATCTTTTGCTTGCCTAACATTTAATAGATAAGGGACCGACGACTCTACATCCCCTCCGAAGGATGGTATATCACCTATACAACCCTCGCCTAAGGTTGTATAGCTTCCGCCCGTACACTGATATACAAGCCGCTGGAAGATATGTGAGGAATATGTGGTCATATAATACATCTACCAAGTTTCATTCCGATATTCTAAAGAATAAGGACACAAAGGGAGTATACCATGATCCGCTGACACCCGGTTTATGAATGGAATAGTCAATGTCTGTCGCATTTGAATATTTACACTGAATTTATGTTTTTAAGTATACCTATATTATTACTGAAAATCAATATATTATAATATTACAAAAGTAATATATTTAACAAAATATATAAGCCAACACAAAGTGGATAAATTATTACAAAAATAATAAAAGTGTAGCAAAGTAAACATACATATACCTACTACGACAGTCCAGTACTCCACTATTTCCTATGAAAGGAAATCGATTCATTACTACCAATCGAGGTGCACAATTTCACACAATATTTTGTTAAATATATACTTAGTCCGAGTTTGTCGCCAACTTGATTGCAATAAGTCATCACCAGATGGAACTATTCGCAAGTTGCGGACACCTCGTGAATATAATTTGATGACTATAGAAGGCCAGTGATGTGATCTTGTGCATTTGACTATGTCATACTGATGAGAGCTAACAAGCTCGAAACTAGTCTGCGGCTGGCAATGCACAACAGTGGAAATCTGCCTACTGGGGGCTTATTGCAATCAGATTTTATTTTGCGTTTTCCGATTGAAGACGTAGTATGTCGGAAGTTATAGGATATTATTTTCAGTTGATTTGGAAACGCACATTGTTTCCTTTCATAGGAAATAGTGGATTACTGGACTGTCGGAGTAGGTATATTTTTACTTTACTACACTTTTATTATTTTTGTTATAATTTATCCACTTTGTGTTGGCTTGTATATTTTGTTATTATAATATTGCGGTATTTCTCAGAATGACGAAAAAAGTAAAATACTAGACAAAAATATTAATATTTGTTATCAATAGTAGCACCTGAAAAAAAAACAAAATATAGAAAATTTAAAAACGAAGCAATATCTAGATAAAAACAAACTAATCACAGAATTGCAAAAGGAGAATTGGATTGATATATATACGTGCAACAATGTTGACACTGCCGGAGAATTGCTCATAAAAAAAAAAAAATAAAATTGAAATATGCACAAAAACAATTAAGTTAAAAAACTCAGAAATAAAAAGAAAGTCATGGATAACTAATGGCTTAGTGAAATCCGTAAATAAAAAAGATGAATTATACAAATACATGACAAAATTTCCCACTGAGGAAAACAAAACTAAATTTAAACAGTATAAAAATAAATTAAGTGATTTAATTAAACAAACCAAAATTAAGTTTTATCAAGATAAAATAAATCGAAATAGTGACAATTCTACAAATCTGTGGCAATGTGTCAATGAAATTGTAAATAATAAAATTAAAAAGGATGAAATTTGTGAAATAAAGACAAAGGACGGTGATATAACTAAAGATGAGGCAGAAATAGCAAATACATTTACGCAATATTTTACAGAGATTGGGGGAAAACTTGCTGATACAATTAAACAAAAAAACACCACTTATAGTTTCGCCAATTTAACCAAAGTATCAAATTCAATTTTTCTTACTGAAACTGATGAGGCAGAAGTAAAAGAGACTATATATAAATTAAAAAACAATAAATCTCCTGGTATTGACAACATAACATCTGAAATTTTAAAATATATATCCAATGAAATAGTTGCACCTTTAACGTACATAATTAACGTCTCAATGCAAACAGGGAAGTTTCCCTCAGTATTTAAAGTTGCAGTAATAAAACCGGTGTACAAAGGGGGTGTTAAACTGGAAGTGGCTAATTACAGACCCATATCTCTGATCTCAAACTTAGCAAAAATTTTTGAAATATTACTAAAAAAACGAATTCAAAATTATTTAGACAAATATAATATATTATCTAATAAACAGTTTGGGTTCAGAGAGAACAGGTCGACACAAGATGCAATAGAATACTTAATATCCAATATAAATAAATCTATTGATGAAAAATGTCCCATACTTTGCATCTTTGTCGACCTGGCAAAAGCCTTCGACACGGTTAGTCACAGCCAGTTGTTACAGATATTGGATAGCGTTTCAGAGGAGCTGCATATGATTTAATGAATAGCTACCTACATGATAGGAAGCAATGTACTAAAATAAATAATGTATTTAGCCCAACCGAAACAGTAAAGTATGGAGTTCCTCAAGGAACGGTCCTTGGGCCGATACTTTTCAATATATATTTAAACGACTTACATAAGTTGCCTGTAAAGGGAGATATAGTGAGTTTTGCTGACGATACTGCTGTAATATATAGGGCCCCTGACTGGGTAACTTTAAAAGAAACTGCAGAAAATGATTTTAAGCAGATAATGGAATGGTTTGATAGCCGGTTACTAACAATCAATTTCAACAAAACTCATTATATACCTTTCACCTCATATTCAAGTAATTTACCCGATTTTGATACCTTAACACTCCCAATTAATAATATGGATATACATATATCTTTAGTGCATAGCGTTAAATACCTAGGAGTAATAATTGACTGCCACCTAAAATGGGACATGCATATAAATTATATAGTAAAAAAATTAAGATGTGTTACATATAGGTTTAAATATTTATCACAAATACTTACAATCAAGCAAATGCGAATATTGTACTATGCACTAATTGAAAGCCATCTAACCTATGGAATAGTCGCATGGGGGGCGGCAGTCAGCAGCTGCATGAAGAACCTGGAAATAATCCAAAAATGTATTTTAAAAATAATACATCATAAAGCTTATACTTACCCAACTAATTACCTTTACATAGAAACAAACATATTTGATCCTCGGCAACTATTCTTCTTAGAAGTCATAATCAGACAACAAAAATATAGACGCGATTTAATCGATATCGAGCATATCTATAATACAAGATATAGGCAGTACGCTTCATACATACCAAAACCAGAAAAAAGTACCTTATTAAGAAGTTATATTTACCTAGGACCTAAATTATACAGTTGTATCCCTTCTGATATGAAAAAAATAAATTCGCCTAAATTATTTTAATATAAATTAAAGAAATGGATGCGTCAAACTCCCAGGCTACAAATCCATCAACTCATAGACCTTAAAAAGATGTACATAATTCCCTAAAATAAATAAAAAAATAATAATAAATAAATAAATAAAAATAAAAATTAAAGTATACTCATATCACCTATCCATAGGACAGACAAACTCCCCGCAATACTTTCAATTTATCTTGCATAAATCTTAACTCAATATAACTGTATATATGTGTGTATGTATGTGTGTATATATATATGTGTGTATATGTATGTGTATATATGTGTATGTGTATGTATGTATGCATATATATATTTTTATATGTACATTTTATATTTAGTTCGCTTTGCTGAATTGTTGAAAAGTTCTCCCACTCACAAGGTTTTCCTTTTGTGGGATCCACTGCTCACTTATTCACTTTCTACCATAATATTGTATATCATGATATCATAGTGTTCTGTATTCAATTAATTATACGTTAATGTTTTGTAATTAATCATGCAGTAGTGTTTTTTGTAATTAATTGTTTAGTAGTGAATAAATTATTATTATTATTTATTATTTATTATTAATAGATCTAAAAATACAAGAATTATATTAACGTAATAAAAAAGAAGTACGGAATATGTGTGAAATTAAGGTAAAGAGAGTTGTTCGTAAAGGGCTGAAATCCACTTGAAAAACGAGTTCGCGTAAATTTGAACTCGTTGACTTGAACAACTTAATCCCGCTTAAATCCATTCTACGAACATACTTAGAAACTGAAAAGTGCGCTGAGATGTTGCAGCAATATATTTTGTAAACGCATCACGGGTAAAAGAGAGATAAGGTTGGCAATAAACAGCTTGCTTTGCCTTTCTCTAGTAAACTTAAATACGTTGGTCTTACCATATTATTGTCACGCCAGATCAATCCCTAAATTTATCATTGGGAAATGTAAATACTGCATTAACAGAGAAATTTCTTGTCACTATGGCACAAAGTGCTGCAAGCAATGGTGGAAGAAGTGTTAAAAAATTATATTTGCAGAAAATCTGATTTTTAGAAGACAAGTTATAATTTTCCAATTCAAAAATATAAATGCAGTAATATACCATTACATGTAATATATTAATTTAGTTTCTAAATATCAGTTTCAGGTGTTCTAAATAAAGAAGGAACTAAGAGAAGTACTCATTAAAAGTGAATTTACGACAACAGTAATTGGGGTCGAAGAATTACTCTTTGAAAGAAATAGATTTTGTTATATAGAGTGTGAAAAAATAGACGCCGTTCGGAAAAATACACAAGCTAGGACTCAGCATTACTTATAGGAGTGGCTGATAGTTTAAAAGAAATTTTTTCGTTGTAATTTCACAAAATCTCTTTTTTGATGCCTTCACAAACAATTACTCCTGCTAAGTCAACTTTCAGCTATAATATCCATAGGACATTGATAATGTACGAGATAAAATTGGCGGAGGGCTATCATCAAGCAACGTGCTTTCGATTGTCATAAAATTATGAGGCATTTGTCAATGTCAGAGGTATATTCGGTCGAAAAATTTTTTGAAAAAAAAACTAAAAAAACTCCATAAATATTCCTCATGTGTATTTGTGACTTTTTGTGGTATTTATTGGATTTTTCTTTTATTAGCGCGTTTCTAGATTGAGAATTGGTATTGCTAAAACGTAACATTTTGAAATTAATTTGGATGTTATTATAAAGTTGTCAATGTTAAATAATTTTGTTGTCATAATGATTGAAAATTTCCCTGAATGGCGTTATCAGTGTAATGTTAAAATGACTCGGTGACTTGTGTCACATGACAAGAAATAATGAAATTTAATTGGTTGTTAGAACTGTCAAAAAATTCTCTTTATAATTTCTATAATTTACTCCAAAAGCATCCATACTTTCCGTCACAAGAATTTTTAAAATATTAGCATGCTTTCTAATTAAAATCTAAAGGCGTTATCCTATACTGTACGTGACTACGAATTTCAAGTGTTGAATTTTGTGGTAGTTCTGCAAAATTTATTTTCAAGCGACGTTATTTCTTTACAATGGTGTCAGGCACCCTCTGCTCAGTTCTTTGAATTTTTTACTCTTACCGCTGTTACTGTACCTATCATGGTCCCACTATAATATTTCATAATTGCAGTGACTTCTTTTATCATCTCTTTTCCATTTAGAAGTCATCATTTTGGTCAATAAAGGAAAGGTTTTCCTTGTATACCATTATACCTAGTTTAACTTGATACTTCCTTAGTTTGCCTTTGGAATTGTCACAATCACTTTTTATAAAGTGTGTTCTTTCTATTTACGCCGTAGTCCTCACTATTGTTCGGATTTCGCTCACAATATTGGGACGTGCGTTATATACCATACAGATTGAATTATCCTCCTCGCCACAGGTAAAACGTTTCCACTTAGCGAAGCGCCAAGTTGCCGTGCTAGAGAACAACGTGTGTGTCCGTTGCTTTATTTTATTTTAATTTTTTAATTTAGTATTGTTTGATATGGGCTAAAGTGTATGTAGTACTATTTCACAAAGCGTTGTTTCAAATGCATGATTATGAATAATAATAAATATTATTAATTCATTTTGATGAATATAAAATATACACAAAAATTTAATCTGTTTTTAAACAACTACAAATTCGCCAGTACGAGTCAGAAGAATAAAGACACATTATTTTCCAAATAAAATAAAACAAATGTTTTGGTTGAAGACATACTTATAACTAGGGCGCCAAAGAAGGATTTGAAACTTGCAAACAAAATAGTTAACATAACAAGTCTTGAATGGCAATCAACGCTTTTGCACCATACAAGTCATCGGGAGTGGATGGAATATTTCCAGCACTACTTCAACAGGGAATGAACATTCTTGCAACACCCCTGTGTACATTATTCAGGGCTACTTTGGCGCTGAGCTATGTTCCAACGGACCGGAGGAGAATAAAGACCAAAAAGGGCGAAATACCTATGCCCAGGTCAAATCCTTATGACTCACCAGTTAACATCATTTTTTTAAATCACCCTATTTAGATTAACGTCTTGGCGGAGTTTAGCATTAGCTATTCCACCACTCAACCAGGACACATACACATAGACAATTATACAATGACCATTCCCTCCGACATTACCATCTGCTGCAGCTGAGACTCGAACTTAGGAGTGGTACAGAAATTAACCCTGTTGTCTCTCACACAACTTCGTCTAGTCTACTGCTACCACTTCGGTAATACCTGAAAAATACCATTAAACATCCATACCATGGCTAGCAGGATTCGAATCTGGGACTCCTTGGTTGCAAGCCTAACATGTAAGCTTTCAGCCACTCAGCTCGTTCCTCCTGAAAACTCTAGAGAAACTGGTGGATAGACATGCCCAAGGGTGATTATATGCCTATCAAACAGGGAAATCCTGTGAGCTAGTAATTCATGATAAGACAGGAAGGGCCCTTGATAGTAAACAAACTGCTATATGAACCGTTCTAGACATAGAGCGAGCGTTTGATAATACTTCATTTGATTCCCTAAGCAAAGCAGTCAAGAGACGAGGGATCGAAAAATCGATAACAAGATGAATCAACTCAGCGCTCAGAACTAGAAAAATTTAAGCTACGCTGGGATCCACGACCCAAGAGATGTCCATTGTCAGGTGCTGCCCGCAGGGGGGAGTCTTATCATCTCTCTTGTGGTGTCTGGTCGTGGGCGAACTCCTAGATCAACTTAAACAGCAAGGAGTATATGTACAAAGATATGTAGAAGATGTCATCGTCTTAGTAATAGAGAAATTTGGGGGCGCTGAATCAGAAATGATGCAAAGAGCCCTCAATACGGTATAAAAATGGTGTATCCAGACAAGTTTATCCGTTACATTTACAAAAAAGGAAAACTCAACCTGAAGAAAATATACGTTCGGGGAAAAGAATTACAGGTGAGTAATGAAGTCAAATGCTTGGGACTGATACTAGATTGAAGTTCAAAGCCCACTCAGACAAAGTAACAACTAAAGCTACGCGGACTTTATGGCCATACAAAAGAATGATAGGCAATAATTGGGGTCCAATAATGACCTGATCTGATGGCACAAAGCCAGGAAAGGGGAGGCTAAGAGAAAAGTAGAAAAAGTACAGAGACTAGCTGGTCTAGGGGTAACGGATGCAATGACAACAAGCCAAACACACCGAGTACTTGCCATGATGAGCAGATATGGGATTGATGGAATGAGATAATTATGGGGGAGTAACAAGTTTAAGCTTTTCTGCAGTGGACTTTAGAACCGCAACTCGTAAGGAAAAAAGTATATCGCATGTAGTTATAAAGGAAAGATCAAAATCAAGTAATAGGGTCTGCAATTTGGAAGAAAAAATTTCTAGGAACACTTTTAAACCATTCTGTACTAAAAACACGAGGTATATAAGAAAGTTCAATTAATGACCTAACCGTACGTTAGGTTAAACGTATTTAAAAAGTAGTTATCGTGGGCAGAATTCCGTTTTTTCGCCTTTAACTTGAAAGATATGCTTTAAATAAGAAAATATGAAAAGGTTTTCTTTTGAGTAGACAAAATTTCTTTTACTTTGTCCGAGATAGTGCACATACAATTTTGGACACTATAGGTGAAATTATAATTTTCACGTTTTACTCGCAAATACGTATTAAGAAAAAAATACCAAGCAACCATGAAAATAATCCGAATTATTATTAAGTAGGACATAAGATTACGGCTTTTCTTGTTTTTCACTTTTTACTCAGGTCCCGCATACTTATTTTTGTTGCAGTATTATCAAATAATTAAAACTATGGAATGTAATTTCTAATTACGAATTATAAGTTATAATTATAGAGTAACAAAAAATAAGAATACGCGTGGGCCTATTGCACCTCCGTACTTTCCAACATACCATAATTACGAGTCTCAATACATCTGAATAATAAAAAGTTATTAGGTGCGATGTCTAGATATTTAGTTGGCCATAATCTCATATTAACCGACTTAGATAATGCTAGTTTAAGAAATTCTGATAGAACTTGATGAAGCATATAAGATAGTCATCTTGTTGAAATTAATATTTTATTAAACCTTCTGCTGATATTTGACAAATTCCGAGAATTATGTGTGTTTTTATAAGGCCGAGGCACTTTTGTCTGTCTAATAATAAAGAAGTAATAAATAATTGAATGGATCAAACTTGTAATCCGTATGTTGCAATGTGAGATGGATAAATTATGATTGTGCAAATATCTATCTATTTGTAACAACAACACTCTTAATGAAACTCTCGTCACTATTATCATTTGATAAATTCTATATATCATAAGTTAATAATAAGGTAATGGTAAGAGGTAATAGGTGATAGTTCACGGTTTTTTTCTGTTAATCCTTTAAAATCATGAAACTTTGAACTGGCACACACTTTGTAAAAAAATATCTGATAACAATAATCAGTTAACGCTTTATCGATATCTTCTGAGCTGATTTGATTATCAAATAGTTTGAAATTTAAATATATAAATATATTAGGTTTTACAAAGTAGTATATTCAGTTCTTCACATTACAACAATGGGGCTTAAGTTCCTTTTGGTTGTGTTCGTTTGTGCTGGTGTTTATGGTTCATTGGAAAATAGACAAGGTAAGTGCTAAGTATTTGTGAATAAAATGTAAAGCATTGTTAATAGATACATATTATTAAGTAAAGTGCTTAGTTTGCCAGTGGAAACACTATTGAGATTTTTTTATATGTACATATTTAATAAATATCTCTACAATTGCATATTGAAATTCTCCGTATTATTTAGCATTTTTAGAAACAGCATTGTTTTCTTTATTATAGGTATACATATTGGATATATTAACAAATCTGTTCAAATTGGTTTAAAATGTCCATACTTTGCTTACTGAAGAAACAAGGTTCATCTACATTCATTAAATTAAAATATTATGTGAAAATATCAAGATTTCGTAATGTTTTTAAAGTGGAATGACCTTATCTCACGAGATTTATTAAAAAATACATCTTCCATGTTATACTTCGATTTAAGATACGCACAACTCCTTTTATTTGTTAATTGTAATTAGTAGTAAAAATTTACCAAGCTTAGACTTGGATTTTAAACGAAGCTTAATTCAATTTGAATAAACAATGCCGATACAATCGGTCCATAATAAAAGGATAAAGAATAAAGTGAGAATGATAATTATTAAGGACAATCGAATTGAAATTTTCGAGATGATTTTCCTAATGAATATATTACTTCAATTAGTTTTGATGATATAGATGCGATATTTCATTATTTTCTCTGTGGATCACATGAATACTAGTTTAGCAGCAGTAATACCAACTTCTACCTAACCATTCGTTTTCAGTATTTATCTTCACAAAATACAAACTCAAATTTCCTTCTTATAAAATGCGAAGTTCCTCAGGGACCTGTGTTAGGCTCGGAATTATGCTTGATCTATGTAAATTATTTATAAAATATTATCTCGGACGCAAATTTTATATTATTTACTGACTGCACACTGTAACAAAATCATTTGAATATTTTAAAGACTTAATATCTGAAATATATTCGAAACAAAATATGTAATACATGATTGGTTCAATTACTCTGTTAGCCAAAAGTGGTTTCAATGTTAAAAAATATAGACGATAATGATTTCAACCAGGGCAAAATAAATAGAAAGCCAGGGGTTGATTAAGACCGAGATTAACTAGCGACTGTTAATGTTATTGTTGGTATTTGTAAATATTATTAGTAGCATTTATTAAAATCTTAGCAACCGTCTCCCCAAATTTAATTCTAGTGTTATGTATTATTTTTAAAAGTCTAGTTTTACTTATTTTAGACATTTAACGACTTAATTATCTATTAATATTTCTCACTATACAATATTAATGCTCATGTACCATTTTGGGCTCGTGTAAATATTCCACGTAAAATAAAGCTTACGTAGTTCAGTCAACGAATTTTCAATATAGGAGTGTGGACTACATGGAGGGCGGCAGAATTTTTGACTTGAAGGATGTTTTTGGGGTAGTTATTAGGAGGTCAGCCTTGCGGGGGGGGGGGGGGGGGGTTAGCTTCCGGGCCCTAAATTTTGACTTTCTGATTTTTTGCTTAAACACGAAAACCATTGGTCCTAGACAAAAAATTATTCTTACCCTTTAAAAAGCTTATTTCCTACATTTTTTACTTTAACAAAACGTTTCTATCTTCAACCGTTCTCGATAATCATCCACTTCTGAAAATCACCGATTTCCCTAAAACGCTGTTTTGAACCACATTTATAACTATTTACTTTTGTAAGTTATTGTATATAATGCTTCATTATAAAATAAACCACAACAAAAATCATGAAGAGAGCAGAAAAGTATTATTTTAACACAAATTCTGGTGTCGGTAGAACAATGCCGCAGTTACATCCACAGCCATAGAAAAGTCAGTTTCCCCTTCAATAGCTGTGATAGGCAAAGATGTGGTCCTGTTGTTGGCGAACCCCCCAACCCCCCCCCCCAAGCGTAACATATTCCTCAGAGGAAAAATATGCACAGCAACATACTCCTCACAAGAGCTGCAGCAGTTGGGGCTGGAGCACATTTGTTTTTACGTACTTTCACAGGCTGTGATACCACCTCTGCAGCCTTCAGGAAGAGCAAAGTGTGCTTTGCCAAATTATACACAAAAGACAAATCGATAAAAGATACTCTGAAACACGTTCAAGAAGACAGTAATCAATTTTAAAGTAATGTCAGGATCGATATTATTGTTATATTTACTGGTCAACAACATGAATTTAGTTTTATCTAAATGAACTGATAAATTACTTTCAATAGATCATAGTTTTATTTTAGCTAAATCAATATTTAAGTTATTAATAATTCCACCAACATTATCCTTAGTAACATATAACAATACATCATCAGCAAACAATTGAATATGACAGTGGGGTGGGACATTAAAAATGTCATTAATGTAACATATAAACAATATAGGACCCAAAATTGATCCTTGGGGCACACCATACAGTACTGCTCTCCTGCTGGATACACTATTAATAATAATAGTGTACAAACTTGACCACTTGATATTGTTCACTTAAATATGAGTCAAACCACTGCAACACTACTCCTTATATACTAATTTTCTCAAATTTTTTAAATAATACTCCTAACAACTATTTTGAAAACTCTTCTATAGTCTAAAAACACTGCTCCTACATGTTTCTTACCATTTATATTTTCTAACTATCTGACCAAAACAGTTTGTAATGCTGTTTCACAAGAGTTTTGTTTCCTAAATCCAGCCTGGTAGATCGATAATATGTCATTATCTTCAACATAATTTAGCAGTTGCTCTATTACTAAAATTTCTAGTAGTTTCTCAGATGGAGGCAGTGTATTAATTGGATGAAATTCCTGACATAACAAAGTATTCTCCTTTTTTTTTACTGATATTATAGTGGCTACTTTCCATTCTTCAGGAACGACGCCATACTGTAGTGACACATTTAATATATCTAATTGTCTCTTACCTACAGCATCAAATGATAGCTTTAGTACCTTTGTATACTTTTTTAAGCGAGGCCATATCAACAGTATTAAACGTGGTAATTGTATTTTGTGCTGGGTGAATGTTCCTTAGTACATAGTTGTTGCCATGATGCTTGTCAATACTGTGTAAAATATTATTGAGGCTGTCAAGAAAAAAATGTCAAAAGACTCACATATTAAATTTTCATCGTTTAAAACATTATCATCAAATATAATTTCATTTTTACCTATTTCATTTCTCGCTTTTATAAGATCTTTGTGTGTCTTCCACATCTCTTTTGAATCATCTCTGCATTTATCAATTTCTTTTATTGTATAATCTTCGAATTAAATTCACAACCTCATTTCTCTTTATTTTAAAACTTACCCAGTAATTTTCAGATCTTGTTATAGTCGCTCGTTTGAATAATGTATCTCTCTTTTTTATATTGCTTTTAATGTCATCACACCACCAGCCTTTTAAACTTGCTCCTACAAATATAATTTTATTTGGCGCAAAGTGCCAACAATTTGGCTTAAAAATAAGTCAGATTTACATTAATACCTGTTGTTTCAAATGACCAATTTATATTCAATAAGTCTATCTAAAAATCTATTTCTTTAAAATTCTTTTAATCCCTTATATTTTTCCGATGACCGCTAGTAACTCTTACTTGCTCTATATAATAATAATAATAATCAAATGGTCGGTAATGCATGGAGTTAAATGTATCGTATGTTTTAAACTCTTGTTATTAGCCAAAATTAAATCAATGATAGTACTGCTGTTCTCTGTTACTCTTGTAAATTGGTTAATTATTTGATCCAAACCCATTCGACGCACGACGTTCGTCGTGAACAGCACACTATTAAGGAATTACATTTCACAATTATCTTTCATGAAATTATATTGTGGGAACGAGACTGAAAAATAGAACGACTCTTTTAGCTCCCTGCAAATTTATTATTCGCCGTAGGAAAAATTAAGCCTGGTAGAGTATCCTCCTGTAAATTCTAACTCAAAATCACAGTGACTAATTGCATTGCCGTTTTTGCAGCCCTGGTGGGAATACCCTCGTGAAAATGCTGTCGTATGCTAAGGGATGCGGTATGCGAACTGCTCAATGCTGCCCCAGCGGGAATCTGAATTAATTTTCCATTTGGGTTAAATTATTTTCTGACTAAAACTTTATATATAGAAAAGTCGGTTGAAAATGATATTTCAAAGGGGCAATACTTACTGAAAACTTTTATTTCGGCAGGTACTGGTTGAACATGGAATTTTTTTCAGTAAAAAATATTTACACAATTAAAAAAAATAATTTTTTCAATGCAACAAATTCTTGTTCATATTTACTTATTTCTCAATTTATACCCCAGTTCAGGATAAGTGTATAGTCGGGTGTATATTACTGGGCAGTCAAAAAACGCAACAAAAAATTTACGACCTCATTGAAATCCGTTACTCTGTACGGTCTCTCCTGCAAATTGAATCATTTATCATTTTAGGTCGGTTTCAAATCAAATCAGTTTATTAATCCAGTCAGAGCAGTGCTATTGGACAAATCAAAATTTTTACAATACATATATCTGTCTACATTGACGTGATATTCACTTGCACTTCAGTTAAAGAACACATTCAAGTTAATTTGAAGTGTGTATTGTGAATAAGATGCATTTTATTCTGAGTAGAGCGTTGCATGCATGTTTTCTGTTTTCTTTTATTTGTTCTGTTTGATAAAATATCAAGGTATTTTATAGAAGACAGATAATTTGAATAAATACATGCAAGTTTTGTATTTCAGCCATTAAAGACAAATAGAGATGTTTATAACGTACAGAATGACTTTAAATAAATGTACTCAGTCATTGTTATACTAATTATGAAACTGTTTAAAACATTTCGAACTGTTTACACATTTAATATGTTCATGTAGATATAAGATTTTTAATTAATTTGTGCGAGAAATTGATAAAAGTGAAAAAGGCTCAATACCGCGTGATGATTGAATGAAAAGAAAATAAACCAATTCGTTTTGTTAAGTTTATGTCACGAAAGATTCAAGTTGGTATTTGAGATTTTATATGAGGAAAAACATAAAGGAGATTGTGGAGAAATTGGAAATTGGAGGTTGCCAGAAAATGAAAAAATAACAAGAAAATTGAGAAATTGAAGGGCAGAGAAAATTTTCAAGAAAAAAGAAGATTATAATTAAATATAGAATAAATTGGTGTTTGATGAATTGGAGACGAGCAGATTGAAGAAAGAAAGAGTTTCATGAAAGAAACAGAAAAGTCGAGTTTTAGGATTTTATAGGGTGAAAGAAGAGTAATAGTAATTTATTTTAAGTTGAAGAAAGCGATTACTGGTGGAAAACGGTATTTCATTTGGATGTTGAAAGAGTACAGGGGATAGTAACTGAACGTCGCAGTTAAGTGACACTACGCGGCTGGAATTAATACTTCGCTACGCGGACTAAAAAGGTTGTAACAAACTATATATAAAATTTTTAGTTCACCACTTTAGTATATAGTCAATCGATAAATTAAAAGTTTGGAAATAATTAAAAATATTTTATATTGAAAATTTTTGACAATTAACTTCACTTTTATAAACAAACTTTACTTTCAACTTAATTATATTCAAATTATTTTATTCTTAGAATCATAGTGAGTTAGGGACATTTTATTTTTTCTCGTGTATGATATATCTGTTATCGCAATGCATTGTTCAGTTGATTTGAATTTGTTTTATTGTTTGTGTGTTTTATATCTGTTCTCTTCGTTGATTCCGAATTTTCGACCTTGAGAATTAAATTTAGAAATTATATTGTGTGGTATTTTAGCTTCATCAGGTGAGAATATCATAGCAATATATATGACAAACTATATGTTTGGACAAACAGTAAAATCCAAATAAACAAATAAATATGTAAAGCGAAACAGAATAACAATTGCAGTATTTAAAATCCTTACAATATTCAAAATATTTCTGAACAGAGTATGCACATAAATTTAAAAGATGATCTTTAACATGTTTCTTGAAGATAAATATGTTTTTTGAATTCCTATATGCTATTGGCAATTTATTGTACAATTTCAGTCTCAAGATATTATGGGATTTTGTAGATAGATATATTTAGACGTTTATTTGTGATGTGAAAGATAATTTTTCTACGGGTACCATAAGAATGAATTTCCTCAATTTTGTTTGATAAGACCATGCCGAATGGTTCACAGGTGTTAATAATTAGCTCGTAGAGTTTTTGTTGTGGTTTTTTACTGCCCTATAAATATACAACCGCCTATACAACGATTACTGTTTAGTAATACAATGCAATACAAAATACAAAGTGAACATGATACGTAACAAAGAATTATGCACATAGTATAAAATAGATAAGACGTGAATAACAAGTGCAGTTGAACAACAAGTGTTAGGCTGATAAGAAAGAGAAATCTAATGAAAAATTAAAAGATAAAACAAATGTTTGTCTAATACCTTTTACATTAAAATAAATTGTATCAAGCTGGGACATAATATCATATTAGTTGCCTCTCACTAACAGCGGAGAGCATTTCTAGATGTTATGTATGCATAACAGATGGTTACTTTTATCATTAGTTCAAGAAACATGAAATTCAAGTTATGATACTATAAAATCGTAGTTGAGTTCATTATGAATTATTTCATATAACATAACGATGGAGTACACAGCATGGCTTCTAATTAGGCTACTCAATTGAAACCATAGTTCTTGTGGAGTGCCTTTGAGTGGATAAGAATTGTCCAGAATGAACGTAGCTTCCGATGCATATTCGAGCTTAGATCCTACAAATGTTAAAAACAGCAAAAGAGATTTAAAAATTTTATATGGTAAGTAAAAGTTAATTCGAAATCAATAGTATCGCCAAGTATATTAAGTTTAGCCGACTATAAGGAGGCCCAAAATAGAACTCTGGGGAATTCTCGAAGTCTGGCCAAAATTGACGGACCGACGGCCATGGGATTGCACAAACTGGGTTCTATTAGTTAAATAGGACTTGCACATGGCTGCCAAGTCATTACTGAGACCTACATTCTCCAGTATACATAATAGTAATCCATGACCAAGTCTGTCAAATGATTTAGATAAGTCAGTGTAAATAATAACTACTTGAATTGTTTGTCTACTTTTAACCTGCAAAAATATGTTAGAGAAATAGATAATGTATGAAGAACATCTTTTTTACATATTGTCTCAACAACGTTAATTTTTTTAATAATTATCTTTCATTACATTTTCAACTTAATAATATATGCTATGTATAGACAAATAATAAAATAAATTTGAAAAAAAAATTATTGCACAACCGTAGTTCATGCCCAGCTACAAAATATAAAATAATTTTCTGTATACCTGTTTTTTATTAACTGATTATAATGCTAGTGAATCATTAGGATCGCCTTAGGAAAAGATGACGTCGCTTTTAGGTAAACCGGACAACAAAAATGACGAAATATGTGTAATAGTTTTTACTTAATATTTTTTACGGTATATATGTCAAAATTTCAAATCGATACCTTTATAAAATAGTAGCGCAGTAGAAAATTCATTATAACTGTTTTTAAGTAAACACTGCTTTTAGATGTATCATATTATTATATTTAAAATTATCTACAAACGTTTCGGCTTTTTAGGCCTTTATCAAGAGTACAAAGTGTAACAGGAGTGGTTATCCGATATATATACCTAAAAACATTTATGACTTAAGGTGGACATATACAAGAGAGAAGGATCCGATAAGTAACCATTTATTATTTTAATGCATATATTAGTAGAAAATATAAGACTACTTAAGTAGAACTGTGACTGGTGTAGTGATATGAATTCTTACTCAACAATTTCAGTTGTTTGCAAACTTAGTTAATTTAAAACTACAAGATATGAAGATTGGCATTATTTTTTAAATTTAAATTAAATAGTTTTGCAAACAACTGAAATTATTGAGTGAAAAATCATATCACTAGAACTCTCATAGTTCTACTTATGTAGGGAATTTACAGAGAATATGTTTACAATTTTACATCTCTGTCTCTATATAGAGATTGTGCTAAATAAGGATATTAAAAATGTATAGACTGTTTTTAAACATGGGCATACGTTACTAATTAATTAAATAAATCGACAAAATGAAAGTTCCAGAGTTTAAGACACCTCAGAAAAATAACTTATAACACGTTTCAGAAATGCGACGGCAAACTAAGTACTAATTTACTAAATATGTTACTTTTACTAATTCAATATAAACGAATATATTTGTAGATGCCTTTGAACTAACCAAAAAGGGACTAACGGAATATTTGAGCACTGGAAAGCGGCCCTCGTATTTGGAATATGCCCTTAAAAATTTCCAGTTACCTAACATGCTTCGGTCTAATGCAAACCCTCAAGTACTGGATGATGGAGTATGTATACTTTGCGAGCTTGTAGCAGATGTTTTGATCCAACAAAGAAAATTAGGGATGTCAGATGTTCAACTGGGCGCTGAGGCATATTATTTTTGTACGTCCTTAGCAATAGAGAACAACCGTGTTTGTGATGGACTTATTAAATTAAATGTGGTATGTAACTTATGGAATGAGAAACGTTATTATGCATCTGGAAAATCCATTATGATACTTTCAATATTTCAGTTCTCTAGGAGTCTTAAAATGGGGTTCATTAAACATATTAAACCGTGAAGGACTTAAATTAACTTTTTCCCCGGCAAGGCTGTTTCATGCTCGGAGCAGTCGCTTACGCTTATCACATGTCATTTTGTCGTCACTGGAATTTTTCGTTTTGCCTTCATGTAAAGAGGTCACCAGAGTATGCATGACTCGGCTTCATTCGTGCATAAATAATTAGAAGACAAATGGTTGTCTTATAAGAAAACGTTGAAAGAATTGAAATTAATGCTAAATTGTATGTATACAATTTGCTTTCTTTTATTATAAAGAATTTCGAACGTACTAGCGTTGAACATGTTTTTTCAAGTAGCGATTCTAAGTTTTACAATATTTCGTTCAAGGAAATGCATAACTACTATACGGGATGTTAGAAAATTATGGGAACGGTGGAAAATCTCGAACAGTTTGCATCAAATCGAAAAATAAAAAAATACGTGTCAAAATTTTTTCAAAAAACTATCTACTGCTACCAAAATGACCTCCCCACCCACCACCCTGTGGGTGGGGCGAGGGGCACTTTAAATTTCAAATAGTAACCCCTATTTTTCATTGCGGGATCGGATTCTACGGCAAAAAATACGTAAATTTTATTCCGGACATTTTTTTCGATTCTTGCATGGTGTCGCTTTAATCGCAAAAATGAAAAGAAAACATTACTGTTTCAAGAGTAGCGTTTTGTGCCTATAAAAAAACGTCCAATTCAAAAACTGAAAAACATGTATTTGTTATTTTTACGAAATCTATCCAATGACATTGGATCCGACTCTCCCATCCCTAACCCAGTGGGTGGGGCGGGGGGCAACTTTGAAATTTGTAATGAAAATCCCTATTTTTTACAGCGGATTCGGATTCTACGGCCAAAAATACGTGAATTTTAATCGGGCATTTCTTCGATTCTCGCAAGGTGTCGCTGCAATCGCAAAAAATTTAGTGGAAACACGAAAGTTTTGAACGCATACTTAAAAAAATACGAAAAGTAAAACTACTATCTCAGAGTGAATGCTTTCCCGAGCTATTTTGAGAACAGTGATTTTACACGGTCGTGCGGAAATTACAAGAACTATTAACATTCTGTAAATTTATTAGCAGCTAGTAATTTTCAATCTACATTTTTTACAGGGCAATAAAAAACTCGATTTAAAAAAACTAACAGTAGTTTTACCTCTTAATTCAGCCACTTCAGACAAGTTCTTGATCCCAGCCAGTGAAGGCAAGGAGGTAACTCAGCCATTTAAGGCAAGGTGAGGATTTCGGCCAGTTGAGGCAATTAATTTACAGCTTAACTGTTACACTAGCAGGTTTTAATTTCAAGATTATAGCAGGTGTTCAAAATGGCGCCCATTGACTTCTTGGCATTGTCCGAGACGAACGTAAAAATTTTCAATAGCACTTCTTATCATTTGAGGTGGCATTTCTGCAAAAATGTTTATTATGCGTTGCGTTCACGAGATTTAGTGAAATAAACCTTATCCTTCACGTAGCCCCAAACAAAATAATCAAGTGGCGCGAGGTCGGGAGATCTTGCTGGCCACTCAATAGTTCCTCTTCGAACCTATCCATCGATTTTCGAAAGTACTATACAAGTAGTCCCTAACAATATCCCGATAGTTTGGAGGAACCTCATCTTGCTGGAACCAAACATTATCGAACTCATCACCAGCAATCTCTTGTATTGCGGGAACAATTTGATTTGTCAACATTTTCAGGTATTTTTCTCCATTCATATTTCCATCTATGAAAAACGGTCCTATGATTCGATCCCTGAAAACTCCTGCCCAAACATTTAATTTTTGTGGATACTGCGTGTGTGTTTCAAGCATCCAGTGAGGGTTTTCGTCACTCCAATATCTGAAATTATGGCGATTAACTTTTCCACTGAGTTCGAAAGTTGCTTCATCTGAGAAGACAAGTAGAGATGACAAATAAATTTGGGTTTTGGTTACTCCTTTCCATCATTAATTCACTAAATTCAAGTCGCCGATCAAAATAATCTTCATTTAAGTCTTGGTGAAGGTGAATTTTGTAAGGATGAAATTTCAAAAGTTTGAAATTCTTATGAACAGAAAATGCACTCATATCAAGCTGTTGACTGACTTTTCTGATTGATAACCTTCGATTTTCAACAAATGCCTGGGCCACTTCCATTTGTCGAGCTTCCGATATTTCAGATTTTGGTTTTCCAAATTTTGGGCGGTTTTTATTTGTCCTTGTGTCTAGGAATCGTTTGATGGTACGGGACACAGTAGATTTCGAAATTCCAACTTGATCTACATGGAAAGTTTCGTTGAATAAAATCACAACTTCATCATAGGACCTTTCTTTATCGCCCCACCCTCGCATCATTAAAAGAGAAACTCTCTCTTCCTATGTTAAAGTAGTCATTATGCAGAAAAAAGCGCGGGAACTAATGAAAAATGAAATAACTTTTTCCGTACAAAAGTGCGCTCCTGCCTCTACAAAAGTTGGAAGGAACTGAACGTTCTCGTAGAAATTTCACAAAACAAATACTGTTATTAAGAACACTTTAAAAAAAAACATTCATAAAACCAAGATATCACAGATATTGTTTTTTAAACTGAATGTATTTTTGTCAACACGAGTAGTTAGAGTTTGTAAATATTTACAAACTTATGGACGCTTAAGGTTTATTTCAATTTTGTGCGATTGCAGCGACACCTTACGAGAATCGAAAAAAATGCCCGATATAAAATTCACGTATTTTTGGCTGTAGAATCCGACTCCGCTATAAAAAGCAGGGATTTTCGTTACAAATTTCAAAGTTGTCCCCCGCCCCACCCACTGGGTTAGGGGTGGGAGAGTCGAATCCAATGTCATTGGATCGATTTCGTAAAAATAACAAATACGTGTTTTTCAGTTTTTGAATTGGACTTTTTTTATGGGCACAAGACGCTACTCTTGAAACAGTAATGTTTTCTTTTCATTTTTTGCGATTACAGCGACACCATGCAAGAATCGAAAAAAATGTCCGGAATATAATTTACGTATTTTCTGTCATAGAATCCGATTCCGCAATAAAAAATAAGGGTTTCCATTTGAAATTTTAATGTTTCTCCTCGCCCCACCCACAAGATAGTGGGTGGGGAGGTCATTTTGGCATCAGTAGATAGTTTTTTGAAAAATTTTTGACACATATTTTTTTATTTTTCGATTTCATGCAAACTGTTCGAGATTTTCCAACGTTCCCATACGTTTCTAACACCCGGTATAAATCAGGAAACTGCGTTAAGTTTTTCTAATGGAGTTTCCAACATTTGTTCACTTTGTGATATTAACGGGAAAAATGGTTGCGTTTTTTTATGATAAGTACAGTGAGATATAACGGCATTTTGAAAAGTTAATTTACTTCAATCATCTTGAAAAATAGCGACAGAACGGTTTTATGCAATTATTTCGAAAACCGTATACGAAAAATCCACATCATTCATTTTCAAAGTCAATTCATGTCATAACATAATGAGACATAAATTCAAATCAAGATGCCGTGCTTTCGCGATAAATGTAAATTTAAGACAGTTGTCAAAGCGTTTTCGAGAAATGTCAGTTTAGCTGTGAATATGGAGAGATTGTCAAATATTCAACGTTCTTTTGCGGTTGAGGTTTATTTAACAAATAACTATTCTATTGTAATCACCTAGAGCTTATTTCGTCCTAACTTTCATTTAAATCCACGAGCTCCAGTTCTTAGTCCTATTAAAAAGTGGGTACATAAGTTTCGCAGTGCTGCTTCATGTGCCAGAGAGGAACCAAAGGGAAGAATTCATTCCGTACGCACACTTAAAAATGCTGAAAGGGTAAAAGCAGCTGTGCTACAAAGTCCTAAAAGATCTGCAACACGACAAGCATTAGTACTCAATATTTCGAATCGTAGTTATCACCGCATTCTGAAAGACTTACAATTCCATCCCTACAAAATTCAAGTCGTAGACAAACTGCTGCTTTAAGATTTTGGCGTTGATTTTTGCGAACGTTTTGAAGGCCTCTTTGCTGAAAGCCCGAAATATCGTTGATTGCTTGCTGATGTCAGATGAAGTTCATTTTCATCTTTCTGGATATGTTAACAAACAAATTTCGCTACTGAGCGAGTGAAAACTATCTGCAATTGCACGAAGTACCGCTTCGTAGCTAAAAAGGGTACTGTGTGGTATGCAGTATCCGCTTTTGGAATTTTTTGAACTGAAAAATGACTTAATGGTTCAGTTGCATCACAACATTATCAACAGGTATTGCGTAACTTTGAGCAACAACTTCGTAATGTTGGTGTGGATATTCGAAGAATATGGTTTCAGCAGGACAGTCACTTCCCACACTGCAATTTAGCGAAGAATGTTTCGGTCATGCCATCTAGAAATTTGCGGACATCGTCTGGACGGCACAGTTACAGGATCTCTCAGCTTGTGATTTATTTTTAGGAGGTCACTTAAAGTTAAAAGTGTTTTCTAATCGACCGCAAACTTTGAAACAACTAAAGAAGAATTAATTCTCTCCTATTTATCAGCACTGTATGAGAAAGATAATACATTACTACGAATATTTTATGGAGCTATTAAGATCATTTGTATAATAACGACGTGGTAAATAAACATAATTGCAGGAGGAATTTTATCACAAAATTTATGTTACACTAACGATGTACATGTACATTGTACACGCATGATGCCAGAGAGATAAGCTTATTCTGGACGATAAAAAAACCATTTTTATAAATTTTAATTTTAGAGGAGCGTTAACCTCTGGCGATGATGTGAACGATCCATACTCAGGGGATCTGAAGGACATTTTTTACTAAATAAAGTTTCTTGTATATTTCCCAAAAAAGAGGAATAGGATTTTCACTATTTGATTAGGCTCGATCAACTCATAAGAAGTACAAAATATTTATTTCAATTTTAGTTAAATCACAACTCTTGAAGATGGTATTAACTGAACCTTCAATGCACTTTCTGTTGCGTACTACTTTCTTATTACTTTCCGAAAATAGGATTTTAAACACAAATCTAAGCATAAATAAAAGAGAAGATTTGGGGCAAATAATTTGTATATTATTTTCATATTCATTAATATAAATAAATTATATTGGTTTCATACCACACATCGTGAGTATAAGAGAACCACGTGTATAGTAATTTCAACTACGATCCATAGTTTTTGTTAGATCAACCGACTGATACGAAAAGATTCAATTTAAGATGTTATATTAGCAGTTTTGTGGCTTCTGTTTGCCTGTATCCCTATTTTATCATTAGTTGGGTGATAATTCAAAACATACCAAATTAACCAACGATCAAACTGTCTTTGGTGACAACGTGTGGTGTGGCATTTTAAATAAGGATTTAATAGGATCGTATTTATATGATGGCAAATGAAATAGTCAGCGATAGCTAAACTTTCTGCATAATGAGTTCCCAACTTTTTTAGGAGACGCTCCCTTCAATGTACGGTGTAATATCTGGCAAGATGATTCACCACCGCACACTGCAAAAAGTATTTCATTTCAAGTTATGGAATGAACGACCCGCTTAATTGCCAGTTGGGCCACCTGACATGGCTCCACCAGAGTCTTTTTGCGGGGTTATTTTAAAAATAAGGCTAATGCAGAATCAATAGATGCTATGGCTGACTTTAAAGTCATATTTTGCAATGTTTAAATAGTTAGGTCTTGAGTTTTTGTTTGTATAAATAAATGCTTCTAAAAATAAGTTGTGTAATACATAACATATCTAAATAAAAATTAGGCCTGGGGTCAGGGAACCAAAAAGATGTTTGGTAGTTAAATTATTTCTAGTAATATAGAACAAGTAAATCTTTACTTCTCTTCGGCTTGAAATGAACCCACAAAATGTTCTCCTTTGTAAGAGATTTTCCCCCACAATCAAAGAAGGGTGGTATAAAAAGCAAGTTTGTCGGTTCATTTCAAGTTAAAGAGATTGAAAACCTTTTTTGCTTTCTGGGAATAGTTTAGGAATTCGACTGCTTGACATCTGGTTTACACATTCTATCTAAAAAAAATTACATAAATCATTTTGAAATTCACATTCTAGGATATATTTGCATATATAATTGACAATAACGTAAATGCAAATGGACAGAAGGTGTGTAGTTTACTCCTGCAAAGCAACAACTGCAACAAAGGAAACAATTACGAATGGACCATTGATATTCCAGCTGGTGAAACAATTGAAAAACCCAAGGTAAGGTTAATTTATTTGATGATGTAAGGGGTTGGAAAAAGTACAACTGTACACTATGTTTCCGTATTTCTCCAACAAAATTAATAGATGTGTTGATGAAAATTATTGTTTATCTAAATGTTCCCATGATTCAATACTGATTAACATGAGTGCCATCTACTTACGAGGGGACAAACTAAAATCAAGCAAACTTAATCATCCATTTGGTTGACGAAATAATCGTTGTGTGTAGTGACGAGAGCATTAGTGCATATGAAATCTATTTCTTTGTCAGTTCAATTCCCCTTCAATATAACTGTCATTGCAGTTAAAATAATTCAAATAGGAAATTTTTTTAATAGCACTTTCGATTTGACTGGAAATTACTTTAAACTGAGAAATTTAAATTAAAATAATTGAAAGATTCTTGCTCGGAACTTTATATCATTTGGATGCATTATAGTCGGGATCGGAACAAAACACCGGTTCCAGACTACTTCTACTTTATGTTTTTTGGGTCGAATGGTTGCGTCACCCTTAAATATGCTTTCTTAAATATGTTTTTGTACATGTGATCGATTTATATCAAATCAAGCCAAATTTTATGATAAGGCATAATCCTAGTGTGTTAAAACTACCCCTTTATTGACTAAAAATAAAAAAAGTACCCAAAAATTTCTAAAAAATTGTTTTTTCATCTTTATGCTTTTAATTCTGTCAAATGGGTATTGTCAAACAAAAATAAATTATTTTCTACCTTTAAGGCGGTAAAACTACCCCCACATCCCCCTATATTGACTGAAAATGGAAAAAAATGTATAAAAATTAATAAAAAAGTAATTTTTTCAACCTTATGCTTCAAATTCGATTGAATGGGTATTGTCAAGTAAAAATAAGTTATTACTTAATAAAATTATAAATTAATTTTACTTCAAGACAAGTTAATTGCAATTGATATAAGCTTCACACTTATTTAAAAAACCAGGTAAGCGCGGAGAATATTATGATGCATTGTAAAGTGTATACGAACTTAATTGAAACCGTATAAAAACTAAAAGCCAGCAAAAACAGACGGCATCTCTTTATTGTACATGGGCGGAGATAAATAGGAATACTTGCCATAAGAAAATGATAAGATTTTTGGGCGTTATTATATTATCCTCTGTTTCAAATTATCTCCAGAAAGCCATGGTAAATTAGTAAATAATTAAAATATTTTACCTTTTATATAGTAGTAAATATTTATAAATATGAACAAAAACTAAGTAAACTCCTACGCTTGATATTATAACAGGTATTTATGCACTGCACTGGCACATTGATAGCACATTTCATAAGTCCACCGTTGACTACTGAGAAACGATTTACGAGTTCTTTTTATGCTAGTAGGCCTGTCCGTTTTATTATCTTTAAACCAATGCAGTCGTAGATGGTTCATTCAGGCTGATTACATTGCCAGTCTCGGATTCGCCTGCACAGTTTCAACTACCATTCGAATCTCGATACCATTGCTAAATATATAGGACAAAATATCAAATTCAGTGCGCACGGTCCTGTGCTTTAACACTGACCAGTTTCAATTGTCCTCGTATAAAGTATACGCATGAAATGTAATTGGGCTTCAATTGCAAGTTTCATGTATAAACACGTGTTTCAACGTTTATACAGCTTAAATTATTATTCGTTTTTTTATAAATTTCTGTTTCAATTAAAGATATTAAAAGTTTTAATAAAAAAATTGTATATTTTTAATTAATTGTCAAAGTATCAAAAAAAGGAAGTAATTTCCTTGAATGAGTGTAGATGAGTTACAAGATGTAAGTGTTGAATGTGAAAATGATAATAGTATGAATATTCATTTAGATCATAAAAAACGTAGATTACTGTAAAATATTTTGTTCAAATATTGTAAAAAATCACTTTATCGTTATTATTATCATACTTACATATGTTTATACTGTATAATAAAACTTTAGCCTCACAGTACCTATTCATTCAAATTTTTATTCAAAAAATTAATTAAAATTTGAATCTACAAACAAAAAAATAAATTTTTTAAATATACTTCTCTTACTTATTTCGATTTAGCGAGTGGAAAAAAAAATTTTGAGTTGAAAAAATAAAATTTTTACTAATTTTTTATACATTTTTTTCCGTTTTCAGTTAATACAGAGAGATATAGGGTAGTTTTACCCCCTTAAGGGTAGAAAATAATTTATTTTTGTTTGACAATAGTCATCCAATCGAATTAGAAGCATAAAGATGAAAAAAATTTTTTACAAGTTTTTGTGCACTTTTTTTAATTTTTAGTCGATATAGGGGTAGTTTTAACCCTCTAGGATTATCCTTTATCATCTAATTTGGCTTGATTTGGTATAAAATATTTAAAGAAGCGTATTTCATTGGATTATTTTTGATTATTATTAAAATTATCGTGAAAAACTGATTTTCGTAATCAGCGACCCAAAAAACATAAAATAAAAGCAGTCTGGAACCGGTATTCTGTTCCGGCACCCCAACGGGCGTTTTGAATGGACTATTATTTACATTTTTAATCTTACCACACATTACTTTACTTGCAAAACAATAAAAATTGAGCCCCGTCCGAAATTCGATTTCTGAACTCTCGCCCGGAAAACGGGATTGCTAACCACTTACGTTTTGACTTTTAACTCTCGTTAGCCATGGAAAAATTGTAATTGTTTATTTATTAACTGCCAGAAGTTGAATTTTCGTTTGCGCGTGATCCCTACTCATCATTGCGACAAATAAGTGCCTCATATCACTATCGTCGTGCCAAAGAATCTTAAAAAAAAATAAGTACTTTCTATATAAACCACACTTATTACATCATTTACTGCCTACAGACTATGATCGTCACTTGACCTTTCTTATTAAGTTTTCTGTTCTTTATGAAAGAAATTGCAACTTCCTTAAAAATGTACTTTGGAGCGACGAAAGTAAATTTCACAGTAACGGCACAATTACAAAACATAGTAATAGAGGAGCCCACGATGCTAAATGGGGATTTACTCGAGCATCGTGGGGACCTATTGGATTTTGAAGATTAGAAAGAAGAAAAGAAAAAGAAAGAAGAAAAGGTTATATGATGTATACCTTTTCACCGATGGGGGGAGCGTCTATAGGCTTTCAAAAATGTAAAAAAACAACAGTCACATGGAAATACACGAGCGCGTCAGATATTGATAGTGTATATGCCTCACGTGTCTCCGATGATGGTGGTATGTTAATCTGCCGGTTTGCATGGTGGGGGCGGTCATACGGAAGGGTGAAAAATGGGAAAAAAAATTTACTCGAGCGCGTCAGATATTCAGAGGGGATGTTAAGTGAGCCCGAATGAAGCTCCCATTCAAAAGACTGACGACTCGGATGTGACGCAAGATCGTGGCGGCTCAAGTCGTCAGATTATTGAAATGCACAGTTTTCATCATGTAATTAACCCATCATACCTTAATCTGACACGCTCGAGTATTTCCAACTATAGATTTTACTATTCTGATTGGCTGTCCTACGCGCGCGGCCCTCTATAGAGGGCTTAGATATGGTGCGGGTACTCAACAGGGTGCAAAGTATCCCCCCATATGTTAATCTGCCTCGCTTGAGTAAATTCTAAAATCCCCTATTGGGCTCCCCTATTATAACTGGTCGGAAAACAACCCAAGATGGATGATTCGAACAAGAAACCAAACCGTGTTCAGCGTAAATGTATTGTGTGGTTTTTTAAAATGGTTATATTATAGGTCCGTTTCTATACCTTGAAAATTTAACGGGTGTGCGTTATTTAAGATTTTTAGAAAATGAGTTACCAAGACTTTTACAAAATGTTCTCCACAACAGAGCTGAAATTTAGTTTCAACAATATGGCACACCACCCCACAACTCTAATATTGTTGAATAACACGTTTCCAAGGAGCTGGATTGACACTTCAAGACCAGTTAAATGGCACGCGGGTTCTCCGGACTTGGCCCCTCTGGACTTTGCTTGTGGCATAAATATTAAAATTGATCAATACAAATTCTTAGGACACATTTATATATTACGATCAAAAATATGCATGCAGAGAACGGTCTTAACCTTTATTGCTTGTTTCTTAATCAGACGTTTCACTCGCTGCCAGGTTTTGTTTAATTTTATTTCGTTTCCCATGTGGTCGATATATAAAACGGTAATCAGTATTGGTTCTTTTGAATCCCAAAAATCAAAGTTTGAGTTATGCGTTCACGTCAATATATTCATCTTCGTACACATGACAGAATATATTTAATTAGCAATATGATAAATCAGATTTGTGATATTAAGTTATCATCTAGCGAATAAGTTATTGTATTATGTTGTTTCGCATTTTTCTAGTTCATTTAGATGATCAAGAATGCCTTAGATTTCCACTGGCGATTGAAACTCTGTCTCACGATCTCCAACGTTTACAAAATACTGCATCCTGGATTTTGGAACAATGTCTTATATTTCTGATTTTCTGTGTAGACGGGTATCTTCTAAAGTCATTGGCAATCATATAAGTATAATATTACCAACTTTGTGTTTGAGATATACTTTATAGTCGGCTTAAAATATTCTAAACCTATAACTCACTTTATTTTAACGTCGGTCGCCTAAAACGTCTTTATTTGAACAGATCAAATTCTACAATAAAATATACTTTAAAAAAAATTCTTTGATATGACATCTTTATCATTACCTCTACAATCGAGCTAAGTGTTAAAGCCTTCTTTATTATTTACTGAAAAACGGAGTTACCTGGAAAATTTTCCAGGAATTTGAGTATTTGAAATTGATATAGATTTTGAAGTACCCTTCTCGTATTTTTACTTTGTAACCTCATATTTTTATCAGTTGGGACGCCAAATGAAATACGTTGTCAGGGACTAGATGTTTAGGTGCTGTTTTGTAACAGTTACGGTGCCTAAGGAGAAGCTGTATTGAGTAATTAAAAACTTTTAGGCCCCTGGATCAAAAACATTCAATATACTTCAGATCTCGGACATTCATTATGATCCAATGTATACCCCAGGTAAATCAAGTAGATGTGGTGAGCCGCTATGTTGTCAGGTTGATCAAATAGATGGTTCTGATGGAAGTGACACATGTGGCTATTGGTCAGATTATACAGATGCTGATATACCCTTGCACACTGTACATGAGAGTTTACGTCAAACTTCTGCTGCTCACGTAAGTATCACATGATGTATTTTTAAACTTTGGTTATAGTGTATTTATTTATATTATTACACAAAAGAGTAACCCGTGAACTGTATGTTCGAGAAAAACTCGATAACCATTGTACTGATTCGACAAAATTTTTATTCTTCGAATAAATTGCATATATTTGGCGGTGATCGGAAGAACCATTAGCAGAGTTAGTAGAGGAAATGAATGAAGAAAAAAGTCCTTAATCGTTACTACTTAATAAATAAATAAATAAATTTCTTCTTCAATGTAATTACTTGAAACCTTTTGCATTATAATTCAAATGTGCTTTTAGAGGGCAGAAATATTAAAACATAATATTTCAATCGCAAGCTCCTCCATAAAATCCTTATTTTACTATAAGGAAGTAACCAGATTGCAACCAACAGCTACTCTCCGAACTATGTGCCCCGCTGAGCACTGAATTACAAGTTACAAGCCCGGCGCTTTAAGTGTAATAACTGTGTATTACCAACAAAACTCTATTACTTCGATTGCAACAAACACCAGCCGAAAGACTACTTAAAGGAGCTCTCGTACCAGTCGTCCCACACCACTTGCAGACTGCAGTTTCGAGCTGTTGGCTCTCGTCAGTGCAAGGTAGACATGTGACGAACGACACGAGGAGCCATTGACTATTTGGTACATCTCGGTATCGTTAGGATAGCGACATGCAAAATAGTCAGCAGGCGCCATCTAGTGGCCCAGTGTCTGCTGCAAACGAAAAATAAATAGCCTGACTGGGCTTAGCATAATTCAAATGTGCTTTACAAGGAAGTAACCAGAGTGCAACCAACAGCTACTCTCTGGGCTATGTGCCTCGCCGAGCGCTGAATTACAAGTTATAAGCCTGACGTGTTAAGTGTAATAACTGTGTATTACCAACAAAACGCTAATACTTGCACACTTGCAGACTGCAGTTTCGAGCTATTAGCTCTCGTCAGTGCTGCTTATCTGATCTCTTGAATTCATAAAAAAATAACAATTATTAAATGGAGTGAATATTATGAACAATTCAAAATTGACAACCCAAACAACCGTTTTGTGCTCATATTGAGGATAGTTTACCTAAGGTCCCTTGGTTTAGACAGTTGATAGTAAGCAGAAAGTTTATGACCACTATTTCTAGATTGAGGTTTGGCCATGCTTGTTATGCGCAACATCTGAAGAGAATTAGGTGTTGTGGAAAGAGATATATGCACAGCATGCCATATTATTTGTGATTTGGATCACATTTTCTTTGGGTGTTCATGAAATAATGGAACTACTGAGGTAGCTCTGAAGAACTTGTTAAGGAATTACTAAAATTGAAGATTCCTCTGCCCACTAATTTGTTACACCTATTGTCACTTAAGAACATATGCATATATAAAGGATTAATGAATTTTCTGATTAACATCAACCTACTGTTATAAAGTACATAGATTAGAATAGCATCCTTATGTTTTACCTTTTGTTTATTATACCTTCTATCCGTGACCTTCAATCTGTGTGTCTATTTATGCTATGATGGGCCTCTGATTGGGAAGAGTGTAACCCTGTCCTTTCCCCGTTATATGTCGTCTATTAATTTTCCCTTAAATTTGTGTTAGGTTAGCTTCATATTGAGTATTTCATTGTTTTCTATTTTATGTGTTTTTGTTATTTTCTTTTTAAAATTAAGTGGCTGGCTAATGGATTCCACGTCCAATGCAAAACGCCAAACAGCATGAAGATAGTCACATTATCATATTATTTATGAATAGATTATATCTCTTTCGGTTTATTTTTGGTGTAATAAAACAATAGTCTAGATAGATAGTGAAAATAGTTCCTAGCGAATTTTTTTGTATTTTTTAGGACTTCGATTATGTCTATTACACTGGCGATTTTGTTAGCCATAGGGTTTGGTCAACAAGTATAGAGAGCAATAGCAGGGACATAATTACTATAACCGATCTGTTCCGCTCATATTTCAAAGTTCCAGTATTTCCAATTTTGGGGAATCATGAACCTAATCCTTTGAATGTGTAAGTAATATATCTATATTTCCATTATTAAGTTAATCTTAAGAATTCACTGTCAACTGAATAATTTAGACAACTAGAAAAGATCATTTTCTTATTTAAGAGTTGGGCTTTTAAAAATCAAGTGTACTTCATCAAAATTTACTAAAATCGTAGATGTCACATGTTGAAATTAATTTCTGTACAAACTGAGTTACACACGGTATTATCTCAACAGATTTTTATTTACAGTTTTAAAATTAGGTAAAAGTAACAATTCATTAAAATTTGGATGAATACAGCATAAATCCAAGCAGGGTAAACATTAAGAAAATTTTCGTATGTTCACTTAGATATTAACTAATTTGTAAATTAAGTTAAGATTTAGGAATAAGTTAAGCTCAGAGCTCGTTCAGTGACAGGGAAGGTTTAAAATTAGTGAAAATAGTGACTTTAAACATTGTGGGCGAAGAACCTAGCGTGAGTAGTACCAAGACAGAGCATAAGATAGAGTTAACGGATAGGACTTAACATACGTCTAAATTATCCAAAGAATGAGGATTCGTATATCAGTAAACTGAGGCAATTTTTTTCGCAATAAATAAAATAAATTTGATAGTATTCTAAATTAGATTGGTTTCGCATCGACAAGGTGACAAATGGGAAGCTGATAGTAGTTGTTTAAAGACACGACCATTTTCAAAAAAGACACGCCAAGCTGACTCCATTTTTGAGAATCTAAAGTTTAAAAAGAACAATTAAAGAAATTAAATACAATAAATTATAAAAAAAATCAATATTGTATAAAGTAGAAAGCCCAGAGGATGCAAAACAAGAAAAACTTATGATATTATTAAAAAACAAATTCATTACATTACTGGAATAGAGAAATCACCTGCAGAATATCCTTTCTGGATATTCAAACACCAGTGGTTAAGAAAACCTATTGCAACATTCAAAGGAACTCCAAATAATATTTATATAAAAATATCAAACTTTTTTTCTTGGTAATTATAACTTAACAAACAATAAAACAGCCTACGATGGCTCTGAAGGGCCACTGCAAAATTTTTTAAAAAAGTAGAAATTTCTACTTTTAAAGTAGAAGTTTCTACTTTTCAAAGTAGACATTTCTAGTTTTAAAGTAGAAATTCTACTTTCAAAAGTAGAAATTTCTAGTTTTAAATTGGAAATTTCTACTTTAAGACCACAATTTCTCTTGTGGTGGTAAACGACTTCTCTTGCGGTGTAAGGTTGATCGATCATAAGTAGATAGGTAGATAGATGGTCTTATTCCCACTAAAAATATGGTATCTCTTGAGGCTTGTAAAAATGAGACTAAATTTCTACGATTTTCCTGTGACAAGGTCGACCAGGATGTCTATCAATTATGTGAATTAATTTTAGAAGAGAAAAAATGGAGTTAAGGCAGGCCATTCGATACATTTGATATTTACGTTTGTTTAAGAAACGAGATAAAATTATTGTTAAATTTAGAGTAGTTAGTAATATCTAATGAATTTGATGAATGTTAATAAATTTCAGTTGCAATTATATAACAAGATATTAAATAAAAAATATCTAACTATTTTTACTTTTTACATCAAACTTTTGTGCCGTTTTTTATGCTACATTGCAATTTTAAGTGTCGTTTTACACATTGCTCTGTTTTATTTATTTTAGTATAATTTCGAAAAATGTTTTAGTAAACCTAAACATTTAAAGTCAGTATTTATATCTTTACAAGACGCTAACCTACATTTTAAAAGGACAGTTCAAATTGGCTATATTTATGGGCATCAAAATCAATTTATTAAATGTAGATTCTGCAGGAACTAAATATTTTAATAATTTACTATTTTATATGTCACATAACTAGAAATTTTATTAGATTACTGAAAACTTCTAGTATCTGATAGATGTTGCTGTAATAAGCTGTGGTATGTGGATACGCACTGTATAAAAGATCATATGTTTGTATTATGTGAGGAGGAAAAAGTACAATTTTATAGGAATTACATTTTTTTAACATAAGTGCCGTTACGTATGATGTCATCTATAACACTTTTTGGGAAGATACACTTAATTTAGAAAATTTCAAGTCAAAGTTAAAATAGGTCTTTCGTCGGTAATTGGATAAAAAAAATATATTTTAAACAACGAAACTCATAGCATATTAAAAAAAAATTCATAGACTAAGTTTTGCTACTGGATATATATTTATGTTTTATGTTAAACTGGTAACGATGGTATTATGTCTGATTTTAATGACTGATAACCTCATTAGTCCTGAGAAAAACAGTAAAGATTTTCAAAACGTCGACTCTAAAGAGCAAATAAGGTTTGCTTTTTTATCCAATTACCGACAAGGCCTACTCAACATTCATTTTGTGGATACGAAACTTATGTATTACAAATTAAAATATTTTGATACTAATATATATATAATATATATATATATATATATATATATATATATATATCCAGCGAGAACCTAGTATTTTTCATATATATATATATATATATATTTGTTTTAATTGTAATGCACCCATTATGTCCTCTTGGTAAAAACGTAAATACTGTCCTTATGTAAGATATAATTTTAAGCAAACGATTAAAGAAAAAATAAAGCTCACAAAAATATTATTCCCAGTTTTTATCATCGATCTCCCTAGATAATTACTCATTGTCGTGTTCACCTTTATGCAGATGAGAGATTGAGATGCACTTTTATTCTCAGTAAATAATTGGATAAAAGCCATAAAATATATAAATGCTGACATACTGAAATTTAGGGGTCATAGTAGATGGATTTTTGTCCTTCAATGACCACATTGATGGATTTGAATCTGAATGATTTCCAATTATGGTCAATTATGATTATTTTTAAACTTGAAGTTCCAAAATCTATCACCGATATATTCGACCATAAAACTGAGTTCATCTGAGCTCTAAAATCGGTATAACTATCATGTATGATAGGGACAACTCTAATTTAGAGCTGCAGGTATGGGCTATTGATCGTCGATATATCTCCTTTGATTCAACAAATCTGCGCGCCAGTGCAGAATCTCAAAAATTTTGTTAAATCCCTCTCATCGCATTCATGTATGAATTTTTTAATAATTGTTAATATTTTCGATTGTTCTAAATTGAGATGTTCATCAAAAATTATGTTATTTAAAATGTTTTCTGGCGTCGCTTCTCTTTTCTAATAAGTTTCAGATAAAAGTTCATAAGGTATAAGATTTCTTAGAGCAGTTTCTCAGCAGTCAATTATGGTTATAATTACTTAAAAAAAAGAATACATAAAGCATGATGGCAAATAACACTAGTAGACATATCTGTTTTCAAAATTGAATAATTGGAAAGTAGAAATTTCTATTTTAAACTAAAAATTTCTACTTTTGAAAGTAGAAATTTCTACTTTAAACCTAGAAATATCTACTTTGAAAAGTAGAAAGTTCTAATTTAAAACTAGAAATTTCTACTTTTAAAGTAGACATTCCCACTTTTTAAATTTTTTGCTGTGGCCCTTCAGAGCCATCGTAACAGCCTATATCTCACAAGGTATTTAAAAACTTTATTTACTTGAGCATCACTAATATATTACGCTTATTTGCACGCAATTTGACTGTTTATTTTAGTATTTGCATTATTTAGTTTAAATTTAAGTTGAAAATAGGGCAACACGATATGACAAGCTTCAATGACTGAACCCGAATTGTTATTCTCTACATGGCAAATATGAGGATATGTTTATTGTACTGTAATTGTAATAATTATCTAGATTTAGTAATAAAAAAATAAATAAAGACTTACTGAACTATTAGTGACAGTTTCATATAAATATATTTTTAGTTGGTCGTCCGATGGTGAAACTGATAAAACACTATCTACTCAATGGTTGTTTGATCTGGTAGCAGATCAGTGGTCAAGCTGGTTACCGGCAGATGCAAGGCAAACAATTTTAAAAGGTGGTTACTACACAATCTCGCCCAGAAAAGGTTTTAGAATTGTGGCTTTGAACAGTAATGTCTGTTACATCGTAAATTGGTAAGTGCGGCATATATTATCCCAACGCTAAAGATTTACAGCTTGATTTATTTTATTCTTTTAATATACAGGTGGTTAATCAACGACGATAAGGACCCTTACGGCCAACTTGCATGGCTTGCAGACACACTGGCAACCGCCGAGAAAAATAAGGAAAGTGTTCACATTCTGTCTCATATTCCTACTGGTAATAGCGGGTGTTTACAAGTGTGGAGTCGGGAATATAGCAAAATTGTGGAAAGGTATTTTAGGAGTTTTGTTAAATACAACTTGTTATTGTTCTTTATTTCATCTGATCACTTGTCATCTAATCTATCACTCTATATCAGAACTGTACTGAAGTTTATACTGAACTGAACTCCGTACGCCGGTCCACTCCCTATATACATATCCACGGCGATTATTCTAGAATGTTTCAGTCTATCCTTCGCGGCGTTTCTGGGCCCTTCTCGAATTTTGTATGAGGCGGTGGCCTAGACGTGCACATAACACTGCCCCTCCTTAAGCCTGAATGTCTCGGTCAGGAAATTCAGAGTCCCCGATATACTTAGTACTACCTGTCTGCCCAGGTGCACGATTTTCATCTTGGACTTCTTACTATGCTGAATTCGGTAAACAACGTCATTTATCCGAGTGATGACAGAATACGGTCCTTCTCAAGGTGAGCGAGAATCCTTCTTCACTCCGCTGTGGGTTGTACGCCAAACCAAGTCCCCCACCTTGAATCCCATCGAACTGACGTTACGGTCATGTCGAGTATTCATTCGGTCACCACTCCCGGTAGGTGACCTCTTGGCAGCCACACCGCATAAACCTGGCAACTGCGACACCAAACCTCTACATCCTGACGGCTATTTATCCAGTAGAATAAATCGTTCCCGTACTCTAGCCAGGGTCTTATTTTTGACAAAATGCTCTCCGGATGTTCCCCGGGGCTAAGCCAACAATAAGCTTATCATATCGTGACCTGATAAGGTTCTTAGTTCTCCTCGGTATTCCTACTCTAGTTACTTTTGAGTTTGATAAAATTTAATGCTTGACGCCTGACTCTCTGCCAGAATATTGACTTGCCAGGCCTCTCAGCCTGACAACGGGTTAAACTGGATGGATCTTGACAACGATTTATATAATTCTGAACAAGCAGATGGTTAGAAAAGCATCCATCTTAATTTGCAAAAATGTATAATCGCATTATTAGTAGTATGATAAGAAGGGATTTACGAATGAAATAAGAATACATATTTATAGATACATTTAGGCTATCCGTTAGTTTAATTTAATATGTTGTACTCATTCACTTAGGAACATTTTAGAAACAAAACAAAATTTATTTAGATCATAAAATATCTTAGTAAATATTTTATATATAATAATGGTCTCCTCCAGTAATCAAATCTTTTTTTTTAGATTTGCAAACACAATATCTGGCCAATTCAATGGACATACACACAAAGATCAATTCTCTATTCACTATAGCAGTTCAAATCCAAAACGTGCAATTAATACAGCGTGGAATGGGGCATCCATCACTACGTATTCTGATTCAAATCCCAGCTACAAGCTATTCCAAATTGATGGCGAAACACTTGTAAGTAACCATTTAAGTAATTCTTCTATTCTATTATATAAGGTATGGTTTTGTACGACTGAATGTTCCATTACTAATAAGTAGATTTTTTGGTTCTAAAACTTTCGTGGAGCTGATAATGATCCATAGTTAGGTTCTTCTGAAGAAGACTACGATAAGATGGTCGAAACGTCAAGTATTCAAAACTATCAACGCGAAAGAGAACCCGGAAACCTAACAATGGATCAATAAGTTGATTTCTCAGTAAAGGCAACAAATCTGCTACTATAATGAAACTTGCCCAAAACAACTTACTCAAGGAAGCGGGGTTTAGAGCGAAGGATAACATATCCACCCCTCGTGAGAGTTTCTGACTCGCATATTTTTTTTTGGTATTGCCATGTAATTTAAGGTTTTAGTTGTTTGCCCTTTGTCAATTACAACTTATCGCGGAAAAACATGGAAAACCACGGGAATACAGAGAAAGAGTTGTGCTCTTTTAAAGAGGAAGCGGATTCTAAAATTATATTATATTGCCTCCATGCTCCTCAACCCATTCTTTGATAATTTGCCTATCAGAATTAGGTCACCAGAGATAGGTGTTTTTATGTTGTTGTTAAGGTACGCCAATGAAATTAAATACGTATTACTGTTTGATACAGGAACTGGAAACAAACGAAGGGTCATTAATGTTACCATCATTTCGCGGGATTTAGGTGTGGCAATGAGCCATGCTATATTGAATATGAATGCATCATCTGGATGCGACACTACCAGTTCTTTTGTTCGTTGTGAAAAGTTGTCAGTGAAATCTAAATTGGAGAAGTATTCAAAATTCTTGCCTATTCTTAGAATCACTTACAATTACAGACGTGTTACTGAGAGGGCTAGAGGAATTCGTCTGTTGCTTGCACTGCCAAATACAGAAGGTGTCGAATTGAGTGTACTGCCACCTTGCAAAGCTTCACTTGAAAACCACATTGGCCGCATAAATTACCAGTGCTACATATGGAACAATGCACATGTCGCTAAACCCAGAACACAAACTCCATTGGGACACAGCTGAAAGTTGGAGAATGGACAACTTAAGTTTAATTGCCTCATGAACTAACCTACGTTATGGAAAGCTTTGATCCAGATGAGTTTGAAGATGAAGATGGGCCAGAACTAGAGAACTTAGCCGATATACTAAATGAAGATAAAGAAGAAGACTGGTGATTACAAAGGTTGTTAGAAAATTAAATGCTGTTATTTGATTTTGCGGTTAAGAGTTTAAATTTTCGTTATTATAACTTCAATGTGTTTATTTACAATCATATATTTTGTGTTAAGGTTTATATTTACAATAAAAAAATGGAAGAATATGTAATGTAATAAGCTATTTACAGGAAACAGGTTTTTGCGACCCTTGGCCTTGAATATTTTTACTCGAGTACACGAGATTTTATGAGATTTTTGAGCTAGCCTATAAAATGTCAAGACAAAGATTTTCACAAGCTTATAACTTATTATCTTCCATTCCGAGGTTTTTTCATCTTATATGACTGTATTAATACAAATTAATAAAACTACCCAGCTTTTCTGCATTTATACTTCTGAATGTGTCAACACATTCAAGCCTTAGGCAAAAATTATTAGACACTTCAAAAAGAAATCGGCAGCTACTGGAAGCGGCTGGAACCTCCCCACTCGGTGGATCTTTGAAGCCGAAAAGAGCATTAAATTGTGTGACAAAACGGCACTAAACGTAATCCGATCTCATCCAAAGGGTCTTCAGGGGCACTAAAGAAGCGCACACGCGAAGTTTCATTCAAATCCGTTCAGTAGTTTCGGCGCTATCGTGCTAACATACATACACACAGACACAGACATTTTTCAAAAACAACTTTTTTGGGTTCCTAGAACCTCAAAACGTAAAGATTTGATGTTATCTCAATTTTCGTTTTTGAACCAATTTTAGTAACCTCTCACAATTTTATTGTGGAGAGGTCAAAAAGCAAACCAATGTAGGGTATATCAAAACAACAACCTTATCCTAATTTTCAAAGAAATTAGATTATATGTATAGTAGAATTCATAGCGTCTTGAAGCAGAAAAATTAAAATGAGAATTCAAAGAACTCACTGCACACAGAATCTTTCCTATCGATATATGGCCAAATGAGATTTGTTTATTTAATTTATTTACAATAATTATTTACATTTATTTTTAGGATGTGCTGGATTATGAAGAATGGACATTCAATCTCACATTAGCTAACTCAGCTCCAGATCAAGCTGTCCCATGGTATAAACTTTATTCGTTCAAAGAAGCTTATGGTGTAAACAGCTTACAACCAATTGAATTGGATAGATTGGTATATAGGATGACGGAAGATCATTCTCTTATTGACAAATACTATAAGTAAGTATTTTCGACGGTCATCAATATCAGAAATCCTTCACATTTTGGTGGAAGTTTTTCTGCCTTCGTAAAGTTTATTCAGTGTAGAGAACTGATTACGTTAAAATTTCTTTTCTTAGTTGTCATTTGCTTATCTAGCTAGTGAATACATTTCAAGTATTCGGAAAAACTATTTAAAATAATCACGTTTTTTTTTATTAGAGATAACTGAAATAATCGTTCTATACGGATCTGCAGGATTTGCAGAGAAATTGCCAATTTATTTAATGTAGCGCATGCAGATAAGCCTGTCTCCAACTTTTATTCTACCAATTTTAATAATAAAATGTTTGGTCTGTTCAAAGTGAGCTTTGTGTGAGTAATGAAACTGCATGAAGCCAAGGATTGCAGTCGAAGTGTTACCGAAACAAAACAAAGCAATACGCATTTATTTGCAAAATTAATATATAGTTACACTGTTGCACGTTGCACAAATTTATTTCTGAACGCGTTTTTAAATGAATAAATTAAAATACACTGCTGCACAAATGGTCTTTGTTTTTGAAAAAAAAATAATAATAAAAAGTTAATAGGTAAGGACCAGCCGGAATCAGTTTTACGAATTCCTAGCATTACTTTCTTTAATAATCTTTCCTTGACCGCCTTTTTTCTCTTGAAAATGGCTCCAAAACGGGAACCGAAACGTCGAGACATTAACAATCTCAGACGCGGTTCAACCCAAGAATTGAGAATTTAAAATGCCTTAATAGGATTTATGCAATTTATTTAAGAAAAAGAAAAATGTATGCTACAATAAAAAAAGGAGCCTTAAGCAAGAATTAAATTTCCATTTTTTTAATCGATCTTATTTACATTATTAACGTCTTGGCAGAGTTTAGCCATAGCAATTCCACCATTCAATTAGGATTCACGCACATATACTTCTATACAACAACCATTCCCTGCAACGTTGACATCCGACGTAGCCGAGACTCAAACTTAAGAGAGATAACAGAACTAGCTATGTTGTTTCTCACACAACGGTTTTTAATCAACAACTACCTCCCCGGTAACACATACATGCTATTTTAATTCACTTCACAATATTGTTATTTTCCTGACCAGCGTTTATTGAGTGACCTGAGTCGGTGTAAGCAGATGAAAAGAATTTGGCAAATGCATAAAAATATTTCAATTAATATCCACAATATAATGATTGGAAATTTAAAATAAGCTAACTAATCACCTAAGCTTAGAATTTAGTACCAGAAAGTAATTAAATAATCGAGGTATGATCGCTACTAGAGCGGCCCCAAGCAGACATCTCCTCCAGTAGAGTGATATACTGAAAATATAGTTTAGTGGTGTTTTAACTTGGCCTGATCCAATACTTGCTTTAATTTCTCATGAATTTTGTATTTCGTATTAAAATACAAATTGAATATTTATAATACTTCTCTGTTTCAGTTACAAATACCGCAATAGCGATGTTGTTGTTAGTTCTGTCTGCGACGAGTCGTGCCAAAAGGATCTTTTATGTGAAATAACTACAACAGTATATGGTGTAACCGACATTTGTGAAGGTTTCATAGCCCTATATGATGACAGTAAATAAAGACATCTAAACAAATTTAATCAATTTCTTTAGCCATGGTTAAAGCATGTGTATGAATGTTAAATTTATTAACTAAAACGTATCGTTTGTTAAAATTACCATTAATTGAATAAAATACTCACTCCGTTTCTTAAACTATGAAAAATAAATAGTGTTATTAATTCTAATTATGTTTTACTTAATTTCTACCTTCAATCATTTATAAAAGTAAGTTAAACTGCTGTATGTTAGTTGCGAATTATGGAACGTCCATGGTAAATCAAAGTTAAAAGAACTGGGATTGTAATATTAGAAGAAATCTTAAGATTAACGCACAAGAACGTGTTTTTACAGCGTTGCTGAACTGAAAGAGCAATTAATCGTTGTTTCACATCATTTTGAGCAACATACTTTTAAATTCAGAAGTTTAAAAGTAAATGTACTTTCAAAAGTAAGCTGTATTTTCTGATCAATTAGATACTTTTATTTTGATTCGTTACCATTGGCAACAGGAAATTTTCCGGAAATTATTCTCCAGAGAAATTTTTGCTCAGGTTAACTTGTCGTTTTATTCACATTTCAATTTTGAGTAATATTGTTGCGTTAGGGTAGGTAAATAAAACAAAAATGGAAAAGATTTAGTTTATTATTGAAACTATACTTACATATTTTTTTTTAATAACAAACTGTAAATGCATTTCAAATCCTTTGGCCACTTCTTCTTGTAGAGGTAAGTAAGACCTCACTGGATGAAGATTCAAAGTTATAAAATTTCTGTGTCTTACAAAATATAAGTAATATATTGAAACTAACTTATTTAACTTTGACCCACTCAACAGTTTATATTTGAGAGAAACCTGTAGGATATGTTGTTTCACCATGACAGATAAATTACTGGAATCTATCTCCGGACTACATTTTTTAATTAAATTAATCAGAAATTTTAAATTCTTATTGCTAATCTTAATATCCCGCAATTCCTCACAACGAATGCACAAACTGTACTTTTCAAAGGTTTTCATTTTTACACTACGTTACACACACAATAAGTTAACTGACAGAACTATTATTAATAGGTCTATGGTCATCTGCGCGTGATTACCCGAGATAATGGAACCGCTCAACAATCATCCATAGAATAATTTCATTGGAAAAAAAGTATGTTTTTTAGTACACCTAAACTGATTATGTTAAGTAGACATAGGGCCACTCAGACTCCCCTCCACTTTTCAGCCAATCAGAGAGCACGAAGCCGCGCCCTCTTCTATGGCGGAAAATTCAAAAACATCATCCGCTCTTCACCTCCGCCCGGGCTCCGGTCTCCACCGTTCCCAGGGCTCAGGGTCTTCGCCCTCCCCATAGTGCCACCTAGTGACCAATCCGATAACTCTTAATACTTCTAAGTTCTATAGACTTGGAATACTCGAATGCTACGAGGAAGATGCGAGGCCTCCTTCAGGATATCACTAACTGCAGACCGTGTTCGACCTAATTTTGGGCCTCATCAGTGCAGTGTAAGTGATACCTTCATTCCATGTCATTGTATTTTAGTGATAACTGTGTTTAGAGAAAATACGCAAAATTTTACCATATAATTCAGCGCTCGTAAGGGGGAATAGCTGTTTTGGTTTAATTTGTTGAGCCCTTATTTATATAAGGCACTTGCAGATAGGTTGGAATATTATAATTCCTATATTTTATATTTTTATAAAATTTCCTTCTGCTATAAAATTGCTTATTCATTTATAACAACTTTTTACTTTTACTTTACAATGTTTCAAATAGCTACTAAACCAAGTTAATGTTGCACTATCGAAATCCACATTTTTCATTTTGGAAATTAACAGATCCAAGAGTATCATGATAGATGCATTTGATTTATTCAATTCCGAGGATATGTCATTAATAACCTTTGAAAGTGCAGTTCTTGTACCATGTTTTTGTCGAAATCCAGATTGAATACTAGGTAATATTTTGTTTGTATCCATATAATCTTGTCGGAGATTATTTTCTCAAACAATTTTGAAACTGTTGGTAGGATTGGTAGCAATTCATTCACAGCTGCTGGTAGAGAGATTTTTAGGTAGGGAGATACATTTGCTAATTTCCATACGCTGGGAAATATACAAGCTTTTAAAGAATCATTAAAAATATTATGCAAAGTAGGTAACGCTAATATTATCATTTTTACTTCCACGTCCAGTGGGAGTATAGTAATGCAAAAAAAAATTAATTTTGTTGAAATAGGCTTAAAATGTCATGAAATGTCGAGATTTTAAATTTGAGCGAAACAAAATTTCCTGTTTGTCGGTCTGTCTGCAACTTTTTTTGTGTGCACGTTTACTCTGGAATCGTTTATGGTATTGACTTGAAATTTGGTACACGTATGTATTGTAAAGAGATTTGGAACTAGATTATATTTTGATCTAACTCCGTTGAAGGGTTCGGGGGTAAATGGGGTAAATAGGCAAAGCAGGCAGGTAAGAGTCCACAAAATTGCAATTTAGGGCATGTACGGAAAGTCAAGGTCTTAATTTTTTTTGGCATCAGTCCCCCCCCCCACTATCACCCCCAATACACCACCACACTACATTGAAAGGGAGTAAAAAATTAAAATGTGATTTAGTGTGTATACAAGAACAAACTCAAAAATTTTTTTTGGTGTTAGCTACCCCCTCTACCACCCCCATTACCACCCCCACCCTATTATTAAAGGGAGTAAAAAATTAAATTGGGATTTAGTTTGTATACGAGAACCAAGGGACTATAATTTTTTTTGGCACTAGCCACCTACTCTATCACCCCCATTGCCACCCCCACCCTATTGTTAAGGGAATAAAAAATTAAATTGGGATTTAGTGTGTACATGGGAACCAAGAGCTTCTAAATTCTCTACCACCGCCACTCATAAAATATTACATTGGGATTTAGTGTGTATAACTTCAATACAATAACTGGATGTGGAAGTAGTGATTCCTTGGGCAGCGGTTTATAGTTTGGTAGATATCATCATTCGATATTTCTTTAAACGAGAAAACAGTGTCATATACTTTATTGTTATGATACTATGACAAGAGATTCATGTCAATATTAGTATTCCCTGCTACATTTAGAAAATAATTATTGATGGAATCTACATTTGATATTCCTTCAGGTAGAATATTATCTATTATCGGTTTAGTGCATGTTTTCTATAATTTTTTTGGATTATTTTTGTGTATATTTAAAGCAATTACTTGCTGTATATGAATCCCTTCGCTTTCGCATGACAGAGAGAGAAAATTAGCTACGAAACCCGACCGGGTTTCTTGATTCGTGTTGCATAAATGCTTTTTTTCTCATGCAATATCCCTTAACATAATTTCTTAATGTAATCGGTTTTATTTTTCAAATATTTTTCATTAAGTTTAATGAAACTTAAAATATTTTTGACTTTTGACTATTTTTGACTGAACATTGCTTTTATAATATGATCCAGTTTCTAGAGAGGTAAATAAAAATGTATAGTTTTATTATAGCTATTTAGTTGTCAATATACTTGTCATGCGTATACATAATATGTACATAATATTTATGTTAGTGTACAATGTTATTTTGTGATATATACTTTGTCATATTTGTTTATACACCTTTACACAATTTTATACTATTTTATGTACTTTTATTGATAAAGCTGATATTGTTATGTAACAAGATTATGGTTAATAAAATTTATTCTATTCTATTTGTGTATTACTCCCACATCCAGTGGAAGTATAGTAACGCAAAATTTTTTTTGCTGAAATACGCTTAAAATGTCATGAAACGTCGAGATTTTAAATTTGAGAAAAAAATTTGTGTCTGTCGGTCTGCCTGTAACTTTTCTTTGTGCGCACGTTTACTGTGGAACCGTTTATGATATTGACTTGAAATTTGGTACACTTATGTATTATAACGAGATCCGGAACTAGATTATACTTTGATCTAATTCCGTTCAAGGGCTCGGGGGTAAATGGGGTAAGTAAGGATAAATAGGAAAAGCAAGCAGGTAAGAGTCCATAAAATTGCAATTTAGGGCATGTACAAAAAGTCAAGGTCTCAGTATTTTTTTTGGCATCAGCCACCCCCCACTATCACCTCCAATACTACCCCCACACTATTATGAAAGGGAGCAAAAAAAATTAAAATGTGATTTAATGTGTATACAAGAACGAAACGTCTCAAAAAATTTTTTTGGAGTTAGCTGTCCCCTCTACCGCCCCCATTGTCACTCCCACCCTATTATTAATGGGAGTAAAAAATTCAATTGAGGTTTACTGTGTATACGAGAACCAAGGAACTTTAAAAATTATTTAGGTATTAGCCAGGTGAAGTTTCCTTGTAATGTGCTTTTACACTATCAGATTAAGTGAGTTTGATTGTGGTGCTCCCTGAACCAACAAAATTTTCATATGAGTAATATTGAATACGGTATTTATTGGCATTTAGATTAAATATATACTTGTACTATATCTTAGTATGTGAAATTGAAAAGAGATTCGTACACATAGGATGAACAACACAAACCAAAATTTTCCTTGTTAGTTACCTCGAGATTATTGTGGAACGATTTCTGTTCTCTTCCAGACATTTAAAATTCTATATGTCATTATAAATACAACTGGGTTATTGAAATATTGTACACTATTTAAAAATTGATAAATACAATCTTTTATTTTTTTATCTATATCGACTGATATGATTTGATTATATAATAGTTTAAAATTTAATTACATTTTGGAAGTTCTAAGCTTCCACACCACAACAATGGCTGTGAAGTTCTTTGTAGTTTTGTTCTTATGTGTTAGTGTTTATAGTTTTCCAGAAAATAGACAGGGTAAGTATTAATAATATGACGTGTTCGTAAACAAAGTGTAAGATGGAGACTTTTGTTTATTTTAAATTATTTAAAAATAAGTAAAATCTATACACGAGTAGAATTTAGATTTTGTGCAATTTAAGCATTATCCTTGGCCATTTGTTACAGCCTTAAAACCTATTTACAGTTTGGTCTAATTGTATGCAACTAGGTGCCTTTTATATACTGTCCAACGGATGAGGAAATTATACATCGTAAATGGAACATTCTGACAGAATTTTCTTTTATTCGTGGAAGGACACATGTTATTATTTTTATAACATAACCTTCTTTGAAGATGATATGTTGTTGATATTGTGTCAAAAGGTTGTGTGTTTCAAATTTTCAGCCATAATAAATGTTATTAGCATTAAATGATGACATCCATTTTAATTCCAGCACAGTAGTTCAAATAAATTGTTTTAGTTACATTCTACATGCATCCATTTTAATATATTTTATTAATTTCGTTGCTAAATTAAAATATTTAAATTTTACTTTTATAGTATTACAAAAGTAACAGGCTTTAAATTTTAACATGTATTTATAGAATACCCACTATTAAAACTGATTTTTTTGTTTTGTTATAATTTCTTTATTAAAACATTCATTATTTACCAATAACAATCTCTATTTACTTAAGTATATTAGTCCAATATCAGATTTATTTAAGAAAATGAAATGTCGGAAAGGAATGCTGTGATCTATAGATTAATAGACTAAGGATATACAAAGCCACTACGTCACATTTTAGCCGGTAAATAATAACAAGATTAAAATCAATAACATATTAGCATATTACCCATGCAAGATATTAGGTGAATATCGTAGTAGGGTTTTCAGTTAAGTAGTGTTTTCCCAAGTTGAATAAAACTGCTACCAAAGCACTTACAGCACACGAATACTCTGTTGAATGCACTTTTCGCCAGTTCACTTGGCATCATCAGGACATAATTAGAGATGTAATTTTAATCTGTATAATTTAATGCAGAGAGTACATTATTCAAAGTGCGTAAATTTTTCCCAATCATTCCTCTTAAGATTGTTTTTATGGAATAGGGTTTTATTAAAATTTTGATTTCGAGTTTAAAATTAGTCAGTTATTCAATTATCAACTGTTTTTAATTTTGTTATGTAGGTGTCGATTACTATCTAAAGTATTTGTCCACTCAAAATTATTATCTTGCGAAGATAGCATTATTATAATTTTATCAGATGTCGCCGTATTTCGCTTTTGATTCTTATGTTTCTTTTTAATGTACCATAATGTAACTTTTACAATTTAATATAAATGAAAAATGTAAAAGTCGCATATACATGGCCCGCCACTTAAAGCTCTCCAGACTCATAACTTTTTTATTTTTCAAAAGACGGCCATGTGATGCACATTACATAGTAGGTATTATTTAAATATACATATAGAGGAACTAAGTAAAATTGTTATTGAGAAAAATTTTACCTCACCTTTTAAAGAAAATAATAACAATTTTTTGGGTTCAAAAGATATATATTTTTTTAAGAAATGTAAAGGACCCCGCAAACTACTTATGGAAATCCGGCTCACGTTAATTTTGCAGACTTTTTGATATGATATTCTACACACTATCCAGATCAAAAGTCCCATTGGGCAGAAAGTCCTAGGACCCCAAGGTTTTGTGGTACAGACTTTCAAAGATCGGTATGTTAGCCATATGTTAACATAGTGCTTCAAACAGTACTAAATAAAAACAGCGAGGTAGCCTTTTCTAATAATACTTTAGTGTATTTTCTAGCGGCTTAACTAACGGTACTCTTAGCGGTACTCATGGTAGTACTTTTAAGAGTGAGATTTTTTGGTAAAACTTTTAGTGGCAGTTTAGCAATTCCATTTTTACTGCGCACTTGTCAGCATTATCACGGAACGTTTTGCGGGTAACTTTGAGGTACTTTCAGCAGTACTCTGAGTACTCTTATCTATACTCTTGTAATTACGTATATGCTTGGAACACGGTTGAGTGGAAAGAGCAAGTTATTCGATATAGGACAATATGTGACATTTACTTTTCTACACTAGTAATATTTTACTATATTTTTTAATGTTGTTCCTAGCAGTATTCCAAGTGGTACTATTAGTACTACTTTTGAAAGTATCTTTGAAGGGATTTCTGGGATTTATGTAGAACTTTTAGCTGCAGTTTAGCAATACCATTTTAACAATACTGTTATCAGTTATACCGCGGTACGTCATACGAGAATCTTCGAAGTACCTTTAAATTTAGTCTCTGCGAACCCTTAACTGTGCGTTTACAATAAGTATGTAAACATATACTTCTATAGTACTTCGCCTTAAACTTTGGACACTGTTTAATACTTTTTATGAGCAATGTGCCGCCGGCATTAGCATGACCCAAGTTATACCACGTGAAGGTTGCGCGGTCGAGTAATTTTAAAGGTACCTCGAAGATTCTCGTCTGACGTCCCGCGATAAAACTGATAACAGTACTGTTAAAATGGTATTGCTAAACTGCAGCTAATAGTTCTAAGTAAATCCATTCAAAGGCACTTTCAAAAGTACTGTACCACTTGGAATACTGCAAGGAATAGCACTAGAAAATATAGTAAAATACAGTGTACAAAAGGAAATATCGTACATTGTCCTATATCAAATACCTTCCTCTTTCCATTCAACCGTGTTCCAAGCATATACGTAATTACAAGAGTATAGATAAGAGTACTCAGAGAGTACTGCTGAAAGTACCTCAAAGTTATCTGTAAAACGTTCCGTGATAATGTTGACAATTGCGCCGTAAAAATGGAATTGCTAAACTGCCGCTAAAAGTTTTACCATAAATCTCACAAAATGTTATTATTATTATTATTATTATTAGCCTTTACTCGAGTCCGAGTATAAAAAAATGTTACAGTCGATAGATTGCATGTAATAAAAAACAAGTAAAAGGTGTAGTCTATTGTAATTCCCATTCATCTACGGTGCACACGACTATGGCTATAGAGGCCAATTCGGGAGAGCACATGTCGACCGCAGTCAGCACAAACATAGACCTGGTTAGGTCTTGGACTCGGCCTTCTTGCAGCAGCATTTCCTTGATAGCTGGCCACAACCCCTCGCCATTCGGCTCTGTCCGCTGCAAGTTGTTCCCATTGCTCGTCTGGAATACCGCAGGATTTTAGATTTTCATGGAGAACGTCTTTGAACCTCTTTCGTTGACCGCCACGCCTTCTTCTACCGCTTAGCAATTCACCATAAAGTGTACATTTGCATACAATGAACGTGACCTGCCCATCTTAGGCGTGCTCTTGAAATAAGCACCTCAATTGGAAGGCTGTTTGCTCTCCTGAGTACTTCCACGTTTGATATGTGATGGAACCAACGGATTTTCATCATACTTCTGAGGTGTCTTTGCTGAAAACGTTCTAATTCTTTCACATGACGACGGTAAGTGACCCAGCTTTCACATCCATATAGCAGTGTTGGATTGACAACTGCTCTGTAGACAGCCATTTTCGTTGACAAAGAAAGGTCGTGGTTGTCAAATACTCTCTCTCTAAGTCCCCAGAGTGCTCTAGATGCAGCGTTAATTCTATTGCGAATCTCGCTGTCCATGTTTGCTTTGTCATTAACAACGTTGCCTAAGTAATTGAACTGATCCACCACTTCAAGAGAATTTCCGTTAAGTGTAATGTCTATTTGGTTCACTTGATGAGGAGTTGACATAATCTTAGTCTTTCCAATGTTGATTTTAAGTCCCAAGGAATCATAGCTCTGGGCATACACATCTAAAAGTTCTTGAAACTCTTCCGGCGTAGAGGCTAAAAGTGCACAGTAATCCGCATACTGGAGATCACAAATGAATCGTGTGCGTGTCTTCGTGAAAGCTCTAAAGCGCTCTATGTTAAAGAGACTGCCATCAGAACGGTATCTGAGACCTATTCCTCTGACTGTCAGTTTGTTGTCAACAATAATTGTTAGAGCAGTGGTAAACAAATTAAAAAGTAGGGGCGCCAGGACACCTCCCTGCCTAACTCCAGTGAGGGTTTGGAAAGGTTCGGTTGCCTCATTATTATACGTAACCTGGGCGTTGTTGTTTGTATGTAGACTGCGACATACTTCCACAAATTTTTTAAGGATACCTAAGCGGAGCATAATTTTCCAGAGCACTTCCCTGTCCACCGAGTCAAACGCCTTGGTTAAATCAATGAAGGCCATGTGAATTTCTCCTTGATGTTCGAGTGCTTTTTCTTGAAGCTGTTTAAGTGTGAAGATTAGATCCGATGTGCCTCGGTTTGGTCTAAAGTCACTCTGTGTTTCAGGAAGTAACTTTTCCATAACAGGTGTTAGCCTATTTGCCATCGTTTTAGTGAGTATCTTCCCTCCAACAGCCAGGAGAGCTATACCCCTGTAATTTCCACGGTCCGCAGCGCTCCCTTTGTTTTTGAAGAGGTTGATTAAAAGTGTATCACGAAACTCCTGCGGAGCTTGACCAGTTTCCCACACAACATCAAACAGTTTTTTGAGGTAGGGTATGAGCTCTGACGACACAGATTTAAAGATCTCAGCTGGGAGTAAGTCAGCGCCGGGAGATTTGTTATTTTTTAGCTGCCCAATGGCGGTTAAGATCTCTTCCGTTGTTAGTGGTTTATCTAAGTCTTCAAAGGTGTCATATTGAGGGATAAGATTTATAATATCGTGATCGGCTTGACTTTGCTGGTTAAGAATGTTAGAGTAGTGTTCTTTCCATCGGGCTCTTATTTCCTGGTCTTCTTTGAGGAGATTTCCATTTAAATCTTTAATTGGGCACATATTTTTCCGACTGGGGCCGTACACTGCTTTTACTCCTTGAAAGAAATTCCTGTAGTCGTGTGAATCGGCGTACCTTTGAATTTCTCTGGCATTGCTTGCCCACCACTCGTTCTTTATTCTTCTGATTTCGCGTTGCGTTTCATACTTAGATTGGATAAAAACTTCTGCTTTTGATGAGTCGTTGGGGTGGTTGATGGCGTTTTGGAAGGCAATATGTTTGCGGTCAAGAAGTTCTTGTATAAAAGCTTCATTATCATTGAACCAGTCCTCCTGTTTTTTACTTGCTGCAGTGCCAAGAATTTCCTCACTCGCACTTTTTAAACTGTCTTTAATTTTTGTCCAAGTAGTAGCGACATCTACAGAATTGGTTTCTTCTAGTGCACTCAAATTCTCCTGGACTTTTTGCTTTAGCTGTTCGACTGTTTGTTGGTCACGCAATTTCACAAATGGTCACAAAATGTACTCTTATAAGTACTACCATGAGTACCGACTATTAGAAAAGGCTACTTCGCTGTTTTTACTTAGTCCTGTTTCAAGTACGTATGTCAGCGTATGGCTAAAATACCGATATTTGAAGGTCTGTACCACAGAAACTTGGGGTAGTAGGACTTTCTGCCCATTGGGACTTTTGATCTGGATGATGTGTAGAATATCATGTTAAAAAATGAGCAAAATTAACAGGAGCCGGATTTCCATAAGAAGTTTGCGGTGTCCTTTAATTTTTAAAAGATTGCCATCAGTAACTTTCTCCATTTGTACTGATTATTTCTGGGTTTGCTGATAAATAATACGAATAAGACAAAAATAAAAGTTAATTGTCTTTGTTGTCTTTAAATATTTAATAATAATTTTGTAATCATGCTATTCTATGGTGACTGAATTTTATAGAAGAAATATCTGCAGACATTTTCAAGTACAATATAAAGTAAACGCGTGGATTAGAATGTTTCCAGAAAAACATAAGCAGCAAAATTTATCTAGATCTTTTGTGAAATTTGAATTACCTACTTATCTAGAGGAAGTTCCTCTTCAACACAGATGAAGTAACCTTGTTCTATCAAGATGTTGCTTCTCCACATAGCTGTATTATTTCGGATTATTTAAACACGACTTATACAAATCAGTTGATAGGCAATACCGGACCTTTGTGATGGCCGTCTAGATCGCCAGATTTGAATCAGTGAATTTTTTATGGGGTTACCTTAAGACATATGTGTTTCAAATCTTCTCCTTATAACGTTGAGGACTTGAAAAATATCAACACATTCAAGCCTTAGGCAAACATTATTAGACACTCAGTATATCAGTAATTTGATTGTATAACATTTAATGATAAATATTGATTATAGACCAAGAACTAGTGAATTTGTTTTTTATGGCACTTGAATCACGCCTATATTCTTCTATGGATTAACAACCCATTCTTCTTTCTTACCTGTAAGTATGAAAAGTAGGATCATTTACTGACCGATCCGGATCCAAAAAATTAGCTGTACATAAATACATTGTTGTACACAAAATTGACTAGAAATTTTTGGTTTTGAAATTAATAACAATTTATCTGTTATTTGGTTCATTAGTGTATTTTAGAAACTTTATAATTGGTTCAGTAATACATTTAAATAAAATTTACCAAATTTATAATTAGCACTCGATCTTTTTTAGATTTTTTTAAAAAAGTCACGAAGAAACTAACAGAATATACGAACAATAGAGAGCAACCTTCAATTCTCAGATATGCCTTGAACAGTTTTCCGTTATCTTATATATTTAAGACCTACGCAGATGATGAACCACCCGACAATGAGATAGATTGCATATTATGCCAAGTCGTGGTCGAGGTTTTGATCCAACACAGAAGAGCAGGAATGACAGCTGTTCAACTCACAGCTGAGGCGGCTTATTTTTGTACATTATTAAACATAGAGGATCAACGTGTTTGTGATGGAATTATTAAGCCCAATGTGGTATGTGAACTGTTGAAAAGTTATATATTTCGAAAGGGTTACCTATTTATAAGTGTCAACGAATTAGTTTTTTCCAGTTGGTTTAATTTTAGCCAACCTTAGAAAGAAAAGTAGAAAATACATGTAAATTGATGCTAACTGCACTCTCTGATATAGAATCTCTGTTCGAACACAATGGAAACTATTGTTTACAAATGTTTGAAATTGATATGCTTTTTGCGGCTATCGGTTAAGTTTCCATATCCTATCAGTGAAGTATATCAATAAAATTGACTTCAAAACTCGATAATTTGCTTACTAAAACCGACAAATAGACTGTCGTTCCCTGGCTGTAGGGTCTAAATGTAGAGGACGGACGCGGCACAGCGTTCACGAACCTGTTTTCACAGTTTTTAAAATAACGTCTGAATATATGCAAACCAAAAGAAAAAGATTATGACTGGACGAGGTTTTGCCAAACCCCCACTTAATCCCTCTCATACAACCCTCCTTATAACAATCCCGAACAAATCGAGCAAACAGCATTCTAGCTATTCCCCTTCTAAGCCAAAGGATACCCAAACCCACTCCTTCTCCAATAAGTTGCCTCCCGTAATAATTGCCACAATATCAGAGAAAAATAAACTCAGGAAAGGATACTAGATAACCCGAAATCCTGTGGTAAAAACAAGAGCACACAAAAATGAATAAATCACCGAAACAATTTAATCTACACAATACCACAATACCACCATAGATGAACATATACAACAACTGTTTATTCGACCTTTATGGAAAAACTAGCACGTCACTCTAACCTCCTCCTAAAAGAATGCCTCATCATGAAAATTGCACGAAGATCATCATTAAACTATTTCTACTGCACACAATAACCGTAACAAAACTATATCAGACTAATTTGCCAAAACGTTTAGATTTGCTGAGAGACAATTGAAATCGGATTTGCTGCACCAGGATGTGTCCAGGATGTGTAATAGGAAAGAATATGTGTCCAACTTCGTACATTTCCAGTTTGCAACGATAGGACTACATTGGTATTATATCTTCCATTAATTTATTTGTATTAAATTCTTTTTGTACAATTTTTTGATTTAAAGCTTTTCATACAGGTCAAAATTATATTTTAATAAATTTATATGTTTTTAGGTTTTCCTTTAAAATTTAACTTCTACAAATTTACTTCCTAAATTTCCGTTGTAAACTTTAATTATTTTAAGTACATTTTATCATTCAATTTAATAATTATTTCTTTTCCTTACCAACAAATTTCAGTCTCATCTATAGGAGACTGGTTTTATTTGGAAAAAGAAACAAACTTCCCATTATTTGATATAGACGGTGGGTGCCCTCATAACATAAAATTACTCAAACAAAACAAAATTGTTCTTTTATACCGTGCACACAAAAGGGTAAGTTTCACCTTTTTCGTAAGTTCTCTGAACCTATGACCATTTACCCCGGCTTAAACCAGCTAGTCGTTCACCTTCGTTGCTTTATTTCACTGATGGTCGACAGGTACTTGTTCTGTAATTACCTGTGGTGTTATTTATTTGCCATTTTAAACAAAAGGGAAATAATCAGGGTAAAACTACATGCAACTACCATCCACAAATCCAAAATCCAACGCCTATCTCAATCAGACGCACCCCCTAATCCAAACCTAAAACCACTCCTCTCTTGTCCCCTAACCCCTCGACATTCTAGACAAACAAAAGGAAATTACTACCGGAACAATATCGTGGAGACCGGGATTCCCTACAGCCCAAGGTAAGCATCTCATTAGATGGATAGCCTCAGGCATCGGCACACACTTTTACAGACTCGAATTCCCGTTTAGATTACGATTTTTTGGGGAGCTGGGATATCTCTGACCTGAATTTTCGTGAATCATCAAAAATCGCTGTGTACAAAAAATGTATTACATAAAAAAGCAAGGTACATGTTGTAAATGATTCTAACACATAAAAAATTATAGGAGATTTTTGTATATTTGGTTGATAATGCTGAACATATAGATGGACAGAGAATATGCAGTTTACTAATGCAAACAAATCATTGTAACAAAGGAAACAATTACGAATGGACCGTAGATATTCCAGAAGGCAGAACAGTTGACAGACCAAAGGTAAATCCTTCTTAGACGTGCAATGACAAGCTGCCATTCAATACTTAAACTTTCAGGCTAGTGGATCTAATGTGATTAATATTCTTCACGTCTCCGACGTCCATTATGATCCACTGTATACCCCAGGTAAATCAAGTCAATGTGGTGAGCCATTATGCTGTCAAGTCGATCAAATCGAAGGTAATGATGGAACTAACACTTGTGGATATTGGGCAGATTATAGATCGGATATGCCTTTACACGCAATACATGAGTGTTTAAGGCAAGCTGCTACACACGTATGTATCTATATCTCTATTATTAGAAATGGGCGTCTTACAGTGGACTTTTTACAGTATATTTTAATAAGACTTATTGAAGAGGTCACTGGCGTATTCTATTCATCCTGCCAAACACACTTATAAATTATACCTTGTCTATTATTTAAGAGACTGACGAAGCCTCCATTATAACTAAATGCAGTGAGTAGATTCGGTGGGGTGGGGTGTGTAGAAGAAACAAATTATAAAAAGACTAGAAAAACTGATCTGGGAAAAATATTGCAGATGGTTATTTTATATAAGGGTAACTTGAATGATTGAGATCACGAAAGTTCTGTGAAAAAATCTGTTGAGGGATATTTTATACATAAATTTATTTTTAGGACATCGATTATGTTTATTATACTGGCGATACCGTTAGACACAGAGTTTGGTCAACAAGCGTGGAAAGTAATACTGAAGCAATAACTACCGTGACAGACGCTTTTCGTCAACATTTTACAGTCCCTGTTTTCCCAGTTTTGGGGAATCACGAACCACATCCGGTGAATGTGTAAGTACGATTAGTTTCTACGTAGTCTAAAGATGGATGTGGACAAATTTAAATGTGTTATTGATTTGTATCGACCAATAAACAATAGGAATAATTAATATAAAATTGCAGCCGTTATTTGGGCATGTGTCGTTGTTAATTGATAATAAATAATTATTATACTTATATATGTCTCAGGGCTCCAGGGTAAGAATTCAAAAATATATGGGTGTCAACGGATCATGGTAGACCCCACTTTTTTCCTTATTTTTTAGAATACCAGAATGTAACTTGGTAGATGTATTATATGATCAAGAGGACACTTTGTGGCATAGCTGTCATTATTCCCCCTTCCGGTTCCACCGGAAATGACCCCAAATTTTGATTTTTAATTGGAACACCCTGTATATTATTATATTTTTGGAATCCTTGAAAAACTCTAAGTACGGTGATACCCAATAAGTGATATTTCGACTCCATGAAATAATTTGACTTGAAATTTGTTGGTGCTAGAGCGCCATGACCAGAAAAAATTGCTTGTAATGGACCAGTGTATTTCATTTAAAAATCAAAAGTTGGGATCATTTCCGGTGAAACCGGAAGGAGGTGGGGGAAATGACAGTTATGTGACAAAGTGTCTTTGTTCCGTCTTGCTTTTTGTCTATTATAAATTTAAAATAATTTAAAATATAGTGGAAACAAGAGGGCTAACGACTTACCGATCTGTCGGGAGAGCTGGGTTCGTGCGTTCTGTTTTAGGGGGTTCAGAAGTCAAAATAGAAATTCTCGAAGTACCTAGCTGAACTAATTTGCCTTGTGACAAAAACATAATGATGTAGATTTTGGCGCACCCGCAAAAATAAAAATGTGGAATTTACCCCTTTAACGTCAGAAAACAGATCACTGCGGGTAGATTTAAAAGAAATGTCTAGTAATAATTGGCAAATTTGATAGTATAGTGCGAGAAACCTATAATTGAGAGGGGGGTGCGAGGTGAGACGCTAAGAAGGCGGACTACATGGTTGACCTTCTCTCTCATTTTAATGCACGTGACATAAAAGACGCAAGATGTGATGATGCATCGGCGCTACTCACCACTATTCTCACTACGTCTGTGGTTGTTTTCATTTATCATTTTCCTTTACAATACATAGTACTAGTAACAATTTACAAAGATTATAAGATAAAAAACTTGTTATATTTAATAAACAGAAAAATTAATCAATCAAATAAGTATTATGCAAAATTGTGAAATGTAAATTTTACCACCTTTTAAATCCAATGTGATGCTGTGTTGCCTTAGTAGCGCGTCTAGCGGTTACCTCCGAGACTCAGCAAGCTGCCAAGTACCTACTCGCTATCTTTAAAGTTCTGTTGGGTGATGGAATATTGATATCAATGAAATTTATGGTTCCTGATGTACTTATGTAATCGATATCCAAAAAAATTAAGAAAAATGTATCTGTTTTTCTTAGAGTTTAGCAAAATTTCGTTAAATTTTGCTAACAAATTTGTAAAAGCTCTCGAGAACGTAAAATAACGAAGCTCTTTAAAATAAATAAAGGGTCTTTGAAATAAGTAAATTTCGCTTTGATACAAATTTCGGTAAAATAAATTTCGTAAAATTTCTTAAAATTTCGGCAGAACTCTAACGTTATGGGGAAAAAAATGTTATATAAAAATAAAAATGAGATTATTTTAACAAATATCACTCCTAGCGTGATAATATTGATATATCTACCTAAGATAAATAACTGATATAGTTACCTCTCCTATAGATGTTCATTCGGATGCACGTGGGTAGAACAGATGTAATTTATTTAATACAGATCACTATCGCACTTGAGAATCAATTCTTCGCCGCCGCGTCAGAAAGCAAAGTAAAGTATAGTGCCAGCATCTGTGACCCAAAAAACCTGTAGTAGTTAATTTTCCACAAATTTTTAAGTATACACTACTCTTGGCCCCAAATTAGATGTTGATTACTCCTTAAAATAATTACTAAATTCGGCAAGATCGATAGATAAGTAGGGCCTGACATAGGCAACTACCTAGGGCGCCACATTGAGGGGCGCCAAACGGCTAACAAATCTCGAGTAGATAATTAAAAAAAAAACAAAATGTTTGTGTATTAAGTAATTAGGAAAAAATAAAAATCCGACAACACTGTCCGGTATGGTATTACAGAAGAAGTTATTTTGTTATTTTAGTTCATTTCAAACATATATTTTAAAAACAAAGTGCTTGCCTTGTCTTGCTTTATGTTTTACTCTAATGCCTGTTGAATTAATGTGAACGATTAACTTAAAACTATAACATTGTTAGATAACCATTGTTTATCGCCTTGCTCTTTGACCTTTTTTACAAAACGATTTGAAAAAAGGGGGCGTCAAAATTGAACTTTGCCTAGGCTGAAAATAGTTATTGGACCGGCCCTGTAGAGAAGCAATAAATTTGTATAAATGCACAATACTAATGGACATTAATAAAAAATAAAATTAAGACTTTCGTTTAACCGTCTACAGTATTTAGTGGATTCTGTGAGTCGGAAAAATAGGAAAATATTTTCTAACGCAACGAAACTAGTTACCCCCCCCCCGTTTTCGAGGATGCTGAACACGATGGCGGTAGTTTAAACTCTTTTTGAGTTGACCGTCACCCCCAAACGGCCAAAAACAACCCGCAAAAGGGGTGAAACGCGAAAACACCGTCTTATATTGAGAGAAACTGCGTCACCCCCCGTTTTCGAGGATGCTGAGCACGATGGTGGTGATATAGACTCTTTCTGAATTGACCGTCACTCCCAAACGGTCAAAAACAACCCCCAAAAGGGGTGAAACGCGAAAACACCGGCTCATACCGAGAAAAACTACGTCACCTCCCGTTTTCGAGTATGCTGAATATGATGGGGATTCTGGATCTTCTCCCCGAAGCAAAGCAACCCCTGAACCGGACAAAAACTACCCCGTGAGACCCTGCTTTATGAAGTGGATAAGAAAATTCCGATATGACAAAATGAATAACAAATCATTGATTACAAACCGGATGATGATTCCTCGTTTGTTGACTGATCTCTTATCCTAAAAAATAGGCGCATATATAGGGTCTGGTTAGGTTATTTGGTGATTTTCAGGCGGGGAAATCTGCTGTATGGAATCAGTGGTAAATTTCATATATTTTATTATATTAGCTTATGAATATGTGTATTTGACGCATACAATTACTTACTTGCTATATATATAAAAATAAAACAGATTCCTTGACGCATACAACTACATATCCATTATATATCCATACCATACATTTTTATTGACGCAGGGATGGGGTTGACTCGGAGAAATTCAAAAGCACCGCCGTCTTGTTCAGCATGCTTGAAAACGGTAGGTGACGCAGTTTTTCACGATATAAGACGGGGTTTTCGCGTATCACCCCTTTTAGGGGTTGTTTTTGGCCGTTGGGGGTGACGATCAACTCAAAAAGAGTTTAAACCACCGCCATCGTGTTCAGCATCCTCGAAAACGGGAGGTGACGCAGTTTTTCTCGGTATGAGCCGGTGTGTTCGTGTTTCACCACTTTTAAGGGTTGTTTTTGGCCGTTGGGGGTGACGGTCAACTCAAAAAGAGTTTAAACCACCGCCATCGTGTTCAGCATCCTCGAGAACTGGAGGAGACGCAGTTTTTCTCGGTATGAGCCGGTGTGTTCGCGTTTCACCCCTTTTGGGGGTGGTTATTGGCCGTTTGAGGGTGACGGTCAATTCAGAAAGAGTCTATACCACCACCATCGTGTTCAGCATGCTCGAAAACGGGAGGTGACGCAGTTTTTCGCGATATAAGATGGTGTTTTCGCGTTTTACCCCTTTTGGGGGTTGTTTCTGGCCGTTGGGGGGTGACGGTCAATTCAGAAAGAGTCTATACCACCACCATCGTGCTCAGCATCCTCGAAAACGGGGGGTGACGCAGTTTTTCTCAATATAAGACGGTGTTTTCGCGTTTCACCCCTTTTGCGGGTTGTTTTTAGCCGTTTGGGGGTGACGGTCAACTCAAAAAGAGTTTAAACTACCGCCATCGTGTTCAGCATCCTCGAAAACGGGGGGGGGGTAACTAGTTTCGTTGCGTTAGAAAATATTTTCTTTTTTCGAGTTTTTTTCCGACTCACAGAAGCCACTAATTTGGCTATGTCACACATATTACTTTAGCCTCTCTGATTAAACGTCGGTGACATAAACATAGTATTTTACTTAGTTGAGTTGGTAACATCTAACTAGGTATCTGATAATTATCATGCATTAATTAACAGCTGATTGAATAATAAATAAATAATAAATAAACACCACGTAAATTAGACAACCCCCAATTCCAGAAGCCAGGGGCTTGTGCGGAAGGGGGTTACACATTGAAAAAACGGGGACATACGACCATTTCCTCCGACAGTGCCGGAGCCAGGATTCGAACCCGGTGGTGCGATGCCCGTGTGATGATTAATCGCGATTGCCACATCGCGCCTTAACCCACTCGGCTATCGACCAAACAAACAAATAAACTGAAACTAATGTTATCAATCAATCAATCAACAAGGCTTTATCATAAATTAAAAGTACAACAGTACCTCCCCAGAACCTATCCCGGAACCGACCGTGCAATCACCGCGTTAATCGCGGTAGCGGATTGCAGGATCGGGCGGAATAGGCCGGTTAATATGTTCTGTTAAACAAAAATTGATGAAACTTAACCTAAACACCTTCTGCAATAGCAGATAAAAGAAGGTAATAAAATTCTTACATGTCTAATTTCAAAAAGACTTAACACAACTAAAAATACACTTTAAAAACTGGGGCATAAACACTTTTTAAAATTTTGCAGCTGACGCAGGCGTCTCAATCCAAGCGAGGAGCCTTCTGCTAGATCTATGAACGTCGGGCTGCGCCAGGCTGGCCTAAATTTTAACTTTAAAAATTTTCGATACCACAAGGTTTTGATTTTGTGAAAAATTGATGATAAGAAAACGAATTTAGAGACAAAAATGTACAAAAAGAAACCAAGAAAAAACAAACGCGACAAAAAGAATACAAACAGAAAGGAAGAAGGGGTGATAGGAAAGATTTAAAGATACGAAAGGTATGAAATATTAGTAAAGATGGATAGTGTAAGCGGAAGTTATCGTTGGTGATGTTTGGCTACAGGGGTTGCCGAAAAATCAGTAACGTCTGGTACGGTAAAGGGTGTTTAATTCGAAATGGGGCATTATGCTCTCTAATTTGTGTTATGTGTCTTGTTAACGGACTACTGCCCAGCTTAAAAGAGTAGAACTTTTGAGAGACCTGCTGGATATAATCCGCTATCGGGGTTATATCGTTGCAACGTGCGTATAGGTCTCTGAGGGAGGTGTACCTTCCAGAATTTCATATGCGGCGCATAAATTTGTGTTCAAACACTTTTAGATTTTTCATTGTCGTGGCAGGTATGCTACACCGCACCGGCGCCGCGTATGTGATGGACGGCCTGACCACCATTGTGTATAACAACTTTTTATTTTCTCTGTTAAGTCTGTTACCCCTGACCATTAACGGATACAGACTTCTGGACAGGGAGTAGACCGTCCGTATTGTCTCATTAATGTGGGTATTAAACGTTAGTCTTTGGTCGAGTCTTACCCGCAAGTACTTCACGCATCTCTTGGTTGGAATTTTGTTTCCCCTGATCGAAATGGGTGTTATAATCTTATTTTCGGTGAAACGTCGCGTGAAGACTATCGCCTCGGACTTTTCAGCGTTCACCCGAATCTTCCACTGGTCGTAATAAGCCGTAATAATGTTGTTTACAATAGTAAAATTATAAGTAACAACCATTACAATAAAGGCAAAGAGTAAATGATGTCAACTACTTTATTAAATACAAATAACCTGAAATTTCAATGTCAAAATTGTTTTCCCATAATAACTAACTATCTTTGAAGTATAGTTGCTCTTGAATACGGAATCTCTCAGGCCACTGATAGAAACATCGCCAATAGCTGTAACACTACATAAAAATTTTTGTAAAATTATAAATACTGTTATAAAATTTTAAACATGAATAAAATAATAGCAATGAACAATATGAGAGGCTTAAATTAATACAGGATGACTAGTAATCCATTAGTGGTGTGCATGTTGGCATATAGGGTTTATCAAAATGATGCTATATTTGTGTGTTATTGGTGTAAATAAAAAAAAAATCGTAGCTTGAACGCTACACATTCCCGGTCATATAATACATCTACCAAGTTTTATTTCAATATTCTAAAAAATAAGGAAAAAGAGGGTCTACCATGATCCGTTGACACCCGGTAATAATTTCTTATTTATGACTTTTAAACTATCATCTCAAACTTAATACAATTTTGGTGATTTATAAGATAGACGAATGTAATTAATTTGGATCTTGTGGTGTGATTGTTGGGGCAAATCCTTTAGTTAGCAAAGGATTTGAAATGATGTTTCGAATGCTCCTAACGGGATGTATTACTCAGAGAAATAGAAAATTCTTGAAAGTGCAGCAAGAAAGTTCGTATAACTTTTGAAACTCTACTCACTTTTTGGAGAAAGCATTTTTTTCGCAATCAAGAAGTTAAAATACATAACAATCATCAATGACAGTTCCTGTGGCAAGTTGTTACCGAAAATAATTAATTCACATCAATTCTTCTGTATTATATCTATTTAGTGAGTTTAATAAATATATAAAAACAATGAAATTCTTCTACCTTATTAAAAATGATGATAAACCCAAGACATTTCTATTTTTGTTGATTTGTCAGAGATGCTAAATAAAATCTGTACACTATTTTTAATATTTTATGATAAATTTTATTATTGCTAAAAATAAACGCTGTTTATATTACAAAAATATTAATAGATATATAACAAAGTGATGACTTAATTACGACGTGCTGATTTTAACTTTTTCAGTTGGTCATCAGATGGTGTGTCTGATAAAGCACTATCATCCCAGTGGTTACTTGATCTGGTAGCAGAGCAGTGGTCAGATTCGCTAACAGACGATGCAAAGAAAACAATTTTAAAGGGTGGTTACTATACAATTTCTCCTAAAAGAGGATTTAGAGTTATTGCTTTGAATACTAATGTTTGTTACACAGAAAACTGGTAAGTGAGAAAAATGAGCCGAATGAATACTAGGTGTAAAAAGATCTTATTAGATTCACCACAATAAAGATTACTGTTTTTGCACGATTTAATTGTAGGTGGTTGATCTATAATGATCAAGATCCTTACGGCCAACTAGCATGGCTTGTGGAAGTACTCACGAATGCTGAGGGAAATGGTGAAAGCGTTCACATCTTGTACCATATACCTACTGGGAGTGGCAGCTGTCTACAAGTATGGAGTCGGGAATACGGTAGAATTGTTGAAAGGTATAAAACGCTTTCGAAAAAATTTTATATGAATTAGAATGAACTGGATCTTAAAACTTTTATTAGTAGTATCACCTTAAATCGACAACTGTGATAAACGTAATGTTTGATTAATTGAAACATATTCAATAGAATAATTATAAATATTCAAAAGAACAGTTGCAATACGCACTTGGTTTATTGTTTCATTAGTTTTGTTCAGATTTCTCCGACATATGTTTCGGCCTTGCGACCATTATCAAAAAGTCTTAGAAACTGACCTGAAAGTGGTGGTTCACAGTATATATTTTACAAATCCTCTACCCACCTAGAGGGGGATAATAACTTGATTTGCTATTTCTTAAAATTTAACAATACAGGTCGGAACTACGAACTTAATTTTAATTTTATTAATGTGTCTAATATAGGATTGTTCACAAATTCTATTTGTGTATTTGTAACGCTTTTATGGTTTCTTAGGGCCTTCTTAATTTCTAAAATTACATTTGAGTCCTTTTTGTTATCGTTGATTTTTCGTTCATAATAATCCCGTTTTTTACTTCTTAGTAATCTACGCAACATTCATTAAGAATTAATAACAGATTAATATTTAATTCATTAATGTTTTTACACTCTACCATTTTATTGGGCTAACGAGTATTACCGTGTTGCTTATAATACGATACTTAAATAATTGTGACTTCAAGACTTCATGACTAGAGTTAGAAGATGCTCTTTTATTTAAAAATCAAGCGTGAATCTTGGAGCACTTGAGATGTGAAAGGTGGATAAGCGATGAGCATACGACATTTACATATAGAATAAAGCGAAAGGCTACCAGTCACTGTTGGCGTACGTATTAAAAAGAGAATATTTAATGTAGTTAAATTTGTGGCGAAGGAGCCAGTATTAACTAATTATTGAAATTAGCAGTTTTTCAGGCTTGGAAAAAGATTTTTGGGGACTTTGGTTTTTTAATTTCCTTCAAAGTACATGGAGTATGATCAGTAAAAAATTTCGAACAAATATCTTTGGGGTGCACCCTCAAATTTACACCCAAAGAAAAATAATGCATATTGTTCGCGGCTTTCTCGAAATCTATTAATTTCTTTGAAAATAATTAAGTATAACAATATTTATCACCTTTAAAGGCCAATATTTTGAGTCCTTGAACGATCAAAATTGGCTATGCTATGGCAAAGAAATGAGAAAGGCAACATGACACGTGACATCTTTAGAAATAAATTAAGCTAAATAGATTAATGGATATTTTATTCATCAGATTTTATATGTAGTTACAAAAAAATAATAATTCGGACTCAGGCTTAACAGTGATTCAACAGAACACTGCTTGACACTCATTGCATAGCGAAGAACACCCTGATTTTAAGTGCACAAAACTGCACGTTCCGATCATAATCAGATTAGAGATTTCTTTGGCCTGTCCTTTTTATTGGTGACAAAACATGTCGTTTTTTCCACCATTAGAATACCGGATTAACATCGTTACCTCACTACGTTTGGATTTGGTGATGCGATAGCTGTGGTACTTTGCAGCTGTTAACGTTGATGGCAAGAATGCCATTTTAGATTTTTTTAAAACATTTTTTTAAATAGCACTTCAATTTATTTAAAGAGTGAATTGAAATTTATGTATACTCATTCCACCGTTAACAGTAGAGATGATTGCGATATCTTATAAGAAAGTCCTCTTAGGATAAATCAATGGTGTTCAAAAAATAAATTACATTTAAATGTTCAAAGACGTCATTGTTATGTCCTTCACAAATAAGTTACATAGAATAAACTATAACTATTCAGCATATCAATCAACGTTATCTAGGCCTGACACAATTCGTGATCTGGGAATCACATTTCACTTTCAAAAATCACATTAATAATATAACATCAGAATCCTATAAAACTTTAGGATTTATCATTAGGAATTGCAAAGTCTTCACTATTAGTGAGAATATCGTCTTCCTACTATGATCTATGTTAATAATTTAGAAAATATATATTATATATATATATATATATATATATTCTTTATCATTATTTTCAATTTAGAAAATATATATATATATATATATATATATATATATATATATATATATATATATATATATATATATATTCTTTATCATTATTTTCAACTTCCAGATATCTAGAATTATCTCTAGGCACTCACTAACTCTTCATTTGCAACTCCGAGAATAAGCACCAATAAGTTTTCTCCTATTAATCAGTCATGCGACAAATATCCTAAAATTCAAGATCAAGTTGACATATACAACTGCAGCCTCCATAAAAAAACATTCCAACAAATTTGTTTTCATGTTATTGTCTGTTATTTTTTATTATCACTTATAACATGTTTATATAATATCGAAATATTATCTAAACTGTATATTGTATTACTTTTATTCTCATTCTGTAATTGGGTTAACACCTATGTAATGGCTAAAACATAATATTTTTACTCGCAAACTCCTCTATAAAATCCTTATTTTACTATAAGGAACTTAACCAGACTGCAACCAACAGCTACTATCCGGACTATGTGCCCCGCCGAGCGCTGAATGGACACTGGACCGCTAGGTGGCGCCTGCTGACTATTTTACATGTCGCTGTTCCAAAGATACCGAAATGTACTAAGTAGTCAAGGGATCCTCGTGTCGTTCGTCACATGCCTACCTTGCACTGACGAGAGCCAACAGCTCGATACTGCAGTCTGTAAGTGGTGTGGGACGACTGGCACGAGAGCTCCTTTAAGTAGGATCAGTCTTTAGGCTGGTGTTTGTTGCAATCGAAGCATTAGCGTTTTGATGGTAATATGCAATTATTACACCTAACGCGCCAGGCTTGTAACTTATAATTCAGCGCTCGGCGGGGCACATAGCCCAGATAATAGCTGTTGGTTGCAGTCTGGTTACGTTCCTTATAATAAAATAAGGATTTTATAGGGGAGTTTGCGACTAAAAATATTATGTTTTAATATTCCGCCCTCTAAAAGCATATTTGAACTATCTAATGGTTGTATAATAAAATAAATAAAAGATAAAACGAGATATAAGCCAACGAGAGTGGATTGATTATTACAAAAATAAATGTGTAGTAAAATACAAACTACAAAAGACCAAATATTCCACTGTTTAATGTAAGAGGAAATAAATTCATTTCCACTTCATTGACGTTCTCATTTCCATCCTACTTCGTTTATTTCTTGACTAAATTTAATATATCGGACATCAAAATGTCAGACTTCAAAAGTACTAAGGGTTGTTATACTTAATGATTTTCATAGAAATTAACGATTTTTGAGAAAAATGCGAAAATCCTGTGTTTTGGACTTTGGGGCTAATTTCGGGGTGAACCTCCAGAGATATTTGCTCCAACTTCTTTTCTATTTAGACATACTTGAAATGCTACAATGTAACACAAACAATTGCAAATGTATTATTTGACTGGGCTGAAATAACTCATTCTTTGTCTCTATTTATTATAGTTCACGCAAATTAGATATTTTAGAAGAAATAATTTATAAAGAAATAATATTTGAGATGTGTACTCTCGATAGGGTTAGAAATACATATCCGAAAAGTTCCTACCCCATTCAGGAACGGAAAGCCCCTATTTTTTTTTTGAATAATGGGGACTTAACACTGGTTTTTCCTTTTATCTTGTAGACCGTTCGTTGGAGGAGACAAAGTATAGGAAGTAAAAAATTTGTCGTTAAATTCTGTATAAAAAATGTCCTATTGACCTTCTAGCTTATCTCCATCTACTTTGCAGTAATAGCGTCCAAACTTAGGGGTAGTTTGGAGCGCATAGGTAAAAATCGAACTTTCACAACGAAAATCTCAAAATCTTTTACTTTAAAGAGAAAAATGCTCAAGAATGAATTCATAGAGTGGAATTTTCTCTATAAGATGCATGTCTAGTAGGTTTTGACGTAAGTGATTTTTACTTATTTCCTCCTTTCTCCACAAACATGCGCTATTTAATTTGAGCTCGCTTCCACACCGTCCTTGAGGTAGAGCTCTCAGTGCGTTTTTCTTTAAAGTGGTTTCCCCTGTAAGCCTAATCCGTTAAAGTTCTGTCCAACCTTACTCATTAGAGGGTTATTCATCGACGAACTTCTTCAAATTTGGAATTTAAACATCCTTGCCCATGGCACATTGTTGAACAGCGCAATCCAACTTTAACACAGCTGCATCGTTCTCTGCAACCCTTGTTGCAGCTGCAGGATACTAGCTGAAGGGTGGAAATTATTGGTAGTAACTCGGTGGTATAAATGCTAAGACATTACCCACGGTTTTTCAACCCCGTTCCGTTGGTTCTAAGTTTTCTCCTCGTGAAGATCGAATTTGGTATATATAGTCGTAATATTTTGAAACTGTTTATATATCGTTCTGTCGAGCTTTTCTCCTTCTTGAAGCGTCTTTTCGCAAATGAAACAATCACCTATTGTGTCCATATCTACAGAAACACATTCACGCACATTTGAGCCTATGTAGTAATAACATATCTGTATATATTTCTATATTTTTTGAGTCCATCTTCACCGTATTTCCTAAACGTCTTCTGTCGTACTATTACACCCACGTATATTCCACAACTGAAGGCTAGAGGAACAAGGCACTCTCAGGCTTAACAAAGAGTCTATTCTGACCTGCCTCTTTCCTTGCCTTACATGCCACCAAAGAAGATTTACGTATATCTTCTTTGATATCACAATGGCTTCAAACATCTTCTCCGAAGGTCGTCTATAATGAATATTTTACATATATTCGTGAGGAACAAATTTTACGTATAATTGGAAAATGCATCTTTTTGGAAAAACGGGAAAAATAAATAAAAATTACTTACTTACCCGTTAGATATGCATCTTAGAGAGAAAATTCTACTCTATAAATATATTCTTGTGCATTTTTCTCGTTAAAGTAATCGGTTTTGAGATATTGGCTGTGAAATTTCATGTAAGCTAGATTTTTACCTGTGCGCTTTAAACTACCCCTGTGTTTGAACTGTGAAATAGTTGGAGATAAGTTACAAGGTCAATAGGACATTTTTTAAACAGAATTTAACGATATTTTTTTAATTTTCTATACTTCTTACGGTTTACAAGATAAAAGTGAGAAACCAGCATTAAGTTCTCATTAGAGGTGGTTTTTGCAAAAAAGGGACTTTCCGGGCCTCAATGAGGTGGGAACTTTTAGAGTATATATTTCTAACCCTACGCACCCCAAAAATGATCTCTTTATGAATTATTAATTCTATTCAATGTTGTTTAATCTAATTTGCGTGTACTATTATCTTTCAGCCAACTGGCGTACACTCCTTTCTTTATTTTGACAAAAAAGAATTTGTTGGGGATTTGTACAATATGACTAACAAAACTACTCATTCTTCAAACGGACTTTATCTAGGGAAAAGAGAAACCGTCGAGATATTGACAATAATTTAAACCATGTTTTATCTTGTTAGGGGTAGTTTATGAAAATTTATTCAACGTTGTTTTTGTAAGTATGTCGTTAGCGACAACTGTGCCAAATATTAACTTTTTATGTCCTCTGGAAATGGAAGAAACGTTGATGAGTGGGTTAGCGAGGGCTGTCATGTTTTATGTACAAATATTCGAATGTTGTCAGTCAAATAACTGGTGAAAATATATATGATTTCACGGAATACTTTAATTCAAACACGTACATGACTTCAGTATTTTTCGTAACTGAACTATAACAGAAATTTTAATTACATTTTGGTGATTTTCCTTTTTTTAGATTCGCTCATACGATAACTGGACAATTTTATGGACATACACACAAAGACGAATTCGTTATTTTTTACAATAGTTCTCAACCAGCTCAAGCTATTAATGTGGCATGGAGTGGAGGGTCTATAATTTCGGATAATGCAAATCCCAGCTACAAGTTGCACCAAATCGACGCAGACACATTTGTAAGTACTTGATATTAATCATTTACTATACAAGAAATAACAGGCAGTGATTTTAAAACAATCAAAATATGATGATATTTTAATATTCCGTAAATAATTATTTAACTATTTATAATAATTAATATGTTCTGTTTCAGGATGTTTTAAATAATGAAGAATGGATATTTAATCTTACATTAGCTAATTCGGCTCCAGGTCAACCTCTTAATTGGCATAGACTTTATTCCTTCAAAGACGTTTATGAGTTGAACAGTTTAGAGCCAAATCAGATGGATAGATTGGTAAATAGGATGACTCAAGATCACGGTCTTATTATGGCATACCATATGTAAGTGTCTCCGTTGGTCTTTAATTACGGAAATCGGCAAAGTTGGATACATTTCATTTTTAATTTATATTTATTTAGATTCTTAATCTATGAATGGTTATACAGGGTGTTTCACCGGGAACTGAATCGATTGATATAGAGAAAAGTACGCATCAGAAAATTTTAAAAATTTAGATAATTACTAATGTCGGTGTGGCCAATCCAACTAAAATAATTACAGGAAGCTGCCACTTCCGCTTATACCGGAAGTCGATACCAACTTGCTTATTTCAAACGGTACACCTTATATATTTTAAGGTTTTCGAGAAGAGCATAAAATTCTGAGTCGAAAATATGTAGCATATCTTATACCTAAACCTAGCCGTTTCAGAGATATTTGACATTTTAAAGAAAATTTGACAGGTACAACGGTTTGCAAGAACCGCTATAACTTTCTTCGCGTAAAAGATCCACATTTGCTTCTTGTCACGTAAAAAGAACATAAGGAGAACTACGTTCCACAACTGAAATAAATTCAATAATATTATACCAAGTGTTCCGTTTTTCGCGTTACATTTTGTCAACTTCAAACCGCGAAAACTTGTTTAGGTTAAATAGAACATCCTGTATTTTTTACGTCAAGTTGTGTCAAATTGAATTACCCTTTTTCTGATATTAGCATTGCGGGTGTTAAAGTTACAACTTATTGAAATATTTGCGACCTTATTAGAAATTCATAAATTGTTGTAATCATTTCATCAAAATATCCATGATTAGAAACAATCAGTCATTATCTTATGTCAAAAAATGCCAGTACGTTTAAACTATACCAACGAATACTTTTTAAATTTGTTTATTATTTATGGAGAATGTGATAAAGTAATATCAAGAACTTGCAGCACATTTGCTACTCGATATCCACAAAAACGCAAAATAACACTAACACTGTAACATGCGTATGCGAAGATATGGCATGAACTAAAATAGCAGAGATAAGATCAATTTAAAATATGATTTCATTTCAATTTAATAATTGCTCAAAATTCCGCCCTCGAACCTGGACACATTTTTAACACCTTCGGATTAGTTCCTCATGGGTAGCTCTTCTAATTGAATTCTGTGATATGTTTTGAAATGCATTTCTTACGCTTTGCATACAATCTTCAACGGTTGCTAATGGGCTCTCGTAAACTTTATTTTTAATAGATCCCCAAATCAAATAATCCAGAACTGATAAATCGGGCGAGCTAGGAGGCCATAAGAAAGGCCCATTACTGGCAACCCATTGACCATAAAAAGTTTCTTGTAAATAATTATTAATTAAATATGCGTTATGTGAGGGAGCACCGTCGTGCTGATAAAAATATGTTTCAATGTTCAGCGGGAGGTAAATTTTCTAAATAGTTATTATTCAAATTTTGTAAGATATTCAGGTCTTCCACCTAAAAAAAAAAAAAAACAAAAATTTACCTATACATATTAGCAGAAGAGAAAATTTAATTTACCGTTTAAATTTTCCTGATAAAATTGTAATGCCACCACTCTATCGTTTCTTATGGCACAGTAAACATTGAACCGCCAACTTTCCTGAAAGTTTCGCTCTCTGAACATATGAGGATTTGAGTCACTCCAATAATGCGAATTGTGTCTATTAAAAAGTCTATTTTTAGTAAATTTTGCTTTATCTGTTCATATAATATTTCCCAAAGAAGACTCGTGACCCTCAGACCTTATTAGAATAAACTCACAAAAATTCTTCATAGGAACTCTGTTTCTTTTAATCCTTGAACCATATGGAATGAAAACGGGTGGAACTTATATTTTAATAAGATTCTGTGAATTGAATCCTTGCATAGGCCCGATTCCAGAGCAGCTTGTTTTAATGACATCCTTGGAAATGCATGAAAATATTCCAGAATGACTATTTCAATGTTTTCGTCACCAACAATAGGCTTTCTTCTTTGTATTTTTGCCTTGACAGAGCCATAATTTTTAAAATTTTCCAGTATGCGTTTTACAGCGTTTGGTGACGGTTTCCGTTTTTCTGGATATCGAGTAGCAAATGTGCTGCAAGTTCTTGATATTACTTTATCACATTCTCCATAAATAATAAACAAATTTAAAAAGTCTTCGAGGTTTAATTTAAACGTGCTGGCATTTTTTGACATAAGATAATGACTGATTGTTTCTAATCATGACTATTTTGATGAAATGATTACAACAATTCATGAATGTCTAATAAAATCGCAAATATTTCAAAAAGTTGTAACTTTAACCCCCGCAATGCTAATATCAGAAAAAAGGGAATTTAATTTTACACAACTTGACGTAAAATATACAGGGTGTTCCATTTGACCTAAACAAGTTTTCGCGGTTTGAAGTTGACAAAATGTAACGCGAAAAACGGAACACTTGGTATAATATTATTGAATTTATTTCAGTTGTAGAACGTAGTTCTCCTTATGTTCTTTTTATGTGACAAGAAGCAAATAAGGATCTTTTATACGAAGAAAGTTATAACGGTTCTTGCAAACCGTTGCACCTGTCAAATTTTCTATAAAATGTCAAATATCTCTGAACCGGCTAGGTTTAGGTATAGGATATGCTACATATTTTCGACTCAGTATTTTATGCCCTTTTCGACAATCCTAAAATATATAGGGTGTTTCATTTGAAATAAGCAAGTCGGTATCGACTTCCGACATAAGCGGAAGTGCCAGCTGCTTGTAATTATTTTAGTTGGATTGGCCACACCAATATTAGTAATTATCTAAATTTTCAAAATTTTCTGATGCGTACTTTTCTCTATATCGATCGGTTCAGTACACGGTGAGACACCCTGTATACTTGTTATAACTTCTAACATTTCCATGACATTATAATTGAACGCTGGATAATAATAACTGGGGAACCCGCGACAAAAATTTTCGACTTATCGCGGCATGAAGATTTCAATGATTTTTCAGTAGTTTATATCTCTCAGAAAAAGTTCCTTTACGAGTGATGTCTCTGGGATTGCTAAAGGGGTAAATTCTTTTATTGAACATATAAACCTCAGTAAAGATTTGGCATTTGCTGTTTTTACATCAGGTTTCCTAATTTATGACGTTACAAGTATCTCGGTGAAAATTTGAATGTGCTGCTGTGATTTAATTTTATTTCTATTTCAATATAGGAGAGCTTCAGCTAAATTACTATTAAAAAAACTAAACGTTAATAAAAATCGAGAGTCAGATCAGGTGACCTAAGTGGTCCTTACTGCACCAATCCATTTTCCTCACAAGACTTCAACCAGATGGCAGAAATATCAAATAATTAATGGAAAAAAAATCCAGAGTCAATACTATGAACCAATATTATATCAGTAGCAGTAAATCTTAATAATGAACATTGCTTTCTTTTTCAGTTACAAGTACCGTGCTAGTGACCCTGTAATAAATAGCTCATGCGACGAATCATGTCAAAAGGATATTTTATGCGATATAACCACAGCAATATCTGGCGTAACCGACCAGTGTGAGAGATTGAAGATACTCTATGATGAGAACAATTAAAAATGTAATACAACTGGAGAATAGTTTGGTATTATCATCTGCCACAATTCAAAGCATCAGATGTTATACACGCATAAATATGCAATTTTTGCTGATTTTACAATGTATCGTTTGTTAAAGTTATTAAATTTTAAATACGTTGTGTCTATTATTATATTTATATTGCCTGTGTGGCGTTCTGGAGTTATTTCCAACTGTGATATTGATTTTGCTTGATAGTGAATAGCATATATTTATTATTTACATAGAACCATTATATTTTTTTACATCATTTATTACGTTTTGAATGGCATAGAAAATGTTATAATATGATCCAAGACGAACAATAGGCAGCATGGCTACTTGATAGCATTGTTCCAACATTATTAACGTCTTATAATAATTTGATTATAGTGAGTGACCTGAACATAAACCTATTTAATTTGGTAAATTCGATTATTGAGGGTTTTAATGCATACCGGATATATATGGGCCGACCAGAGTTGCACAAAATAGTCCCAATTTGTTAGATCCTGTTTCTAGAAGCCTCTTGATGTAGAAAACCAATTTAGAACTTGAAATTCTAATTTTGTTAGTAACTGTAGTATAACTATTCCTTACTTTATAAATGCTCAGAAAATTATCTACTGAAATTTTCAGACAGTAATGATTTAAACTCTGTGCCTTGGAATAATATATTCTACGTCAATACATTGAGTAGGAAGTTTCATTATTAACAGATTACATTATTATAGGCCAGTTACTACTTCTTTCTATTATACATAATGAATGCTCTGTTATATAATTGACCGTAGAAAATAGCTAATTATCAATTATAAAAATTGTTCGAAATGTCCTCCATTTCCCTTATGAACAATCTAAACCTTTTTTAAAAGAAACGTTGACTATTTTGTAAAATTTCTTCATCATTCTATAGCACTGTAAATTCTTGATGAATTTTTTCTCTCAACTGTCCAATCGTCTCAACTTGAGTATTATAAACTCGTGACTTTAGATAACTCCACACAGTGAAATCAAGAGGAGTCAGGTCAGGAGACCGAGCAGGCCACTCGATCGGTACATCTGCAATCCATCTATTAGGACAATCGTTGTGTAACCATGTACTACATGTTCTGGCATAATGTGGTGTTGTGCCGTTATGTATAAAAAACATATTACTTCTCCTTCGCAATGAAATATTACCTAATATTTCATGCAAGGTGTTGCCATTGAAATTTTCGTGAAGTATATGGTATCCAACTAACTGATTTTCTAGAGTTGCGAAGGTATGTTGAAAATGAGTTTGTATTGTTCCATTAGGATTTTCCTCACCCCAGAAATGCATATGCCTTGTGGTTGCGCATCGCACAATCAGGATATTAAATATTCAGACTGAAAAGTAACAACCAAATTTTAAATTAGATTGCTGAAGATTTACGAAAAATTATTTTAAATTTAAAAATTTGCTCAGCTGGACCTGATGGTGTAACGGCATTATTTCTAAAACTTTGTTGTCCTTATTTGTTGCCGTTTCTAGTTAATATTATTAATTCCGTTATACTACAGGGAAAGTTTCCGTCTGCCTGGAAGAAAGCTATCGTAACTCCTGTTCCTAAAGTATCTTCTCCAAAAACTTTTGCCGAACTTAGACCAATAAGTGTTTTATCGGTTCTCTTTAAACTTATGGAAAAAGTAATGGAAACGCAACTCAGAGAACATCTTGATAGCTACGATATTTTGCCGCCCACACAGTCAGGCTTTAGGCCAGGTTATAGCTGCACAACAGCACTGCTAACTATTACTGATGACATATTTCAGGCAAGTGACGAGGGAAACTCAACGGCAATGGCGTTGCTTGACTTCAGTAAAGCTTTTGATACCATTGACCACGAAATACTTATTGAAATACTGAAGTCAAGTGGTGCAAATAACGATGCAACGAGTTTATTGTCATCTTATTTGGAACAGCGTAGCCAGCAAGTACGGCTAAATGGAGTTATTTCCACTAGCAGAACTGTGTTGACAGGCGTGCCACAGGGATCTATTCTGGGGCCTTTACTTTTCACTATTTACACATCGCAATTTCATAAGTTCATAAAATACTCAAAAATACATATGTACGCTGACGATACGCAAATCTACCATTCTTTTGCTCTCGAAGATGCACAAATTGCTAAACAAAGGTTTAATAATGATTTACAATCCTTAGCTGAGCTGTCTTCTAAGCATGCACTGTTACTAAATGCTTCTAAATCTAGTCTACTGTTATTCGGGAAAAGGCATGATAGCTTGTTATTAAGAAATAGTTTTAACGTCACAATTAATAATACGCCTTTACAAATTTCGGATAGTGCTAAAAATCTTGGTATTATTCTTGACCCTTTATTACGTTTTCGCCAACATACCCAAAAAAATATGCAAAATGCTTATAATGTTCTTAGACTGCTTTTTCCGCATAGACGTCTTCTCCATGCAAAGGTTAAAAAATCGCTTTGCGATGCTCTTGTACTCTCTCAGTTCACTTACTGCTCGCCCATATATTCACCCTGCTTGGATCAAGATTATATGAATCGTATTCAAAGAGTGCAAAATTCTTGCATTCGTTTTATCTACGGTATACGAAAATTTCAACACATCTCTCATAAATTCTCGGAACTCGGATGGCTAAAAATGAATGAAAGATTTAAAGTGCACACGCTTAGCTTGTATCACAAGCTACTATTATTTAAGTCGCCACCATATCTATACAATAAAATCACTTTCAGAAGCGATGTCCATAACGTCAATATTAGATTCAAAGGTTTAATTACCCCTCCTGTACACAGAACCCACCTTTATGAGCGGAGTTTTCGATACAACATTGCGTTTCTCTATAATGGCCTTCCGACTGAAATGAAATCTCTCAAGATATCCAAATTTAAAAAAGAAATTAAAAAATATATTAGTCAATAGCAGTAATTAGTGATTTCGTAATGTAATAATTGTAATTATGTATTTTAATGGGTGGTTTTAGTCCAGAAAAATTAGTTTTTTATTAGTTGTTTTTTTATGTTTTGTCATTATTGTGTTATTGTTACTATTATTATTGTTTCCTTCAGGTTATCATTATACTCAATTTAAATACGATAGGTTAAGTGGTAGAGCACATTAATTGTGAACTTCGCCTTTTTTCGGTAATTTTTGTCTCAATGTATTTATTTTGTTAAGGTTTCTGTTAATGTTTTTTTTACTGCTGCCGAAAATAAAGACATTTATTATTATTATTATTATTATTATTACCGAAAATAACTAATCAGTATTTTGTAACACCATATAGTCCTACAGACCGGCAAGTTTCACTAAGTCTACATTTAATACTGCGATACGGAGCTAGCTCATAGATGCCGTCCAGGAAACTGCAACTTCTAAATTAAATTACCGCGATATAACAGCCTCCCGAATGGAACCTATGATTGCCCCTTTTTGTGAATAGATTGTTCTTTAGTTTCTTAATAACATCTCAGTTGTGTATAATTTTTCAATTTTATGTGTCTCTCTTTTCAGCCCGCCGCGCCGTTCCGATAATTTAACTGCCAAACCGCAATCCATGTCCATCAACAGTAACTTTTAAATCTTATTTTACAGTAAGGTATGCCCGTTTGTTCCCTCCAATATATACTTTTTTTTAATAAATTTAGATAAAAAAAAAGACAACTGATACGTGAGACTGCTGTGGAGACATATTGGTGAAAAGACTTTTGTGGGAAATTTTCCTTACCTTTTTGGGATTGAAGTCGCTTTTCACGCAAATATATTTCGACTTTCCTTTCTCGGGTTCCTGTTTAGTGTTGAAACTAAGTATTATGTAAAGTCGTTCCTTTTTGGGATTAGCACGTCTCCACGAAAGTTTTCTTGGCCACGTGAAAACGTCTCACTGTAGTAACATTCCAAACTTGGAAAAGAAAACCCTCTGTGGTAGAGGTATGTAACTTCAGTATATAAATTAAAGTTCTTTTATGTCCACTCTCTTCTATTACGTAATTTGAAAAATGTTGGCGATAGAAAAAATATTATTTATAGGATTTTCTTTCGTACCTCTTTGGAACTCTTCGAGAGTTTTAATTGATTTTTCCGAAGATTATTGACTGGCTTTCACCCTAATACCTACCTATAGAGGGAAATATTTAACCTTTCACTTGGAATGGAGCAAATCCACCCTAATCCACCTTCTATCTACGACCATCATTTGGAGATAAATTTCACCTTGTGGTTACTCGTGAGAAGACTGGAATATTGCAGACTATTCCATTCGTAATATTTACAACAATGTTAACAATGCTAAATCGCCATAGAAATGATGCGTATCAGTGGGTATTTGGACGATAGAAATATCATCGGTATTACACTAGTGGTCGAAGTGAGTACTTTATTCAAAAATTAATTAAAAGTATATTCATCAATTTCACATTCTGATTTGTCACCAAACCTTTTTGAACTATTTTCTATATTAGAACACAATTTATTTCCCTATTGTTCATCAAAGAGAATAATTCTTATGCCAAGTCCAAGTATAATTCAACCAAACCTCTACATACGGGTCAAATTTCATAGCTTCATATAAATAAACATGGGAGCTATGATTTTTTGAAAAAAAAAATGTATTTTTGCTCCAAATTAATTTGGAAAAATTCTAGTTCAGCACAACATAAAGTTCAAGGCCTTCGTTTTAATTTGAATCGATTGACAATACGTCGCGTTCAAAATTCAGCGAATTTGTTTATGCGGAAAATGTAACACCATTTTTAAAACCATTTTAAATACTCAAAAAAGTTATTGCTTGACCGGGTATCTTTCAAATGAGTCCATTTTTATAATCGTATGATTGAAAAATTGACCGTTATTCTACGTTAAAGTCATCGTAATGCTTATAGCATTACGACGTTTATTTATAATAAATTAAATTATCACGGAAACTATTGAATATTTTTTGATCAAATTTGAACTGTAGTTTAAGCGTACCACAGACTAAGCTTTCAAATAGTTTACACGCGGATATTGTTTATTTTTCTATTAAATAATAACAATCGAAAAATCATTGATTTTCAACGGTTTTTTACGATTTGTGAATAAACTATTGAACTGATTTTGATAAAATGTTCGTATTGTCAATACCTACATCTTTTATATTAAACTTTTTTCTCGCTGAGCGCTACGATCAAAGTTATCAAGAAAAAAACTGTTTATTACAGCATTCAAGGTGCTGTTATAAACAAATGCCACCACCAATAATGCTGGTTTGGGTACTTTTGGAGCTAATTCCACTGGCTATATGCCAATATGTGTTTAGTTTTATTGTATTACCTAAGATAATTAATTACTCATTTAATAGTCTCTAAATGCTGTACTAATTTTCGAACGAACAATATCGTTTTCATCTACGGATGTTGTAATGGAAAAGGTAGAGCAGCAGGGAGGGAATATCGAAGACGGTTTGCCAATAGACGACAACCTGATCATAAAACTTTCGGGTTCTTATATCAGTATTCCAGAGAACATGGAAAGTTTCCCGCTGGTGCAGTTGTGGAAAGCAATATAGGACAAGAGGTAAACTCAGAAAACAATATTTTATATATGGTTCACGAACACCCAAAACACGAAAAATTAGTACTTTGATTGGTGTTTGTCACACTAGAATTTTTAGCCACACCACATTCAATTAGTACAACGTCTTGAACTAGGCGACGACGTCAATCGACTGACTTTTTGTTGTTGGCTGTCTGAAAATTGACGGGTAATTTATAGAACCTTATTCATAGACGAGACCCAATTTACAAGAGACGGAATAAATAATTCGAGAAATGCTCACCTATGGGCCCAAAAGAACCCACACACAAAACGCGAATGTCGTTCACAACATAGATTTTGAGTCAATGTTTGGATATGACTTGTAGGCAGTCATTTGTTAGAACTACATTTTTTTGAAGGTACACTTAATGGTAACGTCTGTCTTAATTTTCTAAAACATCCATGGGCCCAAAAGAACCCACACACAAAACGCGAATGTCGTTCACAACATAGATTTTGAGTCAATGTTTGGATATGACTTGTAGGCAGTCATTTGTTAGAACTACATTTTTTTGAAGGTACACTTAATGGTAACGTCTGTCTTAATTTTCTAAAACATCCATGGGTCCAAAAGAACCCACACACAAAACGCGAATGTCGTTCACAACATAGATTTTGAGTCAATGTTTGGATATGACTTGTAGGCAGTCACTTGTTAGAACTACATTTTTTTGAAGGTACACTTAATGGTAACGTCTGTCTTAATTTTCTAAAACATACATGGGCCCAAAAGAACCCACACACAAAACGCGAATGTCGTTCACAACATAGATTTTGAGTCAATGTTTGGATATGACTTGTAGGCAGTCACTTGTTAGAACTACATTTTTTTGAAGGTACACTTAATGGTAACGTCTGTCTTAATTTTCTAAAACATCCATGGGCCCAAAAGAACCCACACACAAAACGCGAATGTCGTTCACAACATAGATTTTGAGTCAATGTTTGGATATGACTTGTAGGCAGTCACTTGTTAGAACTACATTTTTTTGAAGGTACACTTAATGGTAACGTCTGTCTTAATTTTCTTAAAACATACATTACCGAATCTTTTAGAAAATTTAAATATTCGAGGTATGTCCTTTCAATATGTTGGAACCCCACCACATTTCTGCAACCAAATTAAAAATCATTTAAATAATACTTATCCAGACAGATGGATTGTTCAGAGAGGTCCTCATTTATGACCGGCAAAGTCCCCGGATTTTAACCCTGTTGACTATTTTTATGGGGTTACTTAAAGAGCGAGGTCTACAATATGGACATCAATGACGGCTCAATTAATTCAGAGGATTGTTGAATGCTGCGACGAAATTAGAAATAACCCAATTATGATAAGAAATATCTTCATTTTTGTTTTCGATACAAATTGTTCTGCTCATAGTCTGTTACTATTCTGTTATTATGTACACTATTGATATGTTATTCTGTTGCTACCGTTATTGTTGTTGTTGTTGTTGTTGATAGATATGTTATGTTGTTGTTGTGTTGTATTCAATACATGAGCGTAATAAAATAGATGATTTGTGCGATGATCTGTAACATTTATGTTTTTATTTATTTCTCTTCCTCCTTAAGATCACACAAGTGATTAATGTTAAAAATTGTTAATTACAACATAATATTGACTGTTGAAAAAAAAGTAAATGAATAATTTTAATTGTGGAAGCATTTTTAGAAAATGTCATTCCCAAATAAAAGGGAAGCATATTCGTAGAATGCCACAAATAACTTTCAGACAATGTCATTCATAGATATATTTCGAGAACGGTGAAAGTGTAGGAAAGAAATTAATAAAGCCATTTTGCTCAGTTTTTTATGTACTTTTCGAATTATAATCGAAATTTGAAAAAAAACATATTCAGGGTGTTGTTTCTTTGAAAAATAACAAAAACAACTTTTTGTCAAGTCCGGACCTGAATATTATATTCTTTGTCATATATGTATTTAGTCAGGATCACTAGCTTATTATATGTGCTAAATATGAACTAACAATTCCCTTCCATTATAAAGTAATGACCAAAAGAAATTTTGGCAAAAATACATAAAACAACGGGTGTCCAACCAGCTTTTTCTATGGCCGATTCTGATTACCCTCGGTGTCATCTGTCTCCCATTAAACCATGTCCGTTTTCTCGTGAAACACCCTGTATATGAAGTAAAAGTTACATTTATTGCGTCTAGGATGTACTTGACGGACGGACGAACGAAGCGAGTCCGGCAAGAATAGCCAAAACAATATACTATTATTATAATATGAAATATTTTTATTGTAATACATATATAATATAGAAATAAGATTCCAAATTCCGTAGACAACAGCACTATTGGTTCTTAAATGGGCTTCAAAGTATGGTTGACAGTATGAAAGTTGTATTAATTAGTAAAACAGATAAATATGTTGATATGCGTCAGTGTATAGCAGAATTTAACGATTTGTAATGTTTTTTCAGAAACAGTAGTAAATGCAACCGTTATAAAAACATTTTTCGACATAGAAATGGAAGGTTTACGCCGATCGATATTCCCTATCATAACTAGGATCATTAGAATAGCCAGCAGAACATTGGTAGTCGTTTTGTCTCCTAGTCTGGTGAAAATACAAATTTTCCCAGACTACGTATTTAGTAGCAAACTAAAATAACTCGGCTACCTTAATAAAATAAGCCTGTGTAAGTACTTTTGCCCTAAGGATGTTTCATTAATGTTAGTTAAAAGCCATAAATAATTGAGTGAGACTTCGCATCCGAGACATTCTTTGATATACAACATGAACTACCATTTAGCAGAATTTGCTTGCTTTTATTGAGTGTATTAAGCTAATAATACATTAATGAAATGATATAGCCAGCAAATTGAAATTGCATGGTTTCTATTAATTTGATATGACGGGGGATTATATTTATTCCCACATTATTAAATAATAACGAGACAGATAAGGGAGATATGAGTTAAATATGGGCGTAATGGATATGTATTCTGAACGGTTTTATTCCTTGTTAAATCAAGATAAAACTATATTCTCACAGTCCCCGTTTATTAAAAACCATTTTGCAAAAAATAAGTTTGTGATATTTTAGTACCGCACTCAGGTTAATGACCTTTTAATGTCATGCCTTTTCGCAAGCGTTGAAATCAATATGTCTGATATTCAATTTAATGGGGAGCTATCTTAAAATTTCTGACGCTTGCTATACCAAAACGTAACATAAAGACATTACATAGGATCCGAAGTCAAGGCTCTCAAAAAATCACCTGCTGTATTCGACAACTGAGGTCGCAATGAAATTCAAATTTGCAAATACTCTTTAACATTACTCAAGTCATAACTTCGTTATAAAAAAAATGATCGAGCTAAATGGTTAATATGATTATAGCACTGTTACTTTTCTATGAACCCATCTTGATGAATACTATAAAATTATAAGATCTATACATTTAACTCGTCAAGTAATAATTGTTGTTCCTTAAAATTTAAAAAAAGTCTGCGGAAAAGTTTTGTTGAAAATGACATAATTATTTTTAATGAATAAAGTATGTCTTTAACTTCAACGGAAAAAAGTTATAACGAGTTAAACTTAAAAATCTGCCCTCGTTGTCAACATCAGGCAGCGCAATAAAAACTCTTTTGGTGTTTCGAGACATATTATGAATTACTGATACGTGAACTATGAAAAAAATATAATAACCTCCTTAATTATGTTATTATTTATTATATATAAAATAATATTATATTCTGTAATACTATTTAAAATTTGCAGATTTAATTATGGAAAGATGAATTGGATAGTCCATTATGTATACTGTTATGTAATTATCGGACAGAAAAGTAATATTTATGTTGTATATTACACAAAATATATTGTACTAGCAATAAATAACTAATAACTTGAATTAATCTATTTACTCTTGCTCAGGGTGAATTCAAGTTGGTCTATTTTTCATTTAAAATTGTAATATTTAAACGACAAAAGAAAACTACTTATCAGGCTTTAATAAATCTTGTACATTGACAACAAGTCGAACAAACCAATAATGAATAACTAAAAACTTTATCTACTCATGACAGATGGTCGAGAGGTAAGCGCACTTGCCTCTCACCCAAAAGTTCCGGGTTCGATCCCCGGCCGTAGCAGTGGAAAATACTGTGAGAGGGATTTTTTCACTATACACGGATATTGGGTGTGTGTCCCTTGTCTCTAAATGTGTAGCCCCCTCCCACACAAGGCTCTTCTAGAGCCTTCCGGGATAAAGGGGGTCGTCATTACCTGTGGTGTATTTATTATTTATTATTATTATTATTATTATTCATATTAGATTACACATTCATTAATCAACTGCTTGTGAACAAGTAATAGTGTCCATAAACAAATAGCGTGAATTATAAGCGGGAGTTATGTATTATACTTTACTAAATACAGCCAATCATATTTCCGATACGGCGAAATGGAATGGTCCATTATTATTATTGAAGGAAGGAAGGTGATTTGACTTAATCGATTGATACTTAATTTAATATTAATTATTATAATCGCAGATAAAGTATAGTATTCAACTTGCGATAATGGCAATAACTCACTTGATGAATTTACAACACTCGTCTGACATTACCGCTGTTGAATAATATACTATTATTGTATTTTGGGTTAGAAAAATATTCCACGGATACTAAAATTTATTCCAAATGTAGATATTCTTGATCACAAAGTATAATGTTTTAATTATGACCTTCGCTGCACTATTATGTTTTCGTCCCTTGGCAGACTTAATTCCTCCTCAGTTTCCAGGCTCCAGGCAGTTACTCATACAGAATATTTTTTTTATTCTTGAATAACTACTTTTCTATTTATATAAACTCTGCTACTTAACTATTTATACTCTTACCTTCTGGCTATCTGAACCACGTTTTATAAATTATCTCTTCTTAAAATTTATTTATTAGCTTCTATTCGGTATACTTCCCTATGGTCCTAGATAGTATGACGCGTTTTTCACCACCCCAGCTGGTGACGAGGAGAAAAAGGGCCACTCTTTGACACTCGAACTCTGGAAGCGGGCTTTCGGCTTAGCTCGGGTGCCAGTCCTAGTTTAAGTGTTAGGGCACGCTACCCACAAGCTGGACACGCGAGGCTGAGTAGCTCAAGTGGAGAAACGGTTTCCGATCAAACCATTTCTAATTTCAAGCCAAAACAGACATTGCTGAAGATATGATTTTTAAGCAATAAATTCTATCCAGTGAACTATTTCTTTTTCAATTGCCATTGTCATGTAATATTACATATTAGGGTTAATTTTTCTTGGTTCTTTCAACTTTATTAGTCCGATATTTTCAAACTATAATAAAAAATTTGTAAAAAAGATTTTTATCGCAATTTTTGCAAAAGAAAGGGTCAGGCGTAAGAGGTTTTCCACCGGGGAGAAGTGAAAGGGTTAAATAATGGGATTACCAAAATGGTGTATTTTCATGCATAATGGCATTCTAAACACTTTTTTACTCTACTTGCTTGCAACACCCCCCCCCCCCGGGGATGAGTTCACTAATTATGAAAGGTATACATTTCATATGTTGCCAAAACATAACATAATGCAAAAGATTCCAAGTCTTTACATTAAAGTAGTAACGATTAAGACCGAAATTCATTTCCTCTACTATAAGTTGTGTTTAGCAATATTTAAAATTCTACAATAAATCTTTTTCTCTTTTTCGTTGATAGGTCGGAAAAATGTTTGATGATGAAACTTCATCCTTTTGCAATATGACCATCACATCTGCTCTCGTTAGACAAACTACTATTTTATGTGCTTAAAAGGTGCGTAAACCTCCTTATCAAAAATATTCCCAAGTTCTCCGGACGGGCAGGGCATGAATCTTTCCAAGAAGTACTGAATGGAGCAACATCATAATGTTGTCATCATAGAGTAAGGGTATATCAGGGGGAAATCCCATAAGGATGCACTAATAACTACTGCAACGTAGTGTTACGGGTTTAATGCATATGCGACCCGCAGCGCACATTTGTGCTTCGCGGGCCACATATCGCCAAGCCGCGTTACCGTTAAAGCTGCTAGAAGCGGTCGCGTGCCTTCCCGCTTGTTGAAAAAAAAGGTAAATGGTGCTCCTGTGTGTACACTGTCAATAATTTCTTAAACTTAATTTTTTAAAGTCGTCTCGTGGGATTTTGGGATTATCGGTAACAATAAAATTTCCTCCGCTTTGGTTGTTTCTGTTTGCAGCTTCACCACTTGCTGACGTCTGGGTATCGCAATATCTTCAGTGATTCTGAGTAGTAATATTTATTTTTCTTTTAGCTTACTTTTATATATATTAAAACAAAGATTTTATTCATTCATTATTAATTAAGTACGTTCTCTAATGTAACCCATTGTGGCGATAGTTATTATAGTAAACCCTCACGCTTGTAAACCAAGTGTAGCTACACGAGGGGAATTTATACTTATTTATTTTGTAACATATTTATCCGAATATGCCTATATAATTACACATCGCTAGGTTCATATTAGACAACCATAAGTTGTAAATACAGTAATATAGTCCATTTCATGTTGAGAGAGAGAGAGAGTGTGTGTCGTTATTTCGACTGCGACTACTAAGAATTGAACCTTCAGCGATTTTATGTTAAATAAACTAAAAACTTCTAATAGTTTATGTTAAACTTGGGCTTAACGCCCTGAGATTTCTGGGTTAATAAAATTTTTATTTTGGGCACGCTACTTCACTTATCCGAGCTAGGTAGTGTCCACGATCCGCTACGCACAGCAGCTCAAGTGTGTTTTCCTCTTGTATTATCTTGCAACCCCTACCGCCTTACAATAAGAGGGGTGAAAAGCCCGCAGCAGTAGACAAATAGACAAATATCCTAATTATCGACGAATAATTTATGTGGCATCTCTCAGTTTAATTCTGACGTGTAAACTACTGTTTCACAGTTTATTTTATAAGGTGGAGTGTATGTCCTACCATTACTTGATTGAAGTATATGACTGTGGGTAACGTTTGTTTTCTTAGTAATCTCTTTATATCTATGGTTTTATGATTTTAGGGCGCGTAATTGAATGATACAACAAAATAAACAGCCCGAGACACTCCCTTAATTTTTTCATCATTTTACTGAATTAAAAAAGAACACTCGGAATTAGCCAACATGCCGATAGCCTTGACAACTTGTTGAGCACAATTACAAACGATAAACTCACTAAGCAATAAACATACACCCTCGCTGCGTCGATAATTTAATCCAGAATATCTCGTTTGATAAAACAATAACGTATGTACAGATAAATACATAAAAACAGCACTCTTGGATTTTTCCAGTTCGATTATTTGCTCTTTTCGTCAGTTCCATTTCAACTCGGTAATTGTAAAGCATGTGCTACATCAACCATTAATTTATATCCTTGTTTTTAGACTGAATTATCCAAAGTAACTGTTTACTGTTTTGTTTCATGTTTACTTCGGTCAGTTTAAATTGATGGTCAGTTTTGACTAAAATACCATGTCGAAATTCTTCCAAAAACAATAAATTAATCATTTGGATTGAGGTCATAGGGTATTTATTGCTTGAGAGGAGGCAAAAGAGCGAATTGTTTCCTTGTGAAATTTCCAGGAATTCATAATGTTACTTTAGATAAGTCCGTTTAACAAGCGCTTATGTATTTCTCAATATCTATATTAATTATTTTTGAATTAATAACGAACTTTAACTGCTAACAAATATGAATAAATAACAGTGCAAACTAAGAAAATGTGCAGTGTAATGCCTAGCTCTATATCTTGAACACGAGATAAATAATAAGATAATCAATTATTTATTTGTGTATTATTATTATAATATACATGTCAAATAAGTATACTATGGAAGTACTTCTAGGCTTAAGCAATTTTGCTGCGTGTGAGTGTGAACGATCCATGCCTTCGTGTATGAAGGCCGTTTTGTTACTTTTCCTAAACTGACTAGTAGGACGTTCACCTGAAGGGTTCGATATGACTAATTCAGACGTAAAATACAAAATTCATGCTTACTTTCGATTTTTATTTAACTGCTCTCATCAAATGGTATTAATTAGCACGTCGCTGCACTGTTTTAAAGCTGACACACTCAATCTTTGATAATTTTTTAATTAACCTAAAAGGGAACTTTGTTAGTACGAACTCAGTAAGACATAATGAAAGAGGAGAAGAGTTAGGTAAAGTTGTATATTGGTCTTTTAGGAAAAATTGGTGTTAGTTACAAATTTGGATAATACAGGTATAAGGTTAACAAGAGTGTAAGGTAAATAAGAGTATCGGTCCATACCACATATTGTGAGAATTAGAACGACTCAGACAATACAGTCTCCAACTACCATCTACTGATTTACTTTAAGCAATCGACTGACACCAAAAAGATTCAACGACTTTGTGGGCTTTTTAGCTTGCCTGTCATTATTCGTATTTGGTAAATGCTATATAAAATTTCGGAGAGTCGTTATAGAGCTTGAAATTGCTTGAATCGCAACGAATTAGAATATTATATTCATACGCTCAGACAAGGCGGTCCCATGCACTATGTACATGGTAACATAGTGACATGGATTCTGACTCACTGAGGAACCACATGTAGGCAAATGCGATGGAAAACATATGTTTACCGAGAAAAACGACTGCTAAATTTGAAAAATGACGATCTAAAATTTTGTCACCCTCGAAAAATCTTCTTTCCGAAAATTCAATATGAAACTTTTAATTCATCCTCATAGTTCATACCATGCATGAGAAGCAGTATTATACAACAATAAAGAAAACACAGATAAAACTAGGGTTCTTGTTTTGGACTAAGTGTAAGTAATTTTTCAAGGTTAGAGTAGAAATACTTTGTGTCATATTCCGGAGATCTATATAGGCATAATATATTAAGACATAAACTACCTGTATAAACACTCATCAAGTTCAAACCAACCATCAGTCCTATCAATAGAGTTAAGATTTTTTTCTTTAAACTGCAGGCTGCTTCTAATCAGAATTGAGACTTTTCTGCTTCTTTGGGTGATCCGAGAGTGATAACTTGCTAAAGTATATTGGTCAAACTTGGGCACTTCAGCTTTTCAGGTTAAAGCCACATTTCTGTAAAACAAACAACTTCAGGATAGTCTAAGTTACACAATAGAATGTTAACTTTAAATTTGTTATTCGTGTTCCAGTTATCAATTATATTGGTAACTCTTATACTGTAAAACGTAGAAAATCGGTCGAATTCTATATTTTTTGAGGACGTATCCGACCGCGAAATAGAGGAGATAATATCCAGTCTCAAAAATAAGCTCTCGACGAGAAAATACCGAATAACAACGTTGACCTAAAACCCATATCCAAACATGTTAGTAACCCTATTGTTTATATTATTAATCTTATGTTTAAAAACTTCATGGTTTCTGATATTTTTAATAAAAATTTCTGTACTAATATGCGAAAATGGCAGTAAAACCAATATGACAAATTATCTGCCAATATCACCAATAAATAATATTGCAAAAATTTTTAAAAAGTGTCTAAATAATGAACTTCAATCGTATCTTTTAAAAAAGGAAATAATATCCAAAATCAACATGAATTTTAGAAGAATATAGGTACTGATGAACCGCTTCAATTGCTAACAGACACTTCGAATCGAACAAGAAAGTTTTAGCTATCTTAGGTTTACAAAAGGCTTTTAACACAGTATCCCATATCTAGATACTAAGCAAACTAGACCTATTAGCATTAGCTTTTTCGTATTTGAGATAGGTCATATGCTCTTTGAAACTAGTTATAATTGAACGTTTCTTTTGTCCAACCTATTTTAATTACAATATTTTTAACCGATTTAGTAAATCCTAGGCTTTTCAATAATTAAATTTTCTGGTTCGGGTTGTCTAAAAGTTGTTTTAATTTGTTTTTCCGAGGATGAGCAAAAGGTATCTAAATTTTAAAAATTATGTTAGACCAAGTCGGGGTTCGTATGGAATTGATGCAGATTCTCCAGTTTGGTTTTAAAGATCAAAGCGTTATGGAGGATTTTCTTAAATATGACTTCTAACCATTTTATCGATTAAATTTACGTGGTGTTTACTGCTCCTATATAAAACCTTAATAAAAGCTATCTTTCTTTTGCAAATCACTGTTCAATCAGAGGGAAACTTAACAGACGATGAACCAAGAAATTAGGAACAGCGGTTTGATTGATATTTTATTTGATACAACATAATTTACATGTACATGGTGCCACTGGCAGCCAATATCTTATTGTTGAAATACGTGTTTTCAATCAACAATGCTTGATTACAATTTTCTCTAGTTTATTATATCAAATCGGTCAATCTCTTGAGGCTATAGTTTACTTCTTTCAGTATAACTGTGAATAACAACTAACTGACAACAATAAAATTTGTTAAGTCCATGGAAATTGTGATCCAAACTTGAGATTAAAAAATTATTTAACATGCTTATGTAGGAATCCTATAAGAATAAATGTGTTTATAGAAAAAGAACTAGAATATTCTTTACGCTTCGTGTGCAATTGGATATATAATGTAGAAACATTCGTCGGAATGTAAAAGGTAACGAACTCAGAACAAGAGTTTTTTGTTATCCAATGAAAATTGTAGGATAAAATCTAGAAATAGTGTAATGCATGTAAATTTCATTTGAATATTTAAAACATCTCAACTTCAGCTATAACGCTGCAGTTTAAGATCTACGTATCTACGTGTTTGCCGTTATTTGCATATGAAGAACTTGCAGAGGTAATAGAATCAAATAATTCTGAAATATTCCTAGAAGTCATGTCATGCCGACATGAATTATCTTCTATCTAACAGACAGCAGAAATAAATGGGAGTTGTATCGGTTGTACCTGCATAATTTTATTTCTGTAAAAATATGGCATTATATAAAACCAATAAGTAACGTATAACGTAATTTTTATTTAAACGTAATATTTTTAGTCGCAAATTTCTCTATAAAATCCTTATTTTACTACAAGGAACGTAACCAGATGGCAACCAACAGCTACTCTCTGGGCTATGTGCCCCGCCGAGCGCTGAATTACAAGTTACAAAAAAAATATGTTTTAATATGCCGCCCTCTAAAAAGCACATTTGAACAATTTTTATTTGCAAATATTTTTGTGATAAAATGATTTTTATGTTCGCGTATATAACTATTAGCCGTTACTCGAGTCCGAGTATAAAAATGTTACAGTCGATAAATTGTGTACAATAAAAAACAAGTAACAGGTGTAGTTTATTGTAATTCCCATTCATTTACGGTGCACACGACTATGGCTATAGAGGCCAATTCGGGAGAGCACATGTCGACCGCAGTCAGGACAAACATAGACCTGGTTAGGTCTTGGATTCAGCCTTCTTGCGGCAACATTTCCTTGATAGCTGGCCACAACCCCTCGCCATTCGGTTCTGTCCGCTGCAAGTTGTTCCCATTGCTCGTCTGCAATACCGCAGGATTTTAGATTTTCATGGAGAGCGTCTTTGAACCTCTTTCTTTGACCGCCACGCCTTCTTCTACCGCTTAGCAATTCACCATAAAGTGTACATTTAGGAAGGCGGTTATCATGCATACGATGAACGTGACCTGCCCATCTTAGGCGTGCTCTTGAAATAAGCACCTCAATTGGAAGGCTGTTTGCTCTCCTGAGTACTTCCACGTTTGATATGTGATGGAACCAACGGATTTTCATCATACTTCTGAGATGTCTTTGCTGAAAACGTTCTAATTCTTTCCCATGACGACGGTAAGTGACCCAGCTTTCACATCCATATAGCAGTGTTGGAATGACAACTGCTCTGTAGACAGCCATTTTCGTTGACAAAGCAAGGTCATGGTTGTCAAATACTCTCTCTCTAAGACCCCAGAGTGCTCTAGATGCAGCGTTAATTCTATTGCGAATCTCGCTGTCCATGTTTGCTTTGTCATTAACAACGTTGCCTAAGTAATTGAACTGATCCACCACTTCAAGAGAATTTCCGTTAAGTGTAATGTCTATTTGGTTCACTTGATGAGGAGTTGACATAATCTTAGTCTTTCCAATGTTGATTTTAAGTCCCAAGGAATCATAGCTCTGGGCATACACATCTAAAAGTTCTTGAAGCTCTTCCGGCGTAGAGGCTAAAAGTACACAGTCATCCGCATACTGGAGATCACAAATGAATCGTGTGCGTGTCTTCGTGAAAGCTCTAAAGCGCCCTATGTTAAAGAGACCGCCATCAAAACGGTATCTGAGACCTATTCCTCTGACTGTCAGTTTGTTGTCAACAATAATTGTTAGAGCAGTGGTAAACAAATTAAAGAGTAACGGTGCCAGGACACATCCCTGCCTAACTCCAGTGAGGGTTTGGAAAGGTTCGGTTGCCTCATTATTATACATAACCTGGGCGTTGTTGTTTGTATGTAGACTGCGACATACTTCCACAAATTTTCTAGGGATACCTAAGCGGAACATAATTTTCCAGAGCACTTCCCTGTCCACCGAGTCAAACGCCTTGGTTAAATCAATGAAGGCCATGTGAATTTCTCCTTGATGTTCGAGTGCTTTTTCGTGAAGTGTGAAGATTAAATCCGATGTGCCTCGGTTTGGCGTATATAACACAGTAGCTTTAACAAGCATATTCCCCTAACAGTTAATATCATTCTGCTCTTGAAACTAGGTCTGAATGATTCCTTGTAAGTCAGATTAAACATAATTATGATCCCTCAACCTGGTAAAGACGCTACTAATATTACATTCTATCGCCCAATAAGCTTGCTATCAACAACATCAAAATTGCTCGAGAAAATCATTCTTAAACAGATTAACGCAGATATTGATACACAGAACTAAATTAAGTGTAAATAGCATAATGGAACTCTTAACAATATGTATAAAAACAAACTATTTCAATTGGACAATGGGTTCTATCAGCAGGTTTTTGGTATGGCTATGGGGTCTGCATAATCACCAATTTTAAGCAACATATTTATGGAGAACTTTGAGAATACACATGTTCAAAATTGTATAAACAAACCGGTTGTCTGGTGGAGATATGTTGACGACATCTTTGCAATTTGGCCTCATGGTGTCGATTTACTAGTTAGTTTTTTGGAAAATATAAATAGTAAGGAACCGTCTATTAAATTCACATTAGAAGTAGAAAGTAGGAATGAACTACCGTTTTTAGATGTTTTAATTAGAAGGGTAAATAATACAATTGAAACAAGCGTTTATAGAAAACCGACACATACTAATAGATATCTAAATTTAACTCAAATCAGTCAATAAATGTTGAAAGGGGTATTGTAAAATGTTTATACGATAGGGCCAAAATAATTTCATCTAATAATTCTAGGGTTTTAGTGCAAAATCAATATCCTGAAGCCTTTGTTGATAGAGTTTTCATAAATGTTGAAAATAGGGACAATCAGGTACGACAAAAACCCGAACGTCATTATACAGCAATAATTCCTTATGCATACGGACTCTCGGAGAAGCTACGCCATATAGGTGACAAATTTGATGTTAGGACGATATTTCAAACGGGGAACACTTTAAGATCTATTTTAACAAAAACAAAACCGATAAACAGGGAGCAGAATTCAAAAAACTGTATTTACAATATCCCGTGCGAATGTGATAAATGTTATGTGGGTGAGTCATCCAGACCTTTCAGTGTGAGGTTGAATGAGCACATAGAATTACATAAGAAAGAATGAAATCAAAGATTTGTGAACATGCTTGGGAAAACGGACATAGAATAAACTGGGACTCGGCAAAAATTTTAACAAAAGAAGCAGATACCAAAAAAAATAAAAATTAAAGAATCAGCAATAATCTTATTGTTAATTATTATTAATGAAGATAAGTGCGTATCGAATTGTTGTGTAGATATTTATACAACCTGGCTGCCAATGTTAAAAGAAGAACTTAACAAACTCAACATTATCTAAAAGAAAATATCATCAGTTCTGTGTTCAGTGTAAGTAGTAAGTATCTATGGAAGTAACATAAACAGAATCTTAAAGCTGTGTATTTGACATACACAGCAAAATAAGAGTTCTTCCAAAAAAAGCTTTGAAAACAGAAAGAGACTACTTTCCGAAACGTCAGCAAAATATATTATTTCTGTGTTTATTCCAATTTATATTATTTGCAAAACATAACCTCTGCTACTCCTTTGACGTAAACGTCACGGGAGAAGAGGCTTCTTTCCAATAATTCTATTATTTTGTAGATTCGGTGATTTGTTTTTGAAGAGGATAATAATACATGTGGTAGAAAACCCAAATAATAGGAAAGAATATTCGTAGAATGCCACAAATAATTTTCAGACAATATACAGAACTGGATCAATTTGGATTTAGACAGTCACACTTCACTAAGAATGCCATAGAATTGTAAATGTAATAAACAAATGCACTGAGAATCGTCAATACTGCACCGCTACATTCCTAGATGCCAGCCAGGTTTTTGACAAAGTCTGGCACCCAGGCTTGCTATTTAAGATCAAAAGGAACCTCCCCAATAAATACTTCAACCTACTGAAATAATACCTAAATCAACGAGAATGCCTAACCGACGTAAATGGAGAGAAACTTCCAACCATTTTCCTATCCCCAGGGAAGTATACTTGGCCCACTTTTGTATGTATTATATACATCGACTTACCAACGTCAGGAGATATAACCACCGGTACATTTGCAAAATCCACAAGCATCACAATAAACTAGAAGTTCACACCAACCCACTACTAGAGACGTTACTACAACCTATCATGCATGACAGAAGACTGAAGAGATGCTGGCTATCAGACTTAAATGGACCTCGTTGGATTTTCACCTCTTCACACCACCTACAAGCAACTATAAAAACTTGCACAAGACAACACATTAGCTAAAAGATGTATCTGATTGCTAATAAAGTTATAAAAAAAGATTAAACATAATAAGAGCATGCGAAATATTTAGCAGACATGTTTGAAATCACGAGTTAGCCGATTTAAATTTTTTTATTAACGCACAATGATTCAGATAATTCCTAATTTATGGTTAACTAGTTCCCATGCCTTCTTAGACATGGGAACATGGTCATGATGATAACAACATATACCCTATACTAATTAAAACAAACGTCTGAAAAATAACAGTCTTGTTTCAAAACTACTTTTTTTCCTCTTTACCGTGACAAAATTATTTTACACTCTATTAAGAAATAATGAAGATACTGCTAAGGAATATGAGAAGTAAACTCGTCATCAATTTAACAACAGAAGAAACATTATGAACTAGTACTTATTAGTATTTTATTGCAGCATTTTAGTAAAAAACAATGTTTTTATTAGAATAAAATTTTTGCTACTGAAAATAATGGACATTCTAGTTAGCAATAATTGATTGACATTTAATTTAACACGAGCTGTGTAGTCTGTATTAATTTTGGGTTATGAAAGCATCGAACTGGTTGAATTCTCGTAATTATTTTTTTTCGCATTGATCGGTAGTGAAACTGATTGAAAAAGGAACGCATTGAACTATTGATAATTGTAGGTTATGTGGTTAACCTTAATAGGTATACAATTATTCAAAGGGCATTATGACAAAACACAATATAATATAATAATTAACTGGCTTGCTTTGAATTTAACTTAATGTGACCATTTTAATTCAAAGCATGCGGAGACTTTTTTATGAACTTATATTGAGTCGGCTTTTAGCATCAAAATTATAAACTTTTCACGGACGGATGCTTAATTACAACATTTACTGCAGAAAGTTAATAATTAGAGCTACGAAACGGAATATTGAGTTATAAAAGTATTTATCTTTATGTAATTAACGTGTAGAGCTTATTAAACTTTTAATAATTAATTTGAACATTTTAGGTTTTAATACTGGATTGAGTCAATTAATGTTAAATTAAATAGTCTACAGTTTTACTCGTATATTAATGCTTAAATGTTTCACCGCATTAGGTCTTTTTAAATGGTTTATACTAATAATTTATTAATTATGTATGTTAATTCAAATAGCATTGAAGATAAAAGCAAGGAGCAAGGAGAAATAATAAAATATAATGATATAAAGCTCCTTTCCGTTCAGCAAAGTTTTATTTTCTCCAAATTGATTTGCTTGAAAATAAAAAAAAATCCCTCCATTTACGTTCTCTTTGGAAAAGATATATGCGTATAACAAAACAGTTTATTTTATAAATCTAAACTTTGTGCTAAACTGATTGGGTTTTCAAACCTTTCAATGGCATTGACTTTCTGTTAAATCCTTGTAAAAATAAAAATGTGAAGTCCCCTGGCTAAATTAAGTCAAACTACATTTCATTAGGACTGTATTATATTCAGTATCACGCTTCAGTTTATTTTCTCTTTCAGTTATTTTCACTACCTCCTTTTTATCTCAAATTAGGATATTTAATAATTTATACTTTGTGTTAATTTTGAAGATTTAAGAAGTGCTCAATTTAACAATTCTCTAATTTTTATGAGATTTGCTTTTAAATACTAAAATAGTAAAAAGCATAAAAATCATTATACTTATCTGGAAATGTAGAATTGCGGTTTTATGTATGTTTTTGTGTTCAATTCGCTGTCAAGTTAGTTGATTGATTCGACCTTTACTTGATGAAAATCCTCGATACAACTACATACAAAAACAAGTTTAATTGGTTGATTTTCACAAACTTTATTTCTAAGCTAATACATAACGTGTTTCACCATCGGCGGCTTTTTCAGATGATGAGTATAACACTGAAAATACAATATAAGATATTTATGTCAACCTTAATGTAGGTAATAATAAATTATTCAAATAGCTAAGGATCATAACTATACAGCATGTTTAATAGCGATGAACGATATACGTCTAATATTGAATATTTATATGGTACCAGTATTCTTTAATTTATCAATTTCTAATGACTCTAACACTGTCAATTTTAGTTTCTTCTTTTCTTGGTGCAAAATTTTTTTTAAACTGTCATCAAAACTATGTTTATGAAGTATTGTACTTAAGTATTGCAATTTCCTGTGCATTCTTTCAATATTCCTTTAAACGTTCTTCTTTCTTGGTTTGAGTATGCCTTATATACTCCATAATTAGTTGTTTCTTTCTTTGTTCTATTTCTATTGTTCCTGATAAATCTTCCTACGGAATTATGTGTTTTGTAAACAATCTTATATTATGTTTTTTCTTTAATTGATAAGCAATTATTGATATATTACTCAATGTTTTATGTTTAAAGGTTTCTGTCAAACTTTGGAAAATATGATTAATTGTTTTTCACAGTTGATTCTACGTAGTAAGTTTACTCTCTTTTAGAATGGTTACATTAGTGTTAATTATTTGTAACCATTTTCAACTATTCATAACAGATACAAAAATAACATACGTAGGGAAATGCATTTAATGCATTATGAATATTTCATTATAATTGCGCAAATCCTTATATTACTGGATAGAGAATTAAGAACCCCTTCAAATAAGCTATCATAAGCATCCTCGTTGCCTTAAAAAATTTGAAAGGGGTCGCTCACTCCAAGGGGGTTAAAGGGGGAGGTATAAAATTATGCTGGAAAAATGTCATTTTAAAATTAAAAATTGACGTGTTTTAGGATTTTAATCATATATTGCTAATTACGTAGATAATGAATTTATCCGTTACTTATGGACCTCACTGTATATAGTTATATGACTTTGGCTTGAAAACATAATATTTATCTATCTCTGAACAGGCTGTCCACTTTATCAGGGCCCTCGAGAATATCTCACTTAATATCGGTCGTACAAAAAAAATTATTTTTACGAAAATTGTGCCGATTTATATAACCTACAAAATGGTTTAAAGACATTTGAAATCCATGGCCTACTTTAAGAGTTAAGGCGGAAAACATCGAAAATGCGGAAAACGTCTAGGCCAAATATCTCCTTTATTTGAAGAGATACGAGAACAATTCTAAGGCAAAAATTTTTTGCAAAACAGAGTGTTTCAACGAGGTTTTATCTAATTTTTTTCAAAACCCCTGTATTTTGAGGTTTACTCTTCAGGCTATTAAAAAAATTATTTTGAAACGGGCGGGAAATGGCGCCATTAAATAGAGTATTTTCCTCCCTTTTCAACGATATATCACATGCCATATTTATTCGTTGGTACTACGTTAGTAATTATAAAAACATTTTTTTAAAACCAATATTTTTTTTTTAACAAGGATTATACTTGCCGTGGAGAAGTATGATTAAATAAAACGATAAAATAATTCAATAAGATGTTCAAAACTTTGTTATAATAAAACATTAACGCAATTAAGAAGAATAAAGTAAATTCAGGTAACAAAAACAAATTAATAATAAAAAGGATATAGCACACAGAATATTAATATTTATCTAATCCTCAAAATAATTTTTAAGATATCATATCAAGCGTTCAAAGTGTCCACCGTGATTTCTTATGCACAATCGAGCGTGGCGAGGAACTGCATTTAAAACATTACTCAGCATTTCGGGGGTAACTGTAATACATGCCTGTTGAATTCGAGTTTTTAGGTCCTTTACATTTTGCGGTCTCGTCGAAAACACCTTATCTTTAATATACCCCCATAGAAAAAAATCATTGGGGTTATATCTGGAGAACGAGGGGGCCATCGAATAAATCCATTGGTACCTATCCAATGTTGAAGCAAAATTTCGTCTAAATAATCTAGGCAGATTTGGGAATTGTGAGGAGGAGCCCCATCTTGTTGAAAATATTGAAAGTTTGTGTCGATTCTCTAAAGGTAGGTCATCTAAGAATTCATTAAATTCATTTCTTAAAAAGTTTAGGTACCTTTGACCACTGAGGTGACCATCATAAAAATAAGGACCTATTAAATTGGTGCCTAAAATACATATCCACACATTTATAGAAAAACGATTTTGAAACCCAGTCGGTCTATGCCAGTGTGTATTTTCAGAAGTCCATTTGTAATGAATATTGCCATTAAAAAATCCATTATTGGAAAAATTTGCCTCGTCGGACCAAAGTATTTTACTACATATTAATGGATCGCCACGCTTCATTTCCAACAGCCACCTACAAAAAGCCGTCCTCCTTGGTTTGTCCTTTTTTGGCTTTATAACACCGGTAACCATTTTTCTTTAAAATTTTTCTAGCACTTGTTTTATTTATATGACAAGCAATTTGAATTTCTCTTAATGATGTTTCCAAATTTTGTGTATTTTTATTTCTTACATAATTAATAACTCGGTTTACCTTATTTACATCATCAGTAACACTGTTCAACCTTGTCTTCTTCTTTAAAAATGAACCATTATTTTTCAGTTTCGTAGCTAATTTTCTGAACAGAGTTTTATTCTACTTACTTGAGCTAATCCAGAGTTAAAATTGCATTGGCAATATGTAACGAACATATTATAACGATCAATGTGAGTGAAAATCATTTTTGAAAAGTTTAAGTATTATTATTATATTAACTGAGATGATCTGTGAAAAAATTAAATTGTCAAGTTTGTTCATAGCTAACTATTTTAAAATAATTGAAACAATAGTGAACTCATGAAATACAAACAAATGGATATTATACTTAAATTAATTGGTAAAGACATTTTAACTTTCTGAGCAAGGAGTGACGCTCTTATGGATGCCCTCTATACGTTGGCATAACTGCGAATACTCTTTCCATAATTGCTCCATGTTGCTTTCTTGATTATTATTTTGTTTTTGTTACCTGAATTTACTTTATTCTTCTTAATTGTGTTAATGTTTTATTATAGCAAAGATTTGAACAACTTATCGAGTTATTTCATGGTTTTATTTAATCATACTTCTCCACGGCAAGTATAATGCTTGTTAAAAAAAATCGTTGGTTTAAAAAAAATGTTTTTATAATTATTAACATAGTACCAATGAATAAATATGGCATGTGATATATCGTTGAAAAGGGAGGAAAATACTCTATTTAATGGCGCCATTTCCCGCCTGTTTCAAAATAATTTTTTTAACAGCCTGAAGAGTAAATCTCAAAATATAGCGGTTTTGAAAAAAATTAGATAAAATTTCGTTGAAACACTGTTTTACAAAAAATTTTCACCTTAGAATTTTTCTCGTATCTCTTCAAATAACGGAGATATTTGGCTTAGACGTTTTCCGCATTTTCGATATTTTCCGCCATAACTCTTAAAGTAGGCCATGGATTTCAAATGTCTTTAAACCATTTTGTAGGTTATATAAATCGGCACAATTTTCGTAAAAATATTTTTTTTTGCACGACCGATATTAAGTGAGATATACTCGAGTGCCCTGCTAAAATGGACAGCCTGTACATATATATATATATATATATATATTTTTCGTAGAAATGTCCTTTTCTACATTTATGCATTTGCGATAGATCTTAGTTGTATTGTTAGACGTTCCCTTCAAGTCCAAGAAGCCACAAAGTAGTACCACTGTATTTTTAAGAGCTTTGTAGACTAACTGATGTGATACTGTGTCTGTTGAAATTTCTGCTCTGTCGATAGATCTAGATGGGGGAATTAACCTGTACATCATTCCTAGTATTCATTCGGGGTATTTGCCCGCTGAGTAGTTGTTTCCTGCAAATCATATATTATAACAGTAGGTTAAGCCCACCTAGGACTGAAAGGTCGCCGCTGTCAGGTACTTGCAGAATCGCAAGTCGCTATACGCCCATGGAGACATCTATGGTGTATAGTAGCAATTGACCATTTGAGAGGTTTCACTTACCTCTCACCGCTATTCCTAGTATGTCTATTCAGCAATTTTTCTAAAAGCTTGTGAATAAATGATATAAAAGTTATTGGTTTTCGAAACTCTGTCTCTTCCTATTAAATTTTCTCAAGTTTAGGTATGAAAGTTACTATAATTAATTTCTAGGTCATTGGTATTCATACTAGTATTGCTCCTGAATACCATGTTCCTAGACTATGAAGTAAAAAATTTGTTACAATCTGCATCATTATTGTATAATGTCCTCTTGTTTCGGCAATGTAAATAGTTCAAATGGGTTTATTTTCCAATTTAATTTGGCCATATTAAATTATATGTTTGTTATGATGCTAGTTCTTTCTGGATATCGATCTTCAGGTTTTTAAATCCGTATTCGAACCAAAACTTGCTTTTGTAATATCATATAAATAAATTTATATTTCATAGTATATTTAACCTCCAAATTTACTGAAAGTTGTTATAGTAATTACACATAATGAGCAGATTATACTTGACGCAAAATATTGGTGCAACATTTATATATTTCTATTCGGTTTAATACAATAATTCATCCAAATTAAATTCTGAAAGCATTAACCTAGTTTTTATTAATTAATTATTCATAGACTTTACCAAAGAAAGGTTCATTTAAATAATTTAATTTAATATACAATGAACGATTCCATAATCATGAAAGATTGAAGTAATAAAAAGATATATTAATTACTGGAACGGGAATTAAACTCAACGAGAAGAAAAATTTTAATAAAAAGATATTACAGGATCCGAAGTGAGGAAAGACAGAGATTGATTTGGGATTCTTGATAACACGTAGCGAATTGGGCAATTACTTTGTCGGATTATTGGCTCTTAGAGCACTTTAATTACTGTTTGATGTGTCACGTTGCACAGCAAACTCATAAATTGTCTACATCTGCAGCTGTATTTCATATTAATTACATTTTGCGTTTTCATATTCTATTTGCATAGAAAAGCTTCACTACGTTCATAATACGTACTGTACTTTCCCACTACTGTATTATATAGTAAATGTTTTTCAACTTTCTATCAGATAACGAACAGGTATTTGGTTAATGTTTTCTTAAAATTTTGTAACAAATTATAATGATTGTAAAGGCAAAACATGACTTAAAAGCCTGCGTAGTATAGACGGAGCTGGCGCGCATAACCATAGCTGAAAAAGAGATTGTCCGTAGACAAACTACGGTGAAAACAATCAAGACCTACACAGGTTGTAGACAATCATTACTAGCCTTGAGAAGTTACAAAATTACCATAGGAACAGTATGGGAATGTTACCAAGCACTTGTGGATGCCTCCAGCATGAGTAACATACTGGTATGCTGAGTGAAAGGACATACACAGTGTAGTGGCAACAAACTAGCAAACAAACTCTCCAAGAAGGCAGCAGGCCTAAATATCTTTGGACCAGGCCCGATCAGTCTGTTACCGATCACGGCGATAATACAAATAATTAAACAGAACACCCACAATGAATTCAAGAAGCTGTGGGATGAAACAAACAGCTGTCAACTTGCTAGGGAACTGCTAAAATATCCCAACAAGAGTACAGCAATGGACTACCTGGGAATGTCCAGAATGAACTTACGTTTCATAACGGGAATCTTGACTGAACAATGTCGTTAAGGAAACATCTTAACAATATGAGATTAACGAAACCCCTCTCTGTAGAGGTTGTAAACAAGAAGATGAAACGGTTCAACATGTACTCTGTGACTGTTTTGCCGTCTCATCAATCAGATAATCCATTTTGGGAGAACGTTGGCCTACTTTGGCCTATGTAAGGGAGTTGCCCCTAGGTTGCATTACCAACTATTTAACAAGATTATGTTGGTTGGAGGCCTAGGGGCCTAATGGGACCTAAGTGTTGTAGTTCAATAATTTACATTGACCACCCTCCCAACTTTTTGCAAAGCAAATTTCAAGTCGTCCTTTAAGTGTTGCATAAGCGACAATCGACTTGAAAGCTACGTTTTTAACATCGTAATAATTGTGTAGCTACAAACTTAATTAAAATGTGACAACTTAGTCGCTTCATACAAAATAACATCTTTTAGAGCTACATTTTCGTAATTCGATCTAATTCGAGTTGCATAAACCACTAAAATTCGCGTGGATGCGATGTTACTTCATCATTTGTGTTTAGTGGGTTTTAACTACCGCTTCTACCGTGAATAATAATGAAATGCAAAGGTAGCGGATTGGTGTCTGTACTCTGTATTTTCTCCGATTAAAATATATCTATTTGTTTATATAATAAAGTAAAATTTTGTGTTTTATCATTTCTTGTGCAAATGCACTAATTAATATAAATAATAATCAATGTTTAGCATATGACGATGATAGATTAACTAAATGCATATAAGTGGAATGTTACTATTTCTTTGTTTATGTTAACAAATTTTAATTTGTAGTAATTTCATTGTATTTATAGAAATTGTATTGAATGGTAAAAAATTCCCTAGTGGTCTACACAACAATTAGCTGCGTTGGGAGCTTGATTGCAATGTTTCAAAACCTGGGGAATACTATAATAGTGACAACTCAATACACTATGTTTCGGAAAACGACTAATTAACACTAATTAAAAAGGAGATTAAATTTAACGGATAATACTTAAATAACAATTAACTTTAGCTGGGCATTAATTTTCGTTTAAAACTGTCACGACAAAAAGTTTATTTTTTTCATTACACAAACTAGTAATATAAGATGGGCAGAGCGAACCGAGATTTATAGGAAATATTACATGTAAATGCAACCATTAATACACTGGGAAGTATTATTATTAGTCTATATCAATGATGATAAAATAGATTATTACAGAATATTTCAATTTACAATAAGAATTTATAAAAGTATTTACACCGATCTTCACTTATAACCACCTCAATTTTTTTAAACAACTAAGTGATAAATATCGTAAAACGGTGTGAATAGAGGCAGGGACAAAAATAAAAATGTTTGGCTCTTCGGTACCACTTCATACATCAATGTACTTGAATAGTATTAAACTAAATTGGAAACCATTATTAGTTTAGTGTTGGTGGAAGATTTGATAGCAGATTAGTAACAGTCTGTTGCAAAAGTTTGTCTAAAAACAAAAAGTTATAGATGATAAACTTAGAAAACTGTACCTATTCGCCTCTGTTTACAGTATAGTACTGTTTATTTAAATCTTAATCACAAGATCTGAAAATAGTCGCACTTTTTGAATTGTCTATGATGACTATGTTAAAGTATACATTTTTCATTAGAGCTATATCAGGTGTTTTGCCTAAGATAGTGTTAACTGTCAAGTCAATTAATATTCTTCTAACTCCAGGGCCATTTTTTAGGCCTTCGTAGGCTCCAGGCACTTTTAATTCTAAAGGCTTTTTGCAATTATGTTAACTTTATTGTTCTCATGCATCTATCATGTTTTTTAATTAAAATACCTACTTATAAATTACAGCGTACCATAAATGCCTTTAAGTAGTGATAACTAGTGAAAAATATATAGGGTAGACACCCAAAAAAAAAAAAATAATGAAGAAGGTGACAGAGGCAATGCAGCTGATATAATTGAAAAAAGAAAGCTGCCATACTTTTTTTGACAAATATATACAATGTGGGCACCCTAAAAGATAAGAAAGAAATGAGAAACATATATTTGGAACGTATATGATACTATTACCAAGTAAGAAAACTTGATGCGCTTTTTTACAGGTTGGTCATCTAGTATAGTATAATAAATAAATAAAATTTTGCGTAATTTCTTTTACAGATTTTTTGTTTGTTTATGCACATGTGTTGTAGTGAAATATTATAGATTACGAAAGATTAATTCAACCTAAAACATATTATTTGCTTAGAGTTCACGTATCATTTTGCATTTTTGATCGGATATTGAATGATATCGACGGGGAGGCTATCGCTTACATGTTACCAACCACCTAATAATTTAACGATCTTATCCAAAGGTTACAAGGTCAGTTAAAAGTAGTTCTTCAACTAAAGCCTCGTGTACCATCAAACTTTTAATAAGAATTAGTTCAAGCTCTTTTAAATGCTCCAATGTATAGCAGAGAATCTGAGGAATATAAAATAAGAGGAAAGCTTCTCGATAACACTGTAATAAAATAACAGAAACTCACACTTAATGGAAATCCTCCAACCCTGGCATACTTTAAAGTCTTTTGCCAAAGGCTTCAATATCTACATTATGTGTGTAAACTAATAACTACTCCAAAAGAAGTTCGAAGAGTTCTTGAGGATTCTAACAACTTTGCTTCTTCAGGTTCCAATGAAAAAGCTAACTAGTACCTTATTTATTATTTATTTACTTCTATTAATCCTTTATGTTAATTACAATATATTGGATAGAGTAAGTCAACCTATCATCACTTGGTCAAATTTTTTTATGTGTGGCTAAATGGCGTAGCAGCAAATTAATTATTGGCTTGTTGCAAGGCGAATAGTGCTGATTCTGAAACATAGAGATATGTCTAATCTAAAACCCCCATACACACTCGAACATGTTGGACGAGTATGTTGTTAAAAGTAGTTGGAAACTGGCTCGGCGAACATGCTTGAAAGTGTGTGATAACGACGAACGGCAGCTGGAATGCTCTGCTCGTTGTACGGCTCGCTGATCCCTACCAACACGGACCGAGCGTCGAACATGTTGGTACATGATTTCGTGAGCATGTTGGTGATTAGCAATAATTTCTGGTAGTTGTGTGAGCGGTGTGCATCAATTCAGTGCCGGATTAAGCCCAAGGCAATGAGGTATTGCCTCGGGACCCCCACCAAAATGCCTTGAAAATTTATTTGATTAAATATAAAAAATAAATGGTTTCTGATTTCTTTCGAAATTTGGAATGACAAATTAAATTCCCGCCCTTCAGTTAAGCATGCGGTCCCTACTATAACGACCATGAGCAATATACTGACAGGTTCTAAAGATGATGATGAGCAAAAAAAGTAGCTGTGAAATTCGCCTGTATCAGCTGTTGGTAGATAGAAATTTAAAAGATACAATGTGGAGACTGCTAAACATTTATTTTGTAATAATGACCACAAATTGTACTGATGACAGATCATTTTCAAAATTGAAATTGACGAAAAATATATTAAGATCGTTTATGAACCAAGGTAGGCTCCAACATTTAATTAGTATGAGTATCAATAATATCTTACGAGCGTTGGACTTTTCCGCTATTATTGAAGAATTCCCTAATAAAAAATCTCGAAAGGTCAATTTAATGTAATACGTTTAATACTTCTAATATTACAAAATAAAATATCTAAATCATCTTCAGTATTTGAATAATTATTAATCATATGATATATAGGGGACATTTTATATACATTAGTGTTATGATTTCTTATATAAAATAACTGTGCTGAGCATTTATTCTCGGCACTGAAGCTGAAACATTTTGAGGAGCGACTTACACTTAATTATATTATTGACTTTTTTATATAAGAAAACGACATAATGGATAGCACGGCGTTTAATCAAACCACCCATTTTATATCTATTGTAAAAAATTTCTTACGGGATGCGTCTTTGGGGATATTGATTGTCGAGATTATATGATGCTATTTTAAAAAGTTTTCTCTGAACTCACTCAATATTGGTAACGTGAATATTGTGTATAGGATTCCAAACTATTGAATCATATTCAAGTTGCGACCTCACAAAGGTAATAAAAAGTAGCTTTAATGTATCTTATGTTGTTAAAATCTTTTGTATTACGTAAGATAAAACCAAGATTCTTATAAGCCTTAGATGTCATTGTATGGGTGACAAAAGTAAACTTGCTATCAAAGATTATATCTAAATCTTTAATAGTATTTGGACGAGGAAGGATTACAGCGTCAATATTATAATTATATAATATTATGTTATGTTATTCCTTACAATAATACATTACATTAATTTTTAAGTAAAGTTTTAAGTCATCCGCATATAATGAACAGTTTACACTTAGGCCAGCTACAACGTCATTGATAACAATTACGAACAATAATGGCCCTAATACTGATCCTTAAGGAACACCAGTGGACTGAGTTACGTTGGACTATTTGTATCCAAAGCAGTGGACATATCGGATTCGGCTAACCAATACGACCAATATGTTTGCCACTCCAGTTCTTTTCTACATCTTTGGGGTAGAGAAATGAATTCGAAAGGATCTGCGTTAGCTCGATGCAGGAATTCTCAATAAAGTGTGTCGCAGCTGGATCTTGCACCCTAAATTGCCCGTTCGACCGATTCACTCTTGACCTTGGGGAGTTTCTATAACGTGATGGTTTTGAATTGTGGAATCGGGAGTTAAGGATTCTCGTCACTGTATGGCCCGAATGATTCTGGCCTTAAGTGTCAAACTGCTTTGCAATCAATGAAAAACCGACAGAGATATATTTAAGATATTTCCATATTCTTAATAATCCTGTATAATATATTAACACCCACAAATAATCATTGCTATATCTCTTGGAATTTCGATAATTTTTTCCTCATTGAATGATTATTTATATTCCGGCCAAGTAGGTTTCAACTTTATAGCTCTTTAAAAATTAATAAAAGCAACGTAGCAGATAAATACTCAAAATCGATCTGTTATCTCGAATACTTTTTGTGGAGCCAATAGGTTCAATGATTCCGAGGGCCAACTTTAGAATTTCACCCTCGATATACTTTAACAAGTCTGTCATTTTTAGTAGACAAGTTAAAATATTAAATTTGCCTTATAAATTAAATAAGGTGTATTAAATAATCTAAGCGTTCGTGCGCAGTGTTCAGGGGTAATTCATTTCATTTAATTTATTATATTTAATTATAAAATGAATTGAAATACTTAATTACGAACTAAAACCGCTACGTGGTAATTTCCACAACATCAAAACGTTTAAACTCGAAGACTATATTTCTTATCACGCGTTTTGTCAATAGTGTTGGCATCATCTGGGGAAAATTAAAACGGAATATAGATTCAACTACAGATTTCACTCAACTTTCAAGTTGTGCTCGGCAGTTTAAGAAAATAGTTAGCACAATACTTGTATGACTGATGGCCGAGAGGTGAGCGCACTTTCCACTATACACGGATATTGGGTGTGTATTCCTTGTCTCTAAATGTGTAGCCCCCTCCCACACAAGGCTCTTCTAGTCCCTTCTGGGATAAAGGGGGTCGTCATTACCTGTGGTGTATTTATTATTATAATTTAATACACGTTTGATGGTATTTTTCCAGAAAAATTTCAATTTTCTCCGTCCAAATAAATATTCATTTAACTTAGACAAACGTTAATATTTCTATATGAAACACAAAGTAATAAAATATATTGTTCCCAAGTAGTAGAATAAATATGATTCCATGTGTTCAAAACTGAGGCTCGCAATAATATTACCTTCTCTCTTCAAGCAGAGGGACGAACTTGTTAAAATATTCGCAGCTTCAATTTATGTGAGATAATCAGGCCAGACAAGACGGGGGCAGGGGGGCGAATTTTTCCAGCCCATACCTCATTTAAGGGACCGGGGCTGCTCAAGCATAGTTTCGCTTTAGTTTTTAATACGTATTTTTATTTAATTATCTCATACATAAATTATATAACATTCATACAAAGTATAATATCATTGTCGGTAAAAATTTACTTTTTGAAGTATTTTGTAAATGAAAGCGTTAAGGAAAGTGCTGTGATAAAATTTTTAAACGTTGAGCAGCTACCTGACCCTGTGGCCAAATGCTTTATGTCATCCTTATGGGCCCAACATTTAAAAAATATTTCGACGGCTTGTTATACCCGATATCAGGGATTGGAACTTACAATTAGTCTTATATTTATTGTCCCTAATTACGGAGTCAAATAGTTTAGAGTATGTGAATATTCGCAGGGCGCACTGTAGTGCCATAAACTGGACAGTAGTGTCGCATTAAATTCGATGGCTTTATAAGTACACAGTGAGAGTTTTTTTGTTTAGTATTGATACATTCAAGGCAAACATATGTTAAAAAAAATGACCATTTTTATGACTCATCCATTTCGTCCCAAGTGCTCCGGCTAGGCTGACAGTAATATAATATAATATAATATATAACATCACAGATAATTACGACCCCCTTTATCCCGGAAGGCTCTAGAAGAGCGTTGTGTGGGAGGGAGCTACACATTTAGAGACAAGGGACATACACCCAATATCCGTGTATAGTGGAAAAATCCCTCTCACAGTATTTTCCACTGCTACGACCGGAGATCGAACCCGGAACTTTTGGGTGAAAGGCAAGTGCGCTCACCTCTCGACCACCAGTCATACAAATACACAATAAAAATAAGTTGAGGAGCTTTTTGATTTTTTACAAAGAGGGTTATGAACTTGTTTCGTAAGTTAAAGCTTTTGTAGCAACTACGTAGTAAACTGAAGAGATAAATATAAAAATCTAAGAATAAAATGCAACATTATATTTTGCCAACAATACGTGCCAAGCTGTAAACAAATATACAGTGTGTACAAGTTTATATGCTACACTTGATATTCTCTGTAATTTTTTAGATACATTTTTAGTTGAAAATCTAGTCTGACTTGGGTTTTTCTGTGGAATCTGATGCCGTTTAAAAATAAACAATAATAAAACTGCTGGCTGAAAAACCGGCTTAAAATAATTCAGAATGCCGACACCGACGTTTGCATAATTTTAATTGACTATAAAAGGAAAGTAACAACATACATGTAAAATTTAACTTCCGGTTTATAAGGAAGTTATGTTATTTTTTTCCAAATAATAAATTTAAAATCAAAAAATTTCATTTTTCGAAAATTCTTAAAACTTTTGAAATATTTCGAAGAAAATAGGCAATAATATTTTGTTATTGTTTAGCTTCTTGTGTTCCTGTGTTATTGAAATAAAGACGTGTGAAATAAAAAAAATTAATATAATCATTTTTTTAAAACTTTCTCCTAAAATACCAATTTTAGGCGCATAGTGCCTACATCACTCTTTTTACTAAGAATCTAAGAATTGTACGATTAATGTGACGGTATGAAAAAAAAATGGGGTGCTATTTAAAAAAATGAAATTTTTTAGATTATTTTCAATTTGTAACATTAGAAGATACGCTCGAATTAGCATTTCACTAGGCCAATTCTACTCTTTTAAAAATTAAAATATCGCTGAAGTATGTCTCTTACTTATTTTAGATTTTAAGATGAGTAACAGCAGTTGTAAATATAAATCCGGCGCATAAAAGCGAAAAGAGAAAGAAAATCGACAAAAACGTGCAACTCAAGGACGAAGAACTCTTGAAAGTCTTGACTTATTATTGCTTCTTCGTTGGCATACCCCTTTTCTAAGAGTGGGCCTGGGACGCTGCACAGCCCCCAAGTCCGACGTGGCTCTCGACAGCCCTGGAGATAATTACGATAACCTGCAAAACAGAGTTGACATATTCAATTGTATTTTTTTTAAACTTCAATTTATGTATAGTCTCTTTTCCTTGTTCCATGTTTGTTAAATTACGTTATGTATTTAAATTGCTATGTATATGTCCACGCCCTCTTACGAAGAGAGGTCTACTCCCTGGTAGCACAGTGAAAGGAGGCTTGTCTAATTAGCTACAGGTAAAACTCCGCCATCTTTGGGCCAACTGGCGAAATATCATAACCAAATCCGTAATGACAGGTTAGAAGGATCGAGAAGTTGTCGGGAACAGTCTGAAGGAATCGAGAATAAACGACTCGGATATATAAGAAGCGGATCAAATGCACGGAGTCAATCAGTCATATATTAGATGAGCAAGTGAAAACAGTTATTGTAATTTAGTGATTAATAAATCGGTGGTTAGTGAAAATTCTTGTTGCATTTATTGGACCTACGTTTGGGGTTGTTTACTGGAGGGTGTAAGCATGTAACAGTATATTATTCTACGTGACCCATTAATATGCAATTATCCCATCAGATAATTGGTTCTGGCTGTTGGGTAGTGTATGTAAAATAAATAAATAAAATTAAAAAGTTAAATATTTGATTATTTAATATTAGTATTTCTTTATGATACGCGTCATTTTGATAATAATTTCATACAAAACGTCGATATTTCAGCACACAATTGCAAGAATTCTTTTTTAACTTTTACGTTTGAGTTGTGAACATTCTGTATAAGATTTATCAATACAAGGTTAACTCGTAACCAAAGGATAAATGTCAAACAAAACAATAGATACCCATTGTTTCGTTTGACATTTATCCTATAGTTATTGATTGATTGATAAACCGGCCCTTAGTAGTTCAGGCCTTTCCTTATTCGCCAGATTTCGAAACAAATATATTACTGTGCTTTTCTGTGCCATTTCCATTAGTAGAACTCGTCTCTTTTTTGTGCTCTGATTCTTGTGTAAATCCTAACGTGCTGACGCTGTCGATATGGTGACTATATCTCAGACGTGATTTAAATCACATTAATTTTGAAAATACAAATTATGCAGGATTCTGCGGATTTGCTCTTTACATTCTGTAGTTTCTAATAAATATAAATTAATTAGCAAGTATTTAAGTTCGTTAAACGAAATAGTATATGGAAAAGGAGAAAACATTGTAATATCGGGCACAGTTTAAACCAACCCTCTTCTACCCTGTTACTGGAAGGGGTGTAATTATTATATGAAATGCTGTCTATACACGTTCTAATAATACAGTTGTAAATATTTTTTCCAACATTAACCTCATATTATAACATGGTACTCCTCATTTTTATGGCTTACCAAAGACACATAAACAAAATATTCCTTTAAGACCAATTGTTAGTTCTATTAATTCACCATGTCATAATTTGGCAACTTTTTTACTTAAAATTATTGATCCTTATCAGGAAATACCGATACATATATTAAAAATAGTAAACATTTTATAGAAAAAATTTATGAAAACGATATTCATGAATCACACCTGATGGTTAGTTTTGATGTAGTTAGTCTTTTTACCAATGTTCCGGTAGATGAAACCTTAAAAATAGTTAAAGACAGGTTGCTAAATGATAATAATTTGGAAACTAGAACTAAATTAAGTGTTAATAGCATAATGGAACTCTTAACACTGTGTCTAAGAACAACCTATTTTCAATTGGACAATGAGTTCTATTTTGGTATGGCTATGGGATCTGCATTATCACCAATTTTAGGCAACATATTTACGGAGAACTTTGAGAACACACATGTTCGAAATTGTATAAACAAAACGGTTATCTGGTGGAGATATGTTGACGACATCTTTGCAATTTGGCCTCATGGTGTCGATTTACTAGATAGTATTTTGGAAAATATAAATAGTAAGGAACTGTCTATTAAATTCACATTAGAAGTAGAAAGTAGGAATGAACTACCGTTTTTAGATGTTTTAATTAGAAGAGTAAATAATACAATTGAAACAAACCAACACATACTAATAGATATCTAAATTTTAACTCAAATCAGTCACCAAATGTTAAAAGGGGTTTTGTAAAATGTTTATACAATAGGGCCAAAATAATTTCATCTAATAATGAAATATTAAATAACAAGAAAACATTTATCAAAAAGGTTCTAGTACAAAAACAATATCCTGAAGCCTTTGTTGATAGAGTCAATAATTCATTATGTATACGGACTATCGGAAAAGCTACGCCGTATAGGTGACAAATTTGATGTTAGGACGATATTTCAAACGGGGAACACTTTAAGATCTATTTTAACAAAAACAAAACCGATAAACACGGAGCAGAATTCAAAAAACTGTATTTACAATATCCCGTGCGAATGTGATAAATGTTATGTGGGTGAGTCATCCAGACCTTTCAGTGTGAGGTTGGATGAACACAAGAATTACATTAGAAAGAATGAAATTCAGAAATCAAAGATTTGTGAACATGCTTGGGAAAACGGACATAGAATAAACTGGGACTCGGCAAAAATTTTAACAAAAGAAACAGATACCAAAAAAAGCAAAAATTAAAGAATCAGCAATAATCTTATTAAATGAAGATAAGTGCGTATCGAATTGTTCTGTAGATATTTGTACAACCTGGCTACCAATGTAAAAGAAGAACTTAACAAACTCAACATTATCTAAAAGAAAATATCATCAGTTCTGTGTAAGTAGTGAGTATCTATGGAAATAACATAAACAGAATCTTAAAGCTGTGTATTTGACATACACGGCAAAATAAGAGTTCTTCCAAAAAAAAAAGCTTTGAAAACGGAAAGAGATTACTTTCCGAAACGTCAGCAGAATACATTATTTCTGTGTTTATTCCGATTTATATTATTTGCAAAACATAACCTCTGACTATTCCTTTGGCGTAAACGTCACGGGCGCAGAGACTTTTTTCCAATAATTCTATTATTTTGTAGATTCGGTGATTTGTTTTGAAGAGGATTATAATACATGTGGCAGAAAACCCAAATAATAGGAAAGAATATGGTACTGGCGAGTTGTACACTTAATCGGTGCAAGAATAGAGAGAATAGAGCATACATATTTTAGAACTAAAGAGAAGGGAACTTTAGATTTAAAACATAATTTTTTCTTGTTAAAAACTATAAAAATAAAATAAAATATAATTCTCATTAAAATGCCATCGTAACTCAAAATATTATTAGTGTTATTTTGCCTTGATTAAAATAAACCACCTAATAAAGTAAGAAAGTTTAAACAATAAAAAAAATTCCCATGGTTTCGAGAAAAAATGGTCACGTGGTAACGGAGTCATCAGTAAGCTCACTACTTGAATAGAATAGGATAGGATAGAATAGAATAGTTTTATTGATGTCAAATACACAAAGTGTTCACAATGATTTTGAAAAAAATAGTTTAAAATAGTATACTTAAAAAACACAGACATATTAGGTCATAGAATAGGTATACTTATTCTCTAAATCACAAAGTATGATAAGACATAAATTGTATAAGACAAAATCATTACAACAATTCAGTCGACAAAATAAAAAATGAGATCCATCTATTATACTGCAGCTTAATAAATACCCATGGATTTGTAAAAAAATTAATATATTCCTGAAAGACCACAAATAAACATACACAGTTTTATTATTCTTTATAAGTAATTATGATTAAATTTTAATCAGATCGCTCGTTAAGAATTCGTTCATACTATAAAAGGCATTTGCAATAAGAAGGTTTTTATTCTATTTTTGAAAGTCATTTAAAAGTTTTGCATTAGGAGGCAGTGCGTTGTACAGTTGGATGCCATAGAATCCAGTGCCATCCCTAGTTTTATTAAGGCGTAGAAAATTTTGATGAATATTATGTCTGTTCCTTATAATGTAGGAATGTATTTCATTGCGAAATGAATATTTGTCTAAGTTATTCTTAACGCAAACAGACATTGTAAAATGTAAGTACATGGTACGGTATGTTTAACATTTTGAACTGTTCTCTAAAATTAAGTCCAGTTATAATACGTATGGCCTTTCTCTGTACAGAGAAGACATTGACAGATGACGTCGCGTGGCTCCATACAAGTGTTGCATATGATATTACAGAGTGCATCAAACCATGGTATGTAACAATCAATGCATTTTGGGAGATCTTGCCTATGATGTTTCTGAGTAAATAAATATTTTTGGAAATTTTTTTGCAGACATATGAAGTGTACTCATCCCATAATAATGTTGGACCTAAATGAAGACCAAGAAATTTAGTGGTTATAGGGTTTCTTACTTCCTCTATATTTCGAAGACTAAAAATCATTAACTCTGTTTTTGAGGTGTTTAGATTTAGCCGGTTTGCAAGAAACCAGTTTTAAATTTTTGACTGTGTATTAAAGATATCATTTAACAGTTCCTCAAGGTTACCATGAACACCAATTAGGTTGGTATCATCAGCAAATAGAATAGACTGTATTCAGTCTACTGAATTTGGAAGATCATTTATATAAATAAGAAATAGAGTTGGCCCTAATATGGACCCTTGAGGGACACCATGTTTCACTGTTAGAAGATTGGATTTCATTCTATTGTGATTTACATACTGTTGGCGACCGGTCAGGTATGATTTTAATAGGCATATGCTTTCTGCAGCGAAACTATAGTATTTTAGCTTATTAGGTAGTATGTCATGCGACATACAGTCAAAAGCCTTCGTAAGATCTATTAATTGAGACAATATAATATGCTCCACCTCCTCGAAACCAGAGTTAATAAGAGTAGTTAATTTATCGATTGCTAATGTAATTGATAGCTTATTTCTGAAGCCAAATTGGCTGGAGTTAAAGATATTATTCATTTCAAAATAGGTTCGATAGCTGTGGTTTTAAGATGATTTCGCAATTTTTTGCGAAATATGGAATAACAGAAATTGGTCGATGATTTGAAGAGTAATGGATATCATTTTTATTTTTAAATATTGGCACAACTTTTCAGGCAGTTGGGAAATATGTTGTCCGCTATACATATATTAATTAATAGTGTCAAACGAAGTATTATGGCATGCATTATAGACTTAATGATGTTAGTGTTTGTATCGTATACGTCCTTAGATGTTCTATTTTTTAATGAAATTATGGCTTCATATACTTCTTGATGAGTTACTTTATTGAAACTGAAATGATGTTCTATATCTTTATCCATAAAATCAGTATAAGGTACATTCTCTGGGGGCATAGCTTTTAGAATATCATCTGGGATATTGACAAAGTAATTATTGAAATCATTGCAAGATATTTTCGATGTTGGATTTTTGTTTATGTTTTTGTTGTTGTTAATAATTTTCCACATTGGCGTTTGAGGATTTCCGTGGTTGTTTATAAAATTTTCGTGCGCTATGTTTTTTGCAGCATTCATTTTTCTTCTGTACTTAGATCTATAGTTGTTATAAATAAGTTTGTTTGTCATAGTGGGATTGCTCTTATAAAAATCATGCAGGGGAAGTACAGATGATCCCGCGAATGACGGAGGTCATCATTGAAACATATTAAGTTGAAATTTTTAGTGTCATTTATCATACGCGATTTTAAAGGAAGACATGTATTCATAGAATCTGTGACAACACTGATGAACATTTCGAACTTTAGATCCGTTGGAATAGCATTATTATTTAAGAACGCCCAATTTTGATTTGATAGACAATTATTTATGGCTATTAAACCCTGCTCTGATATTGGTCTATAAGTAATTCTCCTAGACGTTGAAACAGATTTAATGTTAGTTTCTAAATGGATGCCTAAATGATCAGGCAATCTAGTTTCTATGCAAGCAGTCTGCAAATTATTATTGCCAATGCTAGAGAAAATGTTGTCGAGGCAGTGCACGTTCCTAGAGTACCCATAATATGTTTCCAAAAGAGTTAAAAATATTTATTAGCATTTTGGATTGTTGATTAGTATTATCATGGAAATAGACATTGAAATCACCAGAAGTAATTGTTACTTTATTTTTTGTAATCAAATTTAGTGCTTTATGCATTGCTTCTAGGAAAATGTCAAAGACTCCTTTGGGAGATCTATAAACCGTCATCAATCTAGTTTTCTGGTATTAAATTGCTGTTATCTCGCAATGGACATCAATAGAAAATTATTAACATGCTCTAGAACTTTACAGGTATAGTCCTGCAATGCATAGATAGCCACACCTGCATGGGATGATGAGGTACTACAATGTTTGGAAATGAGGCTATAGTTATTATGCTTACGTAATCTGTAGACCAATGTTCGTTAATTAATAGAAAATTATAGCAATGATCTTTAAGAAATACTTACAATTCATTTGTTTTGTTTCTAATACTTTGTATGCTTAAATGCAGTATTTTAAAGCAATATAATTTTTTCTTGGGTAAATTATTTGGCTTACAGTTATTTGTTTGGAATGTTTGTTGGGGTTTAGTCTTGATTGTAAAAGATGGAGATATTAAATCTGAATTGAGGTTTTTGTGATAAGTAATGTTTGAGTATTGTCTGAAAGTTATTGGCATTCTACGAATATTCTTTCCTATTATTTGAGTTTTCTACCACATGTATTATTATCCTCTTCAAAAACAAATCACCGAATGTACAAAATAATAGAATTATTGGAAAAAAGCCTCTGCGCCCGTGGCGTTTACGTCAAAGGAAAGAGGTTATGTTTTGCAAATAATATAATAATTCGGAATAAACACAGAAATAATGTAATCTGCTGACGTTTCGGAAAGCAGTCTCTTTTCGTTTTCAAAGCTTTTTTTTTTTTGAAGAACTCTTATTTTGCAGCGTATTTCAAATACATAGTTTTAAGATTCTGTTTATCTTATTTCCACAGATACTTACTACTTACACAGAACACAGAACTGATGATAATTTCTTTAGATAATGTTGAGTTTGTTAAGTTCTTCTTTTAACATTGGTAGCCAGGTTGTACAAATATCTACAGAACAATTCGATACGCACTTATCTTAATTTAATAAGATTATTGCTGATTCCTTAATTTTTCTTTTTTTGGTATCTGCTTCTTTTGTTAAAATTTTTGCCAATTTCCAGTTTATTCTACGTCCGTTTTCCCAAGCATGTTCACAAATCTTTGATTTCTGAATTTAATTCTTTCTAATGTAATTCTTGTGCTAAACCAACCTCACACTGAAAGATCTGGATGACTCACCGACATAACATTTATCACATTCGCACGGGATACTATAAATACAGTTTTTTGAATTCTGCTCCCTGTTTATCGGTTTTGTTTTTGTTAAAATAGATCTTAAAATGTTCCCCGTTTGAAATAACGTCCTAATATCAAATTTGTCACCTATACGGCGTAGTTTCTCCGATAGTCCGTATACATAAAGAATTATTGTTGTATAATGACGTTCAAGCTTTTGTCGTACCTGATTGTCCCTATTTTCAACATTTATGAAAACTCTATCAACAAAGGCTTCAGGATATTCATTTTGTACTAGAACCTCTTTGAAAATTTTTTTTCTCGTTATTTAACATTTCATTATTAGATGAAATTATTTTGGCGCTATCGTATAAACATTTTACAACACCCCTTTTAACATTTACTGACTGATTTAAGTTAAAATTCAGATATCTATTAGTATGTGTTGGTTTTCTATAAACGCTTGTTTCAATTGTATTATTTACTCTTCTACTTAAAACAGTAAAACGGTAGTTCATTCCTGCTTTCTACTTCTAATGTGAATTTAATAGACGGTTCCTTACTATTTGTATTTTCCAAAAAACTATATAGTAAATCGACACCATGAGGCCAAATTGCAAAGATGTCGTCAACATATCTCCACCAGACAACTGGTTTGTTTATACAATTTTGAACATGTGTGTTCTCAAAGTTCTCCATAAATATATTGCTTAAAATTTGTGATAATGCAGATCCCATAGCCACACCAAAATGCTGCTGATAGAACTCATTGTCCAATTGAAAATAGGTTGTTCGTATACACATTGTTAAGAGTTCCATTATGCTATTTACATTTAATTAAGTAAAAATTTTGCCAAATTATGACATGGTGAATTAATAGAACTAACAATTGGTCTTAAAGGAATATTTTTGTGTCTTTGGTAAGCCATAAAAATGAGGAGGCTTACTATGATGTGGTGTAAGGTTCCTTCGTTCAAAATCATTAAATTCATGTTTGTATTTAAACAAAATTTTGTAAATTTTGCTCTCTATTGATTTTGTTGAATCTTTGTTTAGTTTTGAGTAGGGTCCCTCATTTACAAGAGTCATGATTCTTGTGTTATATATATCTTTATCTATAATGACTGTGGCATTACCTTTGTCTGCTGGCAATATGTTTATACTTTCATCGCGTTTTAAAGAATTTATCGATAGCGTTTCTTCTGGAGTTAAATTATCTATTGCCACTACTATATCAAATTTTGGAACAGATTTCGGGTTTATTGCAAAATTTAAACCTTTTGATAAGACAAGCCTGTCTGAAACGGACAAAAATCTTTTTGACATATTATTGACAGTCCTGTCAATTAAAGGATTATTATTTATATTTTGTAATTGCCTAATCTGTTTTTTCCTTATTAAGTTTCTAAATTTATGTAAATGCGTACCTTTTTGCAGATTAAAATATTTTTCATAACTCAACCTGACATTCCGGATTATAAACTAATAATCCTGTTCTATAACGTTCCTGTTTAGTTCATTTTCTGTGTAAGTAATGTCACCAATAGTCCGTTCTTTTTGATATCTATGTTAATGTAATATATTTGATATAATGTCTGAGTCGTTAGATAGATTAGTTATAAAAAATTGTATTCGCTTAATTTATTCCAAATCATTTATAAAGTAATGACTTCATATTCTTGCTAAAAATTATGAACTGTTCTCCGGATAACGTCTTTCTCGTAAATTTTTCTAAATTTTGATTTTCTTTTAACAGAGTTATCTATCTAAACGTAAGCTACTATACTATATTACAATTTAATAAATATTGGGAAGGGTGTCATGAAAAGCACTTAAATCCTGTAATCTAAATTTCACAATCTTATACGTTATTTTGTTTTAACATAGCAGGTATGAATTAATAAAATTTATAACAAAATGACATTTAAGTGATGAAATTAATTGTGAAGTTACATGGGAGCTGTTATGTTGAAACATTAAGGACAAATGTTTGAGCCTTACACGTAGAAATTACATTAGCATCCCTTTTCAATGTTAACAAGCTGGGTCGCCTTGTCAAATATGTATCTCTTACATAATTTGCATCTTTCGAATATGAATATGCCGATATGCCATCAAATATACAACACGGTACTAATCGTTATATAATTTTAACAATAATAATTTTGAATAATTCTAAATACAAAATAGATAAATGATGATATACCTGTATAGATTTTGACATCGGTATTATTTTCAGTGTTGCTGTTCATCCATCTATTACTGTTCCTACATTACTATTATGAATTTTTTGCCATAATATCTACAATTGATTTTCCAGATTATTAATGTAAGTACTAGCATTCATTATCGGTATAATACATTCCACTTTCCTGACAATACACATTATGTAGAGAAGATAGTTTGGCCCTCTTCCAAATTAAGTTAATAAGACCTAATGTGCTCTAGTGGTTGAATAGACAAACTTTATCATGTGATATAACTCCCATTATATAAATTGCTATGTTCAAACTGGATCATTGCAAAAACACATACTCATTACCGAATGTATATATTTTAAATTAATTATAGTCAATATTGTGAGTCATTTTAAATAATTGTTTTACTTTTATTGGAATTGGAATCTAGAATGATCCGATAATGTTATATACCTATTTATTTATATAAACAATACTTCTTTAAACCAGAATAAATAGTAGTATTGCGAGAGTTATTTTAACTGCTTCACGTTTAATAACAACGAAAACTAAAAATAGGATTTAAAATATTATTTAACTTATATATTCTAATAAAAATAAACACCGCTAATGATAAATGACAGTACATTAATGTGCAAAATTTATTTTATTCTTTTTATTTAACAACAGTGGGAATTAAAAAACTAATATTTCCTGCTGGATTGTATCTGACAGGCTTCGCGCATAAATGAAATTAAATTATACTAAATCACATTGTGCTAAATTATACGGTAGAACTAATTAGGAACATTAAATTTTATCTTTATCGGTAACTTTTATACGGCTTAGTAAAATCATAAAATGGCGTTAAATATCTTACTTCAGATTTTCTTACATCAAATGGTCTACTGGACAAAGTAAAAATGTAATGACTATTATATGTTTTATATACGATCGAGTTATAATTTATACTTTACCGCCCTAAGCAGCTGTAATAATACCCCTCCTGTACTTTTTTGTGTATAAATTATTTTTGATAAAACATTAAAATTAATCTGTATGCATCATTTTTTACATATATGTAGTATGCAAATGAGTGCGGCTCGGCGTGCGGTTCGGTTCATGTTCAGTGATCAGTTTAGGGGTGGGGGGTAATTAGAGTGCTGGGAGGTGATCAGATTATGGGTGAGGAGTAATTAAAGTGGTGGGAGGTAGTTGAGGGGGGGAACATAAGAGGGCGGGCCTAGGAGTAGTGGTGGGGAGCAATTGTAGTAGTGGGAGGTAATTGAAATGGTGGAAGGAAATTAGAATGGTGGGACGCAATTAGAGGGTCATTAAGGGTAATTTACGTAGAATAAGGGTAATTAAAGGTAATTGCAGTAACAATAAGGATAACTAATGGTAACTGTTGTAACGATAAGGTTAATTACAGTAACAATAAGTAAAAATAATGGTGATTAAAGTAATTATGTCCCTCCGTCCATCTGTCTACCCACCTGCTCGTCTGTCCGACAGCCATGGCGTTGTCCTATTGTACAATTATAGTATCTGTGTATTTTTTTTTACAATGACATAGCAAACATTTATTCTTGATTATGTACCTAAAGTTAAAACATTATTTTACCTGCCTATTTTTTTTATTTGAGATGAACAATTGCGATCCTGCCTTTTCTTTATGATGATGAATAATTGCGACCTACCTGTATTTAAGGATGCAAGGTGTCGAGATAGCCTTATTCTTACCTTAATTGCTCTTAATTGTCCTGATTTCTTACCCAAATTATCCTTAACTATCCTTAAAATTCTTCCGAAGATTCTTGGGAGACTGGCATGACTGTATATTGCAGTTTATATGCCATATATCAACAAACATTTCAGGTCCGAGGAAACCTTTCTTTATATTTCTGGATATAGAATCAGCTCCCAATAACATTACCAATATAATGAAACATCACCCTGTATAGTAAATTAAATATACCTCCTCCCAGTTTTATTTACTACATATTTATTTCATTACATACAACATATACCAATGTAAAAGAGGTCTTTGGTCGCGTCAATCATAATAACATCCTCTTACAACGTCCTGAAGAATTCTTTAATATCTTTACTAACCAGGCAATATTAATTAATAGTGGTCCTAGATGTTAAGGATAACTCTATCATCGTCTACATAGAGATAACAGAGTCTTAAACACTGCAGCTATCTAGAAAAAATAAACAAAATATTAATTAATACCAAGCCAAAGAACCCGCAGCATAATAGTAGGCTTTATCTCATGTTACATCCATCCCACTTGATGATGTGCCAGGGCGACTTTATACAATTTTCAGATACACAACAATAAGTACATAAATCCGCTGAAGAGATGTTTATCATAGTAAAACAAGATACTCTCATAATACAAATCAAACTTTGAAGTAAATAATCTGCAACCATAGTATAAAATTCTGCACTAAGAACGCTTGAATGACCCGATGTAAAAGTGTGCGACATATTGGCGTTATTTGGATATTGTTGCGTGAATTTATTGACTCCTCCTGATGGGTAACGGTCATTTTTATTATGGTGCAGGCAATATGAACATCCTTACCGCATCTTATAATGTAAATCAAACTATAAGATACCCTTGATGTAGATGATTGCAATCATATGACAAATAAAATAGGATACTGAAAAGCACTGCAATATTTCACTAAAAAAAAAACAATCCAATGCTCCATTTCATAAACTAAAGATCATAAAAATCTCGGTAAATAAGACAGGCAGATAGAATAATTTGTATCGCAATTGTTCATCAGCATAAGATATCCATAAAGATAAAGCAGGTAAAATAATTTGTATCGCTAATGTTCATCTCATAAATCAGCATAATGGTAAGGCAGGTAAAATAATTTTTGTCGCAATTCTTCATGAGTATTAGGATAAGGTAGATTCATTTTTTTTCATAATTGTTGATCGGCATAAAGATAAGGCAGGTAGCTCACAATTGTTCATCATCATAAAGAAAAGGCAGGATCGCAATTGTTCATCTCATAAATCAGTACAAGATATCCCTAAAGAAAAGGCAGATAAAATAATTTTGTAACTTTAAGTATAAATCAAGAATGAATGTTTGCTATTCATTGTAAAAAAATGCACAGATACTATAATTGTATAATAGGACAATGTAATGACTGTCGGACAGACGGATGGGCAGGCATAATTGCTTTAATCATTATTATTTTTACTGCAATTATCCTTATTGCTACTGTAATTACCCTTATTGTTACTGTAACTACCCTCATTGTTGCTGTAATTACCCTTAATTATCCCCATTGTTACGGTAATTACCCTAAATTATCCTTATTATTACTGCAATTACCCTTAATTACTCTTAGTTATCCTTATTTGTAACTAAATTACCATTAATTACTCTCTAATTGCCTCCCACCACTCTAATTACCTTCCACTAGTTACCTCCCACTACGGCAATTGCTCCCCATCACTACTCCTAGGCTACGCCTAGGTTCCGCCCTGTAAACCCAACTACCTAATTACCTCCACTCCTAATCTGATCACTGATCATGAACCGTGAGCCGAACCGCAATAACCTCCCACCACTCAAATTACCCCCACCCCCAAACTGATCACTGATCATGAACCGAATCGAGCGCCGAGCCTCTCTCATTTCCATACTACTCATATACATTTTTTAAGGGAATTAAAATTCTTTCATGATAGACATTAAGAGTTTATGGCTTGTGTTTTCGGATTATATTGTAATTGAAAGGGTACATGGATTGGATGTTAGAATTAAAAAAAAATCAGTTTATCATAACCTTGCCTGTACTATAGAAGTGTTCTGTAAAGATTTATTCTTCTGAAAAACATTATTTTGAGCGTCTTATTTATGATCATGTATGTTTAATAGCCTGAATATGGGAAGCGTATTTTTGCACGTATTGGGATCGTTTAAAAATATTCTAGTCGCCCAAGTGATAAGTATCTTTGGTCTAGACTTCAATAACGGAAATGGTCGCACTCTTAAAGCTTATCTTATCATGCTTGAGAGAGACTTCAGTTTAAGTTCCCAGATTGTAGATTGTAGATTGTTTTATGGGGTCGTTTGGTTTCGAACAGCTTTACTTCACTTCGACCTAAAAGATCTTTTGTGATTAACCCTACATCTAGTTGTTGCCCAGGATTCCAAGACTTTTTACAAAGCTTGTGATTTTCCTGGGGGCTAATTTCCCTATGTCTTCAGGCGTTAATTCCGCCTGTTCTAGGAATTTTAGCCTAATGCGGACTAACACCTTGCATTCACAAAGTATATGTTCCGCAGTTTCAGTTACAGTATTGCAATATCTGCATTTGTTGTCTACTGCCTTGCCCATATTCTTGAGATGATATCTCAAGGGGCAGTGGTCAGTTAGAAGGCCTGTGATTAGCCTTAATTCGGAATTTTCAAGTTCGAGAAGCCTTGTGGCATTCTTTGTCGAATAAGTTATAAACTTTTTCGCTTGTCTTTGACCTGGAGTATTCGTCCAGTAGGACTTCTTCTGGTCCTTTTCCCATTCTTGGATCTCCTCCGCTATGTGTCCCTTGGCCAGGCCACAAAACGGTTCGGGTCCAATGAATGGTGCTTTAGATCCTTTTTTTGCAAGGCTGTCAGCAAGTTCATTTCCTTGTATTCCCTCATGCCCTGGCACCCACATCAAGGTAACCTTGTTGTTGTTGGCCAGTTGCTTCAGGGATTGTCTACATTCCCAGGCAATTTTAGACTCAAAGGTATAGGACCTTACAGCTTTTAGTGCTGCCTGGCTATCAGATAATATATAGATCTTTGCCCTTCGGATGCCTTTATTTAGGCATTCCTGGGCACACAGATCTATAGCGTAAATTTCTGCCTGGAAGATGGTTGGGGTGTTACCGAGGGCTTTGGATAGCCTACATTTAGGCCCTGCTATGCCCACTCCTACCCCTTCAACCATCTTAGATCCATCTGTATACCAGATGAGTGACCCTTGTTCCAATCGCAGTGCCTCTATCTTACTCGTCTGACAGTTTTCAATTAGCACGTCAAACGGGCAGTCAAAGTCTTGTTTGATTGGCATTGAGTCAGTGGGTTTGGTCATGGACTTCAAATGGATTAACTCCAGAATCCTTAAGTGACCAACCAGATCGCCTGGTTTAAATTTATATGCCTGGTGCAGTCGTAAAGCACTGAGGGCTGCCTCCTTCCTTACATGCAAGTGCAAGGGAAGTAGGTCAAGCATAGCTTCCATAGCTGCTGTGGGACACGAGTGCATTGCTCCTGTAGTCCCTATACAGGCAAGGCGTTGCAGTTTCTGCAACTTTCCCTGTGCTATTTTTTCTTCTGTTTTTGGCCACCATACGCATGATGCGTAGGTTACCATAGGTCTGACAACCGAAAGATAAGACCAATGTGTCATTTTCGGTCTTAGACCCCAAGTCTTACCAAACAACCTACGGCACGTCCATATTGCCGCTGTTGCTTTAGTAAGAGTCCTTTCCAGATGTGAGTTCCAGGTAAGTTTTTGATCCAGGATTACTCCCAGATACTTGACTTCACTGGAAAAATTTAGCATTGTTCCATTCAGTACAGGAGTTCTAAGATTGAGTTTTCTCCTTTTAGTGAACGGGACAATAGTTGTTTTGCTCGGATTGACATTGAGCCCCTCTGACGAGCACCATTTGGATATTATATTTAAGGCAATTTGCATGAGGTTGGAAATCATGACCTCATTTTTGCCTCTCACAGTGACGACCAGGTCATCTGCATATCCCTGGACGTTGAAGCCTGAATTACTCATTTTATGTAGGAGATCATCGACCACCATTGACCACAGCAAGGGCGATAGGACTCCACCTTGTGGACAACCTCTGACTGCAGTCACCGTAACCGACTCATCCCCCACACTTGTGGTAATAATTCTGCTTCTAAGCATAGATTGTATCCATTTAATTGTAGGAGACTGTATTCCCCTTTTTTCCGCGGCTTTTTGTATGGATTCATAGGAGGTGTTGTCAAAAGCACCCTCTATATCTATGAAAGCACACATAGCCACTTCTTTTGCTGTAAATGTCTTTTCAATGCCTTGAACCAGGCAATGTAGAGCATTTATTGTTGATTTGCCAGGTTGATAGGCAAATTGTTTTGCATGAAGCGGTGTTCCTGTAAGGATTTCACTTCTAATATATTGATCTAAAAGTTTCTCCATTGTTTTAAGGAGAAATGAGGTTAAGCTAATGGGGCGATACGACTTAGGCTCGTCTGGTGGACGTCTGCCTATTTTCGGAATAAACGCCACCTTGACTTCCCTCCAAGCTCGGGGAATATACCCAAGTACATAGCTAGCTATAAATATACTTCTCAGGCATGGGATAAGCTCCTCAATTCCATGTTGAAGTAGGGCAGGGAAGATGCCATCTCTGCCCGGTGATTTAAAGGGCTTAAAGGTAGATACCGCCCATTTAATTTTATTGGGGGTGAATATTTTCCTAGCCAGGCTTCTTCCTTCTCTGGTAGGACGAGGAGCATCCTCATCCAGATAGTCCTGTGGAAATTCACCCTGAATTATGCGACAGCCTGGGAAATGAGTATCTAAAAGCACTCTTATATTTTCCTGCTGACTCTCTGTGTATTCGCCATCGGGCTTTTTGAGTAGCCCTATTCCATTTGAGTGGTCTTTTGCAAGGACTTTTTGTAGGCGGACTACTGGGGCTAGTTCGTCTATCCCTTCGCAGAACCGTCTCCATGATCTTCTTTTAGACCTTCTCAATTCTTTGTTATACTCCGTAAGGGCTTTTTTGTAGTCCTCCCAGTTTCCAGTGTTTTTGGCTTTGTTAAAAGCTTTCCTAGTCTCAGCCCTGAGACGGCTGAGGTCTTTGTTCCACCAGGGCACATCTCTTTGGATTGCCCTTTGTTTAATGGGACAGCTTTTTTCATAACATGATGTCATGATGTTTTGTAGTTGATATGAGGCTATATCCAGTTCCTCTATTGTGTCGATGGAATGCGTCACATCTTCGACCTCCGTCCTCAAGTGTTCTTTATAAACACTCCAGTCCGCCAGTCTAGGTATTCTACATTCCCCGAGGCTTGTTACAGCTGCTTCCAAGTCGAATCGTATGTGTCTATGATCCGACATGGAAGGCTCATCTGAAACATGCCAATTTTTAATTAAGTCGGTTATGAGTGGATCAGCAAGGGTTATGTCAAGAACCTCTTTTCTAATCGCATTCATAAAGGTGGGTTCATTGCCCTTATTGATAATGTCGATATTATTTGCCAACAAATATTCAAACAGGCACTCACCTCTAGTGTTTGTATCAGTACTTCCCCACATATGATGGTGAGCATGAGCGTCGCCACCTATTATGTAGGGTTTTTTCCTCCTCTTGCACCAGTTAATGAGGTTTCTTACCTCTTCTGGGGGTGGATTGCCTTCTTCACCGGGGAAATAGGCGGAGGCCACTACGACCTGCCTTTTTCCCCTTTCTGTAGGCACTTCCACAGCTGCTGCCACTAAGTCCCTCGTTATGAACTCTGAAAGGAGAACAAAGTTAGTATCCTTGTTGAACAACAGAGCTGTTCTAGGATAGTCATGCAAGGTTGAATAAATTAACTTGCATGATTGTGTAGGGAGTCCTTTGATACGTCCTCCAAGTGCCCAGGGCTCTTGGATTAGCCCGATATTTAACTTTCTCCTAATAAATTCCCTGCTGAGCACACTCGAGGCTGCTTTTGCATGGTGGAGATTTATTTGGAGGCACTTCGGATTATTTAGGGCCATTATGACGGCGTGGGGTCATTCTTGTGGCCCCTTTTAGCTGTCTTTTTGCCCATGTTATTGATAATTAAATCGGGCTTCATAACAGTCCCACGAGTAGCGGAGGAAAAGCGGTTTACCTGAGGCAGTGCCCCGCATACCACAGGCAGACATTTATTTAAACCAGGGTGCGTCAGGTGCCCTGGAGTCCGCATAATAACGACTAAGCTTCCCCTTAGCCACGCAGCCATAGACTTATGCTGTTCCACCTTTGACTTGGGGGGAGTTTTATTGTGGCTCCTATCCACTTGGTCGGCTGGTTAAGGCAGACCCCCACGTGGAGCAACCTCCTCAACAACCACCCACTTGCTCCACACGGTTTATACCAGGCAGGTTTCCACGACAGAGCTCCAGCCTCTCGCGCACCCGAACCATCCGACCTTAATCAGACGATTCCGGCACCCGAGCGACTGAGTCCCCGTCTCCACGCTGTTGATCCTAGTATAGCTCCAGGACGTTGGGTAACGCTACCTCCCATACTGCATCACTGCAGCCTGTGACGGAGCTTGTTGCGACCTGTGATACCCATCCACAGATGTAGATAGATGTCATACCCATCCACAAACGTACACAGATATCCCAGGGCGTCAGTACCGGTGCGTGAACCCCAAGCTCATGCCGGATTTACCTCCCTGGTCACTTGTGGCGAAGAGGAAGATAATTCCGGATTAGTACCAAGTTCCCAGATACATCGTAGGTAAGCATCTTGCTGACGAAGGAAAGATAAGATACTGACGGTTGCCAAAATTGTTAGAATATGATACACACAGCGGCATCTCTGGAAAACCGCTGAACCAACTATTGAATTGTAATGACCAAACTCCGTGACTGTTCTATATGAACATATCTTACGTAGCTCGTACGCTGCAGAGGGCCGTAAGCTAAAGCGGGAAGTTGAAAATAACGTATAGAGATGGCGCTGAGAGTATTAAGAGGGGGTTTATTAAAAAAGCGAAGAACAATATGAATTTTGAAAACATCAGTAAAAATTAAAATAAAGAGGAGAGCCAGAAGGGAACTGGAGGAACGGAAGGCAGTTCCAGGGGAATTCTCGAGCGAGTTGGACGGGGAGAACCAGGGGAATTCTGGAGTGAGTTGGACGATATAGTTCCACGGGTATTTGCTTGCGAGTTAGGTGGGTCAATCCACTAGACACCTGTCTAGAGGGGCCGTTGAGGAGACACGAAGTGTAAAGTTTTCAGAATTCACGACGGGAGATTTGGGATGCTAGGAAGATCATAATTTAGTGCTAGAATTTTTTGTGAAATAGTGACCGAAGTAGAGCGAGGTGCCTAGGGGAGCTAGGACATAAACAATCGAGTAGCGGAATATTGCAGAAGTCGGTAAGCCTTTTATTACCATTTTGGTAAATTATTTTCTCTCTCAGTACCTACAACACAAATTGGTTTTTCTTTATCTTAATTAGTTAGTTAATAACAAAAAGTAACATTTCGAGGGTGTCCCTTTTACGCGGCTCTCCCCAAACAATTTATTTTTGCTTGTTAAATTCTTGCCGAAGAGTAGGAAAGCATATATAGCTATTATAGTTTTTAAATTTAATATATTTTTGCTTGTTAAATTCGCACGGAAGAGTAAGGAAGTGTATAGTTTCCTTTTTGAATTTTGTTTTTGATTCTTAAATTCTCTCTGAAGAGTAATATATGCACATTTTTTCCTTAAGTGGTGTTTCATTCATTATTCTACTCAACTAAACCTACCAAAAGACCACGCATATAAGCCGTGTCCAATCCACTGTCTAAAACAGAATTTTTCCGCACTTTCGGGGTCAGGCGCAAAGATAATATCCACTTGGTGGCAGCAAACACGCTAAACTTCTCAAGTAACGATCCCCCTCTCTCTCACTTGAAAGGGAGAGAGGGTGCCTAAGTGGCAGAGGGTAGGTTATATTGGGTACACGAAACGTAACGAAAAGTAGTATTTTATCGTCCTATACCCTTAAAACGATGTTATTGCCCTAAGGCTACTTTTCTTGATCACAAAATGAAATGAAAAAAAACTATTCGAGCGTCAGAAAAACATGACTTTAATTGCAAGTTTCGTTAACTTAAATTGTCATTGTCTTTAATACTCCCTCTGAGTCCACTAAAAGTATTTTTCTGCGTTTTTTTCTTTAGCGACACTAAAAGTATATGAAGAAGAATAGCATACTCTGTGTGGTGTAAAAATTATTTCTTCTTCATACGTCAGAAACAAAACTTTTTTGATAAATTTCGTGAATATAAATTGACACTTCATCTGACCGGCAGCAAAAGTCTTTTACTGCCATTTACGAGCGGCACTAAACGTATCTAAAGAAAAAATATCAGTATTTAAATAATTCATATTCGACACTTGAAGAAAAAATATCATGACATACATCGAGTAAAGTGATTTTCCTAAAACGTCAAAAAACATGACTTTTATGACACATTTCATGAATCTAAACAGTAATTTCTCTGGCACTTCATCTGAGTAGCGGTAAAAGTCATTTGTTGCCGCCCACGAGCGGCACTAAAAGTATTTGAAGAGAAAAGATCAGTATTTATTTAGTTCATATAATATAAAAATAAAGTTTTTTATTTATGCTGTAATTACATCTTAAAGAAATGCAGAAGACACTGGTAGACAAAATAAATGTTTATTTGCTTGTCCGTTAGATCATTTGATGTTTGTATAACAATAACTATCATAGAATTATAGCTTGGTTTAAATTCAGATGTGTCTTATCACAAATTTCAAACATTATTCAAATATTTTCTTTCGTATAAATCATTTACATAAAATAATTTTATATGTTTTATAAAATAACAAATCAAAAATTATAAATGTTTTGGTATACCAATGACTGAAAAAAGGTTTTGCTGCGGTATCCGGTTTGTTTGTGTGTGATGAATAATTCAAGTTGAAGCCACTACATCGGCCAGTCTCACCTCAGGGGATTTGTTTTTGTGGTAAAAAAAGTTGCTGGCTTCTCACTCATGAAAACTTCTAATAGAATCCTACGTACGATATATCTACACAATTTTTAACTCAATTACCATCAATATTACTTGCGTCTTGTTTCCAATGTGGAGCCTTTTTTCTTACGTGCTTTTAGAAAACTTTCTGGCTGTCTAAACTCTAAAGAGAGTCAGAATTATGTATTAACAAAAAACAGAATACAAAGGACTCAAAATTCATGTATAAGGTATATATATGGAATACGGCGTAGGGAGCATATCTCGCATAAACTTAAAGATCTAAAATGGTTAAATATGAATAATCGCTTAAAATTACAGACATTATGCCTTTGTCATCAAATAATTTGTAGGAAAACTCCTAATTATCTTTATGATAAAATATCCTTTCACTCAGATGTGCACAACATTCAAACTAGGAGTAGAAACCATATAACACCACCAACCCACAAATCTAGTCTCTATGAACGATCTTTTTCTTGTAATGTTTCAAAACTTTATAATGCAGTCCCAGATAATTTTAAAATAATGTCCACTAAGCAGTTTAAAGGTAATGTTTCGAAGTACTTATGTAGTAACCAGTAACAGATTAGTGACGGTTTTCCGTTGGGTTTGGTCGATGCCTTTGCACGCGGCTTGGATTGCTACGCAATCCGCGCGTGGAGGCATTGCCCGGACGACCTGGTGGAAAAACAGTCACTGTAACAAACTTGTAAATAAAAATGAATTATTTTGTAGTGTTGTACATAAATTTATTGTAAGTCTTGTTTGTTTGTTTGGCTATACATCACAACTTAGAAATTTAATATAGAATTAGGGCATGTGCATTATAGTATTGGTGTTATAGTAAACTAGGTTAGTGTATTAATCCGGGGGGCAGTACTCTGTACTGCTTGCTTGAACACAGCCTAGTGGTTTCCCTTATTTTGATATTATTTTCTTCCTAAATTATTGTTACATATTACTTATTTGAAGGGAAGTAAATTATTATCATTATATATACTAATTTTTTGCTTTGCTTTATACCAGCGGCCCGCCTCATCTTCGCTCGATGTCGTTCTTAATTTTGTCTTTTAGTTCGAAAGGACTTTTTTGCAATAATTCTTAAGAGCTGCCTACATCTATCACATATATCACAGCGCTGCAATTTCTGCAGATGCATCAAGTCTTTTGTATATTGATAGCATTTTTTTCACTTCTTTGTTTTTGTTAGGTACTGCTTAACCCCCTAAAGAGAATGTATATTTCTACACCTTAAACGATATCAAACAATAAGTTCTAGGAAGACGATATCAGAACTAGTTCAGTGGCTCTTCAGATTGGCTCCTTCATAGTAAAATAGATAGACAGAAGAAGACTTCGTGGATGTCCCTTGTGAAAGAGATCTGTGTGTCTTCCGTCTTACCGTTGGGTGTATTCTAATGCAGAAGCTTATTTATTTATTTATTTACACTGCTCTACAGATTACAACAATCCAATTACAGAGCAGGAAGTTGTCCCGCAAAATTATAAATAACATACATAAATACCAGATATAACAATATAACAACGCACATAATAACTATATAATGAATACGTAATAAAAATCATAGAAGTAGAAAAAGAGAATTTGTACATTACTTTACCTTAATAGAAGTGATTATAATGTTTTACGGCTCGTGTGAAAAATATCAATACTTCAACAAAAATTATCAAAATTGTGACATATTTTAGATAATGGTGAAAAGGTCATAGCATTACTATGGCATTTGGTGAATAAACAGTTGCTCGGTGTCGATGCAGATGGAACTCTGAAGTTCATTAGGTCAAGAATATCTGGACAGTCTTTTTTTCTATTTATAATGTTAAAACATACATATGCAATAAATTCTTAGATGTTCCAAAGTATTAATTGACCATCTTTCTAATAGTGGATCCTGCAGTGTTCCGATAGGCGGGTAAAAACCGTAAATTTTAAAACTAAGAAATTTCATTAATCGTCTCTGAATATTTTCTAAATTTTTCACATGGGTGTCATATCCTGGACTCCAAACTATACATGCATATTCTAATTTAGATCTTACGAACGTATTGAATAACATTTCTATAGTATCGGTATTTGTAAAACTACGGCCAGTTCTGCATATAAAGCCTAACGTTTTAAAGATTCTTGAATTATGTGATTCATGTGAGGGAGGAACTATCAAAGACAACATCTAGATCCTTAAACGTATCAGATCTGTTGAGATATATATTATCAATTTTATATTCGAATATAATTTTTGGACTTTTACTAAAGTAAGAACATTATATTTTATCGCATTAAGGAGTATTGTTTACACGCCTTATATTTAATCTGCTAAGGTTACTTTGCAAATTTAGACAACCATTAGAGTTTCGAATATTTGTAAATAGTTTCATGTAATAAGTATAGAATAGGCTATTACAATTAAAGATTTTATTGATGTCATTTACAAATATATTGAAAACAGGGGTCCTAGGATTGATCCTCGAGGAACCCCAGATTCGACTGTTATTTCATGAGATTTATAGCCATTGTAGTGCACAAATTGGGTTCTACCGCTTAAATATGACTTAAATAACCGAAGCAGTCCACTAGAGAGACCATTTGGATCAAGATTGTGCAGTAAGATTTCGTGATCCAATAGATGAAATGTTTTAGAAAAGTCTGTATAAATGACGTCTGTTTGGACCCCCGAATCTAATGATTGCGATAAAAATTGGGTTATACAGAATAGATTTATTACAGTAGATCTACCTTTCATAAAGCCATGCTGCTGTGTTATTGTTCGATTTTACATGATTATATATTGGCATGTAATAAATACTCGAATACCTTTGCAAAGTTGCATATATTTGTAATGGGACTGTAGTTGGTCCTTCCTTTTTTAAAAACGGAGAATATTTTAGAGTTCTTCCACATATTGAGAAAACAATTGGTACTGACAGGCAGATTAAATATAATTGCATGCATGTGGGACTACGAAAACATGTGAATAGTCTCTTAAAATAGAAGCTGGTATTAAATCTGGACCGGCTGTCATATTTGATGTAAGTATATTGAGCAACTTTAAAACATCGTTTTCATTGAATTCTCTTATTGTGATGGTATTAGGCGGATTATTATAATACGTTAGAGTCTAGTATGTTAATATATTTTGAATATCTTCCTTTGTTTAAGGTTAGGTTTATGTCTGTTTGTTCTTTTTATTTGGTGTGTGTGTGTGTGAATATTACTTTTTTCTTTCGATGGATCTTCATGTTTAAAATATCTGGCTCATGTATAATTGTTTTTCTTTTCTTCTTTTAACGGTTCTCTTAATTACTAATTAATTATTTTCATAAGCGCATACCTGACGATGCCACTTCTCAGTCTTTTATTATCTCTCACGAGGGGCACTAAAAGTATTTGAAGATAAAATAACAGCATTTATTTAACTCATATTCGACGGTTGAAAGAAGTAGCATATTTTATACGAAGTAAAGTAATTTTTTTGTGTCTCGGCTGGTGTTGTCGTATTCTCTTCGTTCGTCCATCCAGTACATCCTCGATACAATAAATGCCACTTTTACTCCATGTAATACAATATACTATTGTTGGCCTTATTTCTGCGCTATTACAAAAAAAATTACATTATTTTTATCAATATGACAAACCATAATGGAGGCAAATGTATCTTTATAATTCCAGAATATTGCAATGCTACAATATTCTTTGGTATAAGGAGCATATAACGCCTATATTCGACCCTTAATATTATTCCCACTCAACTATAAACCTTTTATGGAGCCATTATCCAGCCTGGTCAATTAAACAAGAAGCCTCCTTGGCGAGCGATTTGAGTCACCATAATGCAAATGATTAATGAGTTTTATTCCATGTTTAACTGGAAATTTAAATTTAAAATTGGACATGTCTGTTGGTAAACGATCCGGAATAAACCTTAAAAAACTTAGTTTATGTAAATGTGTCCCATGTTCAAAATAAATTGCAACATTCAAACGTTTCGAGAATTTGCGACCGGAGAACACAGGAATAATTGTCGTTGGCACTAATGGAGTGGACTTTATTAGATCTCGCCCTTAAACAGCAATATAATTTTATTTGCATTCTGTTTTTATTGAAGGCATAAAGACGCGGTAACGGTAAATAAACAAGCCATAACAATAACTGCTATCGATTAAAGGGAATATAATATGTATACTATTGTATGTTTGGGTCATTCACGTTATACAGGGTGTTTCATTAATAATTGTACATAAGCTAACCGAAGAATCCTTGGCGCAAAATAAGAAGATATAACCCCCTAATTTCTGTGGTGTTTATTATTTATTTATTTATTTAAAATACTTAGATTTTTGCCAATTATTTTGTTACTGTTTAATATTTCTTTTTCATATTTGGTAGAAAGTTTAGGTATTTTAGGTAATATCAGACCATGGTAAAAGATAGTTTCTCACTATTAGCAGGGGCTTACGGCAGGGACAGCCCAAGTAACACATGTCGCCATCTTATTATACTTAAAGTTTTATAAATAATACATTATGGCAACTTATACAGAAAATTAATCATATTGAAGCTTTATTCAACACTAAACTGCTTATGAAGTAATTCGGCGGAATAAGATTGCTGGTAAAATGCTTTTACAGCATAAACATAAAGCATCTTTATTAAAATATCTTATACAGTTTTTTTAATTTATAAGAGGCTTAGTAAGATCCCCATGTATATTTATAACAGGTGTATAAACCTCTATATAACATTTATACATCCGTTTTACAGCTTAACAATTTCTCTATAACGGTTTTATAACATTGAATTTTAAAGTTTTTAAAACAAAATTTGACAGCAATGAAGTTATTTAAGCCAAATGCCATTTACATCAGCCCTAATATAGATTATTTATAATGTATAGTAGAAGGAGTATTTTATAAAGCATTAATTCAGGTGAAATTCTGTTTTGGAGCTATGTAGCTGCAATCTTTCGCCTTTATAGAAATCTTATACAGCTAAACTTACTCCATTTCATCACCTCCAATATAATTTGATTTGCTTTAGTATTTTTCTTGTCGTGTATGATTGATGGTAGAGAGGTAAGAGCACTTGCTCTCACCCAAACGTTCCGGGTTCGATTTTCCGGTCGTGGCAGTGGAAAATACTGTGAGAGGGATTTTTTCACTATACTCGGATATTGGGTGTGTGTCCCTTTTGTCTCTAAATGTATAGCCTTCTTCCACACAAGGCTCTTCTGGAGCCTTCCGGGATAAAGGGGGTCGTAATTAACTGTGGTGTTATTATTATTATTATTAAAAAAAAATTATGCAGTCTTTTTCTCATTACAAACTACAAAAATTCACCAAAATTAATAAAAAGTTAGGCCTGAAATTCATACAAAAGTGATAATATCATATCCCTCAAAATCAAAATGATGTTATCATGAATTCAATTATTACACAAAATGTGGATTTCTATCATAGTAAATTCACCTGTCCGAGGATTTTGTCTTCCATTAATTACTACTTCTACACAGCCAAAGTGCTGCTTTAAGAGTTTGTAACTGCTTCTGTAGTGAACTTCTTTGAATACTTATAGGGAACCCTATTGTATTTTCTAAAAGTAATATGACAGGGCGGCCATTGTTACCGGTTTGAGGTATAATTAACTTTTTATCAAAGAAAACTTTGCAAAATATTTACAGCAATCATTTATGAGGTGTTCAAAATACGTGGCTTCCATTTTTAAAAATTCTATAGAATAAAAGTTAAAAATATATTTTTAATATAATTTTCAACTTATCAAATTCAAGGAATTTGGAGGCACGTCTATTTATTTCGAAGTAGAATAGCATATTTCAACAGAAAAATTTTCTTCCCATGACAAATTTAGTTTTTTACGAATCATAGCATACACTAATTCCCAGGCAATATTCATTCAGCTTCCGAATAATTTGCTAATAAGCTGCTAGTGACACTGCGATATCAATGCTTTATAACCGCAAACAGTAACTAACATTTAGATGAATTTTACTTTATAAAATCTTACTTGCAGCAATTATATAACAACTTCTGAGCAGTCATATAACATGATTTATAACAGCTGGTAAGACGAAATAAAGAAGTTACCATAATGTTATTTTAAGCATTTTATGTGCCTTTTACAGAGTTTACCGAGGCTGTATAAACTGTGTCTATTTTAGGTATATAGATATTTCATTAATACTGAACTATTGTTGTTAACTCTTAATTATAAAGTGTTAAGCTTTATAAAAAGGTGGAGTAGATAGTCATAGAGGTTTTAAAAAGCAATTTGTGCTACTTGGGAGAGGTGTAGTTTCTCCCCTCTAAATTCTACGCCACTGATGGAATCGTTCTTTCAGTATAATTTTTTAATTTTATGACATTTTTTACGAAAATAATGTACTCTTACTTCATAGCGATATAGAAATTATTTTTCGAGATAATTGAAATTAAAGATAAGGCTGCACAATATTCTGATTTTAATGTTTAATTTATTTTTCATATTCGTATTGATCTTTCGGCATCTTTACTCATAAAATTGCATATTACGTAAAATAAGTTTTACAGTCAAATTTTTGTTAACATATTTAATATGAAAGTGAATACTTACAATGTTAGGTATTCAACAATTTGATATAAACACAACTACAAAGCAATAACGGGTATCCCAGCGAAAAGTAAGCCAATTTGGCAATGAATGTTCAATAAATGAAATAAAATTAATATGCTGCTTTCGCAAGTAACTCTTAGAATTCACAAAGATTTGCACAGAAATTAAACGTAATTATAACAAATGTTCAATGTGACCTCCATTTACTTCAATACATTTTTGTATTATTTTGTTAAACGATCTTCTAACATTAAAAAATAAGTTCGGTTGATTTTGAATAAAGTTCGCAGAATTGACTATTAGTTGCCAGAAATCTTGGAGTAATCTAGTATTAATTTCTTGAGCATATATTAAACATTTCATGTGTCGCCAAAAATAAAAGTCTAAGGGTTTATAATCCGGACTTCGAGGAGGTGACCATGGAAATTCGCTTCCTCTACCAATCCAACGATGAGGAAATTATGAGCTGGGGCACCACCCTGCATGAACCACATACCTATTCTTCGATTAACCGGCAATCGCTCGAGTTCGTCGAAAATTGTAGTTTGAAGAAACTCCATTCAAATTTGCGGGTAATTCATAAGGGCCCAAAAAGCTATCTCCGAAAATACCGAACCATACATTTATTTTAAACTCATGTTGAATGGATGGCCTCTCTTACTATGTGTGGATTGTCAATATCCCAACTATTCCTCCAGTTGAAAACTCCTCTACGAGTAAAAGCGGCTTCATTGGTAAAGAGAATATTGTTAACGAAATTAGGATTTAAAATGCATTAATTTTCCTTCTGTAAATAATTATTACATATTATCAAGAATGTAGTTAAATTTATTAAATATGTTACAAGAATGTAACTTATGAGTAAAGATGCCGAAATGATCAATACGAATATATATATATATATATATATATATATATATATATATGAAAAATACTAGGTTCTCGGGTTGAACCGCGTCTGAGATTGTTAATGTCTCGACGTTTCGGCTCCCGTTTTGGAGCCATTTTCAAGAGAAAAAGTGGGTCAAGTAAAAATTGTCAAAGAAAATAATGCTAGGAGTTCGTGGAACTGGTTCGATTCCGGGGTCTCAATCTGCCTACTCCCCAGATCTCACCACGATCCGTCTCTAAGGCTTCAACTTGCCTACTCCTTAGAGCGAACTCGCTGGCAGTATCGGACATGTTGAAGAGTTTCTGTCTGTTGAATTTGGGAAGGATTTTGTGCTTTGTGTATGGATTGCGTTATATATCCTTTGTCGTAACCGTTTTGTAGAAGTGCTTCTTATTGTAATGTTTGTAGTTCGGATTGTCTGTTGTCATTGTCTGTTAGTCTGAGGGATCTGGTTACAAGAGTGTTGACAACGGAATTTATTTGTGATGGATGGTGGTGTGATTTTGAGTTAAGGTAACGGTTGGTGTGGGTTGGTTTTCTATACACAGAGTAGGAGAGTTGATTGTTGTTTTGTTTTGTAATGAGGACGTCTAGGAAAGGGAGAGAACAATTGTTTTCGATTTCAATAGTGAACTGGATCAAAAACAATTGTTCTCTCCCTTTCCTAGACATCCTCATTACAAAACAAAACAACAATCAACTCTCCTACTCTGTGTATAGAAAACCAACCCACACCAACCGTTACCTTAACTCAAAATCACACCACCATCCATCACAAATAAATTCCGTTGTCAACACTCTTGTAACCAGATCCCTCAGACTAACAGACAATGACAACAGACAATCCGAACTACAAACATTACAAGAAGCACTTCTACAAAACGGTTACGACAAAGGACATATAACGCAATCCATACACAAAGCACAAAATCCTTCCCAAATTCAACAGACAGAAACTCTTCCTCAGCAAAAAGCTTTCCTACCCTACATCAAAGGTGTCACAGACAAAATTTCAAAAGTCCTGAAATCCAATAACATAAAAACCATATTCACAACACACCAAACAATTTCCAATTTAATCAGAACCCCAAAAGACCAAATACCTAATGATTCCCACGGTGTATACGAAATACCTTGCTCAAACTGTCCCCAAACCTACATTGGACAAACCAACAGACGGATTAACAATAGAATATATGAACATTGTCTTGCAGTTAGAAAATCCGATCCCACATCATCACTTGCCCAACACCGCCTTCTAACAGGCCATAATATAGACTTCGATAACACCAAAACCATAGCACCATCATTTTTCCAGAAACCGCGAATCATCCGCGAAGCAATTGAGATTGAAAAACGTCCCAATTGTCTAAACAAAAGGGATGACGGTCATCGTCTTCCAGTCGCTTGGAAATCATTGATCTCCAGGCTAGCCCTATAATATTCATCCACACCTCATAATCCTGATAGCAGCCGTTCTGCTCTGATGCCTCCATCAACAGACCCTCAACCCCCCACCACTCTCCCACCTACAGACAGCTTTCGTATAGATAACACTTCGTCCGATACTGCCAGCGAGTTCGCTCTAAAGAGTAGGCAGGTTGAGGCCTTAGAGACGGATCGTGGTGAGATCTGGGGAGTAGGCAGATTTAGACCCCGGAATCGAACCAGTTCCACGAACTCCTAGCATTATTTTCTTTGACAATTTTCACTTTTTCTCTTGAAAATGGCTCCAAAACGGGAGCCGAAACGTCGAGACATTAACAATCTCAGACGCGGTTCAATCCCAAAACCTAGTATTTTTCATACCAACGACCGCGGAAGAATCTCGGAACATATATATATATATATATATGTCCCCGAAATCTGCACGTTACTGTACTTGGTAGGTCAGTTTCTTCAAAGCGTTCCTACAAGATAAGGTTATACGAGTTTCTTGTTTGTCTGGTCCTTTCCTACTACTAATTCTTTAATGCCAAAAACTAATTACACCCACTATACAGAAAAAAATTGTCTAAATAACTTTAGATACATATTTTAATTATTATCTTAAAGAAAAGTTATGCCTTAATTTCCTGATGAAGCAATGTGTAATGAATTAAAATGACACTATACTTATTTTAAATATAAACGTAATAAAACCTGTGTTTAAGGAATTGTGTCTACTGAAAACGTTCTATTTTACAATATTACAAATGTTTTTCCCTTTTGCATGAACTACCATCGTTAGTAATTTATTAATGTGGAAACTTACCGACATATCTTTTGAAATAATCAATCTGGAGCTAGTAAATGAAGCTTTACTACCATCAACCCCTAACAGTGTCGACGACCTACCTGCAAACATTGTAAAGGTCTTTGACATTATGACCCAATGATTATTGCACCGTCACGGTTACCCATAAACCTGGAGTGCTGGATCGCAACATGGGTTGCATGTTGGCGTGCATTTGTTTCGCGTGTTTCGGCCCAGTACAGCGCCGTTAACCCCGATCATACTGACAATTTTACGGGGCGGCATCCACAGCCTACTTCCATGATTCAAATATCGAGGAAGCTTTGGGTTATAGTAATTAAGAGATGCATTTAAAATTATATTATAATATAGTCTCTTATTACATAACGGATGATGTGAGTAGCTATAGATAAAAAGTCGATTACAGTAAGCAATACTCATCTGAATATCTGCCAGTGTCTGTGTTGCAGAATTTAAATAGGTACTTAATGACGTTTGATAGGAATGAAGAAAATATTCTTATTCAAAAGGGTGTTGACATTTATAATTGCAATTTATTTATTAGTAAAAGATGGAGGGCTTATGAGGTCAAATAATTAAAGAAAGCGAGTTAGTGCCTTATTCCTCTAAAGGAAACAACAATGCAGCTACGGACACGTGTTTCGGAGTTATTGCTCCTCATCAGCGTAGCGTAGCTTAGCGAATATTTTTAGGTGAGCAAAAATATTAAAGGTAGGAAAGTACAGAGTACATAGTACTCCATTTGCACTTTCATACCTCATGTGCCACATTTTGGGCTACAAATGAGAGCAGTCAGTGCGAGGAGCCCTATGTGTACTGCTCTAAATACAAAATAAAAGATGCGGGGCTTATGAGGTGAAACAATTAAAGAAATAAAGTTAGTAAGAAGTTTATATTTTGTTAAATATAACTTAGTTCGAGTTTGTCGCTAACTTGATTGCAATAAGTCGTCACCAGATGGAGCTATTCATAAGTTGCGGACACTTCGTGTCTGTAATTTGATGACTATAGAAGTCCAGTGAAGCGATGTTGTGGATTTGCCTATGTCGCAGTGGTGAGAGCTAATAAGCTCGAAACTAGTCTGCGGCTAGACGTAGACATAGTATGTCGCAAGTTATAGGACATTACTTTCAATTGATTTGGAAACGCACATTGTCCACCTTGATTGGCGGCAATGAATGATTTCCTTTCATAGGAAATAGTGGAAGACTGGACTGTAGTAGTAGGTATATTTTTACTTTACTACTTATACTTAAATTACAATTACAAATTACAATTTGCAAATTACAATACAAAATAATAGAATTAAAAAAAATATAATTTAAGGTGCACCTAGGTGAGTAAACACCTGTATGTGCAATATTAGACAGAATATCGTATATCCAATTACATTATTATTAAGATTATTTAAAGTAAGCAGGAATAGGAGAAAATAATAGAGGAGTTGAAGATGAAGAGAGTAAAATAGTGTAAGAAATAGTTACAAATTTTTATAAGCGGTTATTCATGTAGTCCCTATTTTGATATATAAAAGTTTTACATTTTTTAACAAAAAAATTGTATTTAGTTATTGTTCTTATTTCTTGAGGCAGGATGTTATAAATTTTTGGTGCTAAGATTGAAGCAAAGCGTTGGTTGGCATCGTATTTTCTAAATGGTATAACCATCATATTGTTAACATTTTGTCTGGTTTGATAACAGTGGTTCACTAAATTTTTGTTTATCGATTTAAAGTAAAATATACAAATATTGAGATAATATAAACATCGGACATTTAGTATTGATTCATTATATAGAAGATTACTTGAGTACAGTCTATCTTTGAAGAAGATAATTCGCAAAATATAGTTTTAGACCACATTAAATTGTTTTAAAGCATTGTTATAGAGCCCCCCCCCAAACAATGATACCATATCTAAGTAGTGCTTCCACTAAAGACTTGTATATTTGAATTAACAATTTTTTAGTTAAAATATTACGTATTAAGTAGAACTTATGAATTAAGCGCCTAATTTTGTTGGTTAAATCATGTATATGGTCGGTCCATTTTAAATTCTTGTCAATTGTGATGCCTAAATATTTTATAGAGTTAGTTCCTTTAATAGTAAGGTCAGATTCGTTTAATTTAATGTAATTAAAATTCGGTCTATTTGCATCAGTTATAGAATACGCAGTGTAGAATGTTTTATCAGAATTTAAAGTTAATTTATTTTGGTCAAGCCAACATTTGACTCCTTCTAATCCTTTTATCACCTTATTTTTCACATTTTCCCATGTTTTATCCTCAAAGAATAAAACAGTATCATCTGCATATGTAATTGAGGTGCCATTTATATTTAAACTCAGCAGTGAATTTATATAAGTAATAAAAAGAATTGGACCGAGTACCGTCCCTTGTGGTATACCAATCTTAATATCCAGAGGGTCACTAAATTTGTTTCTAATTTTAACCATTTGTTTCCTATCAGCTAAATAATTCTTGAAGACTTCCAACACCGTACCCCTGATACCATTATGCTCAAGAGTATCAATGAGCATTGTATGGGGTATAGTGTCGAAGGCCTTTGCTAGATCCTAAAAGACTGCAATGCCCTTTTGGTTATTATCGAGGCAATTTTTTATATTATTTATGAGTTTGAACATAGCATCATTTGTACTGATCTCTTTCATAAACCCGAATTGGTTATCATTTAATAAATTGGTTGAAGTAAGATAATCAAGTAACCTTTTTTTTAGGCACTTTTCAAATATTTTTGCAAATGTAGAAATAACACTGATTGGACGATAGTTTGTAATATTAGTTTTGCAGACCTTTTTAAATATTGGTGTTACAATCGACATCTTAAATGAAGAGGGAACTTTGCCTGTTACAAAAATAAGATTTATAATATGAACTAGAGGATAAAGAATGTATATATGGAACTTTTTAATAAGTTTTGATGTTATGCCATCTATGCCTGGTGCACTATTATTTCTTAAAGCGTTGATATGCATAATTAATTCATTACTCGATACCGGATTTAAGGCCATAGAATTCATTAAGTTAGGATAAGCTATATTAACTTTAGAAATAGGTTCCTTTATCACTGAAGCCATGTTCACGCCTATATTTACAAAATAATTATTGCAAAAGTTTGCCATTTCAGTATCATTTACGAATTGTGTGTTATTATTATCAAGAATGGTTAAATTGTTGTTAGTTTTATTTTTAGTTTCATTGGCAGCGTCAGAGATTATCTCATAGATTTTTTTTATATTCTTAAGGTTTTCATTAATTTGGTTAGTGTAATAGCTATTTTTTGCCTTTTGTATGATTCCATTGAGTCTATTTCTATAATTTTTATACTCTTGAAGTAAGTTAATATTGTTTTTATTTCTTAAAACTAGTGTTTTTAGTTTATCTCTATGCTTAAGTGACTCGATAATGCCATTTGTAATCCATGGTTTAAGTTTCTTGTATTTCCTACATGATACTGATTTGGTGGTGGTACAAACTTCATGTAAGGACATAAAAATATCAATAAATTTTTGATAGGCCAATTCAGGATCACTCAATGAAATAATATTATCTCATTGTAGTGAACTAATCATATTTTTAAATTTTTTATCATCAAATTTGGTAATGGATTTTTGTTCAATACCTTTTTTCTCATTACTATTTTCATCAAGACTAACATTTAAGTAGATCGGGAAGTGGTCAGTAATATCTGTATCTATAACCAATGCATCGAGTAATAAATTGCTCATTTCAACATTCTTTCTTATGAAAATATGATCAATACAAGAGCTACTGTCCGGAGTTACTCTAGTATATGAATTTATGTATGGCTTGAAATAAAAAAAAACATACAAGTAACTATTAATTGAAGCCCTTTATGGCTCCTATGAATATATCTATTCTATTACTTTTTAATTTGGTGAAATAGGCTTCTAGGTCGGTCAAGAACAAGTTATCATTTATGGAGGGAGATCTATAACAAGGCATGATTGAAAATTCTATGTTAAATTTTTTGAAGGTGATATCAGTTATCGTTACATTGGTTAAGGGTAGAACAGTATGATTTATCTTATAGTTAATATAGTCTCTAATAAATATAAGTATTCCATCATTTTGATTGATCATGTTATTATTATAAAGACTACACTTTTAATATTTTCGTAATTCTTATATAATTAAATTTTTGCACACAATCGAATAAATTAATGGGACAATTAAATGTACCATATATAATTTAAAAGGAAAATTACCTGTGCGTGTGTGTGCGCGGGTGTTAATGTGATTGTTATTATGTATCATGTAGATTTATGTAGATTTATTATGTTTATTAATGTTATTATAATTCATAATATTTATATAAGTGTGTATACATGTTGTATATCTTTATTATATATTTTTCTCATTGTTCCCTTATGGTTATTCGTATCTCATGCTCAAGTATTTTCTAATACTTATATGAGTATCCATTGTTTATTTATATTGCCTTTTTAAATATGAATAAACATCTATCTATCTATCTAAACATCTATCTATACCAACTTTTAATAATTTGAAATTCTGACATTTTGAGCAATCATCATCTTCATCATCATTAAATTTAGTCAAGAAATTAGCGAGATATGAGAATTCGAAATTTGTCAATTTTTACTGTTGTTTTCAAATGTTTTTCAAATACTAAGTTACAGAGTTTTATAAAAAGAAATTTATAGGAACTTAGCATCTTCAATTTGGTTTTACTTTTGACTATACGACTAAAATTGGTTAAGCTATTACCGAAAATCTGAAAAAAATGTACCAAGGATAACATAGCATAATTATAAATAAAACTGAGATCAGTTTATCTAATGGAATGTTCTTGACTGACCTCTCGCTGAATTTGCTCCTTCAAACCATCCCTGGTCCTTGGTGGATTCTCCTTGAAAACATAAGATTTAAGGTACCTATTTCTAGAGAAAGTAGCCAGGAGTCGTCAAGTATAGTGACCGGGGCAGGCAATGGGAAATCGCCGAACCTGCTAATGAGACGACCTAGAAATACAAAGGCCACCAAATCAATTGAAAATCCGGAAAATCATCTTGCTGGAAAAGTCTTTTCATCTGGAACAGTCATCGAGTGCTGGTAGGGAAAATGTTGCCAACATGCTAGCATAACAATGGGAGTTCTCCGTCACTGTATTACCGTTTCCTCGGGGGTTTCAAGGAGAACTCGCCAAGGACCTGAGAAGATTTGAAGGTGCGAATTCGGCACGAGGTCAACAAAAATGTTACGCAACGTTATGGGCAGCTTCGTATTCAAAACCAAGTACGCCATCTTACTGACACCTACTCTATTAAAAATTCAAACAATAAAACAATGCTTTTTCGAAACTTGGATCGGAGCCAGCCAAACACCCCGTAAATTATTCAAAGTTATTATAATCCCGCCATTATGAACTATAAGTTCCTTATAATAAGCCTCATCTCTTCATTCTTGATTCAGGAGTGGTATAAAACATCTTACCTACGAAACAACGTGACACAAATTCGAAAAAGTTATTAATGTATGTAATAAATCACAGGAATGGAATATATTTTGCGTTGTTTTATAAGTAAGAGTTTAATGGAATTTTGGTAATTTTCTGTGAAACTTTCACCTCGAAAGTCGAAGCAGATGCCATAGGCACATGCTTTCATTTATATGATACCTTTTTCTCAATATTTTAAGTACGAAACAGAGAAAATATCGAAACATAAAAGTTTTAATAGGATCGGAAGTTGTTATTGTATATCGATTCTAATTCAAAACTTCAGTGAACTTTGATATTTCGTTTAGTTTAGCTTAGAATATAGAAAAGTAGAGCCCTTATGCATCACGTAGAAGTTTCAACTGATAACAAATATGCTTAGATAAAAGCTATTACTTCTGATTCTCCATAACATTTCATTCTTAGATAAAAGCGGCATTTCTGTTTTTGTACCAGAAAATAATACATACTTTCTATGTTAAATTAACTTTCTCGATATCATCGAATTTCATCTGAAGCAACTTAAAATTCTAACTATGAAATTTCTATAAATATGTCTCTACTTAAAAGGCCCTAGCTAGCTCAAGAGCAGGGTGTGGGAAAAATTGGATTAATAAGACACGAACAACGTAAAATTTAATTCTATATTACAAAAAAATGGGTGACCCTGACGCCATGGTAAACAAAAAACATCAATGTCAAAAGCAAATCAAGAGTTCTTTAAAATCTACGGTATTCGAATACGCAATCAAGTCATAGAAAAGTGACTAAACTAATACAGAGAATATTACCGCAACAAAAGGTAATTTGCAAATATGAACAAAATTTAGCATTTTCATGGTAACAAAAGCGAATATACAAGCATGACAAAAGTATACAAAAGGTAATTAGATACTCCGACAGTAACACATATTATAATTCTTAAAGTGAAAATCTCGAAACGAAAGTTGGGCGTCATGGATTTTATTTTTGGTAAAAAGCTGAAAACCATTCAGGGAACTTAATTGGAACGTACTTACAGTTCACGTTGCACTTTGTTGCTTGGTCAATAACTAGGCACTGACAGCAGTCTTCCAAATTTGCACTTAGAGGCTGTATAGTTCGAAAATGGACAAATTAACCCCTAATTCACTAAGGGTTTCCGTACTAGACAAGGATCATTTCTTCAGAAAGTCTTTCTTTCGCTGGGAAAGTTTCTAGGATATACACTTCGATAATACAGTACGGTATCTGACTAATACCGTAAATATATACAACAGAATTGAATGTGAAATTTTCGTAGTAAGTATGGCCGACATGCCACACCAATCATGGCGTTTTTTATTAGCCAAACAAACTTCTCGTTAAACTGAAACTTATGAAGGTAATATCGACAAACTTGAACATCAAATGAATCTACAAGTAATTAACTTAACTTTACACGTTATTTCACGCTTGCAATTTATCTTTTTAATCACTCTTTTCTCCCTCTCTGACCTATTGTTCTCGGTGTTCATCATTCTGCTTCCAACTCGAATCTCGCTCGGCAATCGCCTCTCTCTCTCTCTCATCTCAATGACGTTCTACACATCAACCAGTCAGGGCCTCGGATTCAAAAATGCACCGATTATAACCGTAGTGTATGAGTACAAATAGGTCGCACGCTATAGGCTTTGTTTGAACAGATTTATATATGACATTTTACTAGTATTTCGCTAAATTTACATACCCTAAAAAATGGACAGTTATACATCACATACGAAGTGATCCAGACAAAGTTCAATTAAGAGCATCAACGAAACTACGAACGCATGTTAGACCACAGTGAAGAGAGAGTATAGTGGCGCGATTCGATTAAGCTAAGTGAAATAATTTTGATATGGTTTAGGAAAAATATCATATATAATGATAGTTTTTTATGGTTTATTTGTAGTAAATATTGTCTTCTTCAGTTTTTGCATGATTTCGACACTTGATTTTACCTCCTAAATGGAAAAATTTTAAATTTGAAAAAGTTAAAACCATTTGAAATTTCGATGAAAAAATTTTATCTTTAGCATTTTTTATGTAAGTGCTACGGTTTCTGAAATATTCAACATTCAACATGGACATCTCAACCTAAACGAGGAGCCTTCCGCGAGGTGTGAAAACGTCGGGGTGGGCATTGGAAAATTTTAATTTGAATGGAAACGAATTTAGAGACAAAAATGTACAAAAAGAAAACAAGAAAAAACGAGACAAAAGGATACAAACAGAAAAGAAGAGGGGGCAGGAAAGATTTAAAGATGCAAAAAGTATGACATATCAATAAAGGTGAATAGGGTTTAACCGAAATGGAGCAAATCTGCCACATAACACGCTTTAGACGACTGAGATACTGTGAAGACACACTTGAGGAAAATAATCCATTTTCAAATTTTATTTAAATATACTATTATGGGTTATACAATATTTTCTCTGCAGCTTTTGGAAGTAAGTTATTTTTTTAGTTATATTTATAATTTCTAATGATGCCGTTTGCAAATTTATAAGCATTCTTGATCATATTTTTTGTTGGTCTCTCAGTATAATTGATAATGCAGTTAATTAAGTAAAATGTTTTCGTTGGCTGAATCGGAACGGAAGTCAAAGAATGTTCGAAAACAGATTAGCTGAGCAGTCGAGGCAAATAATTCAAAGTTATTAAAAATAATTATAAATGTAAAGCTCGTTCTACAGCAATTATATTAAAAGATGAACTTTAGTAATTGATTTTATATTAGTGGCTATACCATAGACGCCCGAGAAGGAATACATGGGGGTGTTTCTGCTTAAAGTTGATAGATAATAAAAATTGTTACAGTTCTTTTTATCTAGAATAAAATTAATGCAAAATCATGATTTATTTAACACAGTAAATTACTATCTATGCTTTATTAAGAAATTATTCCAACCATTTTTGAAACGCCTCAAAAAGAACTGAAAATACTGCTTTCGATGTAACTAAATGGCATTCGATTGTTTTATAAAAGTTATTGGCATTAAGAATACCCTCGGCAAAATTTAATGTATTACAAATTTCATTTCAGAGGCTATTTTTTGCCAACAAACATAAGGATTTCGCTGATGTTTGGAAAACAGAACCTGTTTAATTTTTCAATGTTATAAAAAAAATGTAATATCATGTATGTCAATAGTAGTTCTATGTAAGTAATAAGTATCTATGTATATGACGTAAATACAGTTTTAAAACCATGTATTTAACATATACAACAAACAAGTATTGTTTTTACTTGCTTTTCTTTAACTCACAATGCAGTTTTCATGCACAATGTCTCTGTTCAAATCTTGCATCCTTTATTTAACACACTTGATGAAATCTTGCACAGTTACTAAGATCGGATGACAATAGAGCATTCCATCATTACTTTTGCAAATATCCGCACGTAGGGGGCGCGGAGATGAAAAAAAAAAATTGATATGCTATCTAACCGACACCTCCGGCAAAACGTAAAATACAAAAGGTTTTTCGCGTGATCAGAGACTTTTACGTCCGTTTTTTCCCGTACAAATGGTCGATATTAGTTCCAGTGACACAGTGGAATGCCGTTAAGTTTAAACCTCGGAACCCGGCTCCAATGAATGAATTTTGGTAAGTTGGTTCTATATGTTACAAACAATTAAAGTACTTCTAAAAAGTAGGAAATAAAAACATTTAAAAAAAAGCTGAAACCTTGCTTTTCTTAAAGTCGTACTAAAAAATAAAAAATAATTGCAAGAAAAGCAATCAGCAGCAGCATCATGCGTACAAGCATACAAAGTGAGCACGCCCTGCTTTTCTTGCAGTTATTTTTTATTCTTTAGTACGACTATTTAAGTAAGGCAGGTTTAAAATTTTTTTTTAAGTAGATTGTTTCTGAATCGTCAGCGAAATACTGTTTCATATTTACACCCTTCAGTAAACACCCCAAGCGTGGATTCAATAACTGCAACACGAATAAAACTAACCACTGCTTTATTTAGGAATTAATTAATTTAAACTGATAATTAGTTTCATTACTACTTTCAATGACTATAGTTCACTACTTGTTACTGTACTTTTAACTAGTCTCATCGCTTTGTTCGCTCTCTTTTAATCTGATCACTTTACTATCCAAACTAAAACTACTTCAGTGCGTTGGTTCCGCTTCTTTTATAACACGTGACTCTTATTCCTTTCCATACAGACACCTATGTCCGTATGTGTTTATCTTTCAAACTGGGATACATGTACAACATTTCTAGTATAATGATTATTACCAATTTTTGTTCGGTTCTGTCATACCTATTTAACTAAATAACGGGTCCAGCAAAATGAAGTACCCATTTTAAACTAAGTTTTTTTATTAATGGCTAAATTTTTATTCCGAAGTTAAATACAAGGTTTTTGAAGAAACACGAAAATTTTATTTTTTAGATATTACGTCAGTTAAATGACCTCCTCCACGCTGCTGATATTCCTGTCCTGAAACGGAGCACGAAACTTTTTCATCACCACTCCAATATTTTAATTGGGATTGCATTAATCTCTGTTCGAATACTATATTTTAGTTGTTCCAAAGTTTGGGGTTGATTAGAAAACACTTTTGACTTTAAGAAGTCCCATAAAAATAAATCAGAAGCTGAGAGATTCGGTGACAAGTGATAAATTTTGTTCAGTTTTGTCATATGACATATGTTTCGGCCTTGCGACCGTTATCAAAGAGTCTTAAAGTTTTTAGTCGATTTTTAAGATCCTGTGATAATGGTCGCAAGACCGAAACATAAGTCAGGTAAAATTGAACAAAACTCATGAAACAGCAAACCAAGTGTGCATAATAATTATTCTATCGAATATGTTTCATCAAGAACCTACCGCAGATTCAATTCAATTAATTGCTGAAACCATATTCTTTCAATATCCGCACCAAAATTACGGAGTTGTTGTTCAAAGTTACGCAATCTCCCTTACAGTTCCGTAGAGAATTTCTAAGCGAAAAATATGTCTTACAAGCTGAATACAAACAATTACCCATTATTACCAAAATCGGTTAACTAAATATCTCTGACTTAACCAATAATTATTGGTCAAATGAAAATTCGCTGCCTTTGTGCTCTGGATACCGTCAAGTTAATGCAGATAGGAACAACTTGTTAGCGTCATCCATACCATATTGGGTGTTAGAATATCAAGAACTGTTTTATTAACCTTTCGTCTTAATCTCTACTTTTTCGGACATTCCTAGTGTTAATCAAATCATCCTAAAAGATTTGGGACCACAGTTCCAAAATTACCTCCATATTTACGCGGATGCATCTAAAATTTCGGAAAATGTAGGCTGTGCTGTATATATTCCTTTGAATAAATTCAAACTCAAAGTTAAGTTGACAGAAAATACATCTCCGTTGGAGAAGCTGTAGCGATTCTTAAAGCTCTAGAATAAGTCAAATGTGACTAACCAAGTCAAACAAGCAATAATTTATATGGACCCTTTGAGTGTTCTAGCAAGCATAAAAAACGCATTATTCCGCCATAGCCAAACAAAATCGTATATCCTCAATATAAACATTATCCTTTGTAAATTGCATAAAGATTTCGTTAAGGCTCATGTGGGAATCTCATATAATGAACATGTCGACCATCTTGCCAAGGAAAGCGCATAATCTAACTCGGATATATCTGTTAAGTTATGTTTATAAGATAGCATAAATTCATATAAATACAAAATATATAATAATTGGTCAAAAAGTTATGAAATGGATAATCCAATGAGCCAACATACCTACGTTGAAGATCATATTCCTAAATCAAGTTGGTATAAGGGTATTAATGTTTCTCATGTAATATATATCAATATACCCCCATTTCCGTGGTCTACCTGTATAACGTTATAACAAAAGTACTAACAGACCGCTCGACGAGTAGAAAGTATATGTATATAGGGTTATGTTAGGTTAATTTGTTTAGGAAACCGATTAGGCAGTAAAGCATAAAATATATAATACAGTTGCAAATATAAAATATACCAATATGTAATTGGCTAATAGAGAAAATCCGATGCCACAAAAAAAGTTACTCAATACAGTAACCGTCAAATCATTTTCCTCAGAGAACAACGGCCCAAAAATTCTAAAGGGGGATTCTGTACACAGTAACCTTTTCGCGGTACATGCAATTGTAGAGGATTTTCCGTCGCCGAGTAGCGAATATCCTGTTTGTTAACATATCCGGAAAGATGAAATGAGTTTCATCTGATATCAGCAAGCAATCAACGATATACGAGTTTTTAGCAAATTGTCCTTCGAAACGTTCGCAAAAATCAACGCGTCTTCCAAAATCTTGAGGCAGAAGTTTTGGTACGACTTGAATTTTGTAGGAATGAAAATGTAATGTCTTTCAGAATGCAGCGATAACTACGGTTCGAAATATTGAGTACTAATTGTCGTATTGCAGATTGTTTAGGACTTGTACATACAGAACGAGTTCGTCCTTTTGGTTTTTCTCTGGCACATTAAAGATTAAGATTTGTGTACACACTTTTTAATCGTTATTCTACTAGGAACTGGATCTCGTGGATTTAAATGAAAGTGACGACAAAATAAACGCTAGGTGATTACAATAGAATAGTTATTTTTTAAATAAACTTCAACCGCAAAAGAACGTTTGACCAACCCATATTCACAGCTAAACTGACATTTCTCCCAAACGCCTTATATTTTCATTTATCGCGAGAGCATGGTGACTTGATTTTAATTTATACCTCATTAAATATTGACATGAATTAACTTTGATGTTATAAAAGTTTGTAGACTTCAAAATGCTTCACTCATTAAGAGTTATTTTTTTTTAGTTTTTTTCTTGTTTCGAACTTTACTGATAATATTCTATACCTACTTATCGATAATTATACTTTTCATATAATTTTAATGCCTTGTTCTAACAAAGTTTCCTATTTTAAATGCCATTTATAAGTTTTCAACACTAAGGACATTAATCAGTGCCGTAAGTTAAACGTTGAAAGGCAATTTGAGAAACTTACCGATTTCGATGACCCTCAAACTAAAGTGGCAATAACTGCTAAATGAGTTTCCCAGGAAACTTTATAACAAATTAAAATATTTTTTTCATTATGGGAGGAAAACACCGCAGATTCCGAACAGAGTTCATTTTGTCATATTATTTTGTTTCTGTATGAGTGAAAGTAGTACTGATGTTTTGAATATAAAAGTAATCTGATGTAAAATTCACATAAAAATTGATCTAGAACTTTTGGAACGATCTTTTTATCCATTCTTTTAACGTCGGCGTATTTTAATAACAATGTTCTATACATAAGTATAGACTATATTCAGTTATAGAAATAGTTGCTTGAAGAATTTATGTACAGTAAGAATATACAATTAAAAAGTAAATAGACATACAATAAAATACAAGTTAAACAATTAATTACTGAAATCAACGATATAATATTATGTAAGATTAGAAATTAAACCCAATTAGTAAATTTTTAACAGAGCCTTAAAATTCATTAATTTTTTTAAATGGGCAGGGAGCTTAATTAAAAAGTTTTATACCCTTAATAGTGAGACCATCGGCAACCAGACTTTGTGCGGAATACTTATATTGTAAAGTCTAAGCCCGGAACGGGAACTTCATTTCGAACCTGTGTGTAATTTGTGGAGTTCATGTTACAAGAATTACATATTGTCTGAAAATTATTTGTGGCATTCTACGAATAATCTTTCCTGCTATTTGGATTTTCCACCACATGTATTATCCTCCTCAAAAATAAATCACCGAATCTACAAAATAATAGAATTATTGGAAAAAAGCCTCTGCGTCCATGACGTTTACGTCAAAAGAACAGTCAGAGGTTATGTTTTACAAATAATATAAATCGGAATAAACAAAGAAATAATGTATTTTACTGACGTTTCGGAAAGTAGTCTCTTTCCGTTTTCAAAGCTTTTTTTTGGAAGAACACTTCTTATTTGCTGTGTATATCAAAAACACAACTTTAAGATTCTGTTTATGTTATTTCCATAGATACTTACTACTTACACATACTGATGATATTATATTATCTAATGTTTAGTTTGTTAAGTTCTTATTTTAACACTGGTAGCTAGGTTGTACAAATATCTACAAAACAATTCGATACGTACTTATCTTTATTTAGTAAGATTATTGCTGATTCTTTAATTTTTCTTTTTTGTTATCTGCCTCTTTTGTTAAAATTTTTACCGAGTCCTAGTTTATTCTATGTCTGTTTTTCCAAGCATGTTCACAAATCTTTGATTTCTGAATTTCATTATTTCTAATGTGTGCTCAATTCAACCTCACACTGAAAGGTCTGGATGACTCACCCACATAACATTTATCACGTTCGCACGGGATATTTGTAAATACAGTTTTTTGAATTCTGCTCCCTGTTTATCGGTTTTGCTTTTGTTAAAATAGATCTTTAAGTGTTCCCCGTTTGAAATACCGTCCTAACATCAAATTTGTCACGTATACGGCGTAGCTTCATCGATAGTCCGTATACATAAGGAATTATTGCTGTATACTGACGTTCAGGTTTTGTCGTACCTGATTGTCCCTATTTTCAACATTTATGAAAACTCTATCAACAAAGGCTTCAGGGCATTGATTTTGTACCAGAACTTCTTGATAAATTTTGCTCTCGTTATTTAATATTTCATTATTAGATGAAATTATTTTGGCCCAATCGTATAAACATTGTACAATACCCCTTTTAACATTTATTGACTGATTTGAGTTAAAATTTAGATATCTATTAGTATGTGTTGGTTTTCTATAAACGCTTGTTTCAATTGTATTATTTACCCTTTTAATTAAAACATCTAAAAACGGTAGTTCACTCCCACTTTCTACTTCTAATGTGAATTGAATAGCCGGTTCCTTACTATTTATATTTTCTAAAAACTATCTAGTAAATCGACACCATGAGGTCAAATTGCAAAGATGTCGTCAACATATCTACACCAGACAACCGGTTTGTTTATACAATTTTGAACATGTGTGTTCTCAAAGTTCTCCATAAATATGTTGCTTAAATTTGGTGATAATAGAGACCCTATAGCCATACCAAAATCCTGCTGATAGAACTCATTTTCCAATTGAAAATAGGTTGTTTTTATACACATTGTTAAGAGTTCCATTATGCTATTTACAATTAATTTAGTTCTAGTTTCCAAATTATTATCATTCAGCAACGTATCTTTAACTATTTTTAAGGTTTCATCTACCGGAACATTGGTAAAAAACTAACTACATCAAAACTAACCATCAGGTGTGATTCATGAAATTTTGGTATTCATGAAGTCAGATTTACTGTATCAAATGGCAGAGATTTAAGTGTCTAGACCAGATGTCTAGGTCGAATGTCGCCATCTATACACCATCTAGAATAGTGTCGCTAAATCGGACACCATTTAGTTTCATAACGTGAATACACTGTAGAGTCATCTAAACATAAGCGTCGACATTTAAGTGACTACGTGTATCTTTAGCTAAACAAGCGCTTCAAATAAAAAATTATGCATGCAGTATTATTATTTCTTAAGTCGAGATTAGTAGCTCACTGAGTCATTTATATAATAACTTTAGTTAAGAGTGAGGTAGAGATATCATTAAAGATGGCAAAAACAGCAGAATTTGTTGAGGAAATAGATAATATTAATGTATTAACTTCTTCCCAGATATTTGATAAATCTTTACCACCAACACTATTCAAGAAATTGAGAAGTTCTTAACTGACATATTTTCAGTTGAGATTTCGATAAAATTAATAAACTAGGTATTAAAAGTATCAACAACCTCATTTTCGCCACTCCCAATATGGAAACTTTACCGAATCTCTTCTCTGACGAGGAGCAGTGACATTTACTTGCCTAACATTTAATAGTCAAGGGACCTACTGCCTCCTCCGAAGGATGGTATATCCATTACGCAGCCCTCGCCTAAGATTGCATAGCCTCTCGTTTACAATTATATGCAAGCCGCTAGAAGGTGGAGTGCGGTCACTGTTTAGTTTGGAGGACACTTACACAAATATTAACTACATTCCAGTTGCTTGGCTTTTCGTATTGAAGTGCGAATGTTGTCAAGACAGAGCTACGTACGTCTCTTAACATAACTCGTTCTTCTGAAAATAGTCTATGCGTATTTATGTCATATTGGAGGTGACATTTATCCAAATTTTCAACGGACAAGGGGTTTTGTAACACATTATTTTAAAGTCTGCTATATTCAATTTAGACAGCATCTTATTTTTTAAATTTCAGTTAGCTTCCGAAATGTTTCGGTCGAAACATTAAGCACCTAAAGGACCGTATTATTTTATATAAATTTAAAATTTTCATTAAGACAATGGTTATCATCTTCGGCAATACTATAATCAAAACTACCTGTTCAAAAATTTCCATTAATGTACAATAAAATAAAATAGTTTATGTTTTGGAAATAATAATTATGGCTGTCTGAAGATATTTTGTTATTTTCAAGAAATGTGTCAAATGCCGAATAATATTGTCTATAATTTTTATCGGTAAGCTTTTTACGACAAATTTTGCGTCCCCAATAATAAAGACAGTTTTGTTAATCATCTAAAGCTGTATCAAATGTAATAATTCAATCGTAGTACCTACTCAATGAAATAAAGTTTGAAACAAAGTGAAATTATTAATTGAAAACTTTCCATTTTATTCAGGAAATTAGAATAATCAATTCAATTTTAAGCGTAACAATGACTCGCGAATTTGTAATGGGGAGAAATGAATTCTTAAGAAAATCATCAGGAAAACCTATTGTTTTCTTAATTATTAAGTAATTCTTTAACAACTTTCATTACTGCAGGTAAAAAAAGTCTTTTTATAAACCTTTAATTTAGCAGAAACGTGTACATAGGCATACATTGAATACAGGGAGCAAAATCTGCGTCAGTGGTCTGAACACTCTCCAGTAACAACTCTATATACGAATATATAACCAAGTGAATCTGACATAGTTCAAGTCAGGTGAGAATCACTAAATTTTTTTGCTAATTACATCAAAATAGAGCCTCAAAAAAGAAGAAATGCTTTTCTACCATGTGTATAAAATTCGCATGTCCCACTGACGTTTTCTTTTTGTTTAAGTCATAGTATTTGTAAATCTAAAGTATTCTTTTCCGAGTGGAAATGTGACGCATGACGTCGTAAGTTTAGTGCGGCAATCAGTATGTAAGATATTTTGCAACGAGTTGTATATAATATTTTTTCCCATGATCAAAAAACAAAACCTGAGTCAGTGGGTTTGGTCATGGACTCAAAATGGATAAGCTCCAAAATAATTAAGTAACCAACCATATCGCCTAGTTTGAATTTAAATGCCTCATGCAGTCTTAGAACACTAAGTGCTGCCTCCTTCCTCACATGCAAATGCAGAGGAAGTAGGTTAAGCATTGCCTACATATCTGATGTGGAACAGGAGAACATTGCTCCTCTGTAGTCCCTAACCAAGCAAGGTGTTGTAATTTCCGCACCTTTCCTTGAGCTAATTTTTCTTCTGTTTTTGGCTACCGTACGTATGATGCGTATGTCACCATGGGTCTGATAACCGAATGGTAAGATCAGTGTGTCATTTTCGGTTTCAGGCCTCAAGTCTAATCAACCACTTAGTGGGCTATATACATTTTAATATTTGAATGGTTCAGATTATGATTAGACATAGTTTTAATAATATGTTGTCAATAAAATATGACATAAATTTATCATAAGAGATGCCTTCAGAGCATGACCAACTTAAGCGAAAAACTTGCCAGATACCTCTATAGCACTCAGCGCTTCACAGTTTTACGGCGCTATTGTTAATATTTTCCTAACATTCGTATATGCTAGAAAAATAACTTCAATAGCCAAGATAAATTATCATCTGAAAATCGTCAGTGTCAGTCTTTAACCATTCATAACTGAATATAAAGGTATAACTCTGGTCTAAATAAATTATTGAAGAACTTGGGTTGAGATTTTTTAGTTTTAATGTAGCATATACGGAGAGTGCTATCGTAATTCAATGTATTATTTGCAATAATCCCAACTTTTAGCTAGAAGTTTATATAAAAATTATGAGTCTAAATAATTTAAAAGCTTTCTTTATGTAAATAAGTAAATCTACTGTGACAAACGGAGCATTAAACGTTATTTATATTTGGCGACATTGATTCTAAAAACCATTTAAAATAAATTGGCTGCTTGGTTGAGCTGACGTCTTCTAAAAGCCGAAAGCCAAATTGAATGGTATCTAGCCGTGAAAACCTCTCTAAATGTATTACTTAAATTCTTATTCAGCGTAACACACATCTTTTGTCGAGTTCCCTTAAAAATTCCATCGCGTTTCTTTATAAACCGAAACCTGAAACGTGGTATTGTAAATCCGATTCTTTTTCTTTTCGAAGGGAAAAATGAGCGTGATTGATTGGTTATTGTTTGTCTTTATAAAAGCAGGGGTCCGAGGATAAGAGATATGTTATATGTTCAAGTGTAATCCAATGATTCTAATGTATGATTAGCGTTTAGTTTGCTTTCTGCTTATTTCTCAAATTATGAAGCACGGAGAAAAGTTATAAGGTGCCAAATTTCTTAGAAATTATTTACTACGAATTTAAAAGTAGTAAGTAGAAAATAAAATACATCTAAGCGGTTAGTAATTGGATGCTTTAAAAATTTCCAATTTCAATATCTTTAATTATCAGTAATGACATTAGTAAATGCGCGATATACTTTCGACAGAGTTTTTTCCATATTAAAATTTTAAATGGACAGTTATCTATACATATAAATATAATCTTACTCTAAAGAAAACATCAACTGATCCAACGTGATAAAGATATTTCTGTTTTTTACACACCACATTTGTATGTATGAGTTATCACTCTATATGTCAAACGATTTGTCGCAGGACCTATTTATTCCGGGTATATAAAATGCAGAAAATAAGCTTGCCAATATATAGGACAAAAACGTCATGTATTTTATCTTTCTAGTATTAGAAACGTGATATTACTCAAAATACTGGAACAGTAGCTGTATACAGCACCGAAATGTTCTACAGATAGCGAATATGAATGAAAATTAGCAATTATTGTTAACCACTGATATGGAGTTAACGTTAATCAAAAATTAGCTCTGGAAATCCACAGCGGGAGAACGGAAAAGCAATTATTTTGCATTCATGGAAATAACTTTGCATTTTTAATTTGACTAATGATAAAACTATAATGATTAAGTTAACAAAAGTGAAAATTTATATGTATAATTACTTTAAAACTATGTTTGACTATGTAAATATGATATAGAATTGTTACCTACTATATCTTCATTTATATTTATACCGCACTATTACAAATGAAGTATGAAGAGAGAGTAAACAATAGCATATGTAACAGGAACACGGGATAACTCCGAGGTCACCTGATTTGAAACTTCTAGGTTTTTGTTTGGGGTCATTTAAAAAACCATTTCGATGAGCTATTTTCGGCAGCCCCGCCTCCTTTAGTCAGACAACTCTAGATCTAGACCTAAGATGGTCATTGATGTGACCTAGTAAGTGGTTAAAAATATGTTGAAATATTTTAATTTTTCGCCTAAAGGTATTTACAATCAAGTATCTATAAAATTTGGTTCAATAAAATTTATTATTATTATTATAATAATTCATTTTCATAACAGTTATTATTTGTTACAGCTTACCGCGCTGGGGGTATATTTCATCCTAAATCATAATCAACGATGTATTACTCCTATTCAGGAATTGGTATACTAAATTTGTTAAGCAACCTAGCTAATAGACGGGTCCAATAGAATGAAGTATCCATTTTAAATTGAGTTGCTTTTATTAATGGATAAATTTTTATTCAAAAATTAAACACAATTTCAACCGCAAAAGAAAGCTGAACATTTAAATGGTTTCTTCAGGGTTTTGTCGTGGTAGTCGAATTTGACGTGAATTCGACAAGTCAAATTCTTAAAATTTGGATATTTGGTAGGGACCGTTTGTTTTTCATGAGTATGTTTCATAAGTTTTCAATCAAAACTGGCTGCACCATCCTACTTTCAGTCGACAAAATCGGGATCAATTGTATTTATACAATACAGGTAACGAAATAGTTTAGTGACATTTGCTATGTACGACGCTTTCCAATTCATTTTATGCGACGCGCGACGTCTAACAAAAACAATGCACATGATTAATGAAATGGGTCAATTATAATGTATTACAAAGTTATTGAAGATTTAAATTTAGTAAATAAATTCCTCAATATAATTGCGTTGGATAATGTCATGCAGCTTACCTTAGAGTTTTATATTTTTGAAATCTACCATGCACCATTGCCGAGGCCGGACTTAGAGCAAGGGGCTAATCTTATAAACGCCCATTAAAACGTGCGAATGTAATCACGACTTAAAACTTCAGCAATGATTATAAAATTTTACCGCGTTTAATGGAGAACATCATAAAGCAAAACAAAAATAAAGTAAATAAGTTGTCGTGTAGCAGTGTCGAGCAGTTATATTTATTGTGCAGCTATAATAACATAGAGTTTATTATTGGTGGGGTTTATATCCCTCCCCAATCCCCGGCTAATATTTATATTGTTACATGGCCTATGTCCATTTAACAATTTTACATAATAACTGGTATTTTACTTATATTTAGCACAATCTGTATGGCATTTTGATCCAGTTTTTGTAAGTGAGACTGTTTCAACTATTTTCTTTCTGTAACTGCTAAATTATTTCACATTGTTCTATATACCTATTTTTGTAACTTAGGGACTCTGTCATGTCTTTTTAACACTAAATTATGTATCTCTGTTCTGTTACAGCACTTCAGAAACCAATTATCGATTTCAAGCTATAAAAACATTTACATTCATTTATATTTCATTTTTATATTTTATTTACTATTGTACATGTGGTTATTTTCCGTACCTGTGAAATATTCTCATTCATCGGTTATATAGTGTATCCTATATGATATAATGTATTTACTGAATTCTCACAAAACAGTTTGTAAACAATTTATTACTTCAATTCGTTTGTAGGTTAAATTGATGATGCAAATGGGTTTTTTTTTATACATTTATTTAACGTCGGCCTATTTCCGCTACTGAGGCCTAACTCCGACGCCTGTAGACGAGCTACCCCCAACCAGGAATTTTTGCCGAACCTCTTCCCTTAAGAAGAGTAGGGATCTTTTACTTGCCTAACATTTAATAGACAAGGGACCGACGGCTTTACATCTCCTCCGAAGGATGGTATATCTCCTATACAACCCTCGCCTAAGGTTGTATAGCTTCCGCGCATACACTTATATACAAGCCGCTGGAAGATGTGTGAGGCGAGAACGCGGTTTCCGTTGGAATGGTCACCAATCCAAGTACTAACCGCGCCTGTCGTTGCTTTACATCGCATACCGAAGTATGTACATAGTAAAGACGCACCTACGCTCGCCCCCATATATACAAATGGGTTAAATTTGCAATAAATGCCTTTTGCCCATTGATTCACTTATGTGGAAATTATAGATTCCTTTTATCCATTGTATACCTGTCACTAGTTTAATTGTGAGCAAGGAAAACTAACAAATGAAGTTGTGCACTTAAGTCGCCCATCAACAGATGGCAGCACTCGTACCGTTTTCTACATTTTACAGCTTTTCATTTTTATTTAGTAAAACTATATTTTTCAAGTTTGTATATTCGTACCGTATTTCAGAAAAAGTTTACCTTATTAGTTAAAATCACCAAGAGATCATTTCCCTGCCGATTTTGATCCGATTCACACTTTCAAACATTCTGTGAAATCCCAGTAATTATTTCAATAATTTTCAATTTTGTTCTTAATACAATTTAATTGTTTTATATAAATTTAAATTCAAATCTTATTAATTTAATAAGTAATTAACATTCTACATGTTATCTACCATAAATATTCTTTTCTTTTTCATTTTTTGGCAATTTATAGTTTGCGAATCAGCTTCTACATTTAGGGGCGAGCGTGGGTGCGTCTTTACTATGTACATACTTCTATATGCGATATAAAGCAACGTTAGTAGTTGGATGGGTGACTGTTCCAACTGTTGTAGGGTATGTCCCCTACAAGTCAAAATTGAAAAACAAAAAATTTCCGAAAAACACCTAAAAATCAAATAATCTCATGCCACCTGGCAAACTATATAAAAAAAGTCAATCAGACACCAATCACATCAAAAAACCGCAGTCAAACTCAATAAAATCTGAGAATATTAGCCAACTATCGATAATTCATAAATAACCCAAATTCACCAAATTCTAACTTCAGACATCCATTTACACTCATCCGCAGCCAATTCATCACGAAAACCGTCACTCAAAAATACAGCCCCCATATATTCATCAACTTAGTCGAATTATCCATCCAAATCAAATTTTCATCATCTCAATTCAATACGTCCCTATTTTATAAGCAATTCCCCTTTTAAAAAAATTCGAACTTCTTGACCACCCCTCGTATATGTAACTACCTTTAAAATTAATCGTCGAGTCCGTTTCCCCACGTTCTTAAGACCATTTCGTATTTTTCCACTCTTACTTTTCGATCAACCCCTGTATACTTCAAATCACGTTCCGTGCCTGTATAATAGCATACAAGCATACTATATCTGCGCTCAACTCGATTCGTAACCGTTATGAACCTTTTTAATATCTTATCTTAATGCAGTACGCACCTATCGGAAACCTTTTAACGGCGTTACAACTTTTAACATCGGACCTCCGTTGATACCTTACGGGGTCGAGCCAGATTTTACACATAAAACTTCAAATAACTTCTAAACAGAAATAGATCCGACTTTCATTCAAATTTTAATAAATACCCCTTTGCATCGCCGATTTTTCTATATAAATTTCATTTTCAATTTCAAAAAAATTTCAAGTATTGCGCAACATGTCGCAATCTATGACTCATCCTTGCCCGCACGGAGCGATTTCAAGCCTTTCCAGCTCTCCGCGAGACTCTAAAATTTAGATTAATGCAGTTAAATCTATATTCATCTAAATTTAGATTAATTCAGCTTCTGAATTTACTTTTATGTATTAGTAAATAATACATATTAATTACTTTTCGTAATAAGCAGATTTACGGATTTCGCGATTATTATTTTTTTTTCAAGCCGCATGGTTGGATAATATTTCTATACTTTTGTTAAAGCATTTAAGCCTTCGATTTGATATCTTTTTTACAATCCTCAAACATGAATTCCCTTTCTTTGAAAAATGCAGAACAAACTGCCAAAGATATTTAGATTCGATGGACCAGAGACAATTGGGGCCTGAATTGCAGTTCTAGAGCTTTCCAACTTCAACCATACTTAGTCTGGAAATCTAGGAGATTGGTATAATTTTCATTATTAATTTTTTGTATTATTTATTCTTTGTTCCCCAATACTATTTTATAAACATAAAATCTTATTTAAATTAATATTTCAAACGTCACATTATAAAATGTATTTATTTATACAATTTTTTTATTTCCCCTACCAATAATTTCAGTCTCGTCTATAGGAGACTGATTTTTCGAGAGCAAGAGACAACTCAACTAATCATCACTATAGATGGTGCTCAAATAATATCACTTTATCATTGTCTCCTTTTCTCGAACAAAACAAAAATTTGTGTTTTATGTTATACATTCAAAGAGGGTAAGTGTCACATCTCTTACGAGTACTCCAAATCTACGACTCTTTGCTCCGGCTTAAACAAGCTAGTCATCCGCATTGCCTCAATTATTTCTCAAAAATATATAATCAGGGAAAGGAGGTAACAATAAGGCTCACTGCGAATCTTTGGAAGAAATTGTTGGAGAATTTTCGGGACACATGCTGATGGTATTTGGTGACTATAATCTACCTGAGGTCTCTTGGAGCAATGATGACTATGGTGCAAATCTTAACTGCCTTCAAGGATCCTCAGCATTATTGTTAGTTCAATGTTTAGGTTATTTGCATATGTATCAACTGAATGATATTCCTAATGATAGAAATATATTTCTCGATTTACTCTCTTGGAAGGTTTTTAATGTAAAAGTAATTGAAGTTGTAGACTTACTGTTACCAAACAATTACCATCATGTAGCCTATGACTTTACCGTATTAGTTCCTACCAACAGCAATGATTCGCTTCAATTTGTAGATTATTACTACGATTTTAGAAATGCTAACTATACTGTTTTGAATAATCATCTTGCGTCTAGAAATTGGAATGCAATTTTCATTGGTAATGACCTCAATTAAATGACTCCTGAATTTTATGATGTTCCATATACAGGCATAGCTTTTTTTGCCCCCCTAAAAAAATATATATCCTCCACCTTCCCAAAATATTTTAATACTGGATTACGAAGGTTAATAATTGAGAAAAAAGAGTGCATATGCAGTATAAGACAACCAAGAGCGAGCTAGTCTATTTGCAGTTTTCTCACCTTAGAGATAGATGCATAGAATTATCATCTGTTGTGACAATTATCTATTTACTGTGGATCAGTCGTTAAAGAATAACCCAAAATACTTTTGGAAATACATAAATAATAAAAGATCTTCTTCTAGTAATTTACCAAGTACTATGTTTTATGAGAATAAAATTCGTTCCAATGGTGAGGAAATTGTGAATCTCCTAGTGGATTGGTACTGTCTATGCAAGTAATCAACCAAATGGTCTTATTAATTCTGTTGATCGTTTCTGTAGTTTCTATATTCCCTGTCCGGAGTTATCTATTATCAATGTCTACGATGAAATTTTAAAAATACCCAATAAATTTACAGTGGGGCCGGATGGCATTCCCAATAGTTTGCTAAAGAATTCTATATGTTCCTTAACTACGCCATTGACTATTTTCTTTAACAAGACTTTAGCTATAGACATCTTTCCTGATTGTTGGAAAGAAAGTTATATCATGCCAGTCTATAAATCAGGGGATAAGGGTAACGTTAAAAATTACCGTGGTATATGCATTCAATCATCAATTCCTAAACTATTTAACAGCCTTATAAATGATCAGCTCAGTTGGTTATGTAAAACGCTAATAATTAATGAACAGCATGGTTTTGTCACGGCAAGTTAACAGTAACCAATTTGTTGATTTACCAAATAAAAATTTTAGAGACTCTGGAAAATAGATGTCAAGTAGATGCAGTGTACACTGATTTCTCCAAGGCCTTTGGCAGGGTGTGTCATGATATACTGTATAACTTGGGGTATTGTGGGAGACTCATTTTAGGTTGGGAGTTTTTTGAAGGGACGTAGACAGAGAGCTAAGCTGGGGAACTTTTGCTCACATGAAATCGAGGTTGTCAGGGATACCTCAAGGGTCTCACTGTGATCCTCTTTTATTCAGTTTATTTGTGAATGACATCGGTGTAGCCATTAAGAAGTGTCAATATCTTTTATTTGCGGATGATCTCAAATTATTTAGAACTATTAAGTCTGAACGCGACTTATTTTTAATTCAGGAGGACCTTAATAATTTATTATTTGAACATCGTCAAATGTTGTTACATAACTTTCTTTAAACACTCTAAAGAATTTAACACTTCTTACTTTATCCAAAATTCTGCCCGTAAATCTGTAACTTCAGTGAAAGATTTGGGTGTTACTTTTGATGTTTCCTCAAAAATCTTGGGGTTTCTCAATAAACTGTAGAGAGGTATCTATCTCTTAAATTAAGAGTGTGTATTATGTAACGTTCGGGCACGTGGTGAAAAGTAAAGAGCAGTTTTCTTAGCGAGGACTTTATTACAACTTGTTTCAACGTACAGCAGGATTCAAAAGAGGGCTGCACACCAGCTCACATTCAATATATTTGGCAACACTACCAACCTTACAATACAAATCTATTCTACCAACTTAATTATATTATATTGTTTATATTAAAGCATTATTATTTAATTTATGTTACATCCCCTCTTATAAGCATCCCCTCTTATAAGTTTAAATAACTAACCACATTTTAATTAAAAAGAAAACTACAATTTATAAATTTAAGATACCTTAACGTTCATTTTAAATCTAAAATTACATAATATACAATATATACAATTAAAGCTTAGTTCTACCAAATCTAAAATTACATAATATACAATATATACAATTAAAGCTTAGTTCTACTACGTAAGTAGTATGGTTCCCTGTTATTATTCTTATCATTTTCTTTCTTTACAACAATTTGTTGCCTATTCCTCCTATACAATTTATTATAATTATTTTTAACTATATATGATCTTGGTTCTTTACATTTCTTTATTATTTCTCCTTTTTCCCACACATTTTTATGTTTAAAATATATTTTGTCTTTAGCCATTCCCCCTGCCAAGTTCTTAGTATTTTTATTATAATTACGTTTTTGTTTTAATTGCCTATTTTTTAAAGATTTTCTTAATTGATTTTGATTATTTAGACAAGGTTTGAGCAAGGAATCAACAGTAGGTAAATTGTCTTTTAACCTTCTATTAAATAACATTTGAGCTGGTGATAAACCTATATCAGGAATGGGGGTGTTACGATATTTTAAAAGATACATATCAATATTTCCATTTTCATAATAACATTTTTTAAGCATGTTCTTGCAGATATTTACTGCTTTTTCAGCTAGGCCATTACTTCTTGGGTAGTTTGGGCTGGATGTTATTAATTTCACATCAACTCCGTCTAAATAATTTTTAAATTCAAACGAGTTGAAAGGATTATTGTCTGAGATGATGCAATCGGGATACCCATGAAAAGAAAACACACCATCCAAAGTTTTTATAATTTCCTTTGCATTTTTAAACTTAATACTTTTTAACTCAATCCATTTACTAAAATAATCCATTATAACCAAAAATGAACGTCCGTTTAATTCTAAAATATCCATACCTAGCTTTTCCCAAGATCTACTAGGTATATCAGGATGAATTATAGGCAGTTTAGCATTGTTGTTCCTAAATCTAGCACAAACCTCACAATTTGAAATGAATTTTTTTATATCATCATTAATATTTGGCCAAAAAATACTCTCCTTTGCCCTAGCTCTACATTTGTTTATACCTAGATGGCCTTTGTGTAACGATTGTAACATAAATTGTTTAAGTTTGTTTGGAATTATTACTCTGTCTGTGTAAAAAATTAAATCGTTACATATACACAATTCATCTCTAATATTAAAGTATTTCAATAATTCGGGATGCAATTTTTTTGATTTTTTTGGCCAACTATCGTTAATATATTTTTTTAACATCGACAATATCGGATCATTTTGTGTTTCGGTTATTAATTCTTGTTTTCGAGCTTCGGATAGAGGTAAATTTTTTGAAATATCATGAATTATAATATTATTGTCAAGAACACGATCAGTTATTTTTAAACTTGCTCTTGACAGTAAATCTGCAATATACATTTTTTTACCAGGTAAATAAGAAACTGAGAGGTCATATTTCATTAGTCTAAAAAGCATTCTTTGTAATCTACTAGGAACTTTATTAATTTCCTTTTTAAAAATATTTACCAGAGGTTTATGATCCGTGTGGACTTGTACATTTTTTCCGTAAATGAAATAATTAAAACGTTCTGCAGCAAACAAGATGGCACCCATTTCACGCTCGATTGTGGCATATCTTTTTTCACAGTCAGTTAAAGCCCTAGATGCAAATGCTATGGGTTTATTATTTTGCAATAAACAAGCTCCCATCCCTTCAGAAGAAGAATCACACTGTATAACTAAAGGTTTACTAACATCATAATGTGCTAGTACGGGTGGTGATGTTAAAATACTTTTTAATGTATTTATACTCTCAGTGTGACTTTTTTCCCAGATCCATACCACATTATTATGCGTTAACTCTCGTAATGGGGCTGAGATTTTTGATAAATTTGGAATAAATTTGCCCAAATATTTAACTAACCCCAAGAATCTTAAAAGTTCTTTTTTATTTTTTGGATTTTCCATTTTTAAAATTGCTTGAACTCTATCACTATCAATTTCAATACCTTTTTTAGACACTTTAAAACCAAGCATTTTAATTTCTTTTTTTTTATATTGGAACTTTTCCTTGTTAAAAGTGATGCCATGTTGTTTAGCTGTATCCAACACCTGTTTTAATATTTTATCGTGTTCTATTTCATCATTGCCCGAAATAATTAAATCATCAATGTAAACTTTATTGCCAAGTATCCCTCCAAAAATTTTTGTATTTTTTCTTTGAAATACCTCTGCTGCTGTATTAATGCCAAATGGCATTCTTAAAAATCTATATCTACCTAGTGGAGTAGCAAAAGTACATAATTTTGAAGACGTTTCATCTAATTCTATTTGATAAAATGAGTCTTTTAAGTCTAATATTGAAAAATATTTTTTACCAGCTAAATCTGACATAATTTCTTCAGGAGAAGGTATTTGAAAATGTTCTCTTTTTATATACTGATTTAGGACAGAAGGGTCAAGACAAATTCTTAATTTTTTATTAGGTTTTTCAGCAATTACTATATTATTAACCCAGTCAGTTGGCTCGGTTTGTTTACAAATTACCCCTGCATTTTCCATTTCTTTTAAGCAAAATTCAAATTGAGGTAATAGGGTTTTAGGAATCCTTCTAGCAGGATATACACAAGATTTGGCATCATTCTTTAAAGAAAACTTATAAGGATCCCCTGGAAACCTACCTAATCCCGAAAAAACTTTGTCATATTTTATTAAAATTTCATTTTTAGAATTGAAACATACATTATTATCATTATGATTATTTACATTGTTATTATCAATGGAATTAACTTTCTTTATTAAATTAAATTTTAAACATGTTTCCAGGCCTAATATCGGCTTACCATCAGCTTTAACAATTATAAATTCTATTAAACAGTTCTCACCACGTATTTTACAATTTAATACTGCAGATCCTTGCACCTCAATCGTACTTCCCCCATAGGCTGTCAGATTAACATCTACCTCCATTATTTCTGTGTTAGGAGCCACTTCTTCGAAAATCTTGGCAGGAAGAATGTTGCATTCTGCTCCAGTATCCACCTTAAAACATATAAATTTTTTATTAATATAAATGTTTTCTATTATTTCTAATTTTTTGGTGTTTAAATCACACACCCTGTAATTCGTTTTAGTGCCATCAGTTTTACTGTTATTCAGGAATAAACAATCTATAAAAAAATCATCACCAGAACTTTCCATATCAATATTATTTACATTTCTTTTATAATTTTTTTTAAATTTATTATTTTTATTCGAATTTTTTATTAAACAACCTGACTCAAAATGATTGGGTTTATTACAAAATCGACAAATCTTACCAAATGCAGGACAATTTCCAGCAGCATGCCTTGTGTTACACTTAAAACAATTATATAAAATGTTAGAATATTCATTTTTATTTTTACAACGTTTTTTGTCATGCTCAAATTTTTTACTAGCTGAAGACATACTAAAATTATTATTGTAATTTTTACTTAGCTTTTTATAGGCAGGAGCTCTTCCTACGGTGTCCACAGCATGCTCAGGGTTTATTCCAGTATTTTCCATTTCAGCGGTATGCTTTTTATTTTGTTCATATATTTGACACATTTCTTCCACCTTGGCGAGGGTCAGACTATCATTTTGTAGCAGTTTCTCACGCAGCGTATTATCCAGGATGCCCATAGCCACCTTGTCTCGGACCATGTTTTCAGACTCTTGATACTCACACGTCGAGGATAGCGATTTCAGCTCGGTTACGTACTGCAGTAGTGATTGATTTTGTTTCTGCGTGCATTGCAAAAACTTGTATCGCTCATAGATTATGTTTTTTTTTGGTTCACAGTATTTGTCGAATTTTTTTATAACATCTTCCAGTTTGGGTTTTTCTTTAATTTTAAATGTGTTAAATATTTGAATTCCTTCATCGCCAATAATATTTAAAAATATTGCAACTTTAATATTATCAGCAGCTTCATTTTGTCCAGATGCCATTAAATAAATATTAAATTTCTGCAGCCACGTGGTCCAATTTCTTGCAACATTACCCGTAAAATGCATTTCGGGAGGAACTCGCAAATTATCCATTGCCATTATTCTTATAATTCTTTATATTATTTTCAATTTGATATACACCTGACACCATGTAACGTTCGGGCACGTGGTGAAAAGTAAAGAGCAGTTTTCTTAGCGAGGACTTTATTACAACTTGTTTCAACGTACAGCAGGATTCAAAAGAGGGCTGCACACCAGCTCACATTCAATATATTTGGCAACACTACCAACCTTACAATACAAATCTATTCTACCAACTTAATTATATTATATTGTTTATATTAAAGCATTATTATTTAATTTATGTTACATATTATTCGCTCGTTAGGTCACGTTTGGACTATGCTTCTATGGTTTGGTCTACGCTTTACCCTATCCACATAAAAACTCTGGAGCGGGTTAAAAACAAATTACTCAGATTTTGTGCATTTAAAATGACTTATTGTCCAATAAGCAACCATGATTATACTGATATTTTGTCACAACTCAACATGTCTCTTCTGGTAGCTCGTAGAATTGTAGTTGACATTGATTGTTTTTTGTTTAAATTGGTAAATGGTTACATATCGTATCCTGAGTTGCTAGTTGTTATTAAATTTAACATCCCCATGCATTCATTGAGAAATAACAATGTTTTTAGGATAATTTTCATTCTACTAATTATGGCAAGCATTCACCTTTCGACAGAATCCTACAAGTTATTAATCACTACAATTTGGATTTATTTGACTTGTCATTAAATCAATTTAAAAACAAGATTAGGTTCCTTCCATTGTACTAATTTTAAATATTAAATCATATTATTTTTTTTAATACATTTATTTAACGTCGGCCTATTTCCGCTATTGAGGCCTAACACCGACGCCTGTAGACGAGCTATCCCCAACCAGGAATTTTGCCGAACCTCTTCCCTTAAGAAGAGTAGGGATCTTTTACTTGCCTAACATTTAATAGACAAGGGACCGACGGCTTTACATCCCCTCCGAAGGATGGTATATCTCCTATACAACCCTTGCCTAAGGTTGTATAGCTTCCGCGCATACACTGATATACAAGCCGCTGGAAGTTGTGTGAGGCGAGAACGCGGTTTCCGTTGGAATGGTCACCCATCCAAGTACTAACTGCGCCTGTCGTTGCTTTACATTGCATACCGAAGTATGTACATAGTAAAGACGCACCTATGCTCGCCCCTTATTAAATAATATTGTTATTTATATTTGTTGTTAGTTGATTGGCTTATAGCATGTTTTCGTTTGTTTACACTTAATTGTTTCTATTGTTTATTTTTGTATATTTTTATTACCATTGTAATAGGTTTTTCCCGTATAATAAGTAAAAATAAAAATAAATAATTATTTATTGAATTGCCAGTTATTAGAATGAAATCAACGTCGCTTTCTGTTATCAAATAATTTCAGCCACGAAAGCTCTTGTCATTCGGGAACATTCCGTTGTAAACACAATGAAATAACTGAACGAGGAACAAAATCGAGGTAGATTGTTGAAAACTATAAATTTAAGTCTCATCTAAATCCATCTTCTTATTCGTCCTCCCATCTAGCTCTGCACTTATCTTTTTCTAATATGAAGTCGCCGAGTTTCCCATTCTCATTACTTTCTCATTGTTCAATTTACAGAATTAGAACGGTTTAGTACAAAACAGACAATCGAGTGTTAACTAACTACACCTTCTATGTAGAATGCGATTAAGGCCTTGTTGTGCGAACACAAAACACACTGCTTGTATATATTGTACTGTAGCTTAAAGTGGGAAATTAACAAATTAATGGAAATTTTGCATCGCTGCACTGAAAACCAAGGGAAATAATTTGTGGCAGTAAATGTGGAGGAGACTGTAATTTACTTACGTCATCTATTACAAAAATGTAGTTTACATTTAAAGTGTAACAATAGACAAGCATAAATATCCCTGTGTGTCTTACTGACCGAGATTGAGGTAAAAGATTATTTTGGTACACTCTGTGGCTGTTTAATTACGGGTTTGTTTATTTACCTCCAGTAATTCATCCAACTGGTAAAATCAATTACAGGATAAATAACCACAGAACTAAATAAATATAAATATACAGTATTATTGGTCATGCCAATATTACAATGTTGTTTATAATGCGAAAAAAAAAATGGGTTGATGCAAATCGTTAGCAATAAACAAAGACGGTTACAGTTTGCGCTGATGTCAAAATTACTGTAGTCTAGTACACTTTAACTTGGCGTTTACATCAACTGACATTGCCCGTACGATTTAATTTCCTCGTGCACACATAGTTATAGCAATAACCCAAAAACATTGTTCACGTATGAATAGCGTGCATATGAGAAGCCAAAAATCTCCATGTGCCCCCCACTCCTTATCCCCAGCTCTCACCAGATTGGTGGGGGGAAGTTCCGCCCACATAATGTGATTGGTCGATGGGTAGGGGGAGAATCGCCTCTCATGTATTATGATTGGTTGATGGGTGGGAGGGATCAGCGTGCTGATTGGTTGAAGGGTGCCCACTTATCATGATTGGTGGATGGTGGGGGGGAAGCTTTACCCATCTAGTATGATCGTATACTTGGTTACTCATACAGGTCGGGGAGGTCATCTCATAATAATTAATGTGGCTGTTACTGAATTTGAATTGACAGTTACCGGAAGGTGCAAAGTATGGCGTTATTACTGTTAACAGATACAGACTAGTAAAAAGACCCGCAGCATACAGATGCATAACGGCCGCGCTATGTGACAAATTTATTCTGGTGTGATACTGCTGTGCTTTGGATTCGATTCCTGGCACCGACACTGGCAATGTAGGTAGATAATGGAAGTTGTCTGCGTTTTTTCAAATGTGTGACCCCTTTTTGGAGAGTCTTTGGCTTTGGATTTGGGCGTTGTCTACTATAAGTGATATGATGTATTTATGTTCCTTGGGAACTGGGAATAAAAATACATGTTACTCCTACTTTACACTCGTAACAGTCAGCGCTTCATTTTGCATAAAAATTATTTACTGAATGCTTCAAGTGTCCATTGATAGATAAGTACTTCCCATCTGTAAATATCAACAAAACAACTGGGTATGCAGGTACGGCTTTTTACTGATCTGTACGGTACAGGTACGCATTCCTTTACTGGTCTGTTTGGTAGAGGTACGGTTTTTTACTGGTCTGTATGGTACGGATACGGCATTTGTACTGGCCTGTATCTGATAACATGTAGAACAGTAATAATACCATCCTTTGTGCTTGCCAATACTGTCTTTTCATTAATTTTACAAAAAAGCAATTTACTAAATATTTCAAATGCTTAGTGAGAAGTTCATTGAGTTCATTGTATTTCTAAAGTCAGCAGTTCATTGAACTCGCAAAGTCAGCAGTTCATTGAACTTAAAAAGTCAGTAGTTTATTGATCTATGTATAAATTTATTTTTTGCTGGGTTTGTTGCAACGCACATTATTATTAGCTATAAAATATCATATTGATGTATTAAATATATTTAAAATTCAAATTCAGTAACACCCGCATTAATTATTATGAGCCACCAATTATGTTAAGCGGGCACCCTTTGACCAATCAGCACGGTGATCCCACCACCCATCAACCAATCATAATACATGAGAGACGATTCTCCTTCTACCAATAGACCAATCACATTAGGGGGGTGGAGCTCCCCCCATCAATCGCCCAATCTGGCGAGAGCTGGGGATTAGGAGTGGAGGGTACCCGGGGTTTATGGTGGGGGCATTTTTGGCTTCTAATATACACGCTACTCGTATGTCTACCGAACTTCTCTCTCACCTCTTTTGAGACGGGAATATGTAATATACACTGAAGATAGAAATAAATAATCTATGCCTTCAATAAAAATGTAAAGATTTGTCAATAATTATTGTGAACTATTATTTATTTGGATTAAATGTCGCCTCACTAGAATTAAGTCGTCTTTGTATGAAATATTTATGTTATTTTGAGTGCTAAATATTGGATATTCATCCGACAAACAAACAATGTCAAACCACTAAAGGTATTACAATTTTCTAGTACCTACAGATTATACGTTTTATAGAAAAAATGTTGTCCTCGTGTAGCTCAGTTTGTGAAATACCCGAATTGAATTGTGCCATCAGTATTTAGAGTGTTTTAATTGATTTTACCCATTGCTGGCATTTATTAATATTATTACCTACTTTAATTTGTTCTTAGACACCTCCATCGTGTATGGCATGTTAGATGCAGGGTCAGTCCCGAGGGGAGGTTTGGGAAGAACATATGTATTTCTATAATATTTAATAAATCTGTTTTACTGTTATTCCGTGCGAATTAGTCTCTAGGTAAATAAAATTGACTGTTGACCGTTTAGCGTCCTGGTTATTTATCCAATTGTCAAATGATAAGGTGAAAAAGGGGGTAAACCTCGAGATGAAAGATAAGCTATAAACTTGTACAAATCTTTGTTTTGACATTTTTTAAATTAGCTCAATATTATCATAGAATCTCGTGTACACGAGTCAAGATATTCAAGGCCAAAGGTCGTAAAAACTGTTTTTTTGTAAATATCTTGCTTCCTTTACTCTAAATCACATTTGTAGTTGTTGGAAAAGTTCTAGAGCATAAAATTATCTACAAATTCGGTCTTAAACAATATTTTATACAATTAACAGTTTTGAAGATAGAGCGCGAAGAGTGACAAACGCTTAGACGTGTGTATGGTGACATTAGGTCGAATATGGAATCCAATACATAGTCCTGTTTATAAAGTTAGTTATTTACTAATTAATGAATGATATTTATAGATATTATTCATAAATAAGACATACGTTTAATAATAATATTTAGTTAATTTATATTAAAAATAATAGTTTAAATACAGTTTAATTATATTGTTATTTACCATCAGTTTATAGTAAATTTATTACAATTCATGTTTAAGTGTGAGGGGGTTTTTCCTGTTATTTTGATTTACAAATAGCAAGCATGTAACTTAGTATTCCTCTTGTTAGTCATCGTCTTCCTCTTCTGGTCGTTCAACTTGAATTTCCAATTCATTATCAACATCCTCCTTGTCTGTTATAATTGGAAAGATCAAGGTCTTTAGGTACATATCCACTTTCTTTATTAAGATCATTTGGATATGATGAAGCGTTGAAGCATGCTTGTCTGTCACACTGACCACAAACTTAGCAGCATTGCAACTGTACTTTTCTATATCGGCTACTCGAACCATAGCTCTTCTTGCAGAATATTGTATTGAGCAGTTCTTCTGGTGCTGGTGATAACAATGTTGTTCTCGGTTCCAGGGTTTCATTTTGTAATACCCATCCCCATTCAACAAGACTCAACTAACCAATAAAATTATCATCCCTTCCATCTACAAGATCAGCAGCTCGCAGCATCCTGTCAATCGTGTCTACTACCAGGTCCAAACTTGGTTAGGGAATGAGTTAGAACCCCAAAATGAAACCCTGAAACCGACAACAACATTATTATCACGAGCACCAGAAGAACAGCCAAATACGATATTCTGCAATTGCAAGAAAGGTTTGGTTCGAATTGCGGATGTAGAAAAATAGGGTTGCAATGCTCCCCAGTTTGTGGTCAGAGTAACAATGGACAAGCCTTCCTCAACGTTTAATCATATCCAAATGATTGATCACTCTAGCTGCGTCTAACAGCTGCCAACAAATTTTATTACTTAAATACGCAGAAACTGAAGGAATTATATTGTCGATATGTTAGCCCCGTACCCCAGTTCAGTGAGAAGTAACCCCTGCTTCTAGAAGTTGCAGAAAATGCTATATTGATACGCGCCGACAGAGGATTTGATTTGAGTGCGGTAACTATCGTGCAAAATTTTATTTAGCATAGCTTCAATAAAACAACGTAACAGACTTCCATTACCTAGAGTTGTCCTAAAAGAATAAACCGGAAAGCGTTCTTTCTCCTGCAAAGAAATCATTAACGGTATGAAACATAACGTATTCTTGTTTCATAACAAATATTAATTTTAACTAGAAACTAAAACCTATTAAAAGGTGAGAACAAAATTTATAGAAAGGCTGTAGTTATAGTTAAGTAAATATCGATCCCTGTCATCTAGATACATGTTCTTGACTGCTGCCGCCATAATACATCAAGTTTTTACACCCTTTCATTCACATTCTTGCCACTCCTGCTGTTCTTATCTTCACGTTTCTGAGAGCGATAACCTTGTGTAAGGGTCATATATAATATTTTAAAACGTATCAGAGCAAGGTAAAAAGTAGCTTTTGGATAAGAGTCGCACAGTAAAATTTTGTTTTTAAGCTTTATGTTTAAAATTATTGACTGAAAATTACTCTTGTTATAGTTCTATTTAGATAGTTTTATAGTTTATTTGCAATATGTGTTTTAAAATAATAAGTTATGGTCAAAAGCAGTAAATATTTCCCTGTCGGACCTATCTCTCTTGGATATTCTCACCTTAAGATCCTTAATTTTACAATAGAATAAATATATCAATATTGCAGGATAGAAAGTTAAAATTAGAAGACATTACATGCAGGGGAGAGTGTTTGAGTAAATTTGCTCCAGGTGTGCTTAAGTAAAATAAATTATATGATCTAGTCTGGAAAGTTGGTATATGAAACATAATCATTTCTAACATTTGGGGGAAACAAATTTGAAATTAGTAAGTTTGTGTAAAAATACCGAGGAACTAAATATTTTTTGGGTATTTAAGTCAGGTTCATAAAATTTAGAGAGCAATTCCTCATGAGGAAAACCCCTGGGTGGGTAAATACCTTCTCGAAAATACAAATATTTTAGAAAGCGGCTTTGAGTACTTTCAATGTTGTTTTTGTTGTATTAGGTAAGCTGAATTCCAGATGATCGACGCGTATTCCAATTTAGATCTTACAAAGGCATTAAATAGGAGAAATAAGGTGTTGGAGTTCTCAAAACCTTTAGAATGTCTTATATTGAAACCTAATTTTTTATATGAACTGTGTTGTTTCAAAGATATTATTATTAAATGTGAGTTTAGTGTCAAAAGTAACGTCAAAGTCTTTCAGTTTGTCACATCTCTGTATTTTCATAGTATTGATAACATTTAATGAAATATTATGTTTCCTACTAAAACTTATAGTGTAACATTTGTCTATATTAAGGGGCAACTTGTTTTTATTGTTGAGTGAAGGTTATCTAAGTCAATCTCCCGGTGTCGTCCGCGCTAATAATACTAGTAAAAATTTTCATGTCAACGGTGTACAAAAATGAATTGCAATTAAGTTGGGAAACGATATCGTTTACCAATATATTAAAAAGTAAAGGCCCAAGCACCGAACCTTGAAGTATGCCAGATTTTGCATGAAGTACGTTAGACTTAAAACCTCTATAGAGGACAAATTGATGCCTTTCAGTCAGATACGATTTAAAAAATTCAATCAAACTTAGCTTTTTAAGCAATATGTCATGATTTAGAAGATCAAACGCTTTAGAAAAATCTGTGTATCAACTTGTTCTCCCATGTGTAAGACTTCAGCGATATACTGCATTAAATAAAAAAGATTGGTGTAAGTAGAACGGTCTGGCATAAATCCTTGTTGATTAATATATATTTGTGACTTAACTTAAAAAAATACAGATTCATGAAGTAACATGTCGAATGCCTTACTAAAATTTCGATGGATCTATAATTACTGACATTTTGTTTCTCATTGATTTTGTAGACCGGGCAGATTTTAAAGTTTTCCATACTTCTGGAAATGTGGAAGTTTTGATTGATATGTTAAATATGATAGACAAAGGAAGAGCAAGTATAGTTGCACAATCTTTTATTAAGAACGCAGGAATGCCGTCTGGACCGGTAGTAAATTTAGGTTTCATCTTTTTGGAGAGCTTTTAAGGTGTATGCTTTTGTAAATTTCTGGATCGTAAAAATAGGAGCACCAGATACTGGTTTATCATTTGACTGATTGAATTGCGAGGATATAAGAGCGGTTTCAAAAAAATTTGCAAATGCGTTTACAGTTTGTTGTGGATCAGTCATGGTGATTCCATTACGATTCATAACATTAGGGATAGCTGCACTATTTTTTATTAATATAGGACCAGAAGTTGTTTCGATTAGACGAAATATTTTTCTCCATGTCTGTGAGGTATTTGCCTCGTGCTGTCCTTTTCAACGTAACCCAAGTTTTTAACAGCATTTAGATAATGATTCATTATTTCAAAATAAGCTTTAATGTAATGGATAATATTTTAACAATGCGCAATGCAAAGAGCGTTCCTACTAATAATAATTGGGAATTGCTAGGTACAAGTCAAAATGCTTCAGTTTCATTAAAAATATCCAGCGTTCCAAATTACATTTTCAATCCTTGCTGGTGATTAACTCGATAAAGATATACCTTTCATCACGTCGAGAGATAATAGTTTCTTATAAACTTTCTTTCTGTAATCAATCATTAAAATTAACTTGATTTTTTACAACGCCTTCGTTGCCTGTGTCGGTTCCATTTAAGCACATCGTTAATCTTTTTGGTTTATAATAACTTTTCATAATTTTAGTGGCTGTATCTCTTGTTTAGAGCAATATGTCAATCAAAAGTTAATTTATGACACCTTGAAACAGAAGGAAAAAGTAGAGGTTGATAGTTAAATAATCGAGGTATATCTTGATCGAATATTTAAAAGGAATTCCATAAATAAACAGAATTTGTACGTATTTAACAATTAAGATTTCATTTATTCTTATGAACGAGTTCTTAGTTAGTTGACTTCCAATATGACGTATTTTTTGGATGTTTTCTTGAAAATATATTTAATCGAATATATACAAGGTGCACAAAGTGTACCAATTGAAAATCCCGAAGTTATTTACTTTAAAACTAAAAAATATTTGAATTATATAAAAGGCATTCACTAAAACAAATACAAATAACTTTTTTAGGTTTAGGAAAAAATAGACTAAACTAGAGAATAAGTTAGATGCACGTCGGTAGTACGTTCTCGAGGAACATAGATCAGTCTAAATCATATCGATTAACGTTAAAAACCATCTAAAATCGACTAAAACTTCATTGATTGTGACATCTTAATCAGTAATCAGTAATCAATTCACTACTATTATTTATGTAGTGATATCTTTTTAACCGTAAACAGTTAGTTTCGCATAACGGTTTCAACTCTGAGCCATTGACGTTACATCAGGTGCTCTGCAAGGCTGCAACCTGGGACCACTTCTATTTTCATCTTTATTGATGATATATAACTTCCATCGACAGCAAGAGCGGTAGGTTATTATTTGCGGATGATCTTAAGCTATACTGGGTGACACAAGAGGCATGTAACACTCTGTAACTTTGCTATTTAATAAGTTAAAATGTTGAATTTTGGGAGAGTTGTGTATTACATAATTGTCCTTGTTTTGAGCCTATTAAACATTTTCATCAACTTCCGGTTTAAGCGGAAGTTACCAAACTTTTGTTATTTTAAATGGTAGCCTGTATATTATTTTTATCTATCTGATTTCTTTAAATTAGATTAGATTAGATTAGATTAGATTAGGTTAGGTTAGGTTAGGTTCGTACTGGTGGACCGAAGACATAGAGCAGGCTAGGAGCGCGTGTAATAGGTCAAGGACAATTACTCGAATGCGAAACAGGGATGAAGAGGACGAGGAGCTCAGAGTAGCGAATGAGGAATACAAATTCAATAAGCGGGAGTTGATCAGGCTTATCCGTGCCTCGAAGAGGAAACACTGGGATAAATTCTGTGAAGAGTTGAACACCGACATCTGGGGAAACGGCTACAGGATAGCCGTCAAGAGTCTTAGAGGGACCGAAACGCCGTATGAATTAAGCACGGAAGTTAAGAAGGGCATCGCTAGGCAGCTTTTCCCGGAAGCAGAAGAGGGGAATGACCTTGAGGAGGACAGTGCTAAGACGGAGGATTATCCTCTCTTTACCCTGGAAGAAGTACAAACAGCATTGGGGAAAATGAAAACCGGGAAAAGCCTGGGCCCGGATCGATTACCCACAGAAGCACTAGTGGAGGCATCTAAGGTGGCGCGGCAAATGCTGACAGATGTCATGAATGATGTTCTAAGGAGTGCGAGGTTCCCACGGAGGTGGAAGGTCGCGAAGTTGGTCCTTATATGGAGGGGAAAATGGCCTCCGGAAGAGGCATCATCTCAGAGGCCTATGTGCCTGTTGAGTACCATGGGGAAGCTATACGAAACGCTAATAAGGGAGAGGTTGGAAGTGGAGGTGGAAGCTGGAGTGGGACTGGCAGAGACCCAGTTCGGCTTCAGGAAGAGGAGGTCCACCATCCACGCGATCGAGAATATAACAGATTGGATGAAGGAGGCAAGTCATAAGTTGAAAGCAATGGTAACACTCGATGTGAGAAATGCTTTTAACTCGGCTCCGTGGGGTGCAATAATGCAGGAGTTAATAAGGAGGAAGATTTCTCGATTCCTTAGGGAGATTATAAGGACTTATCTGAGCGACAGGACGATCCTCATAGGCAGAATAGAGGAAAAGCCGATGACGAGGGTGGGTCCGCAGGGCTCAGTCCTTGGACCGACACTTTGGAACATCTTCTACGATGGAGTACTGAGAATCCCCTTGGATCGGGGGGCAAAGCTGGTGGGCTTCGCTGACGACCTAACTCTGGTGACGAAGGAGGAGGACGAGAAAGCCCTGAGCTGGATAGTAAATGCATCCCTTAGAGGGGTCGAGGAGTGGATAAACGGACATCATTTGAAATTAGCTCCAGAGAAGACCGAGGCTATATTGTTAAGAGGGTACAGGAGTAAGATAAGGTTGCCTTCAACCTGAGTAACGTGGAGATTGGCTTAAGTAAGCAGGTCAAATACCTAGGAATTTACATGGACATACAAGGTGCTTTTGGCGAACATGTGAAAAGGACCGTTGAAAAGGCTGAAAAGAGGGTGGCGGCGCTAACTAGGTTGTATGGGGTCGTACAATCTATCCTCTTGTACGGAGCGCCTGTGTGGCAAAATGTCTTGAGGATAGAAAGGTATAGGGCAATGCTGGAGAGGACCCAGCGGAAAATGCTTCTAAGGGTGGTAGGAGCATATAGGATGGTGCCGGCAAGAGCGGTACAGCTGGTAGCGGGAGTGCCACCGATAGAGATGCTAGTTATGGAAAGGAGGAGGTTGCACGAAAGAGGTGGAGGCCACGAGAACGCCAGGAAATAAGAAGAAAGGGAGGAAACCGTATCAACGTGGCAGCGAAAATGGGACGAGGAGGAGAAGGTAGCGGCTTGGACCAAAACACTCATCCCAACCCTAAAGTCTTGGATCGAGTGTAAACACCGGAATGTCGAGTATTATCTTACGCAGGTACTCACCAGGCATGGATCGTTCAGAAAGTATACTTTCAGAATTAAAAAAGCAAGAGATGAGGACTGTTTATATTGTGGGGAGGAAGATACGCCGAAACACACGGTATTCGAATGCCCGAGATGAGAAAGGGAGAGGTTTACGCTGCGGACAGAGCTAGGAGAAATTATCGGGGAAGGTAATATCATACGGGCGATGATTTCAAGCGAGAGGAAGTGGAAGTTAATACATGATTTTATTAAGAAGTTAATGAAAAGAGAGGAGGACGAGGAAAGGGATAGGCAAGCCATTATGAATGAATGATAGAAAGGTAATAGAGGAAAGGACATCAGAGGACGATTATAGTAGAGGCCAACCTCTACTTCTCGAAGAAATGTCTGCCCAGACGGTTCCGGGGGAGGTGACAGGGCAAAAAGAAAGGGGGGTTTTAGCCGGTATGAGTCCGGCACTATCAGAGGCGATAGACCATAAGCCCTGGTGCCCAAGAGGGGTTTACCCCCACCAAAAAAAAGTTAGGTTAGGTTAGGTTAGATTAGATTAGCGTTTTGACTTTTAAGACTTGCGGTCGTGAGTTCGAAACCGGACAAGGTGCTGTTTTTTTACTTTCTTTTCATATTATGAAATGGAAAAAATTAATTAAATATCAAATAAAGTAAGGAAATAAAAATATGTTAAATTTGATCAAAATCGTTACAGCCGTTTTAAATAATAAAAATTATTAAATTCTTTAAATCTCACCCCTGTAGCACCCCTCCCTGCTTTTCTGGGAGCCACTGGTTATGCTATCTTATGCTGGTACTAAGGGAGAATTTATGTGTCAAATTTAATCAAAATCGTTAGAGCCGCTTTAGAGAAAAAAATATTTTCTATTTTTTCCCCTGTTTTTAGGGGTTTACTCCCGTACATTTGAGCCATCTTGAATACACATGGCAAATTTGAATAAAATAAATCCAGTAGTTTGGGCTCTGGGCACGACTACAGACGGCTGACGATACACGGCTGACGATACACGGCAGACGACAGACAAGACATTTTTTAAAAACCACTATTTTGGATTCATGGGACTTTAAAACATGTACATCCATTAAAAATTGAAACTCGAATTTTTGCACAATCACCATACTTTCCTTATATACTCGTATATCGGAAGGTAAAAATGGGTATAGAATCTGACGTTTTCGGTAGAATCACCCAACTATATAGCTTAGTTTTATAAAATGGACTGTGTAAGTAATAATCGATTATATCAACACTAAAGATTACATTTTCTTTTTCATATCAATTTTAAAGATAAATACCACTATAATACCCAATTAAATTAAGCGCTGCAAAGTATACACTATACATCCTGAAGGAAACTGTTGGCCTCATATATAAATCTTACCTGATCTCAGAGTTCGTGCTAATATCAACAAATCACGTCTTCTGAAATTTAAAGGTTGCTATGCCGGAGAGATCGATAACGATTCGAGTTAGAAGACTACTTTCGTATTGTGCATCTAAAGTGTTGTGCATCTAGAGTATTTCATGTGAAGTTTAATCTCAACTTAAAATACTTTGAAACGAGACATTGCAGTAGTATAGTTCTTAAGAGAAAAATAACAAAGGGAATCGTAATCTGGTTTCGGGAAGAAACGCTAAACTTAAAAAGATCATGACAAACGCCCAAAAGAAATAAGATTTTCTTATGTGTTACCATCGCAACTTAATAAATACTTTTTACAGTGTATTGTAGATTACGAATAAAAATATATAAAAATAATAATTATATTTATTTAGTAAATGAAACTCAATTACATATGAAAGAAATATAAATAAAATGTATAAATAAACATAATACTTCCACAAAATATCAGAGATACTTCAGCGTGGGATAGTACAATAGGAGAATATAATATATTTAAAAATTACAAATAGATACAGCACAATATATGCACACTCATGATATATAAAACAAAATAACAAGTAAGTTTTTGATATATAGTAGTATATAGGTATCGTATATAACAGTAATCTAATAGAATTATAATTTTGAATTATATTTTTAGTAATAAGTAAGTATATTTTTATGGTAGCATTGTCGATATAGCAATAAAAATGGTACTATTATTTTCATAGCATTTTACTCAATTTGTAAGGACGTTTTGATTTACTAGTTTTTTGAATCAATCAATGAGTAGATATTTTCTCGGTTTTCTAGTAATATATATCTTTTACATTCTTTTTTGAATTTATTTAAGGTTTTAAGAGCTACCATTTCACGGAGTATTTCAGAGTTTTAGGTCGTAGAAATTTATTCTTCGCTGTCTAATTTTTTTTGCATGAATTCAACAACAAATTTAAGTGTGTTTTGCCTTATGTAGTATTCATGTTCCGGTAATCGTAATAGATGTTTATTCGTATAAATATAAATGCAGACTGCATAGAAATAATGTTGCCTAATATCAAAGATCTTCATTTCATTCAGTAATTAATCTGAGGGATACAGGTGCATTTGTTTAAAATTATCTTAAAGAAACTTTTTTGTAATATTTCAACGGAATTTAAGTGATTGCTCAATACGCCTCCCCATCCTAATATTGCGTAAGTTATGTGCGGGTTAACCAATAAATGTACAATATTTTTAGACTTTTTGTGTCTAAAAATGCTAGACTTTGTGAAATAGATGTATGATGGACCTAAGTTTTTTTGTTAAGTATTCTATATGAATATCCCATTTTAAATGGAACTCCATAAATACGCCTAAATATTTGACACTTTTAGTTGAATTAATATATATCAGCTGGCCATATGGTAACTTGTTTTTGTATGACAAAAGGGGAGAAAAAAGTTTTTTCAAAATGTATCGGAAGTACTTAATTTATTATTAAACAGTAAATCTGTCTCTACCTTCTGTTTTAATTTAACCAAATCTGTGTCTTTATAATATACTACCGTATCGTCTACAAAAGTAATTATTTCCCCTTTGGTTTCAGGAAGAAATAAATTATTAATATATATGATAAACAGCAACAGACCCAACACAGTGCATTGAGGAACACCATATTTGATTGTTTTTGGATTACTGTACACTCCATTTAGGCTAACACACTGACTCCTATCGTGTAGATAGCTGTTAAATAATTTTAGACTGACTCCTCGGATACCAAGATCTTCTAAGGATTCACAGAGTAGTGAGAAACTTACCATGTCAAATGCCTTCGCTAAATCTAAAAAGATAGCTAACGAAGGCATTTGTTGGTCTAGTGAGTCATAAATCTTTTTGTGAGATACTATAGCATCTTGTGTTAATATCCCTGCCTGGAAGTCATATTGTTTTGCAGATATGACGTATTTTTGTAGGTATATTGTAAGTCTTTCTTTGATAATTTTCAGAAAAGATTTTTGTTAAGTTAGTTATTACGGATATGTGCCTATAAGTTCCACACAACTACTGCTTAAAGTTGTTGATCAAAATGGGCAAATAGATGTGATATAGGTATACAGATTTCTCGAAAACCTTAGATCGTATTGATCACAAAATCCTATTATTCAAACTAGAAGAACACGGTTTTTCTGCACCGCTACTCACTTTCTTTCGCCCACACTTGACCGATCGACTACAGTACGTTACATATAACTATTTTAAATCAAGTCAATACGCGATTACCTCAAGAGTTCCACAAGGATCTAACCTGGGTCCTCTATTCTTTTGTCTTTTCATTAATGACCTGAGTAATACAATTGACTTAAAAAAATTCAATTAAATCAGCTGACGACTATGTTCTACTGCAAGCCGAGCTAGACAACGTGGTATATTGGTGTAACAAAAATCATCTTAATTTGAATATCTCCAAATGTAAAGTCATGACTTACTCCCGTAAAGTCAACAGAGTTACATACGACTATTAAATTGAATCGCGGGCTCTAGTTTGCACCGATACAGTGAGAGATTTAGGAATTTATTTTGATTATAAATAAAGTTTTTCCACACATATAGAGCAAACCGTTTCGTCCTCCATGAGAATGTTGAGATTTGTACTTACCTGGTGTGGGGATGCAACATAATTAAAGGCATCTGTAAGGTTTAATAAAGTTTTTATATTAGGGGTCAAGAAATAACGTTATAAAAATGCAGACAAATTATTATTATAAAAATGACACTTATTTCAAAAATCTTTGTTGTTATTCATTAATTTTTTGTTTTTCTTTTTCCTTCACAATTGTTTCTGGATGTAGTCGACAGTTTGGATGTAGCCGTGAGCACGCTACATATGCCCCTCTGCCAAACGAAAGGTCACACCAAGCAAAATATCTCAAAACGGATGCGTTTATGTAAAACCGGGCCTACATGATCTATCTCGTCGGTCAATAAAAAGGCAGGCTTGACTCTGTATAGACTGACAGTGACAGCTTTATCTCGTTTAAGGATTGTCACAACCTTATCGGTACGTGAGACAATTTTGAAATGCCCATCAAATAAAGGGAAAAATAGGTTTTAAACGAGGTTCTCGAAGGAAAACGTACGTACAATTTTGCATATCAAGGCTAATAAAAGATTTTTTACAAAATTGCCGTTTAGTGGTATTGAATTATAAACTATTAAAATACTCACGTAACTTAAAAATAAAATTAGGAACTTGTGGGTCAAAATTTGATTTAATAAAATATTCACCAGGGAGGCGTAACGTTTGACCGTAAACCAGTTCTGCCGACGAACATTGCAAATCAGATTTAGGCATAGCTCTCAAACCTAACATAATGATAGGGAGTTCCTCGTACCAATTTGTCGCATTCTCCTTTGTTAACAATGTGGTTTTAAGGGTCCGATGGAAACGCTCCACCATCCCGTTACTTTGGGGATGGCAACTAGTGGTGAGAATCCTGTGGATTCAAATTCTACTTCTTAGTCTGTAGTTATGTCTACGGGAACGTCAAAACAACATACATAATTCCTAAATAATGTTTTAACGACCATTTCCGCTGTAATGTCTACAAGCGGATATGCTTCTGGCCAGCGGGTGAAATGTTCGACAACTATCAATATACAGGAATAACCATTCGAAGAGGGCAAAGGGCCTACTATATCAATGTGGATATGCTCTTTTGGGTACCTCGAACTCTCCTAAAGGTGTCTTAGTGTGACGGTTGATTTTTGAAGTTTAACAGTTGATGCGGGACTTTACCCATAAAGTACAATTTGAATTCATTCGGGGCCAAAAATACTTCGTGGTAATCAATTTTTTCGTAGCTTTAATACCAGCGTGACTGAAATTATGAAATATATTAAATACTGTTTGACGTAAACGTTTGGGCACGTAAGGACGACATCTAGCATGAGAGACATCACATCAAAGTACAATGTTTGAACGAAAAGGTAATTTGTTTCAGTAAATAGCATACCTTTTCATTATTCTCTTGGCTGTTTAATGAAGAAACACGTTCCTCATCATTTTGTTGTGCTGTGCTCCGCCTATGTTCGTTCCAAGCTCGAATACGGCTCTCCTGCCTGGAACCCCATTTACGGCTTCTATATAAAATCCATCGAGTCTATCCAAAAGAAATTTCCAAAATATCTCATTTACCGGATCGATGGCAGGTATTCTAACAGAGGCTGTGACAACAAATATTTATTAAACGGACTTAATTTCAATTCGTTAGAATTTAGGATACATTTTTATGGATTAAAGTTTTTACACATGCTATTATAACCCCCGAAATATTAATTCAATTAAATTTATTGGTGCCAAGGCTTAATAGTTGCTTGCAACTCTGCTACATTTTACAACCCATTGGCAAACACAAATGCTATGTTATGATCCCCCATAAATATGATTTGATCTAATTATAATACAATATCAGAATATATTTGGAATATTGGAATATACTAATTGGAATACTACTAATTTCCAATCTTCCACTGATAGGTAATAATTAGTTATTACTTAGCATGTTTTATATTCTATTAACTGAATATTCATATTATAGCTCAATGGCTTCTTCTGCTATCTGTTAGATAATATAGTTGTAGATATAGATTTACTTATAATCAATTTTACATTATTACTTTGTCCTGTAATTGGTTATGTACTGTTGGACAAATAAACGATTATTATTATTATTATTATTAAAAATCTTCCTATGTACCCTTATTGCATTTTTATGTTCACTCTGTAGAACTTCCTAGCATGAGTTTTAAGAGCTTTCAGATTGGTCACGCATATCCGATTCGTATTAATTTTCAAAAGTGTGTGCAAAACATCATTTGAAAAAGGAAGTTGGTGTGAGCCAGGGATGGGGACGCAGGCACAACCATTGCATTTGTTACCCCCAAGCAGTCTCATGAAACGAATAAATTAATTGTTCCAAGTGCTTTGAATTGTGGTGTTGTTTTGTTGGAATAGCCGTTTCGGTTCGTTAAAGAATGAAGTTAAAATGTTTACCCTGCAGATCTGCATTACTAGTCAAGTTAAGGCCAGTCGTTAAATTAATTTTCCCCATGATTTACAATGTATATTGCTTTTTTTTACTTCAGCGACCAAAGTAATGGAGTTTATGAAAATGCTTAAATAGAAAAAAAATCACAAATAAATAGAAAATAGCTATTGCTTTTATTTGGCCAGCAGGATTTTCTCAGAATAACACTTTTCCTTAATGTCCCTATATGCAAATAATGTATAAAATAAACATTCGTATGCATTAATAACAAAAATAATTCTAAAATTTTTCCCCAGACCTTTTTACCTTTCCTCATGTATCGACTATAAATAAAGAAGAGCGTTAATTTATAATTTTTTGGTAATAAATTAAATGAGAATTTCTTTGAAGAATGAAGTTTTAAGTTTATAGTTTTAGAACAAAATCACGTGCAAGTCTCGAATCTATTATTGTTATCGCTTTAGTAGATAGTTGGTCTTTTGGGTAAAAGTTCTAATGTTTTAAAATCTGTATTGATTGCTGTCGTTAAACAAATGATGTTATTTTTCATTGCGAGTATAATAATCGTCTCATTTCTTATTTTCTTTTCCAGTTTTCCGAATGGACGGATTATGACAAAGAGATTCCATATATCGGTAAGTTATTATTTATAGGTGTATTTTTTCTTTCGGCTACCGACCCTGAAGTAATGTGGTCAGCAATTTTCAGACTAACCTAATGAGTGGTCAAGCAAAAATACTAACATTTTTAAATTATATTAAGGTATGATATGTAAAAAATAATTCTGTACAAAAAATTTCTCGTCTGCAAATTTTATTATTATTAAAGATAGCTAGATACTATAACGACAAAGTTGTAGATAATGAAACAGAGAAGTTTGGTTACAAATAGCCATAGAGATGTATAAAAAATGTTGGTATTGTATTCTTACATCATATTGTTAACAAATATAGACGGTGTTATTTATTTATTTATTTATTTATTTATTAGATACAACCACCCAACAGGTAACCAGTTACAGGGTGGGAACAATTACAATAATAATGTATATAAGGTACAAATATTACAGATCAGTAGAATATAATAAATACAACAAACAGAATGTAGAGTTATAGAAAACAGAATAGGTGAAAAAGACAGAGAAAAGATACAATTATCATACAAATAGTATTAAGCTTTTTATACACTAATATTCATGTTACACAGATAATAGATTTTTTATCGAGGCAAGGCTACAATTAAATATATCAAGCTCATTTTGCAGCGAATTATAATTTTTACACATAAAATATATGGGTGAAGTTTTTAATAGATTAGTCCGAGGGGTAACGAGATAAAAAGTTTCACGATTTCTACTTTCTATACGAGGTACCCGAAAACATAGTTGTTCCAAAATAGATGAGCAATCAAAGATATTGTGAATAATTTTATATAAGAATACCACGGAGTGTGCCATTCTTCTGTTTTGTAGACTCGATATGTGAAACCTTTCTAACATAATGCTTTGTGGGTAACCGATTGTAGGATAGTTGCCATCTTCAACAAAACATAAATACTTAACCAGACGACGCTGGATGTTCTCTATATTGTTTATGTATGTAGCATATCCCGGAGACCATACCAGTGAACAATATTCCAGTTTCGACCGCACAAACGAAAAATATAACAGTTTCGTAATGTCCGTATTATTAAAACCCTTACAATTCCTAATTACGAACCCTAAGTTTTTTAACGCTGACGATACAGTTAAGTTCATATGCTCATTGAAACTTAGATTTCTGTCAAAAGTAACACCAAGATCTTTAATGATATCAGGTCTTTGTAACTCTTGGTTATTTAAATGGTAATTGTAGGTGACATGAGTGCGGGCTCTACAAAATGTAAACGCGTTGCATTTAGATACATTAAGAGGCAATTGATTTAATATACACCAATGATTTATCTTATCCAAGTTATTCTGCAGCTTATCACAATCTGCCTCAGTTTCAATTACATGATAGATTTTCAAGTCATCTGCGTATAATAGACTTGAAACATCCAGGTCTATAACAATATCGTTAATAAAAATATTAAACAGTAGTGGTCCCAGTACCGATCCCTGAGGAACACCTGAGCTAGCTATAATATCAAAAGACTTGAAACCACGGTATTCTACATACTGTCGCCTGTTTGTTAAATATGAAGTGATTAAATCTAATAATGCTAACGATAATCCGAAATTATTTAGTTTCTGTATCAGAATACCGTGGTCTAAGCGATCAAAAGCTTTGGAAAAATCAGTATAGATAATGTCAACCTGTTTGTTGTCATCCAGTTTTTCGGAAAGATATTGTGTAACACAAGTTAGATTAGTTTCAGTGGATCTACCTGGTACAAATCCATGTTGATTTGTTACGATCTGATTTTGTACGTGCCTGGATAATGACGCATTCAAGGTAAACTCAAAGGCTTTTACAAAATTGCAAATTATTGTTATTGGCCTATAATTCTCAGCATTATATTTGTTACCTTTCTTATAAACAGGACATAAACGAGAGTATTTCCATACATCAGGGAATACCTGTAACTTCAGGGACAGATTAAAAATTATTTTAAGGGGCAGGGCGAAGACATGTGCACAGTCCTTAACTATAAATGCAGGTATATTGTCTGGACCTTTAGTAAATTTGGGTTTTATCTTCTTAAGCGATTTTAGCACGTCCGATTCCGAAAACGTCGTTATGCATAAATTATTACTGTTTACATCACCACAGGGGGGATATTTATTGCTGTTATTATTAGGATTAAGATAAGCCGATTGAAAAACGGTTCCAAAAGCATCAACAATATTTTGAGGATTTGTGTGTCGAATGTTATTATATGTAATATTATCAGGAATGGCGCTACTATTCCTTTTACTGTTTACATATGACCAAAATTTTTTTGGATCATTTTTTATATTATTTTGAATATTCAATAAATAATTTTCATATGATTGTTTTACGTCCTGCTTTATTTTCTCTCTCATGTTCCTGAATTTATTATAATCATCTTCACTTTTTGTTTGTTTATACTTTCTCCTCTGAATATTTTTTTGCTTTATATCTCTTACAATATCATTTGTGTACCAAGTTGGATATTTGGGTTGTTTGGGAATAGATTTAGGCACAAATTGATCAAAAATTTCAGTTAGTTTAGAGTAAAAAGCAGTGCAAGCCATGTTAACGTCATTTAGTTCAGTTAGAAATGACCAGTTTATCTGAAATAGATTTTCATATAAGAGAGGGTAATTGGCTTTTTTAAAGTTATATATTTCCATTAAATTACATGGGAACTTTTCAGGATGAGAATTAGTAATTTTTAGTGATATTTCTAAGGGGGGATGATGTAAATCCTCTATTAATAGACACTCTAATGATCTGTTTACGTCACAATTTGCATTTGACAGTACCAAATCAAGAGTAGTCTCATTAGTATTTAGTACATTATTAAATTGTTTGAGGTCAAGGTACTCAGAAAAGTATTGTACAGCAGCTACACGACTGCTTGGTGCAATATTTTGATTGTTATACTCTGGGACATTAAAATCTCCTATAAAATAAATATTTTCATCGTTTAAATAGTCTAGAGACTCAATACATTCAAAAAGACCTTGGTAGGATGCATACGGTAAATTTGGGGGGATATAAAGGATGAAAATGAAAATATTTTGAAAATGAAAGGTCACTTTAACACCAACGATATCTATTTGAGGAAATATCTCACGTATAAGACTGACATTAAGTTCCTCATAAATATACTTAATATTTAGCGCAATTAGTACACCGCCGCCTTTATTTTTATTAGTTTCCGTAAAGTTCCGGTCACACCGTATGATATTATAATTAGAGGACAATATTTCTGTATTCAGTACTTGCGAGTTTAGCCAAGTCTCTGTGAAAGCATATATATCATAATCGCATGCCATAGAGGCAAGAAATAAGTCTTTTAATTTTGTGTTCAACCCGCGTACATTTTGATAATATATGTTTATGGTATGAGTTGATGAAGAGGCAGTGGTTTCGATTGGGGTTATTGTTATACTCGGATCATTGTTATTTGAAATATTCTTGTTTGTTTTCACGCCTAGTTATGCAGAAAATGACATTTTTGCCTTAAACTCATTAATTTTTTGTTTATATACGAAACAGTTGTTGTCCCATGCAGCATGTTCGACATTAAGCTCAAGTTTATTAGTAATAGAGTAATCTAAACAGTTGGGGCACTTTAATGATTTATTATTACAATCTTTTACATTGTGCTCACCAGCACATATTGGGCACCGTATTTTAGATTTACATTGCTCTGATATATGATTAAAACCGCTACATTTGAAGCACCTTCGTATATCAATAGAATCGTAAACATTACATAGATCGAATCCAATAAATAACTTACCTTCTCCCTCAGACAAGATTTTGTTATAGAAATTTACGTCGACTTGCATAATGGCTTGATATATTTTATCATTTTTTTTCGTTGACCACAATTTCAAGATTTTACATTCAAACTTTTCACCTATTAGATGTTTGTTCTGAAACTTGATATATTCAATTAAGTCACTTTCTTCCAGCTTCTCTGACATTCCTACTATTCTCACACGTGGATTTAAGGTTTTAACGTCCTTGATGTCATAATTTTGATTCAGTTTGTTCACAGCGATTTTCCTAAGTTTCGTAACTTCTTCTGCACTAGAACATCCTACTAGGATACCACCATCTTTGATATTTTTTACGCTTGAGATATTAATGTTATTTTTCACAGGGTTTACATTGCTGAGAATATCCGTTTTGGTTTCTGAGTTTTTTTGCGTCTGGTTTTTAGGTTTTATTATGATAGCCGCTTCAGTCTTTACAGCAGAGGAATAGCTTTTTTTAATTTCGACTTTTTTTTCGGCATTTATATCACATATAACTTTGGCAGTAGAGTGAGTTATGTCATTTTTAATGCAGTTAAATTTATCTGTCATTTCTTGCACAAGTATTTTGAATTTTTCTTCCAGCAAAGTTTCCAGGTGTTCGAGATCACAAGTCGGCATTTTTTTTAAACAGTCCTCACATCTCCAGGATAGCGAAGAATATTTGGTCACTGCTGCTAATATTTCGTTTGGTATATCGACACATTGGATATGGTAACACGTTTTACAGAAACCATTGCAAGTAACGGCTGGCTTCTTCGTCGTGATCCCACCATTGCACTGTGCACACTTTTCACTCATTTCACTAATTAATTAATTATTATTGTCAAATGCATTTAGATATGACGCACTTATAAATTTCACGTGGCAATTTGGGAATTCCTTGGGATAATCTCGGTAGATACTCTTAATTCTGCCTATTCATCTCTTTGGCAATATGTCAAGGTGCATTTAAACAACGAATTGGATACGAAATATTTGTACATTTTGAGCTACTCTGCAAATTGGCAAGCGTGTAATAAGAATCAAGCCCCCCCCCCACCCCACAACACTGCCAATGTATAGTACAAGCTAATTTTCTATGTGGTTTCCCGCACCCCCTGACCATCCATCCTGTTTATGTTTTTGCCTATATACTTCATGATAAGCAACATAAACTTTGCATAAATCAACTGGAAGACAATAACAAAAAGGGCTTTACCATTACCGTAATTCCTTCCACCTTTACTTTCTGATACAGATTAAAAATTCATGAAATCGTGTAACGCTCATTTTTGCCCTTATTTATTTTGTTTCAATAGACTAAAATTTCTCCTATTAATGTGCATTGATGGTAGTGAATCAAATATAACAAAAATCGCTTTATGTTACCATCACAAAATACGTATTAGAAATTTATGAAATCATGTAGTGCTAATTTTTACCCATATTAATTTTAACAGTTTTTTTTCTATTTTTCCTATTAATGTAAACTGATTGATTGTAAGAAATAAAATATTACCGATCAGAAATTTCTAAAATCGTGTAGGGATTATTTTAAACCTGATTTATTATAAAATGCATTTTTTAAATACATAATGATAGCCAAAAGTAAAATATTGCAGGTTATAAATTGTTGAAATCATGTACAGTTAATATTTTAACATTGTTTTTATAACAATACAACAAAAAATATGAGGCTGAATTTCACAGTTGGAATCTAACACGAGACTTGTTGGAGAATAACTTTCCTTTTCCAAACGTAGGTAAATATAATTGATTACGTTACTTGAATTTCCACTTTCTTTACTTCTAGTAGTACTATCGTAGTATGGGTACCTTTTTTGCTGGCTGAGATACCCGTTGAATTATGCAAGAAAAGTAGTAGCACAAAACACATTCCATGTGTAATAAACAAAACTAGCGCTACTCATAGAAAATTAGCTGTGGGGGGGGGGGGGGAGGGTAACAATGCAATCTGGAATCTGGAATTGGTTGGGAGAGTGGTCAATAAAAATTATTGAACCACAGAGCTTAGGCCCCATTGGGCCCCTTGTACATCATCCCTGTACGCAGACCCCCACCTAGGCCTCCAACCAACCTAATCGAAATAGATGGTGATGCTGCCTAGGGGCATCTCCCTTACATCGGCTAAAGTGGGTCAACGTTCTCCCAAAATGGATTCTCTGATTGATGAGACGGCAGAACAGTCACAGAGTACATGTTGAACCGTCTCGTCCTCTTGTTCACAACCTCTACAGAGAGGTGTTCCGCTTAATCTCATATTATGGAGATGTTTCCTTAACGGACAGTGTCCAGTCTGGATTCCCGTTATAAAATGTAGGTTCCTTCTGGACATTACCAGGTAGTCCATTGCTGTACTCTTGCTGGAAAATTTTAGTAGTTGCCTAGACAGCTGTTTGTTTCATCCCACAGTTTCTTGAATTCATCGTGGGTGTTCTCTTTAATTATTTGTATTATCGCCGTGATCGGTAACAGACTGGCCGGGCCTGACCCAAAGATACTTAGGCTTGTGATTTTTTTATTTTTTCATTATGAATCAGTACGTGGCTATTAAGATAGGTTATGTAAAAGAACCGTGAAATTGGATTTCATATAAAACATTTTCAGGGCGAATACCAATGCTAAAGAAAGAGCAAAAGCTATTGCAAATACTCCACAATCAGAACCATTTGCCTGATGCTGTTGTACAAGTGGAAATCGAAGAGTATTTCACTTATCTCTAAATAAGGATATAATTTCTGCAGAAAGAAATTTTGTTCAGGATTTGTTTGTATATTATGTAAGAAATCATAAATATAAACACTGCGACCATCATAGTAACTGCATGTCTAATAATTTAGACGATGCAAAAGTTGTATATGGTCTTTTCCAGGTAGGATAGGTTGAATCGCATTATAATTTTTCACATAATTTGTAATTCATATTTCGTAATGAGCATTTGTACATACAATGTACGAAAAAAAGAAAAGTGAGAATCTTCGAGGCACAATTATTCGTATTTTGGTGTTTGATTGAGCCAAAAATCCGAAATCAAAACTGCGCAAATGTGATTAATACCTCGTATTATTTTGACCGATCTCAAAATTCAAACATCAATGGTAATGCAATGTCTAATTTCTGTGGTGTTTATTATTATTATTTATAATGCCATAATAAGATGACAAGTCAAAGACAGGTATTTATTTGAAAGATGAAACGATAAACAACCCATATCGCATGTAATTACCAATATTAAATGATTCTGTTTTTTTTTATATAAAAGAAAAGGAATATCCAGACGGCGCAGGAAGCAACATCTTGCTGTATATGAATCCCGGTCTCGTTTGGCTTTCGCATGGGAGAGAGAAAAAGTTAGCTGCGAAAACCGACCGGGTTTCTTGATTATTCATTTTTAATATTTAAGAGCGAAATTAAAAAAACAACAGTTTTGATGTAGTTAAATAAGCAATTTCATGCTTAAAGTAAAGTTAAAGTTGTAAAATTGATATATTTTAGGGAACGGCTGAGATATTATTTTATTTCATGAAAAGAGTATTATAAAAAAGGTTACCATAAAGACATGACGGTATATTTAAGATATTAGCTCCTTGTCAAGTGTTGTCACACATTCCAGAATATGAAATATTTTATTAAAAAAACAGCCGAATATGACAGCTTGCACATATGTAACTAAATTTCTATTTTCATAGATAAGATGACTTTGAATTATTATACAGTTATTGTCAACTGATAGCTGATTGATAAAAAAATCTTTGATAAAAAGGTTACCTATATCCTATATCTTTATTTCTTCTCGATATACTTGGCATTTATTTCGAAAAATAAAAAATATTCCCGTTTACTATACTGAAATACGTAAATTTTCACATTCCATCATCGAAATAGCTTTGAAATGGACATTAAGGATCTACACTCACTAATATTAAACCATCATATTAATAGGTTTTGTTAATAATCATGTGACAGTAAAAGTTTCAATCCATTCTATCGTTTTTAAGTGAATTAAACGAGACAACTCCCAATTCCAGAAGCCAGAGGCTTGTGCGGAATGGGGTTACACATTGAAAAAACGCGGACATACAACTATTTTCTCTGACAGTGGCAGTGCCGAAACCAGGATTCAAACCCGGTGGCTCGATATCCGTGGGATTAATCGCGATTGCCACCTCGCGCCTTAGCCCACGCAGCTATCGGCTATGAATTATCTTCACATTTTTAGTCTCTCTTATCTCGACCAACCGAAACAGTCGTAAATTTCTATTCTATCGAGGAATAAGTTTGTTGTTGGGATAAGCCACTTCTGTGGAGGTGAAATTACATTATACATCAAAAATATATATCAACTACATAAATTTATTTTAAACTTACCTCTGGTATATATTTATGGGGTGTTGGTAAAAGGACCCAAGATATTTTTTTTATAGTATAATATGGAACAATCAGAGATATAGAAGAGGAAGTTAGGGGATCAACACTCTCGCCAGAACTAACATAATTCGGTATATATTTAATATAAAGTCTTTTACATTTATGACACGTTTCGTATCAACGATTTTCATATTTTCTTCCTATTACTCCTGCAGAATCTATAATAAAGGTCATCTATTTTTTATATTATCCGACTTTAATAACCTAGTAACCTCAACATAAATATAAATAAAGTGTAGTGGATAATTAAAGTAATTATTACTATTTTTAAAAGTGGTGCTTGCCCATGAAATATGTAGTTATTAATGTTGACGCCATCTTACTAAACAAGTATAAACCTTATTACGGTTTCAATAAACGATAAAAAGTAAAAATATGTTATATTAAGTATATGTAACTGTTGTTTACTTTTTTCTATAATTCTGATATAATCTTATCTGGTTAATTATTTTTCGTTATTATTTACCATATATGTATTAAATACCGTTTCTATTTTATTAATATGTATTTATCTTTCGCAAATAATAATAATTTTTATTAATACTACATAATATGAGTTAAATAATGAAGAATTTATTTCTTCTGATAAAATACTATAAAATAGTATACCCAGTCGTTCTAAATCAAATATAGTTAGGGAGCTGGTGATATATTTGATAACGATAAGGTCAACTTGCACAACTAGAGATCAGAATGTAGCGATAAATTGCAAAGACGAATTTTACGCAGAAATAATAATAATATAACGTAAATATGTATGAAACCATCATTTATTCAAAATCCAACATGAAAGATTCTCTACATACAGTGTGACCATTTCAAACCTTAACATCCTCATAAAAGTTAATTTATTAATCGATTTTGACCGGTTTTTTTTTATAAAGATACAACACCAAAAACTTGCACTTTTGGACAAAACGTCATATTTTATTTTTAAAAATCATGGCCTACCGCGATTTTTCTAGGGGCTAAAATTTAAAAAATCGTATTAGCGATTTTTTACGTAAAACATGATAATGAATACACCCCTGTATTCAGCTGCCTCTTAAATGGGCACGTACCAAATTTCATAAAAAAATATGAATTAATAAATTTTTGTAGATAAATTTAAGAATGAAAATATTAGTACACATTTTTTATTGCAGACATAGCAAGTCATGGAATAAATATCAAAAACAGACAACGAAGTTAAATCTAATAATATTGCTGATTAATTAAAATTAATAAGATTGATAAAAGTGACGTACGGTAATCCCCCATTATATTTAATTTGAGGTTCAAATATTCGTGAATAATGAACAATCTTTTACCCTTTATAGCTACTTCAGCGATTACTATAGAGCCCGGAGATGAAGATAGAAGACTGGAATTTTGTTTATAGGCTCAAGGAGAATACCTCAATAATTCTAATTTCATTAAAAAAATATTATATACCGATGAAGCCACTTTCACCACCAACGGTACGGTTTCATCCCCAGTCGCCTGACTGGGCTTAGCATAGTTCAAATGTGCTTTTAGAGGGCAGAATATTAAATCATAATACTTTTAGTCCCAAATTTTATTTTTAAAAATTAAATTTATTTTTCGATTTCAACAGGGACTGGACCGCTAGATGGCGCCCGCTGATTGTTTTGTGGTGTGGGACGACTGGCACGAGAGCTCCTTAAGTAAGATCAGTCTTTCAGCTGGTGTTTGTTGCAATCGAATCATTAGCGTTTTGTTGGTAATATACAATTATTACACTTAACGTGCCAGGCTTGTAGCTTGTAATTCAGCGCTCGGCGAGACACAATCCTTATAGTAAAATAAGAATTTTATAGACGAGTTTGCGACTAAAAATATTGTTTTAATATTCTACCCTCTAAAAGCTCATTTGAACGGTATTTTATATGTTTCGGTGCGTTTCATTTGAACGGGGACTTTGAACTCGCACGGACGTGTTTTGGCCGTTTTTATGAGGTCTGGATAAGTTCTGAAAATGTCCCCAGCCATTCATCTCGGCACAATTGCGCAATATTGCATCAGAAAATACGAATATCCTGAAAGAAAAATTATTTGTCTTAGTGCTACATTCACAAATACTTTCAGCCATATTCGCACTAGAACTTGCTAAAATAACACATCGCTCAGAGCCAACCCTGGTTTTGTCGTCATTTATCTCCCTTTCCTACCTCTAGATAACAATCTGTAGCTTGTATAAAATCTAATTGATAACTCAACAATATTAATAATAAACACTGTAGGATATAAAGCGGCGTATAGAATAAGTTGGTATAAAATATTTTATTAACAAAAAATATAACAATGATAATTTATACTGTATACACACGTATATCAATATTTATCGAAACCTTAAAAATATACATCTACTTAATTCCTAGCGCTTTAACGGCGAAACTGGAAAATATACTCTTGGTGTGGCCGAGAAGTTTTTCCCCTTCCGTCAACTTTCTTTCGGCAGGTAGCGCTAGAATAGTTACACAAAACATCTGCGCTGGTTCCTTTTTAACATTTGTTCCATTATTTGCAGCCGTTCCATTCACCACCGTACCAGTAACATCACGTTTGACTATAGTTGTGTTAACACTTGCAGTAGATTCGGTTGTGGTTATTATTGTTGTCGTATTGCCACTAGAAACGCTAACCGCGAGAGGTGTTGCCAAAGACACATTTTCCTGCCTTGCATTGTTAGAAATAACAATACTATTGTTGACGTAACTGATATCACCGTAGACCTTAGCGGTTGAAATGCATGGTATCGCGATGTCGGCTGTTTGCTTGGAGGAGCCTTTACATTCTGGCGCATCATTGTTTTTGCAAGGAACGGTACTCTTGACACAATTAGTTTGTTTTTCATTGGAACAGGGAACTGTCGATACTGCACTCGCCACGCACATAACAGCTCCGTTATTTGTACACAGGGAGGTTGTATTGGCCGGACAGAAGGAACCACTGTCTCCGACACAAGCCACAATTGCGTTTGGCTCGATGGTTGCTTCTTTAGGTACAGATTCCTTGTTGTGATAATAATGATGAACAGTGTAATGATCGTACCTTGGGGTGGGTCCGTAATCGTAAACAGTCTGATAATGATAAGTAGGTGTGGATACTCTTCCTAAAGAGTACCCTAAGTAAAATCCTAGGGCTGTACTTCCAGTATCGTGAACGGTGTACACAGGAGGACTATAATGGTAGTGTGGCCAACTTGCGCCTCCGTAATAACCTCCCCCATATCCTCCTCCGTAGCTACTGTGATGATTATTGATATTATTATTAATTATTGTGACTCCACCTCCAGTACCTTGTGGATGGTAACCCCCTTGAGTAGGATAACCACCTTGGGGATGATAACCTCCCTGGCTATAAGCTGGAGGATGTCCATAACCTGATGGGTTATAAGCTGGAGGATGTCCATATCCTGATGGGTTATAAGCTGGAGGAGGATGTCCATATCCTGCTGGGTTATAAGCTGGAGGATGTCCATATCCTGCTGGGTTATAAGCTGGAGGGTGTCCATACCCTGCTGGATTGTATGCCGGAGGTTGACCATGTCCGGGAGGGTTATAATGCGGATTGTAAGGTGGCGGGTTTTGCCCATAATTGCCTAAAATGGTAAAATTAAATAAATATCTTTTGTCAGTGGTATCCGTAAAAATTATGGGAATTGAATTTTCAAGTAGCAGTGTTAAATAAACAATGAAATAACAAAAATTATAACATAATAATTTCAAAATTTCTGCAAAGTATTACAATTGCATATATAATACACATAATGCTGATTTATTTTCTATACAGCGTGTGTGTGGAATTTGTAGTTTTTCTTTTGATTTGCGTTCGCAAAAATACAAAAGCAAGTCAATTGCTATATTTGTATGTAACAAAATTTTTTTTTACACGTCATATATATAGCATTATATAAGGACCCACGGATTAAAATATATGCGTGTATTTCAAAAAATCCTATATATTGATCAATAGAAAATATTGGCAATCACAATGGCTAGATACTGTTTTGAGATTAGATTCATACTTTCGTGGGGTATAGTACTTGGTTTAAGAAGGAACCTAGTATACCCATTCATACCAATATCTTGACAATCGTTGTTGACTGACCCTTGACTTATTAAAGATGTTAATTTTTTGAGATATTATTAGATCTATAACTCTTGAATCTTTGGTATACCTGATGGAGTGTATGGTGGTGCATTGCCTACAGGATGACTTTGTTTTGGTGCTCCCACCGACTGACCTGGGCGGTTGGATCCTGACGTATCAAAACCAATAGGCCTTACGGTCCCGCTACCTACGCCACCTAATAACAATTGACATTATATTAATTATAGTTGTGAATATTTAAACTATAATATATAAATAATATAAACTTATATCAACGCTCATTACTAATGTTTACTTATTATAAGGTTTGGATGAACATTTGAAGAATTTCAAGAAAGATTAAAAATTAAAAAAATTTACGTCTGTTCAAGGTTTTGAAAATAAACCAAAACAAGTAAAATGTCCTATTTTAGACTTATCTTCATACATTTTTTTGGTTATTTTTCAAATTTGCAAAATTTCTAAATCAACTTAACCGAGATTATTAAAATATCTTAAACATAAGTAACTCAATGGGATGAAAGTAAAATAGTACAAAAAATGTAAATACTGAAAGTGAGTTAGTGAAAGAGTGTTTTATTTAAATTGTATACATATATACCTGGAGTGTATGGTGGTGGAGCTCCTACGGGATGGGCCTGCTTTGGCGCTCCTACTGATTGACCTGAATGACTTGTTCCAGATGCATCGAAACCTATGGGCCTTACAGTGCCCCTGCCACCTGTTATAATAATTAATCAATATGAAATTTCTATGTAATGCATATATAATAGCATATAGATTGTATTTCACATATTACAACTAGCGGGATTATTCGGTGTTGTCAGTGAAGAATTTTCAACTCCCCCATATATTTTACCTTCCAATTAAAAACATTAATTGCTTCGTATTTTTCATTTATTTCGAAAGCATTAAGTACCCATAGCTGCCAATTTCTTCCCTAGTTATTGTTCTCATTTTCAAATATTTTAATTGTTTAAATTATTTTCCGTCTTTAAAATTTTGAAAAATATAATTTTGAATCACTTACTTTTGGATTTTATTTTCAGTTAAAAAAATGCCATTACTAAATAACAAAGCTTACTTGTTTTAAAACGCAATTACTTTTAAGTCAACAATTAAATTGAAGAAATCTTGACATTCGCGAATAATATCAACTAACTTAAAGGGATGTATTAGTTGCACAAAATGGTTGAATAATATACTGGGTGTTCCATTGAAAAAAACAAGAGTTTCGATGTTTGAGAATCGACAATTTGATGCCCCTGTATAAAATCTCCTCCACTTAAATATAAATGTTCGCTTCTTCTAGCCATTTCAGCAACTCTTATCATTGCACTAACCAAACAATTTCGCTTAACTGGCATTAACAAAGTCTCATTAATGACATTTGTGATGCACTGTTTTTCAGGGAATTTTTGAATTTTTTGCAACAACTTAGCAACGCCGCCGAATTCTCAAAAATTAATGCTGTAAACGTATACAGGGTATCATCTAAAAAACTCGACTAATAAGCTGTTGTGCTGTAATAATGTAACATCCAATGTATTTTACAGTATTATAGAAATAGACAATAAAGTACACCTTATAACTTTTAATTAAAATATGTTTTCGCATCAGCCGCCTCAGTGGCTTGTGGCGTACGCGCCTACCTAACGTATGCTAGCCACTTAATGACCTACTAAAAATTATATTTGGATTTTGGTAACTAAGATAAAAGTCAACAAAAAATATTATTAACAAAACTTTAACTTGACATGTGATAATTTAAATAAATCCAATTATTTGCTATCGTCTATTATCTATTTAATTTATGGTGGGCGAAAACATGTTTAAATTGCCAAATTTTCAAAATTAATAGGCATACTAAAACTCCTGTTTCAAATTTTGATGTCCCTAAGGGGCGTTTCGAACACATCCACATAGACCTCGTTGGACCGTTACCACATTCCAACGGGTGTTGTTATATCCTCATTGTGGTCGAACGATTCACACTCTGGCCAGCAGCGTACATCTATGTTGAAACCGTTGCCAAAACTTTATTTCAAATTTTTATCTGTTGTTTTGGCGTTCTGTTAATTTTATTTCGCGAATTTTCCAAATTTTTAGAGTTCCATTGGATTCACACGACAACATATCATCCTCAAAGCAATGGTATGGTTGAGAAATTCCATAGAACCCTGAAGATTGCATTGTTAGCGAGAGCTAATGCAATTCACTGATATGATGAATTGCCAATTATTTTATTGGGTTAATGCGCCATGCCCAAAGAAGGCTTACTTTGCTCATCTACCGAGCTTCTCCCTGGCGATTATTTTATCAAGTCATATACCGATACTCAAGTCTCGCTTTTCATTACTAAATTACAAACCTATTTCGACAATTTACATTTTAGATCCTCAAAACCAAAGTTCATTCACAAAACTTTCGTCAGCCCTGGCATCACTTCTTGTGAATACTTTTCATTTGTCAGGACAGACTAAAACCACCATTCGGGCCTTTGTACGAAGGACCTTTTTTCATTTCGTTATTATGGGCCTTAACCGTGGGAACACTTTTACTGTCAGTCTTGACAGAGTCAAGCCTGCTTACTTGCTAGATCCTCCTGTCAAACCCAATTGCAAAAAAGTCCGGTTCGTTATTGATTGAGTACTCTGTATATTGTTATTTATTTTCTTCTACTACAAGAACAAATACAGATGTTCATGCGTTAATATAATCTAAAATACCGTACAACATAGAGATATTTGAGACATTTTTAAAACAAATACCTAAGAAATATAAAGTATTTTTATATTTCTACATTACGAGAACAGTTTAACGAATAAAAAAGTAGTTCATTACAAACGTATATTTTATTTATTTTATATGCAGATAATATACCTGGAGAATATGGGGGTGGACCTCCTAGAGGTTGGCTTTGCTTTGGTGCTCCTACTGATTGACCCGAATGATGCGATCCAGATGTATCAAATCCAATGGGTCTTACTGTCCCACTGCCTGTTAAATATAATACGTGAATTAGACATAAGTCTTGGCCATATAACTAACTTATTAATATGAAGTGTGTTTATGTGGCAACTATCAAATCCAATGTGTACAGTAACGTTAGAGAATTTTGTTGTGTATATAAGTACAGTTTTAATGATGACTGATATGAAAAATAACTATTTTAGATTAATTGAATTCAGATTCGGAGCAATTTATTTTCATATTATGTATCTCATAACTTTATTTAATATACAGGGTGTTGCATCATGAGAGGGACATAGCTTAATAGGAGGTAGAGAACATCAGTGGTAACCGGAACCTCCCATAGAGATGTCTCATTGGGCCTTCATTACGAGGTTGCTGGGTGTTAAATAATTTTTGGCCAAACCTGTTTTTTGTCATAACTTTGACAGGGAATGAAATAACGGATTCATATTTGGTACGGCTAATGTACTAACGAGCCCCAAGAGGTACATGTATAAAAAAGTATATATCCAGGTCCGGACTCACTATAATATATGTTTCTTCTTTGCATCAATAAAACATCACCCTGTATATATTTTTTTGAAATTTCGATACGATATTCGAAAAGATGCTATAAACCTCGTTTTTTAAGTGGCCCCATAAAAAGTAATCACAAGGGTTACAATCAGGAGATCTTGGTGGCCATTCATGTGGACCCCCGCGTCCAATCCATCTATTAGGATACACATTGTTTGAGTGTTCTCTTACTTGAAGGTTAAAATGTGGTGGGGCCCCATCATGCTGAAACAACATGCCTCCTATACCGATATTTTCTAACATATTCGGTAAAATGTTTTGAAGAAAATCAAAGTAAATTTCACCATTCAATCTTTCTTCAAAAAAATGTGGCCCTATCAAATGTCTATTCACAAGTCCGACCCAAACATTTACAGAAAACCTGTGTTGCGAACGGCGTTGGCGTACCGCATGTGGGTTTTTCTGTGCCCATTTATGATTATTTCGTGAATTGTTTACTCCATCCCTTGTAAATTGTGCCTCATCCGTAAATAAGGTTCTGTAAATGACTGGGCGATGGTTAGACAACCAATGACAAAATGCCAGGCGGGGGATATCGTCGCCTTGTTGAAGACGCTGTACCTGCTGGATATGATATGGATGGTAACGTTCTCTTTTTAGGGTTCTCCATACTCGCCAATAAGGAATACCAGTTGCCAAACTGATTCGTCTAGTGCTCATATTTGGGTTTTCTTGAACTACGTTTATAATATTGTTTTGTTCCTGCACACCTTGTTGTAAAACACGCTCCACAACTGCAGAAGTAGGAAACTTTCCGTGTTGTCTTGCATACTGGAACACCGTACTAAAGGTTTTATGATTAGGGCATCGACGACCAGGAAAACGCAGCCGATATTCTCTTTCCGCCGACCTACCATTTCCATTACAGAAACCATAGATGAATATTATGTCAGCATATTCCACGTTTGTAAATTTTACTGGCATATTTAAAATATTTTCACAAGTTTTCACTAACTAAATGCGGATTATTGACACATTAAATTACTAACAAACAATTATTCAACTGTTTAGGAGATTTCTTATTATTATCTGTCACATTGAACAAGCCTACTGTGATTGATTAAAAATTTTGTTATTTCATACCCGATTACTTATTAGGACCACAGTTTTTTTACCAAAATGGACCTTTAAAACGTGCCGGAATTAGGATTCACCCAGACCACCTAGGCTCAATAGAATTTTCGCAAATTTTAGTTATAAAACTATTTATTTCACGTGCCTCTCATTTAATAGGGTTCTGTAATCCATTTTCTTGCACATTTAACAACGTATTTAAATAACCACGAAGGTGTAACAAAAAAATGAAATAGGCCATTTTGTTTGTTTTTTCTTGCTCTTTTCGAATATCGTATCGAAATTTCAAAAAAATATATACAGGGTGATGTTTTATTGATGCAAAGAAGAAATATAAATTATAGTGAGTCCGGACCTGGATATATTTTTTTTATACATGTACCTCTTGGGGCTCGTTAGTACATTAGCCGTACCAAATATGAATCCGTTATTTCATTCCCTGTCAAAGTTATGACAAAAAACAGGTTTGGCCAAAAATTATTTAACACCCTGTAACTTCGTAATGAAGGCCCAATGAGACATTTCTATGGGAGGTTCCAGTTACCACTGATGTTCTCTACCTCCTATTAAGCTATGTCCCTCTCATGATGCAACACCCTGTATAGTCCAGTCATTGAAGCTTTATACCTCAGAAATATTTTACTACGAACCGATTTACATGAAATTTTGGAATTAGGCTTATCTCACCCTTAACTTCAAAAGTGATATTGACCCGACCTCCGTTCTTACCCTGGGGGTGGTTGCCACCCCTTCTCGTTAGTGGAAATTTGTTTGGTCAAAATAACCTCGGGGATCGATAGAAGACTCAATTATGAACAAAAAGTGTTCTATAAAGCTTTTTCAAAAACTCAATACTTTTCAAGTTATTGGCGATTGAAAACTCGGAATTCTCCCACGTTTTTCAACGGTTTTTTGCAAATATCTCAAGAAATATGCGTTTTAACGATAATTTTATAATAAACAAAATTGTAGAAGGTAAGAAAGTGAACAAATTGGTTTTTTAAAGAGTGCTCTAAGTGCAATATTAAGCGAGATATTGAAGATAAAAGCCGTTTTTCTTTTGGTCTGAACTTTAATCGATGTATTCAATGCCATCTAGCGGACAACGGATACATTTTATCCAGATGACAATGACAAACTTTTTTATAGCGCTTAAAATAATCTTTCAAATGAGCAGTGTTAAAAGTCTTTTGCACGTAAAGTGAGTGAGTTGTAATGAAAAAAAAGGGACATCTAATTTTTTTTTTTTAAATCGATGTGTTTCATAAGTGCCATTTCCACCAAAATTAAAATTAATCGTATTCCGTCTAGATTTAACTTTAATATGAAGAGTTTATTAGATTTCAGCCGTTTGGCTGCTTTGGAATGTATACTTTTTAAAAAAATCACGATTTTAAGGAAAAAAAAATGTTTTCATTTAAGAAAAACCACCTTTCTTTCGTAATATTTCAAAAATAATGAAAGATACGTAAAAAACTGTAATGATAAAATATGTAGGCCTTTTTTGACAAAAATTTTTTTGTTTTTTTTTTCTGTCAGACCAAAATTGACGGAGATATGACTGTTTAAAGAGCGCGCGGTAGCGCAATCACAATCTCTCTCGAGCCCTTTGACCCTTCACCGTTTCAAAATGAAGGGTTTTACACTACATGCCATAATGAAAGAAGTTGTAGCTCTTTTAATTACCTTTAAAACGGTTCTTTTAAAGTTGTGATGGTTTTAAAATTGAAGGAGTTATGGTCCAAAAACTAAACTTTTTTTTTTCTATTTAGTAAAATGAAAATTTCGGAGCACAAAAATTTGGAGCAGAGTGAAAGTAAAGAATAATATGAACCCAAACCTATTGTCATATATATATATATATATATATATATCCATATATGGCATATATATATATATATATATATATCGGAAACATACGCACGAATACATACAAGCGTTCATATATGTATATCCAATAAAATCCAATCCAATAAAAACTGCAGATCCACCTGCACCGCAAGATTTACTTAAAATGATTTTTGCAACTGCAAAAAAGGTTGCGGAGCCACTTGCGGATGCCGAAGAGTCGGGCTGTTTTGCAATGTAACTTGTGGAACATGCAGTGGAGATAACTGCCAGAATAGCCCTTCAATTGACCCAGAAGAAGATCTTGATTACGACAGCAACTCCGATATTGAATCATGAACGATTGGTGTAATAGTTTTTTTATGTATTGTAATGCTCTTGTTGCAGAATTTTTTATAATTAATTACTAATTTAATCTAGTACATTTCCAGATAACTTGTAAGTTTATATTTTATTCAATAAAAAGTGTCTGATTACTTACTCTGTAATTAAATTATTTTTAATTGTATAAACATATATTTTCAATGTTTTAATTTAGGGGTAGTTTTAAGGGTTGAAAAGCTAAACATATAATAGTCATTTTCGAGAACGTGGAACATTTAAATTATTTTGAGTTCATCAATAGAAATTTTTTTATACAATTCTTAATTGAGGGGTTGTTTTCAAGGGTTGAAAAGGGGTTAAAAATATGATAATTAAGGTAGAGAACGTAAAACAATATTTACTCTATATTTAAATCTTTTTAAGTTATACAAAAGTATTTTTTGTAATTTTCTTCAATTTAGGGGTCGTTTGCAGGGGTTGTAAATTTTTTTAGGGGTTGAAAATGGGTTAAACATGAGATAATTGTGTTAGAGAACACTTTACGATTTCACTCCTTATTATTAAATACGTTTTCTAGCGATAAAATGGCTCAATGTCAATTTCTTCATTAAGGGGTCGTTTTCACCCCTTAAAAATAAAAAACGGAGGTCGGGGTCAATATCACTTTTAAAGTTAAGGGTAAGATAAGCCTAATTCAAAATTTCATGTAAGTCGGTTCGTAGTAAAATATTTCGGAGGTAAGACCCTATTTTTCGCTTCAATGACTGCACTAATAAGGGATAAGGAAATAAATCCACTAACAGTGAATGGAAGATTATCAGCATTTTGAATCACCTTTGACAAGCTGGAGCTCCTATTTTTCAAATTAAAATGTTTTTTAATGCGAATAGTTTGCTCTATGTTTGCTCGTGATTTCTTGTCAGTTCTTTTCGATTGCTCGTGCTGCCTATAGACAAAGAAAATGCAGAAGGGGTTCAAACTGACAATAGATCCCTATGTTGAATTTTTCAATCTTCAGTCCCCATTTCGTTGGCTCGTCGTTTACAAGTGTTTGCTACTTTATTGTCTCTGATTGCTCGTCTATTGCCTTTGCTTAATAACTATATACAGAGATAAAAGATAAGAAAAGTAAATTAAAAAAAAATTATTGATCCCGTTATTTTTTGAACATAATTTATAGCTAAATTTTTTAAATAGAAAATGATACTTTTGTTGTGAAATAATATGGCAACCAGGCGATAGATAGACTTCACAAATGAAAAAATATTTCCCATTTTTGAGGAAGGATAAATAATATTTTGCAAAAATTACTCATTCTTTTTTTATGGCTGGTAAGATTCAGAATTTTTGTAACTTTGTGGAAAACAATAAAAATGAATTTAGCGAGGTTTCTGTACATTAAAGATATTTCTTGTGCTATAGTGAAATAAGCCTATATCCAAATGAATATGGAAGCGGTTCGCATAAAAAAAATTAATTTCGAAAATGATGGGGTCAACATCAGGGCAAAATTTGAAACATGAGAGGATGTGAAGTTATTCTTCATTGAATGTTCATATGCCAGTTGTCAACATACAATTAATTACTACTATACCTGTGTTGTGTGAATTTTGCTTTGGGGGTCCCACAGGATGTCCAGGAGTAACAAATCCAATATGTCCGCCATTGCTCGAGCCACCTAGTAAAACAGTATATTGTTTCATATGGAGCAAAAGTGACATTTTTTGTGTCGAGGATGTACTACAGCCGAGACACAAAGAAATCAAGTTACTCCACACATAACATGCTCTCTTTTCTTCAAGCGTCGAATACGAATTAAATCAAATCACTTTATTTATGCTAATACAAATGTAGTATTTGCACAAGTCAATATTTACAATAAGAGAAAAAAATAACAATATAAAAATATATACAGATATCATATACACACAATAAATATAGGAATAAAGAACAAACTTTAGATTTAGACAAACATTTTTAATCATTTTCATTCATTCATCATATGAGTAAAAAACTTTTTCGAGCAAGATGGACCTTATTTTTTTTTGAAACTCGGATCTGGTAAGCATTTTATATCGGCTGGTACTTTATTGAGAAATTTGGGTGCTAAGATTTGAATTCCCTTTTGACTTTTTGTTAGTCTTACGTAAGGTAAGGTCTTATATTGTAATGATAGTCACGTTCTTCTCTGTTTAAATCCTGAGTATATAAATTCTTTCTAGCATACAAAAGCAACTCATATATGTATATATATATTGATGGAAATGTAAGTATATTTAACTTACGAAACTGTTTGCTCGTCTTTGTAGAGCAAGAATTCTGTTCCAATTTGATGCTTGTCCCCATACTAGAACAGCGTAGGAAAGCAAAGAGTGGCATAGTGCAAAGTATGCATTTTTTAGAGCCTCTTTACCTACTTCATTTGCTAGATTTCTCAAAATAAATGTATTTTTTGGCATTTTTTTGATAAATTTTCTATATGTACATGCCAGGTCAATTTATTATCAACATAAACTCCCAAGATCTTTGTTGATTCCTGAGGATCAGCAACACTGTGTACTATTTTATCACGCAGTGAGAAGATCATGTGCACTATTTTATCTCGATTTAATGTGAGTTTATTTGCTTTGAATCAAAGCTCTGCCTTTGACTCCACCTCACATGCCACTGCTGAAAGTTGTTCAATGCTATTATTTTGAACCGAAATAGTTGTGTCATCTGCAAAAAGTATGTCACTAGAGTGTTAATTTGAATTTGGGAAATCATTTACATATATTAAAAAGAGAAGGGGCCCAAGTATTGAACCTTGGGGCACCCCATGTATTATTTTTGTTTTATTTGAATATTCATTATTTATTTTAACGGTTTGATATCTATTGGTTAAATATGATCTTAATAGTGTAACACTGTTATGGCACAACTTATATCTATTTAACTTTTCTAGCAGTATTCCATGTGAGACGCAGTCAAATGCTTTACTTAGGTCGCAAAATATAATGCACACATGTTCCCGACCCTCAAAAGCCTCCAAAATCTGTTTTAGCAGATCTAGAATTGCAGAGGTAGTATTTTTTGAGTTTCTAAAACCAAATTGTTTGTTATAAAAGATGCTATTATTTTCAAAGTAGTTCGCTATTTGCTCTGCAAAGCATTTTTCAACTTTTTCTTTAAATAAATACTATTATTTTGTCACAAATACTTTTAGTGATGCTTGTGAGCGACAGTAAAAGACTTTTACTGCCGTTCAGATGAAGCGTCAGAGAAATGACAATTTAAGTTCACACAATTTTTTATAAGTCATGTTTTTTAACGTTTGAAGAAAAAATACTTTTTAACTACATATAAGAATAATTAGTTTTAGATATTCCAATATTTATGGTTTTATAAATATTTTATGTCATATTATGAAAAAAACAATTACCATTCCCTTTTGAGTTTCGATTCGAATCCCTCAGTACCTGCATGTCAGACCTGAGGACAAGAGGTCCCGGGTTCGAATCCAAAGTTAGAATATGAAAGTTTAATGATGTTTTTAATATCAAGTTAAAAGTCTTATACAGACAGCTACATGAATTCGAGCCGTAATGTTTTTAACAAAATGTAATCAAATTACTGAACTTGGAAAAAAAAAATTAAAACCAATTGCATAAAATTTCCCTATCTATTTGGCATCTTTATATTAGTAATTCTCTTCCTTGACTACCCTGTATTTAATTTGGTTTTTATTAAGTATGTCAGACTTTCTTCGTTGGCAACATTATGAAATATATTCAACGTTTTTTTCCTTTACACATTTTCCACGTTTTTGAAGACTTAATCAAGAAAAGTGCACATGTTTATATTCTAAAATGTGTAGTAGAAGCTAGTAGAAAATTAACAGAAATTTATATTTTCTGATTAAACAATGGACGTCATTTGATTTCTCAAGGTTGGCTCAAAAAAATTAAAGAAATAAATCTCTACTAAAAAAAGTTAATATTAATAAAATTAGAACCCTAGAAAATAAAATTAATGATGATTTATACATACCTGGTCCATGTGGCGGTGCACTCTGCACTGGGGTGTTATGTTTTGGGGGTGCAACAGGAGCTGAAGATAAAATCATTACTTAAAAAATTACACGCAATATTCCTCCACATTCTTTATATCAACTATGGTATACAGGGTGTCCTAATAGTACATTAAAATATTTTTACTTTTTCATTAAAAACCGTTAAATTATAATACTTTTCATTTCCAACTGATCTAGTAGCCATGATTTTGACATAAAAGATTAGGGGATTTCATCCCCTCATTCACGTGGTTTCATCCCTACCACATTCAACTGATGCAGGAACTGATTGACAAGGATTATGACAATCGAATACAATCTTGACAATGGGCAAAACAAAAAATAGGACAAAATAGAAAATTTTTTTTGGGGCGAGCGTAGGTGCGTCTTTACTATGTACATACTTCGGTATGCGATGTAAAGCAACGACAGGCGCAGTTAGTAGTTGGATGGGTGACCATTCCAACGGAAACCGCGTCCTCGCCTCACACATCTTCCAGCGGCTTGTATATCAGTGTATGCGCGGAAGCTATACAACCTTAGGCGAGGGTTGTATAGGAGATATACCATCCTTCGGAGGGGATGTAAAGCCGTCAATCCCTTGTCTATTAAATGTTAGGCAAGTAAAAGATCCCTACTCTTCTTAAGGGAAGAGGTTCGGCAAAATTCCTGGTTAAGGGTAGCTCGTCTACAGGCGTCGGTGTTAGGCCTCAGTAGCGGAAATAGGCCGACGTTAAATAAATGTATAAAAAAAAGAATTTTTTTTGACTTTGTTTTGATTGCCGATGAAGCGACGTTTCATAAAAATGGACATGTTAATCGTTATAATTTTCATTATTACGACACAACTAATCCTTACATCTCACGAACAAATTGCCAAACAAGATGGTCATTGAATGTTTGGGGAGCAATTGTTGGAGATTATGTGATAGGACTGCATTTTTTTATGGACGTGTGAACGGTCAAATTTATTTGGAATTTTTGCAAGACAGGTTGGAAGAATTACTAGAGGATGTCCCCAAGGATATTAGGGAGAGAATGTGGTACCTCCACGATAGAGCACCTGTGCATCACGCTGTAGCTATTCACAAACATTTAAACGACGGCTTTTCCAAATGGTTGGGTAGGAAGAGGAGGACCACATAGTTCACCTACCAGAAACCCTGATTTGACCAAAATAGACTTCTTATGGGGCTATGATAAGCAGTAAGTGTACAAAGCTCCTATAACTACAAAAAAAATATATGAAAGAAAAAATAAGAATTTCTAGTCAAAAATTTAGTTCAAGATGGCGGACGACTTTACCGTTTATGATCCGATTCGTCTCAAAATCGTTATCTGGGGATTACAGCATATCAAAAGACTAACAAGTAAAAAAAAAAATAAAAAAAAATATATATTAAAAAAAAGCTTTTATTTAAAAAAATGCTCTAAAAAGTAGAAAATAAACTTTGAAGTAAATCAAATCCACCATTTTGTTACATTATATAATTCTTTTTATGATATAAAAGCTTGTCGCGAGCAATCTCCTTTACACGGAAAATCTCGCGACAAGCTTTTATATCATAAAAAAAAATAAAATAATGTAACAAAATGATGGGTTTGATTTACTTCAAAGTTTATTTTCTACTTTTTAGAGCATTTCATTAAATAAAAGTTTTTTTTTAAATATATATATTTTTTTCGAATAACTCAGCAGTCTGATGGTCGTTGGAAAAGAAATTTTTCGCTGAATTCATAAATATAGAAATATTAGTTGTTCCATTTTAAAAACATGACCTCGAAGATGCTCCACTGTGGTGAGTCATCCTGTATATTTCAAAATGATAATAATAATAAATCGGCTTTATTTTATAAAAAAAATATATAAATATGATAATTTTCGCAAAAAATAAAAATTAGGCACATTTGTGGCGAAGTCTAGCTTAAAGTTACTCATACTTAACCACAAAATTAAACCTTTAAACATAACGTTAAACTATTGAATAAAGTGCATGGCAATAATATAAAAAAACCATTCAAATAATTTATTGAAATATTTAGGTATATAACCTAAGCTTTCAGGAGCTGATAATTTGCGAGATAGTTCTCAGGTCCTCCCCCCGCCGACTACTCCGAATAGACGTCGCTCCAACCACCAGTCATGGCCCTCTTCAGAGGCTTTATTTCGCCTCTGAAGAAGACCACGACCAGGCGATCAAAACACCATGTGCCCGAGAGAGTCCACGCGGAAGAGAACCCGAAAACCACTCCACTAAGAAAAAAAACAGTTAATAAAGTTCCCTGTTTAGTACACATATATGGGCTAAATAGTAAAGTACTTAAAATTATATTAGCAGCTGCTTACTTAGTAAATAACTTTGTAATTGAATTTTCTTGGTTCCATGTTTTTTAAGTTTTCAGGTAATGAATAGTAGAGCTTTATAGAATTATATAAGAATCCTCTCTTATACATGGCCGTGTGATGATGAGGCATAGTTAGTTTTATTTTATATCGAATATCCCCGGAGTGAACAGCTGATCTAGCTATAAATTTATTTTTAAGGACAGAGGAGGAGAGGGAGGTATTTAACAAATTTTGTATGAACGTACCAAGGTGATGTAGTACTCTGTTTGACATTCTTAACCATTTAAGATTATTAATTTTTTCAGACACCGAATCAAATCTTCGTAGTCCAAAAATTAGTCTACAGCAAGAGTTCTGAACTTTTTATCTAATATATTTAGGCAAGGTCCGTATATAAAGTCAGCATAATTAAAGTGAGACAAAACCAATGTCTCACATAAGAGTATTTTTAGATTAAAATTTATTATATGACGATTGGCATAAATGAGTTTTAAAGACGATTACGACTTTTGCATTAACCTTTTGATATGTCCATCAAAACGTAAATTAATGTCAAAAATAATATTTACATTTTTAAAATGTGCGTCTTTTGTTACTATCCACTTCCATAAAAAAATCGTTTCCAAAGTCTTTTAATAAGACCGATATTGGACCTTGACACACTATTGGGATACCCTGTATATTTATTAAAAAATATAAAACCCTATTTAAAGATCAAATTAATGGTGATTTTTACATACCTGGTCCATGTGGAGGTGCAACAGGAGCTGATGGTTTAACGAAACCTATCGGTCTTACTGTGCCAGGGTTATGAGCAGGTGGAGATGGCCTGGGGGCTGGAGGATGATAGGCTGGAGGCTGATGGGCTGCAGGGTGAGAGGCTGGAGGGTGAGAGGCTGGAGGGTGATAGGCTGGAGGGTGATAGGCTGGGGGATGATAAGCCGGGGAATTATAGGATGAAGGACGATAAGCTGGACTAGAATATGATGGACGTGAAGCTGGGCGGCTACGACTGCTAGCTGTGAATAAGAAATAGTTTGAAATTAGTCGAATTTATATAAAATTCGCTGTTAATATTACAATAGAAGATAATGACATTAGTGTAAGCGTGTAATAGAAGTAACAATAGAGGTAACTACAAATGGATTAGATTTCAAAAGTTTTAATTTATATCCACATACTACCTTGGCTCAATAATAATGTACAATTTTATCATTTAATGCACTGACGTAGTTTTGATGAAACTGTGTGTGTGTTTCCAACCAATCTAGCAGATTATTGTTAATTATCTCCCGATGTTAACTTGCTTGGAGGAACACGTGGTGAGTGCAGTCGATATTTTGATATTTGTGAAACCTAGTTCTCTATCAGTATCGAAAGTATTCCAGACCTCTCTTAAAAAGTAATTAATAATAGGTTATCTTTTAAAAATAAGTATGAGATATGATGTTCCGCTCAATGATTACGCGTTAGACTTGAAACCACGGAGTTTCCGGGTTCAAATTATGTTAATATGTTTAATTAAAGTGAGGTCTTTGTTGAAAGTGACGCCAAGATCACAAATTGTACCAGGGAATTCTAAAATAATGTTATTAATATTATAATTATAGATAATTGGATTCTGGCATTTAGAGAAACGAAACGTTTTACATTTGCTGCTATTCACACAGATGTAATTTTTCAGGCACCAGCTTAAAAAGTTATCTAGGTCAGTTTGAATTTTGAGACAATCATCAAAATATTTAATTACATAATAGAATTTTAGATCGTCTGCATACATAAGAACATTACAAGTTGAAAAGACATTAATCGTTCACAAAAAGTAAAAATAGTACTGAACCAATGTGGGTGCCTTGGGGGACGCCTGATGTAACACTTATTATATTAGACACTTTATCACAGATTTTAACATGTTGATATAGGTATAGGTATATAGGTATAGGTTGATGTAGGTAAGACTTAATCCATTCCAGGTAAACACCGGTGATGCCCATACTTTTCAGTTTGCATAATAGGAATTCATGGCAGATACTGTCAAAGAATTTTAACAGGTCCATGTAGATCACGTCAACTTGTTCGCGTTGTTCAAGGTTGTTCACCAGGTAGTTATGATTCGTGGACCGCCCCGTGTGAAACCCATGTTGCTAATTGATTATTGACTTATTAAACATAGTGAAAGGGTCATCTGTAAGTATAGATTTCATTACTTTCTGGATATAGGAAATAATTGCGATTCCTTTAAAGTTTTCAATGTTGGCTTTTTTACCAGATTTAAATATTGACGTAATGGTAGAAGTTTTCTATTCAGTGGGAAAGATACATTTGAAATAAAGTTCTAAGAGGTACCGAGAGTGTTGAAGAGTAATTTATGAGAAGTACAGGTGGTATCCCATCCGGCCCGCAATTTTTATTGTTGTCCAGAGATATAAGTTTGGCATTAATTTCTTCCGTGGTAAAATGGTGGTAGCTGAGAGAATGAACGCTGTTGTGGTCTATTATGACATTCTCAGTCGGAGTATTATTATCAATACAATAAAAGGATTGAAAATGTTTTGCAAAAGCATTAGCAAAGTCTTGAAGATCGTTTAACGATACGCCGTCACATTCCATGAGTTTCGGTAAGCCATGTTCCTTTTTAAGAGAATTAATATAGGACCAGAAATACTTAATGTTGGTGGGGATCGTGAGTTCTGTGTTAGATACATATAAGAGGTAACATATATTATGTATATATGGTATTCAGATTTTTTTCTTACGTTAGACTACTCTAGTCTGGTTATTTAAAACTTTTTAAACAGTTTATTTTTGGTGGCCATAGTTTCCTTAAATGAGATTTGTACCATTTTGGGTACTTACCAGAGACCAGGTATTTTTTAGGAACGGATTTATTAATCCCGAGGAAAGCTTATCATAAAATTGGCATACTGCGAGATCGATGCCTTCCTGAGTTGATAGGGTTGACCAGTCGGTATTTATCCAGTAATTGTTTAGTTCATGAAAGTTTGCTATATGAAAGAGCAATACCTTTTAATGTGTTTGTTTGCGAGGATCTCGATGTGAGCAATATCTCTATATTAATTTCTGATCGAGGATGATATACATCGACTGTGCTTAGGGATAGGGACAAAGCCCATTCAAAAGGTATCGGCTCTACGACTCGGGGTGAACCATGATTTATTAGCTCGTTGCCCGCGAGTTTCAACCTGATAGCGTCAGGAGGTTGACTTTTGACCAGGTGAAAAAGTACACATTTTTCCCATAAAATAAAAACCATGGTTGACTTTATTCGACTGACACGCCGGTCTTTTTTCGCACAGTAGTGTAGGAATTACGGGGAAAAGTTACTAAAGAAAGTTGTTCGTTTGGATCTTTTATTTACAGGAGGTTTTAATCGCCAGGTTTGTGCCCGCCGAAATTTGCAACGAGCTCTCCGCCTAGGTACATAACATAAGAAATAAAAATAAACCATTTCTTTGAAGCTTGCATCATAGGATACGGTGACTGTGAATGGATTTCCTTGTCTATTTTTGGTTCATTTTACGCTTATAGCGTACACCATATGGATCGTAAACTATAAATGAGCCTTTAGCGAACTGTGTCACGGCAGCAAGGGGCGGAGCGGCGCACAAAAAATAGCATACATATAGTTATTTATTTATGTAGATTATGCGCTTTAAACAACGAGTAATTTAAAATGCATTATGTATACTATGCTATACTATTTTCCACGATTTTGATGCACTTTATGATTATTGAATAGTTTTTAATACATACATCATAATATAATCATCGTCGATAACGTTGTGGTTGTTTACTTTAAATAAATGCCAACGTTGCGTTGGTTAAATTCTAATTTAGTAAACATTCTTAATCGGTATTTAATTAATCGCAAAACAGACAAGACGAGATCAGGCACTAAATGATATTAAATACGTAATTTTCTAACAAAGTATTTAAATAGATGGTAATTAGTATGATGTAATAATATACCGGGTGATACAGGCTGGTGGCTAACACCTATGTTTCCTTTATTTTTTTAACTTATTTATTTGAAATTGGGGTGCACAGACTACCTGTAAAAACGGATTTTTGGATATAAAAATTTTGAGTCAATGTTCAGTTTTTTAAGCTTTTTAAGACATTCGTCTAGAGCGCTTTGAAATACCAAAATTTGATCTACGCCAGGTAAAGCCCATGGGAAAAATATAGTTTTTCGTTTAATTTTATTAATAACTGTTTACGAAGCTTCCAAAGTTGAATATATCACTTTCTTATCGAATTCATTGATATCCACTTCAAATCTGTGCTATTTGTTTTCTATTTTATTTAATTTATTTAAAAATAAAAAATCACTTTTAAAATAATTTTTATTGATAATTGCATGATTGCAATAAAAATTCCCCTCCTGCCGACACCCGTCTCTCGCCCAAAGATTCGCTTGCTTAGCAAGCAGTCCATCTCAGTATTGAATTTTGCAAGGCAATATAAATGTTTAAAAAACAGCTCAACACGGCTTCACAAAACATAAAAGTGTTGACGCTGCCCTTTTTAAATACTGCGATAAAACTGTTAACTCTCTTGTTAAAAGAGCCTTATGGCCTTTTTATAGACTTCCCACGTGCCTTTGACTGTGTAGACCATGTTTATTAAAAATAAACTTTTTAGATATGGGATAAGAGGTCCAGCGCTGATATTTATCTTGTCATTTTTAGAACATAGGCATCAGATAGTTGAGGTAAATGGTACTGTCAGTGATAGCTACGAGGTTAAAATAGGAGTTCCATAAGGTTCTATCCTGGGATCATTTTTATTTTTAGTTTTTGTCAACGATTTAATTTACTATGTGAAAAGTTAGTTCAAATGTGCTTTTAGAGGGCGGAATATTAAAACGTAATATTTTTAGTCGCAAACTCCTCTATAAAATCCTTATTTTACTATAAGGAACGCAACCAGACTGCAACCAACAGCTACTCTCCGGGCTATGTGCCCCGCCGAGCGCTGAATTACAAGTTACAAGCCTGGCGCGTTAAGTGTAATAATTGCATATTACCATCAAAACGCTTCGATTGCAATGATGGTAATATGCAATTATTACACTTAACGCGCCAGGACTGTAACTTGTAATTCAGCGCTCGGCGGGGCATATAGCCCGGAGAGTAGCTGTTGGTTGCAGTCTGGTTACGTTCCTTATAGTAAAATAAGGATTTTATAGAGGAATTTGCGACTAAAAATATTATGTTTTAATATGTGAAAAGTTGTTCGAATACACAAATAGTTTGTTATGCATACGATACCAATCAACTAATTATTGAAAACGATACCAATGCTGCTTTACGGTTGGCAGAAACAGTTTATGAAAACGGTATGCTGTGGTCTAAACAAAATTTATTAATGTTAAATATGGATAAAACTGTGTCTGTTAATTTTAAATTATTAGATAATGATACAATTAATTGTAAATAGCAACCTTAATTTATCTGATACTGTGAAATTATTGAGAGTTACCTTTGATTCAAAATTACGATGGCATAGTCATATTGACATCTTATGTGATAATTTAATGAAATATTGCTAAGCATTACGCTACCTAAAAAACCACTGCAGTGATAATGTTCTGCTAACACTATATTATGCGCATTTTCTCGCATGAGATATGGCATTCTAGTTTGGGGCTCTAGTGGGTTTACTGAACGCATTTTTATAATACAATAATATGCAGTGAGGATAATAGCAGGTTTATCAAGAAGAGAGTCATGTAGATGTTCATTTAAAACATTGAAAATTTTAACTGTGGTTAATACTTACATTTATAAAATAAGTTCTTTTGTCTTTAACAATAAACATATTTTTTTCGAAATCAACTGATCCATGACTATGCAACACGACATAAGCATAACCTCGTCCTGGATCAACATCATACTTCAATGTACCAAAAAAGTGCTTTTTATAATAGGACCAGAATATTTAATAACTTGTCTGACGAAATCAAACAATCGCCAAATATTTTTATTTGCAAAAGGAAACTTCGAAATTTATTAATTGAAAAAAATTGTTATACTCTAAATGAATTTTTTATGTAGTGCCTCTGATATATGTTACTATGTATTTCCTTGTGATATTCTTGGTTTCATATATTTATATACATATTTATTTTATAATAGTAATCTTAACTTGCATTGTACTCTAGGTTTAAATAAACTGACGCTATTTGCAGTTGCATATGTGCATTTTCTGTGTGTATTCATGTAATTGAGAATAAAGAAGTGTTATTATTATTGGTTCCTTATTTAATTCACTCGTATTTTGTATAGTGCCGAGGATACTATGGCGGCATGGGGAGATAATTCAATCAGTCACATGTGGCTCAATTATTGAGAAATTTTCTGACAATGTGGCAAGTTTGGAGAATGACAGCCTTTTGTATTTCCATGTATAGAGATTTTCTTAAGCCTATTTTTTCGATGTTGTTCGTTAGGTGCTTTGTCATCACTCCAGTGGCAGAAACAACTATAGGGACTATTTCTATTTATTGCTATTGATGTAGCCCAAATAATTCAGACCTGTGTTTCTCTAAAGCCTGTTTATAGGCCTAACAGCTATTATAATTCCAAACAGCATGGCTTATATTTGTCAATCTTTTGCTTTTCTCTTATGAGCCGACAATTGATGCATTTGAGTAAGTTTCGATTTTCATCTCGATTCTCTTAACTTAATCTAAACTTGTTTTTAGAGACCTTGGGATTAACACAACTTATAAATAAACCTACTAGAATTACAAAAGATTCTCAAACCATTCTTGATCTAATTATTGTGTCAGATGCCTCCGTCGTCTTAAATTTTGGAAATAAGGAACTGCACGTTTTGTGAACTGAAGATAGATAACAAATTTGCACCTTTCTTTATTACTTACCGCGACTTTCGTAGATTTAATAAAGAGCAATTTACAAATGATTTAATAAATATTCCTTTATATCTAATATATAATCTTGATAATGTGGAGCATAAAGTTCAGTATTTTAATAACTGTTTAATTGATTTATTTAATGTCCATGCACCGCTTAAAACTGTCAAACTATCTAAACTACGTAAACCATGGTAACAGATAATATTAGACTTCTTATATCACTTAGAGATAAAGCTAAAGTGAAATTCAAAAAATCTAAATTGAATGTTGATTGGGATTACTATAAACAAATTCGTAATTATACAGAGGTGGTGATAAGAAATGAAGAAAGGGCATACTATAATTCAAAATTTGCATCAAATGACACTAAAGTTATGTGGAAAGAACTAAAATCTTTAAATGTGAATAAACAAAAATATACTGAATTACCTGTGCAACTAAAAGAACCTATTATGATTAACAATGATTTTATAAATAACATACCAATATCAAATTATAGAAATGATCATTTAGTAAACTATTATGCAACCAACACTTTTAAAAATATTCCAGCTGATTTTGATTTTAGTTTAGTAAATGAAGATACCGCTTCAAAAATTTTGCACAGGATTAAAACGCACGCTGTAGGATCAGATGGTATAAATCTCGTTATGTTAAAGCACTGCGGTTATCATATTATTCCATACATTACTCACCTAATAAACAGTTGCTTATTGTCTAATACCTTTCCTGCTCAATGGAAACAAGCTTATGTAATCCCAGTCCCAAAAATTGCAAACCCCGAGTCTGCCAAAGATTTACGTCCAATTAGCATATTGCCTACTTTATCTAAAATTTTAGAGAGGGTTGTTTATCTTCAATTAACGGAACATTTAAAAAAATATGAAATTATCCCTTCTTATCAGTCAGGCTTTAGACAAAATTACAGTTGCACCACTGCACTATTGAAAGTGTCTGATGATATTTTGAAAGCTTCTGATGACAATAAAATTAGTACTCTAGTACTATTAGATTTTACTAAGGCATTTGACACTTTGCAACATCAACTTCTCACAAGTATTTTTCACTTTATTGGTTTAGGTCCAAATGCAGTTAGTTTACTAACAAATTACATGGAAAATCGTACTCAGCGAGTAAAAATAGAAAACACACTATCAAACAGTAGTCATCTTAAAGTCAGAGTGCCTCAAGTTTCAATTTTGGGACCTTTGTTATTTTGTATTTATACACGTAATCTTTGAAGTAATTTGGAATACTGTGACTCACATATGTATGCAGATGACACGCAACTGTATTTATCATTCAGTAGGAATAATGTTGATGACGTTGTAATAAAAATGAATGCAGATCTGAAAGTTATCGAAAGGGCGTCAATGGAGCATTCTTTGTTTTTGAATCCTAATAAGCCAAAATTAATTTTATTTGGTAATAAAGGTGCTATTTCTGATATTTCTGAACATTTTCACATAACAATTAATGGCACAACTATTCAAATTGTTCAAGATGCATGTAATTTGGGCTTACTTCTTGACAATACTTTTAGATTCACCGCACACATTAGTAAGTGCATACAAAGGTCTTATTCAGCTCTAAAGTTGCTTTATCCACACAGAAATTATTTATCTATAAAAATAAAAACATTATTGTGTGAAAGTCTTGTCCTGTCAAATTTCCTATATTGCGCCCCTGTTTACTACCCATGTCTTGATGTATTAACAAAAAATAGAATACAAAGGACTCAAAATTCATGCATAAGGTATATATATATATGGAATACGGCGTAGGAAGCATATCTCGCATAAACTTAAAGATCTAAAATGGTTAAATATGAATAATCGCTTAAAATTACAGACATTATGCCTTTATCAGCAAATAATTTGCAGGAAAACTCCTAATTATCTTTATGATAAAATATCCTTTCACTCAGATGTGCACAACATTCAAACTAGGAGTAGAAACCATATAATACCACCGACCCACAAATCTAGTCTCTATAAACGATCTTTTTCTTGTAATGTTTCAAAACTTTATAATGCAGTCCCAGATAATTTTAAAATAATGTCCACTAAACAGTTTAAAAGTAATGTTTCGAAGTACTTATATAGTAACCAGTAACAGATTAGTGACGGTTTTCCGTTGGGTCGTTTGGTCGATGCCTTTGCGCGCGGCTTGGATCGCTATGCAATCCGCGCGTGGAGGCGTTGCCCGGACGACCTGGTGGAAAAACAGTCACTGTAACAAACTTGTAAATAAAAATTAATTATTTTGAAGTGTTCTACATAAATCTATTGTAAGTCTTGTTTGTTTGTTTGGCTGTACATCACAACTTAGAAATTTAATATAGAATTAGGGCATGTGCATTATAGTATTGGTGTTATAGTAAACTAGGTTAGTGTATTAATCTGGGGGGCAGTACCCTGTACTGCTTGCTTGAACACAGCCTAGTGGTTTCCCTTATTTAGATATTGTTTGTTTTCCTAAATTATTGTTACATGTTACTTATTTGAAGGGAAATAAATTATTATTATTATTATTATTATTTTCATCTCGATTTTTATTATTTGCAGGATAAGATTTTAATCATGAGCTTCGGAGCACAAAGGACATGTAATGCAATTATTACAGTTATTTTTCGAGTGGCTATAAGCGTTGCATTTAAAACGGCGGGGTACAGAAAGAGCATCAAACACTAGGCAACTTTCTAGACCTATAAACAAATTACTATTTTGTATTAAATTCTTTATAAATCTCTACGACTTTACCTGTTTACTACTGCTATTAAGCGCACACTCTTGTCTGTAATTTAAAAACCCCAGCCAATTACGTCATAACCAATAATTAACTAAAAGTAAAAGTATACGTACATTAGTAGGTAATTACAATAATACATGTTTTCTTTCAACTAATGAATTACTACTTGATGGTTATGAATGTTTTAGAAACTATAATAATGCATAACATAATGAAAATACAATACTCACAATATGATCTCCCTCCTCCGCCGAACCTTCTACATTGTACCGTATTAATGCACAAAAATAAAAATAATATCACAAACACACTAGTTCTAGCCATAGTCTTGTACATTAAAATCACTTCGATGTTAAGTACTAGTCACATATATGTTCTCTTATCGTTCGCTGTTTACTAATTGTTAAAGCAGAGGTCAAGGAACATGATAAACTTGACTAATTTGACCAGATCTCATCGAAGAACTGTTTGTGCGTGCAAGCAGTGTGGAACCACATTGATTTCCTGAGATGCATGATTCACGGTTAAATACGTCATAATATATTGTATTACCCGAGACTCCAAGAACAGATAATATTGTGGTACCCTATCAGAAAGATAATGTGAATACTAAAAACTCGTTCTTCGCATATTTCTCAGCAAGGTTTAAACACTAGTACAGTTGATTGCAAGAAAACTGGTATAACGCTTATAAGCGAAAATCTCAATAATTCAGTTGTGTGCATATATCTGTAAATATAACTGATCAGGCCTGTCGAGAGGCAGGTGGAGACGAGTTGATTTTCCCGAGCCCGATATACTAACAGATTAGTAATTTTCTAATAATTGTTGTAATTAAAATACTAACTGAATGCTGACAATTCTATTTTTACAACAGTAACACAAGAAGACCACTAGAAATAAGAAAAATGTACACAATAGAAACTAAGTATAAAAATGCTATATAAAAAAAAAAACTTTAACTTTGCGTAATTAGTCCAAGCAATAATGGGGAGAAAAAAAGTGGCCAACCATGCAAAAGGTCGTAAGGGGATAAAATTTGGTGGAATCGCAAAGTGTATCGTCCTGATCATAACCCTGTTTGCACCCTTGGGAGAAGACCGCTCGCGCCACCAACTTGGAAGGATGGCGCTCAAAATTAGTTTTTTGCAAATATCTTCATTCCTATTGATCCTAGGAAAAAATTAAATTAATTAATTGAAGAGCATAAAATTCTACGTAAAATATATTCTAAACATTTTCCCCATGAGATACAGAGAGAGTTTTCAAGATACAGCGCATCAAACTCAAGCAAATAAACGTCGACATGCAAGAATCTCTTATAAATCGTGATAAGACGGATCTATTAAAATTTGAAGAGCCGCTATCTCAGTACTGTCGTGAGCAGAAAAAATAGGACAACTTTTTTTTGAATATGTAATGAGTAGCCGAAATAAAACAGATATCACTTTTAATTTATTTTTTATTTTAATGCTATAGTCATTGCTACAGTAAATGATGGATGGTTAATGAGACAAATTGCACTGCGTTATAATATTAACAAAAATTTGGTGTGTAACATTTTAAAGAAGTGAAGAATAAACGGTACGATTAGTAGAAATCCTGAATCAAAGGATATCCTACTTAATAAGAAATTAACTATTAATATTTGGTTATTGCACCATTTCTATTTATAACTTCTATAAGTCTGTTTGGAGGAAGAATTAAATAACCTTATACAATAATCATTAGTAATAATATTTTCCCATGCATTATTTACTATTTCCAGTAATTCTTCGGCATTCCGTGGTCTCACATTTCGTTTTTGGATACTTCTTACGAGTAGTCCCCATTCTTCTTCTACAGGGTTAAGATCTGAACTATGACTTGAAGAGTTAAGAACATTGATGTTGTTATCTTGAAATCAGTTAGTTACGGGATGAGCAGTATGAAAGGAACAATTGTCTTGTTGAAATATGAACTCATTATTAGGAAATAATTGTGACACAGAAGGGAGAATAATATTGTCTAAAATCGTAATATACGTTTCACTATTAAATCGTTCCTCAATATGCCACAAAACACCAGGACCACGTGCCGATATCCAAGCCCACATATTGACGGAAAATCTACCACTTTTATCATTGTTAGATATATATTTCTCATCGAATCGAGTATTCGGAGGGCGGTAAACACGAATACGACCGCTGTGTGTTGACTGGAAAGTTTTTTCGTCTGTAAAGATTACATTGCTCCAAAAATGTACATCATGCGCTAAAAATTCAAGCGCAAATCCTACTCGAGCTTCTTTATGTTCAGTACTACTCGATCCAGGAAAATTCGTTTCTTCAGCAGCCTGAATAACTGAGTAAAATGAATTTTCTACTAAAGCATTTACCAATTTCAAATCTTGTTGTTGAGTTGCTATCCTTCGTCGCCCTGATCCAGGATTTCTTTTGGCTGGTGTTTGTTGCAACACTTCATTTAATACCCGCGAAAACCACCTAAAATACAACATATTATATATATATGAAAAATACTAGGTTCTCGGGTTGAACCGCGTCTGAGATTATTAATGAGATTAACAATCTCAGACGCGGTTCAACCCGAGAACCTAGTATTTTTCATACCAACGACCGCGGAAGCTTCTCGGAATATATATATATATATATGTTCCGAGAAGCTTCCGCGGTCATTGGTATGAAAAATACTAGGTTCGCGTCTGAGATTGTTAATGTCTCAACGTTTCGGCTCCCGTTTTGGAGCCATTTTCAAGAGAAAAAGTGAGTCAATAAAAATTGTCAAAGGTAATAATGCTAGGAGTTCGTGGAACTGGTTCGATTCCGGGGTCTCAATCGGCCTACTCCCCAGGTCTCACCACGATCCGTCTCTAAGGCCTCAATCTGCCTACTCCTTAAAGCGAACTCGCCGGCAGTATCGGACGAAGTGTTATTTATACGAAAGCTGTCTGTTGGTGGGAGAGTGGTGGGGGGTTGAGGGTCTGTTGATGGAGGCACCAGAGCAGAACGGATGTTATCAGGATTATGAGGTGTGGATGAAGATTTTAGGGCTATCCTGGAGATCAATGATTTCCAAGCGACTGGAAGACGATGACCGTCATCCCTGGGTTTCGGGTTTCGATGTTGTCCCTCGTCATAGCCAACATCTACATGGACAACTTCGAAACCTAAGCCCTGAATTCATCCGAACTGAAGCCTACCTGCTGGCTAAGATACGTAGATGATATCTTCGTTATCTGGCCACATGGTAGAGATTCTCTAAACAACTTCCTGTCTCACATTAATCATATACACGCTCAGATCCAGTTCACTATTGAAATCGAAAACAATTGTTCCCTCCCTTTCCTAGACGTCCTCATTACAAAACAAAACAACAATCAATTCTTCTACTCTGTATATAGAAAACCAACCCACACCAACCGTTACCTTAACTCAAAATCACACCACCATCTATCACAAATAAATTCCGTTGTCAACACTCTTGTAACCAGATCCCTTAGACTAACAGACAATCACAACAGACAATCCGAACTACAAACATTAGAAGAAACACTTCTACAAAACGGTTACGACAAAAAACATATAACGCGATCCATACACAAAGCACAAAACCCATCCCAAATTCAACAGACAGAAACTCTTCCGCAGCAAAAAGCTTTCCTACCCTACATCAAAGGTGTCACAGACAAAATTTCAAAAGTTCTGAAATCCAATAACATAAAAACCATATTCACAACACACCAAACAATTTCCAATTTAATCAGAACCCCAAAAGACCAAATACCTAATGATTCCCAAGGTATATACGAAATACCTTGCTCAAACTGTCCCCAAACCTACATTGGACAAACCAGCAGACGGATTAACAGAAAATCCGATCCCACATCATCACTTGCCCAACACCGTCTCCTAACAGGCCATAATATAGACTTCGATAACACCAAAACCATAGCACCATCATTTTTCCAGAAACCGCGATTCATCCGCGAAGCAATTGAGATTGAAAAACGTCCCAATTGTCTAAACAAAAGGGATCATCTTCCAGTCGCTCGGAAATCATTGATCTCCAGGCTAGCCCCACAATATTCATCCACACCTCACAATCCTGATAGCAGCCGTTCTGCTCTGATGCCTCCATCAACAGACCCTCAACCCCCCACCACTCTCCCACCCACAGACAGCTTTCGTATAAATAACACTTCGTCCGATACTGCCAGCGAGTTCGCTCTAAGGAGTAGGCAGATTGAGGCCTTAGAGACGGATCGTGGTGAGATCTGGGGAGTAGGCAGATTGAGACCCCGGAATCGAACCAGTTCCACGAACTCCTAGCATTATTTACTTTGACAATTTTCACTTGACCTACTTTTTCTCTTAAAAATATATATATATATATATTCTCTTTTTATCTATGTTTCTTCTGACTTGTCCTAAATCGTGTATATCTATTGGATGAATAAATATATTCTATTCCATTCTATTAGCAATTAAACCGTAAAACATCATAAAATAAAATTGGTCAATTCTTGACGACCCTCCAATTTTTGGATATTAATCCGTTAGCTTCTAAAAAAAATTGGTACCACTAACATTTTATCTTAATACAGGCTACACTTAAGCAATTGCAATGTGTTTAAGAAATTAAAGTTAGAATTAATTGCTCTAATCAAGTCCATGTTACGTATGAATAGATTGGTACCTGTCATAAAAAGTACTAGTGTCATTGTTATATCTTATTGATTGATCTAACTGATTCACTTGAAACGTACAGCTATCTCATATCTCAATATTTGAAATTATTGGAATAAATATAAGTTTGTGTACTACTTTAAACAAAAATTGACGCATTTTAAAAAATTAATGTTGTATTTAAAGAAACTCAAATTTATTTTACAAAGTAATGTCAACGTCAATCATCTTAAATGGTTGTTTAAAAACGATTAAGTGTTTATTTTTGCAAAATTAATAACTGACGATGGAGTAGATATAATCTATCAACTAGTAATAACCGTTAAAATCTACCCGTATAAATTTATACTAATAAGAATGCTCATCGCAAGGAAAATTTAATTCAATGTATTGAATTATATTTAGGCTGAAATATTTTCGGATGTATATTATTTTAACTATGCCATATAAACAGGACATGTGCTCTTCCATATTTCTGATCAATATTTTAGCACTTCAGTAACGATGTGATCTCCACGGCGGGAGTTCGCGCGGATCTAAATATTCTCGACGGTGGAATTAATTGTGCCTAAGTTTGTTTAAACAGTTTGTTTTTAATCAAGCGGATCGCTTGTTTGCTGAAGACATGTTGCGACATCACAATGAAAAAGAAATTTGATATGTTCAGTTTCTTTAGAAAAAGTAAGTTTTCAAAGTATTAAAATTTTACGAGGTATACCTACGGTAAGATCCCTTTGTTCGGCGAAATAATAAACGTGGTGTTTTATATCGTTTGCGACAGAAAACTTATACGAAGTTTTTTAGTTTCCTGGCCTGCACAACAATTTGCATTCCAAACGCTAATATTAAACTTTATACGGTGTGTAAGCCTTTACGTTTCTTATAGATTGCTTATGTTTGTATATCCTGTTAGAAATTAAAGTCTTCTGTCTCTATCCCAGCGTTTTTCTTTGCTGAAGGGAAATTTTAAAACGTAGCAATTTGCTTTTGTTGTAAAATGTGTCGAGTTTAGCTAAATGATTAAACTTTTCTCGAGTATTGAATTGCGTGGTAGAATCTATAGCATACTGAACTGAATTTGTGGTTGGTTCCTTGTGAAACATCTTGAAAATAATTGTTTTTAAGTAAACACAGCTTTTAGATGTATCAAAATACTATGCTTAAAATTCTCTACAAATGTTTCGGCTTTTCAGGCCTTTATCAGGAGTACAAAGTGTATACTAAAGTAACAAAAGTGGTTATTATAAATATATACCTAAAAACGTTTATGACTTAATATCTGTATGACTTAAACATTAGTTATGGGAATTTTTCATCTAGTATAGGGATATTTAAGAAATTCTGTTGGTTATTCGTGGTAAAAGGATTGTTTTTAAAGGATTTTTTAATTTTTAATTGTTCAAGAAGATTTACATTTTCACTTTTTCCTTCTTTATGGAGCAAATTTATGTTAAGTGTTGTGTCTATGAAATGGTTATTTTCAATGCAGTGTGTTGACATTCCCGTATTTTTATCGTTATTTAAAATTGATTTTTTATGTTCTTTTACCCTGTTCTCAATGCCTCTACCACTCTGGCCTATATAGACGGCATTACAATCTTTATATTTGATTTCAAATAGGTACACCATTTATTAGGTTTAGTTAATTTTTCTTTATTATGACCAATATTTTTCCTAAATTGGTTTTATTCACACCTATTGTAGATATACCTAAACGATTCAATTTCCTAGAAATTTTGTCACTATATTTTGGGATATAATTGACAAAACTATATTTTGTTGATTTGTTAGGTGCGTTGAAAAATTCCTTTTGAAGCTTTCTGTGTTGTTTGTTTTTAACCATATTATCTATTAACAATTCGCTGTATCCGTTATTTCTTACAATTTGTCTAATTGTATTCAATGTGTGAGCGGAACTGTAGTATTTTAAGGGAAAATTTAGGATACGAAAGTAAGTTCAACAAGTTATTCCATGTATTAACATAAAAGTTTGTTATCGCGCGGCAAAATTTTTTGTTTTCCACTAAAGCCTTGCATCTAGTGATTTGGCAGAAAAGTTGTCAATGTAAACCTGAAGTAGGCTTTAAAGCTTTTTCGCGGTAAATAGCTTTAAAAATTATTTATTCTTATAATAAGTCAAGAATATTTATTAACCTAGTCGATAGCATTATAGCAGAGTGTAGGTACTGTTAAAGTAAAATAGAAAAAAATTGAATCTGTAATAAATATAAACTTCTTATTTTTTTATTAATGAGCTAATTTTACTTTTAATACAATCATATAAGGTGAAAAATCTTTTCCATTTAGAAGTAGACCGAACTAATGTACTCTGATCTCAGTATAGAATCTTTTCATCGTCAAATTTCTATTTCTTCAATCTTATTTAAATTCAAAACATTTTGTTTTAACTCATAACCCCCACCACCCTCCCTCCCTGCATTCCTTAAGTGCAACTGGTTATGTTACCTTATGCAACTACTACAGTATTCATGTATTAATTTTGATTAAAATTGTTAAATCCGTTTTAGAGAAAAAAATCATGAAATTATTTAAAACTCATCCCCCGCAGTTTCCCTCCCTGCATTTTCTAGGAGCAACTGGTCATGTCATTTCATATCGGTATTAGGGGAGTGCTCGTGTGCTAAATTTAATCAAAATCTTTAGAACCGTTCCAAAGGAAAAATTATTTAATTCCTTGCCCCCCCCCCCCCAATCTCCCTCCCCGCATTTCTTAGGTACAACCGGTCATGTTAACTTATGCTACTACTAATAGTGGGGTCGATATGAATTTGCAAACGGACTCGTTTTTTACGAATTTTTTTTTTGTGATGTTATGAAGTCGGACCCAATCCTATCATCCGGAAAAGGGTAAACGTAAATGAAATTAAAACTGCTGTAACTTCCGCAATTTTTTACGCAAATTGCCGCAGCAAACGTGATATTGTGTAATAATGTGCATACTTTGAGTTCCGCTTATATATTTTCAATTTTCGCCATAAATAAACAAATGGTGGTGAAATAACCAATTTATTGTTTTTATTATTTTTAGAAAAAATCATTTTTTGCCAGAAAGGAAAAGGGTGAGGGAGATTTTTTTTATCTATCGAATGTGAAATTTCTTTCTATTTGATGGTGGGTGGGCCGCAAAGTTTTTGCCCTGTAGAAGTGCAAGGGAAACGGTTAGGGACTTCAGGCCGGGCTCATTTTCAAGAGCAATCAATTTTCTTTCAAGACTTTTTTATTCCGAAGCTCTAACTTCATTAGGGCCTGCACGCGCGCGTGATACATTTATAAACACGAGTGCGGCAATTCAGCAGCAGTACAGCGAGATGCCGGGGCAGGAGTCTTGCGCTCTCACGTCTGTCCCTTCTCTCTCACAAAAACACGTCCCACTCCGCTCGTCCGTTTTTATTAATTCAGTTTACGTGCATTCGCGAGCCCTTCATTTTATCCCTTTCACACTTTTTCGATCCGAATCAAACTAAATGTATCCGAAACACTAATTTTCCCTAACTTTACCTCCCCCCTCCTCGTAAAAATTGGCCAGGTCGACCTCACTATTAGATCTGTTTGAGAAAAAGAAATTAAATTATTTAAATTAAATATATAATCTTAGTTCCTTTAACAAACCTTCTTAACTTGTGTATTAGAGAGAACATTTTCCAAAATTTTTTAAAAGTCTCCAAAGTTACACCAATCTATAAAGAAAATGCTAAGAATAATCCTTCAATTTATCGACCAATTGCCATCATTCGCGAAAATCTTGGAAATAATATTAACCAAATTACTAGTCATTTTGAAGAAAATAATCTATTTGACTCACATCAATTTGGTTTTACAGCTAAACATTACACAACATTAGCTATAAGTCCTTTAATTAAAATTATCAACGAAAGTTTTGAAGAGGGTTTATTAACATATTCACACTTTTTAGATCTTACAAAAGCCTTTGGCTGTGTGTCACATAAAATACTAGTCGATAAATTAAACTTTTAAGATTTTAACAACAATAGTACCAACTTAATACTTTTCTACCTAACTAATCGTTTCCAATATGTATCCTCGCAAAATAGAAATTCAAGCCTCCTCCCCAAAAAAATACAACATTCCTCAGGGATTAGTGTTAGGGCCGATACTATTTCTGATCTATGTAAACGATCTACCAAGCATTGCATTAGATGCAAATTTTGTTCTATTTGCTGATAAATCATTTAAATATATTAAAGACTTAGTATCTGAAATAAATTTTTGGTACAAGATTGGTTCATGGCTAATCAGTTGACACAGAATGATACTAAAACTGAAAGAGCGGTTCTTAGGCTAAAATATATGGACGACAACGATTTATCTCTTAGTAATGAGGTAAAATTCCTAGGAGTCTACTTTGACAAAAAACTAAGCTGGGAAAAACACGCAAATTATATGTAGAAAACTAAGCAAAAACATATATTTGTTACGCCATCTCAGACGCAATGTCTCACAGAAAACATTGCTTACTACATATCATGACTTAATACATTCAGTCATTTCTTATACTTTCTGATTTGGGGGCATTCATCTGCTAGTAGAGTAGTCTTTGCTATCCAAAGAAAAGGAATCAGAATATTTGCTGAGCTTAAGAATAGAGATTACTGTAGAGCTGAATTTATTACGTTGGGTATTCTCACCGCACCGTGTGCCTTTATCTGGCAGTCACTGTTATAGGTAAAAGAGAACGAACGAAATTACACTACCCATCGCCAAATTCATAGTTACCCGACACGGAATCGGGACAAAGTAAATGTAAATTTCTTACGGTTGAACAGAACTTACACTGGAACAAGTTATTATGGTATAGTGTTTTGCAATGTCCTGCCAACGCATGTTAAGCAACTTCAACAAATTCCGTAACTTCCGTAAGGAAATTTTTACTCAGACATGCATTTTATTCAACTGAATTCCTGGAGGCTGATTTTATAATCATATATTTAATATCACCAATTGTTAACATTCCCGTAAGCAGTTTTATCAATTTTAAGTTTAATGTGTTATAGTATTTTTAAAACCATTATTTTAACTTGTACCTCTACGTATGTAATTATTTTGTCTATCTATTTTATTCATTTCGTAAAAATACTGACATGTGTAAATACTCCGTGTATAAGACACCAATAAAGCGCGATTTTTACAATTCAACACGTAATTAAAGTAAAGGTTTCATTAATAAGTTAGTTTATCCAATATTAAAAAAAAATCCAATAATTTGGTCAACCGTTACAGCATTTAAACGGGCATTAAAGCTATTTTATTAGACATTAAAATAACAAGAAAACTAACTGTATTACCCAAGAATATTTACGGGTAAAGTAAACGGTTTTTAGTGCATTGAGAGGAGTACGTAAATTAAAAATAATGGCCTACTCCCGTCCACGCGCTATACTGAAATCTGAAAGCATATTCCTTGAATTTCAAAGTAGTGTTAATGTTAACTTACCGAAATAAACTAACGCATTTGATGTATTTTGAAACATAACATAACTTTAAAACTATATCAACAAACTCGTGCAATGTTTATAATCTCGGAAACTTATGACATTGGTTTTTATTCGGGTCAAAATGCATAATAATTTTGCACTCTAATTATTGCTTTCATGGTATCGCAAGTATAAAATTTTTACCACAGTGTGTTTATTTTCATGATTATGTACTAATATGCCTGTCGTTTTGCCTCTTTCGAACAGCTTTAAAAGAAATTATTATTTTTAAATAAAGAAAGAAGTTATTGCCTTATACCTCAAGAGAAACAACAATGCAGCTACGGACACGTGTTTTGGAGTTATTGCTCCTCATCAGCGTAGCGTAGCTTAACGAATATATTTTAAATCAAGCAAAACCAACAAAGGTCGGAAAGTACAGTGCACAGTACTCGATTTGTACTTTCATACTTCATGTGCCACATTTAGGGCCTCAAATGAGAGCAATCAGTACGACGAGCTCTCTGTGTACTGCTCTATTTCCACCTGGTAAACACTAAATAAAATATGATGGGGGTTTATGAGGCTAAATAAATAAATAAATAAAGAAAGAAGTTATTGCCTTATATCTCAAGATAAACAACAATGCAGCTACGGACACGTGTTTCGGAGCTATTGCTCCTCATCAGCGTAGCGAATATATTTTAAATCAAGCAAAACCGACAAAGGTCGGAAAGTACAGTGCACAGTACATTTTTAATGGTGGCAGACTTTAACATTAATTGGAACTCTAACCTATCACATTATAATCGCTTAAAGAATATAATTAATGACTTTGGTTTGAAGCAAATGGTGAACCCATATATACATATTTTCGGAACTTGTGGTAGTGTTATTGGTTTAGTCATCACTAATAATAAAGACGGTATTGAAGTTAGCTTTAGACGTATAAGTGATCATAATATCATACAAATAGCTCTTCCTAAAATAAATAAAAATAAAATCTGTACAATTAGAAGTAAACTTAAAGATGTAGCTTGCTTCAAGGAGAAATGAATAAAGTTGCAGGCAATTTTGACTATAGAGTTAACGATATTAATTAGAAATATGATTTATTTTGACGAATTTGAAAAAAAACGTGGATGAATTCATGCCTAAGAAGGAAATTGTGGTACAGAGAGACAAAGGATGGTTTAGTGATAAAGTTCTTGAAGCCATAAAGCAAAGAGACCAAAGTTATAAAATATATAAAACAACAAATAATCAAAATTATTGGAAGATCTATAGGTTGAAACGAAACAAAGTAGTAGATGTTATAAGGACTGAGAAATGTAGGTACTTTGGGGATAAGATTGATCTTGCTAGAGGCAACTCAAAAATGATGTGGAAATCTCTAAAAATATAATATCTTGTAAAGATGAAGAGGTTGTGAGTGAGATAACGTTTGGTAATGAGTTACTAGAGGATATGAATGCTATGGTAGAAAGATTTAATGAGCTTTATATAAATAGTGTGAGTGAAATAGTCAATGGTATATCTAGAAACAATAGACAATACCAATTAAGGCATAATCATAGCAAATTTTCTAGTTTCAAATTATTGCAAAAAAATGAGCTTAAAAATATAATTCATTCATTAGCAAGCAAAAGAAGTCCAGATGCCTTGTTTATTTACAAAGATTTTTTCCACATATCGGTTGATCTTCTAAATATCATTAATACCTCTCTACAAACTGGTATTGTTCCGAAAGTCTCAACCATTATTGTGTTGAGAAAAGTTGCTAAAACTGTTAAAGCTGAAGAATTTCGCCAAACAAATATGTTTTCAGCATTTGAAAAAATTTTGAAAAAAGTTATATATGTACAAATCTTAGAGTTTGCGAAGGAAACCAAATTACTATGCAAGTTCCAATAGGGTTTCAGAGAAGGATGTAGTTGTGAAACCGTTTTACAGTATGTTATTAACGAATGGAAAAAGGCCAGTGATATAGGAAAAGTAACTGGTATAATTTTCTTAGATCTTAGGTGAGCTTTTGAAGCCGTAAATAGAGATAGATTGTTAGATAATTTGAAAGTATATAGGCTTGAGGAAGTGACACATATGTAGATAATTAATTATTTGTGTGGTAGAATGCAAAAAGTAAAGCATGATGAGTATGTATCTAGTACAAACAGGATAAATGTTGGAATGCCGCAAAGAAAGTATTTTAGGTTCGCCTTTATTTGTTTTATATATTAACGACATTGCAACTCTGTTTAATAACTGTGGTTATCACTTATTTGCAGATGATGCAGTTATTTATATAACAGAGGAAAATAGTGCGCCATTGGTGAGTCGAATGAATGAAGTCTTGAAAGAAGTGAAGTACTGGTTGGTAGTAAATAAATTGAAGCTGAATGTATCTAAAACAAAATATAATGTAGGAAAAAATAAATTTAAAGATGAAATAGGACAGGACACATTAGAATTTATAGTTTGTGCTGAAGCAATTCAGGTTGCTAATAAAATTAAATACTTAGGTGTAATCATAGATGATAATTTTAAATTTATTTAATTATGTGTGTAAGAAAATAGCTAAAGAAATTGGTACATTAAAAAGAGCCGACTGGTATCTGTCTACTACAAGTAGAAAATTGGTATATAATACTATTATATTACCTCATTTTAATTATTATAGCACTGTTCTTCATCTTGCAATTGATAGTGACTTGATCGTTTGCAAAAGTTGCAAAATAGGGTCATGAGGGTTATATTTAGATGCACTAGAGTGAATGTTATGCTGAAAGTTTTAGGATGGATGAATGTACGAAATTATGTTGAATTCAATATACTGGTTGTCATGCATAAAATAAAAATAAATGTAGAACCTCCTTTGCAAGTCAATGTTCAAATATTTGACTTTTTGCATGATTATAACATAAGAGATAGAAATAATTTTGTGCTAAAACGTGTAAATACAACCGCTTCATCAAAGGACTAAACACGTACAATAACCTCAGCAAAAAAGCTAAGGAGGCCCATACCATAACTTCTTTCAAAAGAATAATTAAAAATATGTATATACGATAGATTAATGAGAAACTATGTTAGTTTATTTTACGTGTAGATTATAATATATAAATTTACTAGAATTAGAATTTATTAAAATATGTAAATTTATATTATTTTTTCTTTTGTCTTTTGGTACTATTTTGTAAAACGTATTGTGTATAGCAAAGTGCTAAATAAATAAAGGATTACTAATTTTCAAACCGAGCCTTTGTGATATTTCGATATATTTTATTTTGGTATTAAATAAAAATATCATCCATTAACGTCGTACGAATTTGAGGTCAATGGAATGTTCTTTCCTTTAACTTATTTCGTAAATAGTCAAAATATGCACCTTATTTGTCTAAAACCTTGAAACAATCCTTCATTAGACCAAGTTTGATATGGAGGCTGTAGAAGAATTTTGGTGAATCTACCAATGGGTCATTAATGATGTTCATGTTTGAACGATGCTTTATTTATTTGTAAGTTGTTTCGATCTCTACTGTCTCAGAGACATAAATAGCAGAAATACTTAATAATCCCTGATTATTACGAAATAATATATAAAATTTGAATATTCCAACAGATTTGTCATTCATGCTCTTCCTATTTTATTTTCCCTGAAATTATTTCCATATTATTGTAGTCTTCTTTTAGCATTGTTGACTCTACTATCGTAATATGTGCCTATGTATACCACGTTTAAAAAAGTCCACAAACGGTCTCCACTCTTCATTTGTGTAAACTCCCGGTTCCATTTCTTCACCGATCCATTTTCTACAATATTCTACAATATAGTGTTTTCGGTATTCTTCTTCTTTATTTCGAAATTTCGTTCCTTTCGACAAATTGCTTTTCTTTTCCATAGCTTAAGTCAGAAGTTCTGTGCCATCTTTAAACAATATTAAATTTTGAATAAGATGAACACATTCAAACGATTTTTTTGAGAAACAAATGCAAAAAATAATAAAATCAAATAGTTTGCGTGATGCTATTAGAAAGTTGCATAAATAAAACCACTTCCCATCTGAAATTTTGGAGAGGGCGTTTACGTAAAAAGTGTTCCCATGATGGATTACTTTACCAAAATTCATTGTATATTATATGCCTAATGATGTACCGACACCTCAACTCCATCCTAATGAACCAACTTCAAAGAGCACAAGTAATGAAGCATTAATAAAGTATGAGAGAGCATCCTGAAATAAATTACTCATATACCTGCCACCTTAAGAAGTATATCTACACTTTTAAAAGTATTGCTCAAACAACTGGCAGTCGTTCGGAGCAATAGAAAATCATTTCCGCAGAAATTTATTTTGGATGTATTGTATGAAACACTTAAAAGAGGACATCTGTTGTGAGTCGTGCTAGTAAAGAAGAATATAAGAACGTAGGGTAAAGTACAGCCTCATTACAATTGTTATTTCGTAATAAATCTTCAAGCGTCATATTTCAATTACTTGGTTCACGATTTCACATTATCAGGAATCATTATTTTACGATAATTAATAAAATTAATTATATCCACAAGTAGGAAAACGAGGGATACTTTTTGTTACTACATATCCCTTTTCACAATTAAAGTTTCAGTGGTGTAAGATTTAATCAGGATTTCTTGGATAATACTGCATAAAATAACTCACTGGACAATTAGTAATAGAACAAATCGCTTCGAGGAAAAGCTGTTTAAAAAATATATTGCGACTTCGTTTAGTAACATGTATTATCGGGTAATTACATTCATTGATTAAAATAGCAGCATGGATCTCTCCCCTGGCGCTCAAGTAGGCATCGTCAGGGGTTCAGGGTTATTTTCCCTGTCTCAAACAAAGATAAGTATTATGACCGACTGACGCAATATTAAACATTGTATAAAAACCAAAACGTACGTAAATATAAGGAAATAAGGAGAGATAAGATAGGGCGGAGAATGATATTTTGAAGAAAAATGTAAAGAAATCGAAGAAGTTAATAATAATAATAATAATGATAATAATAATGATGATGATGAAGAACAGAGATTTGTCCAACCCAAAGAATTACAGACCGATAACCTGTCTAAACGCATATTACAAGGTGTTTACACGCATTTTGTACATGCGGGTCTTCCACGCAGTTGAACCGGTTTACGAACGGATAGATGAGCAACGAGGATCGACAGATGTGTCACGCAGGACTCCATGCAGTAAAAACGGAATCTCTCTATGGCCTGGATCGACTATCGCAAGGCATTACATGACATCGCATGAGTTCATTGTTCACTTGCTCCGATGTCTTGTGGTACCCGGTCCTATAGTGACATGTATTGAAGAACTGATGCCGCTCTGGAGGACTCGCTTTACCATAACATCGGATAACGATAGAGTCCAAACAGAGTCGGTAACATTCAGAAGAGGATTATTTCAGGGAGATTCCCGCAGTCCCCTTCTGTTTTGCATCTCCTACTGCCATTATCCGTCTCGCTCCGGAAAACCCGTGGCTACAACTGCGGTACCCCCGGCGATATGAGGCATAAGGTCACCCATCTATTTTATATGGATGACCTTAAACTTTATGCCTTTGGAGAGAGGGATCTCCAACAGTCCCTTAGGGTGGTACAGGAGTACACGCAGGCTGTCGGTATGCAGTTCGGGTTGGACAAATGCGCACTGATCCATCTGAAGAGAGGACGATGCGGTGACTACGGAGAGGGCGCGCAGCTCGTGGACGGAAGCATCTTACACCATCTAGATGCCGGAGAGTCGTACACTTACTTGGGCGTCGAGCAACGCTCCACCCCAAGAAGTGAGTGTAGTGAAAAACGCTCTCCGCGGCAAGTATCAGCACCTACTCCAACAGATCTGGTCTTCAGAACTGTCGGGGAAGAACAAGGTGTCTGCTACAAATATGCTTGCCGTTCCGATCCTTCTTTACTATTTCGGAGTAGTGAAATGGATTAGAGAAGAGTTGCGTCAACTCGATGTAGTAACCCGCAAGAAGATGCATCTCAATGGGAGCTTGCATCTTAAATCGTCCGTTCCACGGCTATATCTCCCACGACATCGGGGAGGCCGTGGACTCTTGAGCTTGGAGAATCTCCATAGCAGGATGGTTCTGGATGGAGCATGTAAGATCATCAGGAGTTCGAATCCCCTCCTCTGCATGGTTCGAGACCATGAAAATGCAGAGGTAGGAGCTTTTCTCTTTAAGGCAGCACGGAAAGCAGCCGATGAACTTGGGCTCATCTTCTACGTCGAGCGGGTAAACCCCGACTCACCGAGTTGGAACCCGTTCGACTAAAAGCCCACATTAGAGCTACAGAACACAGCATCCTTGTGCAGCTCCATAAGGATAAGCCATTGCATGGAGTCTTCTATAAAAATATAGAAGACCTCGGCTTATCCGAAAGGCTGATCTTCGCCTTTTTAAGGTCAGTCGGGCTGAAGTCCGAGACCGAGGGATTCATAATGGCTTGCCAGGATGGTGTATTTAACACCCTCGTCTATCGACGTCGTGTCATGGGTATGGAGGCCCCTGATGTCAGCTGCAGGGCCTGCCGCAGGGCGCCGGAGACTGTAATGCACTTACTGTCGGCTTGCCCGACATACGTAGTCTCGGCCTATATTCACAGACACGACGCAGCATTACGAGTGCTTTACTATCATCTAAGGCACTCGTATGGCATAGACGAAACACCAGTGGTGCCTTACGCTCCGAGGGAAATTGAGTCCGTTGTGGGGAATGAGAAGTGTCTAATTTATTGGAACTACCCGTTTCCCACTGTCAGGCAAATACAAACCAACAAGCCTGACATAGTACTCCTCGACCACCAACTCAGGATAATGTATGTCGTGGAATTCTCAGCCCCCGCTGAGAGCAACATTGTCTTGAAAGAGGAGGAAAAACGGACAAAATATCGAGATTTGCTCTTTGAATTCCGCAGGCTTTATCCGGGCCATTCAGTCAAAATAGTGGTACTGATTATAGGAGCCCTCGGTGGAATGAGACAGACGCTGCTTTCAGAACTAAAGATCATACCGGCATGCCGAGATTCGGCAGAGATCTTAGCCGGCAGAATGCAGAAGGCTGTCATCCTCGGTTCATTGCGTCTACTCAAGGCACACGATTCACGGACCCGGTAGTTACTCACCCCACGGGCGTGGGAAGTGGCTGTTGGTATTTATTACCAGCTCCCCTCTGTGAGGGTCGGAGCGACATAGTAGGGTGACTGGCTTTTTGTAAAAAAAAAATAATAAAAATGATGATTATGCCTTTATTCATCACCAGTGGATGCAAAACAACTTAATAAATTTCAACAATATGTTAATTCGGTGATGAGAGGGCGAAGTTCGTTTTTGTCAGTAGTGTGACAAACTCGCTCTTCCACTTATACAAATACGATCTATTTGGCCTATACAAAAGAGTCAAAGAACTTGCAGGCTTACAACCAAAAGGCAAAGGAGTATGATACTCTACTGTTATCCGTCTTTTCTTTTTTATTGTACCTAAATGTGTGTTTGCAAATTTATTTATTTATTTAATCTTAACGCGGAAAACCTTCCTCAATATTCCTGAGGATGATTTAATAATAAATCGAAACGTCGACAATTATCAGAAATTGGTTTTCATAATTTATTGACCTATTCCCGTTAACAAAACCCCTATAATATATAATATATTATAATAACAAGCTATTATTATACTCAGCATCAACAATGGTTATATTTTAATTAATAATGATGAAAATTAAGACGATGGGAGAAGTACAAACACGAGTACATACATGTGTTATTTAGAAATCAGTAATATGCAACAAAATAACATGACATAAGTTTATTACTCTCTAAAAAAAATCATACAGTATTACAATTTCACAATAAACATTCTCATCTTATTAGTTGTACAATAGGCGTGCATATATGTAAGTTTAAAAATACCTAAGTTATAATCTATCATTATAATGCAGTCAAAATAGGATTTGAAGTGAAACTTTTGGTGCAAAAATATTAAATCCAGTGTGTGCAATTGCATTTGTTATTTAAAATTTGAATTGGCCGCCATTTTATGCCATTAAGTCCAAAACGTGTCATTTTTTTCAAAAGTTAAGTCTCGACACCAGATTTTTGATACCGTAAGTAAAACAAACTTTAAACCTATTTTGGCCATTTTTTGCATTTGTTTAAAAACCCAACTAACAGAAATTGAATTTTATCGACTATTTTGAAAAAAAAATTGACGAAAATAAAGTCTTGTTTTTTATTAAAGTAAAGGTATTTAAATTTTCTTTGTGATCTGATAAAAACATTTTCAAATTCTTTTCAAAATGGCCGAAAGAGTTCATTTTCTGTTTATTGGGTTTTAAACAAATGCAAAAAAATGGTCAAAATAGGTTTAAAAATTTTTTTTTACGGCATCAAAAAGCTGGCATCGAGGACTAGCTTTCTAAAAAAATGATCCGTTTTGGACTTAATGGCTTAAAATGGCGGCCAGTTCAAACTTTGAATAACAAATTCAGTTGCGCACACTGAATTTAATATTTTTGCACCAAATTTTTAGGGTGTTTTTGTTAGAGCAAAGGGCAGACTGTCTGAAAGTTTGAAGCTAATCGGTTCACCCAGCGCCTCTGAGCAGCAAAATTAAGAAAGAACGATTTTTGCCCGTTTTGTAACTTTTGTAGGTTATGGTTGCGCGCATAAGACCTACACTAAACGTAGATTTGTAGACAATTTAATTACAAAGATTTTGTTTCCTTTATGTTGTCCCGATCAGGCCTATCTCGAGTTATTCACATTTTTAGGTTGAAAAACGCGGTTAAAAAAATTGAATTGTTTTGGGTACTCCTGAGCACCTCGCAACAGGAACCAACCATAAAATTGCTTATGGAAAATTGATTTTTTGTGCTATTTTTACTGCGCTATTATGACAGCAGGGTAATGCTTCAATTACTCAATGAGTACACTTCGAGAAGATGGATGCGATAGGATTTGTACCATTTATTTTAAAGCATTAACTTTTCGTCGTTCAGAAGAGTTCTGTAAATTTTTATTCATAATTACATACGATATAATAGAACATTGAAATATAATATGAACTGGAAAAATTAATTTTAATAACATAAAATTAAATGAATCGATATATATTGCGTAAAGATATACTAAAGTTGATAATTAAAAAATACTAAAGGATGATATAAGTAAAGATCCAAATAGGGAATAAGCGGAAACGCCACTCTAACTGTAAAGCAAAGTTATCCTTTCCAGCTATCCGAAAGCCGGCAAAGATCAACATTTGTAGAAGGAAACTTAAACTTCTTAAAATTGGCTAGTGATTTTCCTTCACATTTCAAGGATCAACTGGCTCGGGCCACTTTAACTGAAAGAAACAAGAATCAAATTTGAAAACTAGTCTTTCGGTTCTATCTAAGACGTTCCATCCCTCAAGACTCCGAAAATAGACACAATTTTAATAACGCGCATAGCTAAACAATAGAAAAATAAATAATGTAAATGTAGTCAAAACAATACTCTTACTAAGTAATAATGTGAGAACAATGCAAGAACCGTAGCAAAATTTCGAATTCATTTAAATGCAGTACCTATTCATAATTGTCATAACATCTATACATCATAATACTAATTTGGACAATAAGTTACTTACTAAGTATCTAAGAATCTATTAATTGAACAGAAAATATAAGAAATACAAAAACAGTGGTAAAAATATGCATGTTAAAATATACAGCAGAAGAAAGTTGGTCAATGTTAATAAACATTTTATTTGCATTTAAACACATTTGTTACAAATTAGATGTTTACCGTTTCAATATGTAAAATAAAATTATTCCAATAATTGTTTTAACTGAGCTTCTTACTACGTATTCAAACACAGATAGATTTACGCCAGGCTAAAAGAGATGTCCTATTATTTTTTGGCAACTACTGTACCAAAAAATAGTTTGAATTTATATAAATTATAAAACTAAGTGATATTGGTCATTTGTTCTATATACAAGGAGAATGGGCTATGAAAATTTGAATACTTCACAGTAAAAAATTACGTATACGTATCGCACGTATAAGACACATTTATATCTACAAAAAAATCGATCCGCGACAACTCGGACAAACATTCCCACTTAGGAGTAGACTGGACTAATATACCCTAGCCCGGCGTCGAATCTCTATTTCTTCTCAACCAATTTTGTTAAAATTAAATTTTTTTTGTTTTAACTCCTTGCTCCCAGCGACCTACCTCCTGCATTTCTTAGGGGCAACTAGTCATGTTACCGTATGCTTCTACTACAGTATTCATGTGTTAATTTTTATTAAAATTCTTAGATCCGTTTTAGAGAAAACAATTATGAAATTATTTGAAACTTACCCCCCACAGCTTTCCTCTCTGCATTTTCTAGAAGCAACTGGTCATGTCATTTCATACAGGTAATAGGGGAGTGTCCATGTGCCAAATTTAATCAAAATCGTTAGAACCGTTTTAGAGGAAAAATTATTTAATTCTTTGCCCCTCCGCAACCTCCCTCCCTGCATTTCTTAAGTACAACTGGTAATGTTACCTTATGATACTACTAAATCAGTATTAATGTGTTAAATTTGATTGATTAATTAATTGTTAGATCCATTTGAGAAAAAAAAAATATAGAATTATTTAAAACAGCTTCCCTCCCGGTATATCCCAAGAGCAATTGGTCATGTCATTTTATATCGGTACTAGGGGAGCGTTCATGTACCAAATTTAATCAAAATCGTTAGAGCTGTTTTAGAGAAAAGACGTATTTTCTATTTTTTTCCTGTTTTTAGGGATTTACTCCTCCCAGATTTGAGCTAGGATCAATTTTATGATTTGAACAAAATTGATCCAGTAGTTTGGAATTTATGTGCGACCACAGATGGCAGAGGACAAACGGCAGACAGACATTTATTAAAATCCACTTTTTGGGCTCAGGGGACTTGAAAACGTGTAAATGCATCAAAAACTCAAAATCGAATTTTTGCACGATGACCATACTTATATATTACATATATGGGAAAGTGAAAGTAATACAGTAATATTAATATAAAGATAATCCAATCTCTTACCATATGATTAATTCAAATAGTCATTATTAACTATTTAATTCATTTGGGTAGCAATCAAATATATTATATTTTATTTCTAATTCCTTGTATCCAGATAATTGAAATTTTTTTGAAAGATACATCTTTCTTTTTGGGGAACAAAACATACATTTTATTGGCACTGTAACATATTTGAACTACAGTTTGTTTACTTCTTGTTATTTTCAAATCGTCTTTCTGTTGTTCCTTGCTCAAGATCTCTTTTTTATATATACAGTGTGTCTCCAGATGGGGAACTGTAAATATTGTGATGAAATGCTCTATGTGTTAAAGTTTTCTCAGCCATATTTAAATAAAAGTCCAAATAACGAGCAACCTGAAGTGTGTGAATAAATTTTGGGTTTTAATATACGAAATTTGTTGCTGACTAAAATCCTCTCATTATTATCTGTAATTTCTAAACCACTAGAACCAGTAATATTTGACAGAATGGTATCATTTATGTCACGTGATAAAATATTACATCCAGCACAACATGAATTCTGTAAGGGCTTGTCCATAGAAACGGCTTTACTAGATTTTATTGTAAAATTATACAGAAATCTGAATGAAAATAAGAAGTGTATTGGCGTATTTATGGACTTAAGTAAAGCTCGTTAATCTTAACTTGCTGTTAAAGAAACTAAACGAATATGGCTTTAGAGGAAAAACTCAAAATTGGATACGCCCTTATTTAACAGAAAGAGCTGACGTAAATGGGGTCAAGTCAGATCGGCTAAAACTTGAATGTCGTGTTCCTCACGGATCTGTTCTTTGCCCATTGTTATTTTTTGTTTTTATTAATGACCTTCCTATCATACAACTGAAAAATAAAAATTTAATTATGTTTGCAGACGACATTAACTTGCAATGTCATGATGAAAAACATCAGAATTTAGTACGAATTACTCAATCCCTATTAAACAAATTTCTTAAATAGTTTTTTGCTGTCATCCAAAATTGACGGAATTTTGGATGGCAGCAAACAACAGATTATGGACTGATGCCGATAAGGACTGATAAAGCTCCTGTTCCTAATGATTTACTCAATATAACTGCTCGTGATTGTAAGGTCGATTGCAAAACTAAACGTTGCTCGAGCAAAACCATTGGCGTTACATGCAGCAATTTGTGCCACAATGAAAGGAATACTGTGTGTCAAAATGCAGGAAATATTGGTGACGAAGCTGCCTGAGCAATTAGAAATTAGTCCTGATATATATGATATTGAAGAATTCGAAGGAGTTGATAATTATGAAGATGTTTGTACTTCCGAGAATATCTCACACGTATACGATTTTAGCGATGACGAGGGTGAAGAAATATTCTAAACTCCAGTTACCGATTCGGAAGTAGACACTTCTTGGAGTGGCACATCTAGTACAACTATTAAAAGAAGAAAACATGAATAAAATAAAATAATATTCAATAAATGTAAAAAGTTTATTAAAATTTTTCGAAAAAAAAAAATTATATCTTACCTTCGAGAATTTTTCACGTGAAAGTACATAAAAATACCTTAATTTTGGTTAAAACAAATTCGAACGACCATTTGGACAAATTGGGGAACGTTTTGAAAATTTTGTGAAATTTGGACTAAAAATGGAATTGCGAACAATTTATTCGATATTATTTGCTAAAATTTGGCAAGTTGTTTCTTGGTTAGATAAGTTACTTTTATCTAAAATGTCATTAAATTTGGTTGAATTTTGGCCAAGTAAGCCGTAATTATTTTTTTTACGTTTTTTCAGCATATACAGTGTGACCCATTTCAAATAGAAACCTCTCTGTAAGAAATGTATTTATAATCCTATGTTAACGCTTTTTTTTGTAAATGATAAATTATCGAAAACTCCACTTTATGACAAAAATTTAGAGATAAATTTCAATTTTCCAAGCCTTCTATGATTTATTTTTAATGTCGAAAATGAACAAATTTGATTAGCGATGTTTTTATTGAAATTTTAACTACACCACTGGATTCAGTAACCTCTCAAATGGGTAAATCCCAAGTTCCATGAAAAAATATTGAAAGATGACAGATTTATGACAAAATCAATGTAGGCTCATAGTAACTTTTATTTGATTTTTTCTAAAAATCGAAGTAGCCCATGAAAAATAAACAAAAGAAAGATAAATTAAGTGAATAGTTTTAATAAATATTACATTTTTATTGAGTAATGGCAGATAATAATAGGGTGCCATGGAAAACAAAATTTTATAGTCAAACCTCAAATCCTTAAAATTCGCATATTCTCATATTCATTGTTATTGAATTATAAAATTAATCGATAGTTATTATCAAGTATTAGTTTATTAGTTTGTAGTTAATTATGGATAATCTAAATGTACAGGAAAAAATTGAACTTGTGCGCCTTAGAGGAGATAATGACAGAACTTTGAAAGAGGTATGCGAGATATTCAACAACAGGCATCCGAATAGGCCCAACATTACTAAACGTACTGTTTATAAAATAAACAAAATTTTTAATGAGTGTGGCGCTGTGACACGACGTATTATGAGAACAGATAATATACAAAGAAGAACCAGGTACGAGCAGACAGTTTTAAATTATTTTAACAACAATCCAAACGTCAGTGTAAGAGTAGCTAGCTTAGATTTGAATTTACCTAGAGAAAATATTCGCCGATGCCTTAAGAAGAATTTGGTAAAACCATTCAAACCCAAATTTTTACACACGTTGGAACCTGGTGATGATAACAGACGGATGGAGTTTTCCTTGTGGGCTCAAGGGGAGTATCTTAATAACTGAAATTTTAATAAAAATATTTTATTCAGCGATGAAGCAACTTTTACAACAAACGGGGTAGTATCGTCACAAAATTCTAGGTTTTGGGCTATAGAAAACCCACAGTTTGTCATTGATTGTAAAAGACAATATTCCCAAAAAGTTAATGTTTGGTGTGGGTTGCTCAATGAAACAATCATTGGCCCTTTCTTTTTTGAAGGTAATATGAATAGCATGCAGTTTTTACAGTTCCTAAGAAATGAATTTTGGAATAGTCTACATGAACTTTCAATACAAGAAAGAGTAAATCTACATTTTCAATTAGATGGAAGCCCTGTCCATAATGCCAGAGTGGTTACCAGATGGCTGAATGCTAACTTTCCTAATCGATGGATAGGTCGTGGTAGCCCGTTAATTGAATGGCCACCACGATCCCCGGACTTAACACCGATGGACTTCTTTTTATGGGGTTTAATAAAATCTAAAGTTTACAGGTCACGCCCGAGTAATAGAGAAGATTTGTGTGCAAGAATAAGACAAGCTTGTGCAGAAGTTACCCGGCAACAATTACAGAATGTCGTAAAAAATATTAAAAAACGATTCGACAAGTGCATCGAAATAAACGGCGGCCTTGTAGAGGCTACAAAAATTTAAGAAGTTTTAGTGTAATGTTGTACAATGTGTTATTTTTTTATTTAATAGTTATCTAATTATTATTACTTTTAATTGTTCATACTTATGTTTTTAAGTCCCAATATGATTAAGTTTGTTTATATGACAATATTTATTAAAACTATTCACTTGATTTATCTTTCTTTTGTTTATTTTTCATGGGCTACTTCGATTTTTAGAAAAAAATCAAGTAAAAGTTACTATGAGCCTACATTAATTTTGTCATAAATCTGTCATTTTTCAATATTTTTTCATGAAACTTGGGATTTACCCATTTGAGAGGTTACTGAATCCAGTGCTGTAGTTAAAATTTCAATAAAAAAATCGCTAATCAAATTTGTCTATTTTCGGCATTGAAAATAAATCATAGAAGGCTTTGAAAATTGAAATTTATCTCTAAATTTTTGTCATAAAGTGGAGTTTTCGATGGTTTATCATTAAAAAAAAGCGTTAACATAGGATTATAAGTACATTTTTTACAGAGAGGTTTCCGTTTGAAATGGGTCACACTGTATATGTACATATCGTGGGGGGGCAGTGAACCGATTTTCACTAAATTTGAACTGAAGATTCCCTGACTATCGATAATAAAAAGGTAGCATTCTCGTTTCTTAACTAGTAGGGTCCAAAATAAAGTAAAACTGAAAAGCCACTCTTAAAAATGGCCAATTTCCCTTTTCCGCGAAAAAAAGGGTTCCCTCACCTACTCGAAGTAGAAAACTTAGGGTATTCCTAGTTTCCCCAAAACAAACTTATTTTTCTATGTCGATTTAAATTGTATCTAGCTATTTTTACTATTTTTATTTATTTTTTATATGTTATAATTAAATTTTAATTTGTAGGATAGTATTGGTCCCTTTTTGACGAATCCAATGCTAGTTGTACTTTTATACCATATTAAATGGAAAATATATGTATCTATCTCTGAATGTAAGATTGGCTAATACCTTAATTTATTGATTTTTTCTTTAACGACAATCTTGGGTATTCTTGTAGAAAATCTAAAACTGCAAGGGTAGAGCGTCACCTTCATTTATTCCTTTTTGAAAGTTTTTACATTAGTGTTACTTGTGTGGCAATTTTTGAACCCATGTTTGGGTGTTTACTAGTGGACGTGAAAACGTAACAGTATTTGTTTAGCTTCATTTATAAGTTTATTTATTTTGCTTGTATATAATAGCTATATTAATTCTTTAAATATTCATTATTTGGGCCTAGTAAACGTTTTTGAAATAAATCGTCTCCAATATTTATAGATTTTACAATTCCCGTTGTTATCCTAGGCCTTTTTATTTTTATCATTTGTTAGAATTTATTTCATTGAGTTTTGTACTGCTGTTTTTATGAGGTCTATAAATATATCGGTATATTGGTAGGCTCATTATATTATAAAATTCGCGTCTCATATTTTTAATGGCAAACAATTCAAGTTCAAAAACAGAACCACAAGTTACCAATACGCAGTCCCGTTGAGAGGGTGGCATATATCCTTTATCAATCACGGAAGCAATAACCGTAGTCCTTTTATTAGTCGGCGGATTATGGATGATTCTAAATGTCCATTTAGTAATTAATTAAATTGGGAAGTGTACATGTTAAAAATGAGGATGAAATTTGGTTATCTCTTTAATACTTTTCGTTCATACAAAATATACTCTTTTTGTAAATTAAGTTTCCATCTGACACTATAGTTAATCAATTAGCGGGCTTGTATTTAGGGCAATGTTAGTAGGATTGGTTATTATCTAATGATATTGAATGTACAATACCACAAAATCGTATATCAACGTAAATCGATATGGAAATATAGGGAGGAAATAAATTTTGGAAGGTATTTCGCAAATATGCTGCATATCCCGACTTTAACCAGACCTTATTTGTTTATAACAAATGAACAAATAAAAACAAGTTCAATAAGAAAGCATTTATCTTGATGTTAGGATTATATTTTCCAAGTAGTTTAGTAACTATTAAGAGTGTACCGTGTGTTACCGGTGATTTGATCATCGCACAAATCTGGAATCTGGAATTTGTTGAGAGGGTGGTCAATAAAATTTATTGAACCACAGCACTTAGGCCGCATTGGGCCCCTTGTACATCCTTCCTGTAGGCAGACCCTCGCCTAGGCTTCCAACCAACCTAATCTTGAGAAATAGGTGGTGATGCTGGCTAGGGGCATTTCCCTTACATCGGCCAAAGTGGACCAACGTTCTCCCAAAATGGATTCTCATAGATTACATGTTGAACCGTCTCATCTTCTTGTTCACAACCTCTACAGAGAGGTGTTTCGCTTAATCTCATATTATGTAGATGTTTTCTTAACAGACAAAAGTGTCCAGTCTAGATTCCCGTTATAAAACATAGGTTCCTTCTGGACATTGCCAGGTAGTCCATTGCTGTAGTCTTGTTGGGATATTTTAGTAGTTCCCTAACAAGCTGACAGCTGTTTTTTTCATCCCACAGCTTTTTGAATTCATTGTGGATGTTTTCTTTAATTATTTTTGTTACCTCCGTGATCGGTAACAGACTGGTCGGGTCTGGTCCGAAGATACTTAGGCCTGTTGCCTTCTTGGCCAGTCTGTCGGCTACTTTGTTTCCGCTACACTGTGCCTGTCCTTTCACCCAGCATACCAGTATATTATTCATGCTGGAGGCACCCACAAGTGCTTGGTGACATTCCCATACTACTCCTGTGGTAATTTTGTTGGAATTTGTGTAGATCCTGATTGTCTTGTCCGTAGTTTGTCTACGAATAATCTCTTTTGCAGCTATGGTTATGCCCGCCAGTTCCGTTTGTAGTACGCTGGCTCGCCCATCCATAGCCCATTTATATTGGATTTGCAGACTTCTGGAGTATATTTCACATCCTGCTCCGTCCTTCTTTTTTGATCCGTCTGTGAAGATGTTGATCACATCTTCGCCAGCAGTCTCGTTTTCACTATTCGGCTGTATTATGTAGAGCCTGTCAAAGACAAACCGGGGAGAAATGCCATCAGTGCACGCCTGTAGAAAGGTTTTTATGTCATTTCAGAGTGTGTTCTGTTTATTTTAAATACATCGTTTTGAGCAGAGCAGTGTAAAATTTCAGTTTTTTGAGAATTTAATTTAAGGCCATTTTCATTTAACCATTTTACTATACTGTTTACTATTTGTTCTGTTTTTTTTGCAAAATGACTTTACTTTTATATTGCTGTGGTGTCAGCATATCTACATTTTATATGTAAAGGTAAATTGTTAATATATATTAGGAACAGTAAGGGCTTAATACAGACAGATATCGGGGTTGATCTATGTTGTTGATTTTGATAATTTATTTCAACTGGCTGTTTTCTGTTTAACAAATACGATTTAATTTGATCTAGTGGAGTACCCCGCACCCCATACCTATTTAATTTTATAAAGAGTATATCATGTCTGACCATATCAAAAGTTTTCGACGAGTCAAACACGATGTTGACCACATTATTTCTATTTTCTAGGTTCTCTAAAATTTTATTTGCTAATTGAAAAATTGCTGTGGCAGTATTTTTACTTTTTGTAAATCCATGTTGCTCTGATCTAAGCATATTGCGTGATTAGAAAATTTATTATTTGCTCGTGTATTATATTCAGCCGCAGGTTTTTGTACAAATAGTATCTATTTACTTTATTATATACGAAAAATTCTGTTTCTGAAAATATTTACTCTCTTTTCCAGAAAGTGCAGCTGAAGATGAGGAAGAGAGGGGTGGAGGGGTGGTGTCCCTAAATAAAATTGGGGGCACCGAAACCTACATAGACATGCCTCGGACTGAAACTACCACAACATGCCTTCTGGAGAAGCCACCAATCGATAAGAAAGTCAAGGTAAGCGCTTATGCTTTCTTGGTATAATAACAATTATTATTCTACTAAAAATGTTTGAAGCAAAATTATCTTTGTTGTTTTTGCGTTTCAATAATTTGGGCATACGGCGATCATGACTGTATTGTCGAAACGATAAAAAAAGCCAGTATAGAATTTAATTATATCCTTAAATTTGTTCAAGGTCGGCTCTAGGCTATATATGGTGGTGTAGGAATCTAACAAAAATTTAAAACAAATATTGACATTTTAATTTTCAAACCGTCCAACTCCACTTCTTACTGAAATTCATTTTGTTATGCCTATCGAAATTTTGTAAATTGGTTTCGGTAGATACAATAAAATCAGTTTGAATAGAAAGTGGAGTTGGCCGGTTTGCCACTTAAGGTATTAATGTATCAAGAATATTTTACACCTTTTAAATAATTAAAACATAAAATCAAATATTTAAACAGAAAGTATTTTTACGCCTTCTGCAAGTTAATTATTAGGTATTTATAAAACAACAATAAAATTCAGTCCAATGTCCCGCTTGCTCCAGTCAAAGGCTAGCCCTGAACTTGTTATTACTTCAAAAGACTATAGCTTATATTTTTAAACTGATTGTGTTACATATATTCACACATTTTACTTTTTTACATGATGTTTTTTGTTCCGTTATCTAAAATATATTATAATTGGGAAAATAATAATCAATTTTTAAGTGCCTCAAAAAAATTCTTCATGCAATCCCGCACGATATTGTAGGTACAAAAGGAGACCTTTTACAGCTATGCCTTGTGTTGCTTTTAATTAAATTTTGCCGTGTGTTTGACGTAATCGAATTTTAGTCTCTTTACAACAATTTAAATAACGGTTCATTTATAGGAATTCCTCATTTACATATTAAATAAACTTTGTAGCGTATGCACAATGTGTGATACTTGTGCTGGATATTTGAAACTAGTTACACACATATTGTACATTAAACAATGTATCAAACCCTCTATCTATAATATTTTACCTATCTAAAGGGTAGATGAGAGAGAGAGAGAGAGAAAGCGAGTTGATGTGGTTATTTAAGAAGATATATTCAGCGAAGAAAATTTAGCTAAAGGAATATTTTCAAGAAATCGTATACAAAAATTTTGAGATTTATTTTTTATTTCACGGAAAATCCAAAAACAACTTTTATATTTTTGTATCGCAAAAGCAAAATATTAAATAAAAAAGTAAAATAGGCGCATTTTCACGTTTTCAATTTAAAAAGCGTACAAAATACCTAAAAAAGTGTAGAATACATTATTTTATTTTAAAACATAATATTTTTAGTCGAAAACTCTTCTATCAAATCCTTATTTTACTATAAGAAACGTAACCAGACTGCAACCAACAGATACTCTCCGGGCTATGTGCCCCTCCGAGCGCTGAATTACAAGTTACAAGCCTGGCGCCTTAAATGTAATAACTGTGTATTACCATCAAAACGCTAATGCTTCGATTGCAACAAATACCAGCCGAAAGACTAATCCTACTTAAAGGAGCTCTCGTGCCAGTCATCACACACCACTTGCAGACTGCAATTTCGAGCTGTTGGCTCTCGTCAGTGCAACGTATGCATGTGACGACCAACACGAGGATCACTTGGCCATTCAGTATATTTTGGTATCTTTGGGATAGCGACATGTAAAATAGCCAGCAGGCGCCATCTAGCGGTCCAGTGTCTTATGGCACGAGAGCTTCTTTAAGTAGGATCAGTCTTTCGGCTGGTGTTTGTTGCAATCGAAGCATTAGCGTTTTGATGGTAATATGCAATTATTACACTTAACGCGCCAGGCTTGTAATTTGTAATTCAGCGCTCGGCCGGATACATAGCCCGGAGCATAACTGTTGGTTGCAGTCTGGTTACGTTCCGTATAGTAAAATAAGGATTTGATAGAGGAGTTTGCGATTAAAAATATTATGTTTTAATATTCCGCCCTTTAAAAGCACATTTGAATTATTTCATTTTGTTTTGTTTTTAACATTCCATTATGATGCGAGACGTTTGCGAGACATACCATAAGGATGAGGGACATCCGCACGATGCATTATGGTTATTGGTACTGTTATGGTTCAATATAAAAAGTAGCCACCCTGTATGTCTTCTAAAAGTCTATAGTTATATAAAAAAATATTCTTTTAAATATCGATCAACTTCAAATAAATCCATGTTTGACTTGCTTTCAAAGCAACCTTTCTTTGACATAAAATATCTGGCACGAGAAGTGTCGGTTTCTGTTTTTAATATACGGAGCAGTATAAGGCCATGGATGATCAAACGACAAAGCAATAATAACTAAGAAACTATATCTATGTAAACTGACACACAAGCTGAAATGATTATGCCTTTATTTCAAACCTAGCCTCACTCGAGGTTATCTACAACGAAGGGTGTAAGGTTTGATCTTATCTTTTTATACATTATGTGATATAAATTCACAGAAAATTATGTCACAATTTCGTTTGTTGGGAATTGGGGCATTGTACTGAACAATGTTTCCATTGAAGTCTAACATATCCTAAATATTATTTTAAAATCTCTTCATATCAGTCGGTAGTCTTGTGTAAATGTAAGTGGAATTTCCTTTTTACATATTTTCTTTGCTTTAATCCAATGACTAAACAAAGATTTTTAATTATGATCATAGAAAAATTATTTCACAGAAGCTCGTTTGACACTACCTTGAAGGTAACGAATTTAAGTTAGTGATCAAGGTTTTCCATAATGCTTGGCTCATTTTTGTTGTAAATTCTTGTGTAAATTTACCAACTTTGAATTGAGATTTTTTATATTATATAATAATAATTTAATTACATGCAATTTATACAAGTTACAAAACAAATAGCTATTTTTAAAGTTGAATATAGATAATACAAATACAATCGCGTGAAGCACTTCCATGAGAGCTATAGTTCTATTTTTTTGTCATTGGACATGGTCCTGTCAACAGGACTGGCGTTGGGTTGGTGTAGATTTCGCCATTATGGCGGACGTCGTCAGGAGCTCGGTACGAATTTTTTATATAGCTATGTGGGCGCCAGTATCGACTCCTTTGGTTTGTCGGAACACCAGTGTCGAAATAGGTGGTATCTCAGGACGTTTCCCTTTGGATTGTTTTCGTAAAACAGACCAGGGATTTGTTTTGTGCAGAGATAATTGGTTTGTGTGCCGCTTCGGTGTAGTCACTTAGATTTTAGTTATTGTTTTTAGATTTTAAACAGGGAAGGGGTCCTTGATGACGCCTACTTTATATTCAGGGAAGTTGGCTCTTCTAGGGAAGGCGCCTAATGCGAATTCTTTAAAAAATACTCAGAGAAGGTGTCTCTGCTAGGGTAGGTGTCCCTAGATGTAGGTGAGTGCCAATGGAATGAAAGTCATTTTTATTATATTAACACTATTTAAAATATTTACAAAACGGAAAAACGATTTATTGTATTCATTTAGTTTACAGTTTTAGCAAGCACTTTTTGTAGCTAAGACTGTTACTAGTTAGGATGTCGTGGTTAAATAGTCGTGGCGAGCTGACTAATGGTAGGTTAAGTCGCTAGGGACAAAAGTTGATACTTTTAACGAGCGCAGTGGGCTGTTCGAACTTCACTTTCTGTTAAATGCGCGATGGCAAAAATGGTTTAGAGCTTTTTTACTTGGTACAGCCAAGGAAGCAGCTACAGTGGCACGGTCATAGAAATAACGTTCGCAGCGCATGTATCGAACTGGACTTTTCTACTTCTGCTTCTAGCGCGTTGAGCTCGGCCTTTTATATGTTTTGTAGGGGACTTAAGCTTGCACAGGTCTGGAAAGGTCTGGAAAAAGTCCCCCGATGTTCATCTCGACTCGACAGAAAATGGGAATATTCAGAAATGAAAATTATATGACTGTTTCGGCCTTAAAATGAGGAATTGTTTGATGTATGAACGAAGATTGAATCGATTTGATTTTTGAAGTTATTGACGATAGTTGTCTGAATAAATTAATTAATTTTGAATCGATCCCGTAAAGCCGTCCCGAAGGTTCTACACGTAAAGCTAATATGATATAAGAATGTTCCGATAGGTCCGCGGTGAACGAAATGGAAGTAAGTTTTGATAACAATGGGGAACGAAAGTACCGGTATTAATATTGGAACATTATGAACGGAGATTGACTATATTAGACGCGAAATTGAATGAACGGTGAAATCGGAAGGAAAGATAATTTATAAAAAATTTGTGCGAGTCAAACATAATATTTTGAATGTGGGTACGGTTTTGATGTATTTTAAGGTCATGTTTGGGGGGGTATTTTTTAAAACGATGCTGTTAAATTTCCTTATCGAATATATGAGCTAGTCGTTTCGAATAATTCGCATGCTGTTCAAGAATATAGTTTCCTCTCGTATACACGTTTTATCTTATACTCGTATTTAACGGAAGATCAGAATGATATCGAGAATTCCAGTTTGATCAATGAGCATATGAGAATTATAGCGATATCACCCCACCTTCTAGCTGCTTATATAACAGTGTATATGCAGAAGCTGTGGAATCTTAGGCGAGGATTGCGTAGTGGATATACCATCCTTGGGAGAAAATGTAATGCAGTTAGTCCCTTGTCTCTGAAATGTTAGACCAGTAAGAAATCCTTACTCTTCGACAGAAAAGAGTTTCGGCAAAATACCTGGTAGCTCGTCCCAAACGTCGGTGATAGACCTCTAGATAGATTATGCTATTTCGTCATGCAATATGCCGTAGAATTAAATGTACTATATGCAGGAAATGTGCTGTTTCAAATTAAAACTTACGTGATCATGTCCACGTAATCTTACAGACATGTATAGTCAAGTATGTATTCGAAACGGGCAACATCCGACTACAATTTGAATATGATTGCAAAACTGCAATTTCTTATTAAATGTAAAAAATACAAGGAATTTTCCATTACTCTGTAAACAAGGGAATTGCACGGGCGTGAATTATTTCAGAATATAAGTAAAATGTCTAATACATCATCGTTAGAGCAAAATATTGTTAAAGCTTTTTGCTAAGAATAATAAAATGTGATGACGTTCGCAATTTGATATCGCGTAGTAAACAAGCAATGAAGGAGTCAATCAAGTCAGGTTGTTTTTGCAAGTAAACTTTGTTATTCATCAGGAGCTCAACAAAATATACTGCGGGTAATAAATCCAACACGTAGAAAGTTAGGTAAAGCCAAGTAAAATTTTCTTAATACCGTATGAAAAACAAATGTTCTTCTCTGTATGCGAGCTTTCGGTGTAGCTTTAAAATCATGTAAATCAGGGTTCAAAAGTTTTAGCTGAGTGAGTCTTTTTAAAATTAGGAATATTTCAAATTAGGACATCCACCAAGTTTACGAGCAATTTTATAAACCTTTTCCTAAGTAAATAAATAAAAAATAAACAACTGACTGACTCGTCTAAGGACCAAATTTATTATTAAGTAGATCCCACTAAAACCATGTTAATAGCCACACTCTATATAAACTTAGTTTCATAAAACTTAACACTTTTTTAATAATACCAAACTAAATTAAAAACCTTTACTAATTGTAACGTTATTTTTGTTTGTCATAAAATAAAATCAGAGTAACAAAAAATATGAAATATGTATCATTTAAAAAGGTTTCTTCAAAATAAAGAAATTGCTAATGGTAGATGATATGAAATAACATAATATTTCATCTTATATAAATAAATGTTCTCACGTAGTGATGGGCCGTAGCATCTTCAACTAAGTGACCATTTATTTATTTTGGCGCCATTCTGCGCCATTTCAAACATCTCATATCTTTCACGTGCACTTGTCCTTGTTCATAAATAAAGGCTCTGACCCGAATTATCTTCCCTTATTTACTTTCCGATTTTTTTCCAGAACAATAGAAGCTAGATATTTATCTAAATATTGTTTCATATTGGAAAATATTGCTGAAAATTAATCTCTACAACGGCCGCTGTAATATAGAATTATTCTATTTAAATTTATACAATCCGTAGCAATAGAAATATCAAGTCTAGTCGGAGACAATTTCATAAATTTATTAATACGCCAATTGCTTGAGGGAAATTTTGTCGAGACACCAATATATGGTATATTGATGAACTATAAACGCAGACGCAGTCCTGAGTAAAATAAACGCGTGGTGCGGAGTACTTGATAACAGGATCATTGGTTCCTTTTCTAGAGAAGTTTCAGACTATTTTTGAACTAATTTAAAAAATAAGCTTTGGGACGCACTATATAATTTGCCAATTCAAGCACGTTAGACTTTAAAACTTCAATTAGATGTGTCTTCTCAGTAGGGTATAAGGAATCGGCTGAGTCAAAATTTTGAATATTGGTGAATAGGTTGAAATTGTATTCTTATCGAGTGGCCGCCAAGATCCCGGATTTGAAGCCACTCTACTTTTTTGTGGGGTACACTAAATAAAAAAAAACACAGTAGGCTTTGGTTTTTGCTAAAAATAATGTGACACTGTCCTAAAGTACAGTTTTACACGCTCTACATTCAAGAAAAATTGTTACATACAAATTCTGTGGGATGTCCTGGAAGATTGTTATGATACTTAGACATAGTTAAATAAACTAATAATTTTAGTGATTAATATCACTCAAATATTTTATTGAAATGATTGTACCGGTTGCTTTAATATACACTAGTAATACATTATTATAGCATTGAGAGAATGGTGAGGTGGGAGAAACAACAATACTTGGAGAAGAGCCTATTTGCATCAAACATATGCGCCTGCACAACCCATAGTTCGGGCGTGCCAGCGCACAGTGATCCGATATCCCATTTGATAAGGGTAGAGAGAACAATTATGTTACTACTTCTACTCTTCATTTATTTACAGTTCGTATATCTCGTTGATTCGAGAACAATTGGTACATTATATGCAAAGAAGATTTTGTTCGTTGTAAGCCTTACCGTACCAATGGTTGGTACTCGAGTTTAGAGCGAAACAAAGAAAAATAGAAGGTTTTAAGAGCGGTGAAATTAGAAAAGCATCCGCAATTTCTAACAATAATTAATACAAGACATGTTCTCAATTCTACGCGTATAAGAGCATATTTTAGATTTGGACACATTTATAAACTTAGAAACATATCACACATCACAGATAGTGGAAACATATTCATAAGTAATTTGTTATCATTGCACCATCTTTCCATGGTATTGAGATTTTGAACAGTTGCATGAAACATTAGAGTGTCAGCAAAAAGATTACAACAATTTAACGCTTATGAAAGGTCGTTAGTAAAAATAATGAATAATAGAGGTCCTAGGCTAGATCCTTGCGGAACTCCAGACTTTGCAATTTACAAGTTAGATTTAAATCCGTTCTCTCTTATTACACTGCCTAGTATAATTTTACACAACTTTCCACGTCATCTGAAAGTTTTAGGTGTACACTAACTGGAACTTTTAATTTTGTCTAATTAAATTTTCCGTGTGAACCTAGATGCCAACTAAGCAATTTGTACCAAATTTTTGTGCTATTTGATCTCATGAAATTTATATTTCCTGTTATGTTTATTTGATTTAGAGCTTAGTGCTGCTATAAATTATAAGATGTTTTATGGGGGATTATTATTTTAGGATAGTTTAGCATTTTAACTGATGCTAGCAATCTCAAGGGATTACCCCGTTTCCATGCTTATTTATTTCCTTTGGGGTTTAGAAGCTTTTACGCAACTTCCCTAAGTTTAACACATTCTGAATATCATTTGCATATTGTAGACTAGCAAATCCATCAGAAATTCGCATGTCAGTGAGTATGCTTCTAGTGTTGTCGATATTGGTAATTGTAATCTTCTTTGACGGAGAAAGTCAGTGTTGATAAACAATGAAGAATAGTAATACGCATTTAAATGTAATCAGAATGTTTAAAATAGTCCAGGAAACATTACTTAACTTTGTATAATTGTTATATTTCAATTTTCTAGGTTAATATTGTAACATTTACCGCACGTACGATGGGAATTGCTGTTGCTACTCCTAAAAAACACACTGCTGGGTCGGTTGCTTTTACACTGGGTTGAACTTGCTTTCCCTCACACTAATATTGGCATTTTCTATTCTGTTATCTTTAGTCGCAAACTTTTTCTCTGGCTGTTGTTGTTGATGCGTTTTTAACCAGGCGTGTCATCGTTGGTAGTATCAGTGTATATTTTTTCGTCAGAGTTCAAGGCGATTTATTTTTCTCGATGAAAGGTAAAATTGCATTTGTAACTCTCTATGCTGTTTTAATTTTTTTCTTTTACGGTTCCTCTTCTTTTCAGTTGGTCTGATATTTCAGTATGTCGTAGTCGCCTATTTTATATTTCTCTCTACGGACTGCATTATCTTCTATTGGCGGATATCTTTCCATTGTTAAACTCTTCCTGAATATTATTTTTAGTCCAGATATGTTCAAATGTGGAGTAGTGTTCTCTAGGAAGTTGAGTATATTTTGCTGTTCTTCCTAATGTGTACAAAAACATAATTATCAACATTACCAAGATATATTTGGGTATAATACTCAATTAAACTCCCGTTAAGAAAACTAAATTGCAGTCTTACAAACCCTGCTTATGAAAAAATTATAACATCTGCTTAAAAATTAACATTCGGCTTCCAAACGTAATCAAGACGTGAGGGGGTAGGTTTTTTATAATTGCATATATTTTCATTGAAAACTTTGCTTATCATTGTACTAGTTAAAACTGGTGTTGCGTTTCGAACAACAAACCAATTTTGTTTGCTATGAGAAAACTTAAGTTCGACATATGTAATACTTAAAAATGATTGTGTCTTACTGTGCAATGGGCATGTATCTTCTTTCAGTGTTTCAAGTAATGTAAAGTTCTCCCCAGAATAAGTACTACAGAAAAGGTTGGAGGCGCTGTGTTCAGTTGTTTGTATTCCTGACTGCTGCTGCTCCTACGCATCAACTTTGTCTTCACGTGTATCTTGCACACGTGTGGACATGGTTTAGAGAATAGATTACTTTATATCCAAATTGGTGGAGAAGTGGAAGATGACAGTGATAAACTAGGAACATTTTTGAGTAAATCGTTTTTAAGCTTGCGAGAATCATTTTATATAATAATTTGGCAAGCAGTGCTTTTAGGGGTTCTTGACCGCACGGAATCCAAAAATGCCCGTTACCAGATCGAAAAATGGACCGGAAGCCCGTTATTCAAGATGGTAACTATGTTTTAAATATTCCCAATATGAACTGCTGAAAACAAATTTAATAATTTCCTAGTCACACTTCCAGCCGGAAGTCCTTAATTATCAATGGCGACTAATATGACGGATGTTTGTTATGTGACGAATATGAACATATAGAGAGATCCAGGGTGTATCGGGTGGTTTTCGACACCGTTAAAGCCAAATTTAATAATATCCTACTCGTATAGACAACCGGAAGTTTGTAATTTAAGATGGCAGCTATTCTTATAGGATTGTTATGTGTGTTACTGGTATTGTTTGCACTCAGGAGAAAAAAGTCAACACATTCAGGAAAAATTATCAGATTTATTACTTATCTAGGAAGAAAGACAGTAAAGAATGTATTAATTTAAACTGTTAAAAACTAAATAACGAGTCACATTGTTATGTTTATGACACGTTAGAAATAACACTGAAGAGTTAAACTCTCTAAGACTAATTGCACGTCTCTAATCAAGTGGCACTTAAGATACAGTACAGGTGCAAGTTTTAAAATATTTGAGACTAGTAATCATTCAATCCTATTTACTTATTGCACGTTGGAGGCACTGCAGGTGCATGACTGGACAAGGTAAATTACTTTTCCGGAAACCACAGGTCCAGGTGGCGCATCCCGTCTTGCATATACAAGTTAGGATGTCCTTGTAAGCTTTGGGAACTGATTCCAATGTGGTGAGAACTGGAACAAAATTCCCATCTACAGCTTTCAATCCCATTTCCCGAGGATCCGGTAAGGGCGGTCTAGCAAGTGGGCGTTTTTCCAAACGCAGCATTGAAAGTGAAAAATGTAATTAATGGTGTGTATTAAGTGCTAGACATGCATGGTCTTTAAAAGAATAATTACTTGACTCAGGTGGAACGTCTTAGTTCTCTTAAATTACATGACCCGTTCCGGCATCCACGACAGGTGTTATGTGTCCTCAAGCCACATAGGTGGGTAATACTTGCGACTGGCTTAAATCTTTAAGAGTGTCAGATTATCGGGTGAGGGTTGGCAAGGCCCTCCAAAAAACCTATAAAAATTACTAGTATCAAAACTTGGTACTCTCTTGAATTTTATGTTATTTGTACTTATATTAAATTAAACAAAATATAGATCTTTAAATGAATACACTTCAGATTTACTGACCTGAGATGTTCTTAGGTTTTCTATTACAGAAAGGTGGTGTCTGCACTTGGCTGAAGTTACAGCAAAAATGCCTTTTCCTAGCAACATGGCTATTCCTTTTTTACTTTGTCACAAAAAATGACCAAAAAATCCGCCACAAAAACTATCCTTTTTCCCTCTAATCCGGGGCTACCAATTATAGCATAAAATTCCTATAGTAGAGTAGAGCCAAGTTTGAAATGCCCCATTTGATCTATCTTTTAATAAACCAGTATTCCTGAGATGTTGTCAATTACATTTTCACACTATTTATTTGTTGGTTATATTAATGGCATCTGACATTGTCTTCCAATTCAAAACTATAGACCGTAGAACCCTCTGTTGTTGTATTAATTTACTACATTGTATTGAGTGTTGCATAAGGTCGTCAAGTGAAATATGCAAGAAGTTGCATTATAGCCCGGGCGCGTATGAAAAATGAATTATTTAAAAAAATTATGTTACAAACAAACTACAAACATTTATTGATTTTCCTAGGCTTGCTAAATAAAGAAGGGTAACTGGAAAGCGTTCACGTCGGAGGTGAAAAAATGCTTTAATTTAAACGTTTAATACTGACCACATTCATGAATTATTGACTCGCAGTGGGTTTTTTAACTGTGATATCGTCATATTTAACTTCAGCGGTGTCGAAAGCCTCCGGTACGCCCTGGAATCCCTCTGTAAGTACATATTTACAACATTTAAAAAATAGCCGCCATATTGACCACCATCTTTAATTACGGGCCGGTGAGCCATATGACTATGGTATTATCAAATTTCCCCAGATATACACTGAATTCCTTTTATAAGTTCATATCAGCGATATTTCAAAAATTGCCGCCATCTTGGATAACGGGCTTCCGGTTTATTTTTCGATCTGGCAATAGGCATTTTCGGATTCAGAGGGGTCAAAAACCCCTAAAAACACCGGTTGCCAAATTGTTATACGGAATGCTTCTCGCAGCTCGAATTTGGATTTCTGTTCCTAATTTATGAGGAGCGGCTAGGTAACTCAAGAAATACTCACAGACGGTGATGAATAAACAGGGGACGATAGCGGGCATATGAAAAAGCTTAAGATAAAGTGGGGATAGTGGGGAGACTGCAGAATAATAAGTCGAAGAAAGTATAGGAAAGTAAGAAGAAATGATGGAAACTGGGAGAAGATAGAAGAAATTAAGAAGATGTGTGGAAATAGAAGGTGTGGTGGGAAGGAGAAAAATGTTCAGAAAAGTAGGGGAATGCGAGATGGAATGGCGACTGAACTTATAGTATAGTGGGGGAGGCATACCTGCAGACTTAAGTTATTTTTGAATGTACCTGTTAGGAAACTCTTTCTTTAAAACAGATTAAAATGCGAAAATAATTATAACTATTTGAGTTAATACAAAAAAATCATAAAAAATCAGGTCCACGATTGAACAAATTTATAAAGTATGTTATTGGTTATACTCTGAAATACATTAAAATAACAAAATGAATGATTTTCTCGGAATCCAGACAAATAAAAGACGTGATTTATTTACTTTTCAGAAAATTATATATTTAAAAACTCACTTAAAGCTTAGAACTCAATTTATATAGTATTCTCAATCATTCAACATGTTTAAGACATATTTTTCTTTTCAAATTCATCTTAAATATTCAAAAAAGTTATTTCTAATAAATATTTCTATTACTCTTCAGAGAAACATCGTATAAGTCTAATTCTAATTTTAGTCGATCTTGAAGCTTTAAGTGTTAATGAAAAAATCGGGCATGTTTTACAAACATGCCAGTTGCTTTGCTGCTGGCTAATCGATTATCTCTCATTGAAAGTACCTTGTGTCTGTCCCTGATGTTAATGTTTAAAGATTTATTCTGGATAATAATATATACAGAAATCGTTGAATTCCCACGCTAACTTTATACGAAATAAATATATGATTTGGCTATATATTTAGCCTTAACTCAGTCTGTGTTTACAAAAAATTATTTAAAATTCAGGGTTACTTGATGTTTATTAGAGAAATACATTATGTAGAAGTCGTTTCAGCAAAACTTCCATGCTGATAAGAAATTACATAGTTTTTATATTTAAATATACGTTTAAAAAATCTGTATTAACAAACACAAACTAGTAGAAAATTATTCAAGTTTTCTGCATTTATATGAACAGAGACAAAAAATTATTAAACACTTTAAAAAGCAAACCACTGTGGAATATTGATGAGCTTAATATGTTTCCTTAAAAGTATGTATACCGTTTTCGACTGTACATAACAAGTTGTAATAATGGCAGATGTAGGAGAGTGCATTTAATTCATCATGAATATCATTTTACTTGCTTAAGTCAATATTATGAAATACATACAACCATATATTAAAACGAAGAACTCGTTCTGTACGCACATTTGAAAATGCTGAAAAGGTAAGAGCTGTGCTACGAGGTTCTATATGATCTGCAAAACAACAAGCATTAGCACTCAATATTTCGATCCGTAGTGATCACCACATTATGAAAACTTACACTTCCATCCCTACAAAATTCAAATCGTACAAAAACTTCTCCCTCAAGATTTTGGAACACGCGTTGACTTTTGCCAACGTTTCGAAGGGCTATTTTTTGGAAACCCGAATATAGTTGATAGCTTGCCGAAAATCCTCTGCAATTGCACGAAGTACCGCTTCGTAGCACAAAGGTTACTGAGTGGTGTGCAGTATCCATCTTTGGAAGTTTTGGACCGTTCTTCTTTGAGGAAAATGACTTCACAAAGTTATCAAGAGGTATTGCGTAACTCTGAACAACTTCGTAATATTGGTAAAACACACCGTATCTAGGTCATATATAAATTTAAATTTTTCTTATTTATTTTCCCAAATTCAAGTAATTATTGCACTTAATTCATTTCGTTTTACATTTATTTAGCTATTAAATAATGAACATGTTAAAGTTGCCGGAAAGTCATTTAAATTTACATTCTTTTAAAGCAACATGAACGATACATTTTTACGAAAGAATCTAACTAAAATCGAGCCAAGCAATAGTGTTTGTTTACAATGGGCGCGATAAATTTCAAGTATTTCTGTCATATCGTATAGGGTGAAATCGCCTGCCTTTTTCTATCTGAAGCATACAAAGGATAGAAAGATAACAGTTTTGAGCCTAGAAACGCTGCAAAATTACGTCCGAGCCAGTGTGGAATATTTATAATATGAACAATCCCGAGCGTGGGACAACGTGAACGCGTAGAGTCCGGAGTTTCCAGGTAGACTGTGACGTCATGCGTACAATATAAAAAAGAGACCACGGCACCCACAAGCAGAATAGAGGGCATTTGAACCACACCTGAGTTACGTCGCAGAACGTAACTGTTCGCTGAGCTCCCTGGAGATAGAATTTTAACAGCACTCGAGCTACGTCGCAGAAGTTGAATGTTCGCCGAGCTTATTGGATTATTTTGTGGTTTTTTTCCCGCTAAGTTACGTAATGCGTAAACTATCCTATATAATATTTAGACAATTATCTTAGCTATTTGTATTGTTTTAACTTCATGTTCGGTTATTTGCCGCATCAATTATTATAAAATAAAATGGGTTTCTTGTGACTATTTTTTCCATCAATTACTGTTTTCTTTTTCAACTTTACCTTCCTAGACATACAAATAATTAACTAAATTAATGATTTCATTCCAATCAAATAAAATAGGAAGCAAACTTCCACTATAAATTTACAGTACAGGCTTGAGTAATAAAATATGAACTAAATAACATAAACGGTTAACTATGTATCTGTATTGATAAACAGTGTTTGGACACTTACAGGGTATTTAAATTAACAGAGTGATTTACTTTCTCAGGTATATAGTATCAGATAGAAATAAGTAATACCAAACTTTATATAAAAGAACCTGGAGTCACTTCCCACACTGCTAGGGATTCTATGACAATTTTGCGATGATTGTTTCCTGGTCATGCCATTTTGAAATTTGGGAATATCAACAGGCCGGCATGGTCACCGGATCTCTCGGTTTGGGATTTCTTCCTTTCTGGGGCTACCTAAAGTCAAACATATTTTCTAATTGACCACAAACTTTGAAACAACTAATATATAATATTCTTATAGATTAACGCAATGCCAACTGAAATGTTGGAGCGGGTGATGAGAAACTTTTGTGCTAGGCTTCCAGAGTGTCAGCAGTGAGGAGGAAGTCATTTGACTGATGTAATATTTAAAAAATAAAATTTCTGTTTCCTCGAGAACCTTTCGTTTAGTTTTTGTAGAAAAATTTATCTATTAATAAAAACAACTCAATTTAAAATGGATACTTCATTCTATCGGACCCTGTGTATAGCAATGTTGCCACGATGGAATTTACTTTTCTTTTGCTAAAGAAGTAACTTTTCAACTTTTTATGAAAAAGAACGGTATTATAAAAAAAATTCAGATAATTTTTTACTTATTTTTTCTGAGCTATAATCCCGATGAGTAAAGAATTATGTTCCTTTAGATTCCTGTTAATTGCTCTCAATTTTCCGACGTCTCCAATTTTTGGCAACGAAATTTTTTTACGGTTATATCTGTTTTAATGCTGCCATATTCCCACGTGCAATAAAGAAATTAAGTACCTCATCAAACTAATCACATTACTTTTTTATCTTTATGTAATACTCTATAATTTTGAAATTTATATTTTATGATATTATTTTCATGCATTTTCTCAAATCCCAAAGGGTGAGTAAAACCTACTGGGTAATACGTTAGTCACGCATACCAGTTAATGAGATATTTAAATAATTTTTATTTGTTTATTTATATTGTATGCATCCACATACATCAAAATTCTGTGCGTCATCTACTATGTATAAATCTTTCAAGCAAAGATTGATTATATTGTTCTTGGTCAATAGACAATTTAGCCAATCGTGCATATGGTAACTACAGGGTCTATAGTTAAAATTGGATAAGATAATTCCTCTTAAAAACAGTTATTTATAAATTGTAAATCAATCTTAAAAAAAATGTTTAATTGCTTTTTAAACCACCAGACAATGATATCGACAAGTTTTAAACGCTAAATCCTTAGGAGCTCGGAGAGGGAACAGTTCAAACACAAACACGTCATAAAGTAAATAATTTGAGAGACACAACGGGGTTAAAGTTCGACTATACAAATATTATGAAACAACAAATATAGCCATTGAGCAAAGACACGCTTAACTGTAAACCAAAAATAAACTGTCTGTCAAACAAAATAGAGTACTTATACAAAAAATATACAAATATATCCTTCTGTGTTTTCTAAGACACAAGGCGACTGGTGTCAATTATATGAAATTTTTTGCAAGATTTGGTGAGCGGAGAATTCGAAACCTAATCGATATCTTAAAGTTACTTTTGAAATTTAATAATAAATTATTATAAATATAAATTGCTGTTTCTAAACAGTAATTATTTTAAATTAAAAATTACTTTGAAAGTAATTAATTAGTGTAATCATTTTCTTTTCAGCAGATACTTTCCCAGTTCTGAGGGTTTCATTATTTATGTTGATTATACAAAGTAAAAAATTTATACTACTATTCATTTCATACTATTTTTATATTATAACAAAGTAATAAATATATTCGGTTTTTATATAGAACTCAGACGAAATGAGCAATTTTCAACCCTATCATTGTTTGTATAAAGGATAACAAGAGGGATTTTGGATTTCGAGCGATTTCTCTGACTTTTTTATGTGTTATTTTGGAGCACTAATGAATATACCTACTGTCTATCTATTTTACGAGGGTCACACTAAATATCTCGTTTAATTGTTAATTGTAGAAGAATAAAGTTTTAGAAACAGTTATCCCATTTTTGTGAGCTACATTTCAGTAAAAAGAAATTTGAAATCCATAGCCTACTTTATGAGATATATTACAAAAACCTGAAAAATAGAAAAACCACAAACGGTTATAGCTTCCCTATTTGAGGAGATACGAAAAAGTTAAAGGGAAGAAAGTTGATGGCATAGACAATATGAATAATAATTTGTATCAAAAAATTCGAAAAACGCAGTTAGCTTTGACATACACTCTTGGGCAAAAATTAATAGAACCAATCTCAAAGTAGGCTATGATACCATTAATTCCATTTATTTTTTCTCTTTCCAACGATATAAAACAGGTGTCGTTATCATAAAGATACCGAGATGTACCAAATAGTTAAGGGATCCTCGTGTCGTTCGTCACATGCCTACCTTGCATTGACGAGAGCCAACAGCTCGAAACTGCAGCTGCAAGTAGTATGGGACGACTGGCACGAGAGCTCCTTTAAGTAGGATCAGTCTTTCGGCTGGTGTTTGTTGCAATCGAAGCATTAGCGTTTTGTTCGTAATATGCGATTATTACACTTAAAGCGCCAGACTTGTAACTTGTAATTCAGCGCTCGGCGGGGTATATAGCCCGGAGAGTAGCTGTTGGTTGCAGTCTGATTACATTCCTTATAGTAAAATAAGGATTTTATAGAGGACTTTGCGACTGAAATATTATGTTTTAATACTTCTGCCCTCTAGAAGCACACTTGATATATATATATATGCTCTCCCGCGTCGATGATCGACTCCTCCAGGAGTCACGGTTGTCTAAACAACGTTTCGGCAGAATCTCATCTCCATCTTCAGGTTCTCACTGAACGCTGCCGACTGCTGCTTCTCGTTGCTCGAACTGAACTGAGAGAGTCAGTGAGAACCTGAAGATGGCAGATGAGATTCTGCCGAAACGTCGCTTAGACAACCGTCACTCCTGGGGGAGTCGATCATCGACGTGGGAGAGCACCCGGAAGTACAACAACACTTCATATATATATATATATATATATACATGTAACATAAAATTAATACATGTGTAGATTTGTTGCTCCCACAAAGAAGAACAGTGAACTTTGCTCAACTTTAGCATTGTTCATCGTCCACCCTTTCATAAAATCCCTTGGGCGGCATTTAAAACTACGTTGTCTGGCGTACTGTAACTGGATTGTGGACTTGAGCTTTTACAATTCACCAAGGCTTACTCAGATAACACGCACAGACACTTAGATGCCCATACATTTATAATTTTGTTTTATTTTCGCGAAAATCGACGGAGTATCTCTTATAAGTTTACGAGCTACTTCTCATGCTTCGTAAATTTGCATTTGTTTTTCTATTTAACTGGGATGCGTTGAAAATGGAAATAATAGTAAACTAAGATGATAAAAATAAGAATATTTACTAGTGTCCATTAGAAAATTGACATTTAAAAACCTTAAATAGGATTCTATGTTGCATTACATAGTAATCAATTCTTAAAAAGTTACTGATAATGTTGAATATGTCCTCAAACCTAGTTATTCAAAATCAGCAACAATTAGATTTATAGTTTCTAATGTTCTAAGTAGCATTAAATAATATCGCCATTTTGCCACTAATCAGTTATTACTTAGTATTAAATTATTTCAAAGTTCTGCAATACGCATTATAAGAAGAAAATATCTTTGCCACAAAAATAATCAGATAGCGGCAGCCAAATACGTACTCTAATGAATTCATGGTTATCTAGACATTTCGTATTCACAGGTGCTAAGCAGATTGAATGCTCCATCGAGAGGGCTGCGGCTTATCGCATGCTATGCGAAGGTATTTTCATTTATTCTACTTTGAGCAGAAGCGTATAAACGCTTGTTTTGTAGAATATTGTTAATTTAATCAAATGAATGGCTATCAAATTACCGAAAAAATTCCTTCTCTAGACTAGACGCAATCAGTCATATCATAAAAACTTCGAAAATCATGTGTGCGTTTCTCTTGGAAGATATAAAATAGAATCAGTCCCGCAATACAATAATGATAATGAAATGAGGGAAATAATGCTTTTGGCTACCGCTAATGAAAAGCAATTGCTGAGACGGTAGATTCAAGTGCAAGGACGATGAAATATTTTCCGAGGACAATATCAGACGAATGACTTTAGTGAAAGTGTAATGGAAAAGGCGAACCGTGATGAAAATTACATATACATATCAAATATTGTTTTCACTGATGAATCATCCTTCGGTTGACATGCACTTACTTAAATCTGTTGCAGCAGCACATTGTTCCGGAATTTAGACGGTTAACAGGGCGAAGATTTAATGCGATCTGTTTTCAACAAGATGGTTGCCATCCTCATTATTGTGCCGCAGTACAAGATTCTCTAAACATTACATTTACAGGTCGTTGATTCAGTGGCCGGATATCCACCTTGTGGCCAGTTAGATCTCCTGATCTGGCCCCAAATGAATTATTTTTATGGGGAAACATGAAATCTCAAATTTATGACTTCAGGGAGAACATGGCTAACCATCTCGAGGAGTTGCAGTTGAAAATCGCAAACGCTTTCGAACAAATTAGCCCGAATATGTTATTAAATGTCAGAAGAAGTTTTTATGATCGATTAGGTTATTGTTCAGCTCAAGAACATTTATTATAATTCTTTATTTTTCATTTCAAAATTATTTTGCTATTTTAAGAATCTATTTTATATTAAAAACATTTCTTTTTAGCGTTTCTTAGGGCCGAGTCATTCGGCCCTTTATAAACTTTATGGGAATAATTATAATTTTTAGATGCTGTGGCACACGTATACATAGTTAATTGAATAACTGAACATGCGTCCACCCCCAACGAACAAAAATGCAATACTGGGTCTGTGACTGCCTGACTAATAAATACCCATTAGCGCTGGGAGCATAACTGTGTGCGCTGCAAGTCGGTTGCCCATTTATTTCGCATGCAAACGCAGCCCGACGTATATACTTGCTCGCCTTTCATTGTATACATGGTTGGGCAAGTGTGTGGAACCACCGGATTTCTCGCTAAACTATAATTTCGAATAAAAAATACCCTTAATAAAAGTTTTTGTAGTATTTTTAATCTATTCAGTGACGTACTTTCCAATAGCTATCCTATTTTTCAAGATATGACCTTGTATATTTTTACATTTTTACAGTATACATTTCACAGTACCACTAAGCGACGTTGATCGTGTAATTTTTTTACATTTTCACAGAATATTCATATTTGTGGTGTAACACCACCTGCAATAAGTCCCGAAGCCGTGTTGTATTTAGCAATAATCCAGAGCTATCTTAACTTAAACCGCGGATGATTTTTCTTTTATACATGTATTTAACGTCGGCCTATTTCCGCTACTGAGGCCTAACACCGACGCCTGTAGACGAGCTACCCCCAACCAGGAATTTTGCCGAACCTCTTCCCTTAAGAAGAGTAGAGATCTTTTACTTGCCTAACATTTAATAGACAAGGGACCGACGGCTGTACATCCCCTCCGAAGGGTGGTATATCCCCTATACAACCCTCGCCTAAGGTTGTATAGCTTTCGCGCATACACTGATATACAAGCCGCTGGAAGATATGAGGCGAGGACGCGGTCTTCGTTGGAACGGTCACCCATCCAACTGCTAACCGCGCCTTACGTTGCTTTACATCGCATATCGAAGTATGTATATAGTAAAGATGCACCCACGCTCGCCCCTTCCGCGGCTGATTTAATTTATCCTTTTTGTGTTCTGGAGTAACTTAATTATTTTGAATTTATTCTGAGTATTAAAATTACAACAGATGTGTATTTACATATATTTATCTATAATGCTGCAGGGGGTTGCAGCCGTGGATTTTAAACCTAGATATCCCCATTGGGAAAACAACTTTTTTCTGTCTTTGATTCGGTCTAACACGCATATCGGTAACAACTGACTTCTCCTAATTATTAGGCAATTAGGGAAATCTCATTTCATTTTTGTAATTCGATTTCCATACATTTATTTTGTGACCTATATTATTAACTTGTTTATTATACCTATAAAGAATATCACCCTTCAGCGGGTTTATGAATTTATAATATAAAAACTTTTGTTTAATACACAAAGGCCGTAGTGCACAAGCCACGTCGTACCGAAAATAGATAGGGCCTGTTGAGTTCTTGTAAACTGAAGTGAATTCTTAACTTGATTCAGTGTAGCTCATTTTTATAAACCACACTCTCCAGCGACTAAATAAGTTCTTGACTGTAGAGACTCTTGCTTTGTTTGATTCGGGGCAGTATCTTTCCGCAGGGGTTGTCTTCTTGCGGGTTTATACCCGGTATTAATTCGTATAAAGTGAAGTTCACTTGCCTTGACTTACTCCCAACTTGGACCAAAAGTAAATAATTTTCCTTAATTTCAAAAAGAAAGCAAAATACATTAATTTTATCTTCATTTCAGTTAAAAGATAAACTTTGTTTCATATACAGTTTAATATATTATCTATATTATTAAAAATGTCGTTGCCACCGAGACTATTTATGCAACATTCGTGTTTCCGAGCTACTGTTAACCTGCCTGTGCATTACGAACAGAATTATTATATTTGCCTAGTTTTACCAATATTAATTTTTACGTCGTTGTTTAACTTCAACTTCAAAGCCGCTGGTGCCTCCCGGTTTAGAATTTCGATTTTCACATTCGTTCGCTTATAATCTAACTCCCACCATTTTGTCTTGCTTGTTTCGCATAATTAATTTTTGTCCCAGTAAACCATTCATAGTTATTTCAAGTAAATAAATACATTAATTTGAAAGCAAATCCACTCTTGGGTAATTAACTTGAGAAATAAAAATTACACCTTGATCCTTAGCCAACTATCATTTGTCAATTCCTAACCAATTCTAATACAAGTCGGGGTGTGTATAGTTTTTTCCTGCAAATCCTGCTTAGCAATATTGTGTTAGTCCACTACAGTTTGCAGAGAAGCAAGTCGCTATACGTCACAGAGGCATCTATGATGTCCAGGACATAGTAGTATTGACCATCTAAGAGGTCTCACTTATTTCGCACCACTACTTCATTTCCTTAGTCTACCTTAAGATTGGCAGGTTGGCCACTATCATTTGTCTGTTGCGTGTTCTATGGCATACTGATGAGAGCATATGAAGTACGAAACTGGTCTATGTCTGGTTAGGAATTGTCAAATGATAGCTGGCTACGGATTAGAATTTGCAGATGTGATTAAATGCAGGTCGGGGTCCTTGCTCGCTAAGTAGTTGAATCCTGCAAATCCCGCTTAGCAAAATTGTGTTTAGTTCACTAGGGCTAGAGGTCGCCGCTCATGGTGCTTGCAGGGAAGCAAGTCGCTATACGTCACAGAGATATCTATGATGTCTAGCTCATAGTAGCATTGACCATCTAAGAGGTTTGACTTACCTCTCACTGCTACTTCATATAATAATAATAATAAATACTTTTGACGGTATAAATATACTGTACAAACTACACTATACTATATATGAAAAATAGTGGGGCGAGCGTAGATGCGTCTTTACTATTGACATACTTTGTTATGCGATGTAAAGCAACGTTAGGCGCGGTTAGTACTTGCTATGCAACCTTAGGCGAGGGTTGTGCAGGTGATATACCATCCTTCCTTGTCTATTAAATGTTAGGCAAGTAAAAGATCCCTACTCTTCTTAAGGGAAGAAGTCGGCAAAATTCCTGGTTGGGGGTAGCTCGTCTACAGGCGTCGGTAATAGGCCAGTACTTGGTTTTTCGGGTTGAAGCGCGTCTGATATTATTGATGTCTCGACGTTTCGGTTTCCGTTTTGGAGCCATTTTCTATGGAAAAAACCGTTAAAGCAAATAGTGTCTCCAGATCTCAGAACAGTCCGCCTCTAAAGGCTCAACCTGTATACTCCTTAGAGAGAACTCGAGCTCACTAATTGCACTTGTCTTAATAATTATAACTCAGAAATACACGAATAAACTTAAACGTAAAGGAAAAAATGTAACCCTAGACACTCTAGTGAGGATTCCTACCTAGATAGGTTAAAATATATGAAGTGTTCCATTTAAAATAAAAATTTAAAATTTAACAGGGGCGAGCGTGGGTGCGTCTTTACTATGTACATACTTCGATATGCGATGTAAAGCAACGTAAGGCGCGGTTAGTAGTTGAATGAGTGACCGTTCCAACGAAGACCGCATCCTTGCCTCACACATCTTCCAGCGGTTTGTATATCAATGTATGCGCGGAAGCTATACAACCTTAGACAAGGGTTGTATAGGGGATATACCATCCTTCGGAGGGGATGTAAAGCCGTCGGTCCCTTGTCTATTAAATGTTAGATAAGTAAAAGGTCCCTACTCTTCTTAAGGGAAGAGGTCCGGCAAAATTCCTGGTTGGGGGTAGCTCGTCTACAGGTGTCGGTGTTAGGTCTCAGTAGCGAAAATAGGCCGACGTTAAATAAATGTAAAAAAAATAATAATAAAAAATTTATGGAGATGGTTCGAAATTGCTAATATCACCAACCTGTCTGTGAATTTCAAATATACTCACAGCCAATACAGAGCAAACAATGACCCATACACAGCAGAAACAATTTTTGACTAACGCTGTATTATGCTTGATTGTGAATACACGCTATTCTATGCAATGGAAGCAGGATATGTTTTATGGTATTAATGCTGCATTTGTTTATACTCTAATTCAAATTTTTGTAAAGTAGATAATGCATTCATCGCATTATTTATTTACAAATGAATAAGTAATTAATTTGTAAGGTGCAACTTGTTAAATGCATAATAACTGCGAAATAATATGTATTTTAATTTACTAATTACAAAGCGAATAATGTTATTTCTAGGAGAAGCTCACCTATACCGGGTGATACAGGAAACATGTAACATGTTAAAATTTTGAATTTTGGGAGAGTTTTTATGATACCGTGGGTTGTTTAGAGATTTTGTATTAAATTAAGAAAACTCTATTTAGTCTGTTCAAGCTATAGATTATTCGCAAAAATTATTTGAGACACAAAGTACCAGAGGTCTTTGGACATTACGGCACACTAAGCATCAATATCTGCCAAGGTTCATATCAAGGCCACCTAGACTTAATACAATAAAATGGATTTTAACTGTCATTTTAAAAATAAATGTTATATTGCGATATATGGTTGATATGAGAATTTAAAGACAAAGTAAAAAAACATACAGAGGATACCATTTAAAATAACATAGTTTGGGTCTCTTCCGCTTAAACTGGAAGTTGAAGTAAATTTTTGATTGGCTCAAAATACGGACAATTATGAAATATACAACTCTCCCGAAATTCAAAATTTTAATTTAAATAGCAAAGTTATAGGCCTCCGGTTTCACTCGATATAGGGAAGTATTTATTACTGTTTGCTATGGAATATGCCTTTTTAATACAAATGTAATTTATAAACACATTTTTAGATTACGATGCTACAAAAAAATATTTCGGTAGTACTTAATTAATGAACGTAGAAATACTGAACTTCGAATTCCATTTTCTAGAGTATATGCAGGCCAAAATTCCCATAGTTTTCAAGGAATTAATTGTTTTAATAAGTTCACACATCTTCTTGGACAATTTAAGATTTGAACTCTTTTAAAAATGCTTTGTTTAAGTATCTAGTTAGTAATGTATTTTATGCTTTAGACGAATATTTACAATTCTAGTTTAAGGTTTTGTTACTATTTTTTTTTATACATTTATTTAACGTAGGCCTATTTCCGCTACTGAGGCCTATCACCGACGCCTGTAGACGAGCTACCCCCAACCAGGAATTTTGCCGAATCTCTTTCCATAAGAAGAGTAGGGATCTTTTACTTGCCTAACATTTAATAGACAAGGGACCGACGGTTTTAGATCCCCTCCGAAGGATGGTATATCCCCTACACAACTTTAAGGAACGCCATTATATGATACGAAAAATACAACACGCCATTGTTATAATAATTTATATTTCTGTATTTTTCCTTAGGTATTTATTATAATAGCAGTTCTATCTATTGGAAAACAACTATTCTAAATTTTGTTATATGCTAGCTTAATTTTTTTTGTAACAAATACATAATAAGTATTTGAATAATAAACACATACAAACAAAAAACTTGATGCGTTACTAAAACTGTAGGAAAGAAATCCAAACGATTTATGAACGCCCATAAAAAATACCAAAATATCCTTTAGGTCTAACACAGAGAGTCCGATATTACATCGAGCGAAGCCGAAGCGGGTCGTTAGAATCAGATATAATGAAAGAAGACATTATTCCACCCGGCTCCTTCGCCAAAATATAGAATGGAAATTTAAAATTGAAAATATCCTCAAAAATAATGAAGTACCTATCAGCTTTAACTAATTTGTCTTATTTATATTTTAGATAAATTAATAAACATTTAGTTTTCCAGAGGAAAGTGGCCATCCCTAAAATTGTCTCTTTAGAATCATTTTTCCCTCAAATGTCAAAAAATCGCGACTTTAATGACAACTTTTGCCAACGTAAACTGTGATTTCTCTCACACTCCGTCTAAGCGGAAGTAACTGTTAACTGTTTTCAGCTACTTAGTAGTGTACAATTATTGTATTACTCATTTTAAATTTTATTTATAAATAGGAGAATGAGTGTGTTGATTGTATCTTGAATGTACCACTAAATGTATTTAAGATGCAATCAACAAGATTATAAATTGAACCAGCACTGCTCCTCTGGACTCTGTTACCACCAACGTGACAAACAATATACGTTGGTTACAAGGTCAAATGCGAGGTAAATATCTGGCTAGATATTTGTTCTGTAATAATATGAATAAAGTTGTTTTGATTGATTAATTGTCTAAGCGGAAGTAGAAGTCTTTAAATTCTGCTCATTCTGAGTATCTAAATAGAATATTATGAATGAAATAAATTCATCACAAACAAGCAGTACTATTGCTACTACTTCAGTGATTACCGAGGGGTAAACCACTTGGGAAATTAGGTGTACAAATCGGGAGAAATCGGTGGAAATCAGGAGGAAATCTACTGCCATTTTATTGAAATTTATTATGCGCATAGGCATTTCTTGCTTGAGAAAAGGGTATTTTGAACAATTTTTCGGTACCATAAGGCCGGCTAGATACTATGCGTTTTAACCGGACCAGCGTTTCAGCGGAACATCGAAATCCATATAATAGCATACTAATGTGACTATAGAGTACGATAATATACGTGGCGAAACGTGGGTCCGGTTAAAATGCATATATATAGAATATAGAATAAAATCAAGCATACTGTTTGAGTTATTTGCTTTAGATATTTAAATTATTTTAAGACATTATTTTAGTGCCTAAATAAATATATTCTAATACCTACTCGAATCTTACACTTAAAATGTGACATTCCATGAAATAATTTTTAACAATTTGAAAAGTAAACATGCGAAAAATGTATTTTAAGAAATAGTGGTGACGTACCGAAAACCTTACTAACAAATTTAAAGTAGAATTATAATAATTGGTTTCATTCTAGCGCCTTTTGGATAGTTATGGAAGAATAAGAGTTATTATACTCAGTTATACTCGATGACATGCCCTGTCAATAGTTAACTCTACAGCGAAATTCTAGTATAGTCGTCTGAAATTTTACTGTGCAGATAAAAAGGCAACAAAAACTTTACGAGCTCATTAATAATGCCATTGAACCATTCGAAATGAAACACACCGACGTACAAAAACCTCGGTCGTAATGTTTTTGTTGCGTTTTTATCTGCAGAATAAAATTGCAAACGACATAGTAAGCGGATAAATCTCTGGAACGACATTTCTCTTTACCGTGAACATTTCACTTCGCTTTACTCTTATTGTTGTTCTCGTTTTTGTGTCATTGTTTTACTGTGATTATTTTGCTATAAGCCAGGCCATAAGTATTTCTTGTGTCATTGGTTAAGTCGAGTAAGTATCAATTGTGTCAAAAACGTGGAATTGTATAGGATTTGATAGGGTATATTCTTGCTATAGAGCATTGAGAAGAGGATTGTCATTTTTGCTCGAGTTTACTTTCAGAGATTTTAGTGTAGTCTTACGTTTCAAATGATGTAGATTACGAACATAAAGGATTATTTAATTTATTCGGTATGTTCGTCTGTCTTTTGGCACTATAACTAAAAAACTATTCCATATAATAAAATAATATCTGGAATCTTGTCTGGCATACTATCGCCAAGGAAGAAATCGAATGTAGTGTGACCCACTTTCAATAGAGATATTGCTTTAAAATTGTATTTATTAACCGATTTTAACGTGTTTCTGTAGGCAAATCGCAAAAAACGGAACTCTTACAATTTCGTCATGTCCGTCAGTCCGTATGTTACAGCCTTATAACTCTGCCATCCTTTCATCGATTCTAATGAAATTTTACAGATGACTTATTTGAACCGCCACACAATTGTGTAATGAAATTACAAAAAAAATAATTTAGGGTTAGCTTTCCATGCATAGAATTAAGGGATGAAAATTTTTATTTTGGCGTACCCCATTGTGTGGGGTATCGTTGACCAGGTCTATAAAAATGTAATAGAAGTTCTTAAGTGACTTTTTTTCTTAGGTGAATATTTCGCGAAATATAAGCTCCTAAATTCGTTAATAATCCTCTAACTTTCCAACCTTGCGATGAAAAAAACCTGAGAAAAATCAAAATAGTGGCACTTTATACATACTTTCAACGAAACTTATTTTAAACAAGATACTCGACAAGATATGTTAACATGTTTTTTAGATAACCACAATTTTCAGTTTTCAATAGCAGCACTACGGAACCCTAGTTGATGCGTGTACTACTTACACTTACTTGCCCAGTTTTTTAATAAATCATCAAAACCTTTATATTCTGACGAAAATTTAGATATGATTCAATTTTCAAGGCCTATTACGATATTTTTTCAATGTCAAAAATTAACAAATTTGATTGGCGACTTTTTTGTTGAAATTCTAATCAGAACACTAGATTTAGTAAGCTCTCAAATGGGTAAATCCTAAGTTTTATGAAAAAATATTGAATATTGGCAGATTTGAAACAAAATGAATGTTCAAATGTGCTTTTAGAGGACAGAATATTAAAACATAATATTTTTAGTCGCAAACTCCTCTATAAAATCCTTATTTTACTATAAGGAAAGTAACCAGACTGCAACCAACACCTACTCTCCTGGCTATGTGCCCCGCCGAGCGCTGAATTACAAGTTACAAGCCTGGCGCATTAAGTGTAATAATTGCATATTACCATCAAAACGCTAATGCTTCGGTTGCAACAAACACTAGCCGAAAGACTGATCCTACTTAAAGGAGCTCTCTTGCCAGTCGTCACACACCACTTGCAGACTGTAGTTTCGAGCTGTTGGCTCTCGTCAATGCAAGGTAGGCATGTGACGATCGACACGAGGATCACTTGATCATTTAGTACATTTCGGTATCTTTGGGATAGCGACATGTAAAATAGTTAGCAGGCGCCATTTAGCGGTCCAGTGTCTGTTGCAATCGAAAAAAAATAGCCAATCGAAGCATTAGCGTTTTGATGGTAATATGCAATTATTACACTTAACGCGCCAGGCTTGTAACTTGTAATTTAGCGCTGGGCGGGGCACATAGCCCGGATAGTAGCTGTTGGTTGCAGTCTGGTTACGTTCCTTATAGTAAAATAAGGATTTTATAGAGGAGATCGCGACTAAAAATGTTATGTTTTAATATTCCACCCTCTAAAAGCACATTTGAACTATGCTAAGCCCAGTCAGGCTATTTATTTTTCGATTGCAACAGACACTGGACCGCCGCTATTTTACATGTCGCTATCTCAAAGATACCGAAATGTACTAAATGGTCAAGTGATCCTCGTGTCGGTCGTCATATGCCTACCTTGCACTGACGAGAGCCAACAGCTCGAAACTGCAGTTTGCAAGTGGTGTGTGACGACTGGTACGAGACCTCCTTTAAGTAGGATCAGTCTATCAGCTGGTATTTGTTGCAATCGAAGCATTAGCGTTTTGATGGTAATATGCAATTATTACACTTAACGCGCCAGGCTTGTAACTAGTAATTCAGCGCTCGGCGAGGCACGTAGTCCGGAGAGTAGCTGTTGGTTGCAGTCTGGTTACGTTCCTTATAGTAAAATAAGGATTTTATAGAGGAGTTTGCGACTAAAAATATTATGTTTTAAAATGAATGTAGGCTGTTATTTTACACAATGTGTGCAATGCATAAAATTTTTCTTCTGTGTTGTTAAAAAAAATACAAAAACACGGTAATTAGTAATATCAGATTGGAATTTACCCATTTGAGAGGTTACTGAAGTCAGTGGTGTAGTTAATATTTCAATTTAAAAAACCGTTCATAAAAAAAATTCATAACAAATTAAAAGAATGGTTTCATAGAATGTAACTTCAAAGTCCAGTATTAATGTAGAAAAAATCAAAAGAAATCAGAGGAAATCAAGGGGAAATCAAAGAAAATCAGGGGAAATCAGGAGGAAATCAAGGGAAATCAGGTGTACAAATTGGACCTAGCGGTTTACCCCCGGCTGATTACTATTTATTTATGTTTTGTTATGTATACTTTATTGTACATTTATTTGTTTATATTTCTTTCGTTTATTTATATTTTATTTACAATTTATAGGTACTAGTAATTGTATATTTTAAGATTAGTGTAACGCGCTATAGCCCTTATTACCTAATTCCGTGTTTGTTTGTTAATTTTCAGGTGCTAGCGTTAACATATATATATATTTTTGAGGATTAAACTCGGCAAGTAATGTTCTTGCTCGTACTAAGTGTTGTGGATCGGTGATTGTTTTTATAACACCAAACAAATGAAAAATAAATGCTCAGGGATGCCAAGTGGTTTAAATATTAATTTTACCCTAACTAATATTCGTACAACTTGGACAATAAACCACTAAATATCCAAGTTGCCAATGTGATGATGATAAAATAAGACCATGAAACCTTTAAGTGTATAAACAAATATATATATTGAGTAAAAACAAAGTCTTGTCTCACTAAATTCTATTAATTGGCGACCGGTTTCGTGAACTAAACTTGCTTCATATCATCAGGCACGGGCATTTCTAGGTCGCCATTACAAGATTAAAAGAATTTAGTGAGACAAGACTTTGTTTGTTTTTATTCAGCATGAACAACTCACTTGGGGTCTACTCTATGGATATATATATATATATATATATATATATATATGTTATTATACATGATTTGCAGGAAACAACTACTCAGCGGGCAAATACCCCGACCTGCATTGAATTATACCTTACAAATCATGAAAAATTGGTAGCCAATGTCATTTGTCAACTCCCTGACCAGACATAGACCGGTTTCGAACTTATTAGTTCTCCTCAGTATGCCATAGGTCATGGAGCAGACAAATGACAGTGGCCAACCTGCTAGTCTTATACAGACTAATGTAAATGGTGTAGTGGTGAGAGGTAAGTAAATCCTCTCATATGGTCTAATGCTACTATACACCAGACATCATGGATGTCTCCATGGCGCATAGCGACTTGCCATTTTGCAAGTACCGAGAGCGGTGACCTTCAGCCCTTGGTGGACTTAACCCATATACTGTTATTATACATGATTTGCAGGAAACAACTACTCAGCGGGCAAATACCCCGACCTGCATTGAATTATACCTTACAAATCATGAAAAATTGGTAGCCAATGTCATTTGTCAACTCCCTGACCAGACATAGACCGGTTTCGAACTTATTAGTTCTCCTCAGTATGCCATAGGTCATGGAGCAGACAAATGACAGTGGCCAACCTGCTAGTCTTATACAGACTAATGTAAATGGTATAGTGGTGAGAGGTAATTGAATCCTCTCATGTGGTCTAATGCTACTATACACCAGACATCATAGATGTCTCCGTGGTGCATAGCGACTTGCCATTTTGCAAGTACCGAGAGCGGCGACCTTCAGCCCTTGGTGGACTTAACCTATATACTGTTATTATACATGATTTGCAGGAAACAACTACTCAGCGGGCAAATACCCCGACCTGCATTGAATTACACCTTGCAAATCATGAAAAATTGGTAGCCGATGTCATTTGTCAACTCCCTGACCAGACATAGACCGGTTTCGAACTTATTAGTTCTCCTCAGTATGCCATAGGTCATGGAGCAGACAAATGACAGTGGCCAACCTGCTAGTCTTATACAGACTAATGTAAATGGTATAGTGGTGAGAGGTAATTGAATCCGAGCTCGCCGCTCTCGGTACTTGCAAAATGGCAAGTCGCTATGCACCACGGAGACATCTATGATGTCTGGTGTATAGTAGCATTAGACCACATGAGAGGATTCAATTACCTCTCACCACTATATAGAAACCGCGTTCTCGCCTCACACATCTTCCAGCGGCTTGTATATCAGTGTATGCGCGGAAGCTATACAACCTTAGGCGAGGGTTGTATAGGAGATATATCATCCTTCGGAGGGGATGTAAAGCCGTCGGTCCCTTGTCTATTAAATGTTAGGCAAGTAAAAGATCCCTACTCTTCTTAAGGGAAGAGGTTCGGGAAAGTTCCTGGTTGGGGGTAGCTCGTCTACAGGCGTCGGTGTTAGGCCTCAGTAGCGGAAATAGACCGACGTTAAATAAATGTATATAAAAAAAAAAAAAAACATGCACGATGGTGTACACATATTCTTCTAGATAGTGCACTCTACCCTTGCAAGATTCGGAGGAGTCTTTGGACACAGTAACGTAAAAAAATATAATTGAGCCGTTCAAACATTTTTATTATAAACTTAAATATATTTAATATGTTAAAATATGTGTCTAAATACAAGAATACTGTCTAAAATAGCCGCTACCCTACGATCTACTTATACTATTAATTATTATTTGTTATGCTGGTAAATTCTCAAGTCGTTATTACTTTTGTAACAGATTTTCCAACTAGAAACTTTGTATACTTATCTCACACTCCAATTTAATAGGGAGGTTTCCTACGAGCGGGATCTGCCAGTCGGTACAATATGCGTTTACGGAAACGATTCTTATTTAGGCCTCCCTCGGACAAGTGATACGCCAAAAATTTTCTGCAAACTGCTCCTGACGATCCCAAAATGATTTTACAATAATTAGATATTCCAATTCGAGCCCAAAATAAACGGGTGCAAAAGACGTCTAAAAGAAATTAATAACCGATCTTAGCATTCGATGTACAATACATAATTTGACAATTATATAACTTGTTAATATATTTTCCTGTTTAATAAAAAACGCTTACCTCCTCATGCCGATTCCCCTAACACTTACAGGAGAGGTCTGCATACTTATGCAAAGTATTTTATCCAAAACAACAAACTGTTAAAGAGGGTATCTTTGATCCAAATAATCAACCCTTAAAAAGACTCCCTCTTACTGGCTCTCTGGTTGTTGCCCCAAAAAAATTTCATCTTTTTATAAAATTTCTTGTTTATTCCGAAGATTTCGAATGAAAATAAAAATCAAAGGTTCATACACTGACTCATAGGTATCCCTAATAGTATTAAAATCTAATATTTTTTAAAATCCCTGAGGAATTCTTTTAATTTTTACGATATACTAAAATATCGTAACACACTAAATCTTGTTTCGAATATTATTATTAGAATCTAAATTTTTAACAATATACAGGATGCTCCATTAAAAATAACAAAGTTTACACCATTTCTGGTTAAACTGACAAAAAAATCAGATGTTAGAGCAATGGAAATACTGATTAAATCCAAAATTTAAAATCGATATCTTTTTCACAAGAAAGTTATAGGCTAACCAGTAATATCGTAGGTACCCGTCCTAATTGGCAACGCCCGGCTGCCAACTTTTATTCACATAACTCTGTGATAGATTTTTCTCGGCAATATTTCGTAGGACATACTTTAGAAGATACACATTTTAAATTAACTGAAATGTCCTCTAGCCTCATCTGGCATGACGTCGCAACATCGCATCGCGAACGACAAGTGGTTCAATGGTATATGCTAATGAGGTACATAATATGACAAATAGTGTACGTACCGAGATGAAATTACCACTTGAAACGAGTCGGATTGAGTGTATTCAAATAAGATATAATTCATGTGTGCTGTCTGTGTCAGGCCTTCGAGCGAAAAGATTTGGAATATTTGTGCCATATACAAACTCGACACGATAAATTAACTCAAGGTCATACTTAAATAAGCCTTTAGATATTGGAAAACTTATGTTACTCCTTCAAAAAATGGTAAACATATTGACTTAAATCAGTCTCTGATGTGTCTATTACATAATTTTGTTATACGAGAGTAATTATATATTACTGTCGTATAACGAAATGCGCGCCTGGCGCGTTAACTGTAATAACTGTGTATTACCAACGCGCCAGGATTGTAACTTGTAACTCAGCGTTCGACGAGGCACATAGCCCACAGAGTAGCTGTTGGTTGCAGTCTGGTCAATGTCAATAATTATGTAAGTAGAAATAAGAAGATATGATTCTTAAAAATACAATATTTTAGTACTTTTTGTTAAATATCAAATGTAATTGCGAGACTGCACAAATGCTATAGTAAGTGAAAAATATCAATTTAATTTATTTCTCAATTTAATTGAAGCTCCCTTTTCACTGAATAGAAATGGAAATTCCGAATTTGCAGATTTATAGACCAATCAAATAGGACGTAAAAATTGATTTAAATTTCAGTTGAATAAAACATACACCATTAAATAAATAAATAGTTAGCTAGCCAATGTACAAAAATAATTAGAGTACAAAAAGGATAACAAGGGTCATGAAAATTATTTAAAAAACGAGCCGCTTGACTGAAAGGACGTGCCACTATCCTTCACGGCAATAATTATTTAATTTAGTATGGCTTGCAAGAAACTCAGTTACGTATTAGTGCGGTAACTAAATTAGTTGAAGGAGGGCAAATAAGAGAGGGCAGTGAGACAGATTTTAGATTCAAAGCATTCATTATATGCTATATCCAGAGATTGTCGAAAATATAGCTATATAGCAATGCATAATTAAAAGTAGGCAACGAACATTTCGTACTTAGTTATTGTATGACTTATACCCACGTCGGTATATTATACTAATTCATTCACGAACTATATGCTCACATGTGGTTAATTCATAATCTAACTTTTGTAACATTATTTTCAATGAAAGCTTTTATTAATTACTTTGAATATTACTATATTTATTTCAAAATAATCTTTGTGAATGCTTTGAAGCATCATTCATTCCAGTTCCTATATTTAGAAAATTTATTTTATACCTTTAACTGTTATTTTGGTTACATTCATCTACCTACTACGAACATTTCAAAAGCACATCACGATATATAAAGTATAAACGCTTGAGTTGAAAATTATCACAAAAGAATCAGTATTCGGGAGGGTTTATTAAAATTAAAGGAATGTAAAATGTAGAAGCATAATTTTAGGTATGATTATTTCAAAGGTATTTTCTATTATCTGCTTTATACATATAGCAGTCACCCTTCAACTTTTCTTGCAGTAAGTCGGATTGAGATGGGGTTCTTTGTATTCCTTTCGTTAACATATCTAGAAACTTTGTGCCATATTTTGGTCTTGTACTTTCTTGAAATTGCATTGCTACATCGAAATGTGTTTTCTTATAAGTGAATCTTTTCAAGTGATGAAGAAAAGATTCATATCTTCCACAAAAAACACCCGAATCATACGAATTTCAGTACCTGGGTGTCTTTTGAGCCGCTGGACCTGAATATGACGTCCAAATGAGCCCCCTGTACACCTCGTCGAAACTCGATAGAAACTCGTTACCCGGGGGTTTTTCGGGTCGGTCGTCGCGAATTTGACAGCGGCAACCTGCCCCGGAGGACTTGGTGCGCGTGACTTCGCTAATAACGTCATCTCCTGGAGTTTTACTGAAATTATTTATCAAATCGATCGAAATTTCTTACCTGGGGATTTTTCGGGTCGCTCGTCTCGAATCTGACATCGGCAAACTCCCCCGGAGGATCTGGTGCGCGTGACCTGGCTAATATGTCATCTCCTAGAGTTTTACTGAAATTACTTATCAAATCGATCGAAACTCGTTACCCGAGGATTTTTCGGGATGTTTGTCCCGAATCTGACATCGGCAAACTCCCCCGGAGGAGTTAGTGCGCGTGACCTGGCTAATACGTCATCTCCTGGAGTTTTACTGAAATTAGCTATCAAATCGATCGAAATTCGTTACCCGAGGGTTTCTCGGATCGCTTGTCCCGAATCTGACATCGGCAACCTCCCCCGGAGGACTTGGTGCACGTGACCTGGCTAATAACGTCATCTCCTGGAGTTTTACTGAAATTACTTATCAAATCGATCGAAATTCATTAACCAAAGGTTTCTCGGGTCGCTTGTCCCGAATCTGACATAGGCAACCTCCCCCGGAAGACTTGGTGCGCGTGACCTGGCTAATAACGTCATCTCCTGGAGTTTTACTGAATTTACTTATCAAATCGATCGAAACTCGTTACCCGAAGGTTTTTCGGGTCGCTTGTCCCAAATTTGACATCGGCAACCTCCCCCGGAGGACTTTGGTGCACGTCATCTCCTGGAGTTTTACTGAAATTATTTATCAAATCGATGGTTATTCGTTACCCGGGGATTTCTCGGGTCGCTCGTCCCGAATCTGACATCGGCAAAGTCCCTCGAAGGACCTGGTGCACGTGACCTGGCTAATACTTCATCTCCTGGAGTTTTAATAAAATTACTTATCAAATCGATCGAAACTACTTACCCGGGGGTTTTTCAAGTCGCTCGTCTCGAATTTGACATCGGCAACCTCTTTTAAAGTAAGGAAGTTCCAAGTAATAAATAATAATTATCATGAAGTTCTTATACAAAACTTATACGAAATGGGCATGGGCATTAATTGAAAATAGATCATATATTAACTAATTAAATGTAATACAAAATATTACAGAACAACAAACACAGAAAAACACATATTGATTTTAAAAATACTATTAATATTTAAAATTTTACTCTTAATATAGCTATATCGTTAAGTTTAGTTATTTTTTCTTTATTATTGACCAATATTTTTTCTAAATTCGTTTTATTCAAACTTATTGCAGAGATACCTAAATTACTTAATTTCCTAGAAATTTTGTCACTTTATTTTGGGATATATTTAATAAAACTATATTTTGTTGATTTGTTCGGTGCGTTGAAAAATTATTTTTGAAGCATTTTGCGTTGTTTGTTTTTAACCATAATATCTATTAATGATTGGCTGTATACATTATTTCTTGCAATTTGTTTAATTGTATTCAATTCCTTAACGAAATCGTTTTCGTCTAAAGGAAAATTTGTAAGTCTATGTATTAGACTATGGAAAGGTGAAAGCTTAATTTGCCACGATTGTTGTAAATTATAATGAATGACTGTATCTGTGGTAGTAGGTTTACGGTAAATACTGAATTTTAACTGGTTATTATATGTTCTGATATTAATAGCTAAAAAGTTTAATTGACTATTCTGTTCAAACTCCATTGTGAACTGAATTTTACTATTAAGGGAATTCAAGAAATTATCGTAATTACTTATGTTTCTTTCTGTGCCGGTTCATATATAAAAAATGTCGTTTGCATAACGAGTCCAATAGAAAACATTTGTATTTAAATTATTATTACTGCTGGAAATTAAGTTTTCTAAACTCGCCATAAATATCTCAGCCAGTAAAGGAGAAATGGGTGAACCCATTAGTCAGCCGTCTTTTTGTTTATAAAACTCTCCATTAACTTGAAAATAATTTTGTTCAATACAAACCTTTGACAGATTTTATAATTCTATTTTTTCGATTGTGCTAATTTCTGAGTTAACTATTAAATTATCTAAAATTGATTTGTTGTATGAGCGGAACTGATATAAACTTTTAACGTCAAACTATTTGGTACTATTACATTTTTTGTATTTTCTATAAATTCTAAAGAGTTTTTTATAGAATATTTGGATTTAAAATTGGTTAATTTTGGTAGGATGTGGTTTAGTTCTTTACATAACTTATAAGACGGAGCACTGGAATTTAAACAGAATAATCAATTAAACTTTTTAGATATTAATATTAAAAAACATAATCAGTTCAAATTCAGTATTTACTCTAAACCTACTACCACAGATACAGTCATTCATTATAATTTACACCAATCGTGGCAAATTAAGCTCTCAGCTTTTTATACTCTAATACATACTTACAAATTTTCCTTTAGACGAAAACGATTTCGTTAAGGAATTGAATACAATTAAAAAAATTGCAAGAAATAACAGACACAGCGAACTGTTAAATTAAGTTATTTAGGTATCTCTACAATAAGTGTGAATAAAACGAATTTAGGAAAAAAATTGGTCAATAGAAAGGAAAAATTAACTAAACTTAATAAATCAGGTGTATATGACATCCAATGTAAAGATTGTAATGCCGTCTATATAGGTCAAAGTAGTCGAAGCATAGAGGACAGGGTAAAAGAACATAAAAAATCAATTTTAAATAACAAAAAAAATACGGGAATGTCAACAGACTGTATTGAAAATAACCATTTCATAGACACAGTTAACATAAATTTGCTTCATACAGAAGTAAAAGGTAAACGTCTAAATTTTCTTGAACAATTAAAAATTAAAAAAAACCTCTTAAAAACAAACCTTTTACCACGAATGACCAACAAAGTTTCTTAAATAAACCTATGCTAGATAAAATGTTAACAATTATTTGTTGATTTACATTACTACGTCGGGTCCACCCGAAAGATTCTACGACTAAGGTTTGAATCATAAAGATATTAATTCATAAATGTGTTTAGGTACTTATATTTTGGAACGACCACTTCTGCTACTTTAATATACATTTTGTACTTTCTTGATAAAGGTCTAATAAGCCGAAACATTTGTAGAGAATTTTAAACAAAGTCATTTGATACATCTAAGAGCTTGTTTACTTAAAAACAATTATTATGAAATAAGAATGTGTTTTGAAACTGTACACATTAGATTTCTCGTAAAGATATTTGCTTTGACAAAGATTTGGATAAATTTACTATATGTTGCCGTGGAATTTTACCATGTTGCCATAGTCAATACTGTTCTCACGGCGAAGAGTAAATGTTCGTGACTGGGTCTTATCTTGGTTCAAATTATGTTAGATCATGTGTTCACACCATCCTCTGACAGTTAATTGAAATCCCTATCATCGGCGAATGATTTAAATATATTGTTATGATTACAGTTTGCAAGATCATTTATAAAAATGATGAATAAAATAAGTCCGAATACCGAGCCCCGCGGTACACCGTGTTTTATCATTGTTTGCTGTGGCTCATTGCTATTATATGACATATATTGGATTCTATCTGACAAATAGGATTTCATAAGTGGTATGCTATTATCATTAAAACTATATCGTGTCAGTTTTTCAAGGATGATGTTAAGACAATCAAAGGTAATTGTTAGGTCATAAAAGGTTCCATTGGTAAAATTACCTAGTTCAAAATTTTGTAATACCATTTGCATTATATGTAGAAGTCATAATAATATTGCTTGCATTGGCATATTCCACTGTTCCAAGAAACTGTTTGAAAAAGGAACTTACTTCTCTAACTTACTTTCGATTTGAGACTTGTAAATTAACTCAAGTTAACATCCTCTGTAATGGGAGAATGTTGGCCTGCTTTGGCCGATGTAAGGGAGATGCCCCTAGGCAGCATCACAACCTATTTTGCAAGATTAGGTTGGTTGGAGGCCTAGGCGAGGGTCTGCCTACAGGGAGGACGTACAAGGGCCCCAATGGGGCCTAAGTGCTGTGGTTCAATGTTTTTTATTGACCGCCCTCCCAACCAATTCTAGATTCCAAATCCTCTGTAACAATTGCACTACTTAATATTTCTTCTACTTTGTTACGTAATAGTTTATAATGTAGTTTTTATCTAATATTTGATTTTAGACAGTTATACTGTCTGTATTTATGATATACTTCCTGTAATTGGTATTCTGTGCGCTGGATGTATGTTTGATTAAATAAATAAAGACACGTATCATTAATGCTATAATTTCTGTTTGTAAAATTTACTGATTGTTTTACTAGATTATGTTGCTTGGAGCAGATTTACACTGACTAGAACTAATATGTTTAAATAAATATTATAAAGTATAGATGGTTTTCATATATTTCTATTTAAAATAATGAAACCGTATACAAATAAAGGATGGTCTTTTATAAATTATATCATATTAAAACACAATATTATTTATTACTATATGCCGTCCGTTTATCATTTGTAAATTATCTAGCACGTTGCAAATTGATGCCGATCCTTCACCGGTTTGCGGGAAATTTATTATAATTGGACACTGGCTATCATTTTACGCATTGCAGGAATTAAAATTGGTATTATTCGTCAATGTCGCTTTATTTCCCTATCAACGTGTAAAAGACACGACTATCTAATTCTGGTTTTGTCCGATAGAGACACAGCATTCATGGCATGATGGAGGAAGAAAACGTCATTAGACCACACCAGGAAATCGCGCAGCTGACCCTCGACGAGAAGAAGTTTTTGTTGGCAGTGGAAAGGGGCGATGTCGCTTCAACTAGACGGTAAGTGATCTATATTTGTCTTCTGTCGTTATTCTTTATAGACGGTATAGGTTTAATTTTGACATATTTTGTTACATGCGGTTATGATGCGTTAAATGATGTATAATATGTTCATATTTTCGTATATACAGAGTTGTTAAAAGAGTTTGCATTATGTAACTTTTAACTCGACTTTTAATGATGATTTCCAAAAAGAAATTGCTAAGATTGAACGTGGCGCATTCGCCAAAACAAATAAAAAAATGTATCAGTGCCAGTTTATCCATCTTCTGTTAAATATATCTGGTACATAAATCCCATGGAAACAATTATTGATGCAATTTTATCAACGGAAATTATCTACTAGGTATATTTAACTAGAGCATGATATACCGGCCATCTGTCGAATAAAAGTGCAATCTCGGAAAAATACACAGAAATGAAGTAGTTACTTCCATGATAATGATGCATAACAAAGGAATGCTCTATTTCTTCTAAATTTTTTAAATAAAGTAATAATAAATCTGTAATAGGGAAATAAAATGTACAGAGTGACTCATGGTGTATAGAAGTATATGGAGAACGGGTACAAAATATCCTTTTGAAAATTTGGGTACAAAGGTAACAAAGTATGCTCTGTCAGACTAAAACATTGCCGAGAGCGCGGCGTTGCCAATTTTAGACAAAACCGGCAAAATCTTTGTTAGTAGTAGTAGTATACAGGGTAGATTATAAATAACTTTCTTTAAGTGACATATAAGAATGATCGAAAATATATTTTTAATCAAATACCCTGTGTATTATTCGTCTGGCCGAATGGTTAAGGCGCGAGGTGGCAATCACGATTAATCACACGGGTATCGCTCCACCGGGTTCGAATCCCGGCTCCGGAACTGGCACTGCCGAAGTAAATGGTTGTATGTCCGCATTTTTTCAGTGTGTAAACCCCTTCCGCACAAATCTCTGGCTTTTGGAATTGGGGGTTGTCTAATTTCTGTGGTGTTTATTTAGTATTATTATTATTATTTATTATTATTACTGATTCAGAAAGCTGACATGCCTTGCTATTCAGATACCTATAGTGTGCTGATACTTAACCCATCGCGCTTTTGATTTATAAGCATTTATTCGAAAGTACATCTACCTTGTTTTCTTATAACATGTTAGTGGGGCAGCTTATCATGAAAATGTGGACACACCAGACAAAAGCGCCAATTTTTTTTCAGGTACTGGTTAGGTGTATATAGCTTTCAATTTTTGATAGAAACCAACTCCTCCTTCGGCTATCTTGGATTTTATAGTGGCCATTTTCAAATAATAATAATCTTAGCCGGCAGAATGCAGAAGGCTGTCACCCTCGATTCATTGTGTCTACTCAGGGCACACGATTTGGACCCGGTAGTCACTCACCCCACGGGCGCGGCGTGGGGAGTGGCTATTGGTATTTAATACCAGCTCCCCTCTGCAAGGGTCAGAGCCACAGAGTTGGGTGACTGGCTTTTTGTAAAAAAGACTTTATAAAGGCGGGGCTCAGTCTCACACTACTTTTGTCCAACCGAAACATTGTGCCTTTGTGCATTTTAACATCTATCATTCCTCTAGTTGATTTTATTTGTCACATTTGCCTTAGTCGAGGCCTCTTAAAGTGTTTGTGGCAGATGCCATGATTCACGTGACTTCTCGTTGGTGGTTGGGCATCCTCGTATCCAATCGTTGCCGTAGAATGCCGTGGTTCTCTTTGATTGGTCAGCGCTCAGCTCTGACTCCTCGTGATAGGTCCATTTCGGGCAGGTTGCTGTGTTTCTTCACTATTTGTCAATATTTGAACGTACCTCCTCGTGATTGGTTCATCCACGGTGGATCGTCGTGTTTTCGGTTACGTATCTTCTTACAAGAGCTGGCTTCCAAGAACTGGGTAATCTCTGGATATCATCTCGTTTATTAAGATTTTGTGATCTTTTTCGATTTCTATGGCCTCTCTGGTATCCTTGGCCTATAACGCTCGATATTAGCTGCTGTTCTAGTGTTGTCAAGTCTATTTTGTGTCCTGTGGATTTTACATGCTGTGCTAGGGACGATGTTTTCTCCTCTTTTCGTACTGCAATCATATATTCTTCCTTTCTTACACTAATACGTCTATTGGTCTGTCCTATGTACGATTTGTTGCAATCTTGGCACGGGATTTCGTATACTCCTTAGTTTTCTAGGGTAATTTTTGATTTTGTTTTATGGAGAACTGCACTGATTTTTCGGTATGTTTTAAATATTATTTCTATATTATGTTTACGTAGAAGTTTGCCAATTTTATCTCTCGTCCCTTTCACGTAGATATGCTTTTGCCACTGGTTTCTCGGATTCCTCCTGAGTTTTTTGTCTGTATCGCCCTGCGACTTCTGTATTGTGTACTTCGAAAATCCATTTTTCATTAGTGCTTTCTGAAGTGAAGACATCTCATCCTTGATATGGTCGACTTCTGCCAACCTTTGAGAACGTATCACTATAGTGTTTACTACTGAATTTAATTGTGCTGGGTGGTGATGTGATGCCGCATTTAGATATCTGTTCGTGTGAGTGGCTTTTCTGTATACTGTGTGGCATAGTGCCCTGTTTTCTTTCTTTCTTTTTCACTAATACGCCTAAAAATGGAAGCTCGTCTTTTGTTTCTACCTCCATGGTGAATTTGATCTTATCGTGAATGCTATTCAGGTAGTTCAGAAAGTATTTAGTTGTTCTCTTTCATCTCTCGAAAGCATTACGATAAAACCATGATATCACAATCTTGCCAGCAGATAAAGGCAACGCCACTGTAGTAATGAATAGCAAGGACTACCAGAGTAAAATAGAAAAACTACTAGAAGACCAAGCGATTACGACAGATGCCACCTGGAGAAACCCACCAAATCCAAAATTAAAGCCAGCCCTATCGACGATCAAGTGAAAAACCAGATTATACTGAGAGAGAAATCTTCAAGATGTCCCAAATTATATGGCCTATCCAAGATCCATAAGGACGAAGCCTCACTAAGACCTATTGTTAGCTCTGTAGGGTCACCGTTACAGGAGTTAGCGAGATATCTGGCTAGTCAGATACAGTCACTAGCAGAAAAAATCAACGTCTTATGTGAAAAACGCACATTTTATCGCGTTACTAAACAACGAGACTGTCCAACCTGAAGATATTCTAGTGAGCTTCGATGTAGTGTCATTATTCACTAACGTACCAATAGAGGAGTCACTCGAATTGATCAAATAGAAGTATCATCCACAGGAGCATATTTTTAGCCTAATTAAACACTGTTTAAACAACACATGCTTTGTATACAATGACCAGCGCTATAAGCAAATGGAAGGAGCACCGATGGATTCACCGTTATGTCCAGCCATCGCTAATCTCTTCATGGAGGACCTAGAAGTTCGTGCAATACAAACGGCACCACTCAAACCAAAACTATGGTTGAGATATGTGGACGACACATTCATAATCTGGACTCATGGAAGAGAACAACTAAATAGCACCGTGGACGAACCAATCACGAGGAGGTACGTTCAAGTATTGACAAATAGTGAAGAAACACAGCAATCTGTCCGAGATGGACCTATCACGAGGAGTTAGAGCCGAGCGCTGACCAATCAAAGAGAACTTCTACGGTAACGATTGGACACGAGGATGCCCAACTACCAACGAGAAGTCACGTGGATCGTGACGTTTCTGCGAGGTCACTTGTCGGGTTAGCTCAAGTGCCCGCTACGCCTCCCACAGGTAGTAGGGGACCAGTAACACGTAGCCAGTCGCGCAGGAGCATCCTAGACATATATAAAAAGCCGCGCAATGCGGAGAACATCAGTTCGGTTCGAGCAACGAGCAGCAGCAGTAGGCGGCTTTCAGTGAGAACCTGAAGAATTTATTACTGATACTTTTTATTCAATCATTTAATTTGTATGTACTACTGGACGTGGTTAAGTGGAGGAGCGACGATGTTGAACTTCGCCACTCCTCTTAAATTATCCTTGTTATATGTGAAATTTAAATAAAACTATTATTATTATTATTATTTAGTATTAGCCTCTTTTGTAATTATCTTTTGTTCATTCAAGTATGTGATAATTGCTTCTTGCGGATTTTATGGTATGTTCGATTTGTGATTTAACCAGAGTAGGTTATAAATAATGAGCCAGTTAAAACAGTTGAACTTTGAACACCCTGTATACGAACGTTAGTGCGGCAAGGAGAAAATAAACAGATTTTATGTAGGGAGAGAAACTGGTCTAATCTAAATTTTCCACATGGATCGGGTTTTGCAAACGACGGAAATTTATCTTTCCCGACCTGTATCCTTACTTCAAACAAGATTTTTATCGGGGTTCGCACAGTTTTCTTTGAATCGAAACACTTCACTGGCTCCTTAGTGTCATTCAAATACGTTATTTGCGCTTTTAGATAAAATACAAATTATAAAAATATGTTACTTCTGTTGTTGGCAGTTTCTTTTATTGATTTTCCATAATAACCAACTGTTTGGCTTTATCTAACGATAACCAAATATGTACGCAGTATTACTGCTTCTGCATATTTTTGTAGTGCTTGTATCTTGTTATAACTACAAACACGTGCGTATTGATGAGTTGGGTGCGTTTTATTTTGATCAAATAAACGTTTTTTTGTGAATCGACCACATTATACTGTGGAATAAGCAGTGTCCTATTAACGTCGATTTATAACCATTAAAAGTTATTGACAGGCCAATATAGTAGTAGTATTAAAAATATACCGCAATCACGAATTTTTTTATATTACTTTCGGTTTGCTCATTTCTGAAACTTCATTTAAAAAATCGGAAAGCGGTAACTGTCATTCATGGTTTGATTTGTTCACTGATAATATATAGGCAAACGAATAAACAGTTTTGTGTAAAAAACTAGTTGTAAAAATTTCCCAGATGCCGGAACAATACGATGATTTTTGTACATTGCTTTGACCTGATGTATGCAGAGTTAAACATAGAAATGTATGAGGTTAGTATTTTTTTCTTGGATTTTTGAAATATCTTTATTATATTTTCAGGACATAAAAATATATAGATTATGTATTTTAAAAGATGTATCACTTTGATTGAAATAAATATAAGTAGTTATCATTCACCAACCAAAAATGGTACATATTTCGTTGTAAAATTGGGACAGAAACGTTAACATTTAATTTAATACCTTTTATAAAAATATTGGACAAACAGATAAATTGGCTGTAGTTATAACTTTTTACAATAAGGTAAAAGTTTCACAACATTTTAAAATTGTATTTTATTTAATAAATTTAAAAGATATTCTAGGTCGATGTATTCATCGAAGGTAGTTGTATCAGTTCCATATCAAACTAGATTACTACTTGGAAGATAGCTAGTTAAGTCATTTATGCAGATCAGGAGCAGCAACAGTCCCAATACTGGGCCCTGTGGCATTCAATATTTGATTGAACTTAGGTTCCAATTCTTGTTGTAACCTTTGTGGTCTGGTGTCTGTTCGATAGATATAAATTCCATAAAAACTTTGAAGTACCAGATCTTCCAAATTCTTGTAGTGAGATGGAAATTATAAAAATAACATAATTCTAAAAAATTGCATTTTATTGCAGATTTGAAATTACTAGTTTTACGCAGGATAAAATAGTTAATTAACTATGCAATCAACTCAAGGGTTTTTAAATCTAGGAGTAAAAAATAATATCAAGTCAAGTAATTAATCAAATAAAAACAATTATTTACGGTAAATAGATTAATCCCATGCGAGCAATGATTCATTTTCTGAAGGGATCAAACCACACAAAATTTTGTGAGATTTGACCTTTTCTTCCCTTCAAAAAATGAACTATTTAAAGGAAATTAATAGACACAAGGGTAACTTATAATCTAGGCAATTTTTTCGAAAAGGCTTTTCTTATTGATGGTAACGGCAAATCATATCACATTTTGGCATCTATTATATTTTGTCCATATATACCGGGTGGCCACGAGTCAATGTACGCCCCAATATTTTGTTTGTTTTTGTATTTAAAAATTTGGTTTTTGGTACACATGAATTAGACAATAATGGATTAATTTTAGACTAACAGTAATGCAAATATCACTTCCAGTTGAACCGGAAGTGACATTTAATTTTTTAATTTTTTCAAAATGGCCGCGTCAGATGAATGCAATGTAAGAAAATTACTAAGTAGGCTATGAAAATTATTAGTAAGGTTGTAGGCTTGTCTGTAAAGAAGAAAATAGTTGTTTGAATTATTAATAGGTACCAGTATTTTTAGATTTCTTAAAAAAACGGAATTTAATTTTCATACAGTTCGTATTGTTACGCCAATTAAGAAATGAGAATTTTATCAAAAACATTTTGTTCACTGATGAATCGAGATTCACAAACCTTGGGTTATTTAATCGAAACAACACTCGATATTGGGTAATTGAAAATCCTCACATTATGAGACAGGGGCGGTTTCAGGAGCGGTTTGGCTTCAATGTTTGGTTAGGCGTTCTGAGCGACCATATCATAGGTCCAATAATTTTTGACGGAACTCTAACTGGACCAGGATATCTAGAATTACTTCAAAATATAATAGTTCCACGATTAATCAAGTTCCCAATACCAATATTGACGAAGTTTACTTCCAACAAGACAGGGTTGGATGACACAATGCTATTATCGTTAGAGATTACTTAAATCAATTATTTCCAGATCGTTGGCTTGGTACCCATGGTCCAGTCAGATTGCCTGCAAGGTCGCCTGACTTAACCCCACTCGATTTTTTTATTTGGGCGCACCGGAGTTCTCAGCTTGTGATGTCTTTTTATGGGTCTACTTAAAGCCAGAAGCTTTTTCTAATCGATCACAAACTTTGGAACAACTGGAGTATAATATTCATACAAAGATTAACGCAATCCTAATTGAAACGTTGGAGCGTGTGATGAAAAACTTTCGTGCTAGGCTTCGAGAGTTGTCAGCAGTGAGGAGGAGGTTATTTGACTGATATAATATTTAAAAAATATAATTTCCGTGTTTCCTCAACAACCTTGTGTTTAATTTTTGAATGTGATGATGATTTTTGATTTCTTTCTAGCTATATTTTCCTGAGATGCTTTGTTGCTTTCTTCTTACATGTAATTGTAGATTCTTTTTTCTGGACAAAGGATTCTAATCCACCACCGCAGCTGGAAGATCTTCTTCTTCTGGTGACCCTTTTCTTCTGGTTTTCTTTGAAGATGTACGACTTGGTCCGTCCGATATATTTTTCTCCAGTTGGGTAATGTTTTCCAGATCCTACCGACTGCACCAATGTTATATCTTAGATTATTTATTTGATTTAGTTTTTAAAAATAATATTTTTCAAACTAGATAGAGTAAATATTGACATTAGAGGAACATAACAATAATAATTTTGAAGTGTTTAATCGAAAGTGAGTATAATAACCGAGGTTACAATGGTGTGCTAGTCAACTTTTTGAATACAGAAAACGCAAGCCGACAATTCAGCGTAAATTTGTGAGAATGTGAAAGATCCATCTTTACACGTCTGAAGGACTTTTATTACCCCTCCTAAAGTGGATAGTGACTCTTATCTTCACCTGAAGGGTTCGAAGCGACTGATTTCAGAATAATACAAAAATCTATACTTACTGTTCGTTTTTGCTTAACTGCTTCACTGATGGTACCAATTGGACGTCGTAACACTATAAATCTAACACAGTAAATACTAACATTTTCTTAAATTTAACCCGAAAAGGAATTTTGAAACACAAGGAAAAGACAATATAAAGTTCAAAATGTATATATTAAATCTTTTAAAAAATTATGTTTTTACAAAACGTTCAAGAAAATGTATGACAACTATAGTCTGGCCCGTGTACAACAATGGCGAGGAACGGAACGACTTACAATGTAACCAACTACCATACAATGTGCGGTTTATAGCTAATGATTACACAAAAAGATTCAGTAAAAAGTTCAATGTTTATAATTTTGGTGGGCTATTGCTTGCCTGTCTATTTACGTATCTTTCAGTTCAATGATAATTTAGGACGCTCCTCGGAGCTTAAAATTGCTTGAATCGCAACGACTGAATTATATTGTGACAATTATAGATTCATACGTTCAGGCAAGGCGGTCCCATGCACGTCTGCGTACATTGTAAAGATGCTTTTCTGACGCCGAATCGTTGAGGAACCGATGTAAGGCAAATACGCAGAAAACACATAGTTTTTCCGCCAAAATTGATGGTTAAAAAGTGAAAGGTCACCTTCGACACTAAGGGCTATTTTCGGTAAAACTCTCGAAAAACTTTGATTAGAAACTAGACAACGTGTCCTCATATTTAACAAACCCCATGAGTTGCAGTGCTGCACAACGTGGATTCGTCGATTTTCATGATACTTTCTAAAATTTTGTGGTCGGGGCGACATTACGTTCCTGTGCAGCGACATATAGCTTACTTTATAAAATTGCACTCCTTGGTGAGTTTCTGATATTTTTGCATAAAAAACGCTCCGTAGAGCGAAAATGTGATTTTATATATAAAAACCTCTTCCAACGGCGTTTTTACGCGAAGCGCGCTTTTCATGCGAAATATTTTCGCAATCGGATTTTGTTATAGTTTCGAAAAGTTTATCGAGGGATTTGGCGTGTTCTTTAACAAGAACAGTGACATAGGCGGTTACTCAGAGGAACTGTTACGCAATACGAACTATGATACTTCTAAGAATGTTAAGCCCATGTCTCTGGAGTCCAGTGTATTTTTTGATATAACATATATATACCTAAGGGGGCACAAAAATGCTGGTTGCCAAAAAGTAACAGTTCAGGTGAGGAGGCAGAGTGGGTGGAAGTGCCGGCCGCTCGTAAATGATTATTGACTCTTATCTTCAAAACAGATAGACCAAAAGATATAATTTTCGTTTTGATGTGCTCGTTTTTTTGCGTTCGTAAAATGAAGTCAAATAAAAATTTTCATTACAGTCAACAATTTCCTTGTTTTTTTTTTAACTTTTCAATTTTTTTTCTGGTCCAGTACTAAAATCTTTTAGATATTAAATTTGCTAAACCCAAAATACACGATGTTAAGTCGTTACAATGTATTACTTCAAAAACACTTCCTTCAAATAAGTGAAAACCGTCATTGAAAAACAACAACGCACCTTTCATAAAGCGAGTTTAACTGTAGATTTTCTGTTTTACGGTTTTTACATCGATTCCTACTTTTTCTATTAAGATTTGTATCTAAAGTGGTACGCCTCAACGCAACCATCAGTTCCAGTTTAATGCAGAAAAGGGCTAAAAAAGCGTCACATGCAAAGCAGAATTTAACATTACAGTAAATTGAATTCAGCCAAAATAGATATTTACTCTCCTGTAAACCACGAGTTTTACGAGATCAATTTTTATACAAAATAAATCTGGTGTGTATGTGTAAGAGACGATAATATTTTGATGGGGGATTTGTATAAGCAGTGTTATAATTGTTTTATATGTGGAAAAATTATTCGGTATTATTTTTTTAAAATTTAAACTAACATTTATATGCACTTTACTTCTCTCCCCAAGAAAATTCATTATTTGTCATTATTTTGTGTCCTGATCACGGTTTATTGATGATGTAATATATTTTATCTTCAGACATGTCAAAATGACTTAAGTATAGACATCATTTTCAGTGTCAAAATGATATACTTTGTCGGACCGTGTAACAATAATTAAAAATATAAAATTAAGCAAAAAGTACTAAATGTTTATTAATGTTACACCAACTTTCATACTGGTCATAAATTTTTTCATAAACGCTTTTAGATTTTTGGGGCAGGAGGGTAGCAACTACGTCTTTTGATAATTCTTCTATTTCTGGCGTTAAACTATTTTCTAAATCGCTTCATTTTTTGGGAAACTTAAACAAAATTTGCAATATTATTTTATAACAATATCATATGAATAAAAACAACCTGTAAACAGTTGCTTAGTAACTCGGACATGTCATAAACAGTAGCACAACAGTAGCCTACTTGAACGTTATTTTAAAATAATTACTGCCCAAAGCTTCAAAATACAATAGAGTTAGATAATTATTACTTTTTATTATAATTAACTTACATCAGAAGATAACATTTTGCATGAAATTTGGATCATAAACAATCATTATGGTATATTCACGGCTAGTACCATAATGATTCTCATGTCGCACTGACGCAGTGGTGGATTGCAGGATCGGACAACAGGTTTGGGCCGGCGAAAACGAAAATGGATAACAAATAATAAATAACCTAAACTCCTTTTGCCCAAAACAAATAAAAATAGGTAATAACTTTTAAACTTCTAAAAATAGCATTTACAAAACTAAAGACTACACAAATTTAAAACACTCACGGGCACAAAACACTTTTAAATTTAATATCTGACACAGGTACCCTAATTTGAACGAGGTGCCTTCAACGAGTTACGTCAATGCAGGGCTGCGCAGGGCTGGATTTTAAAAATTTTGATTTCAATAAAAGTTATGGTTTCAAAGATTTTAATGATGAAATGAATTTAGAAACAAAAATGTACAAAAAGAAACGAAGAAATATCAAACGCGACAAAAAGTGACAAACAGAAAGGAAGAGGAAAGATTTAAAGATAGTCAAAAGTCATGAATTACTAGCGAAAGGTGGATAGGGTTAGCGGAAGTTATAGTTGGTGAAACTTGGTTACAGAGGTTGCCCGAAAATCGGTAACAACTGGTACGGTAAGGGGTGTTTGATTCAAAATGGGGCATTATGCTGTCTAATTTGTGTTGTGTCTTGTTAGCGGGCTATCGTCCAACTTGAACGAATAGAAGTTTTGAGAGATATGCTGACGTAGTCCGCTATCGGGATTGTATCGTTACAACGTGCGTAGAGATCTTTGAGAGAGGTGTACTTTCCAGAGTTAGAAATGAGGCGCATAAATTTGTGTTCAAGCACTTTTGGCTTTCTTATCGTCGTGGCCGGTATGCTGCACCACACCGGCGTCGCGTATGTGATGGACGGCCTGCCACCATCACGTACAATAACTTTTTATTTTGTCGGTTAAGTCTGCTACCCCTGATCATGAACGGATACATGGGGACAGGGAGTAGACCGTCCGTACTGCCTTATTGACAAGCGAAAATAAAGAAAAATGTGTGAAATAAAGAAATTTCTTTTCACACTTTTTTCTATATTTTTCACTTGTCGATATGCCGTATTTCTACAAAATTATATTATTTTCTAATTTCGAATGGCAATACAAAAAATTTTGTATATATCTCGGGATTAAAATGTGTTTTTTTACTCGTGTGGTTGGTTGTTAGCATTCGCCTTCGGCTTGTACTATAAACGCCCCACATGTAAAAAAAACACCATTTTAGCCAAGGAAATATATACGCGGTCAATATCGAGGAGAGGGCTTCCTATTTTTAAGCACAATTGATGTTTTTTGGAGTTTTCTACAAGATTCTTGATTGGCGCGTCAAGTAGTGTATTCGAATATAGTGATCAGGTATCTTGGTATTTGTGAAAACTGCGTCTGCATCACACCAATGATGGTTCCAACTTCTTCCAAGGCTCCAGAACTAAAGACTAAAAGAATTACAATCTTTAGTTATACGCTATAGCCCCGGCTTCTGGATCACGCTTTAGTTTACATCTCTCTGCTCTTTTTCTGCGTAATGTTTATTGAAATATAACTCACTCATAGCGTTATCCTACATCACGGACTACCCGACTACCATTATGTTTCTTAGGTTTGGTGGATGAGTGCAAAAGATTTACAAGTACGCGTGTGAAGTAAAAAGAAAGGTAGAATGGAAATGGATAATTTTACATCAATAAAGTACAATATTACTTTATGCTGTACCGATTCTATAACCACCCGGGAATTATGTGCTGGCATCTTACGTAGAAAAAATATCTACCTACTTTGTTTTTTACATAATCATTGACGAGTAAAATCCCTTTAAGAAATATGGATATAATAAACATAACAACTGGCAAGAAAGGAAAAACAGTAGGATTAATGACTTGTAAACATGAGTAATAAATATATTTTCTCAATCATTATAAAAATATATAGGCAAAGCACCGAACTACTTTGTTTTTCACATGCGTAAAGTCATTTATACGGGTACGATACAAGTACTGATATGTAAGATTAAGAAATTTCATAAGGAAAAAAGTATGTGTAATGCTGTCCAACATGAGGAATATCTAGTTCTCATAAAATTACAATTTAAAATATTAAATATTAGTAATATGAAAAGTTTCAAATCAAATCTAATTATTTGGCTACATATATAAATATTTGTAGTATATCAAAATTGAAAAGCGCAAATTCGAAGTAAAATAAAACGGAAGTATATGAGAATAGACATGCAAATATATGAGTAATGAGTACAACAAAAATAATAAAACATTTCAGCTTTTCAAAAATTGTGTCAAACTATATAGAACAATCTCAAGAAGAGAAAACTATTACATATAAAACAAATAGAAAAGTCAAACCCTGGATAACTAATGGTATCATCAACTCAGTAAAGAAACGGGATAAAATGAAAAAAAAAACTTATTACTAACTTTAATATAAATGATGAAAACACATATAAGGGATACAGAAATGAATTAAACAGATTAATTAATAAATATAAATATGACTATTATAAACATCAAATTAATGAAAATAAAAATAACTTTAAAAAAGTATAAAAGATTGTCTCTGAGGCAGCTGATGAGACGACAACTAGGTATGATAATAATTTTCAGATTACTGATGATGACAATAAACCATTTCCTAGTAAATATTCCAATGAATTTTTCACCAACATAGGTATAAATATGCTAAACAATATTAAAGCCCCTAATAATACTTTTCAAATACAATATAACTCACTATCATCAATGCTTGTTAAACCTGTAAATGATAAAGAAATTATAATGCAAATCAATTCCCTGAAAAACAATTGCGCACCTGGTCCTGACGCCGTTGACTCTAAATTAATTAAAACATTTCATTCATACTTTCTAGAACCGTTAAATATATTATTAATCTGATTTTTAAAACAGGTGCTGTTCCTTCCTACTTTAGAACTTCAATTGTTAGTTCGATTTACAAAGCTGGAGACAAAACTAAGATAACCAATTAGTGTAATTAACAATTTTGCGAAGATCCTTGGGAAATGCCCAAAGGAAAGATTAGCTAATTTTCTTGCTAATAATAATATTCAAAATAATAGTCAAAAAATCAATTCGGCTTTTCCAATGGTTTGTGTACAACTGACGCTCTTTATGAACTCACAGAAAACGTTACAGATAACCTTAACAGTAACAACAAATGAATAGCTGTTTTCCTTGACCTTACAAAGGCATTTGACATGGTGCCACATGATGCTCTATTAAATATGTTAAATATTTATGGGGTACGTGGTATTGTGTTGGATGTTTTCAGAAGTTATCTCAGCGACAGAGAACAGAGGGTTAAAATTGGAGACACATGCAGCGATTCCTTGAAAGCCAAAATAGGAGTGCCGCAGGGCACTGTATTAGGACCGCTTTTATTTCTTGCATACATAAATTCTTAACAAATATTGCCATTGATAATAGTATGTTAATCTCGTATGCTGGCGACACGACGGTTATTTTTAAAGGAAAAATATGGAAGGAAGTATGACACTCAGTCAGTGTAGGAATTGCAAAAATAAGAACTTGACTAAACTGATTTAGGTTAACACTAAATGTTGATAAAACGAATTATATAGCATTCTCGTTCACTGCAGCTAACCGTCCAGATTTTAATAGTATCCACATTAAATATATGGACAAAGCTATAAAAGAGGTACATTTTACCAAGTACTTGGGTGTTATTATCAATGAAAATCTCAAATGGGATCAACGCATTATAAAACTGAGCAATAATATTCGAAAGTTAATCATATCCACCACAGCAGCGATGGAGACCTTATTGGACCTCCCCCCACTCAGCATGGTGATTCAGAGCGTATAGGGTACAAAACTCACGTGACTTGGCTCTCCACACAGGGGAGTCAGGACATATGAGGATAATCAACATTGTAGTAGATCCTTTATTAAGCGTGAGGTCAGACTACATGGTCCCAAAAATCACATTTAACAAGCCCTTCAGTGTCTCTATTGGAGAGAGAGGGGATTGGTCAACAGGAGCTTCTGAGATATTACGCAAAGGCCTAGCCTGGTATACGGACGGGTCTAGGATGGAATCAGGAGCTGGAGCAAGAATATATGGAGTGAGACCGAGGGCAAATATAAGCCTTCCCTTGGACTCCACGCCACTGTATTTCAAACTGAAATTCTGGTTATACTTGAGTGTATACGTGAGAATGTTAAACAACGATATGTAAACCAGCAGATCTCCATCGCATCGGACAGCCAGGCTAAAGGCATTAGCCTCTAACAAAGTGTCTTCCAGACTGGTGTGGGACTGCCACAAAAAGCTCGAAGTTCTGGGTGAGCAGAACGGAGTTAAATTCCTCTAGGTGCTGGGACACACTAGAATAGACGGCAACGAAAAAGCTGATGAACTTGCCAGACAAAGGGCAGCTAATACATTTTATGGCCAGAGCCCATGCTGGGCATTACCACATGCTCAGCTAGAGGGGCAATTAAAGACTGGGTCAGGAATAAACACAATCCTTACTGGAGGAACACTCCAGGCAACCGACATGGGAAACACTTATTAAAGGAGGACCATGCCCAAAACAAACTGCAGAACTACTCTCAAAGAACAGGTTACAGTTGAGAATTGTAACAGGCCTCTTGACGGGACATTTTCCTGTTAAGAAGCACCTGCACAGAATTGGCAAGTTCGATGGCGACCTTGACTGCAGATTATGTGGCAAGGTATCAGAGACAGTAGATCATTTATATATGAATGTGAGGTATTGGCCCGCAGAAGATATAATATTTACGGGCAAACACAAACAGACCCGCAAAGCGCCTATTCTCAGACCTGTATCACCTCATCAGTGGCACAGGAGTATTAAAATGGGGAGTGTAGATTGGAACAGGCAATGCACAATAAGCCCAAGAGGCTGCAGTGCCCTCGGAGTGTTTACAGACGACCCTGTGAGGAGGAGTTTTAGTCAGTAAGAGTCTGACACCGACCCAGCTTCAGGTTCGGAGCCCATGAGGGTTTCCCCTCCTCGTCAAAAAAAACTAATGAGAAATATCTTAATAAATTGAATTGAAAATTAAATTAAATTGAATTTAAAGCTACATACAATTAAAAACGTTTACAGTAAGTAATATAAATAAGTAGTATACCTATTCATGTCATATCGTGTATAAAAAAATAGTCTTTCAAATTTCGCATCAAAAATATAATACTTCACAATTTCTGACTCAGTTAATTTGCATGGCAGAACCATTCTACCTATTTTTGATATATAAAAAAGAATTATCTTTTGTAATGTCTACTTTTTAGAATAGCATCACTTTTTATAAGGTATCTCATACCCTGCTGGAATTCTTATGGATATTTAACTTTCTGCAATTTTTTCTGCGAGAACAGTCTAAGGGAATAAATTTTATATCCCTTTAATAATTCAAACCATTTATCATTTGGGTCACTATTTCCTCTACATTGTTAAAAATAAACTAAATTATGATTTAAAATTATCAATGTTCTATTAGTCGAACAAAAGAATCAATTGGTATTAACTGAAATATTTAATGGTTTACCTATCTAAGTATTGGGGTATTATGTTCGCAGTAATAACCAAAGTTTATATTTCTTAAAGCACGTACTTATTCGTTCCAATAGATCTTCTATAAACATCATAAAGCTATTTTAAACTTCTGAAGTATGAGTAAAACTTATTTCATCAGTCAGTAAAAATTGTATATTTTTATTTCGCCGTCAAACAGCAGGTAACTGTATATAAGTGGTGGCTTTGATTTTGTTCTCAGCCTCCGATATTATCGGATATAGTCAAATATTTATATCTTACATACTAAATTTTTTAAATTAAAACAATAATACCATGTACTTATAAACAATATAAATTGGGGAAATTACTTAAGCAATAAATTGGAGAACTTGAGAATAAAAGAAATGTCACCTTTGTCGAATGTATTAACTGAATTTCTAAATTATAATTTCATTAATGAAAGGGCGCTAGTTTTAAGTATCTTCAGATGCTGCCTACTTGATTGACGAAACGCACGTCGATAATAGCAATCGAGTGTGGTGTTCAGTGTAATGCTATTTAATTAAAAGTAGTTTAAGTTAGCGTCGAACAATGGTTCCAATGGCCTTCCCACGATTTTAGAACTATAACAACAACCAATTTATATTTAAATGAAATAAGTAACTTTTAGTTTTATTTTTGGATGCGCTTTCTACTAAACTGTGACCCGATATCCTTTTGATTAATTTATCGTTTTATAATAGTTTAACGCTGCCAACGATTGTCCACCGAAATCGCCAGATCCAATGCCATTGGACTTATTTGTAGACTGCCTGTGAGTCAAAGGTTTACAAGAATTTAGACGAACTTAAGTATTAAATAATGCGAGATGATATTTTTACCGTGGACCCAAAAGGAATCAAATTATTTCCGGATATTCTTCTACAATCAATGGCGTATGCCTTCAAATTCGAATGCAAGTCCAAAGTATGCCTAGGCGAAAAAGTTAAGGTAAAATATTATTTTCTTAAAGTAAAATCTGGATATCTTTAAAGGTTTCATTGAAATCCAATAAACTTATCTTTACATTGAAAACCACATTGAAAAAAATTTAATTATGACATACATGTTATGTACACTAAAAAAATAGCTTTCAACAGTCCGCTCAATTTCAATAAGTTGTAATAAAAATTGACATAGTATGAAGTTGAATTACTCAAAATTTTGAATGTAACGACGAATTCTTCACCATTTAGTCATTTTTAAGTAGTTCTTTTTGTAAAATATTCGTTTTCTGTTCTTTCCATAAAACGATTTCGAAAATATGTAATAATTTTTTAAAATTGATTTGGTTCAGAGCCATGCAATCGTTAATACGTATAATTTTAATTAATAATTAAGAAGGTTTAGCCAAAATCTTCGTTTTGAACTCGGTCATTAGTTCCATTTTTAATTGGTTCCGAAGCAATGACGAAATCGTTCACATAGAAAACTGGATATATAACAATTCTTATGCTCACTCCATGTATAAGAACATTTATCAGCCTTTGACTGTTTGAATCCCAGGTGTTTAGTAAATTCGTCGAAACGACGATCCCATTCTCTAGGCGCTTGTTTTAACAACTACAGAGTTTTGTATATAAGTTTAGAATCTGTTTCAATTATTTATGGGATCTTCATATAAATTTCCTCTTGTATTGTTTTCAACCATATTTTTTTCATCATCTTTGCCTTTAACGCCTTCATAAAACATTGGAACGACATAAACTTCAACGTTCAATACTAGAACGGTATAGCCTTCTAAACACTGATTTTTCTTTCCTAGGATGACTTCTTAAAAATAAATTTTCTTTGAAATCAGTCTTTTCTGTGTAAGTTTTGTCGTCATCATCAATATGTTCTTTTTCTTAATTGACTAACTCATATCGTCTTCTATTTTTATATATTTTTCAGTGGATCAACCGAGATTTAGATTTGTTTCTTTTTGAAGTAAATTCATTAAATACCACGTTTCATCCAACAACGATCCTTTTATCGTCTGGACAATGGACATCATAGTTTATATCCATTTGGATAGTATCTTACCATAATACATTTCTTTGTTCTTGGAGCTGACTTTCCGTTCAGTCATCTGGGGAGTAGACGATGAGCTATATATACCCTCAATTTTTATTACAACTTATTGTTAATTCCTTCCTTTAAAATTTCAATTTTTGGTACACTTATGTGTTTATTTTTAGTGTCGTAATATGAAAGAACACTGTATGTCTAACAAGAAATATTATTTTTTTCATTTCATAAAAGCTAGTTTTTTAAAAAGTTTGTACGTAAGTTTGTTTGTTTTTCTTTATCCATGTAGTTTTGGGACATCCGTATTTTTCGTATTAGTTTCTTGCTGATATTTGAAAGTCAAGATAAATATGCTAAGCCCTAAGTCAATTTCAAAGGATATTTCACATACGACCTCTGATTTTTTTAAAAATGAAATTGGCGACATTTGTATTCTCGGTGAAATAGCCAATCATTATTCTTAACAGGAACTTTCTAGAGAAACCCTTACGTAGGTAGCAAATATTTTCTTTGCAATTTCCAACAAATCAAAGACCATACCATAAAAAAATTTACGCTGACAAATTACACAGACTTTGTAACGCGTCAAACGTATTTATAGATCGAGCTTGTATCTAATCGAAATTAAATTTATTCAGCAGTATTAAAAGCTAAAAACTTGCATTTTATTAAATTGATATTTTAATAAAAGGATTTTCAAATGGTTGGATATATTTCCAGCTATAAAGTAACCATCGGCTGTATAAAATGAATATAAAATACTTGCGTTTATAGACCGTAAAATTGCCATCAACATAAAATGGACATGCATAAGCTATAAAAAATTCACATTCACAAAATATGCTCACGCAAATATTTATAAATACATGTTATATTAATTTAAATTATTTGTTTCACGTTTAACTATACATATCCCTAAAGGATTTAATTAAATTTTTTGAATAAATTCTGTGTTACTAAAACTAGACTATTGTAGATACTATTCGTTGGTTTATTGATGTTTTTGTATAATTGTTGTACATTATATGGGATATTCTTCGCAGTTTTTTGAAAATAAAGTATAATAATAAATTGCTTTTATTTTTTTATTTATATATTAAAAAACGGTGGAGTTCAGACAACGCTGCTCTTTCACTCAACCGTATAGTTACAAAACAAATAACTTAATCAACATGATAACAAAAAAGTAACTAATGGTACTAAATAAATAAATAAACACCACAGAAATTAGACAACCCCCAATTCCAGAAGCCAGGGCTTGGTGCGGAAGGGGGTTACACATTGAAAAAACGCGGACATACAACCATTTCCTTCGACAGTGCCGGAGCCAGGATTCGAACCCGGTTTTGCGATGTCCGTGTGATTGCCACCTCGCGCCTCCCCCCGCTCACCCACTCGGGTATCGACCAGATAATGAATTAAAGATTCACTACTTACCCTAAATGTTACAATTTCTACCAACAATAATAATACATAAATATAACAAGAACAAAAAATAAAGAAAATATCAAAATATTTTCATTGATTCATATTATTTTGGTGAACATCCTGAATGTACTATTAGACAGGCTGCTCTTCGATTTCACATAACAAGAACATCAGTATGGAGGATTCTGAAAAAGCAAGGACTTTACCCCTATCATCGACAGAGCATACGAGAGCTGTTCCCTCGTGATTTTCCAGTAAGACTTGATTTTTGTAGAATAATACTTAGGAAGCCGTTAGATTTTACAAGAAAAGTACTATTCACAAACGAATGGTGCTTTACTCGACATGGAGTTTTAAATGTTCGTAACCAGCATTTATGGAGCGACGATAATCCTCAGGCTGTTGTAAATGGAATATATCAATACAACTTTTCAATAAATATTTGGGCCGGAATTATAGCCAATAAATTAATAGGTCCAGCTTATTTAAACTTTTTACAAAATGATGTGTATCAACTTATAGACGATGTACTCCTTGCATTATGTCAAACACTGGTTTATGCAGGTTGGTGCGCCACCTCCTTATTCTTTAGAGGCTCGAGAATGGCTACACTCAATATTTAGAAATCGATGGATTGGAAGGGGGCGAGAAGCCACAATTAAATGGCCCCCTCGGTCCCCGGATATGAACCCATTGGATTTTTAATTTTGGGGCCACTTGAAAGATGTTTACTCGACACCTATCCTTAACGTCGAATTTTTAAGAGAGAGAATATTTAATGCTGTCAATGAAGTTTGAAACTCTCCACATGTTTTAAATAACTTGTATGGCAATTTTAGGAAACGGTTGCAAACATATTGGAGGTCGTCATTTTGAACAAATGCTTTAATATCTAAAAACATCAATCGTTGTCTTCATGTTTAAACTTTTATACTGTTTAAATTCATCTTTTGTGTATTTTGTGTCAGTATTTTTTACTAATAAATTTGCTTTTCAATACTTTCATCTTTAATTTGTAATGTCTCGTGCAACTTATAAGCACAAAAGATCCTATCAGTACAAAATATTATTAAATTATAATTTGACACCGGCCTACTTTTAGTATTTTACACTAATATAATTGTGCTCATCGCTTTTGATTGATCACTTAGGCAGAAATGATTTAATTTTTTTCTCAAAAATAGTCGATTTTACGAAATTTTTTCTAGGGATAAAACAGTTTCTAAATGAATTATGTTTAGTTTTTTTTTTAATAAATAAACACCACAGAAATTAGACAACCCCCAATTCCAGAAGCCAGGGCTTGGTGCGGAAGGGGGTTACACCTTGAAAAAAACGCGGACATACAACCATTTCCTCCGACAGTGCCGGAGCTAGGATTCGAACCCGGTGGTGCGATGTCGGTGTAAAATTTATAAAATGTCAAAAAGGGTAGTTAATTCACCCCTTTGTATCGTAAGATTGCATATCCTTGATATTGAAATAAAAAAATTAAATGTGTACGAAAAAACTGATAAAATTTTTCTATCATTTTCTTTCAAATTTATTAATGCCGGTAACAAACTTTTAAACAATGAAAATATTCCATTTCTTGAGACTCGCTCAGTGAGTATCAGTTTAAAATATTTGAATGAATTTGTAATTATAGTCGATAGTACAAAACAGTGAGAGTAGTTGCGGAAGCACGAATGCATTTGAGTAATACAATTAACGAGAATTCTATAGGGCATTAAGTATATTTAGTTCGGTTTTGGTTTAATTTTTTTCTGTCGATTGTGCAAGTTGCGAATTGCACTCGAATCCACAAGGGAGTCCATAATAATTGTAGCATCGGAGGTGGTATAATGATTTACAAAAAGAGAAGGAAAAACCTTCCATTTTTATATTCAAATTTTCATTTCAAATTATTATAAATTTAAACATAATATTTTTAGTCGCAAACTCCTCTATAAATCCTTATTTTACTATAAGGAAAGTAACCAGACTGTAACCAAAGTTACAAATCTGGCGCGTTAAGTGTAATAATTGCATATTACCATCAAAACGCTAATGCTTCGATTGCAACAAACACCAGCCGAAAGACTGATCCTACTTAAAGGAGCTCCCTTGCCAGTCGTCACACACCACTTGCAGACTGCAGTTTCGAGCTGTTGGCTCTCGCCAGTGCAAGGTAGGTATGCGACAGACACTGGACCGCTAGATGGCGCCTGCTGGCTGTTTTACATGTCGCTATTGTGAAAATACCGGGATGTACTATAGTCAAAGGATTCTCATGTCGGTCGTCGCATATCTACCTTGCACTGACAAGAGCCAACAGCTCGAAACTGCAGTCTGCAAGTGGTGTGTGACGACTGGCAAGGAAGCTCCTTTAAGTAGGATCAGTCTTTCGGCTGGTGTTTGTTGCAATCGAAGCATTAGCGTTTTGATGGTAATATGCAATTATTACACTTAACGCGCCAGATTTGTAACTTTGGTTACAGTCTGGTTACTTTCCTTACAGTAAAATAAGGATTTATAGAGGAGTTTGCGACTAAAAATATTATGTTTAATATTCCGCCCTCTAAAAGCACATTTGAACTATGCTAAGCCAAGTCAGGCTATTTATTTTTCGATTGCAACAGACACTGGACCGCTAGATGGCGCCTGCTGGCTGTTTTACATGTCGCTATTGTGAAAATACCGGGATGTACTATAGTCAAAGGATTCTCATGTCGGTCGTCGCATACCTACCTTGCACTGATGAGAGCCAACAGCTCGAAACTGCAGTCTGCAAGTGGTGTGTGACGACTGGCAAGGGAGCTCCTTTAAGTAGGATCAGTCTTTCGGCTGGTGTTTGTTGCAATCGAAGCATTAGCGTTTTGATGGTAATATGCAATTATTACACTTAACGCGCCAGATTTGTAACTTTGGTTACAGTCTGGTTACTTTCCTTATAGTAAAATAAGGATTTATAGAGGAGTTTGCGACTAAAAATATTATGTTTAATATTCCGCCCTCTAAAAGCACATTTGAACTATTATAAATTTGTCGAACTAACATTTATTGCAAGAACGGGGGGGTTCTTGCAATAAACTTTTATTTCATCAAATATCCGTTATCTTTCAACCAATCTTAATAAAATATATAAAAGGCTGAATTATTTTAAAAAGAAAATAATTGGCAATAAAACAAACAATTTTCAAAAGCAGGAACAGGATAGGATTTGAATTGGAATTCTCTGAGTCAATTCAATTCAAAACAACTTTATTAACATTATAATACAACAAGTACCTCTCCAGAACCCCCTCCGAGGCCAGTCGTGCAACCACCGCGTTATTCGCGGTAGCGGATTGCTCGGTCTTGCAGAATGGGCCTGGTTCGGTTAAAAATTTAAACCTAGACTTCTTCTGGAATAACAGATTAAAACAGGTATTAAAATTACTTATCTCTAAAGAACCAAATTTAACAAAATTTACATGTAACACTATTTAAACAACTCTCGCACTAACACTTTTTTGGTACTGACGCAGGCACCTCAACGTAAACGAGGAGCCTTCCGCGAGGTGCAAAAACATCGGGCTGAGCATTTTCCGAAAAAATTTTGATTTGTTTGAAAACTTGAATGAAAATGGATTTAGAGACAAAACTGTACAAAAAGAAAACAAGAAACAAACGGGACAAAAGGATACAAACAGAAAGGAAAAGGAGGAGGAGGAGGGGGGATGAGGAGGAGGAGGAGGAGGAGAAGGTGGAGGAAAGAGTTAAGATGCAAAAAATATGAAATATCAGTAAAGGTGGATAGGATAAGCGGAAGTTATAGTTGGTGAAGTTTGGCTACACAGGTTACCGGAAGATCGGCAACGTCTAGTATGGAGGATGTGTTTTATCCAAAATTGGGCATTATGCTGTCTAATTTGTGTTGTTCTTGTTAGCGGGCTATCCCCCAGCTTGAAAGATTAGAGTTTTTGAGAAATGGCCTGGACGATGTCCGCTATTGGGGTTATGTCGTGGCAATGTGCGTATAGATCTCCGAGGGAGGTTTACTATCCGGAATTAGAGATTAGACGCATTAATTTGTGTTCGAGCACTTTTAGTTTTCTCATTCTCATGGCCGACGTGTTGAACCACACCGGCGTCTCGTATATAATGGGCGGCCTGGCCACCATTGTGTACAACAATGTTTTCGGTTAAGTTTGCTACCCCTGACTATGAGCGGATACACTGTCTAATTTATATGTAAGTCAAACGTCAGTCGCTGGTCCAGTCTGACCCCCAAGTACTTAACCCACCTCTTGGTTGGAATTTTGTTGCCCCGGATCGAGACTGGCGTTATGATTCTATTTTCAGTGAAACTGCGCGTAAATGTTATCGTCTCTCAGCGTTTACCCGAATCTTCCACTGACCATAATAAGCCGTGGCACGAGCCATGTGCGCCTTGAGCAGCATGTTCGTTGTTTGAGCTTTATGTGAATGGCGCATACATGGATGCGTCATCGGCGTACTTGGCCAGCTTCGTATTCGAGAACTCTGGGAAGTCGGAGACGTACAGGTTGAACAACTTTGGTGAATTCTCTGAGTGGTGCTCTATCCTCCACTTAGCCACTAACCATCCTTCATACAACCAAGTTCTTCATGGTACTTAATCGGCGTTGCTCTGGGTTTTGAGGGGGTGCGTTTTAGATGAATCCGTTGCAAGTATTACACCCTCATGAATGTGAGGGATTGGTACCAAGTAGTATTTTCTCTAGGATATCGAAAAGTATTTATGCAAGCGGTGCAGACATACTGTGATCATATTCATTAAATGTAAAGGTTCATTAGACAAAGAAGTAAGTATATAATGAAATTTTCAATCCTGAAAGGGTGTCATTGTTATGAACAATAATATTAAATAAATTGATAAAACACTACTAAGTTTTATCCATCATATCCCAAGCTTTACATTAGAATATATTTGTTCAGGTGCAATTGCTTAATATATAAGATGATCCATTAAAAATAACAAAGTTTATAGCGTTTCCGGTTATACGCGAAATAAAAATCAGATCATCAACCAGCAATTTGCGTCCACTGTTGGACATATGGCTCCCGTAAATGTTTCCATCGATTCCTGTCTTGTGCAGTCTGTATCCAATTTCCTTGCAACTGTCGTCCGTCCATCGCGTGGGGGGTCGGCCTCTACTTCGATAAGCCTCTTGTCTAGGTCTCCACTCCACGATCCTCTTAGTCCATCGTCCGTCACTGAACCTTGTAACATGACCTGCCCAGTTCCACTTTAGGGAAGTTATTCTCTCTATGGCATCTGTTACGCCTATTCTCTGAATTATGGTTTCATTTGATACTCGATCCCTCAGGGATATACTCAACATCGATCGTTTCATGGCTCTCTGAGCGACTCGTATTTTGCAGATTGCTTTCCTCATCAACGTTAAAGTTTCCGTCCCGTAGGCCATTACTGGAAGAACGCATTGGTCATATACCTTTCGTTTAAGGCTCATTGGGATATCTGCCTTAAGTACATCCCTCAATTTACCAAAGGCTGCCCATGCCAGTCCTATCCTTCTGTAGATTTCGCAGGTTTGGTTATCTCGGTTTATCCGAATTTCATGCCCTAGGTATTTATACGACATTACTTGTTCGATCTTAGTTCCACCCACAGATCTATTAGGACGAGGTTTGTCATAAACTGGGATTTTTGAAAATTGATTTTTAGACCGACTTCTAGCGATGCTTCATACATGCTCTTTAACATTTCACTGCCGTCTTTTGCATTGTCCGCTCATTGTCCGCTATCAGTACGATGTCGTCAGCAAAGCGCAAATGATTTAGATATTCTCCATCTATGTTGATGCCTTTTCGATTCCAATTTATTCTTTTGCACATAAGCTCCAGTAGCGTTGTGAATAGCTTTGGTGATAAAGTGTCGCCTTGACGTACCCCTCGACCGATGGGAAATTTGTTGGTGTTTTCATGAAGTCAGATACATGCAGTTGCGCTTTTATAGATATTTCCTATCAGCGTTGTGTATCTGTGGTCGATCCTACTTTCCGCTAGAGCTTTTAAAAATCAGATATTAGAATAATAAAAATGTGCATCTTATTCAATCATATAACTTCCCAAAATTTGAAATCGATATGTTTTATTAAACTTTTTTTTATAAATAAAAGCTATTTTACAATAGAACTTTTAAAACTCATTTGATTTTGGTATTATTTTGATTCAGTTTCAGTTTTTTTATAGTAATTTTGCTAAAGCTCTCGTATAGTTGATTGATTTGGCCTATATTTGATGAAAATCTATCTTTATGTTTTACTTAACGAAACTACAAGTTTAGATTTTCACAACTTTTATTTATTTTACTATGTCAATTGTTTCACCTAACATAGGCTTCATCAGATGATGATGTAATAACTGATCACATCATCATCTGATGAAGCACACAAGAATTTCGTATTCTTTACGTTTCACACGGCGCAGTGTGCGCTCATGTTGGACTGGTCTTTATAGTATGAGATTTAGCGCTGCATTTTTTCAAGAAATTCTACACGAAATAAATTTTTTTTTAGCAGTTGATTAATATCCAATAATCAGCAACTGCACCCGTGGTGGAGCTAAAGGAGCATGCTAAATTTGTAAAAAAATGATGATACGAGTATTTTCATACCGTGCCCAAATTTATTTAATGATTTTTTAGTTCATTTCAACAAAAACATAATAGTCATCTGTATTGAAAGAAAGGGATTATACGTCAGTCACGTATATGAACCATATTGAAAATGTTCAAGTATAAAATCATTTTATACCATATGAAATTTACGCAGCTGAATATTTATACTTTTAAAATAATAGAGAAAATCCTCAGCTGTATTTATAACGGGGGTAAGAGCGTCAGTCAGCATCATAAATATGTTGCGCGTTCAGTGCATCTGAGCGTTGCTTAGTGACTTTGACAAATGAACTAACGATTTTTCCACCCACAAACATTCTTCTTCGTTTAACTCTTCTGTAGTATCTGCTTCATAGTCATCATCTTCCTCGCTATTATCATCGGAGCTGTCTATGATGACATTTCGTTCTCGCTCAAATTCTTCCGCATCATCTTCTTCAGTATTCTCCGATGGTTCAATTTCATCGCTTTCGACGTTTTTTTGTAAAAAAAGTACTAATTATAAAAGCTATATCGACATTCCTTTACATTCAATTTGAATATATTATAAAAATATACAAGAAAAAAGTACCTACAGAATTCTCATCGATGATCGTTACGCCAGTTATTGTCGATGGGACTTGATCACCGTCAAACCACTTGAAAGTGTATTTATTATTATTTTCCCTCCATCCATAGCCTAAGGGTGATGGAACTAACTGATAAGCATGGCTCCAAAGATGTGCTATATATGATGTACGTAGTATGTGTTGATACAGTTCCGATTGACATGGAGGAAATCTTGCTCCGTCAATTGTATTTTTAAGCATAAATCTGTCTCTTTTTTTATTAATTTTATAGGTTTAAATGAATACTGCTACTCGTGCTGTATTTACATTGTCGATTGATTTTAAACCATATATTCTGCACACAAACAGTTCGATAAGTTGATCTATATTACAGTCGTGTATATTTGTAATGTCTTTAAATGCTCTAATGTAGGATTCTAATTGTCTTATATATCAAAAGTTTTTTTTTTCTCTTCTATAGAAAGCGGGATTGAAATCGCATCCTGTAAAGGTAAAAATGAGGTCAAGCTAGGTCCAAGTGCTTGGTACAATTGAGTGAAATAACGCGCTAACGCTATAAATTGTCTATAACACTTCGAATGATATTTTTGAAAATCGTTTATTTCCACTGGCACTGTAGCGTCTTTCATGGATAAATCATTGTTTTATCTTTACACTTTTCTAGACAACTTGGAATGAATAGATGAAGTGGTTCGTTTTTTTAAAAACAAAATACACAAATTGGTTTTATTTTCACAGACATTTTGAAATTTAAGCAGCGGATGGTATAAGTTTGTCTCACTCAATTAGGTTAAATTCACTAGGGTCAATTCTGCCTGGAGTCTTTGAAGAAAAACGTTTGGGAGGGATAACAGAGTACACAATAATATAATTTAAAACCGACACGAACTTGAGTAGTATAAAAAATCTATTAAAAAACCGTTATTCACAGCATAAAGTGGCATAACTTATGTTAAATTGATATAATACTGATTGAAATTGAAAGATAGAGTAATTTTATTGTTAAAAAAAATAAAAATCGTCGTGGGTGGAAAGACCTTCAGTTCATTTATCAAAGTGACTATGCAGTGATCAGATGCACTGAGCGCGTAGCATGTAGCAACTGACGGTCTTACCCCCGTTATAAATATAGCTGCCGATTTTTTCAGCGAAATTCAGCTGCATAAAGTTCATACGGTATAAAATGATTTTATAATTGAACATTTTCAATATACGTGACTGACGTATAATCCCCTCTTTTCAATACAGCTAACTATTATTTTCTTGTTGAAAATGATCTAAAAAGTCATCTCATAAATTTTGGCACGGTATGAAAATACTCGTAGCATAATTTTTTTACAACTTTAAACCTTTCGCTCCACCGCTACTGGAGTAGCTGACGTTCAGATCGCTTATGTATTAGGGAAAAACTATTATTGTTATGATTTTCAGTCATGAAATGACTCGCCCAAATGCAGCGCTAACTCCCGGACTATTAGAAGATAAATAAATCTTGAAATTATTGTTTTGAAAGAGAACTTATACACTTGAGCTCACCTCAAGTTTTAATTAAAGTTTTATATCTCATATATGTACCTACATTAATCTACACTGGCGTACGGTAGTATGAATTAAACATATCAATAACTCACGCTAATGTATTGTATATACTCGTATGCCTATAAAATTATATTTAATGCGATAACAGCTCTTATCATATTAAGGCCAGCGATATTCTCATAAATAAACGGATTTGATCGATGCACGGACTGGCCTAATTTGTTTGCTTGTCTAATTTGTAAGTGATTTAGCACAATAGCCAGGGGGTAGTTGTCTTAGTTATGTAAACTTTGAGATAGCTTTTGCCCTTTATATTGCTTGTTTACTCACGATCCAGCTTGATTGAAGGAACTAAGTATTGGTAAACGAGTAATAACGTCAAAGCTATGCTGTTTTCAAATAAATTACTCTTGTTCAATTAAATCTGATTCAATCCGTAATTTTTACAGCATGCTCCAGAGAGCTGAGGAGACAGCATACATAAATATCAACTGCGTAGATCCGTTGGGAAGGAGTGCTCTGTTAATGGCAATTGACAACGAAAATTTAGAAATGGTGGAACTTTTAATTGAACATCGAGTGGAGACGAAAGATGCTCTGTTACATGCCATTTCTGAGGAATTTGTAGAAGCCGTCGAGGTCCTTTTAGAGCACGAGGAGACTATTCACAAGAAGGGAGAACCACACGTAAGTTGACATTTGATTGATATAAAAAATAGTAACATTCCTGAAACAGAGAATTACTTTTAAATTTACTTCCTGAGGAGAATTTTATGCTGTATGGTATACTTTATTCATAGATTGGCAATCTTGACAGTGGCTCAACGCTTACGTGTTAGGCTTACAACCAAGGAATCCCGGGTTCGAATCCTGGCTAGGGTATAGATGTTTAGTGGTGTTTTTAATATGTTGCGGACTAGACGAGGTTGTGTGAGAAACAACACGGCTAGTTGCTCTACCACTTCTGAGTTCGAGTCTTAGTTGCGGCAGATGGCAATATTGTAGGGAATGGTCGTTGTATAATTGTCTATATGTATGTGTCATGGTTGAGTGGTGGAATAGCTAATGCTAAACTCCGCAAGGAAGTTAATCTAAATAAAACGATGAAAAAAATTACATAGGAGTTAATCTATCCAAGTTTTAGTCATATATGGAATTATCTGGAAAGATGAATTTTATTAATGACATTACTAGTTTAAGTAGGTAAAAGTTGTGGAAAAATATTTTGTTCAATGCCGGCCCTGCGGAACATCTTTTTTTTTAAATAGTCGAGCCGTTTAGATTATTTGGGATTTTTTGATAACTGAAAGTACTTTTTGCCAGCAATTTTGTTTTATAACACATTAACTAATATATAATTTCAAACTGAAATTTCTTACGCGCATTTTCAAAATTCCCACTATTCGGAAGAAAATCTGAAAGATTTTCAAATTAGATATTTTTGCCCTTTTTATTCAAGTTACGTTTTAAAGAGAATAATTGTAAAAATGAAACATATGCTTCGTAATCAGAAGTAGACAATAACGTAGAATTTGCGTTAATGCTTTTATTCATTCGAAAATCATTTACAAATAAAGTAGAAATAAATAGAATAGAGCTCCATGCATGGGACGTCCATCTTCAGGTTATCGTATTTAATGGAATATTTCCTGCCTATTAGAAAGCAAATTAACAGATTCAATAACTTACTTCATAATCCAAGCAATAATGAAGAGAAAAAATTGGTCCATCACGCAAAAGGTCGTAAGGAGATGAAATTTGGTGGGATCGTAAAATGTACCGTCCTGATCATAATTCTAAGTTTGCGACCTTGAGGAAAGACCGTTTCTTGGAAAGATGGTGCTCAAAATACGTTTTTTGCAAATATCTCCGTTCCTTCCGGGTTATGATCAGGACGGTGCATTTTATGATTCCATCAAATTTCATCTCCTTACGACCTTCTGTGTGGTAAAACTACCCATTGTTTGGAGTAACTCGTATTTCCATTTTTTAAAGCAGAATTGTGCTATTAAAGGGAATTAAATTTAATATACAGTGTAACCTATTTGAAAGCTAGACACCTCATAAAATTTATAATTACCATCCGATTTTGACTTTTTTTGTCACATTTATTATACAAAACCAAGACCTACTGTGTAATTTTTTGGTGGTCACAATTCACGAAATCGTATTAGCAAATTTTTTTATAAAAAAATGTAAACACGCCACTGGATTAAGCGCCCTCTGAAATGAGCCCGTACAAAATTTCATAAAGATATATTGCATATTAAAAATTCTATGGCCAAAGTAAAACTTACACTGTTCTTATTTTATTTGCTCTTATCAAGTAATCCATGGCATAAAAATTGGAAAACAATTGAAAAAATTATTTTGTTGGTAACAACATTTAACAAAATTATTGACATGCTGAAATATAAAATAAACGCCTATTATATTTTTCTTTCTTCCACCAATCCGCCGTTTTCTTCGCAACACTTGTCAAACTCTTATTGTTCATTCACGATTATTTTTCTGAGTTGTTCTTGGGTAATAGCTGCACACGATTCAATTATTCTAGCACGTAGTTCGTCACCTAACTGCGGTCTTGACTTGTAAACTAATTGTTTTAGTGCACCCCGCAGGAAAAGTCGAGTGGCGCTAAGTCCGGAGATCTTGGCGGCCACTTAATAAGAGGACAGTTTCGACCTATCCACCGATTCTCAAAATTTGTATTCAGCCAACCCCTTACCACTACTGCGTTATGTACAGAAGACCCATCTAATTTAAATTTTAAATTCTGACGTGCTTGAATTGGTGTGCCACGTCACGCTTCCCAAATCTCATTTTACAGAAAGTTCAAAAATACACGTTTTTTGAAATTGTTCTCAGAAAAAAAAGGACCAATAATTCTAAAATCAAGTACTCGCACCACACGTTTATTTTTCTGAGTACTGCCTCTGCGTTTATGATCCACTTAGGATTTTTGGCAGACCAATACCATAAATTTTGAGATCGCACCATGTTACATGGCCTATGTCCATTTAACAATTTTAATATAATAACTGGTATTTAACATGTATTTGTTCTGTTCTATTCTGTTACAGCATTTCAGGAAACAATTGTCTACAAAACATTTATTTACATTCAGATACCTATATTATAATTTTTATATTTTCGTTTACTATTTAAGTACATATGGTTATTTTTATTACCTTTCTCATTACTATACATACTATATCCTATAAGATGTACTATATTTGATGAATTCCCACAACGGTTTGTATACGTTTTGCTATTTATTACGACAGCTCGTTAATAAGTTAAAAACTTGCATTAAATGTCACTATTCACCCATATACGCTTATATAGATTCCTTTTATCGATTATATGCCACTATTTTAGTTGCGAGTAAAGGAAATTGTAGAATTTGCTACCTGCAGGTTGTTGCGCTTAACTCAACAATTGACAGATGGTGATACCTGTACCATATCTACATTTACAGTTTTATTTAATTAGTAAAACCATCTTTTTAAATTTTGTGTAATGGTATTATTTTGCAGAAAGTGGGATAAATAAAGTTTACCTTATTAGTAAAACTCACCAAGAAATCATTTGCTTGCAGCTTTTGTACTGATTCGAACTTATATAAATTTAACTGTGGACATTCAGTAATTAATATTACATTTTTATATCCGCGTTAACAAGTGTTTAACAACCAGGAAAATTTCATTTATTACTAATTTAAAATTTCAATAATCTTCAATGTTTGTCTTTGATGTAATTTCAATATTTTTAAAATAAATTTAAATTCAATTCTTTTTAATTTAATAAGTAATTAAAATAGCATATTTACCTTCTGAATATTTTCTACATATTGAGAATTTGAGTTTCTTCTTATTTTATGCTTATGCTTCAAGCATTAATCTTTATGCTTTATATTTAAGCTTTATATTTTTTCATTAAAGGCTTGAGCATCCACATTTGCATTCATTAACTTTTCAAAAACCACATAGTTGGACAATTTTTCCACCATTTTCAAACTTCATTTCATTTAAGAGACGTAAACTAGATTGCCAAGGAAACCCTTAGACCATTTTTGCAAGAGACAATTGTTGGCCTGGATTGCTGTTCCAGAACCAGTCACCTCAACAATACTCAATCCCGGAATCTAGGATCCTGGTATAAATTTGTCATATATATATATATATATATATATATATATTTAAATTTTAATTAGTCTTTGTTAGCCGATATTACTACGTAATTTGAAAATTTCACATTATACAAACCGATTTATCTATTCACGTAATATATTTTATCATTATTTTAAACTATCTTTTTATTCTCTTACCAACAATTTCAACCTGATCTATAGTAGACTGGTTATTCGAGAAAAAGAGACAATTCTACTTATTTTCACTATAAATGATGCCCAATTTAACATCAATTTTTCTTTGTCTCCTTTTCACGAAATAAACATAAATCTGTCATTTCAAAAAGGGTAAGTTTCTCCACTCTTACGAATACTCCGGTTCCACGGCTCCTTGCTCCGATTTAAACCAGCTAGTCGTCCGCATATGTTGCCTCAAAATAAATAATAAGGGAAAGGAGGTAACAACCACTCCATTTGTTGTAAATGTATCTTCGTTGCTGCACAAATTTAATTTAAAAAATTCCTGTTCTTCAGGCATTTTCCCTGGATCCGCAAAGAGAACTCCAATGTTCTTCTTCATCTCCCTGTTCCAGAGTATGTAAAATTTTCGGCGTAAGTGGTTTTATTTTGTCTTTTTGTAAGGCACTTTCTGATATTTTCTCTAGGGATATTTAAGTCTAGACTGGCTGTTGTCAAGCTCAAATGAGGTTTATTGGGGAAACATTCCAATATTCGCTCATTATTTCTAATTTCTCGACGTGAATTATTTCTGTTGTTAAGAAAATGCTTTGACACACGACCTGTTTCATTGAAAATTTTATTTATATTATGTACAGTACTGCTGCTCGTTGGTCTATCAGGATGCCTATTATTAAATAATTTGACAACATCTCTTGTAGAGAGAATATTATCGCCAACCAAGATGCACAATTTCAATTTTTTTGCTCAAATTTTCTAGTTCCATAATCACATCAGTAAGTTGTAAAATTTTTACAGTATTCTTGTACACAACTGAAATCTGACAGGACTAATGCTTAAAGTAATTTTTGCGACATTTCCAATCGTTTCCAATATTTATTCCATGGATTATTTGATAAGAATAAACAAAATAATAAGATCATTGTGATTTTTACTTTGACCACTTGGGCCAAATAGAACAAGAAAATTCTCATTCATTGAGCAATTTTTGTAACCAACTTCAAAAATATTTTAAAAAGGAGGAAATGCATTACTCGAGCTCAGTGGGTTAGCGCGTCTAGCTTTCTCTCTGTGCTATCTAGCGAGATGGGCTCGAACCCCACCTACTACGAAGTATTTCTCTAACATAGTGGTTCGGATCCTACTATAAACTGTAGGGCCTCGTCTCCTTTACTCAGACAAATATAGATCTCTTAGACTTAAGAGGGTCACTCAGATGACCTGGAAGGCGTTTAATAAATATTTATATTCATTTATTTTATAATAATAATACCTTGTGTACAAATTCTATTAATTCCATTAAATGGAAGCAATCATACAACTGTAACTAAATGCGTAAAGAGAAATTCTAAGTTGGGCTCACATCCCACTCAGAGAAAAAACGACAGAGGTTAAAGAAATTAATTACCGAGTGAAATATAAAAGACGTGAAAGTAAGAAAAATATATCCAGAAACGAGTCTTACAAAAATAAATTTGGCACAAATAAAACGTATTGTAGTGAGTGCCCTTCAAATTAATGAGTCTGTCGTAGAAGATAATAAATCTTACGTGTATAAAGGGCCTTTCAGTGCCGTAACCAGAATATAGTGTTCCTATGGTGGGTTATTATTGTGGCAACCCCGTTGTTTCAATATGGTTTCACCTAGCGAGGAGAAGGTAGTTGAAAATGTTTATGGAAGAAGCCTGGTCAACAGATTGCGTGACACTCACTGAGCAATGAGTAGCTCTAACTTGCCAGGAGGTACTGAATGTAACAGCAATAGGTTTTCACAAGTATGTTATGTATCACATTTATTTAATTACATTATTATTGGTATCACGCGGACAGGCCAGTAAATAATAGTATATTATTCATTGAGCATGTAATGATGGCTATTATTCACGAGGGTGAAGTTTACGACATGAGCCGCAGACAGAGGTAATTTCTGGTGGTGTACAGGCATTTCATTTTCACTATTAGTATTCATATGTTTAGTTTTTTATTTGAAATAACCAACCAAAGTATATAATGAACATGATTTGATGTTTCAAATCAATGACAAAGTTATACTTTGACAGATTGTCATGGGTATACTTGAGAAAACACACATAAAGAATGGAATAAATTCCGTATTTCAGTATTGTGTATATTTAGAAAAAGACCCGAGGTACGTCGATTTTGAATTCTGAAATGACATCCTGCAACATACAAATTTCATCCCTAAATTCAATCTTCTTCTAGTGGCAGTAGCACCCCTAAATTTTTCAATGGAAAGTTGGGGCTCATGATACTTCATTTGCAAGGTCTCTTCTCTATTCAAAAATGCTATGGTTTTAATATTTATTGCAAAAATTAACGGTCTGCTTGAGGAAATTCGCTACAACAAATGAAAAACATAAAACTTACAACGTTTTGTTCCTGCAGGCTAGCAAAAACAATTTCAGTGTCCTTTTTCAACATTATCAAATAAAAAGAAAACATAAAAATATCAAAATTCTTCATAGCTGACATACTGCCAGTTTTATTAGGTACTTTCGTTCGTCTTGAACAAACTGAACACAATCACTAAATAGCCAATTGAGTTGAGATATTTTTCAAATTCTTGATTTCTATTGGGTGCTTACTAATCACAGTCAGTTTGTTCAAGACGAACGAAAGCAGCTATTAATAACACCGTAGCGATTGACAGCAGTAAATAGTTGTCATAGTTGTCAATAAATAGTTGTCAGTGTTTTGCGTATTGTTTGAGTTTTGCTAACTGCAATATCTAAACATGGTTTATTTAAACGAAATGCATAAAATAATAATTTTACAGATGGTTAATTACGGAGATAGAATGCGTCACAGAAGATTTCTTGATTTGCTGCCTATATTCCAAGGTGCAATTGGGAAAAATCAACAGCAGATTCGCGAAAATGGACATGTACGGCAGATAAAAAAAAGAAGCTTCCATTGCAATGAGTAACGCTAAATGCTAAATTATATATATATATTGCTTGAGTTTGAAGAAAACCCATATAATTCAGGCCGACTAGCAGCTTTAGCATTGAATATTTCCCATTCCTCCTTTATTCGTGTATTAAATGGACGTAACAATGTTATCCAAATGGAAAATATTTTGTTTTCGGATGACTTCCACTCTTACTTTTCATGGCTGTGTTAAACTGCAGAATACTCATCTGTTCCTTCTTTTCCACTTGCAATGAGTCACAATAACGCCTATATAGTAGTCAAGCATTTACAACTGCAGGATCGAACAGATGAAAAAATAATGTTAGTACCACTTTTTTGATCTTATCTCAGTCTTTTACAGTGCAATTAGAGAATCCATTAGGTCTACGCCACCAATGAATTTATTATAATACTGGATGGTGCTGGGGCATTTTACATCAATTTTGGATTTTTGGTTCTTATCCCATCTCTTCATAGTGACTGTGAGTTCCGTGCCAACAAAGGAACTGAGTAAATGTACAGATTTATTATCGTACCACATTATTGCAATTAGACGTACCCCATCCAAAATTGCATGTTGCTCTTCCATGGTACCACGTCCTTTGGCAGTTGAATATTATTAAACCAATTATCAAAATACACCTCGTGGTGCCTATTTTTGGAAACAACACTACAGAGTCGCAGAACAATATTTCCACTAATACCTACATCAGGTAATTCAATATAGTGGTCTATTTTCCCATATAATACTCCCAGTTGTATACAATTCCATCTGAGCCACACAGAACGAAAGCCTTATATCCCCATTTCTTACGGTTTTTTTCCATATACTGCTTTATTGAGTGTCTTACCTTGAATGGTGTCATCTGCTCATCTACGCAGAGTTTCTCTTCCATCGGAATATTTTTAAAATTTTCAATTATTGCTTATATGAAAGGTCTGATTTTGTATATTTTGTCTGTAGCATTTATGAATTCATTAATGTTGAAATAAATTCTGCTTTTTATTTGTTCCCAACGGTTCCTTGACATGCAGTCGATAAACTGGGATACCCTAGTTTCCCTTTGCCAGCACATACGTGTTCTGGGCAGTCCATAAATGGACATAAAACAAATTGTACCAACAAACTTTTCCAATTCTATCACTGTAAGGCCTAGTAGTTTATTTAGATTGATTTGGGTTGCATACAAGTTGCTTTGCTCTACTATATCTTCCGATACATTTCTTGTAATTATTTTGTACAAGTAAGACAATGGGGTACCGGCTTTAAAATATCTTGATCTGGCAGAGTTCCTTTCCAAGCCTGAATGGGAATCGCAACCCGCGCACCAGATTTCCATTCAACTTTATTTTTACTCCTTTTATTTGATCTTGGTGACTGTTTCTTCTTTCCATCAGTATTTTTTACCAGAGTATCCTCATATTCTTCAGGTTCATTGTCACTCCCTACTGGATTGGAATCCTCATCAGCAAATGTTTCAGCAAGAGGTTCATTTGTCTTTTGTATTTCCATCTCGTCAGTAGGATTATAATTTGATACAGGATTAGGTCAAAATTCTAACTAATATATCAGGATATCGAACTTTTTTAAATGTTTTAGCATCCATTTCTAAAAACACAGAGGTTACGAATTAGGATACCGTTGTGACCCAGTGTATAAAATTTCTACAAACGCAATGGCAGTAGATTATATTTTATAGCACAATGTATTCCAAAGTATGAACTGATGAAATAATTCTTTAAAATACACCTGTTATTTCACTCACTTACAGAAATGGCCATGGGATTGTCGCCAATGCCAAATTCTTAGGTCAGTTTGAACATTTTTCTAGAGATGGCTCCACAAGCTTATTCAGAGTAGTAGACACATGTTCACTGAAGGCAACATTGGGAAAATAATTCCTAAATATTGTGTATGTTAGCTACCAAAAATATAAATTTATTGTATTGCTCTGAATACACATTGGGCCATACAGGGTTAATCGTCAAAACTGTCGCTACTGTGCTAATGAAAATGCTCACTGGATGAGAGAATTACATACGCAAAATTCTAAAAAGATTAGTTAATGTTTCGGCTGGGATAATTGGAAACCATGTCATCGTTCCCTTTTTCATTGATGGCAATTTGAATGGAGATAATAATTTAGCTCTGCCAGCGCTAGAATGGCCAGCACGTTCTCCTAATCTTACACCCTTAGATTTATTTCTATGGGGATATGCGAAAAGTATGGTATACAAAACTAAGCCACGCGATATGGCTGACTTAAGAAGAAGAATAATGGGTGTGGTTAGGTCGGTCACGCCTCAGATGTAGAAAAACGTTAGAAAACATTTTTATTTATGATTGGGATGCTGCCAAGACGTTCAAAAACCTCATTTTGAACATTTACTACATTGAAATTAAGTTTTTTTTAGTTGTAAATACGTCAGGCAAATTTGCACACTAATTGAAATACTGAATTTATTCCATTTGGCTGATCTACATTGCATATCGACTTGTCACATGTAGATAATCATATACCGTTTTTTGTACTGACAATTGAATCACGTAGAGATATTTTTAATATATAGGAATTGCTTCTTATATCAAGAAAATATAAAGAAGAAAATGCGAAAAATTTGCATTAATAAATCCAGAATGGGCCCTGGCATAACCGCATCAACGTTGACCATTTACATAATGTTATAGCCCTTTCAATCTGACTTGGAACAGCGTAAAAACGCCAACACATGAATTTCTTATATCTATTATCGTCCGTAAAAAAAGTATAGGGTTATATTTTAATTACTAGAAAAAACTGAATAAAATTTTTTAGCCAAAGCAACCACATTGTTTGTATCATTGTATTAGAGTTGTTCAAAGTCCTCCAGTAATAGGTGTTCTTGCTGTCATGTTAAAATACGATGTAGCTGGCGTAATGTATTCCGTGGCGACACGTTCTGATTCTAGAACACGTATCTCGCCGTTTTAAATGGCACTGTGGTTTGTATGACGGCGGGTTTGATATCGCTCACTGCATAAATAAGCCACCGCAACGGTCGGCCGCGTTGACATTGCATCTACTTATATTTTAATTATGACTGTTTATTCTCTATTTTGATTATATTATTAAACATTGTGGTGCCCAAGAAGGAAATAGTAATGTTCAACCAGACTCAAATTTTAAAAATTTAACTATTTCCCTTATTTTGAAAGCATGATATGTGAGTTAAGTTTTCAAATGATAAATAAAAAAATATTTTCAAAGAAATCTCTATAAAGTAGAAAATAAACTTTGAAGTAAATCAAACCCATCATTTTGTTATATTATATAATTCTTTTCATGATATAAAAGCTTATCGCGAGATTTTCCTGTGTAAAGGAGACAACACTAACAAAAATTGTTTAATTTCGGCCTTTCCGAATCTATTAACTTTTATTATTCTTACCCATCTGAGAGGAAACTCTCTGCATAGCACCATAATTTTAAGTCTAATAAAATAACAGCAACGTCTGGAGTTCCGCAGGGGTCTCTTCCTGGCCCCTTGTCATTTATAATATTTATAAATGATGTTAGCTATAAACTTAAAAATAACACTCTTCTATACTCTGATGATTGCTAGCTGTATTTGGCCATTACTAATTTAAATGACTGTCTTATCACACAAAAATGTTTGCAACAAATTAATACGTGGTATGACAAATGTAAGCTGCATCTAAAAATTAACAAACATAAATACATTAGTTTCACAAGAAAGCTTAATCCAGTCAAATGTACTTAAGTTATAAATGTTTAGCTATCTAGATGATGCTCAATTTAAAGATCTTGGGGGCATCTTCGACAGTAGGTAGATATATAAATAGAGTAGCTTGCTATTTGGCCTTTAACACCGCGATTTTTTCAGGTCTATTGTAGTGCTCCTAGAATACATTCCTTATAGTACCTCATCCAGCTTAGTTTTTTGTGCCAGACTCCACAGATTTGATAAGGTCCCTTTTCTGTAGCTGTCCGCTTTTGGTTTTTCTTCTCCGAGTACTTGGAATCTCAGTCTCGCTAGGCCTTTACAGTGGCCAGGCATATTAGACTCATGTATCTATTGAGCCGGAAGTACACAGTTAGAAGGCGTACTATTATTCTGATAGCCTTCCTAAATTTGGCTTAGTGCGTCTTCCGTGAATTTGGTCGACCGCTCTTTAATGAACTCTTTCGTTTGTCTGTCTTGGGAGGTTCCTTCGCCATTCCTGCGATTTATTTTGCTTAGTGGCTGCTCATATCCATGGCTTTACCACGCCACACGCTCTGGTCCTATTGGTGCTTTGAGTGCGCCTTCTTTGGCCAGTTCATCTGTCTTTTTATTGCCTCTGCGCTCCTTGTGTTCTGGAATTCATGCTAGGGTCAGTTTATTTTGGTTTCTCAGTTCAGTAAGAGCCGTCAAGCCCCACATGAATCTTCAACTGATTTGCATGGAACTGATTGCTTTTGATGCCGCTTGGCTGTCAGAGAAAATGGCAATCGACTGGTTGACAGTGCCTTGTCCTATTACCTTGCTTACGCAACAGTGTATGGCTATCACTTCAGCCTGAATCTTCGACAGTAAGTTAACCTTTAATCAACATATATTTTATATCACTTGTTTCCTAGAAGACTTTTTAAAAAGATTTATTAATTTAAGAAGAGTCAACGTTGACTCTTAGAAAAAATGGTAATTAAAATATAAACATCTAATATGACATGAGTATTAGAACTGAATACAGAAGCGTTTTGTGGTCATGTTTAGAACATTAAAAAGCATCGCCAACTAAATGTTGAACAAAGAAAAGCAAATTCAATAGTCAGCATAATTGTGAGAATCTAAAATGTGAATGATATTTTATAAGCGATAAATGATAAGAGGAAATTCGCTATTTGCATGTAGCTGAAATATGATACTTTGGAATAGTTTGAAATAAAGTAAAAGTAACGTATCGCTTTTATACGGTGGCTCAATTACTATGTAACATATATATGATGTGACCAGTAGCTACTTAGGTTTTATAGTTAGAAATGCAAAAGGATTTGTGAATAATAACACCTTCATATTACTGTTCAATGCACTTATAAGGTCAAAATCACTAATTTAATCATCCTAACAGTTTATGTCAGAAACTAATGAAAACTAATGTGAAGTAAATACAATATATTTATTTATTAATCACCACTCTACAGGAAAGATGTTTCCAATTACAGAACTGTATTTTTTTCGCATACACATAGTCGATTATACAACAATCCTTCCCTACAGTATTGCCATCCGCTGCAGCTGAGGCTCGAACTCAGGAGTGGTACAGCAAGTAGGGGTGTTGTCTCTCACACAACCTCGTCTAATCCACTGCTACCAATTCGGTAACACTTGAAAAACGCCACTAAACATCCATGCCCTAGCAGATTGGAACCTGGGACCCCTTGGTTGCAAACCTAATACATAAGCGTTGAGCCACTGAGCCGGTATATGTGGATATTAAAAATATATTTAATATGATGGTATGATTAAACGTTCCTATATTTATTGATACAAAAATTGGATATATTTGAATTTTCACAGCTCTTACTTCGTTTATTTATTACTCATTTAATTAAATGGAAGAAGTTCATTGAGTGTGTACATTTTCGCTCGTATCACTACAAGAATACTTCTGGTGTACCTCACGGTTCAAACCTGGGGCCTCTTCTGGCTCTCATTCTCATCAACTGTTACATGGCCTATGTCCATTTAACAGTTTTATTTAAAAACTAGTGTTTTGTGGATAGTTAGCACGACCTGTATATGTTTTGGATTCAGTTTTTGCAGGTGAAACTGTTTTCAACTAACAGAATTTTACATGTATAACTGCTAAACCATGTCACACTGTTTTATGTACTTAATTTTATATCTTAGGAACTTAGTCCTGTTTTTCTATTAACACTATTATGTATCTCATATCCGTTGTAATACAGCATTATTATCCCAGGAAACAATTTGTCTACAAAATTTAGTTACATCAGATATCTATTTTTCAATTTTTATATTTTTGTTTACTATGGAGTACATATGGTTATTTTCCTTACCTTCTCTCATTCTATATATAGTATATCCTATGAGATGTAATATATTTACTGATTTATCAATACGTTTTACTACTTATTTACATCTGTTAATATTTGTGGTTATATATAAAATAGAAATTGCAAAGGCAAATCAGCTGGCATGGAAAATAAACTATTATTATAGATTCCTTTTATCGATTATATGCCACTACTTTAGTTGAGTATGGGAATCTTCAAGGCAAGTTGGTGCGCTTAACGCAACCACTGACAGATGGCCATACTGGTACTATTTTTATATTTTATAGCTTTCAATTTCAATAGGGAATTAGCTTTCTCACATTTTTTTGGTAGCGTTGTTTTCCAGTAAACAGGACAAAAAGTTTACCTTATCAGTAAAACTCACCAGGAAGTCATTTTGCTTGCAGCCTTTGTACTGATTCATACGTTTATAATTTTTAACTGCGGACTTCAGTAATTTATATTACAATTTTTATATCCCAGTTACAAAGTGTTTAACATACAGGTAATTTCATTATACTTATTTAAAATGTAATTAATCTTCAAATTTTGCATTTGATATAATTTCAATTATTTTTAAAATAAATTCAAAGTCAATTCTTCTTAATTTAATAAGTAGTTAAAATACTATATGTACCACATGGTTGTAAAAATATTTTTCTCTTTCCTTTTCATTTTTTTGGCAATTTATAGTCTAAGAAATCAGCTAACTCGTACATAGCTAATAATAACTCGTGCATAGCTAATAATAACTCGCGCATAGCTAATAATTACTATTGCATAGCTAAAATTACTTTTGTACTGCTAATCAGCTTACTTTTGTATAGCTTAAATTAATTTCCTGCAGCTTTTGTATAGCTAGCTTAATATTCCGTGCAGCTAATTTAAATATATTTTGTACAGCTAACTAGCTTATATTTGCATAGCTAACATTGCTTAAATTTTGCATAACTAACTTGCATAAATTTTGAATGTGCTTATATTTGGTTAAATTTCCTACAATTTTCACCCCATTCATTGAGAGACGTAAATTGCCAAGGAAAATTTAGAATTCTTGTAACAAGAGACAATTGTGGGCCTGGATTGCTGTCCCAGAACCAGCCACCTGAACCATAAACCCTCTAGGATACTGGTATCAATTTGTCTTTTATATAAATATATTTTTTTTACATTTCAATTTGCCTCAAACCGATTTGTCTAATTTTTTTCATGTAATATATTTTGTCATTCATTTTAAACTATCTTTTTATTTTACCAACAATTTCAGTCTGATCTATAGCAGACTGGTTATTCGAGAAAAAGAAACAATTTTGCTTATTTTACTATAGATGGTGCCCAATTTAACATCAATTTTTCTTTGTCTCCTTTTCTCGAAATAAACAGAAATCTGTCGCTTATGCTGTACATGTCAGAAAGGGTAAGTTTTTCCACTCTTACGAATACTCTGGACCCACGGCTCTCTGCTCCGGCTTAAACCAGCTAGTCGTCCGCACATGTTGCGTCAATTCTTTCTCAAAAATAAATAATAAGAGAAAGGAGGTAACACAACGACAAAACCGATGTTATTAACTGTTCAAGAAAAATTAATGCCCGTTAATGCTTTGAAAGTCTATAAGTCTATAAGAGATAAGATCAATAACTAACTCTAAAATGCTCCAGAACGATCTTATAGCTGTCTCACATTGGTGTAAAGTTAATCACCTAAACATAAATGTTAAACAAATGTACATTTTGTCAATGAACGAACTTCGCAACCTAAGAAGGTTTAATCGAATAAGAAGTAATTCTTGATGAGTCAATAGGTAATATTCAGAACTCATATGAATAATATTGTTTCGAGCTCAACATGCCGCAAGTTTTTATTAAGAACAAGACTTTTATATGAAAGCTTTGAGAATGAATGCAGATTGTGTTTCAGAGTCGTTAGCAATACACATTATTCTGTTTTTGTTCTGGTTTGTATTATTTAGATAAAAAAACCCTCTAACTGCTCCTTTAATATAAATATTACAGGCGTGGAGATTATTTTTCAATAATATATTGTATAATTCTTTTAACTTTTAAATCTCGCGAAGGATAAATGTGGCAAAGACCACAAGAAGAAGGAAATAAAAACCAGTAAATTAATAATGCCAACGGACTTTTCAATATATTTTTTTCATTAATAATGATTGTTAAAGGATAAATTATTTTTTCGTTAAAAAGGAAAGAAGTTGTTGTAATGTGGAACACATTTAATATGTATGTGTGTTGGTAACACTGCATGTCACAAGTCAAGTGAACTTGGCGAAGGTGTGTCCTTTTAGTAATATGTAGTCGTGTTGATTTGTGTAATAAATAATTAAACAATTAAACCGAAATATTATGTAATATTAATCAACCAGATACCTCACAATAAAACAGAAGTCATGATATTGTTTTCATTCAAAGGCTTTATTGATATTGTAGATATAAAGGATTTGGCTGGATTCAAGATCTTTTCATTAAGCCCAAGGAAGTGTTTTTCTCTATATATGCGAGCACGATTCTGTAATTTGTTCGACGGCGGGATATTATCGTTGCAGCAACTTAGGTGCTTCGAGTATTGTGTCTTTGCATGTTGTAGTTGAAATAGACAGTCGCAATGTTTTCTTCTGTCGATAAAAATGTCTCATTGGCTTCGGTATTGTTAAGTTAAACTGTTACATTGCGACAGCTCACATCTATAAAAGTTTTCTTTTATGACCCGGCATATGTGTTTAGATTTTCAATGGAAACCGACTAAAAGTATCGTTTCATTTTCTGATAAATATGTCTTCATTTATACTGTCTTATTTATACCTGTAGTGCGTCCAAATTGTATTTATTATTTAATATTTCTTTCAATTTTGGCGTTGTAATTAGTTTTTTCGTATGTTTAGATTTAGTTGTTTTAGTTTAGTTGTCATGAGAAGCCCTCAAGACAATGTGAGTTGATGCTTGTAATAACGGAAAATATAAAGTATTGATCTTTGGCAAAGGGCTAAATAATCAAAAGAGACATTGTAAGTGGATCAGCTGCACAAGAGAATATATAAGTGCCAATTCGGTCTTAGAAAAAAATGCTCAACTACGGATGCCGTCTATAAAATTGTGAGTGACATTGTCCAATATTTTGAGGAAGGAGTCCACACAGTAGTGACGCTGGTCGACCTCAGCAAGGCATTTGACTGTGTCTCTCACAACTTATTAATAGAAAAACTTTACTTCTATGGTATTAGAGGTACTCCTCTAAAACTATTGGATTCATATTTAAACTCACGTCAACAATGTGTAATCAGTAACAATGATAAATCCGTTTTTAGGACCTTAATTCATGGAGTACCTCAATGATCGGTTTTGGGACCTCTATTATGTATTATATTTGTAAACGATTTATTTTATTATCTTTTCCCAAACAAAGTTGTAATGTATGCAAACGATGCAACGCTAATGAACAAGAACAAAAACATAGACGACTTAAAAATGATGATAAGCGAGACTCATAACCTTGCCGAACATGTACTTAAACTCAATAAAGATAAGACGCAGAAGCTGATTTTTTCCTCAAATAATTCTTTAGTTGTAGGGGCTAGTGTAAAGCTCCTTGGAGTTGTTTTAGATGATTCACTGAATTGGTCCTCTCATATCAAACAGCTGTGCGACAAAATATGAGGATGTATATTTCTCTTACGCCAACTTAAAAGATTCGTGGATGGCGAAACACTATTAAATGCCTACCACGCACTCATTCAGTCACACATGAGCTATAGCATAATCCTCAGGGGTAATTCTACTGACGCTAGTAAAGTATTTGTGTTTCAAAAAAGATGCATGAGAGGAATTGCTGGTGTCCATCCTTTAGAGCATTGCAGACCTTTATTTATTAAATTTAAAATAATGACAATTCCATCTCTATATATTTACTACAGTATCTTGCAAATTCATTGCAAAAAAAATTCATTCTCCACACACGCCAATGATCATGACTATAACACTAGGTCTGCTAACCTATTAAAGACAACGAGATTCCATCTGACAAAATCGGCAAAAAATTCGCTAGATTTAAAGCTGTATAACAAACTTCCTGATAATCTTAAAGCTTTGGATTATAATAAATTTAAAATTTCAGTGAAACGCCACTTTCAAGAACATTGTTTCTACTCGGTAGATGAATATATGAATACCTCTGTAGAATATAACTAATGTTTTGTTTTCTGGTTTTATTTGATGTCATCATCTATAATTGGTACAAAAACTACTCTCCTTTATTGCTGGTGGAATGCACTTACATTTTTTGGAGATTTTAACTTCTATATGCTGACATATTTTATACCATTGTATATGTATTTTTATTTATAATATTCTATGTAAGGACTAGTCATTTTTATACAGTACTATATATTTCTTGAACTATATTATAATAATAATAATATTTACTTTACAATGTAATTTCTACTGTGACTTGCTATAAACATTTACATGTAACATAGTTAAATATCTATCTATCTATCTATCTATCTATATGGCTATTTATTTGGTGGTTGAAAAATTTAATTGGCGCTCTATGTGGGGCATCAATAATATTTTAATGAATGGAATTTACAAACTGTTGAACTTCCTTTGTTCTGAAGATTTGAATGTGCATATTTTAAATTATTTACTTTCCTTTGTTTTATATATGAAAACCTCAATTCTGTACATGCCGTTTCATGTTATTTTTACAATTATTCCGTCAAAGGGTTTTACTATGTGACTTTATTTTTCACCTTGACAAGAGAAACTTACATAAATAGTTCTGAGGATCCGAAACGTCAATTAGAAAAGAGTATCTATTTATATTGGCCCCTTTTAACTAATTTCAAAGAGCTTATCATACAAAAGCAAAGGAAAAACCATTAACAAAATATGGATGGTTGATTTTTGCTTTATAAAATATTAATATAATTTTGTGTAGGTCCAAATCTGTTTGTGTAGAAATGTATAAATTGTTTCCATTTTAATATGTCTCTTCAAAGGAAAGGATACCTGGGTTTTCTGAAAGATCAGTTAGTTATCTTTATACCATGAAGCTTCGCCAGTGTTATCAGAGCTTTTTTATGACAAGGGTTGCTTAATTAATTTCGAGCCTCTAAAAGATTTCGTTGTTGCTTTATCACAAAATCCATATTTAATATATTGTATCAAACGAATTTCTGTCTCTATACGTGTCCAGATTATCACACTAACTCGCATCATTTCTTTTATTACAAATTTAAATTTGATGTAAGTTTTTTTGTTGTTGTTGTTGTTTGCTTTATATAGTCAATTAAACAGTCACTTTTCTGATCACAATGATATCTTTAAAGGTATGGTGAATATCGAAAAAAAAAGAATGAAGTCCAAAATTAATTTCGATTAATCAAACTATTTTCAATTCGTAGGTATATGAATGAGCTCTAGTAATCATTATGAATTACAAATTCATCGTTCTCTTTTCGGTTGTCATTTCATATCAGCGTTTGATATATTCTTCTTCCATAGTTGATCCAACAATAATTTAAAGTGAAGCAATTTTTATTTATCCAGAGCACAGATATTATAAAATTTTAAAATACACCTGTCATATATTTACAGCTGCAAGTTTACAAACTAAATTTATAAGGTTATAATCTAAAAAAAAAACAGATTATATAGAACTGATACAGTATTACACATATGCTACTTGTCGAAACATATACGAGACTGTTTATATTTCCATAATTAACACAAAAAGCTAAACTGAAGCGTGCCGCTCAAAGTGCCGCATTTTTTGCTATACCCACAAGCCGACCGGACTCCTAAAGCAAGAAACGCGGCACTTTGAGTGACAAGTTTCAGTTTAACTTTTTGTGCTAATTATGGAAACGTAAACAGTCTCGTATATGTTTCTTCCCAACTATGACCGTTTCTCTATCTCTGATAATAACAAAGATAGCAATACATGCACCCCCAATTTGGGACACAGTGTATATGTAACTTCCCTCTTCCCGGTATGTCGACTGTTTGAATTACAGCGAAGTAAATTATACTCTTTATTATTTAGTTTACTGTCATAGATATTTTCTCTTGCATAAATGCATATCATATTTTTCAATATGTAATCGGTTTTTTTCTACTACATGTTTGTTTTTGTATTTTTTTTGGTATCCATCGTTTTTATTTTATAATCGCTAGCCCTTTGGTTACTTGCTCGTGTAATGCATCCTTGCTATTCGCTATCTCTATCTAATTGGTTTCAAATTTATAACCGACCGCGACCCCATGATGGGCTTGACATGGCTTGACTTTTTGAGTGTACAAATGTCAACTATTTGGTTTCCTTAAAAGTAAAAGGAAATTTTCGAGCGACAAATAAACTCGAGTCTTGATAACATAATTAAAAACTGAAGTAATATCTACATCGTAACAGGCATCTTACTGTTGGTACTTAAGATTATAATGGACTGTGCATGGAATCATTAAAATATAAAGGCAGGCAGAAAGAGGACTCTAATAAAAAATGTGAAATAAAGGAATATAGCTCTATATTTTATTACTGGGAATTTATTTTCTAGATAAGAACAATAAATGTAGTTTATTATGCTTTACAAGATTAAACATTTTTATTGCGTCTAATAGACGGAAACTACGAATTGTGCTCGTCTAACGATTTATCATATGATGTATGCAGTTTTCAAAATGACAGGCTACAGAAGATAGCAACTCCTCAATTAATGGCTTACAGTTGGTTAAAAGTGACACTATCTCGATGTTAGTTCAATGGAAGCTCCAAGTCTTGAACGGCTGATATCAAACGAAGATATTACGAATGTGTTTATGCTGAATGAAATGGGGTGACAGTTTTCGTTACATTATTATAATTTAGAATAGAAAAGCACATCGGTTGTTCGACCTATTTAAACCCACCATTGTTAAGTTGAATATATCCCAGGAAAATAAAGAAGGCGAGTGAAAGTTGCAATCTGGCGCTGCCGACTGTGTACACCTATTTAATTGTTATACCGGGTTACACAAGAGATATGTAAAACTCTGTAACTTTGCTATTTAAGGAGTTAAAATTTTGAATTTTAGGTGAGTTGTATATTACATAATTGTCTTTATTTTAAGCATATCAAACATTTTCTTCAACTACCAGTTTAAGAGAAAGTGAACCAAACTTTGTCATATTAAATAGTACCCTGTATATTTTTTATCTATCTGATGCGTCTTTAAATTCTCTTTGCAACCATGTATCGCAATATGACATTTGTTTTTAAAATGACAGTTAATAGCTATTTTATTGTATTAAGTCTAGGTAGCCATGATATGAACATTTGCAGATATTGAAACTTAGTGTGCCGTGATATCGAAAGGCCTCCGGTACGCAACTTTGTGCCTCATATTTTTTTGGGCATAATCAGTAGCTGAACAGACTATGTAGATTTTTCTCATTTAAAAAAATCTCTTAAAATTTTCATTATTATTAGAAAAATATGTCTTTAAAGTTAGTACATTGGTACCATAATTAAAATTGCAATATAAAAAAATGTTTACCTTATTAGTTATTCATTTGAAGTAGCCATTTGCTTCCAAATTTGTACTGATCTAAGAACTTTGATACTGTGAGATCTACGAGTATTACACTTATTACATTTTTGATTCATATTTCTTTGTGTTTGGTCACCTTACAGGCAAATTTTATTTATTAATTATTTCAATTTCAATCCTTTTCAATTATTTTATTAAGGTGCTTTCATTATTTAAATAAAAGTAAATTTAATTTCCTTAAGTAACTAAAATTCTACAGGTAACCACATGGTAATAAAATATTTCTTTTCTATTTCTTTCGACAATTTAGTTCACAATCAGCCACTTTCATGAATATCTAGCAACTTTTCGTAATAATTTTCATAATTATTCGGCCAACTTTAATGATTATCAAATTTTGTAATTATCTAGCAATTTCATAAATGCCTAGCGTTCTAGCTACTTACCGTCATAATAATATTAAATGTATCATTTAATCAAACCATAAGGTTTGATCTCATTTTTTGGCTTATGCTAATATGCTCAAACCTTTAGTTTTTTATTAATTATAATTATTAATTAATATCTGATGGTTGTCGAAATAACCAAGAATCCACAATACTATAACTATTAAAAGATTGCAAGGTAACATTAGTCGACTCACATATATCCGACCATAAAGGACAATTATTTTATTGCAATTTAATGGAAAATTACCGTATCGATCCTGCTTCAGATAATAAGAGGATATGTAAAATTTTTTCTGAGCAAAACATGTTTCATTTTGCAAACCTATTCTATAATGGATTTGATTTATTTACTAAGCCATATAATAACATAGATGACTATTTTTGTGAAATTTTAGCGCATTTTCAATGGTGCTTGGTTATGAGTTATCAAAAGAAAACTGTGTGAATTAAAAATAATGAACCTTAAAATGACTTCAGAATAAAAGAAAAAGTATATAACTTAAGGTATCTCTATTACATTGCAAAGACCTCTGGCTGTCCTGAACTTATGAAATTATTTAGAAACTATAAAAAATGTATCAACAATAAAATATCTAATACAAGAACAGAGATAAATACAAACATAATTGAAAATTCAAAGAATAAAAATAAAAGTTTATGGCAAATTGTCAACAGTAGATTAGGGCGACAAAAACAGCAAACAAAAACTAGCATAAAAATAAATGATGAAATAATAAATGATAAAAAACAAATGTGTCAGATATTTGCTAATTATTTTTCTACATGTGTCAAAGATAAACTGAATAATTATTTTGGAAAAAAACATTTCTAATAATTGCACAACATCCAGAATAACTGTTAATACAACAATTTCTTTTGAACCTGTGACCGGGGATGAAATTATAAGTATAATAGATACCATGAAAAATAAAAATTCAACAGGCGTCGACGAAATACCTATTCGACTATTAAAGTTTTGTAAGTACGTGATAGCAGATTCTCTTGGATATCTTATCAATTTATCGATAAATCTCGGTCAGTTTCCTGATTTTTTAAAACTAGAAAAATTAATTCCATTATACAAAAAAGATGACCCGCATTTGATTGAAAATCTTAGGCCTTATGGGCCTAAGCTACCTATCCAAAATTCCTGAACAAGCGGTAGCCAATAGAATACAGTTATACTTAGAGTCTAACAATTTATTTACTAATAGTCAGTTTGGGTATACAGATAACAAATCAACAGAATTAGCAACGTTAGTATTTGTTCACAAAATCTATCACCACCTTGATAATGGTAAGAAGAAGCCAGTCTATTTTTTGATCTGACTGCTGCTTTTGACTCTGTTAATTCGAAATTCCTGGAAGTTAAGCTGCAAACAATAGGAATGGGGGGCGAGTGTAGGTGCGTCTTTACTATGTACATACTTCGGTATGCGATGTAAAGCAACGACAGGCGCAGTTAGTACTTGGATGGGTGACTATTCCAACGGAAACCGCGTCCTCGCCTCACACATCTTCCAGCGGCTTGTATATCAGTGTATGCGCGGAAGCTATACAACCTTAGGCGAGGGTTGTATAGGAGATATACTATCCTTCGGAGGAGATGTAAAGCCGTCGGTCCCTTGTCTATTAAATGTTAGGCAAGTAAAAGATCTCTACTCTTCTTAAGGGAAGAGGTTCGGCAAAATTCCTGGTTGGGGGTAGCTCGTCTACAGGCGACGGTGTTAGGCTCTGGAAAATTATGTTCCGCTTAGGTATCCCTAGAATATTTGTGGAAGTATGTCGCAGTCTACATAAAAACAACAACGCCCAGGTTATGTATAATAATGAGGCAACCGAACCTTTCCAAACCCTCACTGGAGTTAGGCAGGGATGTGTCCTGGCACCCCTACTCTTTAATTTGTTTACCACTGCTCTAACAATTATTGTTGACAACAAACTGACAGTCAGAGGAATAGGTCTCAGATACCGTTTTGATGGCGGTCTCTTTAACATAGGGCGCTTTAGAGCATTCACGAAGACACGCACACGATTCATTTGTGATCTCCAGTATGCGGATGACTGTGCACTTTTAGCCTCTACGCCGGAAGAGCTTCAAGAACTTTTAGATGTGTATGCCCAGAGCTATGATTCCTTGGGACTTAAAATCAACATTGGAAAAACTAAGATTATGTCAACTCCTCATCAAGTAAACCAAATAGACATTACACTTAACGGAAATTCTCTTGAAGTGGTGGATCAGTTCAATTACTTAGGCAACGTTGTTAATGACAAAGCAAACATGGACAGCGAGATTCGCAATAGAATTAACGCTGCATCTAGAGCGCTCTGGGGACTTAGAGAGAGAGTATTTGACAACCACGACCTTGCTTTGTCAACGAAAATGGCTGTCTACAGAGCAGTTATCATTCCAACACTGCTATATGGATGTGAAAGCTGGGTCACTTACCGTCGTCATGTGAAAGAATTAGAACGTTTTCAGCAAAGACACCTCAGAAGTATGATGAAAATCCGTTGGTTCCATCACATATCAAACCTGGAAGTACTCAGGAGAGCAAACAGCCTTCCAATTGAGGTGCTTATTTCAAGAGCACGCCTAAGATGGGCAGGTCACGTTCATCGTATGCATGATAACCGCCTTCCTAAATGTACACTTTATGGTGAATTGCTAAGCGGTAGAAGAAGGCGCGGCGGTCAACGAAAGAGGTTCAAAGACGCTCTCCATGAAAATCTAAAATCCTGCGGTATTGCAGACGAGCAATGGGAACAACTTGCAGCGGACAGAACCGAATGGCGAGGGGTTGTGGCCAGCTATCAAGGAAATGTTGCTGCAAGAAGGCCGAATCCAAGTCCTAACCAGGTCTATGTTTGTCCTGGCTGCGGTCGACATGTGCTCTCCCGAATTGGCCTCTATAGCCATAGTCGTGTGCACCGTAGATGAATGGGAATTACAATAGACTACACCTTTTACTTGTTTTTTATTGTACACAACTTATCGACTGTAACATTTTTATACTCGGACTCGAGTAACGGCTAATAATAATAGGCCTCAGTAACGGAAATAGGCCGACGTTAAATAAATGTATAAAAAAAAACAATAGGAATTACTGGAAATATTTTGAATTGGTTACTCTCTTATTTAGAAAATCGAAAAATCATACTATCAATGAATTCGGAAAGATCTAATATCATTAACATGGAAATCGGTGTAGCTCAAGGTTCTGTTATTGGTCCACTCTTATTCCTTATTTTCATCAATCACTTACCAGACTATATAAGAGAAAGTGAGGTATTTATGTATGTGGATGACACATCTGTCATCATCCACAGTGACACTGTAGAAAACTTAAAAAAATAGAAAATAAAACTATTAAAGTTATTAGCCAATTTGAAGATTGGTGTCAAAAAAATACCTTAATTGTAATATAAAGAAAACAGTATTTTTACATTTTGCAAACATTGTAACCAATAATACTCCCAAAATAAAATGTGTTGAGACCAGGAATAGAACAACATTCTTAGGCTCTGTGATTGACACAACTCTGAATTTTACACATTAATTAGTTCAGCCTTTCTAAATATAAAAAATCACCCCATTATTCTGGTAGTCATATATATATAATAAACTTCCAGTGGAAATAAAATTGCAAAATTATTTTAGATTATTTAAAAACAAAGTATTATTAGTTGAACACTGTTTTTATAATATGAATTTTTGTAAAATGTTTATACGATAGGGCCAAAATAATTTCATCTAATAATGAAATATTAAATAACGAGAAAAAATTCATCAAAGAGGTTCTATACAAAATCAATATCCTGAAGCCTTTGTTGATAGAGTTTTCATAAATGTTGAAAATAGGGACAATCAGGTACGACAAAAACCTGAACGTCATTATACAGCAATAATTCCTTATGTATACGGACTATCGGAAAAGCTACGCCCTATAGGTGACAAATTTGATGTTAGGACGATATTTCAAACGGGGAACACTTTAAGATCTATTTTAACAAAAACAAACCGATAAACAGGGAGAAGAATTTAAAAAACTGTATTTACAATATCCCGTGCGAATGTGATAAATGTTATGTGGTTGAGTCATCCAGACCTTTCAGTGTGAGGTTGAATGAGCACAAGAATTACATTGAAAAGAATGAAATTCAGAAATCAAAGATTTGTGAACATGCTTGGGAAAACGGACATAGAATAAACTGGGACTCGGCAAAAATTTTAACAAAAGAAACAGATACCAAAAAAGAAAAATTAAAGAATCAGCAATAATCTTATTAAATGAAGATACGTGCGTATAGAATTGTTCTGTAGATATTTGTACAACCTGGCTACCAATGTTAAAAGGAGAACTTAACAAACTCAGCACTATATAAAAGAAAATATCATCAGTTCTATGTTCTGTGTAAGTAGTAAGTATCTATGGAAATAACATAAACAGAATCTTAAAGCTGTGTATTTGACATACACAGCAAAATAAGAGGTTCTCTTCCAAAAAAAGCTTTGAAAACGGAAATAGATTACTTTCCGAAACGTCAGCAAAATACATTATTTCTGTGTTTATTCCGATTTATATTATTTGCAAAACATAACCTCTGATTATTCCTTTGGAGTAAACGCCACGGGCGCAGAGGCTTTTTCCAATAATTCTATTATTTTGTAGATTCGGTGATTTGTTTTTGAAGAGGATAATAATACATGTGGTAGAAAACCCAAATAATAGGAAATAATATTACCATGTATACCAAAGTTAAACATTTTAGATACGATATGAAATATTTTTCATATTTTTAAATCAGAATTTTATTGCTGCTTTATTTATGGAAATTTTATGTTCTCCAGAATTGAGTACCATAAAAACTATCGATTGAACTTTTTAATTTTATTTTTAATATGTTAATAAATGTCAGTATCATGAAGTTAATAAAATATGGTAATTTTTTACGATGCTCTTTCAAACGTCATAAATTTGCTGAGGTAAAATGTTCGCTTGAAAAGTTAAGTCTCGAGTTTTAAAAATGTGTAAATTTATTTTTATTACGGAGAACCAACAAGGATTTCGTTCAAATAAATCTTGGTTGTTTTCACACAAAATTAATGGAACATATCGTGACCGGCTAGTTTCCTGTGGGGATCTTTCACTAGTTCCAACATATATTACCGGCTGTCTTATATTATGTGCTGAAATATATTTATTACACTATGTTTTATATTTGTTATATCAGACCAAATTGTCTTTTTTCTATTTCCCAGCATATATATGTATATTCAATATTATTTGCCTTTGATCATTTAAAATAATTATTCTTGCATTATTGACTTTTTAGGTCTTTTCCACAGGTACGGTACATTTTACAATGTCTTCAATCACCTGTTCGATATGTACAAATACGATCATTTCATGAGATGATATAAATGTCTGAAATGCTGAACGCTAAGACTTGACTTCTCTTAATTCTTGAAATAACTTTAGTACTCATAAAATACAGAAATAAATAATGCCAGATAATTTTTACTTTAACTAAAATTATTCTATTTTGCTCTGTGATTAAGAGGTATATATGAACCAGGATATATTGCATAGTTTGCAATAAGAATATATTACTTATGCATACAAAATACATACATGTAGAATTATTTATGTGTTAAGCCAAACGTTTTTAAAAATAACGTCGCAAATACGAACATGGTAAAGATGAAATCGAAACTTATTTCATGCAACTAACTTGTACTAGTTGTATAGTCATAAATCTGATGTAAAACAACATTGTACTTGCTTATAGGAATTGGTTTGGCATTCCTTAGCAATAATAAAAAGGTGTATAAAATATTTTTAGTAAAACGTGATATGATATTTGTATCTTCTGAAATAAAATTAGTAATATTTCGAAAAGTAAAAATGCTACTGGGACCATAGACGAACCGTACCGTATTTTCAGAATATTCTAGAGAAAATATCGAAGTAGTTTTTCCATTACTAAAAACATTATCTGGGTTGTATTGCGGCGGGTTTTATTATTGTATTGTAGTAGAAAGTTCAAACTGAATTTTAGTGGAAGAATTTTTGCAATCCAATTATTCTGATGGAGCCTTGGAGCAGTTTTTTAAACCATAGTATAAGTAAAATACTTTAAAATATAACAAAATATATAGGCCAACGCAAAATGTTGTGCATCGCCACCAGATGGAGCTATCGACAAGTTGCGGACACCTCTTATCTGTAATTTGATGACTTTTTTTAGTAATGGAACAGTGAAGTGTTGCTGTGCATTCCCCTATGTCGTACTGCTGAGAGCTAACAAGCTCGAAACTAGTCTACAGCTGCCGCTGCACAACAGCCCTGCACTGTAGTCCTTTCTTTAGGATTAATTTACCTGCTGGGGGCTTATTGCAATCAGATTTTATTTTAAGTTTTCCGATTGAAGACGTAGTATGTCGCAATTTTCAATTGATTTGGAAACGCACATTGTAATAATTTGTTAATGAATTTGGAAAATTTCTTTTTAATTGAATATGCTGATAGAGATTTTAATTCCCTTTTTTTAATCGTTTATTTAACGTTGGCCTATTTTCTCTACCAAGGACAATCACTGACGCCAGAGGATAAGCTCATCAGTATCTGTGTAGGCTCTGGGACCCCTAACCTGGAAATTTTGCCGAACCCCCACACTTTCTCGTGAGTAGGGATCTTAAATGTGCTCACATCGTAGATACATGGAACCTACAGTTTTACATCTCTTTCGAAAGATGGTGACACGAGCAGGTCCGCTCATCCACTATATCTCATCGACTTACTGTGACCCGGTTTTGAACCCTGGCTGTCTGCGTGGAAGAACGCGCCACTGTCCATCACGTCACCAAGCCAACTTTATTCATTTTATTAGAGCAAAAAATAAGTACAACACGACAATAATAATATTATGAGTTATATTTCAAAAACTAAAATTACCTTGCAGCACAGATAAGGAGTGAAAAATGTATATAGATGGTGAACGTAAGACCAAATTACTATGCGCTCTTCAGATATAGATTCAGTAGAATATTTTATTTATACAATGCAGACCTAATTTTATAAGCATATCCAAAAATTGCATAGGACTGAAAGAAAGCAGTATCTGGATTTTATTCTGTATTGTGATCTTCACAGTTGTTTGCCTTTCAGTCTGTATTTGCACCAAAAAGTTACCACAGCAAATGTATTAAACTCATGCGTTTACTGAGGGATTGAAATAATTTGCTATTTTGCTATATCTGAATGTTTTATTTTTCCTAAAATTATTCTACTGTTTGTTGATATTATATTCACATATTATCGCTTATTTTCTCACTTTTTTCAGACAATATTTTTTAAAGATCTTTCCATATCTCGGAATTTTTTATACTTCTAATTATATTTTTATAAAATTCATCTTTACTTTTCCTTATCACACATGCAGCGAAGTTGTTTATATTATTCCCAGTCCTCTTCTTTACGGGTTGAAACAGCGTTATTAAACAGTTTATCTCTTATATTAACTATCAATACATTCATTTTCATGGCCATCATTGTATAGTTTTATTTCTGTGACTGGAGCCATTTTATTATCTACATTTACAGTATCGATAACTATTTTTTCTGATATTATGTTTACATTTGTTGTATTTGTGTTCCATTGTGTTTTATTATTTTTTTCTTGAAACTCATCTGTACTATAACTTTTTACCATTTCACTTATTCGTATAATATTTATTTGAGTTTGAATTTTTATGTTTATTTTAACTTTCTGTATGCTGTGATCACTCATCTTTGGAGTTAGCCAATTTTCATAATTTAATTCTTTCTCATTCATAATTATATAATCTATTAACAGGAAGGGAGCTCGTTATTGTTGTCTACTTACTGGTATAAACTATTTTGATATATATCTTTAATTTTCTTTCCATAAAATGAATCTTTAGAGTAATAAATATTGAAACGACCAGTTATTACAACTATACCTTTATATCTAATATTTTCTACAAAATTCTCTGTATATTCTAAAAACAAGTTATCATTTGTTTGTGGGGGATGGTATATTATTACAAGTTAATATATTTTATTGCTAATTTTAATCTCAATGCCTAAATATCTATTTACTGCTTTACAATTACTTTAAACGAACAGTTTTTCTTGATATACATTAGTACTTCACCTGTTCTTGTATTGAGACTTAAACACTTTTCCGGCTTGTATCAACTAATTTTTAATCCGTTGTCATACATCTCCTTATCTACACGTGTCTCTGACAGACATAACACTACTGAGCTGTATGTTTTCATCAACATGACAACTTCTTGTTATTAAAAAGCTCTTGACAGTTTAAATATATCATATTATTACCGCTCCTTACTGGTTGCCATGCTTGCTCGTTAAATATGAACGGATAATCTACTTCACCTGTAAACTATTCATAGATTCTTTTAAAACTTTTCAATCGCTCTCATAAGCTGCATGGTCAAATTTTTTTTTTAAATTTCTGAGGCATATTTAAAATTTATACATATTTTCGTTTCAGAATCACATGATTTATGTTCCCCTGCACATTCTGCGCAAATTTGCTTCCCTCCTGTACAGTCTTTAGCTAGATGACCCAATTTTCTACATTTGTAACATTGTAAAATATTTATACAGAGTGTTGCATCATGAGAGGGACATAGCTTAATAGGAGGTAGAGAACATCAGTGGTAACCGGAACCTCCCATAGAAATGTCTCATTGGGCCTTCATTACGAAGTTACAGGGTGTTAAATAATTTTTGGCCAAACCTGTTTTTTGTCATAACTTTGACAGGGAATGAAATAACAGATTCATATTTGGTACGGCTAATGTACTAACGAGCCCCAAGAGGTACATGTATAAAAAAAATATATCCAGGCCCGGACTCACTATAATTTATGTTTCTTCTTTGCATCAATAAAACATCACCCTGTATATATTTTTTTGAAATTTCGATACGATAATCGAAAAGAGCAAGAAAAAACAAACAAAATGGCCTATTTCATTTTTTTGTTACACCTTCGTGGTTATTTAAATACGTTGTTAAATGTGCAAGAAAATGGATTACAGAATCCTATTAAATGAGAGGCACGTGAAATAAATAGTTTTATAACTAAAATTTGCAAAAATTCTATTGAGCCTAGGTGGTCTGGGTGAATCCTAATTCCGGCACGTTTTAAAGGTCCATTTTGGTAAAAAACTGTGGTCCTAATAAGTAATCGGGTATGAAATAACAAAATGTTTAATCAATCACAGTAGGCTTGTTCAAAGAATAAAAGACCATTTAGGCCTAAGCAACCAGTTACTTTGATCAAGAAAATCATCAACATTTTATACTTAATAAAAATTGGAAAAGAGAACAAACTAAAATCTAAATAAATAAAATATTTTCCATTCAATTAACAATAAATAACAAAACAATAACTAAATGTGTTTAAAAATAAAACGTAATTGACACTAAAGTAAATTTTCAAAATGTCCTCCCCCACATTCTGTGCATTTTCTTGCGCGTTTAGAAAGGTCACCAATTGCTCGACGTATCATTTCTGGATTATTCCGTATTTCGTCGCAGGTTGTAACGATGCGCTGGATTAAATGTTGTCTGCTTTCAATTTCAATACTATAAACCTCGTTTTTTAAGTGGCCCCATAAAAAGTAATCACAAGGGTTACAATCAGGAGATCTTGATGGCCATTCATGTGGACCCCCGCGTCCAATCCATCTATTAGGATACACATTGTTTAAGTGTTCTCTTACTTGAAGGTTAAAATGTGGTGGGGCCCCATCATGCTGAAACAACATGCCTCTTATACCGATATTTTCTAACATATTCGGTAAAATGTTTTGAAGAAAGTCAAAGTAAATTTCACCATTCAATCTTTCTTCAAAAAAATGTGGCCCTATCAAATGTCTATTCACAAGTCCGACCCAAACATTTACAGAAAACCTGTGTTGCGAACGGCGTTGGCGTACCGCATGTGGGTTTTCCTGTGCCCATTTATGATTATTTCGTGAATTGTTTACTCCATCCCTTGTAAATTGTGCCTCATCCGTAAATAAGGTTCTGTAAATGACTGGGCGATGGTTAGACAACCAATGACAAAATGCCATGCGGGGGATATCGTCGCCTTGTTGAAGACGCTGTACCTGCTGGATATGATATGGATGGTAACGTTCTCTTTTTAGGGTTCTCCATACTCGCCAATGAGGAATACCAGTTGCCAAACTGATTCGTCTAGTGCTCATATTTGGGTTTTCTTGAACTACGTTTATAATATTGTTTTGTTCCTGCACACCTTGTTGTAAAACACGCTCCACAACTGCAGAATTAGGAAACTTTCCGTGTTGTCTTGCATACTGGAACACCGTACTAAAGGTTTTATGATTAGGGCATCGACGACCAGGAAAACGCAGCCGATATTCTCTTTCCGCCGACCTACCATTTCCATTACAGAAACCATAGATGAATATTATGTCAGCATATTCCACGTTTGTAAATTTTACTGGCATAGTTAAAATATTTTCACAAGTTTTCACTAACTAAATGCGGATTATTGACACATTAAATTACTAACAAACAATTATTCTACTGTTTAGGAGATTTCTTTTTATTATTTGTCATTTTGAACAAGCCTACTGTGATTGATTAAACATTTTGTTATTTCATACCCGATTACTTATTAGGACCACAGTTTTTTACCAAAATGGACCTTTAAAACGTGCCGGAATTAGGATTCACCCAGACCACTTAGGCTCAATAGAATTTTTGCAAATTTTAGTTATAAAACTATTTATTTCACGTGCCTCTCATTTAATAGGGTTCTGTAATCCATTTTCTTGCACATTTAACAACGTATTTAAATAACCACGAAGGTGTAACAAAAAAATGAAATAGGCCATTTTGTTTGTTTTTCTTGCTCTTTTCGAATATCGTATCGAAATTTCAAAAAAACATATACAGGGTGATGTTTTATTGATGCAAAAAAGAAACATAAATTATAGTGAGTCCGGACCTGGATATATTTTTTTTATACATGTACCTCTTGGGGCTCGTTAGTACATTAGCCATACCAAATATGAATCCGTTATTTCATTCCCTGTCAAAGTTATGACAAAAAACAGGTTTGGCCAAAAATTATTTAACACCCTGTAACTTCGTAATGAAGGCCCAATGAGACATTTCTATGGGAGGTTCCGGTTACCACTGATGTTCTCTACCTCCTATTAAGCTATGTCCTCTCATGATGCAACACCCTGTATATTCTTCAAATTTACATGTCATCCAATCAATGCATAATATCTCGTTCTGATTTATTGTGTTGGATCTTAATGGATCTATTTCTAAGATTACATTCATACTGTATTGATATTTTTGGTATGCATTTGTATACTATTTTTATTTTATTTATCTAAATCAGTTTTTATTTTATTCCGTGTAATCCCTTCTACAAACAGGGTTTCACCTTATAAATCTTTTTCCATTTCATACTCTTATCCTAATTTTTCTTTCAGTTCTTTACACATGTTTTCTACTGGGTTTTTATTATTATTACAGAACAGTGTATTTTATTTATAAATAAATTGTTCTCTCAATATATACAGTACCTAGCAAGTAGTAATTTAGTATAGAAGTTGAATTAAATCCTTATATTTTGATCCTTTCATATGTATTTACTCTATGACCATTTAACTACGATGCGCCGTGTATGGGATATTAATTTTCTTTCTATTTTAAATCAAGCTTAAGAACGTATTTGAATATAAAATGTATTTCAATAGATACAAAAATATTTGAAACATAATTTCGCAGAAGAGAGCAATGGTGTCAAATTTAATATATAGGAATACAGTAATACAACAAAAACGTTGTTTTATCTTGGTAATTTAAGTTTATCGAGCCGTGGTATAAATCCAAATTTTACTTCAGGCCTTTAACATCAAAGGATAACTCAATAAAGCCAACTGAAACAGTAGCAAACTTCCATAGATGAAAAATTATATGTTACCTTACTTTGTAAAGGAAAAGTCCAATATATAAATAAAACTTTACCCAATCTGATACATATACTTTTGTTACTTTACAGAGTTGGGAAGCTCTGCCTCCTGACACAGCCACATTCACTCCGGATATAACTCCTCTTATTTTGTCAGCACACCGTGACAACTATGAGATTATCAAAATCCTCCTCGATAGAGGCGCTACTTTACCAATGCCACACGACGTTAGGTAAGTAGACACTTTGAAGTTTTTTTCTTGCTATGTTTTCATTGTTCTTTCACTGAAAATAATTTTCTAAAGGCACCGTATTCTGTTGATGAATATATAGGGTGATTCATAAGTAATGGCGCAACACTTAACTGTAGATATTAGGAGTCAAAATATTAAGATTTAGCCAATAATGCCTTAATGAAATGTTTATAGGTAAAAAGATTGCAGGGTGTTATAGTTAAATTTTTTTTTTTTATTTTCCTTTGTAATTTAATGATTTTTAAAACGCTTTTATTAGCTTCATTTGTATGTTTGCTTGTAATGGAATCTTTGAACGTGATTCTCACCCATTTCAAAGCGTCAGATTAAGCTGATACTTTGTACATTTATCAAGTACAATTTTGTCCTAATGTCCTCACCAGGATAAAAAAAATATAATAATTTATTGTCGAAATTTTGGCGGAGTCGCCGCTGTTAATAATAGAGTCTAGTATACTTTAACTTGACGTGTATGTATGAGTTAATATTTCCGTACGATTTCATTTTCCCCCATATTGTACACAAAGTTAAAGCAATAGTCCAGAAACATTGTCTACGTGGACAATATTACTGGATCTTTATGTACAAGAGAAAATGAAATCGTACGGAAATATTAACTCATACATACACACGCCAAGTCAAAGTATACTAGACTATAAAAGCGTGTTAATTAAATGTTTTTTAGCAAGTTTAAAAAATTATAGATTAAAAAACTAATAAAACACGCTTTAAAAACCGAACTAAATAGTAAAAAATAATAATGGTTAAATATTAAGATTTTGTTCAACAGCAATAGATTGTAAAAAGCGTGGGGTGCTTGATATCAATTGTTATAAATATTTTATTGGTAGCTATTGATAAAAATAGAATTATAAAAATATAGTAAATAAAAGCGGATCAAGAAGAAGACATTTTAGTTCGTGTGGCAGAAAATCCGCAAGTAAGTACGCGGCGGTTATCGGCAGCAACTAGTTTAAGTCAGTCATCAATTCATAGATTATTGAAGAAAGAAAAATTTAAACCATATCACTTTACTCCAGTGCAAGATTTGTTACCTCATGATCTTCCACAAAGGTCGCAGTTTTCATTATTTTTGCGCAACAAACAAAATAATGATTCTATGTTTTTAAAACGATGAGGCCACTTTTACCAGGCGTGGGGTATTTAAGTGGAGAAATAGTCATTCGTGGGAACTTGAGAATCCCCATTTATCCAAGGAAAACACTTCCAGCACGAATTTAAAATAAATGTGTAGTGTGCTATTATTGGAGACTGCATACTAGGGCCTATTGAGTTACCACCAAATTTAAATGGTGCATCCTATCTGGACTTTTTAGAAAATATTCTTCTTAAAATCTTATATAATGTTCCAATAAATTTAAAAAACAATATGTGGCACATACAGGATGGGGCCTCAGCACATTATTCGGTAGAAGTACGTAATCATTTAAATATGCAGAAGTGAATTTCCTTGGTCACCTCGTAGTCCTGACCTTAATTCTTTGGATTTTTAGTTTTGGGGCTATTGTAAGTATTTAATATACAATGATAACATAAATTCCTAGGGAAGAATTATGGGAAAAAAATTGTGAAGCTGTGGAAACTATTAGGGATAACAGAGAATCGTTATTTAAAGTTAGACAGTGTCTAAATGAACGTTTAAAAAAATGTATTGAAGTTAATGGTTGTCATATTGAACATTTATTGTAATAAGTATTATACATTTTAAAGTTGTTCTTATTATGGTTCTAGTTTTTATTATTTGTAATACATTGTTTACCATTTAGAATTAAATTATTTATGCCTACTAGTTAAAAGAGTATCATATCATTATTTATTTATTTTGTTTCAATGTCTGAAATTTTGAAGTTGTTAAACGCCATATAAACAATTACCACATAATCGGTATTTGTTACACAGAAAAAAAATTTACAACTATAGAGTGTCGAATTTTGCCGCCAAAATAAATTTTCTAATTGTATAATGAATTTGCATGCAAGTTTTCATTTGCACTTTTCTCAAAACCTGTTGTACTTAGAAACTTGGAACAAGTATATCTTTTTTATTAAGAGATGATAGAGGAATACAAACTTCATGCGAAATCTACGATAAAGGTGCGAGTGAAAAAGTTACGGCCCTTTTAACATATTAAACATAGCGTACGTAGCGCCCCCCTAGGAGCTAGACGAAAGTTGAAAGTTTGTTATGATTTCCCACCACAAATACACCTACCCACCAATTTTTATAATAACATGTTAAAAATCATTAAATTACAAAGGAAAATAAAAAATTTAATTTCAAGTCTAACACCCTATATCTTTTTACCTAAAAACATTTCATTAAGGCATTGTTGGCTAAATCTTAACATTTAGACAGTTAAGTGTTGTACCATTACTTATAAATCACTCTGTATACCTGCTGGGCCTAAGTAGAACGTATTGATCGTTTTTATTATTAACTAATTTCATTAATTAATTCAAATTAATGGATACCATCAGCTGATGTTTACAATCGAGTTGAAATTTACGCTTATACAAAAAATTATCGATCGTGTAGGTTATCAATACGCTCACAATCTTTAAGTTAAGATTTCGTGTCATCACAAAATATAAAAGCATCTCCATAACAGACCGTAACAATTAAAATGTTAAGTAGATCACCGGGTACATAAATTATATATATGAGCGCTATGTGAGCGAACCAAAAGTTATGTTACGAATATTTCTATTTCAGGCGCGCATAAATTATTATTACGAACTGTTTAACTACATTTTCCAGATGTGGTTGTGACGAGTGTGTGACATCTCGCATGGAAGACTCTTTGCGACACTCGAGAAGTCGAATAAATGCATATCGGGCACTGGCGTCACCCTCGCTGATTGCGCTCTCGTCGAAGGACCCCATCCTCACCGCCTTCGAACTATCCTGGGAATTGCGCAGGTGAGCATCCAACATTTTTAACGTTGACGGCTTTTGTTTCTTGTTTGTTTAACTTATCTCTCAGGTGTTCTTTTACACATCGGTAAAAGGTTTCTTTACCTTGCAATTAACTTTCCGTTTATGCCCACACATGAACATTCTTGTAGCAATGATATGAGAATCAATCAATTTGTTCGTTATATTTGTTGACAATTATTTAAAGCAATTATTCTATATATTACTATAATTTGTTTGTTATATTATAGATATAACAAGCTCAGGAGTTCTAGACAGAATTATACCAATACCTATAAATAATTCCCTTCAAGCCAAACTCTCTTTTGTTAGATAGAGGAAACGAGGAAAGCTTCACCTATAACATATCATCGGTTCAATAGCTCAACGCTTCCTGTTGGCACGTAATAAAATCACAAAATTAATAACTTTAAAACCAGAAATAGAGGCAATACCAGATGAAAACCGCGAATTAATAACTTTTAAAAATCGACTGAAAAGGAATTGGCAAAAATATAGACGGGTAATAGAGAGAATAATATTAAACGACATCCAAAATAACATTAATTCTAAACTAACAAAACATAGGAAGGATGTCTGGAATGCCAAAATTGAGGATAACTTCATGTGGAGGATGTCTAAATTACTTAAAAGATCATTTGTATAGGTACCCACCCTCGTCTAGGGTTGGGAAACTTACCACTCAGATAATGAAAAAGTCGAGGTGTTCGCCCGTTACTTACAAGTAACAAACACCACCCCGCCTAATTCCTGCCAATTCCATGACAACATAACAGAGAGTGTACAGAGATTTCCTGCCCGCTATCCCATCTCCCAAATAAATTTTATAGATTAATTATAAATTCCACAGAATTAAAAAAAGTCATCAAATAATTTCCCAATAATAAAGCCCTCGAGCCGGACTCTATCCCAAGCATCGTTTTAAAAAATCTCCCTCTAAAAGCGTTAGCTCAGCTAACATACATTGTAAAATCAATAATCAGATGGCAATATTTCCCTATTCAGTTTAAAACAGTTATTATAATTCCCCTTCTAAAACCAAATAAGCCACCACATGACCCAACGAGCTATAGGATGATCTCGCTTTTAAATACACTGTCAAAAGTTACATAAAAAATCATTCTGAATATCCTCAATAAATTAGAAGGGGACATAGTACGCAACACCCGTTGTGCCGGGTGGTACAAGATGTGTTGACGTCTTAGAATAAAAAATAGTGCACTGCCATGCTGTTTCTTGACATATGAAAAGCCTACGATATCGTCTGACAGAATGGGCTTATTTACGAACTTAAAGAAATCTGAAAGGCGTTCGACAGGGGGCGATATTGTCCCCTCAGACATTCTCTCCTGTCCTAATACCAACCTCCTCCCATACGCAGATAATGCCGTCATCTAAGGTCAGTTTTTCTACGCTCAGACTGCTGCCCAGAAGATACGGTATCATCTCATAAAACTACATTACATCGGAAGGCTGGTGTCGCCATGATTAGAGATTTTATCGTGGAGACCTCCCAGAATTCAATGATCGGAAATGACCAGACATTTGACAGACGTACGTATACACGACAATCCTACACACACCCACATAGACTTATCCACCAGAGACTGCCCATTTTTTATGAAAAACGGAGACTATACCAAACCGACAGACAAATCCTCTCCCTCACTCATAATACCCTTCTCTCGTCTCTATTCCTCCGTCCCTTCCGTTTCCTTTCACCATAAACCCTTGTACATAATATAATCCTTGGAAAGAAATAAATTTTAATTACTAAAATATTAAATACACATTCATTTTAATTTTTAATTTTCACAAAATAATCCCTGTACACATCAAGACAAATTTAGTTAAGTAGGTCTTAGCAAATCTTTCTTATACGAAACACAAGTAGAATACACTGACACAAAAAAGTTAGAATTTTAAATTAAATAATCTTTGATTAAAAATACATACATGATTGGTTGTGTATGAAAGTCGGACAAATTGCCTAAAAGATAAATTTATCTATGCTTTTCGGCGTTCCAGTCGCGCCTGCCGTCGTTTCTGTCCATCGAAAACACATCTGATAAATAAAGCAAATAAAATAGAGGATTGTATATATAAAAAAATTCATAAATAAATAATTTTAATGGCTAATGTTTGGCTTGCAACCATGGAGTCCTTGGTTCGAATCCTGGTTAGGGAATTGGTGTTTAATGGTGTTTTTCATGTGTTACCGAATTGGCAGCAGTGAACTAGACGAGGTTGTGTGGGAGACAACGCGGCTAGTTGCTGTACCACTACTGAGTTCGAGTCTCAGCTGCGGCAGATGACAATGTCTTAGGGAATGGTCGTTGTATAATTGTCTATGTGTATGTGTCCTGGTTGAGCGGTGGAATAACTAATGCTAAACTCCGCCAGTACGTTAATCTAAAATCTCCCAAAAAGTTCCATTAGGGGAAGTGGAAAAAGTATCCGCCATTTTGAATTTATTATCTTTAATTACCTTATTTATGATTCGTTTCATCAAAGAATATTTTTTTTAGATAGTAAAATAGTATGTCGTTTATTAGTAGTAAAAGTGTGATGGGTCTGTAAGTTTGCCGGACTAACGAAGTGAGTTCGGCTATTACAGACGAGTCATAACAAGTGACTTTTACTCTGAATAAATCATGCTATTTTTTCTTCAAACGTCGATTAGCTATAAAAAAATAAAGAAAAAAATCTCAAATTTCACCACCAAAAACGCCTTGTATTAATATCGCATGGCCGGCGCGACGTGTCAAACAAATTACGCGTTGCTATGAAAATGGAGGTAAAAGTACTTTTTCTTCCGCCCTCAGCGGAAGAAAAATACTTTTAACCTCCTCTTGTTGCCGTTGTCGCTTAAAGAGTATATTTTTATATCAGGAGTAAAAGTGATACTTTTGTGACGAGTCTGTAGGTTTGCCCACAGCGGAAGAAAAATACTTTTACCTCCGCTTGTTGCTGTTGTTGTTTAAATAGTATATTGTTATATTAGGAGTAAAATTGATACTTGTGTTATGAGTCTGTAGGTTTGCCCACAGCGGAAGAAAAATACTTTTACCTCCGCTTATTGCTGTCGATGTTTAAACAGTATATTGTTATATTAGGAGTAAAAGTGATACTTTTGTGACGAGTCTGTAGGTTTACAGACTAGTCACAGAAGTGGCTTTTACTCCAAATAAGACATATTATTTTTGTTCAAACGTCGATTAGCTATAAAAAAGTAAAAATAAAAAAAAATTGCTGCGCGTCGCCATCAGCAACGGAAGTAAAAGTTAGCTCGAGCTGAAGAAAAAGTACTTTTTTCCACGACCGGGAGTAGAAATCGATTTCTATGGCATCAAAATTGTGACAAAAGTAAAGCATTTACTCCCTAGGGACGAAATAAGACAATAATTTCCCTAGGGGAGTTTTTATTTAATTTTATTTCAATATATTTGTAAACAAATATCTGTTGCCATGATACGTTGAATGGAAATATCCCAAAGGCTTCTAAATATTGTAATTTCGCTCCAATTTATTATAATTCTTTATTTATGAAATAAATGTTTCTACTCCCGATCGTGGAAAAAATAGTATATACGCCTCGGGAGAGACCGCCATTTTTCTCTCGATGTATTTGTTGCCCTCGGGCCTCAAATTACAAATATCAAACATTAATGTCATGAAATGAGTAAAAAATGTCACGATTTTCTGACTTTTGAAGAAAAAAGTACATTTTCTGTTCTATATACCAATTACACAAAACAATTTGTTCAACAATTTAACGCTAAGCTCTTCATCACCAGTACTTTTATTTTTAAGTTAAAATTATTTTCTTTAATTAACTTACATTTATTGCCTGGAATGAAGACAATTTAATTCTGCTTCTATTCGTAAATCATAATTAATTGTTTTCAATACTGTTAGCTATGTCTTCAATGCTTTCATAATAAAAGTTGTTTAAGTTTTCCACGTCCAGTGGAAGTATATTAACGCAAATTTTTTTTCTTCTGTTGCAATAGGCTTAAAATGTCATGAAACGTCGAGATTTTAAATTTGAGCGAAACATTTTGTCTATCTGTCGGTCTGTCTGTAACTTTTTAGTACGCACGTTTACTCTGGAACCTTATTATGAAAGGGAGTAAGAAAAATTAAAATGTGATTTAGTGTGGATACAAAAACGAACCGCCTCAAAAAAATTTTCCGGTATTAGGCACCCCCTCTACCACCTCCATTGCCACCCCCACACTATTATTAAAGGGAGTAGAGTATTATATTGGGATTTAGTGTGCATAAGACTTGGATAAAAATCTGGATGTGGAACTAACGATTCCTTCTGCAGCTGTTTCTTCAAGTGTGTTTGATTGCCTATCGAAAATATTTTTTTCTGCGTCAAAATCATTGTAAGGCCCAGGTCCCACACAATATTTATAACAGATTGAATAAGCTACTGTGTAAATTCAATTTAGTAGAAATAGGTACTCATTTTTGGAAATATGAAATTTTAGATTCCTCTATGATTTCCTTAAGGCTCTTGTGACATTGATGCGAAAAGGGATACGATTATCAAACTATCAGTTATTACTTAAATTAGTGTCAAGAAGATTAACGCTGCTACGAAGCCTGTATTTATCAATTCATTATCAACAGATTAATATCTTCAGTCGTGGGGTTTATAAATTCATTTATAAAATATTTGGTATGAGCACTCATCAATGCTTCATCCGTGTTCAATAAAAATCGTTTAAAACACCTAACAAATCAGTTGTTAAACGAAAATTATTACATAAACATATTCCCGTTATCGACGCTATTATTTTTAGCTGCTGGGAAATTGTTTTTTTTAACGTAAAGTTCAGTATTTTACTATATCACCGTTCTATTTGTTTATTTTAAAATTTAATGGTACTGTGGAAAGCGTACATTTTATTATATTGATAGAGTCAAGTAGGTATATTAGTGAATCCCAAAATGCGTATGACTAAGCTCAATTTGTTTATAAAACAATTGATTTTTCGCGAGTTAGTGAAATGCCAATGAAATTTGGGTATATTAGTTAGTAGTTCAATATAAATATATGTGCTATTAGTAAACATTGGTTTGATTGCTGTTAATTATTGTTTGCTTTTGTTGTAATATTAGTGTAATGATTTGTAACAATTATGTATTATGTTACGTTATATGCTTGCAGATAATAGTAAATATTCAATAAGATATTTTCAAATTAAAATAATATAGGAGCTGTACAGTGGTAGTCCCAGAATTTCGACATGGGGGGGGGGTATCGAAGATGGGCAGCATAGCTGTGTAGCTGTGTACACGTAGCGTCAGCTGTGAGCGGTTTTAATGATTAGCGCTTAAATAGTGGGAGACAGGACAATAAAAAAGACTTTTGTCGGCGTTTCGTCTATTTGGCACACACTTTTTCAATGTTTTATAGTATTAAAGTAACATTTTTAGGCACAACGATTTCATCATTATTAATGTTTTTTTTTATTATTATTAGCCGTTACTCGAGTCCGAGTATAGAAATTTTACAGTCGATAAATTGCGTACAATAAAAAACAAGTAAAAGGTGTAGTCTATTGTAATTTCCATTCATCTACGGTGCACACGACTATGGCTATAGAGGCCAATTCGGGAGAGCACAAGTCGACCGCAATCAGGACAAACATAGACCTGGTTAGGTCTTGGATTCGGCCTTCTTGCAGCAACATTTCCTTGATAGCTGGCCACAACCCCTCGCCATTCGGTTCTGTCCGCTGCAAGTTGTTCCCATTGCTCGTCTGCAATACCGCAGGATTTTAGATTTTCATGGAGAGCGTCTTTGAACCTCTTTCGTTGACCGCCACGCTTTCTTCTACCGCTTAGCAATTCACCATAAAGTGTACATTTAGGAAGGCGGTTATCATGCATACGATGAACGTGACCTGCCCATCTTAGGCGTGCTCTTGAAATAAGCACCTCAATTGGAAGGCTGTTTGCTCTCCTGAGTACTTCCACGTTTGATATGTGATGGAACCAACGGATTTTCATCATACTTCTGAGGTGTCTTTGCTGAAAACGTTCTAATTCTTTCACATGACGACGGTAAGTGACCCAGCTTTCACATCCATATAGCAGTGTTGGAATGACAACTGCTCTGTAGACAGCCATTTTCGTTGACAAAGCAAGGTCGTGGTTGTCAAATACTCTCTCTCTAAGTCCCCAGAATGCTCTAGATGCAGCGTTAATTCTATTGCGAATCTCGCTGTCCATGTTTACTTTGTCATTAACAACGTTGCCTAAGTAATTGAACTGATCCACCACTTCAAGAGAATTTCCGTTAAGTCTAATGTCTATTTGGTTCACTTGATGAGGAGTTGACATAATCTTAGTCTTTCCAATGTTGATTTTAAGTCCCAAGGAATCATAGCTCTGAGCATACACATCTAAAAGTTCTTAAAGCTCTTTTGGCGTAGAGGCTAAAAGTGCACAGTCATCCGCATACTGGAGATCACAAATGAATCGTGTGCGTGTCTTCGTGAAAGCTCTAAAGCGCCCTATGTTAAAGAGACCGCCATCAAAACGGTATCTGAAACCTATTCCTCTGACTGTCAGTTTGTTGTCAACAATAATTGTTAGAGCAGTGGTAAACAAATTAAAGAGTTGGGGTGCCAGGACACATCCCTGCCTAACTCCAGTGAGGGTTTGGAAAGGTTCGGTTGCCTCATTATTATACATAACCTGGGCGTTGTTGTTTGTATGTAGACTGCGACATACTTCCACAAATTTTCTAGGGATACCTAAGCGGAACATAATTTTCCAGAGCACTTCCCTGTCCACCGAGCCAAACGCCTTGGTTAAATCAATGAAGGCCATGTGAATTTCTCCTTGATGTTCGAGTGCTTTTTCTTGAAGCTGTTTAAGTGTGAAGATTAAATCCGATGTGCCTCGATTTGGTCTAAAGCCACTCTGTGTTTCAGGAAGTAACTTTTCCGTAACAGGTGTTAGCCTATTTGCCATCGCTTTAGTGAGTATCTTCCCTTCAACAGCCAGGAGAGCTATACCCCTGTAATTTCCACAGTCCGCAGCGCTCCCTTTGTTTTTGAAGAGGTTGATTAAAAGTGTATCACGAAACTCCTGCGGAGCTTGACCACTTTCCCACACGACATCAAACAGTTTTTTGAGGTAGGGTATGAGCTCTGACGACACAGCTTTAAAGATCTCAGCTGGGAGTGAGTCGGCGCCGGGAGATTTGTTATTTTTTAGCTGCCCAATGGCGGTTAAGATATACAGGGTGTTCCATTTGAAAAAATTGGGAAAATTGAATTTAAAATGTTCTTAATTGAAAAATAATTTTAGGCCACCCTGTAAATTTTTAGGAAATGGAAATGATTGATTCAAAAACATTAACTAGATGTCTCGTAACTGGTATTCACACAAGTTTTTGTCAAAATTCATAATTGTGACTGTGGTGATTTTTTTTAATATCCATCTGCAGATTGCATTATTTTAACAAAAAAATTCATTACATCCAAGTGGTTGGGAGATATTCAATGCTAATACGGGAATAAATAGAGCCTAGAAAGAGGCTTCAAAAAATGTACTGATATAGATAGCATTCCATTTTAAAAAAAGGCACTTGTCCTGTAATTTCGTCTTGGCTCGCCCTGTATATTCGAAAATAATTTCCAGTTATAGACTTTTTTATCTAGTTTACTTGAAATTTTTTAAAAAATTTCTAGCTATCGTAGACCTCGAGACATCGAGGTCCGACGCACTATTGCGTCACCTTGTTATATGAGCCACTAGAAGGTGCGGAAGAATTACTATTTCCTTTCGGCTTATTTTATATAATTTTATTTGCCACCAATGTCACTTTCACACATTTCTATCTAATATTTTACTGTTATTGTATATTTCATATTTTACAAAGTTTGCTGCATAATCGCGGAATTTATAATATAATAATTTATATAATATTTAAGACACCATATAAAAACGTGACAGTTGCTTCATTTTAATTTATCTCAGGGTATCATGTTTCAATTACGTGATGAAAATAATATCCCTTATTATTTATCGATTACATTTCCTTTATTGTAAATTTCAGGACCAAAACATATACCGACTGTTGGTTTCTAACTGAAAATATAAATTATATCATAGAGCTTTGTAAATTCAGGCCTAATACTCATGTTTTGTTAAACGCTTCTAATCATATTACAATTTTATTTCATATAGTCAACGTTGACTCTCACGAATGCTACAATGATGGCCGACCGTGTCGACCCATCTATTGCTCGCGAGCTCGATAAACTAAAAAAGGCGGAGTTAATAGATATTATAATTAATAATAAACTGCCCGAAGGCACAAGTAATGATGTTCTAAGTAAATATTTAAAAAAATCTCGTGCATTTAATCCTAATAACTCTGAAAATAATAACATTAGTGAGAGTGGTCCCTGCGATGAAGTGAAATGTGATAAAAAAGAATGTGTAAAAACTTATTACAGCCTAAAAAAACTCGAATAGTGAAAAAGTATTAATGGAAAATAATATTCAACTTCTATACCAAAGGATCTCTGATCTAGAACACATAATTACTCTATTAATATCAAAAGACGAGAATGGAAAAAATAGATGTACCATCTACTGTCGTTAGATAGGTGAGACAAGTTCATGGCAAACAGTATCTTATAAAAATAATAAACAGCCGCTAAGAAATAAGAGCCAAGATGCACAAAAAAGTCCTGATAACGTCCAACACATTTTTACAGCCGATGAAGTGTCAAATGCCATAAAAAACTCGGATATAAGGAACAAACAATATAAATACACTACAAGTCACAGAAAACCCATAATAGGATCTAACAAAAACATTTCCTCCGTAAAGTCAGTTCCAAAACTAGGATATCTTCATGTCTACAGGCTGAACCCCTCTACTACACCCCAAGAATTATGTAATTTTCTCTCGCAAACAGCGACGCATATCCCTTTTAAATGCGATCCACTATTTAAAAATGAAAAAACTTGTTCCATGATGGTAACCTTCCCAATAAACCATGTTCGTGAGGTTTACAACCCCGATATTTGGCCGGACGGTGCGCTAGTGAACAGATTTATTTTTAAAAGTAGAAATTTTCCACTACAAGCCTCGGAACCGGAAAACATGCCGAATTAAATCAGGTTGGTAGCACTACTTATTACCCTAATGATAATAGCTGCAAAAACATTTTACATATTAATATTCAATGCATTTCCAACAAATTGAATTTTATAGATGTCCTTTTAGCAAAGCATAAAGTAGATTTTTTTCTTGTAACTGAGCATTGGTTGCTAGGTGATAATTTAAAATCTATAAAAATTAGTGGCTACCAAGCAATATCAGAATTCACTAGGAAAAACACCACTCATGGTGGGGTAGCAATATTTGTGAATTGTAAACACTCAAATATTTGTAAGGAAATTAAAGAAATTAATCTTTTATCAATCGAAGTAGACATTGAATGCTGTGCCATCCTGGTAAATAAACATTTGTGTATAGTAGATATATATCGCTCCCCTAGAGGGAATATAGAGACCTTTTTCATTCAGTTCTGTAAAATATTAGATATCGCGCCTAATTCGTATAAAAAAATTATAATATGTGGAGATTTAAATATTGATATCCTAAAAAACAATGTTGAAAAAAGGATACTATGTGATATACTAGAGTCATATGGAGTGGAATCTTTAATTCGGCAACTAACTCGTATTGCAACCCGTGGAGAAAGTACTAGTGCGACAGCTATAGACCATCTAATAACAAATGTAAAAAATGAAGTAAATTACAGCATTATAGACGCAGGAATTTCAGACCATACCGCACAAATAATAAAACTTCATGATTCAAATACTTATAGTAACGTCACTGATACGCGGAACAATACATTTATTAGAAAATTTTCCGACAGCAATATAAATGAGTTCAAATTCCTTTTAAAAAAATTTACTTTTCCCTCAATTCAAAGTAGTGATATTGATAGCTATTTTGAACAATTTTGGGATCACTTTTCATGGGCTTTTGAAGTTTCATTTCCTAAATCAAAGCAAAAAGGCAAAACAATAAATCACAATGGTTACAACAATTGGTACACTCCCCAATTAAAAGCAGAGTCCGATAATCTAAAAAAATTAAATATGCTTCGAAAAACTAATCCAAATCAAAAGGAATTAAATGAAAATTATAAAAAGCTCAAGGCACAATATAACCAAAATATAATTAATGCAAAACAAAATTTTTATTTAAACACAATAAATCACTCAGATAATAAACCTAGAACTCTCTGGAACATAGTAAATAACAAACTCAATAGAAACAGAAATCGCCCAGAATACAAAATAAATCACAATAATGAACTAATTTCTGACGTTACGGACATTTCAAATATCTTTGGAGAATATTTTGTCTCGGTAACAAATGACCAATTAAAAAAACATTTTGGTGATAATATCTCAAACTCTTGTACCACTTCAGTAAATTATATGAATGACTCATTGTTGTTGGAGCCCTTTACAGCGGAAGAGATTAGCCAAATAATATCTAATTTAAAAAATAAAAAATCAACGGGCCACGATGAGGTGCCGGCAATACTATTAAAGAAATGCAGCAGTGAACTGTCCGAAATCATAGCCACTATCTTAAATAAATCTATTGAACTTGGGGAATTTTCCAAACGCCTAAAAATTTCAGTTGTTATCCCCGTATATAAAAAAGACGATCCTCTACTGATCCAAAACTATAGGCCTATCGCCCTTTTAAGTATTATTTCAAAAATTATGGAAAAAGCTATCTACATGAGAATGGCCAAATTCTTAGAAACACACAAAATCTTTGCTCATAACCAACACGGATTTAGGGAAGAGCGCTCCACGGAAACCGCTACCCTAAATTTTATTCAATATATTATTGAAAAAATGGAAAAAAAAGAATATATAGTAGGGTTATTTTTTGATCTGTCACGCGCTTTCGACAGCCTCAACTTCAATTTTGTGTCTGAAAAATTATCAAAACCAGGCATACAGGGCTCCCTGCAACAATGGATATATTCATTTTTGAATAATCGAAAAATATTAGTCAGAATTCACGACAAGATGTCGTCACAATTTGAGGTCAACTCGGGCATCCCCCAGGGTAGTGTCCTTGGACCCCTAATTTTTTTAATGTTCATCAACGTTCTTCCAGACTATATATTAGATGGTGAAGTATTTATTTTTGCTGATGATACGAATATCATAATCTCAGACCCAAGCATCACAAAGGTTATCGAAAAAGTAAATAATGTCCTCATGCAATTTGATCATTGGTGTCAAAAAAATAGGCTCATCATAAATTATTCCAAAACTATGGCTATCGAGTTTCATAAATGCTCGAGACCCAAAATAGCAGACCTAAAACTATGCATAAATAATCATCCCATCACAGTAGGTAGTCAATGTAAATTTCTTGGAACCATCATAGACGAATGCCTAAGTTACAACGATTGTATTAACTGTATATGTTCTAAAATAAATAAACAGTACTTTGCCATACTAACTCTAAAAAACTGCCTGAATGAACAAGGACTCCTCACTGCGTATTATTCACTAATATATTCAACAATTAGCTACAACATAATTGTTTACGGACTAGCTGTCGAAAGTAGCAGAGTATTCATTGCCCAAAAACGAATTATTCGGCTTATGTACAATTTAAGTTATAGACAGTCATGTCGGCAAACATTTAAAGAGAAAAAAATTCTGACGTTTATAAGTATTTTTTTGTTTAAAATATTAGTTTACATCTACACAAACAAAGATCAATTTATAAAAAATTCAGATGTCCATGACCACCTAACTAGGAAAAATAATCAAATACGCCTGGAAAGATTTAACTATTCAAGTTTTAAAAAATCACCTCAATATGCTGGCTGTTACTTTTTTAATATGCTTCCTCGGTAAATAAGTAGTGCAACCACACTGACCAGCTTCAAATCAAAACTAAAAAACCACTTACTCGAAAATGTATTCTATTCAGTTGAGGAATTTGTTACCTTTTCCGGACAAAATAATTAAATTTGAATAATGTGAAATTCTACCTTAGATTTTACGCTTTTTTATGTAATTATGAATATATTTTTTTTTTTTTATATGTTTATCTCCTCTGTTATTAATGTTACTATATTGTTTGTTAAGTACTATTCAAAATGTTTTTGATTTATATCTCTTAAATAACTATGTAGGTATATTGTGAATTATATACCAATTTCTCTTTTTTTTTACTTATATATCCGATGTAAATTGGCTTAAAGATCAATAAAATACATACATACATACATTAAAAGTTTTTAAAAAGTTCTTAATGTAAACCGCGACAGGACATAAACACTTCTAACAGGGCCTCAAGTTTAAAATAGGTCACACTGTAATACTAATGAACAATGTCTCATATTTCAATATTTCTATTCAATACCTTATATTTACGACGTCTCTATAGATTCCTCCTATTTCAGGCTCAGTTTCATGGAGCACGAATTTAAAAGTGAATATCAAGAGCTTAGAAAGCAGTGCCAGGACTTTGCGACGGCTCTCCTCGACCATACTCGCAGCTCCTATGAACTCGAAGTTCTACTAAATCATGACCCGACGGGACCCGCCTTCGAGCACGGCGACAGGATGCACTTGAACAGGCTAAAGCTTGCTATCAAATTACGTCAGAAAAAGGTAATATATAATAATGTATAAAATATTCTCCTCTGCCTGTGTAAATAACAACGGCCGTGTTCTGTGTAATACGAAGATAAGATAAGTTGGTTAAACGAGTGTCTATATAGTAATGTATATGTTTGGTGGAGTTTTAGTCTTGTAAGATATTTAGTTAAATATAAAAGTGTTTACATACAAATGATTATACTTACATGAAACGATTCTTAAGATAACTTAAGATATTGTTCGTAGATTCTTATTTGTGGCACTTCTTTAACATTTCCTTGCCTTTTTTTCGGTATTGTGCCACCGTTTTTAAAAATATTTAACCAATTTTAAAGAGAGAAACAACCTTTATATTATTAATAGCCCAATAAAATAATAAATTTTTAAAGACTTTTCTAATGGCCTCGGATTTTTTTTGTAGTAAATGGTAGCATTTAAGTACTTATAAACAGAAGAAAAATTTGAATGAGTATCTTTTGGGGGTCCACCCCCAAAATCCAAGAAAAAATGATTTTCGCGTTTTTATAGAAATCCGCTAATTTCTGTGAACATTTTTTACCAATCATTATTAGCCAATTGGACACATTTATTTTGTCACTGTTGTTATGACAGAAATCAATTTTTTTTGGAAATCTTGCTTACCGATAAGCGCCTACCTATGTTATTAATAAGTGGACATTTCCCTAGTTTGACCAGCAATGATTAGGTAATAGCATTTATATTATGAAACATATTTTTATATTCATTTTAAATTAAAGTAGTACAATTCTGGCTTACTATGTTTTTTTACAACTTCTACATCTTCTTTCATCAGTGGCGAATAAAGCACAGAGCCGTTAACTTTTTATCACTATATATCTGTGTTTTATATAAAATACAAATAATATTGCGCCTCCAATTTATTCTTTTGGACGCTAGATTTGTAGTCAAAACCAGGCACAACTTCACGAAGAATGCTAGTAATCTCCTGAAATAGATTTCTTGCTCAGGATTTAATCCAAATTCTTCCAGTAAATATGTCAAATACTTTACATTTTTATGACAGGCCTTAGTGTCAGATTCTTTGCATTTTATTAACTATTTTTTGGTTGCGTGTCATGTTGCTAGCTTGCTGACTTTACAAACTACAAAACATCTTTCATATTGACAAGTGAGTTTTATGACATAGTTGTGATTCCAGGGCTAAGTATTAGCGATTCTTTTAGGCGATATTATTTGTCACCACTTTAAATCACAGAGAATATTATTTGATCTCGGTTTCCCTTTACTATAGCAAAGATTGCATACAAAAGAAATTATTATGATTAATATTAATTCTCTATATTATTTTTATGCAACGAGCTTAGAGAATATAAAATATAAGTATACTAAACTTGTTTTAATTTTACTTCACTCTCATTATCGCTTACCTTCTACTAGCGTTTCCCTGAATCCTAGTATGAAAAATGTAAATAATCAATAATCCAGATTTTAGCCAGGCTTTCATTCTAACTAGACCCAGGTAGAACACTAATATTGAACCAATATTGGTTTAATATTACAAAAACGTTGGCTCAATGTAAAAAACGCAACATTAAACCAATAAAAAATGTGAACATTTTTGTATATAGACTCAATATTGGTTAAGCAATATTCAAAAAATATTAACAAATCGTATCATATAATATTTTATTCCAATATAAATTATATAAATTATTATTTCATATCATATATTGGCACAATATTTAATGAATATTTAGTCTATGCCCAAAAATGGTGAAGCTATTTCTTGTGAGTTACATAAAGTACAATTATTGAATAATGATTATTATTTTAAAACCTCACTCACGAAATCTAGAAGTGATTGTAGTAAATCCCCCAGCTGAAATATTTGACCTGTGTATGGTAGGTAAAACTACATCATCTGTAAATTACTAAAGACATCTTGGGCCTTTGTTAGTACAGATTAGGTGAACATCACCGCAGTGAATTTCTCTTTGTCATTTTGAATCATATTGCCTGGAGACCCTAAATCAGAAATTGTACATTTGTACAAGCATATTGCACGGAGAGCCATCTATTGCAACTTATTGCAATCAGCCTATGCGCAGCATGACTATCCAATGTAGATATAAATAGGTTAAATAATATTATTTAAAAAGAGTTTAACAATATAACCTCAATATGAACATCCCGATAATTTAAAATTAATATTTGTCGTTATCAATCAATGTTTGTTGTGCAATATTACTAAAAAGTTCAAATAACAACATAATAACATATACACCTTACAATATTGGAAAAACAATATTCATTGGTATTAGAAAATATTGCCTAAACAATATAATTTCACATATATTTGACAAATATGAGTTAAAGATGAGTTTTCCAATATTTTAGAATCAATATTTAACTTTATCAATCGATATTTTTTGTACAATATTATCAAAAAACGTAATAACAATATAACGTGAATATAGACTTTTCAATGTTGTAAAATTAATATTAATAGATATTTATCAATATTGTCTGAGTATATCTGGATTGGAATGTGTTAAAACAATATACTGCCAACATAGGCATACCGATATTTTAATACCAGTGTTTATTAATATTAGTTCAATATTATTGTTACAATTTCAATGTATCTATATTGATCCAATATTGAAGCACGGTCCAGCCAATATTATGCTCTACCTAGGGAGATGCAAGTATTTTTGCAATAGGTGGAGTATTATCCCAAAAATTTCCCGGTCAAATATTTTTTACCATATTTTATTTACTATTCAATATGTCATTTTACTAAGACATGAAACCACATAAAAAATAAAAAACAAAAAATTAATCTGCAATCGAAACCGTATACCATTTTTTTATAATATATTTATATGTACTTTTCCCTTTTCTGTAGTAAGAAAAAATTATGTAATATAAGTGTAATATATTTATTACAATTATTTACACCTTATTATACTAAAAAGCGGGAAAAGTAAATGAAAGTAAATTAATAACTACAGTTTTTATAATATAATAAGAAAGTGACAAAAATAAGTAGATAAAATTTTTGAAAACGTAATTTTACTTAATAAGTAGATATTACTTTATCTATTATAATTATTGGAAATATTAAACACACAATAATTGCTATAAACATTATTCAGATGTATTGTTGATTCTTGGCCTTGTTCAACTTCTGTAAATTTGCTTTGCCTATGGCTTTGACCGAGGCCTCGACTGTTTCCAAAGATTGTTCACCTCTCGTGGCTCTCGCAGAATGATTTGCACTTTGATTTTCTTAACATTAATTCCTATTTTGTATGCAGATTCTTTTAACCAAAAAGCAATCGTGTTTTTACCTACAGGACTATTCTTATACCAATCCTTTCGAAAAATTTTCATTCCAGTTTGGATTGGGGGTCAAAAACAATCTATTCACTGTTAGATTTTCGCGTTTCTCCATCAATTTTTCAAATAGTTCTACAGGGCATCCATCAAGATTTTTCGTATTTCTTATTAACCACTTACTAGTTTTTTTTATCCGCCTTGGATTGTTTTAGTAAACACAGAGTTGTATTCAATTCTTTCTATGAACTCTCCTTTATGGTCTGTTTCTTTACGAAAATGTTCCACTTTAGCTATTGTTAGCTATTGTAGTAAGAGCAGCAGCACTAGTTTTTTTTTGTGGGATCTCTTTGCAATTGCCGGCGTTTCGCATCACGCGCAGCTCTTGCTGCACCAAACTCAATGTCTGAGAAAGGACTGAATTTGAGCTGATATTTGATGAAGCACATTTCTTGAAATTGTTTTGCGGATGAATTCCATATAACCTGAAATAATATCACATTTGTGACTTCTAACCTCTCCATCTAACAAAAATATTTTAATGGTGTATTTAAAATAATCAACAATTTTTATCACCTTTGCAACAGATTCTTTATAATCTTCCGAGTTTTTTTTCTTTATATTAAACCCCAATCCTTCAAAATTGCAGTCAGGACTATGATACAGGTTCCTCCTCCGATTTTGTATGATTCTAAAAATTGTTTCCATATAGTTGCCTTATTAGATCTTTTCGTATATGTTGGAATTAGTTTGTCCACCTCTTTTCTGATTATCTCAGTATTTTTCTGTCCAAAACGAGACATTTCTTTCAAAAGCGCTAATAAACTAATTCACACCACGCCATTAAAATTTCTGTCAGTGAAATATGTCAAAATCCCAGTCAAGACCGTTTTGCAGCACCGGCACCAGCCTACAAGAACATTTTTAAAGTTTTTTTTTTGTGAAGTAATTTTGGTCTAATATTTTCTTACCAAATCTCCCTCGCTCTTGAATTAAAAATCCAGAAATTTTATCTCGCTCACAAATTTTTAAAGAAAATTTGGACCTTGAAAAAATTTCCAGAAATAACTCAAGCACTAGGGAGATTACACATGAAAATAACTAGGTACAAGATTTCTACTAGACTATATACTGGTAATATGAAAATCTTCTTTGCGGGATCTCCTTTGTATGAAGGTATACTCAATTTCTAATTATATTTGATATTCAGGTTATGGGACAAGTCGTAACGGTACATACAAAAAAAATGCTGTTGATTTTTACATAGACTCATTGGCCCCTGAAAGATCTTTACTCTACTAATATTGAACATTCTAACTCAGTTTTAGATAGCTCCAAGCTATGTCTGAAGTTTTGAAAATACCCGAGACATGTCTGAGATTAGTTCGTATTTAACTTTTATGCTGAACATCAAAAATAAATAGCTTTCAGTCTCATATGTAGGTCGAATCTGTGTACAAGTTTTGATATACATCATAAACTATCAAAATAAACATTTGCTTATAAAATATCATTTACACTTTATGCCAAGTTGAACTTCCAAAGCATGAGAGTAAATATAAAGCAAAAACAATTATAAAAGTTGTTCATATTTTCAAAGGAACCATTAACAAGATTAATTGCCCTTTTATGAAAAGTGCAACGACCGAAAAGCATGCCAACATTTACCGAACATAGTGTACCTACCTGTGCCGGCTGTACTGAACCTAGAAATTGCATTCATTATAGATCCATAAAAGTGCAATTTCGAACAATGAACTCCAGATTTATCGAGCTTATACCCAGAATTTCCTGAAAATAACTTTGTTATATAATTTCGCAACCTACATAGTACAATTTACGTAAAATGCTCTGAATCATGACAGAAATATTTGTAGATGTATATACTTGTAGACAAAATTGACACCATAATATATACAGTATGTCTGAATTGCAAAAATCGTCTATACAGTCAGGTTTATTACTGTGAATAATTAGTTACCTCTCAATGACCGGAATTATCCAATATTGGTTATTGACAAATATGAATTTAAAAATGTATATTATGGTAAAATCGTAACGGTCATTGAAAATCTACGTGCATAAATACTCCCAACTAATAGAGAATATTTGTAATTTCTGGGTTTCTGTTTAATAATAAGTCAGCTTTAAAGGCTTAATTTTCTATTTATTAATCGAAAGAGAGACAAAATAAGCCGGTTTCCAGATAATTTTTTATTTGTACGTATTTTGACCGAGCTATCATACAATCTTTTAATTTAGTACATTTGAGGTAGGGGAGTTAGATATACGATTCTGTGCTTTTAAGTTTAAAAATATAACAAGTGATCTATTTGTTACAGTTCGTAGCACATTCCAATGTCCAGCAATTACTAGCGTCCATATGGTATGAAGGATTGCCCGGATTTCGACGAAAAAACATGGTCCTGCAGGCTTTAGAAATAGTGAGAATAGGCATTCTGTTTCCGTTTTTCTCCATAGCGTACATCGTAGCTCCGCATTCGGTCATCGGTCAGACAATGCGGAAACCGTTTATCAAGTTCATTTGTCATTCCGCCTCATACTTTCTTTTTTTATGTAAGTATAACTGCTGTAATGAATAATATCTATATTACCGCACTAAAATATGTGCATAAATATTAAGGATCTTTATACAAAAAATATTTTAAAATATCACTAGTAGTGTCGGTTGACCATAAAACCGATAACCCTCAGAATTCAGTTACAATGAATGGATTGTTATAAAATTTGTCTATATACAGAATACAAGAAAGTCGGGCTGTGACTGATTTTACAATGTTTAATAAACATATAATTAATTTTTTAATATTGTAAAAAAATATTTTTTTATGTTTGATTGATCTTGTTAACGATAGGACGCAAAAAACTAATAGCTATTGGTAAAATTTAAAAATATAGTTATAGCTATTGATTTGGACACTAATTTGACGTACTTTATTTACTTGATTTTCAGTTATGCTTATATTGGCCTCACAGAGACAATACCTCCAGTCGTTCTTTGGAGTAGAAGAAGAAGAAGAACCTTCCACGCAACGTGGAGCTAAACCGTCCTTAGTCGAGTGGATTATACTTTCTTATGTTAGCGGTAAGTTATTTCAATTTTAAAATTAGCAAAATAGTTCCAATTGGGAACCCCCAATTGAAATTGTAATTTATGGCGGAGGAGCTGGGAACATAAACTACCGACCCACGACGACAACGCAAGATCACGCGTTGTCATGTAGCTGATAGTACAGATCACATAGTTTATTTTTTCGAAAAATTCCTCAGTGCATTTTGCTAATATGATAATTAGGAGAAAAATAGTGGGAATTAGATATGTCTGTTTTGAAATGCAAATTTTATTTGGAACTTGTTGAAAAAAGGGCATGAATGTGCCGAAAACAGGTTTTTCACGTTTTCGATGCGAAAGCAATTTTTTTATATACCAAAAATACTACGAAATAGCTCGTAAAAAGACGAAAAAAATGAGTTTTTTACAATTAAAATCGGTCAATAACTTTTTGCATAAAAAATTAAAAACCGCTAAATATGGCTATTTCTTACCATTTAATTACAGGGACTATAATTATCGTAGGAAGTTGTTTCCGGACTTAAATTGTAGCTTTTGTTGGTACCTACCTACTCTAAAAATTTTATGCAAAAATATTAGTTACTTTTAGCGGAAATAGCAAATATGTAAAAAAGGTTTCCGAAAAACGGGTGTGAAAATGGTCAAAAATGGTCATACAACGATTTTTCAAAAAACTATTTGTTCGTGATGAAATTCTTTACAACCTTAGTATCTTTAAATTCTCGTAAGATTTCGTTTAGTACCTTAAAAACGCATTTGGAAGTCGGGCTATTTCTGAATTTTGGACGTTCGGGCGCTCGAGAGGAGGGGAAGTGACGAGTCGTGGGGGAAGTCTCTCCCTCAGTACGACTTGGAGCGCCGCTAAATGATCGCGCTTTTTGCCGACGCTTTTTTGCGCATGTGTTATTTAGCATCTGCTCTGAAAGGACCGAAAGCATGTTCTCCAGTGATCTCGAGCGTAGTATTCATTCATGGCGTACAATTCAAATGAATAAGTAGTATATGATAGAATGGCACATCTAATTCAAATTCAAAACTTTTTATATTACGCATATATATTCCTAATAGTGTTAGGAACAAGATCGAAAAAAGTTCCCATCTAACCAGTGTTCGCAACATCCCTTATTTTGGTAAAAACCTCCCGCCGGTGGTACATTCTGGCGATTTTTCTTAATTTTCACGTAAACCGTTGTTCAAACATAAAAAATGTATAGCACCAAAAATATTGCCCATTAAATTCTACACAAAATCTGTTATATCAACATTTTAGCTATTCGTTACTCAATTCTGGAAAATAGTGTTCAAAATTAGGGGTAGCGTTTATAAGGCCGTTAAAATATGTAATATTTTTTGCAATCGAGGCATTAGCGTTCTGTTTGTAATATACAATTATTACACTTAACACGCTAGGCTTGTAACTTGTAATTCAGCATTCGGCGAGGCACATAGCCCGGAGAATAGCTGTTGGTTGCAGTCTGGTTACGTTCCTTATAGTAATATAAGGATTTTATAGAGGAGTTTGCGACTAAAAATATTATGTTTTAATATTCCGCCCTCTAAAAGCACACCTGAACTATGCTAAGCCCAGTCAGGCTATCTATTTTTCGATTGCAACAGACACTGGACCGCTAGATGGCACCTGCTGATTGTTCTGCATGTCGCTATCCCATGGATACCGAGATGAGTCCAAGGATCCTCGTGTCGGTCGTCACATGCCTACTTTGCACTGACGAGAGCCAACAACTCGAAAGTGTTGTCTGCATGTGGTGTGGGACGACTGGTACGAGAGCTCCTTTAAGTAGGATTAGTCTTTCGGCTAGTGTTTGTTGCAATGGAATCATTAGCGTTCAGTTGGTAACATAAAATTATTACACTTAACGCGCCAGGCTTGTAACTTGTAATTCAGCGCTCGGCGGGGCACATAGTCCGGAGAGTAGCTGTTGGTTGCAGTCTGGTTACATTTCTTATAGTAAAATAAGGATTTTATAGAAGAGTTTGCGACTAAAAATATTGTTTTAATGTAATATTAGGTTTTAATGGTAATTACAAGTTGTAATATACCTACATATGTAAAATTATCTATGTCAAATTTTAAAATTTTGCTAAAATATTTATAGAGTACTATAACTGAACATTTTATAATTTGAGCTCGTTTCCACATCACCCTTGAGGTAGAGCTCTTGGTGAGTTTTTTTAAAGAGGTGTGCCCAGTAGGCCTACTCCACTGACGTTTCGATTCTTTAATCTTTTGTTGGATCCTGTTCATTTAGGCATTTCCTCAGGTGGTGAATTTAGGCAACCTTTTTCATGGCAGTTGGAACACATAGTTGAACAACGTAATCCACATCCACATCGTTTACGGCAACCCTTTTTGCTGTTGCACGATATAACTTTTAAAATAGAAACTGGAGTGAAAACTGGTGGTAAAATATTGCCTTTTTTTTTCCAACGCCACTGTGTATGCTGTATATTTTGCCAAGCCAAGAATACTTTTTGTGTAGAATTTAATGGGAAACATTTTTGGTCCTATACGTTTTTTACGTTTGAACAACGGTTTACGATAAAATTAAGAAAAAATGCCAAAATGTATCACCGGGGGGAGGTTTTTAAAAACATAAGGGATGTTGCGGACACTGGGTAGATGGGAACATATTTAGGTCTTGTTCCTAACACTATTAGGAATATACGTAATATAAAAATTTTATATATTATTTCTCCTATTCTATGCTTTTATATTTAATTTACATGTACAACTAATTGTTTGGAGGAATAAAAACCACTACACGATTCTCATTTGTGACGACTTGGTATAATAATCTAATGTAGTTTCAAACTAATTTAATGGTATCTTTCTAGACCAGTGTACAAACATTACTCCGAAATTTCAAAACAATATATTTTAAGTAAATTTACATCTATCGACTAGAGTAAATAAAACATTGTTTAATTAACTACAAACGTTTAACAATTCTAAATGCGCGTCTGACGATGGTACTTTCTGAATAATTCATCTTTATTGTAAAAACTTTTGATCTTCAAGTTTGTAACTCGTGATTTTAAAGACATTGGCTTTTGGTCTGCTGAAACAATATTGTGTTTACTTTGAAAGTCTTCGAAGAAGTTTTGAGTTTTATTTGCTTTGTTGGAATTTCAAATAATCTCATCTACAATTACCCAGAATGAAGGAGTTATGTGCTTTGAAACTTTTGCAGAATGACGATTTTTAAGATTGCTATATGTCTGGCCTATAAATCATTTTAAGTGATTTTCAAGTAGAGGAATGTTGCTCGTTATACGGGATACAACAAATGGTGGAATCAAAGTTGATATTGAATGAAATTATCTGGAAAGCAGTTAAAATTCACTAATTATTCACTAATTTACTAATGACGAAAAATTTGCGCTTTATAAAATTCTCATTATTTACAAATTATTTATTATTTTTTTTTATAAAGAAGGGCTCTTTATTCTAGATATGTTTAGAAAGTACAAGAACTTAAATAATAAAAGCCAATGACACTTTCTATTCGTTTTCTGCATACAATTCAATTCAATAAGTATCTATTCAATATGTACATGTACGTAACAGTTGCCTCACCCGAACCTGCTCCGGGACCGACCGTGTAACCACCGCTCTAACGCGGTGACAGATTTCAGAGTCGGGCGGAGCAGGTTTGGGTCGGCGAAAACGAAGAAAATGAAAACAACTAGCTTAATCTCATTTTTAAGAGAAAAATAAAAATAAGCATTAACATTAACAATATCTAAATAAAAAGATTTAACAAAACTTAAATTAACACAAAATTTAAAACACTGTTAGACAAAAAACACTTTTTAATTTGGTATCTAACGCAAGCACCTTAACTGAAACGAGAGAGATACATTAGATCAGGACTGCGTAGAACTGGCCTAAACTTTAATATAAAAGATTTTTATTTCGAAAAAGGTTTTGATTTAATAGATTGTATCGATGAAACGAATTTAGAGACAAAAAGTACAAAAAGAGACTAAGAAAAAATAATAAACAAATGCAACAAAAAGTGACAAACAGAAAGGAAGAGGGGGACAGGAAAGATTTAAAGATAGTCAAAAGGTATGAAATACTAGGGAAAGGTGGATAGGATTAGCGGAAGTTATAGTTGGTGAAAGTTTGGCGGCTATATAGTTTGCCGGAAAATAGGTAACGTCTGGTACGGTAAGGGGTGTTTAATCCGACATGGGGCATTATACTCTCTAATTTGTGTTATGTGTCTTGTTAGCGGACTATCGCCCACCTTGAACGAGTAGAAATTTTGGGAGATATGCTAGACATAATCCGCTATCGGGGTTATGTTGATGCAATGTGCGTAGAGATCTCTGATCTCTGTACCTTCCAGAATTTGAAATAACGTGCATAAATTTGTGTTCTAGCACTTTTAGTTTTCTCATTGTCGTGCCGGGTATACTGCACCACACCGGCACCCCGTATGTGATGGACGGCCGGACCACCATCGTGTACAACAATTTTTTATTTTGTCTGTTGAGTATGCTACCCCTGGCCATGAGCGGATACAGCCTCCTGGACAGGGAGTAAAACATCCGTACTGTCTCATTAATGTGCGTATTAAACGTCAGTCGTTGGTCTACTCTGACCCCAAAGTACTTCACGCATCTTTTAGTTGGAATTTGGCTTCCCCGGATCGAAATTAGAGTTAATATTCTATTTTCAGTGAAGCGACGCGTGAAGACTATTGCCTCCGACTTCTCAGCGTTTACTTGAATCCTTCATGTGTGCCTTCAGCAGGGTATTCGCCGCTTGCGCGTTGTGCGAATGTGCGTACATGGCTGTGTCATCGGCGTACTTGGTCAGTTTGGTATTTGGGAACTCTGAGAAATCGGAGACGTACAAGTTGTACAACTTAGGTGACAGGCACAATCCTTGTGGGACTCCCGCAGGAATATTCCGCCATGTTGAAAGTTTGTTATTCATTCGAAATTGCAGGTATCTTATAGTCATCGAGTTTGTAGAGTAATCCCGGGATCCAGACGGTATCGAACGCCTTCTCAATATCGAGGAGCACCATGACGGTGTTCTTCACGAGGTTGTATTGCACTTTGACGTCGCTAACTATCCTAACAACCTGTTGCACCGTGCTCCTGCTCCTCCTGAAGTCAAATTGAAACTCGTCATCGATGTGAAGCTCCTGCTGAACAACATCGAGTCTGATCAGAACGATCTTCTCCACCAACTTGGAAATCGCCGACAGCAACGAGATGGGCCTGTAACTGCCGGCGAACTTCGTGTTCTTGTTTGGTTTTAGGATGGGAACGACCACAGCGCGTTTCTACTGACTGAGCCAGTGCTGTAGCCGCAGGATCGCATTAAAGATATACGTCAATTGCACGATACCTTTTCTCGGGAGATATTTGAGCAGCTTGTACTCGACACAGTCCTTTCCCGGGGCTTTGTTGTTGGGTAAGTTCTTGACAATGTCTGTTATTTCCGAGGGCTTGGTCATAACTTTCAGAATTTCTCGTCGTGTCGTTTATACGTCATGACCAATGAATTCGTCTACGTTACTTTCGATGGGGTTGTGTTTCGAGATTATTTGGAATATTAGCTTTATGTATGTCGTGGAAGTGGTCAGCTAAGTCGTTCGCTTTCTGCGAGTCCATCGTCGACGTCTGTCCGTCGCGCGTGTCATGGCGGGTATAACCTTTCGCGTATTTTTAAGGACACTCATCAGCTTCCTCAGCGAGTTGTTCTGAGGATTCAGTGCTTCCAAGTTATCCCCCCATTTCTGGTTCTTAACAGTGTTGATAGAGGTTCTGATTTGCTTTTGCAGTCCGATCATCTCGGCCTTAGCGTTGACATCGCAATTTCGCTGCCAAAGCCATCCCAGTCTGTTCTTTTCTCTCATATGACCGCCTCAATAGCTTTATCATGCACAAGTTTTGCGTTATTTGAAAATTATAATATATAACGAAAAACGCGAAACATACAGTGAGTAGTGTATTCGAGTGTAGTGACCAAATGTTTTAGGCGTTTTGTAATGGTTTTTAGGCACCAAAGATATTGAAAATAGCCCTCATACGAAAATACCCCCCACCAGCAATCTCCTTAAACAGATTTGAAAAATGCTTGCGACCATGCGTCTTATTACCACAATTTAATATTCCGACCCTAGAAAACCGTAGGACCTTCTTGTACAAGCTAATCCATAATCTTGGTGGCATACCAACTTTGGTATCGTAATTATTTTTTTATGTAAGGTGGTTAAATTCTAGATAAAATTTAATCTTTTACGCTAGAAGTAGTAGAACCAATATACTTGTGAATTCAACTGTGCATATCTTATGTGACAATTTTAATAAAAAGTCTCATTTACGTGATATAAATAATTATAGCATGGGATTATAATAACACCAGAGGTAATTACGACACCCTTTATCCCAGAAGGCTCTAGGAGAGCCTTGTGTGGGAGAGGGCTACACATTTAGAGACAAGGGACACACACCCAATATCCGTGTATAGTGAAAAAATCTCTCTCACAGTATTTTCCACTACCACGGCCGGGGATCGAACCCGGAACTTTTAGGTGAGAGGCAAGTGCGCTCACCTCTCGACCACCAGTCATACGATTGTAGATTGTAACTAACTATTTTCTTAACGAAATACCAGTTGTTTTGATATTGTCACTGTTAGATACCTCAGTGGTTTTAATGTATTGTTATGTGCTGTCCTCTAATGAAGAGAAATGTCATTGGTCCCTGGTCAGAGTGAAGGCTACCTGTTTTAGTTGACGGCCGGTATGGTGGCGCCATCTCTGGGATAACTGGCGAACCGCCATTTAGCGTCTAGAAGACTATTGAAATTTCCACCATATTCGGGAGGGTTCTGGAAGGAGATTTGAGTACATTCGATGCGTATATATAACGAATGATATTGAGCGGACAGTTCAGTTCAGTTTACAGTAGTTCTGTTATGAGAGTTTTATATTTGACAAACAAGTGATCAGATGAAAAAAAGCAGTAATAAGTTGTGATTGAAAGTAGTGAATTTATATTAGGTTAAAATTATCATTAGTTGTGTTAATTTTAAGGATTAATTATTGTAATTTAAATGATAAATAAAGTAGTGGTTTGTGAAGATTCTTGTTGCGATTTATTGAACCTACGTACACCGTGTTTACTGGAAGATGTAAACACGTGGCAGTTGGTGTCAGGAGCGGAACTGCAAAAAGATTTCTGGAGAATTCGACGAGGTTCCAGAGAGTTCTATTGTTCTATTTGGAAACCACTGCAGATATTGAAGTGCTTTCAATTAGAAGATATAGACACTAGACAAGACTTATTTGTGCTAGTATGAGGAAATTTCGAGAACATTCTGTTTGCAATCTAGTGCACTTAGCTAATTTCTGTGAACTGGAAAGTGATATAGACACTAAATAAGACCCGTTTGTGACATTTTGAGAAAAAATTCTAGAACATTCTATTCCGGATTTTGTTGAAATATTTGACTTGTACCTAATATAAACTTTAAATAAGACTTGTTAGTGCTGTTTGTTAGTTTTTGAATGGAAACAAGAAGCATGGCGGGCAAAAAACAAACAAAGGACTTACTTGCAGAAGTGAGAAAAATGATGTTAGGCCAGGAAAAAAAGTCAAGAGGAGAAAGAAGAACAAGAAAGAAAAAACCAGGAAGAAAAAGAAGAACAAGAGAGACGTGAAACAGAAAAGAAAGATAACGCCAAGAAGAAAAGTAGAAAGAGAAACGAAAAGTCAAGAAGAAAAAGAAGAGCAAGCGCAACGACGTCAGGAAGAATGGAGGACAATCGTACAGAACAGGATACTATCCTTTCAGTTATTGAAGGAATAAAAAATGACATAAAGGAGGACATAGGCGTTGTAAAAGCTGAAGTTAGTGACATTAAGGGAAAGTTACTGGCGTCGAAGATAATGTTACAGATATGGAGGGAAAATTTCATACAGTCGAAGAAGAAGTAAGCGAAGTCAAACAAACAGTTATTGACGTCGAGGGGTTTCTCTTACAACCTCACTGTGGTTGAACGTTTCACTCGCTGGCCAGAAGCTTACCCGTTACCGGACATTTCTGCCGAAACTGTCGCTAAAACTTTATTTCAAAATTGTTTATGTCGCTTTGGCATTCCGCTGTCTGTCACTACAAATCAGGGCGTCCAGTTTGAGTCAACGTTGTTTCGCGAATTTTCAAAATTTTAGGATTCCATAGAATTCATACGACCGCTTATCATCCCCAAAGTAATGGTATGGTTGAAATGGTTGAAAGTTTTCACAGAACCTTGAAGACTGCGTTACTAGCCTGGGCTAACTCCGTGCAGATGAACTACCAATCATAGTAATTAGGTTTGTGGGCAATGCCCAAAGAGGACTTACTTTGCTCGACTGCGGAGCTTGTTTTCGGGCAAACCTTACGCCTATCTGGCAATTTTTTTATCAAGTCGACCGTTGACACAGATTACGTTGTTAGCAAACTACGAGACTATTTTAATCATTTGCAATTTACGAGTCCTAAACGTAGTTTTACTCAGCATACTTTTATCAATCCTGATAATAGATGTTCCAAATTTGTTTTCGTACGAAAAGACAGGCTTAGGCCAACTTTGACTCCTTGGTAGGAAGGTCCTTTCTTTGTAGTTTCGAGTTCTGATAAGCTTATTACAATCCGTAAACGTGAGAAAGATATTACTGTTAGTTAGTATTAATAGAGTCAAACCTGCATATTTATTAGCTGATTTTGTTGATCCACTTGGTAAGTCGAACAGTAGGAGAGTAAGTTTCGCTATAGATTGTGTGGTGGATTGATATGTTTTTTTGTAGGGGGAGTATACGTAGTGTTTTAGGTAAATACCACCTCATAGCTATCTTTTGTGACTGCGATTTTATGATGGTTGCCTAGAGAAAAAAGATTGATACAAAAATTTTAATTTGTAACTTTCATAAATTTTAACGCGAATATTTACTGTTTGAATTTTACTTTAAAATCATGGGTAAACCTCATAGTACTGCACCCTTCTGGGCTAATTGTGCTCTTTATGTCCTAATTTCACACGGTACATTTCTTCATCCTTATACCAGTGACGAAATTAACGACGCAGGTCTGTGACTTAGCGTTTGTTGGAGGTTTGCAGTTATATCTGTATATGCCCGTATATATTATGTCTTTTGCCAGAAAGTGCCTCATACCTGCATTTGATGTGGTCCATCGTTTCTGATTCCTTTCCGCACTTTGCAGTCGGGATTTATTGCCTACTTTCCTACTATAGGTAACTTAGAATAGTTGAATTTTTGTGGATATTTCGATAGGACTAAATGTACCAAGTATGAGCAATTATCCAATACGTATAAAATCTGTTACTTGTATCTAAGTTTTTGAAATAAATTAAAGAGGGGCACAATGGCAAGCCTAAATTTAATTAAAATAATATATAATGTATTAAACAATTTATTTTTATTTACTTGTGGCTCATTAAAAATGTTTTTGTAAGCATAATAAAATTTTAAAAATATGTCTACCTATTATACTCCGAATGACTCATTGAGATAAAATTAAATAATTTTTCAGGATTGATATGGAGCGAAATAAAACAGCTATGGGATGTTGGTTTAGAAGAATACGTTCGCGATATGTGGAATGTTATAGACTTTATTACAAATTCGTTATACGTAGCAACTGTAGCATTAAGAATCGTTTCAATATATCAGGTAAGAGAATTAACTTGTTGGTGACTAGAACAAAAATAATATAGGTGTGAATTGAGAGAATAATGTTACTTTGCTAAAATCGATTTGAGGCGGTATTGAAGTGTTATTGGCTATTAAAATATTATTGTATTGTATTGTATTATTGTCTTCTGTACATAGAGGGATCGGTGTGAAGTTAGTACCTATTTATAAGAACACGCCGGAACATCCATAGACGTACGTGTGCAATTATTGAAATGATAAAATGATAAAATAATTTTAAAATACGCAACCATCATATAAAATGTGTGCTATTTATACATACTAGTGACGCAAATTCTTTGTACCCATCTAATGGGATAAAAGGCACCCTCTATACAAACTTCAAGTTACAGATGACATTATTAGGGCTAAAGACAGAGGTTTGACTACTGCTTGGGTTTAATTGGATTATTCGAAAGCTTTTGATAAAATCGATCATGAATTAATGTATGCCAAAGTAAAATTTTATGTTTTGATCAAACAGCTGTTAATTCTGTCAAATCATATTTATACAATAGGCGGCAGATAGTACGTGTAGGTGACTCAAACTCAACATTTTGTTTTGTATTATCTGGTGTCCCACAGGATTCAATTTTGGGACTCTATACTACAGAAATTATCAATAAAATTGAGCTATAATATCTGCATATGCGGATGATAATCAATTATATCACAGTTTCCATAAAGATAGTTTCCTTCTTGCAGAGAATATGATCCAATAATAATTTGGAAACAATATACAGGGTGGACCATTAAAAATAGGCTATAGTTCAGGAGTAGATTCTTTGGTCCGAAATACAGGGTGGGTGTCAAAGATCAAATTATTTTTTCGTTTTTTTGCAATAACTCAACAGCCTCTTGACTGATCTTCGCCAAATTTGCTAGAGGAATCTTTTTTATACTAAGAAACAATAATTTATGTATTACATCACGTAAGATCACAGAGGGCGCCGCAGGACCTGTATCTGCTTATGAATTTTTTCATATTTTTTTGACGAAACGTCGTGGTACTTCTGACCAGACAATCTAAGGAGGGCGTCATTTTCACGTATAAAAGGTACACTTGGTAGAACTTGATAACTCCAACCCTTTTCGAGGAAAGTGCCGTTAAACATTTCAAAAATTTTTTGAAAGACAAATTCAAATTTAATGAAACAAAGGTATTTATTGGAAAAAATACAAAGCGTAAGGGAAAACAAAATCGTAATAACAGCGTAAACTTTTTATCATGTTCTTATGAACTAATTGATTATTTTCATGGTATTGAGATAAATAAAAACAGATGTGACAAGTCATAATGTGAACACACAGTTTGATTAAGTAAATAGAGTAATATAATAAGTAATAAAAACAAATAGTGGTGTAACATAAATTAATAAAAAAGTTAATAAATAAATTATTGCATACATAAATACAAATAAAATGAACATTTTAAAATATTTTAGAATAAAGACTGCAACAAATTTTACGTTACACATTTTCGTAAAACTCCCGTATAGTGTAAAAACATCCGTCAATTAAGAACTCTCTTAGTTTTTTTTTTAAATATATGTGTACAATTATTTTTTACAGTTTGAGGCAATTTGTTATATATATTTGCGCTAGAGTAGTAAGGGCTCCTTTGAAACGTGGTTAAGTTAAAATTTTGGATTGATATATTATTTGCATTTCGCGTATTGTGACTGTGTATGCTTGCGGTACGTATGAAAAGATTTGTTGTATGTTGGTGGGCAAATAGTGCTGCTTCGTAAATAAATATGGATTGAACCGTTAAAATATTATACTGTTTAAACACGGGTCTGCATGATTCTAAAGGCCCCAATGAGAAGATAAGCCTGATTATTATTTTTTGCATAATAAGAATTCTTACTGTTGAAGAACTTGAGCCCCACATTAAAATGAGATATTTTATATGTGGGTAAACGATTCCATAATATATGTTTATTAGTTCCGCTCTACATATAATATTTTTTAAATTTCTCAGTGCAAAAAAAGCCGAGTTTAGTTTATGGCTTACAAACTCGATATGGTTTTCCCATGATAGTGTCTCATCTAGATTTAAGCCCAAGAATCTGGCTTCTGTGGTTTTTGTTCAAACACAAGTTTTTATTTCCAAATGAAGGTTAGGTGGATCGCGACGTTTATGAAATTGTATATAACTGGTTTTATTTGGATTCAATATTTGTCTATTTTGCACACACCAGTCTGAAAAGTGATTTAGGATTTGATTAGCCATAATGTTGCAGTTCGTGTCCGGTTGCAGCGGATACACTAATGGTAACGTCATCGGCGTACATTATTATTTTTATCTGTGTTGCTAAATCATTAAAATATTTTTCGAGATCATTTAGAAACATTATGAACAATAAAGGGGATAAGACAGATCCTTGCGAAACTCCGAGTTGTATGTCTTGTGGTTGAGAAAATGTATTATTAATTTTGGCTATCATTTTTCTGTTTTCGAGAAAAGAACTAACCCATTCATTTAAGTTTCCACGAATTCCCATATTGTCTATTTTATTTAATAATATTTTATGATCCACCAAGTCAAATGCTTTAAATAAGTCGAATAATATTGCAATTACATATCAATTTTCATCTAAGGATTCATAAATAAATTGTACGAAATCAAATGTTGCTGTGTCTGTTGAATGTCTTGGTCTAAATCCATGTTGATTTTTAGACAATTGTTGTGAGTACATGAGATAGTGATGCGTTCTATTGTGTACTATTTTTTCGAACAGTTTTGATAAATAAGAGTTTTGAGTAATTGCTCTATAGTTTTCTAATATATGGCTGTCGCCCTTTTTATATAACGGTATAGAATGAGCTAGTTTTAGAGATGATGGAAAATTTCCTGTACTTATTGATAAATTCATAATATGACATAGAGGCTGTGCAATATACCGTATACAAGAGTTAATAATGTTAAAATTTATTTCATCTGGTCCCGTAGATGTTCTGTTATTTAGCATTTGAACAGCTGTTATGAGTTCATTTGGTTGAATTTCCTCAAATAACATGGAATTTAAGCTAATTTTTGACCTTCTAGATTTTATATTTATTGTTGCATTACCAAATTGGGAGGTGATAGTTTCTTTCGCTATGGAGACAAAGTGTTTGCAAAATAAGTTGCTAATTTCGAATTCATCTGATATACTTTTATTATTAATAATAATTGAGAGTTTTTCCTCTTTGTTGTGGTTTTTTCGTCCTATGTTCTCATTAACAATTTGCCAAGTCGTTTTATTTGTATTAGATGAATTTCTAATAATGTTTTCATAAAATGTTTTTTTAGTTTCTCTTATAGTTGAAGAAAATAAGTTTTTTGCTTCTAAATAGGCTTTCCTAATTCTTTACATATTCACTTTCTGCGATAATATTTTCATTAACCCAATTTTTTTTTTTTGATAATTTAATTTTGTTGCAATCTTTAGTCTAGGACATCTAGACAATAGTAAAATTGACTCCAGAAAAGTGAGTAAGCCATTTCTACACTGTGAGTAATATATATTTCAGAACAATTAGTTTGTTGAAGTAAGTTACTAAAATTACATAAATTTTGTTTTGATAGGTCTCTTTTCCAATAATATGATACACTAAAGGATTGCCTAAAATAAGAATTTAATCTTATAGGAAGACCAAAAAATAACGTAAAAGTTGACTTAATGACATTATAAACTTTCCCCCCATATAAAAACTCCATTGCTGCAACTTAGAGTAAATGTTCAATATGGTCTCCACCTGCATCTATGCCTTTTCTAATTCTATTCATAAAAGATTTTCTTACATTGAAAAATACATTTTCCTGTCCTCCAATAAAATTCGCTCCGTTTTGTACTTTATCTCACAGTTCTTCATTTTAGTTGATAGTATTTGCATAGACTAAGGACTTCATATCTCCCCACACATAATAATCCAAAGAATTATAATCAGGACTCCTTGGTGGATAAGCAAACTCACTTCCTCGACCGATCCATCTGTGTGGGAAAGTCTCATCAAGATAATTCCTGACTTCAATGGAGAAATGAGGGGAGCTCCATCTTGCATGAACCACATTCTATTCCGTATGTCTGGCAAGAAAGCATGTAATATATCAGCAAGGGTGGGGCAGATAAGAGTGTCCATTTAAATTTGGAGGAAGGACAAATGGTCCCAATAATTGATCGCCGATGATACCACACCAAACGTTCATGAAAATGCCTTTCTTTAACGCCATGAGGGTTTTCTACTTCCCAGTAATGGGTATTTCTCCAGTTAAAAACGCCTCGGTGAGTAAAAGTTGCTTCGTCGGTAAATAAAATGTTCTTAACAAAATTTCAATCCTTTTAGAATAAATTAACAAAATTGTAGCCTTTATGGAAGATCCCTTCGAAGTAAATTTTGTACAGGAGTGAGTTGATATGTGTAGAAGCGTCCTTTACGTAAGACTCTTAGGACAGATTGTTTACTCACCCCTGTTGCCGCTGCTAAACGACTTGAACTGACTTGAGGATCTGCATCCACACGAACTAAAATTTCTAGTTCTTGATCTGGAGTAATTCGTTTCGGTCGTCCTGCATCGATATTACGGCGAAATGAACCCGTTTCTCCCAAACGACGAAACAGATCTTTGAAAATCTTATGGTCTGGCTGTATGCTATTTGGATATTGCAATGAGTATCTCCTCGCTGCAGCACGTCCGCTAAAATTATTTTGTGCGTATACATTATATTATATCCCTCATTTCTCTATTTGAAAAATTATTTATGTCTAGGCATTGTAAATAAAGAAGTTAAGGAAATTAGCTCGAAGAACACAAGAATAAAATAAAATGATTAAATGACGTAAATGACAGAATTAAAACGTAACCAAAGCACGCGTTTTAATAAATACACTTTGTTTCACTAAATTTGAATTTGTTTTTCAAAAAATTATTGAAATGTTTAACGCCACTTTCCTCGAAAACGGTTCGAGTTATCAAGTTTTACCAAGTGTGCCTTTTGTACGTGGAAATGACGCCCTCATCAGATTTTCTGTTCAGAAGTACCACAACGTTTCGTAAAAAAAATATGAAAACAATTCATCGTCAGATACAGGTCCTGCGGTGCCCTCTATGATGTAACGTGATGTAATACATAAATTATTGTTTCTTAGAACAAAAAAAGTTCCTCTAGCGAAAATCAGTCATGAGGCTGTTGAGTTATTGCAAAAAAACGAAAAAATCATTTGAATTTTGACACCCTTTATCCTTTTCCACAGCAATATTTTACTAAAGCATATTTGGTTATATCCTCAGATTTTGGCCCAAAGAATCTACTCCTGAACTATGGCCTATTATTAATGGGCCACCCTGGATAATGTGTCTTATCAGCATAATTTATCACTTAATCCTAATGTGTGGTTTTAATATTCGGCGGCAGAAATGATGTAGATACTATAAGCCAAATGCAAATAAAAATAAATGGAGAAAATCAATCCATTGTAAATCTGCAAAAAGTTCGGGTATAATATTTGACTATTCGTTGAACTTTAATCTGCAAGTAAGCAAAAAGTAATACAAAAAACTTAAAACTTCTATATTCTAACAGACACATATTAAATTTTAATATGCATAAGCACCTTTGTGTTTGGGTACAGTAGACAATGACAGATTGCAAAAAATATAATATACATGTTGTAGACTTATATATGGGCTCCGTAAATATGACCGAGCAATTTTAGTCGATATAAAAATATTAGATTGGTTAAATATTAGTAACAGGACGAAGTTACATCTTTGTTCTTTGCACATTCCACTATCCGCTCTAATGTGCCATCGTATATTGGAGAGAAATTCATAAGAAGGCATCAAGAGCATTCTGTAAACCAAGATTTAGAACACCTTTATTTAGAAAATCGTTATCTTGTAATACCATAAAACTATATAACTCTCTGCCCACTTCCTTAAAAACTTGTAATTTTACAACATTTAAATACAAACTAAAAGCATTATTATTGAGTGATTAATAGCGATACTATTAAGTATGTAGAAAATAATAATGGGGTACTTTGCAGAAGCAAACAAGCAAACGTTCATATAGTTAGGCAAACATTTAACTATTTTTTTCTTGTTTTTTTTTCATGTCTTTCTTTTCTCTTTCTTTATTCCCGGGAAGTGCCTAGTTCATTAAAATGTATTATTATTGTACCAGTTGCTAAAATTCCAAACTCTAACAATGCAGGTGACTTTAGACCAATTAATACTCTTCCCCCAATTGAAAAAGTACTTGAATTAACAGTATATCACCAACTAATTGAATATTTCAATTATAATAATTTGTTTATAGGAAATTAATCTGGTTTTCGGTTTAAACATTCGTGTGAAACTGCTCTACAATTAACTTTTGCAAATTGGAATGAAGAAATTGATAAAGATAAATATATTGTTGCAGTGTTTTTAGATTTCAGGCGTGCTTTTGAAACGATTGACAGAAAAATGCTTTTAGATAAATTAAAATATTATGGTATTAGGGGATCAGTTCTTGACTGGTTCAAAAGTTACTTGCACAATAGATCTCAACGTACAAAAATAAACAATGCCATATCTCCCTTGGAAATAAATGACACCGGTGTACCGCAAGAAAGTGTCTTGGGTCCATTGTTATTCATAATTTATTTAAATAACATAAGTTATTCTCTGTCGTGTGACTTTGTGAATTTATTTTCAGATGATACACTTATTGCAATATGTCATAGTTATGTTGATGTAGCAATTGAAAGGATGAATGAAGAACTAGTAAAATTATCTGCATACCTTAATACTAACAAATTGAAACTAAATTTAAATAAAACTAAAGGCATGGTTATCACTAAACCATATAACCACTCTAAGATAAATATTGATAATATTAATTTAAACTTTGAAAATTTAAAAATAGAAATAGTTACTGAAATAAAATATCTAGGCTTTATTATTGACAATAATCTCTCACTGAAACATCATTTTATTTATATGCAAAAGAAAATATCAAAAAAATTATTCATTTTCTCTAGAGTGGCTAACTTTCTTTCAATTAATACTAATATTATAGTGTTTAAAACAATTATTCAGCCTCACTTTGACTATTGCTCAAACATTCTATATTTTTTAGATAATAACAGTGTAGCTGCATTACAGAAGTTACAAAATAGGGGCATGCCAATTATATTAAAATGTAGTAGAGTAACATCAATTGCTGTAATGTTGGAGGTGTTAAATTGGTTTAATGTCAGAACTCGTTTGAGATATTTTATGTTGATTTTTGTTTTCAAAATTATAAAAGGACTACTCCCATCATATTTTAATCAGTATGTAGTGTTCAATAACCAAATTCACAATCATTTAACAAGAAGACGCGATGATCTACATGTACAAAATAGAAACTACAGGAAATATATGAATACACTAATAAATAGTGTATAAGGTGTAAGGTCTAAGGGAATTTAATAATTTGCCAAATAGTTTAAAAGAATGTAGCAATATTAATACATTTAAAGCTGCTTTAAATGAATATTTAAAATAACTAAACTTGTTATACAATCATAGTTTACTTGTTTTTATGCCACTTGGGCCACATGTACTTAAGTATGAGTAGTTGTTTGTATTTGTGTATATAATATTATGTCTTATTTTTATTTGTTATTAATGTATTTATAAGAAGAAACATCTTTAATATGTATATTAGGTTTGTCCTATTCAATAAAACTTACTTACTTACTTCTAATTATCTTTATGTGCTAAGTAATTCAATGTAAAATTTAATTTTAAGTGCATTATATAGTTAAGTGTAAGAGAAGTCCTTGGACTAAATCTCGCTCTATATGACTCTCATTTTGTATTTCTGTAATAAAAGCGTTTAGTATTATTATTAAATAGTGTTTGTGAAACATATGAAGCATCAATTTAGTAAATACGGGTATGATAGACATAAAGATGTTAAATTTTTAGTGGCTTTCTGAGAGGTTGAAAACGCCCTATTTATATAAAATAATCGTTGGAAACGGAGTATCAGTTTTAAAGCACACGTAAAAAAGAATTGTAATTATACATACTAAAAGGAAAAATTCTTAGTTGCCGCCTAAAGGGGCCCTTATAAAACATAAAAAAATATAACTCGTAGAGAAAACGGAGTATAAATTTAAAAGTGCGCATACAAAAGGCCTAAGGAATTGTAATTGTACATACTAAAAGCAAAAGTTCTTAGCGACCTTCTAAAAGGGTAAAAACACCCCTATGAGATATAAAAAAAATATAGTTGGTACAGAAAAGGGATTATCATCGTGGTTAAATTATAATAGACCCTTGCGCATTATTATGGGTGTAGTCCAATGCAATCAGTCATTAGGAATGAAAAATGACGGAACCCAGGTATAATGAATCTGAATATGAATGTATTTTTTTTGGATTTCTAACGCCATAAACTGAAAAGTTTACCCATTGAAAATTACCGCAATTTCGAAAATCCGTAAATTAAAAAAAAATAAATGGAATTGTTTGGAAATCTCAACGAAAAACACAATTATCGGAATTTTTAAATATTTCTTTTAAGAAAATAATGATAGGATGTTATACTTTTCGAGGTTGTTTATAAGGAATTTGTAGAAAAAATAACATTTTTAAATTTAATTTGAAGATGGCAGAAACTCCAAAAAGCGAAATAAATTAAAGAAACATGAAATAATACAAGCACATTAGTTTTTCTATAAAAAATAATGTACTAACAACTTATACTAAATAATAATTATTATAAATTTTGATGACGTAAATAATTATAAATTTCTATTAAAAGGATAGTCATGTCAAATTATTGTCTCCGCCGTTTTCGTTAGTTTTACATGAACAAATAATCATTTTCAATAAATTCTCAAAGGCTGGTGGTTGGTTCAATCTGCCAACTTTCTCCCAGTATCATATAACATCATCTTGTGTCTATCTAACAAAAAAAAAAAAAATAGAAGACTGAAAGCTTCGTTCAAGTTGACATAAAGAGGATTGTATCTGCCGATGTACGAGAATCGGCGAAATCCTCGTACCTCCCACTTTGATGGCCCGTATCGTAAGTACGCGGTGGTTTAAAAATTGCGTGTGGCACATCACCTCGTAGGAAATTTAATTTACAATCGATCTAGCCCAAAATATGAGGGTAATTATGTAGAAAATTAAATAATTTTCGAGAGAAAATCTAAATATAGCTGTAAAAGGTATCTACTATAATACTAGAAGTAACGTCATTTTCATTTCAAAATCATTAGCGGAAAGTTTCAAAGGGTAAACTTCTTACTTTTTAGCATAAGAAATTTAAAAAATCCAGAGACATTCAAATCCATTCATTATAACTGGGTTCAGATGTATAAACCTAATAGGACTGGACTAGTGATCATCTAGAGTGAGAGTAGACATAAACTTATACTATTTCATAAAATATTATAGCCCTTTCTGTTTCTGAATACCATCCCTTAAGAAATATGCGTGTGTTGTAAATTTGACTGTTTAAGGTTCAGCAGAATCCGGATGCTGCAAAAATTAGGAGAGAGAAATGGGACGCATGGGACCCCATGCTTATCTCGGAGGGATTATTCTCTGCCGCAAACATATTTAGGTAAGCTATCAAAGTTGTTTTCCTAATTAAAATGTTACACGTAGTTTTTGTCAAATTTATTATATAGGCAACTTCAACTAAAACAAGCTGCACTGAAATGAATTTGTATGCAATTGATTTGATGAAAATCGGTATGACACATTCATAAAATGTCGAAAAGGGAGCCTATTTTGTCATAAAATCCGTCATTACTTCCTTAAGATTTTCTAATGACAAAACGACAAGTTCCTCCACCCAACAAGGACACACACACACACACATAAATATAATTACGCAACAACCATGCCATCTGCTGTAGTTGAGACTCGAACTCGGGAGTAACACAGCGAGTAGCTGCCTTGTTTCTCACAAAGCCATGGCTAGCCCACTGCTACCATCTCGGATTGAAAATCCCAATAAACATTCATACCCTAGCAGAAGCCTTTGGTCTCAAGCCTACCACGTAAACGCTGAGCCACCACGCCAGATTTGCGTATATTACACAGTGTGGAACAGCTAAGTGAAATAAAATCAGTATTTCAATTACTGTGCATATTTATAAAAAAATCCCGAGACACCACGAGTTTGGATTCTGAAATGACATCTAAAAAATTTAATTCATGTGCTCGACGTAATTCACAATACAACAGTAAACTAAAAAAATAAAAAAAACATTTCAACGTAGTTCAAAATGAGTTTCTTGAACGTCTTGGTAGCATCCTAATCGTAAATAAAAATATCTTCAAGCGTTTTCCAACACCTGAAGTGTGACCAACCTAACCACATCCGTTATTCTTCTTCTTAAGTCAGCTATATCGCGTGGCTTAGTTTTGTATACCATACTTTCACATATCTTCTTAGAAATAAATCTAAGGGTGTAAGATCAGTAGAACGTGCTGGCCATCGATTCGGTAATGTGGTGGTGCTTCATCCTATTGGAACTATATTACATCCTCTGGAACTTGTGGGTTTGCTTGAGCAGCATGTAGGTTTGCCAAGTTGGCATGACATTATTTTGAAACAGAGTTAAATAATTATCTCCATTCAAATTGCCAACATTGAAAAAGTGACCAATGACATGATTTCCAATTATCCTCGCCCAAACATTAACCTTTTTAGGATTTTGCGTATGTAATTCTCTCATTCAGTGAGGATTTTCGTTAGCTCAGTAGCGACAGCTTTGACAATTAATATGGCCGTGAAGAGTTAAATTGGACTCATTAGAAAACAAAACAGTTTCTAGTTGGATAATATCTAATAGTAAAGTTAGGTTTAATGACCTGATTTTATAATTGCAGATAGGAAATTGTTGGGTTAAGGTGTATTCTTTTAAAGAAAACTATATTTTTTTAAACAGCCAACGTTTCGGAATTTAGGGTAGTTGAAATCTTTAGTTTTTCGTGAATTAAATTCTAAAGTAAAATAAAATGCAGGTGTTATAGATACAGTCTTCGGGAGTAAAATAATTGTTAATAAAACAATTTTGTAGACAATTCCACCCTCAACGAAGGTTTGTTCTCAAACAAACCATAGATTTTTTAAATACATTTATTTAACGTCGGCCTGTTTCCGCTACTGAGGCCTAATACCGACGCCTGTAGACGAGCTACCCCCAATCAGGAATTTTGCCGCTTACATCCGCTTCGAAGGATGGTATATCCCCTATACAACCCTCGCCTAAGGTTGTATAATTTCCGCGCATACACGGATATACAAGCCACTGGAAGATGTGTGAGGCGAGGACACGGTCTTCGTTGGAACGGTCACCCATCCAACTACTAACCGCGCCTAACGTTGCTTTACATCGCATATCGAAATATGTACATAATAAAGACGCACTCACGCTCGCCCCACAAACCTTAGAATTATCACAATTATTGCTGCTAATCTGCATTTAGTTCAGCAAATATTGTCTTTATTATCAGAAAATTTGTTTCCATTTCTTGTTCTTTGTCAAGTTTTCAACTTTACTTTTTGTGCTTCCTCTGTAATATTACGCTGTAAATGAGCAAGAACAATATTTATAGCCCTTTAATCTTACAAAATAATGCTCATGAAATTTTATTTTTATTAATTATTTCAACATACTTGTACTACTTGGCTAGACCCTTTATAATCAATGTTATTGTTCTCGTTGGTTTGAGATATTAATTACCTATTTGCCTTCACTAAATCCATGATGAAAATTATCGCGTCTATTCTAGAGAGCTATCCACCACCCAATTATAAAGGACAATTTAACTGATCTGTCATCGGACAAATTAATTTCACATTAATATATTTATTACAGAATTTATAGAGAAGTGGGTCATGTGGTTTACCACACATAGGTTGGCACTTTCATGCTTACATATATCCGCGCTATTTGCATTACACTAATATTGAAATTGCCATGGAAACAAGCAGAGAAACCAAAATCCCAATATGAATCAATTTTGCCACTGGAATGCTAATAAATTACCGAGGACTTCATTTTTGAATAAAACGATTGAATTGGATTGGATTTTATTTAATATTATATTGAAAGGCTTTTATTTTTTATCAGATATTAGAAATAGGGGAAGTTAAATCAGTAGGGTATATATGGGCAGAAAATCTCCCCCCACCACTCCCTTGCTCCCCCACTCCAGACAGTGACGTCACAGCCAGACATATATGGTCTGTACGACTATGGGTAATTGTGGATAAAAATGTATATAATTACCCACAATTATCCACATTTTATCCACATTTATTCACAATTATCCAGATTTTTATCTACAGTTACCCACAGTCTTACAGACCATATTTGTCTGGCTGTGATGTCATTGCCTGGAGTGGAGGAAGGGAGTGAGGAGGTAAAATTTTTTGCTCATATATACCCTACTTATCTCTTTCTCACATCTAAGTTTTGATTAACGGAACCGACATAAAATGCTAGCAAAAACGTTACCTTGCCTAATAAACATATTGTAATGTGCCGCCCTCGAACGGAGAGAGGTTTAATCAATCCCAGGTAGCAAGGTGAAAGGTGGCCTGCCTAGTTGGCTACCGGTAAAGCGGCGCCATCCCTGGGCCAACCGGCGGACTACGATTACCACAGATACGAGAAAACGGTGGAATATGCTAGACGAACTAGAAAGATTTCGAGTCACGGACTGGAGAGATCGAGAATAAAGCGCCACGGATATATAAGAAGTAGTTTCCACGCACGGAGTACAGTTTTATATTAGATGAACAAGTGAACAGATAAAATAAAGAACAGTAATAAGTTGTTACTTATATTAGTGTCTATAACAGATCAAAGTTATAATTAGTGTGCTATGATAACGATTGTAATTAAGCATTAAATAAAGTAATGGTTAGTGAAAATTCTTGTTGCAATTATTTGAACCTACGCTTGAAATTGTTTACTGGAGACACGTAACAATTGATGTCAGAAGCGGAATTGTAACAGGATTTCTGGAGAACTCGAGGAAGTTCGAGAGTGTTCTATTTGGAAACCACTGGAGATATTGAAGTGCTTTGAACTAGAAAAAGTGATATAGATATTAGAAGATTCATTTGTGCTAGTGTGAGGAAGTTACCATGCATCTGGTGATACTCATGTGCCGTGTCCCGAAAATACTTCAGGAAGTACATGATGGCGTATTCGGGGGGAGTATTTTGACATAAATAAAAACTTGACTAAAGTACGGGAACGATGTAACTGGATAAAGAGCCGTCAAGATGTGGACAAGGAGTAGGAGCCAGATGAAGTAATATAATGTCGGAGCCCCTTTGAGCGAATTGCTATCTATATACGGGGCCCATTCCTAGTGACAGATGATAGCAATAAATACATCCGGGTTGCTATGGACTGATTATTTTAGAAAATGACCGGAAGCCTATGCTATTTCAAATCAGGAAGCAGTTACTGTTGCTCAAATTCTGGTGGATAACCTCGTATGTTTATTTGGTATACCCCTGGAGCTACATTCAGATCAAGGGAGAAACTTTGAGTCATGGGTATTTCAGAAAATTTGTGAAATATTGGGCATTCACAAGACTCGAACAAGCGCTCTTATCCCCAGGCAGATGGAATGGTGGATCGATATAACAAAACAATGAAAGAATATCTTTCTAAGTTTTTCACAAGGACCGGCGAGATTGGGATCAGCACATACCATTTTTTTTAATAGCATACATTACTGCCATTCATGAGATTACTAAAAAGAGACCGGCTCGTGTAATATTTGGGCACGAAATTAGACTGCCATGTGACTTGATGTTTGGCACACTAGATAAGGAGCCACCCTTCATGGATGACTATGCAGATGAAGTTAGTTAACGGCTAAAGAATGTCCAGGACTTGGTTCGAAACCAAGTTAGTATAGCTAGTAACAGAATGAAGGCTCGCTATGACCGGAGTGAGACGTTAGCGGGATTCAGGGAGGGAGATCTGGGTTGGTTATCATATATAACCCACAGTGATCTCCGAAGCTTTACCCACTTTGGGAAGGGTCGTATTCTGCACCACCTGGATTAATGATGTTATTTATCAGATTCAATGAAGTAGGAAGTCCTAGATGAAAAGTGCACTTGGATAGACTGGCGAGGTATGTTGAAGACTTTGAATTGCCTGATCGGGATCTTCATGCTTAAGGAGGGGACAGTGTTATGTGCCGCCTTCTAACGGAGAGAGGTTGAATCAATCCCAGCTAGCAGAGTGAAAGAAGGCCTGTCTAGTTGGCTGCCGGTAAGGAGGCGCCATCCCTGGACCAGCTAGCAAACTGCCATTGCCTCGGATACGAAAAAGAGTTGGTAGATGCTAGACTGACTGGAAATATCGAAAATAAAGCGCCACGGATATATAAGGAGTGGACCCCGCGCACGGAGGCAGTTTTATATTATATTAATAAGTTAACAGATAAAATAAAGAACAGTAATAAGTTGTGAATTATATTAGTGTCTATAGCAGCTCAATGTTGTAATTAGTGTATTATGATAACGATTAACTATTATAATTAAGTATGAAATAAAGTAGTGGTTAGTGAAAACTCTTGTTGCAATTATTTGATTTGATTTGATTGTAAACACGTAACACTACACCTCCTCAGAGCTTGCTAGTCACAATTAGTATTATTGTTATGTGAGATACTGCTATATCAAATACGAAATTACAAAAAGCTGTTTAATACCTCGACATAGGTTTTTGTGTGCGTATGATTTAAGACTTTTGACATTTACTGCCAACCAGTTCAGAAACTATCTAAAATAACCACAACGCGAGAAATAACCTCAATACCCAATATTTAAGAAGTTACATTGAATTATATTTACCTTAGCGTGCAATATTTTAAAAAACAAATTTGGAAACCTGTCACTTTATATAATGTTAACTAACCTGTGGGCATATAAATCGGGAACGGGTATATGAACGGCAGTCTCTTTTGCGAAAAACTTTTAGCCTGGGGTCAGCTCTTTATATTGAATAGCTCGGATCGCCTTTCTCCGCACTTTTCAATAAATGGCAAAATGTTAATAATAACCTGCGGATTCTCTAGTAAAAAATATGACAATCCATCGCTATTAATTCTATATCGGAAATTGGTTATTGCAATGTTAACGTTTACGAACTAAAATGGTCAGTTTACGTGTTGTAGTAGAGGGAAAATAGATCCGGAAAAAAATTGTCTTAGACAGGTATATTTATTTTAAATGCATGTGTAGGACTTCAAAGTAAGTTCAAAATTAAGTTTTCTAGAATAATATCGATCAGGGATATATTATTATTAACAATTATGGTTGCACGTTGACATTTTTCCATGGTTTTAGTATTGATTTATACTACTACGTTCGTGTATAGTTTATCCTGTGTTATGTTTTTATATAAACTAAAAACAAACTTCACTCACTTAGAAAATGACATTTTCTACAGAACGTAAAAATTTCATTGACTCTTAATGTAGGGAACTAGAAAAATATAATATTATAGAGAATGTCACCGCCCAGCAAAAACCAACGGGGAGGTGTGAGTAGTTTTTGCCAGGATGGAAAGGGGAAAGGTATATAATGTTAGTAAGGTAGGGCTTTAGAATAAATTCAATAAACCTGATAACAGTGATAACATTAATAATATAGTTATAATATTTATGTCTTGTTAAAAACGATAAAAATAAAATAAAACATAATTCTCATTAAAACGCCCTCGTATCTCAAACAAAACAGAAATAGTTGTGTTATTTTACCTTAATTAAAATAAGACTTCTATTAAAGTAAGAAAGTTTGTATAATAATAATAGAAATCGTCATAGTTTCAAAAAAAATGGTCACATGGTAACGGAGTCATCAGTAAACTCACTACTAGAATCATTTCTTACCTAACAATAGGCTCTACGGACGGCAAAATGGGATACTCTTTTTCTTTGTGTATAACGTAATTCACGGATTATTTTCCATATGTCGGTTTTGTCTAAATCGGATATTACGGTTATCTAGAATTACAGCGCTTAAAGTCGGATTCTGATTGCACTTTCTCAACTCTTGTTTTATGCTGCAGCAAGTCAATTTTGGTCGATTATATATGCAGTAATATGGCTGTAAGCATAACAAACTATGGCTGTGGGTTTCGCAGATATTTCGCATATTCTTTTTTAAAATTATGTTCTTTTATAGCTTTTATTAAATCTTTTCTTAGTGGAATTTTATCAGGAATATTTATATTTGTATATATAAACTTTATTTATGGCGCGTTTTTCTCCACCCCAAAAGGTGACGTGGAGAAAAATGGCGACTCCTTGACACTCAAGTTCCGGAAACAAGTTTTAGATTTACTCGGGCGCCAGTCCTAGTTTAAGTGATAAGACACACTACCCTCAAGCCGAGTACGCCAGGCTGAGTACCTCAAGTGGAGAAATAATACTCCAGTGGGTCAGTTTGAGAAATTAGACGTTCACACACAAACAGTAAAACTCAATATTTTTCAATAATATCAGTGCCTTCAATTAAGCCTACTATTTACAATTATACTTATTTTAACTAGTAACTTTTTACTAAAAATCTACAGATTACTAATTACTGGGAGGAGAGCAAGCGTAGCAACGAAAATACCAGCACCAGATGACTCAGACGACAGGGATAGCAATCTGAAAAATAGTAACACAGAATATACGGTAAAGCGTTAGCACAGAATAAGCGATGACATAATGCAAAGTTATATACAGTACTTGGCTAGTACGTCAGTTTACTTACTCGTCCGTGAACTTACTTACTTCCTGTGGTTACGGTCGGGCGCGTCTGCTGAGGTGGAACGATCGGAATGGCATAAAATGCACAGCTCCTCAGATCCTTTTCTGTAAATGAAACAACTTACTATGGGAGTGGGATAGACGCCAGATGGATGTGCTGCTGGTCGATGACGTAGTACGGACTTTACCAAAATCCTATTGCTCGAAAATGATATATGACACCTGGGTTCGGATCTCGGAGTGAACACGTCTGCTGCCGATGAGTTGTTCTGGCTGACTGCCAACACGGGATAAATTAAATTATTTCCTTCAAATATTTACAAGCAGGTGTAGGAGCCAGATGGATGCGCGGCTGATCGATGACGTAGTACGGACAGAATTCTGGTGCTCTGAAATATATATTGCAAACGAAACCTGGGTTTGATTCTCGGAGTGCACACGTCTGCTTTCGATGGGTCGCTCTGGCTGATTGCCAACACGGTATGAATTTAATTATTCACTTCCAATAAGTACAAGTGGAAGAAACAGCGGAAAATAGATGCGTGATGGACTGACGTGACATCAAACGGGCTTAGAAAATATTTCGGAATATTTGGCGTGTAGCCTATTAACATTATCATATGTGTCAAACCACGTCTCGTCAAGATATATTACTGTTCCATTTGATTCACGGTAGTCTTTGTTTTACGCAAATTTTCCTGTCGAATTTCTACAATACGGCGTGATTTCATTAGTATTAAACGGTTATTATTTTTTTTTATATTTAAATCCGCGCTCTAATAAAATACCTCTTCTTCTCTTCTCTCTCTTCTTTTACCAAAGAAAGGATTTCATTTTCTTTATAAAAATTATGAACTCTATCAGTTAAGGTCTTTTGAAGCATCGTCAATTTTTCCAAACTTTTGATTTTTCCGTTTTCTTTTGACAGAGTGATCTACAACAAGCCAGCCCTTTTTTATTCACGAGATTAATAGAAAAAAATCGGAATCTTAGTTAATTCAAACTTTCTTTTTATAGTACCTATATCAGTCATTTGATTATTCTCTCTCTTTAAGCAGTTATAAATATTTAAAAGAAGATGCTGGGTTTGCACGTGTAAATCTTGTTTTTTAAACTCCCAACTGTCAAAATATTTTTTTGAAAGAATATTACAGTTAATAATAATTGTTTTAGGTAAATATAACACAAACAACTTATGTTTTCTTTTATTAGAAGAAAACTACCGAGCAACATTAAATAAACGTATGGCACTGCGCGGTTCCACGAAAATAGTCTCGCACAGCACTTTATTGTTTTAGAACTGGTCATTACAGACATCGGCTATTCTTTACCGGCCGCCCGTATCGGCGCAATTGTACATCTGCTCGACTACATCTCATATACGAGGAGATAAATTAAATTGTTAAAGGGTTATATTTGTCGCTTTTTATTAATTATCAAGTTGACCAATTTTCTTTGTAATGTTATTACAAGTTTAATGCATGTGGGAGTAATCTTATAGATTATAGGCGTAAGTCGAGTAAGTGAACCATTTAGTTATAGCGCCACCTAGAATTTACTTTAAAATTACCATTGATAATTTAATCGTTTTCCTAAAGATTTAAACCGTTCTTAATTTAAATAAGTTTAATGTATAGTCCAAGTAAGGACTTCTCGATACATAAAAAACACAACAAAAATTTTACGACATAATTATTATCGCCGCGGGCCATGCGGTATATTTGATGACAAACGACCTGCCAACCGACGCACAATAAAAACCTATAAAGGTAAGCGAGTCAATTTGCGAACAAAATACTACAGAGCCGTACTAAAAATTCGTATGTATCTGGTGAATCTTACCCTATTTTGCTTGTGTGAAGATAGAAATATCTTATATATTGGTGAAACATTGATTAATTTTGGTACTCTAAATTAAAATTAATATTCTCTTGTTGCTCAGATCTGCCAATAATAATATGGTATATCCTCGAATGTATGTTATATTATTATTGTTGCCCAGCAAGGACCGCGAGGAGGTACGAGCAATTCCTTGCCAAAAATGTGGATACAGAGTCAAGATTTTCGATATTAAAATAGTTAAAATAAATAAAGCAGATCTCTAAAATCAATCAAGTTAGGATTAACTTGATCTAATCGACCCAGGTTAACTAAATAAATTCAATTCTGGAAACATATAAATAATTATCAAATAAAATATATGCAATAATAATAATGATAATAATAACCAAATAATATACACTTATACATAAAAATATTATATGTTATTGCGCATATGTAAAACACTAATAACAGGATAAATTCACACTGCACTAAATCACATAACTTTTTATGCAAAGCATTAACTTCTACTCACTAAACACTTCACTACCACTTTTTTAATCGCTATCTGTATCTACATGTATTACTAAACGCTTTTGATTAGGGCTGATGCTTTTTCCTAAGTCAATGTATTAATCTTCAATTTTAATCGCATGCTGAATACATTTTTTCCAATAACCTGCTGTTATTTCTCTCACTTCAGCTTTAATGAGATCGATTACTTTGGTATCAAATTTGGGAAAGGTGTTATTTTTTCGGATGCTTCTTTTCAGCTGACTCCATATTAGTTCGATCGGGTTGAAAACACAGAAATATGGGGGCAACCGTAATACTGCGTGTTCTTGAGTTCCGGCCATTTTATCAATTACATATTGTTTTGAGAAATTTTGATTCTTAACAATTTCCAAAAGATCTTTCTTTTTAAAATTTTCTTGAAATGGAACATTGTGTTTTCGAAGTCTATTTTTTCTTGTTCCAGTATTTGGTATTTTTTTGATTTGTCGCGAATGATATGTAGCATTGTCTAAAAAAATTACGCTGTTCTTTTCTATATTTGGTAGCAATGAAGTCTGAAACCATTCTTCAAAAATATCCGCAGTTATATTTTGGTGATAGTCAACGTTTGAATTTTCCATTTTTTCTCGCTTAATTTGAGGCCGTTATGCACCCATCCAGTTTCCGACCCACAATCTAGAATTATTAATCTGGTTCCTTTATTTGCGGGCATATCAACTTTACATTTCTTTGAGCCATCTGTCCAGCCTTTTCTCACTGTATCATGAGTATCATACCAAGTTTCGTCTAAATAATATATTGGTCGTTGTTCATTTCGAAATTTTTTAATAGGCTTCCAAATATTCCATACGCCACGGTACAATTCTGCTGTTTTCCATAAGACTTTCTCTTTTCTTCAATCATTTTGAACTTAAATCCTATCTTCAATAGCCATAGCTGAAGTGTTTTTTCACTAACTGACACTAGATCTTTTCTTCTCAGTTCAATATGTAGTGATTGTACGGTTGGTATCTCCTTATATTTGCTATAAATTGCATCTCTTAACAATTGCACCAGAGACGAATCTAACGTTCGTGATGTTCCTTTGATCGATCCAACTTTTCGTTTCTGTACCCCTTTCTTAAATAATTTATAAACACTTGGCGTTTGAATTTCTGTTAAGTAGACCGTTTTTTCCACGGCTCCTTTTTCTACTTCACTTTCTTTTATATTTTTATACACTTTTAAAACCATTTATTGAGTCTGTGGGTGTAAATATTGTGCAGAAACTTTCTTCGTAATTTGTTTACCATTACCATCCCCCACATCGTCCTGACATTCTCTGCTGGTGCTTGGTTGTGGATCTTTCCAAGGCCTAAACATTTTCACAATATTATTTTACTACACACACTTGTAAAGAAAAATCTCCGAATATTCACTGTCCGCCAAAATATTTATAAAAACACAGTTGTATAAAAAACGTTTAAACACAGTAAAATTTTACCTACCTGTAAAAGTACTGTATGTAATTTCATTGAATGAAATAAAATGTAAACAAGAAGACAACCTTAACGCGCTGTTAAAATTGAACAACTTATTTCAGATATTTCAAGTGCGTACCTATGCAACCCTTTGCGCAATTACTTTTACAACTAGTTTAACGGTATTTTAATGAGATCGTCATTTGCCTGTCACCAAAGTTGTACAACCTGTACTTCTCCGACTTCCCAGAGTTCCCGAATACCAAGCTGGCCAAGTACGCCGACGACACGGCCATGTACGCGCATTCGCACAACGCACAGGCGGCAAACATGCTGCTGAAGGCGCACATGGCTCTTGCCACGGCTTATTACGACCAGTAAAAGATCGCTGAGAAGTCTGAGGCGATATGCTTCACGCGTCGCTTCACGGAGAACCGCATCATCACTCCAATTTCGATCAGGGGTAACCAAATTCCCACTAAAAGATGCGTGAAGTATTTGGGGGTGAGACTCGACCAAAGACGGACGTTTAATACGCACATTAATGAAACCATACGGACGGTCTACTCCCTGTCCAGGAGTCTGTATCCGCTCATGGTCAGGGGTAGCAGACTTAACAGACAAAATAAAATATTGTTGTACACGACGGTGGTCAGGCCGTCTATCACATACGCGGCGCCGGTGTGGTGCAGCATATCGGCCAAGACAATGAAAAAACTAAAAGTGCTAGAACACAAATATATGCGCCTCATATCAAATTCTGGAAGATACACCTCCCTCAGAGACCTCTACGAACGCTGCAACGACATAACCCCGATAGCCGACTACGTCCAGCATATCTCTCAAAACTTCTATTCGTTCAAGCTGGGCGACAGTCCGCTAACAAGACACATTACACAAATTAGACAGCATAATGCCCCATTTCGGATTAAACACCCCTTATCTTACCGGACGTTGCCAATCTTCCGGCAGCCACTTTAGCCAAATTTTCACCTACTATACCTTCTCTAATACTATCCACCTTTCACTGATATTTCATACCTTTCATCCACTTTAATTCTTTCTTGTCTTGTTGTTTCTTGTGTTTGTTTTTGTGTATCTTTGTGTGTGTCGCGTTTGTTTGTTCTTCGTTTCTGTTTGTACATTTTGTCTGTAAATTCATCCTTCCTTCATTAAACTCGTAACAGAATGCAAATTTTATATCAGAACAATCAAAATTTTTAGAATCCCAGTTTAGGCCTGCCTTGCGCAACCCGTAGTTGGAGCAATTCGCGGATGGCACCCCGTGCAAGTTACGGAGTGCACGAACGGCGAAAACCAAGTGATCGTTTTAACCAGTTTTAAGTTAAGCTTTCTTTTTTAAGCATTTTTTGTCACAGCACTTAATTTTATTTACTTTTGTAAAAGGAGTTTGAGTTTTTATAGTTTTCATTTTTACCTAGCCAAACCAGTACCGCCTCGGCCCGACTTTGCGATACACCACCGCGTCAACGCGGTGGTCGCAGGATCGGTCCCGATGGGCTTTGGGGAGGCACATTTACTATATATTAATTTTAATAAAGTTGTTTTGAATTGAATTGAATAATGAGATCGTAAAGTTTTTGTTGGGTTTTTATGTCTCGGGAACTATTAACTTCAACTATACATATATTTTTTTAATTTTATATGTATTACAGTATTCTGTACATTGTAAGTAATTGATACTTATATAGAAATGTAATGACGCGACACAAATTTCAGTCCTATAAAATTCTTTGAAGTTTTATAAAAATTTCTTTGTTTGATATACTGACATGAGATGTTTTAACTCCAGATACCCGGAGGATATAACTGCATTACATATTCCACTCTCGTACTCTTTTGTCGCTTTGATAAATTTGGTATGTAAATGAGCAATACTTTGACTGACTGGTATTTGTGAGTTCGTAAGGATGCAGGGATATTCCTGAACAGTTGGTTCTACCTTTGATTTATTTGTGCATGTAATAATTATTTTCTGAGGGAGAAGATATAGCCCATAAAGTTTCCTAGATTATACTCCTCACATTGGTAAAAATCGAATTTAAAAGATATTTGTTTTAATAAAATTGATGTTCATTTGAGGATGTGTTACACACTTGTCGCAAAATAACTATTTCCTGAAAAATGCAATATGCTCGTATTAACTTGAACAACACCTTATAAAAATAAGAAAAAACTTTATATTATTATAGACTTTGTGTACAATTCAATATAAAAATTAATAAAAGCACACAAAACACTAAAATTTCTTATTAGTAATGTCATGTTTTATTCTTTCATTTCAGTTCTTTGAAGTTGGTGTATATATTCTCCGTAAATCCACATCTGGGACCACTACAAGTTTCTTTGTCAAGAATGGTTATGGACATAATGAAATTTTTCTTTTTATACGTTTTAGTATTGTTTGCGTTTTCTTGTGGTAAGTACCATATTATCTATTTGCCCGCTTTTAAAATTTGCAGAATCTTTACTACTTTATTAGAGATCATGGAGAAACATTAGCAATATCAAATAATAATAATTATAATAATATCGTCTTTATTAAAAAAAATGCATAATATAATAATATATACTTAGACACTTATCATAGAGCAGGCGAAGTTTAGCCATGTGGATATTCTTACACTTAACCAATTCTACAAATAATCAAGAGTCGTATTATATCAGAGTATTTAAACGTTATCTACTAAATTATAATTTAAAATGGCTTGAAAAATTTTATATGACTAAAGATAAATACATTTGTTATTTTTAAGAAATTATTTCTAACTGTCGATCGATTAGCATATGCTTCGTTTGGCGACGAAAGGCATACAGGCTTAAACTCATATTAGGCTTTACAGAATTATACAGCATTGTAGCGAAGTAAGTGAAACTTTGTTGGAAAAGAGTAGTCGAGTGGTGAGGCATTGTGAGTGTATATTGATGCCTAATATTACGGTTATGTACGATATTACTGAAGACCAGTTTTTCCTCTAAGGTACAGTGGGATTGACGAATGGAATAAGCGGTACAAAAATATGAGATAATGTAATTTTACTGTATTGTATATCTTTAACCATCTCAATTGTATAAGTTTTTCAGATACATGATATTTTCGTAGGTTAACAATTTGTAAATGATTTTTTGAAGTTTGATATAGACATGGGTAGTATAGTATATTGCAGTAGTTAAAAACAGGCAACATAAGTGATTCACACATTTTTTCCCCATTTTAAAATTCAAAATATGTCTGTTTGAATATAAAAATTTCATTCTGGCATAAGTCTTTTGCAATAATAACTTCTTGTTCTTTAAATCGTAAATTTTGGTCCAAGAAAACACCAAGGTTTTTTGCGCAATCTGAAAACGTAATATTTCCGCCATATATATGACCGGAGAGAGCTGCGTCTTTAGAGCCTCCCTACGGTTTTTCGAGCTAAACAATAGTGCTACCGTTGTATGTATTGAAAGTTAAAAAATTTCGTCAAATTTAATTAATTGCATCATATTATCCGACACATGTCAATGAACCTTTAGTACTAATGGTAGTTGATTTAAAAAAAAAAACTGGTACAACTCTTGTAATCGAAAATCTTAATAGTTTAGTTGTGTGCATATGTCTGTAAATAGAGCTGGCCAGGCATGTCGAGAGGGGGGTGGAGAAGAGGTGATTTACCCCGGACCTGGGTTTTTTGGAGGAGACTGGTTTTCTTAGTGTTTTTAAACTTATTAAACCTTTCTTTTTAATTGTATTCAAATGGAATTTTAAAAAATAATTAGAAAATAACTTTTTCAAAACATTTTCAAGCCTGCCATATTATTGTTTAAAAAAGTAATATTTGTTACGGATAATTCTACTAATGGTTGTAATTAAAATACTAACTGAATAATGATAATTCTATTTTTAAAATAAGAACACAAAAATACCACTTGAGATAAAAAAAATGTAAACAATGCAAACTGAACATAAAAATACTATAAAAAAATAAAATAAATTAACTTCAACTACTTAATACAGAATTAACTAATATTTCGTCATTGCTCCATTAGCGTCTAAAACTGCCTGAAGTCTTGCAGGCACGGACAAAATCAGATTTCGTGCAAGGTCAACTTCTTGCGACAAGTTCTCCCAAGCGTCTTCAATTATCCCTTCCAATTGTTGGGCATTATTTGGATGGTTATTTAATTTTCTTATATGTTTCACCATTAGTCCCCAAACATTTTCAATTGGATTTAAATCCGGACTTTTAAATTGCCACGGTATCAACTCTATGTTTTTATTAAGAACCATTGCCTGACACGATGGGTCGTATGTATGGAGCAGTTGTCTTGTTGGAAAATAAAATTATTTTCCGGAAACACCTCTTTTACTGACGGCAACATAATATTGTCTAATATTTCAATATGTTTAATGGAATTGAGATGACCACCACTGTTCCAATACCCACCTAACCCATTTAGGCTCATCCAAGCCCAGACATTGACTGAAAGCCTTCCTGATATTTGTGGTTCGAAAGTATATTTTTCGTCGTATCTAGTGGAAGGAGACCTATATACGCGAACATGTCCATCGTTACAGGATTTAAAAACCTTTTCGTCAGAAAAGACAACTTGTCCCCAGAAGTTTTCATCATTGATTATATAATTCAGTGCAAAAATAATCCATTTAAAATTATTCATATAAAATTTGAGTGCATTAAGACATTAAATATTCATCAACGGAATAAAAAGCTTTAGAGATGAGATAATTTTTTACAGTTGTTACAAATCTTTTTATACTTGCAATGTTTTTTAGATCACTATTTAATTTATTGTAAATAACAGAACCGATATAATATGGGTTTGATTTGAAGGCCTGTGGATTTCGTGCTGCAAATTCAAGCCATGGCGTGTCATATAATTATGGTGTTCATTCAAAGAATTAAATTTTGATGAATTATTTTTTACAAATTTTAATATTTCTAATATATATGGACATGGCAGGGTTAAATTTTTTTGTTCAATAAATGTTCTTTTACATGAATCTCTGTAATGTAAACCAAACATACAGCCTATTGCACTTTTTTGCAGCACAAAAACTCTGTTTGCAGAAGTACCGGAAACGTGATTCCATGTTGAAACGATAAAATACTTTTACTGTGTTGCTACTGACGATTTGGCAAAGTCACTTTAATGCAAAACATTTGCTGGCACATTTATTAAAAATAAAATTTACGCGTGATTTCCACTTAAACAATATGAATTCCAAGAATTTTAAAAGTAGTTATCTGTTGAACTGACTTGCTATTAAGTTTTAACAAAGGGCTAGTTAGGTAGTTTGCTCCTATAGGATGGAACTGCATTGAAAATGTTTTTTCTTGATTTATCACTAAATTTTTACCATTGAAGTATTGGTTAAGCGAAATTAAATTTGAGCTTAGCTCGGAAATTAATACATCTAAATTATTTACTACTGATATAATTGTGATGTCATCTGCAAAGACGCTAGAAAAAATTGACAGGGTCAAGTCCAGATCATTAATGTACATCAGAAATAGCAACGGTCCGAGTACATTCCCTTGCGGTACTCCAATGCCAACCGGTAACTCCTCAGAAAATTCCCCAAAATATGAGACAAATTGCTTCCTGTTCTCTAAATATGACATAATCTTACGGAGAACACGGAGTTGAGCACCAGTGGTTACTAGTAGCAGAGTTAATTTAAGGTTAGATATCACGGAAAGCTGAAGTTCAAGAAGATTTTTGCAATTACCACGTAGACTATAATGTTCAATATTACTGAGTAAGATATCGTGGTTTACACAGTCAAACGCCTTTGGCAAGTCGATAAATATTGCCATTACTTATTTTTCTTCATCTAAGTTTTTATAAATAAAGTGTAAAATATCGGTTAACGCAGTTATTGTAGATTTATTATCTCTGAACTGTGTTGGTTGGGTGAGTATAATTTATTTGACGCAATTGGTCGATAATTATTAAGTTGATTGCAGTCTCCTTTCTTTGGCAAAGTAATAATTTTAGAAATTTTTAGCAGATTTGGAAATTTACCTTTATCGAAACATTCATTAACTAGATGACATAATGGTTTTGCAAGTTCGATGGTACAATGTTTAATTATTTTGATGGAATAATCATCGGGACCGGTTGCCTTGGAATTATTCAAGTTGTTTATCGTGTCTATAACTTCAGATATGAAAACAGGTTCAGGTTCTATCGATTTTTCAGTTATAGGTGTTATAATATTGGTAGTATGATTTGTAACATTCTGTAGTACTATAAGTGATTTTGGTAGATTAACAAAGAAATTATTAAATTCATTAGATAATAATATTTTTGTCAGTGATTTTATTTCCTCATATTTCCATATCTGAGTTAGTTTTGCCAGTTGCGACATTTCTTACAGCATTATTAATTACTTTCTATACAGTACGAGATTTGTTTGTAGAGTTTATAATTAAATTATCAAAATACATCTTTTTTGCCTGCCGTATAATCCTATTGCATATTTTTTTAGTTTGTCTTGTAATGATCTTTCTAATTAAATTATTGAATGAGGTACTGTGGTACTACCAATACTGGCATCTCATTTTAAATAGTCAAACAGTAAACATTCAAGTGTTAGTGACTAGTGACTAATATAATATATTCACTATGGCAATACAGTTAAAACATGATTTTCTATGTTTTTTTCTTAATCAGTTTAAAACATATAAAACATGTTATTATGTTTTATTTTAAAGAAATATGTTTTTTTGCAATCCTGTTGGTGCGGAATACTAAATGACAGAATAATTGGTCCTTTCATCGTCGAGGGTAATGTGAATGCGAATAGTTTCAGTTAGATGGAAGTTCTGTTCGTAACGCTGTGTGGTAAGAAGATAGCTAAATGAACATTTTGAAAATCGCTGGATAGGGCGAAACAGTCCTTTGATTGAGTTGCCACCGAGATTCCCAGATTTGACGCCACTGGATTTTTCCTTTGGGTTTTAGTGAAACAAAATTTTACAGATCAAGGCCACAAACTGTACAATAACTACAGGCTAGGATAAGGCAAGCCTGCGCAGAAATTACTCCAGAACAAATACGAAAAATTACTATAAATGTGCGTAAAAGGACTGACAAGTGTATTGAAATGTAGGGTGGATTGGTAGAAGTGACGATGATCTTGTAGTTTTTGTAGCAGTATCCTCCTTTTTTTGTTCAATTTTGTTATAGGTTTTTATTTCTTTTTGATTTGTTAAAGCTAGGCATAAGAATAATAATAATACCATGTTACTAGAGCTTAATTACTTACACGTCTAGTGGAAGTATAGTAACGCAAACAATTTTTTTTTGCTGAAATAGGCTTAAAATGTCATTAAACGTCGAGTTTTAAATTTGAGCGAAAAATAATTTCCTGTCTGTCTGTCTGTAACTTTTTTTTGTGCGCACGTTTACTCTGGAACCGTTTATGATATGGACTTGAAAGGTACACATATGTATTGTAACGAGAACTGAAACTAGATTATATTTTCGGTTCAGGTAAGAGTCCATAAAATTGCAATTTAGGGCAATGTGTATAACTTGGATACAAAATCTGGATTCCTTGGGCAATTTTTTCTCATGGATAACCTAAGTTTTAGAATAAATTTATGAATATGATGTACATGCATTTTTAATAATGTCTACAAAAACGTTATTACTTAAAAAATTTCGAAAAAATTTAGTACAGGCTAGTCTCGAAGGGTGATGAATCCAGTGGTGTGCTTAGATTTTTCAAAACAGTTGATAATAAAATTTTTCTCCTAAAAACTGAAGTAGTAGACCTTGGATTTTGTAGAAATCTGGCGTTCTGCTTCAAAAATGTAGTTCAACGATGAAAATCGCACACTAAATAAAGATTTTACAGGGTAATCCAAACAAATGGATCACACTGTAGATCAGTCTGATTTAAAACATTGTATTGAAGTTGCAATGTCTCGAGAACCAGTTATTTTTAGAAAATTATTTATATTATGAAAGTTGCTCATAACACAATCACATCCTCCTCTTTCGACCATTTTTACCCAAAGCTGTAATTTATATATTCTAATGCATTCCTTTTACAGGATTTAAATATCTCTTTTAATTGTCGGGCAAATGGTCCGGGAAGTTTTAAGTGGGATTATGCATATTCAATATTTCATTCGTGTAGTATTGCTCTTATTATCGTTGCCCAATCCACACACAAATAAATATCTCTTGTAAATTTTATTGTGTACTATTTTTCATCTTTCTGTTTCTATTAAGTCTTACAAATTGAAACAGTAAAATATATATCTACTTAATACCGTGAACTGAAAGCGAGCAGTACATTTTTTTATTAGGGAATAGAAAATAAACAAAAACAGCTGTACAAGTGTTCAGGCAAAATCTAGATGAGTTACTGAGTAATCCTGATATATGAGTATACATGGCGGAACATTTTGGGGTAGATTTGATCCGTTGTGAACTGAATACACGAGTGTAATCCTCTTATTAAGGGTAAATCTACGTCAGGATCAGCTCATCTAGCAAACGCAGTGGACACAAAATTCAGACCGGACGGTCTTTATCAGTCGCCATTTTTCGGCAACAAAGGAAGCGCTAGTAACATACAGGATGATCTCAAAATAATATGCTATGTTTTACAAGCAGTATCTACCACTAAAAATAAAAAAGTTCCACATATTGGTCGAAAAATGCTTCCTATGGAAGTTAAACCGTCTTCAAATAGCCATCTAAGAATGGATATTGTTGAGCATCTCCACAACGGTTAAATGTAATTTAACGACAAGGATGAATTTTTATATATACTCATTTTATGCCTAACAAGACGAAATGAAAATAATTTGAAAATTGTGTCCAGTAGTGCTCCAAACGGATAGGTTGGCAAAAGTAATTACGACGGTTTTGCATATAATTTTACCCAGTTTTTTAAGGTAAAATATACACTTTTAGCATTTTCATCGTAAGGAAGATAATCTTGTTGAACATTGTTGCGTTGTGCAATCAATAAAATTGTTATTTAGAAGAAAGTATTTATTGAACGCTACTTAACAAGAGTTTAATATATAAAAGTTTAGAAGTTGCGAAGTGAATTGTTTGGGATGAGAAACATAACTAACTAGCTTTGGATCAGATACCAGTGCACAAAAGGTACCTGAGGTTGGGGTAGGACTTTCACTTCAATTACGATCGCTTATTATACTTGTTTTACAGTATTTGCTGTCTGTCAGCTCTAAGCTTTAATATTTCAATTTTATAAATTATGTTTACTTGTTTATATTTTTAATTGCGGAAAAGTACGCTACAACATTAATAGAACATACAATTTTTAGGCAATATGAGTTTGATTTTTTTTTACAAAAGTACTTTCCAGTACCAGTTTTACAATCAAATATGTTTTTATTATATGGTTTATGCCCGAAAGTATCTAACTATACCACAACATAAATTGATTGATCATCAAATAAATAATAATTGACGATTAAAATTCAACTCGTACGACTTCTCCGTACTTACTATTGTGTCCGATAAAAAGCAATCGACTCATTTACTCGTTGCAAATATGGTTCTAGTCAGTGACGGCGTTTTGTCGTATTAGGTAAAAAATATTTTTATTTCTTATTTATCTACCTGTCAGGAACGAGTGAATAAGTTTAATGATATAAGTCGGAAAGTAGTAGTCATGCATTTTGTAGAGTACACCTGGGATCCAGACGGTGTCGAGGGCCTTCTCAATATCGAGGACCACCATGGTGGTGCTCTTCCCGAGGTTGTATTGCACATTTACATCGTTAACTGTCCTAACGACCTGCTGCACCGTGCTCCTGCCCCTCCTGAAGCCAAATTGTGATTCATCGTCGATGTGAAGCTCCTCCTGAACAGCATCGAGCCTGACCAGGACGACCTTCTCCATCAACTTAGAGATTGTCGACAGCAACGAGATGGGCCTGTAGCTGCCGGCGAACTTCGCATTCTTGTTTGGCTTCAGGATGGGAATAACCACGGCGCATTTCCACTGGCTAGGCCAGTGCTGTAGCCGCAGGATCGCATTAACGATGTACGTCAACTGCACAATACCTTTCCTCGGGAGATATTTGAGTAGCTTGTATTCAACGCCGTCTTTACCCGGGGCTTTATTGTTAGGTAAAGTCTTGACAGTTTGGCCGTGGTACAAGGACATCCTGGCCTGGCCTTTCCTCCGTGCAGTAGCTGGCACGTCAACATCTTCACTGGGACCGCGATCAAACAGTCCGAAAACTGCAAATCTCTAATAAAGTATAGCACGAGATGCTTGGAATATCCTGCATATCTTATGTATTTTTGTTTATAGCGTAATCTCCCGGATACGCAGAATGCTGTATTTTCGGAGATAAATTTTTAATTAAAATTAAGGTAAACAATTTAATTAGATCGATCCTGTGGGTAACGAGTTTATTATTATATAGTGCTTTTGAGTAACAACGGTACAAAAACAGACTTGATTTAGCAGTTGAAATTGGATGGATTTAGACAGCGATCCACTATCCCAATTAATACTTACATTATAATTGACCGTTTATCTTGTTTTGTTCTATTTTTTGAATTTTTGTGAAGAATAATTATTTTAACGAATTTTAATAATTAAGACCCTCATTATGAGTAAATTTATTACCAAACAGATACATAATAGAACTATGCAAACTTTTAATTAAATAGTAAAATCAATACGTTGATTTTACTTTATAAACATTGAATGACCTTACATTAAAATAATATTTACCATGAAGTATTCTTAATGGCAATATATTAAATTTATGCATTAATATAAAATTGTTTAAAAACATTTTATCGTACCATGTTCAAGCTCTTCGATTTTTACGAGATTCAATATAGCTTCCTCTGCTTTCGACAGGATTAAATTATTTTCCTTTCTATTTTTCTCGCAGGTCTAAATCAGCTCCTTTGGTATTACGCTGATGCAGAGAGGCAACGATGTCGTCAGGAATCTGATGATAATCACTACGTAAACAGAGACGTCAACAACACAGAGCCGGACTCGAACGCATGTACCATCTGGCGGAGATTTTCCAAGTAAGCATTTCGTTATTAAAAACATGTTTCTTTATATTCAGGACAAAGTGAGATAATTTATATCATATTAGATCTACTATACCAAGTCAGCAACTTGTTGATAATAATGGGATAAATATTTTAAATGCCTTATGTAGAAATTTTTTATCAGAGTATGTAAGAAGGATTCTCATAATTAATAAATGAATTTTATAAGAAAAACTGACATGAAAAAATCGTGAGCCCAGAGGTCGAGCGATTTTGTCAAATGTCAGTTTCTCAAGGAAAATTACAGATTTGCAAAATTTTGAGTTAAAAAGAAAATTATCCATAAAAGAAAAGCTCGAGTGTTTTTTGGCAAGATAAATTAACGACAGTACAGATTTTAAAGTGACGTGCGACTACTAGATGTACTCTGCTTTTGAGGAACCGGCATTTTTATCGGTGATAAAAAACGATGGTGTGAAAGTGACAAAAATGTGACTGTCAAATAGACTTTTAACCTCACCACAATAAAAATCGAAGAATTAAACTACAGATATTCCTCTAAAATCTAGTAAAATTACTGAAATGCTAATGTTTCATTTAACAAAGACAGCCGCGAGCGATCGGATTGCAATGAGCAAATTTTGACGATTGTCATTATCATCGTTTGTCATCCGATAACGTTGGTGTCATGTCATGTTAATAAGATTTCGGCATATTTGTAACTTTTAGTGGCTGCACCAGTAGATTGTCACAAACTTTAAAGGTAGATGTAACAATATCAATATCATATGCTTTCTGTACCTTCGTTGGTGAATTTATTATAGATTATCACTTTACCAATTTTTAGTTTGTTGCTTTACAAATCTGTAGTATTTAGGATAACTAGACTTTCTTAGTCGTTCAAGTGATGTTAAAGTTGTTAATACCCTAATAGTATATTATTCAACGAGCGATAATGTAGGTAATAACTCGCATAGATGAAATTTGCAGCACGAACCGCAGGCGAGTGTTGTAAATTCATTAAGTTGAGGATTTTTTTTAGTACCCCAGAAGATCTGAAAAGATTTTGGATGAGATCGGATTACGTTTAGTGCCGTTTTGTCACACACTTTAATGCTCTATTCGGCTTCAAAGATCCACCGAGTGGGGAGGTTCCAGCCGCTTCCAGTAGCTGCCGATTTTTTATATAGGAGTTAATTTATTATATAAAAAAGTTGGAAATTTATAAATAAACGTTTAACCCATTAATGTTTGCATTTTGTCATCCACGTTTATTAATCATAGAACTTGGCGAGTTAGTTAAAAATAAGAATTTCATTTATGACTAGATTTTTTAGGTTCTTTTAAATGTCTGAACGGATTCAGCTACTTTTAAGTTGGTTGGTGTTAAATTATAGTACTTATAAATGTTACAGGGAAACTTCCTTTGATACATAGCAGTTCTATGTCCGGATGAGGAAATTAATGATCGTCGTCTAGTACTTAGGTTATGCACCACGAAATGATATTTTGTTATAAAGATATATGGGGATTTTGTTTTTTAGAACTTTATAGTACAAGCAACAGCTATGCACAATTTGTCTTTTCCTCATTGAAAGCCAATTCAATTCCGTAAGTTTTATGGATACTGAGTCATACCTTTTTATGTCATAAATGAATCGTATACAAGCATGTTGCATACGTTGAATACGCAATTGATCAGCTTTTGTTATACAAAAAAAATAAACGTTTGTAAAATTAAACTGAAAGAACAATTGAATCACACAGAATTATTTAAGATTTTCTATTCAAATAAGATGAGATCTACACCCATAAAGTAATTTTAAATTTTCGTAAAGTTTTTTTATACAGTAAGTGTATAGTACATGGTTATTGAAACGCAATAAATGATCTATATAATCCTAAATTACGTACACAATCAACAAAAGGTAGTGGCTCATCATAAACACAAATAGGCATTTAAGTTTTCTAGAAGAAAAGATCCTTGATTTTTATTGCCAAATAAAATCACCTGTGATTTATGAAGGTTAATTGAAAGCAAATGATTTTTCGAAGTAGTTAATAGAGGGTCAAGGTCAACTTTGATTTTTAAATTTGCATTGTAATCATCTGATTCGAATGACAAATAAAGTTGCTGATCTGCATAGCAACGAAGTTCACAAAAGGTCACATTAGAATAAAAATTAGCTGTAAAGATAGTAAAAAGTGTAGGTCCTAATATTGAACCTTGTAGCACCCCGTTATAAATGTTTAACGAATCAGAAAGTTGATCACCTATTTTGACACATTGTCTTCGATTTTTCAAGTAACTACGAATTACAACTATAGCATCAGCTCCAAAACCAAAATAGCGAAGAATTGTAAAAAGTAATCGGTGACTTATCGTACCAAATGCTTTGGAATAATCTAACAAAATTAGAAAAGAATGAAAATGATGATGATGAAAATAGAATATCATCGACTATTTTCAGCACTGCAGTGCCACAACAATGGTTTGGTCTGAACCCTGATTGAATATCGGGTAATATATTATTTTTCTCAAGGTGATTTTCAATTGGCAAATTTAAGGCGTTTTCTAATAATTCACTGAGAATGGGCAATATACTAATTGGGCGTAGATCTTTGTAATCAGAAGGTATTTTAACTTTTGATAGTATTATATATATTAATTTTCCGTTATCAGGGAAATATTTTTAGCAGATTCATACGAAGTTAACGTAAAATTGAATTCACTTACTGGCATTTTCAAGTAATTATTATAGAAATTTTTTGTTTCATCATTTATAGTATTAAAAGATTTTTCAGGAAATTTATAAAATAGCTATTTATTTTATTCGTGTTACACAATTCTTCAGGTATTTCAGTGTTTTTTCTAGTATTAATTACATTCAAGATATGTATTTCCAAAACGTTTTATGTTTGTTTTTTTCAATAATTCTGTGTTGCAAATAGGTCTTCCTTTCGTTTTTTCATAGCTGAATTAGTATAATTTTTTAGATTTTTGTAATACACGCAATTTTCATTTCTGTTCGTCTTTTCGACCTTTAATAAAGCTCTATCTCTGAGATTCATTAAATAACGGATATGATCTGTAATCCAAGGACTAGGTGCTTTTGTGAATCTTGAAGTTATTATTGGTTCATAATAATCAGATAAAATAATTAAAATTTTATTTAATAGTGTAATTTTCTCATCAATATCATCTGTATGAAACATGATTTAGATTAGATTTGCATTTTGAAAAAAACACTACAGTCGCCATGATGGATCTTAAGAAAAAATTTGTAAATGCCAGTTACGAGACATCCGTGTGATGTTTTTGAATTATTTTCACTTCCCAAAGATATATAGGGCTGCCCAAAAATTATTATTATTTACTACCAATTGATTTATTAAGCTATAATACAAAATTCAAGAATAAACTTAACAATTAGAGGTTATTCAAATAATTGAACAGAAAAAATTGAAATAAGTGCTCCACGTGTTACCTACCCATTTTGATTGACACATCTATATGCATCTTTGAAATGAAGTTTTCCAACTGTTGATGCAAAAAGACGCTACTATGAATAATTTCCAGATAATTGTTTACTTGCACTTTTAACTGAGCTTTTCTGTTGGCCTCTCGGTATATAAAATTTTCTTTAAATGGTGGTTTTTAAAACACATTGAATGATTTATATTTGGAAACGTTAACTTGAGTTATAACTACAGTGACAAATTTCTAACGATTTCTGTTGTTGTGATTTCGCTTTTAAACCCCGCGTGACGTAAAAACATTAATATTTATTTTAATTAACAGTGATACATTGTTTCAATTTGTTCTAGCTTATTTGAGACCAGCCAAACGCTCTTTTGGGCTGTTTTCGGATTAATAGACTTGGAAAGCTTCGAGTTGAATGAAATCAAAATATTCACCAGGTTTTGGGGAATGCTGATGTTTGGCACGTACTCTGTGATTAATATTGTCGTCCTTCTGAACTTGTTAATTGCGATGATGAATCATTCCTACCAGCTGATATCGGTGAGTAATTAAATCAGAATTCGAACTTAAGTTTTAGACTTTAATATAAGGATTATGAAACAATATACACTATACAAAATGTGTCATGGTTCTTATTTATTAAATACTACATCTACAAATCTGATTTAGTTTAATTAACACAGAGAAGGTGATTTTCGCATATTTATATTTTTTATAATATACTTTTTTCAATTATTACACTGATGTACATTTGAACTTTCTCTACTGGTATGCCGCTTTGTCGTGCCCCACTCTATTTTTATAAAGAATAACATATTAACTCTCACACTATACAGGGTGTCTGATCTGATCTGATTATCCAAATCTTGAAACTGGTGATAGGCCAGGTCGAGACATATCAGAGAATCCCAAAACTTGATCTTAGTAAAAACCTCGCGGTTTTCGAGATATGGCAATTTTTTTTGAAATTGTGGAAAATTATTATTTTAGGGCAACTTTTTATGTGCCATGGCTACAAATATAGTTTTATTATTTTTTTTTGTTTTTTTGTTAGAGTAGTACTAACGACTGTAGTAAACAGACTTTCGATAGTGACCATTTTCGGTCTGAAAATCAGTTAAATTCAGATTTGGGTAGTCAAAATTCGTACAGATTATAGCAATCAGTTAGACACATTTTGTGGTCTAACAGGGTCATGTTAATGCTGGCAGGGGAGAAGGTTCCAATTTTGGATTTTTCGATTATATCTCGGAAACGATGGACTGTAGAAAAAATATGTTCTAAATAAAAATGAAAGCTAATTAAAGTTACGATAAAATTGTTTCTATGTATATTTGTCGAATTTCGAACGGTTTTCGGGATATATGTTATTGAATATCGATCGAAAAAATAATTTTAACCTAACTTTTTTTGTCAAACATTTGCTTCTAATGTCTCCCACGATCGTTTCTCAGAAAAATTGTCAAAAACGAAGTTGTAGAGCATTATATTTCCTTTCATGTGATATACACTTGATGGGTGATAATACAGTCTTATGTCATGATGCAATTATAATTACAATTGGCAAACGAGCAATGGCTAAAATGGAAAACTTGCTATTCACAAATATCAAACTGCCACGAAAAGCTCGCGCACTTCCTCTTTCCTCAATGAATTCGACAATCAAGATTGATAATGAAAAGGTTGTCGTGGGTTCATTCTTGCTTTACCAGAGAATCTCCATTACCAAGAAATCGGACGAGGATTTGAAGAATTATATGTAGTATGAATTGACTCCTTACCCCCTGGCATTATTTAACGAAAGTGAAATGAGGAAGTGGAGAAAGTCAGCACTATACACACTGTTTAAGGAAATGCATAAGGACGTTGATTTAACTACCTTTGAATTTCTTGTTGATGGGGGATTCCTAGTCCACAAAGTTGTTTGGCAAAAATAGACAACTGTATCAACCATTTGTGTTGGTTACTTAAATTTCTGAAGACCCATTATAATGGGAGAGGTTGTACAGTGGTTTTTGATGGGTACACTGACACATCAGAGAGTAAAAAGCTGCTGAACAAAGTCGACGATATCGGCTCAAGAGGTGTGTGGACATCAATGTTAGCTTGGAAAGTGAAATGAAATTCAAACAAGAGGATTTCCTTTCCAACTTTCATAATGAGAGTCAGCTGATAAGCCTGCTGATGATGCAGCTGCAGAAAAATGAAATAAATACGCTCCAAGCTCCAGGTAATGCTGGCATTGATATAGCGAAGACAGCTATCGACAGATCGCAATATTCCTCGGTAGCTGTTATTGGAGAGGACGTCGACTTGGCCGTTCTCTTGGTAGCCAAAACTCCAACAGATCGTGACATCCTGCTGGTAAAACTTGGAAGAGGAAAGGCCAAGACTATTGTATATTCCTCACAACAGCTGCAGCAGGAGTTGAAAATGAAAGACAATGCCCATTTGTTATTCTCATATGCATTCACAGGCTGTGACTTAACATCCGCAGCGTATCGCAAGACTAAAGTGGGTTTTGTCAAATGCGGTTTTTCTTCCCCTGACTCCATTGAGACAGCTGGGATTCTGAGTACTCTCTCATGGTATGGCGCTCCATCCACAGAAAAAGTCCCTCAACGAGTTCCGTTACAAATCATTTGTCAAAACAGCTGCAAACATGAAGCCTGATCTCTCAACTCTCCCTCCAACTGAAGAAGCTGTTAAGCAGCATGCATTCCGGATATACCAATAAGTACACCTGTGGTTAGGGGAGGAACCTAATGATGGGGTGCCGAATTGGGGTTGGGAAAGGAGGAATGACTAACTAGTTCCGAAACTGTCAGAGATGGATGTTGCTCCTCACGAAATCTTGAAGATGATTTTTTGTCGATGCACGAAAGGATGTGAAAGTGGCAGGTGTGGTTGTAGGAAAGCATCGTTAAACTGCTCTGTCGCATGCCCGAATTGCAAGGGCAGTTGCAACAACGGAGTCGGAATATTAATGAAAATGACGACGACGATATCGATACACTACCAATCTCTTTGGACAACGTCTCCACTGCTGACGAAGATGAATGAGCCTTGACATTCCCGCCTCAATAAAACCAAGATGTCACCTTGAATGCTTAATTACTGTCAATCCATGTAAATACTTTCATTATATGATTCGTAATAATATAATGAAAGTTATAATTATAAAAAAAGTGTTTTGTATCAATTTTGTATATTGTTAAAATGTTGTTAATCATCACGGTAGCGTTAACATACTCATTTCTAGAGGAACATCGAAATTGAGCGTACATGTTAGAAATTCTATAACTTTTGACTGGTTGAAGATAAAGTAGCAAATATATATATATCAAAGTGAATGAAATTTAATACTCTATAACTTCATTTCTGACAATTTTTCTGAGAAACGATCGTGGGCGGCACTAGAAGCAAATGTTTGACAGAAAAAGTTATGTAAAAATTATCAATTTTCAATAACGTACATCTCGAAAACCGTTGAAAATTCGACAAATATGTATAGAAACAATTTTATCGGAAATTTAATTAGCTTTCATTTTTATTTAAAACATATTTTTTCTAGAGCCAACTGTTTCTGAGATATAATCGAAAAACCCACAAGTGGGACCTCCCCCCCCCCTTCCACCGTAAGCTTACCTCCAAGGGGCGGGGACTTTTACTATGTTTACCTACTAACTACTCCTAACAAAGTCTTGAGGTCAAAAAAGTCTCGCATATTCCATGCACTCTACAATATATTCATTGACTTGGCTGATAGTATTTGTATAGACTAAGGACTTCCTCACACATAATAATCCAAAGGATTATAATCAGGGCTCCTTGGTGGCCAAGCAAATTCACTTCCTCCTTCCTCCACCGATCCATCTGCGTGGGAAAGTCTTATCAAGATAATTCATGACTGAATTGGGGAAATGAGGGGGAGCTCCATCTTGCATGAACCACATTGTGTTCCGTATCTCTAGCATGAAAGTGTGAACGATCCATGCTTTGATGGATGTCTGAAGGACGTATTTTCTGCTCGAAAAACTTAGAAAAATTTAAAAAAATAGGAAAAAGAAAAAATTAATTTTCTTTTTCCTCAACCTTTTCTTAATTCTAGATAATAAATATTACGTTCACAAAATTTTTAGGGTTCAACGTGACTGTTTCAGACGGAGAATAATGGATAAATCATACTTACTGTCGTTTATGCTTAACTGCTGCTCTGATGGTATCAATTGGACGACGTCGTAACACTATAAATCTAACACTGTCTGTATCACACTCTCTTAAAATTAAACCTGAAAAGGAATTTTGTTAGAAAACACAACTAAAAGACAATATAAAGTTGAAAATGTATATATTAAATCTTTTAAAAAATTTATGTTTTTACAACAACTTTTTTCAAGAGGAAATGTTGACAAACAATGGTCTGACCCGTGTACAACACATGGTGAGGAACGGGACGATTCATACGGTACCAACTACCATCCAATATGCAGTTTGATAAGCTAACGATGCACAAAAAGATTCAAGAAAAGTTTCATGTAACTGAAATTTTGGTGGGCTTTTGCTTGCCTGTCTTATAAACGTATTTATTAATTCACATAAATTTTGGTCGCTCCTCGGAGCTTAAAATTGCTTGAAGCGTCTCTACTTTGTTTGTATTATGCAATAACAACTTTTTACGTTCAGGCAAGGCAGATCCCATGCACGTGTGAGTACATGGTATAGATACTTTTTTGACTCCGAATCACTGAGGAACCGGTTTAGGGCAAACCCCGTCAAAACGCATCATTTCCCCGTCAAATCCGACTGCTAGGAAATGATGGGGGTCCCATGTCGCTAAGGGCTATTTTCGCTATAACTTCCGATATACTTTGAATAGTCGTTGGACTAACTTGTCCTCATATTCAATACCTCGTAAGAGTTGCAGTGCTTGACAACGTGGATTCGTAAAAGGGTTTTTAATCTTGGAAATTTTGAAGTTCAAGTCCAATTTTAGTATACTTTCTAAAATTGGGTGGTCGGGGCGACATTACGTCCCTGTGCAGCGACATTTACTACACTTTCTAAATTAACGCTCCTTGAAGAGTTAGCGAAAATTTGGCATAAAATATGCTCCGAAGAGCAAAATTATGTTTCCAAGAATTAAAAACCTCTTCCACGGCGTTTTTATGTGAAGCACGCTTTTCTTACGAAGCATTTCCTAAGTCGGATTTTGTTACAACGCCGAAAAGTATATCGGGGTTATAGCGTTCTTTAACAAAAGCATGTAATATATCAGCAAGAGTATTTTGAAGAAAAAATAGATAAGATTGTCCATTTAAATTTGAAGGCAGGACAGATGGTCCCAATAATTGATCGCCGATGATACGTTAATCTTATATTCTGCTGAAAATGCCTTTCTTTTACGGCATGAGGATTTTCTACTTCCCAATAATGGGTATTTCTCCAGTTAAAAACGTCTCGGCGAGTAAAAGTTGCTTCGTCGGTAAATAAAGTGTTCTTAACAAAACTTCAATCCAATTTGTGTTTATTTAGAACAAATAGACAAAATTGTAGCCTTTGTGGAAGATCCCTTCGAAGTAAGTTTTGTACAGGAGTGAGATGATATGGGTAGAAGCGTTCTTTACGTAAGACTCTTAGGACAGATTGTTTACTCACCCCTGTTGCCGCTGCTAAACGACTTCAGCTGACTTGAGGATCTTCATCCACACGAACCAAAATTTCTAGTTCTTGATCTGGAGTAATTCGTTTCAGTCGTCCTACATCGTTTTTATGGCGAAATAAACCCGTTTCTCCCAAACGACGAAATAGATCTTTGAATATCTTATGGTCTGGCTATATTTTATTTGGATATTGCAATGAGTATATCCTCGCTGCAGCACGTCCGCCAAAATTATTTTGTGCGTAAACATATATCGTATCCCTCATTTCCCTATTTGAAAAATTATTATGTCTAGGCATTGTAAATAAAGAAGTTAAAGAAATTAGCTCGAGGAACACAAGAACAAAATAAAATGATTAAATGACGTAAATGATAGAACTAAAACGTAACCAAAGCACACTTTTCAATAAATACACTTTGTTTCATTAAATTTGAATGTCTTTCAAAAAACTATTGAAATGTTTAATGGCACTTTCCTCGAAAACGGTGAGAGTTATCAAGTTCTACCAAATGTACCTTTTATACGTGGGAATGACGCCCTCATCAGATTTTACGGTCAGAAGTACCACAATGTTTCGTCAAAAAAATATGAAAAAAATTCATCATCAGGTACAGGTCCTGCGGCGCCCTCTATGATCTAACGTGATGTAATACATAAATTATTGTTTCTCAGAGTAAAAAAAGTTCCTCTAGTAAATTTGGCGAAGATCAGTCAAGAGACAGTTGAGTTATTGCAAAAAAACGAAAAAATAATTTGAAATTTGGCACCCTGTATCTTTTTCCACAGCAACATTTTACTGAAGCATATTTGGGTATATCTTCATATTTTGACCCAAAGAATCTACCCCTGAACTATGGCCTATTATTAGTGGTCCACCTAGTATAACTGCCGGCGTAATATGGTTCTCTATAGCTTAAGGTGAATAGTATGCGAATGATTCTTTATTGCAGTATAAAAACTCTGTTTGTCTCGACTGACTGTCTACATATGCTGATGTTATAACTGAAAACTGAGTATGCTAAAGAATAATAGCATGTTAACAGTCTACTAGCATTTTTTTTTTTTTTTTTTTTTTTTTTACATTTATTTAACGTCGGCCTATTTCCGCTACTGAGGCCTAACACCGACGCCTGTAGACGAGCTACCCCCAACCAGGAATTTTGCCGAACCTCTTCCCTTAAGAAGAGTAGGGATCTTTTACTTGCCTAACATTTAATAGACAAGGGACCGACGGCTTTACATCCCCTCCGAAGGATGGTATATCTCCTATACAACCCTCGCCTAAGGTTGTATAGCTTCCGCGCATACACTGATATACAAGCCGCTGGAAGATGTGTGAGGCGAGAACGCGGTTTCCGTTGGAATGGTCACCAATCCAAGTACTAACCGCGCTACTAGCATTTAGTTCCCTTTTTAAATTCAAAATGTCAAATATCGTTTTTGCTAATTTAGAACATATACTATCTACTTGGGGACTCAAAGTTGCATCAATAACAGAGCCAGACAATGTTGCCTCTTTACTTGGTTGAACATGTTCTATTTAGGAATAACTTTAGTGATTGTTATATTCATAAAATACAAGGAAACCGTTTTTTTTTTCGTGTTAATTATTAACGAGTTTTTGTTACACCACTCTTCAAACTGTTCCATGACTCATTTTTTTATTTTCCAGTTCATTAACAGTATCACTGTGGATTATGACAAATTTGTCGTCTGCATCCATAAAAACATCCCTATCTGTTATATAGTGAGATAAATCATTGATAGGAATAAGGAACAAAAGTGGACCAATAATCGAACCTTGGGCAATACCGATTTCCATGTCATATATATTAGATGTCTCCGAATTTATTGAGACCATCATTTTCCTATTTTCAAGATATGACATTACCCAACTTAAAATATTGTCACATATGCTTAATGGCAGTAACTTAGTTTTATTTTCTTAACCACGGTTATTTCAGATTCATGCAAAATGTATAGTAGTTAAATTTTTATGAAATACCTATCTAAAAAAAACTAATTTTAATACATTACAGAACTCTCAGTACGTATAATATATCCCATCATATTGTTAGCGAATCATTTCTCAAATACAGATGGTGGGTTTATTTTTTGCACATAATTTGCATAACAAACACATAGTGTATATATAATATAAATAATAAATAAACACCACAGAAATTAGACATATACACATGTAAACATACATATAAACACATTCATGTTTCAAAACATTATATACTCCACTAATTATGTAAAAGTTGTGGATTGTTATACTTTCACTTCAAAATAGTGCTTAAATCATACTTTTAAAATACAATAAAGGGTTCTACAAAACAAGTAAAAGCTCTTGACTTTTCAGTAAAAGCACTGTACCCATTCTCGTTACAAGATACTGGAAAGGTCCGTTGGTTGCAGGATTGGGGTCTAGATTATTTTCACGTGGCTTCCTTCACTAATCTAGTAAATCGGATGGTGCAGGCTTTAATTACACTTCCGACAGACATACTGGCTTGTGTGCTATCAGCTTTTTCATCTATCGAACAGTAGGTACAGGGAGAGCTATGAAAATTTATGTATATTGGTTATTTTGTATCAGGCTGATTAAAATGATTTGATCAAAACCATAATTAAAATCTTGACTTTAATCAAGCTATTTTTATGCAAAGAATCATCATGATTTTTTTCCTTCAAGTTTAAAATATTATGATGAAAAAATATAAGCATTTAATTTTAAGGTTAAAAACCTTAACTGAAAACATATGATCATATAAAAATAAAAATAATATTTTTCAAAAGAGTGCAAAATAAAACACTAATTATTATACCTATTATAATGTTTGAAGAGAAATATTAATTTCGATTTTTTTTATTGCCCAATCAATTTCTGTCCTCGTCTTCAAAACTATAACAAACAACACCCAATTTTATTCCTCAACTGCAACGGATAAACCGGCACTTTTCTGTCGAATTCTGTCAAATGTCACAGAAATTAGTTTTGGCAACTTCACAAAATCTTCGATCATTTTTTAATTTTAATATTCGACACTTTTTGAAATATCAATGGATCAATATCATCTTCGTGGTCTTCACAGAGTTGCAACAACTTGACATAAATCTTAAGGCAGTCGGAAACTGTATTCAATCGAGCATCTTTATTAGTTTCTTGTCCCCTTTTTCTTTGTACCAAGCATTTGGCAAGAATGCACTGCGAAAATATTTTACAATTTGAACTACGTGTGATTTAACTTTTGTAAGTTCCAAATCTTTGGGAAGCAAATTCAATATATTGAAATACCCTGTACTAGGGCGGCTTTTATTCGAAAATAATTCCTATTTTGATTTTAAATCTATGTAAATATTATTTTTATAACAACGATTAAACAGTAATTAGCATTACATCCTACAAGAAATTAAATACAACACAAAATTACAAAAGCCTTTCGAATGTTTTAAAATTTTGAGACATAGATTTAGATAAATATAAAATGTTTAAAAATGTCTTCAGCATAAGATGTTAGTTCTTATCTAAATTGTGTTAAAATAAACAAGACATATCTACTATGTATAAAATAGGGGTAATCCCTACGTTGTGTTGATAAGCGCAGTATAGGGCCGGGTGCAAAACGAAATTCTGGCTTGGGGAAATGTACGTATAACCAGCGCGTTAAAAGAGGTAAATAGTATCATTCCCTTTCGGCCGATCATTGTATAAAAGCACGGACTAGAGGCATTACGGGATCTTCGAGCCACATGTCTGTTGATGAGTGTTTCCTCTCCAGACCTATTATCAAATTATTTGTTGTATAAGATATTTCCACATAACGAAAAACGCAGACTATATTCATTAGGAGGACTTCGATAAATGTCTGTTGATGAGCTGATCTCTCCAGGCTTTCTACCAAACTACTTGCTGTACATGCTATTAGCATATAACTAATCTGTGCGTGAACTAGAAATAATGTATCATTTTCCGTATTAGAGGATATTCTTCGGGCTTATTATTATCAACAAAATTGCTGTTATAGCCATGACAATGACCGTATTTACTTCGACTTCATTTCAATATTCAAGGCGACGCTGCCGGCCACTCCAACAACTTACACGAGCATAGACGAGGGCGGCGATAGAGCCTCGAAAAATGACAGATTTATATTACCTCGGGTAATTTTGTTTCGAACTATAATTATTATTTAAAATTGAACTTACATTCCGGTTTCAGGTGGGAAATGGGTATTTTGCGTGTTTGTGGTATTAAAAGAAACATTAAATTTTTTTATGAAATACTTGACTTGATTTTTAACAAGAAAGTAAGATAAAGTTACATTATAATTTACTCAATTATCTTCAGCGATAATAATGAAATTAGGTAAAAGTTCTGATTCTAAATATTTTATTAGGGAGATTTACGTTTGCTAAATTACAGGTTTATATTCGCGAGCTGTATATTTTATACAATGACAAGCGACTGTAACTTCAATTGTACTTCAGTTAAGGTGATACCAATGGCTTACCGTGTGCCTATTGATACGTAAGATTTCACAAGAATGTTGTTCTATTCAAATTATTGTGTGTTGTTGGAGGTTTCTCACCGGTGATACACCTAGTTTTCTATGATTGTTTATTAATGATTCGTCACTATAATTATTGTACGAACTACAAACCAGTGAGACTAACGGTCAGTTCTTGGGCCCACAGTTCCGGTACCTTGCTTATGTTTTAGGGGGTTACCTATCGACGAAGTTCTGAACCGGGACGTCTTATTTGTTTAAATTACTTCGACCAACCGCGGTATACGTTGTTAGACAGTCATACATAATTTGGTAGTTGCCGTTTGTGTAATAAATTCAAGGATATTTTCTCCTGCCTTGTTTATATTTACGTCTTAGCGGAGTTTAGCTGCTATAGCTACTCTTCCACTCAACCAGGACGGCGAAATGAGATGCCGTTCACCCATCCAAGTGACGGACTCGACCAACGCTGCTTAACTTCGCCGATCGAGGGCTCAGCGCTTAAACCGACGACGGTACCTAACTTCAAATTCGACCATGCACGATCATTGACAACATTATTGTCCTCTGTTTTACATTAAGTTTTATTTTTTATCGTAGCGATTGCTACCACACTCATTTCAAATAATCGTTAACAGTGCAATCTTGAGTAAAGAAATAGAAAATAAATAACATAAATGATTAACTAGGTTTCTCAATTAATAAACAGTGTGTTAAAATTTACAAGATATTTAAATTAAACCAGTTATTAATTTTCTAAAGACATAGGTAAATAGTATCAGGTCTGGTAGTAGACCGTGATATTAAACTATGCATAAAGAATTTGAGTACATATACTACAAATACGGCAATGTCGTATAGACAAACTTCGCCCTCAAAATAAAGACGTTTATTATTATTATTATTATTATTATACAATTAAATTTTGGTCCTAACTCTGTAACACTAGACGATCACATAAATGGCTAATTTGTTTATTTATCTTGATATAAAATTAAGGTAAAGAATTACTGGATGGGTTTAAATTGATTTCTTGGTTGCTTAACGATCAGGATTTTCGTTAGTAATTAAAGAAGGGAGGTGGGAGTCGCTTCAATATGGGCCTAATATCCGTATGTTATAATGATTTTTCCTCTTTAAATACTTTATTTAAAGGAGTTGATGATAACTAAAACCTAGAAGGCGGAACATATCCTGGTCTTTATCCGTTTCAAAATTTCTCTATACTCTATGAAATAAATCAGCAGAAATATTGCTCTATCAGCAATTTCGAAGAATGCTTTTCTATTTATTACTATTTCTTCCCTAGATAATTGTAATGCAATTAATGTAAATAATATAAATAAGAAAGAATAAATAAAATATAGTTCATATAAATCTTTTACTGAAGAGAGTTATATATAAATAATTAACGATGTATTTTACAGACAAATCATTCCAATATCTAATATATAGCCTGCGGATAACAGTCTTATCGGTTTCACGTAAAGTTTTCTTGTTTGAACTAAATTAGCCATCAAACCCTCATTCCCGATATAAATTAATTTCCCTATCAATTTATTTTGACAGGAAAGAGCTGACACCGAATGGAAATTCGCACGTAGCAAGCTGTGGATTAGTTACTTTGAAGAAGGCGGCACTGTACCACCGCCGTTTAATATAATACCGACCCCTAAGAGCTTGTGGTACATAATTGAATGGGTTCGGAGAAAGTTTTGCGGTCATTCGAGGGCTGCTAAAAAGGAGCATATGAGGACAATAAGGGTGAGTGAAAAGCCGTGTACATATCTGTTTCAATAGAAAGATATCATTTGTTTCAACGAATTACTGTTCATTCTGAGGGGGATAAAATCTTTGTATAAAATGTTTATGTTGCTTTGATACTATATTTTAATATAACAAATATACAGGGTACCAATGACTAAAAGTTACAACTTCGAGTGCTCTATCTCGACGAAATTTTAAGGCAAAAGTCTTATATTCCCTAAAATCACTCCTCTGGAGAGTTGTGGTGTCTTAAGTAGGTCATGAAAATTTACTTTGTAATTATCTCTAGAACGTTTTATAAATATGCATTGGGTGCCATGATCACTAAAAGTATTATGATTTTTCGTTTTATAGTTCAATATATGTATTTTTTGCTAATTTAAATGTTATTAAGACAATTTATAAGATTCTTTCCATTATAATTTTACAAAACTTTGAACTTTCTTGGCAGTAATCGGGGACGGACCATAAATTGTTTCCATCTAAAAATGCATTGTCGCGCATTTACAGTCATTTTACCAGCTCTCTCAAATTGTTTTTCTAGGAAATAGTTGATCTGAGACTTCTTTTGGAATTACAAAAGCTTCCATGTCGCTGAAGTTTATCGATCAGTTCCCACAAACACACGCCAAATGGGACAATCGGATACCGTTCATTAAAATTTCTTTGTGACTTCTGATAATTACAATGAGCTTAAATAAAATTAAAATGATTTAACTTTGTTCGCCAAGCTACAGTTTTGCAAGGAAAATGTAAAATTTGATGATGAAAAAAATAACAATAAAAATATAAGTTCTAGTCGGGGTTTGTAATTTTTGTAGTTCTATTGATCGTTTTTAAGTATGCAAATACACAGCGAATAGAAATTCTTACAAATTAAAATAAAGTTTTTAGAATATTATATTTTAGTTTAATATGAGAAGTTGACAGTGATATCATTAGTTCTTTTAGACCCTTGTTTTATGGTTGTTTTGCAAGGTAGTGCTAACTTGAAATTATACATATTATTAACTTTTGCCAAGTAAAATTTAAAACATGAGAACTACGTTCCTACAAAATGGGGTGATTACAGATTACTAATTTATGTAATAACACATATCTAATAAACTTGACTTTTAAGAGAGCATCGTTTGAAATCATATCGATTGAATCTTATCAAACATTATGGTTGCTTTGAGCATAACTACAATAAATACTAGATGTCAGTTAAAATGTTATATCAAAAATGTATATACAAAGTGTTCTCGGCAAAGTGGTGTTCTAGGCGGAAATTACCATTTTTGTTTTTTTTTTTTAAACACGATTTATAATAGGTTTCAAGAGGCTATTAAGAGTTACATAATAAATGGATGTGTGTAATATTAAATCAGTGAAATAATATATTGACAGAGTACTTAGCCCAAGGGCGGATCTATGCCCCCCCCCCCCAATGGCCCAATAACAACAACAATAATAATAATAATGAAATCTTTAAAGAAAATATGTTAAAGATATGATGAGACCATTAGTGAGTTTATCCTCTCTATTATGAGAGTAACAAAGCAATGCGTACTATCAAAATAAAGGGAAAATGGTGATAAACTCGTTTGATCACAGTAGCAGAGTAGGTACTTAAAACTAAATATGACAATACCGCCAACTTTGCGCCAAAGAGAGATATACAGTAAAAGTGACAAAACCGCTTTCTTGATCGCGATCCCAGTCTTTAACATCAGTTTAGTATAGATAGGTCCATTTATTAACCTATACAATTACAAAAAGTACAACTTGTACGTCCAATTTTATATAAAAAACGAAAAGGAGATAACATCTCCCACTACATTCTAAAAATATTTAACATGTAAATTGGTATATAACATTGACTTTATCAACAATTCTTATTATTTTTTTATTTAGTAAACCCAGTTACACTCAAAAACTTCATCGATCGTGTAAAAAGCCCGCACAACTAAAGCCCTCTTAACGGTACATTTTAATTTCTTTTGTGAGAAATCCTTCCATGCCTCTGGTAGTGTACATTATAAATATTTAATGGTAAAAATTCTGATTGCCTAGTGGTCTTATATAATTTTACTTTTGGTGATTGTATTATATTCGTGTATCAAGGCACCAGTGGTATATTTACTTTTGTTTTTATGTGTGCACCCAATAGCTTCTAGTATATACATACTGGGTAGGGTATTTCCATCCTCGCGAATAGGACGTGCATGCTCTCTATATCCCGCATTTGCCATTTCACTTATAATTACTTCCACGTCTAGTGTAAGTATAGTAACGCAAAAAAAAATTAATTTTTTTTTTAAATAGGCTTAAAATGTCATGAAACGTCGAGATTTTAAATTTGAGCGAAAAAAAAAATTTCCTGTCTGTCGGTCTGTCAGTCTGTATATCTGTAACTTATGTATTTCAACGAGATCTGGAACTAGATTATATTTTGATCTAATTCCGTTGAAGGGTTCGTGGGTAAATAGGCAAAACAATCAAGTAAGAGTCCATAAAATTGCAATTTAGAACATGTACGAAAAGTTAAGGTCTCAAATTTGTTTTTGGCATCAGCCACACTACAAAAAAAATGGCGTTAGCAGCAGATGGAGATTTGGTATGAAATATTACCGCTAGTAAAAACGAAATCTCTTATGTAGAATAATTACAATTTCAAGTACCAACAATACAAGATTATTAGAATATCTAGTTAGAGGAATGGAAATTTGTTTGTCCTTTTAGACTTTATCAAGAATAAAATCCAAAAAGGAAAGTTTATCTGTCAAGTATTACAAAATTTATTCATAGTATTTAGGGAAATCATAAAAGGATCTTATATGTTATGAACAAGGAAATACGATTATAATATATGATTTGCAGGACACAAGTACTCAGCAGGCAAATACCTCGACTTGCATTGAATTACACCTTACAAATCATGAAAGAATGGTAACCAATATCATTTGTCATTCCCTGACCAGACATAGACCGGTTTCGAACTTATTAGTTCTCATCAGTTCGCCATAGGTCATGGAACAGACAAATGATATTGGACCAACTGCTAATTTTATACAAACTATAGTAAATTGAGTAGTGGTGAGAGGTAAGTGAAACCTCACTGGCCCAGTCAATGGAAGTGCGCCATAGTTGTTCCCATTCTCCAGGCGACCTGCCAAGATCGCAGGTAGCTATCGACCGATCTCGCTACTGTCAGCGGACTCAAAATTAGTGGAGAAGGTTATCTTGGACAGGTTAAACTCTGCTCAGGAGAGACTTCACATTAACGATGAGCATCAGTTCGGCTGTAGAGCCGGAAGAAGTACAGTGCAGCAAGTCGTTAGAATCGTGAATGACGTGGCAGAGCAATACAATCTCGGTAAGAGTACCGCCATGGTACTCTTAGATATTGAGAAAGCTTTCGATACCGCCTGGATCCCGGGGCTAATATATAAAATAAACAACTATTATTTTCCGCTTTACGTCACAAAACTCATTCACTCGTACCGGTCTGGTAGAACGCTGTAGGTGCGGGTGAATAACAAACTGTCTACACAACGGGACATTCGCGCGGGAGTCCTCCAAGGGTCGGTCCTCGCTCCTAAACTGTACAACCTGTACATTTCCGACTTCCCTATGTTCCCAAATACTAAACTGGCCAAGTACGCCGATGATACGGTCATGTATGCACGTAGTCACAATGCTCAAGCAGCAAATATGTTACTTAAAGCCCACATGGTCCGTGCTATGACGTACTACGATCGGTGGAAGATCCGGGTAAACGTCGAGAAGTCGGAATCTATAGTCTTCACGCTTAGATTCACAGAAAATAAAATCATGACACCAATTTCGATAAGGGGCAACAAAATTCCAGAAAGGGAGTGCGTGAAGTACTTGGGTGTACGATTAGACAAACGACTGACGTTCAACCGACATATTAACGAAACAGTCCGGACAGTATATTCCATGTCTAGAAGTATGTATCCGCTTTTAGCCAGGAATAGCAGACTGAGCAGACATAATAAAAAATTGGTATATACCGTTATTGTGAGGCCGGCTCTTACATAGGCGTCGCCGGTGTGGTGCAGCGCTTCGGCAACGACAATGAAAAAACTTTCTGTTTTAGAACATAAATTTTTTCGCCTCATTTCAAATTCATCACGTTATACCTTCTTAAGAGACCTATATGTACCTTGCCACGTCATAACACCACTGGTGGACTACATCAAAGTTACAGCACAAAAATTCTATCAATTCAAACTTGGTGATAGCCTGCTAACAAACAACATTACTCAAATTAGAGAGCATAATGCACCATTTCGCATAAAACACAGACTGCCATACCAAGCGTTGCCCATCTTCCAGCAACATATATAGCCACTACTCTTTATATCTTTAACTAAAAAAACTATCTAACACAATTTCCCATCTTTAAATTCTTTCGTCCTTTTCTTCGTTTCTTTTTGTTACTTATTTGTTTACTTATTTTTGTTTGTTTCGAAATTCGTTTTTACTAATTACAATTTTAATTTAAAACCATCTTCAATAAACGATAACATTTTAAAGCGGTCTGAAATTCCCGCTCGCTCTGGCTGAATTACTTGAAACGGGTTTTTTAGTTAATAATTTTCCCGTAATTAACAACCTTTTACACCATCAGTTATGATTATTTTTAAACCATTTTATTTCATATTACATACAAATTATCTTAAGTTCCTCTTGATTACCTGTTTTATGTTTTTTTTTTTTTATACATTTATTTAACGTCGGCCTATTTCCGCTACTGAGGCCTAACACCGACGCCTGTAGACGAGCTACCCCCAACCAGGAATTTTGCCGAACCTCTTCCCTTAAGAAGAGTAGGGATCTTTTACTTGCCTAACATTTAATAGACAAGGGACCGACGGCTTTACATCCCCTCCGAAGGATGGTATATCTCCTATACAACCCTCGCCTAAGGTTGTATAGCTTCCGCGCATACACTGATATACAAGCCGCTGGAAGATGTGTGAGGCGAGAACGCGGTTTCCGTTGGAATGGTCACCCATCCAAGTACTAACTGCGCCTGTCGTTGCTTTACATCGCATACCGAAGTATGTACATAGTAAAGACGCACCTACGCTCGCCCTGTTTTATGTTATTTACCTTTTAATTTGCTTCCTTGCAAAAGGAGATTGTATTTTTATTTAAATTTCTTTCATATCCGACCCGGTCTCGTTCCATCTAGCTTTTCAACTGTCACGGCGCTTCGCGCGTGTATGATTGGCTAACATGGGCTATGAGTGCCCGGGAAGAACAAATGCCGTATGATTCTAATTTTCAATAAATCTATGTTGTATTGTATTGTATTGATGAGAACTAATAAGTTCGAAACCGGTCTATGTCTGATCAGGGAATTGACAAATGATATTGGTTACCATTCATTCATGATTTGTAAGGTGTAATTCAATGCACATCGGGGTATTTCCCCGCTGAGTAGTTGTTTCCTGCAAATCATATATTATAATCTTATTTCCTTGTTCATAACACATAAGATCCTTTTATGATTTCCCTAAATACTATGAATAAATTTTGTAATACTTGACAGATAGACTTTCCTTTTTGGATTTTATTCTTGATGAAGTCTAAGAGGACAAACAAACTTCCATTCCTCTAACTAGATATTCTAATAATCTTGTATTGTTGGTACTTGAAATTGTAATTATTCTACATAAGAGATTTCGTTTTTACTAGCGGTAATATTTCATGCCGAATCTCCATCTGCTTCATGTCTTAGCTCATGCATAAAATATTAATAAACATTCTGATTTCCATTTCAGCGGAAAGTGAAGCAGGCGAGCGAGAGAGACTTCAGATATCAGGTAGTGAACATGTTTTCATAGAGTACAGTACACCTTTATAGCTTGCATATTATGTGCATCTGAAATCGCGAGCCCCGCAATACAATAGTAATGTTATTCTTGTTGACAGGGTATTATGCGAAACTTAGTGCGACGATACGTTACGGTGGAACAAAGAAAAGCGGAAAATCAAGGTGTCACCGAGGATGATGTGAACGAAATAAAGCAGGACATATCGGCCTTCCGGTTTGAACTGATAGAAATCCTGAAAAATTCGGGGATGAATACGTCTACAGCCCATAGCGGAATGGGTAAGATACATATTGGTGCATTTGATGTACAGAATGTTTCAGGGAGTTCCGCCTAAACTGCAAGACCGTGCGGTGTTCATTTATTTTATAAAATTGTATTGAAGTAATTCTAAATGAAACGATTTTAATATACCGAGTGGTTCGATAGGGACAGTCATGTTACTTTTGAATAGGCGATTTCAAATTTGGTGAGTGATATTGATTATATCGTCACATCTAATAATGACATAATACTCAGAGTCGACGTAGCAAATATGGAAGATCCCCGACCATGTTCTTGGTCGTCAGACGAGCAAGATGGAGTCACTGCGATTGTAACAGGGATCACTTATCTGGTATACAGATGGATCTAAAATGGCTGAAGGGGTAGGAGTGGGAGTAGCAGGGCCGAATTGTAGGCTATACAAAGCCCTCGGTAACACCCCAACTATCTTTCAGGCGGAAATTTATGCCATCTGTGTGCCTAGGTATGCCTAAATAAAGGCATCCGAAGAGCAAAGATCTATATGCTATCAGATAGCCAAGCAGCAGCACTAAAGGCTCTAAGGTCCTATACCTTTGAATCTAAAATTGCCTGGAAATGTAGACAATCTCTGAAGCAACTGGCTATTAATAATAAGGTTACCTTGATGTGGATTCCAGGGCATGAGGGAGTACAAGGAAATAGCCTTGCAAAAAAAGGTGCTGAAGCACCGTTCGTTGGACCCGAACTGTTTTGTGGCCTAGCCAAGGGACATATAGCGGAGGAGATCCAAGAATGGGAAGAAGATCAGAAAAAGTCCTACTGGAGGAATACTCCAGGCCATAGTTCGACAAAGAATGCCATAAGGCTTCTCGAACTTGAAAAGTCCGAATGAAGGCTAATCACAGGCCTTCTAACTAGCTACTGCCCCTTGAAATACCATCTCAAGAATATGGGCAAGGCGATAGATAATAAATGCAGATATTGCGATACTGCAATTGAAACTGCGGAACACATACTTTGCGAATGCAAGGTGTTAGTCCGCACTAGGCTAAAGTTCCTAGAACAGACGGAATTAACGCCTGAAGACATAGGGAAATTAGCTCCCAGGAAAATCACAAGCTTTAAAAAAAGTTTGGGAATCCTGGATAACCACTAGATGTAGGGTAAATCACAAAAGATCTTTTAGGTCGAAGTGAAGTAAGGTTGTTCGAAGCCAAATGACCCCGTAAAACAATCTACAATCTATGTCCTTGGTAGTTGCAAATTCAATATTAAAAAAAAAGTAAGGAAAGCAAAAATGGTAACGTATAAAGACTGTAGGGTCTTTTAATAATGAAAACTTTCTTAATGATCTAAATTCTATCAAATGGGATAATATTTTTGATATAGCTGATGTCAACGATATGTTACAGTTCTGGAATCATAATATAAATCAATTATTGGATCTTTATGCACCATATAAAATTGTTAAAGGTACGAAACTTCCGGCTCCATGCTAACTGAAAACTTGAGATTATTGATGAGGATTAGAGACAATGTCTATCTTAAATATAAAAAATGTAAAACTAATCAACTTTGGAGTGAACATAAAGATATTAGTTATTTAGTGAATCATTCTGTAAAACCTGGAAAAAAAATTATATTTTAACCGTAAATTAAAAACTAATCCTTGTTACTTCTGGCAGTCTTTACACCGGTTAAATATTAGCAACTCCAAGCGTCAAGTAACCTCCGATCTGACAAATGTTGATGTGGTAAATGATTTTTTTATTAATCAAGCAACTCAATTAATGGCTCTTTACGTCTTATATCGGTAATTATATGTTTTGCGAACCAGGGAGGAAATGTTTTTTTGGACATCTTTTTCATGGGAACAAATTTTGATACGCTAGTACTGATAATATTATACAAGTGATCCGCTGCATCGTTAACGTTATTTATTTTATAGATATCTCCCCATTTTGTGTTACACAATTCTGAATAGAGTCAACTATTTTGAAGTTGTACGTCATTGCGTGATTTTTGAGAACGTTATTGTGGCAAGAGCTAAAGTTTAAATCAATATTAAGTGGTGGGTGATGCACATATTTTTTGAAGACACAGCAATCGGATTTACTGACACTGTCCTAGTCGAGTTATTAAGAAAGCATTCATAATATTCCGGAATATTAAAGTCATAACGAGGGACAGTAGCTCAGCGTGTTAAAGCGTCTGACTAGCAAACTGAGTTACCTAGCGAAGTGGGTTCGATCCCTGCAAGGCGAAACAATTTTTCATTAAAAAAATTGCCCCAAGAGTGCTTCGGAGTCCACATTAAACTGTAGGGCCTCGTCTCTCTTTACCTAGCACAAGATCCTTGAGATCTTCCAGGGAGTTACTTCGGTAACTTGAGAGGCGGTTAAGGAAACAATAAACAATAGTACAACCACCGCACAAGCCCACATTACGGACGACGTTCTTAAAGCCAACGATAGAAAATGTAATGCTTGCTTAATCTTGTTGGATTATAGTAAAGCATTTGACACCTTGAATCATCAAACTTTATGTAAAAAGCTTAAATATTTTGGCATAATTAGGCCCATTCTATTTTCTATTTATACCTCTGACTTCATAAATTTTCTCCAAATATGTAATGTCCATCAATATGCTGTAGATTTATCTTTCACTCGACCTTATTGATATTGGCACTGTAGTAAATAATGTTTATTTCGATCTTAATGCTATTACTGATGTTTCAAGAGCTCATGGTTCTGAATGAAGAATGAGTTATTAGTCTTTGGTACTCGAAATATTTTAATAGACAATCACCCATTGTTCAATATTATACTATATGGAGAAAAGTTAACTCCCGAACAATAATGTAAAAACTTAGGTATTTATTTCGATGTGCAGCTTAGATTTCCAAATCATGTAAACTACTTAATTAAAAAATCCTATGGTAAGCTTGGAACTTTTTATATACATAAAGATGTACTAGACCCTGTGGTAAAACTAAAGCTCTGTGATTCCTTGATCTTGTCGCCTCTTTCCTACTGTGACGTACTCTATTGGCCAGCACTAACTTATCGCTTAAGCCTAAAAGAAATTTAGAATTCCTGTATTCGTTACTGTTATAGTCTTAGAAATTTTTATCATATGTCTGAATGAAAGGTTCTTACTTCACTTATCGTGCTCAACATTCAAAATAAACTTACATCAGGGACTAACATATCTGTACAATAAGCTAGTGAGAGACTGAAACAGCATAGTAGCAACACCCGACACCGCAATCTATACACTGTTACTAAGCACAGAACCTGGCAATTCCAAAAATCTTTCTCCTGTAATGCTACGAAAGTCTATAATAAACTCCCCCTGACATCAAAATATGCTCCAGCATCGTTCCATTTTGAAAAAATGTAAAAAAATATCTACTACTACAAAGGCCGTAATTTTTATTTGTATTCTGTGCCCCTTTACACCTTTTGTTTGAAAACATATTCTTGTGTGTTTTATTTTCAAATAATGTGAATAAGATCCTATTGATAGTTGCATGGAAGAACGAGTAATCGAACATCGCCATCAGAATAAATAATAACTTATATTATATTTTATTACAAGAAAAACAAATAAAGACGTTATTTATTTATTTATTATTTATATGGGACATACGGCACCAAATTTGAAAAAGATCCATTCGTCCATTCAAAAGATGCAAGAATGTCCCTATCGGCTGAACCACCTGGTATATCAACATTGTGCTTGTACAATGAAAAGTTTCCGTTGTTACTCAACGCCGTATCGTTTTTAAAAAAATACCGTGATAAAGAGAGATCATCCTTAAGTCAATGTTTATGTGTTGCCGCCAACGAGTAAAAGCATCCATATTTTGATTTTGGATCCTGTAATTTACATTTTCTCTTAGGCACTGGTGGTAAAAAGAATCGGCAAAAAGAACGACGCCTTATGAAAGGCTTCAACATAGGCCCTCAACCATCCACGTCTTCTGGTTCCTTACCACCGGTTGCTGAATTCATCGCGTCCCTCCAACATCATCATGAAGGCCACCATCACGATTTCTTCGGTTCAACTTTATCCGGAATATTCAATTCTTCAACAACCCCCAGAAAGCTTCACCAACACAGCAGTACAGTTTCTTCTTCACAAGGGAGCATTAATGAAGGACACCATCATCACCATCACCACAAAAGGTAACTAAATTATTTTAGTTGTGATTCGAACTCATGCTTTACCATTAGGTATTCTTAATACTAATATCTGATTTTATACAATACAATATTTTAATGAAGTATCGATATATCCACATGTACTAGTAAACTTCGAATGAAAGGAGAAAAAATGTACATCTGCATCTGTCTACATGTTTTAGTGTTGTACAACAGGAGAATTTAATATTATCTACCATTTATTTTACAGTTCTAAGTCAAGAGTTGATAAGAACTCTGATAGTATAATTCAGCTTTAGAAAGTGTATTATTTCTTTATGATTTTTAAGAGGCAACGATATTCAGGTATATATTAATCTATTTTTCAACCTAGCTCCAAATAACTGAGAAAACTGAGCGGAACTAGTACTTATCTGTTCCCACTCATCATTTTCAAGCGAATCCCCGTAATTCTTTGGAAAATGGCGAATTTGTTTACCTGTATTATTTTGCCGTCCATCACTATTGGTATCAAAACATTTTAAGGGATTTTGTCATAATAAAATCTGGTGAGAAAATTAATTAAACCCTTTTGACAATTCCTACCTCATTCTTAATTGATCGCGTACGCGTAAATGTTTGTGTTCGAAATAGCAACGATTCAACTTTACAGATCATCCTCAAACAATTTTACTATGTTATGCCCAAACCATTCCTAAATAAGAAGACGCCGTAATGATATGTTCCTAATGATGTCAGTTTGTTCGTACGTATGCCAATCTATCACTTTCTCCGTCTGTCGCTCTGTAAACAAAATATAAATCTGCCTAAACTTTTTAACCGTCGCAAATCAGTCTCAAATATCGAAAATGAGGAATATGTCTAAACCAAATATCTCCGTTATATGAAGATATATGACGAAAATTCTAAATCGATAATTTTGTACAAAACAGAATATTTCAATAACGTTTTATCTAAATGTTTTCAAAACAGCTGTATTTTGGATTTTTGGTAATGGCGGCATTAAATCGAGTGTTGTTTTCCCCCCTTTTTAACGATATATCACTTGCCATATTTATTCGTTGGAACTAATCAATAATTTTCTTTCTTCTAATAAAACATTAACAAAATTAAAAAGAATAAAGTAAATTCAGCTAACAAAAAAAAATCACAGCGTATTAAGCTTATTGAAAATACCAGACACAACTTTTTGTTTACTGTAGTACAGTGCTTGATTAGTTAGAAATGACAAAGAAAAAAGAGAAACGCGGTACATACGAAGAACCACAAATTGCGCATAAGTAGTACTCCTCCCATTACTTCGGGTTAAATCAATATTACAAAGAAAGAAATTTTCAATTTACTTGCAGTTGTGTATATATTTTACATTCACTATAATTTATGGATGTGGCTATTTATACATACTGTATGTATACGCAATTGGCTATTTATACATACAGTATGTATACGCAATTGGCTATTTATACATACAGTATGTATAAGAAATTGGCTATTTATACATACAGTATAGCCGTCGAGGGCAAGGGACATTATCTATCATAAACAACTATACTACATCAAAAAATATTAACATATTTAACCCAACGAACTAACCTAAAGAAATATTCGTATTACGTATTTTAGTTAACAAAATGTGGTAAAAAAAAAACTGTAGCAAGCGGATTCGAACCGTCGACCTCACGTGTGAGAATCGGGAACACTAAGTATTACACCACAGACTGCTGATGGTTAACCTTATAATTCTTACTATATCAATATGTTTGAACGTCATCGCGCATGTGCGGCGTGAATTGCCTGGACAGTATGTATAAATAGCCACATCCATAATTTATATACATTATTCCATCTACTTGTCATTTATTATTATTATATGTAAAACTATTTTTTTTATTAAGCATTTTATATATATAATTAGTTATATGTCTTAAACATCACTTAGTATATTACTCTATATTTAGCAACTGTTTATTCGAATATTGTTGTCAACAAATACGCACCTAATTTTAGTTTATTTCATTGTCAGCGTTTAAAATTTCAGTCTCTCCTACCATAAGTCATAAATAGTTAGTCATCTATAAACTTTATCCTCCGTGTTCCGTGACCTTTCCGGCCGACGGGTCTCCACAGACCTTGCAATAATGCAAATCCCGAGCATGTCGCATGTCACGAAATACTCGCAATGTTACGCCTAGAAGTATTTACAATACTAATAATCAGGAAAGCAACATGGATCAATTATTGGACGAGTATTCACAGCTATGCCAATATATAGGTTATCCATAAAAAACATCATTCCTTGCTCAGAAATATCTTTGACAATATGCATTTGTCTGTATTCATATTACCTACTAAACTGATGGCACTATTATTTCAGTTATTTTAAAATAGTTGCTTGGCTATGGAAGAACTTGACATTTTAATTTTTTGTCAGATCCTCTCAGTTAATAGTTAAACCCTCACTCACTCACACTCTTTGAATAATTCAGAATTTACAAAAATGATTTTCACTGACATTAATCGTTTTAATACGTACTGCGGCCGAATAAAACTCTGTTTAAAAAATTAGCTTCGAAACTAGAAAGTAATGGTTCATTTTTAAAGAAGAAGGAAAAGATGAACAGTATTACTGATAATGTGAATAAGGTAAACCAAGTTATTAATTATGTAAGAAACAAAAGTGCAGAAAATTTGGAAACATTAAGAGAAATCCAATTTAATTGTCGTATAAATAAAGCAACTGTTAAAAAAATTTAAAGAAAAATATTTACCGATGTTATGGAGCTAAAAAAGATAATATTTACAAGAGGAGGAGAAACCAAGGAGGACGACTTTTTGTAGGTGGCTGTTGGAAAGGAAACGTGTCGATCCATTAATATGTAGTAAAATACATTGTTCCGACGAGGCAAATTTTCCAATAATGGATTTTTTAATCGTAACATTCATTAGAAACGGACTTCTAGAAATGCACACTGGGATAGACCAACTGGGTTTCAAAATCGTTTTTCAATAAATGTGTGGTTAGGTATTTTAGGCACCAATTTAATAAGTTCCAATTTTTATGATGGTTACCTCAGTAGTAGCTAAAGGTACCTAAACTTTTTGAGGAACGAATTTAATGAATTCTTAGATGAGCTCCCTTTGGAGAATCGACATAACTTTCAATATTTTGAACAAGATGGAGCCTCTCCCCACAATTCCCGTATTTGCTTAGATTACTTAGACGAAATTTTGTCTCAACATGTGATAGGTACCAATGGATTTATTCGATGGCCCCCACGTTTTCCAGATACAACTCCAATGGATTTTTTTTTATGGGGTATATTAAAGATAAGGTGTTTTTGACGACACTACAAAACGTAGATGACCTAAAAGCTAGAATTCAACAAGCATATAATACAGTTAACCCCGAAATGCTAAGTAATGTTTTGAATGCAGTACCTCGGCGCGCTCGATTGTGCATGAGAAATCGCGTTGGACATTTTCAACACTTAACATGTCATTTTAAAAATTATTTTGAGGATTAGATAAATATTAATGTTCTGTGTGCTATGTTCATTTTTGTTATTATTTTTTTTGTTAGCTGAATTTACTTTATTATTTTTAATTGTGTTAATGTTTTATTATAGTAACGATTTGTAGAACTTATTGAATTTTTTTATCGTTTAATTTAATCATACTTCTCCACGGTAAGTGTGATGCTAGTAAAAAAAATATATTGGTTTAAAGAATTGTTTTTATAATTCCTTGTTTAGTTCAAATGAATAAATATGGCATGTGATATATCTTCAAAAAAGGAGGAAAACACTTTATTTAATGCCGCCATTTTTCACAACATGAAGAGAAAATCACAAAATACCAGCGGCTTTGAAAACATTTGGATAAAATCTCGTTGAAATACTCTGTTTTGCAAAAAATTGTTGCCTTAGAATATTCGTCGTATCTCTTCAAATAACGGAGATGTTTGTCTTAGACATATTCCGCATTTTCAATATTTTCCTTCATAACTCTTAAAGTAGGCCATTGATTTCAAATGTCTTTAAATTATTTTCTAACTTATAAAAATCAGCACAATTTTCGTAGAAATAATTTTTCTGCGTGACCGATATTAAGTGATATATACCTACCTGTTTTGTGACTTGCTAAAACCTGTTTTTTACATTCTTGGTTAAATAAAGTGTATATTCCGAATATGTGTATAAAGTGCATATTCTATTCTATGTAAACTACATACATCAAACCAATTTATGTAACAAAAGAAGTAATTGTAGAAATTTCTAAACCAATTTCCGATGTAACAAATAATTGTTTTCAAGAAGGACTATTTCCTAACCAATTAAAAATTAACAAAACTATACCTATACATAAAAAGTGCGATAAGAAAAACATCGTAAACTACCACGGTATATCAATCCCACCGAATTTCTCTAAGTTTATTGAGAAAAAAATTTATAACAGAATGATTTCTTTTTTTACTAAACATAAAATAATTAAAGATTGTCAGTTCGACTTTATGCCTCATGGTTCAACATGGTCTGGGGTCCTACGCCCCGTTCTTAAAGTTATTACTAACAGCCTGAATTTTCGTGAATGGCTTCGGATACTTACATATTTCTTACATATTTACATCGATTTTGTAAGACAAGCGCAGCTTCCTGTTTTTTTATACTAACGGGCTGATTTTTACGCTATTGTTTAATTACTATTTTTGAAATCAAATGGTCACATTGTCCTACTATTTCTGCCAGGTTATCTAGTCCTACGCCATGAAAGTGTCAGTTCCACGATCAACATGTTTAGCGACTGCGTAGAACTTTATCGACCTCTACTGAGAATTTTTGCAGAGGAAAAAGTTGGAAGACTCGTCAAAACGAAGCCACTCACAAAAATTCAGCCTGTTAGTAATCACTTTAAAAAAGGGGCGTGAGACCCCAGACTAACAGAATAGGCTATCTATCACTTACTAATCAAAATTATTACAGCGCTTGATTCAAATTTGAAAGTGACCTGCTTGTATTTCGACATGTCAAGAGATGCCATTTTGTTGGATAAATTAAATAGTTACGGTGTTCGAGGTACATATAAAATACTCCAGTCATACCTTACTAATAGATCACAAGTTAGTGCACTAACAACTTTCAAGGATGGAGTATTTCAAACTGATCTTAAGATAAAACTTGTATAATACGGGGTATGCCTCAGGGATCTATACTTGGGCCCCTCTTATTTATTTTGTATACCAATGATTTAAAAAATTGTCTTCATATAGATTGTTTATATCAATATGCCGATGATAACTCCTGTGTTGCAACTGAAGAAGCCTTAGTGGTTTGTGTAAGTAAACTTGCCACAGTATCCTCAAATATGTCTAAGTATTGTAGTTCGAATGGCTTAAACTTAAATGTAAATAAAACTACTGTTGTTAGTTTTTCTCCAACTACTGATCTTGATTATTCATTGTATGATTAATAAAATGGTTCTTCAATCACACAAACGGAAAATGTAAACTTCCTTGGTCCGACGCTAGATAGTAAGTTAAATTGGGAAGCTTATGCTAATACTTTAATATCAAGAATTCATTAGTCCTGTTACCTAATACGATTCATGAGAAACCAACTATCAGTAGACTCTCTAAAAATGTTTTATTGTACAAAGTATTCTAGAATATGCGATAATGTTCTGGGATTCCTCCCTACATTGGCAGAAAGTATTTGTTTTTCAAAAATATATAATTATATGTATGATGAAGGTATCTTGCAGAGATTCATGTAGACGTTTGTTTAAAGAATTGAAGATACTTACCATCCCGTCTCTTTAAATTTATAAATTAGTTTTGTTTGTTAAAAAAAATGCTGGCGAATTTACAAGAAATATTTATGTGTACAGATTGATGATAACAAGACATGGGAATGATCTCAGAATACCAGTATAGCACCTTAGTTTTTATGAAAAAAGTCCATGATATAACGCTATCAAAGCCTACAATGTCTTACCATAAGAATTAAAATCTATTAACATTCATTCTTTCAAAAATCAACTTAAATTGTATTTACTTGAAAATACATTTTACTCTTACAATGATTTTTTAAATGCATAAAACTTTTGTTAGTCAATAGGGCTATTTTAGTTGTGTTTTCTTTTTGCTGCTCTCCTTGTTTTCATATATTTTATACATGTTATATATTTTGTGTTCTAATATTTCTTTTATATTTTACTGGATTTTAATAACTCTTAATATTTAATTACCCTAATAATGCTAATGTCTTTTTTGTAGGATCTATTGCAATAAAGTTTATTCTATTCTATTAAAAAAATTATGGTTACTGTCGAAAGAGAACTCAGGCAATTTAAGTCAGTTTTCTAGACATACCAGTTTCAAGATCAAATGCAAAACTTGCATTTGGCATCTTTAAATACAACAATCCCCCAAAACGCATATTCCAAGTCGCACAAATTATCCAACATTAAAGTAAAAAGTATATTATTTCGATTTGCTGTAACTAAATTTTCTGTGACTTTACGGCAAAAATCCTCCTTGAACGTGTACTATAATAAAGTGCAGTTTTACTTCTTTTAGGTTGAATTTAAAGCGAAGCCATTCCCATAAACGCCGATGGGGCACTTTAATAGAGGCCGCTAAATCCGGGAAAGTTTCCCGTCTCATCGGTCGTTCAAGATCTGAGGACTCAGTCTGCAATAATTGTCGAGAAAACGGCAGCCATAGTAATAGTCCTGGATCTGATGATAATGGTTCAATTAGCCTGTCGGATTCCAACCCGAGTATTGATGGAACGGTCAACCCAGAGAGGGAACTACATGGCATTGCGCATGGTCTAGCTTTACTTAAGAAGAAAAGAAAGAAATTCTCTGCTTCTAGAAACACGAGTCCCATAGTACCTCCTGGCAATCCAACGGAAACTGTTCACAAGAAAATAGGACCTAAAAAGGTATTATTTTTCTAGTTTAGAAGTTAAGTATGTATATAAGAGCGGGAAAAAGTTAAAGTGGGAACAGGGGCAAATGTAATTGGTGGCAGTAAGTCTGTATTCTATTCGTTTGTAATAAAAAGAGCGGGATGCCATGACACCTGCGGCCACTTAAATCGGAGTAAGAATTATTCTAAACGATATCATGGCTGCCAAAAATTCACATACCGGGTGAATAAAAAGTCCCGGGATAGTCAAATATGTCGAGAAATGCACGTCGGAATCAAAAAATCACAAATGAAAAAAAAATGTTTCAATTAAAACCTACAGGTAAAATCTAATTCTGAAATGAAATTCTTTGAGAGTTGAAGGTCAACTGTTAAATTAAATTGAATTGAATTGAATTGAATTGAATTGAATTGAATTGAATTGAATTGAATTGAATTGAATTGAATTGAATTGAATTGAATTGAATTGAATTGAATTGAATTGAATTGAATTGAACTGAACTGCACTGCACTGCATTGCATTGCATTGCATTGATTTGATTCAATTCGATTGGATTCTATTCGATTGATAAATATTTTAAAAAGCAGAGGTCCAAGATTTGACCCTTGTGATACTCCAGATGATGCAACATATAAATCAGTCTTTGTGACCATTATAAACCACAAATTGCAGCCGATTTGTTAGTTATGTGCTAAATAACGCCAACAGTGACATACTGACACCTAACATCTCAAGTTTAGCAATGAGAATGGAGTGGTCTATGCAGTCAAAAGGCTAACTGTTATCATTGGATAGGATTTTTAAAAAACATTCAACACGTATTATATTATTTTTCAATCCAAAGTGTATTTCTCGAACATTGCGAAAAATCTTTCCGATACAAAAACGGTTTCAAACAAAACCTACATATTTTGTAATATGAAATCGGACCCCGCAATAAAAAATGAGTTTCTGTTTAAGATTTCAAAGTTGTCCCCAGAGTGTCAGGGTAGGAGGTCAAGTTTGATATAATTGGATAGCTTTTTCAAAAATATTCAATACGTATATTTTTGTGTCCCGATCCGATGTGTATTCCACGAGATATTTGACCATTCCGAGACTTTTATTCACCTGGTGTTTCATTTTAAAATTTTAGCGCATCAAATAAGAATTTAAGCTACTTCTTAATTTATTTGTAAGAATGTAAATTTTACAAATTCATATTTTTTCATAACTGTACTTGTAACATGACTTTTTATTCAGTTCATTCATGGTGGTTGTGCTTTTATTTGGCTCATGGCGTGGTGCGCTGCCCATCGATTTGGCGTCAACTCAAGCGCATCAAGATTATCGACGAGAACAGAATAGATGAGTGTTAAGGTTCGCTTGTGTCACTTTGATTTGGCAACCGACTTTTTGAAAAGAAAAAAAATTAGATTGCGAAAGTCTACCTGTCTGAAAACCATAATAGTCCAGCGCCAATAACTCTTTTTCAATAAAAATAATTGTTAGCAGTATACGGATGGTCGAAAAATTTAAGATTAATGGTATATAAGTGAAGAAAAATCGATTGGACTCCAACAAATAACCAGGGTGGAAAGAGGTGTGTTTTAGGAGTGAAACGTGGTTTTTTACGATTTCTGGCAAAACTAGACCTTCCGTTGAAAAGAGTTAAATGCAAAAGTTGTAGATAACTGAAAGATCTACAACTTTCATTTCGTCGATTTTTCAACATAACCTCAAAACTATTGAGAAAACGGCAAAATGAATTTTTTGATTTGTTATTTTTATCTCTCACAAAAATTATTCGATTTCAATGAAAGTTAGTGAAAATGTACATGTTTATGTCTTAAATAAGCTGTAATATTTTTGAAGCGAAATATTTATTTTTTAATTTTTTGCGAATTTAATTTGAAAAAAGGCCTAATTTTCAAAGAAAAAAGTTGATTAGCAAAATTTTGATTTTGGAAATTTCAGGGCGGATTTTTTTTCATTGAAACTTCTACTTTAAGATGGTGTAAAAAGTCGTACTGTTACTGCGGAAAAATATTATCAAAAATGTGAACAACGATTATTTCAAGATCGTTTTTAACTGTCACGAATTCTTCATTGTTGGTTGAAATGAAATGTTGAGACAGATGCAAAATGGTAATTTAAACGTAATATTAAATAAGGGAACTTTGATTAACGAATTGTTTAAACAATAATTTTACATAAACAAATATTATAAGAATGACCGTTTTTGTGCAAGAAATTTTTTTTATGCTTCATATACAAAAATAAATTGAACATAAGTTTATTAAAACAAACATTTAAAATTATTTCCATTTACAAAGTAGGAATATAAAATCAAAATTCTATTTTAATCTCTTTTTTTTTAAGCTACACTACATCATCAGATTCAACATAGTTTCCGGTTTCTTTAGGATCTCCTACAAGGTCTTCGACTTCGTCAAGGTCCTCAAGTTCACTAAGATCTTTATTTCCAATACTAATTTGAAAATTTGTTGTTGCTTCGTCATTAATTTCCTCCGAATCGCTGATTTCGTCCAAAGGTTGTTTTTCAGCGTTGAAACAGTTTTCGGACAATTGGAGCATAAAATGGAGCATTTTATTCCATGTTTGCGACAGTCGCATCTTTTATTATCACAACCAGTTTTACAGCTGCAGCAGACAGTTTTCAGAAAACTTTCAGGAATTAATTTTTCTGTCATTTTAGGCATTATTTCGGTTAGATGGTGTTTCTATCCCCAATACGTAGCCGTAAGTTTGTTACTAAGCTAAGTTTGAATTTGAAAATAGGCCCCTTAGCAGTGTTGTTCAGCTGCTCCTTCAGTTGGTGGAGGTTTTTATAAATTGATTGAAGTTTTTACTATAGAGGTTTGATACATTTTAAATCTTAATTCGTTCAGAGACTTATTTTTTACATTTATAAATAGACGTGTTACCGGCCTAATGCATATGCGACCCGTAACACACATTTGTGTTTCGCAGGCCACATATCACCAACAGTCGCGAGCTGTGTTACAGTTCAATTTAACATTTATACGTTATTAAAAATAATCTCTAAATCATTACTTTATCTCTTACATTTAATGTCTAACGAATTCGTGTTATCCGTCGTCACGCGTAATATTTATTATTTAATTGTCTATATAAACCCGCAATTGTAAGGAATCTGTTACACTTGTAGACATGGCATTATACATTTTGTTGTGTAGCGTGTTGCATATACTTAGGCTCTCTATTTCTGTAATTCTTAAGCTAGGCAACCAATAACTTTTAATTAGTTTATAGGTAGATTCCTATAACCTACTGACGATCGATAACACAGATTTATTTCTTCGCAATAGTTTTTGGCTTAGGTTTTGTCTTCCGGTAGTCTGTCACTTTTCACGTGTAGTTCGTTCGAACGCTTGGCAATTTATTAAGTGGTATTTTTACGTGCTCGTTGCGATTTTTGAAACAAGTAATTTCACCATTTTGGGATATCTTCGCAACGTTACATTTTTCGATTTTCCATTTAAGTTTGGACGAGTGCATATTTTTATGGTATTGGAAATCGATTGTCTTCATTGGAAGGATCTATACGTAAAAGCCATTTTTGCCAAATTTACACGAGGCCAAGGACATCCAAGGTCAACAACATTTCTCTAAGAAAACCCTCCGAAACGAGGTAATTACTTTATTTTTATATTCAAACTAGCAAAATATCACTTGTAGTAAATTGTTCAATGGTAAAAATTTATTTTTAGGGTTCTTTTTTTTTCACCTACGGTTTCGCCTAGGATTTCGTAGTTTTTCCTACATTTTTTTTGTCTCCTGATACGAACGAATAACTTTTTTCACTGGTCTACACGTACTTATGTTACTTCTCCTTGCTGGACTGGAATTTCTTTTTTTGTGGAGGAGCCATCCATTTTCTGGGTTAATTGATAGGCTGGAAGTTGCCCATTCCTGAAGTTTGAGCCGAAGCTGAAGCCCTGCTGCCTGCAGTTTGTATCCTTCTTGCGCTATATATATATATATATATATATATATATATATATATATATATATATATTGATTTTTTTTAAATATATTGTATATTTTACTTTAAAAAAATGTCACCACTGTACCTATATATATATATATATATATTTTAAATTTTGCTAAACATTTTATGAAAATATTCTGTCAATTAATTAAAACATCTATGATATTTGTTGGGGGTTTAAGCACTTACGTAAGACGCGTATACCCAGTTAGATACATTTTTTTTTGTGTGTTAATTTGTCTGCTATACCATACCTACGTTGTTGTACTGTTGAATGTTATAAAGTTACTTCGTTTATTGTTATTAAAAGATAAAACTAAATTTTAATTTTTCATTATCGTCTCGCTAAGTAATTTATTTAGTAAATTTAAGGTTACATTGTACTTGAGCTGGTATTTGGAGGAGAGAAAAAAATTTACTTGGCGCCCTGATACATCAAAGTAATTTAGAACCCCGACCATCTCCACTGTCAGTCGGCCGGCAAATACCGTTAGTCAACAGACGACGACCAACTAGTTACGTCAGATTGTAATTTTAAAATGTGACGTAGCAGCTGTTGGAGAATTGGTTTTTCTCCGCTAGGAGCGGTCACATGCTTCCAGCCGGTGGAAACGAAAGGAAGAAGGTGTCCCGTGCTGTACGCTGCCGTAAATTTTTAAAACCTAATTATTTAAGTTATCGGCAACTCCGTTTGAGATTGTTTCTGTTTATCATTAATCCTAAACCTTCCGACCATCCATAAACTGCTAAGAATTTTGTCGATTTTTGGCCTCTGAAAACCGACTCGGCACTGGAATATAAAAATTTTCAGTGTTCACAAAATTTGCATATCAAATTTATTATCAACAAGTCAAAGAACATAACAAAGTTTTTTGGGCCTACGTTATCCAAGAATGTAATTGCCATACGGTTCAAATGGACATGTGGGTACAAATAATTTTAATGAGGTGCTAACTTATATTTTTATAATTCAGTTTCAGCAAGTTTTAAAGCGGGCATCCAGTGTTCCCACTAGGGTTCCAGAAGTTGTTCAACTAGTTCCTCGCCACGAAAAAACTCAATCCCAACAGGACTCTATAGAAGTTCCTGCGACGGTCGCAACAAATCTAACTCCATCAACGACTGAAGAAAGCGTTGCGACTGTGGGTCCCATTATACCAAACAGTGGCACCTCAAGAGAGCCCCTCATGTATAATTCTTCCTCTAGTAATCCAGCAACTGGTTCATCACAAACTCCAGATGATGAATACAAGCCTAACACTTCCCAATCTTTACCAAAATTACCAGGTGTTATTCCACTCAGCGGGCATAACGGACCAACCGGGTGGTTGTAGATTTCTTATCATTCGTGGATGTATTAAGTCAGTGATTAGTTTGACATTAGTTAGATAATGGTTTTCTGCGCAGATTATTTTAGATTCTGAATCAAATAGGAATGAAGTTTGGTGTGTTGATTCCTTAAGTCAAAATAAGGACATATTTACGTTTAGAGCCTCCGCGCTTTCCGAAGTTTCTTTCTGTGATGTGAATTAAAGCGAATGTCTAGTCAATACGCATCTCCGCTAAAAAGAGTACAGAGTAATTTTGTGCAAAACGGTCTATAAAGATATAGTCCAAACCAAATATGTCATATACAAAGTATAAAATGTCGAAACCTCAAATTTAAAAGTTATCTATATTGCAGAAACTAAGGAATCAAGTTTTTCAGTTCATAAAGCCGGGTTTTCTTATTGAAGAGGAAAATACGTTCATACATTGTGTTTCTGAGCAAATTCTACAGCGAATATATGAAAAATATTTTGCATTCCTTTGTCGGCAGGTACATTAAGTAAATACTGTTATAATGCCAGACTATTAAAACAGCATAACAAAAACAATAACAACGACTAAAATATTTCATGAAAGTAAATAAACTAAATATCGTCTAAACGTTAATTGCGGTTTACTATTCATATTGTTTTTTCTATTTATGGGGTTTTCTACCACATGTATCTACTGTAGAAGAGGCGGGAGTAGATGCGTCTTTACTGTATACATATTTCGATAAACCAACAGATTAGGCAGGTCTTTTATTAGAGTGTGTGTAAGTCGGAAAAACATCCGAAAATTGTAAGTATTTTCGATGCAATAAGAATACCCCTCCAGTTTTCGAGGATGTTGAGTATGATGGTGCTGGTAGAATTTCTCTTTGGAGTTGTGCACCCCCAAACGGCCAGAAATCACCCCTAGAAGGGATTTAACGCTTATCCCATCTTCTTCAACGGTGAAACTTAGCCAACCTCCCGTTTTCGAGGATGCTGAATGTTTTTTCTGATCCCTTCTAACCCCTCTAACGACTAACAAAACACCCTCGAAAAGGGCGAAAAACTTTTTTTTATCTCACTGGTAAAATGCATATACCGCCGTTATGTACGTTTTTGATGATGCTGAACACGGTGTGATGCTGAATGTTTATTTATTTATTTGTTCTGACACGGAAACTGCTGATGAAGCCTGTGACGGTGATAATTAAGGGTATTTAAGGATGCTAAGTATTGGGATATTGTTATTGTTAACTAAATTACCCTTAATTAACGTTATTTTTACCTTAGTTACTCTTAATTGTCCTTATGTTAACCTAACCTACATTGTCCATGCTTTTTACATAAACTACATTTTTGATCCTTAAAATTCGGCCATGGGAGACTCGGGGAGAGAATGCAGTTTATATGCCATGTCTCAATAAACATCTCTGGTCCAAGGAAACGCTTCTTTATATTTCCTGATATAGAATCAGCTCCCAACAACGTTACCAATATTTTACATTAAAATTATAATAAAACATCGCCCTGTATAGTAAATAAAAAATACCCTCCAGTTTCATTTACCACTTATTTATTTCATTACATACAACAATACCAGTATAAAGAAGGTCTTTACTCGCGTCAATCATAGCATCCTCTTACAACATCTTAAAGAATTCTTTAATATCTTTACTAACCGGAGAATATTAATGAATAGAGGTCCTAGATGTTAAGAATAATGCTATTTGATCCTCTGACGACGGTTTAGGCTGGCATTGCCGTATATCTTACAACACCAAGCTAAAGAACTCACAGCACAATAGTAGGTTTTATAGCAATTCACACCCATTTCACTTATGATACCAGGACGTTTCTATACAGCTTTCAGATCCACAATAATAAGTATACAAATCCATTAAAGAGATGCTTATCATAAAAACAGGTTACGCTCCTAACAAGCCCTTGAAATAGATAATCTTCAACCATAAATCTAAAGATGAGGCGAATAATAAAAAGGGTACTTAAATGCAATTAAAACTCTTTAATATTTGACTAAAAATTGCAAGTTGGGTTAAGACAATCCACATAAATCCCTTTCATGATATATGAAATAAACTAGACTATAAATTCGGTGATAGAAATCTCAGTAGCTAAGGCAGATAGGTCGCAAATGTTCATGAGCACTAGATATCGATAAAGATAAGGCAGGTAAAATAATTTATATCACAATTGTTGACCGGCATAAAGGTGAGGCAGGTAGGTTGCAATTGTTTATCATCATAAAGAAAAGACAGGATCGCAGTTGTTCATCTCATAAATCGGTAGAAGATATTTCTAAAGATAAGGCAGGTAAAATAATTCTGTAACTTTAGATATAGAATCAAGAATGAATATTTGCTGTCATTGTAAAAGAAATACACAAGTACTATAATTGTGCAATAAGATAATGCAATGACTGTCGGACAGACAAGCAGGTAGGCAGACAGACGAACTGGTGGGCAAACGGACAGACCGATGAAATGGTGGGCAAGCGGCCATAATTGCTTTAATCACCATTATTTTTACTGCAATTACTTTTATTGTTACTGTAATTACCCTTAATTATCCTTATTGTTACTGCAATTATCATTAATTACTCTTAATTACCCTTATTTGTACCTAAATTACTCCTAATTACTCTCTAATTGCCTCCCACCACTCTAATTACCCCCCACCACTTTAATTGTCCTCCGGCTACTTCAATTACCATCAGTCACAACAATTGCTCCCCCACCACTTTAATTACATATCACAAATCTAATTACACACCATCACTCTAATTACCACATCACTCTAATTGCCCCCACCGCTTCAATTACCACCAGCCATTGCAGTTGCCCCCCACCAATTTTCCTAAGTCCCGCCCTCTAACGTCCCGCCCCCTAATTACCTCCCACCCCTAAGCTGATCACTGATCATGATCATGCTCCCGCTCCTGCGCCGACCCTCCCTCATTAGACATTTACTTTCTATCAGCACCATCGTGTTCAGCATCCTCGAAAATAGAGGGGGGGGAGTGAGGTACTCTCGTTGCATAACAAAACATTTTCAAGTTCGTCCGACTCACACACTCCACTGTTTGAGCAGCCTAGCGTTGTGCAACTTGATGAGGGGTTCTCTCGGTTTAAGTTGAGATACCCTCATCAACCACAGAATTTAAAAAAGTGTAGTACGTTAACAGTGCGAGTTTTATTTTTTAAATCAGTTTTTATGTTTATCGCCTACTTTAACTTGTAATGCAAAAGGAGTTGGATTTAGATTAAATTGTTATCCCGCCGAGCTAGATCAACCCCGCCAGGTTCTGCAATGGCCACAACGCTTCGCATTGCGATTGCAGGGCCGGTCGCGGGACGGATTCTGGGGAGGAATTTTAATGTTTATAAAGTTGTTTTCAATTTAATTTCCATACAGTGCCGTCGCCCCACATTTTCTAGCGGCTTTTATATCAGTGTATGCGCGGAGACTGTGAAAACTTAGGCGAGGATTGCGTAGTGGATATACCTACTTTAGGAGGGGATGTGAATCTATCGGTCTTTCGTCTATTAAATGTTGGGCAAGTAAAGATCCCTACTCTTCGAAAGAGAAGAGATTCCGCAAAATTTCTGGTTAGGGGAAGCTCGTCTACAGGCGTCGGTGATAGGCCTTAGTAGCGGAAATAGGGACATAAAAATAAATCTATAAATAACTTCTGTAGAGGTTATTTTTACTGGTTAATTTTATAATTTTTTGTAGATTTTATGATAGGTTTCAAAAGATACATGTGGTAGAAAACTCATAAAAGAATAAATTACTGTACTAAACCAAATTCATTCAGAAAAATGTTAGCAATATTTTATAACTGATAACTAGACAACAATAAACACGTATTTCAAAGAAGACATTAATTGCTAAAAAATTAATTAATATTCATAAAATTCTCAACAATTTTTTGTTTTGTAGGTCAATAGAGAAGATTAGTATGGAAATGCTTCCAGTATATTAACTAGTGCTGCAAGTAAAAATTACATAATGTTTTGTTATTTGTTACTCACATCGCAAGTACTCACCGTCTATATTGTGTTTTAAATGAATTACATACGAATTAAACGAATTATTCACTGCCTTTCGTCTTCCTAAATATGCAATGAGTGTTCAGTATAAAAATTATCATTTGTGTTTCTAATTCCGTAGGCTTAGAAGGAATAGGCTAACTGATGCTTGTAAAAGTTCTACTGACCCGTTCTACTCATGTAACATGGTTGAACGTACGAATATCTGGAAACCAAAAAGGCTAAAAAAATTGTTTTTCTGCAACAGTGCTGTAAGTAGCTAGTTACCGTACTAATTTACGTGCGGTAACTACCACTTTACTGTACCTATGCGGTAAAGTAAAACCAGTCAAGTATGTCAAAATTTAACATTTCGCTGATACTTCATTTCAAGAATTTCAGATTTAAACCACTTTTAATAATTATTTAAACTTTTAAAACGAATAATTAAAACGGATTATGTTGGTTTATAAATAAATGTTGATTAAAAGCCTTTCAGGTCACTGAGTGACCCATTTAATTCTATGAGATTTAAATTTCTCTGAACCGGAGACGGGGCCCTACAGTTTATAGTGGGATCCGAACCGCTTCTTGGGGATAATTCATATTTGAAAATTACTTGCTTGTACTTACAAGGATTATTTTATCTAAGCAGGACAGAGCAGCTTTAGGTTAGGCTGCTGACCCACATCAGGGCTGGTAGAATTTTTGCAGCTTCATTATTCTGGCCATTACGTCTCAAACTAATCTGAATCGACTGTTACTAATTTCTTTGTTTGGATTATGTGGATACATATACTACCTCAGAACAATATTTAAGTCAAAATATCAACGTGAAATGCAGGAAACTGACCTAGGCCTAACTGGTAGAGGTATTGCATTTTCCACCAATTATCTTTTCTGTTTTCACATTTCAATTTTATAAAAATTAAACCCAGTACTGAGTATGCAAACAATTGTTATTTAGCTTTAGCAGCATTGTTTCTTAATAACTATTAAATCTGTTGTTTTTTTCTGCCAAGTCAACTAAGATCTCAGTAACTTTTAATTTTTTATTAATATCTACTAAGAACACTTTATGCAAATTAATCATTGACACCAGTACTCCACTGTTTAATATTTATTTTTTTCGTAATAATTGCTAACAAGAATCAAATCAAATACATTTCTTTTATTTTAATCGTTGTCCAATTAGTGTCCTCATAATCATTTATCAGCCATATTTGATTGAATTTTCTAATTCGCTTGAAGTTAAAAATATTCACACTACTGTTATATCTATTTCTTCATTTGTTGATTAATAAGTTTACCCTCGAGTGGAAACAGTGAGAAGCAACACAGATGATGATAACTTCAATAATCTAATGGAATTGCGATCTTCGCAATGACTTTAATAATTGATTCACGCCTTCAACTCTTTATATACTTAAAAAAAATCAACGAAAAACTACCTGTTAATGTACAAGAAATTACAAACAATTCTTGATTTACTTTTGTTGTTTTTAAAAGTTTTTTGTAGGTTCTTCAAAAGAGGCTGGCCTATATTTTAGAAAAATAACTCATGATTTTAAAAGCAGTTAAAAAATCCGACTACTGATATAAATTAACTGTTGACCCCATATAATAGGCAATATTATTAATTGACACGCCTGCCCTGCGTTATCCTATTAGGTCACCCCTCTCAAAGTTGTCTAATAGGCAATAATTGAGGAGCCGCCGGAGAATTCGAGACACATTAGAAAAGGCACAGGACGTCATAATGAAACTACGAGGAATTAAGGATAAATCAAACTTAGTTTGACGTATTCCAAAGTATTTAATTTGGCAACTAACTGAAAAAATTCAATTGAAAGTTCTAAAGGAGTTCTGAAGGGTAGTGACTCATACTCGCTATTTTGTTATTAAATCGAACATCGTTAGTATGTTAGGTTCAGTAAAATTTAACTAAAAAGTAGGCTCAACAAAACGTTTAGTTTTATAAGTGTCACCATTATCACGTCTGCAGTCAGTAATTTCTTCCCGTGTAATATTTATTTCAATTGTGGCGTGGGAATATGACTTTGTGTGTTATAAGAATTGCAAAAAGTCTATTTCTTATAATAATTGGATTGTGAGATGTGTTTTGCAGCAATATATATATTGTTGTTATCGTCATCATACATATCGCTAAGCTCTTCCCACTCTTCGCGTTGTGTCTCGAGAACGATTAATTGCTTAAAATATTGCCTAAAACAGAAACTTTTCTAATAACTCCAAATGTCATTTAGATCACAAGAAACAAAATATTTACAAAAAAAACTGTTTTTGCGATCTTTGACCTTGAATATTTTGACTCGCGTACCTACACGAGATTCCTCGAGACTCTTGAGCTAACTTAAAAAATATCAAAACAAAGATTTATACAAATTTATGACTTAGTATCTTTCTTTCCGAGGATGAATCATTTGACTGGATTGTGTTAAATATCCTGTAACCAAATTTCAAATCCTCATGTTCAAAAATAAACCGAAAATGTCAGCAGGTATATGAAACGAATACTAAACATGGAAATGCATCAGAATTCCTCAGCAGTCAAGGGTCATGAACCTAAAGCTTTTATTAAAAAAATTCAGTGTTACATCTCATTGTTTCGATTTAGGGTTATATTCACTTGAACCTCACTTTTATTTCTAATGGTCGAGGAAAGCTACAAATTTGATGTTTCGCCAAACATTAATAAAGTTGCGACATTTGGAAGGGAAACCAGAGCAGAGAAATTCAACCAAATTACAGTAATAGGCGAGCGGAAAGCACCCCTAAAATGAGTCCATAGTGACCATGGCAGTCCTAATGACTGAATCCAGTTTTTTCTTGTGTTTTCGAGGTCACTAAGGTCTAAAGTTAGTTTTACAAAAAAATGGGGCGTCCATGTATAAAATCATGTTTTTTGAAAAATTAAAGAAAAAAGAATTCATGCTTTTTCACATTTAACTCGCTATATCTCCGTTAGTTTTAATTGTATTAGTTTGAAATTTGACGCACTTATTCCTTAAAGTATGAGCTTGAAAATAAGACCTGTTCGAGATTCCCTCGACAATTATTCATTTTGTGACAAATTTTCAAAGTAACACTGCCAGGTTCTGCAAATTTTTAGATACCATTGCAAAAGTTGAGTGAGGAAGTTTCGAATTTCAAATAAATAATTATCTAACATTAAAACCTAGTACATTTTGAAGTTTTGTGGAAAGTTTCAGCCTTTCAAATTTAAATAGAAAAAAGATATGCGCTTCCAAAGTTCAGCGTAGAGTCCGAACGCGCGCATACAACACACGCTGATTGCTTCGGCGGGGATTGGCTTTGATTATTTTACATTATAAAGCACATAGATATGTATACATAATTTTTTATATGTTTATAAAATGTATCGAGTGCATAAATATTGAATTTTATCAAAATGAAAACTATTTATTGCCAAAATTATTCATTTATTTCATCAATATTAATTACTGCAACAATCCTTACAACTACAAACATCACAGCATTTCAAATGAGATACAACAAACGCAAGGACGAATCACATTTGAGCAAGCATTTATCCCACTGCAAGAACAGAAATGTTTTTGTAAAATTTCTAATTGCAGTGGTTCCTTCGTAGTAATCAAAATTTAATGTTTCGCCTTCTATCGACCATTCAAACTTTGTCACATCTTCAGAAACAATTATTGATTCACTACCTTGTTTCCATTCATTTATTTGCCAAAGAGCTCGCAAAATGTGCTTCAACATAGCTGGTTTAGATGGGGGAAGTTTAGCGATGTTTTGATTTTTTTCGATTGATAAATTATAATGCAGGGAGTTAACATCAGTACGCATTGTTTTGATTTTTTTTAGGATCGTATAAATTCGCTATAAAAAGACTAGCGATTTATATGACAGTATCGATCGGTAAATCATTTATTCGAGTTAAATCTATCAAGTCTTCTTTAGACATGCTTTTCATAGCCGCATAAACAGTCTTTTTGTCAATATAAAATAATGCTAAAGTTGGTCAAAGCATGTGCAGCTAACAAAGATAAGTACATACTATTTCCTAAATTTTTTGACATTACATGTATAGGAATATACCTTCTAAGTCATTACGCACGGTAATTTTGCCTGTAAAAAACCACAGTTGAGGGTTCTCAAAATGTTGGGGCAATGTCCGAGCAAGCGCACGCACTCGGACTCGATGCTGAACTTTGAACGCGCATATCTTTTTTTTTAAATTTAAATATGAAAGACTGAAACTTTCCACAAAACATCATGATGTATTATATTTTAATGTTGGATAATTAGTTATTTAAAATTCGAAACTTCCTCACTCAACTTTTGCGATGGTTTTAAAAATTTGCAAACCCTGGCAGTGCAATTTTGAAAATTCGTCGCAAAATAAATAAATGTCACGGGAATTTCGGACAAGTCTTATTTTTAGGCTTTTAGAGAAATAAATGCTTAATATTTCAAAATGAAATAATTAAAACTGTCGGGAATATCGCAAGATGAATGTGAAAAAGTATAAATTTTTTCTCTTCCATTTTTCACAAAAATACAATTTTACATATAGACGCCCCTTTTTTTTGCAAAAATAATATTAGATTCGTATTCAGCGAAAAACTAAATTCAGCCATTAGAACTGCGTGGCCACTTACTCCTATTTTTAAGCGACTTTCTGGGGGTGTCCCGCTCGCCTATAATGGCTAGAGTCGGCAATGCGTTATTAACAATACTGCCAAGAGAAATAAGTTTTGGAGTGATCCTTAAATAATTATGACTTATCAACTATCGCTATTACGGTATTGTCAAAGCGGCCTTGAATCTTGCCTCAACTTCCTCTACCTTCCTACAAGTCCCCAAGTTGGAAACAATATTTTATCAAAATAATTCTGAGCCATTTTCAAGGTATGGCTTAGCAAACATTCAGAAGCAGTCGAATATAGGTATTGACAATTCTAAGCAAAAGCATCTTTAAGCATTTATTTATATCCATTTACAGATCTCATTTCCTCTGTTGTTTCTTAATCTTCGAACTATTTTAGTGCTATTGATTATCTTTTTGATTGTCTATGATTATTTCTTATTTAATTCCTTTTTGGTCTCTTTCATTACTCTCTACCTACTTCTTTAAGTTGCTTCTTTCAAGTCATTTACTGTCACTTCTTTGTTTCTTTCATTTCTTGTCTTTATGCTGCTCTTCAACTTGTTTTACTTTGTCTTCAATGTATTTAATACCGCTGTTCTATTTTGTTTTCTTCTTATTTTCATTAAACGCCTCATCCATTTGTGTTGATATTGTTTGATTTGTTTTGTTCCATAATCGAGAACCAATAGAACCATGGTTATTTTTTTTTAAAATCAGTCTACTTAACACAAACCATAATTCTAACAATTCTTGTTAAAAATTTACAGAGTTTACGCGAGAAAGCACCTAGCTATCCAAAACATAGCACATGTTATTGGCGACACTATTGAACGAAAAATAAGAACTGCCACACTGAAGTGCTTAATATGAAGTATATACTGTGAAACTGTTGTAATGAACATTTCTATCGTTCGATAGAGAAAAAGGTGTATCACTTTATCGTATATTTTGTTGATTCTTATTTATTCTACTGCATACAGGGCGATTTAAAAAAGTATGTCTCAATCACTTAACAAGGTACGTAGAAGAAATTGATTCAACCCGATTTACCTTTATCCAAAATTGCACCCTTGTGAAGATACAGCCCTGTAAATTGGGAAACAAAAAAAAATGTTTCTACAGTAAAATACGATACATAATATGAAAAATCGGCAGCTACTGGAAGCGGCTGGAACCTCCCCACTCAGTGGATCTTTGAAACCGAAAAGATCATTAAACTGTGTGACAAAACGGCACTAAACGTAATCCGATCTCATCCAAAACCTTTTCAGATCTTCTGCGGCACTAAAAAAAACCTTAACTTAATGAATTTACAATCATCTATGCGAGTTACTACCTACATTATCGCTCGTTGAATAATACACTATTAGGATATTAACAACTTTAACATCACTTGAACGACTAAGAAAGTCTAGTTATCCTAAATACTACAGTTTTGTAAAGCAACAAACTGAAAATTGGTAAAGTGATAATCTATAATAAATTCACCAACGAAGGTACAGAAAGCATGTGATATTGATATTGTTACATCTACCTTTAAAATTTGTGACAATCCACTAAAAGTTACAAATATGCCGAAATCTTATTAACATGACATGACACCAACGTTATCGGATGACAATCGTCCAAATTTGCTCATTGCAATCCGATCTCTTGCGGCTGTCTTTGTTAAATGAAACATTAGCATTTCAGTAATTTTACTAGATTTTAGAGGAATATGTGTAGTTTAATTCTTCGATTTGTCTGTATATATATTTAAAAACGGCACTAAACGTAATCCGCTCTAATTTTAGAGCAATAAAGAAACCCTTACACGTGAACTGACACGTGATGTGACGAGATTCACGATGAAACGGCTACGCGCATCGACCATGTCATGCGAATTGCGATCTATGCTTCATATTTGCTTTGTTTTTAATTTTTTTTCACGGAAACCAAATCGAAAGGGTGGAAGTGTGATATATCGTTGAAATCAGAATTTTAACTGCTTTTCAATGGTTCCATTTCAAATTGAAAATAATTATAAAATAAACAACTTGTTGCGTCAAAATGGCACTAAACATAATCCGATCTCAACCAAAACCTTTTCAGATCTTATGGGGCACTAAAGAAACGCACATGCAAAATTTCATTCAAATGCGTTCAGTGGTTTCGGCGCTATCGTGCTAACACATATACACACATACAGACATTTTTCAAAAACCACTTTTTTGGGTTCCTAAGACCTCAAAACGTAAAGATTTGATGTTATCTCAATTTTCGTTTTTGAACCAATTTTAGTAACCTCTCACAATTTTATTGTGGAGAGGTTAAAAATATATATTCTTTTCTTATTTTAAAATGGATCTTTATTAAGGCGCATTCATTTCATATGAGTATTTAATAATATAATAATAATAATAAACGACTTTATTTGGTTGGTTTAGTTAATTATGTTGATATGATTACTGACAGATGCTGTCTAAGTTTTGGTTGATCAAATTAGTGGCAATATCTGCTTTAGCCTGGTCAAAACAATGAAGAAATTGAGTATCGTCAGCTTAGGCTTGCAGATACGAACTAGTTACTGTCTTAAATATATCTGATATGTATACAAGAAATAAAAGAGAACCAAGGTGGACCCCTGGGGGACACCCGACGTTACTGTTTCAAAATCAGATACTTCTTCCGCAACTGACACACATTGACGACGTTCACTTAAATAAGAATAAAAAAATTACAGAGATATTCTACCAAAGCAGTAATTTCTACACAGTAAAATTGCCAATGCAACAGAATTTAAACTTCAAATATTGTTGAAAGGTTTATACCAGTGTTATGACTTTGGGTACAGTAGTGTAATATATTGAATAGGTCACAAATTCTGTATACAAACTGAAAGTTAGCTAAAACATTGCCAACACAATCAGTTGTAATTTAGAAATGTGTTAGCCATGACCAGTAATTCACTGAAGTAGCTATAGAGATATTAGTTATAATTTAATCAATATTTCTGAACAGCCACGCCATGGTTCTATCATGGTAATCACAACTAGTTATTTTGGTCATATGTATCGAGTAGTTAATTACAATGACGTTTTTGTTACGTAAGCGGTAGTAACAATGTGTTCAAAAGGTCTTTAACGCCAAATTATGGAAGGTCATTTTATTGCTAAATGGCTTATTTATAGCTATGAGAACGTCGACTTCTCCAAAATACAGCTAGCTGTACTATTGAGGACAATATGATATTGTTACGTGTTTACAGCCTCCAATAAACACCCAGACCGTAGGTACAATAATTGCAACACGAATTATCACCAATTATCGTTAAATTACTTACAATAATTAGTCTTTGTAACTAACTACAATACCATAACAATTATAAATTAGAATATACTAAGAAGTCATAGACGTACTACTAAAAAAGATGGAAGAGGGAACAATTGTATACTCCTAAATCAGCATTTTTAGAAAACTTTATTTTAAAATGTTTTTACTTTAAGCTCTCGCCGATTCACATACGTTTCAGCATACCGAAATTGAAAAAAATATCTACAAGGTCATTTGTAAAATATTTTCAATTTTTTTTTTATTTTCACTACATAGGGATGCGTTTTTGCATAAAGGTAAATTAGGATGAATCATTTTTATTTACCACTCTGAGTAGTGACTGTGTAAGAGTCATCAGTTAACCAAACACAAACGCAACATGTGTAGAGGTGAAGAGCGTCTTTCACACCAATTTAGCCCTGTCCCCATTCTTGCCATGCTAAACAAACAAAGAGCTATAACATTTGGCACCTACTTTTCGCATTGAAATAATCACGCATTTCGGCCAGTTGTTGACAAAATGTTGTTTCTTTATGATCTATTTGGTTTCCCCACCTATTCACTAGTACTTATAGATTAACTAAAATGATAATACCGGTATATAAAAACAGATATATTTTATAATAAACTGATCTTTATAAAAAAATAAATAATAAAAATGGTGCGAATTATTAAAAAATACATTAAACTAATAGTTGTTAGTAAGTATTACGAAAACTATTAACAAAATATGTGATATCAATGGTTTTCTGTAACTAATATAATATTACAAGTTGGACCATTCAGACCTTAACAGGGTTAGACATTGTTAACTAACACATATTAATTGCCGTCGAAATTAAATATAGTAGGTATATAAAATCTAAGGTTGGTCCTGCTGCCCCATATCCGATTTTATTACATTTTCTATATGTTACGAAAGTTTTAGGTTTAGTTTTCATTTCATTTGAAAGTTTCGAAGTGTCTGAGGCCTTTATAAAATAATTTATTTTTATAGAAAATAGGAACTATTTTTTTGTATATAAATCTATGTTTTTGGTTGTGCCTATTTATTGTTTATTTTCCTGTCAGATAAATAATAAACGTATGTAAATATGGTCTACTGTTTATTTTATTAAGTTAAGTGCTTTTCTCAAAGTAATCATGTATTCCGATAAGTCTAACAAATATTTTTAAAAATCTGCTAAGCAATCGAGTGTATTTTTCAGGAAGTAATATGTTTTTATATAATAGGAAACAGAAGGACTGTAAACGCCACTAGTAATGGCGAGCAAAGGGGATGCTGTGTATATTATATTTATGAGCGCAACTTCTATATGTGTCAGAAGACATGTAAAAAGCTTTCTTAAGGCCTGAAATTATTTTATTTTATTATTTTTTTTGCAAGCCCATACGGCCAGCTATCATGCACCACCTCCCCCCCACGATACAGCTGATTATTTTTTTAACGCTATATAACATCCATAATTTATTTTTTTTAAATGAGCTTTCCTGAAACAATTTCCACACCCTCCCAGAACCGCCTCCACTCCTACTGGAGCAACTGAGGTCGTTTTGGTTATTCGCTACATAGTATCTGCTATGTCTGTTAATATAAGCCGGCATGCGATGATTAGGTGAAAAAGACCTCTGCCACCCGGGGTATAAAGTTCTCGAGTTTGTAAATTTTAACGCTCTCGAAAACTGAGGAGAAACGTTCAAAATAAGACGCTACATAATTGTGGATATATCGAAAAAAACTGAAAAAAACAGAGAGTTTTAATAGTACAAGGGAACATCTACCAGAAAAGTATCATGACCGAGTTTTTCAAAATAGTGGTTAAATTGCCTTTTTTTGTTTCGTTTATAATATTTAAAATATTTCACGTGGAAAAATTGAGAATTTGAAGAGAATCTGTTTTAGAAAGAATTGCGCCCCATTTCAATCCACTATATTCGAACTACCATTTAGATTTTCTTAAATTTTGATTTAGATACGTTATCGGCAACTATAGAAATTGAGGAATATACCTCTTACTCAAATTACTTAATATAAACAGGCCTGCAAAAATCCACATAAAACATGGAAAGTAAATAGTACAAATGAACGAAACTGAATTTTTTACAACAGTCGACTAGAGCGTGTTGTGTGGTCAGCACGCTTGGTCGGACTGTTTGTTGTGTTCAGAGTTCGATCCCCACTTCGGCACTAGCAACTTCGGTAGGTATACTGTGTATTTTACGATGACGCATCTTATGAGCGCTAATGATACGGAATTTCCATCGGCTGTTAAATAAATTTCTAACTTTCCTGCGGTACAGAGGGAAAATCTGTATATTAAAATATAATTAGTTAATGCATTTGATCTATTAAACCGTAGTAAATTTCTTTCTAGTGTTTATTAATCTTCAATAACTGATGAGCTTGAGTCTTTATTTACGTAAAGATAGACGATGGAAAAAAAATTATACCACACGCACAGGTATGTAAACTATTAAATAATTAAATATAAAATATACAATCATCCAAACACTATTATCCGCTCGATAACCTGCATATACATACACTGGTAAATCAGAGCTCTAAATACTACGTGTTTATGTGAACGATCCATCCTTTCGGAATCTGAAGAATATTTTACTAATTAGAAGTTTTTTGAACATTTTTCCAAAAAATTGAAATAGGATTTTCACTATTTGTTTAGGTTCGACCAATTCAAACAGGCGGAATACAAAATGTATACTTATTAAGATTTTAACTGAACGGTAGCTCTTAATGATGGTATTAAGTGGAACTTTCGCTACACTTTCCATTGTCTAACACTTTTCTATTATCTAACAATTTCTTAATATTACTCCCTGAAAATAGAATTTTTAAACATAAATTCTCATATATCGTTTTTCTATCAAAATTGTAAACTGTAAATATAGAAGAAATGATACCAGTCTCATACCACACATGGTGAGTACAGGGAAACCTCGTGAATTGCAGTTTCCAACTGTCATCCAACACTTTTCTTGTTAGCGTAATCGACAGACACAAAAAGATTCAATTAGAAATTTGATATTAGCTGCTGTTTGCCGGTCTATTCTTATTTAATACCTCTAATTTGAGCACGCGCGTGGATAGGACTTGAGATAGTTAACTTGTAGAAAGATACATGAAGATTTCCCATACACATAGTACATGGCATTCAAGGACAAGTGGATCCCGAATCACTGGGGATCACAAATGGGCAAATACAGCATTAAACAATAGATTCCCGACAAAATTCAATGCAAATTTTGAAAAACTTGGCCTTGAAATTTTGTACGTTCTTAAAAATATCTCCAGGGACCTTCTTAACCCTGCTGCATAATTTGTAGTGCTGCACAATTTCGTGAAGAAAATTTATTTTGGAAGTAAATTTATATTTCAATTGTGTGAAATTTATTTTCCGTCAAAAAATAAAAAAAATAAATGACGTGCATTAAATTTTTGTTTTAGTTTCGAAAGAAGTATTCATCAGATTCAGTCAGATTTCATTGCAGTTTCCGAAAATCTCCAGGATTATTATGGCGTTTGAACGGGACGGTTTCTTGGTACATGATGGTAGGTTCCTTAACATTTACACCCCTTAGTAAACACCCCAAGAGTGGATTTAATGGCAACAACACGAGTAACACTGACCTGACCACTAATTTATGTACGAACTAATTAACAACAATAATTAGTACAACATTAATTGATCACTCTCTATTTGACTACTTTGATCGCTTTGTTTCTGTTCTGATCTGATCACTTCACTTTCCAATATCGAACTGACTCGCGTGCATCAGTTACACCCTTATATACTTCTTAATTGATATTCTGGAACATGCTTGATCTTTTTGTAGCCTTATGGTCTATTATTCCTGAATAAAACCGCAGAACTCATCATTTATGGAACCTGTAGCGCCATCTCTAGGCCAATTACCGAATCTCCCTCTATGAGTGTGATTCAATTACATAGGCATCTACTGTGTGAAAGCATACTACAGACTTTTATATATACTTGTACCAATGTGGTACGCATGCATGTCTTCAACAGCAGATTGAAATTCCACATCATAAGCATTCAAACAAGTCACCGAGAAATACATAGTATTGCGTCATAGACACATTTAGTTCGACCACTAGTGATCGGACAACGAAATTAAAACTAAGAAATAAGAAAGATTTGTATCTTCTTTAGTTTCTAAATCTGTTATGTGAAAACTATTAAAACTGTTATATAACAGGAAGGCTTAATGTATTAAAAATAAGTTGATTTAATATATAAAAATCACACTACTCAATAGGTGCCATATTGAAAACCAAATTACCAGGTAAACTGATAGTAGTAATATTACAAGTAAAGGAAACAGTGAGAAAAACCTTCTATCAGGATAATTTTAATCAGACAAAAATGTAAAGTTACGTTAAATTTAAACTAAATCGCTAGAATTAAATACAATAAATGTAACTTTTTTTAGGACTTTTTTTACCGAAAAGTATAATTTATTGATCTGTTTTATTAGAAAAAAATGAGCAACGTTTGCAGAAAATAAGTGGATATTAAATATGAAAGTAGAAACAGTAAAAGGTATTAAAATTTCACGCTTTGCTCTGATAAAACATGTATATGCTCTATCTGTAACTGGAATGATTTAACTCAAAGTTATTCGGCTCGAATTAGGTTATTAAGGTTAACTTTAACTTGTACATTTTATGTCTCTACCAGAACCTCAGTCTGTGTCTCACTACGACCACACAATGATTACTTTGAGAACTGCATTTAACTATAATTATGTATATATATTTTTGATATTTTGATGATTGTGCCTTTTTAATTTGTATAATTCCTTTAAATCAAGTCTGTGAACTTGATATCCGCCAGGTGTACCCGATTACTAGCAATTAAGATATATAGTATAAGTAATACGAATTTTGTTGACAAGAAACGATATAGGCCTCTCAACTTGAAGGTTGGAAATTCCTATGATTGTATGGACATTGAAATGTCATGTGTTCATCTGAAAATACCATTTATAATAATGTCTAGTTCACCTCCTCCGTTTTGCAAAAAAATTAAGTAAGAAATAAGAGAAGCTTATTGGCGTCGCCGTCGCGCGAGTTTCTAACGCGAATTTTGCGACAATGTTGTAGGGCACAAAAATTCCCATAAAATGGAAGTAGCTATCTCTAAAGTTAATTGTTTAGGCAGTGGAATATACAGGGTGATCCATTCTGGATGGGGTATTAGAAGTAATGCAGAACGGGTAACCATGTCCTTTTGAAAATTTGGGTACCAAGGTAACAAAGTATGCTACGTCAGCCTAAAATATTATCGACAGCGCGGCGTTGCCAATTATAGGTAAAACTGGCAATATCTTCGTTATTCTAAATGGAACACCCTGCATATTTATCTATTTGTTAATATATTCCTATACCTTATCTCAAGCCGTTTCAGATATATTAATTAATTTCCAGATTTATTGAGCAAAATCTTCTAATAAATCGTGGTTATCTGCCTACCAAAAAACAATCATGAGCTGAATTGTCGGTTACCATTAGGCAAGAACTGAGGACTTTTCATGGTGTAGCCAAACCTTATAGTAGTATACAGGGTAGATTAGAAATAACTTTTTTAAATGATGGTCGAAAGTCATATTTTAAATGGAACGCCCTCTATATTACTACTGATTCAGAAAACACATTTTACTATTCAGATATGTATAGTGTACGTATACCTATACCTAACTCATAGCCTTTTCGATTTATAAACATTTATTTATAAATATGCCTTAGAAGTACATACATACTACTAGTAGACGGTGTATTTATTTCTGATTTGTACAGTAAGTATGTCTAATGGCAGATAATAATTACACAACTACAGCTCTATAGTTCAAGCAACCAGAGAAAAATAGCGGAAAAATTTTTGGCACAGTTGTAAGGGAAGGTGTCCTTAAGAACCTGCTAAAAGTATTAATGAATCTCTAAAGCTCCCTTGTTACAGTTTTTCGTTAATAACACGAAAACTACTGCCTCTAGCGAAAATATGTTTATATACTAGATTATCTACATAAAATTTTCTACAAAAAAGGTAGTATACACTTTTTCGCTAGGGTCAATACTTAAGGAGATATGGAGGGGGGAAATAAAAAATTTAAAAAACTGTTTTTATTGCTAAAAATGAAATGGATACTGTTAAAATTAAAATAGTTAGTGTGCAATGATATATTTTGAACATTAAATTTTGTCAAAATCTAAAGTTTCTTCATTATCGATGCTGTCTTCGATGGGGGGCTTCGTTCGTACATGAGCCGAGGCACACGCCGCACCGGAGCAGGCAATCCCTGCTTCGCGGCAACCGCAGCGCACTCCACACCCAGTCGTTCATCAGCAAAAGATCATATTCAAAACAGCGTCGGGCGCCACAGGGTCGTTCGTGGTAACTGGGTTCAGGATCCCATCTCCTCGTTTGGCTCAACCCTATTGGGTGGGTGGTAGGGGGTTGCCAAGCTGTATCTGCAAGAAAGTAATGAGACCAATATAAGTATATTGGCACAAATTGATATTTGTAATTGAAAGAAATCAGTATTTAACAACTATATGTAAATCGATTTACATGTAGATATACTCTGAGCGAGTGTTGTTTTGAAGCTCCTCTTGTGGAAAGAAGAGTGGCACGTCTGATTTGGGCTTCGTTAACGCTTTCAAAAATGCCTTGTACCGATGTTTGTTCAGGTTCAATACGTTCCGTAAGAATTTGAATTCATCGGTCCATATGATTTATTTTAAGAAATTGGGATCCTCGTGAGTAGGCACCAACATTTCACAAAATTCTGCTATCTGTGGACCATCTTGAGGCTGCAAGGCCTAAACCCTTATAAACTTATAATCATGCATCTTATGGTTTGCCAATGTCACCGATAAATATGATAAGCCCAAATCCTGTACAGCACTGCGTATGGAAAATGAGGATTTGCATGAAAATATGCTAAACCATTAATTTTTTTACTTCATCAAAAGTCACAGGCCTGGGTAATTTTTTTACAGCTTTCAGAGACGAACCACAATGCATAACATTATTCTGAACTCGTATGAATTTTCTGTTATTCATTTGTAGTAAATTCGGATATTTCTCATTAAAGTTTCTACAAGTTCTGTTTATTTTCTTATAACACTGTCCGTGTATAAGAAATAAATCCAATTAGAACTGACTTTGTGTAATTACCTGCCATTAGATTCATATTTGCTGAAACAAACCACAAATTAAAAATATTACACCAATTTCAATCAATAAATGATGAGAATAAATGACATTTCGCCGAAATCATTTAAAGAATAGGGTACAGGTATAGGAATATATAACAAAAGTTGCTCAGAATTGGGTGTAAATTCTAAAAATAGAAAAATATATAGGGTGTTCCATTTAAAATAACAAAGATGTTGCCAGTTTTACCTACAATTGGCAATATTTCAGGCTGACAGGGCATTCTTTGTTGCGTTGCTACCCAAATTTTCAAAATGATATGTTTACCCGTTCTCCATATACTTCTAATACTACATCCACCATAAATAACCCTTTTTTATAGTTCATTCAAGTAGGTTTTACGCCGAGTAATTCTTTGATTTTTGAAACGTGTCAATTTGTAGTATAGAACATCTGCATGTGACGTCACATTGTTCTAGGTCCCTGTTTGGGGAAAACAAATAATATAACCTCACTTGAGTTCCTTACAATGGCAAATATCACAAACTACAAGTCAAGTAAACATTTTGAAGTTACCTGCAAGAAATCAGCTACAATAACTAAAGTGAGGTTCTGTCTCATTTGTTTTATTGTTTTCCCTGCAAAGGACGACTTTGAAAGATGGCAGATATCCTATGACACCTCCTTAATTTTGCTTTAAATTTATGGCAAGTAGCGCCGCTATTCTTCCCCGCCATATTGCAAAAATAGTTCCAAAATACAGTTTCTTTACAATATATTTCCTATACCTATTCAAATCAAAATCGTTATAAAAAATAGTGTATTCGTTGCCTATACTTTTGCCTCAACTCTATTTCTCAAATATATAAGTTCAGAGTTAAGCGAACGTTTTTTACTATTACTAGTAAAAATGCTCCCACCCCATTAATAAGTATACGTACTATTGGGGTAAAATCGACGCGCAATTAGCATTTCTAACGGCACCTTTCAAATTTTCAAAATGACTCAAGAGGCCTCTTCGAAAAAATAAGCGTCAATGTCGTCACTAGCAATGTGCATAGAAAACTTCACCATGTGGGCAACTAGTTTAATTATTAAAAATTTATGTATATATTATATGAAGCTAAATGTAGACAAAACTGTAGAAACGTTTTTAAAAAAATATTCAGCTCGCTAGGTCTCAGTTTTCGAGTAATCGAATTTTTAATGTCGTAGTGATATTTGCACTCGGACTCGAAGTCGCACCGTATGCCAATCTGCATGTCGCGCAGCGGAGAAAGCAATAGTATTTTCGCAAGATTGTGCGTATTTTATTATTATTATTACTTACCGCTATACAGGGTGTCTCACCGGGAATTGAATCGATCGATATAGAGAAAAGTACGCATCAGAAAATTTTGAAAATTTAGACAATTACTAATGTTGGTGTGGCCAATCCAACTAAAATAATTACAGGCAGTTGGCACTTCCGCTTATACCGGAAGTCGATACCAACTTGCTTATTTCAAATGGAACACCCTATATATTTTAGGGTTTTCGAAAAGAGCATAAAATTTTGGGTCGAAAACATGTAGCATATCCTATATCTAAACCTAGCCGTTTCAGAGATATTTGACAGTTTATTGAAAATTTGACAGGTGCAACAGTTTGCAAGAACTGTTATAACTTTCTTCGTGTAAAAGATCCTCATTTGCTTCTTGTCACGTAAAAAGAACATAAGAAGAACTACGTTCTACAACTGAAATAAATTCAATAATGTCATACCAAGTGTTCCGTTTTTCGCGTTACATTTTGTCAACTTCAAACCGCGAAAACATGTTTAGGTCAAATGGAACACCCTGATTTTTTTACGTTAAGTTGTGTAAAATTGAATTCCCTTTTTTCTGATGGACTTTTTGAAATATTTGCGATTTTATTAGAAATTCATAAATTGTTGTAAACATTTCATCAAAACAGCCATGATTAGAAACAATCAGTCATTATCTTGTGTCAAAAAATGCCAGCACGTTTAAATTACACCCACGAAGACTTTTTAAATTTGTTTATTATTTATGGGGAATGTGATAAAGTAATATCAAGAACTTGCAGCACATTTGCTACTCGATATCTAGAAAAACGGAAACCGTCACCAAACACTGTAAAACGCATACTGGAAAATTTTAAAAGTTATGGCTCTGTCAAGGCAAAAATGCAAAGAAGAAAGCCTATTGTTGATGACGAAAACATTGAAATAGTGATTCTGGGATATTTTCATGCATTTCCAAGGATGTCATTAAGACAAGCTGCTCTGGAATCGGGACTATGCAAAGATTCAATTCACAGAATCTTATTAAAACATAAGTTTCACCCGTTTTCATTCCATATGGTTCAAGGATTAAGAGAAACAGATTTCCTAAGAAAACAGAATTTTTGTGGGTTTATTCTAATAAGGTCTGAGGGTCACGATTTTTATTTGGGAAATATTATATGGACAGATGAAGCAAAATTTACTAGAAATGGACTTTTTAATAGACACAATTCGCATTATTGGAGTGATTCAAATCCTCATATGTTCAGAGAGCGAAACGATATAGTGGTGGCATTAAAATTTTATCAGGAAAATTTAAACGGTAAATTAAATTTTCTCTTCTGCTAATATGTATAGGTAAATTTTTGTTTTTTTTTAGGTGAAAGATATCTGAATATCTTACAAAATTTGAATAATAACTATTTAGAAAATTTACCCCTCGCCGAACATAGAAAAATTTTTTGTCAGCACGACGGTGCTCCCCCACATTATTACATTATTATTATTTACAATTACCCATTATTTACAAGAAACTTTTTATGATCAATGGATTGCCAATAATGGACCTTTCTTATGGCCTCCTCGCTCGCCCGATGTATCAGTTCTGGATTATTTCATTTAGGGAACTATTAAAAATAAAGTTTATGAGAGCCCATTAACAACCATTGAAGATTGTATGCAAAGAGTAAGAAATGCATTTCAAAATATATCACAGGATTCAATTAGAAGAGCTACCCATGAGGAACTAATCCGAAGATGCGAAAAATGTGTCGAGGTTCGAGGGCGGAATTTTGAGCAATTATTAAATTAAAATGAAATCATATTTTAAATTGATCTTATCTCTACTATTTTAGTTTTTGCCATGTCTTCAATTCGGTTAATATGCACGTTACAGTGTTAGTGTTATTTTGCGTTTTTGTGGATATCGAGTAGCAAGTGGGCTGCAAGTTCTTGATATTACTTTATTACATTCTCCACAAATAATAAACAAATTTAAAAAGTTTTGTTGGTATAATTTAAACGTGCTGGTAGTTTTTGACATAAGATAATGGCTGATTGTTTCTAATGATGGCTATTTTGATGAAATGATTACAACAATTCATGAATTTCTAATAAAATCGTAAATATTTCAAAAAGTTGTAACTTTAACCCCCACAACGCTGATATCAGAAAAAAGGGAATTCAATTTTACACAACTTGACGTAAAGAAATACAGGGTGTTCCATTTGATCTAAACAAGTTTTCGCGGTTTGAAGTTGACAAAATGTAATGCGAAAAACGGAACACTTGTTATGACATTATTGAATTTATTTCAGTTGTGGCACGTAGTTCTCCTTGTGTTCTTTTTACGTGACAAGAAGCAAATGAGGATCTTTTACACGAAGAAAGTTATAACGGTTCTTGCAAACCGTTGCACCTGTCAAATTTTCTATAATCTGTCAAATATCTCTGAAACGGCTAGGTTTAGATATAGGATATGCTACATGTTTTCGACCCAAAATTTTATGCTCTTTCGAAAATATATAGGGTGTTCCATTTGAAATAAGCAAGTTGGTATCGACTTCCGGTATAAGCGGAAGTGCCAGCTGCATTATTTTAGTTGGATTGGCCACACCGACATTAGTAATTATCAAAATTTCTATATCGATCGATTCAGTTCCCGGTGAGACACCCTATATTAGGTAGCTGTGAAAATGAAACGCAATAAAAATTAGATTTCTCGAAAACTATGAGACCTAGCGAACTGAATCTTTTTTAAAAAAAATTCTATCGTTTTGTCTACATTTGACTTCATATCGTATACTTACATATTTTAATAATTAACATAGTTGCTCACATGGTGAAGTTTTCAATGCACAAATTTGCTAGTGGCGACGTTGAGACTTCTTAAAACACATTATGCAAATTACTTCTCAGACATGAAAAAAACGATTTTAAATAATTCGGCTCTACTAGAAAAAATTGCAGAAATCCATTTCGGATAGTCAACTTTAAGCTCTATAAAATGGTGCAAGTCCCATTTAGTTATACCTTAAAAGAAATTACCAGAAATAAGCGATTTTATGTGCTAGACTAAACGATGCTCTATTTCTATAGGTCGTTGATCATTGGGCAGAGTTTGTTTTTTCTTCGGTTTTAATACCTTAGTGGTTGGTTAACGTAAAAATTTTTAGGGCTTGTGTTAGTTTCTCCGTTTATATAACAGATTCTTCACCGTCTGCGCAGAGCAGTGAAGTTAAATTTACTTAACAAAATAATAATCATAAAATAACACAACAAAACAATATATTTAATAAAAATAAAGTTTCAAATAAATTGTAGGCAATTTAATACTCTATATTTTTCATAATAACTATTTTTATCCTTGAAGACATTCGAAACAAAATGTCAGCGCGGGCGGCAGCGCCATTAGGTAGCAAAAAAGTATTATTCAGAGAGTTTCAGAACTGCAAGCCTTTCTGTCTCCGTTTTGGGAACCAACAGAGAATCTTGCAAGCGTTGTACAATTTTTGGAATTTGGAACCAAGGAAGTCATGGTGACTGGCCTAATATGATGTAAATTATATTTTCACTTTAAAACCACTTAAAGAAAATAATAGCGCCGTGGTCGGTTAAAAAACATATGTAACCGCTGTTTACGCTAATTTTTTGATTAACTGGTTTTGGGTGTACGTCATGTAATTGTTAATTATTACTATCTATTATTGCTTTATAGCCACGTTGTTTTTCTAAAAAAAATATTTTGGTTAAATTATACTAGTCATTAGAAATAATAAAAGCACCAGTAATATCTAAGGAATTAACGTTAAGACTAAATAAGTATAAAAAATCGTTTTTTAAGTAAAAGTTTCTATGTAATACGATATCAAAAAGTTCTAAAAAATATACCTACCCACAATCTAGCTCTCTATAATCTATTTATAAGAATGTAGTTGCTTCTTATGGCGTGTTTACGCAGTAATCTTAGTCTTAGTATATTTATATCTTAATATTTTCGTTTACACGTCTTAAATATAAAAATGTTCAATGAAGGCTTAAATTTAATGCATTTTGGGAGTAATAATAGTTTAAAAAAAGAGAGGAATAATGATGACAGTGCTATAAACTATAACAACTTTGTTGATTTTGCTTCACCAAGGGATGACAAAAATAAACAGTAGGAAATTTGTTTACCTGCTTTTTCCCAAAGTGCATGAGCACCTCATCAGTTTTGTACAGTTCCCATTGCATTTCCGCAATATTATCTGAAGAAGCAAAGTACGTGCCTCATTTTTGAGCTTCCACTTCTAATTGTTTGACCTCATTAGGAAAATAGCATATTTTACAACAAAAGATGAATATACTGCTTTCTTCGTGAGATGAGAATTGCAACGAACGAAAAAAACGTATTTCATCTCGAATAGGAAATGCTATTCTTTTCTACGATATTACAAGAAGATATTGGATTAGAATTTACAAAACTTTATTTAATTTTAACAGTTTAACAGAAAGTAGATATCAGGTATATGTAATTAAGGAATGTCCTTGATATTGAGTAGAAAATGCTATTATTTATAAATTATTAACACTTACCGGGCTGTTAGGCCGTAGTCTAATGGTCGATGATGATCCTGACGTTTCGTCCACAACTGCAGTGGACATTATCAAAGGCATGATCTTAGTTCTCTTGATCGCTCACATAACGCAACTGACGGTCGGCCGTTCTCTCTGTGTCTCTGCCTTCTGATTGGTTCTTGAAATTACCTGTCATTCGTTTTTGCTTCAGTAAAGAGAGCCAAATTTTATGAAGCTTTAGGCCTTGTGGTTCCCACGTACACTTGTCCACAACTGCACGTGCGTCTTTTGCAGATCTCAGGTATTCACGTATTTTCCTTGTCGGTTTGAAGATGGTTTTCACGTCGTATTTTTCTAGGAGCTTCCCTATTCGATCTGTCACATTTTTAATATAAGGGAGGAAGGACCTCCCTTTCAGAGATGACTTGTCTTTAGCTGAACTACTGTTGATTCTCCTAGTATGCAGGGCTCGTCTTATTTCATGTTCGGAGTAACCATTACTCTGAAAAACAACCTGTAGATGTGCGATTTCTTCCGAAAGGTATTCTTTTTCCAGATCTTAGTTAACCGGTCCACTAAAGTTTTTATTACTCCTCTTTTTTGTCTCGGGTGGTGGTTAGACATTTTGTGTAGGTGTCGATCAGTATGTGTTGGTTTTCTATATACTTTATGACCAAGTTTACCCTCTTCCCGTTTGGTAACCAGGACGTTAAGGAACGCTAATTATTTGTTGTTTTCTTTTTCTATGGCAAACTGTATCCTTGGGTCGATATTATTAATATGTTCATGGAATTTGTCCAGGTCTTCCGACGCATGGCTCCAAATCACGAAGATGTCGACGTAAAAAAACCAATGTGAAGGTTTTTTGCTCGCCTTTGATAATGTCCACTGCAGTTGTAGACGAAACGTCAGGATAGTCATCGACCCTTAGACCACACCCCAACAGCCCGGTAAGTGTTATAGTACAATCAAATTAATCTATAATTTTATTTCTCAGGGCATAATTTTATGATCAATCGATGTGGAAAATGTCAGGAACAAAATACTGAAATGTTTAAGACTTGGGTGTTGTAGCAATTTTGTAAATAAATAAAAACTATCAACAAATTGGCCTTGTTCGACTTTAACGCGATACGACGCCCATAATTGATTAAAAAAAAATAAGTATCGTAGAGGGGTATTTCCCTTATAAAAATTGTAGAGAATTTCTTTCTCTACAACATGATATATATTTTTTAATTATTAGAAGTATTTTATGGCCGTCGTACCGCGTTAAAGTCGAGTAAGGCCAATTTGTTGATAGTTTTTATTTAGTAACAAACTTTGCGTTTCATCATTCTCATAGTTAAGCTGCGAGAGACTTGCAATTATTTGCTTCTTAGCAACAGCGGCTTCTTTGGGCGCATATCTTTCTGACAGATCTCGTCATTCATTGAAAGATGCGGTGCCACCTATTTTCCAATATCAAAACCTCTAGCTGTGGAACCACAACCAAGAAATAAACAGATGAACAGAATGAATTCAGAAATATCATGAATTTTTGGTAGATTTGATAACTCAAACCTACTTATTTTAGGATTCAATGATCTTGAACCTTGTAATGCCAAATTCAAAAGGAGGACAAACAGATCAAGATGATTTCCAGCAATAGAGGTGTTCTTAGACTGTAAATTTATTATTATTGACTGAGCCATTCCTGATATAGTTGTTTCTTAAAGACACATCTGTTTTCGAAAGATAGTTTCATTTCTGGTAAAGATGAACATTTGTTTTATTCGTTTTTGATGTGTACATGTGCAATCCTTATAGTTCGAAAAAACCCACGCTATCGAAATAATTCGCGATTAATTCATGATAAATTCATAAATTCGTAAATTCGTAAATTCATAAATTCGAAAAAATATACAGTGTGGACATAAACTATGGAATGAACTCATTATTTATGAATACCAACATATTTTAGAAAAATCCTCGGACAAGTCGATTTTTATTTTGAATTTCGCATCTCTGCCTTGATGTAATCGCTGCTTCGATTATGACGTCATCTACTTTTAATGGTACACTCTGTATATTTTTTCATTTTTTGAATTTCTACGGAAACTTGATTTCAAGAACCTATACTACTTAGGGTCTAGCGTTCATAAGTCTGGAGCTTAGACATTTGAAAATATTATGTTTTGAAGTTAAATGATGTTTGCATTATTATGATATTTTAAAATAAAATAGTAAATGAACAGCAAATAAAGGAAGGAGGAGGGAAAAAATCATACCGTACTGATAATATCATGTTGTTAATTTTCTTAGTCCTAAAAGTTAAAAATAAGAAAATAATTAAAATTTAAATTAGTATCTCAGCTGAATAAAGCACTATGGTAAATGACTTCAATACCAAATACTAAAGCATTCAGCTAGAGTGCTTTAAAGTAACTAGCATCAAATACTTTTACTTAAAAAACTGCCTTAACTAGCAAGTACAGTATTTGAAAACTATAGCACAAAGTACCAAACCCTCAGAAATATAAATGTTAAGTACAAAGTACTATTCATTTCATCTTTAACAAGAAGCCACAAGCCTGCAAATACTTTAGTAGGATTTGACTTACTTTCTAAATTAATTGAAATACTAAAAAATAAATGCAGCCACTTAAAATGACCTCTACATTTTAAGTTCAAGATTAATATTAAAATTGATACTAAGATTCTGTGTAAGAACGCCAATAAAATGTCATGTAGTAGGACTTTATATGAGGGAAAGGTGCTTAACAGGTTTTTACTTTTTGAGATGTTTCTTTTGCAACTCATAATTTCTGTTTTCACAATGTGTTTTATATGAATAAAAAAAGTAATTATTAGTTTGGATGTACGATTGATAACAAGTATTTGACACATTGTAAGAGTAACTAAAAGAATCTGCACTCACCAAGTGTTTTATTTGGAAGTTGTTACCGTTCTCGCTCATGCAACTCGAAGTTTCTTCGTAATGAGTTGTCTATGTATAGACCAAAGATAGCCGCTTGATATATGGCACTCTTGTCTATATAAGAGTAAGTTGTGTGATGCGTTATCGAAGTAAGATATAACAGACCCATTAATTTACCTACTAAAAATATAACTAAGGCCATTTTATTCAAACAAAACCATACGTAAGAAATATTCGTGGCGTGAGACCTTATAACGTTATTTGTGTACCTTAAAACGCTTATATAAAAGTTTTGTGGTTAAACTTGCTATTTTGACAGATTTTCAGATGCATTACGCTCCGCAAAATGTCCACAAGAGGAGTTTCGGATTCATAAATAAAATTGGAGATTTCCCGCATCGAATGTTTTTGTATCAAATTTACCGCAATTCCGCAAAAAAAATACCCATTTCGCATCTGTCGGAAAGAGGCTTTAACATTCAATATAGGCTGTTACGCATTATCGAATGGTAAAAGCAATAAAGCCTCCAATATTCTGCCAAACTACGGATGACGGACGATTTATGTGGATTGATTCAGTGCTGCCAAGACCAGGTATTTTGATCTTATCATCAGTCGTCTTTAACGTCATCAGTTTCATGCCTTCGAAATGGTGCATTTGGGTGAAAGAAGGTTTAAATGCTTCAATACTCCAATCCACACGAGGGACAGTTTATTTTGTTAGTCTACCATGTTACCTAGATACGAGTTCCACTAATAGGTCTGTCTACAAAAAAATTAACATACATTAAAAGTAATGTAAAATAAAGATTTTTTGCCTAATAATAACAATATTAGAACTGTGGTTGAGAAAACTTAATCCGAACAACAGTCGCGGCTGTAGAAATTGCTTGTTTTATTTCAGTCAGATAAACGCGTATGACGTCACATGCTTGCTGGCTCGGCAGGCGCCAGAGTCGTTCTCGTTAGAACAAAGTTTAAACTTGAATTTAAATTCATGGCAGTAACACTGCCTTTACTATTTAAAACGTCAAATGGAGTTTGTTCATTGTTGTCAAATATGAAGGAGGGTTTTCAGAAAGGAGATTCACATAATTTGCCGAAAGTGGGTAGACGTGATTATGGTATCCCATTTTCTTTCAAAGCACAGATAAGTACGACTATGACAAATATCGGCAAAAATATCCGGCCCGTCCTAGCTCATCACAGTCGCAAAGTTCACTACATCACTATAGCTACACCACAGAATACTACTTAGAGACGTCACTCGCCTTTGATGTTTCATTGGCAATCTGGGTGACCTCCGCCATTTTTTTGGTAGGTTCAGCTCAGTTCAGTTTATAGTTCAGAGTTCTCACTCAGTTGCTGATAAGTTATAAAGTAACAAGCAATTAATAGCTTAAAACACAAAACTTACTTATTAGCAGTTGCTGATAAATTATGTTATTTATTATGACTCGTGACAGGAAAACCTACAAAAATATGGCGGCTTCGCATTTTGGCGGAAGACCAAAATGCGTCTCTAGGTGATACTCTGTGGCTACATCTAGAGTATCGCAGCGCCCAGATAGCACTAGGACATACCAAAGACGTCTTAGGGACGTCTACATGGGACATTCGAGACGTCTTAAAAACGTCCACTTTAAGACGTCTTGGGGATGTCCACTGTTACTAATCAAAACGTCTTTAAGACGTCTTATATTAGTCCATTTTAGGCCTGAAAAAGGCAATTATATGACATTATGGAGACGTTGTTAAGATATTTTATTCTGGTCCATTCTAGTCCCAAAAAAGACCTTCACAGAATATTATTGAGATATTTACAAGTATGTGAAAAAATTTCGTCTTTATTAGCAACGATATAGTCAGGTAAAGTCTAATTTGGCATGTGAATGAGTTGATAATATATGCATGCGATTACATGTGTGACACACTCTGTAACAGCTAAAACTTATTGTCGCATATGTCTACTGAATTTTTCTGCTATTGCGATAACTTTGTGTGCAACACATACGAAATCGTACACATATTATCAACCCATCCACATATCAAAATAGACTTTATACCTAATTATATACAGCTTGGCTGCCAATAACACGAATGCAGCATTGTGCGATGAATCGGCCTTTCCTCTGTTTATTGTACACTGGGTGCCTGTCTGCCATATTAGTGGTCAATTTGTATACACCAGTCACCTTTTTTAGTCCTTATTTATATTCAGCAAACTTATAATTGAACCAAGTATGGAATAACAATACAGCTGATACTGGGAATCAGGAAATAAAAGAAAATTTTGTTCTTCTAAATTTTAATTCTGTGCAGAAAATGCATGATATAATTGAAATAACTTACCTTACTTATTAAGTCAGGACAATACTGATAAAACCACAGCATAAAATACTGCAAAACAAATTAGTTGTGAAATATCATAGAAAATACGTTGAAATGAAATGATCAACTCAACTGTCAGACATAAGGTCAATCCGAAAACATGACGAAGTCAACGAATGCGGTCGTGCCGGAATGACATTTATCGCTGGAAAAGCGCGGTAAATTCAAAACTTAGAGGTTATTAATTTGCAATTTTTTAGAATTCCCAAGTTCTACATTTACGACGAAATTCTTATTTCACGCAAAGAATTATTGATTTGGATATGAATGTATTATTTTTCAAAACACAATATAAAAAAGCTAGGAGGCCTAATATGGACATACTAAAGACGTACATTTTTTGATGTCCCAAAGACGTCTCATTCTGGACGTCTTGAGGACGTCCACTTTAGGTCCTAAGACGTTCAGACCAAATTAAGACCAAAATTGGACGTCTCTGGGACGTCGTGTGCTATCTGGGGCGCATATCGAATAGCAGGCATGTGACGTCTTTCGCCTAGCTTTGCGTCAAAGGAGCGTTTTCTAGCCTCGACAGGTTGAGGTAATTTCTGTTACAAATAACGCCGAAAGTAAATGACTATGTTTTTTAAAACTTTGTAGGGGTTTATAACACCCATAATTCTATCATTTCCAATTAAAAACTAAATTTTATGGACATACCTATTGTCATTAATCAAATAGGAATTTGATAACGTAATCAAATAGTCCAATTTATTAGTCATAGTCATAAATGTATTAATTTGCAATTCATAAACTGTGTTGGCACCATTCCCGTCCTCAACGTAAATGTCATTTTATTCACGTTTTAATTTTTAAGATAAATATCAAAAAATCAGTAAAAGATCCAAAAACATAGAAAAAGTAAAATCATGTGGTTTTATGCAACTTACTCTTATAACAGAAGATTTCTGTCAGATCAATTTCAAGCGATTGGTAGATACAAAACTCATTGCCATAAAATGCACTTTCCCTCATTTAAATATAAAGAAAACAAACCTAACCATTTATTCATAAAGTAATATTTGGTATAATAACTAACATTAAGTAGAGCTTTTTCTGTCATTAGTAAGACGAAAGAAATAATTACCATAATTTTTTTAATTCTGTTCTGTCAAGATAGTTTCAATAAAAAAATTCTTTAAACGCTCTTGTTTTCTTTCAAATATATTTGTATGTTTAGTTTGTTGCAAAATTAACATGAGTGGATATAATCCAAGCAATGGGGAGAAAAAGATGTATACCGCGCAAAAGGTCGTAAGGAGATGAAATTTGGTGGGATCGTAAAATGTACCGTCCTGATGATAACCCTGAGTTTGTGACCTTGGGGGAAGACCAATCACGCCGCCATATTGGGAAGATGGCGCTCAAAATAAGTTTTTTGCAAATACCTTCGTTCCTATTGGTCCTAGGAAAAAAGTAAATTAGTAAATTGAAGAATATAAAATTCTAAGTAAAATACGTTCTGTGCATTTTTCTCCTCAGACCAACAGTTTTCAAGGTACAGCACGTTAATTAGACAAATTGCACTGCGTTATAACATTAACAAAAATTTGGTGTGTAACATTTTAAGAAAGTGGAGAATAAACGGTACGATTAGTAGAAATCCTGGATCAAAGGACAAAGGATACACCCTCCTTAACAAGAAACTAACTATTAATGTTTCGTTGTTGCACCATTTCTATTTATAACTTCTATAAGTCTGTTTGGCATAGAATTAAATAACCTTATAAAATAATCATTAGTAATAATATTTTCCCATGCAGTTTTTACTATTTCCAGTAATCCTTCGGCATTCCGTGGTCTCACATTTCGTTTCTGGATACTTCTTACGAGTGGTCCCCATACTTCTTTCACAAGGTTAAGATCTGGACTATGACTGGACCAGTTAAGAACATTGATGTTGTTATCTTGAAACCAATTAGATACGGTATGAGCAGTATGAACGGAACAATTGACTTGTTGAAATATGAACTCCTTATTGGGAAATAATTGTAACACAGAATGGAGCGTAATATTGTCTAAAATCCTAATATACGTTTCACTATTAAATCGTTTCTCAATATGCCAGAAAACACCAGGACCACGTGTCGATATCCAAGCCCACATATTGACGGAAAATCTACCACTTTTATCATTGTTAGATATATATTTCCCATCGAATCGAGTATTCGGGGGGCGGTAAACACGAATACGAATACTGTGTGTTGACTGAAAAGTTTTTTCGTCTGTAATAAAGATTACATTGTTCCAAAAATTGACATCATGCACTAAAAATTCAAGCGCAAATCCTACTCGAGCTTCTTTATGTTCAGCTTTAAGTAAGTATTTCTGTGCTGCTGCATGACAGCGTAGCTCCGATTATCTTACTCGCCGGCGATCAGTAATACTCGATCCAGGAAAATTCGTTTCTTGAGCAGCCTGAATAACTGAGTAAAATGGATTTTCTACTAAAGCATTTACCATTTGCAAATCTTGTTGTTGAGTTAATATCCTTCGTCGCCCTGATCCAGGATTTCTACTAATCGAACCGTTTATTATCCACTTTCTTAAAATGTTACACACCGAATTTTTGTCAATATTATAACGCAGTGCAATTTGTCTCATTGACCATCCATCTTCTGCTTTAGCAATAACTCCAGATTTAACTAAATCGCTTATATGAGGCATATTAGTTTTTTGCACACTTGCAATAAATTATGACAACTAACTGACAATGTCACAAAAATTAAAGTTAGATCACAACTAGATTTTAGCAAAATACCGTTATAAGACTTGTCCTATTTTTTTTTGCTCACAACCGTACTTAATATTGATCAACTAACAATCGTCTAACACTACTCAATGGTAAATAATAAAGGAATAAAATGACGTTTCCACTATGTGGTACTAAGCTTGTTTCTTAGGTGACCAAGTGGTTAAACAGAACTCCCAGCTATAAACGGCGCTCAGCAGCAACACGTACAAAATGCCCTAAAAGTACAAAAATGGACATAAATTGAGAGACCATTTATCAATCTTTAAATTGCAGTGAACCAAACGTTTACCTCTAATACGCCGAAACCCCTAACGTACAGAAGGCACAAAAAAACGTTTTTGATGGCTATCCTCTCTAGATCTAAGACTATATATACAATATGTAATAACTAATAGGCGACGTCTTACTATGTGAACGTAAATAGTGTCCGTACAACTTCCTCAAAAATTATCAACAATTTCTTCCAGGTCACACTTTCGTCGACCATTTCACAATTAAAAATAAGGGCGATCCTACTTAGAAATGGTTTCTATTCAATGAAATAATTTTTAGACAAGCTTGTTGTTAGACTTGTTTTTATAAAGTGATTTTTCTGATTTCCCTTCTTCCTTATTTAAGCATTTGTATATTTGATTAGGACTCATTTCATACACATTGTATTTCATGTCTTTATTTGACCGTGTGTGTTTATTTTTATGTGTGTATACATTCCTCTTTTATTTATTATTTTATTTTATTTTATATTGACGTGCCAAATGTACAAAATGTATCCATTATTGGTGAATATCTATCTATCTATCCATCTATCCATATAAATTTACGACAGAGCGACAGAACAAGTTTTGATGTTAACAGAAAAAACCTCACCGACATCCAGATTGTTTGGCAGGCAATATTTCTATTCACCACTAGATGTCTCTACAAGCAGTCAAGAGTAACAATAATACGCTTATACCATGGTAGGTCATGTTAATTCTGTCAATCATTTCTTCAGTTATTTAATATGACACAGTTAATGTGCCATATAGTTTTAGAGTGGATATAAATGAAAATATAATAAGAATATGTCTGCGGCTTATGATAAAAAGGATGAAATTTATGGTTTTCAGACGCTTTTTCGAGGAATTGGTTATTATATTTCGAGATTAGAGTTATACGAAAAATGTAATACCTATATAATATTAGCACATTACTGTTATATTTACCTTAATCATGTTTATATTTATATATTCGAATAGCTTTAAAGTTCTTTGATGAAGCATTAAAACAAACACCAAACGATAAGAGGGCGCTAATTGGAAGATCGCGGAGCAGAGCAAAAGCATGTGAATATGCGGGAGCCATAGCAGATATTAACAAAGCATTAACATTGGATCCAGACGACTTAGTTAGTTTAGCTGATAAAGCCTTAAATACTTACCTAAACTGTGAATTTGAAAATGGCCTTGTTCAAAATACCAGACTAATTCCAGTAAGACAGAAACCTGATCATTTCGCTATGGGGATTATGCATGTGAGTATATTCCTTTGAACGAACTTTATGCAATAATAAATTACAATATTTCGAAAAACCTAAAAAAATACCGCTTCATAGTAAGTATATTATCTTTCATAATGCGGTTCCATAGATAGGTACTACAAAAACAGTATTTTTTTATTTTTTCCTTAGAGCAACTAATATAAGTCAATAACACAAATAAGAAGGCCACTTGCACAATTTTGGCCATATCTGTAAGATAGCGCTATAAACTGGGCATCTCATACAAAATTCTTACCACAAAAAACAATTCCGGAGTGCCACAAAATTATAATAACACTACAATTGATCATTTTACTATGCAAACAGGAATAATTGTAGTGTATCTATTACTATTAGTAGTTAGTCATTTATTGTTATTATTTTTATATTAAAAAAGATACTTAGGGATCCAATTCTTGAAATCATAGGAATTAATTCTCTAGAGAGATTGACGTCATTTTCTCATGTTTTTGGATGATGACTTAGGTACACTCGTATTCTTGAAAATAATCATAGCAAATTGATATTAGAGGAACAAATTCTCGATGGTTTTTGACGAGGAATTCGGAATTATCGTAGTTATAGTTTAAGGTTATGTGTACAGTGTGAAATATTATTTGCTGATGAATATTTAGTTAATAATTAATAATTAATTTAATTAAGTTTTGATCTTTTTTCAAAAAATGTTTTTGTCTTGAAGGGAAGGGGTGGGGGAATAATTTTTATGTCAATCGATGGCTTTATTTTTTATCTTCAACTTCCGCCCAATTAGACCGCAATCCGATAATTAGAAAAGGAGAGGGGAGAGTGCAAAGTTTTTGCTGTATAGCGGGAGAAGGGAGAGGAGTGGGGGGTTCTAGCAGGGCTCAAAACAGAGGGAAAACATTTTTCTTTTTATTTGTCTACTTTTTAATTTTGTCCTGTCCGTATCTTGCCCGCCCGCGCGAGTGACAATTAAAAAATGAATGGAAACCGACGGATTATTCCCCCTACCGCTTCCCTTCATGACAAAAACAATTTTGAAAAAAGGTCAAAACTTATTTCGCGCACCAACCGCTTGTTTCTAGCAAAAGTCGATTTCTGCCAATTTTATTGAGTTCTACTTGAAAAACTGACGAAACGTCACTTTGATATTTTGCGATCCATCTCTCCGGTCACGAGTTAGCGGGATTTAAAAGAAATTTGCCCTCCCTCTCTCCCTCCCCTCCTAATTGTCCCACCATCACCGGCCTCTAAAAATGGGTGACATTACTCTTCTATGAAAAATATAATAAAAATCCTACATGCATGGCGAGCCGAAAAAAATATTGAAAAATTTTTTTCCTGTAACGTTAATTCGCGATATCTCGCTAGATAATAGTCGGACGTCGATGAGACCGAGAACCAAAATTGCGTGTTTTGTCAAGTTCCTGATTTTTGGAAGGCATATTTTTTGTGGAATCAACAACCGCCGACTTATTGGCGAAAAACCCCCCTCTCGACCCTCAGATCTGTGGAACGTAAGTGGGGAAACAATGTCGAGACCCGACTTAGTCGATAGGGAAAAACTTTATTTTTAATTTGAGGTCTACGAATTGAGGATCTTCTTTCTGCTCGATCCACTCCACTAATGTGCTTTCGTTGAATTTATAAAATTATTTTCATCATCATAATTTTCGCAAAAATATCAGCTTCTAGATACGAGGTTCAAATTTCATATCTGGACTACTATTAACATTAGAAACAACTTCTTTAAGTAAAATTTGTATATTCCTCTCAAAAAACTAATCCTTTACTCTTGGCACAACTTCACGTTTCTTTATTTGCCAATGTATATTATTTTGAAATAATTTCTAAATAATCTGTTCCTGTCACACCATACTCACTTAACTTTTTAACTAACCTACATCTATCAGTAGTTTCAATGCTCGCTTTAGGTCTACAAACGCACTCAATATTGCACTACCGTCAGTGATCTCCTTTCTCCAATTCGCACACACTAATTGTAAATTTGTTTCACATCAATGACTTTGTCTAAATCCTGATTGACCATTGTATTTTCTTCAAAGTACTTTCTTAATTGTTCGGCCATCAGCGATGTGTTTATTAAATTTTATAATGGATATCCCACTATGTCAAATATTTCTTTCAACAAGTTAATGTTCAATATTTCGTCTCCAGTAGATTTATTCTTCAAACTGAAAACAACTTTTCTTAATTTGTTCAAGCTTATTGTCTTAAACTCAAATAGTTTAGTCGTTTCTGGCACCTCATTTTGTATCTTATCATCTTCATCTTCAGATATATCGTCAATATTATTGGCAATAGATTCAATACTATCAGCATACTATTGGTTAAAGTTATCTTCAATAAGCCCTATGTCGTTTTCAAAAATTATATTGATTTCTTCAAAAACTCTTTTTTTATTATTACCCAATAAAGTTTTTATTGCCTGTCACATCTGTTTACTATCACCCCTGCGCATATCTATTTTTCGTTTAAAGTTAATTTTCTTTTCTTCTCTAATTATTTGTAAGACTATTTCTTTTGTGCTTGTAATCCGTCCAGTCTTCCTCGAACTGTGAAAATTGGTATTTTTCGTGTGCTTTATTTAGTGTGGCTGTAATATTATTTACAAAACTATTATACAGTATGTCCACATCGGTACTGTTATTGGTCCAGTCTTTATCAATTAAATCTATTTTTATTTTATCAAAATTTTCCTGGTTTAAATTTCTAAAGCATATAGATTCTTTTTTATTTTAAATGTGGGTGTCTAACTTCATGCCGATTATGAGATGGTCTGAAATATTTGGATACACTGTTGGTGGTGGTTCTAATTTATACACGTTCGTCGACATTGTAGTTAACGAGTTTTTTTTAACTAATGGTGAACAGCTTTGCGGTCTGCTTACCTAATAAAACGACAAATTCATCTAAAACCGTTAATTTTACCGAATAGTAATAGTACTTTAAACTGTAGGTACCATGTTCCATGAAATAAGACATTTGCTTCAAAATATTATTCCGGAATTAGTAAAAATTGTAATTCTATTTTGGTCTTCTGGAAGAGATATGGGCAGATCAAAATATAAGCGATGGAAAATATACTTTAATTTATTTTTGGTATTTTCAGTGTACAAATGCTATAGAAAACTGTCTTGCGGAACGAGCTGGAAGGCCATTACGTGACCACTTCCGTGTTATTAGAAAACTAGCTTGGAAAAAAAATCATGAAAGTCAAAAGCCGTACGAACCTAAACCGGCAAAAAAAGAAAGAAAAGAGAAAAAGTTAAGTGCTGCAACGAATAATATAGAACCAATTTTACCAGCTATAGCCAAAAAAGCTGTTAAAACTGCTTATAACGTAGAAGAAAGCGAAGCAAATCTAAGTATGCTTTTGAAAATAATTGTTACGTTTTATTTTAGCTTCACCTGCTCAATTTTCATACAAAAATAAAAATTTTAAATCTAGTACTTTTGAAAGCCATATTAATTACTCGATGTTTTTAGGTATTAGGGAGAGTCTTGACAGTCACAGAACAGAAGAAAACATAATTCCTCAGTATCAGCAGCCGTTTCTTTTCAAGCCTCTACAAAATTACACAACAAATATCGAAAATTACATGGCAGAAAAATATCTAGATGCTATGTACTTAGATAAAATATTTTTAAAGAAGTTACAAACTCGACCTGGTACCTGGTGCCCAAATGAAAAAGGATCTGCTAAGTTAAGAAAGCTGGCAAAAATTGGATATAGGACGGTATCTTATAAACAGGTATTTGTATAGGTATATTTCTGTCACCGATTTCATTCTAAAAGTTACTCCAGACTAGGCTTAGTCAAATTTCTGTAAAGACAAAGCCATGAAAGTGTGAGTACGGATAATGTGGGTAATTTATTTCGACCCATTGAATGTTAGCTAATGGCACAACGGCCGAGTATTATTACACGCCCAAGAATTACCTAATCCCTATTCTACATGAAATCACAAATCGCGCAAACACATTGGTTACGTACCGTAACATTTTGTTATGTGCTGCCCTCTAACGGAGAGATATGTAATTAGTCCTGGTACAGAGTGAAGGGAGTCCTGTGTAGTTGGTTGCCGGTAAAACAGGGCCATATGTGAGCCAACTGATGAACGCCCATTTAGCACCTAGAAAACTATAGAAATTTCCAGATGGGTTCTGGAAGGAGATTCGAGTACGTTCGACGCATGTATATAAGAAATGAAATTCGAGCAGAGAGGGCAGAGATCAGAGGAAATTAAGAATAGTAACAAGTTGTGATTTAAAGTAGTGAATTTATGTGAGATTAAAGTTATTATTAGTTGTGTTATTTTTACCGCTTAATTGCTGTAATTTAAGTAATTAATAAATGAGTGGTTTGTGAAGATTCTTGTGGCAATTTATTGAACCTACGTAGAGGGTGTTTACTGGAGATTGCAAACTCGTAACAATTAGTGTCAGAAATGGGATTGCAACAAGATTTCTGAAGAATTCGACGAAGTTCCATAGTGTTCTATTTGAGAACCACTGGAGATAGTGAAGTGCTTTGAACTGGAAAGCGATATAGACATTAGACAAGACTTATTTAGGCTAGTGCGAGGAAATTTCGAGAATATTCTGTTTAGAGATTAGTGCAGTTAGCTGAGTTCTGTCAACTGGAAAGTGGTATAAACATTAAATATGACCTATTTGTGACACTTCAAGAAATTCTCTAAAATATTATATTCGGACTTTGTGGAAATATTTGAATTATACTTATACTATAAAAACTTTTTGGGTGGAAACAAGAAGCATGGCTGCCGAGAAGCAGATGCGAAAGTTCGCGAAATTAAGAAAAATGATGCCAGACCACAAAGAGAAAAAAAGACAAACCGAGGAAAATGATGTTAGATCAGGAAAGAGACATCAAGAAGACAAAAGATAAATAAAATAAAATTAAGAAGAGCCTGGAAAGAAGACTTCATGAAGAAAAACAGGAACAAATGACGCGCCAAGAAAAATTAAGAATAGTTATAAAGGTGCAACGAGATGCTATCCTTTCAGCCACTGAAGACCTCAAAACTGAAATTAAAGAGGATATGGGTAACATAAAGTTTGAAGTAAGTGAAGTCAAAGGAAAAGTTGGTGATATGGAAGGAAAAATTACTGGCATCGAGGAAAAGTTATTATCGTTGAAGGATAGATGAGTGATATGGGAGGAAAATTTCGTGCAACTGAAGGAGATGTAGAACAGCTTAAATGACAGTTGAGGGATAAAGGAGGCCAACTAGAATTATTATCGTCAGATCCTCGATTACAACCTCCTTCCTTTGACGGACAACGTATAAGGGACCGTTTGAGGCAGCTGCTTGCGCAAACAACTGGAGTAATGAGGACAAGGCTAGTGCTAGCATTAAGAGGTCATTAATCAGAATTACTTCAGATGATTCCAGTGGCGCAGCAACGGGATTTTAAAGTTTTGAAGGCTGCATTAGATCTGAGATATGACGACCAACATCTCACCCAAGTTTATCGAACTCAGCTGAAATCACGTACTCAAAAAGCTGGGTAAAGCTTACAAGAATTTTAGCTGTTGTTGAGCGACTGGCATATCTGGCTTACTCGGAAGCACTCAAAGAATTCCAGGAGCAATCGGTAGTTGGTACCTTCATTGATGGCATAGAAGACGAGGAGATCAGACAAATTCTTAGATTATCTCGAGACAAAACAATTGGCGAAGCATTGGTCCATGCCCTCGAGGTTGAAGCCGCATCTAAAGTGCGGGCTGTAAAATTAGAAGAAGCCGATTTAGAAAAATAGAATATGGAATCTATATTGGGCGACATACTGCGACTGTTGGGTTACTGTTCAATCAGTTACTTACTAAATCAAATACACCAGGGAAACAGGAAAAGGAACATAGTAGTGGACAGCCAAGGAGAACAATGCGGTGCTATACGTGCGACAAACTAGGGCAGAGTAAATGTCGCAATAACTGAAGAGCCACAGGAAAACTAAAGAAAGCCAGCGCTTTGGGGGCTGTATTGGCTGGGGAACACGAAGATTAAAGAATTTTATGGCTTAAAATTTGTACCTTTACGTGATTTTAGAAGTCGTAAAAAATCCGAACAAATATTGTCTCGGTTTCTTGTTGAGTATCCATGAATTTCACTGTGAGGATTATACTTTGATTCATTTACTTTAATGTATAATAAACATTGTCATATATACTGGGTAAAGTTAATGTTTATTTCTTTAAATGCAAGCCTGCAGTCATATCGATATTTTAAGTCATATACAATCCGTATGGCTTTTCTTTGTATCGCAAAAGCGTGGGTACTGTGAGATGAGTGTCCCCAAATCAAAATTGCATAAGATAGACGGGAGTGAATGAGACCATGATACGCGGTGACAACTGTTTTCTGAAAGACATTACTTGCAATGTTTCTTAGTAGATATATATTTGTAGAGACTTTATTGCAGACGTGGTTTATGTGCTGCGCACATGTCAGTATGCTATCAAAATATACTCCAAGAAATTTAATACCACTTTTGTCATTTTCTTGTTTTACAAAGTTGTGACCTGTAATAAAGTCTATGAGTTTTTATTAGTATTTAGACACCCGATATATCTAATTGCATCTATCTTGAATGTTCAGGAACTTCTAAGGACTAGGAGGCCATTTTATTATATTAAATATCAAGAAGCTACATCAACTGGAGCCTTGAAGTTAAGACAAGAACAAGAATTAAAAGCACGACAACAAACTACTAAAAAAGAAGCAGACGTTATTCTTGCCAAAATGCAAGAAGCATTCAAAGAAGGAAACTTACGTCGTATGTTGCATTTTGTTGAAATGCTCAAATTATTTTGTGATTCTAAATCCAAACGACTTCTTATTGATAAAGATACGTATTTGGATGCAATATACGAACTTGTTCGCAAAGGATTTTATGATCTTAATAGAATAAATAAAGCGCAATTTGTTTGGGATCAAGAAAAACGTATATATATGGCTTTTGGCTTACCAATTAGCAGGGCACCATCTGCAGACTCCGTTATTGACGAATTTAAGAACGTATTCGTAGACTATCAGTAAGTAATACCTAATTTTTAAAGTTGTTGATATGATATACAGTGTGTTTCAGTTAACATTCCCGCAGCGGGAAAATATATTTTTATTCTGTAAACGGTAATATATTTCTATGTTTAATACCTTCTTCTGGAAATACAATGAACTATTATAACATGTCACCAGAGATGGCGCTGCAATTTAAAAATTGAATTGAATTTAAAGCAAAATAGTTCTTATTCCAAAAAGTCAGATCTGCAGTAGTTTTGGAGATATTTTAATTTTATTGTCTAACTTTTTTTAAAATTTCTGTAATCTTGGTTTTCGGATCAGGTTCTTGGTAAGCTTTTACCTGCTATAAGATAATTATTTACTGGTGCGAAATTTTTTTTTAATATCACTTCCGATTTTACCTGAAATTACCGAAAAGAAAAACGTCATAAACATGTCGAGTGTCCTAAATTTAAAAATATGAAAGTGGGCATAGCCGAGAGAGAGAGAGAGAGAGGGGGGAGATCCGATGAGAAAATATTTATTATTTTTGGCGATAATTTTTTTTAAATACATATATTGGTAAAAAAGTATATACCTAAGTAGAACTCGACGGGTTTATGACGTTTTTCTTTACACATAGTTTTTCTGTCATCATGTGTGTGCTGCCCAGTGCAAGTTACTTGTTTACAGAAAATTCGTAACATATTCAGATAATTCAACAAAGATGGAACAATGCGCTGCCCATAAGGATACTTTTACCTGCGAATCTCTAATACCCTCAATAACATAATCAACTATCTGATTCTAAGACAGGTTTAATTGAAGTTTATTAAGTTTTCCTAATTTGTGAAAACAATCATTCATATTCTGTCCAAGTGCCGTATTTTCGAGCTTGACCGAGGCGATTTCATGCACGAAAATGTGAGATTGTCGCATGAAAATATACGTTTCGTATTTTCGAACATTATGAACTCGTATGCGACTGATTTCGGGCGAGATGGGGGTTCAATACACGATAAAGCGATTTCGTGTACGAATTATATTCAAAGTGATCGTTTTGGTTTATTTTATTTCGTACCACATAACCTCAATGTCTCAAGTTTAGGCTTTTGCTGTGGTTTGTTTATAATTTAGGGACTTTAAAGTAGACTTATTTGAACAAATTTTATTGAGTGAGAATGGACAATGGCAGCGTTAAATGATTTAATACATTTAGCAACCATCGACGCCATGACATACAGGCAGAAAACGATCATGGAAGTCAATTCCATGCCTATGATAATCCATTTGAGGATTTGAGCGATGACCACTCTTCAATAATTCCGGATGAGCCTCAAGAAAATCTACAATTTCCTTTCTCTGTTCTGCACTAATATATCCCACCCGCTTATCCGCTGATTGCTGGTGCATTATAATATTCAGTCTTGTAATTCAACTAATCCAAAATCTAGCATTCAATAATAATATACAATACCATAACCTGAAAATATCGCCGAATTATACACATGTAACAGCTGATAATTGACATTAGTGCTTTCTAGGGGTTTCAAGTCCATTTAGTTGCACAAAACAGTATTGCCACATTTGTCATACGACATTTTTACGTGTGTGAAAAACAAATCTCAGATGGTGTTCGAAAATAGCACCTCAGAATTATAAGCGAAATTTTTTAAGTTAAATCTGAAGGAGACAAGTTTTTTGAACTTAAACTGTCATTTCTCTAATACTTCGTCTGACCGACTTACTTAGCTTCTTATTGCCGCTGGCGAGCTCTAAGCGGCAGTAAAACTCCTTTACTGCCGCTCACGAGAGGCACTAAAAGTATTTGAAAAGAAAATAGTATATTGTTTTATTAGGAGTAAAATTGGTTTTTACTCCGAATGTTGTTTTTTCTTCAAACGTCGATTAGCTATAAAAAAAATAAAGACATAAAATTTAGCCATGCCTTGCCATTAGCAACGGAAGTAAAAGTTCGCTCGAGTGGAAGAAAAAGTACTTTTAATTCCGTTGCTAATGGCAACGCACATCAGTAATGTAATGAGATAAGTAAAATGTCACGTATTATTTTCTGAGGTTTGAAGAAAAATACCATTTTATACGTGGAGTAAAGTGTGTAATCGTTTTAACCAAAAGGAAAAATAGAATAAGTCTCTAATAATAACCAGACTTACAACATGAAATATTTTTTGTTTACAGAAAGGTGATAAAAACCTTCGAAAATCGTTTGAAAGATGCAGTTACATCAGATGAAATGTGTTGGTGTTATCACGAATTGACAAGAAACTTAGTGGAAGTAAAAAGTTATGAGCTAGCCAGAGTATATGGTAGAAAATGTGTGCAAGAAGGTCGTAATTGTAACTTAGAATGGGTTATTAATGGAACGATGTTATTGACAAAGGTGAATATCCAGCAGCACAACAAAAATGATGCTAAAAATGAAATAGTTTCTGGCATAAAAATAGCTGAGATATTAAATGATTCAAAATTGCTGGAGTATTTGCAGAAGGTAAATAATGTCCATATTAAATGTTGCCTGAAATCTAAACATAACTATAATAAAAACAAATGTCCTGACCGATACAAACGTCCAGCTGGATAATTAGGCTGGGGCCGTTACCTTTTTGAGAAGAAAAAATTAATAGCAGGCAACGGTCGGCTGGAATATATAGTTGAGGTCATAAAAAATGGAAAAAAAAACTTAGGAACTTGAGATGAAGGGAAGTAGTGTAATGGGGTGCTATTTAAGGGATGAAAACAGTTTTTCGTGATTTGTGGCGAAACGTGACCTCCTAGAGAAAACTGTTTCATACAAAAGTTGTAGATAATAAAATCTAAAACTTTTATTCTATATATTTTTCGACATAACCTCAAAGTTTGCGAGAAAATTACGAAAAACCGATTTTTCTGTTTTTATTTTTTTTCTCGCGTGTAAATTATTTAATTTAAATGAAACTTTGTGAAAGTACGTAGTTGTTTGCATATAATAAGCATGAATTTTTTCAATTATGGAAAATAAATATTTTTCGAGATTTTACCATTTTCCCGAAAAAACACCCCTATCTTCGGCAAACAACTTTATTGATTTTTTTTGGATTTTGATGTTCTACTAGTGCTCATTTTTTTCGTCGAGATGTCTACTTTCAAATGGTACGTCGATGTTAGTGATTTATTGTCATTTAGTAGCTTAAAATTAAGAAAAACCGGAAAAAAATTTTTTCGAATCTCGAATTTGTCGATTTTTTTCATTATTTTCAAATTTTTAGCATATTTATGTTAATAATTCATAATATTTTAATAAGAAAACTTACTTTGGTATAAAATAAATAAAGTTGAATGAATTTCATCACGGAAAGGTAGGGAAAACTTCATGAAACTTAACATTTACATGGAAATCAATAGTACTTTATTAGTTTTCATAAGCTACAGTTAAGTTTCGAAAACTTTATATGCATATTAAATTATTCTAAATACATATGATAAAATACAACATGCAATTTATTTATATTGGCTACGAATTCTTTACTTTATTTACAAATATTTACTTTATGAATATTGGTTGCGTATAGCTTGTAAAAAGAAAATTCAATAAAATAATTGTTAAAATCTAATCAATTTTAGGCCTTTTTTGTTGTAGTTCGTTTTCTTCATCGATCAAACTCTCAAATTCTATATTATCTTCAAAATCATTGGCATTTTCAGGCTCTTCAATTTCGATGTCATTATTCTTTGCTGGCTCTTCATCAATATCTTCAGAATCACTTAAATCTACAAATACTTCTCTGTCTCTATTTGAACAGTTTTCAGTGCATGTATTGCATAGATTGGTACATTTTAAGCGGCAGCCACACCTTTGATTATTGCATCCACTTTCACAAGTACAGCTAACGCTTATTAACAACTTTCCGGGAATCAAGTCGGAACTGTCAGAGATGTATTTCGGCACGAGTCTTCCTACATTTTCGTTCCAGCCCCAGTCCTTTACTTTTTTGTTGTCCTGATCGTTATCAAAATTGCCCAACCAAGTTTACAATTGGTAATAGACTCTGTAGGAATGTTGTGCAGCTGCTTCTTCAGTTGGAGGGAGTTTTTCCAATTTAAAAGTGGATTTGTTTGTATCCCTAACCTTACGTTTGTAACACGTGCAAAATCTAAAATAAATTTTAGATGTACAGTAAATATTTTTCTGAAATGTTACTTCGATTTTGGTGTAATTGAAAATACGATAGTTGTAGCTTCAAGCGTACACATCAAAACAAAACATTATTGTAACATTTAACAATTGTAATTATCATGTATGAATTTACAATAATATTAAAATTATAAAAGCTACTGACAATGTTAAAGGCTACAAATTAATACTCAACTTACTTTGTTATTATCCAGCGGCAGTAAACTATTGTCAATTAACAATTCGTTTAATTTTAATCGAAAACTCAATCACCACGTGCGTTTACAAAGGACGCATCACAAACTGAAAAAATACTTTTACACAACTAGACGAATAGAGATTTACTACTACAACAGAACGAGCTCTGCTGCTCTCACGATACAAGTGTATCGTGGCTGCTCTTGTGCAGGCTCACTTTGTCCTACCCCTCTCTACCCCCAACCTTCAGTCGTTTTGGGCGGGCATTTCAAATACCTGTATGCTGAGAAATTTCAAATTTTGTAATTTTTTTTTTGTTTGAATACGTAACAGTATTTTTTTGTTTGTATTCAATTTTAGCGTGGTTTCCAATTACTAACTTCATTCAACTTTAGTTATTTTATACCAAAGTAAGTTTTTTCATTAAAATATTATGAATTATTATCATAAATATGCTAAAAAATTGAAAATAATGAAAAAATCGACAATTTCTCTGGTGTTCTTTGATTCTGCACTGGATACTCCGTCCGAGAAATACCAGATTTGGATACACGGATAGGTCGGCGATAGCAGAACATGTCCATAATAACGAGAACCATAAAATCGACTACGAGGACGTCCATATATTAGACAGGAATACGCGCTAGTATCCGCGAATCATTAGGGAATCACTGGAAATTATGAAAAACATGAACAACTTTAACAGAGAGGATGGGTATCGACTTAGTAACACGTGGAGACTGGTATTGCCAAGTAACAGCACCGTAGTAAGTCACGGTCAACCAAACACGACGAATGAGCAGCGAAGCGAACCAAGCGTGACCAATGACTAGCGAAGCGAAGCGGCGCCTAGGTATATAACGAGGAGTGTAAAACAACAGATTCAGTATTTAGAATCCTTCTGAAGAAGTTGACAGGATGATCAGCGAAACGTCAAGTCAAGTTCGACGACCACGGCAAGACCCGGAAGCTACTTCATTAGACAACGGCCGTGAAAATCTGCATTCTACTATTGTATGGTTTTGTAAAACACTTCATTTATCTGAAAAGACTGACAACATTTGTGTTTATAATAATAGCCTTTAACTAAAAATGTGTTTATATAATTAATTCATATTTTGGATATTTCATATTCAATATTTTGCAATTTTTAATAGATAAGTTTTTAAAATGTTGTTTCTAAGTTGTTATATATTGCAATTATATATTGTAGTCCTGAAGTTGCTTTTAAAACAAAGCGAAACGTCGTAGTGTAAAATCCAATTGCTTTATTTTATCCTATATCGACGAGGAGAAATTTGATTGAATATCATTTAGGATACGATTTAAATAACAATAATGTTAATTTTTATTTTGTTATGTCATTTTATTGACACTATTGTGTATTATGACAAATATATAAATATCTATCTATCTAGAATTAGATAGATACCTCACAAAGATTTCATAATTTAGCATAGTAGGTATTAAGTATTTGAAATTTTCAGTGTTTGACTGTGATAGAGAAAATTGAATTTGATGAGGCACAAGCACCTAAAGTGCTAGAGAAGCGAGAAAAGACTATTGTGGCCATGATGGCCAGCGCAAAAATGAAGGATGAAGTTACACATCTCTTCCGAATGATGTCAACCATGCCAGCTTCAAGAAGAATGTTCATCATGCCTGGCGTCAGAATTGAAGATATAGAGAAGAAATCTGTAAGATACAAACATTTTTAAATTATAAAATATATATTACAAATGTATATATAATGTTTTAGAAATCAGGTAGAAGAATGTCAATAAAGCCCGAAGCGAAAAAACAAGAGGTGGAGTCCTTGACGACTATTAAAAAAGGAGGAAAAGATTCGAAAAAACGAGATGTTGGACTTATGGAACTTATTCAGTATCATGTGGAGTGAAGAACGAATGCTTTCTAGTGGACCATATTTTACGCAAAATATGGAAAAACCTTGATTTTACTATTATCAAATATCTTTATTAAACATATGTTAATGTAGCTGCAAGATCCCTTTTAATTACATGCTTTTGTTATACTAATTTCCTTCTAACCTAACTTTTGTTGACGATGACGATATTTTTATATTTTCATAAGTTTGAATAAAATATTGTAATGGATTTTGCGAGCCGGACGAACATGTAAGTACTTTCTGCCGCGACCAGACTACCTTTCCTCCCCGTTTTCGAGGGTGCTGAAAACGATGGTAGTGGAAAAAATTCTTTCTATGCATGCATAACCCCCCAAACGGCCAAGAAATATCCCCAAATTGGTGTGAAAGGCAAAGGAGTGCGCTTCCGTCGGACAGACACCGGATGGTCCCTATTTTCGAGGTTGCTGAGAACGACGCCAGCCTTGAAAATCATCACCGATGCAAACCCACCCCCGAAACAGCCAAAAACACCCCGGAAAAGGGGGTAAAACGCGAAGGAGCAGACTTCCGTCCGACAAACACCGGTTTATCCCCGTTTTCGAGGATTCTCAGACCGACGCTAACCTTGAAAATCATCCCCGCTGCAAACCCACCCCCCAATAGGGGGTCTGAAGTTTTACCACCCGCGGAAAAGGGGAGGTTCTTGCATAAAGGGGTGGTTTGCGCTAAGTTGGGATGTAAACCATTGCCACCATCATATTCCTCACCCTCGAAAACGAGAGAGGAATATGTCTTTTGCTACTTCCCAGTTCCCTAACGTTGTGGACTATATTGTATTTGCGCATCCAGGTAAAAAACACCATTTTCTTGCCACCATATTTCTTTCAAGGTACGACGAATATGACTACGATAAATATCCGCAAAAATATCTGGCCCATCCTGGCTCACAACAGTTGCAAAACTAACTACATCAACAGATAATGCGCAGCGCATATCGCGTAATGTCACCCGTCTAGCCTCGCGCCAAGGAAGTGTTTCCTGTACTCGACGCGTTGAGGCAATTTCAGTTACAAATAACGCCCAAAGTAAATGAGATATCTCCCTCTTTTAATTAATTAATTCCATCTCATATTCTAATTTTACTTATATAGCTGCTGAGCTTTCGCTCGATCTGCGCGCCCTCCGTAGTCGGTTTGTGAATCCAACTGCCCTAATATTGGCCTTATTTTTCTCATTCAAATAACACCACCATAGTCTTTCTTCACCGTTGTCTTTACTATGCTGAAAATGAAAGAGACACAGATGAAACAGTACATCAAGTGAGTTAATAAAGACTTTTTAGTCCAGTCAACGAATTTTTCAATATGGGAGTGGAGACTACATGGAGGGCGGCAAAATTTTTGAATTCAGGGATGGGTTTAGGATAGTCAGGAGGTAAAGATCTTAAAAGTCCCCGACCCTAGGAGGTGAGCCTTGCGGGGGAGGGCTTCCGGAAGGTCTTAAATTTAGATTTTTTTCTGGTTTCTCTCTAGTAACTCGAAAACTATTAGTCCTAGAGGAAAAATTATTCTTACCTTTTTTTAAAGCTGACAAATTTTCCTACATTTCTTAATTTTGACGAACAGTTCAACCGTTATCGAGTTACTCGCTCCTTCAATTCGCCAATACCCGGAAAACGCTGTTTCGGATCACATATTTCGTAATACTGAACTCAAATCTTGTTTGTAACATAAAATACAACAAAATCAAGTGAAGAAGATTAAATTGACTTAAAAATTATATATTCTACATATAACTAATGGCTGAGATGATGGATTTTAAGATTATTTGCTGTAATGTGATACCTAATTTCAAAATTTAGGGCCTTCCGGAAGTCCTCCCCTGCAAGACTCACCTCCTAGGGTCGGGGACTTTTAGGATATTTACCTCCTAACTACCCCAAATCCATCCCTGAAGTCAAAAATTTTGCCGTCCTCCATGTAGTCTACAATAATTTGTCGACAAGACTACTTACGTTTAAATGACAATTATAAACTGTTCAGTTTTCGTTGGTTTTCTATCAGCGCGGTAGGTAGGTTCTGGTGAAGCAACTGTTTCATACATTAATGTTGAAAAATTACTTATTGAATTGAATTGAATGGAATTGGTTATCTACCTATGTGGACTCAGAAAATATCTTTTATGCCATGGTAGGTCATGTTAATTCTGTCAAACTATTTGTTTTTTTTTTGTTATAACTCAATTAATGTGTAACATATTTTCAGGGTTATTATTGAGAAAATAATAGATAATGTCTGCAGCCTATGGCAAAAGCGATGAAATTTATGGGTTTCAGACGCTTTTTAGAGAAATTGGATACTATCTTTCGAGATTAGAGCAATATGATCATTGTAATACACAATATCAAAACAATACTTCTGTACTTGCTTAATTAATGTTTATATGTTCACGTAGCTTTAAAATATTTTGATGAAGCTTTAACACATACACCAAATGACAAGAGAGCGCTAATTGGAAGATCGGTGGCCAGAGCAAAAGCATGTGAATATGCGGGAGCCTTACAAGATATTAACAAAGCATTAAAATTGGATCCAGATGATTTGGTTAGTTTAGCCGATAAAGCTTTAAATACGTACCTGAGCTGTGAATTTGAGGAGGGTCTTGTTCAAAATACGAGACTCATTCCGATAAGGCAGAAACCCGACCACTTTGCTATGGGGGTTATGCACGTAAGTTTGCTTTTCTAAATGAAATTTATACACCTATAGAATGTAATAATTATAACATTTCAAAATAACGCATTATTGTTAATGTACGCTTGACTAAAAAAAACTGGTAAGTACATTATTTTTTAACTATGTAAATCTTTCGTTCACTGACTGACATTTATAATCTTACAAATGTCACTTTGACGGTAATCAGTGACGTCGTTATTAAAAATTGTTAGACATCTAACAAATATTTTTTCTACTCCCTACATAGAAAATACTATTTTGCTCCCTCATTTCAGGGAGCAAAGTAGTACTTTTTCTCCCTCGGGAGGAAAATACTTTGGCTCCCTCTGGAAGCAAACAAGTAGAAACTTCAAATAGCTGTAATGGTAGTGTATAGACTTGACGATTGATTTTATTGATTGATTGATTTTATTGATACACAAACTTCCTGAAAATGTATAATAATACTTTTCTTTGAAAGAGATTTTTTATTACTTATTTTTATTTATAAAAATTGCAAACAGTTTAAATCGAGGTTTAAATTAACATCAGTAACTAAATATTGTTAAATTTTATGGTGCAATTAGTTTTGGAAGTTTCTTTATTTTGTAAACAAGAAGCAACCTTAGCAACGTTCCATGTACTTTGATTTTAACAATATTTATTTTATCTAAATATCTATTATGGCATTTTGACATTTGGTTTTTTGATTGTCATGCACAAGAAAATATAATAAAGTATATGTAAAACCAATGTAAAACACTATAAATGGTCGTAGAAAAAATCATATGTATTACACAGGAGCAAAGTGCCATTTCCTCCCTTGGATATTGAAACTATCCGCGGGAGGAAATTATGCAATTTTCCCCCTTGTCATACAAATAGCTATTTTTCGCATTTTGACTGATAATAAGTTATTTTACTAAATTCAAAATCGTTTAATAAAGTGGCACTTTACCACATGGTACTATCACTTTACTATATAGTAATTTCATTGTTAATAAAAACAGAAAATTGTTTATTTAAATATTGGAAACATTGTTATGTCATTATTATATATATTAAAAGTACAATTATTTAAATTTGAAAAGTTAACCAGTTATTTATTCAATTCGACTTGTTCTTCCTGAAAACTATTATGATTCTCTATCTGTATTCTTGAATGATAAACAGAAGCGAGTAAATAGATCAACTCGTGCCGTGGCCCGTCACTCATAAATGACAAGGGCAAGGGTAATTATCTATCATAAGCAACTATACTACATCAAATAATATATTTTTTTTTTATACATTTATTTAACGTCTGCCTATTTCCGCTACTGAGGCCTAACACCGACGCCTGTAGACGAGCTACCCCCAACCAGGAATTTTGCCGAACCTCTTCCCTTAAGAAGAGTAGGGATCTTTTACTTGCCTAACATTTAATAGACAAGGGACCAACGGCTTTACATCCCCTCCGAAGGATGGTATATCTCCTATACAACCCTCGCCTAAGGTTGTATAGCTTCCGCGCATACACTGATATACAAGCCGCTGGAAGATGTGTGAGGCGAGAACGCGGTTTCCGTTGGAATGGTCACCAATCCAAGTACTAACCGCGCCTGTCGTTGCTTTACATCGCATACCGAAGTATGTACATAGTAAAGACGCACCTACGCTCGTCCCCTTCAAATAATATTAACATATTTAACTTAACAAACTAACCTAAAAAAATACTCGTATTACGTATTTTAGTTGTTTAGGAACGTTATGTTCAAATTTCGAATCGGTTCACCACATCCCACGAATATACCGAAAAAACGTAAAAAATTGAATTACGGATAACTTGGCTAAAATGAATCCGAATTTGATGAAATTAGACTTAACTAACATATATTACCTACCAAGAAATAGCCTGCCAAATTTTAGCAAAAAATATTCAACAGTTTGGCCGCAATTCCATTTTTAGTCCAAATTTCACAAAATTTTTAAAACCCCAATTTGCCCAAATGGTCGAACGAATTTTTTTTACTAAAATAAAGGTATTCTTAATGTGCTTTCATGTGATGTAACCAAAAAATATATATTTTTTAATTTAGCCGATTTTTTTGTCATTTTTGGTATATACTTTAGATTTTGGATTGTTTAATTCACTTTTTAAAAACTTTTGTTTAGTTACAATGGAGTCAGTACTGATTCTGTAGAGAACTAACAATAATAATTTTGACTGGTTTATTCTAAAGATGAGTATAAGACTGAGGTTTACAGAGATGATTGGTAATATGTATAAGATTAGAGAACAAAGAGGGGGGTGGGGGTCTGTTGATGGAGGCATCAGAGCAGAACGGCTGCTATCAGGATTATGAGGTGTGGATGAAGATTGTGGGGCTAGCCTGGAGATCAAAGATTTCCAAGCGACTGGAAGACGATGACCGTCATCCCTTTTGTTTAGACAATTTGGGACGTTTTTTAATCTCAATTGCTTCGCGGATGATTCGCGATGTCTGGAAAAATGATGGTGCTATGGTTTTGGTGTTATCGAAGTCTATATTATGGCCTGTTAGGAGGCGGTGTTGGGCAAGTGATGATGTGGGATCGGATTTTCTAACTGCAAGACGATGTTTATATATTCTATTGTTAATTCGTCTATTGGTTTGTCCAATGTAGGTTTGGGGACAGTTTGAGCAAGGTATTTCGTATACACCGTGGGAATCATTAGGAATTTGGTCTTCTGGGGTTCTAAAAGTTTTGAAAATTTTGTGGGATTTGGACTAAAAATGGAATTGCGGCCAAACTGTTCGATATTTTTTGCTAAAATTTGGCAGACTATTTCTTGGTAATATAGGTTAGTTTTCACTAAAATTTCATCAAATTCAGTTTAATTTTGGTCATGATAGCTGTAATTAAATTTTTTACGTTTTTTCAGTATATTTATATAGATATCGTGGCAGGCGGTGAACCGATTTTCACGAAGTTTGAACTAAAAGTTTCTTGAATATCTACAATAAAAAGGTACCGTTCTCGTTTCTTAACTAGCATTTTAAGGGGTCCAAAATAAATTAAAACTGAAAAACCACACTTAAAAATTTTTTCCGTGAAAAAAGAGTTCCCTCACCTACTCCAAGTAGAAAACTCAGGGTATTCTTAGTTTCACCAAAACAAACTGATATTTCTATGTCGTGTTGTTCCATGTAAAATTTTCTCTACAAATCTATATTTACTGCACTATTAAGAGGAAACACTTTTCAGACTGCAATTAATTTTTTTCTCTCTTTTGCTTTTTTTAGTGTTCAAATGCTATAGAAAACTGCATTGGGGAACGAGCTGGAAAGCCACTACGTGATCACTTTCGTGTCATTAGAAAATTAGCTTGGAAGAAAAACTATGAATCTCAAAAACCGTTCGAACCTAAACCGAACAAAAAGGCTAAAGAAAAACGGAAATCTATACTAGGTGACTTACAGGAACCAATTATACCAGCTATATCAACCAGAAAGAGTATTAGACCTACAACCATACAAGAGGGCGAGGACAATGAGGAAATTTTGAGTATGTTTTTTATTTCGTTTTTTTTAAACTTTTACCACCGCAATGCTTATTACGCAATAACATTTTTAAATTTAACACGTGTACAGGCAACTGGAATAGGCTACTCCCGTCAGAAAACACTACAACAAATCTCAGAATGTACCTAAATCAAAAATCAACAGATTATTTTAACGGTCGCAAATCCTTGATGTCATTTTGCGCACATACACACACAGGAAGAGATAAAGAGAATGATAAGTACCTTTCGATAAGTTTCGTCAGTGGTTTCATACGACCGCTTGAGGTGCCACCGTCGGTATTAAGTTTTAGAACTGGCAATGTCTTCAATCAGGTTGTTTATAATGCATGTGAAAGACCGCTATTGATTTATTATTTTAATTCTATAACACAATATTAAACGATTAGATGTTTTCTTTGACATTAAATAAGATGCAAACCGAGGATGTTAAAATTAAGCTAAGAACAACTGGAAATAAAGCTGAAAAAGCTAATAAAAGGTTATTTACCAACATGAACAAAATTCGGAGTATAATGGGAGTCAAAACTCATTTAGATACGACATTAACACACAATTATAATTTTTACAGTCCAAATGTCGAAAAGAAACTGCACGTTGCACTATATCACATGAAGCAATAATTGGCACTGACGAAAATGTTCCAAATACCCACTTGGAGAGGCTATTGTTCGAAAATTTACAATTTAACCTCTAATTGACTAAGGGTTGCACGTACTAGACAAGGGTCTGAACACCAAAAAGTCTTTATTTCATTAAGAAAGTGTCTAAGGTTTATACCTTGCTAAAACAGTACAGTATGCCGTAAATTAACAGAACTTAACGTGAGAATCTTGTAATATGGCGTACTTGCTGTTTACATCGTCAACAAACTGAAAAAATAAAAAACTGAAAAAATGAAAAACTGAAAAAAATTAAAATGAATAATAAAAATGATAAAAAATAAAAATTAGTAATAATTTTGTGACGTATATTTAGAGAAATTTTTTTAGAATTTTGAGCCGCAAGTTGGGCGAGGCCGAAGGACGAGCCATGCGATGCCGTAGGCATCGCTGCACACCGCAGGAGCTAGAAATTTCTAGTAAAAAGCATAAATAGGTATCTTCGCGGTTAGGGGTCGTCAATTAATCACGTGAGGTTTTTAGGCCACTTTTATACCCTCCCCCCCCTGGTGATACGTAGTAAGGTTCTAAGCTACCCCCATCCCCCACCTATCTAATATCACGTGTATTTTTTTTGTTAAAAAAAACTTAAATATTTTTAGAATATTTTTTAATAAAAACACAATAAAAAACAGCATATATTAATTTAAAAAGCAGTGTCCTCGGACCATGGGTTACTTGACTGTTTTCAACACTGACAAGACACAGATCGACCACGTCAATTGCGCGTTATACTTAATCGTGATGTCATACTGTAGCTCACAGCAAGGCATTCTCGGGCATGGTTGCGTGAAAATATACACGTGATATCCAACAACAACCCCCCTCCCCCATTGTGATCAATAGTAATGTTATCCAAAGCCCCCCTCCCCTATTTAGACCTCACGTGATTAATGGACGAACCCTTAGAAGGAGACTGGCATGCTCAGTCTTGCAATACTGGTATCTTAACGTCGCGTGTCAAGCGCGTCACCGTTGCTTTGGACCATTTTCCGTTGGTGCGGCAATGATGACTTTTTATCAGTACATCTAGATCTGTAACATAAGTGAAGCCCAGCCAAATTCACCGGGAACTTTTTCCCATAAGATTGGTGCGGGGTCTTTTAAAACTGTATTCAAGTGCATTAAAATCCCCCCTGCTATGAAATTTTGCTTTGGAATGGTGGAATAACATCGCATACCCTTCCCCATTTAGTATTCAAATTAAACATTTTCCAAAAGCACGTGTAATTCTTTGCAATTTTGTTATTACTTGATTTCTCTTTAGGTATTAAAGACAGCCTACATAGTCATAGGCCAGAAGAAAACAAAGTTCCTGCGTATAGTCAACCGTTTCTATCCAGGCCTTTACAAAATTACACAACAAATATTGAAAACTACATGGCAGAAAAATATCTAGATTCTATGTACTTAGATAAAATATTTTTAATGAAGCTACAAACCCGACCTGGTTCTGTCTGTCCTAATGCAAGGGGATCTGCTAAAATAAAGAAACTTGCGAGAATTGGATTTAAGACAGTGTCTTACAAACAGGTACTTTACTTATAAATATTTTCTATAGATTCCGCCCGTGTTAAACCTATTTGATTTATTATATTATTATATTTATTATATTATTAAATTCTTCTTCTTCCTCAATGGCGCTACAAATTGTGTGCAGCCCTGGCCTCTTCTACCTTTCGCTTCCCCTCTTAAAATAATTTATTATTTAGTATCCTCTTGCAATTATGGTTTCCGACATTCCTTGGATGTGAGCGGGCCTACTCCTTCTGATCCTGCAATCTGCCACTACGGCCAACGCAGTGGTTGCACGATCGGTCCCGGAAAGGTACTTTTTGTAACGTTCAAGTTAATAAAGCAGTTTTGAATTTGAATGGCTGCAGCAATTTTTACTTCCTGCTTACCTTTCTACTATAGTTGACATTGAGAGTTGATTATTATTCGAAATGGCGGAAAGTGAGGACGATGTGTCCGAACGCTCCTGTATAAAGTGTAAAGAGTCTATTTGATAATTTTATAAAGTGCGATGGTCTATGTGCATCGTTTTTTCATGTTGATTTGATTGCAGTGATCTAAAAAAAAGTGTGGCAAAAACTGTAAAAGCGTGTAACTCTTTAAAATGGTTATGTGAGGCATGCAACAAAAATTTAGTTATTCTACAGTCAATCCGCAATGAAATCGAAAATTTGTTAAATGTAAAGTTTTCTGAACTTTACAATAAATTTGAAAAAGAAAAAGTGGTTATGTTAGAAACTATACTAAATAATACAGTAAATGGATCAGGGAAATTAATGTCAACAAATAAAATATCCTGCAACAAAAAGCCATCAGATACCACAGGGCAACAAAACATATCAATCCCTGGCCAACACGACTCATATCCCATTCAAATAAGTAAACAAAATTATAGTACAGTCGCAAAGATTAAACAAGTTGAAACCCACAATTCTTTATATATTAAGCTGAAGAACTCCAGTCAAAGTCCAGATGACCTCTGTAAACAAATCAAATCTGCGTTAAATCCTGCCAAACTGTTTATTTCTGTAAATCGAATAAAATCAACAAACAATAGTGTTATAATAAACTGCGAAACTACAGTCTGTAAACAAGCTAAAGGAAACATTACAAACAAAATTTAATGAGGGCCGTGATCTTATTATTTTCAAAAATACTACTCTAAAAATAATCATTTATGGTACTGAAAAAGATGATGATACAGCAAATTACTTAATCAAGTGGTGAAAATTTTCTGTTTAAAATTGTAAGGAAAATTAACTATAATGGTCTTGTAAATCTTATTGTAGCTGTAGATCCACAAACAAGACTATTTATTCTAAAAAGGGGCATATTTTTGTAAACTGGAGTAAATGCCGAACTGACGGATCATACCATATCAAAAGATGCAATACATGTAGTTTTGATCATCTTTAAATTAAACGTAATAATAAGTTTTCTATCTGTAATTTATTGCTGAAGGACACGAATCAAAAGCTTGCAGTTCCAGTTTTAATATATTGCTACGATTTACGCATATATAAACAAATGAATACGTTGGATATTAGTGGTTATAAGATATGACATAAAGAAATCACTTGGGCTACTGTAGCGTAGCAGATATCGCAGGCACAAACTTAACCCGGATAAGCGATGAACGTGCCTACGATAAAATTTCTCTAGCTCAGACTATCTCAGGGCGTTAAGCCCAAGTTTACATAAACTATGACAAATTATTAGTTTACTTACTTACATAAATCACTGAGGGTTCCATACGTAGTGGTCGCAGACGAAATAATGACACTTTCTTTAAAAATGAAATGACTATATTACACAATTTACAGATATTGGTTCTCTAGCATGAAACCTGGCGATATTCAAAAGGTGTGGCAAATTTCTCGATTAATAAGTTACAACATTAATAAAATGCCTCGTGTAGCTACACATCGGTTTACAATGTGAGGATAAATGGTAATAAATTCTGCCACAATGGGTCCGATTTAGAGAACCTCCTTAAATAAATATAAATGCATAAAATCTTTAAATATGTACAAGTTAAAATACAACAGTAAGTATGAATGGATATAACCGAGCCGAACCACTGAAGGTGGTCCCCGGTAAATAAAAACAACAACACACTTATCTAGGGTGGTACGATACCGACTTCGAGGTGGAAGAACCTGTAGCCCTACGAAGGTGTTTTCGGGACAAAAGAAATTGACCCAAGGATGGGGTTGATTATAGCCTCTCCAGCCCTGGAACTTTCTACTGTATGTGGATGCTCCGTCCCTGGAACTTCACTGATGTGTGTAGAAGCCCCGTCCGTGAAACCCTCACTGATGAGGGAACAATCCACCAATGTTCCTCGAAAGCCACAATTGGATGAATGGAGTCGAGTCCGCCTTTCAAGTTGACACGATACTTCCAAAGGAAAGCCTTGTATACTTAAATATCCTGCTTCCGCAGTTAAAATTTACTCACAACAACAAAATATTCCGCTAAACGGAACAACAACAGATTGAGAAAATTTTCCTGTGTTGATAATCCCAAAATCCACCAGGATGCCTTAGATAAACCGAGGTTGTAAGATTATCAACTATATACCGCCATTAAAAAATGGTTGCCTTCCTCACCAACTGGAAGTATCTCGCGCCTCTCGTGGACAGTAGCGAAACTCTCATACGGACGTAGCGGTTGTTATTATGCGGCTCACAAAACGCTAAGGCGTATGGTGGGTCGCATACGCTAGAGGTCCGCAACAATATGTGCAAATTGTATACAGTCAAATAGAAACTATAAAACGTCGTATAACATAAATCATTCAGCAAAGTCAAGTAAGTGCCCGTGGGATTTAAATAAACTAGAATTATTAAAACAAAAAACTATGTCATTGTTAAGTAGTGAATAGCAATTAAAGCAAGAAAATAATTTATGTGTCGTATATCATAATGTACAATGTATGAAAAACGAAAAGGAAGAAATTGAACTCCTCTTATTTCAAGAAAATATTGATGTCTTCTGTATTTTTGAAACATGGATTGATTCGGAGAAGATAAAATATATACATTTTCCTGGTTATAGCATATCCAGTTATTATTGTAGAAAGTTATTCTTACATGGTGGTGCTCTTATTTTAACTATTTTTTCTTAAGACAACAGAAAATAAATGAATAGTAAACTTAAGCATAGATAAGGTATTTGAAAGTTTTTTGTATTATATGTTTGTCTAGAACGTCAAATTCAGATACAAATATTTTTTTGTCAACTTGAACAGTGTTTAAATATAATCTGTAGTGTTGTCTGACAGTTATTTGTGGCATTCTATGAATATTCTTTCCTATTATTTGGGTTTTCTACCGCATGTATTATTATCCTCTTCAAAAACAAATCACCGAATCTACAAAATAATAGAATTATTGGAAAAAAGCCTCAGAGTCCATGACGTTTACGTCAAAAACGGTCAGAGGTTATGTTTTACAAATAATATAAATCCGAATGAACACAGAAATATATTAAATATATTTAATATATTTCTGTGTTCATTGCGATTTATATTATTTGTAAAACATAACCTTTGACTGTTCCTTTGGTCATGGTTCTGATTTCAACATGAGATACGTAGACTTGAATTGTATAAATTCAACCCATATTATACTGTGCTGTATAATAAACTCACTCCAGATTTAAAAAATATTGGTAGTATAAAAATGTCTTTATCTAGGTTAAAAGTATTTCTTGTTATAAATGGTTTTATTCTGTAGAGGAATTCCTGATATATTAATTGATACATTACTTTTACTTTTATTTATTTCTTCCACCCAACTCTTTCTTACACTTTTGTGCTTTTTGCTCTTTTGTTTGACTTGTCCTATATCATGTATATGATCTATTGAGTGAATAAATGTATTCTCTTCTATTCATAGAAACAAGAAAAAATGAGATAATAACACGTTTAGCATTTAGACAAAATCTGATGGCTTCAACTTTAAATTTTTAGGAGCTTTTAAGAACTAGAAGGCCATTTTACTACATCAAGTATCAAGAAGCTACCTCTACTGGAGCTTTAAAATTAAGACAACAACAAGAATTGAAATCGCGACAACAAGCTACTAAAAAGGAAGCGGATGTTATTCTTGCCAAAATGCAAGATGCATTTAGAGACAGACAGATACGTGTTTTGTTGGATTTGGTTGAAAATCTCAAAATATTTTGTGATTCTAAATCCAAGCGACTTCTTATTGATAAAGATATGTATTTAGATGAAATGTACGCACTTGTTCGCAAAGGATTTTATGATCTTAATAGACTCAATAAAAACCAGTATGTTTGGGATCAAGAAAAACGTATATACATGATTTTAGGTTTACCAATTAGCAGAGCACCATCTGAAGACTCCGTTATTAAAGAGTTTAAGGACGTATTTGCAGACTATAAGTAAGTAACAACTAAATTTTTCAAAATACATATGTTGACATATCTTTTATACTTTACCAAAACTAGGTAGAAGTCTTACCATTATAAAAATAAATAGAATAGGTTTTTAGGTTAGTTAACGTTTCAGAACCTAAAACATAAGTTATATATTCTGTTAATAGTTCAAAAGTAAAAAATTAGACGTAAAATAAGTAATAAATTTTTAAATTAAGAATTTAAAACAATTTATTATTACAATTTTGTATTTATTACCTGATGCTACTAAAGCTAATATTGCTATGGAAAATATTATCTCAGCAGAATTTTCGTATATAACCCATATCAGCATTCAACTGTTAAATATAATGACTCTTTTTCATGCAAACTAACCCATATCTTTTGAAAATAAAGCATGCCGTTTACAATATTGCACAATCTGGTAAATTCGTCACATTTGTCTGGGTCACAGAACCATATAGGTTTAATGCATAACAAGCATGTCGATAATTTGGTCAAAGACATTAATGGGACTCTATTAGACCATAAACTACGCCTAACCGATTGCTCTAATGTGTAAAACACAAATGCGAAGTTCGCCGGCAATTACAGGCCCATCCCGTTGCTGTCGGCGATCTCCAAGTCCGTGGAGAAGGTCGTCTCGATCAGACTCGATACTGTTAAGGAGGAGCTTCACATCAACGATGAGTCACAATTTGGCTTCAGGAGGGACAGGAGCACGGTGCAGTAGGTCATTAGGATAGTTAACAACGTCAAAGTGCAATACAACCTTGAGAAGAGCACCACCATGGTGGTCCTCGATATTGAGAATGCGTTCGACACCGTCTGGATCCCGGCATTACTCTACAAACTTTACAACTATAACTTCCGACCCACATCACGAAACTTATTCACTCGTTTCTGACGACAGAACCCTGCCAGTTCGAGTAAATAACAAACTCCCAACACGGCGGGACATTCGTGCGGGAGTACCGCAAGGATCATGCCTGTCACCGAAGTTGTACAACCTGTATGTCTCCGATTTCCCAGAGTTCCCGAATACGAAGCTGGCCAAGTGCGCCGATGACACAGCCATGTACATGCATTCACATAACGCACAAGCAGCGAATATGCTGCTGAAGGCGCATATAACTCGTGCCACGGAGTGTTACGGCCGGTGGAAGATTCAGGAAAACGCTGAAAAGTCGGAGGCAATAGTCTTCACACGTCGCTTCACTGAAAGTAGAATATTCACACCAATTTCGATACGGGGAAGCCAAATTTCAACCAAAAGATGGAAGTACTTGGGGGTCAGTTTGAACCAACAACTGACGTTTAACACATATCAATGAGATAGTACGGACGGGCTACTCCCTGTTCAGGAGTCTGTATCCGCTCATGGTCAGGGGTAGCTGACTTAAACGACAGAATGAAAAGTTGTTGTACTCGAAGATCTCTGGGATCTTGGACTATAGTAAATTATTTTATTATAGCAAACCTATTTTTGTCCCAGGGCTCTAGGTATATATTTGCCGTTTTGTCCTCTGCATCGTTTAAATTGTACTTCAACCATCCGCGTCCTGTCCTGTAATTGGGTTTTTGACTACTGCATTTATAAGATTTTTAAGTAATTCACATGTTAAAATGCCAATGGTTGAAATAAAATATTTAATACCTAAATTACATCAACCAAGTGTTTTTGTGTTTACAGAAAATTGGTAAAAATCTTTGAAAAACGTTTGAAACACGCGCTTGGTTCAGACGAAATGTGCTGGTGTTACCATGAATTAACAAGATACCTAGTAGAACTAAAACGTTATGAGCTAGCTAGAGTATATGGCAGAAAATGTATACAAGAAGGCCGCAATTGTAACTTAGAATGGGTTATTAATGGATCAATATTATTGACAAAAGTGAATATTCACCAACACAATAAAAATGATGCTAAAAATGAAATAGTTGCCGCCTTAAAAATAGCTCAGGAATTAAACGACCCAATGTTGAAGGAATATTTGGAAAAGGTAAATATTATTATAAGTATAATAGTACAATAATAATACGGGAAAACGCAATTTTTTTAAAAAAAAGTCCACAGAAATACCGAGCTCTTTGACAAAACTTGACGAAAATTGTTCATTTGGATGTCTTTTTTTCAAGAACAACATGGCAGACAATTCTGTGCAGCCATTTCAATGTTATTCGCAAGAATCATTCACAAAAATTTCCAAATTTGAGCCCTCAAATTCAAAGTGGCCAAGAATATGTCCAAATCCTTCATTTCTGTCTTCCAATTTACTCGATGTGTTCATTAATACAGGGTGTTTCAAAAGTAAGCTTAAACCTTCCGGGGGCGTAATCCTCGGATAAAAATAAGACAAAAAGTTCCTATCACCATGGATCGGTAAATGCTTTCTAAAGAAGCTACGCCTCTTCGAATGGGGCACCCTGAGGATGGTTTTTCAGCAATATTTCCGAAACCGTTAACAATAAAATTTCAAAAATACATACAATGTATAAAATTTTGACGCTGGACTCGATTCTGAATTCAGAATTTAAAATTTTTAGTCAGGGGCGTCACATACCGGGAAGGTTAAAGACTAAAATAATCCCATTTTTTCGTTTCAGTTTCCGTTACACCGATTCTTTACGAAATGAATTACCACAATTACTTGACAACCTGCCACTTGACTTACGAGCATAAATGTTGTTTATTCACGACGGCGCCCCCCACATTTTGGTATTAACAGCAAACAGATAGCAAATACAAAATATCTACGGAAACCGTTGGATAGGTCGTGGTGGTTCAGTGCCATGGTCACCACGATCTCCAGACTTAAATTCACTTTATTTTTATTTATGGGGTCACTTAAAACAACTAATTTATTCCTGATCTAATGTTGGTATTCAGAGGCAAAGGATACAGGAAGGATTTGAGACAGTTAGAAATAACCCAAGAATTTACAAGGCGTGCGTGGCAATTTAATAAAAAAGTTACGAGCTTGTCGTGATGCTAATGGCAGTCATTTTGAACACTTTTTGTAAATTGTACAAGACCTAGTTAATAAATATTAAAATTAAAAGATTTAATAGAATAAAAACATTTTTTATTCGCTATATAAAGGGCTGTATCTCGGTAGTGATGCATTTCCGGGCCCACGTTAATAAGAATCTTATTTTTATTGTAGGTATGCTGCATTAAATCTCAGATGCTTACCTCGAACTTTGAACCCAGAATTAATGTAATAAAAAATAACAAATAAATTCGAGAATCATAAGTTTCATTTTTCAGAATCAGTTTTCTCGAAAACGATTCATTCTATCGAGATGAACTAAGAGTACCTTTTTTACGTAGAAAACTTTGAAATTTTATAATTTTGAAAACCGTAATAAACTGAAACGAAAAAGAATTTGGTTATTTTAGCCCTTAACCTTCCCGGTATGTGACACCCCTGACTAATAGAATCGAGTCCAGCGTCAAAGGTTTGTCCCGTCTATGTATTTTCGAAATTATATTGTTAACGGTTTCGGAAATATTGCTGAAAAACCGTCCTCGGGGTACCCCATTCGAAAAGGCGTAGCTTCTTCAGAAAGCACTTCCGGGCCTATATTGATAGGAACTTTTTGTCTCATTTTTATCCGAGGATTACGCCATCAGAAGGTTTACGCTTACTTTTGAAACAGCCTGTATGTCTATTAACAATATTATACAGGGTATCCGGAAACAAAGTAGAAAATAATTAACTGTAGATTCCTTAGCCCAAATTAATTGGGGGCCGTAGAGATCATATGTAATTTTTGTATTGTTGTTGAACATGTCAGGGAATTTTCAACATTTTATTTCATTTTTGGTCAATTTTCTGGAAGAATTGTGTCCTCATAAACGTTTTTTTAGAACAAAAGATATTTACGCTGTTTCTATTACTTTTAAGAAAAATATTATATTTTAAAAAATGTTTAGAATATGTTTTTGTATGAGAATACATAATTTTAAGGCCCTTAACCCATTCGTTCTGTCCTCGTAGGTAATCATGATAGTCGAATAGTTACATTTTCAAAACGCTAATATCTCCCTTACTATTGATTTTAGCCCATACACAAGAGGAAAATAAATGATTAGAATGCCATTTTGTATCAGAATACAAATTTTGGAACTACCATCAATTAATCTTTCCGTTTTATCGTCTTGAATCACTTTCTTCATTTTGAAGGATTTTTCAGTAAAATCAATGTAAACGGCGTAAATCAGGAATTAATTCTTAAGGTCCGCTATTTTAGGTTCGCCATTTTAAATTTTCCAATTTTGACTTCGGATTCGTAATCAGTCATCCCGAAAATAGTGGAGTATGGTAAACTGAAAATAACGGAGAATAATACAGTTTGGGTAGTTGTTAGTTGTCTTAAAAATATTCCTAGAATATCTACCCTCTGAAAGTATCAGAACGTTGTTTTAAACTCGAAAAAATGGCAAATTAACCCTCTTTTTGGGGCAATTTTCGATTTTAATTTTTTTTTGGACCTCTTAAACTCCAAATTAAGCAACTAAAATATGGTCCTTTTATTGTCAATATTCAAGGAACCTCCACTTAAATTTTCGGGATGTTACATCCCCCCTCCTCATGTGATTCATATATATGTACGTTTTTTTTTTACCAAAAATTGATTTTGCGATAACTTGGGCAAATATTGCCCGAATCAGATGAAATTTGTGTAAAGATGGCTCATAATACCTACAAATAGCCTACTACATTTTAAGTCAAGAGCTTGATTAGTTTGGCTACAATGCCATTTTTTCGAAAATTTTACGAAATTTTTAAAACGCTGTAACTATATGGCCGTTTATCGTATGACAATTTTCTCTCCGTCAAAGTGTGCGTTATTTTATGTGCTTTTGGGCGATATGGCTCAAAAAATCTTTAATATAAAAATTCGATCCATTTTCGGCCATTTACGGTATACATGTAATTGCACCTAGTGATTTTCTGTTGCATAAGGTACATATAACTATTTGTATAGGTAAATATAACTCATGTCCCCATAAAACATCCAAAGTGCCCTTTAAGAAAAAATATCATGGAAGAGATCAACCAATCGGTCCAACAGCAATTTTTCAAAAAAAAAATGCTTGTTAAAGAAATGTGACCAACAAGTTATGAATTATTTTGAGCGTGAATTGTTAACGCATCCAATGAGCATATTTGACGAATATGGCGAACTATAGCTATCAGATTCACCAAATTTTACCAGTCGAATTTGATGGTGGGTTCTTGTTACATCGAGTGCTTTGGAACAAAGAACAAAATTTTGAAGAAATTGCTGATTCATACGTCAACCATATTCAACATCACTATCTTGGGCATTATTGCATTGTTTTAAAATATCATTAAGAGTTCTGAACGCCAAAGGAAGCTCCAGAAAAACTATTGCCCAGATTTTGCCATAGAGAGGCGGAATGAACCCACAGCATCGCAGCAAAGCTCTCACAATAAAGTAGCTTTTATTGGATTATTTTGCTCCAAATTCGACGAATATTGCATCACATATGCAGATCTTGATATAATTGACGTCGCTTTAACTAAAAGAAAAGAGAGAAGAGAAGATAGATACATCATAATCGTTGGAGAAGATATGATCTTCTGACCATTTTAACTCAAAGGTGTGCGGATTTGAAAGACACACTCGCACAAAAAAATTATTTTGAAAAACCAGCACATGGCAAAACATGTAAAAAATTACTCACTCAAAAGCTAATCTTGAGTGTATAGTTGGATTTATTCGTGCATCTGGGTGCGACACAACTTCTGCGTTCTCACGGATGAGGAAATCCAAATTAATAAACATATTTGTCAAGTATCCAGAACTGATCCAGGACATCCTTCATAATTTCTACAATGAGAACGCCATGCGTCGAGAGTATAATATCTTATAGGCAGAGAATAACAGCCGCTCTTTATGGTTATTCCATCAAAAATAAGAAAACATTAGGTTTACTAAGGTATGAATGTTTCGGAAAACTGAGCAAAAAAAAAATTTGCAATTGATTGTTACCTCCTTTCCCTTGTTATTTATTTTTGAGAAAGAATTGAGGCAACATATGCGGACGACTAGCTGGTTTAAATAGGAGCAGAGAGCCGTATGTCCAGAGTATTCGTAAGAGTGGAGAAACTTACCCTTTCTGATATGTACAGCACAAGCGACAGATTTCTGTTTAGTTCGAGAAAGGGAGACAAAGAAAAATTGATGTTAAATTGGGCACCATCTATAGTGAAAAAAGGTAGAATTGTCTCTTTTTCTCGAATAACCAGTCTACTATAGATCAGACTGAAATTGTTGGTAAGAGAAATAAAAAGATTGTTTAAAATGAATGTTAAAATATATTACATGAACAATAGACAAATCGGTTTGTAAAAACTAGTTGAAATAAAAAAAAAAAAAATCGGCAGCTACTGAAAGCGGCTGGAACCTCCCCACTCGGTGGATCTTTGAAGCCGAAAAGAGCATTAAATTATGTGACAAAACGGCACTAAACATAATCCGATCTCATCCAAAACCTTTTCAGATCTTCTGGGGCACTAAAAAAAAACCCTCAACTTAATGCATTTACAATCATCTATGCGAGTTATTACCTACATTATCGCTCGTTGAATAATATACTATTGGATATTAACAACTTTAACATCACTTGAACGACTAAGAAAATCTAGTTATCCTAAATACTACAGATTTGTAAAGCAACAAGCTGAACATTGGTAAAGTGACAATCTATAATAAATTCACCAACGAAGGTACAGAAAGCATATGATATTGATATTGTTACATCTACCTTTAAAGTTTGTGACAATCCACTAAAAGTTACAAATATGCCGAAATCTTATTAACATGACATGACACCAACGTTATCGGATGACCAACGATAACAATGACAATCTTAAAAATTTACTCATTGCAATCCGATCGCTTGCGGCTGTCTTTGTTAAATGAAACATTAGCATTTCAATAATTTTACTAGATTTTAGAGGAATATTTGTAGTTTAATTCTTCGATTTGTCTGTATATATATTTAAAAACGGCACTAAACGTAATCCGCTCTACTTCTAGAGCAGTGAAGAAACCCTGACACGTGAATTGATACGTGATGTAACGGCTACGCGCATCGATCATTTCATGCGAAATGCAATCTATGCTTCATATTTGCTTTGTTTTTAATTTTTTTCACGGAAACCAAATCGAAAGGGTGGAAGTGTGATATATCGTTGAAATCAGAATTTTAACTGCTTTTCAATGGTTCCATTGCAAATTGAAAGTAATTATAAAATAAACAACTTGTTGCGTCAAAACGGCACTAAACGTAATCCGATCTCAACCAAAATCAGATCTTCTAGGGCACTAAAGAAACGCACATGTAAAGTTTTATTCAAATCCGTTCAGTAGTTTCGGCGCTATCGTGCTAACACACATACACATACATTTTTCAAAAACCACTTTTTTGGGTTCCTAGGACCTCAAAACGTAAAGATTTGATGTTATCTCAATTTTCGTTTTTGAACCAATTTTAGTAACCTCTCAATTTTATTGTGCTGAGGTTAAAAAACGTACATATACATTAATTACAGGACTTGAGTTACTGAGATATATGAAAAAATAGGAAGAAAAGAACAGAATTTTTTCACATTTTGTTTAATAAAAAATTGCGCCCACGTTTTCAAACTAGCGCATAGTGAAATTATCATTTCTTAAGATTTTTAGGAGCGATTAAACCAAAAATCTGTCATACTACCCGATTCACACAACCCAAAACAAATACCGCCTGGGCTATAAGTTAATTTCGAGATCCAACTAAAAAGGAGAAAAAATGTGATTAAAAAAATATGCTATTGAAAAAAGTTAATATTTTTCCACAACTCTACCTAATTCATTTCGTTAATAAAATCCACTGCTCAAGACAATTCCATGTACGGCAAATAATAGATAGCGGTTCCACTAATTGTATTAACTGTTTTGTAAAACTTTCAGTGTTTGGCGGTGATAGACAGAATAGAATTTGATGATGCACAAGGACCAAAGGTACTAGCGGAACGAGAGAAGAACATTGTGTCTATGATGACCAGTGCGAAGATGAAGGATGAAGTTACGCATCTTTTCCGAATGATGTCAGTCATGCCATCTTCAAGGAGAATGTTAGTTATGCCTGGCGTCCGAATCGAAGACATGGAAAAGAAAACTGTAAGATTACTTATAGACATTTCTAATTTAAATAAATATATATTAAATACGTGTTCTAGAAAATAGCTAGAAAATTGTCGATAATGCCTACATCAGCCAAACAAGAGGATTCTATGGTAGTACTGTCTAAAAGAGGTCAGAAAGAGAAAAAACCAGGACCAAAATCGGGAGAAAGTTCTAAAGGTCTTTCATTCATGGAACTTATTCAGTATCATGTGGAGTGAAAGGCTAATGAAGGTTCTGGTGAATAATTTGCTATCCAAGTCATTTGGAAAAACTAGGATTTTATTATTATCAAATGTTTAATTTATACATATATTAATGTAGCTACGAGGTACCGATTAAATTACATGCTATTGTAGTAATACTTTTTTGTGATTTGTCTATCGAATGTTTCATCCATTTTACACCAGGCAAAGTTCCACGCACAATAAATACTAATCATTAATCCACTGATATGGAATGTCCAACAATGAAGTTCCAAATAGAAATTTTGAAAAGCAAAAATGGTAATTTTAAATGAAGATCTTGCGTTAGAGAATCTAGAAGGCTTAGAAAAAACTATAGTGGTGAATTTATAGAAGCCATAGACATAAAAATGGTGATAGAGCCTAATAAAAACTTGTTCAGTGTTTTACATTTAAATATACGTAGTGCAAAAAAAATGATGAGTTAATGGCAACTACTAAAACATAATTTTATTAATTTCGATGTCATTATTCTAAGTGAATGTTTTTAGTTAGAGTCCGCAAAGTATTTCCAATTTCCTGGGTATGCCACATTTTATAATGAAGTTGATTACAATAAGAATGATGGAGTATTAATGCTAATAAAATCAAAAATAAATTCTGTGTTTACAAACATCGAGCTTACGAGATACAATGTTACACATGCCGTATCAAATTTCAAAGTTAATGATACACCTTTCAAAATCATTGCCGTATATCGACCAAATCCAACCAGTGAAGACCCGTTTATAGATGATATTGACTCATATTTAGAAGAAACGAAAGAAGACAATCAAATTCAGATTATAGTGGGTGACATTAATATTAATATTTTAGATAAAAATGCACATGTAGGTAACAAATATTTATTAATATTGGGAAAACATCGTTTTCAACTTTATATTCAGATTCCAACACGCGTAACCAAATATACGCCTAGTTGTCTAGATTATATTTTTGTACGAAAAAACAAAAAAAAACAATTTTCATCATATGTGTTAAATTGTAACATTACTGACCACATCCAGCAGCTTTAACCTTAATTATTTTAACAATATAAGTGAAAACAATTGACAATTTACAAGAAATTACAAAAATTGAGCTACATAAATTAAAGTGTTAGTTGGGTTGATATTTTAAATTGCAATGATCAACAAATAGCAACTGACAAATTTACATATATTTTTTCAAACTTAATGGAACAATCCAAAAATGCAAGAAAAAAAGAAACCAAATAATAAAAAATAAAACCGTGGTACAGAAGGTTTTGTAAATTCTATAAAAACGTGATAAGTTTAAAAGAAAACTATTAGAACATCGCTCTGACATTCTTGAGACTGAATACGAAAACTATAGAAATCATTTAAACATGATCCTAAGAAAATAAAGAAAATAACTATTGTAAAAAACAAATATTAGAAAATCAAAAAAACATTAAAAATATACACAGAATTATATCTGAATTCGAGGATAAGGTTTTTTTTTAATACATTTATTTAACGTCGGCCTATTTCCACTACTGAGGCCTATCACCGACGCCTATAGACGAGCTACCCCCAACCAGGAATTTTGCCGAACCTCTTCCCTTAAGAAGAATAGGGATCTTTTACTTGCCTTTTACATCCCCATTATTATGGCATGGCTTTTCTTGACTATACACAAAATAGCTAATGATAGTAATGACTACTTTGCTAATGTAGGAATTAACATGCTTGCGCAGATTACTGAACCAAATAATTTTGGTTTCACATTAGACAACTCATTATAGTCAATGTTCCTTACTCCAGTTACTGAGAATGAAGTAAGAAAATATATACATAGTTTAAAGAACAAAACTGCACCTGGAATTGACGGAGTCACGACAGAAGTAATTAAATCAGTTCATTCTCAGATATTAAATTCTCTTGTACACATTATTAACCTAATTTTTGAAACCTATCCCATCCCGATTTAAAGCTTCTGTTGTAACAACTATACATAAAGCAGAAGTCAAAACTCTTATATCTAACTATCGACCTATTAGTCTAATAAATAATGCCAAGATATTTGAAAAATGTTTGAGAGAGCACATTACGACTATTTTAAAACTAATAGTAATAATCAATTTGGTTTTATTGAGGGTATGGGAACTGCAGATGCAATGTATGAGGTAATAAAAGAAATCACAGAAAATCTAGACGAGAACAAAATTGTATTGGAGTATTTTTAGACCTAACAAAGGCATTTGATATGACGAATCATGAAAAGCTTCTTGACGTGCTTGCACATTCGTGGCACCGTGTTACTTAACCGATCGTATACAACATGTTAGAATTACGAATAACCCAAGCGACCCAAAAATTATATAAATGGCAATACACACATTAAATCACCACCACCATTCAATAACCACTTTTCATATGTGGCAGAAAACCTAATAAATTCACTACCTAACATTAACCACAACTTTCTAACCAACTTAACTTTTAACCAACCATCTAACTTATCGTTCAAATGTGCTTTTAGAGGGCGAAATATTAAACATAATATTTTTAGTCGCAAACTCCTCTATAAATCCCTATTTTACTATAAGGAAAGTAACCAGACTGCAACCAAAGTTACAAATCTGGCGCGTTAAGTGTAATAATTGCATATTACTATCAAAACGCTAATGCTTCGATTGCAACAAACACCAGCCGAAAGACTGATCCTACTTAAAGGAGCTCCCTTGCCAGTCGTCACACACCACTTGCAGACTTAAGGCGCCAGATTTGTAACTTTGGTTGCAGTCTGGTTACTTTCCTTATAGTAAAATAAGGATTTATAGAGGAGTTTGCGACTAAAAATATTATGTTTAATCTAACATCCTTTTTCCTGCATCCAATAACTGTACAAGAAGTAAGATCAGCTAGTAAGTCTCTAAAAAACCCAAACTCAATCGATATACATAACCTGAATGCTAAAATAACTAAAGCTACACAAGATATTGTCACCGCTCCGCTACCTGCTTTATATAATAGATGGTGCCTACCCAGATGTATTTAAGATTGCTCGTGTTATACCGGTCTTCAAAAAGGGAGATGACTCACTGTTAGACAACTACCACCCCGTAACTATCCTCCTCGTTTTTAAGAAGATATATGATATTATTCTAACAGAAAGATTGTCAAGTTATCTGGAACACAAATCGCTCCTTAATCCTCACCACTATGGTTTCCGTTCTGGACGCTCGACCATGCATGCGCTATCAAAGATGATAATAAGAATGTTGTTGTCGGTTCCAGGCTTTCATTTTGCAATACCTATATCCCCATTCCTGGAGTTCTAAATCAATCCCTAGCCAAGTTTGGAGCTGGTAGTAGACACGATTGATATGCCATTGAGCTATTGCTCTTGTAAGTGGAAGATATGATAACTACTGGTTTGTTGAGTCTTGTTGAATGGGGATGGAACTAGAGTATACTTTAATTTTATTTTTTCTCACGTAGGATAACGCACCTCCACAATTTGTTAAGTAATCAAGTATAGTAGGCCACATTTATTCTGACATTGAATGTGACATATTAATTTACTTTTAGTAAGAATATTTGAAATAAATATAAGATGTCTTCGTATGGTAAAAAAGATGAAATATATGGATCAGAAACGCTTTTTCGAGAAATTGGTTATTATGTCTCAAGACTAGAACTATACGAAAAATGTAATATACGTCATTGTGTTAATTTTTACCTTATTAATATTTGTGTATTCATGTAGCTTTAAAGTTCTTTGATGAAGCTTTAACGATTACACCAGACGATAAGAGGGCATTAATAGGTAGATCAAGAGCAAGAGCAAAAGCTTGCGCATATGCGGGAGCCTTAGCAGATATTAATCAAGCATTAAAATTGGATCCAGATGACTTAACTGTTTTAGCAGATAAAGCTTTAAATACCTACCTAGGTTGTGAATTTGAAGCGGGTTTAGTGCAAAATACGAGACTCGTTTCGGTGAGGCAAAAACCAGATCATTTTGCCATGGGAGTTATGCATGTAAGTTTACTTATATGAATGATTTTTTCTATAACAATTTACCTACTTAGACGTTGTACTTTAAAAGAATATATCTATCTCTAGAGATACTAGTTTTTTTTACGTATCATATGTACTTATTTTTTAATTAAATCAAATTATTAGTAGATTTTGATTTTGAAATATTTTTCTACACATCTGTTGCGCGTTAGTTTTTAAGATAGAAAAATAAGGAATAACTTTTAATAGACCCGGAATCTCAGGAAGCACGTAGAGGTGTTTTTTACTAGAATAATTCATTGTTTGTAACTTATGATAAAATTTAAATCGTGTACTTTCCTTAAACTGAGATATACTTTTTATCACGTATGATATCAATAAGCCGGTAAGTTTTGTTCAATATTCGGAGAAGGGAAGTTGATAAAAAAAAGAGTGAATAGCAATGCTCATTTATATTTATTTAATGCACTAGATCTTCGAGAGGGTACCGATGTTTAAATATAAAACGAAAATTAAGAATACTCAATGGGGGTCTAGCCAATAAATCGAAAAACTCAATGTGTTATTTTCGTAGCACACATTTCTTCAAATTCCTACGTACTTTTATTTTTTTACTATTTCCGGTATATTTCACAGGTATCATATTACCGTATTTGCAAAATTGAGGAGTTTAAAATGAAATTTATATTTCAACCCTATCAAAAAATATCCAATGTTACTGCTTAGACATTTTAATTATTTTTGGCATTTTCACAAAGTTTTAAGAGTTCATGGCGAAATGTATAATTCAACCTCCTCGAAACTACCCCCATACTGCAATTCTTTCTCTATTTTTCCAGTGTTCTGACTAATATTTCGAGCTTATTTAGAAATATACTGATTTTTGTCCACCTAAAAATTGCAAATCGCCCACTATGCGACTGATGAATTCGTGCTTATCTAAACCCCCCCCCCCCCATTCCGCAAGTCACAAACGCCCGTGTACACGATCAACCTTTAATCGTTCATCTTTATTTTTTCCAATGATACTTTAATCGTTTATGCATATTACATAGTCACCAATAGACCAAGACCTACTGAAATTTTGAAAAGTTGTCTGAGAAACTTCTATTCTAGCGTTATCGAGGATGATAAAAACTAAAAACCTGTTTCTATCATCCCTGTTAACTGTATACTAGTTAACGAAAAGCGCGTCGAGTAGCGTATTCGAACGTAGTGTTCCGGTTTTGATGGCTTTCGTGCATAAAATACATTAATTGGGATAAAATACTTCTTATACGAAACTGCCTCTACCCTTGCCATGCGGATGCAGCGTATCGTTGTCTTCTTAAAGAGGACTCCATCCCATACGAGTTGAAGAAGGTTCTCATATAACTTTTCAATAGGTCAGTGGGTAATCTTGGTCTACAAGATATTACTGTTTGAAACTTTACTCGATTTTCTGTCTCTGCTGCAGCTGAAATGATCCACTATTACAGAAAAAAGAGGTATTCTATGTCAAAGTCAAGGAAAAAGGAAATTAAAAAGGTTTAGCCGAGTAGTAGCAAGGGAAAAACCGCTGCCCAAGGAATCACTACTTCCACATCCAGATTCCAGATCGTAACAAATTCTTTTTAGACGTTTCGTTTTTGTATATACACCAAATCACTTTGTATTTTTTTTTACTCCCTTTCATAATAGTGTGGGTGGTATTGGGGGTGATGTGGTGGGGCTGATGCCAAAAAAAAAAAATTTGAGACCTCAACTTTTCGTACATGCCCTAAATTGCAATTTTATGGACTCTTACTTGCTTGTTTTGCCTATTTACCCTTATTTACCCCATTTACCCCCGAACCCTTCAACAGAATTAGATAAAAATATAATCTAGTTCCAGATCTCATTATAGTACATAAGTGTTCCAATGTCAATATCATAAACGGTTCCAGCATAAACGTGCTCACAAAAAAGTTATAGGCAGACAGACCGACATACAAATCGACAGACAGGAAATTTTCTTCGCTCAAATTTTAAAATATCGACCTTTCATGACATTTTAAGCATATTTCAACAAAAAAAAATAATTTGCGTTACTATTGCCTTCAAATCTTGCATCTGCTATTTAACACACTTCCTGACATAATCAATTGATAAAATTTTGCACAGTTACTAAGATCGGATGACAATACAGTATTCTACCGTTACTTTTGCAAATATCCGCACATAGGCGGCGCGGGGGTGAAAATTGATAAATCTGCAAAACGAAGGAGCGAGAAATCAAAGCAAATCGTTAAGAGACGAATTTTTATTGAGCGATCTCTGGGGGGGGTAAACCCTCCAAAAAGTATGACTAAAAAGTAGAAAGTAAAAAAATTTTAATCAAAAAATTTAAACCACGTTTCACCCCTAACAACATCCCTTTTTTCACCCCACCCCACTTCTGGTTATTTGTTGGGGTCCAATCGATTTTTTCCCGTTTATATACCATTAATCCTAAATTTTCCGACCATCCACATACTGCTAAGAATTATGTCGATTTTTGGCCTCTGAAAACCGGTTCGGCACTGGCCTATTTTGCCAAACAACGAACTAATAGTGTAACATCCTGTTTCATGCTTGATTATCACGTATGTTATCGCTATACGTGGTAGACTGCATCAAAATATTTTTAGAAGAATAACAAAACGCAGAAATTAGCACGCACTTCGCATAAGATATAGCAAATATGAAAAATTATATTTTTTTCGCAATATTATCAATGTATATTTTCAATATGTTTAATAGAAGTGTGTTGCATTAAATTTAAAGCAAAAAGCATTTTTGTGGGAATTAGTTCCACCTTTTTATCTAACCCGACTCTTCTAGTATGTAGCAATTAAGGCAGACTGTTGTATCAGTTTAGTTCAATAAGTTTCTTTTGTTGTTACAGCAATCAGTGATAGTATCGTTCAACGCTTCCCTGCAAATAAAAAATGCAACAAGAACTTTATGAACTCATTATTAACGCCGGCAAACCAGTCGGCCATCAAACAAGCCGACGTAATTAAAAACCTGTAAAGGTAAGTGATTCAATTTGCCGGCGGAATAGTACAGAGAGTAACGGTATTTGAATGAGGTCATCAAGTTTTGTTGCCTTTTTTATTTGCAGGGAAGCGATTAACGATACTAGTATTTTAAATTCCTTCCTATTTTCAGTGTTCAAACACTATAGAAAACTGTGTTGGAGAACGAGCTGGAAGGCCATTACGTGATCATTTCCGTGTCATTAGAAAATTAGCTTGGAAAAAAAACTATGAATCTCAAAAATCGCTCGAGCCTAAACCAAGAAAAAAACGTAAACTGAGAAAGAAAAGTATTACCGCTGAAACCCTACAAGAGCCAATTGCACCTGCTGCAGCCAGGAAATCTATTGTTCCGCCCCCTGCGGAGGCCGGAGCTAGTGACGAGGAATTTTTGAGTATGTTTTTGAAAATTGGTCAATCGTCATAGAGTTGAAAATGCATAAATCGAACAAAAGATTTTACTGTTGGAACCAGTTAATTATAGGCCACTTTTAGATATACTAATTTTTCCCCCTCGTCCGCTCCCCGGAACACCCTCAATTTTGGGGCAACATCGCTTAGAAATCATGTTCTTGTAAATATCTCGGTTCTGAATGGTCCTACGAAAAAAAATATGGTTATCAAAGTTAAAGATAAGTAAATTCTTTATCGAAATCGTTGAAATATATTTGTACGTAGTATTAATATTCTTGGGAGTTATATAGTGGAGCAGATCTGGCTTTGGAATAAGGAAACATCCGATTGTGATTTTTTCTTTTACCAATAAGTAAAGTTGGGTCCTCCCAACGTTCAGACGCATTTGTGCTGAGGAAGTCAAAGGGGGGGAGGGGGAAATGACATTATTTCCTATTATTTGGGTTTTCTACCACATGTATTATCCTCTTCAAAGTACAAATCACCGAATCTACAAAATAATAGAATTACTGGAAAAAAGCCTCTGCGCCCGTGACGTTTACGCCAAAGGAATAGTCAGAGGTTATGTTTTGTAAATAATATAAATCGGAATAAATACACAAATAATGTATTTTTCTGACGTTCCGGAAAGTAGTCTCTTTCCGTTTTCAAAGCTTTTTTTTTGGAAGAACTCTTATTTTGCTGTGTATGTCAAAGACACAGATTCTGTTTATGTTATTTCCACAGATACTTACTACTTACACAGAATATAGAACTGATGATATTTTCTTTTAGATAATGTTGAGTTTGTTAAGTTCTTCTTTGAACATTGGTAGCCAGGTTGTACAAATGTCTTCTTTAAAACGCAATGAAAGTATAAAAATACTGCCATCAAACAAAGGTATTGCCACAGTCATTATAGATAAAGATATATATAACACAAAAATCATGACTCTTGTAAATGAGGCACCCTACTCAAAACTAAACAAAGATCCAACAAAATCAATACAGAGCAAAATGTACAGAACTTTGTGTAAATACAAACATGAATTTAATGAAGGAAACTTACACCACATCATAGTAAGCCTCCTCATTGTTATGGCTTACCAAAGACACATAAACAAAATATTCCTTTAAGACCAATTATTGTTAGTTCTATTAATTCACCATGTCATAATTTGGCAAAATTATTGATCCATTATCTGGAAATTCCGATTCATATATTAAAAATAGTAAACATTTTATAGAAAAAATTTATCAAAACAATATTCATGAATCACACCTGATGGTTAGTTCTGATGTAGTTAGTCTTTTTACCAATGTTCCGGTAGATGAAACCTTAAAAATAGTTAAAAACAGGTTGCTAAATGATAATAATTTGGAAACTAGAACTAAATTAAGTGTAAATAGCATAATGGAACTCTTAACACTGTATAAAAATAACCTATTTGCAATTGGACAATGAGTTCTATCAGCAGGATTTTGGTATGGCTATGGGGTCTGCATTATCACCAATTTTAAGCAATATTTTTATGGAGAACTTTGAGAACACACATGTTCAAAATTGTATAAACAAACCGGTTGTCTGGTGGAGATATGTTGACAACATCTTTTCAATTTGGCCTCATGGTGTCGATTTACTAGATAGTTTTTTGGAAAATATGAATAGTAAGGAACCGTCTATTAAATTCACATTAGAAGTAAAAGTAGGAATGAACTACCGTTTTTAGATGTTTTAATTAGAAGGGTAAATAATACAATTGAAACAAGCGTTTATAGAAAACCAACACATACTAATATCTAAATTTTAACTCAAATCAGTCAGTTAAAAGGGGTGTTGTAAAATGTTTATACTATAGGGCCAAAATAATTTCATCTAATAATGAAATATTAAATAACGAGTACAAAATTAATATCCTGAAGCCTTTGTTGATAGAGTTTTCATAAATGTTGAAAATAGGGACAATCAGGTACGACAAAAACCCGAACGTCATTATACAGCCATAATTCCTTATGTATACGGACTATCGGAGAAGCTACGCCGTATAGGTGACAAATTTCATGTTAGGACGATATTTCAAACGGGGAACACTTTAAAATCTATTTTAACAAAAACAAAACTGATAAACAGGGAACAGAATTCAAAAAACTGTATTTACAATGTGAATGTGATAAATGTTATGTGGGTGAGTCATCCAGACCTTTCAGTCTGAGGTTAGATGAGCACAAGAATTACATTAGAAAGAATGAAATTCAGAAATCAAAGATTTGTGAACATGCTTGGGAAAACGGAATAAACTGGGACTCGGCAAAAATTTTAACAAAAGAAACAGATACCAAAAAAAGAAAGAAATGAAGAATCAGCAATAATCTTCTTAAATGAAGATAAGTGCGTATCGAATTGTTCTGTAGATATTTGTGCAACCTGGCTACCAAAGTTAAAAGAAGAATTTAACAAACTCAACATTATCTAAAAGAAAATATCATCAGTTCTATGTTCTGTGTAAGTAGTAAGTATCTATGGAAATAACATAAACAGAATCTTAAAGCTGTATATTTGACATACACAGCAAAATAAGAGTTTTTCCAAAAAAAGAAAAGCTTTGAAAACGGAAAAAGATTATTTTCCGAAACGTCAGCAAAATACATTATTTCTGTGTTTATTCCGATTTATATTATTTGCAAAACATAACCTCTGACTATTCCTTTGGCGTAAACGCCACGGGCGCAGAGGCTTTTTTCCAATAATTTTATTATTTTGTAGATTCGGTGATTTGTTTTTGAAGAGGATAATGATGCACGTGGTAGAAAACCCAAATAATAGGAAAGAATATTCGTAGAATGCTACAAATAACTTTCAGACAATATTTGGAAATTACATGTTAAATGTGTGGGAAAATGGTTTTTCGAAGATAACTCGGCGGCTTTTGATCTGGCGAAAAAAATCTTCAGACCGAAAATGAAGAGCTTACGAAAATAAGCAAACTTCGTTCCTAACCTCATCGACGTCAGGCAATGCGAATACAAGGTGCAAAAATTAAAAAAATTTAATTCATTTTTTATCCTGCAGGAGTGGAGTTGACTCATTTTTTTAAAATAGAAGGGTATTGGTGGATATTCTGTTGGGCCGGAGGTTGGGGGCGGGGGGATAATTAGGAGGGGAGGGAGAGAAGGAAAACGAAAATATTTCATATGCTGATAACTTCCCGTGTAACTGACCTAACGCGATCAGACCGACGTACATTTTTCTGTTTTTTTATTTTATACAAGATAACACTCGCATAAAATGTTACAACAAACGCTTGGTGCGCGAAATAAAAATTACACGTTTTTTTCCAAACAGTTTTTTTGGCATGGTGGGGGAAAAATCCTTTTGGCCACTTCATAACTCTTTTATTAACGTTTAATTTCCGCCCGGGCCAGATAGCGGTAAAATGATTAGGAAGGGAGCTAGAGGACGGCAAAGAAACTCTTTGAAAAAACGTGCAATTTTTATTTCGTTCACTAAGCGTTTGTTTGCGAAAAAAAATAATTTTATGCGAGTGCTATCTTGTAGCAAATAAAAATGAGATGGAGACTCGACCAAATACCCATGACAATACGGATGATCTACTCCATGTCCAGGAGACTGTATGCGCTCATGGTCAGAGGTAACAGACTTAACCGACAGAATAAAAAATTGTTATACACAATGGTGGTCAGGCCGTCCATGACATATGCGGCGCCGGTGTGGTGCAGCATACCGGTCATGACAACGAAAAAACTTCAAGTGTTTGAACACAAATTTATGCGCCTCATTTCTAATTCTAGAAGGTACACCTCCCTCAGAGATCTCTATGTACTTTGCAACGACATAACTATCTCTCAAAACTTCTATTCTTTCAAGCTGGGCGATAGTCCGCTAACAAAACACATAACGCAAATTAGACAGCATAACGCCCCATTTCGGATTAAATACTCCTTAAAATATCAGACGTTCCCGATTTTCCGGCAACCTCTGTAGCCAAGCTTCAACAACTATAACTTCCGCTTACCCTATCCGCCTTTAATAATATTTCATACCTTTTAATATCTTTAAATTTTTCCTGTCCCTCTTTTCTTTCTGTTTGTTGTCTTTTCTTGTTTTCTCTTTGTACATTTAGGTTTTTCTAAATTCACTTCTCATCACGAATATCAAATAAATTAAAATACTCTGAAAATCAGAATTCTCAAAGCCAAAAGTTTAGGCCAGCCCTGGGCAGCCCGGCGTTCATGCATTTCGCAGAAGGTGTCTCGTTTAAATTGAGGTATCTGCGTCAGCTACAAAATTATTAAAAAAGTGCTACAGTGAGTCAATTATTAAAAGTATGTATAATTTTAAGTTGTTTTTAAAAATCTTTATTGTTTTATGTTCAAATGATATTGCCTAATTTTATTTGCTTGTTGCAACAAGTGCTTAGGTTAGTTATTATTCATTTTCAATTTTCGCTGACCAGACCTGTTCCGCCCGATCCTGCAATCCGTCACCGCATCAGCGCGGTGATTGCACGGTCCAAAAGTTCTCAAGATTGGGGTTGGATGAAAAAAAATGGTCTGTTTCCTATTACTACCAAAAACGAAGCTACTCCACAAGAACATTTGAAAACAATAAGTTGCAAGTGTACAAAAGGCTGTACTTGCATGTACTTGTAGAAAAGCTAGACTAAGATATTCCATTATTTATTGTGGATGTCAAGGACAAACCGAAGATAAGGCATTAGCTTCTTTGGAACAGGATAAACACGAGCACTGAATTTGACAAAGACGATGCAGACGATAATGGAACCGATACTCGCAGTGAAGCAAGGGAACATTTTGGACCTTCAACTTCAAAAAAATTAAAACTAAAGCAATGTATGGCAATAGAGTACACTTCAAAAGTGACAATTAAACTTAATAGCAAGTAGAAAGCGTGGAAGTGTATAAAAAGTGTCTATATACAGAGAATGTGATACGGTGCTTGACTTCCTCCGCATATAGTAGGCGAGCGGGACACCCCCAGAAAGTCGCTTAAAAATAGGAGTAAGTGACCACCCAGTTCTAATGGCGCGTCTATGTATAAAATCGTAGTTTTGTGAAAAATGAAAGAAAATAAATTTCATACTTTTTCACATTCATCTCGCGATATCTCCGACAGTTTTAATTATTTTATTTTGAAATTTTAAACATTTATTTCTCAAAGTATAAGCTTAAGAAATTCCTGCGACATTTATTTATTTTGCGACAAATTTTCAAAGTTGCACTGCTATGGTTTGCAAATTTTACAATTCATCGCAAAAGTTGAGTGAGTTTCGAATTTTAAATAACTAATTATCCAACATTAAAATATAATACATTATGATGTTTTGTGGAAAGTTTCAGTCTTTCATATTTAAATAAAAAAAAATATATGCGTGTTCAAAGTTCAGCGTCGAGTATTGATCAAGCAAATCTCGTATACGATCGCTATGATGATAGTTTTTAAATCCTAAGCAATTAGAAAGAAACCGCAGGTATGGTACTGGAAGTAGAGCATATAAAATTCATGGAACTGGAGTTTTGAACGGTTAAAAGAAATACTTTCCAACGATGAAAATAAGTTTTCTTTAACAAAATTTGTTTGTTCTTATTTGGTAGAACATTTGCCTTTATATAACATAATGATTTTAAATCCTGACAAAGTAGTATACTTAAGTGGCAGTTTAGAATCTCGTGAAGATATTTTTTATAAAGAGTTGCGAAAGCAAAGTTGATGAGATTTATCATTGCAATCATATAGATGCAAGATACACGTATAGTTTTTCATGTGCAATGTATTCAACGTAAAATTCGAATGTCGAATCTCCTGACACGGATTTTTTTATTATTATTACCCTCGCAATTCCACCATTTTGAGAATGAATCTTAACTGAGGTTTTTTACAGGCAAAACTACCGTGCGTACTGTAATTTCAAAAAATTTAGGTGCTCATCTTTGTTAGCTGCACATAATTTGACCGGTTGTGATACAACTTCAGCATTATTTTATATTGGCAAGACTGTTTATGCGGACATGAAAAGCATGTATAATGAAGACTTATTAGATTTAGCTCGAATAAATGATTCACCGATCGATACTGTCCTAGAAATTGTTAGTCTTTTTGTAGCGAATTTATACGATCCAAAAAAAAAAATCAAAAGCAATGCGTACTGATATTATAATCTAGCAATCGAAAAAAATCAAAATATCCCTAAACTTCCCCCATCTAAACCAGCTATGTTGAAGCACATTTTGCGAGCTCTTTTGCATGTAAATGAATGGAAACAGGCTACTGAATCAATAATTGTTTCTGAAGACGTGATAAAGTTTGGGGATGGTCGATAGAAGGCGAAAAATTAAATTTTGATTACTACGAAGGAGCCACTGCAACAGAAAGTTTACAAAAATATTTCTGTTCTTCTGTTCTGTTGTGATTTCTCCTTGCGTTGTATTTCATTTGAAATGCTGTGATGTTTTTAGTTGTGAGGATTGTTGTAGTAATACTGATGAAATAAATGAATAATTTTGGCAATAAATAGTTTTCATTTGTATAAAATTGAATATTTATGCACTCGATATATTTTATAAACATATAAAAAATAATTTATACATATCTATGTGATTTATAATGTAAAATAGTCAAAGCTAATCCCCGCCGAAGCAATCAGCGTGTGTTGATCACGCGCGCTCGGACTCGACGCTGAAATTTGAACGCGCATATCTTTTTTTTTATTTAAATATGAAAAGCTCAAACTTTCCACAAAATTTTATAGTGTATTATATTTTAATGTTAGACAATTATTTATTTAAAATTCAAAACTTTCTCACTCAACTTTTGAGATTCTATCTAAAAATTTGCAGAACCTGGCAGTGCTACTTTGAAAATTTGTCACAAAATGAATAAATGTCGACGGAATTCCGGACAGGTCTTTTTTTCAACCTCATACTTTGAGGAATAAGTGCATCAAATTTCAAAATGAAAGAATTACAACTGACGGAGATATAGCGAGTTAAATGTGAAATAGCATGAATTTTTTTTTCTTCCATTTTTCACAAAATCATGACTTTATACATGGACGCCCCATTTTTTTTGCAAAACTAACTTTAGATTCGTATCCAGTGACCTTGAAACACACAAGAAAAAAATTAATCCAGTCATTAGGACTGCCATGATCATTATGGGCTCATTTTGGAGGTGTTTCCCGCTCGCCTATAACTCCAGGAATATTAATACTACGTAAAAATGTGTCTCAACCATTTCGATAGAGAATTTACTCATCTTTAACTTTCATAACCGTCTTTTTTTTCGTAAGACCATTCAGAACCGAGATATTTGCAAAAAAAATATTTTTAAGCGGTATTGCCCCAAAATTGGGGGTTTTGCGGAGGGCGGGCGAGGGGGAAAATTAGTATGTCTAAAAGAGGCCTATAATGAACTGATTCCAATAGTAAAGTCTTTTGTCCGATTTAAAACTATGCCAATCTACCTGACGACTGACCTATAGGTGATATTGATTTTTGATTTTTATTTCGAGTTATCATTTCTTCTCTATTTTTCATTTAAAAAATGATAATACACAAAACGGGGTATTCTCGTTATTAAAATATCAGTAAAATCACACTTTTTTGGTGTCTTCATGTCCACCACTATACAAAATACTCAAAATCGTGTAAAATAAAACATAAATATAGCGGTTCAAACCTACGGTTGAAAATAGTTACATGTACACAACTAAATTTTAGTAAAAATGCGTTATAAGACTTGTTCCATTTTTTTTTGTCCACGACGGTACTATAGATTATTCCCAGCCAAACATTGAAACCGAATCGATCAGGATAACCTTAATAAAATTTTGTAATCAAAATACTGATTCATTTTCTACTTAGGCATTAAAGATAGTCTTCATAGTCACAAAGCCGCGGATGACAGAATTCCACCATATCCCCAACCTGTTCTATTCAAGCCTTTACAAAACTACACAACAAATATTGAAAATTATATGGCAGAAAAATATCTCGAATCTATGTACTTAGATAAGATATTTTTAAAGAAACTGCAAACTCAACCTGGATTAGTCTGTCCAAATATAAAAGGATCTATTAAAATAAAAAAGCTTTCAGATATTGGATTTAAAACGGTATCTTATAAACAGGTATGATGTTAATCTATACTCTTTATTTAAATATATTTAGCATTTTCAGTCGAATATGTAAGCTGTGCACTTAAGATTGTGGATATAGAGGGTGAGGTAATAGTAGGCCAGACTTCTATAGCTAGGAGTTATTTGGTACCTATAAACGTCATAGCTATCAAAGCCAAGATGATTATACAGGGTCAAGTTCCTTTTCTTTAAATGAAACCAGTACCTACATTTTTTGAAGTCCCTGTCTAGACGCCTTTCACACATGTGTTATTACTGACTACTGATCTCCCAATCACATGGATGTAACAATTTCTTTTGATATAACACCACCTGCAGATTCAAATTGAAAAAATCACTACGGACCCAATTATGGAACTTAACTAAAAGTATGTAAACGCCAGTTTGACCAATCAAATGATAGTTTGGCGGGGAAAACAATAGAATTTCTTTTCTCTATTGTTCTTTAAGTTTTTTAGGGTGCTGTTTCCGAATTTCAACTTTGCTACCTCGTAAAAGTGATGCTTTTTAAGAAAACTACGAAACTCGCTTATAACTTATGAAAACTACGCACTGTTAAAGAAAAGTGTTTCAATACAGAAATAAGCTACATTAAGTTTCCTACAAATTATTTCGCCTAGATTTTCTTCATCAGACGAACAGTTTAGGCGGTAGGGTCCTTATTAGAAAAAATTCATAGTAGTTCTGGAAATAGGTTTACTTTACGTTTTTTGGAGCGCCGAATCCGAACTTCCCACCAATCATTCCCCCCATTCTACAATTTAGAAAATAAAATCAGAAAATGTTTTTTTTAATCTTTTTTCTTCATTTTAGGAAAAGATACCTAAAAATTCTGAAAGTAGGCAACATTTGCAACAAAAAAATTACTTCTATTCTTCGTTAATTTATTAAATCCTTACATATTGCAGTTTTTCATATATTTTCTCACTACGCCTGTGAGCGATATAGGTCCCTCTCATATCATGTCGTTGACGTATCAAGTGCAGAGCTTAAATATTCAGCTAGTATATTTAATTAAACTGGCTTGAAATCTTCAGGAGCTTTTAAGAACTAGGAGGCCATTTTACTATATAAAATACCAAGAAGCTACATCTGGTGGAGCTCTGAAATTAAGGCAAGAACAAGAACTGAAAGCACAACAACAAACTACTAAAAAAGAAGCAGATGTTATTCTTGCAAAAATGCAAGAAGCATTTAAAGAAAGAAACCTACGGTATATGTTGGATTTGGTTGAAAAACTCAAAATGTATTGTGATTCTAAATCCAAAAAACTTCTTATAGACAAAGACGTTTATTTAGATGAAATTTATTCACTTGTTCGTAGAGGATTTTATGATATGAATAGAATAAATAAAAACCAGTATATATGGGATCAACAGAAACGTATATATTTGGCTTTTGGTTTACCAATTAGCAGAGAGCCATCTAAGGACTCTATTACTGACCAGTTCAAGGGGATCTTTGTAGATTACAAGTAAGTAGCAATGGTCTTTTAAAAAGCATTAAGAGTGTAAAATTTAGATTTTGAATAAAAGCCATATACACTTATTAACAGAACAAAAAGAATTGTTAAAGTAATAATGCGGCTGCTCCAAAGATGACTTCTAGTCGTAATAGTCTAAGATCACGAATAAAGACAACCTTCACCCATCTGTTTACCGAATGAATAGTATTAAGCCTGCTTCTATAAAATGATTTTTTTAAATTTGGTTTAAATGACGTTTCCACTGAATACTATTTAATTCTGGAAATTTTACAATATAAGTAGTTAAAACATAATATTATTTATCTCTACCATCGGACAATATATGCGAAAGTAATACTGAAATACCAAATTCACTCGCGTCCGTAGTGAGACACAACGGTAAATTAGGGTTCTAATGCACTAGAATATCAGCTGACGTTAATAATTGTTTAATAGACCATTCCACAATGACGTCATTGACAGATCGGCCATATTTGCTGGGTGGCATACAAAACCATTTGCGTATATAAACCTTACGAGTATTTCATCATTAAATTGTTTAATCCTGGTCTAATTGATAGATAATGCCACATTTTTGTATTGCTGTTAAATGTTCAATGCGTGGTGAAACAGATCATGCATTGTTTTTCCGATATCCCGCTATTTTAACTAATAGGGGAATCATCTTTATGCATTGCCTATAGAAAGAAGAAATACTCGGATTAAGGTTTTGGGACGGGGGCCACTAAGTAAAAGCCACCTAAAACACGGTCGTATTAGTTCAAAACATTTTATAACTGGTAAGTACTTAATTTTTGTACAAAAACTCCTTCTACGTTTTATAAGGTTAGAATTAAATGATGTGTGTGATTTTAGGAAAACTAGCTGCCTTAGAGGATAAAACTACAAATACCCGACTTTACAAAAGGCCAAACTCAGTTGTATCATATAGATTTGGAAAATCACACGAGATATTGCAACTGTACGGGTTCATGTAGAGTTGTAGGTTTGCTCAAAAAAAAGATTTTTCATGAAACAATTCCATTAAAATGAGGAAATTGAGTGCATTGGATAAAATTGTCGTGGTATGTAGTGCAATCATAAACATGTGCCTTCTCAAATACCAAGTAATATAAATAATGAATTATCTATGTATCTGTGTTTATTAATAAAAATCAATTTTAATTATATATACCTATTTATTTCAATATATTGCACATCAGTAATATATATTTTTTATTCACAGTAAAACAAATGTTATTTAATATTATTCACTTTATTCTTTTAAAATATCCAAGTTCAGGTTCAGTCGAGCCAAAAAAAAACCCATAAATTAGATACGAACATAAATAGGGGTTAGTTCATTTTTATCTATCAAAAGGAGGAGGTTCCTGAGACAAACCTCTTGTTTCTACTTTTTTGGCCAATCCATATCCCGTATTCGCAACATTTCTACATTTTTCATGGAAGGTACTGGCCAAACGGAAAGTCAGTGGGCACTAGACCAGGGCCACTGTCTTCGATGGTATTTGGACGATCATACAGGTAAAACACAATCGCTATATGACTGCATACTTCTGATAAACATGTACATCTGATACATACGTACAGTGAGCAATGGAACTGTTGGTGTTCTTTAAAATAATAATCCAAACCTGAAGTAACTTTTCCTTCTTTCGTTGAGAGTATTTAACCTACAACAAAAGATTTAAAAAATGTTAATCAAGTTTAAAACCTCTGTAGCATATCACAATTATACACATTAACATATAGAATCTAATTGTAATGTAAATTTATGCATTAACTTTGATTTCTCATCTTCCCAATGACAACAAATGCCTCATCACTGATTTGTTTTGCCAAAATTCCTTGAACAGGGCCAGATTCGTAAAGCTTGTAGGTTTGCAAGCTTTTATAAGGCTTAAATTATTGACCAGTATAATAAGTATGAGTTAGTATCAAATAATTCACGAAGTCCATCATGGTAATATTATAAACTTCAAGCCTGCTCTCTTCAGGAGGTATTGCATAGTGGTCAATATCGTCAATAATCTCGATTTTTTTATCATATCTGCACTTAATATCACCTCTAAGGGTTACATAATATTCACTTCGAGACATCTTGGCTAAAAAATTTGCAAAAAATCACAATAAACTCAATCCATAGCACCAAAAACGAATGTAAACACACGGAAATAATCGCTTTGTGTGCCACCCAGGCAAAATGACGGATCTGTCAAACTCACGTGTTCTGGAATGGTCTATTTGTTTAAAAGCGTTATCGCAATTCAGTGTCCATTCCCATTTTGATATCGCTTTAAGTAAGTCATATAATGGATGAAAAATATCTGCAAGATTTGGTACAAATTTACCGTAATAATTCACGAGTCCAATGACGACTGATTTTAAAGCTGTAACATTTGTAGGAATAGGTGTATTATTTATGGCTAAGATTTTACTTTGTATGCAAACCTTCTTTGTCAATATCGTATCCTAAATATGATATCTTATATTGAAAAAAACTAAAAAACTACATTTATATATTGAGAGTTTAAATCCTGCATTTTGTAAGCGGCTCAAAACGGCTTCCAACCTAGCAATATGTTCTACACGATTTTACCTATTACCAATATGTCGTCGAGGAAACAAACCACCCCGTCTAAACCAAGTAACAGTATTTCCAATATTCTTTGAAATTTGCCGGGAATAATGGCTATACCGAATGGTGCACGGTTATACCGAAATAATCCTTTATGCGTTGAAATAGTCACAAATTCCTTGGGCTTTTCGGCTAAACGTATTTGCTGATATGCATTAGATAATTCAAGTTTGCTAAAATGAATTCCTCCTTGTAATTTGACAAAAAGGTCGTCTATTCTTGGTAAAGGAAAATGATCTATTCCTCGCTTTTAATTTCATTTGCTGAGAAATAATCTTGTAGCCGGCGTTTATACACTGACCAGTCTGATTCGGCAGGAACAAATTCCTGTATATGTCCTGCGTACGAGATTTTGTCGGCCATTTTTAAAGCTCTTTCATATGTTAATTTTTAATTTGAAAAATTAATACTCATCCAACTTAGGGAAAAGAATACACCACTTTGTTATGTACTACACCTTTCGATGTTCACAATTACAATTTGGTAATTAGAATACACAACTCAATTAATAACAACTTTATTGCTGGCCCAAGTACTCATACATGTCGAATTTATTGCTAACTGTCCTCCCGCGCATGCGGTTTGTTTAATTACTAAAATAAATATATCACATTTGTGTAGCATATTTACAATTTGCATATATTTTTGTTTCGGAATCACACGATTTATGTTCCCTTGCACATTCTGGACAACCGCACAAAAAAAGTTTAATTCAGCAGCATTTATACAAGATATTTTTAATTACTACACTTGCCCTCAAAGTCTGTCTGTACAACCTAAATTACTCTCATCGTAAAAAACTTTTGCGTTTACAGAAAGCAAGTCAAATTATTTGAGCGCCGCTTGAAACATGCAATTAGTTCAGAAGAAATGTGCTGGTGTTATCATGAATTATCACGATTCCTGGTGGAATTAAAGCGTTTTGAGTTGGCAAGAGTATACTGCAGAAAATGTATACAAGAAGGCCGTCTTTGTAATTTACAATGGTCTATCAATGCAATAATGTTATTGACAAAAATTAATGTTCAGCAGCACAATAAAAACGACGCGAAAAATGAAATAGTTGCTGCATTAAAATTATCTCAGGAACTAAAGGACCCAACGTTGGAGGAGTATTTAAATAAGGTAAGTAATATTAAATATATAGTGTTGAATGGTCGGCTAGAGTTAGGCATAATGTAAAAAATAATGGCTTGTCAGTAGCTTTGCTCAAATTTGTACTATTCCATAGATCATATTTGTACAACTGTAAACAATAGACCCAAGACTCGAATTAAGAGTTGATGAATCTCTTTTCAAGTTCCGTAGGATGGTTACCATACCTCATCTTATCTTATCTTACCCTATTTTACCTTGTCTTACCCTATCTTACCTTATTTTACTTTATTTTACCTTATCTTACCATACTTTACCGTACTTTACCATACCTTACCATAACTTACCTTACCACACCTTACCATACCTTACCGTATAATACTACTAATGTAATTTGAGAATTAATTGTACGTATATGCTTTCACATCAATTATACCAAAGTCAGCAATAAAACAAAGAGGTTTAAAGTTTGACATTTCAGCAACGGAAGTAATAGTACTTTTTCTTCCGCTCGAGTGGACTTTTACTTCCGTTGCTAATGGCAACGCACAGCTAAATTTTTTATCTTTATTTTTTTTAGCTAATCGACGTTTGAAGAAAAAACAGCATCTCTTATTCGGAGTAAAAGTCACTTTTACTCCTAATAAAACAATTATACTATTGTACACTGCCAAAAGTAAAGAACACTCAGATTTTTTCGGGATTGTCTAGCTATTATAGAAGATCCATTTAGAATTTTGCAATGATCTAGATCTTTACACGAAGCTACAAATAAATTTTTTTTTTAATATTGAGGGCATCACAACAAAAGATGTTTGAAGATTAAAAAAATAAATTACTGCCTCCTCCCTCAGCATTTTAACCCCAGTAAGGACTATATTTTATATACCGATGCGAGCAAAGAGGGTATTGGAGCCATGTTACTTTAGCAGAATGAGGAAGGTAAATCCATCTGTCATCGCATATATAAGTAAATGTTTCTCAATACCAAATAAAATTAACAAGTTAAGAAACTTGAAGCACTGGCAACTCGTAACAGTTACATAGTATCGTGCGCTTTCCTGGAGTGAGTCGATAGTCTTTAAAATTGCAAGATTTTGAATATACTACTATTTATAATAGGCAAAGAACACAATGATGTAGACTATCCATCAAGAAACCCAATAGGTATCGAAATCAAGGCTCGAAGGCCCAATACTTCACTCAAGAATGTGAAGAAATAGAAGAATACGATAAAAAGCACGATACTTTCCATCTATACAAGAAAATAAAAGAAGTAACCGGAGGTAAACTTAACAACCACAGTAATAAGGTACCAGACAAAAATGGGAACATAATAGTAGACACAGAATGTAAATTAAAAAGATGCAAGGAATATATAGAAGAACTGTTTGATGACGAAAGAAGTAGATTTCATGAAATACAAGAACAAACAAACGGACCCCCAATCACCAGAGAAGAAGTTGAAAAGGCCATGGAAACGGCCAGGATTAGAAAAGCGAATGGCCCAGATGAAATTCCAACAGAAATCCTGAAACTCTTGGGAGACAAAGCAATAAAATCACTAGTACTACTGTTCAATGCCATCTACGATAGAGGAATAATCCCACCTGACTGGCTGAAATCAACATTCATCCCCATCCCCAAAAAAACAAATGCCAAAGAATGCAGTGAACACCGAACTATAAGTTTGATGAGCCATGTATTAAAACTATTTCTGAGCATCATCCATCAAAGGATTTATCCCAAAATTGAAGAGTATATTGGGGACACGCAATTTAGATTTCGTAAAGGACTGGGTACAAGAGAAGCTCTTTTTAGCATACAAGTACTAATTCAGCGATGTAGAGACGTAAATTGTGAAGCCTTCATGTGCTTCATTGACCTTGAGAAGGCATTTGATAGGGTACAACACGAAAAAATGATTGAGATACTAAAAACAACTGGAATTGATGACAAGGACCTATACTTCATCGCTAATCTCTACTGGGGACAAAAGGCAAATCTAAGAATGGGGGACAGAACAACGAAAGATATCATAATAAAAAGAGGTGTGAGGCAAGGGTATATATTGTCACCGTTACTGTTCAATGTTTATTCCGAAGTAATATTTCGAGAGGCACTGTACAACGTCTCAGAGGGTATAATAATAAACGGAGTTACAGTAAATAATCTGCGTTATGCAGATGACACAGTACTTATGTCAGACAATATTGAGGGACTCCAGCTTCTCTTGGACCGAATAATCAACGTATGCGAAAATTATGGCCTCAAACTGAATGTCAAAAAAGCTAAACTAATGATAGTGAGCAAAAGAAACATTAATGGAGAACTGTTGATTGGGACAGAACTTTTAGAAAGGGTGCACAGAATGAAATATTTGGGACAGCTTCTAGTTGATAACCGGGACCACTCGATTGAAATAAAATCAAGAATAGAACAATCAAGAACAAAATTTGCGAGGATGAAGAAGGTTTTCTGTGGACATGACCTAAATATGGAATTGAAGATAAGGATGATTCGCTGTTATGTATTCTCCGTCCTCTTGTATGGAGTGTCTTGGACTTTTACAGAAAACACCCTTAAGAGACTTGAGGCTTTTGAGATGTGGATATACCGTATGCTACGGATAAGTTGGGTAGACCACGTTACAAACATAGAAGTAATGCGTAGAATGGGTAAAGATAAGGAAGTAATTAATACTGTGAAAAAGAGGAAACTATCATACTTTGGCCATGAATGAGACATCCAGAAACATATAATACACTACATCTGATAATCCAAGGTAAAATCAATGGAAAACGAGGCTCAGGAAGAAGAGGAATGTCCTGGTTGAAGAATTTGAGATAGAGGTTTGGGAAGTCAACGACCGCGCTTTTCAGAGCGGCGGTTAATAAAGTCAAAATACCGAACATGATCGCCAACATTCGTTGAATGGATACGGCACTGCAAGAAGAAGATCGATATCAATTAAGAGATACTGACGAAATTGTCATCTTTATTAATGATTTTGAATGCATTAGAGAATCTCAATTCCACAAAGCTGATAATGAAGACAATAAATGAGGGGATAGAGTACTATGTAAAGTAAAAAGTTTAGTGTCCTTTTTAGTGTACTGGAAGAAGTTCTATTCGACACTTGTCGCCAATTAGTGGACACACAGGAACTACTGAAACTTCCCACAGAATAAGAAATAGATTCCATTGGGAATGAATACAGCGAGATATTGAGGCCAATGTAAAATATTGTAAGAATGCTGTGTGAGAAAGGGACGCAGTAACTGATCGACTATATCATGGTATAGCGCAAGTGACGATTCTCAAAGTGGTAAACTTGTACGATGCTACGAAGATTGTGACCGTTTGCCAGTATATACTTTCATGTCTGATTTTAAGTACTTACTTTTGCCTATTTTAAAATTTCTTTAAACTGTATTGTTTTATCAGGAAAATACTGACTAACACCATAAGTACAATTATTTTTCGCAATGTATTATTCATATTGTTAAATTGTGTTTTGATTTGTTATCACACCAAGCAGTGCTTCTACCAGTGTCACTTGCTCTATGTCCCTCACATTTAATAGGTAGATTTTCTGACGCCCTAAAAAAGGGCCGGTCGTCACACTATATTAAATGATAGACTGGAGACAACTTAGTCTGAATGGATAATGAAGCCTCCTCTACAGATATTTATAATGTCTGATGAACTATAAACAGGTCTCTTATACGCACTATTGTGTTTTAAAGAAAAATTTCAGCATGGTGTTAGATTGAGTAATTAATTCAATATCATTTTTTACTGTTTAATTTTAGACACAAAATTCAGAAATACGTTTATATTTCGACATTATGAAATAATTTTTACAACTTGCAGTGTTTAACTGTGATAGAGAATTTAGAATTTGATGATGCGCAAGGACCAAAAGTGCTAGAGAAACGAGAAAAGAATATTGTACACATGATGGCGAGTGCAAAGATGAAGGATGAAGTTACACATCTCTTCCGAATGATGTCAGTCATGCCAGCTTCGAGGAGAATGTTAGTTATGCCCGGTGTCAGAATTGAAGATATGGAGAAAAAATCTGTAAGTTTATAATGATTTCTAAATATATATTACGATTAATTTCATATGAATGTTTATATTTTAGAAAATAGCCAAAAGATTGTCGATAATGCCCGGCCCAGCTACGCAACGTGAGTCGGTAGTTGATTTGTCTGTGCGTGCGAAACAAAAAGACCCAACCAAAAAGCTAGAGACAAAAGGTATTGGATTTATGGAACTTATTCAATATCATGTGGAGTAAGAGCCGAGTATACTTTCTGGTGAATGATCTATTATCAGTCATATGCGTAATAATTTAATTATTATCTAAAATCTTTAATTTTATTTTTTTATTATAGTTATACACAGTGTACTGTTAGTCATTATATACATATACTTTATACTTACAAATTATGTATACAATTATTATTATATATTTACATATAAACATTTTAATTATTTTCTAAATGTATAACCCCAACCAAAAGGTGCGTGAAGTACTTGGATGTTAGATTGGAAGAACGGCTGAAGTTTAACACACATCAACGAGAGGGTGAAACTTACTCTATTTGAATGTATAACATAAAAGACAAATTTTTGTTTTGTTCGAGAAAAGGAGACAATGAAAAATTTATGTTATTTGGGTACCATCTATAGTTGATAATTAGTTGAGTTGTCTCTTTTTCTCGTAAAACCAGTGAAATTTTATGTTTATAAAATTGTATTAGCTAACAAAGAATAATTAATACAAAAAAATTAATAGTGAATATTATACCAATCTCCTAGATTTCCAGACTAAGTATGGTTGAAGCTGGAAAGCTCTAGTACTGCAATTCAGGCCCCAATTGCCTCTTGGAACATCCAATCTAAATATCTTTGGCAACTTATTCTTGCAGGACTGCGTTTTTCAAAGGAAATTTATGTGTGAAAATTGTAGAAATGAGACAAAATCGAAGGCTTAAATGCCTTAGCAAAGGCAGAGAAATATTATCCAACCATACGGCTTGGACAAAAGTAATTGAAAAATTACGTAAAATTAAACGCGAATACTAAAGGACTGCTAAATAAATTTGCTTATTACGTAAAAGTAATTAGTACCTATTATTACTTAATACATAAAAGTAATGTAGAATCAGAATTAAAATAAAATTGGAATAGAATAAATGTAAATGTAAAACTTTTTTTATATTACAATGTACAATATGGTACCAATATACAAACTTGAAGGGTTATGCAGATGATCTGGTCGTGACTATTAGAGGTAGACATGAGGTTATGATTTCAAACCTCGTGCAAATTGCCTTAAACATAATATCCAATTGGTGCTCATCAAAGGGACTCAATGTCAATCCGAGCAAAATAGTTATTGTTCCATTCTCTAAATGGAGAAAACTTAACCTTAGAACTCCTATGCTGAAGGGAACGATCCTAAGCCTTTCCAGTGAAGTCAAGTATCTAGGTGTAATCCTGGATCAAAAACTTATCTGGAACCCACATCTAGAAAGGGCCCTTACTAAAGCGACAGCCGCAATTTGGATGTGCCGTAGGTCTAAAGCCGAAAATGATATACTGGTTCTACTTATCGGTTGTGAGACCTATGGTGACCTACGCATCATGTGTATGGTGGCCAAAAACAGAACATTAGCACAAGGAAAGTTGAAAAATTTGCAACAACTTGCCTGTTTAGGGACTACAGGAGCAATGCACTCCACGACCAAACCTACTGACTCAATGCCAATCAAACAGGACTTTGACTGTCCGTTTGACATGCTGATCGAAATCCGTCAGACGAGCAAGATGGAGCCACTGCGATTGAAACAAGGGCCACTCATCTGGTATACAGATGGAACTAAGATGGCTTAAGGGGTAGGAATGGGTGTAGCAGAGCCGAAATGTAGGCTATCAAAGGCCCAATCATCTTCCAGGCAGAAATTCATGCTATAGATCTGTGTGCCCAGGAATGCCTAAATAAAGGCATTCGAAGGGCAAAGATCTGTGTACTATCAGATAGTAAGGCAGCATTAAAAGCTCTAAGGTCCTATACCTTGGAGTCTAAAATTGCCTGGGAATGTAAACAATCCCTAAAGCAACTGGCCAACAAGGTTACCTTGATGTTGGTGCCAGGGCATGAGGTAGTACAAGGTAATGAACTTGCTGACAGCCTTGTAAAAAAAGGAAGCTGAAGCACACAATTGATTGGACCTGAACCGTTTTGTGGCCTGGCCAAGGGACACATAATGGAGTAGATCCAAAAATGGGAAAAGCTACAAAAAAGTCCTACAGGAGGAATACTCCAGGCTAAAGACAAGCTAAAAAGTTTATAACATTCGATAAAGAATGCCACAAGGCTTCTCGAACTTGAAAAGTCCGAATTAGGGCTGATAACAGGCCTTCTAACCGGCCACTTGAGATATCATCTCAAGAACATGGGCATGGCAGTAGATGACAAATTCAGAAACTGTGATACTGCAACTGGAACTGCGGAACATATACTTTGTGAATGCAAGGTATTAATCCGCACTAGGCTGAAGTTCCTAGAGCAGGTGGAATTAACGCCTGTAGACATAGGGAAACTAGCCCCCAGGAAAATCACAAGCTTTGTAAAAAGTCTTGGAATCCTGGGCAATAACTAGTTATAGGGTTATTCACAAAAAATATTTTAGGTCGAAGTGAGGTAAGGAAGGCTACTTACTAAGCCAAACGACCCCTGAAACAATCTACAAATATGAAAAATGTAGTTTTACTAATAAAAGCTGTAAAGTGGTACAGATATCGCCATCTGTTGATGGGCGATTTAAACGCACAATTAAAATAGTGACAGTTATACAATCGATAAAAGGAATCTTTAATCAATAATAGCTTAAATTAGCTGCATACCACAGATTAGATTAACTTTGCAATTTGTATACATAACCAAAAATACGAACTGTCGTAATAAATTGCACAATTGTTTACAAACTGTATTGTAAAGATCCAGTAAATACATTACATCATATAAGATACACTATATAACAGATGAATGAGAATGTTTCACAGTTAAGGAAAATAACCACATGTACATAGTAACAAAGTATAAAAATTAATGTAAATGCTTTTGCAGCTTGTAGACAATTGGTTCTGAAGTGCTGTTATAGAAGTACAGAGTTCCCAAAATACAAAGATAGGTAAATAAAACAATATGAAATAATTTAGCAGTTATACAAAGGAAATTTCTGATAGTTGAAACAGTCTCACTTACAAAACCTGAATCAAAATGCTATACAGATCGTGTTAAATGTAAGTAAAATACCAGTTATTGTATAAAATTGTTAAATCGACATAGGCGGTAAATTGTCTCGAACAGGTTTTTTCGTTGGAGCTTTTCCCGTATCAGCTGGTCAAATTAATTTAGTGTTTCGTTTTTACTAGATACTAAATTTTAATTGTTTAGGCCCTTTTTGGAATTTTTAATTGCTATTACTCTTACCTATTTAATTTGTCGCTCTGATAAAAGGAGCTAGGATTTTTATTTACATTTGTTTTAAATGTCCATGTCTTCAAAAAGTGTTATCGTTACGGATTTCTCGTGTTTGTACCTACTTTGATGAAGGGTATGTCATCTCGCCTCTTTCAGATTTGGTTTTCCCAAATTTAAATTAAGTAATAGATATTTGGTTGGGTCAGAAAGTTCATTTCATTCCGTTGAGAGGCATACTGTAAATTGTCTTAGAATAATTATGTTACTTTTCTTATAAATACATCTACGTTAGGTTTAAAAAAGTGTTTTTTACTACTAGGTATAACGATCTGTGGTTGTTTGAAATTTTAAAAACTAGCAAATTCTCTACAAAGTTTACACGGGTTTACACAATCTATTAACTTTGAGCTTGAAGAAGAAGACGAATCTGGCTATATCAGTCGAAGTGCAAGTATTTGAGAACGAAATCAGCCGCCATCATCAGATTATTCAGTTAAGGTAAGTGAGTTTATATTCCTTATATGGTTCAATTTCAAGTAGTCCAATTAATAACACAGTAGTTCAAGCGAACTAAAACATTTATACTTTCAACGTGAGAAAAAATGCTTCAGAAGTTTTTTCAACAGTTTTTAGGTCATGCATCATTACTAAATAACATATCCAATATCCGACAAAATCGGGCAACAAGAACCTCCTCAGAAATGAATTTCAGAATGATAGAATGGCTGCTTTGAATTCTATAATTAGGAAATGAATGCATTTTTGTCTTAATCGTTATCATTTAAAGGCTTGAAACATTTTGCATTATGTTAAGTTTCGGGAACATATGAAAATTTGTGCACTCATCCCGAGGGGGTTGCAGCCCCCATAATTCGCAGAAGCCGAATAGGCTGATGCCAAAGCGGATTTTGAATATTTAAAAAAAATTAATAACAGGCAAGGACCAGCCGGGAAATTCATTTAAGGCTATAATTAAGAGAAAAAACAAAAATTAAATATGAGACAAAGTGAAATTGTGAAATGGTGGTGCTGTTTAGGAGTTGAAAGTAGTTTTTTGCGATTTTCGGTGAAACGTGACCGTCTAGCGGAAAATGTCCTTTACAAAAGATATAGATGATAAAAAATTCTAAAACTTCTACAAAACACCTAAAATTTTCTGGGAAAACGGTGGAAAGCTAGTTTTTCAGTTTTTTTTTTATTATATATTTTCATATATTTTATGTGAAAAAATACCTTTTTTGCATTAAATAAGCATGATTATTTTGGAATCTGGAAAAAAGTATTTTTCGAGTATTTACCGTTTTCGGAAAAAACCAAAACTTTATTGGTATTTTTTCCGATTTAAATATTCTATCCGGGCTCATTGTAACCGTTGAAATATCTACTTTAAAATGGTCTATACAGGGTGGGACAATAATGCGTCGGATCTCGATATCTCGAGTTCTACGAACATTTTTTTTGTAAGTACTCCATGGCCAATTGCAGCTATTTTGGTTTTATAAATGAATTAGTGTCAAATTCTAGAATAAAGTTTAAAAAAGAGGTTCCCTCAAATAATTCATTAGAAAAATTTATAATAGGTATTCAACGTGTTGCCCATTTTAATTGACACACGTCTTTATGCAATTTTGAAATGATGCTATTTAGTGGGACCATTTCTTCCAATCCATTGAAATGAGTAAATAGTATTTAACCGGTCCTTTACTGTAATGTTTTTTTGTACTTTTTTTTTTGCTGTTTTCGTTGTTCGACAAGCAATAAAACCTCAGTTTGGTATAAATTATCGTGCACAAAGGAGCATTTGTCACACTTATCGGTCGTTACAATTTGTATTGAATTTAAAATATTTGAAAGTTTACAATATGAATTTTAATAAAGCGGAATTTGTAGACATGACTTTTTATTTGGACGAGTCAGACAGAAATTGTTTACTTACCAATAAAATTTATCACCAATGTTAACTTGAAAGATGGATACCTGATGTTAGCAGCTTCCAAAACCTTCTCAATAAATTTCTGGAAACTGGAAATGTCGAATATAAAAAAAGTGAAAAATAAAACGTGTTGTGAACGAAGAGAATGAGTTTTCTGTGGTGCTGGCATAGGTTGAGAATCCCCATGTTAGTCAAAGAGAAGTGAGCCCATTAGTAGGAATAAGTAGACGCTCTGTAGGTCGAATCTTAAAAACAAATAAGTTGCATGCATATCATATTCAAATGAACCAGGAATTATCTGATGACGATTTTCGAAAGCGCCTACAATTTTTTAACTGGGCCAAAGGTGAAATGCAACATGATGTCAACGTCTTCAATACTGTTTTATTCAGTGATGAGGCAACTTTTCATAAAAATGGATTTGTTAATAGGCACAATTTCCATTATTATGCTTCGGAAAATCCTCATTTTTCTTTTTATGAAAGTTGATAACCAACAGAAATGGTCTGTAAACGCTTGGGGAAAAATTATTGGAGAACGTGTCAGCTACAAATATGCTTGCCGTTCCGATCCTTCTCTACTCTTTCGGAGTAGTGAAGTGGACTAGAGAAGAGCTGCGTCAACTTGATGTAGTAACCCGCAAGAAGATGCATCTCAATAGGAGCTTGCATCCTAAATCGTCCGTTCCACGGTTATATCTCCCACGACATCGGGGAGACCGTGGACTCTTGAGCTTGGAGAGTCTCCATAGCAGGATGGTTCTGGATGGAGCATGTAAGGTCATCAGTAGTTCGGATCCCCTCCTCTGCATGGTCCGAGACCATGAAAATGCAGAGGTAGGAGCTTTTCTCATTAAGGCAGCACGGAGAGCAGCGGATGAACTTGGTCTCATCTTCGATGTCGAGCGGGTAAACCCCGACTCTGTCACCGAGTTGGAACCCGCTCGACTAAAAGCCCACATTAGAGCTGCACAACACAACATCCTTCTGCAGCTTCATAAGGATAAGCCATTGCCCGGAGTCTTCTATTAAAATATAGAAGACCTCGGCTTATCCGAAAGGCTGACCTTCGCCTTCTTAAGGTCAGCGGGGCTGAAGTCTGAGACCGAGGGATTCATAATGGCTTGCCAAGATGGTGTATTTAACACCCTCGTCTATCGACGTCGTGTCATGGGTATGGAGGTCCCTGATGTCAGCTGCAGGGCCTGCCGCAGGGCTCCGGAGACTGTAATGCACTTACTGTCGGCTTGCCCGACATACGCAGTCTCGGCCTATATTCACAGAGACGCAGCATTACGAGTACTTTACTATCATTTAAGGTACTCGTATGGGATAGACGAAACACCAGTGCTGCCTTACGCTCCGGGGGATATTGAGTCCGTTGTGGGGAATGAGAAGTACCTAATTTATTGGAACTACTCGTTTCCCACCATCAGGCAAATACAAGCCAACAAACCTGACATAGGGCCACATTTCTTTAATGGTACATTGACTGGAGCTATTTATCTTCAATTTTTGGAAAAGCATCTGCCACAATTATTGCTAAATCTCCCTGAAATAATTCGAAATAGGATGTGGTTTCAGCAAGATGGTGCTCCACCACATTATTTAAATGTAGTTAGAGACCACTTAAATAACACCTACACTAATTAATCAATTTCTTTCTATGGGGATACGTGAATGATATTATTTATAGAGACACACCAAGAACATTACAAAATATGAAGGAAAGAATAATAACTGCCTTTACATCTATCACACCGACCATTTTAGGAGCAGTGGGAACCTCATTTCAAAAGCGCATAGAGATGTATGTCAATCAAAATGGGCAACATGTGGAACATTTATTATAATTTTTTCTACTGAGTTATTTGAAGAAACCTCTTGTTTAAAGTTTATTTTTGAATATTGTAATTTGCTCAATAAAACGAAATTGGTTGCAATTAGCCCTAGGGAAGTACTTACAAAAAATGTTCGTTTTTCATTTCTACATCATATCATCGAAAAATATACAGGGTGTTCCATTTGAAAAAATTGAGAATAGAAAATTCAATTTAAAATGTTCTTAATAAGGAAGATGCATGCATTTTAAAAATGTTTGAATTTATTATTTTTCCATAATAACATTATATAAGTTGATAATATAATAAAATAAACTCATAGAAAAATTTCATTTCGAAAATATTCGACATTAAAATTTAAGTTTTTATGTAAACGAAACCACGTGACACAAAATGCTATGATATTGCCTTGACAGGCAATATGCTCAATGTAGGCGAAATTTAGATCTTCCAAATAATCTGAAAGACTGTTTGAGTGACAACAAAGAGCGGATTAAGGAGATTATATATTTTTTAAAACAGTGCAGACTGATTAACAAACTTTAACAGTATCCCTCTTTTAACTAAAAGAAAATTGAAAATAGACCTAAATGAATGGAGGAGAGTACAGCTAATGACCTTAGTAGTCGATGCCGTGGTTAAAAAAAATATATACTATCACTTTAGATTATATCATAACTACAAACCTAAAAATCGTAATATTCCTAGAAAATTCAACGAATGTTAATGTATGAAGGAAATGTCAAATGCTGCTAGACACAACACGAGATTCCCTCAGGTGTCATAACACATAATGTTAATAAATGGAATTGCAAAATTAATAACAAATACATTAACTATATAATTACAAAAAATGTACAACTTGTAAAAATGTCGCAGTAATAAATAAATATTTTGTTTGGTTTTGTTTTGTATCAGCCATTCTTGGACATATTCATTGTTATCTTGTAATGTGTCGTTTAAATACCATAAAGGACAGTATTATTTTACGCCATATTTTTATGAACTATTATCTAATTAATACTAGTGGATTCTATTTTATTATGTTCTAAAATGTCAAACTCGTCGCAGAATAGGATTACAAGTAGAAATTAAATAAAATACAAAAGTGCAATGAATATTAATAATTGTAGTAAATACGCATGATAATAGCATAATATTTAACCGTATGAGAACAATACCCCAATACAAATACAGAAATACTGTGGTAGAATGGCATTAAATAAAACTTTTAAAAGAAGCTATGCTACTACTAATATCAGTCAGGCAATGAGCCTTATTGTACAAATTAGCTGACGTGGCATATAAATTCAGCGTATTTAAAATTTGGGCACAGTCGGTAGTATACGAATAAGCTTGTGGATAAATAATAAATAAGATACTTTGCGACGATCTGAGACACGACTTATTGAAAATCTGAATAATAATTCATAATAATAATTGGGCGAAATCAATAGTAAGACACTTATCATCTATTCTACAAGCAGCAAATTATGAATTGATGTTGTATTCGCTGAAGATCTTTAATATTAACAGTCAATATGAATTGAAAAATTTTGTATGGACCTTCGCATTCATTTTAGTAAGCAATTGGTAGTTAAACCTTTTGCTGGTTATTACGCGACACTCTGTATAATAATAACAATACGTTTCTTATCTACATCAAAAGGAGATGTGGTCCAATGCTATTGGTCCGATTTGAGTGTAGTTTCCAGTAATGTCGAAGCGTTATGTCAGATTGAAATGGTCCAGGTCGTATCCCCGGATCCTCCGCCATTTATTAGAAAATACAGTTGTGGACAATATAATTTGATAAACAAAAAAAGACGATCTTGTTGAAACTTTCACTGAATGCACCTTAACATTTAGTGGAAGGTTTTAGACATACCTGAGGTGGAAGAAATTTTAAATGAAACGTCTGCAAAGAAGAATGTTGTAAATAGATTGTATCTACAACATTTTGACCCTCTAATTTAAATGTCTGTGAATCAATCAATCAAAATAACTTTATTTACATTACAGAACAAATATCTAACCAGATATCTACCTCGCATTTGACCCTGTAACCAACGCATATTGTTTGTCACGTTGGTGGTAACAGGGTCCAGCGGAGCAGTGCTGGTTCAATTTATAATCTTGTTGATTGTATCTTGAATACATTTAGTGGTGCATTCAAGACACAATCAACACACTCATTCTCCTATTTACAAATAAAATTTAAAATGAGTAATATAATAATTATACACTACTAAGTAGCTGAAAACAGTTGACAATAAAATTTGATGGTATATCACTTATTTAATTTTGTGCTACTGGTGCGGGTACCAAAGCCTATAATGATGGATCCCGTTGCAAGATTTCCAATGGCGAGCAGAGTTACTGCTGAATCTTTTGTACTCTATAATTTTTTGTCTAAATATAATTTTGATTTTACGATGTACTAGAGATAAATTTATATAACAAACAAAACAAACAAGAACAAGTAAAACAAAAATGTACAAACATAAACCAAGAGTAATAGGAAAGATTTAACAGTTATGAAATATCATTACAGATAGGTAGGGGAAGAAGAAGTTATAGTTGGTGAAGGTTTGGCTATAGAGGTTGCCGGAAGATGGGCAAGATGGCAAGATATGATTGGTGGTTTAAACTCTGAAATTTCAGACTCACAAGCAGTGAAATAAAACTAGACTGTCTCAAAACAAACAATATATTATTACAATCAAATGTGGAACAAATATCACAGCAGTTTAAAGTATGTAGCTATATTAAAAATAAAAGTTTGACAAAAACACAATTTTTATAAAAAACAAAATTACTTCTATTTTAATTAGTTGAATGAATGAATGTAATTTAACTCTAATGAAAAATTAAGATCAAATGAAATGTACTAAGACCTGTTGAGTTCGAAGACAATTTAGAGACAGACGGACATATACATTTCCTATGCTGGTAGTTGAGGTGATAGGTATAATCTCCAAAGTGGTTTTCGGATAACATGGTGGCACATTAGCTAATGGCTTTCCTGGAATATTCTCCAAATATAGAAGATATTGATGACCTCTACTCCTCTAGACAAGGTGATTATTGCGGATGGAAGTTGTATTGCTGTCAGATCTTATATAACAGAAATCTTCCTAAGTTGAACCCTCTTTGTGGTCTCGTGCATAGGAAAATAAATGTTGTCAGTCAAATATCTTTTACAATAAAAGAAAGAGAAAATATGTAAACTTTGTGTTGCTAACCGGACAACAAAGCAAATATTGCGAGAAAAAATAACAAAATTACAAGCAGAATGTAACCAAAACATTTACTTTGATCCAAGAATGATCAAAAGATACGTTAAGATAATTTTCCCAATTACTGAAATAAATTTCCACTAAACTTCTTCAGTGCATGAACTAAATAAACTAAAAATAAGAACAGATCTTATTTGCAAAATAACGTAAGTAAATTCCCAAAAAAGTAATTTGCAATATTCGAGAAAATAATACTGGAAACGCATCATTTTCTGTGTTTGATTTTTTTAGAAAAAACCAAAAATGGAAAAAACAAAATTTTAAGTTTTAAGTTATATGTAATTAAATTTCCAACTTTAACACACATCCAGAAGTTAATAACTGATTTAATTTCTAATATGGCTATAACCTATTTGAAACTATTATATCTCTTTATCTACTCGTATAAGATTATAATATATTCAATAAGCAACTGGTGCCGCGTACAGAGATACTTATGGCCTTTTCAAATTAATGGAATCTGTATACCCCCCTACACCTGAATATGAGTTTTTTGACCTTGACATTAATTTTCCAACTATTGTTCCTAGCTATAGTGCAAACCAATTGGAGAGCCATAAAATTTTTCTACAAAACCTAAATCAATGGTCACATTACACAAAAGTATATACAGATGCATCCAAATCTGCCCAAGGAACAGGATGCGCATTCATAATACCCCAATACAATATCGCCGCCAAATTTAAGTTAAGTCAAGAAATGTCTATCTTTTCAGCAGAAGCAACTGCCATTTACAAAGCCATTGAGTATGTCACTCACTCAAATATTAATAATAACTATATTATAATCTCGGATTCCTTGTCAGTTTTAACATCACTTAATCGTAGTTATCCGCCGAATATTCCATTAAATCCCTTTATTATTAATATTAAAAAAATCATTAGACAGTTATACGCAAATGGGGGTCGCATAGCTTTTATGTGGGTCAAAGCGCATATTGGTATTTATTTTAACGAAAAAGTCGACTCCATCGCTAAACAAAGCATTTCATCCGGTTTAGAAACTCCAAAACAATTAAGTTACGATGATGCTGTGAACTCCTGTAAACTTTTAATAAAAAGAAAGTGGTCAAACATGTGGCAAGAATTTGTTGTTACCAACCCCACAAGGTACACTAAAATTAATCCTGAAATACCATCCAAATTCTGGCATGACAATCTTAACCTACCTAGAAAGTACATAACAATTATCAATAGAATAAAATTTGGGCATGGCTGTTACCCTTCACATCTCTTCAGAATGGGTATTTCCCCTACAAATTTGTGCGATACATGTAACATTGAAGGTAATTTGGATCACGTATTCTTTGACTGTAATAAATACACAGACGCAAGTAACGAATTGTATAAACAACTGATTAATTTAAATATAGAAACCCCTTTCAACCTACTACATTTAATATGTCTTAATAATAACGACATTCTAGACTGTCTGATATCCTTTTTATATAAAAGTGGCATAAAAATTTAGGTTAGAGTTGGCATTCCTGTGTTCAAACCTTTTATGTATAATCCGAGGCCTTTACCTGTGTTGTGTAAAATCAAAATGCCTTGACGGGCCCCTAGGCGAGAAGCGTGTGCCCTTGTTTAGTTCCCATTGTGTTCTTCTAAAAACCTTCTCTTGTTAGAATTAGATTTAGCGTTTTCAAATAATAGGACAGTGTATCTGGCTGTATAGACTATGTCCAAATGCCATTAAAAAAAAAAAAAAAAAATAAGCTACTGGTTTTGAACAAGTAATAGTATCCATAAACAAATGGCGTGGATTATAAACGAGAGTTACATATTATAATTCACTAGATACAGGCAATCACCTTTCCGATACGGTGAAATGGAAATGTCTATTATTATTATTGAGGAAAGGAAGGTGATTTGACATGTTTGATTAGTTTTGACGTTTAACTGTTGACATTATTTTGTAAATAATGTTTCTTTATACTTGCAATTTAATGTTAACTGTTATAATCGTAGATAAAGTATATTATTCAATTTGCTACATTATTGCTCGTTGAATAATATACTATTACCCTATTAACAAGTCACTTGAACAACTAAGAAAGTCTAGTTAGGTACCATAAACATTACAGATTTGTAAAGTAACAAACTGAAAATTGGTAAAGTGATAATCTATAAAAAAGTATATGATATTCTATTATTGCACCTACCTTTAAAGTTTGTGACACTCCACTTATACACAGTCACTAAAAGTTGAAAATATGCCGAAATCTTATATGTGACATGACACCAACGTATCGGATGACAAACTACTAAAACATAACGCGGGGAACAAACGACAATCGACAAAATTTACTAAATGAAAACCGATCGCTCATGACTCTTTGTTAAATAAACATTATTTAGCTTGCATTTCAGTAATTTTACTAGATTTTAGAGGAATATTTTTTGGGTAATTCTTCGATTTGTCTCTGTATATATTTAAAAAAACGGTACTGAACCTAATCCGATCTCAACCAATACCTTTTCAGATCTTCTAGAACATTGATGAAACCCTCATACAAACTTTTATCCAAATCCGTTCTACAATTCAAAATATTTGAAATTAAATGCGACAGTAAAGCTGTATAGTTGTTGTTGAATAGGAATACACATGACGTGACTAGTTTCACGACGTAACGGCTACGCACATCGATCATGTCACGCGAAATGCGATCTATGCTTCACATTTGTTTTGTTTTTAATTTTTTTCACGGAAACCAGATCGAACTGGTGGAAGTGCAATATATCGTTGATATGGGAATTTTAATTGCTTTTCAATGATTCGATTGAACATTGTAAGTAATTACAAAATAAACAACTTGTTGCGCCAAAAGGCACTAAACGTAATCCGATCTTAACCTTTCGGAGCACTAGAGAAACGCACATGCAAAGTTTCATTCAAATCCGTTCAGTAGTTTCGCCGCTATCGTCCTAACACATATACACACATTCACACACACATACACACCATTATACACACACATATATACACACACACACAGACATTCTTCAAAAATCACTTTTTTGGGTTCCTAGCACCTCAAAACGTAAAGATTTGATGTTATCTCAATTTTCGTTCTTGAACCAATTTTAGTAACCTCTCACAATTTTATTGTGGTGATGTTAAAAAGGTTTACGACACTAACAAAACAAGCTAACTACAAGTAACTACCTACCAAAGTCGGTTACATTTAGTATGTTTTGGTTTCAAGCAATGACATCAGCTTGTGCATTCCCTTTTCTTACCAACCGTCGCAAAAACGCAGTAGTATGTTTTAGTTACTCCCGACGACCATCCGATGATATACTAAAAGTAACAAAGTTACTCGCGAGAACACGCTTAATGTATAAAACAACTTCGGAATGTCACTATTATTTGTTGGCTGACAGATGTGCAGTAAGTCACATTTGTGACTGGTTATGACACATGGGCTAATTTTCAGTGCTTATTTTCGATGAAAATTCAATATGGAATCGTCATGGGGTAAAAAAGAGGAAATTTATGGATTTCAGACGCTTTTTCGGGAAATTGGCTTCTATATTTCAAGGCTAGAGCTATACGAGAAATGTAACGTACAAAAAATCAATACATTTCTTCTATATTTACCAAATTTATATTCATATAGCTTTAAAATACTTTGATGAAGCTCTTAAGTATTCACCAAATGATAAGAGAACATTAATTGGCAGATCAAGAGCAAGAGCGAAAGCATGCGAATATGCAGGAGCCATAAAAGATATTAATGAAGCATTGAAGCTGGCTCCAGATGATCCAATTGTATTAGCAGATAAAGCTTTAAATACCTACTTGAGCTGTGCTTTTGAAGAAGGTCTCGTCCAAAATACCAGGCACATGCGTCTAAGACAAAAACCTGAATATTTCGAAATTGGAGTCATGCATGTAAGTTTATTTATTCAAATGACCTTCTTTACGGCATAACAACAGAATGTGAAAAACATATAATATTTAGTTACACATATTAATTTTCTGGCAACTTACATCAGATAATTTGTAAACGATTTTTTGTACGTGATGTAAAAATATGGCAACAGATGAAGAACTACCGAAGTTTTGAAACAACCCTACGCTGACCACGGATCTGAAGCACGGTGGTGTTTTCGTATTTTATATAAATCAGTACCTTTAGTTGGAGAAGACTTTTTTTAGAAAACACCAAAATAATTGAACAATATACTCAAATACCCGACCCGCGTTTCGCTCAGGCAGGTGATTAAAACTGCTTTTCAGTTTTTGTCTCTCTAACTGCAATAGCAAAGCCAGATGTTTGCTGAGAATTCTTTCAATCAACCGTCATCTTCGTTTTCTCCGCCATCTAATTTACATTTTTCACTTACTCCGCGTCGTATCTCCAAAACCTTTAGGCGTACGAAAAAAATGTATAGAACCTTTAAGGTAGAGAATTTACAGATGCACAACTTTTATAATAGGTGTTGTTTCCGTTTGGGCCATAAAAACTGGGTTAATCGCGAATTCGCGATGTATTTTTGACCAAATTTATTATGCCAAAAATCAAAATGTCGGGTTTCAAAATTACTACGTAAATATTGTTATACTTAATAATTTTCATAGAAATTAATATGTACACCCATATACGCCTAGTGTATTATAATTGTCTTTTCGATTTTCAGTGTACAAACGCTATAGAAAATTGCGTTGCAGAAAAAGCTGGAAGACCATTACGTGACCATTTTCGAGTCATTAGAAAACTAGCTTGGAGAAAAAACTATAAAGCTCAAACGTCATTCAAACCTGTACCAACACATAAGCATAAAGAGAAAAGGATGCGTTCTCTAAATCATGACCGGCGGCGTGAACCAGTTATTCCGCTAATTAAGAAAAGTATTAGAGCCGTACCAGGCGACTTTGATGACGAAAATGGTTTGAGTATGTTTTTGACAATATTTATTTTACACTATCTCTTAGTTTTGCAATTCTTGCATGAAATAATGTTTTTCCACGACCGGGAGTAGAAATCGATTTCTATGGCATCAAAATTGTGACAGAAGTAAAGCATTTACTCCCTAGGGATGAAATAAGACAATAATTTCCATAGGGGAGTTTTTATTTCATGCCCAATAGTTAAACTTGACAAATGTATTTGTAAACAAATATCTGTTGCCATGATACGTTGAACGGAAATATCCCAAAGGTTTCTAAATATTGTAATTTCGCTCCAATTTATTATAATTCTTTATTTATGAAATAAATGTTTCTACTCCCGATCGTGGAAAAAATAGTATATACACCTCGGGAGAGACCGCCATTTTTCCCTCGATGTATTTGTTGCCCTCGGGCCTCAAATTACACCTCAGGAAAAATAAGACGTTTCTCTTCCTTAGTGTATAATGTACTATTTTGTTTCACTTGCTTATAATTTGTTGTTTATTGCTTGGATACGAGATATATAAACATGGCCATTATACTTTGGGGCCAAAAAGAGCGGGCGTAATGTCCTCCAAACCTCACGTTTGAAAAACACTGAAAAATATTTAAAAAGCAATTAAAGAATAAGAAGTATGTAACGACAATAACTCATCAAAAAACACAAAAAGTTTAAAATTACAATAATAGATATGTACCAGTTGGTGGACACAAGCCATTAGAACTGTCTCGCTGACAGTTGCAGAATTTCTGTTAGCCAATTGTTGAAATTTTTCATATTCTTTCTTATACAGTGATCGGGATTTTATTGGTAGCAGTGCCTTATTTGCTTCTGTGGCCCTTTGGATGAGAATTTGTGGAATTTTTTCGTCCTACGTGATCACTTTTAGAAAGGTTTCAATACATTACATCACTGGCAGAAATAAATAAAATAATACTCGCATCGTTATAGTACGGCAGCCAGTTACCAAAATTCCGTGTTATCACGACATGCCTAAATCGATAATTAATCGTTGGTTTATAAAAAAAAAAATCCTGAGCGAACAAGTGCACAACGTTGTGCTTACCCGGCAGAGTACTTTCAGTCTGTAGAGAAATTAATTAAATTAATTTATAAGGTAATGTGGTGTAAAAAAGGAAAAGCGCAAGAGTTGAAATTTATTGCAAACAGTTGAGAATAATATAAAAGTAAATGTGTTTGAACTGACATTTTCCGTGTTGCGCAGCTGCATAGAATGAACCGGAGTCGTATCCCTGAGTGAATTGATATTAATGGGTACTTTAATTGAAGGATTTTAGAGCTTTTTAAAAAGATTTTCTTGTGCAAAATTAATTATTAGTGAAAGAAAGTGAGTTGCCTTATTCCTTTTCCTTCCTTTTTGAGGAATAAGGCACTAACTCACTTTCTTTAATTATTTTACCTAATAAGCCCTCCATCTTTTAATTATTAGTGTTTAATACTATACGTTGATGATTATTATATTTAATTGGGTTAAATCTACTGTAGGTTCTTGATCAAACATATTCAATAGAATAATTATAAATATTCAAAAGAATAGTTACAATACGCACTTGGTTTATTGTTTCATAAGTTTTGTTCAGTTTTGTCTCTGACATATGTTTCGGCCTTACGACCATTATCAAAGAGTCTTAGAAACTAACCTAAAAGTGATGGTTTACAATATATATATTTGATTATTATATACTTGGTGGAAACATGCTGCCCTTGCCAACTGCGTTTTTCAAATTTTATACTTAAATACCTTGGAAACCCTTAACTTTAGGGGTTTGGGCCCACCGGAACTTTTAATCAGCATGGTTTGAAGTACAACATACTCCAGTTTTATGAAATTTGACTGAAACGACTTTTACATAAGGACAGATGCTGGGCCTTTCCTTAATTACTCCACAGCGTGTTTAGAAATTAGATCACCAAAACATAGTTTTGTTTCTCCTGATATAATAGGCTGCAAAAAATTATTTTTTCGAAACTGAAAGGGCATGACATACTTTTGATATATTTCTTTAGAGCATGACGAAGAAGTAATTAAAATCGGTAAAACATTACAAAGTTTTTCAACAACAAATGTTTCGCACCATTCAGGTGACCATATTTTTTGCCGATAAGTAATGGAATTCATAGCTAGGATAAGATAATGTGACGCAAAAACTGCAAAGAACGTATTTTGAAAACATATACCAACATATTTATATTAACTGAAACTCATTATTTAAAAATGACAAAATAATATGTTAATTTAAATCTTACATTCTTACGTTTTATATTTTTCTCATCTTTTTTCCTCTTTTAGTAGTTTTTTATTTATTGTCGTGCCTGTAGTTTCAATATGCTACACTTGTATCCGCAAATCTTATAAAAAAATAAAGAATGTTATTATTATTACATTTCAGCATATCCTCTATAAAAATTAATAAGAAATAAAATAAAAATAGTAATAAAATTCCCGTTTTTCCGAGCCTACCTTAATTCAAATTAAAAACTAAATTGCATTATAGAATAGTATATTTAAAATTTTGTGTCATCTGGATACTCATTTTGAATACATGTACTCATTCCTTTATCTCTGCTTAGGTTTGCGAGATAGCCTTAACAGTGTCCAACCCAATCTAAACATAATTCCACGGTATAATCAACCACTTCTGTTCAAGCCTTTACAAAATTACACAACGAACATTGATAATTACATTGCAGAAAAATATTTAGATGCTATGTACTTAGATAAAATATTTTTAAAGAAGCTAAAAACTGTACCTGGTTATGTCTGTCCAAATAGGAAGGGATCTCAGAGATTAATGGAACTGGCAGATATTGGATATAAAACAGTGACTTATAAACAGGTATTTAAGCATATGATTTCTGAACCCTAAATGATTTAATTTTTAAGCTTAATGAATCATGTACTACTATAAATACAGGATGATGTACTATTAACATTGGGTCAGGTTCAAGGGTAGATTCTTACCTATTGCTGCAACTTAGAGGAAGTGGCATTTTCTCCACCTACATCTATGCATTTTCTATTCTTTTGATAAGAGGTTTTCTTATATTTAAAAGTACATTTTGCTGTTCTTTAGTAAAACGGGCTGCCTTTTGTATTTGGTCCAAATCCTCGAATTCTTCTTAAACCACATAATTGACATGAATTTCGCACTCCGTATGTCAAATAATCGATAATGCTAAATTTCTATCGACACTGAGATAGACGTCCAAACAAGAACGTGAAGTTGGCCGGCAGATACAAGCCCATCTTGTTATTGTCGGTGATCTCCAAGTTGGTGCAGAAGCACGCCCTGACCAGACTAGACGCTGTTCAGGAGGAGCATCACATCGACGATGAGTCTCAGCTTGGCTTCAGAAGGGGCTTGGGCACGGTACAACAAGTCATTAGGATAGTTAACAACGTTAAAGTACAATACAACCTCGGGAGGAACACCACCATGGTGCTCCTCAATATTACGAAATCGGTCGATACCGTCTGAATCCTATTATTACTATACAAAGTGCACGCCAACAACTTTCCGAATTATTTCATCAAACTCATTCTTGACAGCCAGATCCCTGGGAATTCGAGTTCCGCAAGGATCATAGCTGTCACTAAAGTTGTAGAACTTGTACGTCTCCGGCTTCCCAGAGTTTCCAAATACGAAGCTGGCCAAATACGCCGATGACACAGCCATGTTATCACCTTCCCATAACCCTCGAGGAGAAAACATGCTACTCAAAGCGCACATGGCGTATGCCACGGCGTATTACGGCCGGTGGAAGATTCGGGTAAACGCTGAGAGGTCGCTGAGTCTTCACGAGCCGATTTGTTGAAAATAAAATCCTAGCACCAATCTCGATCCGGGGCACCCAAATTCGAACCAAGAGGTGCGTTAAGTACTTAGGAATCAGACTAGACTAGCGACTGACGTTCAATACGCATACATAAATGAGACAGTACGGACCCTCCCTTCCTGTCTAGGAGTCTGTATCCGCTCATGGTCAGGGGTAGCAGACTTAACCGACAAAATGGATAATTGTTGTACGCGATGGTGGTCAGGCCGTCCATCAAATACGTGGCGCCGGTGTGGTGCAGCACGTCGGCCACGACAATGAGACAATTAAAAGTGTTCGAGAACAAATTTATGCGCCTCATTTCTAAGTCTTGCACCTCCCTCAGAGACTATACACACTTTGGCATGACATAACCCCAACAGCGGACTACGTTCGGAATATTGTTCCTTTTATTTTTTACTATAACTATAATACTGTGCTTTAAATTATATTGTATATTGGGATGTCCTATTTTCAATAAAATTATTATTATTATCTCTCAAAAATTCTACACTGGATGATAGTCCGCTAACAAGAAATATAACGCAAATTAGACAGCATAATGCTCCACGACAGAGTCTTGAGAGGCCTCCCAGATTTTGTCAGCAATATCAATGATGTCTTCAATTTTCATTTTCCCAGGAGCTGTAATAGCTACATAAATGGGTTTAGGTAGCCTACGTTGCCAAAGTTTGATAAGCAAGTCTTGGCTTACCATTCTAGAACCTAAAACATGTGGTGATAAAAATCGAACGATTTACGTTCGCCCATCTGCGAACCGGTTAATAAATTGCCAAGCCTTTTTTCTTCGCTTGAAGATAAACGGGCCAAAATTGTTGTACATTGATTAGGATATAAATTTTGTTCGGTGGTCGTTGCATAACGTCGTAAATGATACCCACCACTTCTATAGGAAGACTGGATATGACAGCGTCACACTTTTCCCGATCGTTAGTGATTCGAGCAACATTGAACTGCAAGTCAATTTGTAAAAACCACATTTCTGGACGTGTGGTTCAAAAAGGTGGTAATTTAATTGAAGCAGCAAAATTTTAATGCGGAGTTGAGTCTGCGTTTTGATCAACCATTATATAACTTTAAAACATAATATTTTTAGTAACATAATATTTTTAGTCGCAAACTCCTCTATAAAATCCTTATTTTACTATAAGGAACGTAACCAGACTGCAACCAACAGGTACTCTCCGAGCTATGTGCCCCTCCGAGCGCTGAATTACAAGTTACAAGCCTGGCGCGTTAAGTGTAATAATCGCATATTACCATCAAAACGCTAATGCTTCAATTGCAACAAACACCAGCCGAAAAAATCCCCGACTAAAAATATTATGTTTTAATATTCCGCCCTCTAATAGCACATTTGAACTATGCTAAGTCCAGTCAGGCTATTTATTTTCCGATTGCAACAGACACTGGACCGCTAGATGGCGCTTGCTGACTATTTTACATGTCGCTATCCCAAAGATACCGAAATGTACTAAATAGTCAAGTGATCTTCGTGTCGGTCGTCACATGCCTACCTTGCACTGACGAGAGCCAACAGCTCGAAACTGCAATCTGCAAGTGGTGTGTGACGACTGGCACGAGAACTCCTTTAAGTAGGATCAGTCTTTCGGCTGGTGTTTGTTGCAATCGAAGCATTAGCGTTTTGATGGTAATATGCGATTATTACACTTAGCGCGCCAGGCTTGTAACTTGTAATTCAGCGCTCGGAGGGGCACATAGCCCGGAGAGTAGCTATTGGTTGAAAATAAGGATTTTATAGAGGAGTTTGCGACTAAAAATATTATGTTTTAATATATATTATTATACTTATCGACTAGAAAGATAATAGGGCTTTTGAATTCAATCGCTTAAAGAGTTTTAACGACTAGTTAAAATTATTGATAGCATTTCATAATACGGCTGCATGAAGGTTTATGCATTTTTTTCACACATTAATAATTACAATCCTAGTATGACTAATTCCTTCTATTTTATCAGCGTCTTTTAAGGAGTAGGAGACCATTTTACTACATTAAATATCAAGAAGCCAAATCTAGTGGAACTTTGAAATTAAGACAAGAACAGGAATTGAAACAACAACAAGAAACTACTAAAAAAGAAGCAGATGTTATTCTTGCGAAAATGTACGATGCTTTTAAGGAAAAAAAATTACGTGTTTTATTAAATTTGGTTGAAAAAATGAAAATATATTGTGATTCTAAACCCAAACGACTCCTCATGAACAAAGACGTGTATTTAGAGGAAATTTGCAGACTTGTTCGCCGAGGATTTTATGAACTTAATAGATTAAATAAAAGTCAGTATGTGTGGGATCAAGAGAAACGTATATGCATGGCTTTTCGTATCCCATATAGCCGAGAACCATCTCAAGACTCTGTCATTAGCCAGTTTAAGAATTTCTATGTAGACCATAAGTAAGTAACAATCTATTGTTTAACACGATGCAAGTAGATGGAGAATTCTGTGTGTAGTCCCGCGTGGTTGTTAGGCACTTAGAGTTATATAGTTGTTTAAGCGCCGTTTCGATAGAATCACGCCTGCCATCATCAAGTTCTCGCTGACTGCTACCTATTGCTGCTTCTTGTTGCTCTACTTAAACTTCTGAGTCTGTTAGATGTGCAGTATTTTAAAATTGATGCGATCATAACCCTCCATATCCTCATATATGGTAAAAGATTTTAAGTAATTGTTTTTAATAGAGAGCTTAATAATAACGCTACGTAGAGTAACCTGCAGACTTACGGTGCACATACAAAATTCAATAAAAACTTTACGATCTCGTTAAAATACCGTTAAACTAGTCGCAAAGGTAATTGCGCGCAGGAACGGCATTTCAAATATTTAGATCAGTAACTCAGTCTTTCAATTTTAACAGCGCGTTACGGTCTAGTATTATTAATATGTACATTTGAATACATACAAATTTTAAGTACGGCTCCCTATTATTTGAGCCGCTTACCTTTATACATTTTTGTATGTCGACTTGTTTGACGACACCATACCGAATGGTTCAGCAGCGGTAATGATGATCTCGTAAAGTTTTTATTTCATTTTTTAAGTGCAGGGACGCCCTGAATTATATTTTACCTTGATTTGATTTTGTTCTGAAATGTTTTAAATTTAGTGGTGGAAATTTTTCATTCTGTACTGGTGAAATATAACCGTGATTTAGTCAAAATCTGTACAACTTTTCAAAAAATACTGACGAACAGACAAGTTGCACTTTTTATTAAGGATTGTGAGATTATATAATATTATATGTAATGTATATATATATATATATATATATATATATATATATACCTCTCACCACTACACCATTTACATTAGTCTGTATAAGACTAGCAGGTTGGCCACTGTCATTTGTCTTCTCCATGACCTATGGCATACTGAGGAGAACTAATAAGTTCGAAACCGGTCTATGTCTGGTCAGGGAGTTGACAAATGACATTGGCTACCAATTTTTCATGATTTGTAAGGTGTAATTCAATGCAGGTCGGGGTATTTGCCCGCTGAGTAGTTGTTTCCTGCAAATCATGTATAATAACACCATATATATATATATATATATATGCGAATGAAATTACCTATCACATATAGGCCTTTAAATTTAAATACGAACGCATAACACAATTCTTGGCTACACTTTCCATCCAGGAATGATATATGGGTGTCTTTTCGGTACCCGAATAGATCCTGACCATATCCATACACTCATTGTTTAAATACTTGAGATATGTGATGGCATCAGTAGTTTATAAATGCAAACGTGTCCAATGTTTACTTACTCTGACCATATTTAATTATGATTTGGTTTTATTTTTACAGAAATATATTAATGAGGTGAATGAGGCCTTAGGTTTGACAATGTTTCTGAATTTGACAGACAGACGGACAATTTGAACCTGTTTATTTATGATTTTCACAATTGAAACATCATTGAATTGAAATAACCCTGTAGATGCCTACATTAAAATGAACTATTTTGTGTTTACAGAAAACAATTAAAGTTATTTGAGCGTCGTTTAAAAGACGCAATTTCTTCAGAAGAAATGTGTTGGTGTTATCACGAATTAACGAGACATTTAGTAGAATTGAAAAATTATGAGCTAGCCAGAGTATATGGTAAAAAATGTATACAAGAAGGTCGTGTTTGCAACTTAGAATGGGTTGTCAATGGTGCACTGTTAATGGCAACAATAAACATTCAGCAGCGAAACAAAAATGACGCGAAACATGAAATAATTACTGCCTTAAAAGTAGCTAAGAAATTAGAAGATTCGAACTTACAGGACTATTTGAATATGGTAAATATTATTTAATAGATTACCTAATAATGCAGGGGTCGATTGTAGAAAGTAAAATTACCCACAATGTGTAAGTAACTGCTAGAAGTCATCTTAAGCTGTGAACGTCTTCTTTTTGCCACGTAATTCAAATATACTTACTTTCTTGCTAATTTAGTACTCTAAAGAATATCATAAGAGTGGGTTTGCACGCACTAGTCAGTAGCGATTAAATTTGTAAGTAATCGAATTGAATGGTCCTGTCGATAACACAGAAGCCACACTAGTTTAGGCAGCGTACAGGACCGTACGAATGTAATCGCAACGTAATTTTATGTTTATATGTACCTGTTGCAAGTATTGTGGGTTGCGTGTATTTAGTTGGCATAAAAGATGAAATATTAATGAATCACACACTGGTCATCGCTATAATGCTGCCTCTAGTAGCAAAACGCCCAACTATTTTAGACGAAATTTAACTTTAATAGGAACAGAAATGCCGCGAAGAATAGACTGAAACATTCTACAGTAAAACACCTCAGTATATAAAGAGGACAGTTTTATATCAGACGAACAAGTGAACAGTAAAAAATTGTGAATTGTATTATTGTATTAATGTCTGTAGTTGTACTTAGTGTGTTATAACGATTCATTATTTAAGTATTAAATGAAGTAGTGGTTAGTGAAAAGTCTTGTTGCAATTATTTGAACCTACGTACAAGGTGTTTACTGGAGATTGTAAACACTTGCTCTCAGAAGCGGAATTGCAACAGGATTTTTGAAGAATTCGAAGAAATTTGAGAATGTTCCATTTGGAAACCACTGCAGATATTGAAGTGCTTTGAACTGGGAAGTGATATAGATATTAGACAAGACATATCTGAACTAGTGTGAGGAAATTTCTATTTGGAAACTAATGCAGTTAGCTAAATTCTGCCAACTGGAAAGTGACATAGACATCAAATAAAACCTATTTGTGACAGTTTGAGAAAATTCTCAGAACCTTCTATTTGAAAACTAGTCCAGTTAGTCAAGTTCTGTCCACTGGAAAGTATAGACACCAAATAAGACCTATTTAGGATATTTTGAGAAAATTTATAAAACATTCTATTCTGGATTTTGTGGAAATATTTGACTCGTAAGTCTATAGACTTTAATTAAGACTCATTAGTGTTATTTTAAGAACTTTTGGATGGAAACAAGAAGCATGGCTGCCGAAAAGCAAATGCAAGACATGTTCGCGGAATTAAAAAAAATGATCCTAGACCAGAAAGAAGAACACGGACGTGAAAAAGAAAAAAAGGAAACGTCAAGAAGAAAAGAAGAGCAGGAACAGCGACGCCAAGAGGAATTAAGGAAAATTATACAGGTACAACAGGATACTATCCTTTCAGTTACTGAAGGAATAAAAACTAAAATCAAGAAGGATATGGGCGTTTAAAGGCTGAAGTTAGTGACATTAAAGGAAAAGTTACCGACTTTGAAGGGAAGGTGAATACAGTCGAAGTAGAAGTAAGTGAAGTCAAAGAGAAAGTAAATACCGTCGAAGATGAAGTAGAGCGACTTAAACGGCAGTTGAGAGAAAAAGGTGACCAGCTAGTAGTATCATCAGGTCCTCGATTACAACCTCCCTCCTTTGACGGACAAACTTCTTGGTCAATATAGAAGAAACAGTTTGAGGCAGCTACATGCGCAAACAATTGGAGTTATGAGGATAAAGCTAGAGTTAAGAGGTCAAGCATCAGAATTGCTTCAAACAATCCAAGGGCGCAGCAACAGGATTTTGTAGTTTAAGAGGCTGCATTAGATCTGAAATATGGCCACCAGTTCCTCGCCCAAGTATACCGGACTCAGCTCAAATCACGTACACAAAAGACTGGTGAAAATTTACAAGACTTTGAGGCTGCTGTTGAACGACTGACATACCTGGCTTACCCGGATGCACCCAAGGAAATCCAGGAGTAATTGATAGTTGGTATTTTCATCGATGGGATAAGAGATGAGGATATCGGGCGAGTCCTTAGATTATCTCGGCATAAGATTAATAGCGAAGCATTGATCCATGCACTTTAGGTAGAGGCTGCCTATATGGATTCCTCATGACACAGAGTGCCAGGTGTCTCTGCAGAAGGAGCTCAATCAAAGGAATCGAATTTGGACACCAAACTAAAGAGCATACATAAAATGTTTAGTCAATTAATAAACAAGACAAATTTCCCAGGAAAACAGACAAATCGACAAGGATGTGTAAAGCCTAGCGGAAGTGTCCGATGTTACCGTTGCAGCAAACTAAGGCATATGATGCAATAAGATTGCCTACAATGGAATCTTGGGGAAGCAAACGCTGCAAGGAAAGAGAAAATCAGCTCCGAAAGGACGAAAATGGATATGCTAAACGACATACAGAAAATGGTCTCACAAGTGCTGAACAAATTAAGTTTGACCCGGGTCAAAACAGGAACTGTAACCGCCGGAATAGGAGCCGAAGCAGCAGTGAAATGGTGAAGGCTGACAAAAGGAATCCATTGTTAAAATTGCGGCAACTTGGGGTATGTCAAAAGGTACTGTCGTCAGAGGCGCCCTAGAAAAGTGAATGCCGAGGATGTAGAGAAACAGCAGGATACAGCAGAAGTAAAGGCGGTTAAGATAGAGATTCCGAAGGGCTGGACAACTGGAAAGTTGTAAGGAAAGTACAACTGAATAATGATGAGATTGAACTACTGCTGAAGGCAAGAGAAAAAGAAATCCGCCCGGAATGGAAGGACGTTTCTAGCAGAAGTGTTGAACTGAAGACTTTATGTGCACAATTCCCGGATTCCCTAGAGCTTGAAGATAGACTATTACGAAGAGCATGGGAGAGTCCGGATGGGAAGGAAGTTATCATGCAGCTGGTCAGGTGACGGGTACCAAAAGTACTTCGGGAAGTGCACGAAAGAATATTCGGATAGCATTTTGGTAAAAATAGAACCTTGGCTAGAGTACGGGAAAGATACTACTGAAAATATAGCCTCCATAACATAGAGGCTTGGTATCGAAGTTACAAGGTATGTGCGAATGTGGCTGCCAAGAGATCACCTACAGGGACTGATGATCGAATGAAGGCTCGATACGATTGTAGTGTCAACTCAGCAGGATTCAAGATGAAGGACTTAATTTGGCTGTATAATCCACAGCGGAATGAAGAAGGATTCTCGAAGCTTCACCCACCTTGGGAAGGGCCGTATTCTGTCATCACCCAAATTAATGACATTGTTTATCGTATTCAACGAAGTAAGAAGTCCATGATGAAAATCGTGTACTTGGACAAATTGGCGAAGTATGTTGGGGACTCTGAATTGCCTGACCGGGATGGTCAGAGTTAAGGAGGGGGCAGTGTTATGTGCATTGTGCATGCCTACACCACTGCCTTGTAAAATATACGAGAAGAGCCAGAAGCACCGCGAAGGATAGACTGGAACATTCGAGAATAAAACGCTTCAATATATAACAAACGGATGCCGCGTAAGGAGGGCAGTTTTATATTAGACGAACAAGTGAACAGATGGAATAAGAACAGTAATAAAGTGTGAATTATATTAATGTCTATGGTTGTACTTAGTGTCTTATAATAACGATTAATTATCGTAATTAAGTATTAAATAAAGTAGTGGTTAGTGAAAATTCTTGTTGCAATTACTTGAACTTACGTACAGGGTGTTTACTCTAGATTGTAAACACTTAACAATATTTAAATAGGCAATGACTCGCTTTTCAACATTGCATTAATTATTAAATCTTATAGTGCTTGTTGGTGATAGAGAAAATAGAATTTGATGACACACAAGGGCCAAAGGTTCTAGAGAAGCGAGAACAGGCCATAGTATCCATGATGGCCAGTGCAAAGATGAAAGAAGAAGCTAAGTATCTCTTCAGAATGATGTCAACAATGCCAGCTTCAAGGAGGATGTTGGTTATGCCTGGTGTCAGAATTGAAGAGATAGAGAAGAAATCGGTAAGATTAAAATAATCTGTAAATTTATATAAATATGTGTTAAAAACATTTAATATTTTAGAGCATGGCTAGAAAAGCATCGATAATTCCAAGCGCTGAAACTAAAGACACGGTGTCGGTACCTTCAAGTGCGAGTGGTGGTTCCCGTAAATCAAAACGAAAATCTTCTATAAAAGGAATTGAATTCTTGGAACTTATTCAATATCACATTGATTGATATATTTGCTGGTGAACTAGTAATTCAGAGTTACTGTCCAAAGTGTATGGAAAATATCTTTAATAAAACCGAAATATCTGAAATCAAAATTACAGTTTTATTATTTTCTGTAAGTGCTAATTTTTTTAAGAAAAAGTAACCAAAACTTCAGTAATAGTCGAATGGATATAAGATTTCAAAAAATTGACCAGTAATCATTTGTACGTACGCTATGTATGTGTGAGTTGGTTACCTAGTTGAACTCCACTGAAATTTTTAATATACTGTGGTATTTTTTAACATTAACTTCCTTAAAACTGTTCATAGTGTGATTTTTTTAGTGTTAAACAGTTTATATATCTAATTCAGAGATAAATTACATCCTGCATAAGATGTCTCACATTTATTAGACATATGGATAAAATAAAACAGAATGGGCCCGACCACACCGGACAGGTCTGGTCTAGTCCGGTATAACAAAAATTAAATAAAAACATTAATAAATACATAATCATAAAAAAACTATCTCAAGTACAGAGAGAAGAAATAATATATATATATATATATATATATATATATATATTGTTATTATACATGATTTGCAGGAAACAACTACTCAGCGGGCCAATACCCCGACCTGCATTGAATTATACCTTACAAATCATGAAAAATTGGTAGCCAATGTCATTTGTCAACTCCCTGACCAGACATAGACCGGTTTCGAACTTATTAGTTCTCATCAGTATGCCATAGGTCATGGAGCAGACAAATGACAGTGGCCAACCTGCTAGTCTTATATAGACTAAGGTAAATGGTGTAGTGGTGAGAGGTAAGTGAATAAAGTAAAGTAAAGTAAAGTAAAGTAAAGTAAAGTGAATATATATATATATATATATATATATATATATATATACAAAATATTACTATGATATCCCGCCTGAAGGACGCTAAAATACCACACAATATAATTTCTAAATTTAATTCTCAAGGTAGAAAGGTCGGAATCGATGAAGACAATTATAGAAACTAATGGAACAATATACCAAGTACTCAGTGTAACTATTCTTTTGAATATTTATAATTATTCTGTTGAATATGTTTCATCAAGAACCTACCGCAGATTCCATCCAATTAATGTTTTAAACGTTTTAATAATTAGTATAACAATAATTGAGTGTATTTATTTTAATTAACTGATTCTGTTTATGATTAAATTATGTTATAACTAGTTGCATATCTATTTAAAGTCATTCTGAATGTTATAAACATATCTGTCTTTAATGGCTGAAATACAAAAATTGCATGAATTTATTGAAAATATATGTTTCTGTAAAATACTTTGATATTTTATCAAACAAAACAAATAAAAGAAAACAGAAAACATGCATGCAACACTCTACTCAGAATAAAACGCATCTTATTCACAATACACAACGCAAATTGACCTGAATGTGTTCTTTAGCTTAAGTACAAGTGAAAATCATATCAATATATACACACACATATACATAGACACATACATATATATAAAATTATCGAAAAATCCAACAACAGTTAATGCACAAAACCACAATATTATTATTAGCCGTAACTCGAGTCCGAGTATAGAAATTTTACAGTCGATAAATTGCGTACAATAAAAAACAAGTAAAAGGTGTAGTCTATTGTAATTTCCATTCATCTACGGTGCACACGACTATGGCTATAGAGGCCAATTCGGGAGAGCACAAGTCGACCGCAATCAGGACAAACATAGACCTGATTAGGTCTTGGATTCGGCCTTCTTGCAGCAACATTTCCTTGATAGCTGGCCACAACCCCTCGCCATTCGGTTCTGTCCGCTGCAAGTTGTTCCCATTGCTCGTCTGCAATACCGCAGGATTTTAGATTTTCATGGAGAGCGTCTTTGAACCTCTTTCGTTGACCGCCACGCTTTCTTCTACCGCTTAGCAATTCACCATAAAGTGTACTTTTAGGAAGGCGGTTATCATGCATACGATGAACGTGACCTGCCCATCTTAGGCGTGCTCTTGAAATAAGCACGTCAATTGGAATGCTGTTTGCTCTCCTGAGTACTTCCACGTTTGATATGTGATGGAACCAACGGATTTTCATCATACTTCTGAGGTGTCTTTGCTGAAAACGTTCTAATTCTTTCACATGACGACGGTAAGTGACCCAGCTTTCACATCCATATAGCAGTGTTGGAATGACAACTGCTCTGTAGACAGCCATTTTCGTTGACAAAGCAAGGTCGTGGTTGTCAAATACTCTCTCTCTAAGTCCCCAGAATGCTCTAGATGCAGCGTTAATTCTATTGCGAATCTCGCTGTCCATGTTTGCTTTGTCATTAACAACGTTGCCTAAGTAATTGAACTGATCCACCACTTCAAGAGAATTTCCGTTAAGTGTAATGTCTATTTGGTTCACTTGATGAGGAGTTGACATAATCTTAGTCTTTCCAATGTTGATTTTAAGTCCCAAAGAATCATAGCTTTGGGCATACACATCTAAAAGCTCTTGAAGCTCTTCCGGCGTAGAGGCTAAAAGTGCACAGTCATCCGCATACTGGAGATCACAAATGAATCGTGTGCGTGTCTTCGTGAAAGCTCTAAAGCGCCCTATGTTAAAGAGACCGCCATCAAAACGGTATCTGAGACCTATTCCTCTGACTGTCAGTTTGTTGTCAACAATAATTGTTAGAGCAGTGGTAAACAAATTAAAGAGTAGGGGTGCCAGGACACATCCCTGCCTAACTCCAGTGAGAGTTTGGAAAGGTTCGGTTGCCTCATTATTATACATAACCTGGGCGTTGTTGTTTGTATGTAGACTGCGACATACTTCCACAAATTTTCTAGGGATACCTAAGCGGAACATAATTTTCCAGAGCACTTCCCTGTCCACCGAGTCAAACGCCTTGGTTAAATCAATGAAGGCCATGTGAATTTCTCCTTGATGTTCGAGTGCTTTTTCTTGAAGCTGTTTAAGTGTGAAGATTAAATCCGATGTGCCTCGGTTTGGTCTAAAGCCACTCTGTGTTTCAGGAAGTAACTTTTCCATAACAGGTGTTAGCCTATTTGCCATCGCTTTAGTGAGTATCTTCCCTCCAACAGCCAGGAGAGCTATACCCCTGTAATTTCCACAGTCCGCAGCGCTCCCTTTGTTTTTGAAGAGGTTGATTAAAAGTGTATCACGAAACTCCTGCGGAGCTTGACCACTTTCCCACACGACATCAAACAGTTTTTTGAGGTAGGGTATGAGCTCTGACGACACAGCTTTAAAGATCTCAGCTGGGAGTGAGTCGGCGCCGGGAGATTTGTTATTTTTTAGCTGCCCAATGGCGGTTAAGATCTCTTCCGTTGTTAGTGGTTTATCTAAGTCTTCGAAGGTGTCATATTGAGGGATAAGATTTATAATATCGTGATCGGCTTGACTTTGCTGGTTAAGAATGCTAGAGTAGTGTTCTTTCCATCGGGCTCTTATTTCCTGGTCTTCTTTGAGGAGATTTCCATTTAAATCTTTAATAGGGCACATATTTTTCCGACTGGGGCCGTACACTGCTTTTACTCCTTGAAAGAAATTCCTGTAGTCGTGTGAATCGGCGTACTTTTGAATTTCTCTGGCCTTGCTTGCCCACCACTCGTTCTTTATTCTTCTGATTTCGCGTTGCGTTTCATACTTAGATTGGGTAAAAGCTTCTGCTTTTGATGAGCCGTTGGGGTGGTTGATAGCGTTTTGGAAGGCAGTATGTTTGCGGTCAAGAAGTTCTTGTATAAAAGCTTCATTATCATTGAACCAGTCCTCCTGTTTTTTACTTGCTGCAGTGCCAAGAATTTCCTCACTCGCACTTTTTAAACTGTCTTTAATTTGTGTCCAGGTAGCAGCGACATCTACAGAATTGGTTTCTTCTAGTGCACTCAAATTCTCTTGAACTTTTTGCTTTAGCTGTTCGACGGTTTGTTGGTCACGCAATTTACTAATACAGAGACGGAGTCTGCGTTTTACTTGAGTTCTTCGGTGTTTGGGTCTCATAACAATTTTCATTTTAGAGACAACAGGACGATGATCGGTCCAACATTCGCTATCAATGCGCGCCTTTGTAATTTGGACGTCCTTGAGATGCTTCCTACGTACGATAACATAGTCCAGTAGATGCCAGTGACCTGATCTGGGGTGACGCCAGGTGCCTTTAAATTTATCCTTTTGTCGGAAAATGGTGTTTGTTATAACTAGATCATGTTCGGCGCATTTAGTTAGGAGTAGTTGACCGTTAGCGTTCATGTTGCCCAAACCGTTCTTGCCTATGATGCCTGGCCAGGTGTCTGCATCTCTCCCTACTCTAGCGTTAAAATCGCCAAGAATAACGAGTCGTTCCGTTTTAGGTATTCTACAGAGGGTTTCTTCCAGCTGTTGATAGAAGCTTTCCTTGGTTTCGTGACTTGCATCCAGAGTGGGAGCGTAGGCGCTTATTAGATTTACCGCGTTGCCATCTGATAGCTCATAGCGCAGCAGCATTAGACGCTCGGATAGGCCTTGTGGTACTTGTGTTAAGTTGGATACAAGTTGATTCCGAACGGCAAATCCTACTCCATGTTGTCTTCTTGAATTGGTGGGAAGACCTTTCCAATAGAAGGTGTAGTACTTTTCTGTGAGAGAGCCTTCCTCCAAAAATCGAGTTTCACTGAGAGCTGCAACGTCAACATTGAGTCGGTGAAGTTCTCTATCTATTAGAGCAGTTCTTCTTTCAGGCCGATCGGTGCGAGTGCTGTCGTTCAAAGTACGAACATTCCAAGCGCCGTAGATGAAAGAATTAGTTTTGTTGGATTTAACTTGTCGGTGTTTTTTCGACATTCGATGAGGTGTCCCTGTGGGCACCCTCCCCCGGAGATCCGATCGGGAGGGTATTTTACCTCCGGATGATTTTGTCCCACTTGAACGCTCCATCATTTTTTTAAAGCCTTAATCGACTGAAAACGAAGCTGCATTTGAAGTTTTAGCTGGAGCAGGTATGCAACTGACCAGCTCGGTTGCGGAAGGCGAGTGGTGTGGTCCCATGGCACAGAAGGAGACTGCGACGATGGGGTAACCAAACGATTCCAAAAGCAACCTTTGTGGGCGGTGGGTTATTTTTACCGCACTCTTCGTGAGAAGGTGGATGGGCTCACGGCAAAAGGTAAGGGTTATTCCGCCCTTACTCGGTCGTTAGAGCCTCGTTAGTGAAAACAGGGTGCACCAAGTTCAAATTGAACTCATCGCGAAGGTGAGGTTAACAATTGAGTAGGAGAGGCTATAACTTGCGCTTCACTACCCCATTACACCCCACCACAACCACACCACCACCAATACCAACCACAATATACAAGTTATTAGACAGACGATAAATTATGTAAGGAGTCAAAACAAGCATTCCTTGTGTGTAAAAGAATTTATTAATAAAATGTTGTGAATGCACGTTGTTCTTTAAATATAAATTACTCGAGAAAGGCTTGGGTCATCGAAATACAGTGATATATGCACAAAAATAGCTGTGTTTAATTTTTCTCACTCTACTATTCGATCTTTATGTACAGGCTTTGTAATTTGTAAACAGTGGCTTTATGTAGTAATTTACAGTCTATTGTTGTTGTTGTTAATTGCTGTTAACTATAATTAACTTTAATTATTGTAAAAGCGCTGAAAAAATAATACCGATCTGTTTCAAAAGTTAAATCTATTTAAAATTGAACAACCAAATTATAGGAGTCCGCTATAGCTATAAGGTATTCGTTCCACTATTTTCTTTGTGACATTTTTATATTTATACGAAACTAATCCAGTTATCGATTTAACCGTGAATAATTGTCTTGTTAAACGACAGACTAATTATAGCGGAGCATTTCCTAATTTGCGAACGTTATAATATTGCAAAAGGTCTCAACAGAATAGACAGACAATAATAAGGTCGAGGTAATAGAGAGTTATTGTACGCGCAATAAAAATAAGCAGTATTCAAGTGCGTTATTTTGACGTCTACGCTTACGCAGTTTGATCCGCGAATAAGAGATCCCTTATTAAGCATAGTGCTTGTCCTGATTTGTGAAAAGATACTGCAATGTAGTAATTTGCTTTGTCTATTAAATCAGGTAACACATTATTTAAAAAACGTAGGCTCGTTTACTGCTTTGAATGAGCAACAGTACACAAGCACTAGACTCCATCAGAGTACAAAGAATAGAAAAGAATAACAAAAGCATATTAAACAATTTATTTATTATGTTTGTGAGGTTGGGCCTAAGGAATGTAGTGCGCAAGCGTCAGAATTGCATACAAATAACGACATGAAAAACGAAGATGTTCCAATAACTAATATTTCGTTGATGAACTAAGGACTTCTGTTTTTCGGGCAGAGATATATGCGATATTGCATTGTACAAGAGAAAGTAATCTGAAGGGTTATAGAAATAAGCGGATCAGCATATTACCGGACAGTTAAGTATTCTTAAAGGCACTATCAAATCCAAAAATGACATCTAAACTAGTAGGGGAATGCCGAGAATAACTAAGAGCCTTGGCAGGCCACAAAAGAGTAACTCTATTGCGGTTCTAGGACACCCTGGTATCGAAGGCAGCGAAAAAACTGACGAGCTAGCAAGAAAAGGATTTCTAGGATCACTATACGGGGCCAAATAAGGGATTGGGTCAAAAACCAACACAATGAATACTCGGATAAAATACCAAGCATCTACATGGGAAAACCTTTATTAAAGGACCACCTCGACAGAAGACTGAAGAACTGCCGTTACTGACAGGAATTAGTTACGCATAATCACAGGTCTCCTGATAGGACATTGTGTCCTGAAAGGACATCTGTATAGAACAGGCATGTACCATGGAGATCTAAAATGTATATAATGCAATGGGTCAACAGAGACAGCTTATCACATCCTGACTGAATGAAGCTATGGATCACAGGAGAGAGGCTCTGCATTGATAAATAATAAATAAATAAATAAACACCAAAGAAATTAGACAACCCCCAATGCCAGAAGCCAGGGCTTGTGCGGAAGGGGGTTACACATTGAAAAAACACGGACATACAACCATTTCCTCAAACAGTGCCGGAGCTAGGATTTGAACCCGGTGGTGCGATGTCCGTGTGATTAATCACGATTGCCACCTCGCGCCTTAACCCACTCGGCTATCGACCAGACAGTGTTAACTATAACTAAGATTATGCCCAGAACATATTCTTCTGTTACCAATTACTAGAAAAGCAATAAATACCATTCAGAGCGCACATCCTAATAAAAATATTAGGTTTCGAGAAGAATATGACTAAACGTGCTTTTGTGCATTTTAACATCTATCATTCCTCTAGTTGACTTTATTTGTCACATTTGCCTTAGTCGAGGCTTCTTAAAGTGTTTGTGGCAGATGCCGTTGGAGGGACCTATTTGTACTATTTGTAAGTCGCTGATATGTTGTTACTTGCAATGTATATAAAATCAGGAGACCGCAGCATGGTCAGTGTCTGGGTCCGCTCTGCACTGATGAGAGCCAAAAGCTCGAAACCGGTCTGCAGATGACTCTGGACATTGCCGATGCTGCGGAACTCCTCTGTTTTAATAATGGGTCACTGGTATCTGCTATAAACGTTTTATTGCGTTTCTAGTAATTGGTAACTAAAATACCATTCAGAGCGCACATCCTGATAAAAATATTAGGTTTCAAGAGGAATACGACTAAACGTGCCTTTGTGCATTTTAACATCTAGTTCCTCTACAAAACGCTAATGCTTTGATTGAATCTAAGCATTAGCGTTTTGTTGGTAATATGGAACTCCACGCAGGCGGCTTACAGTTTGTCTCCGTGGCAATGTTGGATGCTGCCTTGAAACCTCAAGGTCTTCCGACTGCAGCCACAAATGTGCAACTGGCTTCCTGTCAGTGGTTTCCATTTGTGTTGTTTTTTCCTAAGTTGTACCTATCCTTTCAACTTAGCTACACCGTGCTGATGAGGACCAAAAAGTCTAAAAGACGTGTACACGGTTGCACTATCATTTCTGCGGGCTTGCCCACGAATTTTTTTTTTGACTTATTGTCCTGTTCCCGCGATAACACATTTCCTTTGTACATATATATATATATATATATATATATATATATATATATATATATATATATATACCGTTGTAAAATTGTTTAAATTAATAATTCTTTTCCCTAGCATAAGCTTAGAAAAACCCTAGACATTGATATATCTGTTATATATTTTATTTTAAGATGTTTATCTTTAAATTTTTTTCTACTGTACTTTGCAAATTGTATTAATAAAATGTATTCTTTTTACTTGTTATTTTTATTGTTTGCTCTCTCTACAAAGATTCGTAAGATCTGGGACCACGTTTGCTTCTCCTAACTTTAGGTCGTAATAACTTTAATTAAAATATTATCATACATGAATATTGTGAGCCCATTTTATATTCTACGTTTTGCCGGATGTGCCGGTTGGACAGTATATTTACACCATTTTCACTCCCGCACCCCCTACGGGCGGATATTTATAAAAGTAACGGTGGAATACTGTATTGTCATCCGATCTTAGTACTATGCAAAATTTCATCAATTGATTACATCAAGAAGTGTGTTAAATAAATAAAGAATACAAGATCTGGACAACCATGAAAAATACTACATTGTGAGTTAAAGAAAAGCAAGTAAAAATAGAACCCTGTCAGTGCAGAATTTTCATTTGACAAGAATAATTGTAAAAATGTTTTCGTATTTTTTGGAGATTTTAGAAAAATTTTTTGACTACCACCTCCTTTTTTAACTTTATGTTAAAGTACTCATAAAACCTTTTTTTCTTCCGCAACATAAACCTGTGCAAAAAGTACTTGGTTTGTAATTAATGTGATATTAAAATAGGCGATGGGCTACAAGGAATCATCTCCTGATTTGGATAGATAAGTACTTAACGTCCTGTACATTATTAATTCAACTGTAACATAAGTCAGTACCATTATATTTAACAGTTGATGTATTAAGGTTTAATCGCAAAACATTACAAGTTGTTTTTGATAGAGAAAATGAACCTACGCCGGCTCTGGTAACTCGCCAGGCTTAAAATTATCCATCTGACTTTTAACGCTTAATTAAGATTTAGAACTTTTAAAGGGCATTAAAACACAAAGAGAAGGGTAGAATGAAAGTTTCTTCCATAATAATGGTGTTAAATTAAGTTTAATAATTAACATTTATGAACTTTCAGAGGAGCATAAAAACAAAGTGCAAGTAGTCCGGAAAAATTTATAATATAGATTAATATGAATAACATAAAAGTCAATTTAGCAAGCCAAGTAGGGTGTTGAAAATATCGTATAGAAGTGCTAATGTTTCTTATATTTATTACAACCGTATTTCACGTGTAACAACTTTTCCTCCTCAATATTAATTATTGCCAGCAAACCCTGAGAAATTTAATGTCTAATACATGAAACTTAGGTAAGATAACTTTTGTACTGTTCCCAACAATCAAACTGCTTGAGAAAAAATGTCGTTAATGTACAAAAAACGTCGCAAGAAGCTGCCTGAATTGTACGAATATGTCTAAACGATGAATGAAGGACGTGGAGAGGGGATATATCTAGAAGATTTTGCAAAGTGACTGGCAGTGTGTATATTGGCGTTTATTCTAGCTCTTTCGAACACCGAGCTACGGAACCATACGCTGCCTTTTGTCTTATGAGTTAAGTGATGGTTCGAAATTATTTTATTTGTTTTATATTTACCTGTGGTGTTTATTTACTTATTATTATTTATTTATTTATTATATATGACGAGTTTAAAAATGTCAGGTATGAGTGTAATATTAATATAGCATACAGAATCTTCGCGAAAGATTCTGAAAGAAGAATGAAAAGTGATCCTAACAAATTTTGGGCCTTCATCAATAGTAAAAAAGGAGTCAACAAATGTCTCGGATGAAATGTATTTGGATGGAGTTTCATTAAAAATCCCGATGGTATAAAATGCTTTTGCGAAATATTTTAGTCAATCCGATACTCATTGGACACCGGGAATATTTACACTGAATGTGACTGCGCGAACAATAACCCTGTTGTAAATATAAATTTATTCTCAGAAGTCGGGGTTGTTCAGGCTTTAAAACGAATTAAACCTAAGATACCAACAGGGCCTGATTCCATACCGGCATTTTTATTGAAGGATTGCGCAATTTTATTTGGATATCCCTTAACCTTAATTTTTAACTTAATGCTAAAAAATTGTCAGTTCCCATATTTATAGGAATATTCCAAAGCGTGTCCAATTTATAAGAAGGGGAATATATTAGATATTCAGAGCTTCAGAACAATCTCTGTAATCTGTAACTTTTGCAAAGTCTTGGAAATTCTACTGCATGACAGAATATCAATCATTAACACCAAAATTTTTATTCACCAACATGCATTTATGAATGGGCGTTCGACTACAACAAATCTTTTCTGTGTCACTCAGTATATTTCTGAGTCCTTAGATAAACATAGTCAAACAGATGTCGTATACACGGACTTCTCTAAGACATTTGACAGACTCGATCACCGGCTACTTCTCGATAAATTAGATAAAATTGGTCTCTCATATTCTCTATTCCGCTTATTTAAATTTTATTTAATGAATAGGACTCAGTACGTTGTCCTCAATGGATTGAAGCCAATCGAATTTGTTGCCACTTCCGGAGTTCCCTAGGAATCTATTCTGGGACCCTTGTTATTCGATATATTTATTAATGACATAACAGACGAAATTGATTTGCCTTGCCTGCTATATACTGATGAACTAAAAGTATTCACAGTCATAATTAATATTGATGATTCTTTCCAATTTCAAGCGTATCTTAAAAAAGTAAACACCTGGTGCATAAATTATACTTGAATGCCGGTAAGGGTAACATATTATCCTATTCTTTAAAAACATTACCAATTACTTTTGAATACCATTTGGATAACGTTTCACTTCAGCGACCTTCAACGTTTCAAGACCTCGGGAAAATTTTTGACAAAAAGCTGTCTCTTACTGTTCACATCGACACCATTATCTCGGAAGCCTTTAAGAGCCCTAGATCCATTGTTCATACTAGTCGTGAATTCACTGATACAGATATATTTAAAATTCTTTACCAATCATTTGTTAGATCGAAACTTGAGTATGCATCACTTATCTGGTGTCCGAGCTAGGAGGTACATAAAAATAACCTGGAACAAGTGCAGCGTAGATTTGTCAAATTGGTCTGGCTCAAATCAGATAGTACTTACCTTGTCATAGACCTACTTGAATGGTTTTCCATATGTAATCTTGAAGACAGGCGATTATACCTTTCTCAAGTATTCTTATTTAAAGTGTTACACAATGATTTTGATGCACCTGAAGTAATCAAAAAATTAAGTTAAGGTTAAGGCGCGAGGTGGCAATCGCGATTAATCACACGGACATCGCACCACCGGGTTGGAATCCTGGCTCCGGCACTGTCGGAGGAAATGGTTGTATGTCCGCGTTTTTTCTATGTGTAACCCCCTTCCGCACAAGCCCTGGCTTCTGGTATTGGGGGTTGACTAATTTCTGTGGTGTTTGTTTATTATTATTATTATTTTCCCTTCCTCCAAATTTCTCTCTCTCTCTCTCTTATCTGTTTTTCTTCAAAATACTCTTGCTGATATATGCTGTCATGCTAGATATACGGAACGGAATGTGGTTCATGCAAGATGAAGCTCCCCCCATTTCTCCATTGAAGTCAGGAATTATCTTGATACTTTCCCACGCAGATGGATCGGTCGAGGAAGTGAGTTTGCTTGGTCACCATGGAGTCCTGATTATAATCCTTTGGATTATTATATGTGGGGACATATGAAGTCCTTAGTCTATGCAAATACTATCAACTCAAGAGAACAACTGTGAGACAAAATAAAAAAGCGCAGCGAGTTTTATTAGAGGACAGGAAAATGTATTTTTCAATGTTAGAAAATCTTTTATGAATAAAATTAGAAAAGGTGTAGAAGTAGGTGGAGACCATATCGAACATTTACAATGTGGTTTTTGCACGGGGGGAAAGTTTATAATGCAATTAAGTCAACTTTTACATAATTTTTTGGTCTTCTAATAAGATTAGATCCTTATTTTAGACAATCTTTTGATTCATATATCTATCTCAATATCGTGAAAATAATCCATTAGTTCCGAAGAAAGTGAGAAAATATTTACGCTGTTATTACGATTTTGTCTTCCCTTATGTCTTGCACTTTTTTTAATAAATACACTTTGTTTCATTAAATTTTAATTTTTCTTTCTAAAAATTATTGAAATGTTTAACGGCACTTTCCTCGAAAACGGTTGGAGTTATCAAGTTCTACCAAGTGTACCTTTTATGCGTGAAAATGATGCCCTCATCAGATTTTCTAGCTAGAAGTACCACAACGTTTCGTCGAAGAAAATACTACCAAGTGTAACTTTTATGCGTGGAAATAATGCCCTCATCAGATTTTCTAGCTAGAAGTACCACAACGTTTCGTCAAAGAAAATAAGAAAAAAATTCATCATTAGATACAGGTCCGGCGGAGCACTCTATGATCTAACGTGATGTAATACATAAATTATTGTTTCTTAGAATAAAAAAAGTTCCTCTAGCAAATTTGGCGAAGATTAGTCTGTTGAGTTATTGCAGAAAAACGGCGAAAAAATATTTTCAACTTTGACAAAGCAACATTTTACTAAAGCATATTTGGTTATACCCTCATATTTTGGCCCAAAGAATCTACCCCTGAACTATGGCCTATTATTAACGGTCCACCCTGTATAGACATGTATGTATTAGTTATATTATGTCACATACCTTTTTGTTCTCCTTCTGACCGTCGGTCGCTCTCTGCAGTTCCTGCATGTCGGTGTACTGTGACTTTTGTCGATAATATTGACACAATCGTCCTTCTGGTGTATGTACTGATGTTGGCGGAAGTTGCAGAGAGGTGATTGCATTAAATATATGTAGGTTTACTTTATGTGTATTTACTTTATATAAATTTATCTGCTCTTATTGCAATTTTAGTCTTGTATCAAGGATTAAGTGGTACAGCACTCACTAGAGTGAACTTCCCCTTGTATTTTCCATAGTTATATTATATGAATAGCCTTATTACTTATGTCATACATCCTTTTTTTTTCTGTGAAAATAAAGACAGTATTAATATTTTATTATTATTATTGTATTTTAATGATTGTAGAACCTCGTTTAGGATTTATAATATATAGTCACTCTATGCGCAACATGTATCGGAAGTTTTTATAATCTTAATTATATGTGGCTACATAAAAGAAGTAAAGGTACTACGGTAGTAATAATTAACATGTAATTCCTTGTAAAGCGACACTGTTGTAAAACAGAAGTGAAGCTGAATTAGCGAAATGTGAGACGCATGGTTAAACAGTGTGACAGTTTCTCTTTATTGCTTTATACAATTTTAACGCTGTGCATATCGACAAGGATTTCTGGTAAAATAAATTACCTCTTAATGTCGTCAACTGTGCAACACTTTATATAGAAATTAATAAAATGAAGCTATCTCCTCTAGGGAAAGTTGAAACACCCAAAATACAGAAAATCAAACTTTGAAAAATTGGCGTCTTATTTTAAATTTTAAGTAGCTTTACGTAGTTAGGTGGAATAAGCACCACAGTTTAACAATGAATGAACTGGGCGAGTTTTGCACGAGGAATATGCCTTAAAAATGAACCGACTTCAAGACATTAAAAAGAAGTGGTTTTCAATTCTGCCCATAAATATTTTACCTTATGTATGTTCACTCAATAGAGATTTATTACAACCTACGTTGTACCGATCCTTCTCCATAAAGAATCCTCAAATATATTCTTTTTTCTTCAAATGTCAGAAAAACATTACTGTTTTTATCTCAAACTTTAAAGTTTGACACTTCAGACGGCTGTGCGTTGCCATTAGCAACGGAGGTAAAAGTATTTCTTCTTCCATTCACAACGTACTTTAACTTCCTCTTTTACAATATATCCATAGCAACGCGTATTTTGTTTAATACGCCGGCAATGCGGTATGCGGTAAATTCTGCCGCTTTTTAAAAAAGGTGATCACAAACTTCTCAGTAATTATCGACCAATAGCAATCCTCTCGGTATTCTCAAAAATATTCGAAAAACTCTTAGCAATACGCATAATTAAATTCTTGGAATCAAATCATATATTATCACCAAATCAACACGGTTTCAGAGAACATAAATTTACGATCACTGCACTCCTAACTATACTTAATGAAGTCTACAGAAATTTAGATCAAAACAAGAAAGTCTTTGCAAGTTTTATCGATCTCTCTAAGGCATTCGACTGTGTTGACCATCAAATTCTTCTCGAAACTATTGAGTCTTATGGTATACGTGGCAAATGTAATGACTTACTTAATTGTAAATTCGTTTAATTTTAAAGTCTGGCGATATTACCTTCATAAGTTTCAGTTTAGGGAGAAGTTTTATTCGGTTAGTAAAAGAAGCCATGTATTTACGATGTAAACGGCAAGTCGGTCATATTATGAGAGTTTCACGTTCAGTTTACGGTATTAGTCCGTATACTTAACGTTTTATCAAAGTGCTCACTTTAGAACCTTCCTTAGTGAAATAAAGGCTTCGTGCAAACCTTAGTGAATTAGGAATTAAACTGTACATTTTCGAACAATACGCCCTCCAAGAAGGTATTTGGAAGATTTCCGTCATTGCCACTTAATACTTCATGTGACAAAGTGCATGGTAAACTGTAAGTACTTTCTAGTTAAGTTCCCTGAATGGTTTTCGGTTTTTTACCAAAAAATAAAATCCGTGGCATCCAACTGTCCTTTAGAGATGTTCACTTTAGGAATTATGATTGTGTGTTAATGTCGGAGTATCTAACTATTTTTGTACATACTGCAGATTTTATCATACTTGTATATTATCTTTTGTTACTATGAGAAACCCTAGATTTTCATGTTTGTAAATTATCTTTTGTTACTGTAAAATTTTCTGTATTAGTTTAGTTATTTTTCGACGACTTGATCGCGTATTCGAATACCGTAAATTTTAAAGAAAAAGATTTGCTTTTGACATTGATGCATTTTTATGTTCCATGGCCTCATGATCATATATTTTATGTTGTAATATAGAATTAATTTTACATAATTTGTGTCTAATTAATCCAGTTTTTCCTCACCCGTGATGTTGAGCTAGCTAGGGCGTCTTGAGTAGAAATATTCGTAAAAAAATTTATTGTTGAAAATAATAAGTTGTTTTATCTTTAGCCCGCACAGGCCTATAACTTAGGGTTTCATTTTCCAATTATTCCCGTACTAACGTATTTTGCTCTGTTCGTTGGTTGTTACTCGATTTTCTGGTCAAGGACCTGGGTCGGTGACGCACTACCTCGTGACGAAATGCTGTAATCACTTGTGGGCAAGAACTATGTGAGTATAATCCCACTTCTGATATGTAAGAAATAAAATGGTCGTCAAACTAAATTGTATATATTACAAACTACTTGATCATTGACAATAGGACTTAGGTTTAAACAGTATGAAACAGCATAGCTAACTAACTCATTCTCCCCGCTGATCCACATTATTGCAAATAATGCAAATATTGCATATAGTCGCCTTACCGTTGAAATGTTTTTCTACGAAAAATGCTGTATCACCCACTTCTTACTGAGACGGTTAAATATTTTCTAACAAGCCGTTACCCGCGGCATTCAAAATTTGAATTGTTTCTCTTCAGTTACACTTGCTCTTTGTCTACTTATTTCAGTTTGACCCTGTATACGAACAGACAAAAACTTTCTGCCATATTATTATATCTTTTAGCGTAGGACGTTGTGGTGAGCGATTCGTTCTGCAGCGCTTAATAAAAATGTATAGTTTAACTTCGTAAACAGGCATAATAAATAGATCATAATAGGTACCATGAATGTAAAGTAACCTTTGTGACCCTTTTTTGGTATTTAGTTTTGATGAATTTAATAGAAAAAAATCTGTAACAAAGCCTCATTTTAACAACAGTTATTTCCAGCTATTTAACCGCGATGAGGTCGATAGGAATAGAGTTTGCGCTGTGGATATTTTCGCGTGCGAGTGGAAGGCGAAGAAACATTGTGTAGACACAGATGGTGTTTTGTTTCTGCGGGAGATACTTGCAATTTGCAAACCGTTACGTCACCATGTGCGCTGTCGACCGTCTTCACTGAGAACAATAACAAACCATTTTATCAACAGTGATTGCATTTAAATGTAAGTTTAACTCAATTGTTCTTATTAAAGATTTATTTATCAATTTAGATGCAGTCGTGAATTTATCCATTTAGGTTTTTGCAACAATCTCATTTCAAGTAACTGACTGTGTATAATCCTGGCGTAGTTTTTTGGGGTTTCCATATCCAAAATATGTAATTAATATTTCGACAATTAATCTAAATGAAATACCTATTGCTATTGTTATTTTTTAGAAATTTGCGTTATTTTAGTGTTAAGTATTCTCACATATCTTTTTGTTATATGAAATAGAATATTTTGAGTTGATTTATTAAGAATAATCGATTTATATCATCATTTATTTATATCCAGACTAAACTGTAAACGGGGTAAATGCAACCAAGTTGTAATAATAGAACTGCAGCTTTGTTGACTGTGGGTATAGTTATGCTAACAATACCGACGTTCTTCTGTGATTTACAGGGTGTCAAAACATTCCTTATTCTGGCCAAGAATAGAATATGTGATCTAAAATAAAGAACTCTAGCTGCATTATTGCTTTTGAACTTAAATAATTTTAATCAGTGATGTATTTATGTGATAGAGCCTGCACACTGGTTTTGTAATACTATGCTTAGAAATCAATGATCTTAGTTATGTTTGTAATGAGTGAATGAGTTTTGCTTATCTAAGGCGGAGGGCTATTACTAAGCAACGTGCTTTCGATTGTCATAAAATTATCTCTGCCTATTAGTCCACCAAAAAGTGTTTTCGTTCTTAGCTTGTGCTCTACTTCGAACATAGAGGCATTTCAAACGTGTAATCTTCTTTTAGCATAGCAAATACCTTCAGGTTGCAATATAAACATTATTATACCCCTCGCCGATTTGTTGAGTTATTTAAACAGTGAGATCCATAGGCATAATGGATATATTCATTTCTAAAGTAATTTATGAGTTTTAAGTAAAATTCTGCATCGCGTCAATTTTTAATTCTAGAATGGTATTATTCGAGCACATCTTCTACTTGTGGTGACAGCTACCCTTTTAAAATATCTAAATGGTGAGGGTGCGTGTGTTCTCTCATTTGAAATTGATGTACTTTGATATTTGTTTTAACAATGAACCTTTCGAAAGCCCAAACAATTGAAATTATATCGTCTGTTGTTATAGTACATTCCCTGTACTACAAGGAAATGAATCAGAAAAATCCTAAAAATCACTTGCCGATCTAATCTGTGACCTCGCAATGTCAAACCATGGAAAAAAGTAACGATCATTTTTGTTTCATCAAAAAACCACATTTCCCCAAGAAAAAATAAAAATTCATAGACACTCGATAATTCTCAAATAATCATATTCCATCAGCAAAGTCATCAAGAAGCTCCAAACATTAATTTTACAGCTCCAACATTACAATTTCACAGCCTTAAAAATACCAGCCCCATATATCATAAGATCTCCTTCAATATACTCTTCAAACCGCCGATCAGAATATGTTTAGTTCCCTTCAAAAATATTTTACTTTCTCATCACCCCTCGTATATAACTTTCGCCACTTCATTTTCGTAAGTCATACTTTCTCGTCGCCACCGTATATGACATTCGTCGCTTTTCCCCATTCTTAGACAACGTTTCTCTTCAGAACTTTCTCATCATCCACTGTATATAACTTTCACAACGTTTTCAATCCTTTGATAACTTCTCATCATCCCCTGTATACGACTTTCGCATCCATTCACAATTTATAATGAATCTTATTGTCTTTAACTTTCTCTTCGCCCCCCGTATATAGTGCCCTCGAACTTACAAACATCTGAACATATTTGGATTTCCTTTACTTTCTTATCGCCCCCTATATACAACATCTGTAACCTTTCTTAACACATTGTTTCCGTTAGCTTCATCCTACCCACGGTGTAGTGGTCGCGCCTGCCTACACGGGTATGCGAATTGTACCCACTTAATACTACTTACGTGGACTTAACGCTGCATTACAGGGTTATACGATATGTTCTCCAATTTATTCACGTAAAAACCCTCAATAACTTTTGAATCTAAATCGATTCGGGCGTAAACCATATATCAAAAAATTCATCTTTTTATGCCCTACACTGTCATATAGGTTTCAATTCGAAATTTCAATTATTTCACAAGATTGCACAATGTTGCGCAACATTACGCAATCGATGACTCATCCTCGCCCGCACGGAGCGATTTCCAGCCCTTTCCAGACTTTTAAAATGGGATGCGTAACTCGCGGGGTGCGAAAAACGCAACCATTCTGAACCATATAAAAGCCCCCTCGTACAGAGCGAATGCAAGTTCTGTTCCGGAAGTGATTTAATAAGAAGTATCACGAGTGAAATAGTTTCTCTTTGAACAAAATAGTGTTTAAAAAGTTGTAATTAGTGACCTCCGGGAAATTACTGAAATTAGTTTTTTCTGTTTTTACTGCGAGTTAACTTTCAATTTTTCAAACTTTATTTTTTATTCCAAAACTCCGTTACAACTCCCTTGGCGTCACCAAATCAAAAACCGTATTTCTTTCTCACACCCAGTGCCCCCCCAATCTTTTAAATTATATTTTTAACTACTATCTAATTTTACGAAAATCCTTCGAACAATCAACCCTGCCTCCGCGCATTAACAAAAAGTGATTTTTAGACTAAACTACGAACTCGAGAAAAAATTGTAAAAGCCAGAATTATTATTGTCAAAGTTATCATTTTGGGAACTGTAACAAAAATCGAAATAAATTTGTTAAACTTAAACCGCCGATATTTTTTCATTTCCATAAATCAAATTTTTAAATAATTTAAAATCAGTGAATCAGAAACCAATTTAGACATTCAAAGACATAAATTCGCGTGCAAGGTTGTTGTGATTTAAAACTATCAAATATGTGTGATATCATACACTTGATAGAATTCATTTTAAATATTTTGAAAACAGGCAAAGCTTGTTATTTATTTCATAAAATACCAAGACGAACTGATATTCATAGCAGGGACATGTTGAAAATAAAGTTTGTATTCCCCGCCCATAAAGCTTAATTTTTTCGATCATCCTTTTCCTTCGTAGCAGCTTACATTATTAATAATCTGCCAATTCAATATCACAATATGTCAGTGGCAACGGTTAAACGTAGGCTAAAGGAAGATATAATCCTCTCAAAATTGGACAATTTTAACCTTCGTGTTCTAAATTAGAATTATATTTTATTTGTATTCACTTGTTACATATATTATTACATATATGTGCTTAATTGTATCTATATGTAGGTATGTCAAATCAAATTTATTTGCTTTTTTCCAATTATAATTCAATAATTAAGTACAAAGTATTTAAGAAATAATAACAATATAAATTTAGTATTTTAATATATATTAATCGTTAATGTTATGTAGTACACATAGATTGCATAAACAATATGTTTGTGAACCAGCAACAATTTAATTATTGTGTTGTAAAACATTAATTATTATTTAAAATTTCCCTATGCAAATGATCACAAGCCAAATATACGATCAGTAGATGACACTATTATATTATTTCTATATTCAATGTTTTAACCACCTACCAATAATTTCGCGAATTTCTGTTTGTTTATTATTAAATATTCATTTCATCTAATGGTATTGTGACATTTAAATTATATTCTTGTCTTGTGTTGTGTACATGTTGTACTGTACTCATTAGATATTTATATTTATGTGTAAATATTAGAACAGACTTGGTATATAGACATTATGGATTAAATACATTAAATTGTTTGAATAGTAGTTCAGTAAAGTAGTTTTATTTTTTCCTAAGATAATTTTTACTATGTTTTTACAACATATTTAGAAACTCAAAATTTGTCGATTATGCACTTCCCCATATTATTATTCCATATCTAAGAATCGATTCGGCCAATACATGATACAACGACTAAAGTGTTAAAAGGCAAAATATTTTTTAAGTGGTAGAATTTCTAAACCAACGTCATTTTTATTTTAATTGTTGAATATGCTCTGTCCATTTTAAATTTTGAGATATTTAATGTTCTTTGTTTGCTGTAGTTTCATAGCACATATACAGTCACGCTTTCGTTTTTTTTATACATGAGTATGCATGTAATTGATGTGTATCTACCTTAGGTAAATTTATGTCATATGTACTAAAGCACATAAATTTAGTCTTATCTAGGGTAACCGTTAGATAATTTTCTGATAGCCACTGTTATATTTTTGGAAAATTTACCACCGCTTTATCGGCAACATTTTCCCAGGAGTTATCCTCAACCAGAAGAACAGTGTCTCCTCTATATGCTACTAATTTTCCATTAATTGGAAGTTGAAGTAATTCATTGACATAAATATTTAAAAGAATTGGCCCTAGAACCGTTCCTTAAGGAATGTCATATTTTATTATTTTTAAATTCTACTTTCACCAACTTTTACACATTGCTCCCTCTTTTGGAAGTAACTTCTGAACAAGTCATTAACTATATCCCTTACACCATATTCGTTGAGTTGGTTAAGTAAAATGTCATGCGACATCGTATCGAAGGCCTTGGCCAAATTAAGAAATATTGCGATTTTTTTTTTATACACTTATTTAACGTCGGCCTATTTCCGCTACTGAGGCCTAACACCGACGCCTGTAGACGAGCTACCCCCAACCAGGAATTTTGCCGAACCTCTTCCCTTAAGAAGAGTAGGGACTTTTTACTTGCCTAACATTTAATAGACAAGGGACCGACGGCTTTACATCCCCTCCGAAAGATGGTATATCTCCTATACAACCCTCGCCTAAGGTTGTATAGCTTCCGCGCATACACTGATATACAAGCCGCTGGAAGATGTGTGAGGCGAGAACGCGGTTTCCGTTGGAATTGTCACCCATCCAAGTACTAACTGCGCCTGTCATTGCTTTACATCGCATACCGAAGCATGTACATAGTAAAGACGCACCTACGCTCGCCCCCATATTGCGATTTGTTTCTCATTATTTACACTAATATATATATAGTTTTTACAACCTCATACATACCATCATCAGTACTCATACCTGTGTATTATATACCTGTGTGTCATATCTCATGTATTTGTATATATTGTGTATAACAGGCTTACGTGTTAGGCTTGCAACCGGTCCCGGGTTCGAATCCTAGCAATAGTATGGATGATTAGTGGCGCTTTTCATGTGGACTAAACGAAGTTGTGTGAGAGATAACACGCCTAGTCGCTGTCCTACTCCTGAGTTCGAGTCTCAGCTGTGATAGATGGCAATGTCATAGGGAATGGTCGTTGTATAATTATTTATGTATATGTGTATACAACTCTGTAATCGGGAACATTCATCGTTTCCTGTAGAGTGGTGATTAATATATAAATAAATATGGTTAAATGTATAACATGTTTGTTGCGTGTATGCATTACATGTTACTCAAGAAGTGTTGTAAAGCAACATTATTGATACACCTCCTTTTGAAATAATTTGTAGTTATAGTGCTTTTCTTCAATAACCGCATTGTATTGTATGCAAAATCCTCAAATAAGTATGTTTACTATCGTACTTCTCAGTATACGGTTAGTAAAATAAAACAACAATTTCGTAACTTCAGAATTGTAACAGATATTCCTACTAATTTTATACGATGAAAACAAATTGGATATATTGGTAAACATTCAAGATGATCCACATAAATCTATAATGACATTAGTTAAGCATCCATGTTAAAAGAAAGAAAAATACCACTGGTATAAAATTCACTTGGTTCAAGAACTTAGCGCTGATGTGCCCTGATCTCCAATTGGAATTTTGTAAAATCATAGCAAATAGATTCCAAGTTGATCCGTTATTTCTAAATAGATCTTTTTTCTGATGAAGCAACATTTGTCTTAAACGGAATAGTCAACAAACAGAATTGTAGATACTGGAGTAATAAAACCCTCAATGGTTGATACAGGCCACTACCCAATATCTTAACAAATTGAACATTTGGGTTGGAATTATAAACAAGCAAATTGTTGGACCACATTTCTTCTATGATACAATAACTGACCCGCTATATTTGCATTGCTTGCACAATTTCTTAGTTCCACTATTAAGAAAATGGCAACCCTAATAAAAGTGATAGAAACATTTAGTATACGCAGATGGAGCTATTCTATCATTCAAGTTTTTCACAATGCGTGAATCGGTAAATCCCGTGAGTGGCTAGCTTATTCTCCCGATATAACCCACTTGATTATTTTTATGAGATTATTTCAAATCGAATGTCCACTTCAGCAGGCAAATAACGTCGAAGATTTAGAAAACAGAGTGAAGCCAGAAATTAATCAAACCATCAGAAAAGGACACAAAATATTTAACAGAGCATCGGCAACGCCTCTATTATTGTCAAGAAGCAATCGGCTACCACTTTGAACAGTTGATTTAGATTATTTCATGTTACAATTTTGTTCACAAAAGAATTTAGCTTCACTAAAAAAATTAGAAAAGTCAAAATTTTTTATATTGCTGAATAGCTTTTCAAAAGTGTTATCTTCTTCTTCTTCTTAGCGGTGCGATTATAAATCGCTGCACTCAGACCTTGTGGCCCATTGTGCATCCGCTAGCTGGTCAGTGGATGTCCCTATTCAGGTCGGACTCCAGTCTAAAGGCCAGAATTCTTCCTAGCGGAGCATTCCTTATTTCCTTCGGCAGTGGAGCCAATATATGTGTTCATGCCTCAAGTCCATGAGACTGGGGCAAGAGATGAGTAGATGGATGGAAGTTTCCTTTACTTCTCCACAGAACCTGCATTCCGATGGTGTGCAGGTGTTTCCTGAAAGAGCCGTGTCCAGTCAAGAAACTTACCGCGACTCTAACTTGTTTTCTACTTAAATGCAATAATTCTTCTGCCTTCTTCGGCAAGGGTCCTGAAATGAGGAGCTTCGCTTGCCGAAATCCTGAGTGGGAGGTCCAGTGATCAACGAACTGGGAGTGAGATCAGTCCTCTATTGACCCTAAGGTAACAGACTCAAGGGCCGCTGGGAGCCCTCCCTGACCAGAGCACCTGCCTGCTCATTACCTTCACTGTTACTGTGCCCAGGCACCCAGAGAAGTTGGACCCAGTTGAACGAGCCAAGTTCGCAGGGTGCCTGTTTAATGTACAGTCCTGAACCAAAAAATATTTGGCTTTGACTGATGCCAGGGCCTTGAGGGCCACTTGACTGTGAAAATGTGCTATCACTTCAGAGAGATTGAACGAAAAAATTATTGTGCTCAAATGATGTCATTTTAGAATCAATCAATTGCAGGTTTCAAGATTTTACTTAAAGTCGTAAATTACGTAGCAAAAGAATTTACCATTTACTTACGGACCTCACTGCAGTATGACAAAGTTAAGTAAAACTGTTGCTTCCTGTTATAATAATCTACTATTCCGATACAATAATGTTGGTGATAGAAAGCGAGTTGTGACATTGCAATAGAACATGCAATTCAATGAATTGTAATGATGAAATCTAAACACTCCAATATTTATAAATAAACTTCTACTTATTTATCAATTTAAAAGATAATAGATAACGGTTAAATAATTTGTAAAGAACTGTGCTTTAGAAATAAACTTTTAACTCTTCACAAAAAATGCCATAATGCTTAATTTATTTCACGGTTAGACATGAAATCATATTTGCAATCGTTAACTTTTATATATTTCATCTGTTGAAAGAACTATTTGGAATTGTTTTTAAAACTATTTATGAAGTGTAACAGTACTGGAGAATCTACGAAATTTGCCAAAAAACACTTATAATCGTGTAAATTTTTTAGAAGAGCCCAGCACATAGACGGATTTGTTGCATATTTCCTTATGGGAGGTAGTAAATATACAAAGAAATTATTTTCTAATATACGATTGTTCAGGATCAAGTGCCATTTTTTTAATGGAATGCTATAAATATCAGTACATTGTCAAACTCCTTTACTCCTGTATTATTATTATTGATTTTCTCCCAACTATTTGGGTGTAGTGACTTTTTCTGTTGAAATAATACCATCTGCAGATGCGTTTTGAAAAAATCACTAGTCACCATTATGGATTTTAAGAAAAAAAATTTGTATATGTCAGTTACGAGACATCTGTGTGATGTTTTTGAATCATTTTAACTTTCTAAAAATGTACAGGGTGACCAACAATGATTTTTCAATTTAGAACTTTTTTAATTGAATTTTCTCAAATTTTTGCAAATGGAACAACCTGTATATTTTTTGACCATATGACGTAAACGTGAAAAATCAACATTTTTCGTATGTACATCTCTATGGCTATTTGTAACCATTTTCGATTTATTGTGCAATAAGTACAAAGTCTACGTGTTATTGGATTAACCTATACAATTCAATTGTTAATGCCACAAAGTAGTGGATCACCCCTATAAATTTTTTATTTTTAAATATTTCGAAATGAAAGAAGGGGTCTAGAACTATTCAGAAAACTGCATTTTTTGACATATGAAGTAATTTGATACCTCTTTCGGTTTCGCCGTAAATGACCCTAAGTATTGATTTACAAATGGAACACCCTGTATATTATTACATTTTTGATTCAGGATGAATTTTTGAAAAAAAATTTCATTCCCTGACCAGTTATTTTTTCATAGCAATTATAAATTTTGATCTATATTATTATGAAATAAAAAATACGCAGGTACTTTGTCATTTTGATTTCTACGGAAAAAATATTTATGCATAGTAACAATTATTAATCATTTTGTAGACGTTTTAATAAAAGTAATTTAGTTTTGTTGAACGATACTCGCTAATTAGATCCGAATAAATCGAAATTTCAATTAAACAATCCAAAATATTAATTGAAAATATGTGAAATCGAGTTTATGACCCGAGTAGCAACCACGTGCCTCTTAGACTAAATTAATCACTTAGCAAAGTTTTCAGCTCAATTTCTTGATCCAAAAAGGAAGTTTAACGGTACTTGGGTAATATTTATAACTATTTTAACTCACAAATAAAAGAGGAAATGACAAACTGACGGTTCGACTCTTCGGCTGTGAGAGTACCAACCTGAGAAATGTTACAACTAAATCGACTGTTATGGACTTTTTCGATCATTAACTATCTTTACACTATCATTTTGTATACAATTCTTATACGCTAATTATAGTAATAGCTTATGTTTTTGATTTCCTTTGGCATATACAATTATTTTATAACTTAGTAAAACTTTACCTAGTGAGCCATCTGTAGGCGCAAAGTTAAAGGTGGTAATTTGGATAGAAAATTAGAGCGTGGTGACATCTACCGTTGAATGGATAGTTTAATACTATAGATTGATGAATTGATCTACTGATCTACTATTATTAACTTGCGGAAACCAGTGAAAGATGGCACGTCACAACTCCATTCTACCAAAATAATAAAAAAAAATCTGGAAGGATTTTTTTAAACAACGAAAATTATTCAAATATGATAAATATACCAATAAACTTTTACCAAAAATATCTACATATGCATATCTAAATAGAAAGTTACCAAAAGTGTTTTCCAAGAATAACAAAAATAATTAATGCGCAAAAAGAAATAATTTTCTGGTATTAGCTGGTGACACGTAAATCAGATCTCAATTTTATAATAACAGTCTCAAAATGCAAAACGTGTGAAATTTCAAGAGAAGAGAAAAAATTATGATAAGTGCTATACATGTTGTCCATTTTGATTGACACGCATCTCTATGTGCCTTTAAATGAAGTTCCTACTGCTCTACAATTCAAAATATGAAAGAAAGGATTAACGGCCTTTCGAACGATCAGACCGGCAATTTTAAAAACAACGATTTTTTATCAGCAAAAAATATGCGTGGAATATCAAATTTAATTTTCTCTCGGCTAGTCTCTTACCATTTTGAAGAAAGATAATTTAATGTAGAGCTCTGTTCGTCACCCCTTTGAGTAAGGGGGAGAATAATAATCATATAATCTATTTTGGTAGAATATATTTTCATTTTCGTGCTATAGAAGATTTCCTTTTGAAGATCAAAGTTTAAATTCTTGGTTAACATTAAATTTTATAAAATTCGATATTTTCAATAATCTTTTCAAGATATTCTTATCTTTCGTTTATGGTGGATGGTAAATTGTTATTATTTGAACATTTCTTGTTCCTCAGGCTGAACATAATATTAGCCGGACCGTGGTTCAATATTGGATCAATATAGATACATTGAAATTGTAACAAAAATATTTAATTAATATTAATAAACACTGGTATTAAAATATCGGTATGCCTATGTTGGCAGTATACACATTCCAATCCAGATATACGCAGACAATATTGATAAATATCTACAAATATTAATTTTACTACATTGAAAAGTCTATATTCGTGTTATATTGTTATTACATTTTTTGATAATATTGTACAAAAAATATCGATTGATAAAGATAAATATTGATTCTAAAATATTGGAATACTCATATTTAACTCATATTTGTCAACTATCTGTGAAATTATATTGTTTAGACAATATTTTCTAATACCAATGAATATTATTTTTCCAATATTGGAAAGTGTATATGTTATTATGTTGTTATTGAACTTTTTAGTAATATAGCACAACAAAAATCGACTGATAACGGCAATTAATTTTAAAATATTGGGATGTTCATATTGAGGTTATATTATTAAACTTTCTTTTAAATAACATTATTTAACCTATTTATATCTACATTGGATAGTCATGCTGCGCCTAGGTTGATTGCAATAAGTTGCAATAGATGGCTCTCCTTGCAATATGCTTGTACAATGTGGTTGAATAATGACAAAGAGAAATTCACTGCGGCCACAGACTCTGCGGCGATGCTCACCTAATCTGTTCTAACAAAAGCCCAAGATGTCTTTAGTAATTTTCAGATGATGTAGTTTTACCTACCATACACAGGTTAAATATTTCAGATGGGCGTTTTACTACAATCACTTCTAGATTTTGTTAATGGGGTTTTTAAAATAATTATCATTATTCAATAATTGTAATTTATATAAATTACAGCTTTACCATTTTTGGCTAAATTTTCATTAAATATTGGGCCAATATATGATTTCAAATAATAATTTATATTGGAATAAAATATTATATGATATGATTTGTTAAATATTGCTTAACCAATATTGAGTCTATATACAAAAATGTTCACATTTTTTATTGGTTCAATGTTGCGTTTTTTACATTGAGCCAACGTGTTTGTAATATTAAACTAATATTGGTTCAATATTAGTGTTCTACCTGGGATATTTTATTCATCATACCTATTATCCGGATAAAATGTTCAACTATTCACAAGACAATAAAATAAGTTCAGTGTATTATTAGTTTTCTTTATTCTTTAATTAATGATGGTTAAAACAAGTATATTGAATAAATGACATATGAATTCGAATAATTGACATAAAAATTCGTTGCATTTTTAAACCTATACAATTCAATTATTTAATACATTCTTACAATTCAATGATATGAATTGTGATTTTCGTAAAATATTAAATAAAAAATAAACGGAAATAACTTGAGATTTGTTCTTTTTAATTTTGCACAAGAGCGTATGTCAAGCCAATTAATATTCTTATTGTCTTTGCCGTCAACTTCCATACCTTTAACTTTTTTCGTATCTCCACAAAGAAGGAAGCTATAACCATTTGTGGTTTTCCTATTTTTCAGGTTTTAGTAATATATCTCACAAAGTAAGCTATGGACTTCAAATTTCTTTTTACCAAAATATAGCTCACAGAAAATGGGATAACTGTTTCGAAAACTTTTTTCTTCTACAATAGATATTTAGCGAGATATTTGGTGTAACCCTCTTAAAATAGACGCTATGCGTGTTATTTCGCATCAGTAAACAATACAAAGAATAGAACTTTCTTATATCATTAGATACTCGATAGCAAATTCATGCAAAAGCAAGACTCCATTGTTGATGGAGAAGTTTACCTATAACAAATATTTATCTTATTATTTTAAGTATATAACAGAAGTTTTATGCAAATGGCTTCTAGAGAACTTATATTATTTTAACAAGGCATTATCTTAACACTTATGCCGTCCCATGTAAACTTTCGCCAAATAACAATATCATCTTGTCCTGTTTATAGCGTTGTTGTTTCTCTGGTGTATATTATTTTAGGTAGGCGTACATGTATACGGTATAGAGATGCGTGATCATTTTCCCCATTTTCCCTTGTTCCCATCAAATTCCCTAAAGATTCACCCCACTCAGCTTAATGGGTAAGGTGGCATCAGTAATAGTGTAACGCTCATCACGTTGGCCGTAGTATAGAAATATCTTGAATTAGTGAATATCCATTAAGCAGACAAAAACTTGCTTCTACTCATTCTTCCGTATTTTATAAAATGTGATAAATAGAGCCTTAAAGAAATTTCAAAGGAGAATGAAAATATCTGGAATATAAAACCAGCGAGAAAAATCCCGTCACACAAAATGTATATTATATTTGATCATGAAGGGAGTATTGAAAGTCCAATATTTGATCCTTTACGTTTTATAATATGTACCCGCTCACGAGAGTCAGATATATTTAAAGCAAAAAGAATAGTAGGTATTCATTTAATTTGTATTCGGCGTTTAAAGAAAAAATAACATGTTATATGTGGAATAAAGTGATTTTTTTTGTGTATCGGCTGTTCTTACCAGAATTACTTCACTCGTCTGCCAAGTACATAGTCGACAAAAAAATCACATTTGTTACATATAAAGCAATATACAGTACGGGGATCTCTACTAGCCGTATAAGAGAATCCTTTATACTTATGTACATGTGCAATATGAGTTAAAATCACGAGATGATATGAAATTGATGGTGGGGCATAGGCATGACGGCTGGTCGATCCGCTGAGGGCTGCGGTTAGCGGTTAGAAATGTAAATATATTTGGACAGGTGTAGGTAACCAGTGGTCAAATAAGGAATTTACGTATAATCGAAAAATATTAATTTGTTGAAATTAATTATGGTGATCAAATAACCAAAATAAACAAGAGTATCCTTCTCAAAATAAGTGGGAGCGGGTCAATTTTCGTACTGTCATGAGCAGAAAAAAAATAGGACAAATTTTTTTTCTAATGTAAATCTGTCTCTGTTTGAATATGTAATGAGTAACCGAAATAAAACAGATATCATTTTTAATTTATTTTTTATTTTAATGCTGTAGTTATTGCTATAGTAAATGATGGATGGTTAATGAGACAAATTGCACTGCGTTATAATATTTAAAAAAATTTGGTGTGTAACATTTTAAAAAAGTGGATAATAAAACGGTACGATTAGTAGAAATCCTGGAGCAAAGGACAAAGGATATCCTACTTAACAAGAAACTAACTATTAATTTAATTAATTTAATTTAATTTCATTATTGCACCATTTGTATTTATAACTTCTATAAATCTGTTTGGCATAGAATTAAATAACCTTATACAATAATCATTAGTAATAATATTTTCCCATGAATTATTTACTATTTCCAGTAATTCTTCGGCATTCCGTGGTCTCACATTTCGTTTTTGGATACTTCTGAATACTTCTTACGAGTAGTCCCCATACTTCTACCACAGGGTTAAGATCTGGACTATGACTGGGTCAATTAAGAATATTGATGTTGTTATCTTGAAATCAGTAAGTTACGGTATGAGCAATATGAACAGAACAATTGTCTTGTTGAAATATGAACTCATTATTAGGAAATAATTGTGACACAGAAGGCGGCATAATATTGTCTAATATCCTAATATACGTTTCACTATTAAATCGTTCCTCAACATGCCACAAAACACCAGGACCAAGTACCGATATCCAAGCCCACATATTGATGGAAAATCTGCCACATTTATCATTGTTAGATATATATTTCGAGTATTCGGAGGGCGATAAACACGAATACGACCACTGTGTGTTGACTGGAAAGATTACATTATTCCAAAAATTTGCATCATGCGCTAAAAATTCAAGCGCAAATCCTACTCGAGCTTCTTTATGTTCATCTTTAAGTAAATATTTCTGTACTGCTGCATGACAGCGTAGCTCCGATTCTCTTTCTCGCTGGCCAGTACTACTCGATTCAGGAAAATTCGTTTCTTCAGCAGCCTGAATAACTGAGTAAAATGGATTTTCTACTAAAGCATTTACCAATTGCAAATCTTGTTGAGTTGATATCCTTCGTCGCCCTGATCCAGGATTTCTACTAATCGTACCGTTTATTCTCCACTTTCTTAAAATGTTATACACCGAATTTTTGTCAATATTATAACGCAGTGCAATTTGTCTCATTGACCATCCATCTTCTGCTTTAGCAATAACTCCAGATTTAACGGAATCGCTTATATGAGGCATATTAGTTTTTTGCACACTTGCAATAAATTATGACAACTAACTGACAATGTCACAAAAATTAAAGTTAGATGTACATAACTAAATTTTAGCAAAATACCTTGTCCTATTTTTTTTTTACTCACGACCGTACGCTACAATAAATAAATTTATTGTTCCACGCAGTCATAGTACTATTTAATTATTTGTACTTTCTAAATAAATATCCATTTTAAAGGTTAATATTATTTTGAGTGCAATAATACTTCAATTTGGTGAAGTCACCTGTGATCTAAGCCCAACGGACTATAGTAAATAATAAATAAATCCATAATCAAATCTCAAAAACAAACATAACGTGGAACTAAAAAAATATTATAGACAATATAGGAATATAGTAACGACTTTAATTAAGACGACAAAAAATAATTTCTACAAAGAAAAAATCCAGTCGGCTGGAAATAATTACAGAAAAGTTTAGGATTATATTAACGAAGCCTCAAATCGAGACAAAAATTGCAATAAGAACATAGAACAACGGGGGCGAGCGTAGATGCGTTTTTACTATGTACATACTTCGGTAGCGATGTAAAGCAACGACAGGCGCAGTTAGTAGTTGGATGGGTGACCATTCCAACGGAAACCACGTCCTCCCCTCACATCTTCCAGCGGCTTGTATATCAGTGTATGCGCGGAAGCTATACAACCTTAGGCGAGGGTTGTATAGGAGATATACCATCCTTCGGAGGTGATGTAAAGCCGTCGGTCCCTTGTTTATTAAATGTTAGGCAAGTAAAAGATCCCTACTCTTCTTAAGGGAAGAGGTTTGGCAAAATTCCTGGTTGCGTCGGTGTTAGGCCTCAGTAGCGGAAATAGGCCGACGTTAAATAAATGTATAAAAAAAACATAGAACAACAAACAAACCACAAACAAGAAAGAAATAGTAACTACTTTTATACAATTTTTTATTGAGATAGGTGAAAAAAATTCTAATGAAACTTCGAAACACACACAAAACTTAAAAAATAATCAGTACAAACGAAAATCTGAGTTCCATGTTCTTGGAAGATGTAACTGAAATGGGAATACAAATTATTATATACAGCTTGAGAAATAACTCACCTTCAGGAAAAGATGGAGTAACAGTAAAAAGTCAAAAACTATTAGCATATCTGTAAACCTATTGCGTATATTATTAATCTTATCTTTAAAAATACGGACATACCTGAAACTTTCAAAGAAAGTATAGTAGTCTCAATATATAAACACTGCAATAAAAACCACATGACAAACTACCGACCAATATCATTGATAAACAATATAGGTCATTCTCAGAAAAAAATAAAATATAACAAAAAATCAGTATGGGTTCCAAAAAAATTAAGCATAGAAGATCCTCTCCAATTATTAACATACATCATCATAATAAATTTTGAGAAGCGCGAAAAAGTTATAGCTATTTTTTTAGACGTACAAAAAGCATTTTACATTGTGTCACATAGCCAGCTACTAGACAAATTAAACAAAGTGAGAATCAGGGGAAATGTTTACAATTTAATAAAACAATACTTATCAAATAGACCTCAGCAAGTAAACATAGACAATACTCTTAGAGCAAAGAAAATAATAAAAATCGGAGTACCCCAAGGCACTATCCTAGGACCATCTTTGTTTCTGCTATTTATAAATGATTTACTCGACAAAAACTTTGGATGCAGAATCATATCGTATACCTACGATACCGTACTAATTTGCTCTGCAGAGAGCTGGAGTTTACCAAGAGAAAAGGCAGTCACTGTAACAAGTAAAGTTAAAATCTGGCTGGATACAGTAGTAGTAGTAGTAGTAGTAGAAATCGTATTATTGGCTTCGATTTATTAAAAATTATTAGTTCAGTGCCATGTGGAAGATGAAATGGTTTTAATTATTCTTCAATATATCACCTCGTGTAATTAATCTTAAACTTTTTGTCTCTAGACTGCCGATTCCCGGCTGGATACAAATTTACTAAAACAGAATATAGCAAAAACTAAATCAAAATTAGCTTTTCACCAACAAAAGCAGAAATGCCCCAAACAATAGAATCCATACATATAGGTGGAGATACAAATGATTACATTCATAATACCACTACTATTAAATATCTTGGTCTTATTTTTGACAGTCACCTAAAATGGGAAAACCATATTAAATATCTAAATGGGAAGTTAAGGACATTAATATACAAGTTCTACAACCTGAAAAGTATCCTAAACAGGAAAACTCTCTTAGTGACATATAATAGTCCCACGGAATCCATAATTAGGTATGGCATTAGTATTTGGGGCTCTGCGTATAATACAATCCTGCAGCCTCTTCATGCAATACAAAATTATATATTAAGGACAATTTTCAACATGAGAAGTAGATATAACTGCACAAATATTTGTAGAAAACGAATTACTGAATGTGAGAGGTCTATATATGCACGCGGCTGTAATTTATACTCACAACAAGAAACATACGTTCGGTTCGACCCTAAGTCACCAATACGAAACAAGAAATAAAACTAAAAACGCGTACCAAACTAAAAACAAAGCAGTCCATCAAAAACAAATCAAATACAATGGAATCAAGCTATACAACCAACTACCTGAACATGATAAAAATAAATTCAAGAGAGAATGTAAATAGTTATTTAAGATACAAGTGTGTCTTACAACGTTTTATCTTCAATCATTCCAATGGGGAACATTCTCTTTTATTTTATCCGCCAGAGTGCACCAGCTGTACTTGGTTGTTTGTCCATCAATGTCGATACGAAAAATATGTCTTTGAAAAACAAAGTTAATAATTAGGATGTAAAACGAAAACTTGTTGCTGTGTACCAAAGTGCTCTAACACAGTAAGACATTTATTTCCTAAAAATGACCGTTTCCGACAACTATATATGATAAATCTGGTGTTTTCAAATTGTAATCAATATCTTCATCTTCAAGTGTACTAACTAAAATATTGTCATAATTGATTATTCTAGAATAAAGGAGGATTTATAAACAAAAAATTCAACAAGTTCATAAATGTAATTATATACCTTTCAACCAAATCAGATTTTTTAAATAATAATAATAATATGTCTTTATTTTTTTTTTATATAGCACGAAAAATACAAAAGAGTACATAAGGGAGATGGCGATATTCAACATAGTTGCTCTTCCATATAACCATCTCAATTAAGAACATAACTACAATAAACAGTATAATAATCATATCATAATCAAAATACAATACAATACAAAATTAAATGTCATTTCTTTTACCAAATGTGTGCCATTAGGCAAAGAGTTGTAAATTTTGGCGGCGTTAAAACTAAATGAACGTTGAAATAGAGCCGTATTATGCTTAGGTATATTATAAAGATTACAATGCCTAGTAGGACGAGCATGAACATCACTGCCTTTAACGAGTTTACTCAATAAATATTGTGGTGAATGAGCGAGGTTAGCTTTGAAAATTAAGCAACCTAGGTGTACCTGGAACCTTTCATTAAGATTAAGCCAGTTTGATTTTTTAAATTTGGCTGAGATGTGACCAAACTTACCTAAATTAAAACAAAACCTTAAACAGCAATTTTGAGTTTTTTGGAGACTGTCTTTATCGCTCTGTAATAGAGCTGGCCAATAGACAGTATCACAGTAAGCCAAGTGGGATAAAATAAGCGAATCACATAATCTTAATTTAACGTCAGTACTTAAGAAATCTTTGTGAATGTAAAGTATTTTTAGTTTGGCAAAGGACTTTTGAATCAGATGAGAAAAATGTTGAGAAAATCTTAACTCAGCATCAATTAATATACCCAAGTTTTTGCAATTATCACAATTTCCATGAACTCTATAGCACCTCTTCTTCACAGCTCCGCTTTTAAAGTTTTAAACGATTTAATGACCAACTACAGTAATCCTTTTTATCAATTTGGCTCATTTCTACGAATAAGAGATTGGGAAACTATCGGAAATCGGGAAATTTAAACTATTTAAAGGTTATATGGTGCGAGTTGAAAAAGGAGTTAAACCGAGTAGACGTGGCGTCATCTACTGGATATATTAGGAACTGGCTTGAATTGTTCCCAATTCTTTTTATTAATTTGACTTATTTCTACGAATAAGAGATTGTGAAACTCTCAGAAGGAAATTTAAACAATTTAAAAGTTATAATATAACTTTTAAATTGTTGTTTAATGTCATTCACAATTTGTATCATATATTATATGATATTATATTTATTATTCATATATTATATGATACAAATTGAGAATGGCATTAAACCGAGTACATATAGCGTCATCTATTGGATATATTAGGAACTGGCTTGAATTGTTCCTAATTCTTTTTATTAATTTGGCTTATTTCTACTAATAAGAGATTGTGAAACTCCCAGAAGGAAATTGAAACGATTTAAAAGTTATAATATAACTTTTAAATTGTTGTTTAATGTCATTTACAATTTGTATCATATATTATATGATACAAATTGAGAATGACATTAAGCCGAGTACGCATAGCGTCATCTATTGGATATATTAGGAACTGGCTTAGATTGTTCCCCATTATTGTAAGAAATTGGCAATTTTTCATGAATATTTGTAAAACTGTATCAACTTTTTGTGAATGTCACTTTGACTGTTAGTATTATTCGAGTTGTAGTTGAAGTCTAATTATGTTACTTCATGGTCGTGACTGAAAATTTGTGATGATAGTAACTAAGGAAGTGATATTATAAATAAACTGGAGTAGTTTTTCAATTCTTTAGAAATCATGCAATAAAAGCGCGCAATAAAATTTTTTATTGCACAGTTTCTTATAAAAGGCCACTTTTTTCACTGATGTAAAAAAACTGTTACTTTTTACAGGATCGTAGATAAAATTTATGTTATTGTAAAAAACTTGGGATGCTTGATATCAATTGTTATAAATATTTATTGGTAGCTATTAATAAATGTAGAATTATAAATAAGTAAAAATCACCACACGCTTTTTACAATAAAATGAATTTTAAATTTATTTTTTACTTTTTAGTTCGGTTTGCTATTAAAGCATGTTTTTTTTTTTAAATTTAAACTATAATTTTTTTTAAATATAATTTATTTTTGCTGTTTTTAATCTAAACGAATTTAAATTTCATAGTAACTTGAAGACTCAACTTTTTGGTATATTGTATGTGACAACGGGTTATCAGGCTGTTTTATGAATTATCTCGTAATCTGATCATTTCATCTAATGCATCACCATTACATGGAACTCTCTGCTGTTATTATTAACAGCGACGCCTCCGGCAAAATCGCGGCAATAGATTAGTCATTTTTTAATTTTATTTTATCCTGATCCTGGTAAAGACGTTAGGACAAAGTTGTCAAATTATTATATTGTCAGCGGTCCTTGATAAGTGTACAAAGTTTCTGTTTAATCTGACGTTTTGAAGTGGGTGAGAATTACGTTCAAAGATTCCGTTACAAACAAACATATAGGTGAAGCTAACAAAAGCGTGTTAAAAAGTATCTAATAAAAAATTATACCACATGTCTCCAACTCTTGGTCTAATAAAAGAAGTTCTTTCCTCTAAACCATCAAAGTCAATAATTTGTACACATAGCAACCCAAAAACTATGTAAAATCGAAACATACTAATTCTTCTTATTGTTTTCTATATTTCTTTTATTGTAAAGCGAAAATTCTTTTAAAATGCAACAACATTGATATTGTTATATGTAACGATAAGTATGAACGATAATGAAGTTAATACTGCTGGACACAACACGAGGTCTTCTCACGTATCATAACTCATACATTTAGCACATATAGTTATAATAAAATGAGTATCAATTATATATAATTTGCAATAATGTGCAATTGTAAACAAATGTTGCAGTCAGGGCCGGATTAGCATGTGCGGTGGAGCCCTGTAGGCAAAATTGTGGTAGAGGCTTCTGCACTGTAAATAATCATGATGACCTTTTTTTTCTTTTTTTAGATATCGACTATAATCCTCAGCACAGTAAGCATTCATTTCTTCCATTTGTAATAAAATGTTCAAGGCAAGTTGATAGCGCCCTATTTGTTAGTTGGTGGGGGCCCAATTTTGGTGGTGGCTCCGAGGCAATGTCTCACTGCCTTGGGGTTAATCCGGCACTGGTTGCAGTAATAAATAAATAAATAACATCGACAATCACAACGGCGCCAGCGTACAGTGCATTGGATCGTCCCACCCCAATCATATTCCATTAGATTGTATTGCACATGTACATAAGTGTACGGGATTTCCCTATATGGTTAGCAGCGATCCCCGTACTGTACTATTCTCTTAATTATTAGCTGTACGTACAAAGTTTACAACGTAAGCTGTTAATAGAAAGTTTATCCATTAACCACACACAAAAAGCGCCCGTATTCTGCAATTCTATATAAAGTTTTGTATTTACTGATTAAGAATTGTTTTAGTTCTGGTAGATAAATCACCATTAAAATCTGTATGTTTTGATCAAATTCCGAATGGTAAACTTAAAATAGCCTCACATAATTCCTAAAACTTTCATTTGGAATTTTTATTACATAACTTGAATTTATAGACCCATATTTTACAAAGTTATTATCATTTTTACCATCTGAAGTGGTAATATCATTCGTGATTTATACCTTTCATAAAATTTCCTGCAAACGTCGCAGGATCTTTGGTACCAGTATGTCCGTAATTTCTAGTTCCACGTAAAAGTCGCATGAATAATAGGAACTGACTTCATTATCATACAAATGTATCTGAGTATAGCTTTCAATTGACATGTGATAAAGTCTAGTAAATTTTAACTTTGCGTGTGACACTACACGTATGACTTCATTTCTCTTGCACACAAAGTTAAAGCAATAGTCTAAATACATTGTTCACGTATGTCTGCTAAGCTTCTCTCCCACCTAAAAAGAGACGAGAATATGAATAGGGAGAAATAAATAATATATTCTTCGAAGTTCAGCGATTCTCAAACTCTAAAAATTTGTCAATCGTTATTATGAACTATTATTTACTTAGGTTAAATGTCGTGTCATATTTGAATTAAATTCGTCTTTATAAGAAATATTAAAGTTTTTTTTTTAATGGCTTTCGGTCGAAGACCATACTGCCAGTCACAAAATATCTAATTGATCGTCAGATTAACGTTAAATTAATTTATTAAATATCCTGATAATGGTAGCGAACAGTATGGCAAAAAAAATCATATACCTATCTAACCTAAAAACGAAGAAAAAAAAAGGGAAAATAAATTGAAGACAACAAAAAAGGATACAACAGGGACACACGCTTCCCGTCCTGGGGTCTGTCAGGACATTTAAAAATAGACAATACAGGGAGGACCACGGTTGACAGGGGAAAAACAACAGAGGGAAAAACATACGGTAGCCAACATAACCTAAAGCTTAATACATGTTTCTTTTACGAAATCAAAAATATACGTATAAACTTTACGAGATCCTAAGGACAATAAATAAGAAGAGCATATTAAAGGTAGCCAATATATTGCAGTTTTGTGCAATATTAGTGATTAATGCATTAGAGACATTTTGATATTTCACACATCCAAAAAATATACGGTCGAGATCTGCTATGATGATGCATTGATCACAATATGGTGAGGTATATATACCAATTTTGTATAGGTGTGCGGGATAACATGCGTGACCAAATTTTAATCTGATAAGAGACGTTACGTATTTTTTCGATGCTTGAAGGTCTTCATGCCAAAGCTTATTAGGTATACCGGAATGAATCATCGTGTACCTGGTAGGGTTGGTAAAGCAATACTCTCTCCATTGGTAATTCCATTTGACTCTCAAATTTAGTTTAAGAACACTATACGTGTCTGCTAAACCGATTTTATGTTCTAGAATGTGTCTTGATGAAGCTCCTTTTTTAGCTAATGTATCTACGTGCTCGTTGTGTTTAATTCCTAAATGTGCTTTGACCCAGACGAATGTAACTTTTTTCCCAGATAAGTGTATTTGATGAATGATATTTTTTATTTTGAAGATAAAAATTAAAGTTATTTTTAATGTTAAATAGTGGATATTCATCCGACAACCGGACATTGTCAAGCCACTAAAAGTATTACAATTTTCTAGTACTTACAGTTGACATCACGAACCTTGTCATTCACGTCATCATCCTTTATCCAAACCAAATCATACAGAATGTCATGCATGAGTGTATCAATAAACACAAAAAGGATGTATTTTGTAATGAAAATATATGAACAATGTTAGCATGCAATTCAATGAATTTTAACAAAGTGTTTATTTACATTTGTATTTGTTAAATATATAAAAATAAGAGTTAAAAACATAGGTTTTTTTTGAGAAAAGTTCAAAAGCACGACAAACATTAATATGTTTGTTCCCCATTCAATATCTTGTTTGCTATAATAAAATTATCACTTTATTTGCAATTCATCAATTTATTTGAAATATACATACATTTAGAGCATAATTCATACTGATAATTAAATATAACACAGAGTATAAAATACCTTAATAATAAATTACCCTATAAACCATCGGAACATTTTTTTTTAAGGGGAAACTCATCATGCGCACCTGAGCTTAGTGTCTAGCGCTACAGGTAGTGCCGAACTTCAACCGGCTAAAACCCCTCCATCTCTTTAGTGTTTCCAACTAGTTTGGAACTGCTTTCGCTCATCTTCAAACCAGCTGGCCATTTGAGTTCGTTGTTATGAATTCCTCCATGGGATCAGCCCCATCTCTCTTTTATCCTCTTCCTTCTTTTTGATAATGCGAGTTATCGCCTCCTCCGCCTTTTTCCAGTTCTCCTCTTTCTCCAGCATTCTATCTACCATGTCGTCTGGGAACAGTAACGGCGAACCACCGTGTCGCCTCTCTTCCCTTCACCTGTTGCATACGAACACGGTGTGTTCCGCGTTGTCGGCCTCCCCACGATGTATACACTCTCGGCTATCAATCTTACCAATATCATTTACCCTCAACCCGTTTCATAAATATGTCATCATTCATGTTACGATGATAGTCTGCTAGTTTAGTGGCTGTGGCATAAATAAGGGAAGCGCCCTCTACAAACCCTCCACTGTGACATGCATGTAACACCATAAAACGCTTTCCCTAGAATCCGTACGCTTTTTACCGACGAATTCTGCCAAGTCTCCTTTTTATTGCTTTGGCAAAGCTCCAGGTCTCCTCCAAAAAGACAACTTGACATTTAATGGGAGAGTTTTGGTTTTGTCTATATTTGCGTAGAAACTCCGCCCTCTATGCGGCAATGTTAGATATTTCCATTAAGGCCCTCCGGTTATCATTATTTTTATATTTAAATCCAATATGCGGCAATAGACGGCACAAGGACGACACACTTATTAATGTCTTCGTGGCCAGTTCCTCCTTTAAGGTCTTCATAGACATGTTTTCTGTAAAATAGCAATTATTGTTTTATGCAATTTTAATATTATAATAGTTTCGCCAAGCGGCAGATTTTCATATAAAATATGTCAACGGACCCCTTGATAATCGGGTGAAAGGTTAATGGTTTAACCATTTAACCAACTGAGCTACTGACGTGGCTGGCAGACTCTAACGACAAAAACTACAAAATCATTACGCTATAGATTTACTTTCGGAGTACATATTATAAATTGTATCCTTCACATCCATCTTCCTTGCTTCCATCATATCCTCGGTTTTATTTTTTTCTTCTGGGTTCATATTTGCCACAGTGGAATTTGGGGCTTCCTGCTCCTTAGATTTTTTCTTGCAAATCTGTTCCGCCGTTTCCACACATTTGTGCACTTCTAGTGCATTGGGTATTTACTGCCGAAAGAAAATTAATTTTATATCCCGCTGCTATAATTTATTTTACAATTCACCTCATAGACTGCTTGCAAAGGTAAAAGGGGACCTCCGCTTCATTTTTCCTGGCTGAAGTACTCAACTAATTTCATCAACACACCTCTGGCTACTGCATCCAGTCTTTTGCCGGGCATTTTTATATTGTTTTTTTACACTGTAAAACTAAAGCACTTACAAACTATATTAAGCAATTACAGGAAATTTGAAACGCCCAGTAAGAACACTAAAAACTTATAAAAAACGAAAAGAAATAGAAAATGAATAAAATTGATATATGCATCCACTGCACGTCGGTGAATCGACAGAGAACTGACAGAATGCTCGACGCTGGTTGCACCCACGACTAGCAGCTGCATTATTCATTTATAAAACGCATCGTTACGCGTGGAACAACTGTCGTAGCCCCAGGAGACGTGATTTTCTGCTGTTTAGCTCATATGCTTTGTATTTGATAAATACATACATTGATGACGTGAACGAAAACATTCGTGATTTAAACTTATACATGTTACATGTTCTATAGCGGAATTGTTGTCCTCGCATAGCTCAGTGTGTAAAAGTTCTCGAATTGAAGCAGCCCTGCATTGCAGTATCTCGTGGAAGGCATCTCCTTCAAGTTAAGGTGCCTGCTTCAGATGGAAAATTAAAAAGTATGTTGTGCGAGAGTTTTTAAATATAGTGTAGTTTTTACTTTTGTAAAATCTGTTTCTGTAGATATTTAAATTGTATTACCTATTTTTATTTGTTTTCGCACAAAAGTTCTCTAGGTTTAGTTTTTCATTGTTATTTTCGTCGACCCAGAGCTGTCCCGCCCGTCTCTGCAATCCGTCACCGGTTCAACGCGGTGGTTGCACGATCGGCCCCAGGCCAGGCTCTGGCTAGCCAACTGTTTGTAATTTAATTTGAATAAATCTATGCTGAATGGAATTGAAGTAGCAATGAAATGCATCCGAGTTGAAATCATGTTGGCTTCTTCCATTTTTTTAAATTTTGTTTTATCGAAAGTTAAAAATTTTCCTTCTAAAAATTTTATTATATTAACCTATGCCGCGAGTTTTGTTAAAATTTTCTTTTTCCTAAACATTTTTCTTTTATTATTCCGCGCGAGTTGATCTCTAGTTAAATAAAACTGCCTTTGGGGCGTTTAGTTTATTTATCCGATTGTCAGAATATTCACGGTTTTTATTTTTTACTTTCCCACATACATAGTATATTGGAAAGTAGTGATCGTGCAAAAAATCGATTTTAAGGTTTTGGTGAATTTACATAATTTCAGGTCCCCTGAAGCCAAAAAAATGGTTTTTGAAAAATGTCAGTAATAGGGAAAGTAATTTGAGTTTATATAATGTTATTTTTTAATGTACCGATCTTGAAACGTGCGTCGAATAAAGTCTTTGTGAAAATCCTTTATTGCTGGTGTTGTTCTGTGATAATTGTTACAATTACAATATTTATATTTTAATACACGAATGGCGAAACATGCGTCGAGTACAGGATTTGTTCAAGTGTAGTTTTCAAATGTTTTAGTGTTTATGAAAACTGCTTCGCTATATTTTGTTTACATTAAAATTATTGTTAAATCGTTACGTGATTTCTAGAAATTATCATTTATTTTGTTTTATCTTATTTTCTCAACCAAATTTTTGTTGAAAGAAAAGCAATTTAAAAAACAATTTATTTTTGTTACTTCTAATGAAGATTTCATATTTATTATTATATGAAACATTTTACTTTACTAATATGCTTTCCCCTACTAATATTACCATCTTCTCCTCCGCCTTCAAATAAAACAGTGAGTTACTACTGGCCCAATTGTTTACATTTAAAAGATCAGAGTTTATAAGTTGTTTTACTGTTTGAAACTCTTGATAATTGGGTGACATGTAAGTATTGAAATCATCAGCGTACATATGAAAATTGCAGTATTTCATTGATTTACTGACTTCGGCACTAAAGCTGTAGACAGGTGGTCCAAGTATTGATCCTGGAAGGACTCCTAACACTATTTACAAAGATTCTGATATATTGTATTTACCGTCAACACTGTAGAGACAGACCATTTGGCTTTTACCATAAAGATAATTTTTCAACCAATGAATCGTTTTTGCACCAAAATTATAGTGTTTTAATTTTGTCAATTAATAGCAATTCAAAGTTGATTGAATCGAAAACCTTGGACATGTCTAAAAATACAATAGTTGTGTAGTTCAAGTAGGAATATCCCGAGACATAAAAATCACAACAAAAACTTTACGACCTCATTGAAATACCATTGCTCTTTGTGCTACTTCGACCGGATATCAGCTCGCTTACCTTTATAGGTTTTAAATATGCGTCGGGTCGTTTGACGCAGCATACCGCCATTTTCCCGCGGCGTTAATAATTATGTTGTAAAGTTTTTGTTGCGTTTTTTATGTATCAGAAATTTATTACTTGAACTATACAGTTATTATTATCAAATCCTTCTACGACGTCCTTTGTGATTTTAAGAATAGCTGTGGTACAACTGTGGCCTTTTCTGAAATCTTCCTGATACTTTGGTATTATATCATTATCATATAAATACTTGGTCATTTTAACTTGTATCATTTTTTCTGATAATTTTGAGTCTTTTGGTAGAACACTAATTGGTCTAAGATCATTAAGTAATGGATTCTCCTTTTTAGGCAATGGGAGGACCATTGCTTTTTCCATAGTGCCGAAGCTTCTCCTTGTTCTATAGAATAATTAATGATATGCATTGATGGGTCAAGGCAGAATGGCAAACAAAATTTTAACATTTTCTGTAATATCGTGAATTGTTACGACATTGTTTTTGATAGAGATGATCTGTTATTTAGCAAGCCATTTATTTCCCTGATGATACGCATAGTGTAATAATAACACAGTAACCCTATCAGCGCTGATCGAATGCCTCAGAGAAATAGATGATCATGGTACGGGGTGGCGGAGGTCATACATGAAACAAGGAGAAAGAACAGGACAGAACAGACAGTACGAGAATCGGAACACAAACTAGGATACATTTTGAGTACATATGTTCGTGATACAAGTTCGAGACAAAAGACATTGTTCGTTGTTGATTGGCACTGATTGACCGAGGACTAAACCTGATAATGAGGCACACTATTTATGAAATGATTGTTTATAAGATTTGCATCAGAGAAATCACTAGAAGTATTTATTGCGCATTTATTACTTATTTTTACTTGACTTTTACTAGTATTATTAAATGCGTACGAGTAGTAGGCTGATTTTTCACGTTCATAGTAGTATTGTTTGCTTACCTCTATCTTTAACCTTTTATAATTAAGAAAAGCCTTATCTTTTAACTTGATCATACATTTGATATTATAAGTCAGCCAGGGTATTTGAAGTTTTCTAAATTTAATATATCTTAATGGTACGGGCCTGTTAAAGACTTCAATTATGTTGTTATTAAAATATTCCAATTTGTCATAAAATACATTGAATGAAAATCCACATTTGTTATATCTGCATCGAACTGAGCTACATTCATATTTTTAAAATCCATAACATGCCTAAATATAGGTTTATATTTCAAGTTTGCACAGTTGATACTAGCTTCATGGTCACAGATAATAGGGTCCCAATAATTAACAACACCGCTATCACAAATACTGTCATAATCACTTGTAAAGATGAGGTCAATGATGGAGGTTACCTTGGTAGGATCTGTGATGAGTTGCTTCAGATTAAAAGCTTCACTTAAATTATTTAGGTACCTTAAATCTGGGGAGTTAATATTTTAAATATTTATATTAAGATCGTACACATATTAGGCACACACATCATATTTCCTGGCAAGAAATGCCCATACCTCCTCGCGGTTCTTGATATTAGTTTTCGAACAATATTCCTTTGCGATTATTACTTCTTTTCTAAAATTAAAATTATTATTGACTGAATTGGGTAATTCATATTTTGAGATCAGTTTCATTTGTGCCCATTTGTTATCAGAATTACACTAAATGAAGTTAGTAAATTAGTACTTCTTAACATTTTATGACAACATCTTTAATATTTTTATGATTATTTAGCGACTGCATGACAGTTATCATTCATGAACTGTTTGAGAACCACTGGCATGTGTGACCCATCCAATACAGATTAGTTCAGACGGCAAAGCGACCTTTGGACCTGCTAAGTCAAAGTTTACTAGACTTTCCATATCATGACATAGCGGTACATAATTCTACGTTAATAACTCTTCACTTTTTACATTTATTAAAACAACTTGTAATTTATTGCAAAAGGTGTTGGTTGTTCATACCAACTAACTGTGACTGTACCAATACGACATTTCAAAAGAAATGTTTTACAATGTAGGCAAATTTAGTAATAAAACATTTTTAGTAAATTGCACTTTCCGCATTAGAACTGGTTTCGTTATTTAGTTTGAAAATGTGTAAATAAATTCCTCAGCAGCTGAAATGATTCCATTTTAAACTGTTTTTTTTTGCGATGAGGGAACCATAACAAATTTTTAACAGTAAAAGTTTCTTCGGTCAATTTAAAGTACTAAAAGTAATGAAAAATTTCCTGAATATTATGTGAAACCACAAACAATTGTTAAACAGTTCTTTTTAGTACCTAATAAGTTTAACAGTGAAAGACGAATAACAAGATCTATATGTGGTTATAATATCTGTTGGTTCCTGTGGTGAGTATCTCCGTGTCGATGAAATTTCTTATTACTCGAATTCAAATATTGATAAAATGAAAAAGTATGTATATTAGCGCAGTCAAAATGGCACAAAAAGTCAATAGAAAGGAACTTTTTCCATAAGCAATTTTATGGTTAGATCCTGTTGGGGAGGTGCTTAGGAGTACCCAAAAAATGTTTGTACATCAAGGACTTTGTGCTCCAATTGTTTTTAACAATTTAATTTTTTTTAACCGCGTTTTTCAACCTAAATGTGAATAACTTGAGATATGTAGGTCCTATCGGGACAAAAAAAACAACAAAATCTTTGTAAGTAAATATTCTGCAAATATACGTTTACTGTAGGTCTTAGGAGCGCAACCATAATGCTACAAAAGTGAAAAAAACCGGTCAAAAATCGTATTTTTTTCATTTTGCTGCCCAGAGCCGCTGGGAGAACCGATCAGCTTCAAACTTTCAGAAATCTGCCTTTTACTCTAACAAAATTTGTTGCAAGATATTAAACCCAGTGTGCGCAATTGAATTTGTTTGTTAAAATTTCTGCGGTTAAGTTCAAAACGGATAATATTTTTTTCAAAAGTAAGGTCTCGACGCCAGCTTTTTGATGCCTTAAAAAAATTTTTAAAACCTATTTTGGCCATTTCCTCTTGCATTTGTTTAAAACCCAATAAACAAAAAAATGAATTTTTTCGGCCATTTTGAAAAAATTTTGAACATTTTTGATCAGATCATAAAGAAAATTTTAATACTTTTATTTTAACAAAAAAAAGAGTTTGCTTTGGTTAAAATTTGCAAAAAAATGGTCAAAGTAGGTTTTAAAAAAAAGTTTTTTTACGGCATCAAAAATCTGGCATCGAGACCTAACTTTTCAACTTTTGTTGAAATAATGCAATCTGCAGATGGATATTTAAAAAATCACCAGTCATAATTATGGGTTTTAAGAAAGACTTATGGGAATACCAGTTACGAGACATCTAATTAATGTTTTTGAATCATTTTCATTTCCTAAAAATGTACAGGATGGCCAAAAATTATTTTTCAATTAAGAACATTTTAAATTGAATTTTCTCAATTTTTTCAAATGGAACACCCTGTATATACGATGTGATGTAGAAATCAAAAACGAACAATTTTTGTAAGTACTTCCCTATGGCTAATTGCAACCATTTTCGTTTTATAAATAAATAAGTGTCAAATTCAAGAATAAACTTAAAAAAAGAGGTTCCTTCAAATAATTCATTAGAAAAAATTATAATAGGTATTAGACGTGTTGTCCATTTTGATTGACATACGTCTTTATGAATTTTCGAAATGAGACCATTTGTGGGACCATTTCTTCCAATCCATTGAAATGAGTAAATAGTATTTAACCGGTCCTGTACTGTAATGTTTTTTCGTACATTTTTTTTGCTGTTTTCGTTATTCGACGAGCAATAAAACCTCAGTTTGGTCACAGAACACCTAACCCAGAACGGACAAGGCGGCAAAATCCTTTGATGTTCGTTTTACCTCACTGGGTGACCTTGCGCCATATTCTAGGTGGTATACCATAGGCGCACCCCGTATGTTTTTACACAGGACTGTGTTAATATTCAACAAAATCATCAAATCATAGGCGCATCCGGAATGTTTCTATAGGGGGCTATATTAAATATTTTGATGGCAAAAAAAATCTGGATACATCACAAATTGAATAATCGTTTCCAACTGAGAAATTCTTCATAAACCTCAAACAATTGATATAACCTTTTTTTGTAATTTAAAGCTTAATGAAACTACAACTTATCAGTTTTGCCGCATTTAAATGTAAATGAGATATATAACAAACAGTTATTTAAAAACTTACTAATTTATGCTCACTAAATTTTTGCCAACTTGATTAAGCATTTAGAATTATTAGTGACTTCTCCACAATCACACCATTTTCAGCCACGTGGTTTTGTTTACATAAAAATTACAATTTTAAACTTGAATATTTAAGAAGTAAATTTATATTTCTCAACTTATAAAGCATATATTTTGAAGCAATAAAAAAAATATAAATTTCTAAATTAATGCATCTTCAGGAGTACATATTATGTAACGATACATTTAGAATATGTATGTAAATGTTTCATGGAACTTTTCATTAAAACAGTGAAACACTATATACGACTGAACATTGTCATGTAAAACCAAACATTTATTTATTTATACATATATTTATTGACATTCAACATACAATTAATAAGATTAGAGTCTTATTGATTCGGTATGTCAATTACAAATATTGGATAGAATAAGTAAAAATTAAGAAAATATGAGATTATAGAGTGATATATAAAATAACACAAAACATAATAATTTGAACAACACAGTATAATATAATAAGTTGAAAATAATTATAATTACATGGCAATAAGGCAAATATAACTATGGTTTTGTTGTTATAAATATGTAGATGTCTGCAAAATGGCAAATTTATGAGAGATAAAATAGTTACATACATAATATATAAAATATTCAAGACGAACAACACAGTCTGAAAGTTTCTAGTCAAAAGTATATAGAAGACAATAAGGCAGATATAACTATAATATGCATTTTTGAACTTTAAAATATTGGTTTACAATCAGTAAGAATAAAAACATTTACAAAAAATTTATGGGCTGTCAGATATTTTCTCTTCACCAATGTCTTCGAAGCCTACAATTTCATCTGTTCCAATGTCATAGTACAAATTTGACTTCAAAGACATTTCGTCTAAGCACAAAATACAATGTTTGTCTTCAAGTGCTAAACTCTTTGCTTTCATTTCAATGCATTTAAACAACTTATTATTTAATCCCGGTTCACACAGAATTCTTTGTCATTCTTTGAAACGTGCGTTTACTTGGCAAATACATCCACCTTTGAAGAAATTGATACGACTTTGGGCCCAAGAATTACAAAGTTAATACAAATGTTTTAATATCAGTTGTGTATCTGCGACCTTTGGTTTGATATAAAAGGGTCTGAAATTTTACAAATTTTGCGAAATCGGGGTGTAAAAATTTGTCACAAAGTTTTTCAAAATCTTCGAGGGTTGGATCTTTTTCTGTTTCTCCCACTTTCTTAACAGCTACATTGTTCCTTCTCAGCTTTCTAACTGTTCTCCGAAGTTTCTCTTTGCGGGGTGTATGAGCTGACACACTTAAGCTGGTCTGCGTCGAGACAGGTAAAAGTACGGGAGATGTAACCTTACTACCACCTGAAACAATTTTACCATAAGACAAGATAAGATAAATTATTCATCATTAAGTAGTACAAAGTACAATATAGGCTTTGTCTAAATAAAAATAATAGAATACGATAAAATGATAGAATTGGTATATATAAAATATATATGCATACAAAATACACATAAACACATAAAATCTAAAAGTCCAATTGCACAATAATATTAACATGAATGCACACACAACATAGAGATTATAAAAAATAAATAAGTAAAAAGAAACTAAGAAGTACAAATTAGTTAGCTTTATTGAAATCGTAAAACTCTTGCAGATTATAGAAGCAGCGTTCAGTTTAAAAAAAATGTAATGCCTTCCTAAATAAATAAAAATTCTCTATTGTTTTCACATTAACTGGAAGTTTGTTAAATATTAAACTACCTGCACATTAAGGCAAATTTACTTAAATTGTAATCGTTAATATGGATTTCTCTAGCCATATTTAGTTGAAACTGATTAGAATTTTTCTAAATAAAACAAGCCAGCTTAATATTATATTACTACATTTACCTAAAAAATGTAAACCAAGTGTAAAAGCTTTTAAATGAGTGCCTCTTTGTACTTCACTTTTCGAGGTTGACTGTCCTAATAAGTTTTTACAAAATTTTCACCCCTGATTTATATATAACAGTAATTAATAATAATAATTGGTCCGAAAAACTTTTCGCGGCTCTTGCAACATACCTAAGACAGGAACATTCTTATACTTACAAAAAGGAAGGAAAGTTGTCCATCTATATACATTATAAGTTCCTTTATCTACGTAATTTATTCACCCCCACCTGTCAAAAGTATGAACAGTGTGAAGTCATAAAACCTATGTTGGACATAAAAAATAATGCTATACAATAGAAAAAGTACTTACTAGGTTTTTCATTAGGAGTTTTCAATTGACAGTCAAGCATCACAGGATCGCTTGATGTTCCCGGCATATCTGAAATAATAAAAACCTATAGTAAATATTTCTATACAGGCACAAAGACAAGATAAATATTAACTTTACATCTGGTAAAATGTTATTTCTCAAGAGAGTAATACACATTTAAATAAAATCAACATTACTAAAAATTGATCGCATGTCGGGTATATGTATAAAGGTTATAATATATAGTTACTTACTAGTTTCACAATCAATTATATTTCCTTCAGTTATTGGGAGAACCTCTTCGGTACTAATGGGTCTCTCTGGTGATGGTGGTGGCAGTACGAAATAATCTAGAATAAATGAACCATTGTTATTGTGAACGATCCATGCTTTTGATGGAAGTCTGAAGGACGTATTTTTTGTTCGAAAAACTTAGAAAAATTGAAAAAAAAAATAGGAAAAAGAAAAAATTAATTTTCTTTTTCCTCAACCTTTTCTAAATGCTAAATAAAAATATTACGTTCACAAAATTTTTAGGGTTCAAGTGACTGTTTCAGACGGAGATTAATGGATAAATCATACTTACTGTCGTTTATGCTTAACTGCGGCTCTGATGGTACTAATTGGAAGACGTCGTAACACTATAAATCTAACACTGTCTGTTTTACACTCTCTTAAAATTTAAATCTGAAAGGGAAATTTTGTTAGAAAACACAAGTAAAAGACAATATAAAGTTCAAAAAATGTATATTAAATCTTTAAAAAAATTTATGTTTTTGACAACAACTTCTTCAGAGAAAATGTTAACAAACAATGGTCTGACCCGTGTACAACACATGGTGAGGAACGGGACGATTCATACGGTACCAACTACCATCCAATATGCAGTTTGAAAAGCTAACGATGCACAAAAAGATTCAAGGAACAGTTCATGTAACTGAAATTTTGGTGGGCTTATGCTTGCCTGTCTTATAAACGTATTTTATTAATTCACATAAATTTTGGTCGCTCCTCGGAGCTTAAAATTGCTTGAAGCGTATCTACTTCGTTTGTATTATGCAATAACAAATTTTACGTTCAGGCAAGGCAGATCCCATGCACGTGTGAGTACATGGTAATAATACTTTTTTGACTCCGAATCACTGAGGAACCGGTTTAGGGCAAACCCCGTCAAAACACATCATTTCCCCGTCAAATCCGACTGCTAGGAAATGATGGGGGTCCCATGTCGCTAAGGGCTATTTTCGCTATAACTTCCGATATACTTTGGATAGTCGTTGGACTAACTTGTCCTCATATTCAACACTTCGTAAGAGTTGCAGTGCTTGACAACGTGGATTCGTAAAAGGGTTTTTAATCTTGGAAATTTGGAAGTTCAAGTCCAATTTTATGATACTTTCTAAAATTGGGTGGTCGGGGCGACATTACGTCCCTGTGCAGCGACATTTACTACACTTACCAAATTAACGCTCCTCGAAGAGTTAGCGAAAATTTGGCATAAAAAACGCTCCGAAGAGCAAAAATATATTTCCAAGAATTAAAAACCTCCTCCACGGCGTTTTTACGTGAAGCACGCTTTTCTTACGAAATATTTCCTAAGTCGGATTTTGTTACAACGTCGAAAAGTATATCGGGGTTATAGCGTTCTTTAACATTATAACAGTTGCGGCAATAAAAAAATTTGTGAAATATACCTACTTAAAAAAAAACAAAATACCTAATACTTTTATTTTCTTCGATACATTCTCTACACACTCCAAATTTTTCCTCTTTTCAACAAATGTGCTGCTTCTTTCTAGAGAAGGAAAAATCGTAGGGACAGCATTCGGCTGTAATCGATTTCTCATGTCATTGAAGAAAAACTTATTTTCAAAGTGGAGATCACAAAGTCTATAATTTTTATGCAATTCGTCACCAGTCTTATGCAATATACCTTCTCGATTGCAAGCTTTTAAGCATGTGCTTGCGCTGGAAAATTGGAAAAAAACAAGTGTAATATAGAGAAATAAACAGTTTACCGTTATATTTATTGAAAATTGACATAATTATTTAATGTGTTGTTACATTTTTAGACTACTTATTGACGATAAGATTGTTTACTTATGTTCCTACCTTTCTGCATTCTGAGGAATCTAAATAAGCTTATAGTCTTTTTTGAGGTGCAACTAGCACAACCGCGCACTGCACAATTTGTTCCACCTTTTAAACTCATCATGAATTTAAAATTATTATTTTACACTACTTATGAAAGTACAAACTGAAAAATAAACATAAACAAACGTTTAGGTTGAAGTAAATACCACCCGCAAAATGGCCGAAACTGGATCATGCGCACTAAAAATCGCGACCGTCATAAAAAATGTTATGACGCTTCTGTGGTAGGTCTTCTGTGGTTTGGTATAAATTGTCGTGTACAAAGGAGCATTTATGACACTTATCGGTCGTTACAATTTATATTTAATTTAAAATATTTGGAATTTTACAACATGCATTTTAATAAATCGGAACTTGTAGACACGACTTTTGTTTTGGGCGAATCAGACAGAAATTGTTTACTAGCCAATAGAATGTATCACCAATGGTATCCTGAAACAAGGATTCCTGATGTTAGCAGCTTCCAAAACCTTCTCGATAGATTTGTGGAAACTGGAAATGTCGAATATAAAAAAAAGTGAAAGAATAAAACGTGTTGTGAACGAAGAAAATGAGTTTTCTGTGGTGCTGACAACGGTTGAGAATACAAATAAATTGTATGCATATCATATTCAAATGCACTAGGAATTATCTGATGACGATTTTCAAAAGCGCCTACAATTTTGTAAGTGAGCCAGAGATAAAATGCAACATGATATCAACTTCTTCAATACTGTTTTATTCAGTGATGAGGCAACTTTTCATAAAAATGGATTTGTTAATAGGCACAATTTCCATTATTATGCTTCGGAAAATCCTCACTTTTTTATGCAAGTTGATAACCAACACAGAGGTCTATAAACGTTTGGCGAGGAATTATTGGAGAACATGTAATAGGGCCACATTTCTTTGATGGTACATTGACTGGAGCTATTTATCTTCATTTTTTGGAAAACTATCTGCCACAATTATTGGTAAATCTGCCTGAAAGAAGTCGAAAGAGGATGTGGTTTCAGCAAGATGGTGCTCCACCACATTATTTAAATGCAGTTAGAGACCGCTTAAATAATACCTATCTTAATCAATAGATTGAAAGAAATGGACCCACTAAATGGCCTGCTAGATCCCCAGATCTTACAAAAATAGATTTCTTTTTACGGGGATACGTGAAGGAGATTGTTCATAGAGACACACCAACAACAGTACAAAATATGAAGGAAAGAATAATAACTGCCTTTACATCTATCACACCGGCAGTTTTAGGAACAGTGGGAACCTCATTTCAAAAGCGCATAGAGATGTGTTTCAATCAAAATGGGCAACATGTGGAACATTTTTTATAATTTTTATTTGAAGAAACCGCTTTTTTAAGTTTATTTTTGAATTTTGTAATTATTGCTCAATAAAATGAAATTGGTTGCAATTAGCCCTAGGGAAGTACTTACAAAAAGTTTTCGTTTCTCATTTCTACATCACATCGTCGAAAAATATACAGGGTGTTCTATTTGAAAAAAATTATTAAATTCAATTTAAAATGTTCTTAATTGAAAAATAATTTTTTTCCACCCTGTACATTTTTAGGAAATGAAAATGATTCATAAACATTAATTAGATGTCTCGTAACTGGTATTCATATAAGTTTTTCTTAAAACCCATAATTGTGATTGTGGTGATTTTCTTTAATATCCATCTGCAGATTGCATTATTTCAACAAAAAATTCATTACATCCAAGTGGTTGGGAGATATTCCACGCTAATATAGGAATAAATAGAGCCTAGAAAGAGGCTTCAAAAAATATACTGATATACGTAGCATTCCATTAAAAAAAGGCACTTGGTCCTGTAATTTCGTCTTGGCTCACCCTGTATGTTCGAAAATAATTTGCAGTTATAGACTTTTTTATCTAGTTTACTTGCAATTTTTTAAAAAATTTCTAGCTATCGTAGTACTCGAGATATAGAGGTCCGACGCACTATTGTCCCACCCTGTATATAGTTTTAAGGCAATAGTCTTCTACATAACGCAGCAGCATTAGAGGGATTTTGTATTTTGTTTTAAAGAACACGTGAAAAGTGTCAATAGATATCGTGCCGGCATCGCAAGTTATTTCAGGTCAAAAGTAATGGAATTTTTTTTGCAAATACCTCTCTTCCTCTTGGTGAGATGACAATTAAGGTTATAAAACTTGGAAAACTACAAAAAGGGTTTTATGCATTTTTCACGTGTAACTAACCGTCTACGTGATGTGAAACACAGAAAGTTCAACATGTGTGCGTTTTTTACCCAGTATGTTATATAGGGTGAAATGAAATTACGACTCTACCTTGTAACTGTCTTCTTGCTTCTTGTCAAACTATACGACTATGTGCTCTTTTTTTGTCCCAAATTCTTCGCTGGCTTCTTCACAATACAAACATAGTCTTTCCAGATTTGGTAGTACGAGCAGCTTCATTAAGAAATAAAGACTCTAGAAATACATTAAGAATACTCGCATTCTTTCTTGTTGCATAAAAAAGGAAAACATCAATAAAAATGGTTAGAAGCATGTCTTTTTTGTTTTCATCCGGCAACTTTTTGTCTATGCATCAGGTGACAAAAGAACATTAATAAGATTATTTGCCCGTGTCTGCAGGTTGCACAATTTAAAGCAGAAAACGTGTATCGATGTTCTAAGTATGTGTCAATTTGAGTTTATAGGATACTATTTAGTTTTTGTAATCTGAGCTTGACAAGCTTTCGAGCTTCAGCTCTTATGTTTTTTAGTAATGATAATAGCAGTAATAATAAAGCACAGCTTCTTTACGTCGGTTGGCATGTTGTTTGCCTCCTCATGAAGGTTGAGATGAAAATTTCCCATTCCTCTAGTCCGGCGGGTGCTGAACGACCAATCGCCAACCACGTCGCTATCCTTTTATGTCAATAATTTTTTTTTTAAACATGCAAAAAACACATACGTACATGTCTTTATTAGTTCATGTGTATTTAATATGAATTTGATAATGAAAGGCATTTTATAATATACATACAATTTTTAAATCCAATGAGATATATGATAGGCGTTAAAATAAAATCGAAGCAATGCTCTATTGGATATGAAAACTCCAGCAAATTCCAATTTGTAATTTATTATTAGGGCTTTATTTTCCAGTGAAATATGAAGAGGATTTTATTGACAGTATGGCTTGGTTTGGGTTATTCTCTCCTGGGAGCCGTAACTGCAGTAAATCCATCAGAGAATGAAATAGATAACTACGTTCATAATACTTTCCATCAGAATCCGAAATCACCAGCCAGTGCGCTCTTCAGTAAGTTTATTTAGTCGATATGTGCTTAATATTCATGAAAGATGTTTTATAACACTAATAAATCCAGAAATATTTATATAATAAAATACCAAGAAATACGAAATCTACTAGGATTTATTTATTAATCAAATTTGTATCACCTGGTATAAATATATATTATCATTAAGGTGTAATTTTATTAACAATAAGTCTAATCCAATATCATGTAAAATTGAAGACATCTGTTAAACGATTTAGTTTAAACTATATGACTAGAGTAAATTAAGTAAGTCTTATTTTATCCTATCCATATTTAGTATTTACTTATATAATATTTTAGGTGAAAAATCGACAATTTTTTATCTGGTATTTTTCATAGCTCTCTTTATGGATTACCTGGCTCCCCCGATCTAAATTCACTGGAGTTCCCTATGCAGGGTGTCCCAACCAAAAGTAGACACCCTGAATAACTTTGGAGATAAAAATGTTTTGAAAAATTGGTGAAACGCGTCGACCTTGTTTCCAAGGGGGACATATTTTAATGTAATACTTGTACACCTCTCATCGTCCCTCTACCCTACACGGCTACTCCCTCAAAAAATTCAAACGCCAAGGGGGGCCGAGTGATACATCTTTTGAAAGGTGTCTACATAACTGTCTATTTTTTTAAAACTTTTATCGATTGGTTCTTAAGGAAAATAAATTTTATTTTTGATGATTATAAAAAATCTAAAATACACGCCACTGGGTATTGGAATTTATAAAAAAACTGCATTTTTTAGTGTTCTCAAAGCAACACGAGTTTTTTCGACAAAAAACACTTTCCTTGTCCGTTTAGTTTTAGAATAATAAAAGACTCAAAGAATAGAAATTGTCAGCATTTATTTTAAAAACGATAATTGTGCTAGAGCTGCGGGCATATTCAATAGAAATCACCCAGATAGAAAGATTGGTTCTCAGTATATATTACAATTATTGAAAAAAAATTATGGAAACAGGTGCTGTAGGAAACAAAAAGCATGAACCTCAGCGACCGATTAGAAATGAAGCAGTCGAAGTGGCAGTTCTGAGTCATTTGCACATGGATATAATACTCAATCGATCAGGAAAGTAGCCGAGGCTTCCGGTGTATCACGAGGCAGTGTTCATCGAATTCAGAAGGCCCACAAATTTCATCCATTTAATTTTAAATTGGTACACGAATTAAACGAAGATGATCTCGATCGTCGGCTTGAATTCTGTGAGATGTTTAGTGAACAATTAAACAGTAATGCCAATCTACTGTACAATATGTGTTTTTCTGATGAATCGACATTTTACTTAAATGGGGAGGTAAATAGGCACAATTGTAGGTATTAGAGTGAAACCAATCCACATTGGAAACTCATTTCACCTTTCAAAAGATGTATCACTCGACCCCCTTTGCCATTTGAATTTTTTGAGGGGGTGGCCGTGTAGGGTAGAGGGATGATGATAGGTATACAAGTATTACATTAAAATATGTCTCCGTTGGAAACACGGTCGATGGTGTTTCACCAATTTTTCAAAAAAATTTTATCTCCAAAGTTATACAGAGTACCTACTTTTGGTATGGAGTCGTTTCAATTATCCTTGTTTGAAGGCGAGGATAAGGGTAGAAGTTGAGGATGCAAGACGTTGTCCAATACAATGGATAATCGAACTTGTTTATTATTATATAGTTTTTAAATTAGCAATTTCCTTTTTCAGTCGATTGTTTTGTCTTGATGTTTTATCTGACACTTTCAAGGGTGTATTGTATTAGATACGGTAAAATAAACATTATTGTATGAAAAAAGAATTAGTAATGGAAACAAATCAAAATCCAAAGTAGCAAGAAGAGAACAAGAAACTTTGCGGCTACAAAAATTACCAATTTGAAAAATTGGCCATCTTTTAGTGGATGATTTTTCCGTAAACATACTGTATATAACGTTTTCTCATAACTTTATTCCTACGCTGTGTATTGAATATAAAGTGGTTGTTTTCGTTTGTAGCAAACATCGAACTAATTTAAGCATTGTGTTCCAGATGAGGTGGATATTATACAGCTGATAAATGTATCAGCCAAGGATCAAGGGGTGTCTCTTGTGGAGGGTCCGATAAGCAAATTTCCTGCTTATAAATTCCGATTGCCGTACGGGAATGTTCCCCTGCCAAATTCATCAGTTGTTACAACTGCCATGAATAATCCGAATGGGTTCACTGTGGTATTCCTCATCAGACAACAGAAAAACAATTTGGGAACGCTACTATCGGTTAATTCTCCGGGAAGACTGACTCCGTGGTTTCAGCTCACGTCAAACTCCAAGACTGGCACTTTGACTCTAAAATACAGAGTTCAAGGGGCGAACAAATTACGACAGATTGATTGGGGTTTACCGAAGCACCACAGAAAATCTCCCCTCGCTGGTAAGTTCGCAGACTAATAAACAAGGTCATGGAATATGTTGAAATGGCAAATTATGCATGTATTGTTTCACAACAACAATAAATAGGCCAGTCAGTCGAGAAGTGAGAAACAATAATTCGTGGCTATCGATTTGCACGTAATTTTTTTGCTTTACGCTTTATCTTGTCGAAAGACCCCTAAATACTAATTGTCTGACCTTAGATATATGTATGTGATTCAAACATATGAACAGCTTCTAAATAAATCTAAAAAAAATCAATCCGTTACAGGTTAAATAAAAAACAACATAGGATATAGTTAACAGAGTAAAAATAATAGACATAATGATGAGATTATTTCAATAAAATTAAAAGTTTTCAATTACTTCTTTGTACAAATAGTGGTAAATAATCTATTAGATAAAATACCTAAACCTATAAGTTAACCTACATTTATTTGATGTCCCATAGGTTTAATAAAGCAGTTGAAATAAGGAAATAATGGATTTAGTTAATAATTGTTTAATATTTGTAAATAGTGTTTGTTTAGAAAGAATAAAAAGAGACATTTCTACTTACGAAATGCTATAAACCTCTTCTCTAAGTTCTCCAAATAAAACTTTAACAAACTTCTTCATAGTGACACAATAGTGGAATAGTGGAAAGAAGAAATACTTGTTAAATAGGGACAAAACTCCAAAATTTAATCTAATAAAAATTAATAAACCTATAATTTATAAGAAGTCAATATAAAATCATAAAAGACTCTAATTGTAACTTAATAGTCCGGGCGAAATCAGCCATCGACGGGGAAAATTAATTCGGATGAAATATTTTTGTAGCATCTTGTTCAAAATGTGCTCCTTTATAAGCAAGTACAGTTTTCCAGATGGAAATGTGGTCAGGAATTGTTTAAACAAAGTTTTTTTAAACAAATTAGAAAAATTGACTTTTTCCTTTCGAAAAAATATTTTAGTATTTTTCACACCAAAACAAACCAAAAATGTTTTTCGACGTTTTTCTCTAAAGTTGATAGATTTGGAGAAAAAAAATCTTGAAATCTCAAAATACGAAATATTACAAATATTTAATATAAGTAGAATAATTATAAGTAGAGTAATATAAGATTTAAAATGTACACGCACATCTTAACAATTAAAACCAAGCACTTAAGCCAAAAAATGACAAAATATATCTACAGTATATTGTGGTATAAGTTTCAAATAGTAGATAAAAAAATTTCTTACATCAAAAAACATTAATTTTATACACAGGTACCGGTAAATTTAACAATAAGTAATCCGAAATAAATATAATTCGTTGATTATCTAAGTCAGTGTACGCTTAGATAATATAAAATTGTGATGAAATTGAAAATAAACAATAACATTTAACCTACCTGCATATAAATCAAAGTGTTTCGAGTAATCCAGTTAATACAGAAATATAATTTCAACAAGTAATAGCAGACAGAATAAGCATCGTTTAAACAAAATAAATATATTCACTTCACAAGTAAAGCTGTGTGCGGTATAGAATGAAGTCAGTCTGGAGAGAAGTGAGGTCCACAATCGAGAAATGAAAATTTTGACAGCACAACGAGGAAGCTTACCGGCCGGATGGTTATAAAAGGCATACCTTTTCGTTACATTTGAGCTCAAATAAAAATTCTTATGCATAAAACATTTATTCAATTTCATCAGTTTACAAAAATAAAAAGGCCTAATTAATTTGAAGATTCCTCATTGTTCTAATTCATGTAAATTCAAACTACAATCATTTTAATTCACTGTAATGTTAAAACCATTTAAATCCTTAATATATATAATCATTTCTTATTTCAACTTTTGACTTTTATTGATAATTATCTATAGCGAACCCACAACATACCCTGAACAAACATGCTTAAATTCAAATCTTAAAAATAAAATAATGATAAATTGATTTTCATAGCTACTTCATAAATAATTTAATGTAATAAATTATATTACATTTTACCACCTATGAACGTGAGGCTTTATATTTATAGATATAAGAAAGATAGTACATTCACCAACATAACATAATTTAGCTTTTCAAATTCATTTTCAAGATATTAATATTATAGTACAAATACCTACAAAAATTTGCCTATAAATATTTCTTCAGCTTTAGGGATAGAGCTGCAAGTAATTAAATGAATCAAAAACTCAAATGCTACAGACCCAAATATTCACTTCGTTCATATGTACAAAGAAAATCCTCTATTTTTAAAAGCGTCAGTATCTTTTACTGAACACCTTATACTCACATCGGGCATGTTCCTCGATAAATTAAATATGGCTGAAACTATACCCATTTTTAAATCTGGTAATATTGATGAAATTTCAAACTATCGTCCAACAGTGTTCCCTACCTTAGCCAAGATAATTGAAAAAATTATGGCCATAGAACTGTAAATTTTTTTGGGTACTAATAAATTATATTGCAATGAATAAGTCGGTTTCAGAAAGGGTAAAAGTACCTCAAATACCATATTTGACTTGAACACTTATATTGGTGAAAAATTCGAAAATAAAATGGCGAATTGTAGATGAACAACTGGCACTCTGTGGTTTTAGGGTATACCATTGAAATTAATGCCATTCTACCTGTTCAGTAGACCACAGATTATTACCTGTTTAGCATGGAATCCCGCAAGGCGACTTTGCAGACCCTCTGTTATTCCTCATATATGTAAGTGATTTAACAAAAGCCTCCCAATTCTGTAGTTCTTTATTTGCCGATGACACAACTTTTGCGAATAAGATAAGAGCAGATTCTGTTGAAAAAAGTATAGAAAGTACAGTTGAAATCGTTGATTTATGTTATATTCTATTCTTTATCTCTCTGCGCCCAAGTATTTACCCCTTGGAAGGTTTGTCAATTAATATTTGAATTTGCTCTATAGTATCAGCTGCCAATGTCACTGTTATATCATCAGCAAACATTGTTAAATTATCATCAGCGGTTAAACAGAAGATTTTTTATATATAGCGTAAATAATAGCTGTCCCAAAACAGAGCCCAGAGGAACGCCGTACGTTAAATTCTCTATTTGTAGTTGAACATTATTTAGTTGTACTTTTATTGTTCACTTTTCCATGTAACTACTTATCCATGGCAGTAAGTTTGCTCTTATCCCTACACTATATACATTTTGCTCTAAGAAAAAATTGTTTACCATATCAAAAGCTTTTGACAAATCAAATATTATGGAGACCGCATACTTGCTGTTGCGTAAGCAGGTGTATACCCAATTTAATAAATGGTGAGTTGCTGTTTCTGTTAATTTGCCAGCAGTGAAACCATGCTGAAAAGCTGTAAGGATGTTATATTTTGTAGTGACAGATATAATCCTGTTGTAAACAATTCTTTCAAATAATTTAGGAACTACGCTTAATAGAGAGATTAGGCGATTGTTTTCAATCCCTGCTGACTCTTTTTTCAATATAGGTACAACCTTACCTAACTTAACTGTATCAGTAGTGGCGTGCCTGGGCGATTTTGTTTTGCAAGATTTGCAGTTGATTGTTGTTTAGATGGTTTATTCTTCAAGTTAATGATGGCATCATTTATTTCCCCGAGAGTAATTGCTGTAAAATATATTGAATGTTCCCTGTATAATGAAACAGTACATGGTAGAGATAGGTTTGAACCAAAATGACGTTTTGTTTTGAATATCTATGGAGAAGTGGTAGTAACCATATTAACTATGTCATGTTTATCTGAGACTACCTCTTTTTGGTTGTTATATAAACTTAGGCCTAACTTAGTATTTATAATATTCCACGTTTTTTTGTTTTGCTGGAGGCGTCATTTATTTTATTTGTATAGAAATATTGCTTGGTTCTTTTTAAAGATATTTTTTTGTTCGTTATACAGGACTTTTAGTTCCCCAGAATTAGTATTAGTGTAGTTGCTTTATTCAATTATTTCATTTGTTAATCACTTCTTTAAGTTATTATTTTTAATACTATTTCTTTTTATTGTCACCAATTTTACTGGATAAGTAATATTATAATACCAAATAATTTCAATGAAGGAGTCAAAATCGACATTTACGCTATTTCTTTTTTCTTCTTCCGTTGTTGTAGAATGTATATTTATATCATTATTAATGGTTATTTGTGAAATGATATATGTATATGTATACTTTACCGCCTTTTATACTACATGCATTAATGGTTTCTTATGTACTGTACCTGACATTTCATCTTACCACGATAAATAAATAAATCAACTCGTATAATCACGTTCCAAAGTTTGCTGATACATTTTTGAACATCCTGTATACAACTTTCTATATCATTTTATCTTACGTAATTAAAAAAATATCACATATCTTTTTTTGAGCATTTAAATTCAAGCTACATATTCTTAAAACCATACAGCAGTTTTACATAAAGTATTGAAATCCTCGTTCTATTATGCCCGAATAATACGTACAGGTACATATTTCAGCATTGCAATTTCCTGTGTTTTGCAAGACAGCTTATTCAATTTCCGGCTCGGTCTATTCAATCGTGAATTTTAATGTAAAGCAGGGTTTTTGAGAGGAAAAATGGTATTCCATAAGATAGGTAATATGATGAATATAATGCTATAATAACATTTCCTATTGAAATAGTTTAGGTTGTTAGCTACATTTCAAAATCTATTACAAAGTAAAACGTTTAAGATTTTATTGTCCATTTTCATTTGCTTTTGTGGCTGTATGGAAAATATCTTAATTTTACAGACAAAACTATGGTCCAAAACAACAACTTTGGAACAAAATAATAAAATTATTATGGTATTATCTGAGGCCCTTCAGCCCTGTTTGCAGCATCTAATATATTATTCAATAACCATTTGATGGGTATTTCACTGCTTGCTGGTGTCTCGCATAACCTAAGTACCATATTATACTAGCAACATGAGCACAGAAACCAAGATGTCTTGCCCTCATTTTGCAGGTACAATAGGTACCAGTGATACGATCAAGCTAGACATCATCAATTGGAGGATTATTATTAATATGCTTACTTTTAATATATTGAACCTTTACAACATATATAATCATACAGGTAGTTTGGAATTTTCATTAATTTTTATCATTGTCGGTGGACCACTGGAAAAGTGATCTAACAGCCCCAACAACATACTAAAATTTCAAGGAATTCTGTCGGTGTTTGGCAACCCCTTAAAAGTGTGAGATATCCTTTAACGATTATATCCGGTGTTGAGTAGTTTCAAAGACGACAAATTTAAATTAATTGGCTAAACAATTTCACAAAAATTAAAATGTAGGTACTAAAAAGTGCTACACTGTGTGCGCTATAGAGCCTTACTTTCATCCTTTCCAATAATATAGACACCCAGCATATCCCTATAATCTCATTCATAAACTGCTTATACGTTTCAGCATGGACATGGATATCTGTTTCCGTCGACTTCCGAACGGGTATGGTACGTCTAGATCTAGACTGCCACCCAAGCCGCTTTGATTCGCTAACTCCGGGGAAGGATCACGATAGGATCAGTATCCCAGAGGAGTCGCTTGTTTACTTTAGACAAGAGCCGGGAAGAAAGAAAAAGTTCTTGGTAAGTTGTCGGCGGCCTTGTACGTATCGATTTATTAGAGACCAGACAATACACTCAAGTCCGGTCACATTAAGATAAACGCGAGATACGGGGATACAGCGATGCTATCATTCATAAATATAAATAAGATGCCGTTTATGCAGAATTGTGTAAAATGATGTAGTTTATATAATGAATTATTTTTAAATTAAAAGTGGAGTCAATCCAATTTTCATCTGAAATGTAACGGTGCATTCTATTAATGATATTTTTTATGGCTTTGGCTCAGAGACCATACATACCAGGGACCAGAAAAAGATAGACAACCCAACTTTTTCTTGTTCTTTATGCTTTGTACTTTCAATCAGTATTGGATTCGTTTAGTAAACAAATGAGTGAAGAAATTTAAAAAACTATTCATTACATTAACTTTAATTAAGAGTTGCCTTGACCTAATTTCATTAGACAACCCATTCGCGATATGTTTCTTTATGTATTATGATTGCTAAAAATACTTCTCATTTGGTAAACAGATGTGTGAAGGTCGTACTTAGTCGAGATCTGCAAAACCGCTAGCAGTCTATTAAAACTGCTACTTTTCCAGAAGTCTGGAAAATATCTAGGATCTGTCCGGTATTCAAAAAAATGATAAATGTGCTATTGAAAACTATAGGCCAATAGTAATATTGTGCAATTTTAATAAATTATTTGAAAACGTAATATACGATATCCTCTTTAATCACGTCAAATCTCAAATTTGCCTCGATCAACACGGATTCATGCCAAATCGCTCTACCACCAGTAATTTGGTGTGCATTACTCAGTTCATAGCTGAACAGTTGGATGCTGGAGGCCTAGTAGATGTCATGTATGACTGGTGGTCGAGAGGTGAGCGCACTTGCCAAAAGTTCCGAGTTCGATCCCCGGTCGTGGCAGTGGAAAATACTGTGAGAGGGATTTTTCCACTATACATGGATATTGGGTGTGTGTCCCTTGTCTTTAAACGTGTAGCCCCCTCGCACACAAGGCTCTTCTAGCGCCTTCCGGGATAAAGGGGGTCGTAATTACCTGTGGTGTTATATTAGTGATACAGATTTTTCTAAAGCCTTCGACAGATTGAACCACGGAATTTTGCTAAACAAATTATCCGAATTTAGACTAACTGAGCACTTCCTAAACTTTCTTGAATCCTACTTGGTAAATAGACGACAAAATGTACAATACCGTGGACTTTGGTCTATGGATATCTCAGCGACATCAGGTGTTCCCCAAGGTTCTGTGCTTGGGCCATTGTTCTTTAACATTTTTATAAATGATATCGTCATTGGCTTACACTGCAAAACATTACTTTATGCCGATGACCTAAAATTTTTTACATCTATCACTAGTGCAGAAGACTGTATTGATTTGCAAAACGATCTTGTACAACTAAGGTTTTGGTGTAGCGTAAACAATTTACAGTTAATCACAAAGTGTAGCTTTATGACATACACTCGTGCACAAAATCCAATAAAATTTATCCATACAATTAATGATGAAGAACCGAAGAGCTGAGGTCATTTCAAAGATGTAGAAGTAATATTCGATCCAAAATTATCTTTTATTAGCCATATCAATCAAATTACCGCTAATTCCTTCAAAAATTTAGGCTACATTATTCGTAATTGTAAAGAATTTAACGAAAATACTCTGAAACTTCTCTTTAATTCATTTGTGAGGTCAAGACTTGAATATGCTTCAATAGTCTGGAGTTCTGGTTATGAAAATCATAAATATAGCATTGAAAAAACCTCAGAGGCGTTTTCTTAAATACCTCTGGTTCAAAAGTTCTGGAAATTATCTAGTGAGAGGTTTTCCACCTTGTGACTTATTACATAGATTCAACACGAGTGATATTCAACTACGTCGGGCGTATCACTATCTTGTATTCCTTTTTAAGATTTTAAATGACACTGTTGACTGTCCTGAAATTCTTAGTTGCATTAGATTTCATGTTCCTAATTTGCAGACTCGCTCGCATTTGTCTCTATTCTATTTGCCTGCACCAAGAACAAATTTGCTGTTATTTTCTCCTCTGCACCGTATGTGTTCCAACTATGATTCTTTATATAATAATATAGATATTTTTAATACTAGCATATCCAAAACGCGAAATGTGGTTCTCAATTCTACACAACAACTGTAGCTTCTAAACTATTAGATTACAACTTTTAGGACTATACTAATCATAGATTTATTTTGTTAATTTTTATTATCATTCAATTGTTTACCTTTAGTTAAGTTATTTAGTTTTCTTTTTATGTTTGTAAAATTCCTGCCCTATAATTGGATTTCTGTCTGGGCAGTCGTAACCAAAATAAATAAATAAATAAAAAATAAGTCTTAGACACATTACAAAAAAAAGGACTACGATAAGGTAGGTAAAAATATAAGGTTAAAACAAGAGAAAAACAAAGCTTATCTATAGTTTTCTCTTAATATCTATCAAAAAATCAATGATTAGTTCATACATTTTCTTGGTACCTATAGCAAGTAAAATGACTACATTGAACGGAGCCATCATATTGCAGAATGAGGAGATATTTTTAACAAATGAATCTGTAGCGGTTTTGTGTTTATCGCAAGCAAAGAAAAGGTAATCAGGATCGTCTATAACTCCACATAGATCACAAAGTTGCGAAGTAGCTCCAATAATTTTATACAAATGGGCGAGAAAGCGGGTATGACCAAATCATAATATAATAATAGTGATAATGTATTTTCGTGGAATGTTTAAACTGTCATACCAGAATTGTAATTATAATTGCTCATAGGAACTTATAAAATATATACCTACACACATGGATCTATAAGATTCGAGGTGGATCGGAACATCGGCACCATCTTATCTCGTGTAGGCTCTGCAGTACCTAAGAGGACTATTCGCTTTAGACACTTGTATCATATCCAGAGATACTCTACTGCTGTTTTTGAAAGCTGTTTTACTTATTGTTCTGTTAAATTTTACAAGGCCCTCCCTCCTAGATTAAAATCACTATCGGTATTTCCTTTAAAACAATATTAAAACGATTACTTCTTGAGGAGCAGAAACACACGAATTTTACCTTTTTCGGAAATTGTTTTGCTCTTCTTTTAAACTATTGCTAGATATGACTTAAATTTACATTTTAGACGTTGGTATGATTAATTTACACTATATTGTTACTCAACCATAATGACGATCATAGCAAAATCATTATATTTCAATGATAAATTCATTCTTTATTTTTTTTTTAATTGCATATAATAATTTCTTTGTAATTTAGAAAGTTTCTACTTGATTGATAAATAAATATATTTCGGTACCTTTTCTTGGTTTGTTTAATTAAGGTGTAGTAAATAATAAATTTATATATCGTCTTTTTTCTACATGGAATCATTTCTTCGTAATTTAAAAAGTTTCTACTTGATCGATAAATAAATACATTTAGGTACTTTTTCTTGGTTTGTTGAATTAGGATATAGTGTCCACATAAATTTGTATGCATATGCTATATCTATGTATATTTATTGTATTTTAGTTTTCATCTTTAATTTTGATTGAGTCAACGTGAACTGGCAGAATAGCCTATGCTAATCTTCGTCCATGAATCATTATATTATTTTTTCGTTTCAATAGAAACGTTTATTACTATTAATATATTTTTTTCAGGGTTCTATGCAGGTTGCCAAGGTCCTTCCTTACGTAGTGGAAAATAGGCTTTGGTCCTGTTTGCAAATATCGCAAAACCTGGCCCCAGGATTTCGGAAACCTCTTTTATAGATGAAGAAATAGAATTGCATATGATATGTGATAAGAAGTAGCCAACGAAAAGGGCATCAGAATATTATTACAAAATTACTTATACAGATTATTTAAATTATTTATAAAACTTTTATTTATTAAATATATTGGAAATACTTTACGCGTTTTAGTTGTGTTTATTCTAAAAAAATGTGTGTCTACTGAAGACATAAAATAGAACAATGATTATAAAAACATATAACATGTTTTATTTTCTTTCAATCGCCATTGCCATTACTAAGTAATTACAACTTTTCATGAGGTCCCAATTTTACTATTTCTTCGGTAGCCTCCCATATTGACTGGCAGAATTTCTCATCATAAACTTTTCTAGGCTTATATGTAGGTTTCAGTTCATAAAAAAATTGTCCTGTCACGTCTTTCGCCTCATTGGCACAAGCTAGGTAAATTGCTGATTGGCCCCCTTCTTCAGGTGTCTACAAAATATAAATATTTTATTAAAAGTTAATATAGTTTTGATAACAGAAGCTATACAAGACTTTCTGTATAGAAAAAGTTAGCAAGTTATAAGTGCAATAATAACGTACAAAAAATTTAACTGCAGATTCCCTGTCGAAAAGTAAGACGGGTTCTTCGTATAAAATTTGTCAATATAACCCTTTCCTGTTCAGCTACATCTCCTTAAAGGGGTGTGCCAAAACGGTTTTTAATTTCTAACTCAAAATAACGTAATCGGAAAAAGACGAAATTTGGCACATCTCGGTTACTCATCAAAAAGCATCTAACGAAATCATTTCATCCACCTAGCATGTACACAAAGGGGTGAAATTAACTACCCTTCTTGAAATTTTGTAAATATCTTTCTGTCTACTATTTTTTTTAAATAAAAAAATAACTGAACATTATGATTCATTTAGAAACTTTTTATCCCTTGAGAAATTTCGTAAAATCGACCATTTTTGAGAAAAAAATTAAATTACATCTGCCTAAATGATCAATCAAAAGCGATGAGCACAATTATATTAGTGTAAAATACTAAAAATAGGCTGGTGTCAAATTATAATTTGACAATATCAAGTATTGATATGATCATTTGGTGCTTATAAATTGCACAAATTAAAGACGAAAGTAAGTAAAGAAATGTTTCGAACTTCATTAGCAGCATCAAAAATTAAAACTTCGACGTTAGGGACAGGTGTAAACAACATTTTTCAAGTGGCCCCAAAAGTAAAAGTACAATGGATTCATATCTGGAGACCGAGGGGGGGGGGGGGGCATTTAATTGTGGCTTTTCGCCTCCTTCCAATCCATCGATTTCTAAATGTTGAGTGTATAACCATTCTCGAACATTTAAAGAATAATCAGGTGGCGCACCATCCTGCATAAACCATAGTGTTTGACGTAATGCAAGAGGTAAATCGTCTATAAGTTGATACAGGTTATTTTGTATAAGCTGGACCATTTAATCTGTTTGGTAACTCAAAAGTCCCTATTAATTTATTGCCTATAATTCCGGCCCAAATATTTATTGAAAAGTTGTGTTGATATTTTCCATTTACAACAGCGTGAGGATTATCGTCGCTCAATAAATGCTGGTTACGAAAATTTAAAACTCCAAGCCGAGCAAAGCAGCATTCATCTGTGAATAGTACTTTTCTTGTAAAATCTAACGGCTTTCTAAGTATAATTCTACAAAAATCAAGTCTTACTGGAAAGTCACGAGGGAACGGCTCTTCTATTCTCTGTAAATGATAGCGGTAAAGTCCTTGCCTTTTCAAAATCCTCCATACTGATGTTCTTGTTATGTTCCATTCCGTTTTCGAGGATGCTGAACACGGTGGTAATGCTGAATGGTTTTTTACCCCCTCCAACCCTGCTAACGGCTAGTAAACACCCCCGAAAGGGGTGAAAATCTTATTTTCTTTGAATATGCTGAGCACAGTGGTAATGATGAATGTTCTTGTGACGAGATTACATTCAATGTTACGCGGGTTCCTGAGAGTACAGCATCCCGCGCAGCTTCCACGCATCTGTTCACGCCAAGAAGTTGAGTAGCGGCAATCGCGCCTCTGCTTTTATTCTAGCTTCTTCACGTGCATTAGTACCACTGGGGACGTGCATTTCTTAACTTTGTCGAGTAGGCTCCGGACTCTTTACCAGAAACTTAGTTTTTCTAACGGCAAAGAATTTGATAATTTATCATTTTTATTCTAATAAATGTCTGTTTGAAAACGTAAGTGCCAAACCAATTGAAATATCACGTTGTAAACTCGGTAGGTTTAACATGTAGTGTTTTTTGTACAAATTGTCGAGGCGACAATTGTCAAAATACTACAGTACAAGATGAACATGACCTCCCTGAAACGGACTGTAACGGGACTGAAAATGATATTGACCAAATATTGTTGAATTTTGTACCGGAAATTCAAATCAGCGATTCTGACTCGGAAACGGCTGTGCCTGTGACGTTGATTGTTGTGATGTCCATTTTGGGGGTGTTTATTATCCGTTAGAGGGGTTGGAGGGATCAGCAAAAATATTGAGCATCACCACCGTGTTCAACACCCTCGAAATTGGAAGGGTACGCTAATTATCACCAGTGGAAAAGATGTGATAAGCGTTTAACACCTTTTGGGGGTGGTTCTTGGCCGTTTTGGGGGTTTGCGCAACTTCAAAGAGAAAATCTACCGGCACCATCGTGTTTAGCATCCTCAGAAACGGAGGGAGGAGGTACTCTCGTTGCATAGCAAAATATTTACAAGTTAGTCTAACTCACACTTCACTATGAGTTGACATTGTGCGTACGGCTTTATTTTCTCTTGCACGCAAAGTTAAAGCTCCAGCCCAAAAACATTGTCAACGTATGTCTATTAGGCTTCTGACTCACCTCTTTTGAGACGAAAATATGAAATAGACACTGAAGAAATAATCTATATCTTCAATAATTCCAGCGATTCTCAAACTCCAAAGATTTGTTTGTTATTGTGAACTATTATTTATTTGGGTTAAAAGTCGACTCATATTAGAATTAAATTCGTCTTTATATGAAATATTTCAGTTAACTTCAGTACTAAATGGTGGATATTTATCTGACAAACGGACATTGTCAAACCACTAAAGGATTTACAATGTTCTAGTACCTATACATAGATTGGTGCCAACGTATGCAGTGCATTTTTTAAACCAAAATCACTGGGCGACAAAGCCCAAAATATTTTGAACCTAACCTAATTTTACTGTTAACGATATTTGACACACTGAACTCAGGAACTGTACTATATAAATGGAATGCCAGTCTGGCCAGTTGGTATAAGTACATGCGCGTGAACAAAATACGGTAATTATGAGTCGCCGTACTTGCGCGAGGTTCAATTTCACGTAAAAATTGGTATGGATGTTGACCTTCCATGTATATAATAGGGTTCAGTGATTTGACACTATTATAAAAACACTGTTCTAAACTATAACTGAAAAAATACGATTTCTGTAGTTAGTAGACAACTTATTTTGAAAACTGTGTACACTGTGTAGCTTCACTTCGACAAAATTAAGCGAATCCAATTTACATAATGGAATTTTACGAGTTGCAAGCAAAACATGGGCATGTCACGTCACCCACTGTCTACTACTATACTAGGGTAAAATTTTACGAACCTTTTTAAAATTCAGACCTTATAGGTACATATTCTTTCCTATTATTTGGGTTTTCTACCACATGTATTATTATCCTCTTCAAAACAAATCACCGAATCTACAAAATAATAGAATTATTGGAAAAAAAGCCTCTACGCCCGTGATGTTTACGCCAAAGGAAAAGTCAGAGGTTATGTTTTGCAAATAATATAAATCGGAATAAACACAGAAATAATGTGTTTTGCTGACGTTTCGGAAAGTAATCTCTTTCCGTTTTCAAAGCTTTTTTTTTGGAAGAGCTCTTATTTTGCTGTGTATGTCAAATACACAGCTTTAAGATTCTGTTTATGTTATTTCTATAGATACTTACTACTTACACAGAACATAGAACTGATGATATTTTCTTTTAGATAATGTTGAGTTTGTTAAGTTCTTCTTTTAACATTGGTAGCCAGATTGTACAAATATCTACAGAACAATTCGATACGCACTTATCTTCATTTAATAAGATTATTGCTGATTCTTTAATTTTTCTTTTTTTGGCATCTGTTTCTTTTGTTAAAATTTTTGCCGAGTCCCAGTTTATTCTATGTCCGTTTTCCCAAGCATGTTCACAAATCTTTGATTTCTGAATTTCATTCTTTCTAATGTAATTCTTGTGCTCATCCAACCTCACATTTAAACTGTTCCAAAATTTGATATTGTAGCGGCAATAGAAAAAACGGCTCAAAATTTACCAACAGATAATGGTAATGAATATCGCATACGGGCAAAAATTGCTTTAGAGAAGCAATACAAAATTAAAGATAATTTAACTCCAGAAGAAAAGTTATCGATAAATTCTGTAAAACGCGATGAAAGTATAAAAATATTGCCAGAAGACAAAGGTAATGCCACAGTCATTATAGATAAAGATATGTATAACACGAAAATCATGACTCTTGTAAATGAGGGACCCTACTCAAAACTAAACAAAGATCCAACAAAATCAATAGAGAGCAAAATTTACAGAACTTTGTTTAAATACAAACATGAATTTAATGATTTTGAACGAAGGAAACTCACACCACATCATAGTAAGCCTCCTCATTTTTATGGCTTATCAAAGACACATAAACGAAATATTCCTTTAAGACCAATTGTTAGTTCTATTAATTCACCATGTTATAATTTGGCAAAATTTTTACTTAAAATTATTGATCCATTATCAAAAATACCGATTCATATAATAAAAATAGTAAACATTTTATAGAAAAAATTTATGAAAACGATATTCATGAATCACACCTGATGGTTAGTTTTGATGTAATTAGTCTTTTTGCCAATGTTCCAGTAGATGAAACCTTAAAAATAGTTAAAGACAGGTTGCTAAATGATAATAATTTGGAAACTAGAACAAAATTAAGTGTAAATAGCATAATGGAACTCTTAATACTGTGTATAAAAACAACCTATTTTCAATTGAACAATGAGTTCTATCAGCAGGATTTTGGTATGGCTATGGGGTCTGCATTATCACCAATTTTAAGCAACATATCTATGGAGAACTTTGAGAACACACATGTTCAAAATTGTATAAACAAATCGGTTGTCTGGTGGATATAAATAGTAAGGAACCGTCTATTAAATTCACATTAGAAGTATTTTTTTTTTTATACATTTATTTAACGTCGGCCTATTTCCGCTACTGAGGCCTAACACCGACGCCTGTAGACGAGCTACCCCCAACCAGGAATTTTGCCGAACCTCTTCCCTTAAGAAGAGTAGGGATCTTTTACTTGCCTAACATTTAATAGACAAGGGACCGACGGCTTTACATCCCCTCCGAAGGATGGTATATCTCCTATACAACCCTCGCCTAAGGTTGTATAGCTTCCGCGCATACACTGATATACAAGCCGCTGGAAGATGGGTGAGGCGAGGACGTGGTCTTCGTTGGAACGGTCACCAATCCAACTACTAACCACGCCTAACGTTGCTTTACATCGCATATCGAAGTATGTACATAGTAAAGACGCATCTACGCTCGCCCCCTTTACATTAAAAGTAGAAAGTAGGAATGAACTACCGTTTTTAGATGTTTTAATTAGAAGGGTAAATAATACAATTGAAACAAGCGTTTATAGAACACCAACACATACTAAAAGATATCTAAATTTTAACTCAAATCAGTCAATAAATGTTAAAACGGGTGTTGTAAAATGTTTATACGATAGGGCCAAAATAATTTCATCTAATAATGAAATATTAAATAACGAGAAAAAATATATCAAAGAGGTTCTAGTACAAAATCAATATCCTGAAGCCTTTGTTGATAGAATTTTCATAAATGTTGAAAATAGGGACAATCAGGTACGACAAAAACCTGAACGTCATACGGCAATAATTCCTTATGTATACGGACTATCGGAAAAGCTACGCCATATAGGTGACAAATTTTATGTTAGGACGATATTTCAAACGGGGAACACTTTAAGATCTATTTTAACAAAAACAAAACCGATAAACAGGGAGCAGAATTCAAAAAACTGTATTTACAATATCCCGTGCGAATGTGGTAAATGCTATGTGGGTGAGTCATCCAGACCTTTCAGTGTGAGGTTGGATGAGCACAAGAATTACATTAGAAAGAATGAAATTCAGAAATCAAAGATTTGTGAACATGCTTGGGAAAACGAACATAGAATAAACTGGGACTCGGCAAAAATTTTAACAAAAGAAACAGATACCAAAAAAAGAAAAATTAAAGAGTCAGCAATAATCTTATTAAATGAAGATAAGTGCGTATCGAATTGTTCTGTAGATATTTGTACAACCTTCCTACCAATGTTAAAAGAAGAACTTAACAAACTCAACATTATCTAAAAGAAAATATCATCAGTTCTATGTTCTGTGTAAGTAGTAAGTATCTATGGAAATAACACAAACAGAATCTTAAAGCTGTGTATTTGACATACACAGCAAAATAAGAGTTCTTCCAAAAAAAAAGCTTTGAAAACGGAAAGAGATTACTTTCCGAAACGTCAGCAAAATACATTATTTCTGTGTTTATTCCGATTTATATTATTTGCAAAACATAACCTCTGATTTTTCCTTTGGCGTAAACGTCACGGCCGCAGAGGCTTTTTTTCCAATAATTCTATTATTTTGTAGATTCGGTGATTTATTTTGAAGAGGATAATAATACATGTAGTAGAAAACCCAAATAATAGGAAAGAATATTCGTAGAATGCCACAAATAACTTTCAGACAATACTTATAGGTACATTTTCACTATTTTATTTTATATTTGTGATTGGTTTGTTGTTTGATTTCGCGGAAGGCGGTATCGGTACCGATTTCTATTTCGAAGAAAAATATAATGCAATAAATTGACCAAAATCATTGTCGCCTAGTACATCAAAATATCAATCACTGGGCGACTAATTTTTCCAAGTGGACGACATTTGTGTCGCCCACTTCATTAGTTAAAAAAGGCTCTGAACGTATGTTTATTATAAATTAGTGTGATGAATAAGAATAAATTTTGTATGTCCCATCATAAATCCATATGCATATTTAGAGTATTTTGAATATATGTATTGAATGTAAAAAGTAAAAATGTTACATGTGATGTTTCTTACATCATAGACATAAATGGTGCGTAAAATACCATGTAGGTTATATCTATTAACGTAAACTTATTTACTAACACACATACTTGCCTTTCCCACTATAATCGTCAGAATTTCCATTAATTTTACAAGTAGCGACATCAGATTAACTATCTCTTTACTTTGTTTAATTGTTTCTTTAAATATTCTAGTCTTCACGGCTCCAGGATGGTATGAATTACTGGTTATTTTGTATTGTTTTAGCTTCTGGGCAAATATATTATTAATCACTAGGAGACCAAATTTGGAGTGGGCATATATAAAGGGGGAGGTATCTTTATTAATACCGGACGGTTTTAAATCTCCTAATGACAAATTAAAGAAATATGCCGTAAGAGAACTGGTAAATATTATGCGACCTGATGATTTTTTCAGTAAATCTGGAACAAACAACATAACACGTCAAAAATTCTGTTGTGAAAGCCGTTACTTTATAATAGTCAATCATGGCGATATATTAAAACACTTTACTTTGTTTCTATGTAATTTATTATAACTTGAATGTTACTGAAATTTCGGTACCATCAAACCAATGATTCAAATGAATGAATTTACAAAGGAACTTAAACATTCTGAGAGTAAACATTATAAAGATTATCATTAAAGTTATGTACACTAGTTTTCAGAAACTGGTCATTTAGAAGATTATTGTCGGCATGTTTATTGACAGTAATAATTTCTTTTGCCTCTAATAAATTTAATTTAAAACATTTTTCATTCACTTGTAATATATTTAGATTGTTTATATTCGGAAAATTATGACTTGTCTCTAGAATATGGTTTGCAAAAGTTGAATTTGTTTTTTGAAGCCTAAAGAAGTGTACGTGTTCTTTGTACCTGATTTCAAATGATCGACCAGTTTGACCTATATAGGAGGCATACAATTCGGACATACTATTTTATAGACTTCTGATTTTTTAAGTTGGTTGATTTTATCTTTGGCGTTATACAATATATTTGTAAGTTTAGATGGTGACTTAAAGCTAACTTTTAGATTATGTAATTACAAAATGTTTCCAATTTTTTTTTAGAAATGCTGCCATAATACGTTAGGGATACATATTTATCGTTACTGTGATCTTTAATATCCGGATATATACTAAAGCAAGCTAATGTAAACTGTTAATTAGATTTTCTATTGTTCTTACTTGAAAAGTATTATTTAGTGCTATTGTTTTTATGGTGTCTAATTCAATTTTTAAATATCCCTTTGAAAAGGGTAATGATAAAGCTCTATGTATCATAGAGTTATATGCTGCTAGTTTATGTGATGTGGGGCTGAGTAATTTGAAATAGTTGTGTTTGTGAATGTTGGTTTTCTATAGAAGTTGAAGTTAATTTTATTATCTTTGTGGGTTAGGGTTAAGTCCAGGAAGTTGATTTTTTTTTCTTTTTCTATCTCAACTGTAAATTTAATATTATGCTGAATGCTATTTATGTAATTTAATAGCTATTTGTATGACAAGGGAGAAAAGTGCATAATTACCTCCCGCGGATAATTTGATCGTTATCCAAGGGAGGAAATAGCACTTTGCTCCTGTGTAATACATATGATTTTTTCTACGACCATTTATAGTGTTTCACATTGGTTTTACATATATTTTATTATATTTTCTTATGTATGACAATCAAAAAACCAAATATGTCAAAATGTCATAATAGGTATTTAGATAAATAAATGTTGTTAAAAATCAAAGTAAATGGAACGTTCTAGGTTCGAGGTTTCTACTTGTTTGCTTCCAGAGGGAGCCAAAGTATTTTCCTCCCTAGGCAGGCAAAGTATTTTCCTCCCGAGACAGGAAAAGTACTACTTTTCTCCCTGGAATGAGGGAGCAAAATAGTATTTTCTAGGTAGGGAGTAGAAAAAAAGTATTTAGTTGGCTGTCGGTACCTATGAAGCAGGGTAATTCTCCGTCCACATGTCTATACCAAAATTTAAAAATTTGATGTGATTTTACTTAACTATGAATTGATTATTTGTTGTTCTAAGTGACATAGAATATCGGCCAAAAGAGGGCTCAACGGGATCCCATGGCTAACCCAATATTCTGAACGAAATATTTATTGTTATATTGGCAATAATTTTGAAGAAATCATATACAGGATTACTGGTAATTCGATACATTCCTTTGGCGATGTGATGGGGCATGACCTAAGAAGTAAATTTAGCCCTAACATATATTATGCAAAACTCAATAGTTTTTGAGATAATTAATTTTTTTTGTTTTTCTCAAAAAGTAGATCTTAATGTCCTAAAAGTTAATTTTCGAAAAATCTATTTGACATTCTTAAATTTTTTTTACTGGATTACTTGTCCAATATTATAAATATCCGTTTGGAATGAAAAATATCTGGAAACATTTCGATCATGTGAACATCTGAAATAAAAACTTTAAATTTTTTTTTTAAATCAGCTATAAAATTTACCTATTAGGTTTTTTCAAAAAAATATTAACGTAACACGCGTATAAATTATTATAAAAACTGCCTTATTTCAATAGCTATCTAACAAGGTACAAATGTTCAATGTACCCTTAATAGTTCTAAGAAAATACTAGTAAAAATAACACAAGTAATACGAATTTTATTTTTAGATAAACAGTAAAAAACATTTTAAAAGTAGAGTTTAATTCTTCATTAATTTCAAAGTTGTACTTTATTTTTTATATGTCTTGCTCAAAATGGGAGCCCCTATTCCCTATATAGACACGGCAGCGTCTTATTATTTCCGTCCTTGTTACTCTGGTTGTCAGATTATGCCTTATGTGTTGAGCAGCATCGACTATCATTTGTCTAAGGTTTTCTATAGTGTTGACTGGTGTGGAACAGACCATCTCCTTCATATGACCCCATACGTAATAATCAAGGGGTGTTAAGTCAGGGCTTCGCGCTGGCCAAGGTATTGGGCCCGCTCTTCCAATCCAACGGTTAGGGAAACGTTGATCAAGTAATTGTCGTACTGTCAGCCGATAATGTGCTGGACAACCGTCGTTCTGAAACATCATTCGCTGTCTGACGGCGAGAGGAATATCTTCTAAAATCACCGCCAGATCATTTCTCAAAAAATTTTCATAGATTTCCCCGTTTAAATTTTGAGGAAGAAAGTGTGGCCCCATTAAATAGTGACCAATGACTCCCATCCACACATTAATAGAAAACTTCATTCGGAAACTAGTTTCACGTGTTAACTTGGGATTTTCCTCTGCCCAATAATGTAGGTTGTGGAAATTTGTTATACCCTCGCGATTAAATTTCGACTCGTCCGTCCATAAAATACTCGTTAAAAAATTTGCACTTTCTGCATCTGAATTTAACATAAAGCGGCAGAATTCCACTCTCCTTCCAGGATCACCTTCCTCCAAGTCTTGGACAGGGGTATAGTGGTAAGGATGACATCCAACTCTACGTATCGTAGACCAAACTTTCCATTGTGACGCTCCGGTTAGTCTTGCGACTTTATTAGTTGAAATAGTTGGGTCTTCCTCAAAATACCTCAATATTTCTTCCTCATCATCTGGTTCATAAACGGGAGGAGCACCAGCGTCACTTCTTCTACATTTCACGGAGCCAGTTTCAGCGATATTTCGATATGCCGTACTGAATACACGTGCATTTGGTAAGCGGCGGTTAGGGTACCAAAGACCATATTCTCGGCGAGCTTCAGCAGCGTTGCCGCCACAGTATCCATAGACAAACAAGATATCAGCGTATTCTGCTTTGGCATATTCGGTCATGGCACAGAAAATACAATAACAACAACTAATAACAACAACTACGAGCAAAATCAAAATCTTCGATAACTAATTTAACAAGACCAACAAACTTAAGAGACACGGAGATAAGAATGTCAGTTAATGACATATATGCACAAACGTCAAAGTCAAGGACTGACTGACTTAAATGAAAATGAACGATTAGTCGTTTAATAAATTCCGCCACCAGCATTATCTTTACTAATTTTTTATTAGAACTATCAAGGGTACATTAAACATTTCTACCTAGTTAGATAGCTATTGAAATAAGGAAGTTTTTATAATAATTTTTACGCGTGCTACATTAATATTTTTTTGAAAAAACCTAATAGGTAAATTTCATAACTGATTTAAGAAAAAATTTTTTACAAGTTTTTATTTTAAATGTTCACATGATCGAAATGTTTCCGGATATTTTTCATTCCAAACGGATGTCTAGAACATTGGACAAGTAATCCAGTAAAAAATTTTTTTAAAATGTCAAGTATATTTTTCGGAAATTAACTTTTAAGACATTAAGATCTACTTTTTTGAGAAAAACAAAAAAATTGAAATATCTCAAAAACTATTGAGTTTTGCATAATGTATGTTAGGGCTAGATTTACTCTTTAGCTCATGCCCCATCACATCTCTAAAGGAATGTATCGAATTACCAGTAACCCTGTATATTAAAGGATACTAATTTACGATTTTCTGGGATGACTTAATCATGTGGTATTCTAGTGGACGGAAAAGCTTCGGCAATTCTATTTTTCTCAGCGATTTCATAACGAAGCAATTTTTTCAATAAAACTGCAGATGTCCGAAGCAGTGTACAAAATTTCCCGCTGGAATTTATGCAGGCGAAAGCAATAATAACAATTTAAAAATCTTTATTAACTTTTATGTACATGTCATTTTTTATATTGCATTCATATCATGTATTTCAATTTTACAATAATAATCACCCGGCTCGTACATATTGCATAATTGCAATGAATCGGGACGGGGGGCCGATGTTGTGCCAAACTAGATATCGCAATACAAATTAAAATTAATGTTATTTTGATTGTTTTTCAAAAATTGTTCAAACAAATTAATTACTAAAATTTACCCAGAGGGGTTAGAACTAAAACTTTACTTATTTTGTCTGAGATTGTTGTTATGAATATTATTTACAGGAAACTTAAAAGAAAAAACCTGTTTAACTAATTAACTATTTACATTTAAAAACACACCGATTGTATGTGTGATAAATTACTTTCTGGTTATATTTCAAATTATAATAAGGAAATTTTATTTACAATATATACATTTTACAATTTTTCGTTTATTTACAATTTCCTATTTTTCATAATGAAATTGCACTACTTCGCCAAAATTATAAGTTTAAAAATTATTACTATCTTTCCGAATAAATCGGTAGACTTTCATGTATGAACTTATGCGTATGTTCAATATTATGATGTGCCCTCGTATCTACCATGTGTGTGGTAAGTGGAGAATTATGAATTTTAAATTTAAAACATTTTTGGGCCGTTTCTATTATATAATCCCTGATCATAGGGATGTTATATTGCCTATGAAATGTTTCCATAGGTGTATATCTGTTTGTTTCTGTAAGTAATCTAAGGATTTTATTCTGTGTCCTTTGTAAACTATTGCATTGCGCATCTGAAATGGTGTTCCAGGACGCGCATGCGTAAGTAAGGATTGGTTTTAACATTACTTTGCAAAGACATAATTTGTTATCCCTAGTCAATTTGCTCCTTTTGTTGACTAATGGGTAAAGTCAACTTATAGTTAAGGTGCTCGTCGGGAAAAAACTTCGTGTATGGCTTCATTGGACCTAGTCTGACAGCATTTTCCTCTATCATTTTTTTTGTTTTTGGGGCATTTTCCCGCTAGATTTTCCGAAACATGTCATTTTGACGGCATATAAAAAATGTATACATATTATTTTTCCAAGTAGAATAGCTTAAAAACGTGAATTGAAACGTGAAAAAATAATTATCTGACAATAAATGTGGGTCATTGGGCGTGTCCGCTATCTCGAACATGTCGGAAAACGACTATAAGAAAATTTATTGATAACCAGCTGATTTTCGCTGTATTAATTTATTAAAACATACAAAAACAAGTTTTCGTATTGTCTGACGAAAATTATTTTCCGATTTCCCAGTCTGACGCGTCAAAGTTGTCGGTTTCATGACAGCAAAAAATTTATTCATAACCTTCAGACATTGGAAAATTATATGCAGAAAATAGGTATTTAATTTGTGGTATAAGTGTCTGACAAATACAGTGGGGCATAACGAGAGTCTGACGAAAAAACATAATTTTCCAATAGCGGCCGTCGAAGTTAGGGCGATAAAAAAATGAAATTTCGTTTAGTCGAGAAGACGGTTGAAAAAGACACAGTATTTCAACTTACTTATTTTATAATCTTTATTTTGAATTTTTTGAACTCTTTTAGACTATCTGAATTCGACTTACCCAAGTTTTAAGTTCGATAATATTGAAAAATACGTAAAACTTTTTGTAGCGAAAAATTGTCTTTTAGTACGTTTAAAATCGCTATATCTCCGGTACTACTAGTCCGAAAATTTTCATCCAGGGCGCAAATTAAAGGTCTTGAAACAAGTTATAAAATAACACTTTACAATATTAGTTATAGCAAAATATATGAATTCAATTTAAGTATGCAATTTTGCATCGAAAATATATGAAGTATGCAGGGAATAAAAAAAATTATGCATCAAAAAAATTTTTAGGGCGATGCTAAAAATTATCTATTACATGAAAAACGAATTTCTGCAGCAGAAAAACGACATATTTCCAAAATTGAAAAACTAATTCTCCTGGCATCGCCCTAAAAATTTTGTTCAGTCCGCACTTTATTAAATTATACGATTTATTTTATTGTAAAAAACTTTTAAAAAAGGTATAAAATAAAATAATTTCAAGTACTATAACACAATTATCATAAAAAATTATTTTCTTATTCTTATTGACACTGTAAAAATGATTTTTCAATGATTAGTATGAGATAATCATGACAATTTGAAGTCAATTACAACATTAAAAAATTGTATTTTCCAGGCGTCAGACTGAAAAACTGGAAAACACCTTTTGTCAGACAGTTAAAAAATTGGATTTGATTTATTTTTGTTAAGCTATATTGAAAAAATCAGCTTGTTATTTATAAATATAGCCTCAATATACACATAGGACTGTAACATCCAAGCGTAGCTTGACAACCACATAGAAAAACCTTTTATTTAACATTTCCAGCTAAAAGGCTTTATTTCACCGTCAGACAATTTTTTAATTGTATTATAAATTTTATTTAAAAATCAAAAAAATTTGTAAAAAAATGTTATGAATAAATTTTTTGCTGTCATGAAATTCTACTTGAAAAAATAACAGTATCTATACATTTTTTTATATGCCGTCAAAATAATTCTATTATTTTGTAGATTCGGTGATTTGTTTTGAAGAGGATAATAATACATGTGGTAGAAAACCCAAATAATAGGAAAGAATATTCGTAGAATGCCACAAATAACTTTCAGACAATGCTGTCAGACTAGGTCCAATGAAGCCATATACGAAGTTTGGAGAGAGTATGTATCAGCAAAATTTTTCCCGGCGGGCACCTTAACCATTAAGGCAGCATATGTAATGTTTATTAATCTAGTTATGTGAGGTCCAAAGCGCAGTCTCGTATATAGGGTCACCTCCAGGTACTTACCGCGCTCTTTTCCCCGATAACTTTATCATTAATTTTAAGTTTATTAAATGTTTGAATATTTGTAAATTTCCTGTGCATAGTTATAATTTCAGTTTTTTCAGCATTAATTTTAATCTTCTATTTTTTATGGAAGCTTAGAAGTTGATTTAAGTGGTATCTTACCCCTTATATATGCTTATATTTATATATTTGCAATCGTCTTTTGAAGTACCTTTATTTATAACCGCCCACTTGATAGAATTTGAATCGTTTGCAGCTGAAAATTTAGTACAAAAACATTAGAAATAATTTTTTTAACATACATTGAACTTTGAAATTTCAGAGTCTGTTGAAAATGTTTACAAATACCTAGCTGTTGTTTTTCTTGCTTTCGTGGGTAATTTTCCCATGTTATGGCTGACCTAGTTAGTTTTTATGACACCTTTTTCATAAAAAATAATTTCAACGGATTTTTTTTTTCGACAGTTCATGTATTTGTTCGAGCACAAAAACATAAAACAAGTACAAATTCATTACCTATAAGCAGATGAGTTAGCAAGAATGGACTGAAATAGTTCACTTGCATAGTCATATCCAAATCATCTTCTGTGAGAAAGGGCTTAGTTCTTGCCATTCCTGCATTGTGCACCAAAATGTCCAATCTTTCTTCAGATTTTACTAGATTCTGTGCAAATTCTCTCACAGATTTAAATGATGCAAGGTCCACATAATGGTATATAATATTTTTACTGTTAGTTTCCCTAAAAATGTTTTCCTTTAAATCAGGACCCTGCTCTTTATCCGCGATTATAACTCTGCATCCTCTCGACGCTAGTGCCAGGACGATTTGGTATCCTATCCCTAGTTAAACAGAAAGAAATATTTTAGTATAATAGTGTAGTATATATAATGATGAATTATATCAAAGAATTACCGTTGTATTAAAAATTGGTACAATAATTCTTCGAACGGGTCTTGGACGAAATTTAAAATTTTGTTGTATTGGTATGACGAAGTTTGAAATAGTGCTTATAAGGATACCCGCGCTGCCTACTCATAGGCGACCTTAGCGCTCGACATCGCGTGTGGAACTGTCATCGTAACAACGCCAATGGGAACACTTTGTATGATTGTGCAAATAATGATAACGTCGTCTGCAGTACACGGATGATCCCACGCATTTTCCGGATAACAGTATAACACTCACTACCATCAACCTGGTTGTCAACAAAGGTGTGAGGAACTCCACGCCACCCGTGGTACTGGAGGAACTCACATCTGATCACAATCCCATCTTGTTGGAGTTGGGCAACATGTCGAGGGACGACACTACACGAAAAATCACGTCCTATAGAGACGCCGACTGGCGCCTCTATAAGGCACACATTAACATGTAGCTCACACTGAACAACACGATCAACATGCCCGCCGAACTGGAAAATGTGGTGGAGGAATTCGCGAGGACGTTGCAGAGCGCCAAACGAAGTGAGAAGTGTGGCCAGAACCATAACCATAGACCCGTACAAAGACGACTAGACGCGACGGTCGAACGAGACGTACCGGAGAAGAACAGACTAAGACGGCTTTGGCAGATAAATAGCGATGTCTTCGCTAAGATCGAGATGGTCAGGCTGCAGAGGCAGATCAGGACCGCCAAAAACACCGCAAGAAACCGTAAATGGGGGACAACCTCGAAACGCTGAATTCTCAAGACAACTCGCTATGGAAGCTGACGAGGGCCCTGCGAAATACGCAAGAGGCTATTCCTGCGCTGACGGGAATTAACGGACGTACGTCAATGACAGATTCGCAGTCCCTTCAAATTAGGAAAAATTAAAGAAAATTTTCCCACGGTTATGAGACCCGTAAAAAGTTAAGTATTTGGGTTGTCTAAACATGGTTTTCACCCGTCGCAGTTCCAAAAAAGGTTGTTTTTGAGAAATATATACATATATACGAATTTTAAGCGTTTTTTCGCCTTTTCTCTACATTTTTTAATTCAACCGCTGCTAAATTCTCATTAAACGTCTTTTCCAACGTCTCAACATGACTTTGTTATTCGTGTCCTCCTGTGTGACAGCTGTTATTTGTGTATCGATAACTTTAAATTTATCTTCATTCTGTTCTGTCATAATCATAATTTGATTACTGACACTGCTGTTGTGATCGTATAAATCAAGTTTGATCTGATCAATTTCTCCCCTAGCTTGATTTAAATCCTCCCGCATTTGACGGTTGTTGTTGTTGTTTCCAACAAACAATTTTTAATTTCTTTAAAATTTCCATCCCTCTTGCTGTTTATCTCAGTCTTCATTTGACCCATCTCAGTCATCACGTTGGTGTTTTGTTGATCCATCTCATTCTTTTGTTGATCAATTTTGGTGTTTAGTTGGTTCATCCCAGTCATCATCTGACTAAGAATTGACATCATGTCACCTTGTGTACTCCTATTATCCCTATTATCCTCTGAATTATCTTGATATTGTGAAGCAATACCATCAGCTATATTTTCTTGTGTTGCTTGAAGAGCTACGGCATCAGACTCGTCATTCTGTACATGAGGCCATAGGAAATTTTATTCTCTACAACTTTGCTCTCTTGATATTTTTCACCAAAATACATAGTTTTTCCTGAAAATAGAGAAGAAGGCGAAAAAACGCTAAAATTCATATATACGTAAAAATTTCTCAAAAACAACCCTTTCTGGAACTGCAGGGGATGAAAATTATGTTTAGACAACCCAAATACTTAACTTTTTACGGGTCTCACAAATTTTCCATAAAACAGCGATTTTTTAAATAATTTAAAGGGACTACTAGCTAACGTACCCAACAATTTAGAGCACGACCACATGGAAAACGACATTAACGAACTGCTAGGGCATGGCATCCAATTGACGGAACGAGAATTTACAAAAGTCATCACCAACCCTTCGGAAGTTGCGGGCATTGTCCGGATTTTACCTGGCAGCAAAGCTCCGGGGAAAGAAGGCATCGAATATTAACTGCTCAGATATCTCCCGAGAAAGGGTATTGTGCAATTGACATATCGTTAATGCGATCCTGCGACTTCAACACTAACCTAGCCAATGGAAATGCGCCGTGGTGGTGCCCATCCCGAAACCGAATAAGAACGTGAAGCTCGCCGGCAGTTACCGACCCATCTAACTACTACTGTCGGCGATCTCCAAGTTGGTGGAGAAGGTCATCCTGATAAGATTAGACGCTCTCCAGAACGAACTTTACATCGACGACGAGTGCCAGTTCGGTTTCAGGAAGGGCAGGAGCTCAGTGCAACAAGTCGTCAGGATGGTTAATGACGTGAAAATGCAGTACAGCCTCGGGAAGAGCTCCACCATGGCTCGATATCGAGAAGGCCTTCGATACTGTGTGGATACCGGGCCTACTCTACAAGTTAAATTCATTGGACTTCTCATACATAATAAAACTAGTTCACTCGTTCTTGACAGATAGATCGCGCGGGCGTCCCGCAAGGGTCGTGCCTGTCACCAAAGTTGTACAACTTATGCATGTCCGATTCTCCGGAGTCCCCGAATACCAAACTTGTCAAGTACGCCGACGAATTTTTTGTTTAATTTAATTTTATTTAAGCGTTTTGGTTTCTGAAAAAAATCACTTTATCTTTGAAGCGCGAGGGCAAATTTGATTTTCTTAAAACTACTCTCTTTAAACAGGTTTCGGCCTGGGAAGTGGTTCCGGGTCCCGTTTACAAAATTCCCGAAATGAAAGACTATAAGTGGGAACTAGACAGACGGCAACTACTCTCAAAATTTCGTTAAAACCGAAAGACTATTAATACTTCTTGAAGCAATCACTGCACGAACTTTATAAGATTATTTAAAAATTAACTCAAATTAATTTCGCTTGGTAGAAAAACTTGGGCCATTTAAATACGCGAAAACTGGAAAACGACTTGATTTACAACGGTTGCGTTTTTCATGCCCCGTGAGTCAGGCACGAACGTTTTTACCCTCGTTTTATATCTGGAAAGGGATCATGTAGTCTGGATCGGCACGATTGCGTAATATTGCACAACATTGCGCAACACTTTTGCAAAAGTATAAAATTTCAAAATAAAAATTATATGGAAAAATCGGCATTGAAAAGGAAACATTTTTGATATAAAAACGAATTTTGAATTTAGAAGTTATTGAGGTTTTATTATCTGGAAATTACATGTTCTCAGAATGACCCCATAAATTCGAAACGAAGGTCCGACGTATTACGGTTGCAAGATATGAATAAGATATGAGAATGTTCCCGATAAGTGCGAGGTGAACAATAAGATATTGTATGCAGAATACGAGGGGTGAGCGAAAAGTTGTGAAAATTTATATGGAAAGCGGGTGATAGAATTATATGAATTGAATTGGAACGTTGTTGTTAGAAGTATGGAGAGTAGTTTGAAATGTACGAGAGGTGGTTGAAGAGTAGTGAAATTTAAAATGCAAAATCTGTTTATGGAAGATTAACGAATCGAGATAAAATGTTGTGGCTATGGGTATGAATAGTGGTTTTGCTGAATTTTAAGATTATTTGAATCTGATATTTTTAAGATGGGTTTTTGAATGGTTTCGAGACCTAAAATGGTGAATTTGAATGTTTGGTGGTATTTGACGGTAAATGCATGTTATTTGAGAATTATCGATTGTACTTAAATTTTTTCGGAATTATTTTTGAAAAACTGTATGTTTTGGTTGATTTGGATATGGTAATTACTTTTTTATTGCTTTTGACATGGGGCACGTGAAGTTTGATTTATTTTTGAAATTTTGAAATTTTTTTATATTCTTTATAGTGCTGATAGAAGAGAAGTACTATAACAAACGCCGAGAAGTCGGAAGCGATAGTCTTCACGCGCCGGTTCACTGAGAACCTCATCCTAATGTCAATTTCGCTGGGGGTAGACAAAACGGTGAATGAAATATTTAGGGGTGAGACTCAACCAAAGACTGACGTTCAACACCCGCATCAATGAGACCATATGGACCGTCTACTCCATGTCCAGGAGTCTGTATCCGCTCTTGGTCAGGGGTAGCAGACTGAATAGAAATAACAAAAAGCTGTTGTACACGATGGTGATCAGGCCGGCCATCACATACACGGCGCCGGTGTAATGCAGTATACCGCGCACGACAATGAGAAAACTTCTAGTGCTCGAACACAAATTATGCACCTGGTGTCGAACTCTAACATATACACCTCCCTCAGAGATTTATACGCACATTGCAACGACATAACCCCACTAGCAGACTACGTCCAATAGATTTCACAAAAATTCTACGAATTTAAGCTGGGCGATAGTCTGCTAACAAGAGACATAACACGAATCAGACAGCATAATGCCCATTTCGGATCAAACACAAATTACTATACCAGGCGTTGCCTATTCCGGCAAAATTACGTTTATGCTTCATAGTAATACTGCGTAGTTCTTTTAAATATATGCTGAGTATATCACAAAATGTACTTAGTTTATTTAAACTACTACATATAATATATACGGGTGAACGGAGCAGCAAGTTGGTTCTAGTAGCCATTGGTAAAATAAAAATGTCTACGTGTCTAGATGAAAACCTTGGCACTCGAAAAGTCAACTTTCCAAGATGTATACTATCAATTTTATTGTCCAGGAGTTTAAAACCAAAGACTAAGACACGCCTCAATTGTAGTGATGGAATATCAAAAGTATTAAGTAGTAACCGATAACCTCTTTCGGGATAAGAACCATAAACTTTGAAATGCATAAATTTTAAGAATTTTCTTTGTGCATTTTCAATGGCAGATTTTTGTTATTTAGAATGGATACCAAATAAGCGAAGCGTATTCTAATTTTGATCTTACAAATGAGTAATAAAGAACTTTTTACTGCTTGCATGTTATGAAAATTCCCACAGTTTCTAATGATAAAGCCCAACATGCATAGTGATACAGACTGACTAATATGATCGTTAAATGTGAGTTTGGTCTTTTATGACTTGGCTGTTTTTTTTTAGATTCAAGCTCATAGTTATACATTTCTGAATATTTAACTGTAATCTATTCACCTGGCACCAAATTTCAAGACTTTCTATTTGGCACTGAATAAACACACAATCCGCAATATCGTTCATAGTATAGTACATTTTTAAATTATCGGCAAATAAAATCAAGTTGCAGTGAATGACATTTGTAATGTTTTTGATAAATAATAAAAATAACAAGAGTCCAAGATTGGATCCCTGAGGAACTCCAGACGTAAAAAAATATTTTGCATTAAATCCACTATATGATACAAATTGAGATCTTTCGTAAATAGTGTTAAAAGACTCACTAAATCTGCTTGCTTTTAATTTGCTGCAAAAGTGGACCCAAAAACACTGGAACATCTGCCGATGATAAAACTGCCTCGGCTAGTCAGTAATACAGGAATCACCGGTAGAATCCAGAAACAGGGAAAGGCACAATAAGCCAATTCTGGCTGCAATGCTAACGGAACCGATTTGGATATACAGCCCTAAACACAACGAAAAAAATGACCCAATTTTCACAGGCCTATAAAAAACTGGGTAAGCTGTTCTGACTCCGACAATATCGTTTAATTATCGATGAAGTTCACTTCATTTCCAGCATTTTTTCCTAAACAGTTTTTTGAGACACATTGTATACGTTTGGAACACTTCCATATAATCAGAAGCAATTCTCGATCATATTTATTTATTTGAAGGTACAGCTGCCCAGACAGATAAAAATCCAACTAAAGGGCAGGAAGACATAAGTGATATAAGAACAATATATATACAATCTCAAATACTAACATATTTACATAAATACACAAAATATAGACACATAAATACATACACACATTACTTAATTACCTAAAATGAATCTTCTGATGTTACAAATATTACAGTTAAAAATAGCCAAGTTAGCCTGATATTGATTTTAATGTGAGCACATGAAATAAATAGGTGAAAATTTTAATAAATTTGTACGAGGAGTTGGTAAATTAAATTTACAATATAACCATAATACCAATTGAGATTGTATATGTATAGTACACTGACTATTTGACATATTACTGCAGAACAAGTTTTTATATTTGATCATTCTTTCCATATTGCTAACTAAATACTTATTATAATACAAGGAATATCATTAGAAAATTCCACGCAGGTATAAAATTAAAGATCAAGTTATTAATTCATGTCTAATTTTATTCCTGTGTGAATTTTTGTCAATGTTTATTTTTACGTATATTTATACGAATAAGGTCACCAGTAGCTTCAAAACAACTATTGGTCAAGGTTATTTATATAATTGAAGAGCTGATGAACGATTTGTTTAAAATACTATACCATTATAGCAATTGAAATTTTGTACAAATATATTTTCGTCATATTTGAAAAAGTATCAACGGTCTGACTGGACAACTCGGTCCGAAATACACCCCTAATTACTCTGTCTATATTCTTCCAGATAGAGAAAAAGTCTTTCTACAAAATTTCAATGGATATAAGCAATTTTGATCAAATCCTTCACCGCCTCTTAGAGTACGTTGTATAATCGTTTGCAATTTTACCGTTCAGATAAAAAACGCAATGAAAACTTTACGACCTTATTAAAATACCTTTACTCTCTTTACTATTTCAGCGGCAAATTGAATCACTTATTTTTATGAGCTTTTAATGTACGTCGGCTTGTTTGATGACACCATACCCAATGGTTTACCGGCGTTAATAATGAGTTCGTGAAGTTTTTATTGTCTTTTTTATCTGCACCGTAATAGTTATAATGTTTATAATTATAATTTATTGTTTATTAAGGCAAGTTGCATGATCACGAACGGAGGAAGGACTATTGTAATTGCATTTTACGGAATAAGTAACGTGCGGCCAGACAATGATTTTTTGGAGGGATTCTATTTTCGGATGAGTCTAGGTTCACAAATTTGAAGTTATTTAACGGACAAAATACGAGATGTTGGTCATATGAAAATCAAAGTTAGTAAGGAAGGGTAATCAAGATCGATTCGGTGTCAATGTTAGAATAATCGGTTTTTAGATGAATTACCTTTGAATTTAGAACAGGGAATGTATTTCTGAGAAGATGGCGTTCCTCCCCATAATTCAAGAATAGTAACTGATTACCTTCAAAAGAGATTGAAAGAAAATGTCATTTATACCATTTTCCAGTCAGGTATCCTCCAAGGTCACCTGATTTGACTTCCCTAGATTTTTTATTTGGGGTCATTTAAAGAATATTGTCTACGCAACCATCGTCACAACCTGAGAAAACCTGTTACATGTGTACTAATATGTATGTTTGACTTGCATAAAATAATTATTGTGCCATACACCAACACATATTATTATATTACTTCCTTTTCTCATGCTAACGATAGATATAATCTTTTCTCTAGCAAGAAATTATTATTGGACATTGGTAGCCCTTCTGGTAAATTAATTTATTTTAGTGAGTCTTCGAAACGCATTGGAATTACTACTGCTGCTGGCAATACTAATGGTACAATTACTTTCCTTGTTTCCAATTTCTTTTTATTTATATTGCCAATTCTGTATATTTATTTATTTCTGCAATAGTATTTTGAATGTTAGTACAATTTTGGACTGTTACATTGATTAAATATGTTATTTTGATGTCTTTCTTGGTAAGGATTATATCTGGCACATTTTTCATCACTCTCCGATCGCTTGTAATTGATCTATCCCAGTAGAGTTTAGATATGGTATTTTAATTTAATTAATTTATTTTCTTCGCATGACACGAGTTAAAAATAATTATGAACATGAATTATTAAACACAAAAAATAAACATTAAGTGTTTTTGTTTTTTACTTACTTACTACTAGCATTTAATATTTATAATTATTCAACACATATAAATTAAAATGTTTAAATAGGGAAAACATTATTTTTTGTCATATTTGAAAAGTAATAATGAATATTGTTTTTACAAATTTATTTAACATTGTTGTCTATCTACGTGTTATTGTATTTATTATTTCGCATAAAATTTTATGTAATTTATAAATCTTTATTCTGACACTTCATTTATCAGAGGTAAGGCAAGTAATATCCGTTGAAAATTGTTTTATACCAACGGAAATCAAGGCGTTTTATTTTTGCACCCTGTTTCGTAATTCAAGTGTTGTGAGTTCGAGGATTGTAAGACATTTTTCTTGACTTTCTTTTGGAGTGATGAGAAATATTAAAGCGAATGAATTAAAATTTGCTATGGCTTCACTTCAAAAATAATAATTTAAGCGACAAAATTAAAATTTTCTGTCGTTTTCCTTTGTGTTTGCCAAAAAAATTAAACCTTTAAAAAGAACTTTCGGCTCTTGTAAGATTCGCTCATTTCCATAAATCCGCTCTCAGCAATTTTGCATGGTAAACTTCAAAAATATAAAATCCCTGTAGTTCGATAGGTCTAGAGAGGGAGTCCCAACATAGATCACCGAGGTACCCCATGTTTTATGCTTTCATAGCTTGAATTTACATTGTTTGTGGATGCGTACTGAAATCTGTTGGATAAATATGACCGAAAGTAGATGAAGAAAGCCCTTATTCCATAGAATACAAACATATGCTTTAGTATCAAATGTGGCATACAGTAAAAAATTTGCTAAGTCCACATAAGGTAATAGTGGTTATCAAACCTTCTTCAAGATCATCCCTATGTGACCAATGATTCCTGAACCATCGAATGTTCAGTTCTGAAAGTACTTCTTGTAGTACTTACATCTTCTTCTTCTTCTTCTTAGCGGTGCAATTGTATATCGCGGCACTCAGGCCTTGTGGCCCATTGTGCATCCGCTAGCTGATCAGTGATTGTCCCTGTCTAGGCTGGATTCCAGACCAAAGGCCAGAATCCTTCCCAGCGGAGCATTCCTTACTTTCTCCGGCAAAGAGAAGCCAGTGCCAAAGTATTTATGCCTCAAGTTCATGAGACTGGGGCAGGAGGTTAGGAGGTGGATGGAAGTTTCCTCCTCCTCTACACAAAACCTGCACTCGATGGTGTGCAGGTGTTTTCTGAAAGAGCCGTGTCCAGTCAAGAGGCTAACTGTAACCCTAACTTGCTTTCTGCCTAGACGCAGTAATTGTTCCGCCCTCTTCGGCAAGGGTCCTGGGATAAGTGGTTTCGCTTGCCAAACTCCTGGGTGCTAGTTCCAGAGGTCAACGAACTAGGAATGAGACCAGTCCTCTATTGACCTACTGGCGTTTACTTTAGGGTAAGCCAGGGATGGCTCCGGGCCCATCAAGGGCTGTTGAGAGCCCTCTCTGGCCAGAGCATCTGCCTCCTCGTTACCCTCACTGTTACTATGCCCAGGCACCCAGAGAAGCTTGACCCAGTTAGACGAGCCAAATATATGAAGTGTTATTGTACTTCCAGGTGCTCTCCCGCGTCGATTCCTCCAGGAATCATGATTGTCTAAACGACGTTTCGGCAAAATCTCATCTGCCATCTTCAGATTGTCACTGAAAGCGGTCTACTGCTGCTCCTCGTTGCTCGAACTGAACTCGAACGAGGAGCAGCAGTAGGCAGCTTTCAATGAGAATCTGAGGATGGCAAATGAGATTATGTCGAAACGTCGTTTAGACAACCGCGACTCCTGGAGGAGTCGACCATCGACAAAATAGCAAATATCTCGGTCTGGAATACCGTCGCGAATTTACCCAGGGCATAGGAAAATTTTGCCCTGGGTTTGTCGCCGTATATTCCCGCTCCGGAACCACCCTCAGACAATATCGGCAGGTCCGAGTATGATCCCGAGTGGGCACCAATCCTCCCTTTGTTGGATAATGACCTTAAAAGGTACTGAGAAGGAGAACATGGGCGTTATGCAGTCACTCCTGGCGTCCAGAAGTGAGTGAGTCCTCACCACGTCGGATAGGGCCCTTGTATGCCCTAGCCGTTCTCCTTATTCTTTCCACTGACCACCGCACTTCAGCCTGTATGTCGCTTTCCGAGCCTCGGCCTCGATTAACACGTGAAGGGGCACAAGGTCAAGAAGGGCCTCCAGTGCTGCCGTGGGAGTAGTGCGAATAACCCCCGTGACTCCCAAACAGGCAAGCAAGTCTTTAGAGCTGTTCAAGTTTCCGTTGAATGTGTAGTCTAGCGACTGCCGGCCACCAGACAACAGAAACGTACGTTACCATGGGCCTCAGTACTTACATACTTTTTGATTAAAACAAGTGATTTTCGAGATAAAGCAAAAAAATCACCAGTCCAATTAGTAACTGGCGAAGAAATTAAGATTCGCTAAAAAGGTAGTCACTAGATACAATAGGTAGCTTTAACTTTAAGTGATTCGTAATTTCTCAAATGGCCGCACAAAGATGGTGCTTGAGGGGCAAAATTTATGTTCTCGATAGATGGAACATTGAAACAACATTCACGATAGGTATATAATTGTGTAAGAAACAACATTTTTTTTTTTTTCAAAACCATTACAATTTCTACTTGAAGCGGTATCTGACGACAAATTTGTAAAAAGCCTTTTTGATCTAATTTTTCACTCTAAACAATTTCTAAAAATTTCGACGAAAACTCTATTTGGAGCCGCCTCTACCACTCTGACCAGAATTTCGAAAAAGCTTTTTGATACAACTCTCCATCCTGGACAATTTTTATTTAAGACATATTTTTATTTGAATGCAGGTTTTCACGGCCGTTGTCTGATGAAGTAGTTTCTTCCGGGTCTTGCCGTGGTCGTCGAACTTGAACAAGTTCAAGTCTAAAGTCGTCTGTAAATAAATCGTCTCACTTTATTTCACATTTTGATGTTATTGACACTTTTTCTTTTTTTCTTTAGCACTACATTTGTATTAGCCCTTTCACAGCCAAACATATTATTTTGACCAGAATACAACCTTGAAACGAGAATATTTATTTGGACAAGCATTTCTGGCGAATCAATTTTGTTATGCATAATTTTATATAAAAATACCAGACAGTAGTAAATTCTTCTGAATCCTTGGCTCTCGGAATTAAATGTGCTTAATTAATTGCTGTTATTTGCATCTCTTTATGGATACTGTCTTGTTGATTTGAATGTTATAAACTTTAAAAAAAAAATCATTAATATTTTATGGTCATGTCTATCGAAAGCCACATTTGACACGTTTTGAGTGAACAGAACTAAATTTGTGATGGCCAATCTGTTAACCATAAAACCATGCTGATATGGTGTTATAATCGTTTTGGTAGACAAATAGGTGTGGTTGTACAAGATCATCTCAAAATAGTAAAGTTGGCAATTGTTATATCCGTTTCAAAAGAATGAGTTAAATACGAAAAAATCATATTAAAATATCCTAGAATTAACATTTTTTTGTATTTAGTAGATAAATACATTAACTCTTCAAACACGAGATATATATATTCGACACCACAAAATTTGGTATTAAATTCACTATAGAAATCTTCCAAATCCAGCTATTCTACATTTAAGACCATACTAAACTACAGGGTGTCTCACCGGGAACTGAATCGATCTATATAGGGAAAAGTACGCATCAGAAAATTTTGAAAATTTAGATAATTACTAATGTCGGTGTGGCCAATCCAACTAAAATAATTACAAGCAGCTGGCACTTCCGCTTATACCGGAAGTTGATACCAACTTGCTTATTTCAAAAGGAACACCCTATATATTTTAGGATTTTCAAAAAGAGCATAAAATTCTAAATCGAAAATATGTAGCATATCCTATACCTAAATCTAGCCGTTTCAGAGATATTTGACATTTTATAGAAAATTTGACAGGTGCAACGGTTTGCAAGAACTGTTATAACTTTATTCGTGTAAAAGATCCTCATTTGCTTCTTGTCACGTAAAAAGAACACAAAGAGAACTACGTTCTACAACTGAAATAAATTCAATAATATCATACCAAGTGTTCCGTTTTTCGCGTTACATTTTGTCAACTTTAAACCGCGAAAACTTGTTTAGGTCAAACGGAACACCCTGTATTTTTTTACGTCAAGTTGTATAAAATTGAATTGTGGGGGTTAAAGTTACAATTTTTTGAAATATTTGCGATTTTATTAGAAATTCATGAATTGTTGTAATCATTTCATCAAAATAGCCATGATTAGAAACAATCAGTCATTATCTTATATCAAAAAATGCCAGGACGTTTAAATTATACCAACGAAAACTTTTTAAATTTGTTTATTATTTATGGAGAAGTAATATCAAGAAGTTGCAACACATTTGCTACTCGATATCCACAAAAACGCAAAATAACACTAACACTGTAACATGCGTATTAATCGAATTGAAGATATGGCATGAACTAAAATAGCAGAGACAAGATCAATTTAAAATATGATTTCATTTTAATTTAATAATTGCTCAAAATTCCGCCCTCGAACCTCGACACATTTTTCGCACCTTCGGATTAGTTCCTCATGGGCAGCTCTTCTAATCGAATCCTGTGATATGTCTTGAAATGCATTTCTTATTCTTTGCATACAATCTTCAATGGTTGTTAATGGGCTCTCATAAACTTTATTTTTAATAGTTCCCCAAATAAAATAATCCAGAACTGATAAATCGGGCGAGCGAGGAGGCCATAAGAAAGGTCTATTATTGGCAATCCATTGACCATAAAAAGTTTCTTGCAAATAATTATTAATTAAATATGCGTTATGTGGGAGAGCACCATCGTGCTGATAAAAAATGTTTCTATGTTCGGCGAGAAGTAAAGTTTCTAAATAGTTATTATTCAAATTTTGTAAGATATTCAGATATCTTTCACAAAGAAACAAAAATTTACCTATACATATTAGCAGAAGAGAAAATTTAATTTACCGTTTAAATTTTCCTGATAAAATTGTAATGCCACCAATCTATCGCTTCTTATGGCACAGTAAACATTGAACTGCCAACTTTCCTGAAAGTTTCGCTCTCTGAATATATGAGGATTTGAATCACTCCAATAATGCGAATTGTGTCTATTAAAAAGTCCATTTTTAGTAAATTTTGCTTCATCTGTCCATATAATATTTCCCAAATAAGAAACATGACCCTTAGACCTTATTAGAATAAACTCACAAAAATTCTGTCTTCTTAGGAAATCTGTTTCTTTTAATCCTTGAACCATATGGAATGAAAACGGGTGAAATTTTGCTTAGCTTTTTTGTTATCGGGCTCATTGTCCAAATAACCAAAATTGGTAATATACTCTATAGAATTGTTGTGATTGTGGGGGAAGTTAAAAGTACATTTGCTAGTTGCTAGTTGGTAATGCTCAAATCTTAATTAATTTAATGACATCCACTTTTTTACTATTGTAAATACCAGCCCGTCCCCTCCGTCTTCTTTAGGCTGGCTAGAACCTTTTATAAGCACCTATTCCAAGTACTTTTCTAATATGAATTTCCGAATTCACAATTTTGTAAATTTTTCTACCACATTTATATGCATAACTTAAATTTTTTTTATTGATTTGTTATTTATTTAGAAGTTTCAGGATGGTTTCCGTTTCTTCAATCAAATTCAGTCAACTTTAGTAATATTACATTGAAGTAAATTCTGTCATTGAAATTTAATCCGTTATTTACATAAATAATAAAAAATAAATAAAAACTGAATATTGAAAAATTCATCATTTTTTTCTCAATTTTAAGCGGTGAAGCGGTTGCATCAACATATATATAGACCATTTTAAGGTATAAATTTCAACGGTTAAAATGAGCCCGGATGGAATATTTAACAACACCAATAAAGTTCTCCGTGGAAGATCTTATTTTTTTTCTTTTTCGAAAAATGTAAATATCTCGGAAACTACTTGTTTCCCAGATGCCAAATAAATCATGCTTATTCAATGCAAAAAAGGTACACTTTCACATAATATCGTGTAAATTATTTTTACGAGAAAAAAATAAAAAACCGAAAAATCGGTATCCGCCATCTTCTCGGAAAATGTGAGGTTATGTTGAAAAAAAGCTTCGAAAGTTTTAGATTTTATTATCTACAACTTTTGTGAAGGACATTTTCCGATAGGAAAGCACGTTTCACCGAAAATCGCAAAAAAATTTCACTTTATCACGTGTTTAATATTTATTTTTTCTCTTAATTAAAACTTTAACTAATAATCCAGGTCAGATAATTTATTTTTTCGAAAAATTCCTCAGTGCATTTTGTGAACTTGATAATTAGGAGAAGAATAGTGGGAATCAGATGTAGGTATATGTTTTGGACAACAAAATTTATTTGGAACCTGTTGAAAAAAGGGCATGAAAGTGCCAAAACAGGTTTTTTTCACGTTTCCGATGCGAAGGACAAAAATATTTTTAATACAAAAATCGGCAGCTACTGGAAGCGGCTGGAACCTCCCCACTCGGTAGATCTTTGAAGCCGAAAAGAGCATTAAATTGTGTGACAAAACGGCACTAAACGTAATCCGATCTCATCCAAAACCTTTTCAGATCTTCTGGGGCACTAAAAAAACCCTCAACTTAATGAATTTACAATCATATATGCGAGTTATTACCTACATTATCGCTTGTTGAATAATATACTATTAAGATATTAACAACTTTAACATCACTTGAACGACTAAGAAAGTCTAGTTATCCTAAATACTACAGATTTATAAAGCAACAAATTGAAAATTGGTAAAGTGATAATCTATAATGAATTCATCAACGAAGGTACAGAAAGCATATGATATTGATATTGTTACATCTACCTTTAAAGTTTGTGACAATCCACTAAAAGTTACAAATATGCCGAAATCTTATTAACATGACATGACACCAACGTTATCTGATGGCAAACGATGACAATGACAATCGTCAAAATTCCGATCGCTCGCGGCTGTCTTTGTTAAATGAAACATTAGCATTTCAATAATTTTACTAGATTTTAGAGGAATATTTGTAGTTTAATTCTTCGATTTGTCTGTATATATTTTAAAAACGACACTAAACGTAATCCGCTCTACTTCTAGAGCAGTGAAGAAACCGTCACACGTGAATTGACACGTGATGTGACGAGTTTCATGACGTAACGGCTACGCGCATCGATCATGTCATGCGAAATGCGATCTATGCTTCATATTTGTTTTGTTTTTAATTTTTTTCACGGAAACCAAATCGAAAGGGTGGAAGTGTGATATATCGTTGAAATCAGAATTTTAACTACTTTTCAATGGTTCCATTGCAAATTGAAAGTAATTATAAAATAAAAAACTTGTTGCGTCAAAATGGCACTAAACGTAATCCGATTTCAACCAAAACCTTTTCAGATCTTCTGGGGCACTAAAGAAGCGCACATGCAAAGTTTCATTCAAATCCGTTCAGTAATTTCGGCGCTATCGTGCTAACACACACAGAGACATTTTTCAAAAACCACTTTTTTGGGTTCCTAGGACCTCAAAACGTAAAGATTTGATCATTTGATGTTATCTCAATTTTCGTTTTTGTACCAATTTTAGTAACCTCTCACAATTTTATTGTGGAGAGGTTAAGAATGCTACGAAATAGCTCGTAAAAAGACGAAAAAACTAGTTTTTGACAATTGAAATCGGTCAATAACCTTTTGCACAAAAAATTAAAAACCGCTGAATATGGCAACTTTTTGCCATTTAATTACATTGATCGCGCTTCCCCCACCACACATCCCTTCCCCTCCGCTCGAACGCCCGAACGTCCAAAATTCAGAAATAGTCCGATTTTCAAATGCGTTTTAAAGGTACTAAACGAAATCTTACGAAAATTTAAAGATAATGAGGTTGTTGATAATTTCATCAGGAACAAACAGCTTCTTGAAAAATGGTTCTATGACCATTTTTGACCATTTTCACGCCGTTTTTGGGAAACACCTTTTTTACATTTTCGCTATTTCCTCTAAAAATTATTAGTATTTTTGCATGAAATTTTTAGAGTTGGTAGGTACCAACAAAAGCTACAATTTAAGCTCCGAAGCAAATTCCTACGATAATTACAGTCCCTGTAATTAAATAGCAAAAAATGGCCATATTTAGCGGTTTTTAGTTGTTTGTGCAAAAAGTTATTGACCGATTTCAATTGTCAAAAACTATTATTATTTCGTAGTATTTTTTGTATTAAAAATATTTTTTTCTTTCGCATCGAAAACGTAAAAAAACCTGTTTTCGGCACTTTCATGTCCTTTTCTCAATAGGTTCCAAATAAAATTTGTTGTCCAAAACATACACATCTAATTCCTATTATTTTTCTCCTAATTATCACGCTCACAAAATGCACTGAGCAATTTTTCGAAAAAATGCATTTACCTTTGCTATCTGACTTGGATTATAAATGTTCCAGCTGGTCCTTGCCTGATAATAATTTTTTTTTTATTTCAAAATTTGTTTTGGCACCGGCCTAATAGTCCAGTCTAAATAGGGGTTTTCCGAGGAAAATGTAGTCAGCATTTTTTTACACAAAGTTGTAGGTATAGAAACCCGCGCACTTCATCAAAAAAATCAAAATCAAAAAAATTCCCTACAAATTTGCGTGGCGAAAATTTTGATTTTCCCAACCGCTTTTCCGCAATAAATAATAAACGAATATATATATATAAACAAAATTGTACACAAATCGCTTAGATCACGAAAACTAGGCATTTCCTCGAGAGATGACAAAGAAAAAAAATGCTCACAACGACGTTTTCAATAAGAAAATGAAACAGAAATCCGTAATTTTTCATTCACTTTTCCGCAATCACGGAACAATGCGTTACATACATTAAAAATCTCTCTAAAACTATGCACATAAAAAATTATCAAAGAACAAATGAATCTCGAAAACTGCACTTTCTCGATAATTGTTAAAAAATAAAAAAATATGTACTTAGTTCCACGTTATTTTCCTTATTTCGGCTGGACTACTAGTAAAATATACATTTGCAGATTAATTGCATATCCAAAATCCTCAAAAACGCTTTAAGTTGTAAGACTGTTTGGCAATGAATAAAAACTTATTATATTAATTATAATTTATTGCTTACTATGAGCCCGCCGAATAAATTTAAACAACTTACCCGAGTTTCCTCCTGTCACTAATGCAGTTTTTCCAATCAAGCACACGTTGCTTGTACATCTTGTATTAGTACATACTAAAAATATTTTTAGTAAGACAAGAATAATTACAAGGATCGTTAATATAATGAATAGCATTGTATTTATTGAAAGGTTAAGGATATACTGCAGTGTAAACCGTAAATGTTATATTTGAAACTTATCAATAACATAATCGTATAGTTTTAACGTCATAAGCGTGGTGAAGGTATTTTCTGTCCCAGAAACCTGTTGCATGAAATAATTAATGGAAATATGCAAATCTAGCTTACAAGTTTCACAGATGTGTAATCTTCTGCCAATCACTTCACACATAGACACAGTGGCTAATAAGTAACCAAATATATATTAATTGAACCTATATTTTCTATTTTATTGTTTATTAAATTATTATTTTCTCATAATCTGTTTTGCTCCAGAGGCCGTACCGCGGCTCACGGGGCATGGACAAGGGTCATGCTACTGGCAGAGGTAAAAGTATTACCGATAAATTAAAAAAATAAAGTAAAATTGGAATAATTAATTAACAAACTTGGCCACATTTTCAGTTTCTACTACGTGTATGTTAGATTCAAGGTCAGGGGTTCTCGAGCTTATCAACAAATTAGCCCAGCTGCCGCAAAGTTCGTGCCTTTAATGCTAACATAAAATATAACTTGTGAATATAGTATATGACGAGGTATTCATGCTTGATAATACTTTCATACCACACAGTGTGTAACTTTTATTGATTTAATAAAATATTCCTGTGAAGATGGTAGTTTTTGTTCTATGCAGGGTGTTTACCCCTCATTCTTACAGATCAAAAGTGGGATGAATACACGGTGGTTGTGATTAAACGAGAAGGTGTTTAATAAACTGTGAGGGGTTTTACAAAGGGGAAGAAAGGCACGCGGCTCTCCCTCGTCTTCCAGTACCTCGAGCTTGTCAAAGGAAGAAAATTGATACAAAAAGGGTAAACAATAGAGGCCACTCCACCCTTGCAATTTGCATCTCCGTCTGTGTTGATGGAACATTAATAACTGAATTTAGTCCCGGCCCACAGGGGCAACGTACAATTTCTTGGATAACTAAAATTGAAGAGTTAGCTAAATATTATAACTGAAATGACTAACAGATTAAGAGGCAATGCATGTAATTGGTACGATTTACTAAATAAATCATGCTTGTCATGGAATGATATGAACAAACTATTAATATAAACTTTTCCGTCTGATGTTTGCTTTGGTAAGTTGTTGTGTGAAGCAACAAATTATAAGTCGTCGCACGGTCAAAGTACTAGTGATTATTTATTTCATGTATCAAATCGAATTTATTAACCAATCACAATATTTGAAATTCCTTAGAAAGGAGGAATATCAGTGGCTATTTTGAACTCTACATAGCAACGGGAAATATCAGCGGCTATATCCCGTTGCCAAGACATTGGCTGAAAATAGTCGCTGATATTTAATTTATTAACAAGTAGGCATACTGCTGTCGTACAAATATTTTCAAACGTCACATTAGTTGATTAGTGTGTAACTCATTCAAGAAATAATCTAATAAAATATAACTCAACCTTGATAAATTAGCGGCTATTATACTGTCACAATTTTTCTCGAGTGCTCTCCAATTTACCTCGACCACATTTGGCGTTAACAATCAAAGGCTAAATCCTTCGGGCTTTAGTCAGATTATTAACGCCAAATATGGTCTCGTCAAATTGACAACCATCGCACTCACGAAAAATTGATGACAATATAATAGCCCACTATTTATCAAGGTCTTGTTATATTACCCTTGACTATTGTTTTGAAACGATTTCAAAGCTCCGAAGTTTAGAAATTCCTGAAATTTGTATCGTCCGGGGTCAGACGACTCTTTTTTAAAGTAATTACTAACAGGCTTTATTTTGACGAGTCTTCTAACTTTTCTCTCTGCGAAAATTCTCGGCAGAGGTATGCTCGCCGGTCCTACCCAACGCTTTTGCAGGACAAGCGCAGCTCCCTGTTTTCTTTTTTACACTAACGGGTTGATTTTTACAAAACTATATTGTCACGAGCTGGGGGAGCTTGGCTTGGAGAGGTTAAATTTTACAAGTAAAATAATTATGTAAAACAGAAATATACCAACATTTTATTAACAGTTAAATATCAAACAAGTCCACAAAGAAAGAAATCAAAAAAATAATACAAAATATAAAATAAAAAAGGAGCGAGCGTAGGTGCGTCTTTACTATGTACATACTTCCATATTAGATGTAAAGCAACGTCAGGCGCGGTTAGTAATTGGATGGGTGACCGTTATACAACCTTAGGCGAGGGTTGTATAGGGGATATACCATTCTTCGGAGGGGATGTGAAGCCGTTGATCCCTTGTCTATTAAATGTTAGGCAAGTAAAAAATCCCTACTCTTCTTAAGGGAAGAGGTTCAACAAAATTCTTGGTTGGGGGTAGCTCGTCTACAGGCGTCGGTGATAGGCCTCAGTAGCGGACATAGGCCGACGTTAAATAAATTTAAAAAAATAAAATAAAAAAAGGTCTTACCAGTCCATAATAAAGGAGATGCGGAGATGCGTCAGGCTCGTTGACTGATTGACTACCAATGAGTGAATTGTGTATCAATAGGGTTTTCCCAGAAAAAGAAATTATTGCTGAAATACTTAACTCACGTAAAAAAAATGATTTATGGCATATTTATTATCTTATTAATTTTACTAATAGTAACAAAAAAAAACTTGAATTTTGAAAAATATTGGGTTCATGCTAAACAGCCATAAATTGGCGCGTTGTGACGTCAACACCCTGAAATCCAATCATAGAGGTTGTCTCTGTTTAAGATTGTTTATTAATCTTGGTCTCTGTTAACATAACATAACCTCTATTTATTGACAGCACTCAGCACTTTTCTACTTTAGGTGAATTATCAGCGGCACCTTTAACAGATCCCTCTTCCACTTGATTCCATTTTGATTGTAGAATTAATAAAACATAAACCAGAAACTGATAAAATAATATTTTCACTCCAAACAATACAAACATAAAAATATAAATTTAACGTTTTAGGTTAGTCATCTGATGTGTAATGTCAGTGAAGGTTAAACCTAAACTACAGTACAAAATATTAACGTCCGACGCTTTCACGAATAACTTGTGCGGCATTTATCTGGATTCTGATTGGCCAATATTTACACGTCCACTGCTTTAGACCAATCACAGTACAAGCATTACAAATTGAAATTCTGAGAGGTTTTAGAGGAAAGATTTCTTTAACACACAGTTAGAATCTATTACAAACTAATTATATCCATAATCTCATTGGTTTTACGGGTAGATACGTAATTCTGGCGCGAAAAATGCCCGTTTTAAAAAGCAGTGAAATTATCAGCAAGTTGTTTTAACGATATTTTCTTAGAAATAACTCTTATTAGAAAAGTAAATTGTTGTAAATTAATCAAATTTTTTATTATATCATTTTCACGAAACAAATTATTAAAATAAAATTAGTGGGAAAACTCTATTTTGGACTATTTATATCATTCCTAAATACTTATTCAGCATTACAGTTTTATGACTCAACGCGGTTACAAACTGTGATTGAAATGCGAAACTTTACAGCTTCTAGGCATGTTAAATAGCAAATTTATATTAGAGAAATAAAATATGAATGATAACATTTAACTTGGAAAGAATGTAGAATTTATTTATCGATTTAGTTTTACGGCTTATTTAATTTATTATTGAATATTTGAAAATTATATTTTGTAGTGAATATGGCTAAAGAGTATTTTGGTTAATTTTATGGTGCAGAATAATTACTACTTGACAGTACAATTAATATTTTTGGTTTAAGGTTTTGTATAATGATTGTTATGAGATTGAAGATGTAAAGGAAAATGTCAGAAAACCTAAGAACACGGTTGTAATAACCGTTGACAAGATGAAGCCATGCATGGATCACTTTAAACGAGAGTAGGTTGTAGATTGTATTTCAAATGTCAGGCTCACTCTAAGTGAGATAGTGATTACATTTGATATACCAGGTCTGCCGGGGATTAAATAAAGAGATGTGGATTTGGTATTCATGGTGTTAGGCTCATTATGAGTGAGATGGGGATTGCATTTAACGTATCTATCTGCATGACAACTTAAATGCTTCGATCTCAAATGTCAGACTCACTTCGAGTGACATGGCGATTACATTTGGCGAAAAAGTAAAAAGAAAGTGATTGAATAAATAATAGTATCTAATAGTTGTCTTTAGTTAACATTCGTGGCGTTTACACTCTAGTGATTCTAGTGGTAACAAAAAAATTCTGACATAACATATCGCATTTTCTTGTAGGATTTAATCGTTCTCTTCTCCCACCAATAATCTATTCCCAGCGTAAATTTGTTGACCCTTGTATTCGCTATGTTGAATTACTCAATACACGATGTATACATCTAATTAATTTGTAATTGTAATTATTGTTATGAAGTTTATAAAGGGCCGAATGACTCGACCCCAAGAAAGGCTATAAAATAAAAAGTGAAAAAATATTATTAATGAACTTTTTTGTACTTCAAACGTGAAGAAAATTGCTTGTTTTCAATCGTCAGTTACTTATTACTTATTGAAAATCATATACGAAAAAGTGTTTCTTGTAATAAATTTTGTAAGCTTTCATTTAGGTCTTATGAAATTTTGTTGTAAAGTCAAAAGAAACGATGATATAGGTATATAAAAAAGGAATTAAAAAATAATACTGGTTCAATTTTTCTGAACAAAAACAATTTTCAAGAACTTTTTTTTAAAGAAAATATACCTTGCGAACGACTTATGCTATTGCATTACTTTCATATGTATATAAACTAATAACAATAGGTCAAAAACCAATTTTTAAAAGATTGTTATGCACAGTTCTTGCAGGAAAATCTTAATTTACATTAAAAAGGAAATTTGTGCTCATAGCTTTAAACAGCTGTAACTCGTGAACCATTCATCGTATGAAGGTCACTTGGAGCTCATTTTACAGGTAATTTAATTATCTTCAAAAAACCTTTAGTGCCATTATTTCCTAAAGTCAATTAAAAAATAGCTAATTGTCAAAATGCACTTGAAAATTACAATTTTTCATGTTTTTCCCTTTTATCTTCATTCACTTGTTATAAAAAGGATTTTGTATATTTTCTTTAACTTTCATTGGATACACTATATGCGTACGATCTATCGTTTTCGAGTTTTTATTGATTTTATCATGAAACATGTGTTCTGATAGCACGCTATAAAGATATTTAAAAATTCATATCTCTGCCAATATTGATCGAATGGAAATAAAAAAATAAAAGGAAATTGTTCCTAATCGAATTTTCTACAACTTTCATTTGAAACATTTTGCGATCCGAAAGGCCATTTTTGAAATTTTAGTGAAGAACGCGCGCGTTTCTGTTGCGTGGCAAAACTGTCAAAATTTCAAAAACCTATCTCGGCTCCAATAGGTCGTACGAAGTTAAAAAAAAAACTAAATTGTGCGGATTTCTATTACCTATAATTTTCATGTGTACATAATTGACAATAAAATTGATATTTTGCGATTTTTTTGCGGAAAATCGATTTTTTTACCCCCTCCGCCGGAGCCTACAGGTGGGGACTTTTGATATGTTAAAAAGAACCACAAAATAAGCCTCTTCCCAAAATTTCAGCCCGCCCTGAATTATTTCATCTAAATTTTCCCATTTTATTGGGCTATTTATTATTATTGAGGGAAAGAAGGTGATTTGACATATTTGATTAGTTTTGACGTTTAACTGGTGACATTTTTTGTAAATAATGTTTCTGTATACTTGCAATTTAATATTAATTGTTACAATCAAAAACTTACCTAGAATTCACATCTGGAAAAGATACTTACTAAAACAACAGCGGCAATATGGACGTGCCGTAGGCACAAATGATACATTGGTCTTACCTTTCTGTTGTCAGAGCTATGGTGACCTCTACGCATCATATTATGTATGGTGGCCAAAAACAGAGGAAAAATAGCACAAGGAAAGTTGCAGAAATTGCAACATCTTGCCTGTTTAGGGAGTATAGGAGCAATGTACAAGTGTCCCACAGCATCTATGGATGCAATGCTTGAGCCTACTTCCTTTGCAATTGAGGAATAAGGCAGCACTTAGTGCCCTGTAGCTGCATCATGTGCATAAATTTAAACCAGGCGGTCTGGTTGGTCACTTAATGATTCTGGAGTTAGCCAATTTAGAGTCCATGAACAAACCCACTGACTCAATGCCAATGAAACAGGACTTGACTGTCCGTTTGACGTGCTGGTCGAAAGCCGTCAGACGAGCAAGATGGAAGCACTGCGATTGGAACAAGAGTCACTCATCTGGTATACAGATGGATCTAAGATGGCTAAAGGGGTAGGAGTAGGCGTACCAGGGCCTAAATGTGGGCTATCCAGAGCCCTCGGTAACACTCCAACCATCTTTCAGGCAGACATTCATGTTATAGATCTGTGTGCCCAGAAATACCTAAATAAAGGCATTCGAATGACAAAGATCTATATTCAGATAGTTAGGCAGCATTAAAAGCTCTAAGGTCCTACACCTTCGAGTCTAAAATGGCCTGGGAATGTAGACTATTCCTGAAGCAACTGGCCAACAACAACAAGGTTACCTTGATGTGGGTGCCAGGGCATGAAGGAGTACAAGGTAATGGTAATGACCTTGCTGATAGCCTTGAGAAAAAAAGAACTGAAACACAATTCATTTGGACCTGAACCGTTTTGTGGCCTGGCCAAGGGACACATAATGGGGGAGGTCCAGAAATGGAAAAATGATCAGAAAAAGTCCTACTGGAAAAATACTCCAGGCCAAAGACAAGCGAAAAAGTTTATAACTTATTCCACAAAGAATGCCACAAGGCCTCTCGAATTTGAAAGTCGGAATTAAGGCTGATAACAGGCATTCTAAATGGCCACTGCCCTTTGAGATATCATCTCAAGAATATGGGCAAGGCAGTAGACGACAATTGCTGGGAGATGACTACTAGGTGCGAAAGTGTTACTAAAAAAAATCAGCAAATGCATTTAAGATGTAAACAAGTCCATGCATTTCATTTTCATTATATCTCATTACATTCGGAATATTTGTCGAACCCCTTTTGGTATTTCAAAATATCCAAAATTTAGCAGGATTATTCTTTATATTATTTTCAGCAGCTGTTACACAGTTTCTATAGGAGATGTCAATATCGTTCGTGATTTTTTTTCTAAGACATCTAAAATCATTATAACAAGCTACATTATCTGTTACTGCTCCGATAGCCGTTATGTTGTGACCACAAGAATGGACTGTATTTACAGCGTAAAATAAATTATTATTAAAAATGTCAAAATCAATATGAAAAAACACCAGCAGCAAGAAAAAATATATAACTTAGAATACCGATTGTTGTCGTCAAATCCTTGTCTTCCACACACCCTGGCTTCTCCTCAGAGCTCTTGGACCAAGGCTTTCACCATATACATAGAATATGTAATTTAAAGTTCAATAACTAACTCGAGTGGCGACAATGTTCATTAGCACAATGTTTATCGCGAAGTTAATATTATGATTTAAATAATAATTATTATAAGCAAGGTTTTCACTTCTAATTTTACCATTAACAGCGTACGATGCGAATGTCTCTGCTTGACGGTTTTTATCACACCGACAAAAAAGAGGGTTTTTTTAATGGTCGCGTTATCAACCGTTTGAAAATAATATTAATAATAATACACGAACATTATCTCTATTTTTATGCTCTTTCAATTTCCTGGCTTTTAGCTTGATATCTTTAATAATAAAAAAAATCTCTTGGATTTATTAGGTCCACAAACTTCAAAAATGTCCTACAATATTTCATAAAAACGTTCGCAAGTGTCTTCAACGTTGTTTCTATTATTAAGAACAGGCCAGTCGACACTAAGAAACACGTCGTACAGCAGCGAAAAATTTGCTTTCCGGAAATTAAAACAGCTGTTTTATCTATCTATTATTATTATAACTTGAAAAACACCATAAATGATCTAGCCAGTTAATAGATAATGGATTCGTGAATAAAAGAACATTTTTTTTTTCAATATATTTAATTCATAAATAATACATTTTGATAGTAAAAAATTGTATAATACTAATAGTCAGTTTTATTCAATGTAAAATATACAACTTAAAATATACAAAAAATTATTCCAATCATTAATATAAATAAAATAAATATTTTAATATTAATCATAATTCTAATTCGACGACATATTACTACATACATCAAGGGCATAAGGAATGTAATATGGGTATTTAATACAGAGATTATATAATATTACTGCATTCAAGAGAGAGAGAGAGAGAGATAAAGTGGGAGAAGCGGATATTTATTTTTTTTTAACTTTTTTGGGGGGCAAGGCCAAATATCTCACTTGACATCTATTGTAAAGAGTACCACACAGAAACCTGACATCAGTAAAATAAACAGTACTCAGTTAGTTTTCGGAAAACTTCAAATATATTTATAGAAAATGAAGGGTTGTAATATCAACAAAGAAATATTATGTACGAAAAATAATATCATTCAAGTGACAACCATTTGCCGATCGATCAGTTCAATTCCTTGCCTTATATCGCCTTTCAAGTCGTTTAATGTGTGAGGCTTGTTGGTATACACCTTTGATTATGGTTGCAAAAACTATCTACAAAATCTTACTCTCCTCTCTTCTTCTACTCTTATTACCAAATGGTTTTCCTATTTTTCAAGTTTTTGTACTATGCCTCACAAAGTAGGCTATGGATTTCGAATTTTTAACATTTTTTTTTCTGTTACAATTGGTATTAAGCAAGATATTTAGCGTGGTCATCATGAAATAGACAGACTATTATAATATCAGTTTAAGACTAAGTTTCGTATTTTTCAAACCACTTTTACATTGTTGAATGTTAATTTAAGATTTGAGTCTAGTTATATATTTTTTTGGCACTAGCTACATCAAGAAATGTCCCATATCCTTCAGACACTCTATCTCCCTTGAATAGCCCATCCTAAATGGAGTACATCTACATCTATCAAATGCAAACGTTTTTGTCTTAAAAAAATAGCCGCAATCATAATTATCATGATGGGTCTAAAGTAGTCAGTAAAATTATTTTATTTTTTAAATTAAATTACATAAATTAAGTACATAATATATAAAGATTCAATTCTATAGAAATAATTATTAATTCAGTCGTATCCAGGAAAATCATGCATCAATACATTTAACAGCTGCTGGAAGGTTTGACACCAAACACTGCAATTATTAATTAGGGGCATAAAATATATATAAAATAATATATGCATTATGTTATAAATATATTGGTATTTTCAACTACAGATCAATAAGGGACAAGGACCATCAAATAGTCAATTTAAGCCATTTAACAATGCACATATAAATATCAGAATAAATGTAACAATTTTTCAACAATGTTTAGAAACCAGATATACAAAACAAAAATTCCAGTTTTCATTGTTTTTTTACACCAAGACACTGTCTTAAAACTTGTTTCGTGGCAATATTTATAGTTCCCAATATAATTCAAAACCACCTTCAAAAAATTGTTTACACAATAATGTAATCACGAAACATAACAACTTTTAAATTATATAAGGTTAGAGTATGTTCATATAAATATGCAAATTAAGCGATTTAGTTTGTTTGAAAAAGGATGTTAGCATTAATTAAAATATAAGGTGTTTTACCGAGCACAAATTATTTATTTTATACTCTTATTTTCTTGCTCCAGTTGCAAATAAAGTAGCATTTACAACTACCAAATCTACTATAATCAAGAGTTGGGAATATGTGGATCAAAAATAAGAAAACAAATAAAAATAATATAATACCATTCATTTATCGAATCAAACCTAATGTATGGTATTCTAGGCTGGGGAGGAGTACTCGACTCTCACTTAAAATATCTAGATACATTGCAAAAAGACTACTAAAAGTTATATGAAACAAGGAACTCAACTATCCCACAAATTGCCTTTTTAAAGAGGCCAGTGTAATGGATATTAGGTTACTATTATTTTTCCAATGCGTTCTACTTCAGTTGCATTGAAGAGGACCAGAAAAAAATTTATTCAAAGAATCGGAGGAAATTTAAATAGTCAGCTAAGAATTCCTAAAACGAATTTAACATGTGGACAAAGATGTTTTACATACATCAGTCCACGAGTTTACAACACGATACCAAATAGTATTAAGAACATATCTTCTTATACAAGACAAAGTTCAAAATTAAACAATACATTCTAGAAACATTTAGGGATGTGATTCATGAAATCATCAATCCCAAACAGTATCTCAATACACTATTTTAGGTCTCCGTTCCATATTAGATGTCAAATTATACTGTGTATTCTTTTTGTCTATAAAATTACTGATTTATATTTATGAAAATTGAATTAATTTTCTGTTATAATATTTTACTTTCTTTCTGTTTCTATTGTTATATAAACTTTAAGACTATTATACAGGGTGTAACGCAACTTCCAAAAATTTTAACCATACATGCACCTTTAAATAAGAAGTCGATTTCTTAAAAAAATTTTTAATAAAAGTACAGAGACACAGAAAAATATACAAATTGTTAATTACAAATTAATGGAAATGTTAAAATAACATATTATTTCTATAAAAACTGTTCAATGTTCTGTACATTGACATTCAAGCACGCCTGAACCCGTCTAATCCAATTTTGTCACACTAGTTGAAGTGTTCTCTCTTCCTGCTGTTCCCGAAGATGCAGATTATCGAAAGGCGTTGTGATACGTTCACGTAATACATCGATATTATCAACTTCGGTTTGGTAGACTCAATTTTTTAAATATCCCCACAAAAATAAGTCAATAGGATTTAGATCCGGGGACCGCGGAGGCCAAGCTCCTGGTACATCCCGTCCGATCCAACGTATTCCGTTTAAATGGGTCAAGTAATCTCGGACTACTAGACGATAATATGGGGCGCACCGTCATGTAAAAGCCACATCCGACTTCGAACTTTCAAGGGCACATCTTCAAGAAGATCATTACGGAGAAACTGCAGATACTGCAGACCATCCATCCGATTTGGCAATATGAACGGACCTTTAGGCGTTCATCGATATTGAAAGTGATTCCGAACTACTCGATAAGGATTCTCAATGGCCCAAACGTGCATGTTATGTAGATTGGTTATACCGTTACGCGTAAAAATAGCATCATCAGTGACCGAGATATCGACAAATTTTCATTAATTTGTAACTTTAACAGTTTGTATCTTTTCTGTGTTGGATTTTTATTACTTTTTTTTTTTTTTTCGAGAAACCAACTCCTTATTTAAAGGCGCATGTATGGTTAAAAATTTTCGGATAAGTTGCGTTACATCCTGTATATCGTTTTAGAGCTTCAACAGCTCGAAACTGCAGTCTGCAAGTGGTGTGGGAAGACTGGCACGAGAGCTCCTTTAATTAGGAATTAGTCTTTGGCTGGTGTTTGTTACAATCGAAGCTTTCAGCGTTCTCTATGTAATTATTACACTTAACGCGCCGGCTTGTAACTCGTATTTCAGCGCTCGGCGGCGCACGTAGCCCGGAGAGTCGCTGTTGGTTGCAACCTGGTTACGTTCCTTGTATTAAAATAAGGACTTTATAGAGGAGTTTGTGACTGAAATGTTAAGTTTTAATATTCTGCCCTCTTGAAGCATACTTGAACTTAAATCTATATTAATATTTTATATATATATGGGTTCTTCCTATGGAAAAACGAGTCTCCAGTTGTTCGTAAACTATACGTTTTGGTACGATTTTAGTCAGGCTGCCATGCCTTTTAAAGTGAAGTTCAAGATAAAAAAAATTAAGGAAAACCATAGGCATACCGTTAGCGTGGGCCCAAAGACCTGTTATGGTCACATGAACTTTTATTTGTATTTTTTCTTTTTTTGGCATTTCTAAACAGGCTTCCAATAATAAGTATACAAGTTCTTATTATAAATTGCTGGAGTTTACAGTGAAACAATTTTGTAAAATTATGGGATAGCTTTCCATGATTTTAGTCAGTATGCCATTACAATTTTCATACAGTTTATGATAACGTACATATATACATCTAATTGACATGCCGATAGATAAGATGTAAGGTTTGCCAAGATATAAAAAAAATTGAAAACAGAAAAAACCGGTGTAAAATAAACAAATACGTATACTTTACGAACAACTGGAGACTCATTTTTCCATAGGAAGAACCCAGGATGATTCTTTGATTCATATCACTTATTATCATGAGAATTTACATAGTATAATGCCCTCTGAAAGGCATACTCACTAAAATCACTGCCAAAAATCTGCCGCTAACCCCCGGTCTATTAGTTAAATTCCTATCACTGGCAAATGAGAATGTTGAAGGGAATGATTATGTGTGTTTTTTTAATAAAGGAACCTCCTTCCTAGCAGTCTAACTTTGGATTTGCAGATTGTCTAATTCCCATAGTATTTTTAAACTAGTATATTTTTCACAATTTTGTAAATTAGATATTCAAACCATAGGTAGCATATTTGTCCATGCTGTGAAAAATATTTGAATGCTTCTAAATGTCGAATGTTTAATTGTCTTGCAAATATTATCAGTGGAAAACATTGTTTAATAATTTTCCTGCTTTGGCTTCTGTTGCTAAAATTCAATTTTAACATAATTTTTTTCTCTTTTATAATAATTAAAAGTCCATATGTACTACTAAATAATTAATGACATTTGTACAGTTTTGCACTACTAAATGTTCTAGAATATACACCTTGAACACATAACTAACCAAGTTACGATTGAGTCCCACGACCCATTTGATATGAAAATTCACTATCGAAACGGTTTGGAAGTTGTAACTTTTATCATCGTCTTCTTCTCAGTGTTCACCGTGGTCTTCTTTCTCGGCACAGATGACGGAGTCACCACCGTTACAACCTGAAGAAGAAAATAAATAAATCCTTTGTACTCGACAAATAACAATGAAACATTTCTACAGTGCCTTTCAATAAAAGCTATTCACCCTAAATAGATTTGGATATACTGCCACAAGTCGATGTTTATATTTTATTAGTTGTATCTACTTCTACTGATGCATGATGTACTATAATTCATAGGGGTTGCAAATTTTACAGACAAATTTTGTTCTTTGTTTAACGGTTTTCTTTAATTCTTAATTTTTGATAAACCTGTTAATTAATAGCCCAGGCGCTATCTGCTTAAAATCACCTATGTTTGGATAAATGTGGTAGTATGGCAGATTTTCTGCTTAATCGCTCCTAAAAATCATAAGAAGTGATAATTTCACTATGCGCTAGTTGCGCAATTTTTTATTCGACAAAATGCGAAAAAAAAATTCTAAAAATTCCGTTTTTTTTTTTTCCTATTTTTTCATATATCTCAGTAACAACTATTGCTTTTAGAAAAAAGTTGTAGAAATGAAAAAGTTTTTTAATTAAATTTTAAATAAGATGCAGTTGGTTGCGAATCCAAAAATTAATTTTTACTGTTGCAAAAGTAATAAAAATTGCAAAAAAATTTGGAAATAGCAAGATAATTGTGAAATTTTATTCAAATACTTATATTATACGTAAGTTCTTCATACTGGGCTAAAGAAAACTTTTTAATATAATAAATATTCCCACCAAATTTCATCAAGATCAGACTTTTAGTTTTTGCATAATAACTTTGCAATCTAAACTTCGCAAAAAAATTGCAAATTTTCAAAATGTTGCTGAGGCCAAACTAATAGTACAATAAAATTAATCTATCGTTTGGATAGGCAAAACAAGCAAGTAAGAGTTCATAAAATTTCAATTTAGGGCATGTACTAAAAGTCAATGTCTCAAAAAAAAATTTGGCATCAGCCCCCCCCCCCCCACACACACACACACACTATGACCCCCAATACCACCCCTACGCTATTTTGAAAGGGAATAAAAAAATTAAAATATGATTTAGTGCATATACAAAAACTAAACGCCTAAAAAAGTTTTTTTAGCGTTATCTACCCCCTCTACCAAACCCATTGCCATCCCCACCCTATTATTAAAGGGGGGTAAAAAAAAATTAAAATGTAATTTAGTGTGTATACAAGAACGACACGTCTACAAAAGTTTTTTGGCGTTAGCTACCCCCTCTACCACAGCATTGCCACTCCCACGTTATTATTAAAGGGGGTACAAAAAATTAAAATGTGATTTAGTGTATACAAGAATGAAATGTCTAAAAAAAAAATTTTGGCGTTATGTACCCCCTCTACCACCCCCTTGCCACCCTCACCCTATTATTAAAGGGGGTAAAAAAAGTAAAATGTGATTTAGTGTGTATACAAAAATGAAACGTCTAAAAAAAGTTTTTTGGCGTTAGCTACCCCCTTTACCACCCCATTGCCACCCCTACTCTATTATTAAAGGGGGTAAAAAAAATTAAAATGTGATTTAGTGTGTGTACAAGAACGAAACGTATAAAAAAATTAGTTTGGCGTTAGCTACCCCCTCTACTATCCCCATTGACACCCTCACCATATTATTAAAGAGGCAAAAAAATTAAAACGTGATTTAGTGTATATAAAACAAAACGTCTAAAAAAATTTTTTTGGCGTTAGCTACCCCCTCTACCGCCCACTTTGCCACCCTCACCCTATTATTAAGGGGATAAAAAAAATTAAAATGTGATTTAGTGTGTACACAAAAACGAAACGTCTAAAAAAATTTTTTTGGCGTTAGCTACTCCCTCTACCACCCCCATTGTCACACCCACCCTATTATTAAAGGGAGTAAAAAATTAAATTGGGATTTAGTGTGTGTACGAGAACCAACGGCCTCTAAATTTTTTTTTACATAAGCCACCCCCTCTACCACCCCCACTCTATTGTTAAAGGGAATAAAATATTACATTGGGATTTAGTGTGCATAAGACTTGGATACAAAATCTGGATGTGGAAGAAGTGATTACTTGGGTAGCGGTTTCTTCTTTAAATTAATTTTTTAAGATTTTTTGCCAAGTTGTTTTCGTTTGGTCAGCTGATCTTTGTCGTCACGCCCCTTTGCGACTTGGCGGAATGGCAGCACACGCCGTTCCGCCATGTCACAAAGGGGCGTCGTGGTAATGATCAGCTGACCAAACGAAGACAAGTTGGCAAAACAATCTTAAAAAATTGAAAAAAAAATTAAGCATGGGTATTTCCCGTATTAAAATTGTAGAGAATTTCTTTCTCTACAACGTGATGTATATTTTTTAATTATTAGAAGCATTTTATGGTCGTCGTACCGTGTTAAATTCGAGTGAAGCCAATTTGTTGATAGTTTTTATTTACTTACAACACCCAAGTCTTAAACATTTCCTCCCATCGATTGATCATTATCCCCTGAGAGGTAAAATCCAAAAATGTGAAAAATTAATCTAGATTTATTGTACTATAAAAGCATTTAGAAAGTTGAAAATTTTTTGACATATACAAGAGCACTCAAATTTTCAAATCCATTTTGAGATATTAAAATCCGTTAATTAGGAGGAATTGTTTAAAAATTTGGCCATTTTTTTGCTGAGTGAGGTTATCTCCCCTAGAGGGCCCCTGTTAGGTCATGTCGAAACGGGGCCCACTGGTAAACAGCCTGAATTTCCCGCGTTGCAAAAATTGCGTCAGCCGGCCGGAACCCTAGTACAGGGGCACACAGAACAAGGAGGCACACGGAGCCCTTTGACAGCACGGGGACCCTGGGGCCTAGATCCATTTTTGACAGCTCGGGGGCGCCATTTTTTGACAGCACGAGGGTCCGGGACGGAGCCCTAACGCGGGGGCCCTGGAGCCCTAAAGGGGCCATTTTCGGGGCAGAGGGTCGGCTCAAATGGGGCTATTCCTACTTTTTGTTAAACTAATTTTGAAACAATTCCCTAGGTTCCCCTAATTAATGGATTTTAATATCTCAAAATGGATTTGAAAATTTAAATGCCCTTTTATATGTCAAAAATTTTTCAACTTTCCATATGCTTTAGTTTAGCATCAGCAACATTTTGAAAATTTGCAAATTTTTTGCGAAGTTTAAATTGCAAAATTATTATGCAATAACTAAAAGTCCGATCTTGATGAAATTTGGTGGGAAGATTTATTATATTAAAAAGTTTTTTTAGCCCAGTATGAAGGTCTTACGTATAATATAAGTATTTGAAAAAAAAAATCACAAATAACTTGAATGCATTTTAATTAAAATAGTGGTCAATTATGGTGATATTTCAAATAATATGTACTGAATATTTCTCTTAAGACCAAACTATAAGAAAAAAATTAAATATTGTAATGTATTAGGAGCCAAACATTAAGAAAATTATTATTTAAATGATTTAAATGCCCTCAAATCTGTTACATTGCAATAGAACATTGTATCTGGAATTATCAACGTTTAACGTTTGAATACAGAAACGAGATCGTCTTTGAAATGGAAAGTTTTCAAAGTACATCGAAAGGAAGTCTATTTTAACGTCAGTTTTAGCTTTTTATATAAACTGCTAACTACAACTAATCGAAATGTTTTTAAGTACTATTCTTTAGACGGTAAAATTAAAAACGTCATGTATGGCTTTTACGTGCGCTTATAGAAAATAAGACAACAGAGATATGTTGCATTCGCACAATTAACATTACTCTCACGAAATGGTAACCCCATAAAATATTTTATAATATCATAGCGTGTACGTATTTTCACCTTTATATCTTAAACATTACAATTAACGTCTTCTATCTAACTGACCTACAATCATGTTTCACTTTATCACGTGTGATTTTTTTTGTCATAATAATTATACCAGTTTATACGAGACGAATTAGATATTCGGTTATTTTCGTATAATAAACGAAGAAAGTTAACAACATAAAGTAGTATGCAAAAATTGTTTGTACAGATATTTTGTCACAATAGTTTGTCAGTAATAAACAAGTATGAATTTATACCCCTCCATCAGAGAATTAGAAAATATCCCAATCTGTATAAAAAAAACAGTTGATTTAATTTATTACAGATATCTAAAGTAGACGTACAGCCAGATTTGTCCTATTTTTTTTATAAACGACCAAAGTCAGAAAACTCAGTTTTCAGGCCGTAGAATTTTCCAGGGAAAAGTTGTATTAGTAAAAGTTGTAGGTATTCAAAAGACCTTTAATTTCGTTTTTATAAGTTTCTCTGTATAAGCATCTGTTTAAATAATCGTCATAAGCAAGATAATGGATCTAGAAGTGTTTAACAAACTGGAATGGATTCTTGAAAGGTTGAACTACAAGGTACGTTGAAAAAATAAACTGTGTTCAAAAAATTCTTGTTGAAAAGTCCGTTTAAAAGGTGGGTGTTTTTTTGCTTATAAACAAACAGAATAACTTTATTATTTTTTTATGATAAGCGCTTGTAATTAGCCACATTGAAAACCCGCTTGAAAAGCACGTATTTAAAAAAAATCAATCCTCTACGACCAATAGCAGTCAAGATAGCAACTTTTTAAAAAAAAATCATATCTGCATTATTTATAAACATTAAGAGCTGAAATTTTCACATATTTTCAACGAAGACCTATGTTTTATGATTCAATTGATAAGTATACAATTTATGCAATGAGTATGAAGTCCTAGCTCTTGAAAGTGAAGGTGAGGAGGTGGGGGGAGCAGTTCTGTTTTCAGGCGGTGACTTTTTGAGATCGAAACTTCAAATTGGAGCGCGCATGAAAATTTTAAAATATCTCGGCTTCTAGACAACGTAGAATTCTCATTTTTTAAATCCAGGTTAACTCGACGAATTATTAACAACTGACTAATTGTCATTGTCCTGGAAAATTGGCAAATGTGGGAAAAATCTACATGTTTTATTACTCATACTTTATTTTCAATGTGAATGCTAAGATTTTGAAATAAATCTTTTACTTTTGATTCAGTTTAGTTCTAAACTATTAATTTTTATAACCTAATTGTTTTAAAAATTAAAGAAGCAGCCATTTGTACGTAATAAAATATTTTCGAATTAAATATAAAAATGACTGATTTTTTCTGTGCAATAACTTTATTTTCTTTATATATTTATTTTATTCGCATCAAATTATTATTAAATAATATTGTTAATAAAAATTGTTACTAATAAATGAATGACAAAAAAATCCACATAATTTTTGAATGAAATATAAAAATATTCTTCAATTTATATGGATTTTCTTTGCATAATCTTTAAATGATTTCATTATTATTATTTTCAATGTAATAATTTTTAAATTTTATTTTATTTTATTTCATTTTATTATTTTACGCATACGGCTGCCCAGACAGATATGCATCCAATTACAGGGCAGGAAATATACAAAGAAATATATATACAGTACAGAAATAGAAACTTAATACTAAATAATTTACAGAGGAATAATTACTATTAAAACTAAAACTAAGGAGAGAAAACAACAAAAAAAAAAAGAAAAATATATATGAGGACATAGTTTAGGTGGCGTAGTAGAAAAACTTAAGAGTGATTTAAAGTGCATTGTTTTATATTATTAATGCTACAATTGAAAATATCGAGGTTCGCCTGATAGCTTAAGTAACTTGAGGCACATATTGTGAATAGGAGAAGATTTTAGTACATTTGTTCTTGGTACGTCCATAAATTAAATCTGGCTAGCAAGTCAGATTGTTAAATTGTTACAATCGTCTTAAAAATCAATCGTATGATAAATGTAATTGAAAAAAGAAAAGGAAAAATTTTGTATTTTCATTTTAAATAACAATACACAAATGTGGGAAACAAAGCCAGTTTCCAGCATGTGTATGTATGTAATAATACAAAAAAGGCGGGCCTTTATCTAGTCGAACAATAGCTGCCGTGCTCTTGAATACCTCTTCCAAAATATTTCAGTTGTTGGAATGCTGTTGAAGTACTCGTACGGTTATAAATATTTTGTTGTTTTCTTTGCAATTGTCATAGAAAAAAATTTTCAAAAATTAGTACATTAAAAATAACAATAATGAATATCATTTATAACAAATTTAATGTAAAGAAAATCCATATAAATCGAAGAACAAAAAAGATCAATCATTTTTATATTTCATTCAAAAATTATGTAATTTTTTTTAAATACATTTATTACTAATAATTTACATACATATAGTGCACAGGAAAGGATCAGTAATTTTTTTTGTATTTAATTTGAAAATGTTTCATTACGTACAAACAAATGGACGCTTCATTAGTTTATCAAATATTTAGAACAAAATTGAAGCAAAAGTAAAAGATTTATTGCAAGAAATTTAGCATTCACGTTGAAAATAAAATATGGGTAATAAAACATATAGATTTTTCCAGCATTTCCCAATTTTCCAGAGCAGTGGAAATTAGCTAGTTGTTACTATTTCGTCGAGTTACCCCAAATTTAAAAAAATTAAGGTTCTACGTTGCCTAGGAGATACTGTAAAATTTTGATGCGCTCTCCAATTTGAAGTTTCGATTTCAAAAAATCGCCGCCTGAAAACGGAGCGTGGGCTGCTCTCACCACCACTTCACCACGGCGCTCTTGCAAGAAAACCTTCATTTTCAAAGGCTAGGACTTCATACTTAAATTGTATACTTATTAAATGAATCATAAAATATATTCATTGAAAATCTGTGAAAAAAGTTGTTATCTTGACTGCTACTGGTCGTAGAAGGTCAAATTTTTTTTAAATACGTGTTCTTCAAACGGCCTTAATGCGCCTAATTACAAGCGAATATCATAAAAAATAACAGGGTTATTCTATTTGTTTATAAGCAAAAAAAATACCCACCTTTTAAACGGACTTTTTAACAACAATTTCTTGAACAAACAGTTGATTTTTTCAACTTACCTTGTGGTCCAATTTTTCAAGAATCCATTCCACTTTGTCAAACATCTTTAGATCCATTATCTTGCTTATGACGATTATTTAAACAAACATTCTCTGGGATAAGCAAATGCATTTATTCGTAAACTATCCCCGTAAACCCATCTGGTTGAAATTTCGCACACTTATAAAGACCCATGATGGCTTCGTCACCAAAATGTTGTGTCACTTACTGCCATTATTCCAAAAGTTATTAACATTTATAAAATAGTGCAAAAAAGATGTTTTTTCGCCGTTATCTCGATAATTTATTTATCGATTTTAACGCATAAAAATGAAATGAAAGGTCTTTTCAACACCTACAACTTTTACTAATACAACTTTTCTCTAAAACGTAATTGGAAAATTGTACGGCCCGAGAACTGAATTTACGACTTTGGCCGTTGTTTATAAAAAATAGGGCAAATCTGGCTGTACGTCTATACGTATTTATTATTTACAACCACCCACACCCCCCCCCTCCCATGAGCTACAACCCTTCAGATACCTGTATTATTTTTTGCGTGAAATCGATGAATTTTCTATAAACAGACTTGATTAATAGTACTCTAACACCAAAGCATCGAGCACTACAACCGATGTGTATTTGAATGATCATCTTCAGGAGATGATCAGACATTTTGTTCATCTTTCGATGATGTCAACTTAACTAGCGAAACGTATGTTGGTGTAGTGTTTTAGTCTTTGTAACAACTATTTCAACGTCTACGTATATTTTATCATCTATACATGTTAGACTTAATTTTAAATGAAATATACTTACTCGGGAATGGCCTACAATTGTCTCTACAGTGGAATTAGGCGGAGGTGTATATGCAGGAATATCCATCAAGCCGAAGAGAGGATGCCTTGAAGTTGGTTTAATAGTGGTGGTTTGAAGATTGTTAACTAGAACAAGAAGGAGATTATCTTCTCACATCAAAGTATTAAGAGAGTGTGGTACGTTAGAAACTGAGTAATTTATTTTTCAGCGTAAGAACAAGTACATTAGTTAAATTTATAATGGAGCTATGTGTCTGTATATTGGGGACATGCAACAAAAAGACTATTTACTTTAATTAAATTTTATAATGATATTACGGCTGGTAAAAGGTTTCAATTTTTAGTAATAAACTTTATGAAGATGCAATCGATATTTAAAAACATATATAATAAAAAAAGATAAACCTCAAGTTAGTCAAATTGCAAGAATTTTTGCACCAGACATGTGTTCGATTCGGTGAATTGAACATTTTTAGAAATATTGGTTGCAGTGTATACGAGGGCCTTAAAAAGTACGCGGGAGGTTATACCCGCGTTGACGAACGCGAACGGATGGACGTTGATGACAGACGCTCAAAAGTTGACCGACTTCCACAATAAAAATGTACCAAACTAGAGCACGACTGCGTTGAACATGACATTAACAATATCATTGGTCATGACGTACAATTGACGAGACGACAATTTCTGAAGGTCATGACCAAGCTTTCGGAAATAGCAGGAATTGTCAAGGACTTACCAAACAACAAAGCCCCTGGAAAGAACGGCATCGAGTACACGCTACTCAAATATCTCCCGAGAACGCGATCCTTCGGCTACAGCACTGGCCTAGCCAGTGGAAGTTCCCATCCTGAAGCCAAACAAGAACGCGAAGTTCGTCGGCAACTACAGACCCATCTTGTTGTTGTCGGCGATCTCCAAGTTGGTGGAGAAGCTCGTCCTGATCAGACTAGATGCTGTTCAGAAGGAGCTCCACATCGATGATGAGTCCCAATTTGGCTTCAGGAGGGGCAGGAGCACAGTGCAATAGGTCGTTAAGATAGTTAACGACGCCGACGTCAAAGTACGATACAACCTCGGGAAGAACACTGCCATGGTGCTCCTCGAGAAGGCGTTCAACACCGTCTGGATTCCGGGGTTACTATATAAAATGAATCACTATAACTTTCCGACTTAGTTCATCAAGCTCATTCATTCGTTCCTGACGGGCAGATCCCTGTAGGTTCGAGTGAATAATGTCAACACTGGATATTCGCGCGGGAGTCCCTCAAGGATCGTGCCTCTCACCGAAATTGTACAATTTGTACGTCTCCAAATTCTCAGACTTCCCGAATACGAGGCTGGCCAAGTACGCCGATGACACTGCCATGTACGCGCATTCTCATAACACACCAGCAGCGAATATGCCACGGCTTATTACAATCAGTGCGTCAGTTCACTGAGAACCTAATTTCGATCAGGGGAAACAAAGTTCCAACCAAGATATGCGTAAAGTAGTTGGCAGGTGAGACTTGGCCAAAAACTGACGTTCAATAGGCATATAAATGAGACAATACGGACGGTCTACTCCCTGTCCAAGAGTCCGTACCCACCCATGGCCAGGGGTAGCAGACTTAATCGACAAAATAAAAAATTGTTGTACACAATGGTGGTCAGGCCGTCCATCACATACGCGGCGAAGTTGTGGTGCAACATACCGGTCACGACAATGAAACAACTTCAAGAGTTCGAGCACAAATTTATGCGCCTTATCTCTAATTCTCCTTATAACTCCGATAGCGGACTACGTTCAGAGCATTTCTCAATTTTTTTACTAGTTCAAGCTGAGCGAGAGTCCGTTAACAAGACACATAACGCTGTCGGCTTGATGTTGGGATGGACAGTGGCGCGTTCTTCCACCCAGACGGCCCGGGTTCAAAACCGGGTCACAGCAAGTCGATGAGATATAGTGGATGAGCGGATCTGCTCGCGTCACCATCTTTCGAAAGAGATGTAAAACTGTGGGTTCCGTGTATCTACGATGTGAGCACGTTAAAAATCCCTACCCCACGACATACTGTGGGGGTTCGGCAAAATTTCCAGGTTAGGGGTCCCAGTGCCTACACAGACCCTGATGAGCTTATCCCCTGGCGTCGGTGATTGGCCTTGGTAGCGGAAATAGGCCGACGTTAAATAAATAATTTAAAAAAAAAGACACATAACACAAATTACTCAGCATAATGCCCCATTTTGGATCAAATACGTCTTACTGTACCGTACCAGACGTTACCGATTTTCCGGCAACCTCTGTAGCCAAGTTTCACCAACCATAACTTCCGCTTACCCTATCAGCCTTTACTAATATTTCATAACTTTTGACTATCTTTAAATCTTTCCTGTCCCCCTCTTCCCTTCTGTTTGTAACCTTTTTGTCGCGTTTGTTTTTCTCGTTTTCTTTTTGTACATTTTTTGTTTCTAAATTCGTTCCATTAAAAGTTCCAATAAATTATAACTTTCTTGAAATCCAAAATTTTAAAATCAAAGTTTAGGCCAGCCTATGCGCAGCCCGACGGAAGGCTCCTCGTTTAATCTGAGGTACTAGCGTCAACTGGGAAATTAAAAAGTGTTTTGTGCGAGAGTTCTCTAAATGTAGTGTAGTTTTTAAGTTTTGTTAAATCTGTTTTGGACATTTTTTAAATCGTATTATTACCTATTTTTATTTGTTAATTGTTCAAAAGGTGTTTAACTTTATTTCCCGACCGACCCAGGTCTGTCCCGCCCGACCCTGTAACCCACCATCGCGTCGGCGCGGTGTTAGCTCGATCGGCCCCGGGGTAGATCCTGGCTAGGCAACTGTTCTTTCTGTACCATTTAATTTTTAATAAATCTATTTTGAATTGAATTGAAATAGAAATACTTATTAAAACAACATATAAAGTACTTACTTAAGTGGGGCCATTCGCTGAATACAACTTTCACAGACCCCTTCAACTCTTTCTTGAGTTTATCTCTATTGTTTCTACTTTCAGGTTCCACACGAATAGAAAACTTATGAGTGTCATACGTAGACCCATTGTTAACTATTCCGTTTTGTATTTTCGGTGCCATGCTCCAAGCAGTTGCTGGTGTGGACGTATATAAACTATACGCCTGAGGAGTTACTACGTATACTTTCTCTTTGGTGTGAGGCGAAACTGTTACTTGTGATATATCCCATAGGGATCTTTGGCCTTTCGGGGAAAAAGGAGACGGGAAAGGAGATCTCGTTGATAAAACAGCTGTTGCAGCTGTTGTCGGCTGTTGAGTTGTCGCTTCAGCTGCTATAATTAGATTAGTTTCTATATCGACATTTTCAGTCTTCAAAATGTTTTCTTTTTTTACTGAACTATCAAACTGATTGTCAAATATATCGTTTCTTGTGGTAGTTATCTCGCTAGATGTAGTTGTAGTGAAATAGTCATCGGGAATTTTTTTAGATGTTATTATTTTTTCAGTGCTTTTTTGTTCATCCCTAGCGTTGGTCTGACTGGAATACGACTGATGCGTCCAGTCGTCTATGTTTTTCTGTAACGAGACTATGTCATACGGCAACTTCTCTGAGCGATAATTGCCATTCTTATTTTGGAACAAATCCTTAATATTATACACAACCGTGGTAGGTTTTGAAAAAGCTGTAGCTGTTACACGTTTCGATTCGGCTAAATTAAAGTCGTCTATATATTTTGACCAAAGGGATACCTCTGTGGACGACGGTGGAGTATATACTGGTAACAAAGTTGTGTAAGGATTTTTATTTGCATCACTTTTAGCTGGATATTTTCGCAGGTCTTTCTTTGATGACGACCAATCCTTTTCAAGCCATCCAGATTTTTTGTTTGTTACATACGGAATAATTATTTGTAATTGCTTTGGTTTATCCGTTGTAGTTGAGTAATTTATCTTGTATTTTGAATTTGGTCTAATGGTAGATTCAGAAGTATAAGTAGGTTCCCAATTGCCATATTCCAAGATAGGTGTTGTAAAACCAGTTCTATTATTTGTAAGCGTGTTAACGTTTTTTTGCTTTTGCTGATTTTCTAGGCGTTCTTGGCTAAGCAAAATATCTTTTATTGGATTTATACTGAAAGTAATATTCTCTGGATGAAGTTGTGAATGTACTTGTTCATTTATAAAAGTTGATATTGACAAATGTTTGTCATTAGTACGTTTTACTTGCCTATCTTTAGAATCAATAAAAGTATTATTTATATTGCTTGCGGCTGTGTGTACATCTTCTACTATAATGGGATTTTCACTTAATTTTGTGGAGGGAGAATCATATCGTAATTTCTCATTTATACTGTTATATGTTTTTTCTCCTACCTGATTAAAATTGTTTTGCACATTGAATAGTTGCGAATCAACTAAATCTGAATGGAAATTGCCAGACTCATCTATATTGCCCAAATGTTCACTTGTGTCTATATTTACATTATTAACGTCTTTAAAAGATTTTTGTACAGTATCATCATAATCACCGGCGAAATCTTGATGCTGTAGACCGACATTTTCATCCTTAACAGACACTTCAATTATGGGGGATTGTATAACATTAATTGGATGTTCTATTGAAGCTAGGTAATCAGCGATATTCAGACTTTGCTGTATTTGAACGTCGCTATTCTGTTTCAAATTTTGTTGGTGAATATCAAATCCCTGATTAAAGTCACTATACTCATGTATAGGCGCCACCGGAGCTGAACTTAAATTTGGCAATGCAATGGGCCGTTCCAAGTTAGAATTATGTCCACTAGGCTGAGACAGCTGTTCTGCTGATAACAAATAATTTAAATTATCTCCTGTCACTGGTGCCCCATAACTATCTGAAGGTACTGCTGGTGGAATGTACTTAAGTGTATTTTCGTCCACGAAAGTAGTTGGATTGGTTGGACGGTAACTGGATTGTGGTGGACCATAGTTGTTGATAATCGTAGGCGGTTTAATATCAGGCGATAGAGGCGCATAACCTTCGGCCACAGGCCGAAGATATGTACTGGGAGGCGGTCCATATTGAGTGTCTAATGTTGGTGGTGGTTGGAAAGACTGAGGCGGAGGTCCGTACTGGTCAGGAGGACGTTGTGGGGGTGGATTAGGTGGGGGCCCATAAATTGGTTTCGGAGGTCCGTATACTGGTTTTTGAGGTGGTCCATATATTGGTTTCGGAGGAGGTCCGTATATTGGTTTAGTGGGAGGACCATATACGGGTTTAGGTGGTGAATAAGACTCTCTTGGTGGTCCATATATTAATGACGGAATCTTATAGTTGACTGGAGGCGGAATCATGTAATCTACTATCACTATGTCCGCTTGATTAGGCGGCGGTCTGTGAATTTGTTGCGGTCCTGGATTTGGCAATCCAAAGTTACTCTTTGTTAATTTGGGCCTAAATTGTGGAGGTGCGCTGTATAGATTCTGCGGTACTCTATACGAGGCCGGAGGGGGATGTAAAGTTTCTAAACCAGTCAAATCCGTACCATGACTAGAAAGTTCTTTGAAGTGTACTTCAGGAGGTACAAAATTTAAAACAGTTTGTTGACCAAAACTAGGGGCAATAGGGATCCATGGTTCCTCGTTACAAGGATTACAATCCTTTTCTATATGGCTGTGGCTGTACGAAGGTGCAGGTAAATATTGAGGCGCTCCGTACCGACCGGCGGCAGGAACTGAATCATGGGTTGTTTCAGATCCACCGAAGGGGAATATCCAACTGGTAAGTTTAGACATGAATGATGGTTCATCCTTCCGTTGTGGATAAGGTTGCGATTTTTGCAAAATTAATTTATCAGGTGGTTTCAACACATTGTTTATTCTATCTTCCGCCTGTTTTGTGGCTTCTTCTGAAGTTGCATAATAGACGAAACTAAGAAGACACAGCCAGATTATCTGAAACAAAAATATAACTTAGACTTGGGTAACTATTATGCTAAAATTAACTTTGAAAAATGTAGTGAAATTAAATCTTAAAAACTTTTGATGCACTCCTTTATGGAAACTACGAAGAGCATACTATTTTCTATGGAAAGAAATATATTATGACTGAAATGCGATACCAAATAATGTATAAATTGAAAAACTATAAAAGACAAACTATGATTGTGATAAAACATGATCATTTTCAATTTTTTTGCTCTAATAAAAGATGTTTTCAGTATAAAAATGTCTAGTTTGTTCCCACTGATTCAGCAACGCACAGCCTAAACTCCTGGGTCTAGAAGTCCAAAAGTTTTTAGAAAAGCTGCCATTGAAATGCCGAAGTGATTGAAATGATGGTTGGCATCTTGCCAAACATGAAGTCGTGTATAAATTCAATGTCTCTATCTTGAATATGGTGTCCTCACTACAATATTCATGTGCAAAATATAAAAAGAGTTCAGACATGATTCTTAAAATATCTCAGCTTCAAGGATGATAACTTATATCCACCAGTTGGATTTCCGCATAAAAAATTACTGTCTAGACACTCGTTGGACGCTCTTGAAAATCGCCGTATTATTGATTATTATCCGACTAGTTTTCTTACGCAATCTAATAACGAATGACATTGACAGTGAGGAGATTCTAAGCCAGTTGAATTTCTCAATTCTCTATGTAATCTTACGACAATCTCCAAACACCCCATATTAATGTTCTTAAAATTCTTACCGCTTCATCAATTTTGCAACAATTATGATTCTGTCCAAATCAAGTTTGATCTGTTCAACTGCACTATGGCCTTGATAAAATACCTAAAATTATAGTGTGTACCGACGTTTAGTATATCTAAACTTCTAATAATTTAGCGGCACCTAATTTTTAGTTCTTTGCACTTAGTATTCTCTTTTTTAGTATTTCTTTTGTGACTGATTATTGCGCATCGCTAGTTAGTATTATTATAAATATCACAACTTGTATCGTACCCATTCAGTAATTGGTGTTATACTGTTGAATAGTGTAAGATAAATACTAAATAAATAAATATTTTTTTTTGCATTCAATCGTCCGTTAAAAAATGGCAACGAAATTGCCGGACACACCGTATACATTTCATAGAGGGTCTTATAGTTAGCAATAAATAAATTCAGGTCAGGTAATTTACCTAATTTACTGTGCAGCAAGTACGACAATGGATTAATAATAAAAACCCAACGTAAAACTAAGTAATCATCGTAAGTAAACAATAACAACTAACAACAAACCATGTGTCGTTCATTGAAGTCGTTAATAAGGTGATTCCTCGAACTTGACCTACTACAGAAGTAGTTTCTCATAACATATTGAATGTACCAGTTCTATGAGCGCCGAAGAAAGTTTAAATCATTTGCGACTTTTTGTGTGCTTAAAAATGACTGAGAAAAGAAATTTCCCTCTTGTAAATATAATAAATTCATACGTATACATGTTTATTTCGTGCGTCTTTGTTTTCAAGCATGTTCGTACACAGGAAGCCTAAACGTGGGAATCACGAAATCTACGAGTACATTTAACAGTGAAAAACACAACATAGCTGACAAATGAAAGTGAATTAGTAAATAATTTTGCCTAAAACCACGCGATTAATAAATACTTTAATTTTCGCCATTTAAGATCAATTTGCATAAGAAACACTAAGCTGTGTTTAGTTACTCAATTTTACTCATCTGATTTACATAAAATATTAATAACAATAACAATGTTTATTGGATTTTATTTTATCATGTAATAAACAATTAATTGTTTCTTCTTTATAGCTACTCAATATTCGAAAATTATGTACTAAGCTAAAGGAAATATGTCACAGTTTTTGTACATTACAATACTTTAAGTCTGGATTTAAAACATATTCAAGAATCAATTAAAATAACAACTTTTTTAGCTAACTGATACTAAGGAGTAACACAGGCAGAAAACACTATGTTGAAATAAACAATTATTCATCTAATATTCTAGACAGTTCGCACGGTGTTCCTCAAGGATAAGTTTTAGGGCCCTTATTATATATAATTTATATAAATGATTTTAATGTTGCACAATCAATAATGTTCGCAGACGATACATCTATATTTATTTCTGACATCAAAGCTCATAATGCGGTTCAGAAAGCTAATTTGACGATACAAAGGGTACATGAGTGGTATAATAACAATAAGCTCATTTTGAATAACAAAAAATTCTCTTTTATAAGGTTTTTCTTGCAAACACTAATTTTAACTATAGTTTCTTAATTAAAACAAAAGATGGCACTGTTAGGCAAGAAAAATATGTAAAATTTCTTGGTTTACACTTATCAGAGAATTGTTCATGGACCTTGCATATTGATACAGTTAGTAAAAAAAATCGCCCCTATATGTTATTGTATTAACCAGTTGCGAGATGAAGTAAGTAGATCAGTGTTATTGACTTACTACTTCGCGCAGTTTCACTTTGTGATTTCATATGATTTATTAAGATCGGGCGCCTCAGCAGAAAGTGTTCGCGTTTTAAATTACAAAAAAGAGCAGTACGTTTTATAGTGGGGGCAAACAACAGAACGTGCTGTAAAGATATTTTTAAGCAACTACATATATTATATATATTATTATTAATATACATATATATTATACATTATATACATATTTTATATATATCATTATTATAATAAATAACACCACAGAAATTAGACAACCCCCAATTCCAGAAGCCAGGGCTTGTGCGGAAGGGGGTTACACATTGAAAAAACGCGGACATACAACCATTTCCTCCGACAGTGCCAGTACCGGAGCCAGGATTCGAACCCGGTGGTGCGATGTCCGTGTGAGATTAATCGCGATTGCCACCTCGCGCCTTAACCCACTCGGCTATCGACCAGATATATATATATAATATATTATTATATTAACTTTGCCATGTATATATATTTATTTTACAGTTGCTAAAATGCTATGCTAAAAGTCAATTAGGTGATATACCTACCCTAAGTAATAACCATCCATATAATACTAGGAATGAATTGGTACTGGAGGTGCCAAATCATAGATTAACTTTATACGAAAAAAGTCCATACTACTTGGCAATAAAGGCATGCAATAAGCTACCAAATTCAGTTAAAGATCTTGAGTTAATAAAATATAAAATACACATCTAAAATATGTTGTACAATAAAAATTATTATTCCCTAAATGAATACTTAAATGATGTTTTGTGATATGTATTATTATATATGTATGTTCTTTGTCATTACGTGTGTACTTATGTTTTTATATTATGTTGCACTTTATAAGGAAATTTTGACCGAGATCCTATATTTATCATAAATTGTGTAAATTTCAAGTAGGGGTTTTGAAAAGTAAATTCTCTTCTCTTTAATCAACCAGAAAATTATTAATAGATATATAGATTGAATTGAATTTTCTAAATTTTTTCAAATGGAACACCCTGTATATTTTTCGACGATGTGCTTCCCTAGGACTAATTGCAACCAATTTCGTTTTATTGAGCAATAATTACAAAATTCAAAAATAAACTTAAAAAAAGAGATTTCTTCAAATAACTCAGTAGAAAAAATTATAATTAATGTTCCACATGTTGCCCGTTTTGATTGACACACATCTCTATGCGCTTTTGAAATGAGGTTCCCACTGTTTCTAAAACTGCCGGTGTGATAGATATAAAGGCAGTTATTATTCTTTCCTTCATATTTTGTACTGTTGTTGGTGTGTCTCTATAAACATCTCCTTCACGTACCCCATAAAAAGAAATCCATTTTTGTAAGATCTGGGGATCTAGTAGGTCATTTAGTGGGTCCATTTCTTCCAATCCCTTGATTAGGGTAGGTATTATTTAAGTGGTCTCTAACTGCATTTAAATAATGTGGTGGAGCACCATCTTGCTGAAACCACATCCTATTTCGAATTCTTTCAGGGAGATTTACCAATAATTGTGGCAGATAGCTTTCCTAAAAAATGAAGATAAATAGCTCCAGTCAATGTACTATCAAAGAAATATGGCCCTATTACATGTTATTCTTCTCCAAACGTTTATAGACCATCTGTGTTGGTTATTAACTTACATAAAAAGTGAGGATTTTCCAAAGCATAATAATGAAAATTGTGCTTAGTAACAAATCTATTTTTATGAAAAGTTGCTTCATCACTGAATAAAACAGTATTGAACATTTTACCTCTGGCCCAATTACAAAATTGTAGGCGCTTTTGAAAATCGCCATAAGATAATTCCTGGTGCATTTGAATATGATATGCATGCAACTTATTTGTTTTTAAGATTCGACCCATATACCATCTACTTATTCCTACTAATGAGCTCACTTCTCGTTGACTAACGTGGGGATTCTCAACCGTTGTCAGCACCACAGAAAATTCATTTTCTTCGTTCACAACACGTTTTATTCTTTCACTTTTTTTATATTCGACATTTCCAGTTTCCAGAAATCTATCGAGAAGGTTTTGGAAGCTGCTAACATCAGGAATCCTTCTTTCAGGATAACGTTGGTGATAAATTCTATTGGTAAGTAAACAATTTCTGTCCGACTCGCCCAAAACAAAAGTTTTGTCTACAAGTTCCGCTTTATTAACATTCATATTGTAAAATTCCAAATATATTAAATTCAATACAAATTGTAACGACCACTAAGTGTGATAAATTTATACCAAACTAGGTTTTATGTCTTGCCGAATAACGAAAACAGCAAAAAATGCACAAAGAAACGTTACAGTAAAGGACCGGTTAAATACTATTTACTCATTTCAATGGATTGGAAGAAATGGCCCCACTAAATGGCCTCATTTCAAAATTGCATAAAGACGTGTGTCAATCAAAGTTGGTAACACGTCTAACACCCGTTATAAATTTTTCTAATAAATTATTTGAGGTAACCTCTTTTTTTAAGTTTATTCTTGAATTTGACACTTATGTATTTATAAAACGAAAATTAGCCATAGGGAAGTACTCACAAAAAATGTTCGTTTTTCATTTCTACATCACATCGTCGAAAAATATACAGGGCGTTCCATTTGAAAAAAATGAGAAAATTGAATTTAAAATGTTCTTAATTGAAAAATAATTTTTGGCCACCCTGTACAATTTTAGGAAATGAAAATGATCCAAAAACCTTAATTAGATGTCTCATAACTGATACTCGCATAAATTTTTCTTAAAAACCCATAATTGTGAATGTGGTGATTTTTTAAATATCCATCTGCAGATTGCATTATTTCAACAAAAAATTCATTACATCCAAGTGGTTGGAAGATACTCAATGCTAATATAGGAATGAATAGAACCTAAAAAGGGGCTTCGAAAAATGTACTGATATACATAGCATTCCATTTAATAAAACGGCACTTGGTCTTTGGCTCGCCCTGTATGTTCGAAAATGGTTTCCAGTTATAGACTTTTTTATCTAGTTTACTTGCAATTTTTTAAAAAATTCCTAGATATCGAAGCACTCGAGATATCCGACGCACGAAATAGTACGGAGAGTACCGGTATTTTGAGATCGTAAAGTTTTTGATGCGTTTCTTTGAGTATCGAGAACAGATAAACTCGACTATATTTTTTAATACGTGAAATTCAAGAACGCTTTTTAGTTTCTTAGAAAAGAAGATTATGCTGGAAAACCTCGTGGAAAACCTTTTATACAGATTATCAGTATGGTTTACCTAACTAAGGATCTAACTAAGGTTATGATCAAGATAAATACCTAAAAATTTAACCTGCTCGCCTTTGGATACATTTTTTTTATGATATTATCAGTCTGAGTTTTCTCTTAATTAAGTGTTAGGCCGTTAGAGGTGAACCAACATTTTTGCCTGTAGTTCATTGTGAGAGCATGGGTCCAGCAGTGTTATAATGGAAGGTGTCATCGGCGAACAGAGGGAATTTGCTAGGTAACATAAATTGAGAAGTCATTCATATAAACTAAAAATAACAGTGGACCCAGGATAGAGCCTTGAGGTACACCGTAATTATTGTTTAGGAATCCTGGCGTTTCGTTGGCTATGACAATGTACTGCTGACGGTTAAGCAGGTATGATTTGAAAAGCGAGAGAGGTAACCCTCTAATTCCATACCATTGCATTTTTTCTATTAATTTATCATAATAGTATGACTGACTTTATTTTACTGGACGTCATTTTCATCATAAAACACTGAACGTACTCAACGTAGGTAGATATTACTAAGCTATTCTAAACTATTATCCCAACCTGATCAGATAAATAAAGGCCTTTAAAGTTGGAAATACTGAACACCGTACGTCCGGTCCAAGTCAACAGGCGACCTTTGATGTTGGCCGGAGTGACCGATATTCGATCTATATCTGTATGATGTATGGACAATATGCAGCCAGGCCTTCAGTGCGATCATACACTTCACGACTGACCGGTAATGTAATGAAATATAAAAGTGTGTGGACAACATAAATATACAAAGTTTACCTACAATATACAAAGTTTACCTACAAATTGTGAAATTGAAAAATCACATGAAATCATGAACATTTAAAAGAAAATTTATCAATCGACTTTTATTTCTAGTAGCAATAATAAAATAGATACTTTTACGAATAATTATTGGTATCTTCATACAAAAAACATTCAGAAGTAGTAATTGGCACGATAAAATTATAACTCTTCTCATCTCCTAATAAGACGTATAATAAATGGGATTATCTGTCTACAACTATTTCTGCATAATTTAGAAAGTATTTATTTATGTGTCTATGTAGGTGGCAAGAATTTTTAGATACATTAAGTTAAAATTAATAAATAATTCTATAGAGAAGTTAGTAAATTTGTATATTTAGGATTATAATAATCATATAATTTGATAAGGTACCAGTGATGGGACACACATGCATTTTATTGAGATAATATACATGTTATTAAAGTTAGTCCTTAAAGTTTATACAGTATGTCTCATGTAAAATGAAGACACCCGGATATTTTCGTCATTTCTTGAAACATGGATTAAATTTTTGGCACAACTGTAGTCTTATACAGGGTGTTTCACGAGAAAACAGACATAGTTTAATGGGAGACAGACGACACCGAGGGTAATCAGAATCACCCATATAAAAAGTTGGAGGGACACCCGTTGATGAAATATAAAGTGTTTTATGAATTTTTGTCAAAATTCCTTTTGGTCATTACTTTGTAATGGAATGGAATAATTAGTTTATATTTGGTTCATATAATACGCTAGTGATCGTGAATAAATACATATATGACAAAAAAAATATCCAGGTCCGAACTTGACAAAAAGTTGTTTTTGTTGTTTTTCAAAGAAACGCCCTGTATATGTTTTTTTTTCAAATTTCTATATGTAATTCGAATAGGACATAAAAAACTAAGCAAAATGGCTTCTTTATTTTTTTTTCCACATTTTCACCGTTCTCGAAATACATTCCACTAAATACCACAATATGAGACTAATCAAAACATCGATGCTAAAAATGCTTCCATAATTGAAATTATTCATTTATTTTTTTTTCAACAGTAAATGTAATGTTGTAATTAATAATTTTTAACATTAGTCACTTGTGTGATATTTGAGAGGGAGAGAAATAAATAGAAACATATATGTTACAGATCATCGAACAAATCATCTATTTTATTACGCTCATGTATTGAAAACTAGTAAAACAACAATATAACATATTTATCAACAACAACAATAACGGTAGCAACAAAATAACATATCAATAATGCACATAATAGCAGAATAATAACAAACTATGAGCGGATCAATATGTATGAAAAACAAAAATACAAATATTATGACGAACAATTAATTAAATTTTATTTTCAAAATATCTTCACTCAGCTCGAAATATTGTGAAAATTGTCAATAATTCTCTCTACGATAAAAGTAATCTTAGCAGGCTATCGTTTACAAATCCAATGATTGCTATGTCTTTAAACGTTAAATGAGTTAGTTTTTATACTATTGTTCAAGTCCTTACCTCAAAATGACAACAATTAGAAAATAAATGATTAGAAGTTATACTTATTTTACATTTTATATGGTGATAATTTTTGTTTAGTTTTATTGGATTACCTAAGACAATTAATTACTCATTTAATATTTTCAAAATTCCGTACCAATTTTCCAACAATATACTGACATCATTTTCATCTACGGATATTGTAACGGAAATGATAGAGCAGCAGGGAGGGAATATCAAAGACGGTTTCCTAATAAACGACAACTTGACGATAAAACTTTTGGGTCCGTATATCAGTATTCCAGAGAACATGGAAAGTTTCCCACTAGGGCAGTTATGGAACGTAATATAGGACAAGAGGTAAACTTAGAAAACAATATTTTACACATGTTCACGAAAATCCATGTTCAAGTACACGAAAAATTAGTACTCTGATTGGTGTTTGTCACACTAGAATATGGAGGACATTGCGAAAAGAAACTTTTTAACCATACCACATTTAATTAGTACAGCATCTTGAACCAGGCGACGACGTCAATCAACTGACTTTTTGCCGTTGGCTGTCTGAAAATCGACGGGTAATTTACAAAAGCTTATTCAAAAATGAGTCGCAACTTACAAAAGAAAATTTAAATATTCGAGGTATGTTCTTTCAACATGATGGAGCCCCACCACATTTCTTCAACCAAATTAGAAATCATTTAAATGACAAATATCCGGACTGATGAAGGTCCTCATTTATGGCCGGCAAAGTCACCGGATTTGAATCCTGTTGGCTATTTTTTATGTGGTCACTTAAAGAGCTAGGTCTGCAATATGAACATTAATGACAGGACTCAATTAATTCAGGAGATTATTGAATGCTGCAACGAAATTAGAAATAACCCAATTATGATAAGAAAATCAATCGGTCATCTCGTGAATCGCACCAGAAAATGCAACGAAGCTGGAGGAGGACATTTTGAACATAATATGTAATTATAATTCTAATTTGTACACATTCTTTATCACAATATGTGCATTTTTGTTTCTTATTATTTAGTTAATAATAACACCACAGGTAATTACGACCCCCTTTATCCCGGAAGGCTCTAGAAGAGCCTTGTGTGGGAGGGGGCTACACATTTAGAGACAAGGGACACACACCCAATATCCGTGTATAGTGGAAAAATCCCTCTCACAGTATTTTCCACTGCCACGACCGGGGATCGAACCCGGAACTTTTGGGTGAGAGGCAAGTGCGCTCACGTCTCGACCACCAGTTAGTTATTAGAGAAATTAGCCTTAGAATGCTGATTTCACGAGTTCGACTTATTTTAGCACAAAGTTCTTCTCGATTTCTGGTCCTTGTTTTGTAAACTTTATTCTTCATTTTTTCCCAGAAATCAAAATCTAGTAGTGTAATATCGGGGGACCTAGGAGGCTTGAGTTTAAAAGGGCTATTTGTTCCTATCCAGCGTATTGCAAAATGTTCCTTCAGCCACTGAACAATTATAGAATTATGAATTGATGCATCATTTAACTGGAGAAACATGTTCTGTCGCATATTAAGAGGAAGATTGTCAATTGCATCCCATAATTCCGTATGAAAAATGTAACTAAACGCTCAGCATTTAACCAGTTATTGAAGAAAAACGGACCAATTATTTGGTCTCCTAAAAGTCCACACCACATGTTAATTTTCTAAGAATAGTGGTCTTTAAAGTTAATAACCCAGTGAGGATTTTCTGTAGCCCAGTAGCTACAGTATTGAGAAAACACCACATCATTAGTGGTAAATGTAGTCTAATCAGTAAATAAAATTTTACTTATAAATTTTCGGTCATCTAAAAAATTTCCCTGGACTTAATAGCAATAAATTAACCTTTTGTTTTCATCACCTGGTTTCAAAGTATTTAGAAATTTTGGTTTATAAAACTTTATAATATGACGTTTGAAACATCTTCCAATTTTCTCCCTGTCGATGTTTAGTTGGGACGCTAAATCTCGTAGACTTGATCTTGGATTCTCTTGATTTGCAGCTAACATTGCGTTATCTTCAGAATGCGGATGTATTCAATGATCTTGGTCATTCTCGGATCTATTAATAACAGTGCCAGTTTTATTGAAAAGAGCATTTATTGCGGGTGCAGTTCTATGACTAATATCGACCCGTAAAGTATGTCTTTGGTTAAATTCTGCAGCTACTTTTATGCTACTACGAGCCTGATGACCAAATAACCTTATTATTTCGAGTTCTTCACTTAAATGTAGTATTTTACGATTGTACACTAAGAACTTTACACAATAGAACACAAAGATTTGTCAGATAGCCATTTAATTTAAATTTTCAGGATTGGTATCGTTTCTTTAGTCATATACCTTTGAGAATAGTTATGGTATTTGTCTGGTTATGCTCCATTCCATAGAGGTGTGATTCCGTCCATGTTCTGTTGATGACATCTACGATTGCTCCTTTATCTTTAACAAATCATAACGCACTGTTTATTTGTCTTCCAGGTGCAACATTTCTTGTAGTCCTAGCCGTTAGCAGTTAATAATTGGATGGTAACTTTGCCAAGGGTCAGTGTTCTGTTTGTTGTATTTCATCGGCTATATCTTTCACAGAATTGGCAGTTTTAAACAGAATGTCAATATAGATGATGTCTACAAGAGTGTACTCTCTACGTCTAAATCTTTTTCTTACAATGTAGATAGCAGTCACCCCAGTACTAAAAGCTTATATAATTGAAAACCATCTATTAAAAATTATAGAACACAGTAATAATAATTAACTTTATTTCTACATGACTTTTATATGAAATTTAATTAATCTATTATAAAAGCATTTTCATGTGCTTTAGAAAATAAAAATAAAAGACACACTGCTCGATAATTGGCAATATTAACGCTATCGCAGTATGAATTGGGATTACAATGGAGGTTTTAAAGTTTTCTGGGAAGATATCTTGACAGCAGGAAGAGTTAATTAACTCTGTTAGAACTGGGGTATAAAGTCAATTACATGAATAAGAATTGAGAAATACTATCGTAACTTGGAGAATTTTTTACCGCAACTTTCCTTATAATTTCTTTAGTTTCACTAATATCTATTGGACTTAAAAATATGTTTGAGTTCGCAGAATTTTTTACCAGCGGTGGGTTGTAGATTGTAGATTGTTTTACAGGGTCATTTGGCTTCGAACAGCCTTACTTCACTTCGACCTAAAAGATCTTTTGTGATTTACCCTACATCTAGTTGCTGCCCAGCAAGTTCGTTTTTTTGTATCCCGCATGCCCTAGCACCCACATCAAGGTAATCTTGTTGTCAGCCAATTGCTTCAGGGATTGTCTACATTCCCAGGCAATTTTAGACTCAAAGGTATAGGACCTTTATTGCTGCTTGGTTATCTGGTAGTATATAGATCTTTGCCCTTCGGATGCCTTTATTTAGCCATTCCTGGGCACACTCTATAGCGTAAATTTCTGCCTAGAAGATGGTTTGGGTGTTACCGAAGGCTTTAGTCTACATTTAGGCCCTGCTAACCCCACTCCTACCTCTTCAGCCACCTTCGATCCATCTGTATACCAGATGAGTGACCCTTGCTTCAATCGCAGTGCTTCAATCTTGCTCGTCTGACGAGCAATCAAAGTCTTGTTTGATTGGCATTGAGTCAGTGGGTTTGATCATGGACTTCGAATGGATAAACCCCAGAATCCGTCTAATTTAAATTTATGTGCCTGGTGTAGTCGTAAGGCACTGAGTGTTGCCTCCTTCCTTACATGCAAGTGCCAGGGAAGTAGGTCAAGCTAGCCTCCATAGCTGCTGTGAGACACGAGTGCATTGCTCATTTCTTCTGTTTTTGGCCATACGCAAGATGCGTAGGTCATCATAGGTCTAACAATCGAAATATATGACCAATGTGTCATTTTCGGTCTTAGACCCCAACTCTTACTAAACAGCCTACGGCACGTCCAAGTTGCCGTTGTTGCTTTAGTAAGAATCCTTTCTAGATACTTGACTTCACTGGAAAAATTTAGCATCGTTCCATTCAGTATAGGACTTCTAAGATTGAGTTTTCTCCTTTTAGTGAACGTGACGATAATTGTCTTGCTAGGATTGACATTGAGCCCCTCGGACGAGTACCAGTTGGATATTATGCTTAAGACAATTTGCATGAGGTTGGAGATCATGACCTCATTTTTATCTCTCACAGTGACGATCAGGTTATCTACCTAGCCTTGGACGTTGGAGCCTGAATTTCATTTTATGGAGGAGATCATCGACTAGCATTGGTGATAGAACTCCACCTTGTGGACAACCCCTAACTGCAGTCACCGTAGCCGACTCATCCCCTACACTTGTAATAATTCTGCTTCTGAGTATGGATTGTATCCATTTAATTGTAGGTGACTCTATTCCCCTATTTTCTGCTGTCTTTTGTATTGATTCATAGGAGGTGTTATCTAAAGCACCCTCTATATATACAAAGGCACACATAGCCACTTCATTAGCTGTGAATATCTTTTCAATACCTAGGACCAGGCAATGTAGAGCATTTATTGTTAATTTGCCAGGTTGACAGGCAAATTATTTAGCGTGAAGCGGTGTTCATGTAAGGATTTCACTTCTAATATATTGATTGAAGTTTCTCCATTGTTTTTAGGGGAAATGAGGTTAAGCTAATGGGGCGATACGGCTTAGCCTCGTCTGGTGGGTGTCTGCCTATTTTCGGAATAAACGCCAGAATTTTTTACCAGCGGTGGGTTAGTAGGGCCTAGAAGTTAGCTAGGACTATCAGTGGAGTATATAAAGAAGTTGCTAAATTCTTGTGCAGCACAAGCCTGATCTGATAATTGACTCCTCTTTATTGTTGAAATATGGTCTCACATGATTACTATTAGTCCCATTTCTAATTAGTTGCTAGACAATTAATTGCATAACTTTTATATCAAGACTAATCATAATATTCCCTATTAATTTTTATTACTTTAGTTATTTCACTATGTAAAAAGTTTTAATCTTGTAAGCAGATTTCTGTTTGATCAGTTACAACTGAAATAATTATTAATGATAAATGATTAAAATAACGTTTCAACAAATTTAAAAGAACACTTAGATGTAGTACTTCTAGTTCCAAGGAGAAATTAATCTTTTGTAAGTTTATAGTTTGAAAAAATCAATTTATTCGAATAAGTAATCAATTATACCTTTAATGTATAATTAACTTTAATTTATTCACTTAGATTCTAATTGCAATAATTATTTTCTACTTCATATTAATTTAATAACATACAACTAAAACAAGTTGTAGTATGTCAAGAGTAAAACCACTTTAATATCTCTACGTGAAAGCAAAACTAAAAAGAACATAATATGCAATAATAATAATAATAATAATTTATTATCCAAAAGACCACATTGATATAGGATTAGTCACAAAGAAAGAAATTGAGCACCTTACAATGAATCAAGTGCTCTTATTAGTGCTTAATACTAGATAAAACTACAGAAAAAATCATATATCTTGTTAACTTAAATATTCGTTAATTGAATAAAAACATTTGACTGTTAGGTATTTTTTTGTTTCATTTTTAAATTTTTTTATATTTTCAATGCTTTTTAGAAAGTCTGGCATCTTGTTATACAGTTTTATTCCTATGTAATTTGGGCATTCCTCATATTTTGATAGTTTGTGTAACGGTGTGCTTAAGTTATTACTTTCCCTAGTGTCATATTTATGGTTGTAATTGTTTTGTAAAAAGTTACTTAGATTTTTTTTAACATATATAAGTATTTCTAATGTATAAATGCTTGGCAGTGTTAAAATGTGCAACTCTTTAAATAGATTTCTACAGGTCGTATATTTAGATGCTCTCACAATATTACGTACAGCCTTCTTTTGAAGCTTAAATAATCTTTCAAAATGACATGAAGAGCCCCAAAAAAGAATTCCGTATGTTGCCCTTGAAATAAAATTTGTATAATAATATGCCATAACAGTTATCCTACTTGATATTTTGGATAATCTATACAACGCATAACAGACGGAAGAAAGTTTTTTTGCTACGGAGTCAATATGAGTTTCCCAATTTAATGCATTATCTATATATATCCCCAGAAATTTAGTACAACTTACTTGTTCAATAGATTTGCCAGCTATTTTTATCAAGTGACTTTTATCTAGTACATTATTCCTCGGAGAAAATATAATAAAAACAGTTTTAGATATGTTTAAGAACAACCTATTTGATTTAAAGTGCTCCGCAAATTTTGTTATAGAAGTTTGTATATCAAGTATAGCCGTTTCAAAAGTTTTCCTGCAACATAAATAGGAGTTATCATCCGCAAACATAATTAAAAAGTCATCAAAGAAACCAGGTAATTCATTGATATAAAGTAAAAACAACAACGGCCCAAGGACCGATCCTTGTGGAACTCCAAACTTAATATTCAATTTATCAGATTTTACTCCATTTACTTCTACTATTTGTGTTCTATTTGTAAGGTATGTTATTATCCAGTTGATTATTTTGCCTCTTAAACCATATTTGTTCAATTTTTCAATCAGTATTGTGTGATTTACCAGATCAAAGGCTTTGCTTAGATCCATAAAGAGTCCTATGCATTTATTATTTTGGTCCAAATTTTCATACAAGTTATTTAAAAATGACAATATGGCAGTTTCAGTGGAACGATTTTTTCGGAAACCATGCTGCGAGTCTGAAATGATATTGTGTTGTGTAGTAAATTCAATAATACGGTTAAACATAACTCGTTCTAATATTTTGGAAATAGTTGACAATAGAGCAACGGGTCTATAATTTTCAGATAATGTATTATCTCCTTTTTTATGCAATGGAATAACTTTAGCTGATTTTAAAATAGATGGAAACTTTCCTTCTGATAGTGACAAATTTATTAGAAAAGTAAGTGGAAGTACTAAGTAGTTAACTGATTGTTTGATCAAATTAGAACTCAAATTATCTAGACCGAAAGAATCACTATTTTTTAATTTCATTATGACATTGTAAATTTCTGATTCCGATACTGGTTTTAAAAAAAGAGTGGGAAAATTTGAATTCGGATCGAAATTGATTTCAGTAATATTTTCTCCAAGATCATCATTTAGTTTAGCTGGCAGATCTATAAAATACTTATTTAGATGTTGTGCAATAAGATAGGCATCAGTTACTAAACTATTATTAATTTTAATTTCATTAATTTGATTTTTAGGTTTTTGATTATTCAAGTTGTTATTTATTATTGACCAAACAGCTTTAGGTTTGTTGGTAGCTTTAAGATAAATTGAATCATTGTACATTTTTTTAGCAACAACTATTACTTCTTTGTAAATATTTTTATATTTATTATACAAAATTTTATCATTTAGATCGTTTGTTTGAACTTTTATTTAGTGCAGTAATTTCAATTTTTGTGAAGATATCTTAATCCCTCGGGTTATCCATCCATTTTGTGAATTAATTTTATTTTTTATTCTGATGACGGGAAAACAGATATTATGATAATACATTAAAATATTAATAAAGTTAGTGAATCCCTCTTCTGACGTTACTGCGCTGTAGATACTGTTCCACGATTCCTTGCCTAGATTATAAAAAAATTGTTTATAATTTTCTTCGTTATAAACCCTGGTATATCTGTAGTCTACATTAATATCTGATGGTACCATAAATTCGTATTGTAATATTTGAGATGTATGATCTGATATACCATTGTTTATAACTTGACATGTTGTTTTACAATATTTATCATAAAAATTGGTACAAATGTAATCAATGCAAGTAGCAGAATTATAGGATATTCTAGTAGGTCCATTTATTAACATCTTTACATTGTAGGTTTGTAGTAGATCACATAGCTCATTCCTCTCGGTCGAATTTGAGAGATAATCAATATTTAAATCCCCACATATTATAAGATCATTTTTATTTATAATGTTGTTTAATACATCGTCTAATGTTGTTATAAATATTTTAAAGTTAGTCTGCGGTGATCTATATATTGTCAGGAGTTTTACTGAATATTCTGAAAATTTGATTTCAACACCAACTAATTCAATATCTTTTTCAATTGATGACTCAAGCACACGTGGAAGTTCCTTAATTTTAAATTCACTATAATTTTTATAGTATATGATTACACCTCCATTATTACTTTTAGTCCTGCAAAATATTGTTGCCCTTGTATAACCATTTACTTTTATTGCATCAATTTCTGATAATTTAAGCCAGTGTTCTGTCAAACAAACAATATCTACATTATGTAAATTCAGATACAACTCGAGCTGTTCTATTTTGTTTCTGATACATTGTATATTTTATATATATATATATTTTTAATCGCATCGTTTATGTTGTGGTTGCGGACACTTGTGCACTAGACAGTGCCGCAAGGACGGAGGTTCATGATTCCGAGCCACAACAGGTACTCCCATTTTGGCATTTTTGCTTTTGACATGACAAGGTACTATAGTTGTTACAGTATTCTTTCAATGTCCGATGTGTTTTTATACTTAGCTGCCATTTAGCTATAAATGTAGGAATCGTATTAATCCATTATAATGGAAACTCGGACACCACAAATTAAGCTCCGTTTTGGGCCTGGAACTGATTTTGGTCCAAATCACCAGCTGCTCATGTTGAAGCTGAAAACGTGTCGATGGCAAATAAAACACATTTATCCAACGTAACTGATCTATCCTTCTAAGATGAATTTAGACAAACAGTTTCCGATAACGGCATTAACTCTATAAGTATAAACTAGATGAAGTTGAAGATTCTAGAAAAGTGAAAACCTTGGAATTGGAAAGTGTAACCAACTGACTCTCGAAGAAGAAGAAGAAGTAAGAATTCTTATCTATAAAATACTGTTAAGAACTGAAAATTACAATAACGTAAAAAGCTACTTCATACAGTAAAGATGATTGCAAGTCCAATATGATACTCTTAGGACTGACAAATTGTAAACAATTTTTTTTGAACAAACCAGAGTGGCTATTCTAAATAAGAAAAAGACTGACAGCATTACTACGAACTATACTGAAATCAGAAATGGATGCTATTATATAAAACTTAATAAACGGCAAATAGTTCTGGAATTGACACAATATCACAGCGATGATGAAGGAATGATAATCCTCTACAAAATACACCAAAAAATATCTCAGAGCACAGGCTGTTGCGTTTAGAGACCAGAGCCTGGTAAAATTGATAGCTTGGACATGAATTTGACTGAACGAACTTTCGATTGACATTTACATTGTAGGCAGAGTTGTTGGTCACTAATGTGAATGCCGACAGGTCAGACTCAACTGACTGCTTCAAAGTTGTATCACTTTCCCAAGCGATGGTCTCCAAACACAGCAATTCCTCCTTGGCAGACCAATACCACATCTCTACATACGTTGCAAGATTCATCCGCATGGTCTTTCGATCATGAAATTAGTCGTGGTCTTTTAGACTATAGAGAACAAATGTTAAATATACAGCAATTCATTCAAGGAAATGTTAAGCGTATATCTCTGTTTCATAGTCCTCACGGAAAAAATATGCCCGCCATCCCCTCCAGAGCGACTCTCCTGCATCATATTCCCCTATGTCTTGTTATTTTGGTTCGAATCAATCAGACAGAGGACAAAACGGAACAATTAACAGTTCAGGGGAAAATCAGATGGTAAGAGGTGAAGAGGACCTTATTCAAAATGTTGGGTGGGGCAAAAATATAAATCACAAATCATCTGTCAAGATGTTGTGAATAAGAATATGCAGTGACTGTGCACAGACCATTCCTGTGTATGAAATTGCATTCGAATTACATATGAAACGTAAAATTAACAAAGGGGACATTCGAGACAATCATTAAACATGAGCACATTTCAGTTTGGGATGTTTTCACTGTTGATATAAAGAACATATTTAAATGTTTTATGATCTTCTATTATTATAGCACGTGTTATTTTATGTACGACATGCATGGAAATATTAGATTTAGTGGTTTAGGCTTCATCGAAAAGTATTATCAAAATTTTTATAACTAAGTTTAAATATATATAAAGTAATAACAGTGTACTATTGCTTTTACTGTTAAAATAATGTGGTAACGAATATAACATTAATTATGTCTACTGTGTATCTTCATTTGTTCTAAAGACTAAGCACAAATAACAGTTTTTAAATGAAGAATAATTTCAAATCGTTACAATTACTAAATCTGTAACACTATGAAAATAATTACCGTTTGTATTTCTCTACTTAATGTCTTCTACATGTTATATTACGGTGGGAGACAGTTGTTCCAATTTATTTGTTCAATCCGCAAGTTCCAAGATTTTACTTCCAATAAACCTTTTATTAAACAAAAAAATACTCGATAAAATCGAAAATAAACACTGACAATAAAAATTGGGGGTCCATGATTTAGAAATTGACATAGCGTCCAACGGTTCGTAACTACTTAAGAACTTCGTCGTTCTCCATGTGCTCCTCATATCTCTGAACGACATTGTGGATCCTTTCCTCTGCCACTGTTTTAGGATTTTCAAAAGTGGTTTCCTGATTTTGTGCCCTAGCCCCAGCTCTCGGAGTATTATCTCGGGTTCCACAGAGGGGGTGTGAAGCTAGGTTAAATTTCACGTCTTATTCTCCTACATGGGTCTTGCTCGCATGTAATTAAACTAAACAAAAATTTTGGGGGTTAGGATGTGCTACACAAATTAGGTTAGGTTAGTAGTGAGAGGTAAATGAAACCTCTTAAATAGTCAATTGCTTCTATACACCATAGATATCTCCATGGGCGTATAGCGATTCTGCAAGTACCTGAGAGCGGCGACCTTTCAGTCCTAGGTGGATTTAACCTACTGTTATAATATATGATTTGCAGGAAACAGCTACTCAGCAGGCAAATACCCCAACCTGCATTGAATTACACTTTACAAATCATGAAATAATGATAACCAATATCATTTGTCAATTCCCTGACCAGACATAGACCGGTTTATTAGTTCTCATCAGTATGCCATAGGTCCAATTACTTTAATTTATTTCATCAAGATGCATTATTTTTTGGAAAAAAGATTTGTTGTTTTAAATATTAATAACAATACATTTATTTGAAAGAGGGAGAAATTCTGAAGAAAATCAGTTTCTACTATATTTGCATAAAATACTGTTATGTCCCGCCCTCTAACGGAGAGAGGTCTAGTCAATCCCAGGTAGCAAAGTGAAAGGGGACCTGTCTAGTTGGCCACCGGTAAAGTGCCGCCATCCCTGGGCCAACCGGCGAACTACCAATACTGCGGAATAAGCTAGACGAACTAGAAAGATCTTGAGTAAAGGACTGGAAAGATCGAGAATAAAGCGTCACGGATATATAAGGAATGGATCCCGCGCACGGAGTACAGTTCAGTTATTAGATGAGAAGTGAATTATAGTTATATACTTATATATAGCTAAAAGTTATAACTAGTGTGTTATTGCAAGGACTTATTATTGTAATTTAGTTAACCACTAAATCAGTCGTTGGTGATAATTCTTGTTGCAATTATTTAACCTGCATTTGGAAGTGTTTACTACAGGGTGTAAACACTAACAATACGTAGGACCAATAGAGGCTAATATGATTCAAAAGTCAAAACATTTCAAATATGTTTTGCATTTTATTCCAGACGTTTTAAAATAATACTATTGTGAACTTAATTACTGTTTTCTTAAAATTACAGTGCAATAACTTAACGAAAATAAAGATTAGACCAACAAAAAAACTGAAATTTCTGTATCAGATATTGGGCTGTTATTGATGGGTGTCTTTTGTCTAATAGCTGTACAAATTTGAATTTTGTATAGCGGTGTTATATTAGAGTGTTTTTCAGGCTCCTGGGTTATTCGTTTATGCAAAATTTAAAAAAAAAAAATTGAGGAAAAGTACTTTAAGTCAAACAAATATTTTTTTTATTCACATTTCATTGCTTAACCTTGAGAAACATAAAATTTTCGATTGCAGCATATTTTTAACAATCCCACCATTACACGACACAATCCTGGCAAATATTTGTGTGTTTCTAAAACTTCTATGAAATAGGTCAATTTTTCTCGAGATGTTAAACACTTTTCTCAGAAATATGACACAAACATTGGAAAAACTAAAGGTATCCTCCTTCATTTAGGTTTCTATGAAATATTGTCAAACCCAATTCCTCATTGCACAAATGAATGTAAATCATAATTAAATTTCAATGTTCATGGAAGCATGTTCATTCATTTAAAAAGAACTTTCCACTTTTATCTCGCCGCTTAGGAGTGTCAAATATTTTGTCCCTAACAACATCGTGTTAACTACTTTAGAATATTTTAGTATTAACTTCAGGACTATAATAAGTTTTTAATGCAATAATTGCTATTTAGATGTTTAGTATAATCGGGTGTATATTTACTGGATACTCAAAAAACGCAACAAAAACTTCACGAGCTAATTATTAACGCCGGTGAACCATTCGGCATGGTCTTATCAAACAAACCGACAAACCTATAAAGATAAATGCAGGCGAGATAGTACAGAGAGTAACGGTATTGTAATGAGCCCGTAACATTTTTGTTGCGTTTTTTGACTGCCCAGTAAATATACACCCGACTAAAATTGTTTCAGAAAAATTAGTTATACATTTCAAATAATATGTATAATGAACTGTTATTAGACGGACGTTCTCTCGCGGTTGATAAGCTTCTGAATAAACTGGGTTTCTAAACAACATTTTGACAGAATTATATCTACCATCCTCAATTTTTCACTTTTAGCTGGTTTCTGTTAATTTTTGTTACACGGACTGAACTTCATCCTTTCAACGAAGAGCAGTAGGGAGTTATCAGCGAGAACACAAAGATGGCAGATGTGATTCTGCCGAAGCGTCGGTTAGACAACTACGGCTTCTTCAGGGGCTGGCTATGTGGGAAAGTACCTGGGAGTTTAATAACACTTGCAATATCAAAAGTGACAACATTGATCCTGACCCATATTACACATGTACATGATTCGACTATCTAGGTTCCTCATACTGTGTTTTTATGACTGAAGTATTACAATAATTAGCTGCTTTCGTTCGTCTTGAACAAACTGAACAGTCCGAACACCATCACTAAACAGCCAATTGAGTTGAGATATTTTTCAAATTCTTGATTTCTGTTGGTTGTTTACTAATCACAATCACTTTGTTCAAGACGAACGAAAGCAGCTATTATGAAATGTTTGTCATTCTTTCGATTGTAACTTTTGGTACTAAGTTTCTGATTTATAACACGGAAGAGTTAAAGATGTGTACATTCCATTGGAATTTTTTTAACCATAAATACCAGCTAATGCACTAACTATGCAAGTGAGTGTATCTTAATGATTATTACATCATTATCCAACAAAATGAGGGCGCGAAATAAGCAAGTCAACACTAGAAATTATTGATGTTAAATCACCAAATTACCTACTGTGTGATTTCCTGACAATAATTGCATTACACAATTCATTTAAACTAATCACTATATTTCACTTCCTTGTCCTTTGATATCGTTCCATAGAACACTTAATTGAACTTTCAATTTCAAATCTAGGTTTGTTTACAAACAAATCCTAATCTGGTGCTGATGGTCAATTGTTAAATTCACAACTAAACAATCGCCGAAGTTTGACTATAATTTTCCCGCTTTAATTTCTTTTAATTAAGAAAGAGAAATTTGTCTTATTAATAACTCACTCTGAAAGCTGTAAATTTAATAAAGACGAATGGGAAGTATTCTCACAATTATATTTTATCGCTTTATTTTTAGTTTTCGGACTGCTAATGACAGTTCGGGTAAGCTATTTCACCACATAAACTTATTTAAGTATTTGAATTTTTCGACACTTAAGTACTACTAGCAACTTTACGCCTAAAAATAAATTATAAATGTTTCATTATTTAATAAATAACTACTTTAACAGGATATGTAAAGTTTTATTTGTCTTTCTACAGTTTGGCTATTAGCTAGTACGGTTGTGAGCAAAAAAAATAGGACAAGTCTTATAACGGTGTTTTGCTAAAATCTAGTTGTGTACATCTAACTTTAATTTTTGTGACATTGTCAGTTAGTTGTCATAATTTATTGCAAGTGTGCAAGAAACTAACATGCCTCATATAAGCGATTTAGTTAAATTTGGAGTTATTGCTAAATCAGAAGATGAATGGTCAATGAGACAAATTGCACTGCGTTATAATATTGACAAAAATTTGGTGTGTGACATTTTAAGAAAGTACGATTAGTAGAAATCCTGAATCAGAGCGACGAAGGATATCAACTCAACAACAAGATTTGCAATTGGTAAATGCTTTAGTAGAAAATCCATTTTACTCAGTTATTCAAGCTGCTGAAGAAACGAATTTTCCTGGATCGAGTAGTACTGGTCGCCAGCGAGTAAGAGAATCGGAGCTACGCTGTCATGCAGCAGCACAGAAATACTTACTTAAAGCTGAACATAAAGAAGTTCGAGTAGGATTTGCGCTTAAATTTTTAGCGCATGATGTAAATTTTTGGAACAATGTAATCTTTACAGACGAAAAAACTTTCCAGTCAACACACAGCGGTCGTAGTCGTGTTTACCGCCTTCCGAATACTCGATTCGATGAGAAATATATACCTAACAATTATAAAAGTGGTAGATTTTCCGTCAATATGTGGGCTTGGATATCGGCACGTAGCCTAGCCAAAATACACTTTCGCCAATCTTAACGTAATCATTTCTGGTGGGTTTCAAGATTAACGACGAGTGGAGAGTACAAATCCAAATATTGACGTCCATCAACACACACACGAGGAAGGTGACACAAGAGTGATTCTGCATGGTATCCACAGTGACTTCAATGTCAAAGTCATCATGGCTAGAGACACTGATATTTACCTTTTAGCTGTGCACCATTTCCAGACAATGAAATACTCAAGAAGTGTGACTAATGTCTGGGACAGCAAAGGACAGAAAATACATTTCAGTTCATGCAATCGCAGAAAGTCTGCACCCAACGCAGAGAAAAGACATTTTAGCTTTCCATGCAATCACCGGTTCGGACACCACATTCAAACTTGTCACCGTTAGTAAACCGGCTGCATGGGCCATCTGACCTACTCTCCGTACTAGGAAATTATCTTCTGGAGCAGCCGACTATTTTTATGTGGAGAAATTCGTCGTCCAACTGTGCAAGGTCAGCACTTTTAAATATCAAACTAAAACTTCCCTAACGCTTCCCACTATTGAAATTTTCTAAAATCATTCTTTTTAATCTTACAGGTGCCATCGCAAACTTCTATTTGGAACAGATAAGGCTGAGGGACTTCCACCCACAAGTGATGCTTTAAGACTGATACGCCTGATACGTATTTTAACCTCACTACAATAAAATTGTGAGAGGTTACTAAAATTGGTTCAAAAACGAAAATTGAGATAACATCAAATCCTTACGTTTTGAGGTCCTAGGAACCCAAAAAAGTGGTTTTTGAAAAATGTGTGTGTGTGTGTGTGTGTTAGCACGATAGCGCCGAAACTACTGAATGGATTTGAATGAAACTTTGCATGTGCGTTTCTTTAGTGCCCCAGAAGATCTGAAAAGGTTTTGGTTGAGATCGGATTACGTTTAGTGCCGTTTTGACGAAACAAGTTCTTTATTTTATAATTACTTTCAATTTGCAATGGAACCATTGAAAAGCAGTTAAAATTCTGATTTCAACGATATATCACACTTCCACCCTTTCGATTTGGTTTCCGTGAAAAAAAATTAAAAACAAAGCAAATATGAAGCATAGATCGCATTTCGCGTGACATGATCGATGCGCGTAGCCGTTACGTCGTGAAAGTCATCACATCTCGTGTCAATTCACGTGTGAAGCTTTCTTCACTGTTTTAGAAGTAGAGCGGATTACGTTCAGTACCGTTTTTAAATATATATACAGACAAATCGAAGAATTAAACTACAAATATTCCTCTAAAATCTAGTAAAATTACTGAAATGCTAATGTTTCATTTAACAAAGACAGCCGCGAATGATCGGATTGCAATGAGCAAATTTTGACGATTGTCATTGTTATCGTTTGTCATCCGATAACGTTAGTGTCATGTCATGTTAATAAGATTTCGGAATATTTGTAACTTTTAGTGACTGCACCAGTGGATTGTCACAAACTTTAAAGGTAGATGTAACAATATCAATATCATATGCTTTCTGTACCTTCGTTGGTGAATTTATTATAGATTATTACTTTACCAATTTTCAGTTTGTTGCTTTACAAATCTGTAGTATTTAGGATAACTAGATTTTCTTAGTCGTTCAAGTGATGTTAAAGTTGTTAATAATATTATTTAACGAGCGATAATGTAGGTAATAACTCGCATAGATGAAATTTGCAGCACGAGCCGCAGGCGAATTTTGTAAATTCATTAAGTTGAGGGTTTTTTTAGTGCCTCAGAAGATCTGAAAATGTTTTGGATGAGATCGGATTATGATTAATGCCGTTTTGGCACACAATCTAATGCTCTTTTTTTGCTTCAAAGATCCACCAGGTAGGGAGGTTCCAGCCGCTTCCAGTAGCTGCCGATTTTTTCTATAAGTTCATATTAGTAATATTTCAAAAATAGCCGCTATCTTGGACGCCATTCTGAATAACGGGCTTCCGGCCCTTTTTTCTATCTGGCAACAGGCATTTTCGGATTTAGTGGGGTCAAAAACCCCTAAAAGCATCGTTTGCCAAATTGTTAAATAAAATGCTTCTCGCAAGCTTAAAAACGCTTTTACTCAAAAATGTTCCTAGTCTAATTACCGATTGCGAATGAAATAACTGAAATAACTTTAGTTACAAAAATTGTCTACCAATTTCTCACTTTATTCCAGTTGACAGTAGCAAAACGTATTTTATTCTTGTCGCTGTTATATAATGTGTAATAACTTTCTTAGTATTTCTTATTATGTATAGTTTTCCGTTTTAGGAGCATTTTCCTAATAATCTAGATTGTAGAAACAACCCATATTGACTTTCTGGGAAGACATTTCTTAAACAAAATGTTTCATGAAACTGAGCACGGACTGAGCACAATAATTTTACTTTCCAATATAAATATATTCACGAACAAAGTGTTTCTTTCACTTGCAAATTTACAATTTAAATTGTTATGTCCACATTCATTAAATGCTATTACGCGGTTGAAGGTGCTTCACGGTAGTGCCTGTGCTAACCGTCAGACCGCGAAGGCAGATAATTCCGACGACCTCTACCTAGTTTTGTTAGTCTGTTTCAGTCCTATAGTTCATATGGCAGTTAATCAATCAAGGAAATCATTAAAAGCATGGAATGACTCTCAACCTTTCTTATAAAGGAAAATGTTTTTACTTTCATATATGTATATACAGTGTGTTTGAAAATTTCATTGCCATAATTTAACAGGCGATTGGGTAAAAAATTATTAAAAAAGCTCTTATAAAAACATAGATCCACAAATGTCTCCTATCCATATTTTTCTTATTAAGCCATCTTGTGACATTGATATTATGATTCTTTGGCTGTTTTAATGTAAAAAATGTATTCTTGCAAAAATTTGTGAGATTGTATGACAATGGAATTATAAGCGAAAAATATATATTTTTGTATTAAACAGGTTGTGGCCACTTTCATATTAATACATAACTATTTATTTGTTGATCTATTTTCCTGTCCACCCGTGTGCCTGTATGTCATTATGTCTGTATATCTAAACATTTTTAATCACAGTAACTTTGTTGGGGACTTGGTGCACATGCGACCCGCAGCACACATTTGTGTTTCGCGGGTCACGTTTCTCCAACAGTCGTGAGCCGAGGTTTGGCTCCTCTCCGCTAGGAGCGGTCGCGTGTCTCCCAGCTGGGAAGAACGGTGACGTGACTTCCGACTGGTGTAAAAGGTATGAGGTGAGAAGTGCTTAGCTTAGTGTACGCTGCCGATAATAAAAGATAACAAAGATTTTATTCACTCATATTGATTAAGTAAGTTTTCTATTTTAACCTATTGCGGCCAAATTAAATTTTGGTCAACCCTTTGAAACCAAGTGTAACTACACGAGGGATATGTGCCTGATGATGGTATAGTAACACAAACTGTAGAACAAAATGTATATGTATAGGTTAATTGTGCAGGAAATAATCATAACAAGTTACGAAGAGAACGTGCACGAAAAAATTGGGCAGATGTGATCAAACATCAGATGAGAAAAAAGTTCGATAAGACCATATTTCTAGCACACAACCTCGACAGTTGATTCGTGCCATGCAACAAAGGGGAGCCAACTAGGCTAGTTGAACATAAGACATACAGAAACGTAGTAATTAAGAAGAAGAAGTTGATAACACTAATTTAAAAGTTAGTTGCGTAAGAAATAATAATAAGATAACGGTTTTACAAGGAAAGATATCTTGCTTTGCCACCTGTGTATTATGTAAATTAATTATATTATTATATATAATAGCCAGTAATTTGATTTGTCTCTTAAAGTTACACATGTTTGACCTTGAGCTCATTCAAAGTAAATTTATATTTAATAAAACCTAATGAACATACGGAAAATAATACGCTGTATACATCATACATTCTTCATTTATTTACCACAATTTTTTATGAACTCTCTCTTATACTCCTTAATGAGTATAATATTATCCATATATTCATTAACTTAAATCAATTTTCACTTAATTTCCCATCATTATCAGTGGGAACCTATAATATCTGTAAAATAAAGAATGCTAATTTTCGTAGTAAATGAAAACTACCATCAGAGCGTATTTGCATAAGAGAGAGAGTTATGACTTCTTAGGTATTCAATTCCCATAGCAAAGGTGTTATTTCAACACACAGAAATTATTTTCGTGGATGTAGTACACGTAAATAGATAAAAGTCACCGGCTGTTAACATGCAACTATAAAAAGCGTTTTCACGAAAGTTATTCAGTTCCTGACTTGTTATCGAAAGTGACCAAGTTGCTTTTCAGATTGCTTTTTCCAATTACACGACATTGTTACTGATATAAAAATTCCAAAGATGAGTTGTACTAGTATTTACAAGAAACAAATTTAAATAGAAGTGAAAAGATCTACTTTGTTACAGTAGTACATATTTATCAGTGTGTTTCCGCAAATTAGCAGAGAATGAGAAAATTTCTATTTCCTCTTCCTTTTGCAAATTTATGGTGTTGAAAAAATTGCATCATACCCGCATATAGTAAACAACAGATTATCAGGTAATGGAGGAAACTGTACTAATCTTTACTAGACAATGCAACCGTAGCTAAACATAGACAAATGATAAAATGTTAACATACAGTAAGGTCCATAACTAACGGATAAATTCATTATCTACGTAATTAATAATTTATGAGTAAAATTTTTTAGCATAATTTTATACCTCCCCCTTCAATCCCCTTGGATTAACAGCTATCCCTTTAATATCTTTAAATGGAACGAGGGTGCGTGTGATAGCTCAGTTGAAAGGGTTTTTTCTATCCAGCAATATAAGGTTTTTCGAATTTTGTATATTCTTCATAAAGAAAATTAAATTTGAACATTTTGAAATGTATACGATCAAATGCATCCTAAACTATTTTATGTGCCAAATATCTGTCAAATCTGACTTTTCTAATTAATTTTGTGGCATAACATTCAATTTAAATGTATCGTTTTTTCTGATACGCAGACGATAAAATACCCAACAAAAGTAAAGAGTTTAATTTTTATTTATTTCTTTGACGACACATTAACTGGTGCGCGTTACTTGGATTTCTTGCAACATTTTTCAGTTCCAGAGTTAAGAATGCTTTTTTCAGATGATGACAACCCTAATGAAATTGATAGAAATATTTGGTATTAGCAGGACAGAGTTACACCACATCCTGCATTGGATGTAAGAGTCTATCTCAATCAAGTTTTTCCCAATAGGTGAATCGGAGACGCTATGAAATTGAGTGACCTACCCGTTCTCCGTATATGACTCCACTTGGCTATTTTTTATGAGATTACTTAAAATCAAAAGTCTACTTCAACAAATCAAATAATGTCGATGATTTAAAAGGCAGAATAAGGAAAGAATTTAATCAAATCACGCCGGAAACAATACAAGATGTAAACGGATTTAAACGATTTTTCTTTTAAATGATAGGAACTTCAATGACTCTATCGTGATGCAAAATTTCAGAATGAAATTTAAAATTTCAAGGCCTACTTGGTTTGTCTTCTAAGACCAAAAGTCCAAAGATTGTGCTAGCAATTTTATTACCTCAAATCTGACTATGCCACTGGGCTTAGAATACTCCGAATAGGTGCAACCGAAATTTAACAAGAAAATATTGGTTTCTAACAGAAATATACCATAATTAAAATTTATATTATAATAATGTAATAATAATAATTTATTAATAGCATAACTAGATTCATACAGTTTTTTACATTATTGTATATTAATGAAATTAATTATATCAATGCAATTAATTATATCAATCAAATTAATTATGTGTATGAACTTACATATTAAATAGTGACATTTGATACAACATACTTGTAACAAGCATTTTTAAATAACATAATGTTTTCATAGTTTCTTACAGAAATGATCAAATTAACTCGTTTAGCTCTTTTTTGACAGTATAAAGAGTATGTCCGGAGAACGTTAAATGATCATCAATAATTACACCTAAATACTTGAATTCATTAACTGGCTCAATTTTTGTACCATTAATGGTTAATTGGTTATTTACTATGTTTACTCTACTGTATTTACTTTTAATTATCATACACTTAGTTTTATCTGTATTTAAGCTAAGGCTATTCAGGTCCAGCCATTTTTCTATTTCTCTAAGTTCAATATTTATGTTTAATGCCGAGTCTACATTCTCGCAGCTAAGTACATCAATGTTTCGTCAGCAAATAGTTGTATGTTGTATTTTTTAACGTATTTCAGGATGTCATTTATGTAACAGAACAAACAGATTAGGGCCCATAACGGTTCCTTGCGGTACACCTAATAGTGTGTCTTTTGATATGGAAATTTGAAAAACTAACACAATGATCTGTTTCTCATTTAAGGCGTCTTTCCAACTTAATAATGTTCTTTGTAAGGCAGTGTCGCACGAATTTATTTTTCTAAGTCCAGCTTAATATTTCGATAGTAGGTTGTTGATTTCTATATATCATATTATTTGTTCATTAGCAGATAATTCCAGTAATTTTTCATAAACCGGTACCATATTTATTGGTCTATGCTCCTCACATCGAATTGTTTTATTTTTCTTTTCTATATGTATTACTGTTGATGTCTTCCAAGTGTCTGGGAATATATCTGTTTCCAAGCTGGTGTTTTTAACTTGTAAAATGATAATATAATATAATATAAAATGTGTACACTTAAGCGATCTATACTACTGGATTTATTTTTCATGTGTTTTATGATGTTTTTTAAATTTTTTATTTCCAATAATTTGAACTTTTTGAACGTTATTATGTTGTCAAAATATTTCTAATATTCGTCATCTAAATCACATTTTTAATAACATTGTTTACAATGCTTCTTTAGACCATTATTAGTTCAATTGTCAATATTTATAACCAACAAATATTCATAACATAGGCAGTATTTGTTTTCTTTTAACATGCTCCATATTAAGGAGAATCATTTTTATTAGGGAACTTTGCAAATTTTTACGATGTGAAATTTTATGCTTTAAAGGTCTTCATATTATTGCATTGGTCTAAACGAGCATTATAAACAATATTATTTAAAAAGTAGGGATTTACATGATGAATATCCGAAATATTTTGACACCATAAATAAATTATGCTATAGGTATTTCTGTTAGAGACCAATATTTTTTTGTTAAATTTCGATCACATCCATGTCTTAATTACAACACGCTGGCGACGTAAAGGAATAAATTCAATACTATGAAATAAAATACTTACCTTGTATCTAATCATTGTTTGGATATCATAAATCACTTCTGCAGACGATGCATTGTTATTAATTTGTTATTGTTTCAATGGATGGGAAATGTCAGTTCTCTCCAGGATGTTATTAACCTGCAAAAAAATTTAATAAATACTTCCCCACAAGACAGTGATTCAAAACAGGAAACTAATTTGCAGAATGAAAATATTGTTTCATAAAATATCTTTCACTTTGAAAGAATTACTTCGTACTGATATGTTTTCTGCTGTCCGTTACTTTTTAATTTTGTTTTTATATAATTTGGACTTTGTAGGATTCAAATATTCTATTTCTATTTTCAAATTATTTAATGTACAAACATAAGGAGCATTAAGGTTACCATGTTCAAGGCAAAGGCCAGTTGATGTTCCCAAATTTCAAAATGACCATATTCTTCGAATATAATAATAATAATTCACAAATAAGTACACACAAAAATTACAGGTATGTATAATCAATAAGTTATCAACTAAAACTTCATTTTGAGTACAATGTGTTAACCATTTATGTTTATACAATGTATTACAATATTATACAATATAGAAATTATTTTTATACACAATTTTGAGGTTTCATTTGCAAATAAATATGGAAGACCCATTTAGGCTTATTTGAGCCTGTCTATGGGTTACACCTCCTTAAGATGCAAAGAAAGAGAAAATAAACTGAAAAATAACTGTACAACAGTGAATGTAAAACAAGAGAGAGAGGAGAAACTAAATTGTACATATAACTGTATTAATTGTTTAATAATTTGATTAGACACTATACAACTACTGCACTAAGAAAACAGAAAATATCGAAATTAATATTCACAAGGAGATATACACAATCAAAGTATAGTTAATTTAGTAACTACATGGGATCAATATATTATAGAGCATATTTCCATCATTTGAAGTCATCTACACTAATACTGTTTTCTTGAAAAGATGTTTTGTTTTTATGTTTATTAGAGGTGTCGGCAAAATATTAAGCGATTTCGGCCCAATGATATGCTTTCCTTACTTCTCCCCAACCAATTATGCCATACTGAATAATGGATTCGGTAAAAGCATAGTATAATATTTTAAGATGATTGAAGGGTAGTATCTGTCGACATTGATAAAATTTAAACATTAAGCCCCGAATTTTGGTTATTGTATTGTTTACATGTATATTCCATCTTAAATGCGAGTCAATAAAATACTCAGGTATTTAATAGATCGAGTTAGTGAAATTAAAAGATTATTTACTGATATTGTACTGTAGTCAGGTAGATATTCCTCGTAAGACGTAAAGGGAATAATTTTAGTTTTATCTACATTTATTGTTAGCAAATTCGCACTAAACTAATCAAAAACTTTCTTTAAATCCCTTTCAGCCAAATGTCTCACATCATCCCAGGTATACCCAGCATACAAAATAACTGTATCATCGGCAAATGATGTTATTGTTCCAGAAGAATTCAATGTAAGTAAGCTGTTTAAATATATAGTAAACAACACAGGTCCTAGAACTGTACCCTGTGGTACTCCACAGGTTACAGTTTGATCTTTGCTTAAGACATTTTTTATTTCAATTTTTTGTTTCCTTTCCTCTAAAAAACTTTTAAATAATTTTAAGGCATTACCTCTAATTCCAAAGTTTTCAAGTTTTTCTAGTAAAAGTCCATGACTGACGGTGTCAAAGGCTTTTGCTAAATCAACAAAAACACCCAGAGATGCTTTCTTGTGATCCATAGCATCGTGTATTATTGATGTCACTTTTGCTATTGCATCTTGGGTTGAGAGGTCTTTTTAAAATCCAAACTGCATATCAGATAAAATTTTATTTTTATTTAGATAATCAATTAAACGTGACTTTATAATTTTTTCAAATAATTTTGCGAAAGAAGAGGTTAAAGAAATTGGACGATAATTTGATACATCTGTTTTACTTCCTCCTTTGAAAACTGGTCTAGTGATTGCCTTTTTAAAATGCGTAGGAAACTCTCCACATTCAATGCATTTATTTATAATAAAACACAGTGGATCCACAATAGTATCAATTGTTGACTTTAATAATCCATTTTTTATACCATCTGGACCTGGTGCCTTATTATTTGTTAGTTCTAGTACAATTTGTTTAATTTCTGTTACATTTGTATAATTTATATATATAGAATGGGGAAAGTTCACAATTTCATTTAGCATCGGTACCTACACTATTTTAGAAGCAAGTTTTTTACCTACTTGAGAAAAATGGGTGTTAAATTTGTAATAATAATAATAATAATAATAATAATAATCTCTTTGAGACCATGAAAATGCAGAGGTAGGAGCTTTTCTCTTTAAGGCAGCACGGAGAGCAGCTGATGAACTTGGTCTCATCTTCGACGTCGAGCGGGTAAACCCCGACTCTGTCACCGAGTTGGAACCCGTTCGACTAAAAGCCCACATTAGAGCTGCAGAACACAATATCCTTCTGCAGCTCCATAAGGATAAGCCATTGCACGGAATCTTCTATAAAAATATAGAAGACCTCGGCTTATCCGAAAGGCTGACCTTCGCCTTCTTAAGGTCAGCTGGGCTGAAGTCTGAGACCGAGGGATTCATAATGGCTTGCCAGGATGGTGTATTTAACACTCTCGTCTATCGACGTCGTGTCATGGGTATGGAGGTCCCTGATGTCAGCTGCAGGGCCTGCCGCAGGGCGCCGGAGACTGTAATGCACTTACTGTCGGCTTGCCCGACATACGCAGTCTCGGCCTATATTCATAGACACAACGCAGCATTACGAGTGCTTTACTATCATCTAAGGCACTCGTATGGGATAGACGAAACACCAGTGCTGCCTTACGTTCCGGGGGATATTGAGTCCGTTGTGGGGAATGAGAAGTGCCTAATTTATTGGAACTACTCGTTTCCCACCGTCAGGCAAATACAAGCCAACAAGCCTGACATAGTACTCCTCGACCACCAACTCAAGACAATGTATGTCGTGGAATTCTCAGCTCCCGCTGAGAGCAACATTGTCTTGAAAGAGGAGGAAAAACGGACAAAATATCGAGATTTGCTCTTCGAACTCCGCAGGCTTTATCCAGGCCATTCTGTTAAAATAGTGGTACTGATTATAGGAGCCCTCGGTGGAATGAGACAGACGCTGCTTTCAGAACTAAAGATCATACCGGCATGCCGAGATTCGGCAGAGATCTTAGCCGGCAGAATGCAGAAGGCTGTCATCCTCGGTTCATTACGTCTACTCAGGGCACACGATTCGCGGACCCGGTAGTCACTCACCCCACGGGCGTGGGGAGTGGCTATTGGTATTACCAGCTCCCCTCTGTGAGGGTCGGAGCCACAGAGTAGGGTGACTGGTTTTTTGTAAAAAAAAAATAATAATAATCTCTTTATTTAGCAAATAAGCTATTTTACAAACTTACATTTCTAGAGCATAAGATATAAAACTAAACTAAACTAAACTAAAAAAAAAAATAAGAATACTATGTATAAGTTCTCAAAAAAAGTATCTCAGTAGTAAATTATCCTATGAATTGTTTCTGATTAAATTAAATTACGTATACTTACTTGACATGTTGAAACCCGCTTTATATATAAAACGATTTTAATTTTTCTCACTTTCGAATACATGGGCAATTAGTTCTTTTTTAAATTTTAAATAATTATTACATTGTTTTATATTATCAGGAAGTTGGTTGAATACAGTGAGTCCTTTATAAAATAACGTTTTGACTAATCTGTTTGATTGTGGAGTATCTATAAAAAAGTCATTTACATTTCTCGTACTATATGTATGTACGTCTCTCACGAATTTAATTTTATTTCTTAAATAATCTGGGGTTAATTTGTTTTTCATTTTAAAAATCATATCTAGTGCTCTAAAGAGAATTCGCTGTTTAACACTCATGAAGTGAAGTACTTCAAGCATTATATTTATTGGTGTATATTTGTTACATTTCAGAATTATTCTCATGGCTTTGTTTTGTATAACTTGAAGTGTTTGTATTTCATTTTGGTTTAGGTTAAATAATACTGTTGAACAAAAGTCAATGTGTGGACTAATTAAACTTTTATAAAGTAAAACTTTTATGGACATGTTTAAGCAGTTGCTTATTCTTCTTAAAAAATAAACTTTTTTTGACATTTTATTCATTATATACTTGAAATGACTTTTGAAATTAAGATTTTCATCAATAATTACTCCTAGATACTTGATTTCCTTTACTTTATCTAGTCTGTTTCCCATAATTTCGATACTTAAATTAGGATATGAGAGATTGTACGTTGATAATTTGAATTTGTTCCCTATTAACATATATTTAGATTTACCTACATTTAAACTTAAACTATTATCACCTAACCATTTACTTATTACTGACAAATCATAATTCATCGAGTTAAACATTATTGGTAAGTCATCACCTGCAATATATATCATAGTATCATCCGCAAACATAGATATTTTACAATGTTTTACATATTTCACAATATCGTTTATGTATAAATTGAAGAGAATTGGTCCTAGAACTGTCCCTTGTGGAACGCCATGGATGGTTTGCAATTTTTTCGATATACTATTTCTGAATTTAACATTTTGTGTTCTAGAGTTAAGATATGATTTAAACCAATTTAATACCTCGCCTGTAAGACCAATTTTTTCCAGTTTACACAATAATAATTCTCTGTTTATAGTTTCAAATGCACGTCGGAAATCCAAAAACACTGCTAATATTACATGATTGTTTTCTAAAGACTTGTACCACTCAGCACAATTATTTAAAATTACAGACTCACAAGAATGATGTTTTCGGAATCCTGATTGGTTGCACACTAAAACACGGTTTTCATCACAGAAATTCAATAGTTGATCTTTAACCTCAATTTCCAAAATTTTTTCGTACACTGGTACCGTATTTATAGGTCTATGTTCTTCTCCCAATATTGTGTTTGTGATTTTTGGCACTGGTATGATACAAGATGTCTTCCACCCGTCTGGAAATTCACCATGTTGTAATGATAAGTTTATTACATCAAGAAACTGATTTCCTATTACACTGAAAACATCTTGCACTATTTTGGTTGGTAACATATCCTCGCAGTCTATGGTATTTCTTAGATTTACAATTATTTCTCTTAATTTTGGCATGGATGTTGCTTGAAATGAGTGAAAGCTGCCTTTCTGATCAATATTTTTAAGAATTTTTTCATAGTTATTGCTAGGGTTAATATTGGAAGTAATTTCATTTATGCTTGAGAGAGAAAATGTATTAAACTTCTCCGCAATTACATCTTTGTTTGTTTCCTGTATATTCGAAAATTCAATACATTCACTACTAGCAGGATTTTTATCTGGTACTAATTTTTTAAATTGTTTCCATAGTTCCCGTCCATTAGGAGAGTTTGACGTAATGACATTATTATAATATTTTTCTTTACATGTTCTTATCATTTTGGTAGCTATATTTCTACTTAGTCGGTATGCTTGCCAATCTTCGTTTTCATTTGTGAACACTGCTCTCTTGTTACCTATTTCTCCAGGATCTATCACTTCATCTTCGTTTTCTGTTATGATTTTATCTATATTTCATTTTTGTAGTTATTCGAAAAACCTCTTCCGACATTCCAAAGTGTTTTAGTACAATTTTTATTAATGTCAATTTTGAATTTAAAATAATTATATTTTGCTTTTTTTATTAAACAGTTAATTTTGTTTCTATAAGTTATGTAGTCCTGTTTAAATTATTCATTTTGGGGATGCCTTATATGTTTTTGAAACAATTTATCTCTGTTTTTAATTGAAATAACTAATCCCTGCGTAATCCATGGTTAATTTGTGTTGATTCCGAGATACATTTTGAGAATATTTCAAAAAAATTATCAAAAGCCTCATTTGGATCCAGGCGGCTATACACCTGATCCCAGGACACACTAACTAACAGCTGTATCAGTTTTTCATTATTAATTTTTTTACATGACACCACGATATTGTTTAACACAATTACTTCTTTCTTTATAATTGATTTTTTGAGACTGAATAATGGTCTGTAATGTTTGTTTTTATTATTGCTGAAATTACACTCTCAATGGTATACAGCTTCTGGATTTGAGGAATATGTGGTCTATGCATGTGGCAGAAGTATCTGTAACCCGTGTATTTTTATTTATTAGAGATACAAATCCTTTTTCAGATAGCAGATAACAGATTTAGATATTCCTCTACATAATCTAAATTTCCTCTATTTCCTTTAATGCCAATATTTATATCACCAATAATAAAATAGTGATCAAATAAGTTGCAATTGTAAGTGCCTAAAACTTCTGACAAATTTTCAATAAAATCATATTCAGACGTAGAAGGTGACCGGTAAATGGCAAGAATGTTATTTTTATAATTATTTACTTTTATTTCCAAGTTTATTGCATTGGTTACACTTATTTTTATATTTTTATATTCATAATCTGCAAAATTTTTCTAATGTATATTGCAATACCCTCATTCTGATTTATTTTATTGCTACTCTCGATAATTTCATAGCCCTGGAGCCTAAAGAAATCTTTATCTGCCATGTTCCAGGTTTCCGTTAGAACTATACAGTTAATTTGTTTTTTTTAAATTGTGTGATATATACTTCAAATTGATCGAAATTTTTTTGGATGCTTCTTATGTTATTATGATATACAGAAAATGATTTTAACAAATCACTTTCTTTAAAAGTATCGTTAAACTGATCCACATTGTATTGTACATTGTACATATCCGCACCAACATTACAAAGTTGTTGTTCAAAGTCATGCAATACCTATCGATGACATTGTGATGTAATATAACTGTCAAGTCATTTTCCTCAAAGAAGAACACCCCAAAAATTACAAAGACGGATACTACGCACCAGTCAGTAACCTTCTTAGTATGAAGCGGTACTTGTAGGTCTAGTAGCGAAAGTTCTATTTAATAACATATTCGGAAAGATGAAATGAGCTTTATCTAACATCAGCAATCAGTCAACGATACTAGGGTTTTCAACAAATGGTCGTTCGAAACGTTGGCAAAATTAACGCATATTCCAAAACCTTGAGGCACAAGTTTTTGTACGAGTTAAATTTTGTAGAGATGGAAGTGTAAGTCTTTGAGAATACGGCGATAACTACGGTTCAAAATATTGAGTGCTAATGCTTGTCGTTTTGCCGATCATTTAGGACTTCGTAGCACAGCCACTCTCACCCTTTTCTCAGCATTTCCAAGTGTGCATACAGAACGAGTTATTCGAACGAATTTTCATTCAACGATGGCAACTGATTGCAAAATAGTTTTGTACAGAAATTATAAATCGAATCACTTTGATGATTATGGCAATAGTTAGTTGCATTCGATAAACGTTTGGTTACGTGAATTCCAATACTATTAAAAAAATTTCATCATATAGATCTTGTTGTCATCGTTGTAAGTATCACACTAGATAGTACAGAACTTCCAAACTTCTTGATTATTTATTATTTGTCAAAAATGGAACTTAACATATAATCATGTAATAAAATTCCACCTTCTATACATCTGCAGGTGCAGTCACCTCCTTGCTATTAATTTAGTTGTCTCATGTATTGTGTTGACCACCTTCTTTGACATAACATATACTTTAAGATCCTCTATCGAAACAAATAATAATGTGCCTTTACGACAGTTAACCTGATTTTTATAGCCTAGACATATCGGTTACTGTTACGATAACCTTTTCATTTTCGTTTACAGATAAGTATATCGGAGAATACTGGTAGCATAAATGACACGATATTGAAAATTTGTAATGGCTTTACATAATTATAGCTCTCTAAGTGAGAGTAAAGAAATTTGTTTCATATAGACTTACAAACTCATGTGGGTCTTATCACAAATGAATACGTAAAAGTATATTGCGTTAAACCTATGTTATCGGTATGAGCTGTTTTTGTAATGACTTCCTCAATGCCGTAAGAATAAAACATATGTTGTTTCTATTTTGTCTTTTTTAAAATTTGTTCGCAAAATTAAAATCAAAAGTTTATCCTTCAGAGGAGCAGTAGTAATATCTGCAAAAAATTAAATAGACCAAAATTTAATCTTATAGTCCTCAGCTACTGACAAAACGAGAATTATATATATTTCTGGGTAGACGTATCGCAAACTAAGAACTATTTCATCTAATTTTAAATGATAATTTTAGCCGCTTATGTGGTTTTTGCGGTCATGATTACCCAAATTTAACTAATTAAACTAAGAATTTCAGGGTAATTAATAGTGTCATTTAAAATCTTAAAAAGGAATACCAGAGAGTGATACACTCAACGTAAATGAAGATCATTTGTGCTGAATCTATGTAATAAGTCACAATGTGGAAAATCTCTCTCTGGATAATTTCCAGAAATTTTGAACTAATAGTATTTGAGAAAACGTCTCAGAGGTTTTTTAATGCTATGTTTATGATTTTCATAACCAGAACTCCATACCATTGAAGCGTATTCAAGTCTTGATCTCCCAAATGAACTAAAGAGAAGTTTTAGTGTATTTTCGTTAAATTTTTTACAATGACTGATAATGTAGCCTAAATTTTTGAAGGAATTAGTGGTGATTTGATTAATATGGCTAACAGAAGATAACTATGAGTCGAATATAACTCCTAGATCTATGGGTTTGCTACAGCTCTTCAGTGCTTCATTATTAATTGTATAGATAAATTTTATTAGATTTTGTGCACAAAAGTATGTCAAGGAGCTACACTTTGAGATATTTAATTTTAAATTGTTTACGCTCCACCAAGTCTTATGGAATCGTTTTGCAAATCAGCGCAGTCTTCTACATTAGTAATAGATGTGAAAATTTTTAGGTCATCGGCATAAAGTAATGTTTTGCAGTGTAAGCCAATTACGATATCATTTATAAAAATGTTAAATAGCAAAGACCCAAGCTCAGAACCTTCGGGGATACCTGATGGCGCTGAAATATCTATAGACCAAAATCCACGATATTGTACATTCAGTCGTCTATTTATTAAATAGGATTCAAAAAAGTTTAGGAAGTGTTCAGTTAATCCAAATTCATATAATTTGACAACTTTGCTCAAGATTTCAAATTGAGTTTAGAAAATTAAATTCATCCTAATACCTATGTTAATATAATCAATAACACAGGAATTTTTATTGTTAAAATTTTCTCATGCGACATATTTTATTCAACATTTAGGCAATCTGTGACAGGTATGTATCATGATGTTAATACAGGTGTAGGTTAGCTCCTAATAAAACTCCAATCTTTTTGAAAATCGCTGTTCCTAACACTCTTAATCATATTTTATTTGCCTTTTTATAAAAGTTTACAAAAAAGTTTACATGTAACTTGGATTTAAAATGTAGTAAAAAGTCTCTTATCAACAACTGTAAAGCAGTATATACCCTATTTGTAATTCTAAAATTATTTGAGTCATTGCTTATAGAAAGTATTGTCACGCAGTACCTAGACAATTATTGGACTACCCGGTATATGATTTTACTCAGGAAACGATTTAGTTACAAAATTAATTTAATCCGATATCTTAAAGTAAACCAGGTTGCTTGTTACAATGTACCGTGGAAATCCAGCAAACTCAGCAACGGGTGCACACGGCACGCTAGTTGCAGAAATGCTGAGAGTGCAACTACCGGGAAACGAAATGGAAAAAAGTAAATGAGTTAGTTAGTTGTCGTTTGGGGTTTTTAGAGAAGCAGACCTAGGTGGTGCGTGGGGCAACTCCCTCCCAGGGGCCATGCCTCAGGGTGGCTAGATGTAGTACAATGTAAGTAGTATATTTTATTCATTTCATTGTTTGGTTTTATTCTATTATAATAAATGTTCAATCTGTTATGTTACCACTATGTTTTATTTGAATGTTCACTTAGTAACGTAATTTACCCTCTCGACATGCCAAGCGAGTAAAGTGACTTTAGCCATGGCTATCGTCGGCACTTACCCTATACAGGGTGATGCTGGCGATATCCGTGGATGTCCTGCTAACCCCCGTCGCGCAGACGTGACACATGGTGGAGATGCCGCATGTCAGCTCGTGACACATGGTGGAGGCGCCTAGCTTCGTTTCTAGGGGTGACTCTTCATAGTCATCCCAGTTTTTCAAAATTTAATTAAAGTCAATTTAATTCAATTTTTTTCTTTACACATCATGTCGTTTTTTAAAGCATTTTTAAATTTACATAGTCAAACATAATTTTTTTTTTAGTCTACTATGAGATTTTCTGCCTGAATTTTGTAGTGAGAGGGTTTTTTTTATTTAAGTAAATGGTAGATTTTTGTTTGACATCAATTTTGATTTACATGAGTGAAACGTAACTTTTGTGTTAATTTTTGCAAGTGATCTTTTAGTGATTAAATATTACATTTTATTTTACACAACCTAAGTGAACACCGATAATTATTTCTGTATTGTTTGTCTCTTTTATGAATTTTGAGATTAGAATTTCATGTAAATTTTTTAATTTGTTTTTTATTGATCGGAAGATAGTGGTGAACATAGCAGGGCACTATAGAATTAAGCAACGTGAACCTATTTAGGGGCATAAGAAATAAGGGATGAAATGTTTTTTGCGATTAATGGGTAATTTTATTACAAAGTGATAATGAATAAATGACGTATAATTCCCCATGATTTAATTTTTATTGATTTATGAAAGATTTTATAATGTATAATGGTAATTTTAAAGCAATTTTTAATTTTTTATTGATGGATTAATATTGGCTTGTTCAAATAGCCTGTTTTTCATAATTTCCTTCTGATACATTCGACAAAACAATTTAGAAGCAAAATGGCGATTTTAGCATTTTTTTTAAAAGACTGATTGATAACTATGTGTGTTATTATTTGTGAATTTTTTTTTTGCTAAACCAGAATATGGCTAATACTTTCCTATTTACTGTATTTTTTTGTTATTTTATATTATGACCCGAGGTAAGGACTAGTTAAATTAGTTAAATTAAAATTTTGATGCAATTATAATGTTTTTTGAGTTAATTTCTAGCAGATAATTTATTTAATTTTAACAACGATTTAAAAATTATTTGGGAATCTAGTTTCCTAAAATATATTATGGTGGTTTTTTTTCTAAGGCAAAGAAGCTTGCTTTGCAATAAAGATAATTCGATAAAACGTTAAAATGAAAATATACTAGTTTCTTAATTTTAAAAATGATTTGTGGCGGCGTTTTTTCCTAATTTTACGATTTTTTTTAAATTTTTTATCACCTTGGGAAAAATATAGATATTTCGTCTCTAACTCAAACATGTTTTCAATTCGAGAATCGTGAGAGGTTGCAGCTTTTTGCCTCGAATTTTTTTTTCTCCGTCAAGGAAGATTTTACTAGATATTGAAAAAACGTCTTGTTTTTTATTTTTCACCCCATAACTCTAAGAATTTTTTTTTTATTTTATTTTTTATCTCTATTTATCTCCTTTATGAAATGATCTTACTTTTACAAGCTGATGAAATAATTTTATTCCCTCAAAGAAGAATTATGCGTAGCTAATTTTTTTCTCTGCCTTTACAAGGGATTTTAACCTTAATTTTATTTTGCGATTGGTGAATTTTTTCTATTAAGAAATGCTTGAAATGGAACAAAAATGGGTTTTGTTGTTGTAGTCCTGTCTAATAAATTATTCTTTTATGGTCCATTAGTTTTGTTTGTTGTTTCGTGTCTGAAAATGAATGTCTTATTCGTTTTTTTCTTTCCGTCAACGATATTTTATTATTTTCTGAACGCCTATGAATTTTCTATGATTGGAGGTAATTTCATATGTTACTTAGAGTTAGCTATTTTTGGTACTATGGGGTACATCTTTTCTGCCCAAGGGCACCAATAGGAAATAAAAATAATATTATGAAGTTTATCGTAATTTCTCGTATTTCAAAATAATAATGGGCGCTTAAAATCTATATCGTAGGTCGACTTATTTTGTTATCAATCAAAGATTAAGAAACATTAAAATGAGATTCCCCTCCTTTTTTCTTTAATATTGAATAGTTTCCTAACATGCTTCGTTAACACGTGGTAAATTGGAATTTACACATCGTAGAATTATATCACTTATTGTTAAATCCTAAATCCTGGTTAGAAGTCTCTCGAATGCTGCAGTCTGATGTTAGACAGTTCTTTATAATTTATCTTTTATTTAGGGAAATCTTGTCATAAATTGACAAATTTTATCTGTAGCCCACTGGAAAGCTATCAGAGTGCTCTAGCTCTGGTTTTTGGTATAATATAATGGTTAACACGCTTTAGATAAATATTTTACTAGGAAGAAATAAATAATAAAAAAACAAATAGAAATTTTAACAGTAAATAGATGGGAAAATAAAGTATATACCTGAATAATTAAGATAAGACATATTTCTTTGTGGACTGTTTCTTTAAGAAATGCGATTCCAGAACAGCATGGATTCATACAAGGACATTCTGTTGACACTAACTTGTCTATCTACACCAATTTCATTATTAAGTCTTTGGTAGAGAGCGCTAATATGGACTTTATTAAAAGTAAAGATAAATCACTCTCTACTTATCTTGAATTTTTACATATCTAGGGAAGAGTCTGCTAGTCAAAAATGCATGAACTCAGTTGTTCATGATCTAGAGTAAGCAAATCTGAAGCCCAACGATGCTCTGGTATATACGTCCTCGCAGTTATCCGCGATACATAATAAGGCCGTGTTATCCGCACATGAAATAATACTTGCGTGTATAGTTAAGTTTGGTAAATCATTTATATATATATATTAGGAATGATGGGGTCCAAGCACAATGCCTTGTGGAACTACTGTTTTGACAATTGACGGTATACTAATAGTATCATTTATCTCGGTATATTATTATTTATATTTATGTTATCCCGTAGCTAGTTAGGACCTGTTTATTTGTTCTCTTAAACTTAATTCCTCAACTTCTTTTATCGATTGGATATGACAAACATCAATATTTATTTAGTAAATTTTGAAGGTTTCTAAAATTAGGCTAACCTGCTAGACCACAGTAGTCGCATCATTTTCATCGTTAATAGTCTTACATAATTATATTACTTTCATAGTCCCTTCAACGCAATAATTATTCTAATTTGTAATGTAAAACTCACCATTAATCTTATTATTACCATGTAAATGCACTTATATGTGAATAAATAAATAAATAAGTGATTTACTCTAAAATGAGTTATCGCTTCAGACACACTTTTTAAAACCATGCTAAAAATAAGAGTATTAAGAAGTATGACAGTAACAAGTAGTATAAGCAGACATAAATATGTATTTTCTCTCTTTTATGAGCTCAATCTGCAATTCATTTAAGAAATCTTTAACTATTTGACACATTTGACGGGGTTTTCACTTGTATTAATTACGTTATAAACTTAATAAGAGAATAACAACAATACGACCAAAGTGGCATTAAACAATATTTTTATGCAATTACCAGTTCACGCTAGTTGCAAGTAAAATGTCAGCCTTCTGATGCGTATTTAATCATATTGGCTCAAATTTACCAACATAGAAGGAAATAGAAAGTATATTTAATGAGATAAATTGAAAATTATCATTAAGCGAAATGATTATTAAATTTTAATAAAAATCGAATTGCGTGCTACCATATAAAACAGTTCCTTATAGAGACCTGTAAATTATTTCTTCACTCGTTAATAATATATTAACACGCAATAGTTTAATTTAAAATCGAAAATATTGGTACAAATCGAGTTGAACGGGAAATATAAATTAAGTCAACTTAATGTGTTATGTTGTGTTAGTTATAATGAGTACCTACAATATATAATGCTACAATGTTTTTTTTTTAATACATTTATTTAACATCGGCCTATTTCCGCTACCGAGGCCTAACACCGACGCCTGTAGACGAGCTACCCCCAACCAGGAATTGTTCCGAACCTCTTCCCTTAAGAAGAGTAGGGATCTTTTACTTGCCTAACATTTAATAGACAAGGGACCGACGACTTTACATCCCCTCGGAAGGATGGTATATCTCTTATACAACCCTCGCCTCAGGTTGTATAGCTTCCGCGCATACACTGATATACAAGCCGCTGGAAGATGTGTGAGGCGAGAACGCGGTTTCCGTTGGAATGGTCACCGTCCAAGTACTAACTGCGCCTGTTCGTGCTTTACATCGCATACCGAAGTATGTACATAGTAAAGACGCACCTACGCTCGCCCCCTGCTACAATGTTGTGCATTACTATATATCTTGTCAAATCCCAAAGAACAAGGAAGCTCACCTAAGCACTGTAAGGTGCTTGTTTTGTGCCATATTCCTGGTTTCTTTTAGGGAATTTAATTATGTACATATTATGAATATGTAGAGAAGTGTGCAGCAGAAGAAAAAAAGAAATATTCAAATATATACACATGTATATATACTTACATACATACAGATATTGATATTTATTACCAAAACAACTACACATATAAACATACACTATGAGTGAGAGGAGGAAGAGGAAGCGCGTTTGAGTTGATATTATCTAGCATGAGATTAAAATATATTGGTAAGTAAGTTCTGATTTCTCTGATATATTGTTTTATATTTAGCTCATTTTTGTTATTTTTTTTTTTAGCCTGAGGGGTAACTGATTGTATAACTTAGGGCCGAAAAAGAAGACATATTCTTGTGTGTGACTTTTCCCAAATATTGGTAAATTAATGAGCAGATTTTCAACAAATCTAGTTTGTCTAGTTTCTTCTTGAGCGTCATACTTTGTTTTGTTTAAAAACATCCGTATCACGCATACTTCTTACATTAAATAGTTCGCATTCTTGGTATAGTAATTCTGTTATATGTAGCCTATTTTTCTTAAGAATCGTTTTAATAATTGTATTTTGCGTAGATTGTAGTCTACTTGAAGCATTATTAAACAAATCACCCCATGCACTAATACAGTATCTTAATAATGATTCCACTAAAGAATAATAAACGATTAGCATATTTTTGTGTTAAAATCTTCCTTAAGGAATACAATTTATAAATAAGCTGTCTGTCTTTTTGTGATATAGAAAGCGTGTTCATCCCATCTCATGTGCTGGTGTACTATAATACCAAGATACTTAATTTTATTAGTTTTTTTCTATTGTCGGGCATGTATTGCAGTGTGTTATATTTGAACAGGCAACGCTATGTACTTTTAACCTTATTTCTGATGGTTGATCCTTTTCCAATAAACTAAAGGTTATATATTTAGTTTAGCAACGTTTAAGGCCAGTAAGTTAAAATTTAACCAAATATGTATATTTTTTAGATTATATTCAGCAGTATGGTATATTTCATTCCAGGTATCGCCTGTACATATAATAATAGTATCATCAGCGTAGGAGATAAGGTGTCGATTAAATTTTTTTATACGACCAATACTGTTGAAAGGTATTGGGCCTAAAACAATTCCCTGTGGTACACCCTTTGATACTATCTGTGAATCACTCATGTAATTATCTATTTTAACCCATTACGTTCTATGTGATAATCTCGCAAAATGTTCAAGGTTGGTCCACTGATACATAGTTATATAACTGATCTATGAGTTTATCATGCGATACTGTATTGAATGCCTTGGCAAAATCAAGAAAAATTACTAAACACCTTCTTGATCCGTCCATGGCATTCACAGTTGTTTTAGGGGAAACTATAAGAGCACTTTCCGTATTAGAGTTCTTTATAAAGCCAAACTGTATTTTTATGATCACCTCATTCATATCGAAGAAGGAAGTTAATCTTTTTTCTATAGTTTGCTACTTTGCTAACGTACCATTACATGTGTAAGTTGATAAATATGGCGAACTTTACAGTGTACAAACTTGGATTTTCTTTGTGTGGAAACGGTAACATCAACAAACATAAAAATGACCTCTATAAAAATGAAAATAAATATAAAAACATATAGAAACAAACTAAACGATCTAATAAAAAACACTAAAATTATCTATTGCCAAAAGAAAATTAGGTAAAACAAAAATAATACATTGGATATGTGGAACTGTGTGAATGAAATTATTGACAATAATACAAAAAAATCAAAACTCTAGAAAACAATATCAGATATATAAAAAAGAAACGGCAAATGCTTTTGTTCAATACTTTACTGAAATTGTTAAGAAATTGGCAGATAAAATTAAGAAAGGACAAAATATACTGCCCAACATAAACACTAACATAGAAAATTCAATTTTCCTTTCAGAAACTAATGAAATCGAGATACTAGAAACTATCGGTAAATTAAAAAACAAGAAAGCACCTGGTACCGATGGTCTCAAATCAGAGACCCACAAACTTTATTACAAGACAAATAACACCACCACTAACTTACATAATCAATTTGCCGTTTAATTCAGGACAATGCCCTGCATCATCTAAAATTGCTGTAATCAAACCGATATTTAGAAATAGGGATAAACTGGATGTGACTAATTACCGCCCTATCTCCTTGATTTCAAATCTAGCTAAAGTATTTGAAACTGTTGAAAGCACATATTATTAATTATTTAAATAAACACAAGATATTATCCGAAAGACAGTTTGGATTCAGGGAGAACAGATCGACACAAGATGCGATACTTTATTTAACTAATAGGATTAAAAATGTATGGACAAGAAAATGCCAACGATGTGCATCTTTGTCGATCTGGCAAATTGATTAGATACGGCTAGTCTCACTCAATTTCTAAGTACATTGGAAGATATTCGTTTTAGAACAAGTTCATACATACTAATGCAGAACTATGTAACTGATAAAAAACAATGTGTTTATATAAATGATAATCTTAGTAACATTGAGACATTGCAATATGGAGTTCCCCAAGGAACTGTACTAAGACCGATCCTATTTAATATTTATCTGAATAATCTATACGATATGAGGATGACAGGAGAAGTAGTAAGTTTCGCTGATGACACTGCCATTATTTATGAAGCCTCAAATTGGAACACATTAAAAGAAATCGCTGAAAGTTATTTTAAGAACATAATTCAATGGTTAAATAAAATAGACTCTTGACCATAAATTTTAAAAACCTTACTAGGTACCCATGCCAGATACCTACCTCTCTTTAACGCGCTAAACATTTCAAATTGACAAGAGAACTTGAGAATCGCCTCAACGAACAGTCTTAAATACTTAGCATACATTTGGATAGTCACCTGAAGTGGGACATACATATCAACTATGATGTTAGAGAATTATGTTTTGTATTGGTTTAAATATGTCTCACAAAAATAGAACAAATGCGCATGTTGTACCATGCTTTGGTAGAACGCCATATCACTTATTGAATAATTGCATGGGGGTCAGCAGTAATCATATAAGTAACCTAGAAATAATAAAAAAGTTAATTCTAAAAGTTATTTATAAAAAGTTTATACGTACTCTAGTAATGATTTATATAATAATAATAATGTTGTTAGTTATCCTAAATACTACAGATTTGTAAAGCAACAAACTGAAAATTGGTAAAGTGATAATCTATAATAAATTCACCAACGAAGGTACAGAAAGCATATGATATTGATATTGTTACATCTACCTTTAAAGTTTGTGACAATCCACTAAAAGTTACAAATATGCCGGAATCTTATTAACATGACATGACACCAACGTTATCGGATGACAAACGATGACAATGACGATCGTCAAAATTTACTCATTGCAATCGGATCGCTCGCGGCTGTCTTTGTTAAATGAAACATTAGCATTTCAGTAATTTTACTAGATTTTAGAGAAATATTTGTAGTTTAATTCTTCGATTTGTCTGTATATATATTTAAAAACGGCACTAAACGTAATCCGCTCTACTTCTAGAGCAGTGAAGAAACCCTCACACGTGAATTGACACGTGATGTGACGAGTTTCACGACGTAACGGCTACGTGCATCGATCATGTCATGCAAAATGCCATCTATGCTTCATATTTGCTTTGTTTTTAATTTTTCTCACGGAAACCAAATCGAAAGGGTGGATGTGTGATATATCGTTGAAATCAGAATTTTAACTGCTTTTCAATGGTTCCATTGCAAATTGAAAGTAATTATAAAATAAGCAACTTGTTGCGTCAAAATGGCACTAAACGTAATCCGATCTCAACCAAAACCTTTTCAGATCTTCTGGGGCACTAAAGAAACGCACATGCAAAGTTTCATTCAAATCCGTTCAGTGGTTTCGGCGCTATCGTGCTAACACACATACACACACAGACATTTTTCAAAAACCACTTTTTTAGGTTCCTAGGACCTCAAAACGTAAAGATTTGATGTTATCTCAATTTTCGTTTTCGAACCAATTTTAGTAACCTCTCACAATTTTAATGAGAGGTTAATATATTACAAAGAACCTATTTATATCTCGGCCCTAACCTATACAATTTAGTGTCGCCTGAATATAAAAGAAATAATTCCAACAATTTACTTAAAAGTAAAATTAAAATTGGGTAAGTACCATGACAAGATATGAAATACATCAATATGTCGGCCTTAAAGACACATACTGTTATAAAAACAGTAATTTTCTACCAGGATTATCCTGCTAATCATTTATTTACTTATAGTATTATTTACTATTAGATACGTTATTGTTTAAAATTTGTTATAAATGTAGTTATTAATAATTCTTATTAACTATTATTTAGGTCAAATCATTCAAGCTGAATTAGAACCTGCTAATCTATTTTGCTGATATTTTGCATACACCTTTAGTTCTGGTGACAATACAATATGCAATACTCAATACTGTAATATTTTCAAAATGGGCGCCGCCACAAGTTGACGGATGATGTATATTTTGTCAACCCTGTTGATATGGATATCAATTATTATGGGTATCAAATGAAAGAGCTTGAAGGCTGGAAAACGATAAAGTGAGTGATATCACACTAAATTCAATATGGCAGCCGCTCCAAGATGGCGGATTATATTTTCTTTTCAACCCCCTTGACCTCCTCGACGGTTAACAGCACGGACACGGAATTTTGTATGCACATTAATTGAAATGAACTGACTTAGTAACATGTCCAGCGAAAACTAAAAAATTAATAGTAAAAAAAACATTTTTAAAAGCAAACTTATTTAAATGATCTAAAAAGAAGAAAATAAACTTTGAAGTAAATCAAACCCATCATTTTGTTACATTATATATATTTTTTTTATGATATAAAAGCTTGTCGCGAGAATATATCTTCACCCAAGTAATTAAAAGAAAAGAGATAAATCCGCTATGATACAACAATTCTTTTAATTACTTATATTCTATTTAAAAGTAGATGAAATAAATACTATTATATAAAAAGTAGAAGGTCCAAAAGAAAGCTATGTTATCAATTTTATTCATCAATTTGTTAGGTACTTTGTTCAGAAAATCAACCAAATCAGGTGATTTGAAAAAATAAAGATTCGTAGCTGCCGCGATAGATCTAAATATGTGGTTTCTTTTACCAGTCATGTAAAAAATGTCGTATTCCTAAATGGACAAATACAAATTTGAACAGGAAAATCTCGCGACAAGCTTTTATATCATAAAAAAAATTATAAAATGTAACAAAATGATGGATTTAATTTATTTGAAAGTTTATTTCCTTCTTTTTAGAGCATTTAAATAAAAGCTTGTTTTTAAAAATATTTTTTTATCGCAAGGATCGTAATTTTAACGTGTCAGGCTCTGTTAGTGGAGGTTGTATACTGATGTCTCTCAAAAATTTTTATAAAAATTCTACTAATTGATCGAATGGCATTCTAACGTATCAAGCAGAAGTAGATTAGAATTTATTTTTATAAATTTACTTTATTTGTCTATTCGAAACTGTCCCTATTTTTAGATTTTGGAAATTTAAATTCATATTTTCATTATGAACTTGAGATCGGCCCATTAGATATCGGTAAATTTTGCAACTTTAAAAATTATTTCATTTAAAACTGATAGTGTAAAAATCGTTTAGAAGATCCATATCAGTTTTATTATAGTCAGTATTCTAAACACGTGTTACTTGTCCATAAACATTGGAATTAATGTCAGCTGCAAGTCCAGTAATGTCTCAATTGCGAAACAACATATAGAATGTTACATCTCCCTAGACTGACATAACATAATTACTACTATTCAATTATTGTTTATTTAAGTTCAATCGGGAGGTCTTTTACATTTCACCGTCTTCAGTGTAGATGGTTAAGCACCTAAAGATTCAAAGTCATGCAAGATTTTAATATTAAATCTTGACATTTGAGATGCAAGGAGTCTAAGGTTTAGGTTCTTATACAGGTCAGCTTGTTCTCCCTGATGGGAACTCAGGATTCAAATAATAGTTAGGAACAATTTAACTAAAGCCATATTTGTAGATACTAAAGACGGCAATGCAATAGTGATAGCAAGAGATGAGAATGTTTAAAGTTGTGAATTCAGTTTCAAGTTTTGGATAAGGCCACATAATTCGATTCGTTTAGATTTAAAAAAATATTAGTGGTTTTTTAAATACAGGTAATAACTTATAATGTAATATAATTACTTCCACGTCCAGTGGAAGTATAGTAACGCAAACAAAAAATATATATTTTTTAAAACATAATATTTTTATTCACAAACTCCTCTATAAAATACTTATTTTACTATAAGGAACGTAACCAGACTGCAACCAACAGCTACTCTCCAGGCTATGTGCCCCGCCGAGCGCTGAATTACAAGTTACAAGCCTGACGCGTTAAGTGTAATAATCGAAGCATTAGTGTTTTGATGGTAATATGCAACAGTTATATTTCCAGGATGTGGCTCAACCAAAATTTTCCCGGTTAGCGGATTAGATGTAGTAGTTCATTGATAGCCGGCCGCCAATATCGCCGGATTTAAGTTTATAAATTTCGACCGCAAAATAGGCGGGAACTATGTGACAGAATGAATTACACTAGTTTGTTAGGAAATCTCGAGTGAAGAACTTAGAAAGGTCGTTCATAATAATGGTATTAATTTTATATTATCTGTAGACTAGTAATCTCTGACTTGCCACAAATGTAACCTTAAAGTGGTCAAATAAGGATATCTATATCTATATAATCGTGAGAGGATAAATAAATGTATAGAAGTTGAAGGTGGCTTAGTAAAGAGAACCTACATTTAATGGTTCTATTTATTTATTTTGTAATATTTTAGGTAAACTTTTTTATGTTACTTCTTATTAATTAATTGCGAGGGGGCGACCACTCTCAAAAATCGGGTACACCAGATTTAGGATTTGTGGAATTTACTAGGTACTTTTGAATATTCCTGTATTTAGAAAGGATATTTACCAGTATTTATAGACATTTACAAATATTTACAGATATTTATAAGTATTTATAGATATTTACAAGTATTTACAGATATTTACAAGTATTTCCAATATTTTCTGTATTTATAGCTATTTATATACTAAATAGTTTGAACGCGAGGAGGTTAAAAACAGTTTAAAGATATATTTCGATTTAATTTATTTAAAATATTTAACTGTACGCATATGTATATAATTTGGAGGGGTTTCGTTTTTTTTTCTTATAAGGAAAGATGTACTATTTTAAATAATCTTTTATTGATGAAGATAATTCACATTACTTTATGTAATATCCGTTCTTTGCTAATTCAAACGATTCCCGACGTTCCTTTAAATTGTCGCTTAAGGTATTTGTACTTGAGTCCAGTTTTAACCTATCTTATTGAGATATGGTCATATGACTAGTACCAATTATTTTAATTGGCCCAAGAAAAATTCTATCCTCAATTCCTCCTCTTGGGCCAAAAAATTCTTCTAAGAAGGCTTTAACAAACTTCACAAGATATTTATTCCCATCTAAAATTTCTAGTACCCTACCAATATATCAGTTCTCGGAATAATAAACGCCATAATAAAATTGAATTTCAATTTTGTCCTCAAGAAATATATCATTCGTCGCCTCAGTCTTCGCCAACGTTACAGCTGATGTATTTTTGAATTTTTGATTTCTACCTTTTCTATCTGCACTTAATCTGAAATATATACGTACTTAATAGACCTATGTATGCAGGTAAATATCTTAGAATGTAAAAATATATATGTTATATTTTTATACTCTAAAGTAGATACATAGGTCAAGCAAAACCAAGATTAAAATATTTCAGTTTATAATGGAACATCGTGTTTCAGCAATACATTTACCTAGAATCATTTCTTTTGAGATACTTCTCTAATATTATCTAGAAATTAACAAGATCCGTAAAAAAATATTAATTTCATTGTACTGTCGTGAGCAGAAAAAATAGGACAACTTTTTTTCTAATGTAAATCTGTCTATTTGAATATGTAATGAGTAGTCGAAATAAAACAGATATCAGTTTTAATTTATTTTTTATTTTAATGCTGTAGTTATTGCTATAGTAAATGATGGATGGTTAATGAGACAAATTTCACTGCGTTATAACATTAACAAAAATTTGGTGTGTAACATTTTAAGAAAGTGGAGAATAAATGGTACGATTAGGAGAAATTCTGGATCAAAGGACAAAGGATATCCTACTTAGCAAGAAACTAACTATTAATATTTCGTTATTGCACCATTTCTATTTGTAACTTTGATAAGTCTGTTTGGCATAGAATTAAATAACCTTATACAATAATTGTTAGTCATAATATATTCCCATGCATTATTTACTATTTCCAGTAATTCTTCATTCCGTGCTCTCACATTTCGTTTTTGGATATTTCTTACGAGTAGTCCCCATACTTCTTCCACAGTGTTAAGATCTGGACTATGACTGGGCCAGTTAAGAGCATTGATGTTGTTATCTTGAAACCAGTTAGTTACGGTATGAACAGTATGAACGGAACAATTGTCTTGTTGAAATATGAACTCATTATTAGGAAATAATTCTGACACAGAAGGGAGCATAATATTGTCTAAAATCCTAATATACGTTTCACTATTAAATCGTTCTTCAATATGCCACAAAACAACACTAGGACTCCGTGCCGATATCCAAGCCCACATATTGACGGAAAATCTACCACTTTTATCATTGTTAGATATATATTTCTCAGCGAATCGAGTATTCGCAGGGCGGTAAACACGAATACGACCGCTGTGTTTTTTCGTCTGTAAATATTACATTATTCCAAAAATTTACATCATGCGCTAAAAATTCAAGCGCAAATCCTACTCGAGCTTCTTTATGTGCAGGTTTAAGTAAGTATTTCTGTGCTGCTGCGGGACAGCGTAGCTTAGATTCTCTTACTCGCTGGCGGCCAGTACTACTCGATCCAGGAAAATTCGTTTCTTCAGCAGCCTGAATAACTGAGTAAAATGGATTTTCTACTAAAGCATTTACCAATTGCAAATCTTGTTGTTGAGTTGATATCCTTCGTCGCCCTGATCCAGGATTTCTACTAATCGTACCGTTTATTCTCCACTTTCTTAAAATGTTACACACCGAATTTTTGTCAATATTATAACGCAATGCAATTTGTCTCATTGACCATCCATCTTCTGCTTTAGCAATAACTCCAGATTTAACTAAATCGCTTATATGAGGCATATTAGTTTTTTGCACACTTGCAATAAATTATGACAACTAACTGACAATGTCACAAAAATTAAAGTTAGATGTACACAACCAGATTTTAGCATTATACCGTTATAAAACTTGTCCTATTTTTTTTTGCTCACGACCGTCTCATATATACTTTAATAATAAATATATAAATAAAATAATTTTTGGGTAAATTTTTACTAGAATGATAAAAGTTGCAAACGTTGTGATATGCAATAAAAATAAAACATTGAGCGAAAAAATAAATTACAGTCCTCGACAAAATTGTAAACGCACCCATTATATATGTATAACAAATATTCACCTGTTACTTTTATCATTTAATAACCAGCATAGTGTTGTTTTTTGATTGTAATTGCATTCTTATCCTTGATGTTTACTTTGATAAATGGACTGCCTACATCAATGTCATTTTTTTATAAACTTTTATCCACAGATTTTGGTCGAATTCCAGTAATTATTTACAAGTATTTACAAATATTTACGGATCAGGTACACCATATTTATAAGGTGACCACCCCCTCGATTATTTGTTTGTTAGTCATTATAGTGTGAAAGGATAAAAATTGTTTGATAATTAAAAATGTCTATCTAAATTGAGCATTACTGTTTTTTTTGACAATGAATCATTGGATTGACAGTTATTTCAGTCACGACGCTCTTCATAAATACACAATTAAATTTCTTCGGCAATTTCTGAATTTTTACTTCTCTCAGGAAAAATCCAAAAATACAACTTTTTCAAAAAATTTGGTACAAAAAATCATAGTAGGCCATGCTATTATGTTTTGTAAAATTTAATATAACATGAAGATGCGCTTTTCAAAGATCTTATTTTTTTAAAAGGGAGGGATTAAATAGACTTTTTACAGGGGTGGTTCCAAACAAAATGGGATATGTTACATAAATATCTGAACAGAACTTATTATAACAGAAAATCATAAAATTTCATTCAATAATATGATTTTTACCAAAAATTGGAAATCAATTTGAGGAAGTGTCTTAATCTTTCATAGTTTTAATAATTTTAACTAGGGAATACATTGAATTAATTCACAATTATTGTTGCAGTTTAACCTCAACTTTGCTTTAAAGGAAAAATATAATCAGTGTAATGTATATTTTCTCTACTAGAGTCCCTGTAAACATGGCAACCTTAAAGCTCACACAAACCCTTTAGAACCTATTTTTTAAATATCTATAGATACGTTCGGATACAGGTCTGTTTTCAATTATAAATTAATGTTCAAGTCACTTACAAAAAAATTAACTGATAATCCACATCTTAACACAACGCAGTAAGTCTATCCAGTCCTTTAATACCGGCACATGTGTTTTATAGTAAATCAGTCACACAAAATTATCACTGAACCATGTCGGATGAAATTATACCCATAAATGATTTAAAACATAAATGACATGGGAGAAAGCAACATCAGCGGATGGCGCGGAAGAAGTGAAATGGCAGGTTGTGACCGTGTTTTACCGACTCTCGAGCCACCAAATAACTGAAGAAGAGCTCCTCAGGTGTTATATACTATTGACCCATATAGGGGTATAGCTCTTTTTACCTGTGGCTGTCAAGAAGGTGGCGTTTAACTTCACTTTCAGTCTGGTATTTTAGTATTCAGAACTGGACGCGGAATGCGTTAGATTATTGAAAAGTGTTTTTGTGGCGTGTCTGGTATTTTTAGATTACGTGTTCGTATTATCATGTCATGGCTGGTGATTTCAAAAGGGCATTGTCTTCGATGTTTTGTTTCAGTATTTAGTCAACATAAAAATATGCAGCTTGCGTGTCTGGGGGTGATTAAATGTGGGATTTTAAAATATTTTTTTCTATTACAACAACGTAACTAAGCACGTTAGCAAATACCAACTTAAACATTTATATATTCAATTACATATATTATTCAATCAACTGAGTTTGCTGATATTTTAACTGTCCCACGGACATCCATAAACTTGTACGTCTCATGCAATAAATAAAAATGATAGCTCTATCCCATATCTCACTGTTGCATTGAAACACGTCGTACTATGTGAGGTAATTGAACCATACAAGGCACTCTAATAAGAATGTTAATGATTTTTATTATTTATGTCCAAGTAAAGAACTGTTATAAGTAGAAAAATCTATATTAGGCTAAAGTGTTTTAATTGGAAATTTACAAGAGCATTGTTACGTGGAAAGAAAATAAAAATCTTATTTAGGAAGTGCCTCTACTTTTATTTGAAACATATTTTAAAATAACTAAAATTTAAGAATATTATTATCGTCAGTTTAAACAAGGACAAAATCGAGATATTTGCAAAAAACCGTTTTGTTGCAACTTTCATCCCCCTGGGAGGACCTGTTCCTATGTGAGTTCTAGATTTTCTGTTAGACTGATAAACACATCCGCAAAGTTTAAGAACATATCAATTTTTTCCCAAAATGTTTTTCGTACTATTTTCAATATAGTATATGCGTGCGAACCAAGTGTGCTTTAAGCATGCGCTGCATCTCATTTTTTGTCCCATTTTTTTCAGCGTCAATAAATCCTTCCCAATTGCAAATATTCATCGATAGTATTACAAATAAATTTAATTTTATAATCAGTTTATTTGTGTTTATTTAGACTTGGAATTTATTTGTAGATTGTTCCAGGGGTCGCTTGGCTCTGAGTAGCCTTACATCACTTCCACCTAAAAGATCTTCTGCTATTTATTCCACATCTAGTTGTTGCCCAGGATTCTAAGATTTTCACAAAGCCTGTGATTTTCCTGAGGGCTAATTTAGCTATGTTTTTAGGCGTTAATTCCTCCTGCTCTAGGAATTTTAGCCTAGTGCGGATTAATACCTAGCATTTACAAAGTATATGTTCCGCAGTTTCAGTTGCAATATCACAACATCTGCATTTGTCATCTACTGCCTTGCCCATATTCTTAAGATGATGTCTCAATGGCCAGCGGCCAGTTAGAAGGCCTGTTATTAGCCTTAATTCGGACTTTTTCAAGTTCAAGAAACCTTGTGGCATTCTTTGCCGAATAAGTTATAAACTTTTTCGCTTATCTTTAGCCTGGAGTATTCCTCCAGTAAGATTTTTTCTGATCCTTTTCCCATTTCTGGATCTTCTCTGTTGTGTGTCCCTTGGCCAGGCCACAAAACGGTTCAAGTCCAATGAATTGTGCTTCAACTTCTTTTTTCGCAAGGCTGTCGGCAAGTTCATTACCTTGTACTCCCTCATGCTCGGGCACCCACATCAAGGTAACCTTGTTGTTGGCCAGTTGCTTCAGGGATTGTCTACATTCCCAGACAATTTTAGACTCGAAGGTATAGGACCTTAGAGCTTCTAATGCTACCTAGCTATCTGTCAGTATATAGATCTTTGCCTTTATTTAGGCTATAGCATGAATTTCTGTTTGGAAGATGGTTGAGGTGTTATCGAGGGTTCTGGATAGCTTACATTTACTCCTACTCCTTCAGCCATCTTATATCCATCTGTATACCAGATGAGTGATCCTTGTTCTAATCGCAGCACTTTCGTCTTGCTAATCTGACTGCTTTCGATCAGCATGTCAAACGGACAGTTAAAATCCTGTTTGACATTGAGTTAGTGGGTTTAGTCATGGACTCCAAATGAACTAACTCCAAATTCCTTAAGTGACCAACCAAATCGCCTGGTTTAAATTTATGTGCCTGATGCAGTCGTAGGGCACTAAGTGCTGCCTCCTTCTTCACATGCAAGTACAAAGGAAGTAGGTCAAGGATTACCTCCATAGCTGCTGTGGGACACAAGAATATTGCTCCTGTAATCCCTAAAACGGGCAAGGCGATGCAGTTTCTGCTACTTTCCTTGCGTTATTTTTTCTTATGTTTTTGACCACCATACACAATACACATAATGCGTAGGTCACCATAGATCTGACAACCGAAAGATAAGACCAATATGTCATTTTCGGCCTCGGACCCCATGTCTTACCAAACATCCTACGGCACGTCCATATTGCCGCTGTTGCTTTAGTAAATAACCCTTCTAGATGTGAATTCCAGTAAGTTTTTGATCCAGGATTAGTCCTAGATACTTGATTTCACTATAAAAGTTTAGCATCGTTCCATTCAGCATAAGAGTTCTAAGATTAAGTTTACTCCTTTTAGTGAAGGAACAACAATTGTTTTGCTCAGATTAATATTAAGCCCTTCTGACGAGCACCATTTGGGTATTATGTTCAAGTCAATTTGAATGAGGTTTGAGATTATACCCTCAGTTCTGTTTCTGACAGTCACGACCAGGTCGTCTGCATGAAATTTATTTACTTTCAGCATACTTGGCCAGTCTCGTATTCCCGAATACGAAACTGGCCAAGTACGCCGATGACACAGCCATGTACGCGCCTTCTTACAACGCGCAAGCAGCGAATAGCTTCTTACGACAAGTGGAAGATTCGGGTGAACGCTGAGAAGTATCGATCAGAGGAAACAAACTTCCAAACAAGAGATGCGTGAAGTATCTGGGGGTTAGACTTGACCAAAGACTGACGTTCAATATCCATATAAATCAATACGGACGGTCTACTCCCTGTTCAGGAGTCTGTATCCGCTCAAGGTCAGGGGTAGCAGACTCAACAGACAGAATAAGACGCTGTTGTACACGATGGTGGTCCGGCCGTCCATCACATACGTGGCGCCTGTGTGGTGCAGCATACCGGCCACGACAATGAAAAAAACTCCAAGTGTTTGAACACAAATTTATGCGCCTCATGTCGAATTCAGGAAGGTACACTTCCATCTCTCAAAACTTATACTCGTTCAAGTTGGGCATAGTCCGTTAACGAAACACATAACGCAAATTAAACAGCATAGTGCCCCATTTCGGATCAAACACTCCTTACCGTACCTGACGTTACCGATTTTCCGACAACCACTGTAGCCAAGTTTCACCACTATACCTTTCACTAACCCTCTCCACCTTTCACTAGTCTTTCATGCCTTTCTTCGTTTCTATTTGTACATTTTTATTTCTAAATCCACTTCACATCATTCATTAACTTTTCAAAATGAAAATTTTTGAAATCAAAGTTTAGGCCAGCCCTGCGCAGCCCTACATTGGAATATCTCGTGGAAGGCACCTCGTTTAATTTGTGGTGCCTGCGTTCAGATACAAAATTTAACAGTGTTTTTTGTGTGCGAGTTTTAAAAGTTAGTGTAGTTATAAGTTTCGTTAAGCTTGTTTTTCAAGCATTTTTTGCAGAAAGGAGTTTAGGTTAAGTTTATTGTATTGTCGTTTCCGCCCACCCAGGCCTGTTCCGCCCGATCCTGCAATCCGCCACCACGTCAGCATGGTGGTTGCACCATCGGTTCAGGAGCAGGTCCTGGTGAGGCAACTGTTTGTACTGTGAATATTAATAAAGACTATTTGAATTGAATTGACTATCCGGCACCTGTGGAGAGCCCGATAGGAGACTAGCGACACCAGCGTTATCATTATTATTATAGTCGGGGTCAGTGCTTCCCCGCACTCAAAATACGCAACAAAAATTTTACGACCTCATTAAAATACCATTACTCTGTGTACTATTCCGCCGACAAATTGACTCGCTTATCTTTATAGGTCTTTAATATGCGTCGGCTTGTTTGATGACAGTATGCGGATTGGACCGAGGGCGATAATAATTATGTCGTAAAGCTTTTGTTGCATTTTTTGAGTGCCGGGAATATATAATCTCGAATATACTATTATTATTGTTGCATTATAATACATCGTTAAATGTTATTGAAAAACTTAAATGTGAAAATTATTTTACGAGTTTCTTTCAAGACAGTGATATTTTCCAAAAATTTAATGTCAAAGACAAGAAAAATATTCAAATAAATAATCACGTATATATTAATGTTCATTAAAGGAAAGTCTAAAAGTGAAACCTCTAAAACTGTTGATAGCTACTGATGAATTAAACATAGCCCTCACCGGATTGCACTGATTCATATCCATATAATTTGGATTGACTTCAGTTTGAAGAGATTTTGACGGGGTCATTGAGTTTTAACGATCATTATAAGAAATTATTTGAAAAAGTCTGTTGGTTTTTTATTGCTATTCTAGTAAATTCTATTACTTACTAATTTTATTCATTGGCATTTTCTACAAATAAGTATGCAGGTTTACTATCTAAAACTGCATAACAAAATTGTGACAAGAAATTGTATTCTAAACAAATAGAAAACGCATAATTATGAAATGAGAAGTTATATAAATACGCATATTATTTTATTCCTTTCTCTATTATGTACTTTGTAAAATATTGCAAAATAAGTGATACCCTATAACCTTCATGAAAATAACAATACATATTGCCCCCATTGTCATTCTTCAAAGGCAACGTAAATATTTGAATATATATTTCGTTATAGACGATTATTTTATTGTGGTGATTTATATTGTTTTTATATTTGGTTAGGTAAGATACATTGCGTTAACTAAAATAATAACATATACTATATGACATAGAAAATGCAATGCGGTGATTTCGTGCTACATGTGATTTACTATGCGAACTATATTGGAGTCCAAATTATATGTTCAAATTACCTTTAAACAAGTTGTATTGAAATAGCAATTTTATTTCGAAAATAAGGATGTTAAACTGCAGATGGAACCTGAAATTCGAGTTATGTAGGTGTGGTATAGGTGGATAATTCAACAAACTACTGAAAACTGCTCTGAATAATTTTCAGTAAGGCCAACGACTAAGGGACGAAATATTTTTTTACGTGCTAAAAAATTGTGACTTGATAAGTTAACGTTAGAATCAAAAAGGGCTAGGATACCCTGTAGGAATTATCACTTTATTGTTAAGAACTTGTGGCCAGGCACATCACACCACACACAGTATACTTGACATACAATTTTTGATTTTCGATTTGATTAATAACATTCCATTCGATTCTATTCCGTTCCATTTCATTCCGTTCCAATCCATTCCATTCTATTCCATTCAAATCCATTCCAATCCATTCCAATCCGATCCATTCCATTCCAGTTCATTTCAGTCCATTTCATTCGTTCCATACCATTCCATTCATTCCATCTATTCCATCCATTCCATCCATTCCATCCATTCCATCCATTCCATCCATTCCATCCATTCCATCCATTCCATCCATTCCATCCATTCCATCCATTCCATCCATTCCATCCATTCCATGCCTTTCCGTTATATTCTATTCTGTCATGCCACTCCATTCTGTACCAGAAGCTATATTAGATTTACAACTTTGTTATGTTAGCTACATCTCTGTTGTGTAGTCCATGAAAAAGTTGCAGAAAAATGCTTAAAACACAAAAGTTCTGTGACAGGGACAAGTCATGGGTACCCCCCTCCCCCCGTTTACGAGTGCGCTGAACACGACGGTAATATTTTTAAGGTTCTCACCCCTCAGCAACTTCCCCTAAACTCGAAAAACCACCCCCTATTTCGCGTTTTTTCCATCGTAGGCATGCGAATTGATTTTTTTAGCAGGATTCGGGTAGGACGTATGAAATTTAACTACACAACATTTTATCCACACCTGAAGTGGAAACTACCTCCTTATAACAATTGATATCAAGCACCCACGCTTTTTACAATAAAATAAATCTTAATATTTAAACATTATTTTTTACTTTTTAGTTCGGTTTGCTATTAAAGCGTGTTTTTTAGTTTTTTTACACTATAATATTTTAAAACTAACTAACAGCGGCTCCTCCAGCAAAATCTCGAAAGATATTGGTCATTTTTTTATTTTATTTTATCCTGATGATCCTGGTGAGGACATTAGGACAAAGTTGTCAAATGATTGTATTGTCATCGGGCCTTGATAAGTGTGCAAAGTTTCAGTTTATTCTGACGTTTTGAAGTGGATGAGAATCACGTTCAAAGATTCCTTTACAAACAAACTAACAAACAAACATACAGGTGAAGCTTATAAAAGCGTGTTAAAAACATGGTTTCATTCCATGGTACAACGTCTAGTTAAATACTTCTATGATCGCTAGTGATATCTTAATAAGAGGATCTTGAAATTCAAGATGGTGCATCCAATATGACAGACTCAAATTAAACAAAATTCTATTAGGACATGATTATCAATACATTTCGTGTCCACTCAACATCATGTATTCAAATGTAGTTATTATTATTATTATTATTTGTCAGTTTCTCTCCTTAGGAGGAGGCTTGTTGTACCAACCATCGGCTTTCAGCAAGATGGCGGTTTCTATTTTAATCTTTAGGCAAATTAAGGAATTTTCTGACTGAGTTACACGTGTTTAGGAGGACGGATTTCTGCATTTGAGTGATAGTATGAGGGTGTATATTAAGCAGTTGAAGGTTTCGGGAGAGAGTTTTGGGAACTACGCCTGTTGTTGATAAGATTACAGGGAGTATAGAGATTTTTTCTTGTCGCCACATTTTCTTTATTTCTTCAGCTAGTTCACCATACTTATTTAGTTTCTCGCCATAAGACTGCTGTAGGTTATGTGTGTTGGGAACTGCAATATCTATAAGGAAAGTGTGTTTTTCTTTCTTTAGGACAAGTATGATGTCCGGTCTGTTGGCAAGGATGGCTCGGTCAGTTATAACCGATCGATCCCAGTATAATTTGCAGTCCTCATTCTCTGACACTGCTGACGGGTTGTACTCGTAATATGGTGTGTTAGTGGTTAGGAGCTTGTGCTGAAGGGCTAGTTTCAAATGAATGATTTTTGCGACCTGGTTGTGCCTGTGGGTGTAATCAGTGGCAGTCATCATCCTGCAACCCGCTGTTATGTGTTGGATAGTTTCAGGTGCGCTAGCACATTTCCTGCAAGCATCGATCCGTGTACCTGCGTCATTGACGATAACTTTGAGGTAGTTATATTATTATTATTATTATTATTATTATTATTATTATTACATACAAATATACTACTAATATGCTGAAAAAAATAATAAGCCTTATCAAGGTTAATAGACGAAAATTACTATTTTTACGTTTCCTAATAGTTTAATTATTGTATGATATTTATTGTTACATTTATTACACTCTAGCTAAGCGTATAATTTTCTAAAGAACTAATTAAATATTGTAACAAATTTTATGAGGATCGTACAATGTTGTGTAAACTAATAGCGCCTTTGCAATTTCACTGCTTTGCCTACTTTCATGGTACGCATCTGTACTTTATTTGATTAGCAAAATACCCAATAGACCATATAAGGTACGTCGGATACAAGCAGTGACTCGATGACATACAAAATTAGCTGGCTAACTGAATATTGGCTGATTTGTATTTGCTCCAAGTATCTGGTTTCAAATGGAATGAATAATGCATAGGTTAAATTTCAGTCCAGTTTCTGACTTGCATGTCATATTAGAAATTTCCATTTTGTAGAAACATGTACCTAAAATTTAAATAATCACTGTTACTTACACAGAACAACCTCGCATGTATGTGTAATAATTCAGATGGGTATTAAAAAATTATAGCTTTGATGTATTCCGAGTAGCATATCTCACTGGCTTTCTAAAGTTAAAAGTGTTGAATAAACAATTTTCTATTAAAAATCAATAAGTAATAATCGATGGGAGTGGAAGGAAATGAAGTACCCTTTAGCGATGAAAGCATTTTGTTATTTTTAGAATATCTATATGATAACATTTCAAATAATATTGTTTTTGCAACCGATACCCGAAGTATAAATAGCTTCTTCTCGTGATAGTTTTTTTTATATTCATAGAATATTCATATAAAATATTATTTTATATATAGTTATTTCACATTCAACTTGTGTGATTTGTCGGCACAGTCCGGTCCCGAAGTATTTCTGGTGCCCAGTATCTCCAGTTCTGCTTATTAACAGAACCACATAAGTGAAAATAAGTCTCATCGTCCATCATGATTACTGGTCCTCTTCGTCATTAAAAATCGCTTCCACCCTTTGGGCAAACTGCAAATATTTGGTAAAATATTTTTCATTCAGTTTCTGGACGATCATATTCTTGTAAACGTGAAAGCAACGGTCTTTGTGTAAAATTCTGCGCAGGGTTCGATCACTGACACTAGGTGCTGCGGCTTGTTTTGGGCAGAGTGCTCTGGGCTGCGAAGGATCGCTTGTCTCACTCTTTCAATGGTAGGCAGTGTTCTTACACTTTGACTACGACCACGAGGTTTCGAATTAAATGTCGATGCAGTCGGGCTAAAATTCTGAACCAATCTCACTATTGTGTCATGTTTCGGGACCGGACCATGGCGAAACATATTGAAATATCGGCGGAAACGCCATTGCACAACAATCATAGACTCTCCCGATTTCAAATACTCCTCGACTGCTAATGCACGATGTTCTCTCGTCCAGATAATAATTGTGACTAACAAATGGTATATTTTCACGAATTGGACGACATTATTCTCAACACTCTACTGCCCTCCGTTTGCGTATACTACCCGTCCCAAAAGGACCCATCCATTCTGCCGCACCCTGTATAACATAGCATGTTCAAACGCAGGAAAAGTGCTAAAACCTACATTAATCTGTCTTATTATATTAAAAACGAAGGATTTATGACGCGAAAAATGTGTTTGGTTTAAAGTTTTCTCTGGTTTATTAAAATTTTTTGCCATAAATAAAAGGAAAAAAGGGTGAAGAAGGGGAAGAAAAGGCATTTAGAGGGAAAAGATATTCCGCGTCGAAGTATTGTCGTTACCGTCTCTCCAGAAAGAGAGGGAGTTTTTGGTGTATAAGTCTGTGTACGTTAGTCGTGTTATCGTGTACCCGTACGTCGGTTATAGGTCTAGTTAGTTCCGATCGCTAAAATTTGCCCCAGAAGAATGTTTCGGAGGCCTCCATGATAAAATCTTTCATCAGGGGGACCCCGGTCCTCCGATGCAATTCAGCAATCGAAATGTATCTGTTAGAGTCTGTCAGTGGTCGTAGTATTTTGTTCTGTGTTCGTTGCAATCTTAAGCACTGCGTGTCTGAAATATAATTTCAAGACACCCAGGCATACGTCAGTCGAAGTATAACATTGTACAGTCTCATCTTATTGTCAGTCGTCAGTCTATTTCGCCCATTTACCAATGGGTAAGCGAAGCGTATGCCCTGTTAATAGTCTTTGTGATATGACGCCGGAAACTCAACGTCTTATCCAGGGTGACTCCTAGATCTTTGGCCTAGTTCTGTTCCTCACTTTGTAATTAATTTTAATTTTTGTTATTGTGCGTATGTGTTGCGGACCTCTAGCGTATACGACCCACCATAAGCCTTAGCGTTTTGTGGACCGCATAATAGCAACCGCAACGTCCGTAGCAGAGTTTCGCTATTGTCCACGGGAGGCGCGATATACTTCCAGCTGGTGAATAGGAGGGAGACATTTTTTGATGCGGTATACGGTTGATAATCCCACAAAACTCGTTTTATCCGAGGCATCCTGGTGGATTTTGGGATTGTCAACACAGGAAAATTCTCTCCATCTGTTGTTGTTCCGTTTAGCGGAATATTTTGTTGTGAGTAAATTTTAACTGCGGAAGCAGGATATTTAAGTATACAAGGTAAGTTAACCTCTTCACGCCATCTTACCTGTTCTGTACCCACATGTTTCACAAATTTACAGGCTTTCCTTAGGAAGTATCGTGTCGACTTGAAAGACGGACTCGACCCCATTCATCCAGCTGTGGCTTTCTAGGAACATTGGTGGATTGTTCCATCATCAATGAGTTAAATTATATTTCTTTCGGGGGTTATGTCAGATTTAAATTGCTCTCAATAGGCACGCTTCACGTGCATTTCCGACCATGCAAATTAAATCGGGAAATCTTTAGGGTTCCACGGACGGGGCTTCCGCACACAGTAGTGAAGTTTCACGGACGGGGCTTCCACGCACATTAGTGAAGTTCCACGGATGGGGCATTCACACACAGTAGAAAGTTCCAGGGCTGGAGAGGCTATAATCAACCCCATCCTCGGGTCAATTTCTTTCGTCCCGAAGACACCTCCGTAGGGCTACAGCTTCTTCAACGTCGAAGTCGGTATCGTACCACCCTAGATAAGTGTGCTGTTTTTAATTACCGGGGACCACCTTCAGTGGTTCTGCGCGGTTATATTCCATTCATACTTACTTTTGTATTTTAACTTGTACATATTTAAAGATTTTATGCATTTATATTTATTTAAGGAGGTTCTCTAAATCAGACCCATTGTGGCCGAATTTATTACCATTTATCATCACGTTGTAAACCGATGTGTAGCTACACGAGGCATTTTAGTAATGTTGTAACTTATTAATCAAGAAATTTGCCACACCTTTTGAACATCGCCAGGTTACATGCTAGAGAGCCAATATTTGTAAATTCTGTAAAATAGTGCATTTCATGTTTAAAGAAAGTGTCATTATTTCGTCTGCGACCACTACGTATGGAACCCTCAGTGATTTGTGTAAGTAAGTAAACTAATAATTTGTCATAGTTTATGTAAATTTGGGCTTAACGCCCTGAGATAGTCTGAGCTAGTGAAATTTTATCGTGGGCGCGTACATGACTTATCCGGGGTAAGTTGTGTCTGCGATATCTGCTACTCTACAGTAGCCCAAGTGAGTTTCTTTATGTAATATCTTATAACCATTACTATCCAACGTATTTATTTGTTTATGTACGTGTAAATCATAGCATATGTTTGTAAATTTTCTGTTGAAAGTTATTGTTTCTGACTTGTCCTCGTTTATTGTAATTTTCCAGTTTTTGTAATAGTCTAGTAGTCGGCTCAGATGATACCGTATCTTCTGGGCAGCAGCCTGGGCGTGAAAAACTGCCCGTAGAGGACGGTATCATCTGCGTATAGTAAGCATGTTAATCGTGGGATGGCATGGGAAGGGATATTAGAAGTGTATAGGTTGAAATGGGTTGGGGAAAGGATTGCCCCTTGGGGCACGCCAGCCGGCTTACGTTACCTCGTCTTCAACATTTTAATTATGTAAATTTTCTCCTGTATCAAATTTTTTTTAAAAATATTTTTTGAAAGAAATATTACAGTTAATAATTATTGTTTTAGGTAAATATTACACAAATAACGTTTTTCTTATTAGGAGAAAACCATCCCATAAGGTTTAATAATCGTACGGTATTGCTCGGTTCCACGAAAACAGTTTCGCACAGCACTTTCTAGTTTTACAACTGGTTAATCCGAACATCAGCTTGAATTCTTTTCCGGCCGGCCGCATCGGTGCAATTGTACCTCTGCTTGACTACATCTCAAACACGAGGGGATGAATTATATCAATACCGCGACGCTGCTGGCTATATACCAATGCAGAGAGGCATAGCAACGGACATCCCTGGTAGAGACGTTGAATTTATAATATTTCAAACCGACATTGGATAAACTATATCTAGCGACTGGGCTAGCATCCCTTCCTCAATTTTGTTGTTGCATTCTCCTTCCATGGCTGGATAATTTCCAGTGTAATCTACTTGAAAAAAATGTTATCATATTCAAACCAAACAAAAAGGAAGCCATTTATTTGCTCCACAAAAAATTATCTGCAGATCTCGTGAATACTATACACTCTTAATGTTTGTTACCTTCTATATATGTGTCACAAATTTTATATCAATGATTCATCTATATAAATATATGCCTAGCATTTTTCGCGAAATATCATTACAATCAAAGTAAGCGTAAAGTTTAAAAAAAGGTTCTTATAAAATATACCTTGCCAAATCAGTGATTCAAAACACTAAAATAGACATTACTAAGTTTCCCGTTCGCTATTTTATAGGCCGCAAATTTTATAGCGGTATTGCATTATTTCTAGGTACACACAAGATTAACATTTATGTACCTACATTAAACATTTTTATCTTTGCCGTAAATAGGTATAATTTTGTTTTTAGTTAGTGTGGTGTAGAAGGTTTATCGTCTATTGTAAAAGTTAATTGTGATATTAGATATTAGACGAGTTATGTGTGGAATTAAGATGTTCAAAGGGGCCGAGAAAGCTTCTTATGGGTAAGCATATAATAATTTTAATATGTAATTTAGGGTGATAGATACAATGTGTTTGTTTTAGTTTTTACTGTTTGAGTAATTGAGGGAATAAACAATAATTGCAAAAATCATAATACTTTCTCGTAATTACATTCCTGTTTTAATGTTGATGCAGGCAATGAAATTTCAATATCATATCGCAGATTAATATTTATTTGCGTGGAAACGTTATAACAGAATACCATCAATCACTAGCACATCCAAAATACGTTGTAGCCCAATAAAATGGGACGAAATTTGTCGATAATTCAGAGCGCACTGAAATTATGGCAACAGGCTTATTTTGTGGTACTTTTAACATATCAAAAATTCGCAAAAAAACTCGGATAGTATCAATTTCTTAACAAAATATGTAACATGAAAATTATAGATAGGTAATAAAAATCCGCACAATTTTATTTATTTTTTTTTTTAACTTCGTACGACCTATTGGAACCAGATAGATTTTTTTGAAATTTTGACAATTCTACAATGCAATGGACATGCGCGCGTTTTTCGCTAAAATCTCGAAAATGGTCATTGGGATCGCAAAATGATTCAGATGAAAGTTGTAGAGAATTCGATTATGAACAATTCCCTTTTATTTTTCATTTCCATTCGATTAATATTGGCAGAGTTATGAATTTCTTGAACATGCAATCAGTGATACTTAGATGAGTTATAGCGGTGAACATTAATAATAACGGAAAATGGATAGTAGAGAAAACACAATTTTAAAATATACAGGCTGTCCATTTTATCAGGGCACTCGAAAATATCTCACTTAATATCGGTCGCACAAAAAAAAAATATATTTATCAAAATTGTGCCGATTTATATAACCTACAAAATGGTTTAAAGATATTTGAAATCCATGGCCTACTTTAAGAGTTATTGCGGAAAATATCGAAAATGCTGAAAACGTCTAGGCCAAATATCTCCGTTATTTGAAGAGATACTAGAAAAATTCTAATGCGAAAATTTTTTGTAAAAGAGAGTGTTTCAAGAGGTTTTATCTAATTTTTTTCAAAATATTTTGAGATTTACTCTTCAGGCTGTTAAAAAAATTATATTGAAACTGGCGGGAAATGGCGCCATTAAATAGAGTATTTTCCTCCCTTTTCAACGATATATCACATGCCATATTTATTTATTGGTACTACGTTAGTAATTATAAAAACATTTTTTTAAAACCAATAAAAAAAATTTTAACGAGCATTATACTTGCCGTGGAGAAGTATGATTAAATACAACGATAAAATAATTCAATAAGTTGTTCAAATCTTTGCTACAATAAAACATAAACACAATTAAGAAAAATAAAGTAAGTTCAGGCAACAAAAACAAAATAATAATCAAAAAGCAACATGGAGCAATTATGGAAAGAGTATTCGGAGTTATTCCAATGTATAGAGGTCCTCCATAAAAGCGTCACTCCTTGCTCAGAAAGTTAAAATATCTTTACCAATTAATTTAAGTATGATATCCATTTGTTTGTATTTCATGATTTCACTATTATTTCAATTATTTTAAAATAGTTGGCTATGAACAAACTTGAAACTTAATTCTTTGACAGATCATCTCAGTTTTAATATTTATACTCTTACTCAGTCACACTCGTTTAAGAATTTAGGATTTTCAAAAATGAGTTTCACTCACATTGATCGTTATAATATGTTCGTTAAATATTGCCAATGCAATTTTAACTCTGGATTAGCTCAAGTAGAATATAGAAACAGATTTCCACAATCACTACAGCCGAATAAAACTCTGTTCAGAAAATTAGCTACGAAACTGAAAAATAATGGTACATTTTTAAAGAAAAAGACAAGGTTGAACAGTGTTACTTATAATGTAAATAAAGTAAACCGAGTTATTAAGTAAGAAATAAAAATACATAAAATTTGGAAACATCTTAAGAGAAATTCAAATTGCTTGTCATATAAACAAAACAAGTGCTAGAAAAATTTTAAAGAAAAATGGTTACCGGTGTTATAAAGCCAAAGATGTTCACAATTTACAAGCGGGGGACAAACCAAGGAGGACGACTTTTTGTAGGTGGCTGTTGGAAAAGAAGCGTGCCGATTCATTAATATGTAGTAAAATATTTTGGTCCGACGAGGCAAATTTTTCCAATAATGTATTTTTTATCGCAATATTCATTACAAATGGACTTCTGAAAATACACACTGGCATAGACCGACTGGGTTTCAAAATCGTTTTTCAATGAAGTGTGGATAGGTATTTTAGGCACCAATTTAATAGGTCCTTATTTTTATGATGATCACCTCAGTGGTCAAAGGTACCTAAACTTTTTGGGAAATGAATTTAATGAATTCTTAGATGACCTACCTTTAGAGAATCGACACAACTTTCAATATTTTCAACAAGATGGAGCTCCTCCCCACAATTCCTAGATTTGCCTAGATTATTTTGCCTCAACATTGGATAGGTATCAATGGCCCCCTCGTTTTCCAGATATCATCCCAATGGATTTTTTTCTATGGGGGTATATTAAAGATAAGGTGTTTTCGACGACACCGCAAAATGTAGAGGACCTAAAAGCTCGAATTCAACAGGCATGTATTACAGTTACCCCCGAAATGCTGAGTAATGTTTTAAATGCAATGCCTCGCCGCGCTCGATTGTGCATAAGAAATCGCGGTGGACATTTTGAACACTTGATATGATATCTTAAAAATTATTTTGAGGATTAGATAAATATTAATGTTCTGTGTGCTATATTCTTTTTATTATTAATTTGTTTTTGTTACCTGAATTTATTTTATTCTTCTTAATTGTGTTAATGTTTTATTATAGCAAATACTTGAACAACTTATTGAGTTATTTTATTCTTTTATTTAATCATACATCTCCACGGCAAGTATAATGCTTGTTAAAAAAAATGTATTGGTTTATAAAAAATGTTTTTATAATTACTAACATAGTACCAATGAATAAATATGCCATGTATCATTGAAAAGGGAGGAAAATACTTTATTTAATGATGCCATTTCCTGCCCGTTTCAAAATAATTTTTTTAACATCCTGAAGAGTAAATCTCAAAATACAGCGGTTTTGAAAAAAATTAGATAAAATCTCGTTGAAACACTCCGTATTGCAAAAAATTTTTGCCTTAGAATTTTTCTCGTATCTCTTCAAATAACGGAAAGATTTGGCCTAGACGTTTTCCGTATTTTCGATATTTTCCGCCATAACTCTTAAAGTAGGCTATGGATTTCAAATGTCTTTAAACCATTTTGTAGGTTATATAAATCGGCACAATTTTCATAAAAATATTTTTTTTTTTGTACGACCTATATTAAGTGAGATATTCTCGAGGGCCCTGATAAAATGGACAGCCTGTACATTACCACCACTTTTAGGCATAATTATTCTACAATTTTTTACGCATACAAAATGCAGAGTACGACTGAGTCACAACGTACAATGGTCGCCTGGGCCTCCGCTGCGCCACATACCAACGGACCCTTCTTCTTTGTATGTAAATAGTTCTACACTTTCTAAAAATATGAGCCTAGTGTGAAACGACGAAACGAAAGTGAAAAAGTATTATTAAATGTACTCTTTTGTATAGTTCAAGTAGGAAGAAACTGAGACATAAAAAACGTAACAAAAACTTTACGACATCATTAAAATACCGGTACCTTTTTTTGTGCTGTTCGCAAATTGACTCGCTTACCTTTATAGGTTTTTAATGTGCGTCGGGAATGTTTCATGTCAGGCTTGGCGCCATGGCCCGCGGCGATATAATTATGTCGTAAAGTTTTTGTTGAGTTTTTTCTGTCTCGGGAATTTATTACTTGAACTTTACGTCAAATGTGACGAACATTGCGTGTTTGCCAAAAATTCAAAATCAACCGCATTTGAGTCGTCAGTTGCATTAGTTTCATATGTATATAAACCAATACAAATAGGTCAAAACCAATTATTAAAAAATTGTTATGCACAGTTCTTGCAGGAAAATCTTAATTTATAATAAAAAATAAATTTTTGCGCAGAGCTTTAAACAGCTGTAACTCGTGAACCATTCATCGTATGAAGGTTACTTGGAGCTCATTTTTACAGATAATTTAGTTCTCTTCAAAAAACCTTTAGTGTCGTTATGGCCTAAAGCCTATAAAAAAATAGCTATTTGTCAAAATGCACTTGAAAATGACAATTTTTCATGTATTCCCTTTTATCTCTATTCACTCGTTAAATGATTTTGTGCATACACCAACATAAAGATGTTTTAAATTAAAAATCTCTGTTTCATACACAAAGAAATGAATTTCTTCATATAAAACAAATTTTTTTGTCAGGAAATAGAAGAAACTTTGCCACAAATATATTCAGATATTTATCACAAACTTATCTTTTTTTGCATAAATAATAATAATAATTTCTTGATTGATAATTGATTGATCAATCTTGATTTTCTTGATTTGTATTTGTTTTATATGAAGAAATTATTTATATATTTACAAAACAAATATTCTTAATTAAAAACATTTTAAGCTGTGTATGTTATGATTTTAATTATATATTTACTGTAATAATTGTAATCGTATAAAATATTTAATAATCTAATAAAAATAAATGTTTTAGGCTTAAAGAGCCTGAGTCTACAAAGGGAAGCATTGCTGATATACCAGGACTGGACGAAGAATCGAAAATCTCCACGCCCAACGAATCATACAAAAAAATTAAAAGTGTTTAATTTTTCATAATTATTATGATAAACAGTATCAACTAGTCACGTAGAATTAAGCATATGCACAAAACAAACAATATTTTTTACACATATAAATCAAGAAAATTCATTTTAAAATGGTGTAAATGTCTTAAATATTAACACGAATAATGTTTACGATAGTTTTATGTAGATATAATAATACTGTAATATTTTTTTCTGTGATTCTAGAATATTAAGTAATTGAAGTTTCTCGATTTTAATGTACAAGTAATTTTATAAAATTATTTATTATACAACACAGTATTCTTTGAAGGATTTTCTTTTTATTTCATGCCGATATACATCTTTCATTACGAAGTTATATACTTACTAAAGATTTTTCTTCAAAGGAGGCCTATAGAAATGTATAATTATTTTTTAAAAGGCTTCCTTATTTAACAACCGCTGTATTAAAATATGTTAAACTGAAAGGCGGTAACAGGTACTACAATACAAATATTATTTCAAGTAAATATCCTATAAATTGGTGATTTATACATATTATGTTAACATAATATTAATTTGTACCTGTTGATTGATGGAGGAAAGCATATCTATAGGTCCTAAAAATAGATCCAACACAATAGTTGGCACAATCGACAGGTTGATTGTGCCAGTAAGAGTTTTAAAAATACCGTAATTTTTTTAAATTTTGTTCGACAAAAATTTAATCGATACTAGCTTTATGTATAGTTCAAATGTGCTTTTAGAGGGCGCAATATTAAAACATAATATTTTTAGTCGCAAACTCCTCTATAAAGTCGTTTTTTTTTACTATAAGGAACGTAATTATGTTTTAATATTCCGCCCTCTAAAAGCACATTTGAACTATGCTAAGCCCAGTCAGGCTATTTATTTTTCGATTGCAACAGACACTGGACCGCTAGATGGCGCCTGCTAACTCTTTTACATGTCGCTATCCCAAAGATACCGAAATGTACTAAATACTCAAGTGATCCTCGTGTCGGTCGTCACATGCCTACCTTGCACTGACGAGGGCCAACAGCTCGAAACTGCAGTCTGCAAGTGGAGTGTGACGACTGGCACGAGAGCTCCTTTAAGTAGGATCAGTCTATCGGCTGGTGTTTGCTGCAATTATTATAGTATGCAATTATTACATTTAACGCGCCAGGCTTGTAACTTGTAATTCAGCGCATAGCCCGGAGAGTAGCTGTTGGTTGCAGTCTGGTTACGTTCCTTATAGTAAAATAAGGATTTTATAGAGGAGTTTGCGACTAAAAATATTATGTTTTAGCTTTATGTATGTTTATCTCTCCCATGGGATCTTAACTCTTTAAGATGCCTCCAGAACATTTCATAAATTTTCACGACGCATCTAGCGCGAGTTTCCTAGTTGGGCAATACCAATTACAAGCATTAGAATTATTTTAGAGTCTACCAAGAATATACGTTTAGCATTATGACTTGGAAAAGTACTTGGAGTAAACATCATCTATTATTGTTTGAGGCAGATGAGTTTCCGCATACAATCAACCCTTTCCCTGATTTTCCTACATTTTCTTTTGATTTTTTTTTTATCTTTTGAGCTATAGAGTGCTTAAATAACTTCAAATTAGTATATAATATTCCTAATTTACAATGGAAATTTAGGAGATAATATGATTTTACTGGACCTACATACTTGAGGTAGTGCAATCAGTGGCGGTCCGAAGAGGGGGGCATAGCTCCCCCCAATGGACACATGAACTTTGTAACTATCGATTATCAATTATTAAGATCCCTCTAACATACATTTAGTTTCAACAGATTAGTGCTGTATTATTTAACTTTTACCTAGGTAAAATTAATAATATTATGTATTACTGATTAATAATGCTTAATTAGTCGGAGACAGGACAATAAAAAAGAAACACACTATTTTGCCGACATTTCGTGTATTTGGCTCACAATTCTTCAGGGATTAATAGTTATAATGCAACATCTGTATGCATAACAATTTCATCAACGCCAATATTCAACATTAACTCCTGCTAAAGCAGAAAGAAGTTTCGCTACGATTGAACGTTTAAAAACATATTTACGGTCGACCCAACTATCTCTATTGAAACCACGTTGCCGAATTTACGCATATTCCTCAACTGATGATTGACACTCATAATGACTTGCCGAATCATATAACTTGGGGCCTTGTTACAATGTTCGCTGATGATACTACCATAACCCTGTCAGCTGAAACACCCCAGCAGCTGGTAAATATGATTCATAATGCCACCTGTGACTTAAGTACTTGGTGCGACAGAAATAGACTCGTTTTGAATAAAAGTAAAACAAAATGTATACACTTTTTTAAGAGAAGAGACATTCCTAACAAAAACCTGATTAGCGATATCCAATTCTCGCAGTCGGTAACGTTTCTAGGTAGCTGCATAGTTGACTTACCTGGGATGCTCATGTGGATGGTGTCTGTAACAAACTGAATAAAGCCTTTTATGCCATTTTGCAGATGAAAGATATCTTAACTGTTCCAGGACTTCTAAACATATATTACGCTATGGCATACTCACATATTTCTCGGAATATAGTTAGCTGGGGTGGTGGGAGAGACTTCAAGAGAATATTTGTAGCTCAAAAGAAACTTCTAAGACTAATTTTTAATATGAAGTACAATGAAAGTTGTAGACAGACTTTTGTAAATAATAAAATTCTTACAGCCCATGTCTGCACGACCACAGTACTAGACACGGTGAATTATTGCGTATTCCTCACCATAATACCTCTACATATAAATATTCACCTAACTACAAATGTATCAAACTGTATAATAAATTGCCCACTAACCTCAAAGACGTGGCAAGTTTTGATACCTTCAAAAAATCTGTAAGAACCTTGTTAGTCAATGGATGTTTTTACAGTGTTGACGAATTTCTATTAGCCCTATTTGATTATAATATGTGATATAAGATTTAATTTATTAACCAATACATATATATCTCAAACTTTGCTTGCCTCACTATGCATTTAATATATTTGATTTTTCTCTATATTTTTATCACATACAATAATTGTTGTAAACGTCTGTATTCTCTTTTACTTATATTTTATTTTTTGTATGCTTGTTTGTTTGTTACTCTTTTCTATTTGTTGTATCTTGTGACTTTTGCATATAGGTATATGTTTTATATTGACGTTTCATATCTGCAAAATGTACAGCTCTATATGAATGAATAAATTATTATTATTATTATTATTTCAATGAAATTAGGGTAAATAATCTGCAGCTTCAGCGGTACTTTTTAACAGATTTATAGACTAAAAATTAAAAAGAATCGGGATGATACAATTTTGACAGTTGTTTTAATAATATCCAAATGACATGTTTTAAAATGTCCCTAAAAGAAACTCCTGGTCTCAATATTATTGTCACCTGAATTTACGGTTTGTCACGAATGAAGTCAAGTAGTCGTTATATGATATTTTCAACATTTGTATTTTCTTCTCTACTATAATTTGGTAAAGTAAGTTTTATTACTATATTTGTATGCCTGTTATAAGGCCCTATGAAAATAAAATATCCAAATTCCAGGCGCAACTCAGTATGCATTTCCGTGAGAACGAGGAACAACCAATATCGTGCGCTTTGTCTAGTTTTATAATATTTTCAACACATTGAAAGGTATATGAATGGTCTAAGGTTTTATCGTGAAACATCTTAAAAACAATGCAATATTTGTTTGTATCGCAGTAAATAATTTTGGTATAGGATTTGTTTTAATAAAAATTATATTCATTCAAATATCACTATCACTACACATAGCACAAGAGAAATCTACTCATCTGTCTGTCTGTATGTAGACGCTAATCTCGAGAAATGCTGAACCAATTAGATGCAGATTTCGCCAATCTGCTTTTCAATTTTTCACTTGATTTTATTTTTCAAATTTTACTTAAAATATATGTTTAAGTAAGTTTATATTCTACGGTAGTATTCTATGTTTATAGTCATTGCGTAATTTGTAATAAATTTGACTAAAACAATAAAATAGAGAAACGATTTCGAATTTATAATGTATTGTAATCACACATTTGAAACTGCACAAGAATCGCTAAATAAATATACATACGTAGTGAATTTATTTTCTAAAGCAATAAATAAATATTTGTGCTTTTCAATAGCGTACAACTGATGTGTAGAAATTGACATTAAATTTAAACCATACGAGCAATGGTGGCGATTAGCAAGTTTCACTCATTTAAATATATTGAATACCTACGTGTTTATTGTTTGGTAATTTAACCGACCTGATAATTCTTCCAATGAAGTTGTTTCTGTAGACGTACCGACATTGTATTTTCTGGTGCGTACCTTTTTCAGATATGGATCAGATTATAGTATTGTTCTCATATTTGCAATTAGCATTAGATGGTCAAGGGCAAGTTGGTTCAACATATACTGATCTATCTAAAGCGTTCGACCAGTTAAATCGTAATATTTTTATTATCAAACTCGGCCTAGTAGATGTCTAATAAATTAATTGCTTTATTTACATCTCATCTTAATAATTGGTAACAATTTATACAATATCAAAGTTACCGTTCAGATCAATTTGGTATATTATCTGGAGTTCCCAAGGTTCGATATTGGGGCCGTCATTATTTAATATTTATATTAATGACTAACTTTTATCAGGCCCGGAGAGAGGCGGGTAGTATCCCCCGGCCTGAGCTAAGAAAAAGGACCTGGCAAGCGCCAAAGATTTAATTGTTTTAACTAACCGTAAATATAGTAATCTCTCTCAGAATATTTTGCACTATCCCGGTCACACTTGCCCAAGGATAGCGATCTTTCAGCATACCAGCAAGGGTAAAACATTTCGTAAGATGATGTGCTCTCGTGTCTTCGGTCTTAGAATGCTAGCTGTCGAAGCGCAATTAGCAGGCACAACTGATTTCAAAACTGTCATTAAAATTTTGCCGCTAGGAAAGCTCGGAAGGCTATCATACATGTACAAGTAGATGCCGATCCTACTTAATATTTTAAAAGGAAAATATTTTTTTTTATCATAATAAATTTCAAACAGGGTGGGGTGGGGGCCCACAATGTTTTACACCCGGGTCCCGATCTGGCTCTCGCCTGGCCTGACTTCTATACTCGACGTTAATTACTTATTTTATGCTAATGACATGAACATTTGTTCTTCAGTAGACAGCATTGTAATCTTCGTCGTGCACACCATTGTGCCCAGCACAAAATTGCTGCTCAAGTTCATCACAAGTGTGCTGGTTGGATTCAGAAATGAGGAGTCCTACATGATTTACCCTTAAATAATCAAATAATAATAATTAAATTCATTAAAATCTTAATAATTTGACTTAAATAAACTAATGAATGAATTTACTTAATTGTCAAATAGATTAATTTAGTATCGGTTTGTACAAATACAAAAAATATTTTTTTATCTTACCAAGATTTATAGATAATTTAGGACTAATCAAAAATAAAATTGGCAGAAAACACTTTCTAATAAAATCCGTCGTTTTAATTAATATTATTTTCATTTTGTTTATAATGTAATAAGTCATTAACATCCCTGCGCGGTGAACAAAATCTTGCAGCTCTTACAGTACATTTATGAATATGTTGATCAAAGGCCATCCCTTTTGGACAGCTGAGATTAATTTGTTCTAAATCAGATTGACTATTACTGCTTTTGTGGCAGATGAAAAAATCATTACAGTTATTTGAATTTGGAAAAGTGCCCTCCTTTGAACAAACAAATGATTCGGTAGTTGTCTCTTCACAACTACTAGTAAGAGGTAAGTTCGGTAGTTCCATGATGTTGTTTTGTGGGCACTCTCCAGAGCATTGTTTATCTGGATTATTTGTATTTACGGTAATTACAACGTCCAACTTATTAGGTGTTATATTTTTCTCAATTTCTTTTTTCAGATTAACACAAGAGTTTGGAAAATGTTCTTGTGCCGTTATAAGTGTTTTGCATAAATCAAGAGTAATACACAAAACACAAACCACCTGAAAAATATAAATGAGGTTACATGAGGACTAACTGCTGTATATGTTTTACCTTTAGACACGAATACATTTCATTTGGGTAGTTTACTTAATATATATCATCACATTTTTTGGCACTGTCACTTCCTAATGTCATCGTGATATGCTCGTTGCGTATATCTCACTAGCCCATGTCAAATGCATGATTTGTATTCGTACAATTTCAATTATAAGTAATTTGTAATATCATTAATAATTATACATGGGTATTATAATGTATAGTAACTTTGCTAGTGCCGTATTATGTGTTAAGTAAAGGAATTCTATTAATGTAAAATATCAGCCGTTAGGCTCATTCAAGTCTGACGTAGTTCTCCGCGATCACCAAATTCAATTCAATTCAACAAGTATATGGTACGGTCGTGAGCAAAAAAAAATAGGACAAGTCTTATAACGGTATTTTGCTAAAATCTAGTTGTGTACATCTAACTTTAATTTTTGTGACATTGTCAGTAAGTTGTCATAATTTATTGCAAGTGTACAAAAAACTAATATGCCTCATATAAGCGATTTAGTTAAATCTGGAGTTATTGCTAAAGCAGAAGATGGATGGTCAATGAGACAAATTGCGCTGCTTTATAATATTGACAAAAATTCGGTGTGTAACATCAACAAGTGGAGAATAAACGGTATGATTAGTAGAAATGTCCTGGATCAGGGCGACGAAGGATATCAACTCAACAACAAGATTTGCAATTGGTAAATGCTTTAGTAGAAAATCCATTTTACTCAGTTATTCAGGCTGCTGAAGAAACGAATTTTCCTAGATCGAGTAGTACTGGTCGCCGGCGAGTAAGAGAATCGGAGCTACGCTGTCATGCAGCAGCACAGAAATACTTACTTAAAGCTGAAGATAAAGAAGCTCGAGTAGGATTTGCGCTTGAATTTTTAGCGCATGATGTAAATTTCTGGAACAATGTAATCTTTACAGACGAAAAAACTTTCCAGTCAACACACAGCGGTCATATTCGTGTTTACTGCCCTCCGAATACTCGATTCGATGAGAAATATATATCTAACAATGATAAAAGTGGTAGATTTTCCGTCAATATGTGGGCTTGGATATCGGCACGTGGTCCTGGTATTTTGTGGCATATTGAGGAACGATTTTAATAGTGAAACGTATATTAGGATTTTAGACAATATTATGCTCCCTTTTGTGTCACAATTAGTTCCTAATAATGAGTTCATATTTCAACAAGACAATTGTTCCGTTCATGCTGCTCATACCGTAACTAACTGGTTTCAAAATAACAACATCAATGTTCTTAACAGGCCCAGTCATAGTCCAGATCTTAACCCTGTGGAAGAAGTATGGGGACTACTCGTAAGAAGTATCCAAAAACGTGAAACCAAGGAATGCCGAAGAATTCCTGGAAATAGTAAATAATGCATGGGAAAATATTATTACTAATGATTATTGTATAAGGTTATTTAATTTTATGCCAAACAGACTTATAGAAGTTATAAATAGAAATGGTACAATAACGAGTTAGTTTCTTGTTAAGTAGGATATCCTTTGATCCAGGATTTCTACTAATCGTACCGTTTATTCTCCACTTTCTTAAAATGTTACACACCAAATTGTTGTTAATGTTATAACGCAGTGCAATTTGTCTCATTAACCATCCCTCATTTACTATAGCAATAACTACAGCATTAAAATAAGAAATACATTAAAAGTGATATATGTTTTATTTCGGCTACTCATTACATATTCAAATACAGACAGATTTACATTAGAAAATAAAAAGTTGTCATATTTTTTTCTGCTCACGACAGTATAAACTAGAATTTTTCCCTTATTAAATAAACAGTAATTTTGTTGTACATTTATTACAATAATTTATACTAGTCGTATTTGAGGTAGGTATACAGTTGATCTCAATAATTTCTAATTTTCTTGAAATGAGAATACAGCCTTCTCTAGGAGGAAAGTACAACTATGTGCTTACTATTATTGACAAACTGAATGTGACGTCTCTTGGTGAATAACGTAGTTTCAAGCATAACTATTTTCTATTGGTTTTTTGTCGTGATAGACCAGGACGTTGGTCATGCGACGTCATACGACTATGACTATTGGAGTGTCACAAATTAATGAGAAAATTAGCCTTCCTAAAGTGACATACTTTATTTTCAGCGCATCTTGAAGTCGTTATATCTTTCATAATTGGTATAAAGCATAATAATTAAAGATAGACGGTTTATCTTCTCTCACGATAGAAGATGTGTCTCTAGAACATTTTGAGTGAGATATAACAAGATTTAAAATATGACCATAGACATATTTTATTTTATCAGATTTGTTTCTACGGTTAAGCTCATGACATGTTTGTATAGTCGAGATCAGCTCTTCTCGGCACTCAAAAAACGCAACAAAAACTCGACGACCTCATTAAAATACTCTCTGTACTATTCCGAGGGATTGACTCGCTTACCTTTATAGGTTTATAATGTGCGTCGGCATGTTTGATGACAATATACCGCTTGGCCCAAGGGCGATAATAATTATGTCGTAAAGTTTTTGTTGCGTTTTTTGACTGCCGAGAATAAATAAACTCGACTATAATAGCACTGATGCCTATAATTGTATTGATAAATATTTTTCGAGGGCGTAATTGCCTAGTAATATGAACAGTGTAAATCGCCAAGATTTGTAATCGGCTAACAAATGTCTATTATCATTTCTCTTCATTTACAAAAATAATTTGGAGAAGGTAGAAAGAACATAAGCATTTGGTTTCTTACAATACATTTTATTTTAAGATTTACTACTTTTTGTTTAAAAATCGTGCATACAATAAAGTAAAAAAATATACAATACAACGCTTACTTAATAAAAACTGCTTATGAATTAAGTAAATTAACTAAATATATTACAAAAATAAATATGTGGTAAAATACTGAATACGATAGAGCAAATATTCCACTACTTCCTATAAGAGGAATTAAATTCATTGCCACCCAATATGCGTTACCAAAACGATTGAAAATAATGCCCCAAAACTTGCGGCATACTACACACGCGACATAGTTTTTAGTACATTTTAGCTCCTTTACTAAAAGATGTGTATACGATTAATAAAACTATTATGTTGCAAAACTAAATGGATATAAATCGATTTTGAAGAATTTTCATGTTAAGGTATACAAAATTCTTCAAACAGGTATCTACAGGAAAATATAGTGAGTGTTCTTGAAACATATTTATTATATTTTTAAATTCACCTTAAATCGTATAGAATTTAGAGATCACATTAAAGGCCAACAACGTATTTTAAGATGTTTGTTATAGCCTATATTGTTATAAATCCTACAAATTAAATAATTCTGATATAAGCTAGATACATTTGGAATAAACCAATCAAAATATTACCTACCATCGTCGGTATTTTTATATTTTGAGTCATCAACTAATTATGACTAACAGATCACACATTATTACAATTATTTTTTTATTAAATCGAATTTACCTAACATAAGTAAAAATAAAACAATAATTAGGATAGTTTGCATAGTTCCTACTATTGTGAAAGAAAAATTAGAATAATTTACTTTAATCTGCGTCATTGTGACTTCAGTGCTTTTAATCAAGTACTTAGTAGTTAGTTGTGGCTAGTTATACTTTGATACCTGTATAACATAACAAAAATGTATATCATTATTAAAATGGAAGGCGAAGGTTACATTGTTATCGCATCACATGGAAAGTGTTCCAGCGTTTTTAATTTTCACGTCGACCACTACAAAATTAATCACATTGAAAGATACAACGATTTTCAGGTACCACAAAAACAAATAACTGTTTGAATCGCTAGCCAACTACTTTTTATATCACAGAAATTATCACTAAATAAATTTAAAGTACAAATTAAGTAATTGTAGTTCTCTAATAGACACAAGGACATTCATATGAAGTATCGCACACTTGAATTGGCGGATTAAAATAAGAAGTCTCTGGGCAACTGTATTTTGTTCTTATGTACGATCCATTTCTTAGTAAATTACAAAGAAAATACGTCTGGCAAGTTGCATCATTCAGGTTGGGAAATCTTCCAGCAGTACTGCATTCAAAATAATTGGAGTCTTCCTCAAAAATACATTGAGCTGTTGTAGTTTCTGTACTCAATGTTGTAACCGTCGTGGGATGTGTTGAGGTAGATTCTGATGTTGTGAACAAAGGAGTAGTTGACGAATATGTAAATGTTGTTGATTCCGTAGTTGTGCTCGATTCTGTACTAGATGCAAGATCAGTAGTTTTGGATGGTAGATCGGAGCAGGGACATTTATAAGAAGTATCGCACACCTGAATTGGCGGATTGAAATAAGAAGTCTCTGGGCAACTGTATTTTGTTCTTATGTACGATCCATTTCTTAGTAAATTACAAAGAAAATAAGTCTGGCAAGTTGCATCATTCAGGTTGGGAAATCTGCCTGCGGTACTGCATTCAAAATAATTGGAGTCTTCCTCAAAAATACATTGAGCTGTTGTAGTTTCTGTACTCAATGTTGTAACCGTCGTGGGATGTGTTGAGGTAGATTCTGATGTTGTGAACAAAGGAGAAGTTGACGAATATGTAAATGTTGTTGATTCCGTAGTTGTGCTCGATTCTGTACTAGATGCAAGAGCAGTAGTTTTGGATGGTAGATCGGTGCAGGGACATTTATAAGAAGTATCGCACACTTGAATTGGCGGATTGAAATAAGAAGTCTCTGGGCAACTGTATTTTGTTCTTAAGTACGATCCATTTCTTAGTAAATTACAAAGAAAATAAGTCTGGCAAGTTGCATCATTCAGGTTGGGAAATCTGCCTGCGGTACTGCATTCAAAATAATTGGAGTCTTCCTCAAAAATACATTGAGCTGTTGTAGTTTCTGTACTCAATGTTGTAACCGTCGTGGGATGTGTTGAGGTAGATTCTGATGTTGTGAACAAAGGAGTAGTTGACGAATATGTAAATGTTGTTGATTCCGTAGTTGTGCTCGATTCTGTACTAGATGCAAGAGCAGTAGTTTTGGATGGTAGATCGGTGCAGGGACATTTATAAGAAGTATCGCACACCTGAATTGGCGGATTGAAATAAGAAGTCTCTGGGCAACTGTATTTTGTTCTTATGTACGATCCATTTCTTAGTAAATTACAAAGAAAATAAGTCTGGCAAGTTGCATCATTCAGGTTGGGAAATCTGCCTGCGGTACTGCATTCAAAATAATTGGAGTCTTCCTCAAAAATACATTGAGCTGTTGTAGTTTCTGTACTCAATGTTGTAACCGTCGTGGGATGTGTTGAGGTAGATTCTGATGTTGTGAACAAAGGAGAAGTTGACGAATATGTAAATGTTGTTGATTCCGTAGTTGTGCTCGATTCTGTACTAGATGCAAGAGCAGTAGTTTTGGATGGTAGATCGGTGCAGGGACATTTATAAGAAGTATCGCACACCTGAATTGGCGGATTGAAATAAGAAGTCTCTGGGCAACTGTATTTTGTTCTTATGTACGATCCATTTCTTAGTAAATTACAAAGAAAATAAGTCTGGCAAGTTGCATCATTCAGGTTGGGAAATCTGCCTGCGGTACTGCATTCAAAATAATTGGAGTCTTTCTCAAAAATACATTGAGCTGTTGTAGCTTCTGTACTCAATGTTGTAACCGTCATGGGATGTGTTGAGGTAGATTCTGATGTTGTGAACAAAGGAGTAGTTGACGAATATGTAAATGTTGTTGATTCCGTAGTTGTGCTCGATTCTGTACTAGATGCAAGATCAGTAGTTTTGGATGGTAGATCGGAGCAGGGACATTTATAAGAAGTATCGCACACCTGAATTGGCGGATTGAAATAAGAAGTCTCTGGGCAACTGTATTTTGTTCTTATGTACGATCCATTTCTTAGTAAATTACAAAGAAAATAAGTCTGGCAAGTTGCATCATTCAGGTTGGGAAATCTGCCTGCGGTACTGCATTCAAAATAATTGGAGTCTTCCTCAAAAATACATTGAGCTGTTGTAGTTTCTGTACTCAATGTTGTAACCGTCGTGGGATGTGTTGAGGTAGATTCTGATGTTGTGAACAAAGGAGAAGTTGACGAATATGTAAATGTTGTTGATTCCGTAGTTGTGCTCGATTCTGTACTAGATGCAAGAGCAGTAGTTTTGGATGGTAGATCGGTGCAGGGACATTTATAAGAAGTATCGCACACTTGAATTGGCGGATTGAAATAAGAAGTCTCTGGGCAACTGTATTTTGTTCTTAAGTACGATCCATTTCTTAGTAAATTACAAAGAAAATAAGTCTGGCAAGTTGCATCATTCAGGTTGGGAAATCTGCCTGCGGTACTGCATTCAAAATAATTGGAGTCTTCCTCAAAAATACATTGAGCTGTTGTAGTTTCTGTACTCAATGTTGTAACCGTCGTGGGATGTGTTGAGGTAGATTCTGATGTTGTGAACAAAGGAGTAGTTGACGAATATGTAAATGTTGTTGATTCCGTAGTTGTGCTCGATTCTGTACTAGATGCAAGAGCAGTAGTTTTGGATGGTAGATCGGTGCAGGGACATTTATAAGAAGTATCGCACACCTGAATTGGCGGATTGAAATAAGAAGTCTCTGGGCAACTGTATTTTGTTCTTATGTACGATCCATTTCTTAGTAAATTACAAAGAAAATAAGTCTGGCAAGTTGCATCATTCAGGTTGGGAAATCTGCCTGCGGTACTGCATTCAAAATAATTGGAGTCTTCCTCAAAAATACATTGAGCTGTTGTAGTTTCTGTACTCAATGTTGTAACCGTCGTGGGATGTGTTGAGGTAGATTCTGATGTTGTGAACAAAGGAGAAGTTGACGAATATGTAAATGTTGTTGATTCCGTAGTTGTGCTCGATTCTGTACTAGATGCAAGAGCAGTAGTTTTGGATGGTAGATCGGTGCAGGGACATTTATAAGAAGTATCGCACACCTGAATTGGCGGATTGAAATAAGAAGTCTCTGGGCAACTGTATTTTGTTCTTATGTACGATCCATTTCTTAGTAAATTACAAAGAAAATAAGTCTGGCAAGTTGCATCATTCAGGTTGGGAAATCTGCCTGCGGTACTGCATTCAAAATAATTGGAGTCTTTCTCAAAAATACATTGAGCTGTTGTAGCTTCTGTACTCAATGTTGTAACCGTCATGGGATGTGTTGAGGTAGATTCTGATGTTGTGAACAAAGGAGTAGTTGACGAATATGTAAATGTTGTTGATTCCGTAGTTGTGCTCGATTCTGTACTAGATGCAAGATCAGTAGTTTTGGATGGTAGATCGGAGCAGGGACATTTATAAGAAGTATCGCACACCTGAATTGGCGGATTGAAATAAGAAGTCTCTGGGCAACTGTATTTTGTTCTTATGTACGATCCATTTCTTAGTAAATTACAAAGAAAATAAGTCTGGCAAGTTGCATCATTCAGGTTGGGAAATCTGCCTGCGGTACTGCATTCAAAATAATTGGAGTCTTCCTCAAAAATACATTGAGCTGTTGTAGTTTCTGTACTCAATGTTGTAACCGTCGTGGGATGTGTTGAGGTAGATTCTGATGTTGTGAACAAAGGAGAAGTTGACGAATATGTAAATGTTGTTGATTCCGTAGTTGTGCTCGATTCTGTACTAGATGCAAGATCAGTAGTTTTGGATGGTGGATCGGAGCAGGGACATTTATAAGAAGTATCGCACACCTGAATTGGCGGATTGAAATAAGAAGTCTCTGGGCAACTGTATTTTGTTCTTATGTACGATCCATTTCTTAGTAAATTACAAAGAAAATAAGTCTGGCAAGTTGCATCATTCAGGTTGGGAAATCTGCCTGCGGTACTGCATTCAAAATAATTGGAGTCTTCCTCAAAAATACATTGAGCTGTTGTAGTTTCTGTACTCAATGTTGTAACCGTCGTGGGATGTGTTGAGGTAGATTCTGATGTTGTGAACAAAGGAGAAGTTGACGAATATGTAAATGTTGTTGATTCCGTAGTTGTGCTCGATTCTGTACTAGATGCAAGAGCAGTAGTTTTGGATGGTAGATCGGTGCAGGGACATTTATAAGAAGTATCGCACACCTGAATTGGCGGATTGAAATAAGAAGTCTCTGGGCAACTGTATTTTGTTCTTATGTACGATCCATTTCTTAGTAAATTACAAAGAAAATAAGTCTGGCAAGTTGCATCATTCAGATTGGGAAATCTTCCGGCAGTACTGCATTCAAAATAACTGGAGTCTTCCTCAAAAATACATTGAGCTGTTGTAGTTTCGGTACTCAATGTTGTAACCGTCGTGGGATGTGTTGAGGTAGATTCTGATGCTGTGAACAAAGGAGTAGTTGACGAATATGTAAATGTTGTTGATTCCGTAGTTGTGCTCGATTCTGTACTAGATGCAAGATCAGTAGTTTTGGATGGTAGATCGGAGCAGGGACATTTATAAGAAGTATCGCACACCTGAATTGGCGGATTGAAATAAGAAGTCTCTGGGCAACTGTATTTTGTTCTTATGTACGATCCATTTCTTAGTAAATTACAAAGAAAATAAGTCTGGCAAGTTGCATCATTCAGGTTGGGAAATCTTCCAGCGGTACTGCATTCAAAATAATTGGAGTCTTCCTCAAAAATACATTGAGCTGTTGTAGTTTCTGTACTCAATGTTGTAACCGTCGTGGGATGTGTTGAGGTAGATTCTGATGTTGTGAACAAAGGAGTAGTTGACGAATATGTAAATGTTGTTGATTCCGTAGTTGTGCTCGATTCTGTACTAGATGCAAGATCAGTAGTTTTGGATGGTAGATCGGAGCAGGGACATTTATAAGAAGTATCGCACACCTGAATTGGCGGATTGAAATAAGAAGTCTCTGGGCAACTGTATTTTGTTCTTATGTACGATCCATTTCTTAGTAAATTACAAAGAAAATAAGTCTGGCAAGTTGCATCATTCAGGTTGGGAAATCTGCCTGCGGTACTGCATTCAAAATAATTGGAGTCTTCCTCAAAAATACATTGAGCTGTTGTAGTTTCTGTACTCAATGTTGTAACCGTCGTGGGATGTGTTGAGGTAGATTCTGATGTTGTGAACAAAGGAGAAGTTGACGAATATGTAAATGTTGTTGATTCCGTAGTTGTGCTCGATTCTGTACTAGATGCAAGAGCAGTAGTTTTGGATGGTAGATCGGTGCAGGGACATTTATAAGAAGTATCGCACACCTGAATTGGCGGATTGAAATAAGAAGTCTCTGGGCAACTGTATTTTGTTCTTATGTACGATCCATTTCTTAGTAAATTACAAAGAAAATAAGTCTGGCAAGTTGCATCATTCAGGTTGGGAAATCTGCCTGCGGTACTGCATTCAAAATAATTGGAGTCTTTCTCAAAAATACATTGAGCTGTTGTAGCTTCTGTACTCAATGTTGTAACCGTCATGGGATGTGTTGAGGTAGATTCTGATGTTGTGAACAAAGGAGTAGTTGACGAATATGTAAATGTTGTTGATTCCGTAGTTGTGCTCGATTCTGTACTAGATACAAGATCAGTAGTTTTGGATGGTAGATCGGAGCAGGGACATTTATAAGAAGTATCGCACACCTGAATTGGCGGATTGAAATAAGAAGTCTCTGGGCAACTGTATTTTGTTCTTATGTACGGTCCATTTCTTAGTAAATTACAAAGAAAATAAGTCTGGCAAGTTGCATCATTCAGGTTGGGAAATCTGCCTGCGGTACTGCATTCAAAATAATTGGAGTCTTCCTCAAAAATACATTGAGCTGTTGTAGTTTCTGTACTCAATGTTGTAACCGTCGTGGGATGTGTTGAGGTAGATTCTGATGTTGTGAACAAAGGAGAAGTTGACGAATATGTAAATGTTGTTGATTCCGTAGTTGTGCTCGATTCTGTACTAGATGCAAGAGCAGTAGTTTTGGATGGTAGATCGGTGCAGGGACATTTATAAGAAGTATCGCACACCTGAATTGGCGGATTGAAATAAGAAGTCTCTGGGCAACTGTATTTTGTTCTTATGTACGATCCATTTCTTAGTAAATTACAAAGAAAATAAGTCTGGCAAGTTGCATCATTCAGGTTGGGAAATCTGCCTGCGGTACTGCATTCAAAATAATTGGAGTCTTCCTCAAAAATACATTGAGCTGTTGTAGTTTCTGTACTCAATGTTGTAACCGTCATGGGATGTGTTGAGGTAGATTCTGATGTTGTGAACAAAGGAGTAGTTGACGAATATGTAAATGTTGTTGATTCCGTAGTTGTGCTCGATTCTGTACTAGATGCAAGATCAGTAGTTTTGGATGGTAGATCGGAGCAGGGACATTTATAAGAAGTATCGCACACCTGAATTGGCGGATTGAAATAAGAAGTCTCTGGGCAACTGTATTTTGTTCTTATGTACAATCCATTTCTTAGTAAATTACAAAGAAAATAAGTCTGGCAAGTTGCATCATTCAGGTTGGGAAATCTGCCTGCGGTACTGCATTCAAAATAATTGGAGTCTTCCTCAAAAATACATTGAGCTGTTGTAGTTTCTGTACTCAATGTTGTAACCGTCGTGGGATGTGTTGAGGTAGATTCTGATGTTGTGAACAAAGGAGAAGTTGACGAATATGTAAATGTTGTTGATTCCGTAGTTGTGCTCGATTCTGTACTAGATGCAAGAGCAGTAGTTTTGGATGGTAGATCGGTGCAGGGACATTTATAAGAAGTATCGCACACCTGAATTGGCGGATTGAAATAAGAAGTCTCTGGGCAACTGTATTTTGTTCTTATGTACGATCCATTTCTTAGTAAATTACAAAGAAAATAAGTCTGGCAAGTTGCATCATTCAGATTGGGAAATCTTCCGGCAGTACTGCATTCAAAATAACTGGAGTCTTCCTCAAAAATACATTGAGCTGTTGTAGTTTCGGTACTCAATGTTGTAACCGTCGTGGGATGTGTTGAGGTAGATTCTGATGCTGTGAACAAAGGAGTAGTTGACGAATATGTAAATGTTGTTGATTCCGTAGTTGTGCTCGATTCTGTACTAGATGCAAGAGCGGTAGTTTTGAATGGTAGATCGGAGCAGACACATTTATAAGAAGTATCGCACACCTGAATTGGCGGATTGAAATAAGAAGTCTCTGGGCAACTGTATTTTGTTCTTATGTACGATCCATTTCTTCGTAAATTACAAAGAAAATAAGTCTGGCAAGTTGCATCATTCAGGTTGGGAAATCTTCCAGCGGTACTGCATTCAAAATAATTGGAGTCTTCCTCAAAAATACATTGAGCTGTTGTAGTTTCTGTACTCAATGTTGTAACAGTCGTGGGATGTGTTGAGGTAGATTCTGATGTTGTGAACAAAGGAGTAGTTGACGAATATGTAAATGTTGTTGATTCCGTAGTTGTGCTCGATTCTGTACTAGATGCAAGATCAGTAGTTTTGGATGGTAGATCGGAGCAGGGACATTTATAAGAAGTATCGCACACCTGAATTGGCGGATTGAAATAAGAAGTCTCTGGGCAACTGTATTTTGTTCTTATGTACGATCCATTTCTTAGTAAATTACAAAGAAAATAAGTCTGGCAAGTTGCATCATTCAGGTTGGGAAATCTGCCTGCGGTACTGCATTCAAAATAATTGGAGTCTTCCTCAAAAATACATTGAGCTGTTGTAGTTTCTGTACTCAATGTCGTAACCGTCGTGGGATGTGTTGAGATAGATTCTGATGTTGTGAACAAAGGAGTAGTTGACGAATATGTAAATGTTGTTGATTCCGTAGTTGTGCTCGATTCTGTACTAGATGCAAGATCAGTAGTTTTGGATGGTAGATTGGAGCAGGGACATTTATAAGAAGTATCGCACACCTGAATTGGCGGATTGAAATAAGAAGTCTCTGGGCAACTGTATTTTGTTCTTATGTACGATCCATTTCTTAGTAAATTACAAAGAAAATAAGTCTGGCAAGTTGCATCATTCAGATTGGGAAATCTTCCGGCAGTACTGCATTCAAAATAACTGGAGTCTTCCTCAAAAATACATTGAGCTGTTGTAGTTTCGGTACTCAATGTTGTAACCGTCGTGGGATGTGTTGAGGTAGATTCTGATGCTGTGAACAAAGGAGTAGTTGACGAATATGTAAATGTTGTTGATTCCGTAGTTGTGCTCGATTCTGTACTAGATGCAAGAGCGGTAGTTTTGGATGGTAGATCGGAGCAGGGACATTTATAAGAAGTATCGCACACCTGAATTGGCGGATTAAAATAGGAAGTCTCTGGGCAACTATATTTTGTTCTTATGTACGATCCATTCCTTAGTAAATTGCAAAGAAAATAGGTCTGGCAAGTTGCATCATTCAGATTGGGAAATCTTCCGGCAGTACTGCACTCAAAATAACTGGAGTCTTCCTCAAAAATACATTGAGCTGTTGTAGTTTCGGTACTCAATGTTGTAACCGTCGTGGGATGTGTTGAGGTAGATTCCGATGTTGTGAACAAAGGACTAGTGGACGAATATGTAAATATTGTTGACTCCGCAGTTGTGCTCGATTCTGTACTAGATGCAAGAGCGGTAGTTTTGGATGGTAGATCGGAGCAGGGACATTTATAAGAAGTATCGCACACCTGAATTGGCGGATTGAAATAAGAAGTCTCTGGGCAACTGTATTTTGTTCTTATGTACGATCCATTTCTTAGTAAATTACAAAGGAAATAAGTCTGGCAAGTTGCATCATTCAGGTTGGGAAATCTTCCGGCAGTACTGCATTCAAAATAATTGGAGTCTTCCTCAAAAATACATTGAGCTGTTGTAGTTTCTGTACTCAATGTTGTAACCGTCGTGGGATGTGTTGAGGTAGATTCTGATGTTGTGAATAAAGGAGTAGTTGACGAATATGTAAATGCTGTTGATTCCGTAGTTGTGCTCGATTCTGTACTAGATGCAAGAGCAGTAGTTTTGGATGGTAGACCGGAGCAGGGACATTTATAAGATGTATCGCACACTTGAATTGGCGGATTAAAATAAGAAGTCTCTGGGCAACTGTACTTTGTTTTTATATAAGATCCATTCCTGAGCAAATTACATAGAAAATATGTCTGGCAAGTTACATCATGTAGGTTAGGAAATCTCCCTGTGGTACTACATTCAAAGCAATTTTGATTTTCTGCAATAATACACTGTGATCCTATGGATCCTGATGTGGGTGTTGTTACTAATGTGGATAAAGTCGAGTTTGGTTTTGGAATATCAGTACTTGACGAGATGCATTGATTCCATACCTATAAAAATTATTATGATTTAATTTTATTCAATTGAATTATTTGTCTTGAAATTTTTGAATATTTTATCTTGGAATTGTTGCTTCTTTCACATAAATAAGTATAGTAACCTCTACCTGAATTTATTGTTGCATAGCGCGTCATATTCATTTGATGAGAAAAACATTAGTTCAAAATTTATTGTCAATTTTCAACAATTAGTTTTAAAATCTTAATGAATCGTATATTACTGTAACTTACTGTTCTATGTTGCAATGTTAAACTGCAATATCTTGAATGAAAATATATAAAATGCGATATTGTGGCAATATGAAGCAATAGATAAATAAGAATAGTAAATATGACGCATATTTCCATAAATATTTTTTTCTATTAATATCAGACCATTAAAACATATATTTTTAAACATGTAAGATTTATCATTGCGTAAATTTGACAAACCTTGACTTTCCTCTATTTGCTCTTTTTCCCTCAACTTCTTATAAGAAAAGTATATGTTGGATGCAAACAGCGGATATTAACGTGTTTAATACTAAAGAAGTTCCTTTTTTGAAATTAAGACCTTAATATTCGAAAATACTAATCGTTCATGTAATAAAATAAATGTAGTGATACAACCAAATGATGAAATGGGAAATCACACGTTCATATCTTATTTTGCTACGTATAAAATATATAGAAAGCGCATTAAGAAAAGATTATTTTAATTCTGGGAAAAACAAAAGTAATTTCATTAACTCAGTATTGGTTTAGATTAAATTGATGTGTAAACATTCAATCATATATCGAATAGTAAAAATCAGACAGATTAAAAATTACACCTACAAGTTTAAATGACGAGGATGATTTTCAAACAACAAATTCTATTGGAATTATTGGATATTTAGCCGTCAATTTGGCTGGATCTACCAACACCTCCCCATTTTGTAAAATATAATGCATAAGCCGAAAAGAGTAAATTTACGTATTATATCTTGCATTTTAACCATTCGCAAACAATAAAATTAATATTTGTCATGGTAGTAGTGTATAATGTATATCTTTCTTCAATGACTTTTATATCTGCAATCTCTGTATATTATGTTGTTCTTTAGGTTTTCACGGGTGTTAAATGAAGAAGTGTTATTGTATTTCTGGGTGCTCCTCAGCGTCGATGATCGACTCCTCCAGGAGTCACGGTTGTCTAAACGACGTTTCGGCAGAATCTCATCTGCCATCTTCAGGTTCTCACTGAAAGCTGCCTACTGCTGCTCCTCGTTGCTCGAACTGAATGCGGCATCACATCACCATCCAGCACAATTAAATTCAGTAGTAAAGACTCAAGTGACACGTTCTCAGAGGTTGGCAGACGTCGACTATATCACTTCAGAAAGCACTAATGAAAAATAGATTTTCGAGGTATACAATATAGAAGTCGCAAGGGCCATACAGACAAAAAACCCAAGAGGAATCCGAGAAACCAGTGGCAAAAGCATATCTACCTTACGTGAAAGGAACGACAGATAAAATTGGTAAACGTCTATGTAAACATAACATAGAACAATATTTAAAACAGACCGAAAAATTAGTGCAGTCCTCCGTAATCCAAGATCAAAAACTACCCTAGAAAACCAAGGAGTGCCAAGATTGCAACAAATCATACATAGGAAGACCAATAGACGTATTAGTGTAAGAAAGGGAGAACATATGAATGCAGTACGAAAAGGGGAGAAAACATCGTCCCTAGCACAGCATGTAAAATCCACAGGATACAAAATAGACTTCGATAACACCAGAACACTAGCTAATATCGAACATTATAAGTCAAGGATTACCAGAGAGGCCATAGAGATAGAAAAAAGACTACAAAATCTTAATAAACGGGATGATACGCAGAGATTGCCTAGTTCTTGGAAGCCTGCTCTTGTGGGAAGATACGTAACCAAAAACACATGACGATCCACCGTGGTTCAACCAATTACGAGGAGGTACGTTCAAGTATTGACAAATAGTGAAGAAACACAGCAACTTGCTCGAAATGGACCTATCACGAGGAGTCAGAGCCGAGCGCTGACCAATCAAGGAGAACCACAGCATTCTGCGACACCGATTGGACATGGGGATGCCTGACCACCAGCACGTGGAGCATGACGTTTCAGCGAGGCCACTTGTCGAGTTAACTCAGGCGCCCGCTACGCCTACCACAGGTGGTGTGGAACCGGTAACACGTAGCCAAACGCGCTGGCGCACCCTAGACTGCGGCATATATAAGGAGCCGTACAACGCGGGAAACGTCAGTTCAGTTCGAGCAACGAGGAGCAGCAGTAGGCAGCTTTCAGTAAGAACCTGAAGATTGCAGATGAGATTCCGCCGAAATGTCGTTTAGACAACCGTCACTCCTGGAAGAGTCGACCATCGACGCGGCCGAAAATACGATAACACTTTAATCTCTGTATAATATATACCGTAGTAACATTTTAGAATATTGAGTTGATGCCAATGTAAGGTAGAAGAAAAATGGACAAATAATATGTTGAAAAGAAACAGATATATACTACGCCGCTGCCATTTTTCTCCTTAGCGCGCTAAACTCTAACATTCTTGCTGAGTTGCTGGAATGAAGGTTAATATTCGCTCTATTTCACGTGCATTACTTTGATATTTCACTCTATCTTATTGTACGAATCGACCCTAGATTTCTAGGTGCTATTATTGTATAATGCAATGGCAATTGTTTGCAAGTGTCTGATGGCCGACTGTTGGCCGCTATTTCATTTATTTAGTAATCTGGCGCTTCTCCCAATAACGATAATAATAATAACCTTTATAAGTCAAGAACTTACACCGCGATGTATTGACATTCATATATAAAAATGTATTTAGATAAATGTAAAAATAAATAAATAAAACATATAAGCACGCGCATATAGAAGACACTTCAGAATAGAGTTCTAATATAGTTAGGTACTTAGAAGACAAGCAATTATCAGTAAAAACAACACATAATGAGAAAAGTTTATTTTCTACTTTTTTAAAAATATTTTCTTACATAATTTTATTTTTTACTTTTTAGTCTTTTGATATGCTGTAATCCCCAGATATCGATTTTGAGACGAATCGGATCATAAATGGTAAAGTCGTCCGCTAACTTGAACTAAATTTTTGACTATAAATTCGTAATCCGCGACCCCGAAAACCCCCAAATATAGATTTTGATCGATTTGGATCTAAATGACAAAAGTCGTCAGCTATATTGGTGCCGCCATTTTGAATTCTGAATTTTACCTAAAGATTCAAAATCCGCGACCTAGAAAACCCGTAGATATCGATTTTGAGTTGAATCAGATCTTAAACGGTAAAGTCGTCCGCCATCTTGGTCGCCATCCTGAACTAAATTTTACACTAGAAATTTGTAATCGGCGAACCCGAAAACACCCAGATATCGATTTTGATCGATTTTGGCCATAAATGACAAAAGTCCGTCCACCATATTAGCGCCACCATTTTGAATTTCCAAATTTTGACCAATAATTCATAATTGGCGGTCTCAAAAACCCCAGATCTCCATTTTTAGTTGAATCGGTTCTTAAACTATAAAGTCGCCCGCCATCTTGTTTTTTTCTTATATGAAAATATTAAAGTGTATTGTCACCGGACTTATACACATGTGCAAAATTTTAAAGGTCTAGCTTAATTAAAACTAATAGAAATTTTGATTGCAAAATTTGACCTAAACAAACTAACTAACATAGATTGCAAGTTTAATAAAAGCTTTTAAAAAAGGGCAATTTTTAATTCTAAAATGACATTTTTGGGGCCCAGTTTTACCCTCTTCAACCCCCTTGGAGTAACAACTACCCCTTTAAAATTTTTAAGTGGAACGAGGTTACGTGTGATAGCTATTTGAAAGGGTCTCTATCCAGCAATATAAGATTTTTTCAATTTCTCTAATTTTTTTATTGAAAAATACTACATTTCTAAAGTAAACAAAAGACCATTGAACAGTTTAAATCAAATGTTCAAGCTGGACGCCTGTAGCTTCTTGCTGAAATTCTACTAAAACATTTTGTATCGTTTCCGGCGTGATTTGATTAATTTCTTGCCTTATGTCCTTTAAATAATCGACGTTATTTGATCTGCTGAAGTAGACTTTCGATTTTAAGTAACTCCATAAAAAATAGCCAAGCGGGGTCAAATCTGGAGAACCGGCACAGAATATTAATTAGAGAAGTCAGATTTGACAGATATTTGGTACATAAAATAGTTTAGGATACATTTGACTGTATACATTTCAAATGCATTTCAAAATTTTGAAATTTAATTTTTTTGATGAAGAATGTAAAAAATTTAAAAAATGTTATATTGCCGGATAGAGAATTAAAAACCCTTTCAAATGAGCTATCACACGCACCTATGTCCCATTTAAAAATTTTAAAGGGCTAGCTGTCATTCCCAGGGATTGACGGAGGAGGTATAAAATTATGCTCAATAGAATTAAAAATTGAAGTATTTTAGTATTTTGCTCATAAATTGTTAATTACGTAGATCATGAACTTATCCGTTACTTATGGGCCTCACTATATAATTAAAATCTTATGAATCATAGTAAACATTGGCCAAAAATTGTTGCTTTAAATTCATTTTAAGTTGTCTTACGGGTAGTTTTTTAATTTACTTGGAAGAGAATTAAACGTTTTGCTTTGTGTATGCTAATCTTTGTTGAGATATTTGTATTTCATCTCTATCACGACTGTTGTAGTCGCGTGTTTCACCAGTGTTGTTATATTGCCTTAAATGCAACTTTATATGAATTAACTGACAGTATATAATTTCTGATGCACCCCTACTAAGATTCTTATTGTTCTTTTTTTGTACAGTGAAGATTTTTGATGTGTGGCTAGATCTACCCCAGTTTATCAAACCATACCATAAACTATGGAATAGTGTATGGTATGCACTTGGAAGCCAAGGAAGGCGCACTTGAAGCCCCAATAGGACCCGAGTCCTTTTGTGGCGTGGCAAAGCCATGCATACGCGCAGCCATTAAGGAATGGGTGCAAAATAAATCTCTGGAATGGTGGAGGAATCTCCCAAGACAGAGACAGACCAAGGAGTTCATTAAAGAACGTTCGGCCAAATTTACGGAAGATCTACTAAGCCAGAATAGGAAGGCCATCAGAGTAATAGTAGGCCTTCTAACTGGCCACTGCCGGCTCAATAGACGTATGAGTCTAATGGGCCCGGCAGAGGATGCAACATGCAGATTCTGCCAAGAGGAAGAGGAAACCTCAGTTCACGTATTGTGCCACTGTGAAGGCCTGGTGAGGCTGAGATTCCAAGTACTCGGAGAAGAAAACCCAAGGGCGGACAGCTATACAAAAGGGCCTTTATCAAATCTGTGGAGTCTAGTATAAAGGACAAAGTTGGATGAGGTACTATAAGGAAGATATTCTGGGAGCATCACAATAGACCTGAAAAGGTCGCGGTGGTAAAGGCTAAATAACCAGCTCCTTTGTTAATCTAATCTAATCTAATGGTATGCACACCACAGGTAATACGACCCCCTTTTTCCCTGTGGCTCTGGAAAGGCTTTGGTGAGAGAAGGCTACTCATTTAGAGCCAAGAGACACACATCCAATATCCGAGTAAACTGGGATTAATTTCTTCTTCAGAAAAGAATCCCTCTGCCACGTTTGGGATTCTAACCCAAGGCTCCTGGGAGTCAAGCGTGTTTATCTATGAACCAATCAGTCATATGCAAAATAGAGAAACTAATTAAAACTAGAATTGTGCGGAAGTGCAAATAAAAATCTGTGAAGCAATTTAACCGTTGCATATTTTATAAAATTTGATCTAGATTAAATAATTGTAAAGCTTTACTCACCAAAACAAAATTAATTAGGACAATTTGTTTAACCAGCAAACACTTCATTATGCACTATTTATTTGAACAAATTAAAGTATTTATGGATTAATAAATCAAAACATTTATATTTATGTACCTGTTGTCTATAAAATAAAAATGATAAAATTTATTGTACAGGGAATTGATTTATCGCGTGTTAAAATAGAAGATAATTAAGTTATGGAGATGTGTCATTACAATATTTAAAATTGTAACACCTGTAATATGCGAATAATTTGATTTAATTATTTAATTTATTATTTGAAAGTGGAAATAGGTTTTTCATAAATATTCAAGGAACAATTTCGCCTTCGAAATATCAGCAAAATATTCGCAAAATATTCTTATGTGCCGCCCTCTTACGACGAGAGGTTTAATTCCTAGTAGCAGAGTAAAAGGAAGCCTACCTAATTAGCTACCATAGGTTGGTTCACCAGTCGGCCCACAGGTGGCGCTGCCTCATAGAATATATTAGAAGGCGTCTGGATCGAAATTGGTGAATTGAGAATAAGCGCCACAGATATATAAGTAGCAGAGCTAACGCCATAAAAGCGTTATTTACACCCTCCCCTCACCTTCAACAGTTATTAGCTTGGGGACGGTTAGGACGCTAGCTAATTACTTTGGAGCGCAAAAGGGGCATTCTTTTGAACCAAGAAACAGTTCAAAAAACATGTTGGGGAGTAACTTAACCTAATAGTCAGCCATATTGGAACTGTCCAGCACTCAACAAAACACAATTTGTATATAATGGGAATTAGTCCAAGAAATCTGTCAAGAATATCGCGTTTTTTGCAAAAATTATTAACAGCAAACCAAGGTATGTAAAAAATCTGAAATTTTCTGTAGAATTCAATGTATTACTTTTAAAATAAATGACGAACATGCGTCCTTTTCAAAGTGGCGGCCAAAGTACTCGAAAAGCAGTTTTTTTCGTTAAAAAATAAACTTGGCGTTGTACAAAAAAAAGTTACAGAGCAAAGTCATGTAATTTTTTAATACGGATCGAGCTGATCCGGTCCGATCTCAAAAATATACAAAATCAGTTAGTTATTACAAAAAAACCAGCTAAAAATCGCAATTTTTTTAAATAGCTGTATCTCCGTGAAAAAAGATATTTTTTAACAAAACTCGGTGAAAGCATAGTCCAATATAAGTCGAATAAGAGCGTTTTTACATAATTGCAAAATATTGCAAATTGTTTGCAAAAATCGATTTTTTCTAAAAAAAAACGCGAAAAATCGGCAAAAAATTGATTTCTTTTTACCCCAAAAAACCTTTAATATCTTTGAGATTTTAAATTATTTTGGAATGCCATTATTGCCAAGCCAATCGATCACTGGCATTTTTCTACAAATTTACAAAACAAATTTTTGCTCTCCAACCTTCTGGAGCCGCTGATAATTCTTTTTTTTTTAATCGTACAGAGTCATTTTTTAATATATAGGACTGAAATTTACAGGGGTTATTGTTGAATACTTATATTCTTAATAAAAACTCTGTGCGTCTGCTCATTTGAAAAGAAGTATCATACTGTGTACCTTCCACAAAAACCGTTATACTATTCTTATGGTAGTTTGTGTAAAGAAAGTGAAGAACTGATATAAGTGTAAAATAATCAATACAGGTACGTATAGAGTATCTGAAATAATTGTTGTTTTGTACTCTACGAAGAAATCCACTGGTAGTTTAAATGATTTAAGATATTTACAATTTAAGAAGTCCACATCATAGTCATCTTTTCAGTTGGCGAGTCTTCCACCTACGAAGGGTGCTGCAGCTGAACATTCCTATCAAACTAATTTACAATTGCAAGCCTGGCTTGGAAATTCATTGGACACCGAAAAATGGGGTTGAAGAATTCATGGCAATAATTTGCTGCCAAAACTGAGTTCTCATCCAATGATTCCGGAGGAGGTTATGAAGAAAATAGCGTGTAGGTGTCTAAGCGGCTGCAAAACAAACACCCGCAGCTGCCGAAAACACAGCATAAAATGTTCAAACGTGTATTCAACGTGTGACGATGAAAGTTGTTCAAATGTTGAGAAGAACAGAGTCATCGCTGATGATATCGACGAAAAAATATCACAGAGACTGAGCTAGAAAGAGATGAATCTTCAAATGATAATGACTGTGATGACGATAATACCGAGGCACATCAGACATAATTTTGAATAACACTTACAGTGAGAGTAGTACTGGTAATGAAGACGAGTCTCCTATTAAAAAGCAAAAAAAAAAAATATTATGTAATGCAACGTATTCTACAAAGACAATTTGAATACATAAATGTGAAATAATAAAATTTTAATGGTTCTTTTTGTATTTATTAACCTTCCGACCGACCGAAACTTTGGCCGCCATTTTGAAAAGGACGCATGTTCGTCATTTGTTTTAAAAATAGTATATTGAATTCTACGGAAAATTTCCGATTTTTTACATACCTTGGTTTGCTGTTAATAATTTTTGTAGGTAAAAACGCTAAGTTACTGAACTAAATTGTTTCTAAAAACAATTTGCTAACACTGAACTAAGCGCGAGTACTACTGATTTGTTAATTTTTAAGTCACAGAAAAAATACATATTTTTTAAAATTTAGGAGGGTGCGAATTTTTAAGAACTATCTAACTATTTATCTATTAAAATTTTATCAAGTAAATATACCTTATTATTATTGACGCCAAGCACACAAATTTAAATATATGTAAATAAACAGTTTTATTGTTCGTATTAAACAGTTATTAAAAAATATATGTAGGTAAATTAAATAATTCTTACATATTTCTATTAGTAAAAATAACTGATCTTATGATTGATACCAAACATTATTTTTTTTAAATAACTAAATTGCGTTAAAAGGTACATACCGTCAGCAAAATAAGAATTTCTATAATGACCATGGCACTTTAGACTACTTATTTCGCAGTATTAGAAAAGTCTTGAAGTACTGCTTGACTTATTTGTATGATATTATCATAGATAGTCAATTGAAGTTGTTACAAAAGATTAAGATTTATTATTCGGGGAATAATCTTGCCAAATCTTTATTTTAAAAGGTGTCCATAAAATAATTCATAAAACTATTCCCCTCAGCGATAAACTTTATTTTAACGGGTTTTAAAACGGTACAACTTGGTAAATTTTGTTAGATTATGCATGTGACTAGTCGAAAAACAGTTTAATAAAATTTGCTCGATAAAAATATTGAAAAATTTATCTTTGTTATAAGATGAGTCTTAACTTCTAGCTTCTCAAGAAATTTTATGTTGGAACAAATGTACTACGCATTTGAAACGTTTCTGTTATTACTACGGTAACGCCCGATGGCAACTTTCACTCGTTAGGTATTATGTAGAGAGAATATAAACTGGATCAATAATTAACCAAAATATTAATTAAACTTCGATAAGTTTATTAAAATTATTATGTATTATATCGTGTTTGTTTCACAAATATTATTGTTTGTCCTATGAACGTGCTGTAAATCTATGTTTATCTGTATTTCAAACTGATGTTTCTTCTTGATTTTTTATAAATTAGGAATTAGGTAAATTTCCAGCAGACTATAACCTTGTCGTGTGTTCAGGAACAACCTGTTTAAAATGTATAACTTTAAAATATGTTGCGTGCAGTTTTTACTGTTGGTAAGTTTTCATAGTATATTGTATACTTTTAGTAATATTTATAATAGAATTAAAAATATAAGAAACGTAGTTGGATAACAACTTTTTCGTTATTAATAGAAGAAATGAATGCAAAAAAGGGTATAAGTTCTTAATTGTTACAATGTAAAGACTTGAAACCTTTTGCATTATATTAAGTTTCGGCAACATATAAACTGTATAACTTTGAAAATTACTGCGCTCACCCCGGGGGGTTGCAGCCCTCATTTTACACCCCAAATTAAAGAACTCGCAAAGCTTTCAACCAAATCGGCTCAAATTCATATCATGGAGGTTTTTGGGGTCGCTCATTATGAATCCGAAGTGAAAATTGGAAAATTCAAAATGGCGGACCTAAAATGGCTGACTTTAAATATTAATTCTTGACTTACGCTGTTTTGATTGATTTTACTGAAAAATATGTAGAGTAAAAAGTGTTTAGAATGCCATTTTGCATAAGAATATACATACATACATTTTGGTGATCAGATTATTTAACCCTTTCGCTTCTACCCCGTGGAAAGCCTCCACGCCTGACCCTTTCTTTTGCAAAAATTGCGATAAAAAAATTTCTTTAAATTTTTTTTACTATAGTTTGATAATATTGGACTAATAAAGTTGAAATAACCAAAAAATATTCACCCTAATCGTTTCAACCCTTTACTGGGGAGTGAACATAGAGTGACCTTCCAAAAAATACAATTCACTCTTTCAATACATATTTTTCTACTATAGCCGAACAGTTTATTAATGCCTTACCTGTTTCGAGCATCTCTGCAACAAATCACCTGAAAGAACTACCTAAAGTCACATCATCTTTTTATCTTGAACCAGTTTCGACACATGAAGTAGCCGAGGCAGTAAAATCAAATCAAATCAAATCAAATTTATTTATCATTTGGTGTGAACATAGGTTTAACAGATACATCATCAAAAGAACCAAAAGAAATATTGTAATCTAAATCTAAATTTGTCTGTATACTTAATAGTTACGGGTTTATACACTCTAGGCTAGAAGCCTGTGTGTGTATACTGTACATATCGCATAGATATTATCTTTTAACAAAAGACATATTTTATGAATGAAATAATATAATTTTATATAAATATTCTAAGCATTAACAAGAATTCGAATAAAAACAGATTTATTTTCCTCAATAAATGTGTAAATGTTAATTTTTTTTTTCGTAATTGGGAGGAGGTTGTCAAATTTAGGGCCATAGTAAATAATTGAGCGTGATGTTTGGGGCAGATTGAAATTTAAATTTATTTTATTGCGGGTGGTGTAATCATGATTGACCGTGGTGTGTAATAAACTTTTATTTCTAAAAGTAAAAATGAGGACACTTTTCACATACAACATATCAATGTCAAAAATTTTGAATTCATTAAATAATAGATCGGAAGGGTATTGTTTATTTCTTTTTAAAATTACTTTAATTAAATATTTCTGCGAAATTTTTAAGGGTTCTAAATTAGAGCGGTAAGTTCCTCCCCATCGTGTTATCCCGTAGCGGATTATAAACTAGGCCAAGGCATAATACAATGTTTTTAATATGTAATTAGGCATTATATTTCGGAGATGGTAGAATTTATATATTAATTTTCGTATTTTATTGTTTAATTTATTTATTTGCTCCTTCCATTTTATATTTTTGTCTATAGTGATCCCAAATATTTTATGCTATCAGTTGCTTTTAACTCGCCAGTACAATCGCAATTGGTTTTATTTTGTAAGAGACAATTAACAGTATGTAATTTTAATGTATTAATATTGGGCGAATTTCTATCATAAATGCTAAAACATATAAATTTTGTTTTATCCAAGATTAATTGTTAATAAATTTTCTGAGAGCCATTGCTGCAATGTTGCGAATTCAGTTACGGTTTTTTCCATAGCATTTTGCCAGGTATATCCTTCAACAAGAAGAACAGTGTCATCGGCATATGCAATAATTTTACTGTTGATGTTTAGAAATAGCATTTCATTGGCGTAAATGATGCATAGGAGCGGTCCAAGGACAGTCCCTTGAGGTATGCCCATGTTTATTTCCCTTAAAGAACTATTTTGATTTCGAATTTTTACACATTGTCTCCTGGATTTGAGATAACTAGCAAATAGTTTATTAGGTGCTCCTCTAAAACCATAATTATCAAGTTTCTCTATTAATTTACTATGTGACACAGTATCAAAGGCCTTGGCCAAGTCTAAAAATACCGCTATTTGTTTTTCATTATTTTCAATTGACATATATACTGTTTGGATGACCTCGTATATTGCATCTTCTGTACTTTTTTTATCTTGAAAACCATACTGCTTATTAGATAATATTTTGTTATAGTTTAAGTGTTCCACCAATCTACTCTTGATACACATTTCCAAGATTTTGCCCAAATTATTAATTACGGAGATTGGTCTATAATTACTTACTACAGTCCTGTCATCTTTCTTGTAAATGGGAGTAACTATACTTACTTTTAAATCGGATGGGAATATTCCTTCCTCAAAACATTGATTAAAGATATAATTTAATGGTTTTGCTATATATGTGCCAATTATTTTTAATGTTATTGCTGATATTTTATCATAACCAGAGGCAGCATTGTATTTCAGATTATTAATATTCCTTAAAATTTCGTCCTCGCTTACTGGATTAAGAAACATGTTATTGTAAGAAATATCTCTATCATTTAACTTTTTATCTACTTTTATTTTATCTGCCATTTCCTTTCCAATAGTTATATAATCATCATTGACTGTTTCTGCAATTTGATTTTCATTTATGATAATTTGATTATCATGTTTTAACATTAATGTTTAGCAGTTGTTAGTATTTTCATTTAGACCATCTTCTATTATTTCCCCAATTTTTCTTATATTATTTTTGTTTTCTGCAATTTTGTTACAATAAAATTCTCTTTTTGTTTTTTTGAGAAGTTCGCTAACTTTATTTCTATATCTTTTATACTCTTGCGCAAGTATTAAATTATTTCTATTTCTATTTAACTGTAATTTAAGTTTATCCCTATTTCTTATAGAAATTACTAGCCCGCAGGTAATCCATGGTTTGATCTTTTTTTCGTTAGATTTAATTTGAAAAATTTTTGTACATTTATGTATATAATACAACAGTTTATCTATGAAAAACTCAAAAGCAACGTTCGCGTCTTTTAATAGATATAATTCATCCCAACATTCTTTCGAAATTAATTCTTTTAAATTGTTATAATTTATATAAGATGTTGATTGTGAATTTATCTTACAGCTAATTTTATTCGAGTCTTTTTCAACCTTTAAAATTATAGGGTATGAACAGTTGTATCATTTTGTAAGATAATTGGTATCAATTCAACGTTTTTTATTGATTTTGGCATTTTTATAAAGATGTGATCTAAGCAACTTGAAGAAGATGGTCTTGTGATTTCATTAATAAATGGTAGAAAACCACTTTGGGCCGTAATATTTAAATATTCATCTTTTATTGCGTCGGGTTTATTATTTATAATATCAATATTTATATCACCTATTAAAATATGGAACAAATATTAACAACTACTGAAAATAAAGATTATTTTCAGTAGTTGTTAAAATTTGTTGCAGTTTATGTAAAAATTGTATTTCATTAGTTGAGGGTAATCGATATACAGATGTAATATTAAAAAGTGTGTCATAAATTTGGAAAACTTTAAAAGATTTTAATTGCACTGATATTTATGGTATAAATAATCCAATTCTTAAAGAAACCATTGATATAATTCTACGGCCACTTACATTGCTTATCAATGCTTATATTGGTGGAGGTCTTTTTCCAGATGTGCTTAAGGTTGCGAAGGTTTTACCTCTGTTTAAAAAAGGAAATATTAACACTATCGATAACTACAAGCTCATTTCTATAATTCCTATCTTTTTTTTTTATTCAAAAAGTCATTCTGAAAAAAAGAGTTGTCAATTATCTTGAGATTAATAATATCTTAAACTGCGGCCAATTTGGCTTCAGAAGTAAATGTTCTACCACGAAAGCGGTTTTTAAAATAGTCAGTGACATAATCGAGGGCCTTGAGGACGGTAAGCAAGTGGCTGTAAGCCTGTGTGATCTTTCTAGGGCGTTCGGCTGTGTCTCACATGAGTTGCTTGTATAAAAATTAAGTTTTTATGGCATATAAGGTTTACCTCTGAATCTGTTTAATTCATATCTGAATCATAGACAACAATCTGTTACTATTAATAACTTTAATTCAGAACTTTTAACAATAAGGTTTGGGGTGCCTCAAGGCTCTGTGCTGGGGCTCCTATTATTTATTTTATATCTGAATGATTTCTTTCATTACATGTTTTCGGGTTCGCCGATTACGAATTTCTATTCAAAAATTTACTTGAGGATGGTGACTTCGAGATGGAGGACGACTTTATCCTTTATGATCCGATTCGACGCGAAATTGGTATCTGGCAGTTTTCGAGATCGCCAATTATGAATTCTTGGTCAAAATTCAGAAATTGAAAATGGCGGCGCCAATATGGCTGATGACTTTTGTCATTTAGATCCAAGTCGATTAAAATCGATATCTGGAGGTTTTTGGGTTCGTCGATTACGAATTTCTAGTCAAAAATTTAGTTCAGAATGGCGGCTTCAAGATGCCGGAAGACTTCATAATTTATGATCCGATTCGACTCAAAATTGATATTTGAGGTTTTCGAGATTTCTAATTATGAATTCTTGGTCAAAATTCAGAAATTGAAAATGGCGGCGCAAATATGGCTGACGACTTTTGTCATTTAGATTCAAATCGATTAAAATCGATATCTGGGGGTTTTCGGAGTTGCGGAATACGAATTTTTAGTCAAAAATTTAGTTCAGGATGACGACTTCAAGATGGCGGACGACTTTATCATTTATGATCAGATTCGACTCAAAATTGATATATGGGGGTTTTCGAGATCGCCAATTATGAATTCTCGGTCCAAATTTAGAAATTCAAAATGGCGGCGCCAATATTGCTGACGACTTTTTTCATTTAGATCCAAATCGATCAAAATCGATATCTGAGGATTTTCGGGGTCACGGATTACGAATTTCTAGTCAAAAATTTAGTTCAAGATGGCGGACGACTTTACCGTTTATGATCCGATTCGTCTCAAAATCGATATCTGGGAATTAGAGCATATCAAAAAACTAAAAAATAAAAATATATAAAAAAATATTTTTAAAAAATGCTCTAAAAAGTAGAAAATAAACGTTTAAGTAAATCAAACCCATCATTTTGTTACATTATATAATTTTTTTATGATATAAAAGCTTGTAGGGAGCAATCTCCTGTGCACGGGAAAATCTCGCGACAAGCTTTTATATCATAAAAAAAATTATACAATGTAACAAAATGATGGGTTTGATTTACTTCAAAGTTTATTTTCTACTTTTTAGGGCAAGCTTTTTAGAAATATTTTTTTATATAATTTTTTTAATTTTATTTTAACATAAACTAAACAAAAATTATTTTGATAAACGACTAAGAAATACATTTCCTGAGGAAGTGTCTCGAAGTAATTCGTAATGTCTGTTTTAGGCAATGGCAATGGCTTACACCATCCCGGTAGTCGAACAAAATTCCGAACTAAATCAAACAGCTATACCAGACAAGGAACCAATAAATTTATTCACTAACTCATCCGATGCCCACCCGAATGAAAATGAAACACTTGTTAGTCAAAATGATGGTGACGAAAGATTTGATATAATGGATGTTTTCAAGGATGTCGATGTTAAGATTCATAAGGAAATTCATGAAGATGGACAGTTCAAAACTTTGTGTTGGGCCGAGTTACTTATACTGACAGAAAATAATAAGAACAATAATATGACATTATCAAGAGAGTTTTCGATAATTTTAGAATCTCCTGGAGATATTCCGAAAGTGAATTTAGCAGATGAAGAAATTGTATCATATAAACTTGTGGAAGGTAGAACAAAGAAAAGTAGGATAATGAACTTTACCACAGTGAGTAGGACAGAAGAATTTACCGTCCGAGAGCACAAAGCTTTGTTTTGCGGAGCTGGACCTATATTGACCAGAGAGTATTCTGAGTGGCCAAAATTAAACAAAACGAAACTTGAAATAAGGTTGACCCCTACGACACCCACTGTATGGCGAGTTTGCAGAAAGAACGTTTTGTTGGAAAATACAAATGAAAACCAGTCAACTACAAGTTGTGATAATACGTTTGACACAACAGCAACCAGCGAAATACTTACAGCTACTGAAAAAAACTGGAAAAAATCACATAGTCCTCGTGTATCGAGCAAAGCAAAAAATAAAAAGAACAAAATTAAAATTAAATCTTCAAAAAGTATCACGTTTTTATCTGAATCTTTCGATACACCAGATAACTTGAATGAATTTTCAGATGTGCCCTATGACTTGGAAAATGAAGCACATCCAAGTGACTCAGAAAATTTGCAATTATCTCCCGATCAATTAGAAAATACAGAGGAAGTTTTACAACAACCAGAAGTGGAATCAGAGGTTGAACTGCTTAGGAGAAATATGTATTTCAAAAAGTTCGGTGGTGCTGAAAAATATCTGACCGATTCAGCAACTGCAGAAAATAATTTTAGGCCATTAGATAACACATTCCTCTTTGATTTGATATTTCCAGATAAGAAAGTATTAACCTCGCTTTACAATGCGGAAGTCAAACAAAAATTTTTAATAAAAATCAAAATTGAATTGGAACACAGAGCAAATGATGTAAATGGACTAGAAACGACGGATTATTTAATAGGATTGGAAGAAGACAGTGTATATCACACAGAGCCAAATTCACCTCATTTATGAACAAATATAGAAGAAAATTTAGATATTAAATTCAGTTTAATCAGTACGCCTTTAGGACTGCCTTGATTAATGTCAGAGAAAAATATTACTAGTTATTCTGTGATATTTTCTACAATTCCACGACTTTATACATTTTTTCAGATATTGTTTTTGACATGTTACTATCACTTAATTATTCAGTAAAATAACACCTAATATAATTTTTTTAACTGTACTGAGGTGCATCTCAAACATATAGTTCTTAATATTTTTACTTGTTTAATTAATCATTGTTAAGTCAATAAATAACAGTTTTCATTCATGAGATTTATTTCACATATAACTTTGTTAAGTGGGCACATTAACAGATATCTTGAAAGCTACGCTCTTGAAATTTTGGAGAGTGGTATATTGCTCTAAAATAATTCTAGACCATATTTCAGTTCAGTAGCTTGAAATTTTTTAATAAAATTGGCTATATAATATACTAGTTTGTTTTAGAATGACTGAGAAATAGCATTTATTTGCTATATGTATTTTGGTACTATATGATTTACATTGTAAAGTTAAAAATTCAACTTAAAACTTCTGTATAAAGTAAAGGAGAATAATCTGTAACCTAAAATATCTTGTAGAATATAATTTAATTTACTAGAAGAGCCTTGTGTGGGAGGGGGCTACACATTTAGAGACAAGAGACACACACCCAATATCCGCGTATAGTGGAAAAATCCCTCTCACAGTATTTTCCACTGCCACGACCGGGGATCGAACCCGAAACTTTTGGGTGAGAGGCAAGTACGCTCATCTCCCGACCACCAGTCATACTGTATGTTGATATTTTCCATTATAACTCGAAACTTCCAAATAATGAAACAATGAAGTACTATTAGTGATGTCATAATATGGCCGCCTGAATAACCGATCCGTAGTCATTTTGAAGACTGACATAAGAGTACAAATTTATGATCGATTTAAATAGTACTGGTGCATAATTTTAATATCAGATTCATGTGGTGACATTGAATAATGTTTTCTTAAAGGCGTAGTGCCTAGTTGAATAGAAATTTCCATATATATGCATCAGTGCTGTTTTTAGAAAATGAAAATTTGTTGTCAGGTATGATGACATTTCTGTTTAGTCGTAAAATAGTAAAAATAAACACTAATAACTAATAATTTAGTTTTTTCGGTTTTTTTTTTTAACCTCACCACAATAAAATTGTGAGAGGTTACTAAAATTAGTTCAAAAACGAAAATTGAGATAACATCAAATTTTTACGTTTTGAGGTCCTAGGAACCCAAAAAAGTGGTTTTTGAAAAATGCCTGTATGCGTGTATGTGCGTTAGCACGATAGCGCCGAAACCACTGAACGGATTTGCATGTGCGTTTCTTTAGTGCCCCAGAAGATCTGAAAAAGTTTTGGTTGAGATCGGCTTACGTTTAGTGCCATTTTGACGCAACAAGTTGTATATTTTATAATTACTTTCAATTTGCATTGAAACCATTGAAAGCAGTTAAAATTCTGATTTCAACGATATATCACACTTTTACCTTTTCGATTTGGTTTCCGTGAAAAAAATTAAAAACAAAGCAAATATGAAGCATAGATCGCATTTCGCGTGACATGATCGATGCGCGTAGCCGTTACGTCGTGAAACTCGTCACATCACGGTTCAATTCACGTGTGAGGGTTTCTTCACTGCTCCAGAAGTAGAGCGGATTACGTTTAGTGCCGTTTTTAAATACATATACAAACAAATCGAAGAATTAAACTACAAGTATTCTTCTAAAATCTAGTAAAATTACTGAAATGCTAATGTTTCATTTAACAAAGACAGCCGCGAGCGATCGGATTGCAATGAGCAAATTTTGATGATTGTCATTGTTATCGTTTGTCATCCGATAACGTTGGTGTCATGTCATGTTAATAAGATTTCGGCATATTTCTAACTTTCAGTGATTGCACCAGTGGATTGTCACAAACTTTAAAGGTAGATGTAACAATATCAATATCATATGCTTTCTGTACCTTCGTTGGTGAATTTATTATAGATTATCACTTTACCAATTTTCAGTTTGTTGCTTTACAAATCTGTAGTATTTAGCATTATTATTATTATTATTAGCCGTTACTCGAGTCCGAGTATAAAAATGCTACAGTCGATAAATTGTGTACAATAAAAAACAAGTAAAAGGTGTAGTCTATTGTAATTCTCATTCATCTACGGTGCACACGACTATGGCTATAGAGGCCAATTCGGGAGAGCACATGTCGACCGCAGTCAGGACAAACATAGACCTGGTTAGGTCTTGGATTCGGCCTTCTTGCAGCAATATTTCCTTGATAGCTGGCCACAACCCCTCGCCATTCGGTTCTGTCCGCTGCAAGTTGTTCCCATTGCTCGTCTGCAATATCGCAGGATTTTAGATTTTCATGGAGAGCGTCTTTGAACCTCTTTCGTTGACCGCCACGCCTTCTTCTACCGCTTAGCAATTCACCATAAAGTGTACATTTAGGAAGGCAGTTATCAATCATACGATGAACGTGACCTGCCCATCTTAGGCGTGCTCTTGAAATAAGCACCTCAATTGGAAGGCTGTTTGCTCTCCTGAGTACTTCCACGTTTGATATGTGATGGAACCAACGGATTTTCATCATACTTCTGAGGTGTCTTTGCTGAAAACATTCTAATTCTTTCACATGACGACGGTAAGTGACCCAGCTTTCACATCCATATAGCAGTGTTGGAATGACAACTGCTCTGTAGACAGCCATTTTCGTTGACAAAGCAAGGTCGTGGTTGTCAAATACTCTCTCTCTACGTCCCCAGAGTGCTCTAGATGCAGCGTTAATTCTATTACGAATCTCGCTGTCCATGTTTGCTTTGTCATTAACTACGTTGCCTAAGTAATTGAACTGATCCACCACTTCAAGAGAATTTCCGTTAAGTGTAATGTCTATTTGGTTCACTTGATGAGGAGTTGACATAATCTTAGTCTTTCCAATGTTGATTTTAAGTCCCAAGGAATCATAGCTCTGGGCATACACATCTAAAAGTTCTTGAAGCTCTTCCGGCGTAGAGGCTAAAAGTGCACAGTCATCCGCATACTCGAGATCACAAATGAATCGTGTGCGTGTCTCCGTGAAAGCACTAAAGCGCCCTATGTTAAAGAGACCGCCATCAAAACGGTATCTGAGACCTATTAATCTGACTGTCAGTTTCTTGTTAACAATAATTGTTAGAGCAGTGGTAAACAAATTAAAGAGTAGGGGTGCCAGGACACATCCCTGCCTAACTCCAGTGAGGATTTGGAAAGGTTCGGTTGCCTCATTATTATACATAACCTGGGCGTTGTTGTTTGTATGTAGACTGCGACATACTTTCACAAATTTTCTAGGGATACCTAAGCGGAACATAATTTTCCAGAGCACTTCCCTGTCCACCGAGTCAAACGCCTTGGTTAAATCAATGAAGGCCATGTGAATTTCTCCTTGATGTTCGAGTGCTTTTTCTTGAAGCTGTTTAACTGTGAAGATTATATCCGATGTGCCTCGGTTTGGTCTAAAGCCACTCTGTGTTTCAGGAAGTAACTGTTCCATAACAGGTGTTAGCCTATTTGCCATCGTTTTAGTGAGTATCTTCCCTCCAACAGCCAAGAGAGCTATACCCCTGTAATTTCCACAGTCCGCAGCGCTCCCTTTGTTCTTGAAGAGGTTGATTAAGGAGGAGGATTAAGGAGGAGGTTAAGGTTGGTATTTAGGATAACTAGACTTTCTTAGTCGTTCAAGTGATGTTAAAGTTGTTAATATCCTAATAGTATATTATTTAACGAGCGATAATGTAGGTAATAACTCGCATAGATAAAATTTGCAGCACGAGACGCAGGCGAGTGTTGTAAATTCATTAAGTTGAAGGTTTTTTAGTGCCCCAGAAGATCTGAAAAGGTTTTGGATGAGGTCGGATTACGTTTAGTGCCGTTTTGTCACACAATTTAATGCACTTTTCTGCTTCAAAGATCCACCGAGTGGGGAGGTTCCAGCCTCTTCCAGTAGCTGCCGATTTTTTGTTTTAGGTAACAATATAATGTGATTTATTATCTCAAATGTTCATTTAATAAATTGTTATGCACCGCCCTCTTGCGACTAGAGGTTTAATCCCTAGTAGTAAAGTAAAAGAAAGCCTGCCTAATTAGCTACCATAGTACAATAGCTCACCAATCGGCCCAAAAGTAACGCTGCCTCATATAAATATACTGGAAGGCAGTAGAGGTAATTTGGAACAGTTTGGAAGGAAATAGATGATTCGAAAATAAGCGCCATGGATATATAAGCAATAGAGCCAGCGCGATGCAGTCAGTTCAGTACGGTTCTGCGATGAACCAAGTGATCAGATAAGATGAAAACAGTAACATGTTGCAATTATGGAATCTACGTTTGGAGGTGTTTACTAAAGGGTACGTAACAATATGCAATGTGTAAGCCAATATTGACATAGGACATAGGGTAGGAAGTTGTAATATCCATTTATTAATATTAACGGTTTTATAAAAGATTAATATCCATTGTCCTGAAATTTACATAGACACACATACATAGATTGTAGATTGTTCGCAAAGTGATATGTTATTACATATTTTTTTTAGTATCCCAGTAAGCACAAATACATAACAGATATATAATTATTAATTATTGCATATTTATGTTTACATAGGAAGTTTCAGACACATCTTTTGCAAGGTAAATGCAACTTGCATGTGCCTAGAAATTTCTTACTCTAACATAACATATATGTAGCAAATATGAATCATGTAATACTCATGTCCCCTCATTGTTATATGGCAGACATATATTTTGTAAAGTAAATGCAACTTGTATGTGCATGTTCTATATGCTTTCTGTATAAGACATATATGTAACAAATATGAGTCATGTAACACTCATATCAACTAGCCAAGAAATAATTACACACACTATTATATTACTTATACTGTCGACTAGATTTTATAAGTGTTTACAGTTCAAGGCACAGATCATTTAAAAATAATAGTAGGCGTATGTTCACAGTGGGTAGTTCTATTAGATACAATTTTTAAAGCATCAAGGGCGGCTGCTCACAGGTTAGGTTAGGTTATGGTAAACAAATATTTGTAATCAATAGATGCGATATTCTAGCATTAAGTGGTTCAGTCAAGATTAAAAAAAGAATGTTGGCATTTCAAGTATTTTTTAAAGGTAATAAAAAATATGGCACGAGAATGGGAAACTCCAAAGTAATGATTCTCACAGTTCACAGTTTGAAAATCTTAGTTGAAGGAGTATTGGCCTAAACAATTAATTACATACTTAGGATCTTTTTACGAAACATCGTGCCTGTAGAAGTAAGTACCTATAATATAATTTTTATTATTTACCTTTTTCATAATCGGGAATACCTCTAATAACAACGTTAATTAATTGAGGTTAAGGCGATTATAGAAGTCTCAATGATAAAAGCATGATTTGTTTATATTAAATGAACCCGTATCCTAATATTAGTTAATACCTATTTTGTTTACGTGGTAATGTAGTAAATATCAGCCAGGGTCGTACTAAGGCACATTAATTAATGAAACTAAAAGTGGGTACTCAATACCTTATATAGTTATTTGCCATATAAGCATAACATACTTATTATACCAATACTGCTAGTTTATAATATCTAATATGTTGTTAAGCCAAGACCACGGTGTAGTATATTAGGTGGTCCAACACACGGCACTTGCCATGTTAATCGACGGCTTCATAAGTGCTTGGTTTCTATTTAATTCCGTAGATGGCGCCCGGAATATACCCCTGCAATTACCTAGGCATAGATAAACGGATTTCCTTTGTGCATGTAGTGTCGCATATATACACAACTAAACGATGAGACTTTATTTGTCCTGCCATTTATTGCATTACACACAACCATTCGTACGGGTCTTGTCGCATCACGTAATATACTACACCGTGGCCAAGACTCTAGCGTACTCGATAACTTATGCGCATGTACTGATCCCTGACAGATGATTAAATCAGGATCATTTTCTTCGAGTGGCGCATTACAAAATATTGATTCTAACTAATAATATTACACATAAATAATTATTGCAACAATAGAATAGAATAGAACTTTATTAACTACATTACATATAGAATACATTTATAAAAAGTCAAAACAACAGTACAGCATATAAAAATACACGATACACAGCAATAGTACATAGAAGCAAAGATAAAAAAAGAAGAAAACAATTTTTTGAGACTAAGATATGAGTAAAAAATATGCAAGCATAAACAAGTAAAATAGAACAAATACATTAAAAATAGGCGTATAAAATATAGCATAATATAGGTGTCCTGTACAATAGAGAAATTTAAATATTCGCTCACATAGTAGAAGCAGTTTCTTAACAAACAATTTCAATGTAAGTTTAAAACAGTGGAAATTCAAGGATCTTATTTCAAAAGGCAATTTATTGTATAAATCTAATTTAATGGAGTTTTTCTCTAACGTCGCTAATCTAAATCGAGTTTTTTTTAATAGAAAATCAGATTAGTCCAGTAATTATGAGAACTTGACTGTATGTCATAGTCATTAATATTTTTATGGATATCTAATAAAGTGGAGTAAATAAAAACAGATGGACGAGCCATTATGCCAAAACTGACAAAAAAGGGATGACAATGATCCCTTATCTCAGCACCTGCCATTATTTTCACCGCTTTTTTTGCAAAAAAAATTGTTTGTGCACTGTGTGAATTTCCCCAAAGTACAGTACCATAAGGTAGATGGCTGTGGAATAAGAAAAAGTATATAGAATTAAGAATATCAAAATTCAATAAATTCTTCAACTGACGAATAAGGAAGATCACACTGGCGAGTTTGTGGCTTAACTGTTTTACATGACTGGACTCGTTTAGTTTGTCATCCAGGACGATACCCAGTAATTTCGCACTCAAACCTTGCGTAATATCCATGTGTGAAGAAAATATCAGTTTTTGAGTTTTTTGCAGATAAAGTTTTAGCTTATTAGCAATGAACCATTCTTCAGCTCGAGAGACAGTATCATTTGATGAGTCTATTAGACGATTTATATCTTTGTCGGACTTTATTAATGTTGTGTCATCTGCAAACAGCACACAATTTTTAGGCAACATGAAATAACATAAGTCGTTAACATAAATAATGAATAATAATGGCCCCCGAATAGAACCCTGGGGAACACCATGATTTATCTTATTTAGTTTTGACTGCTTATTGTCGATTTCTACACACTGTGGCACTCAAAATCAGTTTTTTGCAATTATTTCCGTTCCTGTTGGTCCTAGGGGAAACAGTAAACAATAAATTGAAGGGCATAAAATTCGACGTAAAATATGTTCTATGCATTTTTCCCGCCAGACCAACAGTTTTCAAAATACAGCGCGTTAAACGCAAGCAAATAATGGTAATGTAGCGTTGGAGCGTTTTTGCACCTGTCTCCTTATCGCACGGAATCCAAGGTATTGGTTTCGTAACATCCACCACACAGCGTTACCAAAAATGCTTCTCCTGCAGTGGCTACTGCATCGAAGTCTGCATATTTCAATCATTTCAAGCAACTTGTTGTTTTTCGCAAGAATATTAAGAAATTTAAATCTTTCGCTGATTAAAGAAAGCAGACATTGTATCACAACCGCTGAATTCATGCAGGAACAAAATATTTTTGGCTGCAGAATTTAAAACTGTAGACTGTACGATGAATATATCTTTTCCTCCACTTTACACCGAGCAGGGTTTTGTAAGGAAATGCTCGTTCGCCAGTGCAGTCATCAGAACTAATAAATCTACATCTTTTACAATACACACTACTGAATAGGACGAAGATATATCAATAGCTGTTTGGATTATGAGAGGGTCCGCATCTTCTGGTGCATACATCACTGTAAAATTATGGTCGTCTAATTTTCTCAAGCGAGTATAGATATCAAACGTCATTTATTCGAGTCTCGAGATAAAAACTTTTAAACCAATAAAAAAATGGTGACCCTAACCTTAAAAAAACACATAGGAGGTAGGTATAGGTACGAGGCAGAGTAAAAACATTTCAGCTGATGTCCGCAACATACCTACCTACCTATCTGTTCCCATCATTATTAATGAAGTTATAATTAAACAAAGGCCTGGATTAGTTATGTAAAATGTCGATTTTGTAATACCTAACATAATAAGATTGATATAGGTAAAATAAATGCGTTTGAAGTTTCCAACGTTGAAATTCACCGAAAAATTTTTCTGTCAAGAATGATGGGGTGGCAAGAAAACAGCAAGAGTTGGTTATAAAAAAACCTTAATCGGGTATGCAATGGTCTAATCATTCTCTTAAAATAGATTACCAATGAAACTCTTAAAATTCAAAAACGAACAATTGCAGCCGTCTATTATTTCATGCAACATGTTTGTCTCCACTGTAATTAATTTCTAAGTTTTTTTCAGACTTCTAAATCGCTATGGAAGCTACCCTTATTTGCACCCTTTAATTTTTTTTTTATTTTGTGGGGTGGCAGGGGTTGGTTGTAGCCGTGTAATTTTTGTATGATCTTATTAGTCTCGAGTCTAACATTTTTTAAAACTTCGAAATCGCTACGGGATCTACTCTTATCTGCATTTTTAAAATATTTGAATTTTTTGGGAGGCAGGGGTTGATCGTAGCCGCATATTTTTTACGGAATCTTATTACTCTCGACTCGGACTATTCCTTAAGATTTTTTTAACTTTAAAATCTACAATCAACCTCCGAAGGTTTCTTAGGTCAACTGTGGTTTAGTAATGGTTAGTTTATCTAATATTACCATAAAAACTCCGATCCGATGAATCGCCGCATGCCTAGGATCGGCGCATAGAAGAGGGGGTGGGTCTAATACGTTGGGGATAGTTGCGGGAGAGTAGTGTGAAAAATAGCACCTCCATCATGATCCCTGACCTCGAAAACCCATGAAAAACCTTGCCGAGTCTGTATTTTCTTATTTTTTGGAGACCTTGCTATTACGGGTGGGGGTAGGTTTAACCCCCGGGAGTCGGTCCAGGGTACTCTAATGTAAATTAACTAAATTTATTTTTATTGCCCAAAAAAACGCGATCCAATGATCCCTCCCAAGCCCAAGATCGAGAAGCCGGAAATTGGGGTAGTTTCTCCTTGATAGGGGTAGTACGCAAAGTTTTCAGAACTCGAAACCATCACCATCGCTTTTCTCGCCCTCGAAAACAGAGGGGAAAATGTATTGCAAAAGATCCTACAAACTTTTGATGTTCGGGACCTCGTTAAAGGGACTAATACTTTACAAAGCCCACGGCACAAAGTAACTAATTTTCAATTTATTTCAAATAAAGATTTTGTAAACCGTAATAATTTTACAAATGCACAATAATCTCTGTACGTAAACAATGATTAGATATACTTAATGAATACAATAAACATATAAACTCGCTAATAACAGAAAAATACTATAAAATAAAGACTCATGTACATAACAATAAAAGTAGCGGCTGATTTGAACATGAAAGATTTGAGGCGGGAAAAGCTAATTTGAATAAATCTATGTCTGAATAAAAGTTGGGTGACATAGACAATGATTTAATTCGGGGATATAAAAAAGTAACTTTACGGAAGTCACCTGGTTACCTGACTACATTCCCAACTGCAAATGATTTTGTCAAATCAATATCTTCAATAAACCAATTAATCTTAAATTAGATTGATCAGTGTTATCTTAGTTAATCCTGACATACTTATGGAGTCAAGTGTGCCGTGTAGCCGAAAGAGTTTTAATCAATCTCAGTTTGAAACGATATAAAAACAAGAGCGCGTCATTCCTATTTTACTTTTCAAGGCAAGACATGCCATACAGTGTTTTAAAAATCGTTTATAATACACGTAACACTGTTTTGCAGACTTATTAACCAATAAATTATGACTGAAAGTGGTGAAATGATAGGTAGGTATGCGTATATTGTATGTTCGTTTGTATAAAGGATCATAATATAATCATGCCTATATACTTCTATATAAGCTATCAACAAACTTTACTCACTTAGTACATTTAACTTCTAACAATATTTCACTAGTTTTATATTGTGTAAATGAAAATATATGCATTTTGAAACAACCAAGGCAAATTATTAACAAAATAGAAAAACGCAACAGTTAAATTATCTTGGCAAATACGCACCACAGAAAAAAGTTTACGTTTTCAAATTGTTCCTTTTTTCGTATGCTTTTAAACCGTATAAGAATATTTTATATTTGAAAATTTAATTAGTTTATAACCAATCTTTTTGAAATGCCCAGAAAATAGTCAAAAACTGAAATTAAAAAAATTCACTTATCTTAACTACACGAAATTTTTCGGTTTCGATGGCAGGATTTCACAACGGTGTAAGCTTTTAATAACAATTACGGTTTTCAACTGTTTCAATGACTATTCGGATTTGAAATTTTAATTGAATTAATTTAATTTTCCTTAAGTTTCATACTTATAGTGTAGTCATTTTATGACTACACTATCAGTAATGATTTGAACCGACGTTTGCACATGTACCTCATGAGGTAAAAGACGTCGGAATTTTGGGCGCCTGCTCTACGTATGCGTTCAAATACTGACATCTGCCACACAAAATGACAATTGTAATGATTTTCCCAGTTAATTGTCATGTTATTAAGCATGTACCCAATTCAATTCAATTCAAAATACATTTATTATAATTAACTGGTACATAATAGTTGCCTAGCCAGGATCTGCCCCGAGGCCGATCGTGCAACCACCGCGCTGACGCGATGGCGGGTTGCAGGATCGGGCGGGACAGTCTGGGTCGGCGAAAACAATAATTGAGAACAACTAAACCTAAACACCTTTTGTACATGGACAAATAAAAATAGGTAATACAATTAAAAATATAAAAAAAACGGACTTAACAAAACTTAAAAACTACACTACATTTAGGGAACTCTCGCACAAGACACTTTTTAATTTCGTAGTTGACGCTAGCACCTCAAATTACAACGAGGAGCCTTCCGCGAGGTGTGTAATATGTAAATCTGATACATTGTAGTAGGCATTGGCCAAAAGATGCTTTCTTAGGTTTGCATTAAATTGTTTGATACGTAACGATTTTAAGGTATCTGGAAGTGACTTAAATAAAGCAATACCAAAGTTGTTTCGTTTTGTCGACTCTAGTCTCTGATGGGGTGTTTGTAAGTCATTGCGATTTCGAGTATCGTAACAATGATTTATGCCATTTGTTGCATAGTTGCTCAAATGCTCCTTTATGTAGATTAAATTACAGTAAATAACCTCGGATAGCAACGTCAATATATCGAATATTATAAACCAAGATTTACAGCTTTCAAGTTGACTCAAGCCCGCCAAAACTCTAATTGCTTTTTTTAGTAACAAAAATACATTGAGTTTGATTGGATGTACCCCAGTTTATTAAACCGTATACCATTGCACTATGAAATAAAGCATGATATGCAATAAGTGCCGTATCTAGGCTGACGCTATTTTTTATTTGTTTGATGGCATATACTTTTTTGGATAATTTAGTCGATAGATTGCTAATATGTGGATGCCAACTTAATCTACCATCTAATGTTAGGCCTAAGAATTTTATAGTCTGGGGTGTTATTATTCTTGGTGGAAAAAAGAAGTGATTGAGTTTTTTTTGTGTGTAAACACAATTTGTTGCCGTTAAACCAATCACTATATTTGGATAAAATATTTTTTTGCAGATCAGCAGCTCTGCTATCAGTATCTACCAAGTGTTCCGCAAAAGTAGTGTCATCTGCAAAAAGGGCCGTTAATCCCAATACACTGTCCTGCGAAACACCGTGTTCCACTGCTAACATGCTGCTGAATTTATCTTTATAACACACACATTGACATCTGTTTGATAAGTAAGATGACATTAGATCATGTACAACACCTTTAAAGCCATAAAATCGTAGTTTATTCAATAAAATTTCCTTGGAAACAGTCAAATGCTTTGCTCAGAACTAGGAAAAGTGCTAATGTAGATTTAAAATTTTCAAGGCCCTCACTAATAAAATTGACAAGCTCCCATACAGCCTGTGTGGTATTTTTCTTTCCTAAACCCAAATTGTTTATCAGTGAGGATCTTATGTGATTATAAATAATTAATTATTCTCACAGCAATAATTTTTTCAAATATTTTAGCCAAAATAGGTCGTAGCAATGCTGTTGACCTATAGCAAGATGCGTCCCCGATATCATCGCCTTTAAACAATGGAACAATTCTTGCTTTTTTAAATTTGTTTGGAAACATACCTGTTACAAACATGAGATTAATAACGTGAATTAGGGGCCCTGATAAATATTTTAAGTTTTCTTTGTACATGTCTACTGATTGGTTGTACAGGCCAATAGCGTTGGAATTTTTCAAGGACCGTATTACGTTTTGTATTTGATTTTTCAAAACCGGATATAGTAAAACTGCTGAATTAATTGATTTACTACTATTTTGTAGATATTCCATATACGTAGAAAGAGAAGTTGGTATCTGATTTACTAATTTCATCGCTATTAGGGCAAAAAATACATTGTAACTTTCAGGTGATATTGAAGTTGCTTCATTTTTATTGCAGTTTTTAGTGCTTTCATTAATAATATTCCAGATATTTTTTTGTTTGTTGTTTGAATTTAGAATCTCCTTATTTGTTTCATTTTTGTTTGGTAATAGGTTGTTCATATTCATATTGTTTGTTTTAATTCTGCTTTTATTTCATCACTATTTGGCATTAGTTCTAACCTATTATTCAAGTGAACCACTTCTGCTTTTTTTTAGTAATCACTTCTGGGTTTGTATAAATTACATTAAAGTTGTTTTTTTCCTGTATTTTTACTGAAATTTGGGGGAAAGATAAAGCGTGATAATAATTTGTCACATTGTAAAAAAATATCGATGGCCTTATTTGGATTGGTTTAGTTATATAGTTCTGTCCAACCCTCACATGCTAGATAGTTGGAAAATTTTATTTTGTTTTTAGTGCTTTTATTTGAAATTGTTGTTTGAAATGTTTTTTTTAATAAAACTATGTAGATTTTGAAAACTGTTCTACTTCATTTAAATTGTTAAAATTTCAGCAAGTAAAGTTTGGAATAGTGTTAAAATAAATACATTCTTTCATTTTTCTTTCTCAATTCTCGATTTTTAAAATTTGCCCTCTCTTATGCATGAAATAAAAAATAGTGAATAGAAAATAATTTATTGAAAGAATTTGTTACAAAATCTTAAAAAATATATAATTTTTACTTAGTATTTTATATGATATAATAAATAAGTTTTCCAGTTTCCCTCTACGCTTCTCCTTCATTAATATCTTCGTTTTTATATGGACAATTATCAACAAAACACCTCATACGGCATTTCCTTAATTCCCTATCAAATAGTTTAAATAGTCCACAACTTTTTATTTTACGTTCTAGAAATCCTTTATCATTCTTTCGGCATACATAGTAATCTTTACAATTATAATCAACTGGGAATTTTCCTTCCTCGAAGCAATTAGGCTCAATTATTTTGGTAATACATTTGGAAGATGCCACACACTTTTTCTGCCTTGCATTATACGCGTGATTGATGGGACATTTAAATTGTTGTAATTCATAATTGTTATAAACAAAGTTCCAGTTACATGTATAATATCTGTAACATTTTTCTGGATGTGGAAAAGTTCCTTCATGTGTACATGATAACTGGATTTCGCCAGGGCATTGCACAGGATCGGTTGTGCATATTTGATTGTAAGAATCGTACTGAGTTCCCCTCGGACACTCCATAGGCATATCTATAATATTAAACACAGCATTTACGCACAAGTGGTACCGGCTACAATTTGTTGGATCGGGATATTTTCCAGGTTCAGCGCATTCAAATTTGTGAATATTTGGAGCCGTACTCAATCCTCCGCTTATAGTTGTAGTATATATTGGAGTTGTGGAATATGAAGACCCACAAAATGCCGATTTCACACATTCGCCCAATTTTTCATTGTATGAGTGAGCAACTGGACATTTCGATTGTTTTAATTCGTATTTGTTATAAACAGAGCTCCACGTACACTGATAATATCTATTACAATCACCTGGATGAGCAAACTTTCCTTCTGTGGAACAAGACAATTCAATTTCACCGGGACATTGCACTGGATCTGTGGTGCATAATTCATTATAAGAATCATATAGAGAACCTTTCGGACATTCCATTGGCATGTCTAGTATATCAAAAACAGCGTTTACACATAAATGGAATCGACTACAATTGACAGGATCTGGAAATTTACCAGGTTTTGTGCAGATAAATTCAGGAGAAGGTTCTGTAGTCGCTACATTGGAAGGCACGGTCGTTGAACGAGTTGATGGTACAGCAGTACTAATGGTAGATGTTGATGTTGTTGTTGGCAGAATTGTTGAAACTGTTGTTGTTGTCGTCGTAGAATCATCTGTACTGCTCCTCATAGGAGTCGCATCTTCCGTTATCCTTGGTGTTGATAAAGTACTATGTTCCGTGGTGGACTTTGTGTAGGTCTCTATCGACGTAGTTTCCGTAGGTGCGCTGTTAACATCTGTGGTATATTCTGTCGTAGAAAATGGTTGATTTGAACTACTCTGTTCTGTGGTCGATAGGGTAATGGACACAGTAGGACTACTGGTAGTGGATTCCTCTGCAGCCGTAGTAACAGTCGTGGATGTGACAGTTGCACTGCTTGGACTCGTTTCTATCGATGAAGTTTCAGTTGTGCTGGTAATTTCTGTAGTAGATTCTGTCGTCGAAATTATTGGAGAGGAAGTATTCTCTTCTGTGGTCGACTCTGATGGAACTTCCGTAGTTGAAAGAGTAGTGGGCACAGTAGGGCTACTTGTAGTGAATTCCTCTGCAGCAGTAGTAACAATCGTGGATCTGACAGTTGCACTGCTTGGACTCGTTTCTATCGATGAAGTTTCTGTTGTGGTGGTAATTTCTGTAGTAGATTCTGTCGTCGAAATTATTGGAGAGGAAGTACTCTCTTCTGTGGTCGACTCTGATGGAACTTCCGTAGTTGAAAGAGTAGTGGGCACAGTAGGACTACTTGTAGTGGATTCCTCTGCAGCAGTGGTAACAATCGTGGATGTGACAGTTGCACTGCTTGGACTCGTTTCTATCAATGCAGTTTCTGTTGTGCTAGTAATTTCTGTAGTAGATTCTGTCGTCGAAATTATTGGAGAGGAAGTCCTCTCTTCTGTGGTCGACCCTGATGGAACTTCCGTAGTTGAAAGAGTAGTGGTCACAGTAGGACTACTGGTAGTGGATTGCTCTGCAGCAGTGGTAACAATCGTGGATGTGACAGTTGCACTGCTTGGACTCGTTGCTATCGATGTAGTTTCTGTTGTGCTGGTAATTTCTGTAGTAGATTCCATCGACGAAATTATTGGGGACGAAGTACTCTCTTCTGTGGTCGACTCTGATGGAATTTCCGTAGTTGAAAGAGTAGTGGGCACAGTAGGACTACTTGTAGTGGATTCCTCTGCAGCAGTAGTAACAATCGTGGATGTGACAGTTGCACTGCTTGGACTCGTTTCTATCGATGAAGTTTTTGTTGTGCTTGTAATTTCTGTAGTAGATTCTGTTGTAGAAATTATTGGAGAGGAAGTAGTCTCTTCTGTGGTCGACTCTGATGGAACTTCCGTAGCTGAAAGAGTAGTGGGCACAGTAGGACTACTTGTAGTGGATTCCTCTGCAGCAGTAGTAACAATCGTGGATGTGACAGTTGCACTGCTTGGACTCGTTTCTATTAATGAAGTTTCTGTTGTGCTGGTAATTTCTGTAGTAGATTCTGTGGTAGAAATTATTGGAGAGGAAGTAGTCTCTTCTGTGGTCGACCCTGATGGAACTTCCGTAGTTAAAAGAGTAGTGGTTACAGTAGGACTACTGGTAGTGGATTGCTCTGCAGCAGTGGTAACAATCGTGGATGTGACAGTTGCACTGCTTGGACTCGTTTCCATCGATGAAGTTCTTGTTGTGCTGGTAATTTCTGTAGTAGATTCTGTCGAAATTATTGGAGAGGAAGTACTCTCTTCTGTGGTCGACTCTGATGGAACTTCCGTAGTTGAAAGAGTAGTGGGTACAGTAGGACTACTGGTAGAGGATTCCTCTGCAGCAGTGGTAACAATCGTGGATGTGACAGTTGCACTGCTTGGACTCGTTTCTATCGATGCAGTTTCTGTTGTGATGTTAATTTCTGTAGTAGATTCTGTCGTCGAAATTATTGGAGAGGAAGTCCTCTCTTCTGTGGTCGACCCTGATGGAACTTCCGTAGTTGAAAGAGTAGTGGTCACAGTAGGACTACTGGTAGTGGATTGCTCTGCAGCAGTAGTAACAATCGTGGATGTGACAGTTGCACTGCTTGGACTCGTTTCCATCGATGAAGTTCTTGTTGTGCTGGTAATTTCTGTAGTAGATTCTGTCGAAATTATTGGAGAGGAAGTACTCTCTTCTGTGGTCAACTCTGATGGAACTTCCGTAGTTGAAAGAGTAGTGGGTACAGTAGGACTACTGATAGAGGATTCCTCTGCAGCAGTGGTAACAATCGTGGATGTGACAGTTGCACTGCTTGGACTCGTCTCTATCGATGAAGTTTCTGTTGTGCTGGTAATTTCTGTTGTAGATTCTGTCGTCGAAATTATTGGAGATGGACTGTTCTCCGCTGTGGTCGACTCTGATGGAACTTCCGTAGTTGAAAGAGTAGTGGGCACAGTAGGACTACTTGTAGTGGATTCCTCTGCAGCAGTAGTAACAATCGTGGATGTGACAGTTGCACTGCTTGGACTCGTTTCTATTAATGAAGTTTCTGTTGTGCTGGTAATTTCTGTAGTAGATTCTGTTGTAGAAATTATTGGAGAGGAAGTAGTCTCTTCTGTGGTCGACTCTGATGGAACTTCCGTAGTTGAAAGAGTAGTGGGCACAGTAGGACTACTTGTAGTGGATTCCTCTGCAGCAGTGGTAACAATCGTGGATGTGACAGTTGCACTGCTTGGACTCGTCTCTATCGATGAAGTTTCTGTTGTGCTGGTAATTTCTGTAGTAGACTCTGTCGTCGAAATTATTGGAGAGGAGGTACTCTCTTCTGTGGTCGACTCTGATGGAACTTCTGTAGTTGAAAGAGTAGTGGGCACAGTAGGACTACTGGTGGTGGATTCCTCTGCAGCAGTAGTAACAATCGTGGATGTGACAGTTGCACTGCTTGGACTCGTCTCTATCGATGAAGTTTCTGTTGTGCTGGTAATTTCTGTAGTAGATTCTGTCGTAGAAATTATTGGAGAGGAGGTACTCTCTTCTGTGGTCGACTCTGATGGTACTTCCGTAGTTGAAAGAGTAGTGGGTACAGTAGGACTACTGGTGGTGGATTCCTCTGCAGCAGTAGTAACAATCGTGGATGTGACAGTTGCACTGCTTGGACTCGTCTCTATCGATGAAGTTTCTGTTGTGCTGGTAATTTCTGTAGTAGATTCTGTCGTAGAAATTATTGGAGAGGAGGTACTCTCTTCTGTGGTCGACTCTGATGGAACTTCTGTAGTTGAAAGATTAGTGGGCACAGTAGGACTACTGGTGGTGGATTCCTCTGCAGCAGTAGTTACAATCGTGGATGTGACAGTTGCACTGCTTGGACTCGTTTCTATCGATGAAGTTTCTGTTGTGCTGGTAATTTCTGTAGTAGATTCTGTCGTAGAAATTATTGGAGAGGAGGTACTCTCTTCTGTGGTCGACTCTGATGGAACTTCCGTAGTTGAAAGAGTAGTGGGTACAGTAGGACTGCTGGTGGTGGATTCCTCTGCAGCAGTAGTAACAATCGTGGATGTGACAGTTGCACTGCTTGAACTCGTCTCTATCGATGAAGTTTCTGTTGTGCTGGTAATTTCTGTAATAGATTCTGTCGTCGAAATTATTGGAGAGGAAGTACTCTCTTCTGTGGTCGACTCTGATGTAACTTCTGTAGTTGAAAGAGTAGTGGGCACAGTAGGACTACTGGCGGTGGATTCCTCTGCAGCAGTAGTAACAATCGTAGATGTTACAGTTACACTGCTTGGACCCGTTTCTATCGGTGAAGTTTCTGTTGTGCTGGTAATTTCTGTAGTAGATTCTGTCGTCGAAATTATTGGAGAGGAGGTACTCTCTTCTGTGGTCGACTCTGATGGAACTTCTGTAGTTGAAAGAGTAGTGGGCACAGTAGGACTACTGGTGGTGGATTCTTCTGCAGCAGTAGTAACAATCGTGGATGTGACAGTTGCACTGCTTGGACTCGTCTCTATCGATGAAGTTTCTGTTGTGCTGGTAATTTCTGTAGTAGATTCTGTCGTAGAAATTATTGGAGAGGAGGTACTCTCTTCTGTGGTCGACTCTGATGGAACTTCCGTAGTTGAAAGAGTAGTGGGTACAGTAGGACTACTGGTGGTGGATTCCTCTGCAGCAGTAGTAACAATCGTGGATGTGACAGTTGCACTGCTTGGACTCGTCTCTATCGATGAAGTTTCTGTTGTGCTGGTAATTTCTGTAGTAGATTCTGTCGTCGAAATTATTGGAGAGGAGGTACTCTCTTCTGTGGTCGACTCTGATGGAACTTCTGTAGTTGAAAGAGTAGTGGGCACGGTAGGACTACTGGTGGTGGATTCCTCTGCAGCAGTAGTAACAATCGTGGATGTGACAGTTGCACTGCTTGGACTCGTTTCTATTAATGAAGTTTCTGTTGTGCTGGTAATTTCTGTAGTAGATTCTGTCGTAGAAATTATTGGAGAGGAAGTACTCTCTTCTTTGGTCGACTCTGATGGAACTTCTGTAGTTGAAAGATTAGTGGGCACAGTAGAACTACTGGTGGTGGATTCCTCTGCAGCAGTAGTTACAATCGTGGATGTGACAGTTGCACTGCTTGGACTCGTTTCTATCGATGAAGTATCTGTTGTGTTGGTAATTTCTGTAGTAGATTCTGTCGAAATTATTGGAGAGGAAGTACTCTCTTCTTTGGTCGACTCTGATGGAGCTTCTGTAGTTGAAAGTGTAGTGGGTAGAGTAGGACTATTTGTAGTGGATTCCTCTGCAGCAGTAGTAACAATCGTAGATGTTACAGTTACACTGCTTGGACCCGTTTCTATCGGTGAAGTTTCTGTTGCGCTGGTAATTTCTGTAGTAGATTCTGTCGTCGAAATTATTGGAGAGGAGGTACTCTCTTCTGTGGTCGACTCTGATGGAACTTCTGTAGTTGAAAGAGTAGTGGTCACAGTAGGACTACTGGTAGTGGATTCCTCTGCAGCAGTAGTAACAATCGTGGATGTGACAGTTGCACTGCTTGGACTCGTCTCTATCGATGAAGTTTCTGTTGTGCTGGTAATTTCTGTAGTAGACTCTGTCGTCGAAATTATTGGAGAGGAGGTACTCTCTTCTGTGGTCGACTCTGATGGAACTTCTGTAGTTGAAAGAGTAGTGGGCACAGTAGGACTACTGGTGGTGGATTCCTCTGCAGCAGTAGTAACAATCGTGGATGTGACAGTTGCACTGCTTGGACTCGTCTCTATCGATGAAGTTTCTGTTGTGCTGGTAATTTCTGTAGTAGATTCTGTCGTAGAAATTATTGGAGAGGAGGTACTCTCTTCTGTGGTCGACTCTGATGGAACTTCTGTAGTTGAAAGAGTAGTGGGCACAGTAGGACTACTGGTGGTGGATTCCTCTGCAGCAGTAGTAACAATCGTGGATGTGACAGTTGCACTGCTTGGACTCGTCTCTGTCGATGAAGTTTCTGTTGTGCTGGTAATTTCTGTAGTAGATTCTCTCGTCGAAGTTATTGGAGGGGAACTACTCTCTTCTGTGGTCGACTCTGATAGAACTTCCGTAGTTGAAAGAGTAGTGGGTACAGTAGGACTACTGGTAGTGGATTCCTCTGCAGCAGTGGTAACAATCGTGGATGTGACAGTTGCACTGCTTGGACTCGTCTCTGTCGATGAAGTTTCTGTTGTGCTGGTAATTTCTGTAGTAGACTCTGTCGTCGAAATTATTGGAGAGGAGGTACTCTCTTCTGTGGTCGACTCTGATGGAACTTCTGTAGTTGAAAGAGTAGTGGGCACAGTAGGACTACTGGTGGTGGATTCCTCTGCAGCAGTAGTAACAATCGTGGATGTGACAGTTGCACTGCTTGGACTCGTCTCTATCGATGAAGTTTCTGTTGTGCTGGTAATTTCTGTAGTAGATTCTGTCGTAGAAATTATTGGAGAGGAGGTACTCTCTTCTGTGGTCGACTCTGATGGTACTTCCGTAGTTGAAAGAGTAGTGGGTACAGTAGGACTACTGGTGGTGGATTCCTCTGCAGCAGTAGTAACAATCGTGGATGTGACAGTTGCACTGCTTGGACTCGTCTCTATCGATGAAGTTTCTGTTGTGCTGGTCATTTCTGTAGTAGATTCTGTCGTAGAAATTATTGGAGAGGAGGTTCTCTCTTCTGTGGTCGACTCTGATGGAACTTCTGTAGTTGAAAGATTAGTGGGCACAGTAGGACTACTGGTGGTGGATTCCTCTGCAGCAGTAGTTACAATCGTGGATGTGACAGTTGCACTGCTTGGACTCGTTTCTATCGATGAAGTTTCTGTTGTGTTGGTAATTTCTGTAGTAGATTCTGTCGTCGAAATTATTGGAGAGGAGGTACTCTCTTCTGTGGTCGACTCTGATGGAACTTCTGTAGTTGAAAGAGTAGTGGGCACGGTAGGACTACTGGTGGTGGATTGCTCTGCAGTAGTAGTTACAATCGTGGATGTGACAGTTGCACTGCTTGGACTCGTTTCTATCGATGAAGTTTCTGTTGTGTTGGTAATTTCTGTAGTAGATTCTGTCGTCGAAATTATTGGAGAGGAGGTACTCTCTTCTGTGGTCGACTCTGATGGAACTTCTGTAGTTGAAAGAGTAGTGGGCACAGTAGGACTACTGGTGGTGGATTCCTCTGCAGCAGTAGTTACAATCGTGGATGTGACAGTTGCATTGCTTGGACTCGTTTCTATCGATGAAGTTTCTGTTGTGTTGGTAATTTCTGTAGTAGATTCTGTCGTCGAAATTATTGGAGAGGAGGTACTCTCTTCTGTGGTCGACTCTGATGGAACTTCTGTAGTTGAAAGAGTAGTGGGCACAGTAGGACTACTGCTAGTGGATTCCTCTGCAGCAGTAGTCACAATCGTGGATGTGACAGTTGCACTGCTAGGACTCGTTTCTATTAATGAAGTTTCTGTTGTGCTGGTAATTTCTGTAGTAGATTCTGTCGTAGAAATTATTGGAGAGGAAGTAGTCTCTTCTGTGGTCGACTCTGATGGAACTTCCGTAGTTGAAAGAGTAGTGGGCACAGTAGTACTACTGGTAGTGGATTCCTCTGCAGCAGAAGTAACAATCGTAGATGTTACAGTTGCACTGCTTGGACTCGTTTCTATCGATGCAGTTTCTGGTGTGCTGTTAATTTCTGTAGTAGATTCTGTCGTCGAAATTATTGGAGAGGAAGTACTCTCTTCTGTGGTCGACCCTGATGGAACTTCCGTAGTTGAAAGAGTAGTAGTCACAGTAGGACTACTGGTAGTGGATTGCTCTGCAGCAGTAGTAACAATCGTGGATGTGACAGTTGCACTGCTTGGACTCGTTTCCATCGATGAAGTTCTTGTTGTGCTGGTAATTTCTGTAGTAGATTCTGTCGAAATTATTGGAGAGGAAGTACTCTCTTCTGTGGTCGACTCTGATGGAACTTCCGTAGTTGAAAGAGTAGTGGGTACAGTAGGACTACTGGTAGTGGATTCCTCTGCAGCAGTGGTAACAATCGTGGATGTGACAGTTGCACTGCTTGGACTCGTCTCTATCGATGAAGTTTCTGTTGTGCTGGTAATTTCTGTTGTAGATTCTGTCGTCGAAATTATTGGAGATGGACTGTTCTCCGCTGTGGTCGACTCTGATGGAACTTCCGTAGTTGAAAGAGTAGTGGGCACAGTAGGACTACTTGTAGTGGATTCCTCTGCAGCAGTAGTAACAATCGTGGATGTGACAGTTGCACTGCTTGGACTCGTTTCTATTAATGAAGTTTCTGTTGTGCTGGTAATTTCTGTAGTAGATTTTGTTATAGAAATTATTGGAGAGGAAGTAGTCTCTTCTGTGGTCGACTCTGATGGAATTTCCGTAGTTGAAAGAGTAGTGGGCACAGTAGGACTACTGCTAGTGGATTCCTCTGCAGCAGTAGTCACAATCGTGGATGTGACAGTTGCACTGCTTGGACTCGTTTCTATCGAGGAAGTTTCTGTTGTGCTGGTAATTTCTGTAGTAGATTCTGTCGTCGAAATTATTGGAGAGGAGGTACTCTCTTCTGTGGTCGACTCTGATGGAACTTCTGTAGTTGAAAGAGTAGTGGGCACAGTAGGACTACTGGTGGTGGATTCCTCTGCGGCAGTAGTTACAATCGTGGATGTGACAGTTGCACTACTAGGACTCGTTTCTATCGATAAAGTTTCTGTTGTGCTGGTAATTTCTGTAGTAGATTCTGTCGGAATTATTGGAGAGGATGTACTCTCTTCTGTGGTCGGCTCTGATGGAACTTCCGTAGTTGGAAGAGTAGTGGGTACAGTAGGACTACTGGTGGTGGATTCCTCTGCAGCAGTAGTTACAATCGTGGATGTGACAGTTGTTACAATCGTGGATGTGACAGTTGTACTGCTTGGACTCGTTTCTATCAATGCAGTTTCTGTTGTGCTGGTAATTTCTGTAATTGATTCCGTCGTCGAAATTATTGGAGAAGAAGTACTCTCTTCTGTGGTCGACTCTGATGGAACTTCCGTAGTTGAAAGAGTAGTGGTCACAGTAGGACTACTGGTAGTGGATTCCTCTGCAGCAGTGGTAACAATCGTGGATGTGACAGTTGCACTGCTTGGACTCGTCTCTATCGATGAAGTTTCTGTTGTGCTGGTAATTTCTGTAGTAGATTCTGTCGTCGAAATTATTGGAGAGGAACTACTCTCTTCTGTGGTCGACTCTGGTGGAACTTCCGTAGTTGAAAGAGTAGTGGTCACAGTAGGACTACTGGTAGTGGATTCCTCTGCAGCAGTGGTAACAATCGTGGATGTGACAGTTGTACTGCTTGGACTCGTCTCTATCGATGAAGTTTCTGTTGTGCTGGTAATTTCTGTAGTAGATTCTGTCGTCGAAATTATTGGAGAGGAGGTACTCTCTTCTGTGGTCGGCTCTGATGGAACTTCTGTAGTTGAAAGAGTAGTGGGCACGGTAGGACTACTGGTGGTGGATTGCTCTGCAGTAGTAGTTACAATCGTGGATGTGACAGTTGCACTGCTTGGACTCGTTTCTATTAATGAAGTTTCTGTTGTGCTGGTAATTTCTGTAGTAGATTCTGTCGTAGAAATTATTGGAGAGGAGGTACTCTCTTCTGTGGTCGACTCTGATGGAACCTCTGTAGTTGGAAGATTAGTGGGCACAGTAGAACTACTGGTGGTGGATTCCTCTGCAGCAGTAGTTACAATCGTGGATGTGACAGTTGCACTGCTTGGACTCGTTTCTATCGATGAAGTTTCTGTTGTGTTGGTAATTTCTGTAGTAGATTCTGTCGAAATTATTGGAGAGGAAGTACTCTCTTCTGTGGTCGACTCTGATGGAGCTTCTGTAGTTGAAAGTGTAGTGGGCAGAGTAGGACTATTTGTAGTGGATTCCTCTGCAGCAGTAGTAACAATCGTAGATGTTACAGTTGCACTGCTTGGACTCGTCTCTATCGATGAAGTTTCTGTTGTGCTGGTAATTTCTGTAGTAGATTCTGTCGTAGAAATTATTGGAGAGGAGGTACTCTCTTCTGTGGTCGACTCTGATGGAACTTCCGTAGTTGAAAGAGTGGTGGGTACAGTAGGACTACTGGTGGTGGATTCCTCTGCAGCAGTAGTAACAATCGTGGATGTGACAGTTGCACTGCTTGGACTCGTCTCTATCGATGAAGTTTCTGTTGTGCTGGTAATTTCTGTAGTAGATTCTGTCGTAGAAATTATTGGAGAGGAGGTACTCTCTTCTGTGGTCGACTCTGATGGAACTTCTGTAGTTGAAAGAGTAGTGGGCACGGTAGGACTACTGGTGGTGGATTGCTCTGCAGTAGTAGTTACAATCGTGGATGTGACAGTTGCACTGCTTGGACTCGTTTCTATTAATGAAGTTTCTGTTGTGCTGGTATCTTCTGTAGTAGATTCTGTCGTAGAAATTATTGGAGAGGAGGTACTCTCTTCTGTGGTCGACTCTGATGGAACTTCCGTAGTTGAAAGAGTAGTGGGTACAGTAGGACTACTGGTGGTGGATTCCTCTGCAGCAGCAGTTACAATCGTGGATGTGACAGTTGCACTGCTTGGACTCGTTTCTATCGATGAAGTTTCTGTTGTGTTGGTAATTTCTGTAGTAGATTCTGTCGTCGAAATTATTGGAGAGGAGGTACTCTCTTCTGTGGTCGACTCTGATGGAACTTCTGTAGTTGAAAGAGTAGTGGGCACGGTAGGACTACTGGTGGTGGATTGCTCTGCAGTAGTAGTTACAATCGTGGATGTGACAGTTGCACTGCTTGGACTCGTTTCTATTAATGAAGTTTCTGTTGTGCTGGTATCTTCTGTAGTAGATTCTGTCGTAGAAATTATTGGAGAGGAGGTACTCTCTTCTGTGGTCGACTCTGATGGAACTTCTGTAGTTGAAAGATTAGTGGGCACAGTAGAACTACTGGTGGTGGATTCCTCTGCAGCAGTAGTTACAATCGTGGATGTGACAGTTGCACTGCTTGGACTCGTTTCTATCGATGAAGTTTCTGTTGTGTTGGTAATTTCTGTAGTAGATTCTGTCGAAATTATTGGAGAGGAAGTACTCTCTTCTTTGGTCGACTCTGATGGAGCTTCTGTAGTTGAAAGTGTAGTGGGCAGAGTAGGACTATTTGTAGTGGATTCCTCTGCAGCAGTAGTAACAATCGTAGATGTTACAGTTGCACTGCTTGGACCCGTTTCTATCGGTGAAGTTTCTGTTGTGCTGGTAATTTCTGTAGTAGATTCTGTCGTCGAAATTATTGGAGAGGAGGTACTCTCTTCTGTGGTCGACTCTGATGGAACTTCTGTAGTTGAAAGAGTAGTGGGCACAGTAGGACTACTGGTGGTGGATTCCTCTGCAGCAGTAGTTACAATCGTGGATGTGACAGTTGCACTGCTTGGACCCGTTTCTATCGATGAAGTTTCTGTTGTGCTGGTAATTTCTGTAGTAGATTCTGTCGTCGAAACTATTGGGGAGGAAGTACTCTCTTCTGTGGTCGACTCTGATGGAACTTCCGTAGTTGAAAGAGTAGTGGGCACAGTAGGACTACTGGTGGTGGATTCCTCTGCAGCAGTAGTTACAATCGTGGATGTGACAGTTGCACTGCTTGGACTCGTTTCTATCGATGAAGTTTCTGTTGTGCTGGTAATTTCTGTAATAGATTCTCTCGTCGAAATTATTGGAGAGGAACTACTCTCTTCTGTGGTCGACTCTGATGGAACTTCCGTAGTTGAAAGAGTAGTGGTCACAGTAGGACTACTGGTAGTGGATTCCTCTGCAGCAGTAGTAACAATCGTGGATGTGACAGTTGCACTGCTTGGACTCGTTTCTATCGATGAAGTTTCTGTTGTGCTGGTAATTTCTGTAGTAGATTCTCTCGTGGAAATTATTGGAGAGGAACTACTCTCTTTTGTGGTCGACTCTGATGGAACTTCGGTAGTTGAAGGAGTAGTGGTCACAGTAGGACTACTGGTAGTGGATTCCTCTGCAGCAGTAGTTACAATCGTGGATGTATCAGTTGCACTGCTTGGACCCGTTTCTATCGATGAAGTTTCTGTTGTGCTGGTAATTTCTGTAGTAGATTCTGTCGTCGAAACTATTGGGGAGGAAGTACTCTCTTCTGTGGTCGACTCTGATGGAACTTCCGTAGTTGAAAGAGTAGTGGGCACAGTAGGACTACTGGTGGTGGATTCCTCTGCAGCAGTAGTTACAATCGTGGATGTGACAGTTGCACTGCTTGGACTCGTTTCTATCGATGAAGTTTCTGTTGTGCTGGTAATTTCTGTAGTAGATTCTCTCGTCGAAATTATTGGAGAGGAACTACTCTCTTCTGTGGTCGACTCTGATGGAACTTCCGTAGTTGAAAGAGTAGTGGGCACAGTAGGACTACTTGTAGTGGATTCCTCTGCAGCAGTAGTAACAATCGTGGATGTGACAGTTGCACTGCTTTGACTCGTTTCTATCGATGCAGTTTCTGTTGTGCTGTTAATTTCTGTAGTAGATTCTGTCGTCGAAATTATTGGAGGGGAAGTACTCTCTTCTGTGGTCGACTCTGATGGAACTTCTGTAGTTGAAAGAGTAGTGGGCACAGTAGGACTACTGGCGGTGGATTCCTCTGCAGCAGTAGTAACAATCGTGGATGTGACAGTTGCACTGCTTGGACTCGTCTCTATCGATGAAGTTTCTGTTGTGCTGGTAATTTCTGTAGTAGATTCTGTCGTAGAAATTATTGGAGAGGAGGTACTCTCTTCTGTGGTCGACTCTGATGGAACTTCCGTAGTTGAAAGAGTAGTGGGTACAGTAGGACTGCTGGTGGTGGATTCCTCTGCAGCAGTAGTAACAATCGTGGATGTGACAGTTGCACTGCTTGGACTCGTCTCTATCGATGAAGTTTCTGTTGTGCTGGTAATTTCTGTAGTAGATTCTGTCGTCGAAATTATTGGAGAGGAAGTACTCTCTTCTGTGGTCGACTCTGATGTAACTTCTGTAGTTGAAAGAGTAGTGGGCACAGTAGGACTACTGGCGGTGGATTCCTCTGCAGCAGTAGTAACAATCGTAGATGTTACAGTTACACTGCTTGGACCCGTTTCTATCGGTGAAGTTTCTGTTGTGCTGGTAATTTCTGTAGTAGATTCTGTCGTCGAAATTATTGGAGAGGAGGTACTCTCTTCTGTGGTCGACTCTGATGGAACTTCTGTAGTTGAAAGAGTAGTGGGCACAGTAGGACTACTGGTGGTGGATTCCTCTGCAGCAGTAGTAACAATCGTGGATGTGACAGTTGCACTGCTTGGACTCGTCTCTATCGATGAAGTTTCTGTTGTGCTGGTAATTTCTGTAGTAGGTTCTGTCGTAGAAATTATTGGAGAGGAGGTACTCTCTTCTGTGGTCGACTCTGATGGAACTTCCGTAGTTGAAAGAGTAGTGGGTACAGTAGGACTACTGGTGTTGGATTCCTCTGCAGCAGTAGTAACAATCGTGGATGTGACAGTTGCACTGCTTGGACTCGTCTCTATCGATGAAGTTTCTGTTGTGCTGGTAATTTCTGTAGTAGATTCTGTCGTCGAAATTATTGGAGAGGAGGTACTCTCTTCTGTGGTCGACTCTGATGGAACTTCTGTAGTTGAAAGAGTAGTGGGCACGGTAGGACTACTGGTGGTGGATTCCTCTGCAGCAGTAGTAACAATCGTGGATGTGACAGTTGCACTGCTTGGACTCGTTTCTATTAATGAAGTTTCTGTTGTGCTGGTAATTTCTGTAGTAGATTCTGTCGTCGAAATTATTGGAGAGGAGGTACTCTCTTCTGTGGTCGACTCTGATGGAACTTCCGTAGTTGGAAGAGTAGTGGGTACAGTAGGACTACTGGTAGTGGATTCCTCTGCAGCAGTGGTAACAATCGTGGATGTGACAGTTGCACTGCTTGGACTCGTCCCTATCGATGAAGTTTCTGTTGTGCTGGTAATTTCTGTAGTAGATTCTGTCGTTGAAATTATTGGAGAGGAGGTACTCTCTTCTGTGGTCGACTCTGATGGAACTTCCATAGTTGAAAGAGTAGTGGGTACAGTAGGGCTACTGGTAGTGGATTCCTCTGCAGCAGTGGTAACAATCGTAGATATGACAGTTGCACTGCTTGGACTCGTCCCTATCGATGAAGTTTCTGTTGTGCTGGTAATTTCTGTAGTAGATTCTGTCGTCGAAATTATTGAAGAGGAGGTACTCTCTTCTGTGGTCGACTCTGATGGGACTTCGGTAGTTGAAAGAGTAGTGGGCACAGTAGGACTACTGGTGGTGGATTGCTCTGCAGTAGTAGTTACAATCGTGGATGTGACAGTTGCACTGCTTGGACTCGTTTCTATCGATGCAGTTTCTGTTGTGCTGTTAATTTCTGTAGTAGATTCTGTCGTCGAAATTATTGGAGAGGAAGTACTCTCTTCTGTGGTCGACCCTGATGGAACTTCCGTAGTTGAAAGAGTAGTGGGCACAGTAGGACTACTTGTAGTGGATTCCTCTGCAGCAGTAGTAACAATCGTGGATGTGACAGTTGCACTGCTTGGACTCGTTTCTATCGATGAAGTTTCTGTTGTGTTGGTAATTTCTGTAGTAGATTCTGTCGTCGAAATTATTGGAGGGGAAGTACTCTCTTCTGTGATCGACTCTGATGGAACTTCTGTAGTTGAAAGAGTAGTGGGCACAGTAGGACTACTGGCGGTGGATTCCTCTGCAGCAGTAGTAACAATCGTGGATGTGACAGTTGCACTGCTTGGACTCGTCTCTATCGATGAAGTTTCTGTTGTGCTGGTAATTTCTGTAGTAGATTCTGTCGTAGAAATTATTGGAGAGGAGGTACTCTCTTCTGTGGTCGACTCTGATGGAACTTCCGTAGTTGAAAGAGTAGTGGGTACAGTAGGACTGCTGGTGGTGGATTCCTCTGCAGCAGTAGTAACAATCGTGGATGTGACAGTTGCACTGCTTGGACTCGTCTCTATCGATGAAGTTTCTGTTGTGCTGGTAATTTCTGTAGTAGATTCTGTCGTCGAAATTATTGGAGAGGAAGTACTCTCTTCTGTGGTCGACTCTGATGTAACTTCTGTAGTTGAAAGAGTAGTGGGCACAGTAGGACTACTGGCGGTGGATTCCTCTGCAGCAGTAGTAACAATCGTAGATGTTACAGTTACACTGCTTGGACCCGTTTCTATCGGTGAAGTTTCTGTTGTGCTGGTAATTTCTGTAGTAGATTCTGTCGTCGAAATTATTGGAGAGGAGGTACTCTCTTCTGTGGTCGACTCTGATGGAACTTCTGTAGTTGAAAGAGTAGTGGGCACAGTAGGACTACTGGTGGTGGATTCCTCTGCAGCAGTAGTAACAATCGTGGATGTGACAGTTGCACTGCTTGGACTCGTCTCTATCGATGAAGTTTCTGTTGTGCTGGTAATTTCTGTAATAGATTCTCTCGTCGAAATTATTGGAGAGGAACTACTCTCTTCTGTGGTCGACTCTGATGGAACTTCCGTAGTTGAAAGAGTAGTGGTCACAGTAGGACTACTGGTAGTGGATTCCTCTGCAGCAGTAGTAACAATCGTGGATGTGACAGTTGCACTGCTTGGACTCGTTTCTATCGATGAAGTTTCTGTTGTGCTGGTAATTTCTGTAGTAGATTCTCTCGTGGAAATTATTGGAGAGGAACTACTCTCTTTTGTGGTCGACTCTGATGGAACTTCGGTAGTTGAAGGAGTAGTGGTCACAGTAGGACTACTGGTAGTGGATTCCTCTGCAGCAGTAGTTACAATCGTGGATGTATCAGTTGCACTGCTTGGACCCGTTTCTATCGATGAAGTTTCTGTTGTGCTGGTAATTTCTGTAGTAGATTCTGTCGTCGAAACTATTGGGGAGGAAGTACTCTCTTCTGTGGTCGACTCTGATGGAACTTCCGTAGTTGAAAGAGTAGTGGGCACAGTAGGACTACTGGTGGTGGATTCCTCTGCAGCAGTAGTTACAATCGTGGATGTGACAGTTGCACTGCTTGGACTCGTTTCTATCGATGAAGTTTCTGTTGTGCTGGTAATTTCTGTAGTAGATTCTCTCGTCGAAATTATTGGAGAGGAACTACTCTCTTCTGTGGTCGACTCTGATGGAACTTCCGTAGTTGAAAGAGTAGTGGGCACAGTAGGACTACTTGTAGTGGATTCCTCTGCAGCAGTAGTAACAATCGTGGATGTGACAGTTGCACTGCTTTGACTCGTTTCTATCGATGCAGTTTCTGTTGTGCTGTTAATTTCTGTAGTAGATTCTGTCGTCGAAATTATTGGAGGGGAAGTACTCTCTTCTGTGGTCGACTCTGATGGAACTTCTGTAGTTGAAAGAGTAGTGGGCACAGTAGGACTACTGGCGGTGGATTCCTCTGCAGCAGTAGTAACAATCGTGGATGTGACAGTTGCACTGCTTGGACTCGTCTCTATCGATGAAGTTTCTGTTGTGCTGGTAATTTCTGTAGTAGATTCTGTCGTAGAAATTATTGGAGAGGAGGTACTTTCTTCTGTGGTCGACTCTGATGGAACTTCCGTAGTTGAAAGAGTAGTGGGTACAGTAGGACTGCTGGTGGTGGATTCCTCTGCAGCAGTAGTAACAATCGTGGATGTGACAGTTGCACTGCTTGGACTCGTCTCTATCGATGAAGTTTCTGTTGTGCTGGTAATTTCTGTAGTAGATTCTGTCGTCGAAATTATTGGAGAGGAAGTACTCTCTTCTGTGGTCGACTCTGATGTAACTTCTGTAGTTGAAAGAGTAGTGGGCACAGTAGGACTACTGGCGGTGGATTCCTCTGCAGCAGTAGTAACAATCGTAGATGTTACAGTTACACTGCTTGGACCCGTTTCTATCGGTGAAGTTTCTGTTGTGCTGGTAATTTCTGTAGTAGATTCTGTCGTCGAAATTATTGGAGAGGAGGTACTCTCTTCTGTGGTCGACTCTGATGGAACTTCTGTAGTTGAAAGAGTAGTGGGCACAGTAGGACTACTGGTGGTGGATTCCTCTGCAGCAGTAGTAACAATCGTGGATGTGACAGTTGCACTGCTTGGACTCGTCTCTATCGATGAAGTTTCTGTTGTGCTGGTAATTTCTGTAGTAGGTTCTGTCGTAGAAATTATTGGAGAGGAGGTACTCTCTTCTGTGGTCGACTCTGATGGAACTTCCGTAGTTGAAAGAGTAGTGGGTACAGTAGGACTACTGGTGGTGGATTCCTCTGCAGCAGTAGTAACAATCGTGGATGTGACAGTTGCACTGCTTGGACTCGTCTCTATCGATGAAGTTTCTGTTGTGCTGGTAATTTCTGTAGTAGATTCTGTCGTCGAAATTATTGGAGAGGAGGTACTCTCTTCTGTGGTCGACTCTGATGGAACTTCTGTAGTTGAAAGAGTAGTGGGCACGGTAGGACTACTGGTGGTGGATTCCTCTGCAGCAGTAGTAACAATCGTGGATGTGACAGTTGCACTGCTTGGACTCGTTTCTATTAATGAAGTTTCTGTTGTGCTGGTAATTTCTGTAGTAGATTCTGTCGTCGAAATTATTGGAGAGGAGGTACTCTCTTCTGTGGTCGACTCTGATGGAACTTCCGTAGTTGGAAGAGTAGTGGGTACAGTAGGACTACTGGTAGTGGATTCCTCTGCAGCAGTGGTAACAATCGTGGATGTGACAGTTGCACTGCTTGGACTCGTCCCTATCGATGAAGTTTCTGTTGTGCTGGTAATTTCTGTAGTAGATTCTGTCGTCGAAATTATTGGAGAGGAGGTACTCTCTTCTGTGGTCGACTCTGATGGAACTTCCATAGTTGAAAGAGTAGTGGGTACAGTAGGGCTACTGGTAGTGGATTCCTCTGCAGCAGTGGTAACAATCGTAGATATGACAGTTGCACTGCTTGGACTCGTCCCTATCGATGAAGTTTCTGTTGTGCTGGTAATTTCTGTAGTAGATTCTGTCGTCGAAATTATTGAAGAGGAGGTACTCTCTTCTGTGGTCGACTCCGATGGGACTTCGGTAGTTGAAAGAGTAGTGGGCACAGTAGGACTACTGGTGGTGGATTGCTCTGCAGTAGTAGTTACAATCGTGGATGTGACAGTTGCACTGCTTGGACTCGTTTCTATCGATGCAGTTTCTGTTGTGCTGTTAATTTCTGTAGTAGATTCTGTCGTCGAAATTATTGGAGAGGAAGTACTCTCTTCTGTGGTCGACCCTGATGGAACTTCCGTAGTTGAAAGAGTAGTGGGCACAGTAGGACTACTTGTAGTGGATTCCTCTGCAGCAGTAGTAACAATCGTGGATGTGACAGTTGCACTGCTTGGACTCGTTTCTATCGATGAAGTTTCTGTTGTGTTGGTAATTTCTGTAGTAGATTCTGTCGTCGAAATTATTGGAGGGGAAGTACTCTCTTCTGTGGTCGACTCTGATGGATCTTCTGTAGTTGAAAGAGTAGTGGGCACAGTAGGACTACTGGCGGTGGATTCCTCTGCAGCAGTAGTAACAATCGTGGATGTGACAGTTGCACTGCTTGGACTCGTCTCTATCGATGAAGTTTCTGTTGTGCTGGTAATTTCTGTAGTAGATTCTGTCGTAGAAATTATTGAAGAGGAGGTACTCTCTTCTGTGGTCGACTCTGATGGAACTTCCGTAGTTGAAAGAGTAGTGGGTACAGTAGGACTGCTGGTGGTGGATTCCTCTGCAGCAGTAGTAACAATCGTGGATGTGACAGTTGCACTGCTTGGACTCGTCTCTATCGATGAAGTTTCTGTTGTGCTGGTAATTTCTGTAGTAGATTCTGTCGTCGAAATTATTGGAGAGGAAGTACTCTCTTCTGTGGTCGACTCTGATGTAACTTCTGTAGTTGAAAGAGTAGTGGGCACAGTAGGACTACTGGCGGTGGATTCCTCTGCAGCAGTAGTAACAATCGTAGATGTTACAGTTACACTGCTTGGACCCGTTTCTATCGGTGAAGTTTCTGTTGTGCTGGTAATTTCTGTAGTAGATTCTGTCGTCGAAATTATTGGAGAGGAGGTACTCTCTTCTGTGGTCGACTCTGATGGAACTTCTGTAGTTGAAAGAGTAGTGGGCACAGTAGGACTACTGGTGGTGGATTCCTCTGCAGCAGTAGTAACAATCGTGGATGTGACAGTTGCACTGCTTGGACTCGTCTCTATCGATGAAGTTTCTGTTGTGCTGGTAATTTCTGTAGTAGGTTCTGTCGTAGAAATTATTGGAGAGGAGGTACTCTCTTCTGTGGTCGACTCTGATGGAACTTCCGTAGTTGAAAGAGTAGTGGGTACAGTAGGACTACTGGTGGTGGATTCCTCTGCAGCAGTAGTAACAATCGTGGATGTGACAGTTGCACTGCTTGGACTCGTCTCTATCGATGAAGTTTCTGTTGTGCTGGTAATTTCTGTAGTAGATTCTGTCGTCGAAATTATTGGAGAGGAGGTACTCTCTTCTGTGGTCGACTCTGATGGAACTTCTGTAGTTGAAAGAGTAGTGGGCACGGTAGGACTACTGGTGGTGGATTCCTCTGCAGCAGTAGTAACAATCGTGGATGTGACAGTTGCACTGCTTGGACTCGTTTCTATTAATGAAGTTTCTGTTGTGCTGGTAATTTCTGTAGTAGATTCTGTCGTCGAAATTATTGGAGAGGAGGTACTCTCTTCTGTGGTCGACTCTGATGGAACTTCCGTAGTTGGAAGAGTAGTGGGTACAGTAGGACTACTGGTAGTGGATTCCTCTGCAGCAGTGGTAACAATCGTGGATGTGACAGTTGCACTGCTTGGACTCGTCCCTATCGATGAAGTTTCTGTTGTGCTGGTAATTTCTGTAGTAGATTCTGTCGTCGAAATTATTGGAGAGGAGGTACTCTCTTCTGTGGTCGACTCTGATGGAACTTCCATAGTTGAAAGAGTAGTGGGTACAGTAGGGCTACTGGTAGTGGATTCCTCTGCAGCAGTGGTAACAATCGTAGATATGACAGTTGCACTGCTTGGACTCGTCCCTATCGATGAAGTTTCTGTTGTGCTGGTAATTTCTGTAGTAGATTCTGTCGTCGAAATTATTGAAGAGGAGGTACTCTCTTCTGTGGTCGACTCTGATGGAACTTCGGTAGTTGAAAGAGTAGTGGGCACAGTAGGACTACTGGTGGTGGATTGCTCTGCAGTAGTAGTTACAATCGTGGATGTGACAGTTGCACTGCTTGGACTCGTCTCTATCGATGAAGTTTCTGTTGTGCTGGTAATTTCTGTAGTAGATTCTGTCGTAGAAATTATTGGAGAGGAGGTACTCTCTTCTGTGGTCGACTCTGATGGAACTTCCGTAGTTGAAAGAGTAGTGGGTACAGTAGGACTGCTGGTGGTGGATTCCTCTGCAGCAGTAGTAACAATCGTGGATGTGACAGTTGCACTGCTTGGACTCGTCTCTATCGATGAAGTTTCTGTTGTGCTGGTAATTTCTGTAGTAGATTCTGTCGTCGAAATTATTGGAGAGGAAGTACTCTCTTCTGTGGTCGACTCTGATGTAACTTCTGTAGTTGAAAGAGTAGTGGGCACAGTAGGACTACTGGCGGTGGATTCCTCTGCAGCAGTAGTAACAATCGTAGATGTTACAGTTACACTGCTTGGACCCGTTTCTATCGGTGAAGTTTCTGTTGTGCTGGTAATTTCTGTAGTAGATTCTGTCGTCGAAATTATTGGAGAGGAGGTACTCTCTTCTGTGGTCGACTCTGATGGAACTTCCGTAGTTGGAAGAGTAGTGGGTACAGTAGGACTACTGGTAGTGGATTCCTCTGCAGCAGTGGTAACAATCGTGGATGTGACAGTTGCACTGCTTGGACTCGTCCCTATCGATGAAGTTTCTGTTGTGCTGGTAATTTCTGTAGTAGATTCTGTCGAAATTATTGGAGATGAAGTACTCTCTTCTGTGGTCGACTCTGATGGAACTTCCGTAGTTGAAAGAGTAGTGGGCACAGTAGTACTGCTGGTAGTGGATTCCTCTGCAGCAGTAGTAACAATCGTAGATGTAACAGTTGCACTACTAGGACTCGTTTCTATCGATAAAGTTTCTGTTGTGCTGGTAATTTCTGTAGTAGATTCTGTCGGAATTATTGGAGAGGATGTACTCTCTTCTGTGGTCGACTCTGATGGAACTTCCGTAGTTGGAAGAGTAGTGGGTACAGTAGGACTACTGGTGGTGGATTCCTCTGCAGCAGTAGTTACAATCGTGGATGTGACAGTTGTTACAATCGTGGATGTGACAGTTGTACTGCTTGGACTCGTTTCTATCAATGCAGTTTCTGTTGTGCTGGTAATTTCTGTAATTGATTCCGTCGTCGAAATTATTGGAGAGGAAGTACTCTCTTCTGTGGTCGACTCTGATGGAACTTCCGTAGTTGAAAGAGTAGTGGTCACAGTAGGACTACTGGTAGTGGATTCCTCTGCAGCAGTGGTAACAATCGTGGATGTGACAGTTGCACTGCTTGGACTCGTCTCTATCGATGAAGTTTCTGTTGTGCTGGTAATTTCTGTAGTAGATTCTGTCGTCGAAATTATTGGAGAGGAACTACTCTCTTCTGTGGTCGACTCTGGTGGAACTTCCGTAGTTGAAAGAGTAGTGGTCACAGTAGGACTACTGGTAGTGGATTCCTCTGCAGCAGTGGTAACAATCGTGGATGTGACAGTTGTACTGCTTGGACTCGTCTCTATCGATGAAGTTTCTGTTGTGCTGGTAATTTCTGTAGTAGATTCTGTCGTCGAAATTATTGGAGAGGAGGTACTCTCTTCTGTGGTCGGCTCTGATGGAACTTCTGTAGTTGAAAGAGTAGTGGGCACGGTAGGACTACTGGTGGTGGATTGCTCTGCAGTAGTAGTTACAATCGTGGATGTGACAGTTGCACTGCTTGGACTCGTTTCTATTAATGAAGTTTCTGTTGTGCTGGTAATTTCTGTAGTAGATTCTGTCGTAGAAATTATTGGAGAGGAGGTACTCTCTTCTGTGGTCGACTCTGATGGAACCTCTGTAGTTGGAAGATTAGTGGGCACAGTAGAACTACTGGTGGTGGATTCCTCTGCAGCAGTAGTTACAATCGTGGATGTGACAGTTGCACTGCTTGGACTCGTTTCTATCGATGAAGTTTCTGTTGTGTTGGTAATTTCTGTAGTAGATTCTGTCGAAATTATTGGAGAGGAAGTACTCTCTTCTTTGGTCGACTCTGATGGAGCTTCTGTAGTTGAAAGTGTAGTGGGCAGAGTAGGACTATTTGTAGTGGATTCCTCTGCAGCAGTAGTAACAATCGTAGATGTTACAGTTGCACTGCTTGGACTCGTCTCTATCGATGAAGTTTCTGTTGTGCTGGTAATTTCTGTAGTAGATTCTGTCGTAGAAATTATTGGAGAGGAGGTACTCTCTTCTGTGGTCGACTCTGATGGAACTTCCGTAGTTGAAAGAGTAGTGGGTACAGTAGGACTACTGGTGGTGGATTCCTCTGCAGCAGTAGTAACAATCGTGGATGTGACAGTTGCACTGCTTGGACTCGTCTCTATCGATGAAGTTTCTGTTGTGCTGGTAATTTCTGTAGTAGATTCTGTCGTAGAAATTATTGGAGAGGAGGTACTCTCTTCTGTGGTCGACTCTGATGGAACTTCTGTAGTTGAAAGAGTAGTGGGCACGGTAGGACTACTGGTGGTGGATTGCTCTGCAGTAGTAGTTACAATCGTGGATGTGACAGTTGCACTGCTTGGACTCGTTTCTATTAATGAAGTTTCTGTTGTGCTGGTATCTTCTGTAGTAGATTCTGTCGTAGAAATTATTGGAGAGGAGGTACTCTCTTCTGTGGTCGACTCTGATGGAACTTCCGTAGTTGAAAGAGTAGTGGGTACAGTAGGACTACTGGTGGTGGATTCCTCTGCAGCAGCAGTTACAATCGTGGATGTGACAGTTGCACTGCTTGGACTCGTTTCTATCGATGAAGTTTCTGTTGTGTTGGTAATTTCTGTAGTAGATTCTGTCGTCGAAATTATTGGAGAGGAGGTACTCTCTTCTGTGGTCGACTCTGATGGAACTTCTGTAGTTGAAAGAGTAGTGGGCACGGTAGGACTACTGGTGGTGGATTGCTCTGCAGTAGTAGTTACAATCGTGGATGTGACAGTTGCACTGCTTGGACTCGTTTCTATTAATGAAGTTTCTGTTGTGCTGGTATCTTCTGTAGTAGATTCTGTCGTAGAAATTATTGGAGAGGAGGTACTCTCTTCTGTGGTCGACTCTGATGGAACTTCTGTAGTTGAAAGATTAGTGGGCACAGTAGAACTACTGGTGGTGGATTCCTCTGCAGCAGTAGTTACAATCGTGGATGTGACAGTTGCACTGCTTGGACTCGTTTCTATCGATGAAGTTTCTGTTGTGTTGGTAATTTCTGTAGTAGATTCTGTCGAAATTATTGGAGAGGAAGTACTCTCTTCTTTGGTCGACTCTGATGGAGCTTCTGTAGTTGAAAGTGTAGTGGGCAGAGTAGGACTATTTGTAGTGGATTCCTCTGCAGCAGTAGTAACAATCGTAGATGTTACAGTTGCACTGCTTGGACCCGTTTCTATCGGTGAAGTTTCTGTTGTGCTGGTAATTTCTGTAGTAGATTCTGTCGTCGAAATTATTGGAGAGGAGGTACTCTCTTCTGTGGTCGACTCTGATGGAACTTCTGTAGTTGAAAGAGTAGTGGGCACAGTAGGACTACTGGTGGTGGATTCCTCTGCAGCAGTAGTTACAATCGTGGATGTGACAGTTGCACTGCTTGGACCCGTTTCTATCGATGAAGTTTCTGTTGTGCTGGTAATTTCTGTAGTAGATTCTGTCGTCGAAACTATTGGGGAGGAAGTACTCTCTTCTGTGGTCGACTCTGATGGAACTTCCGTAGTTGAAAGAGTAGTGGGCACAGTAGGACTACTGGTGGTGGATTCCTCTGCAGCAGTAGTTACAATCGTGGATGTGACAGTTGCACTGCTTGGACTCGTTTCTATCGATGAAGTTTCTGTTGTGCTGGTAATTTCTGTAGTAGATTCTCTCGTCGAAATTATTGGAGAGGAACTACTCTCTTCTGTGGTCGACTCTGATGGAACTTCCGTAGTTGAAAGAGTAGTGGTCACAGTAGGACTACTGGTAGTGGATTCCTCTGCAGCAGTAGTAACAATCGTGGATGTGACAGTTGCACTGCTTGGACTCGTTTCTATCGATGAAGTTTCTGTTGTGCTGGTAATTTCTGTAGTAGATTCTCTCGTGGAAATTATTGGAGAGGAACTACTCTCTTTTGTGGTCGACTCTGATGGAACTTCGGTAGTTGAAGGAGTAGTGGTCACAGTAGGACTACTGGTAGTGGATTCCTCTGCAGCAGTAGTTACAATCGTGGATGTATCAGTTGCACTGCTTGGACCCGTTTCTATCGATGAAGTTTCTGTTGTGCTGGTAATTTCTGTAGTAGATTCTGTCGTCGAAACTATTGGGGAGGAAGTACTCTCTTCTGTGGTCGACTCTGATGGAACTTCCGTAGTTGAAAGAGTAGTGGGCACAGTAGGACTACTGGTGGTGGATTCCTCTGCAGCAGTAGTTACAATCGTGGATGTGACAGTTGCACTGCTTGGACTCGTTTCTATCGATGAAGTTTCTGTTGTGCTGGTAATTTCTGTAGTAGATTCTCTCGTCGAAATTATTGGAGAGGAACTACTCTCTTCTGTGGTCGACTCTGATGGAACTTCCGTAGTTGAAAGAGTAGTGGGCACAGTAGGACTACTTGTAGTGGATTCCTCTGCAGCAGTAGTAAGAATCGTGGATGTGACAGTTGCACTGCTTTGACTCGTTTCTATCGATGCAGTTTCTGTTGTGCTGTTAATTTCTGTAGTAGATTCTGTCGTCGAAATTATTGGAGGGGAAGTACTCTCTTCTGTGGTCGACTCTGATGGAACTTCTGTAGTTGAAAGAGTAGTGGGCACAGTAGGACTACTGGCGGTGGATTCCTCTGCAGCAGTAGTAACAATCGTGGATGTGACAGTTGCACTGCTTGGACTCGTCTCTATCGATGAAGTTTCTGTTGTGCTGGTAATTTCTGTAGTAGATTCTGTCGTAGAAATTATTGGAGAGGAGGTACTCTCTTCTGTGGTCGACTCTGATGGAACTTCCGTAGTTGAAAGAGTAGTGGGTACAGTAGGACTGCTGGTGGTGGATTCCTCTGCAGCAGTAGTAACAATCGTGGATGTGACAGTTGCACTGCTTGGACTCGTCTCTATCGATGAAGTTTCTGTTGTGCTGGTAATTTCTGTAGTAGATTCTGTCGTCGAAATTATTGGAGAGGAAGTACTCTCTTCTGTGGTCGACTCTGATGTAACTTCTGTAGTTGAAAGAGTAGTGGGCACAGTAGGACTACTGGCGGTGGATTCCTCTGCAGCAGTAGTAACAATCGTAGATGTTACAGTTACACTGCTTGGACCCGTTTCTATCGGTGAAGTTTCTGTTGTGCTGGTAATTTCTGTAGTAGATTCTGTCGTCGAAATTATTGGAGAGGAGGTACTCTCTTCTGTGGTCGACTCTGATGGAACTTCTGTAGTTGAAAGAGTAGTGGGCACAGTAGGACTACTGGTGGTGGATTCCTCTGCAGCAGTAGTAACAATCGTGGATGTGACAGTTGCACTGCTTGGACTCGTCTCTATCGATGAAGTTTCTGTTGTGCTGGTAATTTCTGTAGTAGGTTCTGTCGTAGAAATTATTGGAGAGGAGGTACTCTCTTCTGTGGTCGACTCTGATGGAACTTCCGTAGTTGAAAGAGTAGTGGGTACAGTAGGACTACTGGTGGTGGATTCCTCTGCAGCAGTAGTAACAATCGTGGATGTGACAGTTGCACTGCTTGGACTCGTCTCTATCGATGAAGTTTCTGTTGTGCTGGTAATTTCTGTAGTAGATTCTGTCGTCGAAATTATTGGAGAGGAGGTACTCTCTTCTGTGGTCGACTCTGATGGAACTTCTGTAGTTGAAAGAGTAGTGGGCACGGTAGGACTACTGGTGGTGGATTCCTCTGCAGCAGTAGTAACAATCGTGGATGTGACAGTTGCACTGCTTGGACTCGTTTCTATTAATGAAGTTTCTGTTGTGCTGGTAATTTCTGTAGTAGATTCTGTCGTCGAAATTATTGGAGAGGAGGTACTCTCTTCTGTGGTCGACTCTGATGGAACTTCCGTAGTTGGAAGAGTAGTGGGTACAGTAGGACTACTGGTAGTGGATTCCTCTGCAGCAGTGGTAACAATCGTGGATGTGACAGTTGCACTGCTTGGACTCGTCCCTATCGATGAAGTTTCTGTTGTGCTGGTAATTTCTCTAGTAGATTCTGTCGTCGAAATTATTGGAGAGGAGGTACTCTCTTCTGTGGTCGACTCTGATGGAACTTCCATAGTTGAAAGAGTAGTGGGTACAGTAGGGCTACTGGTAGTGGATTCCTCTGCAGCAGTGGTAACAATCGTAGATATGACAGTTGCACTGCTTGGACTCGTCCCTATCGATGAAGTTTCTGTTGTGCTGGTAATTTCTGTAGTAGATTCTGTCGTCGAAATTATTGAAGAGGAGGTACTCTCTTCTGTGGTCGACTCTGATGGAACTTCGGTAGTTGAAAGAGTAGTGGGCACAGTAGGACTACTGGTGGTGGATTGCTCTGCAGTAGTAGTTACAATCGTGGATGTGACAGTTGCACTGCTTGGACTCGTTTCTATCGATGCAGTTTCTGTTGTGCTGTTAATTTCTGTAGTAGATTCTGTCGTCGAAATTATTGGAGAGGAAGTACTCTCTTCTGTGGTCGACCCTGATGGAACTTCCGTAGTTGAAAGAGTAGTGGGCACAGTAGGACTACTTGTAGTGGATTCCTCTGCAGCAGTAGTAACAATCGTGGATGTGACAGTTGCACTGCTTGGACTCGTTTCTATCAATGCAGTTTCTGTTGTGCTGGTAATTTCTGTAGTAGATTCCGTCGTTGAAATTATTGGAGAGGAAGTACTCTCTTCTGTGGTCGACTCTGATGGAACTCCCGTAGTTGAAAGTGTAGTGGGTACAGTAGGACTACTGGTAGTGGATTCCTCTGCAGCAGTGGTAACAATCGTGGATGTGACAGTTGCACTGCTTGGACTCGTATCTATCGATGAAGTTTCTGTTCCACTGGTAATATCTGTAGTAGATTCTGTCGTAGAAATTATTGGAGAGGAAGTAGTCTCTTCTGTGGTCGACTCTGATGGAACTTCCGTAGTTAAAAGAGTAGTGGTCACAGTAGGACTACTGGTAGTGGATTGCTCTGCAGCAGTGGTAACAATCGTGGATGTGACAGTTGCACTGCTTGGACTCGTTTCTATCGATGAAGTCTCTGTTGTGCTGTTAATTTCTGTAGTAGATTCTGTCGTCGAAATTATTGGAGAGGAAGAACTCTCTTCTGTGGTCGACCCTGATGGAACTTCCGTAGTTGAAAGGGTAGTGGTCACAGTAGGACTACTGGTAGTGGATTCCTCTGCAGCAGTGGTAACAATCGTGGATGTGACAGTTGCACTGCTTGGACTCGTCTCTATCGATGAAGTTTCTGTTGTGCTGGTAATTTCTGTAGTAGATTCTGTCTTCGAAATTATTGGGGAGGAAGTACTCTCTTCTGTGGTCGACTCTGATGGAACTTCCGTAGTTGAAAGAGTAGTGGGCACAGTAGGACTACTGGTGGTGGATTCCTCTGCGGCAGTAGTTACAATCGTGGATGTGGCAGTTGCACTGCTTGGACTCGTTTCTATTAATGAAGTTTCTGTTGTGCTGGTAACTTCTGTAGTAGATTCTGTCGAAATTATTGGAGAGGAACTACTCTCTTCTGTGGTCGACTCTGATGGAACTTCCGAAGTTGAAAGAGTAGTGGGCACAGTAGGACTACTGGTGGTGGATTCCTCTGCAGCAGTAGTTACAATCGTGGATGTGACAGTTGCACTGCTTGGACTCGTTTCTATCGATGCAGTTTCTGTTGTGCTGTTAATTTCTGTAGTAGATTCTGTCGTCGAAATTATTGGAGAGGAAGTACTCTCTTCTGTGGTCGACCCTGATGGAACTTCCGTAGTTGAAAGAGTAGTGGGCACACTAGGACTACTGGTGGTGGATTCCTCTGCAGCAGTAGTTACAATCGTGGATGTGACAGTTGCACTGCTTGGACTCGTTTCTATCAATGCAGTTTCTGTTGTGCTGGTAATTTCTGTAGTAGATTCTGTCGTCGAAATTATTGGAGAGGAAGTACTCTCTTCTGTGGTCGACCCTGATGGAACTTCCGTAGTTGAAAGAGTAGTGGGTACAGTAGGACTACTGGTAGTGGATTCCTCTGCAGCAGTGGTAACAATCGTGGATGTGACAGTTGCACTGCTTGGACTCGTTTCTATCAATGCAGTTTCTGTTGTGCTGGTAATTTCTGTAGTAGATTCTGTCGTCGAAATTATTGGGGAGGAAGTACTCTCTTCTGTGGTCGACTCTGATGGAACTTCCGTAGTTGAAAGTGTAGTGGGCACAGTAGGACTACTGGTGGTGGATTCCTCTGCGGCAGTAGTTACAATCGTGGATGTGGCAGTTGCACTGCTTGGACTCGTTTCTATTAATGAAATTTCTGTTGTGCTGGTAACTTCTGTAGTAGATTCTGTCGAAATTATTGGAGAGGAACTACTCTCTTCTGTGGTCGACTCTGATGGAACTTCCGTAGTTGAAAGAGTAGTGGGCACAGTAGGACTACTGGTGGTGGATTCCTCTGCAGCAGTAGTTACAATCGTGGATGTGACAGTTGCACTGCTTGGACTCGTTTCTATCGATACAGTTTCTGTTGTGCTGTTAATTTCTGTAGTAGATTCCGTCGTCGAAATTATTGGAGAGGAACTACTCTCTTCTGTGGTCGACTCTGATGGAACTTCCGTAGTTGAAAGAGTAGTGGGTACAGTAGGACTACTTGTAGTGGATTCCTCTGCAGCAGTGGTAACAATCGTGGATGTGATAGTTGCACTGCTTGGACTCGTCTCTATCGATGAAGTTTCTGTTGTGCTGGTAATTTCTGTTATAGATTCTGTCGTGGAAATTATTGGAGATGGACTGCTCTCCGCTGTGGTCGACTCTGATGGAACTTCCGTAGTTGAAAGAGTAGTGGGCACAGTAGGACTACTTGTAGTGGATTCCTCTGCAGCAGTAGTAACAATCGTGGATGTGACAGTTGCACTGCTTGGACCCGTTTCTATCGATGAAGTTTCTGTTGTGCTGGTAATTTCTGTAGTAGATTTTGTCGTCGAAACTATTGGGGAGGAAGTACTCTCTTCTGTGGTCGACTCTGATGGAACTTCCGTAGTTGAAAGAGTAGTGGGCACAGTAGGACTACTGGTGGTGGATTCCTCTGCAGCAGTAGTTACAATCGTGGATGTGACAGTTGCACTGCTTGGACTCGTTTCTATCGATGCAGTTTCTGTTGTGCTGTTAATTTCTGTAGTAGATTCTGTCGTCGAAATTATTGGAGAGGAAGTACTCTCTTCTGTGGTCGACCCTGATGGAACTTCCGTAGTTGAAAGAGTAGTGGGCACAGTAGGACTACTTGTAGTGGATTCCTCTGCAGCAGTGGTAACAATCGTGGATGTGACAGTTGTACTGCTTGGACTCGTTTCTATCGATGAAGTTTCTGTTGTGCTGGTAATTTCTGTAGTAGATTCTGTCGTCGAAATTATTGGAGAGGAGGTACTCTCTTCTGTGGTCGACTCTGATGGAACTTCTGTAGTTGAAAGAGTAGTGGGCACAGTAGGACTACTGGTGGTGGATTCCTCTGCAGCAGTAGTTACAATCGTGGATGTGACAGTTGCACTGCTTGGACCCGTTTCTATCGATGAAGTTTCTGTTGTGCTGGTAATTTCTGTAGTAGATTTTGTCGTCGAAACTATTGGGGAGGAAGTACTCTCTTCTGTGGTCGACTCTGATGGAACTTCCGTAGTTGAAAGAGTAGTGGGCACAGTAGGACTACTGGTGGTGGATTCCTCTGCAGCAGTAGTTACAATCGTGGATGTGACAGTTGCACTGCTTGGACTCGTTTCTATCGATGAAGTTTCTGTTGTGCTGGTAATTTCTGTAGTAGATTCTCTCGTCGAAATTATTGGAGAGGAACTACTCTCTTCTGTGGTCGACTCTGATGGAACTTCCGTAGTTGAAAGAGTAGTGGTCACAGTAGGACTACTGGTAGTGGATTCCTCTGCAGCAGTAGTAACAATCGTGGATGTGACAGTTGCACTGCTTGGACTCGTTTCTATCGATGAAGTTTCTGTTGTGCTGGTAATTTCTGTAGTAGATTCTCTCGTGGAAATTATTGGAGAGAAACTACTCTCTTTTGTGGTCGACTCTGATGGAACTTCGGTAGTTGAAGGAGTAGTGGTCACAGTAGGACTACTGGTAGTGGATTCCTCTGCAGCAGTAGTTACAATCGTGGATGTATCAGTTGCACTGCTTGGACCCGTTTCTATCGATGAAGTTTCTGTTGTGCTCGTAATTTCTGTAGTAGATTCTGTCGTCGAAACTATTGGGGAGGAAGTACTCTCTTCTGTGGTCGACTCTGATGGAACTTCCGTAGTTGAAAGAGTAGTGGGCACAGTAGGACTACTGGTGGTGGATTCCTCTGCAGCAGTAGTTACAATCGTGGATGTGACAGTTGCACTGCTTGGACTCGTTTCTATCGATGAAGTTTCTGTTGTGCTGGTAATTTCTGTAGTAGATTCTCTCGTCGAAATTATTGGAGAGGAACTACTCTCTTCTGTGGTCGACTCTGATGGAACTTCCGTAGTTGAAAGAGTAGTGGGCACAGTAGGACTACTTGTAGTGGATTCCTCTGCAGCAGTAGTAACAATCGTGGATGTGACAGTTGCACTGCTTTGACTCGTTTCTATCGATGCAGTTTCTGTTGTGCTGTTAATTTCTGTAGTAGATTCTGTCGTCGAAATTATTGGAGGGGAAGTACTCTCTTCTGTGGTCGACTCTGATGGAACTTCTGTAGTTGAAAAAGTAGTGGGCACAGTAGGACTACTGGCGGTGGATTCCTCTGCAGCAGTAGTAACAATCGTGGATGTGACAGTTGCACTGCTTGGACTCGTCTCTATCGATGAAGTTTCTGTTGTGCTGGTAATTTCTGTAGTAGATTCTGTCGTAGAAATTATTGGAGAGGAGGTACTCTTTTCTGTGGTCGACTCTGATGGAACTTCCGTAGTTGAAAGAGTAATGGGTACAGTAGGACTGCTGGTGGTGGATCCCTCTGCAGCAGTAGTAACAATCGTGGATGTGACAGTTGCACTGCTTGGACTCGTCTCTATCGATGAAGTTTCTGTTGTGCTGGTAATTTCTGTAGTAGATTCTGTCGTCGAAATTATTGGAGAGGAAGTACTCTCTTCTGTGGTCGACTCTGATGTAACTTCTGTAGTTGAAAGAGTAGTGGGCACAGTAGGACTACTGGCGGTGGATTCCTCTGCAGCAGTAGTAACAATCGTAGATGTTACAGTTACACTGCTTGGACCCGTTTCTATCGGTGAAGTTTCTGTTGTGCTGGTAATTTCTGTAGTAGATTCTGTCGTCGAAATTATTGGAGAGGAGGTACTCTCTTCTGTGGTCGACTCTGATGGAACTTCTGTAGTTGAAAGAGTAGTGGGCACAGTAGGACTACTGGTGGTGGATTCCTCTGCAGCAGTAGTAACAATCGTGGATGTGACAGTTGCACTGCTTGGACTCGTCTCTATCGATGAAGTTTCTGTTGTGCTGGTAATTTCTGTAGTAGGTTCTGTCGTAGAAATTATTGGAGAGGAGGTACTCTCTTCTGTGGTCGACTCTGATGGAACTTCCGTAGTTGAAAGAGTAGTGGGTACAGTAGGACTACTGGTGGTGGATTCCTCTGCAGCAGTAGTAACAATCGTGGATGTGACAGTTGCACTGCTTGGACTCGTCTCTATCGATGAAGTTTCTGTTGTGCTGGTAATTTCTGTAGTAGATTCTGTCGTCGAAATTATTGGAGAGGAGGTACTCTCTTCTGTGGTCGACTCTGATGGAACTTCTGTAGTTGAAAGAGTAGTGGGCACGGTAGGACTACTGGTGGTGGATTCCTCTGCAGCAGTAGTAACAATCGTGGATGTGACAGTTGCACTGCTTGGACTCGTTTCTATTAATGAAGTTTCTGTTGTGCTGGTAATTTCTGTAGTAGATTCTGTCGTCGAAATTATTGGAGAGGAGGTACTCTCTTCTGTGGTCGACTCTGATGGAACTTCCGTAGTTGGAAGAGTAGTGGGTACAGTAGGACTACTGGTAGTGGATTCCTCTGCAGCAGTGGTAACAATCGTGGATGTGACAGTTGCACTGCTTGGACTCGTCCCTATCGATGAAGTTTCTGTTGTGCTGGTAATTTCTGTAGTAGATTCTGTCGTCGAAATTATTGGAGAGGAGGTACTCTCTTCTGTGGTCGACTCTGATGGAACTTCCATAGTTGAAAGAGTAGTGGGTACAGTAGGGCTACTGGTAGTGGATTCCTCTGCAGCAGTGGTAACAATCGTAGATATGACAGTTGCACTGCTTGGACTCGTCCCTATCGATGAAGTTTCTGTTGTGCTGGTAATTTCTGTAGTAGATTCTGTCGTCGAAATTATTGAAGAGGAGGTACTCTCTTCTGTGGTCGACTCTGATGGAACTTCCGAAGTTGAAAGAGTAGTGGGCACAGTAGGACTACTGGTGGTGGATTCCTCTGCAGCAGTAGTTACAATCGTGGATGTGACAGTTGCACTGCTTGAACTCGTTTCTATCGATGCAGTTTCTGTTGTGCTGTTAATTTCTGTAGTAGATTCTGTCGTCGAAATTATTGGAGAGGAAGTACTCTCTTCTGTGGTCGACCCTGATGGAACTTCCGTAGTTGAAAGAGTAGTGGGCACACTAGGACTACTGGTGGTGGATTCCTCTGCAGCAGTAGTTACAATCGTGGATGTGACAGTTGCACTGCTTGGACTCGTTTCTATCAATGCAGTTTCTGTTGTGCTGGTAATTTCTGTAGTAGATTCTGTCGTCGAAATTATTGGAGAGGAAGTACTCTCTTCTGTGGTCGACCCTGATGGAACTTCCGTAGTTGAAAGAGTAGTGGGTACAGTAGGACTACTGGTAGTGGATTCCTCTGCAGCAGTGGTAACAAACGTGGATGTGACAGTTGCACTGCTTGCACTCGTTTCTATCAATGCAGTTTCTGTTGTGCTGGTAATTTCTGTAGTAGATTCTGTCGTCGAAATTATTGGGGAGGAAGTACTCTCTTCTGTGGTCGACTCTGATGGAACTTCCGTAGTTGAAAGTGTAGTGGGCACAGTAGGACTACTGGTGGTGGATTCCTCTGCGGCAGTAGTTACAATCGTGGATGTGGCAGTTGCACTGCTTGGACTCGTTTCTATTAATGAAGTTTCTGTTGTGCTGGTAACTTCTGTAGTAGATTCTGTTGAAATTATTGGAGAGGAACTACTCTCTTCTGTGGTCGACTCTGATGGAACTTCCGTAGTTGAAAGAGTAGTGGGCACAGTAGGACTACTGGTGGTGGATTCCTCTGCAGCAGTAGTTACAATCGTGGATGTGACAGTTGCACTGCTTGGACTCGTTTCTATCGATACAGTTTCTGTTGTGCTGTTAATTTCTGTAGTAGATTCCGTCGTCGAAATTATTGGAGAGGAACTACTCTCTTCTGTGGTCGACTCTGATGGAACTTCCGTAGTTGAAAGAGTAGTGGGTACAGTAGGACTACTTGTAGTGGATTCCTCTGCAGCAGTGGTAACAATCGTGGATGTGATAGTTGCACTGCTTGGACTCGTCTCTATCGATGAAGTTTCTGTTGTGCTGGTAATTTCCGTTATAGATTCTGTCGTGGAAATTATTGGAGATGGACTGCTCTCCGCTGTGGTCGACTCTGATGGAACTTCCGTAGTTGAAAGAGTAGTGGGCACAGTAGGACTACTGGTGGTGGATTGCTCTGCAGTAGTAGTTACAATCGTGGATGTGACAGTTGCACTGCTTGGACTCGTTTCTATCGATGCAGTTTCTGTTGTGCTGTTAATTTCTGTAGTAGATTCTGTCGTCGAAATTATTGGAGAGGAAGTACTCTCTTCTGTGGTCGACCCTGATGGAACTTCCGTAGTTGAAAGAGTAGTGGGCACAGTAGGACTACTTGTAGTGGATTCCTCTGCAGCAGTGGTAACAATCGTGGATGTGACAGTTGTACTGCTTGGACTCGTTTCTATCGATGAAGTTTCTGTTGTGCTGGTAATTTCTGTAGTAGATTCTGTCGTCGAAATTATTGGAGAGGAGGTACTCTCTTCTGTGGTCGACTCTGATGGAACTTCTGTAGTTGAAAGAGTAGTGGGCACAGTAGGACTACTGGTGGTGGATTCCTCTGCAGCAGTAGTTACAATCGTGGATGTGACAGTTGCACTGCTTGGACTCGTTTCTATCGATGAAGTTTCTGTTGTGCTGGTAATTTCTGTAGTAGATTTTGTCGTCGAAACTATTGGGGAGGAAGTACTCTCTTCTGTGGTCGACTCTGATGGAACTTCCGTAGTTGAAAGAGTAGTGGGCACAGTAGGACTACTGGTGGTGGATTCCTCTGCAGCAGTAGTTACAATCGTGGATGTGACAGTTGCACTGCTTGGACTCGTTTCTATCGATGAAGTTTCTGTTGTGCTGGTAATTTCTGTAGTAGATTTTGTCGTCGAAACTATTGGGGAGGAAGTACTCTCTTCTGTGGTCGACTCTGATGGAACTTCCGTAGTTGAAAGAGTAGTGGTCACAGTAGGACTACTGGTAGTGGATTCCTCTGCAGCAGTAGTAACAATCGTGGATGTGACAGTTGCACTGCTTGGACTCGTTTCTATCGATGAAGTTTCTGTTGTGCTGGTAATTTCTGTAGTAGATTCTCTCGTGGAAATTATTGGAGAGAAACTACTCTCTTTTGTGGTCGACTCTGATGGAACTTCGGTAGTTGAAGGAGTAGTGGTCACAGTAGGACTACTGGTAGTGGATTCCTCTGCAGCAGTAGTTACAATCGTGGATGTATCAGTTGCACTGCTTGGACCCGTTTCTATCGATGAAGTTTCTGTTGTGCTGGTAATTTCTGTAGTAGATTCTGTCGTCGAAACTATTGGGGAGGAAGTACTCTCTTCTGTGGTCGACTCTGATGGAACTTCCGTAGTTGAAAGAGTAGTGGGCACAGTAGGACTACTGGTGGTGGATTCCTCTGCAGCAGTAGTTACAATCGTGGATGTGACAGTTGCACTGCTTGGACTCGTTTCTATCGATGCAGTTTCTGTTGTGCTGTTAATTTCTGTAGTAGATTCTGTCGTCGAAATTATTGGAGGGGAAGTACTCTCTTCTGTGGTCGACTCTGATGGAACTTCTGTAGTTGAAAAAGTAGTGGGCACAGTAGGACTACTGGCGGTGGATTCCTCTGCAGCAGTAGTAACAATCGTGGATGTGACAGTTGCACTGCTTGGACTCGTCTCTATCGATGAAGTTTCTGTTGTGCTTGTAATTTCTGTAGTAGATTCTGTCGTAGAAATTATTGGAGAGGAGGTACTCTCTTCTGTGGTCGACTCTGATGGAACTTCCGTAGTTGAAAGAGTAATGGGTACAGTAGGACTGCTGGTGGTGGATTCCTCTGCAGCAGTAGTAACAATCGTGGATGTGACAGTTGCACTGCTTGGACTCGTCTCTATCGATGAAGTTTCTGTTGTGCTGGTAATTTCTGTAGTAGATTCTGTCGTCGAAATTATTGGAGAGGAAGTACTCTCTTCTGTGGTCGACTCTGATGTAACTTCTGTAGTTGAAAGAGTAGTGGGCACAGTAGGACTACTGGCGGTGGATTCCTCTGCAGCAGTAGTAACAATCGTAGATGTTACAGTTACACTGCTTGGACCCGTTTCTATCGGTGAAGTTTCTGTTGTGCTGGTAATTTCTGTAGTAGATTCTGTCGTCGAAATTATTGGAGAGGAGGTACTCTCTTCTGTGGTCGACTCTGATGGAACTTCTGTAGTTGAAAGAGTAGTGGGCACAGTAGGACTACTGGTGGTGGATTCCTCTGCAGCAGTAGTAACAATCGTGGATGTGACAGTTGCACTGCTTGGACTCGTCTCTATCGATGAAGTTTCTGTTGTGCTGGTAATTTCTGTAGTAGGTTCTGTCGTAGAAATTATTGGAGAGGAGGTACTCTCTTCTGTGGTCGACTCTGATGGAACTTCCGTAGTTGAAAGAGTAGTGGGTACAGTAGGACTACTGGTGGTGGATTCCTCTGCAGCAGTAGTAACAATCGTGGATGTGACAGTTGCACTGCTTGGACTCGTCTCTATCGATGAAGTTTCTGTTGTGCTGGTAATTTCTGTAGTAGATTCTGTCGTCGAAATTATTGGAGAGGAGGTACTCTCTTCTGTGGTCGACTCTGATGGAACTTCTGTAGTTGAAAGAGTAGTGGGCACGGTAGGACTACTGGTGGTGGATTCCTCTGCAGCAGTAGTAACAATCGTGGATGTGACAGTTGCACTGCTTGGACTCGTCCCTATCGATGAAGTTTCTGTTGTGCTGGTAATTTCTGTAGTAGATTCTGTCGTCGAAATTATTGGAGAGGAGGTACTCTCTTCTGTGGTCGACTCTGATGGAACTTCCATAGTTGAAAGAGTAGTGGGTACAGTAGGGCTACTGGTAGTGGATTCCTCTGCAGCAGTGGTAACAATCGTAGATATGACAGTTGCACTGCTTGGACTCGTCCCTATCGATGAAGTTTCTGTTGTGCTGGTAATTTCTGTAGTAGATTCTGTCGTCGAAATTATTGAAGAGGAGGTACTCTCTTCTGTGGTCGACTCTGATGGAACTTCGGTAGTTGAAAGAGTAGTGGGCACAGTAGGACTACTGGTGGTGGATTGCTCTGCAGTAGTAGTTACAATCGTGGATGTGACAGTTGCACTGCTTGGACTCGTTTCTATCGATGCAGTTTCTGTTGTGCTGTTAATTTCTGTAGTAGATTCTGTCGTCGAAATTATTGGAGAGGAAGTACTCTCTTCTGTGGTCGACCCTGATGGAACTTCCGTAGTTGAAAGAGTAGTGGGCACAGTAGGACTACTTGTAGTGGATTCCTCTGCAGCAGTAGTAACAATCGTGGATGTGACAGTTGCACTGCTTGGACTCGTTTCTATCAATGCAGTTTCTGTTGTGCTGGTAATTTCTGTAGTAGATTCCGTCGTTGAAATTATTGGAGAGGAAGTACTCTCTTCTGTGGTCGACTCTGATGGAACTCCCGTAGTTGAAAGTGTAGTGGGTACAGTAGGACTACTGGTAGTGGATTCCTCTGCAGCAGTGGTAACAATCGTGGATGTGACAGTTGCACTGCTTGGACTCGTATCTATCGATGAAGTTTCTGTTCCACTGGTAATATCTGTAGTAGATTCTGTCGTAGAAATTATTGGAGAGGAAGAACTCTCTTCTGTGGTCGACCCTGATGGAACTTCCGTAGTTGAAAGAGTAGTGGGCACAGTAGGACTACTGGTAGTGGATTCCTCTGCAGCAGTGGTAACAATCGTAGATATGACAGTTGCACTGCTTGGACTCGTCCCTATCGATGAAGTTTCTGTTGTGCTGGTAATTTCTGTAGTAGATTCTGTCTTCGAAATTATTGGGGAGGAAGTACTCTCTTCTGTGGTCGACTCTGATGGAACTTCCGTAGTTGAAAGAGTAGTGGGCACAGTAGGACTACTGGTGGTGGATTCCTCTGCGGCAGTAGTTACAATCGTGGATGTGGCAGTTGCACTGCTTGGACTCGTTTCTATTAATGAAGTTTCTGTTGTGCTGGTAACTTCTGTAGTAGATTCTGTCGAAATTATTGGAGAGGAACTACTCTCTTCTGTGGTCGACTCTGATGGAACTTCCGAAGTTGAAAGAGTAGTGGGCACAGTAGGACTACTGGTGGTGGATTCCTCTGCAGCAGTAGTTACAATCGTGGATGTGACAGTTGCACTGCTTGGACTCGTTTCTATCGATGCAGTTTCTGTTGTGCTGTTAATTTCTGTAGTAGATTCTGTCGTCGAAATTATTGGAGAGGAAGTACTCTCTTCTGTGGTCGACCCTGATGGAACTTCCGTAGTTGAAAGAGTAGTGGGCACACTAGGACTACTGGTGGTGGATTCCTCTGCAGCAGTAGTTACAATCGTGGATGTGACAGTTGCACTGCTTGGACTCGTTTCTATCAATGCAGTTTCTGTTTTGCTGGTAATTTCTGTAGTAGATTCTGTCGTCGAAATTATTGGAGAGGAAGTACTCTCTTCTGTGGTCGACCCTGATGGAACTTCCGTAGTTGAAAGAGTAGTGGGTACAGTAGGACTACTGGTAGTGGATTCCTCTGCAGCAGTGGTAACAATCGTGGATGTGACAGTTGCACTGCTTGGACTCGTTTCTATCAATGCAGTTTCTGTTGTGCTGGTAATTTCTGTAGTAGATTCCGTCGTCGAAAATATTGGAGAGGAACTACTCTCTTCTGTGGTCGACTCTGATGGAACTTCCGTAGTTGAAAGAGTAGTGGGCACAGTAGGACTACTGGTAGTGGATTCCTCTGCAGCAGTGGTAACAATCGTGGATGTGACAGTTGCACTGCTTGGACTCGTCTCTATCGATGAAGTTTCTGTTGTGCTGGTAATTTCTGTAGTAGATTCTGTCGTCGAAATTATTGGGGAGGAAGTACTCTCTTCTGTGGTCGACTCTGATGGAACTTCCGTAGTTGAAAGTGTAGTGGGCACAGTAGGACTACTGGTGGTGGATTCCTCTGCGGCAGTAGTTACAATCGTGGATGTGGCAGTTGCACTGCTTGGACTCGTTTCTATTAATGAAGTTTCTGTTGTGCTGGTAACTTCTGTAGTAGATTCTGTCGAAATTATTGGAGAGGAACTACTCTCTTCTGTGGTCGACTCTGATGGAACTTCCGTAGTTGAAAGAGTAGTGGGCACAGTAGGACTACTGGTGGTGGATTCCTCTGCAGCAGTAGTTACAATCGTGGATGTGACAGTTGCACTGCTTGGACTCGTTTCTATCGATACAGTTTCTGTTGTGCTGTTAATTTCTGTAGTAGATTCCGTCGTCGAAATTATTGGAGAGGAACTACTCTCTTCTGTGGTCGACTCTGATGGAACTTCCGTAGTTGAAAGAGTAGTGGGTACAGTAGGACTACTTGTAGTGGATTCCTCTGCAGCAGTGGTAACAATCGTGGATGTGATAGTTGCACTGCTTGGACTCGTCTCTATCGATGAAGTTTCTGTTGTGCTGGTAATTTCTGTTATAGATTCTGTCGTGGAAATTATTGGAGATGGACTGCTCTCCGCTGTGGTCGACTCTGATGGAACTTCCGTAGTTGAAAGAGTAGTGGGCACAGTAGGACTACTGGTGGTGGATTGCTCTGCAGTAGTAGTTACAATCGTGGATGTGACAGTTGCACTGCTTGGACTCGTTTCTATCGATGCAGTTTCTGTTGTGCTGTTAATTTCTGTAGTAGATTCTGTCGTCGAAATTATTGGAGAGGAAGTACTCTCTTCTGTGGTCGACCCTGATGGAACTTCCGTAGTTGAAAGAGTAGTGGGCACAGTAGGACTACTTGTAGTGGATTCCTCTGCAGCAGTGGTAACAATCGTGGATGTGACAGTTGTACTGCTTGGACTCGTTTCTATCGATGAAGTTTCTGTTGTGCTGGTAATTTCTGTAGTAGATTCTGTCGTCGAAATTATTGGAGAGGAGGTACTCTCTTCTGTGGTCGACTCTGATGGAACTTCTGTAGTTGAAAGAGTAGTGGGCACAGTAGGACTACTGGTGGTGGATTGCTCTGCAGTAGTAGTTACAATCGTGGATGTGACAGTTGCACTGCTTGGACTCGTTCCTATCGATGCAGTTTCTGTTGTGCTGTTAATTTCTGTGGTAGATTCTGTCGTCGAAATTATTGGAGAGGAGGTACTCTCTTCTGTGGTCGACTCTGATGGTACTTCCGTAGTTGAAAGAGTAGTGGGTACAGTAGGACTACTGGTGGTGGATTCCTCTGCAGCAGTGGTAACAAACGTGGATGTGACAGTTGCACTGCTTGGACTCGTCTCTATCGATGAAGTTTCTGTTATGCTGGTAATTTCTGTTGTAGATTCTGTCGTCGAAATTATTGGAGATGGACTGCCCTCCGCTGTGGTCGACTCTGATGGAACTTCCGTAGTTGAAAGAGTAGTGGGTACAGTAGGACTACTGGTGGTGGATTCCTCTGCAGCAGTAGTAACAATCGTGTGTGTGACAGTTGCACTGCTTGGACTCGTTTCTATCGATGAAGTTCCTGTTGTGCTGGTAATTTCTGTAGTAGATTCTGTCGTCGAAATTATTGGAGAGGAAGAACTCTCTTCTGTGGTCGACCCTGATGGAACTTCCGTAGTCGAAAGAGTAGTGGGCACAGTAAGTCTACTTGTAGTGGATTCCTCTGCAGCAGTAGTAACAATCGTGGATGTGACAGTTGCACTGCTTGGACTCGTTTCCATCGATGAAGTTTTTGTTGTGCTGGTAATTTCTGTAGTAGATTCTGTCGAAATTATTGGAGAGGAAGTACTCTCTTCTGTGGTCGACTCTGATGGAACTTCCGTAGTTGAAAGAGTAGTGGGTACAGTAGGACTACTGGTAGTGGATTCCTCTGCAGCAGTGGTAACAATCGTGGATGTGACAGTTGCACTGCTTGGACTCGTCTCTATCGATGAAGTTTCTGCTGTGCTGGTAATTTCTGTAGTAGATTCTGTCGTCGAAATTATTGGAGAGGAAGTACTCTCTTCTGTGCTCGACTCTGATGGAACTTTCGTAGTTGAAAGAGTAGTGGGCACAGTAGGACTGCTGGTAGTGGATTCCTCTGCAGCAGTAGTAACAATCGTGGATGTGACAGTTGCACTGCTTGGACTCGTTTCTACCGATGTAGTTTCTGTTGTGCTGGTAATTTCTGTAGTAGATTCTATCGACGAAATTATTGGAGAGGAAGTACTCTCTTCTGTAGTCGACTCTGATGGAACTTCTGTAGTTGAAAGAGTAGTGGGCACAGTAGGACTACTTTTATTGGATTCCTCTGCAGCAGTAGTAACAATCGTGGATGTGACAGTTGCACTGCTTGGACTCGTCTCTATCGATGAAGTTTCTGTTGTGCTGGTAATTTCTGTAGTAGATTCTGTCGTAGAAATTATTGGAGAGGAGGTACTCTCTTCTGTGGTCGACTCTGATGGAACTTCCGTAGTTGAAAGAGTAGTGGGTACAGTAGGACTAATGGTGGTGGATTCCTCTGCAGCAGTAGTAACAATCGTGGATGTGACAGTTGCACTGCTTGGACTCGTCTCTATCGATGAAGTTTCTGTTGTGCTGGTAATTTCTGTAGTAGATTCTGTCGTAGAAATTATTGGAGAGGAGGTACTCTCTTCTGTGGTCGACTCTGATGGAACTTCTGTAGTTGAAAGATTAGTGGGCACAGTAGGACTACTGGTGGTGGATTCCTCTGCAGCAGTAGTTACAATCGTGGATGTGACAGTTGCACTGCTTGGACTCGTTTCTATCGATGAAGTTTCTGTTGTGTTGGTAATTTCTGTAGTAGATTCTGTCGTCGAAATTATTGGAAAGGAGGTACTCTGTTCTGTGGTCGACTCTGATGGAACTTCTGTAGTTGAAAGAGTAGTGGGCACGGTAGGACTACTGGTGGTGGATTGCTCTGCAGTAGTAGTTACAATCGTGGATGTGACAGTTGCACTGCTTGGACTCGTTTCTATTAATGAAGTTTCTGTTGTGCTGGTATCTTCTGTAGTAGATTCTGTCGTAGAAATTATTGGAGAGGAGGTACTCTCTTCTGTGGTCGACTCTGATGGAACTTCTGTAGTTGAAAGATTAGTGGGCACAGTAGAACTACTGGTGGTGGATTCCTCTGCAGCAGTAATTACAATCGTGGATGTGACAGTTGCACTGCTTGGACTCGTTTCTATCGATGAAGTTTCTGTTGTGTTGGTAATTTCTGTAGTAGATTCTGTCGAAATTATTGAAGAGGAAGTACTCTCTTCTTTGGTCGACTCTGATGGAGCTTCTGTAGTTGAAAGTGTAGTGGGCAGAGTAGGACTATTTGTAGTGGATTCCTCTGCAGCAGTAGTAACAATCGTAGATGTTACAGTTGCACTGCTTGGACCCGTTTCTATCGGTGAAGTTTCTGTTGTGCTGGTAATTTCTGTAGTAGATTCTGTCGTCGAAATTATTGGAGAGGAGGTACTCTCTTCTGTGGTCGACTCTGATGGAACTTCTGTAGTTGAAAGAGTAGTGGGCACAGTAGGACTACTGGTGGTGGATTCCTCTGCAGCAGTAGTTACAATCGTGGATGTGACAGTTGCACTGCTTGGACCCGTTTCTATCGATGAAGTTTCTGTTGTGCTGGTAATTTCTGTAGTAGATTCTGTCGTCGAAACTATTGGGGAGGAAGTACTCTCTTCTGTGGTCGACTCTGATGGAACTTCCGTAGTTGAAAGAGTAGTGCGCACAGTAGGACTACTGGTGGTGGATTCCTCTGCAGCAGTAGTTACAATCGTGGATGTGACAGTTGCACTGCTTGGACTCGTTTCTATCGATGAAGTTTCTGTTGTGCTGGTAATTTCTGTAGTAGATTCTCTCGTCGAAATTATTGGAGAGGAACTACTCTCTTCTGTGGTCGACTCTGATGGAACTTCCGTAGTTGAAAGAGTAGTGGTCACAGTAGGACTACTGGTAGTGGATTCCTCTGCAGCAGTAGTCACAATCGTGGATGTGACAGTTGCACTGCTTGGACTCGTTTCTATTAATGAAGTTTCTGTTGTGCTGGTAATTTCTGCAGTTGATTCTGTCGAAATTATTGGGGATGAAGTACTCTCTTCTGTGGTCGACTCTGATGGAACTTCCGTAGTTGAAAGAGTAGTGGGCACAGTAGTACTACTGGTAGTGGATTCCTCTGCAGCAGTAGTAACAATCGTAGATGTTACAGTTGCACTGCTTGGACTCGTTTCTATTAATGAAGTTTCTGTTGTGCTGGTAATTTCTGTAGTAGATTCTGTTATAGAAATTATTGGAGAGGAAGTAGTCTCTTCTGTGGTCGACTCTGATGGAATTTCCGTAGTTGAAAGAGTAGTGGGCACAGTAGGACTACTGCTAGTGGATTCCTCTGCAGCAGTAGTCACAATCGTGGATGTGACAGTTGCACTGCTTGGACTCGTTTCTATTAATGAAGTTTCTGTTGTGCTGGTAATTTCTGCAGTTGATTCTGTCGAAATTATTGGAGATGAAGTACTCTCTTCTGTGGTCGACTCTGATGGAACTTCCGTAGTTGAAAGAGTAGTGGGCACAGTAGTACTACTGGTAGTGGATTCCTCTGCAGCAGTAGTAACAATCGTAGATGTTACAGTTGCACTGCTTGGACTCGTTTCTATTAATGAAGTTTCTGTTGTGCTGGTAATTTCTGTAGTAGATTCTGTCGAAATTATTGGAGATGAAGTACTCTCTTCTGTGGTCGACTCTGATGGAACTTCTGTAGTTGAAAGAGTAGTGGGCACAGTAGGACTACTGGTGGTGGATTCCTCTGCAGCAGTAGTTACAATCGTGGATGTGACAGTTGCACTGCTTGGACTCGTTTCTATCGATGAAGTTTCTGTTGTGCTGGTAATTTCTGTAGTAGATTTTCTCGTCGAAATTATTGGAGAGGAACTACTCTCTTCTGTGGTCGACTCTGATGGAACTTCCGTAGTTGAAAGAGTAGTGGGCACAGTAGAACTACTGCTAGTGGATTCCTCTGCAGCAGTAGTCACAATCGTGGATGTGACAGTTGCACTGCTTGGACTCGTTTCTGTTAATGAAGTTTCTGTTGTGCTGGTAATTTCTGTAGTAGATTTTGTTATAGAAATTATTGGAGAGGAAGTAGTCTCTTCTGTGGTCGACTCTGATGGAAATTCCGTAGTTGAAAGAGTAGTGGGCACAGTAGAACTACTGCTAGTGGATTCCTCTGCAGCAGTAGTCACAATCGTGGATGTGACAGTTGCACTGCTTGGACTCGTTTCTGTTAATGAAGTTTCTGTTGTGCTGGTAATTTCTGTAGTAGATTTTGTTATAGAAATTATTGGAGAGGAAGTAGTCTCTTCTGTGGTCGACTCTGATGGAATTTCCGTAGTTGAAAGAGTAGTGGGCACAGTAGGACTACTGCTAGTGGATTCCTCTGCAGCAGTAGTCACAATCGTGGATGTGACAGTTGCACTGCTTGGACTCGTTTCTATTAATGAAGTTTCTGTTGTGCTGGTAATTTCTGCAGTTGATTCTGTCGAAATTATTGGAGATGAAGTACTCTCTTCTGTGGTCGACTCTGATGGAACTTCCGTAGTTGAAAGAGTAGTGGGCACAGTAGTACTACTGGTAGTGGATTCCTCTGCAGCAGTAGTAACAATCGTAGATGTTACAGTTCCACTGCTTGGACTCGTTTCTATTAATGAAGTTTCTGTTGTGCTGGTAATTTCTGTAGTAGATTCTGTTGTAGAAATTATTGGAGAGGAAGTAGTCTCTTCTGTGGTCGACTCTGATGGAACTTCCGTAGTTGAAAGAGTAGTGGGCACAGTAGAACTACTGCTAGTGGATTCCTCTGCAGCAGTAGTCACAATCGTGGATGTGACAGTTGCACTGCTTGGACTCGTTTCTATTAATGAAGTTTCTGTTGTGCTGGTAATTTCTGTAGTAGATTCTGTCGAAATTATTGGAGATGAAGTACTCTCTTCTGTGGTCGACTCTGATGGAACTTCCGTAGTTGAAAGAGTAGTGGGCACAGTAGTACTACTGGTAGTGGATTCCTCTGCAGCAGTAGTAACAATCGTAGATGTTACAGTTGCACTGCTTGGACCCGTTTCTATCGAGGAAGTTTCTGTTGTGCTGGTAATTTCTGTAGTAGATTCTGTCGTCGAAATTATTGGAGAGGAGGTACTCTCTTCTGTGGTCGACTCTGATGGAACTTCTGTAGTTGAAAGAGTAGTGGGCACAGTAGGACTACTGGTGGTGGATTCCTCTGCAGCAGTAGTTACAATCGTGGATGTGACAGTTGCACTGCTTGGACTCGTTTCTATCAATGAAGTTTCTGCTGTGCTGGCAATTTCTGTAGTAGATTCTGTCGTCGAAATTATTGGAGAGGAGGTACTCTCTTCTGTGGTCGACTCTGATGGAACTTCTGTAGTTGAAAGAGTAGTGGGCACAGTAGGACTACTGCTAGTGGATTCCTCTGCAGCAGTAGTCACAATCGTGGATGTGACAGTTGCACTGCTAGGACTCGTTTCTATCGATGAAGTTTCTGTTGTGCTGGTAATTTCTGTAGTAGATTCTGTCGGAATTATTGGAGAGGAAGTACTCTCTTCTGTGGTCGACTCTGATGGAACTTCCGTAGTTGAAAGAGTAGTGGGCACAGTAGTACTACTGGTAGTGGATTCCTCTGCAGCAGTAGTAACAATCGTAGATGTTACAGTTGCACTGCTTGGACCCGTTTCTATCGAGGAAGTTTCTGTTGTGCTGGTAATTTCTGTAGTAGATTCTGTCGTCGAAATTATTGGAGAGGAGGTACTCTCTTCTGTGGTCGACTCTGATGGAACTTCTGTAGTTGAAAGAGTAGTGGGCACAGTAGGACTACTGGTGGTGGATTCCTCTGCAGCAGTAATTACAATCGTGGATGTGACAGTTGCACTGCTTGGACTCGTTTCTATCAATGCAGTTTCTGTTGTGCTGGTAATTTCTGTAATTGATTCCGTCGTCGAAATTATTGGAGAGGAAGTACTCTCTTCTGTGGTCGACTCTGATGGAACTTCCGTAGTTGAAAGAGTAGTGGTCACAGTAGGACTACTGGTGGTGGATTCCTCTGCGGCAGTAGTTACAATCGTGGATGTGACAGTTGCACTACTAGGACTCGTTTCTATCGATAAAGTTTCTGTTGTGCTGGTAATTTCTGTAGTAGATTCTGTCGGAATTATTGGAGAGGATGTACTCTCTTCTGTGGTCGACTCTGATGGAACTTCCGTAGTTGGAAGAGTAGTGGGTACAGTAGGACTACTGGTGGTGGATTCCTCTGCGGCAGTAGTTACAATCGTGGATGTGACAGTTGTACTGCTTGGACTCGTTTCTATCAATGCAGTTTCTGTTGTGCTGGTAATTTCTGTAATTGATTCCGTCGTCGAAATTATTGGAGAGGAAGTACTCTCTTCTGTGGTCGACTCTGATGGAACTTCCGTAGTTGAAAGAGTAGTGGGTACAGTAGGACTACTGGTGGTGGATTCCTCTGCAGCAGTGGTAACAATCGTGGATGTGACAGTTGCACTGCTTGGACTCGTCTCTATCGATGAAGTTTCTGTTGTGCCGGTAATTTCTGTAGTAGATTCTGTCGTCGAAATTATTGTAGAGGAGGTACTCTCTTCTGTGGTCGACTCTGATGGAACTTCTGTAGTTGAAAGAGTAGTGGGCACAGTAGGACTACTGGTGGTGGATTCCTCTGCGGCAGTAGTTACAATCGTGGATGTGACAGTTGCACTACTAGGACTCGTTTCTATCGATAAAGTTTCTGTTGTGCTGGTAATTTCTGTAGTAGATTCTGTCGGAATTATTGGAGAGGATGTACTCTCTTCTGTGGTCGACTCTGATGGAACTTCCGTAGTTGGAAGAGTAGTGGGTACAGTAGGACTACTGGTGGTGGTTTCCTCTGCGGCAGTAGTTACAATCGTGGATGTGACAGTTGTACTGCTTGGACTCGTTTCTATCAATGCAGTTTCTGTTGTGCTGGTAATTTCTGTAATTGATTCCGTCGTCGAAATTATTGGAGAGGAAGTACTCTCTTCTGTGGTCGACTCTGATGGAACTTCCGTAGTTGAAAGAGTAGTGGGTACAGTAGGACTACTGGTGGTGGATTCCTCTGCAGCAGTAGTAACAATCGTGGATGTGACAGTTGCACTGCTTGGACTCGTCTCTATCGATGAAGTTTCTGTTGTGCTGGTAATTTCTGTAGTAGATTCTGTCGTAGAAATTATTGGAGAGGAGGTACTCTCTTCTGTGGTCGACTCTGATGGAACTTCTGTAGATGAAAGAGTAGTGGGCACAGTAGGACTACTGGTGGTGGATTCCTCTGCGGCAGTAGTTACAATCGTGGATGTGACAGTTGCACTACTAGGACTCGTTTCTATCGATAAAGTTTCTGTTGTGCTGGTAATTTCTGTAGTAGATTCTGTCGGAATTATTGGAGAGGATGTACTCTCTTCTGTGGTCGACTCTGATGGAACTTCCGTAGTTGGAAGAGTAGTGGGTACAGTAGGACTACTGGTGGTGGATTCCTCTGCGGCAGTAGTTACAATCGTGGATGTGACAGTTGCACTACTAGGACTCGTTTCTATCGATAAAGTTTCTGTTGTGCTGGTAATTTCTGTAGTAGATTCTGTCGGAATTATTGGAGAGGATGTACTCTCTTCTGTGGTCGACTCTGATGGAACTTCCGTAGTTGAAAGAGTAGTGGGTACAATAGGACTACTGGTGGTGGATTCCTCTGCAGCAGTAGTAACAATCGTGGATGTGACAGTTGCACTGCTTGGACTCGTCTCTATCGATGAAGTTTCTGTTGTGCTGGTAATTTCTGTAGTAGATTCTGTCGTAGAAATTATTGGAGAGGAGGTACTCTCTTCTGTGGTCGACTCTGATGGAACTTCTGTAGTTGAAAGAGTAGTGGGCACGGTAGGACTACTGGTGGTGGATTGCTCTGCAGTAGTAGTTACAATCGTGGATGTGACAGTTGCACTGCTTGGACTCGTTTCTATTAATGAAGTTTCTGTTGTGCTGGTATCTTCTGTAGTAGATTCTGTCGTAGAAATTATTGGAGAGGAGGTACTCTCTTCTGTGGTCGACTCTGATGGAACTTCCGTAGTTGAAAGAGTAGTGGGTACAGTAGGACTACTGGTGGTGGATTCCTCTGCAGCAGCAGTTACAATCGTGGATGTGACAGTTGCACTGCTTGGACTCGTTTCTATCGATGAAGTTTCTGTTGTGTTGGTAATTTCTGTAGTAGATTCTGTCGTCGAAATTATTGGAGAGGAGGTACTCTCTTCTGTGGTCGACTCTGATGGAACTTCTGTAGTTGAAAGAGTAGTGGGCACGGTAGGACTACTGGTGGTGGATTGCTCTGCAGTAGTAGTTACAATCGTGGATGTGACAGTTGCACTGCTTGGACTCGTTTCTATCGATGAAGTTTCTGTTGTGTTGGTAATTTCTGTAGTAGATTCTGTCGAAATTATTGGAGAGGAAGTACTCTCTTCTTTGGTTGACTCTGATGGAGCTTCTGTAGTTGAAAGTGTAGTGGGCAGAGTAGGACTATTTGTAGTGGATTCCTCTGCAGCAGTAGTAACAATCGTAGATGTTACAGTTGCACTGCTTGGACCCGTTTCTATCGGTGAAGTTTCTGTTGTGCTGGTAATTTCTGTAGTAGATTCTGTCGTCGAAATTATTGGAGAGGAGGTACTCTCTTCTGTGGTCGACTCTGATGGAACTTCTGTAGTTGAAAGAGTAGTAGGCACAGTAGGACTACTGGTGGTGGATTCCTCTGCAGCAGTAGTTACAATCGTGGATGTGACAGTTGCACTGCTTGGACCCGTTTCTATCGATGAAGTTTCTGTTGTGCTGGTAATTTCTGTAGTAGATTCTGTCGTCGAAACTATTGGGGAGGAAGTACTCTCTTCTGTGGTCGACTCTGATGGAACTTCCGTAGTTGAAAGAGTAGTGGGCACAGTAGGACTACTGGTGGTGGATTCCTCTGCAGCAGTAGTTACAATCGTGGATGTGACAGTTGCACTGCTTGGACTCGTTTCTATCGATGAAGTTTCTGTTGTGCTGGTAATTTCTGTAGTAGATTCTCTCGTCGAAATTATTGGAGAGGAACTACTCTCTTCTGTGGTCGACTCTGATGGAACTTCCGTAGTTGAAAGAGTAGTGGTCACAGTAGGACTACTGGTAGTGGATTCCTCTGCAGCAGTAGTAACAATCGTGGATGTGACAGTTGCACTGCTTGGACTCGTTTCTATCGACGAAGTTTCTGTTGTGCTGGTAATTTCTGTAGTAGATTCTGTCGTCGAAATTATTGGAGAGGAGGTACTCTCTTCTGTGGTCGACTCTGATGGAACTTCTGTAGTTGAAAGAGTAGTGGGCACAGTAGGACTACTGGTGGTGGATTCCTCTGCGGCAGTAGTTACAATCGTGGATGTGACAGTTGCACTACTAGGACTCGTTTCTATCGATAAAGTTTCTGTTGTGCTGGTAATTTCTGTAGTAGATTCTGTCGGAATTATTGGAGAGGATGTACTCTCTTCTGTGGTCGACTCTGATGGAACTTCCGTAGTTGGAAGAGTAGTGGGTACAGTAGGACTACTGGTGGTGGATTCCTCTGCGGCAGTAGTTACAATCGTGGATGTGACAGTTGTACTGCTTGGACTCGTTTCTATCAATGCAGTTTCTGTTGTGCTGGTAATTTCTGTAGTAGATTCTCTCGTCGAAATTATTGGAGAGGAAGTACTCTCTTCTGTGGTCGACTCTGATGGAACTTCCGTAGTTGAAAGAGTAGTGGTCACAGTAGGACTACTGGTAGTGGATTCCTCTGCAGCAGTGGTAACAATCGTGGATGTGACAGTTGCACTGCTTGGACTCGTCTCTATCGATGAAGTTTCTGTTGTGCCGGTAATTTCTGTAGTAGATTCTGTCGTCGAAATTATTGGAGAGGAGGTACTCTCTTCTGTGGTCGACTCTGATGGAACTTCTGTAGTTGAAAGAGTAGTGGGCACAGTAGGACTACTGGTGGTGGATTCCTCTGCGGCAGTAGTTACAATCGTGGATGTGACAGTTGCACTACTAGGACTCGTTTCTATCGATAAAGTTTCTGTTGTGCTGGTAATTTCTGTAGTAGATTCTGTCGGAATTATTGGAGAGGATGTACTCTCTTCTGTGGTCGACTCTGATGGAACTTCCGTAGTTGGAAGAGTAGTGGGTACAGTAGGACTACTGGTGGTGGATTCCTCTGCGGCAGTAGTTACAATCGTGGATGTGACAGTTGTACTGCTTGGACTCGTTTCTATCAATGCAGTTTCTGTTGTGCTGGTAATTTCTGTAATTGATTCCGTCGTCGAAATTATTGGAGAGGAAGTACTCTCTTCTGTGGTCGACTCTGATGGAACTTCCGTAGTTGAAAGAGTAGTGGGTACAGTAGGACTACTGGTGGTGGATTCCTCTGCAGCAGTAGTAACAATCGTGGATGTGACAGTTGCACTGCTTGGACTCGTCTCTATCGATGAAGTTTCTGTTGTGCTGGTAATTTCTGTAGTAGATTCTGTCGTAGAAATTATTGGAGAGGAGGTACTCTCTTCTGTGGTCGACTCTGATGGAACTTCTGTAGTTGAAAGAGTAGTGGGCACGGTAGGACTACTGGTGGTGGATTGCTCTGCAGTAGTAGTTACAATCGTGGATGTGACAGTTGCACTGCTTGGACCCGTTTCTATTAATGAAGTTTCTGTTGTGCTGGTATCTTCTGTAGTAGATTCTGTCGTAGAAATTAATGGAGAGGAGGTACTCTCTTCTGTGGTCGACTCTGATGGAACTTCCGTAGTTGAAAGAGTAGTGGGTACAGTAGGACTACTGGTGGTGGATTCCTCTGCAGCAGCAGTTACAATCGTGGATGTGACAGTTGCACTGCTTGGACTCGTTTCTATCGATGAAGTTTCTGTTGTGTTGGTAATTTCTGTAGTAGATTCTGTCGTCGAAATTATTGGAGAGGAGGTACTCTCTTCTGTGGTCGACTCTGATGGAACTTCTGTAGTTGAAAGAGTAGTGGGCACGGTAGGACTACTGGTGGTGGATTGCTCTGCAGTAGTAGTTACAATCGTGGATGTGACAGTTGCACTGCTTGGACTCGTTTCTATTAATGAAGTTTCTGTTGTGCTGGTATCTTCTGTAGTAGATTCTGTCGTAGAAATTATTGGAGAGGAGGTACTCTCTTCTGTGGTCGACTCTGATGGAACTTCTGTAGTTGAAAGATTAGTGGGCACAGTAGAACTACTGGTGGTGGATTCCTCTGCAGCAGTAGTTACAATCGTGGATGTGACAGTTGCACTGCTTGGACTCGTTTCTATCGATGAAGTTTCTGTTGTGTTGGTAATTTCTGTAGTAGATTCTGTCGAAATTATTGGAGAGGAAGTACTCTCTTCTTTGGTCGACTCTGATGGAGCTTCTGTAGTTGAAAGTGTAGTGGGCAGAGTAGGACTATTTGTAGTGGATTCCTCTGCAGCAGTAGTAACAATCGTAGATGTTACAGTTGCACTGCTTGGACCCGTTTCTATCGGTGAAGTTTCTGTTGTGCTGGTAATTTCTGTAGTAGATTCTGTCGTCGAAATTATTGGAGAGGAGGTACTCTCTTCTGTGGTCGACTCTGATGGAACTTCTGTAGTTGAAAGAGTAGTAGGCACAGTAGGACTACTGGTGGTGGATTCCTCTGCAGCAGTAGTAACAATCGTGGATGTGACAGTTGCACTGCTTGGACTCGTCTCTATCGATGAAGTTTCTGTTGTGCTGGTAATTTCTGTAGTAGGTTCTGTCGTAGAAATTATTGGAGAGGAGGTACTCTCTTCTGTGGTCGACTCTGATGGAACTTCCGTAGTTGAAAGAGTAGTGGGTACAGTAGGACTACTGGTGGTGGATTCCTCTGCAGCAGTAGTAACAATCGTGGATGTGACAGTTGCACTGCTTGGACTCGTCTCTATCGATGAAGTTTCTGTTGTGCTGGTAATTTCTGTAGTAGATTCTGTCGTCGAAATTATTGGAGAGGAGGTACTCTCTTCTGTGGTCGACTCTGATGGAACTTCTGTAGTTGAAAGAGTAGTGGGCACGGTAGGACTACTGGTGGTGGATTCCTCTGCAGCAGTAGTAACAATCGTGGATGTGACAGTTGCACTGCTTGGACTCGTTTCTATTAATGAAGTTTCTGTTGTGCTGGTAATTTCTGTAGTAGATTCTGTCGTCGAAATTATTGGAGAGGAGGTACTCTCTTCTGTGGTCGACTCTGATGGAACTTCCGTAGTTGGAAGAGTAGTGGGTACAGTAGGACTACTGGTAGTGGATTCCTCTGCAGCAGTGGTAACAATCGTGGATGTGACAGTTGCACTGCTTGGACTCGTCCCTATCGATGAAGTTTCTGTTGTGCTGGTAATTTCTGTAGTAGATTCTGTCGTCGAAATTATTGGAGAGGAGGTACTCTCTTCTGTGGTCGACTCTGATGGAACTTCCATAGTTGAAAGAGTAGTGGGTACAGTAGGGCTACTGGTAGTGGATTCCTCTGCAGCAGTGGTAACAATCGTAGATATGACAGTTGCACTGCTTGGACTCGTCCCTATCGATGAAGTTTCTGTTGTGCTGGTAATTTCTGTAGTAGATTCTGTCGTCGAAATTATTGAAGAGGAGGTACTCTCTTCTGTGGTCGACTCTGATGGAACTTCCGAAGTTGAAAGAGTAGTGGGCACAGTAGGACTACTGGTGGTGGATTCCTCTGCAGCAGTAGTTACAATCGTGGATGTGACAGTTGCACTGCTTGGACTCGTTTCTATCGATGCAGTTTCTGTTGTGCTGTTAATTTCTGTAGTAGATTCTGTCGTCGAAATTATTGGAGAGGAAGTACTCTCTTCTGTGGTCGACCCTGATGGAACTTCCGTAGTTGAAAGAGTAGTGGGCACACTAGGACTACTGGTGGTGGATTCCTCTGCAGCAGTAGTTACAATCGTGGATGTGACAGTTGCACTGCTTGGACTCGTTTCTATCAATGCAGTTTCTGTTGTGCTGGTAATTTCTGTAGTAGATTCTGTCGTCGAAATTATTGGAGAGGAAGTACTCTCTTCTGTGGTCGACCCTGATGGAACTTCCGTAGTTGAAAGAGTAGTGGGTACAGTAGGACTACTGGTAGTGGATTCCTCTGCAGCAGTGGTAACAATCGTGGATGTGACAGTTGCACTGCTTGGACTCGTTTCTATCAATGCAGTTTCTGTTGTGCTGGTAATTTCTGTAGTAGATTCTGTCGTCGAAATTATTGGGGAGGAAGTACTCTCTTCTGTGGTCGACTCTGATGGAACTTCCGTAGTTGAAAGTGTAGTGGGCACAGTAGGACTACTGGTGGTGGATTCCTCTGCGGCAGTAGTTACAATCGTGGATGTGGCAGTTGCACTGCTTGGACTCGTTTCTATTAATGAAGTTTCTGTTGTGCTGGTAACTTCTGTAGTAGATTCTGTCGAAATTATTGGAGAGGAACTACTCTCTTCTGTGGTCGACTCTGATGGAACTTCCGTAGTTGAAAGAGTAGTGGGCACAGTAGGACTACTGGTGGTGGATTCCTCTGCAGCAGTAGTTACAATCGTGGATGTGACAGTTGCACTGCTTGGACTCGTTTCTATCGATACAGTTTCTGTTGTGCTGTTAATTTCTGTAGTAGATTCCGTCGTCGAAATTATTGGAGAGGAACTACTCTCTTCTGTGGTCGACTCTGATGGAACTTCCGTAGTTGAAAGAGTAGTGGGTACAGTAGGACTACTTGTAGTGGATTCCTCTGCAGCAGTGGTAACAATCGTGGATGTGATAGTTGCACTGCTTGGACTCGTCTCTATCGATGAAGTTTCTGTTGTGCTGGTAATTTCCGTTATAGATTCTGTCGTGGAAATTATTGGAGATGGACTGCTCTCCGCTGTGGTCGACTCTGATGGAACTTCCGTAGTTGAAAGAGTAGTGGGCACAGTAGGACTACTGGTGGTGGATTGCTCTGCAGTAGTAGTTACAATCGTGGATATGACAGTTGCACTGCTTGGACTCGTTTCTATCGATGCAGTTTCTGTTGTGCTGTTAATTTCTGTAGTAGATTCTGTCGTCGAAATTATTGGAGAGGAAGTACTCTCTTCTGTGGTCGACCCTGATGGAACTTCCGTAGTTGAAAGAGTAGTGGGCACAGTAGGACTACTTGTAGTGGATTCCTCTGCAGCAGTGGTAACAATCGTGGATGTGACAGTTGTACTGCTTGGACTCGTTTCTATCGATGAAGTTTCTGTTGTGCTGGTAATTTCTGTAGTAGATTCTGTCGTCGAAATTATTGGAGAGGAGGTACTCTCTTCTGTGGTCGACTCTGATGGAACTTCTGTAGTTGAAAGAGTAGTGGGCACAGTAGGACTACTGGTGGTGGATTCCTCTGCAGCAGTAGTTACAATCGTGGATGTGACAGTTGCACTGCTTGGACTCGTTTCTATCGATGAAGTTTCTGTTGTGCTGGTAATTTCTGTAGTAGATTTTGTCGTCGAAACTATTGGGGAGGAAGTACTCTCTTCTGTGGTCGACTCTGATGGAACTTCCGTAGTTGAAAGAGTAGTGGGCACAGTAGGACTACTGGTGGTGGATTCCTCTGCAGCAGTAGTTACAATCGTGGATGTGACAGTTGCACTGCTTGGACTCGTTTCTATCGATGAAGTTTCTGTTGTGCTGGTAATTTCTGTAGTAGATTCTCTCGTCGAAATTATTGGAGAGGAACTACTCTCTTCTGTGGTCGACTCTGATGGAACTTCCGTAGTTGAAAGAGTAGTGGTCACAGTAGGACTACTGGTAGTGGATTCCTCTGCAGCAGTAGTAACAATCGTGGATGTGACAGTTGCACTGCTTGGACTCGTTTCTATCGATGAAGTTTCTGTTGTGCTGGTAATTTCTGTAGTAGATTCTCTCGTGGAAATTATTGGAGAGAAACTACTCTCTTTTGTGGTCGACTCTGATGGAACTTCGGTAGTTGAAGGAGTAGTGGTCACAGTAGGACTACTGGTGGTGGATTCCTCTGCGGCAGTAGTTACAATCGTGGATGTGACAGTTGCACTACTAGGACTCGTTTCTATCGATAAAGTTTCTGTTGTGCTGGTAATTTCTGTAGTAGATTCTGTCGTCGAAACTATTGGGGAGGAAGTACTCTCTTCTGTGGTCGACTCTGATGGAACTTCCGTAGTTGAAAGAGTAGTGGGCACAGTAGGACTACTTGTAGTGGATTCCTCTGCAGCAGTAGTAACAATCGTGGATGTGGCAGTTGCACTGCTTGGACTCGTTTCTATCGATGAAGTTTCTGTTGTGCTGGTAATTTCTATAGTAGATTCTCTCGTCGAAATTATTGGAGAGGAACTACTCTCTTCTGTGGTCGACTCTGATGGAACTTCCGTAGTTGAAAGAGTAGTGGGTACAGTAGGACTACTGGTAGTGGATTCCTCTGCAGCAGTGGTAACAATCGTGGATGTGACAGTTGCACTGCTTGGACTCGTCTCTATCGATGAAGGTTCTGTTGTGCTGGTAATTTCTGTAGTAGACTCTGTCGTCGAAATTATTGGAGAGGAGGTACTCTCTTCTGTGGTCGACTCTGATGGAACTTCTGTAGTTGAAAGAGTAGTGGGCACAGTAGGACTACTGGTGGTGGATTCCTCTGCAGCAGTAGTAACAATCGTGGATGTGACAGTTGCACTGCTTGGACTCGTCTCTATCGATGAAGTTTCTGTTGTGCTGGTAATTTCTGTAGTAGATTCTGTCGTAGAAATTATTGGAGAGGAGGTACTCTCTTCTGTGGTCGACTCTGATGGAACTTCTGTAGTTGAAAGAGTAGTGGGCACAGTAGGAATACTGGTAGTGGATTCCTCTGCAGCAGTAGTAACAATCGTGGATGTGACAGTTGCACTGCTTGGACTCGTTTCTATCGATGAAGTTTCTGTTGTGCTGGTAATTTCTGTAGTAGATTCTCTCGTCGAAATTATTGGAGGGGAACTACTCTCTTCTGTGGTCGACTCTGATGGAACTTCCGTAGTTGAAAGAGTAGTGGGTACAGTAGGACTACTGGTAGTGGATTCCTCTGCAGCAGTGGTAACAATCGTGGATGTGACAGTTGCACTGCTTGGACTCGTCTCTATCGATGAAGGTTCTGTTGTGCTGGTAATTTCTGTAGTAGACTCTGTCGTCGAAATTATTGGAGAGGAGGTACTCTCTTCTGTGGTCGACTCTGATGGAACTTCTGTAGTTGAAAGAGTAGTGGGCACAGTAGGACTACTGGTGGTGGATTCCTCTGCAGCAGTAGTAACAATCGTGGATGTGACAGTTGCACTGCTTGGACTCGTCTCTATCGATGAAGTTTCTGTTGTGCTGGTAATTTCTGTAGTAGATTCTGTCGTAGAAATTATTGGAGAGGAGGTACTCTCTTCTGTGGTCGACTCTGATGGAACTTCTGTAGTTGAAAGAGTAGTGGGCACAGTAGGACTACTGGTGGTGGATTCCTCTGCAGCAGTAATTACAATCGTGGATGTGACAGTTGCACTGCTTGGACTCGTTTCTATCAATGCAGTTTCTGTTGTGCTGGTAATTTCTGTAATTGATTCCGTCGTCGAAATTATTGGAGAGGAAGTACTCTCTTCTGTGGTCGATTCTGATGGAACTTCCGTAGTTGAAAGAGTAGTGGTCACAGTAGGACTACTGGTAGTGGATTCCTCTGCAGCAGTGGTAACAATCGTGGATGTGACAGTTGCACTGCTTGGACTCGTCTCTATCGATGAAGTTTCTGTTGTGCCGGTAATTTCTGTAGTAGATTCTGTCGTCGAAATTATTGGAGAGGAGGTACTCTCTTCTGTGGTCGACTCTGATGGAACTTCTGTAGTTGAAAGAGTAGTGGGCACAGTAGGACTACTGGTGGTGGATTCCTCTGCGGCAGTAGTTACAATCGTGGATGTGACAGTTGCACTACTAGGACTCGTTTCTATCGATAAAGTTTCTGTTGTGCTGGTAATTTCTGTAGTAGATTCTGTCGGAATTATTGGAGAGGATGTACTCTCTTCTGTGGTCGACTCTGATGGAACTTCCGTAGTTGGAAGAGTAGTGGGTACAGTAGGACTACTGGTGGTGGATTCCTCTGCAGCAGTAGTTACAATCGTGGATGTGACAGTTGTACTGCTTGGACTCGTTTCTATCAATGCAGTTTCTGTTGTGCTGGTAATTTCTGTAATTGATTCCGTCGTCGAAATTATTGGAGAGGAAGTACTCTCTTCTGTGGTCGACTCTGATGGAACTTCCGTAGTTGAAAGAGTAGTGGTCACAGTAGGACTACTGGTAGTGGATTCCTCTGCAGCAGTGGTAACAATCGTGGATGTGACAGTTGCACTGCTTGGACTCGTCTCTATCGATGAAGTTTCTGTTGTGCTGGTAATTTCTGTAGTAGATTCTGTCGTCGAAATTATTGGAGAGGAACTACTCTCTTCTGTGGTCGACTCTGGTGGAACTTCCGTAGTTGAAAGAGTAGTGGTCACAGTAGGACTACTGGTAGTGGATTCCTCTGCAGCAGTGGTAACAATCGTGGATGTGACAGTTGTACTGCTTGGACTCGTCTCTATCGATGAAGTTTCTGTTGTGCTGGTAATTTCTGTAGTAGATTCTGTCGTCGAAATTATTGGAGAGGAACTACTCTCTTCTGTGGTCGACTCTGATGGAACTTCCGTAGTTGAAAGAGTAGTGGTCACAGTAGGACTACTGGTAGTGGATTCCTCTGCAGCAGTAGTCACAATCGTGGATGTGACAGTTGCACTGCTTGGACTCGTTTCTATTAATGAAGTTTCTGTTGTGCTGGTAATTTCTGCAGTTGATTCTGTCGAAATTATTGGAGATGAAGTACTCTCTTCTGTGGTCGACTCTGATGGAACTTCCGTAGTTGAAAGAGTAGTGGGCACAGTAGTACTACTGGTAGTGGATTCCTCTGCAGCAGTAGTAACAATCGTAGATGTTACAGTTGCACTGCTTGGACTCGTTTCTATTAATGAAGTTTCTGTTGTGCTGGTAATTTCTGTAATAGATTCTGTTATAGAAATTATTGGAGAGGAAGTAGTCTCTTCTGTGGTCGACTCTGATGGAATTTCCGTAGTTGAAAGAGCAGTGGGCACAGTAGGACTACTGCTAGTGGATTCCTCTGCAGCAGTAGTCACAATCGTGGATGTGACAGTTGCACTGCTTGGACTCGTTTCTATTAATGAAGTTTCTGTTGTGCTGGTAATTTCTGCAGTTGATTCTGTCGAAATTATTGGAGATGAAGTACTCTCTTCTGTGGTCGACTCTGATGGAACTTCCGTAGTTGAAAGAGTAGTGGGCACAGTAGTACTACTGGTAGTGGATTCCTCTGCAGCAGTAGTAACAATCGTAGATGTTACAGTTGCACTGCTTGGACTCGTTTCTATTAATGAAGTTTCTGTTGTGCTGGTAATTTCTGTAGTAGATTCTGTCGAAATTATTGGAGATGAAGTACTCTCTTCTGTGGTCGACTCTGATGGAACTTCTGTAGTTGAAAGAGTAGTGGGCACAGTAGGACTACTGGTGGTGGATTCCTCTGCAGCAGTAGTTACAATCGTGGATGTGACAGTTGCACTGCTTGGACTCGTTTCTATCGATGAAGTTTCTGTTGTGCTGGTAATTTCTGTAGTAGATTCTCTCGTCGAAATTATTGGAGAGGAACTACTCTCTTCTGTGGTCGACTCTGATGGAACTTCCGTAGTTGAAAGAGTAGTGGGCACAGTAGAACTACTGCTAGTGGATTCCTCTGCAGCAGTAGTCACAATCGTGGATGTGACAGTTGCACTGCTTGGACTCGTTTCTATTAATGAAGTTTCTGTTGTGCTGGTAATTTCTGTAGTAGATTCTGTCGAAATTATTGGAGATGAAGTACTCTCTTCTGTGGTCGACTCTGATGGAACTTCCGTAGTTGAAAGAGTAGTGGGCACAGTAGGACTACTTGTAGTGGATTCCTCTGCAGCAGTAGTAACAATCGTGGATGTGACAGTTGCACTGCTTGGACTCGTTTCTGTTAATGAAGTTTCTGTTGTGCTGGTAATTTCTGTAGTAGATTTTGTTATAGAAATTATTGGAGAGGAAGTAGTCTCTTCTGTGGTCGACTCTGATGGAATTTCCGTAGTTGAAAGAGTAGTGGGCACAGTAGGACTACTGCTAGTGGATTCCTCTGCAGCAGTAGTCACAATCGTGGATGTGACAGTTGCACTGCTTGGACTCGTTTCTATTAATGAAGTTTCTGTTGTGCTGGTAATTTCTGCAGTTGATTCTGTCGAAATTATTGGAGATGAAGTACTCTCTTCTGTGGTCGACTCTGATGGAACTTCCGTAGTTGAAAGAGTAGTGGGCACAGTAGTACTACTGGTAGTGGATTCCTCTGCAGCAGTAGTAACAATCGTAGATGTTACAGTTGCACTGCTTGGACTCGTTTCTATTAATGAAGTTTCTGTTGTGCTGGTAATTTCTGTAGTAGATTCTGTTGTAGAAATTATTGGAGAGGAAGTAGTCTCTTCTGTGGTCGACTCTGATGGAACTTCCGTAGTTGAAAGAGTAGTGGGCACAGTAGAACTACTGCTAGTGGATTCCTCTGCAGCAGTAGTCACAATCGTGGATGTGACAGTTGCACTGCTTGGACTCGTTTCTATTAATGAAGTTTCTGTTGTGCTGGTAATTTCTGTAGTAGATTCTGTCGAAATTATTGGAGATGAAGTACTCTCTTCTGTGGTCGACTCTGATGGAACTTCCGTAGTTGAAAGAGTAGTGGGCACAGTAGTACTACTGGTAGTGGATTCCTCTGCAGCAGTAGTAACAATCGTAGATGTTACAGTTGCACTGCTTGGACCCGTTTCTATCGAGGAAGTTTCTGTTGTGCTGGTAATTTCTGTAGTAGATTCTGTCGTCGAAATTATTGGAGAGGAGGTACTCTCTTCTGTGGTCGACTCTGATGGAACTTCTGTAGTTGAAAGAGTAGTGGGCACAGTAGGACTACTGGTGGTGGATTCCTCTGCAGCAGTAGTTACAATCGTGGATGTGACAGTTGCACTGCTTGGACTCGTTTCTATCAATGAAGTTTCTGCTGTGCTGGCAATTTCTGTAGTAGATTCTGTCGTCGAAATTATTGGAGAGGAGGTACTCTCTTCTGTGGTCGACTCTGATGGAACTTCTGTAGTTGAAAGAGTAGTGGGCACAGTAGGACTACTGCTAGTGGATTCCTCTGCAGCAGTAGTCACAATCGTGGATGTGACAGTTGCACTGCTAGGACTCGTTTCTATCGATGAAGTTTCTGTTGTGCTGGTAATTTCTGTAGTAGATTCTGTCGAAATTATTGGAGAGGAAGTACTCTCTTCTGTGGTCGACTCTGATGGAACTTCCGTAGTTGAAAGAGTAGTGGGCACAGTAGTACTACTGGTAGTGGATTCCTCTGCAGCAGTAGTAACAATCGTAGATGTTACAGTTGCACTGCTTGGACCCGTTTCTATCGAGGAAGTTTCTGTTGTGCTGGTAATTTCTGTAGTAGATTCTGTCGTCGAAATTATTGGAGAGGAGGTACTCTCTTCTGTGGTCGACTCTGATGGAACTTCTGTAGTTGAAAGAGTAGTGGGCACAGTAGGACTACTGGTGGTGGATTCCTCTGCAGCAGTAATTACAATCGTGGATGTGACAGTTGCACTGCTTGGACTCGTTTCTATCAATGCAGTTTCTGTTGTTCTGGTAATTTCTGTAATTGATTCCGTCGTCGAAATTATTGGAGAGGAAGTACTCTCTTCTGTGGTCGACTCTGATGGAACTTCCGTAGTTGAAAGAGTAGTGGTCACAGTAGGACTACTGGCAGTGGATTCCTCTGCAGCAGTGGTAACAATCGTGGATGTGACAGTTGCACTGCTTGGACTCGTCTCTATCGATGAAGTTTCTGTTGTGCCGGTAATTTCTGTAGTAGATTCTGTCGTCGAAATTATTGGAGAGGAGGTACTCTCTTCTGTGGTCGACTCTGATGGAACTTCTGTAGTTGAAAGAGTAGTGGGCACAGTAGGACTACTGGTGGTGGATTCCTCTGCGGCAGTAGTTACAATCGTGGATGTGACAGTTGCACTACTAGGACTCGTTTCTATCGATAAAGTTTCTGTTGTGCTGGTAATTTCTGTAGTAGATTCTGTCGGAATTATTGGAGAGGATGTACTCTCTTCTGTGGTCGACTCTGATGGAACTTCCGTAGTTGGAAGAGTAGTGGGTACAGTAGGACTACTGGTGGTGGATTCCTCTGCAGCAGTAGTTACAATCGTGGATGTGACAGTTGTACTGCTTGGACTCGTTTCTATCAATGCAGTTTCTGTTGTGCTGGTAATTTCTGTAATTGATTCCGTCGTCGAAATTATTGGAGAGGAAGTACTCTCTTCTGTGGTCGACTCTGATGGAACTTCCGTAGTTGAAAGAGTAGTGGTCACAGTAGGACTACTGGTAGTGGATTCCTCTGCAGCAGTGGTAACAATCGTGGATGTGACAGTTGCACTGCTTGGACTCGTCTCTATCGATGAAGTTTCTGTTGTGCTGGTAATTTCTGTAGTAGATTCTGTCGTCGAAATTATTGGAGAGGAACTACTCTCTTCTGTGGTCGACTCTGGTGGAACTTCCGTAGTTGAAAGAGTAGTGGTCACAGTAGGACTACTGGTAGTGGATTCCTCTGCAGCAGTGGTAACAATCGTGGATGTGACAGTTGTACTGCTTGGACTCGTCTCTATCGATGAAGTTTCTGTTGTGCTGGTAATTTCTGTAGTAGATTCTGTCGTCGAAATTATTGGAGAGGAGGTACTCTCTTCTGTGGTCGGCTCTGATGGAACTTCTGTAGTTGAAAGAGTAGTGGGCACGGTAGGACTACTGGTGGTGGATTGCTCTGCAGTAGTAGTTACAATCGTGGATGTGACAGTTGCACTGCTTGGACTCGTTTCTATTAATGAAGTTTCTGTTGTGCTGGTAATTTCTGTAGTAGATTCTGTCGTAGAAATTATTGGAGAAGAGGTACTCTCTTCTGTGGTCGACTCTGATGGAACCTCTGTAGTTGGAAGATTAGTGGGCACAGTAGAACTACTGGTGGTGGATTCCTCTGCAGCAGTAGTTACAATCGTGGATGTGACAGTTGCACTGCTTGGACTCGTTTCTATCGATGAAGTTTCTGTTGTGTTGGTAATTTCTGTAGTAGATTCTGTCGAAATTATTGGAGAGGAAGTACTCTCTTCTTTGGTCGACTCTGATGGAGCTTCTGTAGTTGAAAGTGTAGTGGGCAGAGTAGGACTATTTGTAGTGGATTCCTCTGCAGCAGTAGTAACAATCGTAGATGTTACAGTTGCACTGCTTGGACCCGTTTCTATCGGTGAAGTTTCTGTTGTGCTGGTAATTTCTGTAGTAGATTCTGTCGTCGAAATTATTGGAGAGGAGGTACTCTCTTCTGTGGTCGACTCTGATGGAACTTCTGTAGTTGAAAGAGTAGTGGGCACAGTAGGACTACTGGTGGTGGATTCCTCTGCAGCAGTAGTTACAATCGTGGATGTGACAGTTGCACTGCTTGGACCCGTTTCTATCGATGCAGTTTCTGTTGTGCTGGTAATTTCTGTAGTAGATTCTGTCGTCGAAACTATTGGGGAGGAAGTACTCTCTTCTGTGGTCGACTCTGATGGAACTTCCGTAGTTGAAAGAGTAGTGGGCACAGTAGGACTACTTGTAGTGGATTCCTCTGCAGCAGTAGTAACAATCGTGGATGTGGCAGTTGCACTGCTTGGACTCGTTTCTATTAATGAAGTTTCTGTTGTGCTGGTAATTTCTGTAGTAGATTCTGTCGAAATTATTGGAGATGAAGTACTCTCTTCTGTGGTCGACTCTGATGGAACTTCTGTAGTTGAAAGAGTAGTGGGCACAGTAGGACTACTGGTGGTGGATTCCTCTGCAGCAGTAGTAACAATCGTGGATGTGACAGTTGCACTGCTTGGACTCGTCTCTATCGATGAAGTTTCTGTTGTGCTGGTAATTTCTGTAGTAGATTCTGTCGTAGAAATTATTGGAGAGGAGGTACTCTCTTCTGTGGTCGACTCTGATGGAACTTCTGTAGTTGAAAGAGTAGTGGGCACAGTAGGACTACTGGTGGTGGATTCCTCTGCAGCAGTAATTACAATCGTGGATGTGACAGTTGCACTGCTTGGACTCGTTTCTATCAATGCAGTTTCTGTTGTGCTGGTAATTTCTGTAATTGATTCCGTCGTCGAAATTATTGGAGAGGAAGTACTCTCTTCTGTGGTCGATTCTGATGGAACTTCCGTAGTTGAAAGAGTAGTGGTCACAGTAGGACTACTGGTAGTGGATTCCTCTGCAGCAGTGGTAACAATCGTGGATGTGACAGTTGCACTGCTTGGACTCGTCTCTATCGATGAAGTTTCTGTTGTGCCGGTAATTTCTGTAGTAGATTCTGTCGTCGAAATTATTGGAGAGGAGGTACTCTCTTCTGTGGTCGACTCTGATGGAACTTCTGTAGTTGAAAGAGTAGTGGGCACAGTAGGACTACTGGTGGTGGATTCCTCTGCGGCAGTAGTTACAATCGTGGATGTGACAGTTGCACTACTAGGACTCGTTTCTATCGATAAAGTTTCTGTTGTGCTGGTAATTTCTGTAGTAGATTCTGTCGGAATTATTGGAGAGGATGTACTCTCTTCTGTGGTCGACTCTGATGGAACTTCCGTAGTTGGAAGAGTAGTGGGTACAGTAGGACTACTGGTGGTGGATTCCTCTGCAGCAGTAGTTACAATCGTGGATGTGACAGTTGTACTGCTTGGACTCGTTTCTATCAATGCAGTTTCTGTTGTGCTGGTAATTTCTGTAATTGATTCCGTCGTCGAAATTATTGGAGAGGAAGTACTCTCTTCTGTGGTCGACTCTGATGGAACTTCCGTAGTTGAAAGAGTAGTGGTCACAGTAGGACTACTGGTAGTGGATTCCTCTGCAGCAGTGGTAACAATCGTGGATGTGACAGTTGCACTGCTTGGACTCGTCTCTATCGATGAAGTTTCTGTTGTGCTGGTAATTTCTGTAGTAGATTCTGTCGTCGAAATTATTGGAGAGGAACTACTCTCTTCTGTGGTCGACTCTGGTGGAACTTCCGTAGTTGAAAGAGTAGTGGTCACAGTAGGACTACTGGTAGTGGATTCCTCTGCAGCAGTGGTAACAATCGTGGATGTGACAGTTGTACTGCTTGGACTCGTCTCTATCGATGAAGTTTCTGTTGTGCTGGTAATTTCTGTAGTAGATTCTGTCGTCGAAATTATTGGAGAGGAACTACTCTCTTCTGTGGTCGACTCTGATGGAACTTCCGTAGTTGAAAGAGTAGTGGTCACAGTAGGACTACTGGTAGTGGATTCCTCTGCAGCAGTAGTCACAATCGTGGATGTGACAGTTGCACTGCTTGGACTCGTTTCTATTAATGAAGTTTCTGTTGTGCTGGTAATTTCTGCAGTTGATTCTGTCGAAATTATTGGAGATGAAGTACTCTCTTCTGTGGTCGACTCTGATGGAACTTCCGTAGTTGAAAGAGTAGTGGGCACAGTAGTACTACTGGTAGTGGATTCCTCTGCAGCAGTAGTAACAATCGTAGATGTTACAGTTGCACTGCTTGGACTCGTTTCTATTAATGAAGTTTCTGTTGTGCTGGTAATTTCTGTAATAGATTCTGTTATAGAAATTATTGGAGAGGAAGTAGTCTCTTCTGTGGTCGACTCTGATGGAATTTCCGTAGTTGAAAGAGCAGTGGGCACAGTAGGACTACTGCTAGTGGATTCCTCTGCAGCAGTAGTCACAATCGTGGATGTGACAGTTGCACTGCTTGGACTCGTTTCTATTAATGAAGTTTCTGTTGTGCTGGTAATTTCTGCAGTTGATTCTGTCGAAATTATTGGAGATGAAGTACTCTCTTCTGTGGTCGACTCTGATGGAACTTCCGTAGTTGAAAGAGTAGTGGGCACAGTAGTACTACTGGTAGTGGATTCCTCTGCAGCAGTAGTAACAATCGTAGATGTTACAGTTGCACTGCTTGGACTCGTTTCTATTAATGAAGTTTCTGTTGTGCTGGTAATTTCTGTAGTAGATTCTGTCGAAATTATTGGAGATGAAGTACTCTCTTCTGTGGTCGACTCTGATGGAACTTCTGTAGTTGAAAGAGTAGTGGGCACAGTAGGACTACTGGTGGTGGATTCCTCTGCAGCAGTAGTTACAATCGTGGATGTGACAGTTGCACTGCTTGGACTCGTTTCTATCGATGAAGTTTCTGTTGTGCTGGTAATTTCTGTAGTAGATTCTCTCGTCGAAATTATTGGAGAGGAACTACTCTCTTCTGTGGTCGACTCTGATGGAACTTCCGTAGTTGAAAGAGTAGTGGGCACAGTAGAACTACTGCTAGTGGATTCCTCTGCAGCAGTAGTCACAATCGTGGATGTGACAGTTGCACTGCTTGGACTCGTTTCTATTAATGAAGTTTCTGTTGTGCTGGTAATTTCTGTAGTAGATTCTGTCGAAATTATTGGAGATGAAGTACTCTCTTCTGTGGTCGACTCTGATGGAACTTCCGTAGTTGAAAGAGTAGTGGGCACAGTAGGACTACTTGTAGTGGATTCCTCTGCAGCAGTAGTAACAATCGTGGATGTGACAGTTGCACTGCTTGGACTCGTTTCTGTTAATGAAGTTTCTGTTGTGCTGGTAATTTCTGTAGTAGATTTTGTTATAGAAATTATTGGAGAGGAAGTAGTCTCTTCTGTGGTCGACTCTGATGGAATTTCCGTAGTTGAAAGAGTAGTGGGCACAGTAGGACTACTGCTAGTGGATTCCTCTGCAGCAGTAGTCACAATCGTGGATGTGACAGTTGCACTGCTTGGACTCGTTTCTATTAATGAAGTTTCTGTTGTGCTGGTAATTTCTGCAGTTGATTCTGTCGAAATTATTGGAGATGAAGTACTCTCTTCTGTGGTCGACTCTGATGGAACTTCCGTAGTTGAAAGAGTAGTGGGCACAGTAGTACTACTGGTAGTGGATTCCTCTGCAGCAGTAGTAACAATCGTAGATGTTACAGTTGCACTGCTTGGACTCGTTTCTATTAATGAAGTTTCTGTTGTGCTGGTAATTTCTGTAGTAGATTCTGTTGTAGAAATTATTGGAGAGGAAGTAGTCTCTTCTGTGGTCGACTCTGATGGAACTTCCGTAGTTGAAAGAGTAGTGGGCACAGTAGAACTACTGCTAGTGGATTCCTCTGCAGCAGTAGTCACAATCGTGGATGTGACAGTTGCACTGCTTGGACTCGTTTCTATTAATGAAGTTTCTGTTGTGCTGGTAATTTCTGTAGTAGATTCTGTCGAAATTATTGGAGATGAAGTACTCTCTTCTGTGGTCGACTCTGATGGAACTTCCGTAGTTGAAAGAGTAGTGGGCACAGTAGTACTACTGGTAGTGGATTCCTCTGCAGCAGTAGTAACAATCGTAGATGTTACAGTTGCACTGCTTGGACCCGTTTCTATCGAGGAAGTTTCTGTTGTGCTGGTAATTTCTGTAGTAGATTCTGTCGTCGAAATTATTGGAGAGGAGGTACTCTCTTCTGTGGTCGACTCTGATGGAACTTCTGTAGTTGAAAGAGTAGTGGGCACAGTAGGACTACTGGTGGTGGATTCCTCTGCAGCAGTAGTTACAATCGTGGATGTGACAGTTGCACTGCTTGGACTCGTTTCTATCAATGAAGTTTCTGCTGTGCTGGCAATTTCTGTAGTAGATTCTGTCGTCGAAATTATTGGAGAGGAGGTACTCTCTTCTGTGGTCGACTCTGATGGAACTTCTGTAGTTGAAAGAGTAGTGGGCACAGTAGGACTACTGCTAGTGGATTCCTCTGCAGCAGTAGTCACAATCGTGGATGTGACAGTTGCACTGCTAGGACTCGTTTCTATCGATGAAGTTTCTGTTGTGCTGGTAATTTCTGTAGTAGATTCTGTCGAAATTATTGGAGAGGAAGTACTCTCTTCTGTGGTCGACTCTGATGGAACTTCCGTAGTTGAAAGAGTAGTGGGCACAGTAGTACTACTGGTAGTGGATTCCTCTGCAGCAGTAGTAACAATCGTAGATGTTACAGTTGCACTGCTTGGACCCGTTTCTATCGAGGAAGTTTCTGTTGTGCTGGTAATTTCTGTAGTAGATTCTGTCGTCGAAATTATTGGAGAGGAGGTACTCTCTTCTGTGGTCGACTCTGATGGAACTTCTGTAGTTGAAAGAGTAGTGGGCACAGTAGGACTACTGGTGGTGGATTCCTCTGCAGCAGTAATTACAATCGTGGATGTGACAGTTGCACTGCTTGGACTCGTTTCTATCAATGCAGTTTCTGTTGTTCTGGTAATTTCTGTAATTGATTCCGTCGTCGAAATTATTGGAGAGGAAGTACTCTCTTCTGTGGTCGACTCTGATGGAACTTCCGTAGTTGAAAGAGTAGTGGTCACAGTAGGACTACTGGCAGTGGATTCCTCTGCAGCAGTGGTAACAATCGTGGATGTGACAGTTGCACTGCTTGGACTCGTCTCTATCGATGAAGTTTCTGTTGTGCCGGTAATTTCTGTAGTAGATTCTGTCGTCGAAATTATTGGAGAGGAGGTACTCTCTTCTGTGGTCGACTCTGATGGAACTTCTGTAGTTGAAAGAGTAGTGGGCACAGTAGGACTACTGGTGGTGGATTCCTCTGCGGCAGTAGTTACAATCGTGGATGTGACAGTTGCACTACTAGGACTCGTTTCTATCGATAAAGTTTCTGTTGTGCTGGTAATTTCTGTAGTAGATTCTGTCGGAATTATTGGAGAGGATGTACTCTCTTCTGTGGTCGACTCTGATGGAACTTCCGTAGTTGGAAGAGTAGTGGGTACAGTAGGACTACTGGTGGTGGATTCCTCTGCAGCAGTAGTTACAATCGTGGATGTGACAGTTGTACTGCTTGGACTCGTTTCTATCAATGCAGTTTCTGTTGTGCTGGTAATTTCTGTAATTGATTCCGTCGTCGAAATTATTGGAGAGGAAGTACTCTCTTCTGTGGTCGACTCTGATGGAACTTCCGTAGTTGAAAGAGTAGTGGTCACAGTAGGACTACTGGTAGTGGATTCCTCTGCAGCAGTGGTAACAATCGTGGATGTGACAGTTGCACTGCTTGGACTCGTCTCTATCGATGAAGTTTCTGTTGTGCTGGTAATTTCTGTAGTAGATTCTGTCGTCGAAATTATTGGAGAGGAACTACTCTCTTCTGTGGTCGACTCTGGTGGAACTTCCGTAGTTGAAAGAGTAGTGGTCACAGTAGGACTACTGGTAGTGGATTCCTCTGCAGCAGTGGTAACAATCGTGGATGTGACAGTTGTACTGCTTGGACTCGTCTCTATCGATGAAGTTTCTGTTGTGCTGGTAATTTCTGTAGTAGATTCTGTCGTCGAAATTATTGGAGAGGAGGTACTCTCTTCTGTGGTCGGCTCTGATGGAACTTCTGTAGTTGAAAGAGTAGTGGGCACGGTAGGACTACTGGTGGTGGATTGCTCTGCAGTAGTAGTTACAATCGTGGATGTGACAGTTGCACTGCTTGGACTCGTTTCTATTAATGAAGTTTCTGTTGTGCTGGTAATTTCTGTAGTAGATTCTGTCGTAGAAATTATTGGAGAAGAGGTACTCTCTTCTGTGGTCGACTCTGATGGAACCTCTGTAGTTGGAAGATTAGTGGGCACAGTAGAACTACTGGTGGTGGATTCCTCTGCAGCAGTAGTTACAATCGTGGATGTGACAGTTGCACTGCTTGGACTCGTTTCTATCGATGAAGTTTCTGTTGTGTTGGTAATTTCTGTAGTAGATTCTGTCGAAATTATTGGAGAGGAAGTACTCTCTTCTTTGGTCGACTCTGATGGAGCTTCTGTAGTTGAAAGTGTAGTGGGCAGAGTAGGACTATTTGTAGTGGATTCCTCTGCAGCAGTAGTAACAATCGTAGATGTTACAGTTGCACTGCTTGGACCCGTTTCTATCGGTGAAGTTTCTGTTGTGCTGGTAATTTCTGTAGTAGATTCTGTCGTCGAAATTATTGGAGAGGAGGTACTCTCTTCTGTGGTCGACTCTGATGGAACTTCTGTAGTTGAAAGAGTAGTGGGCACAGTAGGACTACTGGTGGTGGATTCCTCTGCAGCAGTAGTTACAATCGTGGATGTGACAGTTGCACTGCTTGGACCCGTTTCTATCGATGCAGTTTCTGTTGTGCTGGTAATTTCTGTAGTAGATTCTGTCGTCGAAACTATTGGGGAGGAAGTACTCTCTTCTGTGGTCGACTCTGATGGAACTTCCGTAGTTGAAAGAGTAGTGGGCACAGTAGGACTACTTGTAGTGGATTCCTCTGCAGCAGTAGTAACAATCGTGGATGTGGCAGTTGCACTGCTTGGACTCGTTTCTATCGATGAAGTTTCTGTTGTGCTGGTAATTTCTATAGTAGATTCTCTCGTCGAAATTATTGGAGAGGAACTACTCTCTTCTGTGGTCGACTCTGATGGAACTTCCGTAGTTGAAAGAGTAGTGGTCACAGTAGGAATACTGGTAGTGGATTCCTCTGCAGCAGTAGTAACAATCGTGGATGTGACAGTTGCACTGCTTGGACTCGTTTCTATCGATGAAGTTTCTGTTGTGCTGGTAATTTCTGTAGTAGATTCTCTCGTCGAAATTATTGGAGGGGAACTACTCTCTTCTGTGGTCGACTCTGATGGAACTTCCGTAGTTGAAAGAGTAGTGGGTACAGTAGGACTACTGGTAGTGGATTCCTCTGCAGCAGTGGTAACAATCGTGGATGTGACAGTTGCACTGCTTGGACTCGTCTCTATCGATGAAGGTTCTGTTGTGCTGGTAATTTCTGTAGTAGATTCTGTCGTCGAAATTATTGGAGAGGAGGTACTCTCTTCTGTGGTCGACTCTGATGGAACTTCTGTAGTTGAAAGAGTAGTGGGCACAGTAGGACTACTGGTGGTGGATTCCTCTGCAGCAGTAGTAACAATCGTGGATGTGACAGTTGCACTGCTTGGACTCGTCTCTATCGATGAAGTTTCTGTTGTGCTGGTAATTTCTGTAGTAGATTCTGTCGTAGAAATTATTGGAGAGGAGGTACTCTCTTCTGTGGTCGACTCTGATGGAACTTCCGTAGTTGAAAGAGTAGTGGGTACAGTAGGACTACTGGTGGTGGATTCCTCTGCAGCAGTAGTAACAATCGTGGATGTGACAGTTGCACTGCTTGGACTCGTCTCTATCGATGAAGTTTCTGTTGTGCTGGTAATTTCTGTAGTAGATTCTGTCGTCGAAATTATTGGAGAGGAGGTACTCTCTTCTGTGGTCGACTCTGATGGAACTTCTGTAGTTGAAAGAGTAGTGGGCACGGTAGGACTACTGGTGGTGGATTGCTCTGCAGTAGTAGTTACAATCGTGGATGTGACAGTTGCACTGCTTGGACTCGTTTCTATTAATGAAGTTTCTGTTGTGCTGGTATCTTCTGTAGTAGATTCTGTCGTAGAAATTATTGGAGAGGAGGTACTCTCTTCTGTGGTCGACTCTGATGGAACTTCTGTAGTTGAAAGATTAGTGGGCACAGTAGAACTACTGGTGGTGGATTCCTCTGCAGCAGTAGTTACAATCGTGGATGTGACAGTTGCACTGCTTGGACTCGTTTCTATCGATGAAGTTTCTGTTGTGTTGGTAATTTCTGTAGTAGATTCTGTCGAAATTATTGGAGAGGAAGCACTCTCTTCTTTGGTCGACTCTGATGGAGCTTCTGTAGTTGAAAGTGTAGTGGGCAGAGTAGGACTATTTGTAGTGGATTCCTCTGCAGCAGTAGTAACAATCGTAGATGTTACAGTTGCACTGCTTGGACCCGTTTCTATCGGTGAAGTTTCTGTTGTGCTGTTAATTTCTGTAGTAGATTCTGTCGTCGAAATTATTGGAGAGGAGGTACTCTCTTCTGTGATCGACTCTGATGGAACTTCTGTAGTTGAAAGAGTAGTGGGCACGGTAGGACTACTGGTGGTGGATTGCTCTGCAGTAGTAGTTACAATCGTGGATGTGACAGTTGCACTGCTTGGACTCGTCTCTATCGATGAAGTTTCTGTTGTGCTGGTAATTTCTGTAGTAGATTCTGTCGTCGAAATTATTGGAGAGGAGGTACTCTCTTCTGTGGTCGACTCTGATGGAACTTCTGTAGTTGAAAGAGTAGTGGGCACGGTAGGACTACTGGTGGTGGATTGCTCTGCAGTAGTAGTTACAATCGTGGATGTGACAGTTGCACTGCTTGGACTCGTTTCTATTAATGAAGTTTCTGTTGTGCTGGTATCTTCTGTAGTAGATTCTGTCGTAGAAATTATTGGAGAGGAGGTACTCTCTTCTGTGGTCGACTCTGATGGAACTTCTGTAGTTGAAAGATTAGTGGGCACAGTAAAACTACTGGTGGTGGATTCCTCTGCAGCAGTAGTTACAATCGTGGATGTGACAGTTGCACTGCTTGGACTCGTTTCTATCGATGAAGTTTCTGTTGTGTTGGTAATTTCTGTAGTAGATTCTGTCGAAATTATTGGAGAGGAAGCACTCTCTTCTTTGGTCGACTCTGATGGAGCTTCTGTAGTTGAAAGTGTAGTGGGCAGAGTAGGACTATTTGTAGTGGATTCCTCTGCAGCAGTAGTAACAATCGTAGATGTTACAGTTGCACTGCTTGGACCCGTTTCTATCGGTGAAGTTTCTGTTGTGCTGTTAATTTCTGTAGTAGATTCTGTCGTCGAAATTATTGGAGAGGAGGTACTCTCTTCTGTGGTCGACTCTGATGGAACTTCTGTAGTTGAAAGAGTAGTGGGCACAGTAGGACTACTGCTAGTGGATTCCTCTGCAGCAGTAGTCACAATCGTGGATGTGACAGTTGCACTGCTTGGACTCGTTTCTGTCGATGAATTTTCTGTTGTGCTGGTAATTTCTGTAGTAGATTCTGTCGTTGAAGTTGGTGGAGATGAGCTACTCTGTTCTGTTGTGGACCTAGATATCTCCGCGGTTGATAGAGTAGTGTGCACAGTAGCACTACTGGTAGAGGATTCTTCTGTAGCAACAGTCGTACCTATAGTGGATGTGACAGTTTTACTACTGAGACTTGGCGTTGTTATTTCTGTTATTTTGCTATTGGTAGATGAAGCGGCTGTCGTTATGTTTAATACCCAAGGTTCGTCACATTCCAGGTCTAAGGCATCATTGCATACAAGTCCAGGTGGACATTCCTGGGGTTGTCCGATAACCATAGTTGTGTTTCCTACCTCAACGCATTGGTAAAATCTGGTTTCATCATAACAGACAAATCCTTTCTGATGGCAGTCAATTCTGTTTGCGCTAAGTGAGTGTACCTAAAAAATGATTTGTTGCATTTTAAACTGATTTTAAAAAACTTAAAAAGGTGTTCTCCAATTGACAATTTTATATTATTTTGAAAATAGTTCGTAACGTTCAGATTTTGGTCAGCAAGGAATATTCAAGATTTTGGTCATATCTTTACAATAATAGGTCGGATAATTATCCAATTCTTTTAAGAAAATTTTGTTTTGGTGAAAATTAGCATTTTATACATTTCGTAGTCTTACTTAGAACTTAAACTCTAACAAATATGTTTTTGATTTATTCGTCGTCATTGAAGCTGTTTTTGTCATCGTCATTTTCACTGCCGACAGTTTATAATCCCTGGAAGCGCCCGATAAATTTTGATAAACATGGTAAACGACGTTTCTATGTCAACGACAAGAATGCTATAAATTAAGTCGACAACATTAAGATTAGTTATTATCATGGCGCTTTTTAAACAAACTACATTACCTAATAAAGAAAATATCAAGTGCATTTTATAATAATAATAATCCTTTATTTAGCACTTTGGGGGCGAGCGTAGGTGCGTCTTTACTATGTACATATTTCGGTATGCGATGTAAAGCAACGACAGGCGCAGTTAGTACTTGGATGGGTGACCATTCCAACGGAAACCGCGTTCTCGCCTCACACATCTTCCAGCGGCTTGTATATTAGTGTATGCGCGGAAGCTATACAACCTTAGGCGAGGGTTGTATAGGAGATATACCATCCTTCGGAGGGGATGTAAAGCCGTCGGTCCCTTGTCTATTAAATGTTAGGCAAGTAAATCATCCCTACTCTTCTTAAGGGAAGAGGTTCGGCAAAATTCCTGGTTGGGGGTAGCTCGTCTACAGGCGTCGGTGTTAGGCCTCAGTAGCGGAAATAGGCCGACGTTAAATAAATGTATAAAAAAAAATTAAAAAAAAAAAAATAGAGCATCTTAGTAGCATGCCAAAAAAGTTCTGAGTGACACATTAAACCTCAAGTCTATCAGGTACATATATTAATGCCATCGATGCTCTTAATTGAGGCGAAAAATAAATATAAAATCTTTTAACTTTTTTCTTATAGATGAAGCAACGAAATACTAGATTTAGAAATTAGATATCGTCGTTTACACATTCCCAAAAATTTTTCAATATTTATTTTTGTCAAGCAAAATGCAACACCTTATCTAGCTTGATTTAGTTTTGTCATTTAACTTTATTCGAAGGTTAATAATATGCTATTAAATGAGATGTTTTTATGCAAATATTTAACTTAACTTAAGACTTAATTTGGTTTATAAAATTCGCCAACTTTAATCTCTATGATTATTTACTTGTGTCAAGAAGAAAAACTATTATTAAGAACACTAGATATCCTACGAGGCTTTTCACGAGTTATATCTACGTTAGTTGAAAAGACAGAGAGGGAAAGTCGCACAAACAAAGTAAAAATGCCCCAAAGCCAAATGGGCTTTGCGTTTATGTTTTTGTTACCTTTCTATAAATGAACGACTTCTGTCGACCGACAAGTAACTTGGCTTCAAATTCGAATTTTTTTGAAATTCAAATTATTTGATGACTTTCTTCATAGTGTTTATAGGATATCGTTTTTTAGTAGAGGAAATGAGTGCAAAAAAGGGTATTAGTCCTACTACTTCAATGTAAAAACTTGAAACCTTTTGCATTATGTTAAGTGTCTGCAGCATATTTATTTATTTCAATAATTTATCCAACGGGTAAAACCCAATTACAGGATAAATGAAAAATATAACTAACAAGAAGAAATAAAAAGTGAATAACAAATAAGTCAACAAACATAAGAGTGAGTACTCCAGACACTGAATGTGTAAAAGTCTTTCAGATACAATAAGGTATATACTGCTGTGATATTCACTTATACTTAATTACAAACATGAGGAATATGTTTTCTAGTGTGTGGAATTAGATGAATACTCTATATTATACACATATTATTATTATCTTTGAGTACTCTTGGTATTCTTTGTAGGAATTCGAGTCTGTAGATCGCAATACACTGAAAAGTGTTTTCAGTTTATACTTTCAATGGGGTTATTAGTTTTAAAAAACTTATCTTTATCAGTATTTTAATTTAAAGTATTTATACTTATTACATGTTATCTATTATATTTAACTTACCTTTGATGGGATATTGTACTGAGTTTTATTATGGTAGATAGCAAGAAGGACTGGTATAGATAAAGAGAAAGGGAGAAATTCATATTTTATAAGCAATGGAATTAATTCGAATAAATTCTATAGTATATTGTGTTTGTGATGCAAACCATTTTAATTAGGGAATCTGTATGGATAGTTATTGGGTTTTATTGCTATTTTAAAGCATATTTTAATATTTGGTTTTGACATAAGTCAAATAATTTCTTATTTTCCATACAATTTCTTAATTATTTAGCCAATATAAGCAATTAGAGATTATATAAACTGTTTAAGAAGAGTTGAATTATGATATGAATAGTTTTTATACATCTGGGTATCTGTATAGGACAGTCATAAAACTGAGATTACTCAAAATCTCGTTAGTGATCATAATTCTACTTCTAAACCATATTTAATTGTTTATTGCATTTTTATTGTTCTATTACTTTTAAATTTGTAAATTAATTTGTGCGTGAGTGCGAATTTTGACACAAAAAGGATCTAAGCTGTACCAGGAAATAAATACTCACAGAATAAGATTAAAATTAGCACAAAAGATGTGTAAGACTCTCGGTCACACATTTTATTAAGGAATGTCAACCCCAATTTAAAAGGGGTAGACAAAAAACGTATTATTAGAACTGTAACATTTGCGTTGCTATGGCAATATTAAACGTCAAACCGACCCTATATAAAGAGCTGCAATAGCTGAAAAAAATGTTTTTTCAATTAGACCACGAATCTGAAAACATGTAACAACGTAACCTGAAAATTGGAGATTTGACAAGAGTTGTCAAAAATATAATTTTGAAGAAAAGTCTAAACATTTTGAAATTGGTATCACAGAAATTTAATATTGGAGTGGAAACGAAATAGAGTCGGAGTTTTTTTTTAATTAATAATTTTGGAAAGCCAGGAGAGAGTACATAGACGTTTGGAACTTATTTTGAAATCTAATATCCTTTTAAAACATTCGTGAGTTTTATTAATTTTAATACTGAACTTTTATCCATTTGTTGTCATTTATATTTTATATTTTAAGTTAGATCAGGCAGATTAAGTTAATATTGTTGTTTTTATATTTTACATTTTTATAAAAATACAATATATTGTTAGATTTTCGAATTTGTTTCTTTGTGTGTATGTCGAGTGTCAAATTTGAAGATCAAAATTCATGCTCTGAGTATTAGGAGTATTTTTGTTAATAATAATCTAGAGTGGGAATTTAATTCCAGCACATTAATAAAGGGGTTTGTTTTTTTTAAAGGGTTGTACAGGTGTAATTTGCATTTCAGATTGACCAGGGGTGTACACGGCAATACAGACATAGATATAATACAGCACAAATATCCGTACACTATACATGTTTAAAACAGATAAGACAAGAAAAAGAAATAATATATAAACTGTTACACTGGAGTAAAATAAATATTTTTTATATCAGCGATACAGTTAAAAATATCCAATCTGGGCTCTATGATTTATAATTTAAACAGATCTGATGCAGTGGAGATAAATTCAAGAGGTTAGTACGAGGTGTAAGTATCAAGAGTATATTAGTTGTTCTCGCCGTTAATCTGGGTGCTCGGTATTTAATGAGTGAAATAATTGGAGGACAGTTGATCTCATTATTAATAATTTTATATAAAAAAAATTATTGTAGACATTACCCGTCTCCTTAGAAGACTGCACAGGTCATTTATTCAAAAATAACTCCTGAGGTGTACCCCTTAATAGATAGTTACCTTCTATTATAAATATTGAGGAGTTGAAGAACCGTCTCTGAACTTTCTCAAGTAATGTAATGTGCACATTATAACATGGACTCCAAACAATGGAGGCACATTCCAATTTAAATCTAATAAATGCAATAAACAAAAGACGAAGAGTAGGCAAATTTTTAAAGTCTCTACCATTGCGCAGGATAAAACCTGCTGGATTTGTAAGCTCCAGTGACACATTCCTCAATATGTTTAAAGAAAGTTAATTTTGAGTCAAATATAACTGCTATATCAAACAAACAAACGCAGGTCTACCTAAGACAGTTATCCAAGTTACAATTAAAAAATATGGGGTCTGACTTACGTGAGAAAAACATTACATTACTTTAGTAGCATTTAAAGGAAGACGGTTATAGACGCACCAGGCATTGAGCAAATCAATGTTATGTCGGATTCTCAAACAGTCAAGTGCAGAGTTTATGCAGTGATATCGTCAGCGTAAAGTAAATTTTGTAACCGGGGGGGTGAGATGTGGGGGTTGAAAAATATTTCTCTCACTGACAACCAAATCTGGACCACACATAGACAGAGAAAATATCCAATATCCTTAAAATGTTAACCAAGGATGAAATATAGGGATTGGAAAACATTCCTTTTATGTGCATACGTGTATTCATAATAAAAAAAATTAAATACAAATATTGAAAAATCTAACTTACACTATTATAGTATAACAATAATATTATTCCTAGTATCAAACGCATGTTTGTAGATCACATCTCACTTGATACTGGACAGAAAACGAAATAAAATTGTTAATTTATTATTTTTCTTATTTTCCTTTGTCTTCTGAAATCTTACTAAATTCTTGTACAAACATGTTATCAGGTATTGTTTCTTTGAATTCGCATATAGGCATGCCTACGTATTTATTTGATAAGACTTATTTATTTCGCAAAAGAATACCTCCTTAATTTATAGCATCTGTCTGTCTTGTTAATTATGAAAATTAAACTTGACTTCAACTTTTTACATGTGACAGCAAAGGCGAATCAAACCAGATAAATCTACGTAATGCACCCACGAATTGATAACGTTGACGGTCCTCTGTATCGGTCAAAATCGCTTCATTGATATTAGAGACCACATATAGACTTCATTGGATGGCAACCAAAAGTTAACACTGTGGTAAGAAACAGAATACTAGAGGATATAGGCATAACGTTCTGAAAATGGTATCAGAGCTCATCCCTATACAGCACATCAAAAACCTATCTTTTAAAAATCTTTTTTCAAAAGAGATAAGTGGAGTTAATATAAATCTAACCCAATAAATACAGACAGGCTGTTGGTACAACGAACATGAAGTTGAAGCGGAACTATACTTGTATCTATAAAGTATCTTAAATCTGACTTATTAAAGACAGAAAGCTGTTGGTACACCGAATATCTAAAGGATACACTTGTAGTCTTAACGTCAATACATACTTAAGCTTAAGGGCACACTTAAGCAGAATTAAATTTTATTCAAGAGATTCCGCAGCAATAGCAGCGAAGCTTATTTCAACTTTATCCCCAGGATATTCTCTGTTAGAAACATTAGTTATAACGTGGCTTGAAGTTAGCAAGTGGGAGGTTCGACAAAAATCGTTAATATTATCTGAATCTTTAATTTCCTTTGATATTTCAGTCTTTGACTTTTCTATGAAGCCAGGTTGCTTGCGATCATGTTTATACACATGTTGGTCTTTGATATATGCCATTTTAAATGTTTTATTACAGTAGAAAGATAGTTACGTAGATCCTTAAAAAGTTGTAAATGACGGGGCTCTTTGATGTTATTATACATGTTTTTTTCGGGTTTATAACTTCCTTAACGGCGTCGGTTATATAGGGTTTAGGAATCATTTCTATTATCATATAATGTGGTGCATGTGCATCAAAAAAAGGTAATATAGCTTCATTTAAAGAATTAATCTTTCAATTTATATCATCAAGGGCCAATATAATTCCAATAATCAAGCGGGCGTCTTTGAAGGAGTCGAGATCGAAAAATCTGTAGTCTCTAAATATAACTCTTTTCAGAGGTAATTTGATTTATCTTTGATGATTTAGATGACAATAGACTAATAAATGATCCGCCATAGCTCTATAATTCCAGTTTCTAATATTTTGTTTTTGTTGTTTATACAAATGATATCAATTAATGTGGAGGACTCTGTATCAATTCGTGTTGGTTAAGATATTTTGATTTAGATCGACACAGCTAAGTCTGTTGACAAAGTTAGGTTAGGTTATTATATTTTGTAGGGCTCTATAGGCCTAATCCACAAAGTCATTACTTAAGTACGTTTTGCTTGTGGAATGATAGTGCATTGTTGTCTGAATCTTCTTCACCGTTATAGTTACTTTCCATAGCATTTTCATCTGATATCTTTAAGAGATTCGTCTCTTATATATTCACCTCGTCTTCCCCAGCACTTTGAGATTATTTTCGCAGGAGGATCCATTGCAATAATAGCAGATGGCGGAACATTTTAAGCTCATTTTGCAGCAACCACATGCTCTTCCACCACCCGTTTTACACTTGCATGAAATAGTTAAGCAAGGAATCCAGAGCAGGTTGTCTAGTGCTTCGCACAGCATCGAGTCGTGTTGGTTTTCAGCCAACCATACTCCACTGCATTTTTTTTCAATACGTTTGATAATAATAGATATTTATGCTGAAATTACTTTGCACATATCACTTAGTCCATATTTAAGGACAGGTGCAAAAACGCTCCACCGTTACTTTACCATTATTTGCGTTTGGCGCGCTGTAGCTTGAAAACTGTTAGTTGGTCTGACGGAAAAAATGCATAGAACATATTTTATGTAGAATTTTATGCTCTTCAAAAACTTATTTTGAGCGCCATCTTCCGAAATGGCGGCGCGAGCGATCTTTTAAGACAAACCGTTTAGTAAATTAATGTTAAGGTCAACAGCAACAATAAAGTAACACTTTTTTGGAAATAATTATAGTATTGTGTTCGTATCTTGGTCTCTTCTATTCTTCATGTTTTCGGGCATCCGACTGGCATTAATGTTTAATGAACTATCAACCATCTCACTGGTTCAATGCTTACGCGATTGATTTGACACCACAGAGTGCCGGGTTCGAATCCTCGTTAGGGTACGGATATTTAGTGGAATTTTTAACGTGTTACCAAGTTGGCAGCAGTGAAATAGACGAGGTTGTGTGAGAGATAACACGGCTAGTCGGTGTACCACTCCTGAGTTCGAGTCTCCGCTACGGCAGATGGCAATTTCGTAGGGAATGGTGGTTGTGTAATTGTCTACGTGTATGCGTGTAACGTTTAATTTTTACATTTTTTTGGCGACTCGCAATACATTAATGTATTTCTGTTGTATGTAGTCTATTGTATGGAAATTTAATATAAATATATTTTGGAAGTAGGCCTAAAATAAAATGTATGTTATGATGTCTGGTCGATGGCCGAGTGGGTTAAGGAGCGAGGTGGCAATCGCGATTAATCACATGGACATCGCACCACCGGGTTCGAATCCTGGCTCCGGCACTGGCACTCTCGGAGGAAATGGTTGTATGTCCGCGTTTTTCCAATGTGTAACTTCCTTCCGCACAAGCGTTGGCTTCTGGAATTGGGGGTTGTCTAATTTCTGTGGTGTTTATTATTATTAACTAAGGGAACAAATAATTTTGATGAGAAAAGTAAAAAAGGAAATTGTATGTTTCTCATTTATAATTCGGATTTATTCCTTTGCTGCTCACATTCAAACCTTTTAAAAGGATTTTGGATCTCTTCAAATTTATAAGTACCTGACGTTTTTCAAATTGACCTTTTAAATTTCACATAAATCATTTTAGAAATACACTATTTTGGATGGTCGTTTGGTTTGTTTTGTTTGGTTTTATAGAAGAACAGCCCTCAAGGAGAGGTGAGTAACTGTTGCTCAAGTAACATATACCATAATCTGGTTTCTGTTAAGGGACTTCCGGCCAGGTCTTTCACCCAGGCCTCTGTTCGCGTCTTCCGGTCAGGTTTTTCAGTTTTCATACCAGCCTCAGCACGAGTCCTTGGTTTGGTAGGAACTTGATAGACATTTGGACCAGGCAAAACAGATAAGCGCACAATCAATACCTTTCATTAAAGACGCTGATTTTGTTTATTTCATTTTTTTCTTGTTTTAATACTTTGTAATAACCAAATTCAATTGAATGCTAATTGCTAGACCAGAAAATTTATTGGGAAAAACCAGAACTTAAAGTTTAAAAATTATAAACAAATTGTTAGCCAAGCCTGACGTCACGTTCGGTCTTTTTTGTATGTAAAATTTTAGTCATAATAAATTCCTAATTTCAATCGTTACTGTTTATTTTACTTATTTCTGGTGGTAGATTCCTTCACATCTGGTGGTCTTCTGGTTTGGACCAGCAAGGGAAGCCAGTGGCGCCCCTAATATAAGTTAACCCCTCACGGCTAGAGCTAGCGTGTATTTTGTTACGCTCGACGCTGCAATCCACCACTAGGTAATTTTTTTAGAAAAGTGCGTAGCATGTGTCCTGGTTGTGTAGTGGATAATTAATACTAAACTCCGCCAGGAAGGTAATCTACATAAGACGAATAAAATTAAGAAATAAAAACTATTTCTCTGACTTTTTATGTAAATTTTTGTATGTAAATTTTTTCCCGTAAATTTCTATTTTTTACATTAATCTGGATACTGGACAAAATCACAAAAATTTTTTTGAGGTTGTAGCGTACTTTCCAACACAATTACTTAAATACATAATTTGTTATATCGGTACGTTTAAGCCCGAGATCAAGAAAGCCGGCAGGATAATAAACGTCTGCACCAGGGACCGTACTTAAACCGCAATACTCGGCACATTAATAATCTCTGGTAGGCCAGTATCTGTATAAACTAGACAAACAACAATTTTATTTCAAACCTCAGAGGCTTCAATTCGCATCCGCAGACTTAAGAAACAATTGTTAACTCTACTTTGTCAAAATTAAATAAAAATAATTCCTTCTGAAATACGCTTTTATTGGTTGCACGCGTAACAGAGGTATTTTAGAATTACTTTGATATTTTCTATGAACAGCTAGATAAATAATCACACATAACAGAAATTTTAATATAGGATGGTATATGGTGTATTTATCATAATTATTATTATCATAGTGATAACAATGTGCAAACTGAAGCCAAAATCTTTGTTATATTTACTTTCAGCAATTTAATTATGCACAAATAAACATGATTTTCCTCTCTAATATACCCTATTCCAACATTTCTTAATCTACATTACTTGATAACTAACAAATATTTTATTTACGTGCGTTATCTTTTATATTATTGGAGGTATTGTAATGAAGTATACAATACTACAGGAATATTGTATACTTTCATTCCAGTTTAACTTATTTTAATCATGCACGGATCAAGTAGTTCAGTTTTAGATTAGTTCAATACCTGATTAGTTCTTTTTTAACTTTTAATTCTAACTTCACCAGGCCGCAACTTGCGTGCCGCGTGCATTTCGTGCCGTGTGCAAAACCACGTGACCGTGATTTTTGGGTATAAAATAGCTAGCCAGAAACCAGTAAATTCAGAGCTTGGCTTTCACCTTTCTCGAGTGTATTGAACTGAGATAACCGGAAGATCAAGCTTCTCCGGCGCCGTGGCAGCCGCTGGCCAAGTATCTGTTAGGGAGGATTCGAGTGCGTTGAACTGGACCTCCTGTCAGATTGATTCGAGTGTATTGAACTGGATCTCTCCTGAAACAGATTTCTTAGTCGCGTCTGTTATGTCCTGGAACTTCGATTAGAGAATTGGGGTTACGACGGCGTACATAGAGGAAATATATTACACTCTCTCTCTCTCTCTCTCTCTCTCTCTCTCCGGTTACTATGATGTACTTATGTAATAACAAGATTGTCGCAACCTAAGCCATAAAAGATATGGCCACACTGTACATATAATTATTAGGAGAATAAATGTCTTATTTTGGATCTGGATTTTAATTAATATTAACATTGAACCCTGGAATAATCTCCAAACCAGCTACCCGAGCAAAACAAGCATCACAGTATAATTTTAAGCTACGCCAGAATTTTCTCGCTCATTCTTATAGTTGGATAAATACCAATGAAAGCTAGTGATGTACTACAGGTATAACGGATTGTTTGACAAATATTTTGTTGGAGTATATCAGAGAGTTATTCTAAAGGAAAATATCTAACGTGAATATGTATATTAGACTTGATTCTGTAATGTTGCACAAAGGCTCAATTTACGTATAGTTTCTATAAATGAATGGTCAGAAAAATGGAGCAGATATTATTATTTATTTACTTATTAACATTAAAAATGTAATATTTTTTACTAAAAAAATTAGAGAAATTCAAAAAATCTTATATTGCTGAATAGAGAATTAAAAAAACCCATTTAAATGAGCTATCACACGCACTATCGTTCCATTTAAACATTTTAAAGGGATAGCTGTCACTTCAAGGGTGTTAAAGGGGGAGGTATAAAATTATGCTCAAAAAATGTCATTTTAGAATTAAAAATTGACGTATTTTAATATTTTACTCATAAATTGTGAATTACATAGAGAATGAATTTATTCGTAACTTATGGACCGCACTATATAGGGTGTCTCACCGGGAACTGAATCGATCGATATAGAGAAAAGTACGCATCAGAAAATTTTGAAAATTTAGATAATTACTAATGACGGTGTGGCCAATCCAACTAAAATAATTACAAGCAGCTGGCACTTCCACTTATACCGGAAGTCGATACCAACTTGCTTATTTCAAATGGAACACCCTATATATTTTAAGGTTTTCGAAAAGAGCATAAAATTCTAAGTAAATATGTAGCATATCCTATACCTAAACCTAGCCGTTTCAGAGATATTTAACATTTTATAGAAAATTTTACAGGTGCAATGGTTTGCAAGAACCGTTATAACTTTCTTCGTGTAAAAGATCCTCATTTGCTTCTTGTCACATAAAAAGAACACAAGGAGAACTACGTTCTACAACTGAAATAAATTTAATAATATCATACCAAGTGTTCCGTTTTTCGCGTTACATTTTGTCAGCTTCAAACCGCGAGAACTTGTTTAGGTCAAATGGAACACCCTGTATTTTTTTTACGTCAAGTTGTGTAAAATTGAATTCCCTTTTTTTGGTATTCGCATTATAAGGGTTAAAGTTACAAGTTTTTGAAATATTTGCGATTTTATTAGAAATTCATGAATTGTTGTAATCATTTCATCAAAATAGCCATGATTAGAAACAATCAGTCATTATCTTATGTCAAAAAATGCCCGCACGTTTAAATTACACCCACGAAGACTTTTTAAATTTGTTTGTTGTTTATGGAGAATGTGATAAAGTAATATCAAGAACTTGCAGCACATTTGCTACTCGATATCCAGAAAAACGGAAACCGCCACCAAACACTGTAAAACGCATACTGGAAAATTTTAAAGATTATGGCTCTGTCAAAGCAAAAATGCAAAGAAGAAAGCCTATTGTTGATGACGAAAACATTGAAATAGTCATTCTGGGATATTTTCATGCATTTCCAAGGATGTCATTAAGACAAGCTGCTCTGGAATCGGGACTATGCAAGGATTCAATTCACAGAATCTTATTAACACACAAGTTTCACCCGTTTTCATTCCATATGGTTCAAGGATTAAAAGAAACAGATTTCCTAAGAACACAGAATTTATGTGAGTTTATTCTAATAAGGTCTGGGGGTCACGATTCTTATTTGGGAAATATTATATGGACAGATGAAACAAAATTTACTAAAAATGGACTTTTTAATAGACACAATTCGCATTATTGGAGTGACTCAAATCCTCATATGTTCAGAGAGCGAAACTTTCAGGAAAGTTGGCAGTTCAATGTTTACTGTGCCATAAGAAATGATAGAGTGGTGGCATTACAATTTTATTAGGAAAATTTAAACGGTAAATTAAATTTTCTCTTCTACTAATATGCATAGGTAAATTTTTGTTTTTTTTTTTAGGTGAAAGATATCTGAATATTTTACAAAATTTTAATAATAACTATTTAGGAAATTTACCTATCGCCGAACATAGAAACATTTTTTATCAGCACGACGGTGCTCCCCCACATAATGCATATTTAATTAATAATTATTTACAAGAAACTTTTTATGATCAATGGATTGCCAATAATGGACCTTTCTTATGGCCTCCTCGCTCGCCCGATTTATCAGTTCTGGATTATTTCATTAGGGGAACTATTAAAAATAAAGTTTATGAGAGCCCATTAACAACCATTGAAGATTGTATGCAAAGAGTAAGAAATGCATTTCAAAACATTTCACAGGATTCAATTAGAAGAGCTACCCATGAGGAACTAATCCGAAGGTGCGAAAAATATGTCGAGGATTGAATTAAAATGAAATCATATTTTAAATTGATCTTATCTCTGCTATTTTAGTTCATGCCATATCTTCAATTCGCTTAATACGCATGTTACAGTGTTAGTGTTATTTTGCGTTTTTGTGGATATCGAGTAGCAAATGTGCTGCAAGTTCTTGAAATTACTTTATCACATTCTCCATAAATAATAAACAAATTTAAATAGTTTTTGTTGGTATAATTTAAACGTGCTGGCATTTTTTTACATAAGATAATGACTGATTGTTTCTAATCATGGCTATTTTGATGAAATGATTACAACAATTCATGAATTTCTAATAAAATCACAAATATTTCAAAAAGTTGTAACTTTAACCCCCACAATGCTAATATCAGAAAAAAGGGATTTCAATTTTACACAACTTGACGTAAAAAAATACAGGGTGTTCCATTTGACCTAAACAAGTTTTCGCGGTTTGAAGTTGACAAAATGTAACGCGAAAAACGGAACACTTGGTATGATATTATTGAATTTATTTCAGTTGTAGAATGTAGTTCTTCTTGTGTTCTTTTTACGTGACAAGACGTAAATAAGGATCTTTTACACGAAGAAAGTTATAACGGTTCTTGCAAACCGTTGCACCTGTCAAATTTTCTATAAAATGTCAAATATCTCTGAAACGGCTAGGTTTAGGTATAGGATATGTTTTCGACGCAGAATTTTATGCTCTTTTTGAAAACCCTAAAATATATAGGGTGTTCCATTTGAAATAAGCAAGTTGGTATCGACTTCCGGTATAAGCGGAAGTGCCAGCTGCTTGTAATTATTTTAGTTGGATTGGCCACACCGACATTAGTAATTATCTAAATTTTCAAAATTTTCTGATGCGTACTTTTCTCTATATCGATCGAGTCAGTTCTCGGTGAGACACCCTGTATAAATACAACCCAAGAATAAAATCTGAAAACAAATAAATTTAGATTTTTTAGAAGAGAACGCTCTTAAAATATTGTTTATTTAATCAATATGAATCTGGTGGTTTTGCTTGTCCCCTTGCACTAGCAACCTTCGTTGATAATAAAGAATGAAATATTATTTTATTATTTGGAAATATTGTTCAGTTACTAGGGACAACAGCAAAATAGTTGCCAACAAGAATTTGGTTATATTTTCTGTTAAAATATACTAAAAATGTACATGTATTTTTTCTACAAAACATTGTAAGGAAACAAACCGACTGCTTCTACTTTACAAAATCTTATCCTAAAGCTGATTTTTATATCTACACATTTCCAGGTATTGTAAAACAATGCCATTTGATCAAAGTAAACAGTTCATAGAAAATGTTCAAATGGTAGATTTAAATTTACTATTGTTTACGTTTACTACTCTTATCTATTTTCAACAGAAAAACAATCCTTGCACATGTTTCATTAGATTCGCGTTATCACCAAAATTGAAATTACATGGTATTGTCAGGGAAAACCAGATGGTAAGCAGAGAAGGGGAAGCTCTAAAACATATAGCGAGGTACAAACAACATCTTTATTCCATACTCTTACATAAATATTGTTTCCTCAATAAAGGACAGGCATATGAATTTGATCAGGAACTCTCTCATCAATGCACAATTAAAACTTACAAGATTTTATCAGCAATAAGGTGTTCATATTTTCATGCTATATTTCTGAATTTGGTGGGCTTTTGCTTGCCTGTCTATTTACGTATTCTTATTGTTTCAATAATTATTTAGGACACTCCTCAGAGTTTAAAAATGCTTGAATCGCAACGACTTTGAATAATATTGTGGCAATTATATATTCATACATTCAGGCAAGGCGGTCCCATACACATGCGAGTCGGATTTTGTTATAGTTTCGAAAAATTTATCGGGGTTTTGGCGTGTTCTTTAACAATAAGTGTATAAAGTGTCTAAAATTTAAACAAAATCCGATCAATAGTAAGAACGTTCTGGTCAAAATAAATTTAGACCACAATCAGTTTATCGCCCTGTATCTCAGAAATTAAGAGCGACAGGAAAATCTCAATGGCCGTTCCTGAATACCCAAGTGGTCCTCTACCGCTCTTGGAAGTATGTACAGTTCATCATGAAACACCCAATATAAGAACTGAAAATAAATATGTGTACCCCAAAGACAAAAAGAAATTGCGATATAAACTTTACTTTACAGGTGCCTGAAAAAAAAAGTAGTTGAGTTTAAAGGGCTTGAGGTGTTATTTTCTTGAATGTGCTTTAAGAGTCTTATAAAAACTGAAAAGGCTCACAAGTAAAATAAGCCTGTATAAAATTTTACTGACACTGATTTGTCTGTATTTGCAAGAGTTTATGGACAACATTTATAATTGATTTCGTAAGTATTCAAGGTACTGGACCGTTGTAGGTAAAGTTTACTTGATGTAACAGTTGGCTTCCCCAAAAAAATGTCTGGACTATAGTATTATATGATATTTTATGAGAATTTAGTCAGGAGATAGTACATATTTTAGGAGAAGTTTCATAAAGAAAGGACCCCGCATAAACCTAAGGGAAAATGGGTCCCAGTCGAAATGGATGGGAATTAGGTATAATGTAGTTCATGATGTCCTGATCAAAAGTCTTACAAAATAAAAAATTTGTTCAAATGTGCTTTTAGAGGGCGGAATATTAAAATAATATTTTTAGTCGCAAACTCCTCTATAAATCCTTATTTTACTATAAGGAACCTAACCAGACTGCAACCAACAGCTACTCTCCGGGCTATGTGCCCCGCCGAGCGCTGAATTACAAGTTACAAGCCTGGCGCGTTAAGTGTAATAATTGCATATTACCATCAAAACGCTAATGCTTCGATTGCAACAAACACCAGCCGAAAGACTGATCCTACTTAAAGGAGCTCCCTTGCCAGTCGTCACACACCATTTGCAGACTGCAGTTTCGAGCTGTTGGCTCTCGTCAGTGCAAGGTAGGTATGCGACGACCGACATGAGAATCCTTTGACTATAGTACATCCCGGTATTTTTACAATAGCGACATGTAAAACAGCCAGCAGGCGCCATCCAGCGGTCCAGTGTGCCAGGCTTGTAACTTGTAATTCAGCGCTCGGCGGGGCACATAGCCCGGAGAGTAGCTGTTGGTTGCAGTCTGGTTAGGTTCCTTATAGTAAAATAAGGATTTATAGAGGAGTTTGCGACTAAAAATATTATTTTAATATTCCGCCCTCTAAAAGCACATTTGAACTATGCTAAGCCAAGTCAGGCTATTTATTTTTTCGATTGCAACAGACACTGGACCGCTGGATGGCGCCTGCTGGCTGTTTTACATGTCGCTATTGTAAAAATACCGGGATGTACTATAGTCAAAGGATTCTCATGTCGGTCGTCGCATACCTACCTTGCACTGACGAGAGCCAACAGCTCGAAACTGCAGTCTGCAAATGGTGTGTGACGACTGGCAAGGGAGCTCCTTTAAGTAGGATCAGTCTTTCGGCTGGTGTTTGTTGCAATCGAAGCATTAGCGTTTTGATGGTAATATGCAATTATTACACTTAACGCGCCAGGCTTGTAACTTGTAATTCAGCGCTCGGCGGGGCACATAGCCCGGAGAGTAGCTGTTGGTTGCAGTCTGGTTAGGTTCCTTATAGTAAAATAAGGATTTATAGAGGAGTTTGCGACTAAAAATATTATTTTAAAATAAAAAATTGTTGTACACAATGGTAATCAGACCGTCCATCACATACGCGGCGCCGGTGTGGTGCAGCATACCGGCCACGACAATGAGAAAACTAGAAGTACTAGAACGAAAATATATGCGCCTCATCTCAAATTCTGGAAGGTACACCTCCCTCAGAGACCTCTACGAACGCTGCAACGACATAACCCCGATAGCCGACTACGTCCAGCGCATCTCTCAAAACTTCTATTCGTTCAAACTGGGCGATAGTCCGCTAACAAGACACATTACACAAATTAGACAGCATAATGCCCCATTTCGGATTAAACACCCCTTACCTTACCAGACGTTGCCAATCTTCCGGCAGCCACTCTAGCCAAACTTTCACCTACTATACCTTCCCTGCTACTATCCACCTTTCACTGATACTTCATACCTTTCGTCGACTTTAATTCTTTCCTGTCCCCCTCTTCTTTTGTTTTTTGTGTATTTTTGTATCGCGTTTGCTGTTCCTTCGATTCTGTTTGTACATTTTTGTCTGTAAATTCATTCTTCCTTCATTAATCTTGTAACAGATTCAAAATTTTTTATATCAGAACAATCCAAATTTTTAGAATCACAGTTTAGGCCAGCCTTGCGCGACCCGTCGTTGGAGTAATTCGCGGATGGCGCCTTGTTCAAGTTGTGGTGCCAGCGTCAGAATCAAAATTTAAAAATAAAGTGAAGTGCGCACAAACGGCGAAAGCCAAAGTTTTAGTGTTCTTGTTCTTGTTAATGTTAAGCTTTCTTTTTTAAGCATTTTTGTATCAAATCACCTATTTTTATTTACAATGTTAAAAGGAGTTTAGGTTAAGTTTTTGTTCGTTTTTATACAATTGTTGCTTATACATGTTATATACTCATTAATTTTAATAAAGTTGTGTTGAATTGAATTGATCAAAAGTCTTACAGAAGCGAGATAGAAAAATGGACAGTTTTCGAGTTACAGGGGTCAAACATGAGAAAAACGGGTTCGTCGAATTATTGATTTCATGAAGCATGTGGCGATGCTATTACCATACATAGTTAAATATCACAAATATTATAGTTTTATAGTAAGAAAGCTTCGTGATGCGCGCAGTTTGAATAGTTTATGTACAAGGTACGGCATTTATCTCGAAAACGATGCATTCTATAACAAAATGTTTTAAGTAACAGTTGTTTGGAACCAAGTGGGAAACAAGATGGTGATATTATTTCTTTTGCTTTGGCCAAGTTTTCAAACTTGTTCTTTGCCGTTGCCCATGTCACAGTATATATCAACTATAATATTTGTGATATTTAACTATGTATGGTAATAGGATTGCCACATGCTCCGTGAAATCAATAACCCGAGGAATCCGTTTTCCTCATGTTTGACCTCCTGTAACTCGAAAACTGTCCATTTTTTTATCTCGCTTCTTTAAGGCCTTTGATCAGGACATCATAAACTACAGTATACCAAATTTTCATCCAATTCAACTGGAACCCATTTTCCCTTAGGTTTAGTGCGGGGTTCTTTCATGACGATTCTTAAGGACATCTGTAAGTTTTAAAAATACCATAAGTAAAAATTGTTTTTAAGTAATTTTGCAATCAAGCGCTTAACAGCTTACGAATGAAACATGATTTGAAGAGGAATTGAAAAGAATTAGTAAATGAAATCTTCTACGGTTTTATATAGTTATGAATTCATAAGGAATCTCAATTGCTTAAAAGCAGAATTTTTAAGAGGATGTTGATTTCTTGGAAGTGCTTTAAGAGTAATTATAAAAACTGAAAAAGCTTTTGAATAAAACGAATCTTGATAAAAATGTACCGACATTGTTTTGATTGTATTCGCAGGATTTTATGAACAGAGTTTATAAACGATTTGAAGAAATATTTATTATACATATCGTGATTTTAAAAACTTTAATGAACTGCAATTCTACCAAGACCTACAACAATTACCCTTAAACCATATGCCAATGATATTGATCATAAAGTGGACATTTTAAATCAACTTTTAACTGCACTATTTGATAAACACATTCCGTTGAAAACAGCCAGAATAACAAAAAGTAAAGCTCCGTGGTTGACAGATAATATTCGGCTACTAATGTCTCAGAGGGACAAGGCTAAAGCAAAATATAAAGAAACGAGAAGCGTTGCTCGTTGGGAATATTATAAACAACTGAGAAACTTTACTAATCACGCCATAGTAAATGAAAAGAAAGCGTACTATTATTATCTATTTCGTTTCCTTAGGGTTTTTTTTATAATTGGATTTTCCTCGTCGGTGTAGGATAATAAACACAGAAATTTTACACTATGTCGATGTTTCGATTTATTTTTAAATCTTCTTCAGGACTGAAATGTACAGATAATGAGTAAGTAAATAAATACATTCAGTTTTTTAAAATATAACAAATACTGATTTTTAACATACAGAATTATTAAAATATAAATATAAACCTATAAAATGTTGTAAATGTCTCGATATATAGCTCTAAATTAAAATTAAGATATAACAAAAATTACGGACAGAGAGACATAACGGAAAAAACATACACGTGAGCATCCTTACCTAGTGTAAAATATTCTTATCAAAAGACATGGTCCTTATCGTTAAATAATATATATGAATAAACATGAAAAATATAAGACATACGTTGCCGTTTCGGAAAATAATAGTTAATTGAATATATAGCACCTTATCGATACAAAACAGGGACTCGGACAAGAAACACTCCCACATTTACATCTAAAAACTAATGAAATTTTTTATTATATGATTATAAATAATACTTAAATTTATAATCATATAATAAAAAATTAATTCTGTTCAATTCTTCTTTACATTCCTTTCTTTCATCAGTCTCTTGTTGTAATGTAGTAATGGTCTGCATCTTCTCGTGTGCGTATTGTTGCGTATTCTGGGTTTAGTTTAGTCGATTCATAGGTTTTCAAGGAACACCCTGCATTTTTTCTCCTCGTGGCTTCTCCCATATCCTTTCTTTCAGTTTTCTGTTTAAGTCAAACATCTTATTTTTGGCTCCAGTTATTATATTAAAAATGTATTTTATGTGTTTTACTTTAATTTGTTGTATTTCAGAAAAACAAATCTTATCGCTCGATATTCAAATAAATGCGCTTTCAGACACTTACAATTATTATATTCTAACTATTGAACAAGAAAACCCTAAATGTACTATTTTTCACGTGATATTAACGTGTACCGTTTAAACAATTGCTATAACTCCCTAATATTTATTGCCTTGTTAGCGTTGTAAACTCTGTGTTTTAACGTGCCGATCTCCAGCTAAAAATTTTATGAACTTCAATTAAGATACGATAAATGTAATCGCCCCCTGTCTGACAACTTTAAGAATAGAAAAAGATAAATAACGTAAAACCTTTATTGATAATAAGATCAGCAAAAAGCAGATAATTTAATTCTGAACAAACAGAACTGTAATTTCTCGGTATTCTGCTAAAATTAGAATTTTAAAAAGTAAATGCCCCCAAAGTAGATCATTATATGTGACATAGTCTTTATTTTCTTGCACACTAACCCACATACAATTTGAGATTTACCCCGAAAATGAATTTATTCAGGTCAATATCAAAATGAGAAACATCTCGAAACCTCTAAGTTGACATTAAATCTTATCATAAGCTACTGGCACATACAGGGCGATTCATGGTGGATGGAGTAATAGAAGTATATGAAGAACGGGTAAACATATATTTTTGAAAATTTGGGTACCAAGATAACGGTTTTCCCCGTCAATCTAAAATATTATAGACGGCGCGGCGTTGCCAATTGTAGGTAAAACTGGCAACATATTCGTTATATTAAATGTAACACCCTGTATATTCTTTCTATTTTTAGGATCTACACCCAACTCTGAGAAACTTTTGGTAATATAATTATATACCTATTTCAAGTCGTTTCAGAGATATTAATTAATTTCCAGATTTATTGAGCAAAATCAAGCCTTTAATAAATCGTGTTATCTACCTACCAAAAAACACTCATAAGCTCAATTGTCGGTTACCATTAGACAAGACCTGAAAATTTTTCATACTGTAGCCAAATCTTAGTAGTAGTATGTACTTCTAAGGCATATTTAGAAATACATGCTTATTGCTTATAAATCGAAAATGCTACGAGCTAAGTATAGGTACACTATACATACATATCTGAACAGTGTTATAGTATATACTCCATTCAACCAAAAAATTTACTCGAAAAAATACCAAAAATTTCCAAGTTACCCGATCTTTCCGCCCGCAATGTCAAACCATAAAAAAAGTGTCCGTGTATTTTAATTTACCAAAAAACCACAATTTTCAAAATTAAATTCCGAAAAAATTCAGTACAAACCAATAATTCCTAAAGATACCTAAAATATCGACGAAACCTTCAAAACATTCAATCTGCTCATTTTACAGACAAAACTTCAAAAAATATCAACTTTAAAATTATAACCCCTGTATATTCTTAAACCATTTATAACACTCTCCACATACCCCTGGTATCAATTTTTAATTCGTTTAAATAAAAATTCTACAAGCAATTGGTCGCGCGATCTAAATGTCTATCCGATATTACTTCTTAAATAAATAACGATTATCTATCTTTCTACACGTCCTACAGCTCTTCATTAATATTTACTTCCGCTTCTTAAACATTCACCGGCACAAACATTTTAAATAAAATCTACATTCCGCAGCACTTATAATTGATATTATACCAAAATCTACCTCCGTTCCGAGCGCGACAACAGTAGCACTAAGGCCTCTTCCCCACAGGGCGCGATCCGAACGCTTGCGATCTCGTGTTATAGTTATCACATTTATCACAGTATATCCCCTCCGCACAGAGCGAAATCTGCCTTTTCGTTCCACCGAGATCGTCACGAACAGTTTCGAATCTTTTGGAGGAGACAAATGTGATAATTATAACACGAGATCACAAGCGTTCGGATCGCTGGATCAGATCTCGCCCTGTAGGGATGAGGCCTTAGTATGAAGGCAGCCGTGAGTAAGTTCTGGCCTGGGGATTAGTAGTACGGATGTTAGGCGAAAATTTCAGTTTCAGACAATTTTTCAAATAACTGCTACAATAAAATAGATACAGGTTTCATGAAAAAGCCAAAATATTTCTCATTTTAAACTTTTTTTTTATACATTTATTTAACGTCGGCCTATTTCCGCTACTGAAGCCTAACACCGACGCCTGTAAACGAGCTACCCCCAACCAGGAATTTTGCCGAACCTCTTCCCTTAAGAAGAGTAGGGATCTTTTACTTGCCTAACATTTAATAGACAAGGGAGCGACGGCTTTACATTCCCTCCGAAGGATGGTATATCTCCTATACAACCCTCGCCTAAGGTTGTATAGCTTCCGCGCATACACTGATATACAAGCCGCTGGAAGATGTGTGAGGCGAGAACGCGGTTTCCGTTGGAATGGTCACCGATCCAAGTACTAACTGCACCTGTCGTTGCTTTACATCGCATACCGAAGTATGTACATAGTAAAGACGCACCTACGCTCGCCCCATTTTAAGCTCTACATGAGATATAGTTTTCAATACAGATTTCATTCAATTTCTGATATTATGCCGTTAGTGCACGCACTGACTGGCTGGGGCAAGCAACCGGATTTAGACCAAGCTTGCACGGAATGCGGGGACCTTTCCAGACAACAAAACAACTATCGTGGCTGACTCGATGGAGCAAAAAAAACGCAACAATAAGATAGTATATAAGCTCGAGTGCGACGCGACTCGAGCAAGTCAAGTTCGTTACGTGCAATCCATTACAACTTCTTCCAAGGCCGCAACCTTGTAAAAAAGAGTTAGTTTTAAGTCAAATCTCTGCCCAAGCTCAATTTTAATTTTAAATGAATTCATTCAACTATCAACCGGCACCTTCACCAAAAGTGATCTGTTAAAAAATCAACAAAACAAATCTAGTTAATTTTTTCCTTTCAAGGCAGAACTTTCGCAGTTAAAAAGTTACCTTTTTTATAAACATTTTTAGTATTTTTTAAGTGTTTAAAACCCTGTGAAGTGTATTTAAATAAATATTTTAAGTTTCCGTTTTTAAACCAGTGTGTTTTACTTAACAGTAATTTACCTCAAGTGAATTTTCCGAACTTTTAACCAAAGTTAAGTACTCCGACTGCTTATACAGGGTGAAGCATTGACCCTGATACCGTAAAATATTTTATTTCTCTGAAACATCAACCAAATAAAGTTCTTACAACCAAAATTAAGTGCACGAACGCCCTCGGCTCAAAAAACAATACAAACAGAAAAATGAGATTTTATTGTGGGCATTTAATAATTAATAAGGCATCGATACGAGCATTTGTTTTCAAAACCTACTTGATTATCTTGCGAAAGTTATTAAATAAATCCGTATTATTCACTTTAAAGGTTACTGAAGTAAATTAATTGTTACATATTTTTGGAAATAAACCAAAAAACTAAAACATTTGATAAATAAGAGAATTTCAGGCAATTCTAAAATTTCTAATGACATTTAGGAGGTGTCACAGTTGTGACATGACAAATATTTTTGGCAATTTTGTTGTTATTAATCATGCTGAAACAAATGCTGAAACCTGTTTAAAAAACAATTGAATAAAAAAGCTTTCCATATGGTCCAGACTTTTTGACGGACACTATATATTGACTCCATCTGGTTATTTATACATATTTACAATTTTTTTTTCGACAGTTACTAGTATAATAAATAGGAAATCTATCTTAAATCAAATTTAATATTGTTGCATTAGTATGTATAGTGTATACGACCAGAATTGAAACCGCATAAAAACTAAAAATCGGCAAAAACAGTCGGCATCTCTTTATTGTTTTCCTTATGACAAGCATTTCTATTTACCTGCGCAAGAGATGCCGGCTTTTTGTTTTTACACGGTTTCAATTCTGGTCGTATATGCTATACTTGTTCCGTTGTGCGTTGGGTTAATATTTATTCGTTAAGTATTAATTTTTAAAAAATTGCAAGATATTTACGCAACGATTTAATATGGTTGTTGAAAGCTGCTACCCATGTTAGAATGCCATAATTTAAATGACTTAAAGTAAATCATGCTAAATCGTTTTTATATTGTCTTTAATTGTTCACCATGTGTCTACAACAAAGTAGGTAACTAAAACTAATCCTGATGTGAAAACTTGTATTGTTTAGTAAGATTTAAAAAAGAAACTATTAAATAATAATAATTAATTAAACAAATATTTGAAACTAGCCAGACAGAGCATCCGTGTAAATAAATATTGACAACTTTAGTCTTCCATTTTAAATTATTTAAAAATTTAAATGAGTAGTTTCATTTTGCTTAACAAAAGAGATAACAGTAAATAAAATTGCTATACCTTTTAGGGCCGGTTTTTAGTGCGATAATAAAACTGAACTTTTAAAACAATTTCACAAAATTTGTTTGTCCCTTGTAAAGAAATAAACCGACTTGTTCAACAATTTAAGAAATCTTAGGTAATAATGCATAAATATTTGTAGGACTTGGCACAAAAATGCTTCTAGAAGTGCAAACGACAATTGAAAATTTGTACTTATATATGTGTTTTAAAATATGGGTGACGGTTTTAAAAAAAAATTTGTTTTCAATTTTGAGGTTATAAATGAGAAAGCATACTACTTATAGTCGAGGAAATCGCTGTATGAAACGGGCGGAGTTTATATGGCGCCGTCTAGTCCATCCTTTATATCACTTAAGTGAAAGTGAGACAGATGATTGTTATGTTATTACCGCGCGAATAAATGTACGTGTCCAGAATCGGGCTTATTTAGTTACAAATTTGTGCAAATTGCGTTATGGAATATATATGGTGAGTGTAATAATAATTATTTATTTGTTTATTTACTGATAATTAATTAAAAATAATTGAAGGCGAAAGTTAGCCTAATTATAATTTAATAACATTAAATCTAATAATACAAAAATATTTCGATCCAGCGAAACGAGCGAACAAAACAGTTAAATCTGAGTCTGCGTTCTAAGGCGTAGCCAGCTTTTCGACCTCACGGCGATCGCATTTTATTATACCGTTTGCCGCGACTATGCCTTATCTGAAATTCTACAAAAGATAGTTCGTGAGCAGTTCAATCAATTGTTATAGTCGAGCTCAGATTTACGGTTCACTCAAAAATGGCAATAAAAACTTTGCGACCTCATTAAATACCGTTAAACTAGTCGCAAAAGTAACTGCGCCCAAGTACGCACTTGAAATATTTGGATCAGCAACTCAGTCATTCAATTTTAACAGCGCGTTATGGTCTAGTATTATTAATATGTAAAAACGAATTTTATGTACGGCTCTGTACTATTTCGTTCGCAAATTGGCTCGCTTACCTTTATAGGTTTTTAATGTGCGTCGGCTTGTTTGATGACACCAGGTCGAATGGTCCAATGGCGATAATAATGAGGTCGTAAAGTTTTTGTTGCCTTTTTTGAGTGCACCGTAAATCTGAGCTCGACTATACAAGGTGGACCATTAATAATAGGCCATTGTTCAGAGGTAGATTCTTTGGGCCAAAATATGAGGAACCAAATATGCTTTAGTAAAATGTTGCTGTGGAAAAAGGTACAGGGTGTCGAAGTTCAAATTATTTTTTCGTTTTTTGCAATAAGTCAATAGCCCCTTGACTGATTTTCGACAAATTTGCTAGAGGAACTTTTCTTATTCTAAGAAACAATAATTTATGTATTATATCACGTTAGATCATAGAGGGCGCCGCAATACCTGTATCTGATGTTGAATTTTTTTCATATATTTTTTTGACGAAACGTTGTGGTATTTCTGATCAGAAAATCTGATGAGGGCGGCATTTCCACATATAAAAGGTACACTTGGTAGAACTTGATAACTCCAACCGCTTTCGAGGAAAGTGCCGCTAAACATTTCAATAATTTTTTGAAAAACAAATTCAAATTTATAGATACAATGTGTATGTATTTAAAAGTGTGCTTTGGTTATGTTTTAGTTCTATCATTTACGTCATTTAATCATTTTATTTTGTTCTTGTGTTCCTCGAGCTAATTTCTTTAACTTCTTTATTTACAATGCCTAGACATAATAATTTTTGAAATAGGGAAATAAGGGATATGATATATGCTACATGCAGCAGCGAGGAGATACCCATAGTTCGTCCGGATGAAGATCCTCAAGTCAGCTCAAGTCATTTAGCAGCGTCAACAGGGATGAGTAAATAATTTGTCCTAAGAGTCTTATATGTAAAGAACGCTTCTACACATATTATCTCACTCCTGTACAAAACTTACTTCAAAGAGATCTTCCACAAAGGCTACAATTTTGTCAATTTGTTCTAAATAAATACAATAGGGATCGAAATTTTGTTAAGAACACTATTTACCGACGAAGAAACTTTTATTCGCCGAGGCATTTTTAAATGGAAAAATACCCATTACTGGGAAGTAGAAAATCCTCATGCCGTTAAAAAAAGGCATTTTCAGCAAGAATTTAAGATTAATGTTTGGTGTGGTGTCATCGGCGATCAATTATTGGAACGATTTGTCCTTCCTCCAAATTTAAATGGAGAGTCTTATCTGTTTTTTCTTTACAATACTCTTGCTGATATATTACATCCTTTCATGCTAGACATACGGACCAGAATGTGGTTCATGCAAGATGGAGCTTCCCCTCATTTCTCCATTGAAGTCAGGAATTATCTTGATGAGACTTTCCCACGCAGATGGATCGGTCGAGGAAGTGAGTTTGCTTGGCCACCAAGGAGTCCTCATTATAATCCTTTGGATTATTATGTGTGGGACATGTGAAGTCCTTAGTCAATGCAAATACAGCATAAGCTTCTCCCACCCGCACTCAGACGCAAATTTCATTGCCGGTTGGCAGCCAGTTACATCCATCCAGTTGATCTGTGCTTTTACACACGTAATGAAGGGTATAAAAAGAAAATGCCGTACAAATTCCAGCCTTTAGAAAACACCCCATCCAAGATTTTTTAGTTTACACATTCAAACGAATTGGCTGTGATAACTAACCTGCCAACTGGTCTGGCGACCCAATTTCCTTATACAGTCGGCTATTAAATATAACATTAAAATTTCAGCTTTTATAAAACACCCCATTTAAAGTAAAATTGTGATGGCTTCCCAACATTTACCGGGCGGCAACTAACCACCGCCCGCCAGCTAGCCATCAGTTTTATACTCATCTAAGGTAGAAATACTCGTAACACAAAAATTAGCTATTATAAAACACCCCATGTAAATCGTTCACCAGCTCTTAGACAATATGTCTCCTAACAAATAGTATAGTTAAAAAATTCATGTATTAATCGATATCTAATGAATTTAAAATCAAAATAAATAAGCACCCTCCTCCTATCTTAATGCAAAACACTATTTAAAGTGCCTGTCAGTTGAGGATAAATAGTAGTAATATTTTGATGCTTTTCTGCATGCTTGTTTGCATAATACTTCAACATCGTTTCTGTCTCCAAACGTAATATAATCACCTATGAGATCTGTAATGGGAATAAATGGAACTTTGTTTTAAGTTAGCAACACGTCCTAAGTACTATTTATATCTATCATACGTCTTAGATAAGATAAGCATAATTTTATTGTGAAATGGCAAAAATGGTTTTAAATGTTCTCTTTCGCTATAAACAAAATATATGAAAATTAGACGGAATTTACAGTGATGTGCAAAAAAAAATCAAAAACAAATGTAAAGGTGGAGTCTGCTGTGCAGTAGTCAGCAGAAAATTTGAAATGCATAGAAGCGTCACCTTTTCGGAAATGTTCTCCTCGACGTTCTCTAATGACTTGAATAGGTACGGTGAATCATATGACAAAAATGTAAAAACAAAGTTCATTGCCAAAATTGGAATAGGTCTAGTAGAGGTAAGTACGGCAAGTATATTTCAATAATTTGATGATCTTAATCTTTAATACGTATATACAATTGTCTTTTAATGCCCGAATGACATTTTTTATTACAACTTTTCAGGGTATAAATTGTTACATATTATGTTTAAAGCATATTATTATATTTCTAAGTCTAGAATTTTATCACTTAGATACGGTAAATAAATTGTAGAGCGATTTATGATGGAAGGATATCCGATAGATGGGTTTCGCCATATAAAGCGTACCTATTTTATATTTTCATTTCGCTATTTAATATATCTTCAAATATACTGAATCCGGTTTCGTTCGATGTTATTTCTGGTTCTCTGTAAGAGGCTTTGTAATCAAGTTTGGCTGTAGGAACGAACAGAAAAAGTTTTTGTTTGTATCTAACACGAAATGTAACAATGTTTAGATGTCCATTGAGAAACATTTTCAACTGCTAAGATCAGCCACTATTATGGATGATAGATGTATACCGCCATGGGCTTTTAAGAGCTACATATCTCTCATGCATCCTCTTCATATAATTGCTACGATTTTATCATCATTGAGTTTCTTTATGTATTAACCGCAATTATTCTTAAGTAGCTTATATTGTGAAGGTCATGGCAGACTACTAGACTAGATTACACTACCTGGTTTACGTCACATTTATTGGTTTGATTTGATTTACACACTGCCGCGCCGGGCGGGCTACGTCTACGCTGAGTTTGGCTGAGATCATGCTTCTTACTAGCAGCGAAAGCCGCATAGCGCAGGGTACAGAAGTGGGGGATGGAAAGTGTAGGCGCACTCTGAAAAAGTGCTTAAAATTCAGAGCACGAAGCACTTTTAAAAAATTTAAATAATAGAGTATTTATTGAGTCTAGAATTTCATTCAGTTTAAGTGTTACTTAAAAAAAACAATAAAGGCCAACAACAATGACAATGTAGGAAAATTGCGTCAAAATTTGCTGACTGTACTGCATTTTTTTTATTTTAGCGAAAATGCCAATAAATTATTTTAATTTCTGGTGGTCCCCTCAAATTTAAACTTTTCTATCTAAGTTGATCTTTAGTTACAAGGGTGTAATCAAAAGTTTGTGAGTGAAAATAAAAATAGTAAACTTTTATTTTAAAAGAACGCTTTTCAATAGTAGTTAACCAATGTAAGTTAAGCTGCCAGTATATCGAAGGACGCTTCTTAAAATAAGATACTAATCATAATTAAAAATAATCAAAGATTAATTAATTAATGTTTTTTGCAATAACTCAACAGCCTCTTGACTGATCTTCTAAGAAATAATAATTTATGTTGAAACGCCCATAGGGCATTTACAAATTTAAATTTTTCCTATTTATGTTTCCAAATTCAAGTAATTATTGCAGTTTAATTCATGTTATTTCGTCTTGTCATTTATTTAGTCATTAAATATTAAACACAGTAAAGTTACCAGAAATGCAATTTTAAAATTATATTCTTTTAAAGCAAAGTTAAACGCTACAATTTTGAAGCAGAATTTATATAAAATCTAGTCGAGTCGCAGGGTTTGTTTATCGTATATTCAGAAGTACTTCGTGTATTCCCATAGTATAGAATCGCCTACACGTTTCTAGCTTAACCATAGAAAAAGAAAGAAAGTTGAGCGTCACTCTAAAGTGCTGCACAGTGTCGAATATTATAATAGCGTTAAAATAAACATATTCCCACAAGAAACAAGCGGAGATGCATAATCCGGGTAGAAGGGTGACATCAGGAACGGAGTGGTATTTAAAAGGGAAGAAGCTAGACGGCATCGGAAGACAACACCTTTTTAAGCTACGTCGCGATATTTTCGCCGAACTTTTATATTTGCATTTAAAATCCATTCTAAGCTACGTCGCGAGTTTCTCCCCGAGCCTAACAAATTATTTTGGGATTATTTTTCACTAACTCAGCCATCTAAACTACTAGCCAAACAATATTATAACTTACATCTTATTTTAACGAATTCTCCTCAACCACCGACATGTTCGACAAGGACGTTAAACATGTAGAACTCGGGGGAGAGCTTTCACAAGCGATATAACGCTATACAGAGCGCACAGAAATTCAGCTGGCATAAATTTCTAAAGGTGATTACTTTCTTATTTCGAGACTCTACTTTAGCATTTGCAATTGCATTCATATTCTGGTTACGGGGTGTTTAAAAAAATGTTTAAATGACGCATTTGTGGTACTAAAAGAATATTAGATTTTTTTAAATATTAGCTTTGATTTTCAACAAGAAAATATAATACTATATTATCAGTTATTCAGTTATGATTTCATTCACGATTTTAATTCACAAAATTTCACTTTCTGAATGTTTTACTAGGGAAACTTGCGTTTGCAAAGTAACAAGTTTATATTCAAGAACTATATATTTAGAGCTATGCAATAACAAGGTACTTTATCACAGACTAGCCAAACTTCATGTCTATCATTATTCTGCAGTTTTTATAAAACTGTGTGGACTTTCGTTTCCACCACATCTCATGTAAGGTTTTTCAAGAATGCTTTATATTTAAGGTACACTAGGAATATTTTCCTACTGTAACCACAAGGTTTTTTGATTGTTGGACATTTACCAACAATAAAATATAGTTATATAAATTCGGCGTACTTTGAGTTCACAAAGGTTTGAAACATTGACTACGGTCAATTGGCTGGTTCTGTTCTCCAATTGGGTTCAGTTAAAACGAGGGATGTCAATATTTCAGACAGTTGTCTGGTCACTTGTTTCGATTGAAGGGTGATGCAACCGCACTTTCTTACCTTCTCGGATTCGCGGCTTCGTATGTTTGACAATCATAGGCAATCTTCTGGTTGCTTTTCTATTTAATTACTATAGGGAGATTTCCCCAGCAGCATTCTAAAAGATTTTACGTGAGTGTAAATTCTCACCTGTGCAAGATTAATATGATTATCTGAACGACTGTTTCTATTCTAATTTCAATCACTAAACTGTGTATAATTAAAGGATATTTCCTCAACACTCTATGATATGTTACACAAATATTTAATGCTCATTTCTCAACTTAATTTTGATAATGTATAAACATGACATAATTCTTGTCCTTTGTTTTGCATTCGATTCATTATTTGGCTATTGCTAACAACTTTATTTAAATTATAAAACATTATTACCTAGCAATTGCTAACAGCTCTAATTATGGATTATCATTATCAGGCCATTGCCACAACTCTAATTACTATTAAAATAATTTGTAGAAGTTCTTGTTATTGCATCAAAACTCGGCACTTTCCTCGAAAACGGTTAGAGTTATCAATAAGTTTTACCAAGTGTACCTTTTATACGTGGAAATCACGCCCTCATCAGATTTTCTGGTTAGAAATACCACAACTTTTCGTAAAAAAACACGAAAAAAATTCATCATTAGATACAGGTCCTGCGGCGCCCTCTATGATCCAACGTGATGTAATACATTAATTATTGTTTCATAGAATAAAAAAAGTTCCTCCAGCAAATTTGGCGAAGATCAGTCAGATCAGGCTGTTGTGTTATTGAAAAAACGAAAAAATAATTTGAACTTTGACAATCTTTTTCCACAACAACATTTTACTGAAGCATATTTGGTTATATCCTTATATTTTGGCCCAAAGAATCTACCCTTGAACTATGGCATATTATTATTAATGGTATAACCAGTTCATTCAAATACTAATATTTTTTTTTTTCAGTTTTTGCTCTCATCAATATTTCTATGCTATGGAATCATATTTTCCGACTGTGTGAATCATCAATATTATACAATTGAAAATGGATTATGGACAACGATTTTGTATACCTCATCGTGGGGCATTACTAGTATGTAATGGTATTAATTTCAGATATTTTTTTAACTTTAAGAAACGCTAAATTGTCATCTGAGGTTTTCCTCTACCTTTGGTGTTTAGTATATCCACTTTAGTAAGTTTGAAGTGGCAAAATACACTGTGCACAAAAAGTTAAGAATATTCATATTTTCAGAGAATAACAGTTCGTTAACAAGGGGGATTGGCGATTTCATTATCAATTTGTTTATAAAAAAACGAGGAAAACAGTTTTAGTTTAAGTAGTGCTAAAACTGTGGGGAACCAACAATGTCATCAATACCTCTACCCCTATAGCTGCTGTAGAAGAGAAGAAAACAGTCAGAATGAACTGTATACAACAAAATTATCACAATGTAGAGATAAAGAAAAACACTGCTTATTGACAGAACAGAGTGAAAGAATCCACAGAAGAGAGGAGAGAAAATGTGAAACTCATACTGAACAACCTATGTATCACACAGTAGGACCATACATTGAAGAGCCCACCTATGAGGAAACAACAAAACCATTAAATATTTTTAAAAAACTTGAAAGCGACCGCGGCTGATGGAATTACCGCGGATCTATTGAAGAATGAAGGGAATGTGCTATGGAAAAGAATTTATAGGCTTTCTTACTGATATAGTCACGAGAAAGGATAGCAGAAGAATGGACCCTTAGTATAATACAACCTGTACATAAAAAGGCGATAATATGAATTGTTCGAACTATAAGGGCATTACATTGTTAAATGTAACATAAAAAACCCTATCGGGTGTATTATAGAGTAGATTGACCGAATACTCCGAGCAGATTATTGGAAAATATCACTATGTGTTCAGGCCAAATGATCCACAACTGACCAAATCTTTGTAAAACAACAAACCTATGAGTACGACATTGACCTACATCGTCTTTATGTAGACTTCAAACAAGCATTCGATAGGGTTAACAGACATCAAATGCTGCAGGATATTACATTACTAGGCATCCCCTCAAAATATGTGCGGCTGTTTGCAACCACTTTAAATGGATCTAAAGCAGCGGTAAAAGTAGATGGTGAACTAACAATTTCAACATAAACTCCGGGCGAGACAAGGTGATGCATTACCCACTCTACTATTCAACTTAACCCTAGAAGCATCTGCCCGAATACCTCAAATGTCCGGCTATATAGGCACAAAGTCCTGGAGAATAAGAATGAACCATGAACTTGATCAACTAATCAAAAGAGCTGATATTGTTAGGTTCATAAAAGGCGTAGAATAGACGTAAGAATGTAAGAATGAGTTGAAAGCGACGGATGGATTGAAGATGTGGAGCAGGACATGAGGAGAATGAGAGGATGGAGAAGGGCCGTTTCTGAGAGGAGGGGTTGTAAAGTTATAAAAAGAAGAAGAGTGGTTAATAAAACTCTACAGCAACTACTGTAACAGAGTAGTACGACAAACCATCGTATATTGAAGAAAGAAAACCTACCTTGAAACATACCAATGGTCCTATTGTCATCAGGTTTGATAAATGATACTGTGTTTGTTCAAAAACTCCGCCAGTAAGTTAGCAAACACACTTGGACTAATTTAACAATAAATTGAGAATTAATGGTTTCCATTCGAGAATTACAAAAAATAAGAATGCTGGGAAGGAGGTTTTTATTTTAGTCGACTAAAAATCATTCAACAACATGAGCATATACACATAAAAGAATGTAAGTGAAGTGTGGTTTTTGCAATACCCTAAACTATATTTGCACAGTGTAAGAAACAATATCGTATAATGATCCCAAACGTAACCCATTCTTGTTAATTTATAATTCAGCCATATTTTTAGTGAAGGGCCGGATTATCCATAAGGCAATATAGGCATCTGTTAGGGGCACCGACGGTTTAGGGGGCGCCGGCGATGAAAAAAAACCATCAAACGTTGGGCTACGCTTCTATTTAAACGCACGATCTTTGTTTCAATGCGTTCGTTTCAATTTGCGTCGCGCGACTTTTTTCAACTCGCTCTCTCTTCGACGGTTTTTCACCAATTGGCGTGAAACTTTGTAGAAATTATCTTTAAACACAATACAACAATTCTGTAGATCGACACTTGTCGAAACATGAAGTTCCCTCGATACCTTTTCCTGGGAATCACCGAAAACGTGGAATTTTTCGGCTATTTGTTTACATTAAAACAACTGTAAACAATGAATTTTTCGGCATTTCGTGTAATCATATTTTTGAGAATAATTATGGTACACACTGTTTATAGACCAGGGCCAATCCTGTTTAAGGCAATAAAAATTCTTAGCAGTATACGAATGGTCGGAAAATGTAGTTAATGGTGTAAATAATTAAGGAAAAATCGTCCAGACTGAGTAAAAGTTCGGGAAGGGGGGTTGGGGTGGTAATATATACGTTTTTAGGGGTTGGTACTCGTTTTTTGCGATTTGCGGCTAAACTATGCATCCTATCGAAAAATGTTGAATGTAAAAGTTGTAGATAATGAAAAAATCTAAAACTTTCTAATTGGTCATTATTGACCATAACCTCAAAATTATCGAGAAAAATGCAAAAAACCGTTTTTTCGGTTTTTAATTTATAACTATCGCAAAAATGTTTATATTTTCATGAAAATTGGTGAAAATGTTCTCTTTTGTGTTTCAAACAAGCCCAAATTTTTTCAAAGCGATATATTTAATTTTTGATGTTTCATGAAGAAAATAAAAAAAATACCTAATTTTCAATCGAAAAATTTGGTTAGCAAATTTTCGATTAATGAACTTTACTAATGCTCATTTTTTTCGTTGAAATCTCAGCTTTAATATAGAATTAAAATATAATATTGTTTATATACAAAAATATCGTTAGAAAAGCGAGAAACTGAAAAATTACTTTTTAAAAATCGAGTTTTCGGTGAAAATCATGAATTTCTTTTTCTTTTTTGTAAATAAACGTTTGCATTCATAAAAAGCGTTAATTCTCATACAATACTGTTATACAAGTAATGTACATGTACCTAACTATTCTCGGCTTTCAAAGTCCCGAAAACATTATTTAAACTGCAATTAAATAGGTAAAAATTCAAAAAACACAAAGGCTGTGAACTGAGAGAATTTGTTAATTATTTCTTGTGATTCGTAAGTATTTAAAAATTATCACGTCAAAGTCTTATGTCTGATTATAAAATACAAAAATTAAAAGTAAAATAATTTTATTGAAATCTTTCGATTTCTTCACGTTCATTTTCTATATCTTCAATTTCTTGGAGTTCTTCTGGATTGTCCAGTTCAGTATCATTATTTTTATTAGTATTTATTAGACAGTGGGTACTGTCTTCGTCTTCGATGTCCTCGAGATTACAATTTTATTCGTACAACGATTTTTCGGCATTAGAACATTTATCAGAACCGTGACAATTTGAGCACAAATTTGTGCACTTTAAGCCATGCTTGCGACACCCACATTTGTTATTACCGCATCCTGTTTCGCAGCTGCAGCAGATAATTTTCAATAAATTTTCAGAAATTAATTCTTGTTCTGTAAATGTAGGTACGATACCATTAACGTGATGTTTCCATCCGCAATCTGTAGCTGTTAATTGACTACCAAGCCAACTTTGTATTTGAAAATACACCCTGTAACAATGTTGCTTAGCTGCCCCTTCAGTTGGAGGTAATTTTTTCAAATGAAATGAGAATTTAACAGTAGCCGTTCGGTAGAGTTCAAATCTTTTGTAAATAGAAGCTATTATCTTTAATCCATTGTCGGTAATCGTTTGTTTGTCTGCATTTGTATTTCTGCAAGATTAGGTAAATGTTCATCGGCCAATAATAATTTTATAATTGTTTTTTTTCCTTTCCCAGCAAAACTGGAAGTTGTATCGCAGCCAGAAAAACAATGCAAAAATACTATAATATGTTTATGTGATTTATGTTTAAAACTATTAGAGGTGTAATAAGTATCATTAATATTTCCTGCATCGGGTTTGTGGAAATAGATATTCAATTCATGTGAACTGAATTGATTTAAAAGAACTAAAAGATCTATGTCTTGACCAACAACTACCACTATTTTATCGGAGTTTTTTGCTACTTCAAGGGATGTATTGATAATTAGGGAATCTGCATCTTCTTCATATAACTATTTTTTGCGTAGTTGTTTTGTACATAATGTAAATATTCTTGTGTTATTTCATTAATTGTATCGTTTTTTTGCCAGATTACTTTGTGTAAGAGAAACCCGCCATCAACAACGTGTACAATATTGCTTGAAGTTGGTAACGAATCGATGCTCGCAAATTCTGTATGTAAATGTGACTTAAAAAAATTTCTGAAGCCATTCTCCGTAAACAACGACACAGGAAATGGAGCAAGCTCGTACTGTAAATAATTTTTCATATCATCTGTGCTGCTGATATTTCGCGAAATTCTCTGAAATAATAGTAATGGATCAATTGTAACAGTCTCGCCTCAGTTAGGTACATGTACATTACTTGTATAACATAGTATTGTATGAGAATTAACGCTTTTTATGAATGTAAACGTTTATTTACAATAAAGAAAAAGAAATTCATGATTTTCACCGAAAACTCGATTTTTAAAAAGTAGTTTTTTCGGTTTTTCGCTTTTTTAACGATATTTTTGTATATAAACAATATTATATTTTAATTCTATATTAGAGTTGAGATTTCAAGGAAAAAAATGAGCACTAGTAAAGTTCATTAATTGAAAATTTGCTAACCAAATTTTTCGATTGAAAATTAGGTCTTTTTTTTATTTTCTTCATAAAACATCGAAAATTAAATATATCGCTTTGAAAAAATTTGGGCTTGTTTGAAACACAAAAAAGAACATTTTCACCAATTTTCATGAAAATATAAACATTTTTGCGATAGTTATAAATTAAAAACCGAAAAAACGGTTTTTTTTCATTTTTCTCGATAATTTTGAGGTTATGGTCAATAATGACCAATTAGAAAGTTTTAGATTTTTTCATTATCTGCAACTTATATATTCAACATTTTTCGATAGGATACATAGTTTAGCCGCAAATCGCAAAAAACGAGTACCAACCCCTAAAAACGTATATATTACCACCCCAACCCCCTTTCCCGAACTTTTACTCAGTCTGGACGATTTTTCCTTAATTATTTACACCATTAACTACATTTTCCGACCATTCGTATACTGCTAAGAATTTATCGTCTATTACGTTATTTTAAACGGTTTGGCCCTGGTCTATTACTGTTTCATGAGTTTTCTTCAGTTTAGTTTGACATATTTTTCGGACTCTTTGATAATGGTCGCAATGCCAAAACATATGTCAGACTAAACTGAACAAAACTCATGAAACTGTAAGCTAAGTGTATACTATAATTATTCTATTGAATATGTTTCATCATGGACCTACCGCAGATTCAATCCAATTAATCATATTTTTTATTTCTTATTTTGTTGAAATTTTTTTTCTGAAATTTTTTTTGGTCATTTTTCAAGATCTGTGGAATATAATAAAGACAAAAAAGGATACAGAAGAGAAAACTTCAATCTGACGGAACTCATGTAAATGAAACCAACTTCGACAGCAAAAGTGATATGAGAATTAATGTTTTTCTTGCTATTATTGATAGGCTAGATCAAGAATTAAAGAAACGATTGATGGCTTACGTAGAAATAGAAAAAAGTTCGAGTTTTTAAATAAACTTAAGATTATGAATGAGAACCAGAAATGATCAAATAATTTGCAAGCTGAATATTCAAACGATTTGGACAAATGTTTTGCTGAGGAATGTATTGAATTCAAATATTTTGTTGAAAACAGAAAATATCGTTAATGTTAGAGATATATAAACACCACAGAAATTAGACAACCCCCAATTCCAGAAGCCAGAGGCTTGTGCGGAAGGGGGTTACACATTGAAAAAATGCGGACATACAACCATTTCCACCGACAGTGCCGGAGCCAGAATTCGAACCTGGTGGCGCGACAGCCGTATGATTAATCGCGATTGCCACCTCGCGCCTTAACCCACGCGGCTATCGACCAGACATGTTACTATTTAACAGGGAAAACATGTTATAACCATGTTTCCTAATGTGGAATTTTTCTTCCATTACCAGTAACAAATGCGCCAGGAGAAAGATCATTTTCTAATTTAAAAAAGGACAAAAACATATTTACGAAATGCCATTAGTCAAGAAGAACTTAATAATTTATGTGTGCTATCAATAAATCATGACTTAACTAGTGCGCTTGATTTTACTGATATTATAAATAGTTTCGCCAGTAAGAAATCCAGAAAACGTATAATAGTTATTTATGATGCAAGTATTAAAAATGATGTTTTATTTACAAAATATTTGTTTTTATAAAATATGATTTCTAACACTTGATCATAAATAACTATTTAAGTATACCTGAGCAAAAACTTTAATAGCATTTTTAAAGTTTTGTAGTGGGAGAGGGAGGGCGCTATAATAGAGTGGCCTATGGACGAAAAAAGTCATAATCCGGCCCTGGTGGAGGGTAAAAAGAATTTGATTATTTGCCGAAGTTTATGTTGAGGAAGTTTAAAATAACAGTGGTTTTGAATTATTTATATCACAATTGAGGGTTCAACCTCGGCTATTCTAAGTTTCCTCGATCTTGGCAGCTATTAAAATCACTTTCAGTAGCTATATCAGGTTTTTTTTTTTAGGTCCTTGGGCAAGACATATCTACGAATATTTTGAAATCAACAAATACAGCGTCTTTAGGTGCATTATTTTTGCAGCGACAATTTTATTATTTATTGGGTTAATTATACCCGGACAAATATTATCTTATGGAATCTTTGGAGGTTAGTTTGAAAAATGTGTGTTCATATATATCCACAGCATTTTTGTTGTAGGTATATGTTCTAATTTAATAACGACGCAATTAAAGTTTATAGCGACTGATAAATTTGACATGGATCTGAAAGTGTTCGAAGCAAACGTACAAGTTGCAAGAGCACTAACCCTTTTGATAATGCCGCACTTTGTGTTACTACTTGTGAATTACTACACCACCTATCAAGTGAAATATATTTTTGCTGCCTTTCTGTTGAATGTATTCCCGGCCTCATTGATTATAAGGCCCATGAATATTCAAAAGGAATATTCTGGAATTTCAAGGTATCAAACGTTACCAGCGTAAGTATATTTGTATGGTCTTCTAGATAATACAAAGAGTGTTCAGACTTTTAAAGAAGTTGATTTAACCAAAAGTGTATGACGAAAGTTCCTCAATCGACTGCAAGGGTTTAAATAAAAAGAAGCTCGAAAAGAAGAGTACCGAGATGTCGTTTGAGGTTGATTATTGTTAAATGATTTCGCGAAGTGTCTAAAGTCTGGTCGAAAAGAGTAAATAGTAGCCAGGGGCGTGCGGATTTACGAATTTCGAAAATTACATATTTCCAAAATATTTCGAAAAAATTAAATTCTTCGAATTGTGTTAATTATGCATGAGTTACCATGTCTTAAATTAAAATATTATGGAGTCTCTATATAGTAAAAAAAAATGTTCAATAATAAAATATCAACATTATTATTTTATATATGCCTGTATAAATATATATGGGCGCCACTGGATGACGAGATACCCGAATAGTTGACCTTCGTCTATAAAAAATCCGCCTATTTACAGCAGTCAACAAAGTATTAGGTATAAATGCGGCACGTTCACACATTCAACCTATTTGGTGGACTATGGCAATTATACAGAACGTCCTAGTTGTGGTTTTCATTTCTGGTAGGAGGCAAAAATGGATAAAATTTAATATATTTCTATGGTAGAACGAGGTGCCGCTTCAGTATTAAATAACAGCGAAATCCTTTGACGAGAATGCCGCTGATTTTTGCTCTACTATGCACTCTTTTTGGTTCTAGTATAGGAATGTTTATTTTCGTAGAGTGGTGCGACACAGCTTACAAATCTTACAATGTTCATGAAATGCTATTCTTTCTCTGTACGACGCGATATCGCGTGCAGTCCAGTGGCGGCCCGTCAGGGATGGCAGGGTAGGCAGTGCCCACCCAATTACATAAGCGGTAGTTATAAAGGTATATTTATGTTTTTATATATTTTTGTAGTTAAATTATCAAGTACAATTTTGCGGTTAATTAATTGTAATATGAAAATTAAAATGTTAGTTTTATTTATAATATTATTTTTACTACATATTAATCTGCCTCATATAGGTACACTTATAAATCCATTTAGAAACCGGGCGTAATACTGTCGAAAGTGTCATGCGCCAAGCCAGGGAGGGCAAGCATCGCTCAAAAATCGTGAATTCAATCATAATACGTCTACGCGCATGTTGGTTATTCACTTCAATCTTACGCCTGTAATGCATATCAAAACGTAACGTACGTCTTGCAGGCTTAGGATATTTACAACCTAGAGTGGGCATGCCATCCCTGAGCAAAACTTGTAATAAACAATATGAATATTGAATAAAATATGTTCACAATTGTAAAGATATCAATCAGGAAAAATAACTAATGTATTAAAATTGATTAATCAATCATCAATTATCAATCAATTATGAATATCAAATATGGTGGCAATTTCTAATCTGATAAATAGGAACAAAAAGAAGTTAAAATGCATATTAGCGGTGGTTAGGTTTGAGTAATATTTTATTGTCTCAATTTTATGTTTTTTTAATTCGTAATCGGTGATCTTTGTTGGTATTTAGTAAATAGTAAAAGTGTCTACTTTTGCAGAAAAAAGTGTAGTGAATGGACAACTGACAAATTATTAATATTAAAATATTTGCCATGACCGACGTAAGACAAACGGTAAGCGATAATTCTGATATTATACATTTTTTATTAGAAAACAGTTTTGCGTCCCCAATATACGACGACAAAATTTTTGTAATTAAATTAGAGCGACCTCGCCCCACTATGGGATAAATTCAAATTCGTTCAATAGAAAATGTTGTGTCACAGAATATCAGAAATGTTTTTGGAAGTGAAATAAAAAATAAACTTTATTGCTGGTCTTGCATGTTATTCAGTAAAATAGTAAAAATCCATGGAATTCAACAGGGATAGATAATTTAAAAACGTTATGCAAGGCGATTGAAATGGGCGGAGGTATCATTGAATGTTTTTACGTGATTTTTACACCCATTAAATTTCTGTGGAGAAGTGTCATTATTATTCGGTTCTTTCTATCCCCCCTTACCCAGCCAGAGCTAAAAGCCACGGGCCGCCACTGGTGCAGTCCTGTGGCTACTACATTTTTACCCAATGAACATTAGAAAATTAGCTGCCTGAACCTTTTTCAAGTATCATTATTTTACTTTTCGTTAAAATTCTGCGGTGATAGCGTTCGTTTCATAAAATCAGTAGGTGCGTTTCCTTTTTTGGCGATTTCACGAAATGGACATCTTCTTTAATACAGTGTGGCGTGGCACACTTATGCTGAAAACGCCCCTGTATTTAATTTATTTTTAGAAGTAGAGACGTGGGAGAAATCTGACTTTTGGCATGCAGCTGAAAGTATTGAAGAGGCATAAAACTTGATAAATTTTAAACTGGGCATATCCAAGAAAGATTCTGCAAGAATCAAAATCACTGTTTTACTTTAAAAATTCTACTAAACACCATAAAACGTGCAGTTTGTCTATCAATTATTAAGAGAAATTATGAAATTTGTTCAAAATCATATTCCATTTTATTGCATTTCCCAAATTCATTTTTCATGATACTTTCTAATTTCATAGTTTTCTAAGTAAATTTTCACTATACTCCCTAAATCACTTTTTACAATACCTCCTAAAAGTATATTTTTCATTACCTTCACTAAGAAAGTAGACATTTGCTTGCCAACGTCGTTCAAATTCAGTTATCCAAAAAAAGAACCGAAAGAACATGTCTTATTCGGAGTAAAAGCCACTTTTGTGACTCGTCTGTAACCTACAGACTCCTCACAAAACTATCACTTTTACTCCTAATAAAACAACATACCATTTTCTTCAAACGTCAGAAAAACATGACATTTCTTAACTCATTTCATGACATTAAACTTTGACATTTCATACGGTTGTGCGTTGCCATTAGCAACGGAAGTAAAAGTACTTTTTCTTCCGCTTTTACAATATATCCATAGCAACGCGTATTTTGTTTTAATACACCGGCCATGCGATATTAACGTATGCGTTTTTGATGGTGAAATTCGAAATTTCTTATCTTTATTTTTTATAGCTAATCGACGTTTGAAGAAAAAACTAGCATGTTTTATTCGGAGTAAAAGACACTTGTTGTAACGTGACTCGTTTGTAACTGCCGGACTCGTTCGCCCGGCAAACCTACAGACTCGTCACAAAAGTATCACTTTTGGCTATAAAAACCTCTTAGAAAGACACTACATCACGTGTGTTTAAATGTACTCATGTTTTAGATTCTCAACTCAGATCAGGGAAATGATGGAATTTTCTAATTCTGTAAATGTATCTGATGTATCTGACAATAACAAATCTGAACCAACCTCCCCGGCGGACGAAGAAGACGAAAAGGAAGCACATTCATCTGGAATCCAAAATGACTTTCCTTACGAAATCAATTCAGTCCAAGAACAATTGTTACACCCCGTATACTTAACACCTCTTACAGTTCAAACTTACTATGAAAAAGCTGGTGTTAGTATATTACCAGAAATTCCCGAGGAACTAGAAAATGAAGCTGACGACAATGTTAAGGATGCAATAACCGCTAGAAGGCTTAGCAAGATTAGTACGAAATTGGAGGAAATAAATCAGTTGTCAAAGAAAAAAATAGAGACGCTCAAAGAAACTGAAAATCTTGAATATGTCCCAAATACAGATAATAATTTGCAGACACTTGAGAAAGAGAGGAAAGACAGCATAAAGGAAATTTTAAATATTAACGATTTAATATCAAAGAGATTATTAGAAGGGGAAGAAAAAATTGATAATATTGAGTACATTCCTAATTACAGAGAAAATAACACCCCATTTTTAAGAGACTTAAGGGCAGCTAACAAAAATTGTTGTTGTGGTTGTTCACCATATAGAAAATTTATTTGGAAAAGAAGATTTCGAAGTAAAACGGATTTTTTAATGGATAATATATTTAAGCCCCTTTCTATTTCAATAAAAGACTTGCATTTTTATCCAGTTGTTGCATCCAAAGTGGCAACCAGTGTTATTTCAACGCTATACATCACGTTGGCCCCATATCTTACATCCGTAAGAGAAGAAGGATATCAGTTGGAGGACGCAGCATTTTTGTTATCATACATTGCATTTTCTTGGTGCTTATTTCTTGTGTTGCTGCCGTTGGTGGTAAATTTTTCGAACGGAAAATTTAGAGTTACATTTATTTGCGGACTTTTATTAGCTGGAACTAGTATGACATGTAAGTAAACAATATAATAATATATTCATCGAATTTCAAGTTGTACACAATTATACTTATAACCAAAGTTGGGGAAAGCATTCAGGTAAAATAATAAGTAGTGCTTAAAGCAGTTTGGGGCTTCAAGTACTATGCTTCAATTACTTTATAAAAAAGAGTTATTACCGTGTCTGCGTACTCTCCAAAAGTCTTGCTAAGGCCGGGATTGATCATGTGAACAATTGCAGGTCCGTCTAAGACTTTAACCGTCACTGGTGGTGCATTTGGCAATGTAGAATCTCCGCACCTTTCTGATTTTGTACACGATTGCATCTCGCCGGTGATTGATAGTGAAGGACTAGATTGGTAGTAGGCATGGCGGCGGTTGAGCCTGGTAAAATTTTGAAGGCCGTGGGAACTTTTATTTTTATCTGTTTTATCCCATTTTGAATGTGGAATCCTTTTTGAAGTGAGGTGCCGTCATCGGTTTAAGCGCTGAGACCTCGATCGGCGAAGTTAAGCAGCGTTGGTCGAGTCCGTCACTTGGATGGGTGAACGGCATCTCTGTTGTAGGGTATGTCCCCTACAAGTCAAAATTAAAAAACAAAAAATTCTAAAAAACATCGAAGAATCAAATAATCTCATGCCACCTGGCAAACTATGAAAAAAAGTCAATCAGACACCGTTAGCATCAAAAAACCACATTTCAATTCAAAAAAATCTGAGAAAATTAGCCAACCATCGATAATTCACAACTAACCCAAATTCACCAAAATCTAAAGTCAAACATTCATTTGCACTCGTCCGTAACCGATTCATCGCGAAAAACGTCATTCAAGAATACACCCCCGTATATTCGTCAAATTAATTGAATTCTCCATACAAACCCAAATTCTCATCATCGAACTTCAATATGTCCCATTTTTATAAGCAATTCCCCTTTTCAAAATATTCGAACTTCTTGACCACCCCTCGTATATGTAACCCCCTTAAAATTAACCGTCGAGTCCATCTCCCCACGTTCTTAAAATCATTTCGTAAATTTTCTATTCTTACTTTTCGATCAACCCCTGTATACGTCAAATCACGTTCCGTGCCTCGAGTCTCAAAAGTCCCCAATATCTTTTCACCAAAATTCCCCAATCCAATTGCTATTATAAACTTTCTCCATTTTCGATCACCCCTGTATAATAGCAGACACACATACTATATCTACGCTCAGCTCGATTCGTAACCGTATTGAACCTTTTTAATATCTTATCTTAATATCGTACGCACTAATGGGAAACCTTTTAACGGCGTTACAGTTTGTTAAGATCGGACCTCCGCTGATACCTTACGGGGTCGAGCTAGATTTTACACACAAAACGTCGAATAACTTCTAAACGAAAATAGATTCGACTCTCATTCAAATTTTAGTAAATTCCCCTTTGCATCGCCGATTTTTCTATGTAGATTTTATTTTCAAATTCCAAAATTTTCAAGTATTGCGCAACATGTCGCAATCGATGACTCATCCTTGCCCGCACGGAGCGATTTCAAGCCTTTCCAGCTCTCCGCGAGACTCGACGGGCCGAGAAAAACGAAACTTTTCTGAATTAGTATACATACCGGTGCATCGCGAGCCGAAGTTAAGTTCAGTTTTGACAGTGACTCTAATGTAAAGTTTCGCGTAGTGTTCTAGTGGAAATTATAAGTTTCAAAGTTAGCTTTGTGTAATAGCTGTTGACACTGGGTCCGGTTACTATTTAAGTTTATATTGTAGATACCCGCTTGGCTAGGTTTTCTTATTCCCGGTTCCCTGCAATCTTTTCGTGACGAGCTGTTCGATTCTAGCTTCCCAGGCCGAAACCTGGTTAAAAAGAGTTAGTTTTTAAGATCTCGCCTTAAGTGGTCCCTTTTCATTGTAGTTTTATTACTTCGCCTTAAGTGGCCCCCCTCTTTATTTTTATAACAAAATACTTCGCCTTAAGTGGCCCTCTTTTCAATTTTTCCCTTTGCCTACGAGGCTTCATCGTAAAAGTGACTTTCTCAGATTTATTATTTTTTCAACATTTTTTTAAAATACATTTTAAACACAACCTAAGACAGAATTTCTGTTGTCGATTAGTTTCTACATCAAAAAGAAACTGCAAAATAAGATAAATTTTATCCAACTCTGTTCAAACTTTCAATAAATATTTTTGTATTCTCTTTTAAATCATCGTGTTATTCTTTTTTCTTAAATAAAAAATTACAACAAACAGGATGTAGCCGTTGACCCTACAATAGCTATTTAATAATCAAACAAGTGCTTATTTAAATAAAGTGATAACAACCAGTGCAAACTATAATATACAGGGTGTAGCATTCGACCCGAAACAGCACTTACTAAAACCAACCCTGAGATTCAACCCATCGAAAATAAGTGCACGTACGCCTCTGGGGTCTCAGCTCTAAACCCCCACCACTACCAATTTTTATTTTCAACGAACAGAGGTCGTAAACGTGTTCATCTCATTTCGCCGTCCTGGTTGAGTGGAAGAGTAGCTGTAGCTAAACTCCGCCAGGACGTAAATATAAACAAGGCATTAAAATAAAAATAAAACCGCCACCTTTATCGGCATACATCAAAGGGAGCCGCCGGGCAAGTGAGATAATTACAGGTGTGCGCGGGAAGGTGAGATAATTACAGGGAGGGAGTCGGTGGGGCAGGTGTCTGGTCGTCGTGCCATCTAGTGACCAATACGTCCTAAGGTTTGCGCCCCCCATTCTCCCCGTTCCTAGGGCTCCGTTCCCACTCCCCCTGTTCCATCATTCATAGCTCATGATTATTGAAAACAACGGATTAGAACATAGATCACTCTCGCAAAAAGCATTGACACGATTCTAAAACAAAAATATTACTGCCTTCACGGCGAGGGTAGGCAACCATAGATACAGGTCGTTTGCACGGGGCCCAATCGTGGTTACACGTCTCAATTGACTATATTTGGACACTACAACAACTCTGCAAAGCCGCATGCTTGCAACGCCGGTTGCAAATGCCGTCATGAATTGAATCACATGTGTCTTTGTGATTTTAAGACCTGCTTATAGCTGTTTAAAATCTGTTTTATATCCTGATGGACACATGCCATCCGTCATTTGCATCCGGAATTGTTCTTCTACTTTTTTTTTATATACATTTATATAACGTCGGCCTATTTCCGCTACTGAGGCCTAACACCGACGCCTGTAGACGAGCTACCCCCAACCAGGAATTTTGCCGAACCTCTTCCCTTAAGAAGAGTACGATCTTTTACTTGCCTAACATTTAATAGACAAGGGACTGACGGCTTTATATCCCCTCCGAAGGTTGGTATATCCCCTATACAACCCTCGCCTAAGGTTGTATAGCTTCCGCGCATACACTGATATACAAGCCGCTGGAGGATGTGTGAGGCGAGGATGCGGTCTTCGTTGGAACGGTCACCCATCCAACTACTAACCACGCCTTACGTTGCTTTACATCGCATATCGAAATATGTACATAGTAAAGACGCACCCACGCTCGCCCGTTCCTCTACTTGGTGGTCCTGTACTCGCTTTGCTTATCTACTTACAATACCAAGCGCCATTTCTATAAATGCAATGCTATAAAGTATTAGTACATTTTTAGAAGCCTTCTTGTAAACTACTTTCACTCCTATAGTATTATTGACTATCTCCCAACTATTTGGATGTAATGATTTTTTTTTTTTTATTGAAATAATGCTATCTGCAGATGCATTTTGAAATTATCACTACAGTCACCATTATAGATTTTAAGAAAAAACTTGCAAATGCCAGTTACGAGATATCTGTGCGATGTTTTTAACTCACTTTCATTTCCTACAGGTATATAGGGTGGCCAAAAATGATTTTTCAATTTAGAACTTTTCGAATTGGATTTTCTCAATTTTTTTTTAAATCCAAAATATGAAAGACTTATGGTTGCTAAATTAAACAAATAAGGTTACGAGTAGTAAAGCAAAGTCGTTTCTGGACCACTCAGTAGAGGAAAGAGGAACACTGGGGTTCTTAATGACGTCGTCAACTGGATGGCATGCGTCCACCAGGATATAAAACAGATTTTAAACAGCTATAAACAGGTTTTAAACAAGTCTCCAACAGGTCTTAAACGGGTTTTGAACAGTTATCAACAGGTCTTAAATCACAAAGACTCCTGATATACACATGCCATCCAGTTCATGATGTCATTAAGAACTCCCAGTATTCCTCTACGCAGTAGTCCAGAAACGGCTTTGCCATACTACCGATACAATTAAACAATTATTAATTTTCATGCACTCTCAGAAACCTGAGACCCCTAAGAATGATGCACTTACGTCTTATGAAAAATTTTGAGATCAATATTTTTACTTCTAAAAAACTCGTAAAAATATTTTTTTTTCGAGATTTTTAAATTTCAGGTATATACTTACGGGGGCGAACTGACTACGTAAATAGACGGGCAAGTGCCCGTAAGATTCTCCCGACTCGAAAAAAAAAAATTATTTAATTAATGATGGGCAAATAATAAATAGAAATTGGATCAGGCACGGCCGACTGCGATTTACCTATTGATTTGATTTTCACTCAATTATAACGTACACAATCCATTTTTACGTGGTGCCACTCAATGAAGGTTTCTCCATATTCATTTCCCTTTTTTTTTGGGTTTTCTACACTTCTGAAAATTATCAGAATATCTACAAAAAAAGAAGAAAATCGTAATCAGTATATTATTTTTTGTAGATTCTGTCATCATTTTCAGATACAATGGTAGAGAAAACCAAAAAATATATGAATAGAATACGTTTATAACAATCTTTGGGGGTTTCTCCATTACTTTATTAGATCAGTGGCCCCTAAACAATTTGCTGCAATTATGAAAATAATATATTAATTCTGACCTAATCGTTCATTTTCAATAATTGATTGTTAATGTTTGATCGCGTTCTGTAAACGGTGAACGTAAAGTTACTGCTACACAAGATAATTTTAACAAAGTTCCACGAGGCCTTTTGCTTGTCAGTCCGCCCTTGTATACATACCTACCTAATAAAAACTTAAGTAATCTTATATCTCCGAATCTATGTGCTAAATATATGAATGTCTCACCATTTCAGTGATATCCAGAAGAATGACAAATGATGTAATCACGATAAGTTCTCTTCTATTTGGCTTCGGATATGGGGCAATAAACTACACAGAAAATACAGTATACAGATCATTTATAGGAATGAGAAAATGGAATTTAATAGAAGGAACACTGGAAACAATTTCTGCCCTATTTGTGATATTATCATATTATATTATTTTCAAATTTAACTTAGATATAAGTGTTTTACTTTTAATCGCTTTTGCTACTTATTATTTAAACGCTATTTTATGGATTAGCGCGCCAATTTTTAAAAATATTGTTATTTATATAAGCAAAAATTGCTGTCGCCGGCAAAGTAGTATCCTGTAGCGGAATGTCTTAAATGTCACCAATTAGGTTAGGATTAGTTTAGGTTAGGTAAAATGTCAAAGGAAGAACTTTTAAAACAATATAAAAAAGATGTAGACAACGTAAGAAAATGTGCCAAAGATCTAGGTTTAAGTGATAAAGAAATCGATGGAATTTTTAAAAAATGTTTTACAGATTTAAAAAACCTAACGGGTAGCTCAAAGCCAAGTAAGAAACAAACCAAAGCTCAAAAATTTGTCCGTACCTTAACAAATATATTTCTATCGTTTACAACATTTGCTATTTTTATTTACATTTTGTTAAATGTACATCAGCCAACATCTAGTATTGTTTTACGAAATGTGCAGGGTTTAACATACCCAACCTTAAAGATTGTAAGGTTTCTATCGGTGCCAATAATCAAAATGTTTCCATCATTAACAGGTATTATACACAACATTAAGTATATCTGTATATGAATAAATGTACATTAAATTTTAGATTTTTATGACGAGACTTGCCTTATAGAGAATCCGTTTTTCTATGTAGCTGACATGGAGTGCTGGCCATGTGAAAACGTCCATGCAGTTCTAGATATGACTGGAGTTAATGATGAGAATTCGTTCAAATCTGGCTCAGGTACACCATTTATTGTAAAGGTAACCTAATTCTTTAAATATTGAGGTTTCAAGTTTGATAATAAATTGTATTCTAAACTTTTAGACAAATCAGAAACTAGTCACTTTTAATATTTTACAAGATATGTACAACGAAAATAAAGAAATGCTAAATGCTGAAGCGAAGAATATTAAGTCAACAAACTCTAATATTAGTAACCTACAAGACTTGTTCAGTTATGAATTCGGGCATTCATCGTCTTCCACAACACACACCTTGTGGCGAATCAACAAAATGGTGCCTGCAAGGCTGGTTCGCAGCATTTTTCCAAGACCGTATTTTCTTTCCGATAGATCCGGTCAAAGTGTAGAGAGATACATCATGATCGATGAGGCCAAAGCAGAACCATATCTTTTACCGAATACTGAATGCAGTTATATATTTGTTATACAAGGTTCAGGCGAGAGAATTATTGTTCTAAAGCCTTCAAGGGAGTGCTCTCAAGATTGTCGGACTGTCTCCATAGTCCTGAAACCATCTTACGTTTGTAAGTATACATAAGGAATTTTGCTGTATTTTTATAATGGTGTTAATGTGTGATTTTTAAATAATGCGATTGTTAGTTTTAATTCTCCAACTCAATGCCTCTCTAGGTTGGAGATCAGGTACCTTCGATGTAATTTATACTATGGCAGTAGTGATATATTTATTTCTATGTGAGAAACAGCGTAACGAAACCATGTCGCTTTATGTATATTAATGATAGTCTAAAATATTTTTTTTTTATAACCAACACTGCCATCACGAATATGCTCGTTTGTATCCGGCTAATATTTTGTGTCAAAGATTTTAACTGAAACAGGCAGCTTTACAAAAAATAAAAAAAGTGTCATTGCAGGAATACGTTAAATGAAATAAATGTATTAGCATAAATTTATCTAAATTCGGAGAACTCTTCTAGCAAGATAGCATCTGAATGTGGAACAACGGCAAGTGGTGTTCGAAGAATTTTAAAAAAACACAAATATCATGATTTTAAATTTAAAACTGTACAGACATTACATCCAGGTGACCAAAACAGAATACTCACTTTTTGCAATTGGTTCATAAGAAACTTAAATGCCAATTAATATTTTCATAATAAGATCTTATGGCCAGACGAAATAACGTTTACAAATTGCGGAGTCTTTAATAGGAGGAATAAATATATATATGCCAGTGTTAATCCTCACCTTACCCAAGAAGTGAGACCTCAGATATGAATCTCCATCAATTTATGGTGTGATTTAATTCGAAACACTCTAATTGGGCCCAAATTCATAAAGGGTAATTTAAATAGTGTAAAAAATACCTAAATTTATTAGAAGTTGTTGACGAATTGCTTCTTGCATTTTTTCAAAATTCTAATAGGTTTATGCGAGATGGATGTGGGCCACATAATTCAATAGTCGTCCAGGAATATGCGGTTACATCGAAGGTGTTTGGGCACCAATGGACCTGTAAGGTGGCCACCTCGCTCTCCTTGTTTAAACCCATTGGATTGGTATTTTTTACGGAGGTATTTAAAAAATAAAGTTTACTATGAAGGTGATGTAGACCAATTGCTTCAAAGAATTAATGACGCTTCTAATGACATAACTCTGGATATGGTAGCTAACGCCACAGCACAAATGTCAGCGAGAGCACACTGTATCGAGAATAACGATGGACAATTTGAACAGTTTTTATAAATTATTATTTATACTAAATTAAACAAATGTTACATTTTGTTATTATTGTTGAAGTAAATAATACATAGTATTAAATCAAATGTCGTTTTTTTGCGATAGTTCAGTGCCGTATTCAGCCACATACGTTATTAATGGTTTAAAAGCAGCACACACTCTACTTTCAATATTTTTGATGATAGCCATATTGACAATGACAAATCATACAAAAAAAAAAAATTAAAAATACAGGACCTATTTAAAAAAAAAAACTTGCTGGTGACCTAGCTTAAACGAAACTTTTTATTTAATAACTGATTATATAGCTACATTAACGCCTAATAAGAAACCTAAATAGACTTTTTTGATACCTTGTTAAATAAGGACAAAAAAAATGAAAAAACGAATCTTAAATTTTCCATTTTTTAAGATATCTCGAAAATTATAAATGAAAATGAAATGACAATGAAAAAGTTAAAAGTGCTTGAACACAAATTCATGCGCCTCATATCAAATTCAGGAAGATACACCTCCCTCAGAGACCTATACGCACGCTGCAAAGACATAACCTCAATAGCGGACTACGTCCAGCATATCTCTCAAAACTTCTACTCATTCAAGCTGGACGATAGTCGGCAAACAAGACACATAACGCAAATTAGACAGCACAATGCCCCATTTCGGATCAAACACTCCTTACCGTACCAGACGTTACCGATTTTCCGACAACCACTATAGCCAAGTTTCAACAACTATACGTTTCTCTAATCCTATCCATCTTTCGCTAGTATTTCATATCTTTTAATTATCCTTAAATCTTTCCTGTCCCCTCTTCCTTTCTGTTTGTGTATTTTTGTCGCGTTTGTTAGTTTTTCTTCAATTCTTTTTGTACATTTTTGTTTCTAAATTCGCTTCACACCTTTTAAAAAATTGAAACCTTTTCGAAATCAAAATTTTTAAAAATCAAAGTTTAGGCCAGCCCTGCATTGAAATATCTCGCGGAAGGCACCTTGTTCGAATTGTGGTGCCTGCGTCCAGATACCAAATTTAAGTTTTTTGTGCGCCAGTGTTTTTAAAAAATTAGTGTAGTTTATAAGTTTTGTTGAGCTTGTTTTCAAGCATTTTTGTTAATTTTATGACCTATTTTTATTTTATATTTAAAAAGGAGTCTAGGTTTAGTTTTGTTGAATGGGCAAGTAGACAATTTTTTTATTATTATTTTAATAACATCTGCACATAAAAACAGTTTACCCGTATTTTTTATTTTATTTTTTTAATAATGCCTTATAGTAGAAAAAAGTCATCAGGTTTAAACCATGTTTAAACGGTTAGATATTGCCGCAAATGTTCGGGCTATTCTATTGGCTATGACGTAATAGCGTAATAGGCAGAGAAACGAGCGCTATTGGAAGGGCGGAGCCAACAAAGTTTTGCAGAACGTATGAGTGGCTCTGTCGGCGTTATATTGAATGCGCACGCATGTTACGCTATAACGTCACAAGATAACCGGCGAACTGTCTTATTTTAAATCCACTCTAATCTTAAGCACATTCATTTTACAATAAAACCAATAATAGTGGTAAAATTACCTTGAAATTATGTTTATAACATATTGAAGAGTCAACCTAAAATGCTATATTATTGGTTTTGTCATTTTCGATATTGTCTACTAGCCCATTGTTGTTTTCGCTGACCCAGGTCTGTTCCGCCCGATCCTGCAATCCGTCACCGCGTTAATGCTGTGGTTGCACGATCGGTTCCAGGGCAGGTCCTGGTGAGGCAACTATTATCGCTATTATTAATAAATACTTTTTGAATTGAATTGAAAATTATAAGATATTAGGAACCTCAAGAGGTCATTGTATTTGTCCCGAAGTTGTGCAACTTTTTCCCAATTTAACCTTTCCTGTATCCTCTATACTTTACGAAATACCAATACTGTCCCAGTGAATTAGTTGGGACCCTGTATACCTGATTTCAGTCAAAGATGGATAACTTATGGGATGGTGTACATAAACGATCTACACCTCTAATGTCATATATGTGTGATACTTGCTATTTTTAGTGTCATAAAATGTTGTGACATTTATTTTTCCGGACATGCCCGATTAAATGTCGGACATTTATTGGCAACATTTATAGAATTTGAAAAAAAACATTTGCAATTGACTGGATATGCCAAGAGCTTCTGGTATATAATTCGCCACACATCATAGGAAATTTAAGAAATACAGCACAGAATACCAAAAATTAAAAAAAAAATATTGTTACGTGTTTACACCCTATAGTAAACACCCCCAAGAGTAGGTCCAATAATTGCAACACGAATTGTCACTAACCACTAAATTACTTACAATAATTAGTCCTTATAATAACACTAACTATAACTTCTATCTACTATAAACTCACTACTACAATTAACAACTTGTTACTGTCCTTTTTCTTATTTGATCATTTGGCTCATCTCAGAACTGTACTGAACTGACTCCAGCGCGTTGCCTCTACTACTTATAAACTCCATCACCCTTATTCTAGCTTTCTCTTTTATTCCAATTTGTCACTCAAGACGGTTCTACTGCTTTCTAGTTTATCCGTGGTATAGAGTCCCTATAAAGTACAATCTGGTCATACAAAGTTGAAGCACTGATTGAAATGTGGATACATAGTGGCGGCGCCAATAGGATACGTTGTAGACACACTGATGCACATGCGCACACTGAAACCATCGCCACTTGGGTGGAGTGAGGGCCGAGTGGCCAGACTCTACTTTATAGGGACTCTACCCGTGGTAGACCCAATGACGCCATCTCTGGGTCAACTGGTAAACTAGTATCCTATATGCCTAGCTTCTCCCTATTATGAGATTAAACCTCTCTTCGTAAGAGGACTTGGGCAGGCACATATTTTTTACAGGAACGTTTCAAATAGTTTACTAATAAAAAATCGTTGATTTTACAACGAATATATTTCAATTAAAAATAGGCATTGAATGTTTCGCGGAAACAAAGCGGAATGAAACGAAATTCCTGAAACTTCCGGTAAGGAAATTTTTTGAACAGTTTTTGGAAGTTTTTTTAAATTTCAGAATCAAAAATCTTCAAAAACGAATGTTTTGAATCTAGTTTTATTCAATTTGTACAGCATACCTACTTGATAAGCGTATTTTTTATATAATTATCCACCAAAGAACTTGTGTATTTTTGATTTGAGGTTATTAATGGATTTGTCTTAGAAGGTGGTTTTGAATAGGAGGATTTTGTTTCATTTATCGGTAAATAAAATGCACGTTATTGCTAATTATCGAATTCTGAACAGCTCTTAAAATGTCCCGTCTGTCCGACCGTCCACCCATCTAATCCACTCAGTAGGGTTCAAAAAAAGCCTTTTTCTAATTTTGACATATAAAGTGACACTTTTTAAAACTGATTGACATTATGAAACGTCTTACTTTTTGTAACTAGTTGCATAAAGTAAAATTTTATGCAATTGGTGACGAAAAATGTATTTCAAAATTAGTGACAAAAAGAATTATTCTATTTATTAAACTGTTATAATACAAGTTAAAAACATAAATTATAAATTAATTAATTATTATAAATATTGATAACACAATTATTGCAATTATTCAAATTAATTCCCGACGACATATTTTTTTCATTGCTCGAACTTGCTGTTATTTGGGAAGTGGCGCACATTGCTTTAGATGTTTCACCAAATATTTCTTGCGCTATAAGTTTCTTATTATTCATAGAATTTTCGACATATCCCTCCGCAACAGAGCTAGATTTCCAACCTCCGTGCCTCTTTAATTTTAAAATATCAGCGCCACTGTCTGCTAGAAAAGTGGCAGAGCTTCTTCTAAAGCAGTGGCCAGTATATAGAACAGGGTTTGAAAGACGAAGAAATTGTGCAATAACTTTTGGCAGACTGCTAAATGTGTTAATTCCAACAGGATTTCTGGTACATTTTCCATTCGCATATTTTACAAAAAATCTGTTGTGTTTAAGAACCTGGGGACGCAACTTAATATATTTTCTTAATATTTCAACAAGATTCGTATTTTCAATGTCTCCAGTGGTAATTGCAAACTGCCGTATAACTTTTGTTTTTGAAGGTGGGATATCAACATGAAAATAGCTTCCTTCGTCTATAACATTTTCAACTGGAAGAAATGTTAATTCTGCTTTTCTGCATGCTCCTGCCATTCCAATTATCATTGCAACCTTAGCCATTAAGTATTCTTTGTCATCAGCTTCCACTAAAAATTTGGCAAAATCTTCTTTAATAAAAACTTTTGACTTTTTAGCACTGTACCCATCCGCTTGACTTTTAATATATGCTACCAAATTTGTATATTTTTTAATATCAATATTCCTTTTCAGATTTAGTTCAGACCTTAACATTGAGTAAAGTGTCCATAATGTGGAAACTTTTAGATCTTTCTTACCCTCAAAATATGCAAGTAAAACTTTCTCATTAACATGTTTAATTTTCTTCTCATCACACCACGTAACAAATTTTTCGTATGCCAAATCATAAACTGCCTTTGACTTTTTGGGAATTACTGATAATAGAGCATTACCTGCTGCCTCTTCAATATCGCTTGGTAGCTCTTCAGAACTTGAATTACTCATTTTTAAAAAATAAAACTAAAAATATATCAATCTCACTAAAAACCTTCCGTCTAGACTTTTTTACAAAATGTCAAACTGACAACTAACATGAAGTAACAGCAACAAACTAAATTTATGTTTTCCAAATTTTTATCAATTATATTAAATTTAATTTTTTTATTACTTTCTTCAAAATTAGAAAAAATCTTGTATGCAATACGTTACGAAATGAAATTTTGTGTAACTTGTGAATTTTTGCGAAACTCACTTCGTTCGTTCCGCAAAAATCTCACGCGTTACACAAAATTAGGCATTTCGTAACTGATGGCATAAATAGCTATTGCCTTAGAAAAAATGGGGTAATAATAATTCTTTAATTTGTTGTTCAAGTCTGGGCCTTGACAGAAAATCCAAGTTTTCAACCTTGAGGGGGGATCGCTTGAGCCGCCATCTTGTATTTATTAAAGGTACAAAAAATTAAGTATTTGATAATAACTATGCAGCGGTTTATCCAACGTCGAAAATGTCTGCAACAAAGTTAAAGAAAAAAAAATTCCTCACATTTTTTTTTGTATATATATATATATTTTTATGTAAGTCTAATATGTAATGAGTTACAGAGGCAGGAAGATGAATATATTTCCCAAAAAATAGTAAAACCCCATTTTTGACGGTAAATTTAGTAAGAATGAATTACAGTTAATCTTAATGTATTTTCCACACTACAATAAGATTATACAGTGATATCTATTTCAAATTACAGTGATTTTTCTTGTTACATATAAATTTTCTTACCGCCGCGCCGCACTGGCGTAATATAAGTTAGTAGAGAAGATTTATCCATTTGAAGTTTCTTTCTATTTTGTGGAACAGAAGATTCCTAGAGCAAGTGGAGCAGGTATAAACCTTTCCTCATGTGTTTTTGTTTCTTTTGAAAAGGGCAGCCCTCTCGCCACTCCAAAAAGCGAGGGGTACGGCAGGATATGGCGCTTCTTTACAGTGAATTTTGTTTTCTTATCCAGAAAACCGCGCAAGACTCAATGCCACCATTAGCATATTTAAAGATCAGGATGCAAGACTAGAGCACATCGCAGAGGCTTTAGCACGCTTTGCCTGCTTTGTTTGGAGGCAACATGGAAAATGAAACCTTGGAAGAAATCCGCTACGAACATTTTTTTAAATCTACAACAAAAAGTAAATTTAATCTTGCTTCTTTGCCACCAACAAAGGACGCTGCGCGGTATCATGCGTTCAGGACACACCACCAAGTACAAAAATGGTATGGGATCCAAAAAAATCCAGAAGACTGGGACTGGGAACGTGGCAGCAATGGGCTCGCTCCACTCATAATGACAGAGCAACCAGCACCCGAGAACTTATTAAAATTCATTTCATGCACTTGTCGAAAAGGATGCAGCGGAGCATGTAGTTGCAGGAAAGCAGGGTTTCGTATCAACAGTGAGGACGAAGGTGATGAAGATTTATCAGTGGAAGAACAATGGATTCTCAGAAGCACCGATGATGATGACATTGAGGACATCAACCGACCAAGACCATCAAAAAAATTAAAACACTAATATAATTGCTTAGCCCAAGCGTTATTTACATCTAAGATCGCGAAGCTGTAGATTATAGGCCTATTGGGGATACCACAATAAAAAAAACGTGCGATATACTCTACTTCAAGGTGGTGTGGACATGAGTATACTTTGAAGATAGAGAAACAATTGAAAAATCACAAAAATGGGGTTTTACAATTTTTCAGGAAAAATTATCTTCTTGCCGCTGTAACTTGTTACATATTAGACAAAAAAAAAATGTATGCAAAAAATGTGAGGAATGCGTCTTCTTTAACTTTGTTGAAAACGAATTTTTCGTACATTTTAATTAAGATAGCGCCATGAACGGATCCCTCCCAAGGTCGAAAACTTGGATTTTTTTTATCATGGTCCAGTCCTTAACGACATATTAAAAAGCTGCGAGATGTTTTAAGAAAAGAATGTACATAAGAGTGTTATACAAATATACTTACAAATGTTTAAAAAATTAACTTATTTCCCAAAAACTGAGAAGTCATCATTTCATCCCTGCAAAGTTTTCCATTTCATATCCTAAATATTATGTTTGAAAACAAACAAAATAATGTCCCCATAATGTTCGCACAAATGTTTTTATTAAATATATATATTTTTTTAGTATGGTACAACTGGTGGTACTGGAGACCAATAAGTCTTCCTACTGAGAATGCAACTGGACCTTCCATTAGTTATATTAATTCATACTGTTAATCTTTTTCTAATGATGCCATATTTTATGTACCTTAATTTATACCATAATTTATATCTATATTTAATAAAAGTCTGAATTTTAACAATAATTATTTTAGATTGTTTCTTGGCTCTAATTTTTCCCATTAATGTGCTATAGTCTGTCCCATTGATTCAAATGGGCGTGTAACAGGTTAGTAATTTTGATAGTAGATTATGTATCCATGCCTCAAACATGAACTATAAAAATATTTAAAAAATCAGATAAGACAATAGATTTTTAAGGCTCTCATTCACTGATTTTAGACATACCATTTTAAAGCCTCAAAAAAGCCTACAATGACAATTTCATAAGAGAAGCTAAGGTGGCTTGGAAAATTATTGGGGAAAATTCGAACCTCAGTGTTAAAAAAATCTCTACCCGTGGTTCTCAAGCTAGACCAAAAAATAATTAGCAGAGGTGAAGTTGCTGATTCATTTAATAATTATTTCATTGAATCTGTCAAATCTCTGATTGAATTTAATAAAAAGGATACACAAACTTTTCCTAACATTCGTCATAATACACATTCTATTTTTTTAACTCCTGTTACCGCTATTCTTTCCTATTATTTGGGTTTTCTACCACATGTACTATTATCCTCTTCAAAACAAATCACTGAATCTACAAAATAATAGAATTATTGGAAAAAAAAGCCTCTGTGCCCGTGACGTTTACGCCAAAGGAAAAGTCAGAGGTTATGTTTTGCAAATAATATAAATCGGAATAAACACAAAAATAATGTATTTTGCTGACGTTTCGGAAAGTAATCTCTTTCCGTTTTCAAAGCTATTTTTTGAAGAACTCTTATTTTGCTGTGTATGTCAAATACACAGCTTTAAGATTCTGTTTATGTTATTTCCATAGATACTTACTACTTACACAGAACATAGAACTGATGATATTTTTTTAGATAATGTTGAGTTTGTTAAGTTCTTCTTTTAACATTGGTAGCCAGGTTGTACAAATATCTACAGAACAATTCGATACGCACTTATCTTCATTTAATAAGATTATTGCTGATTCTTTAATTTTTCTTTTTTTGGTATCTGTTTCTTTTGTTAAAATTTTTGCCGAGTCCCAGTTTATTCTATGTCCGTTTTCCCAAGCATGTTCACAAATCTTTGATTTCTGAATTTCATTCTTTCTAATGTAGTTCTTGTGCTCATCCAACCTCACACTGAAAGGTCTGGATGACTCACCCACATAACATTTATCACATTCGCACGGGATATTGTAAATACAGTTTTTTGAATTCTGCTCCCTGTTTATCGGTTTTGTTTTTGTTAAAATAGATCTTAAAGTGTTCCCCGTTTGAAATATCGTCCTAACATCAAATTTGTCACCTATACGGCGTAGCTTTTCCGATAGTCCGTATACATAAGGAATTATTGCTGTATAATGACGTTCAGGTTTTTGTCGTACCTGATTGTCCCTATTTTCAACATTTATGAAAACTCTATCAACAAAGGCTTCAGGATATTGATTTTGTACTAGAACCTCTTTGATAAATTTTTTCTCGTTATTTAATATTTCATTATTAGATGAAATTATTTTGGCCCTATCGTATAAACATTTTACAACACCCCTTTTAACATTTATTGACTGATTTGAGTTAAAATTTAGATATCTATTAGTATGTGTTGGTTTTCTATAAACGCTTGTTTCAATTGTATTATTTATCCTTCTAATTAAAACATCTAAAAACGGTAGTTCATTCCTACTTTCTACTTCTAATGTGAATTTAATAGACGGTTCCTTACTATTTATATTTTCTAAAAAACTATCTAGTAAATCAACACCACGAGGCCAAATTGCAAAGATGTCGTCAACATATCTCCACCAGACAACCGGTTTGTTTATACAATTTTGAACATGTGTGTTCTCAAAGTTCTCCATAAATATGTTGCTTAAAATTGGTGATAATGCAGACCCCATAGCCATACCAAAATCCTGCTGATAGAACTCATTGTCCAATTGAAAATAGGTTGTTTTTATACACAATGTTAAGAGTTCCATTATGCTATTTACACTTAATTTAGTTCTAGTTTCCAAATTATTATCATTTAGCAACCTGTCTTTAACTATTTTTAATGTTTCATCTACCGGAACATTGGTAAAGAGGCTAACTACATCAAAACTAACCATCAGGTGTGATTCATGAATATCGGTTTCATAAATTTTTTCTATGAAATGTTTACTATTTTTAATATATGAATCGGTATTTCCAGATAATGGATCAATAATTTTAAGTAAAAATTTTGCCAAATTATGACATGGTGAATTAATAGAACTAACAATTGGTCTTAAAGGAATATTTTGTTTATGTGTCTTTGGTAAGCCATAAAAATGAGGGGGCTTACTATGATGTGGTGTAAGTTTCCTTCGTTCAAAATCATTAAATTCATGTTTGTATTTAAACAAAGTTCTGTAAATTTTGCTCTCTATTGATTTTGTTGGATCTTTGTTTAATTTTGAGTAGGGTCCCTCATTTACAAGAGTCATGATTTTTGTGTTATATATATCTTTATCTATAATGACTGTGGCATTACCTTTGTCTGCTGGCAATATTTTTATACTTTCATCGCGTTTTAAAGAATTTATCGATAACTTTTCTTCTGGAGTTAAATTATCTTTAATTTTGTATTGCTTCTCTAAAGCAATTTTTGCCCGTATGTGAAGTATATAATTTAATAATATTATGTGGAAATAAGAGATCTAGTGGTCCTGATGAAAGTCCTTACTTCTTATTAAAGGCAGTTGCTGAGTATATTGTGGATCCTTTAACACATTTAATTAATTCATGTTTATTATCCAAATACTTGTAAAAGTCTGTATGGAAATAAACTATTATTATTATTTTGCAAGAAAGTGATTTTTGATAATTATGCATTTTATTCTCAACATTTTTCCTAAAACATCAGTAATAAAAAAAAACTAATGTGCTTACCACCAGTAATAATACCAACGTGAACTAATTGTATATTTTGCAACTAACAAACTGACAAGACATTTGAAACTTTAAACAAGTAACAAAAGAGACGCTGATGCATGTGCATTTCATAACAGGTTATAGCTGCATATGTTACAAGAGAAAAAAGTTGGAAAATAACATAAAATTTGAGTTGTGCAAAAGCCAATGGACCAGATTAGTGTGACTCAGTAGATCAAGTATCATAGTTGATACGTGCTCTACCTGTGTTTGTAGAATAAGTTTTGCTTTTGACACAGCTAATAAGGCCTTCTGCTTCTGAAGAAGCAGCATACAACTGTCGGTAAAACATTTTTATTCACAAAATGATAGTCCATATACGGAAGCACTAATTCTTCAAGCGACACTATAATTGTAAAAATTTACGTTTTTATAGAGTGCAGTTTTGCTACAAATTTTTTGTACATTTTTGAATTCTCAAATATGAAAAATTTTAAATTTAACAAATAACTAAAGACTTTACTATGGGTTACATAATTTCTTAGTCGGTGATTATTTTTATTTATAATTAGTCTTATTTTAAGAAGCGTTCTTCGATATACTGGCAGTTTAACTTACGTTGGTTAACTACTATTATCAAATAATCCAGGCGTTTTAGACTTTTGCTCCCAAATTCGTGCTCTACGAATTTCTTTTTTTTTTATTATTGTGTTTATTTGGACATCCTGAATAACACTTGGTAGTTACGCCACGATACAACTGGAGGTATTCATGAAAATCGCTTCGGAAGATCGCGGATTCGCGATTAACTTAGTTTTTACGGCCCAAAACGGGAACAAAATCTATTATAAAAATTGTACGTCTGTAAATTCTCTACCTTAAAAGTCCTATACATTTTTTTCGTATGCCTAAACGTTTTGGAGATATGAAAAATAAGTGAAAAATGCATTTAGTTTCTTTTTTTATATTTTTTAAATATTTTTGTTATATTGGACAGCACAGAATTGTTAAGACATACAAACATGGTTGGGAAAAGACACTGATCCTGAGCAGTGGGGCTGGATTAGGAAGAATGATATTTTGCAGTTAATACCAACGCAGTTAAGACCAGGACCAGACATATTGTTAAATTAAATTTTTGTAACTGTACGAAGAGTTGTGCAGGAAAATATAGCCGTAGGAAAGTAGGACTGAATTGTTCAACAGTTTGTGGACATTTTCACGGTCACTCCTGCTTGAATACTGCACCTATAATTGCTATGAATGAGGAAATGGACGACGTAGAATCTTATCAGAATGAAAGTAATGACAACGATTTGTCATTGGGCAATAACATTTCAGATACTGAAGAAGTCGTAAATATTGACTAATTTAAGATCCGGCAAGGATTAGGGCTCCTGGGGAAATGTAAAAAAAGCGTGCTGAGTATTCTACCTGTAAGGTGGTGCGGAAATGAATGCATTTTTTTGCCTTATTCACTGTAAATAAATATAAATAAAATGTACAAAATACTCTAGTGGAGAATAAAGATCACCGAGCTCTATAACAGCAATATTTAATATTCATTCTGAGACATAGAAAGCAAGATAATTGCGAAATATATGGTGCAAAAGAGGTTTGGGGGAACTAAATGCATTTTTCACATTGTTTGCATCTTATCTCCAAAACGTTTAGGCGTACGAAAAAAATGTATAGAACCTTTAAGGTAGAGAATTTACAGATGTACAACTTTTATAATAGGTGTTGTTCACGTTTGGGTCATAAAAACTGAGTTAATCGCGATTTCCGCGACTTTCCGAAGCGATTTTCGCGAATTCCTCAAGGTGTATCATGGCGTAACTACCAAGTGTTATTCAGGACGTCCAAATAAACACAATAAAAAAAAAAGATTTTCGTTGAGCACGAATTTAGCAGAGGTCAATTTTACAACTAAAACACCTGGAGTAAAAGGCACTCTATTAAAATAAAATATCACCATTTTTTACGCATTTTTTTTACACTATTGAAACTAACGATTAGCTTAAATAGAAAAGCTTAAATTTGAGGTGATCACCAAAAATTTTAAAAATATCAATCAATAGCTAATCTGTTTTATATTCACTGGCATTTTTGCTAAAATAAAAAATATATAGTACTTTCATCAAATTGTGATACTCTTTTCCTATATTGTCATTTTTGTTGGCCTTTATCCTTTTTTATAGATAACAGTTAAATTCAATGAAATTCTAGCCTCAATAAATGAAAAGTGCTTAGTACAAGCGAATTTTAAGCACTTTTTCAGAGTGCTTGCCAGCACTTTTTATCAGGGACACTGTTTTAATACGTAATATGGCAAAAATAAAACTGAGTGACACTTTTATAAACCAAAATTTATTTACATATTTATTCAGTAAAATGATAACGCTGTCAAATGGTGGTGGTGTCCTATGTGTGATGATTTCTCATTCACATGTCCCTTTATTCTAACAATATTGACTAAATGATAAGCCTATAATAGAAAATAATAATCTCTATTGTACTCAGTGGTTTATAAACATTAATGTCTTAAATATTAAAACAAGAATACAATATTAAAACAAGTATGGTCTATTATTTTAAAAGGCATCGCGGTAATATGAGTGATTCGCTAACAGTACAAAAAATTTCACTCTTACACAAACATACCATTCGCTGCTTAAGTTCGTAATAATTATTGTCAATATTAACACAAAAGTAGCCATCGTGAAGCAGCAGCAACAAATTTTTATGTCCTAGAATTTTTCAATTATTCCAACAATTCATAATTTGTGATTTTTAAGCGTAATGAGCTCGCCCAACACCAAATAATTAGGAAAAAAGAATGATGAGCTTACAATAACTGGCAATGACTCTACATAGTTCAAAGCACCCTTGCCTTAGTATTTTGGAATCTCACCTGATTAATTAAATCCATCAACACAAAACAGGTCAATATTGATTGAATGGAAATGAAAAATAAAAGGAAATTGTTCGTAATCGAATTCTCTACAACTTTCATTTGAAACATTTTGCAATTTAAATTTAAACAGTAAAATGTTTCAACAAATTTCAAATTTAGAAAAGAATGCGCTATTTTGAGCAAAAATTAATTTTAGTCTTGATTAGTTATTTACTTTCTTATCCATCTATTTTCTAGGTACAAAAAGCCATCCTCAACTAAAAATATAACAAGCCATGCAATATTTTAGGTTCAAGATTTCCTCTCTAAATCGGAATTTTGTAGGGTTATATCAAAATACTTGAACATTTGTACATATTAAGCATAATCCAAGTAATGGGTATACAAACTCCATAATAATAATAAAATATCAACCATATGACCTAATAGTAGGTTCACCCTTCCCATGATTTGTTCTTATCCCTCACCAAAATGTTCATCGATATTTTCAATTTATCATTAAAAACTGAAATATTCAGCATGATTATACAGTCGTGGAATGTGTTTATTTTGTTATAACAATTGGTTTGTGTAAACAAAATAATACTAGATGTTTCACATCTAGAGAGATACAAGAAAAGAAAACTCATGGATTTTTAATTTCACCAAAAGTAACCAATAATAAACTTGCGTTCTACTTAAACATACTTAAGAAAACATTGTTAATCCTTCCTGAGTGTGCAATGATATTTCAATAAAAATTCAAGTTGATAATTTAGTGAAACGTCCCTCATCATTCCGTTCCTTTCTAAAAGTGCCATAGGCTGTGGAATCATAGAACTAAACCGTTAACAAGTTAAATTTCAAAAACTTCATTTTAAAAATCGACATATACAACATGTAACAATACGATCAACTTATCTCGTTTTGGACATAGTCCACAGTGATATCAATTTTTAGTTATCCAAAATCTAACCCCATTTAAGCGCACTTACCTCTCACCCAAAAGTTCCGGGTTCGATCCCCGGTCAGGGCAGTGGAAAATACTGTGAGAGGGATTTTTTCACTGTACATGGATATTGGGTGTGTGTCCCTTGTCTCTAAAAATGTGTAGCCCCCTCCCACACAAGGCTCTTCTAGAGCCTTCCGGGATAAAGGGGGTCGTCATTACCTGTGGCATATTTATTTGAATGGAGATGAAAGTTCTCTAATTAACTGACAAAAATATTATGTTTTAGAGCATAGGGTTAAGTTCTTCATCTGATTTTTTGTGCTAATAACCCAGTCAATGAAGGGGGGGAAAGGCCTGAATATAAAAAAATGAAAGTACAGTTAGCCCCAAATATGTTTTTATGGTAACATGTGAGTTATACCATCAGAATCATTCAGCCAACTGAAGTAATGGCTGCTGGCCATGCCCTTTTTTTTAAGTAACCGTTTTTGGCCAGTCCGGGTAGCATATTATGTTTTTGAAAATATGAAATGAATATATGAAAATCTTGAAATATCCCTGGGAAATTGTGGAACATTCTTGGAAAATGTGGAAAACTGTCATTACAAGACCGTGTAATATGTCGTTTTTGAGGTTTCTTTGGTCACCGATGATGAATAAGATATTCAAAAGGATGAAAAATTTCGATTTTCCCGAAAAATTGTGGAAAATTTCTCTATATAAATATATGAAGTTAAAATGCAAGGAAATCTTTGTGGAAAATTTCGGAAAATATTAAGAAAATAAAAAGATGAAAATCTAAAATGACTGTGTAACATATCAAATATGTTTTTTTAGTTGCTGATGACGTATTGAACATATAAACGAAAAGAAAATTTAAACTTAGAAATATCACGAAAAATTTAATTTTATTCCAAGATTTTGAAGGTGTAACATATTAAATTTTGAACGATTTTCCGGAAAAATAAAAAATTTTTCATTGTTTTGAATATCTCATTCGCCATCAGTGACCAAAAAACCTTGAAAATGGCATATTCTCTTGTCTTGTAATGACAGTTTTCCGTATTTTCCAAGAATGTTCCACAATTTCCCAGGGATATTTCAATATTTTCACTTATTTATATTAAAATTCGCAATTGGCGTATTAAAAAACATAAAAAATGATATAAAACTTGAACTAATATGTTTAAATTGCGAAAGGGTCGAAATACGATCAATTTTTCACGATTTCCCGCTTTTCACGTTAATTTTTCGGAAAAATGACCTTAAATTCGTTATCAGCGACCTAAAAAACCTATGGGAACCCATTTTTGGGCCAAAATATTTATTAGAAATAAAAAAAATAATATGCTACCTGGACTGGCCAAAAACGGGAGGTTAAAAAAAAGGCATGGCCAGCAGCCATTACTTCAGTTGGCTGAATGATCCTGAGGGAATAACTAACATGTTACCATAAAAAAATATTTGGGGCTAACTGTACTTTAATTTTTTTTATTCTCCCCTTCATTGACTCGACTAAAATAGCACACGACACAAGTCGATATTATCTGTGTCAAATTATCACAAATTATCATTAGAGCATTCTTAATCGTTCATTATTTGATTACTTTGGATCTTTAGCTAAATGTGCGAAAGAGGCGGTGATATCTGAAAAAAAATCTCAAGGTTACTAACACTTATCTTTACCTTTCCATAAAAAAAGGAAGAAATGGCCCATGTGGATAAAGTTTGGAACTGGAAAGGATCTGAAAAGTGTATCTTGCGAGGATATCACCAATCAGTTTAAAGAAAAATGTCTTGCTCTTTCACCGATTGTGAAACCAGTTTTTCGTGTTTCTAGAAAGGAGAAGTGTTGGAAGCTTAAAATTTTTTGAATTTTACTTTCATAGACTTAATTAAAAATCCAAAATAACCAAATAATAAACAATTAGAAACGTACCCAAAGTATGCCAGAACAATTTCCGGTAAGTATTCTGACACAGGCAATTTGCCCTGTCACATGCAACCAGATGGTTGAAAACATACCCCATACAATGTTCTATCAATTCACAGCAATATGTTTTATCAGGGAAGATTTGTTTGAGGTAAGCTACTCAAAACTGAAAGTATTGAGGCATTTTCAAGAACACTACCTTTAAAAATTTTAAACCTAGCGCTTATGACTGCGAAAGTGTATCCATGCATGTATGCTGACTGGTCTAAAAGCATACATTCAGCTAGTCAGAATGTATCAAGCTCCAAAGAGTACAAAATCTAAATCTACTGTTTTAGGTTTACAAAAGGAACATAAAAGTCATTTCTATGTACAATAACCATTGGGAAGGGTTAAATAGTATCTTGCTTATCTGCAGAAATAGAGGGAAAAGTTTAACAGTATTACATAATCCCTAAAAATAAAGTATCCATCACAGACAGAGCATTTTTTTTTTATTATGACAGTGACATTTTAACATTTATATGCAGAGTGACCTATGATTTTTTTTTAATGAAGAGCTTCAATAACTCCACTGTGATGCAAAATTTCTGATTGAAATTCAAAATTTCAAGGCCTATTGCGATTTTTTCAAGGCCAAAAAAAGTGTTAGCAATTTTTTTTTATATTGTTTAACAATGCTCGTTTATCGTTATCAGTTAATTTTAAAAATTATAACCATCAGTTATTCAATATTGGCAATATTTGTTTTTGTTAAACATGCTCCATATTAAGGATAATTACCATCACAGTTGGCATTGGAAAATTATGTAAATAATAAAGCAGCCCATAAACTAAAAATTATCAGACCTTTAATAAATAAACTACACATCTTTTATTAAGATCAGTTAACACGTACATTATAACTAAAAAGGACCCCGCAAACTTCTTATGGAAATCCGGCTACCATTAATTTTGCTCATTTTTTGATATGATCATCCAGATCAAAAGTCCCAATGGGCAGTAATCCAGGATAATTAATAATCATCTTCCAAAAATTGACTTCGGTGCAATTTTGTTTTTTTAAACTGTTTATTATGATATATCTATATACACTTGAAAGTTATGCCACAGATGCACTGGAGCTTCGTGACATAGAAGAGACCGTTCTCGAGATATGAAGCTGAATATGTGTAAAAATGCAGAAATAGCCAAATTCGAGTATGCAAGGTGTATCGCCGCATTTTCTCTCTTCCTACTGCTCAAGCGGCAATGACACCTATATAATTATGTTTTTATAAATAAACACCCTTTCTAAAAAGCCCAGATTGGTTTTCGTACACCTACCTGTTCTTGAAATATGAGACACGAAAGATAAGTTTTGGTCAAAGAGTACATCTGTTTGAACGCTATTATCTCGCTCTCTATGGCTAACACAAAAATGAAACAAGTTATTGCTGTTAGATCATGAAATTATTTAACTAAAAGGCCCCATACTCCTTACCGGTTTCGAGATATGATGCTGAGAAGTTGCAATATTTTTCAGATCGCACGAATGGCCTCGGTCGGTGTGCAGCTGTTCCATGTTGTTGACCCTTATCTATTTCAAGGACAATTTCGGGTTTTGAATGTATTCAGTCTCAACCGAGTTATTGTATTATCTCAATTGAATGTATTTAGTCTTAACCGCGCTCAATTTTCATTGTTTCATCGTCTGATAGCGGTTTATTGCAAATAAAACAATTACCATCCATCACAAATATTTTTAAAACACTGTACCACTAAGTTTTTAAATATAAATGCACGTCTTACTCTGCCTATAACTCGGTTGAGACTGAATGCATTCAAACCCCGAAATTGTCCTTGAAACAGATAAGGGTCAACAACATGGAACAGCTGCACACCGACCGAGGCCATTCATGCGTTCTGAAAAATACTGCAACTTCTCAGCATCATATCTCGAAACCGGTAAGGTGTATGTGAAAAGTGTTGGGGCCTTTTAGTTAGACAATTTCATGATCTAACAGCAATAACTTGTTCCATTTTTGTATGAGTCATACAAGAGCGAGATAATAGCATTCAAACAGATGTAATAATTTTTGACCAAAACTTATCTTTCTTTCGTCTCATATCTCGAGAACAGGTAGGTGTACGAAAACCAAACTGATCTTTTTTGAAAGGGCGTTTATTTATAAAAGCATAGTTATATAGGTGTCATTGCTGTTTGAGCAGAAGGAAGAGAGAAAAATGTGGCGATACACATTGCTTACCCGAATTTGGCTATTTATGCATTTTTATACATATTCAGCTTCATATCTCGAGAACGGTTAGGCGTATTTACTTCAAATATTTTTTTTAGGTATTAAAAATTGAGATCTACGACTTTTGTAATTGGTGTTTTTCATGTTGGAGCGATAGGAAGCGAGATAATAAAATCAGCAACCTTCGACCTCTTCTATGTCACGAAGCTCCAGTGCGTCGGTGGCATAACTTTCAGGCGTATATTGATACATCTACTATAAGCAGTTTAAAAAAAACAAAATTGCGGGGAGGTCGATTTTTGGAAGATTGCAAGATTTTCAAACTAATTATATTGGGCTAATTATACTGGACTATAGGACCCCAAGGTTCTGTGGTACAGTCCTTCAAAGATCGGTATTTTAGCCATATGCTTACATATGTGCTTGAAACAGGACTAAGTAAAAACAGCGAGATAGCCTATCCAGGACATTGTACGGCAATTAAAGTTTTTTTTGTAATAATACTTTAGTGTATTTTCTAGTGGTTTAACTAACGGTACTCATGGTAGTACGTATAAGAGTGCTTTTTGTGAGATTTTTAGTAAAAATTTAGCGGCAGTTTAGCAATTCCATTTTAACAGTGCTGTTAGTTTTACCGCGGGCCGTCATACGAGAATCTTCGAGGTACCTTTAAAAGTACTCTGTGCGAACTTAACTGTACTTTTATAATAAGTATGTAAACTTATACTTCTATAGTACTTAGCCTTCGCCGGCGGCACATTGCTCATAAACAGTATTAAATAAAGTTTAAAGCGAAGTACTAAGAAGACGCTGGAACAAAGCAGTGGCCCTGGATGTCGCCCTCGATATAAATCACTAGCAAATACACAAAAGTATTATTAGAAAAAAAATTTAATTGCCCTACAAATGTCCTGGATAGGCTACCTCGCTGTTTTTACTTAATCCTATTTCAAGCACGTATATTAGCGTTGTATGGCTAAAATACCGATCTTTGAAGGTCTGTACCACAGAACCGCGGTTCTAGGACTTTCTGCCCATTGGGAATTTTTATCTGCATGATGTGCAGAATATCATATCAAAAACATAATATAAGTTTTAATTATATTATATTTCTGTTAAAAACGAGTAATTTTTTTTTTAATTTCGGTCACATCCATTTGAAGGTAGTCAAATTTGAAAGAAAAAATTGCTAACACTATTTTTTGGATTTTTGGCCTTGACAAAATCGAAATAGGTTTTGAAATTTTGAATTTCAATCTGAAATTTTGCACCACAGTAGAGTTATTGAAGCTCTATCATTTATTTTTAGAGAGGTGCCCCATTTTTAAATGGATCACATTAAATACACAAAAGAAGTAAATCTAAACAACCCCTCTATCTCTTTACATAATCGAATATGTACAAAAGTTGGACAAAATTGGTATACCCTAACCAAGCTAATATTTTATTTGGGTACCAGTTTACACATTAAATAAATCGAAAAGTGGCGTTAAAAATATGTCTACTACTCATATCCCTTTATCTCAAACACTTTCACAACTTGGATCCATTCTTTTGCAGTTTTTAAAAAAATAAATAATACTGTGCAACAGAACGTCTCCCTTTACATTAGGAACTAAAATCAAGGCTACAAAAAACAGAAAACAAGACATAACTCTATGTACATATAATTTAATAAATTTCAACTACTCAATTTTCTCTCTTAATCTATTCTTTAACAATATTGGAATGAGAGATATTACACCAAACAGAGCCAGCCAGATAAAGGAACTGGCACTAAATGCGCTATCACTCTCAGTCATGCTATGCAGAGTCTGTCCGCCCTGTATAGCAATAAAGGATGGGGGCGCCACACCCACAAATGTCCCAAAAGCAAACGGGTACAAAGGCACTCCAATCACAGGGGCAGTCAGGTTTATAAACCAGTTGGGCAAGAACGGCGTCACTCTTAAAAAAACTACGTAATTAAATAGATTGTCTCTGTGTTTGTTCACTTGCACTGCCCAGCTTTGAGCCTTTTCAGGGAAATATTTTAGCACCAATCTTCGTCCTAGGAGTTGAGACAGCAGGAAACAAAGAGAGGCCCCTACCATTGAGCAGGTGCAAACAAGTGCTAAGGCGACGAAAAACGGAAACAAAAATCCTGACAGTATCGACAGAAATAATGATCCTGGAATGGCAAATGTTTGTAAACTGTTGTGGAATTAAGGAAGCTATTATTAAAAATCTTAAAAATCTGTTACCTACTTAAAAATTAAAGAATCGACAGTAAATTCATGTAAACACAAGGACAATCTTATATCACTACATGGTTTAAAAGGAAGTATGTTAATATTGAAAAACCAGCAAACCAATTACCACCTTTGTGCAAATCATTCTATGAGGAAGGTTTCTAATTTTGCTACGTATGAAACGGTTTCATCAAAACTAGGCTATAGAAAATAATGAATATGTAGTTCACAGTAAATAGTATATTGTGTATCTAGTAGTAAAAGCAATACATTCCCTGACGACGATATAAATTGTTAGCCAAGGCCAACAAGCATTGAAGTCCGGGAATGTGCTTTTACTACGAAGTACACATACTATTTTTTCTGCAATCGCAATCAATATTATTATAAATTAAGGAATTTTTACAAATGCATAGCATTTTTTCATTGCCATATAATTGCCTATATAATCGTTTCCTTGACAATCACTGTTTGTTTATTGTTGTGATAAAAGTCAGAGATTCAGTACTTATTTTGCTTTAATACCTACTTATCACTAAAAATATTTAAAATTGACAGTGATGATGATGTTCAGGTATCCGGGACATCACCTACCAGACATTACTGATTTTCCGGCAACCATTAAAGCCAAATTTCAACAAGTATATATATACCTTTCACTAATCCTATCCGTCTTTTTGCTAGTATTTCGCTACCTTTCGCTCATCTTTAATTCTTTCCCGTCTCCCTCTTCTTTTCTGTCTGTGTATTTTTGTCGCGTTTGTTTTTTCTCTTCATATCTTTTTGTACATTTTTGTTTCTAAATTCATTTCATATCAACCTTTCAAGAAATGGCAAACCTTTTCGAAAATTAAAATTTTTAAAATCAAAGTTTAGGCTAGCCCTGCGCAGCCCCGCATTGGAGTATCTCGTAGAAGGCGCCCCATTTGAATTGTGGTGCCTGCGTCCAATACAAAATTTAATAGTGTCTAGTTTTTAAGTTTTGCTAATTTTGTTCTTTGAGTTTGTTTAAATGTAAATACCTATTTTAATTTTATATTGTTATGGAAAGGAGTTTAGGTTTAATTAATTCTTAACTGTCTTTGCCGATCCAGACCCCTTCCGCCTGATCCTGCAATCTGCCACCGCGTCAATGCGGTGGTTGCACAATCGGTTCCGGAGCAGGCTCTGGTGAGGCAAATGTTCTGTACTTTAACTTAAATAAATGTATTTTGAATTGAATTGAATTGGGACACCACTGGAGTTAGTAGAAGCAGCTAAAAATGTCACATTAAATCTATTGCCAATAAATCCAAGGCAAAATATGAATACGCTTCCAAACGTTTCATGGATTATTGCCAAGAAAAAAAAACGACCTCCTGATTTGAAAATGTCGTGATTATATACTGTTCCATTTATCTACAAAGTTGAAGGCATCTACGTTATGGTCAGATTATATCAAAATATTCGAAATTACATGCCTTCCTGAAACGTTAAGGAGACAACTATAAACCAAAGAAGTCTAAAGTTTTGTCAAATGAACAAATTGAAACATTTATTATTCAAGCACTAGATCATACACATTTAATAAATAAGGTACGTTTAGAATGTAAGGATTTTAAAATTACCTAGATATTTATGTAGTGTTTACTTTTTAGTTTGTTTTAACATTTGGTGTTGCCAGTGCATGTCGCCGTGATGAACTATATCGATTAAATTTGAATGACGTGGCAGATTTTAAATCTAAGCTTTCGATTAAAATACTGGATAATAAACCGAAAAATCAAGATCATTTGTAATAAACAAAACTTATTTGCCATTGTATAGAAAATGTGTTGCATGCCGTCCAGAAAACTTTGAAAGTTGCTGCTTTTTTTTAAATATTCAAATAGGAAAGGTTGCAGGCAGGTAGTGGAAGTACATCAGTTTGGAAAAATTCCTCAAATCGACCCAAAATTTTTAAATTTGCCAAATGTAGATGAATACACAGGATATTGTTTCTGTCGGTCCTCTGCGACAATTTTGGTTCATTTTGGAGCAGATTTAATTGCTTTAAAGAGGCATTGGGGATGGAAATCCTCAACCATTGCTGAAGGATATATAGAGGAATCTTTTATAAATAAAGCAGATATGGCAGATAAAATATTTAGAGGGGGAAATGACAAAGAGAAATCTGCTAATAATAGTAATGTTATCGAAGAAGAAACAATTAATAGCAATACAATAACACCGCTGACTTTTCAGTTCAGCCAATGTTTAATAGTTGTACAAACTGCAACATAACTATCAATATAAACAAATAATTATAATAAACGTTTCGTGTGTAATAATATGTTCAATAAATGTTCTATTTAGTAAAAAGTGCATTTTTTAATGTGAGTTGGTTGTCTGCGTGTATTTATTTACTGTCTAAAATATATACAAAAAACACGTACAGGAAAGTTACCTCTTTCCCAGCTTAGGACGGACAAAGCTTTCCCGCACTGTTTTCTGCTGGTTGCTTAGCAACGGACCAAAGAATAGCATATTTTGGGATCTGAAATTGCACCGAGAAAGTAGGCATTCTCGACCGATTTCAGAAAAGATAATATGCACATAAAGCTAATGTTAGATGAGGATTATTTAATAGAATTATTGGGCACTTTTTCTTTGAGGGTAATTCAAATAGGATGTGTTAAACAATTTTCCAATACAACAGAGATTAAATTTCCATGTTCAATTAGCAAGGTGTCCCACGACTCCCATGCAACAATCTCTCTCTTAACAAAGACGGGACAACACACTAAGACATGCAAGGAAACAATGATTCCTTGTGCACTTTCCTGGATCCACAATAATTGAGAATTGCCCGAGAAGTGACTAGGAACTGAACTAGAGGCAACTGGAAACAGGGCTAACCAAGGAAGGCGGACTGGACAGTGACCAAAGAGATTGACGTTTCCTCCAACTCCAACATCAGAACCACAAGAGAGTGGTGTTGAGGACACCTGTTGTAGGTACATTGGCAGCATGCTCGAAGGTAGGGTAGTGTTCATTACAATGATGGGTGAAGCTCTAGGCGTGTTAGTTGCAGGGGGGCATTTTGTCCCCTCTGCCATGGAACCTTGTAGTTGGCGGCCTACCAAAGAAACTCACAAGTGAAGGATCTGAGACCTAAGGATATGTTGACAACATAGCCATCATATCTAAGGAACAGCATGGGTAGAGATTGTCCGCAAAATCCCCGAATATGGTTAAACAACAGACCGATGAGAAGGGGCTAAGTCCTTCAAAAGCCATATGCGAATCAGCAGATCCCCATGCATCAGACAGTCAAGCGGCACTAACGGCACTAGCCTTTAACAAGGCGCCTTCCAGACTGGTAGGGGACTGCTACGAATGCGAAACAGAGTTAAACTACTCTGGGTGCCGATACATATAAGAATAGACAGATAGGAGTACCTAACACATTCTATGGCCTAGAACCCATGCTGGGCATCACTAAAGGCTCAGCCAGAGGAGTGATCAAAGATTGGGTCAAGAATAAACGTAATCATCACTGGGAATTCCAGTAAATCGACATAGGAATACACTTATTACAGGATCATGTTCAAAAAACTCAAGAATTACTCATAAACACCAGAACACAGTTGAGAATTATAACAGGTTTCTTGACAGTACACTTTCCTATTAAGAAGTCCCTATACACAATTGGAAAAATCAATGACGACCTTGTCTGCAGACTGTGCAGAAAAAAGAACTGGAAATGGTAGATCACATAAAATATGAATGTGAAGCACTAGCTCGCATCTACGGGCAAATACAAACAGACCCAAAAACCTCTAAAACTCGCCCGTTCTAAGACCTGCACCACCTTATCAGTGGCACAGGATACCAAAATAAACCGAGTAAGTTAAGACAGAGAGCACAATAAGCCCAGATGGCTGCAGTGCCCTTAGAATATTTTTCATTTTTACAGATGTCGTGGGGGGATGTTTTAATCAGGAAAAGTCTGACGTGCTCATGAGTTTTCCCTTATCAATGGGGAAAAAACTATTCACATGCTCACAGACAATAGATCTCTCTGTGTAAGAATAAAGAAAGCAATATGAAAAATGTATTGAAATAAATGGGCGATCAGTGAAAGCATAAAAAAATATTTATTCAGCGCACGTTATAGCTGTGTATATATTTTTTGTTTATTTAATAAAACTCATGTCCATCTTTATTTTTTACCCACTTAAATGCAATTCTGCCCTGGCAATGGCATTTGATGGCATTTGTCAATTAAAGTTGACACAAACCTCCCCGTTTACGATATTTCAAATTTAGTGGCATAATAAGATTTTTCATAACAGACTCAATTTAAGATTTCTTGAATTTTGACAGAAAATAATCGTACTTAATTTTGTAAATAAAATAATGTACCATTTTGTCTCAAGATACAATTTTTGACTACCTTGATCATGTGTTTCTTCTTTGAGAGTTAAAATGACAATCCAACGTCTGATAAACAAAATCAGCATACATTAAAAAGTTACAACTGTCGAAAGTAACAAATTAAAAGATAACCACAAACCACTGAAATTGAAAGTCATATCTTAACTCTATAAAAAATTGTTCATCTCCACACAATAATACTCATTTAAAAAAAGGATACAATATGTAAGTTATGAAAACTCCAGCCATTACATGATAGTAATGCTCAGTTTTATATCTATTTAACACAATACCAAGTTGCTTTGCATCTTCGATATTCCATGGTAGTTTAATATGTTTTCTTTCTTCCCTGAAAATAAAACAGCAGTTACTCAATATTTTGGAATATTCTCTCGCATTCCCTTTGCAACCAGCTGATTTTTGTTATGTAAATAATTTATAATTCCGTTGTCAAGATACACAGACATTAGAGAAAACGCTGAATTAAATGCTACACAATTTAATTTACAATGTCACAAATTAACTATAACTGAAGAATATTTATATTTTCCACTGAACTCACTAAATTAGTACCTATTATTACTCTGCCTAAACAACTACCTACTGGCATATTTATGTAATTTTTTTTTTGTCGATAAATGTAAAATGACAGGAATAGAGCACCATGCAAGCAACCGCAGCAAAATTTAAGGTCATCTAGCAAGTTAACTTGTCTATTTAAATTCCTTCTCCTTTAAGTTTGTACATATAGTAGCGGAACCCTCGACCAGGATTTTCGACCTCATCGCGGCATGAAGATTTCAATGATTTTTCAATACTTTATATCTCTCCGAAGAAAAAGTTCCATTACCAGTGACATTTCTGGCGTTGTTAAAGGGGTAAATTCATTTATTGAACATGTAAAAATAAATTATGCATATTTTTTATCGCGGCACGTCAGTTTACACCTAATGATTTGTTTTGAGCTATAAAGACACCGATGATCCCCAGAATATTAAACCATAACTAAGAATAGATTGAACATCTTGGGCAAAGTAATATATTTTTAATACACTAACGTCAAATGAGGATGGTATGTTACGTATGGCAGAACAAATTTTATTAAGTTAACTAACAAGGCAGTTGGTGTGACTTTCGTAAGTTAATCCGGAATCTAAATAAATCCCTAAAAACTTGGAGTCGTTGGAGACTGGTATAGATTTACCATTACTTTTAATATAATTGCTATTAATAATATTAATATTATTGTTAATACAGTTTTATTTTCGTTTAATATTAAATCATTATCTCGACAGTAACTAGACATGCTTTCTACTACCTGACAACCTAACGTTTTTTTAAGTCGTTGGCTACGGCAATTAGTGATGCGTCATCTGCAAATGCACATACAAATTTTATAGATAGGGATACAGGTAAATCATTAACATATAAATAAGAAATAAAAAAGGTCCTAGTACAGAACTTTGAGGTACCCCAGTTTTTAACAGTCTAGAGCTAGAATAGAGCTTGACTACAAGTTTAGGCAATGAGCAAGGTATATCATCATTAAATGTATATATTCAAGTTCGAAAATCATTGTCATCAGTGTCTTCATCGGAATTGTCTCTTCATTATTGGTGCAACGCCGCAACAGTCAGTTATTATTTTTAATGGAGATTTGAGAGCCTAAGGAATCAATTGGTGAAGGTTTTATCTGTGCCGCTGTAAGTCTATCGAGCCTTTTTTTTAACAACTGATAAAGGTGTTATAAATGTTCTGCATTATGCTAAATGTCAGTTCATGATGAATTCGTGATATGTTTTACTTGTTTAACAGGAATCCATCAAAAACTGACCGGTCGCTGTAACTAAATGATATCGATTTTTTTGGCGGACTGAAAATGAGCCTTCACCCCTTCCGCAACGCTTTTGGACTTAACTGTAAGGAAAAAAGTTGTTTATTTTTATTGAAACTAAGCATTTTTCATGCCGTTATTACACAAAATTTTGGTCGAGGGCTCCCCCTTTAATACATAGTTACACAGAAAAGAAACTGCGCATTTGGTACATACACCTCATAGCACACTGTACCGGAAACTACTATGGGGCATGGGGCTGCTCTGACCCACAATGCACAAAAAATTACTTTCAAAAGCATGTACGCAGTGAGCATTTTAAGATAATATCCATAATGTACTTGTCAATTTCAGTTTCAGATTAAAAATAATGAACCAGACCTCACGGCAACAAATATTTAAAAGGAAAGTAAATTTGGGCAAGAGCACTTTCTTGTCACCTTGTTAATTTTAATAATTTTAATACACACAATAAAGATAAAATTTCTCAATTAGTGTTATGCAGAATGAACTTTATGTCGTATATAGCGAAATATAAACTATTATTGCGATTTCTTTCGTAACCTAACATTAAAAAACATGGCCAGGTGTCTTTTAATGAAAAATAAAAAGCTAGCAATGTACTTGACCTACTACAAAACCAATTATATGATTATTTCAAATATACTTACTCTGTTACATTGGGGAATCTGTTGTATACCAAAAATAAGGCAGACAAAGAGCCAAAGAATATAATTAAAACTGCAAGCGTAGCGTACCTTGTTGATATTGCTCCTTTGTTAATTAAATCTGAAAAAAAAAATACTATTTGAAAACTAACGGTAAACGTCTCCTCTGATTGAAGACAAGTCATTGGCAACAAGAATATATTTTGAAAAAAGTTGAGGTTAACTAATTAAAACGTCTACATACTAGGTGGATTATTTGTGGGATATAGTTCGTTTGATGGATCAAGCATGGATAGGGAAAATCTGGGATGTTCTGGTAAATTTAATCTTCTAAAAGATCTTCTATAAGAAGCTCTTCCTCGAAAAGGAAATTTGGACTTGAAGGAACACAGAAATAGGTCGGAGGTGGAACTAATATCTTTGCACTGTACGTTAGCTACGCAATTATCACCTAAATCTGCCTGTGAAGTCATTGTGTTTTACGTTATTGAATTAATCACTAAAATATTTTACTTTTCACCTAAAACAAACTTAAAATTTTTGAAGTTTCTCCATCATTGCAGAGATGACAATGCGCATGTGTTGTGGAACTGCTGATCGGCAGTTTATGGACACGTATGTTATTTAAAAATTTTAGTTACACTTTAGATGACATTAAAAAATATATAAATAGAAATATAATAATTTCACTACCTCATAAAAAAGAAATAAATGAATTGTCTTGTCATGTTTGGTATAATATGAATATTCATAGCCTACCGAGTTCGGTAATGTAATATTTCATGATGTGTAGATCTGCAATTTACAAAGTAGAGTTAGTGTAAAATTGGTTGTCTAACTAAAGGGAGCGTTTCATATTTTTGCACAGAACCGGCTTCAGCATGAAGAATTTTATTATACAAGAGAAATGAAATATTAAAAATACCAAAGAAACCAAATATATTAAAACCATTTAAAAAAATTATAATTAATTCTCTATAACCTTTGCCAGTTAATAATTATGATATATAAGTACTTCTGAAATACATACGGTAAATAAAAATTCCTAGATATATCTATATGACTAGCCCAGTAAACATTTTTGTGATATTTAGGTAACAAAATTGCATTACAATGCAAAAATATCAGTTTTTTGAAATCTAAATAATTTACTTAAAAGCGAAAACCCGAGTATACAAAACAGAATTAAGAAAGTAAAAAATTATACAAAATTATTTTAAAGTGGTATGAGGATGCGAATTGTTTTTTAATTTTTTGTTGGGTTTGATAGAATGGACATATTTTATAAATTTACTTTTACAATGAAAACAATAATTACCTTGTGGGTGTCTGCACGAATGCTCGTCTTCTTTGTTTTTGCCACAATTGATACATAAATGATGTGTTCTGCGGCACTAAAGGTACTTTTGTTCATCTTGAACAAACTGAACACAATCACTAAACAGCCAATTGAGTTGAGATATTTTTCAAATTCTTGATTTCTATTGGTTGCTTACTAATCACAATCACTTTATTCAAGACGAACGAAAGCAGCTTTATTAGTTGAGTAGGTGCTGATACTTGCCGCGGAGAGAGTTTTTCACTACACTCACTTCTTGGGTGGAGCGTTGCTCGACACCCAAGTAAGTGTACGACTCTCCGGCATCTAGATGGTGTAAGATGCTTCCGTCCACGAGCTGCGCGTCCTCTCCGTACTCACCGCATCGTCCTCTCTTGAAATGGATCAGTGCGCATTTGTCCAACCCGAACTGCATACCGACAGCCTGCGTGTACTCCTGTATCCCCCTAAGGGACTGCTGGAGATCCCTTTCTCCAGAGGCATAAAGTTTAAGGTCATCCATATAAAATAGATGAGTGACCTTATGCCTCCTGTCGCCGGGGGTACCGCAGTTGTAGCCACGGGTTTTCCAGAGCGAGACGGATAATGGCAGTAGTGAGATGCAAAACAGAAGGGGGCTGAGGGAATCTCCCTGAAGTACTCCTCTTCTGAATGTTACCGACTCTGTTATTATTATTATTATTATTATTTTTCGAGATATTAGCAAAAAACTGATTTTTTCTGTTGCAGAGGGTTGTTTATAAGGGTTCGTGGGGGTAGATTTTGGTAAACTTTTTTGAACCACTTTCTACTAGCAAAAAACTAGCCTATCATGAAAAAATTAGCGAGGTAACAATTAATTCCGATTTAAAACCCCTGGCAACTGGGCTAGGAGATAATAGATTTTCAAATAAATATTTTTCATCAAATATGATGTCAACAAGTCTTATAATGCCCTCTTATTAGTTATGAATGCTTTAAGAGTTCCAGATTTAAGTTCAGACTAAGAAAGATAAAGATAAACAAACATTCAGAAATTGTGTGACTGATACAAAACTTGTTTATTGTTTTTATTTGTATGTCCACTTCATTGGTTCCCGTAGTTGCAAATAACGTCACATGATCTGCATATGCCTTTGTAGTTTGTTTACTTTCTTCTGCCACCGTATTTGTTAGTACTGTGCGTATTGCTATTTTAAGTCTGTTATAAACTATATTATGCTTGTTGTGCGGTTTGATCATCTGCAAAATGAGTAAAAGTTGTATAGTTTGTTTAAGTACCTACAAAAAGGCAGAATCTCGATCATTTCACATGTAAGTTTGTCTATACGTAGGCGTAGATTAGGGTTAATAAATAAACACCACTGAAATTAGACAACCCCCAATTCCAGAAGCCAGGGCTTGTGCGGAAGGGGGATTACACATTGAAGAAACGCGGGCATACAACCATTTCCTCCGACAGTGCCAGTGCCAGAGCCAGGATTCGAACCCGGTGGTGCGATGTCCGTGTGATTAATCGCGATTGCCACCTCGCGCCTTAACCCGCTCGGCTATCGACCAGACTAGGGTTATATGATGTTATTGTGTTTTGAGAATAGTTTTTCATTGTGCAGCGGCGCATTTAGGATAATTGTTGCCCTGGACGGGACATATGTAAAGACTACCTGTGTATGTTTATTCAATAGCACAATTTTATTATAATTCCAAACAAATGTTTTGACATATTAATAATGAAAACTATTAATCATTTTATTTTTAACATTACAACCCTTTCGTCTATTTACTCCTCTGATTGCAGTGGTTATCAAAACATTCCCCCTCCTCCCCACTTTTCACCTTATCCATCATCTCAACATGATCAATGAGCCACAATTCAATGTATTTTAAATGGGATTACTTATCTATGTTTCTTTCTTAAGCAATTCATTTTCAACCAAGTTGTTTACATTTTTAATATTGTTTAGTAGCACATTTTACTTCTGTTTTATCAATTCTCTATTTTTGCGATATTGGGGATCTGAAATTCTTTTCTGTGATACATGATCTATCATTGTTTTGTTTATATTAAATGGCCACGATACAAATTTATAAATATATGTCTATAAATATTGTGATCTATGTACAATATTAGAAACTAGAAAACTTGTAATTTTATCATTAGTTTTAGGCCATTCATCATCAGTTTTGGATGAATAGACCTAATCATTCAGGTTAAACTGTCCCAAATGAACTAAGACTGCAGGTTTTATTAAGACAATGAGAATATTTCATCACATTGAAACTTATTTTTTTATTAGATATGGTTCTACCTTATATGGTAACAATTATATCTAACACAGGTTTACAATAATTTTGATGTTTAGAAGCTATCAACTATTTTTGAATTATTTTGAAGCACTGATCTCAAAAATGATCTATTTTCTGTTGCATCACGTCCAGCTTTTTTACAGCACGGCATTACGCTTAAAATGTATTGTTTCATAGATATACTTTTGAGAAGTTACCAATTGGACAATTTTTCGTCCTATTTTATCCCGTGTTCATTATAATTAAATTTATTACTCAAAATCGTGATCTGGTAACACTGTTTTACAGCAGTTATCCAGAAACTTGTCAATACACGTCCATTTATCATTGTTATATTGATCAGTCGTCGTTTAACCCTACACCCTATTGGCAAGTGTTTTATTGTATTTCGCGGTTTTCTGTTCCTATAAATTTTTTTTTTTTATCATTTGTAAAAAACCTTACGTGATACAAAAAAAATATGCGAGATTTTCGGAATTACCTAAAGAAATATTCGTATTACGTATTTTAGTTGTTAACAAAATGTTAAGGGCAAGGGAAATTATCTATCATAAGCAACTATACTATATCAAATAATATTAACATATTTAACCTAACGAATTAATCTAAAAAATATTCGTATTACCTATTTTAGTTGTTAACAAAATGTACTAAATAAAACTGTAACAAGTTGATTCGAACCCTCGACCTCACGTGGTGAGAATCGGGCAACCTAGCCACTACACCATGGACTACTGATGAGAAACCTACATACTTTTACTATATCAATACGTCACATACTGCATGTACGAATAGTCCTGACGCTATTCATACATCCTGCATGTACGAATAGTCGCACCGTTCTCAGAACCAAAACATGTGTCAAAAAGTTTTATTTTGTAGATCTATGTAAAATTGATAGTTTCTTAAAGAGTTACAAAACCACAAAAATATATATTTAGTTCCACCATCCAAAATCCATCTCAAATATATGTCTATTCTGACGATGTAGCTATTAGTAGCAGAAATTAGAGTAAACGTTTACTCAAATTGATTATAGGCCATTCATATTCGCATAAATGGAAAAAAAATTATAAAGTTTTGCCACTTAGGTATTAAACTTGTCAAGGCATGTACTTTCAAAATGAAAAGAGTTCGCAAGCAACAAGTGGAACCTTCATCCCTCGTAATTTTTTGTAGAACAAACGGTTTTCTAGAAAATCGCAAAATGCTACCGAATTGCACGTTAGGGGTGTGTTTTAGGGATGAAGCTCCACATACATCATTTGGTTGTCAAGATAAGATTGGAACCAGTTGTAAGATACACCCCTAAAACCATAAAAAATTAGTTTTTGCAGTAAACACTGATGGTCCACGTAGTCGAATGCTTTGGTTGGGCCACAGAATACATAAAGTTTTACGAGAGCTCCTTTAAATAGGATCAGTCTTTCGGCTAGTGTTTGTTGCAATCGAAGCATTAGCGTTTTGATTGTAATATGCAATTATTACACTTAAGGCGCCAGGCTTGTAACTTGTAATTCAGCGCTCGGCGAGGCACATAGCCCGGATAGTAACTGTTGGTTGCAGTCTGGTTACATTTCTTATAGTAAAATAAGTATTTTATAGAGGAGTTTGCGACTAAAAATATTATGTTTTAATATTCCGCCCTCTAAAAGCACATTTGAACTATGCTAAGCCCAGCCAGACTATTTATTTTTCGATCGCAACAGACACTGGACCGCTAGATGGCGCCTGCTGACTATTTTACATGTCGCTATCCCAAAGATACCGAAATGTACTAAATAGTCAAGTGATCCTCGTGTCGGTCGTCACATGCCTACCTTGCACTGATGAGAGCCAACAGCTCGAAACTGCAGTCTGCAAAGTGTGTGACGACTGGCATGAGAGCTCCTTTAAGTAGGATCAGTCTTTCGGCTGGTGTTTATTGCAATCGAAGCATTAGCGTTTTGATGGTAATATGCATTACGCTTAACGCGCCAGGCTTTAACTTGTAATTCAGCGCTCGGCGGGGCACATAGCCCGGAGAGTAGCTGTTGGTTGCAGTCTGGTTACATTCCTTATAGTAAAATAAGGATTTTATAGAGGAGTTTGCGACTAAAAACATTATGTTTAATATTTCGCCCTCTAAAAGCGCATTTGAACTATGCTAAGCGCAGTCAGGTTATTTATTTTTCGATTGCAACAGACACTGGATCGCTAGATGGCGTCTGCTGACTATTTTACATGTCGCTATCCCAAAGATACTGAAATATATAGTCAAGTGATCCTCGTGTCGGTCGTCACATGCCTACCTTACGCTGATGAGAGCCAACAGCTCGAAACTGCAGTCTGCAAGTGGTGTGTGACGACTGACACGAGAGCTCCTTTAAGTAGGATCAGTCTTTCGGCTGGTGTTCATTGCAATCGAAGCATTAGCGTTTTGATGGTAATATGCAATTATTGCACTTAACGCGCCAGGCTTGTAACTTGTAATTCAGCGTTCGGCGGGGCACATAGCCCGGAGAGTAACTGTTGGTTGCAGTCTGGTTACATTTTGCGACTAAAAATATTATGTTTTAATATTCCGACCTCTGAAAGCACATTTGAACAACGATATTGTTGTGTGAATGTTAAAGATGTATGCCAGATGGGACGCTTTTCAAGCTTCTATTCATATAATTTCCTATGAAATAATTAAGTTACCGATTTATTTATACGCCTTGTAGATAGATATAAAGTGGAATATATTTTGCCTATAAATATATATTCGAAATGTAATTTTAGAATAATTCCGCCACCGCCGCCACGCCTTCTTCAAGAATAATCTAGAAATACATAAACAGGTGTATATACTTGAGTTGAAAAATCTGTGCTTGCTGCTTTGGTCAGTTAGCAGCACCTGGTCAAATAGCCAAGCACAGGTGTTGTACTCTGCAGGATATACATTCATGAGTGGATGACACTGAATTTGAAATTATTTCTGGAAGATACTAATTCGATTATCATTCATGCTCCTGCTGCGTTCATGTATCTAATTCCTGTCTTGGCAGTTAAGCCATTTGATTTTAATGCATCTAAGTTAGTGAGTAATGACTGTAATGCATTTGGTACCAGTTAACTAATCCAAGTGAGTCCTATACAAGCACCGCAGAAACAGCATCAGCACTATAAACTTAAGAATAATGAAGCAGTTATTTTTTATACTTTCGATAATATTAACGGTTTCAGAGAAATATGAACTTTTATTCGGTATTCGGTAGGCCAAATGCGCCTTCGCCATTATTTAAAAGAAAGTTGTGGTTAGAGTTTATCCAACCCCCCCCACTACACTTCCAATGTATAATACTACATACAAGCTAATTTTCTATGTGGCTTCTTCGCACCACCAGACTATCCATCATGTTTGTCTTTTTTGTTATATACTTCAGGATGAGCAACAACATAACCTTTGTTTAAACCAAACTGGAAGACAATAACTAAGAGCACTTTACCGTTATTGTAATCCCCTGCACCTTATGACCACCTTTACTTTCTGATACAGATTAAAAATTAATTAAATCGTGTTAAAGCTCTAATATATAGTGTAATGCATGTACAGTCTAGCGCAATAATGCCTGGTACTTTCGATATCTTCCATCCTTATCTGTCATTATGTGAACCTTAATGCCACAAAAGGAAAGGAAATATCGACAATCGAAAGTACCAGGTATTACTGCACGGAAAAAAATAAACACTTTCGAATCGAAAGTGCGTAAGTATCGACTATCGACACCGAAGATTCGATGTGGAACACTATATCGAGGCGACATCACTTCATTACCGACACGCAACACTAGCGAAATACAGTGTTTCAGTTCCTAAATCAACAGTAAATTACTCTTATTTGGCGTTTTTTTCGGAACTACAATACTGTTTTGTCGACAGTATTTCGACTCGACAGTATTTCACTTGCAAATGCCAACTGGATTTTTTCAGCAGGGCCGCTACATTTATGGCCGCCTCACAGGCATATAAAGTTGAGCTGTGCCTGTGAAAAAAAACGTATCTGTTCGTTGCTAGGAATTTTGAACCTGCTCCGAGTCATATCGTCGTCGGCCTGAAATCCGACACCTTTAGCCCGTGGATCAGGTCTACAACGAACCCTTATCAATGGACATGTTACAAGAAATATAAATATCATATGACCCATACTCATAAATGTGGGTCAATTAAAAGTGTATAAATAGAATTTATTACAAATAAAAATAATGCTTTAATCCAGTCAACAAGTACAGGGAAAAATGAGTGGTGCTAATTTTTTCTATTACATATGGAACGTGTTTTGTGCTGCTGCTTTTCTTACATAATTCAATGGATATCCCAGCCAGCGAAAAAGGTACCCTACTACTACTAGAAGTAAAGACAAAATAGAAATTCAAGTAATTAATTATTTACCTACGTTTTGAAAATAAAATTTTTCTCCAATAAGTCCCGTGTGAATTCCAACTTCAAGATTTTTGGTTGTATTGTTATGAAAATAATGTTGAAACATTAACTGTACTTGATTTCAACAATTTATAACCTGCAATATTTTGCTTTTGACTATCATTATATATTTAAAAAATATCAGGTTTAAAATAAGAAGCTCTACGCGATTTTAGAAATTTCTGATCGGTAATATCGACACCATCTATCAGTGTATATTAATAGAAAAAAACTTAGTCTGTTAGAATCAATAAGGGCAAAAATCAGCTCTATACGATTGGAATTGAAACCGTATAAAAACTAAAAGCCGGCAAAAACAGTCGGCATCTCTTTATTGTACATGGGCGGAGGTAAATAGAAATGCTTGTCATAATAAAATGATAAGATTTTCGGGCGTTATTATATTACCCTCTGTTTCAAATGGTCTCCAGAAAGCCATGGTAAATTAGTAAAATAATTAAAATATTTTACCTTTTATACAGTAGTAAATATTTATAAATATGAACAGTAACTAACTAAACTCCTACGCTGCACTGGCACATAGATAGCACGATATTAGACTTCCACGTTCTAAGATAAAGAAACGATTTACGAGTTTTTTTGTGCTAGTAGGCCTGTCCGTTTTATTACCTTTAAACCAGTGCAGTCGTAGATGGTTCATTCAGGCTGGTTACATTGCCAGTCTCGGACTCGCCTGCACAGTTTCAACTACCGTTCGAATCTCAATACCATTGCCAAATATATAGGACAAAATATCAAGTTCAGTACGCACGGTCCTGTGCTTTAAAACTGACCAGTTTCAATTCCAATCGTATATACTTTAACAGTAAAGCGATTTTTGTTATGTTTTATTGTTTCCATCAATGCACATTAATGGGAGGAATTTTAGTCTGTTAAAATAAAATAAATAAGGATAAAAATGAGCTTTACACGATTTCATGAATTTTTAATCTGTATCAGAAAGTAAAGGTGGTCATAAAGTGCATTACAATAACAGGTAAAGCGCTTTTTGTTGTTGTCTTCCAGTTTGGTTTAAGCAAAGGTTATGTTGTGCTCATCCTGAAGTATATAGTCAAAAAGATAAACATGGTGGATAATCAGGGAGTGCGGGGAAGCCACATAGAAAATTAGCTTGTAGGATTATACATTGGAAGTGTTGTGGGGGGGAGGTGGTTTCATTTATTTTTTCATTATGAAACAGTACGTGGTTTTACAATTAGCTATTAAGATAGATTATGTAAAAGAACCGTGAAATTTGAATATAGGCATACTTCCCATTTGCAAATTTAAGACTTTCAGTTATGTCTTTCTGAGTGCCTTATTACTGGTCTCGATGGTGTCTAGGAACTTACTGATTTCGGTCTTAGCACTTTTTGACCTCCCAGGTCGCATTGCTTTTAACCCCTTTTCCCAGAGTCACTAAGTATCCCGGTCAAAATTTAGGCGGTCGATCAAAAGTGGTGAAAAAGTTGTATCGAGGTAACGTTTTATTTATTTCTGACCTTTAGTTTGGCCACAGCACACTTTTTCCCGGAACGGTTGGTCGGATCGATTCGGTAATGGTCGGGATCGATTCCTCGTGGTCGACTTAGTCGATAACGATACATCCCGCGCCTTCGTGTGTCTTCGGGAAATTTAGGAAGTGTTCGTGCGAAGTTTTGATTTTTGTTTAAAATCCTAGCTTCCACACGTATGAATTCCCCTAAAACTTGTTTCGGTGTTTCAATTCCTCAAGTCGTTGATAAAACGGTGAATAACGCCCTCGGGAATGATCGGATCGATTCGATAATCGTCGTAATCGATTTCCTGTGGTCGGTATAGTCGAAAGTCGAAAATGCTACCCCACCCGACCTTCTCCCGGTCGGGGGTATGTGCTTGAAAAAAATCCTACATAAATGTTCGATTTTTAGGTTAGAGAACCTACTCGCGCCTAACTCCACTATGTCTTTAAAAAATTTTAGGTTATATTTATACTAGTTTGATTGTGTCTATATTCACGTTATTTATAAATGTCACTCACTGTCACAGGATTAAATTAAGCAACTTTCGTATCCGTCAACGTCATAGTTCCATTTTTGAAGCCGTACTTCCGTCTAGTATACAAATATAACCAGAATGGCAGATCTCAAAATCAAAATTCAAACATCAATAGCAATGCCGTAACAATATGAGAAGTTAAAGACAGGTATTTATTTGAAAGATGAAACGATAAACAATTCACTTCGCATGTTAATTACCAATGTTAAATGATTATGTTATTTTTATAAAAAAAAAGAAATCTCCAGATGGCGCAGAATCAATATTTTGCTGTATATGAATAAGACCCCGTTTCGCTCGAAAATTAGCTGCAAAACTCGACCGAGTTTTTTTTACCTCAGTTTAAAACGATATAGAAAACAAGAGCGCGGCATTCTTTCGTAAACCGACCTCGAACGCGTGCCATCCATAGGCGCGCGTAACTTACTTTTCGGGGCAATGCATGCCCTATAATATTTTAAAAATCGTTTATTATACACGTAACACTGTTTTGCAGAGTTATTAACTAATAAATTATGACTGAAAGTGGTGAATATGTGTATATGTTCGTTTGTATAAAGGATTATAATATGTATCTGAACCATATGAAGTGTGTGATTTGTTTGCTTCTTATTTTTTTTTACTGTAGCAGATTAGAAAGTTGCGGAGCATTTCATAGAAAATTTTTCATTACCACCTATCTTGACTACAGAGAATAATAATTTATAATGTCTTATTGAAGAAGAAATAATGAATATAATGAATGTAATTAGCAGTTTGAAAAATGAAAATTCTTGTGGCGTTGATGATATATCCCTTTTTATACTAAAGCATATTAGTGACCATGTTGTTCATTCACTCATCATTTTGCCAGGGCTGCTTTCCCGACGTTTTAAAATTGCACGTGTTATTCCACTTTTTAAAAAAGGCTGTCCAGAAAACATTGTCAACTATAGACAGATATTTGTACTTAGCACTTTATCGAAAATAGTAGAAAAACTTTTCATGTCCGTCTGGTTAATTTTGTTTAAAAAAAATTATATTTTGACACCTTCACAACACGGATTTAGATTTAGTAGATCAATTGGAACGGCTTCTTGACATTTACTTAATTATATATATGCTCGTTTAGATGCCGGTAAATACGTAGTCTGAATGTTTTTTGGTTTATCAAAAGCTTTCGATACTATTGACTGCGAAATACTGTTATCTAAATTGTATCATAGGAATAAGAAATACAGCTGGATAAAATCGTATACTAGCGAATTACAATCATATTAAATCGGGGATCTATAAAGTTAAACTTGGAGTTCTGCAAGGCTCAATCCTAGGGCCGTTATTATTTTTGTTATATGTAAATGATATTCCAGCTTACATAAGAAATGAGGGGCAAGTTACTATGTTTGCAGATGACACTATACCATTTCAACGAAGGCTACTAGTGTGGATGAAATTCAAATACAGGCTGAAAACATCATTAATATTTTAAGCACTTGGTATGATTGTAATAAATTAATATTGGACATTTAAAAAACTGTAGTAATTATAAGGCGATTTTTACCTGGAAATTTTATAATTACAGACATTGAACTGGAAGATGAAACAAAATCTCTTGGTACTATTCTAGATTCTAAGTTATCATGAGATTACAACCATATCGATACTACATGTAAGAAGCTTATTTTGGTACCCTACAAATGAAAGACATTTTGGAAGAAAACGCCTTACTAAATATTTATTATGCTTTGGCTTACTCACACGTTTCATTAAACAATCATTATGTGTTGGGGATGTGGCAGAGAAATGAGTAGAGTTTTATATTACAGAGAAGACTAATTCGATTGATATTTAATTTAAGGCCTAGACAAATTTGTAGAATGATCTTTAAAAAAAAATTAACTCTACCGTGTGGTGCATATTTAAATGTTTAATTTACACTAAACAAAATCTTAATATGTTCATCAAAATATCAGATACACATTCACCTCATACTAGATATGGAGAACTCATTATCATCCGAGCTGATTAAACTACCACTTATAAACATTCTCATTCTAGAACAGGTTGGAATCCTCCACAGTTTTCTACTACGTGCTAGATGGCGGTTCGTCAATCGGTCCAGAGATGGTGCCGCCCCACCTACCGGCCATCAACAGAATAACAGGTTTCCCTTCACTTTGACCAGGGACTCAATCACATCTCTCCCCGTTAGAGGGCAGCACATAACAGTATTATAGAAAATATCACCCGCTTATTTGGTATCCATTCTATAATAACCAAAAATCTGCTATTGAAAATGTAGAAAGAAAATTCTTAAAATTTATGGATTTCAAAGTTTATGCATGGTTCTTATCCCGAAATAGGTTACGATAATCGGTTATTACTTGATACTTTTGATATGCCATCACTACAATTAAGGCGTATTTTAGTCAGTTTAAATTTTCGTTTTAAACTTATGGACAATAAATTTGACTCCTTGGAAAATTGAATTTTCGAGTGCCAAGGTTTTCATCTAGACAAGTAGACATTTTTAATTTACCAATGGCTAGAACCAACTTACATTACATTTAAATACATACAATACAATACATTAAGGTGCATTCAAAAGAGTATAGGTCCGAGAACTGTTCCCTGTGGCACGCCAAAGTTAACAGTCATAAATCTGCATACTTTCAAGAGGCAATATCTAAAATTTCCAACAATTTCCTTCAGCGAGGCCTTTCGATTGTCTAAACCCAAGCTAGAGGGCTTTTTTAAGAGTATTTGAATATCCAGTGAGCTTAAAATGACAAATATTCCAATGAGCAATATACAAGCCCTTGTGCTTGTATACTTGGCGCCTCAAATTGGGGTGGCAAAGTAATACCTTCCGTCTTTATTCTAATAAAGCACCCCATATCCACGGTTATATTCGCCCCACCACAGCGAAGCCCAGAAGACTCTATACAAACACAGTGAAAAGCTAAAGCTACAACATACAGTGCTGGTTCCACAAGTCAAAGAGAAGAAACCAATATCGTGCATGCCTTCGGTGCTTTTAGTTATTCATAAGACGTCCGTCTCGAATACAATTAGAATATTTTACGGTCAAGTGAGGAAGCAACGGAAGTAAAGATACTTAGTACGTATAACAGTGCTACAATATAAAATAATTAAAAAATAGTGGACAGAAGCGAGTGATACCGATATATACGACGATTATTTGGGATTAAGTTGAACTTATAGGTATATATTCCTAAGTGCAACAAACGATTATCTTAACTAGGACGAACCTACTTAAAATTAGGCTTGCAACGAGCATTTATGTCCGGTTAACTGTTGACAAATTGCGGGGACTGACCACCGTCTTAAATGTTTGTTATTTTTAAACTTTTGTGATTTTTTTTTTTCGTTAAATTGAATTAGAAATCCGCATGTCCGCAAGCGCGGTTAGTAAATTCATGGTCGCGTAAAGTTAATTTTGAACAAGTTGGCTGCAAAGTTTGAAAGTTGCCAGTTGCGATTCAGCAAGCGATATAAAATTTCGTGCGGCGCGCCAAAGGATTCATATGAGCGCGTGTGCCTCGAATTAAAACAAATTAATATAAATAGTATGTGGCGCAAAAGTGTGCTGGTTTTTGTTGGTGCATATTTTTCGGCCATCTAAATTATTTTGGATATTCCAAGCGGATGGCGATTTCAAAAATCTTTAGGGTAAGTTTTTTAACACCTAGTTTTATATAATTAGAAAGTAAATATGCACGTATTTATTTTCGTAATTTTTTGGGTAACAATCAATATTGCATGACGTTTTTTTTTTTTTGATAGATTCGAAACAAAAAAATATGCATTGCTTAAACTGACTGAAATAAATCTAAAAGGTGTATTATTTACTTATTTAGAAAATGTTACTTAGCAACTGCAATCAATAAGTAGTGCCTTATTATCGGTTCATTTATTAGAGGGGAGGGAGATTTTATATCACCGAGAGATACAGAGGCCAGTAGTAATAACGAAAATTAAAAAATTCAAATCATAACAATTCATTATTTATTTTGTACCTTCTTAAGTTACTAGGTAATATAGTTAATAGATAGGTATGATATAAAGTAGAACATTTAAGACATAAAAAAATCATCAAATTTACTAGCGTACAGATAAGCATTAACGCTGTTACCTATAAAGACTATGACTGATTATAATTCACAAACTATTGGCGTATTTGATAAACAATACAAATTGGTTTAATGACAACGTACAAAACATGCGATAGAAATTAAATTCATCAAAAGATTTATACAAACAGTAGGTATCCATTACTGAAACAGTGAAACTACAAACTACTAGGTAGGAATAGCAAAGATTTCAATAACAGCATACCTACTTAGGTTCAAATTATCGTAATATTAATTAGAAAAGAATCTGTCATGGCGGTCTTTAGGAGGGGGCATAGCTCCCCCCCCCCCCCCATAGACACATGAACTTTGTAAATCTACCATTATCGATTATTAAGATCTCTCTATGTTACCTCCTTTCCCTTGTTATTTATTTTTGAGAAAGAATTGAGGCAGCATATGCGGACGACTAGCTAGTTTAAGTCGGAGCAGAGAGCCGTGGGTCCAGAGCATTCGTAAGAGTGGAGAAACTTACCCTTTCTGATATGTACAGCATAAGCGACAAATTTCTGTTTAGTTCGAGAAAAGAAGACAAAGAAAAATTGATGTTAAATTGGGCACCATCTATAGTAAAATAAGTAAAATTGTCTCTTTTTCTCGAATAACCAGTCTACTATAGATCAGACTGAAATTGTTGGTAAGAGAAATAAAAAGATAGATTAAAATGAATGTTAAAATATATTACATGGATAATAAACAAATCGGCTTGTAAAGACTAATTGAAATTTAAAATATATATATATATATATATATATATATATATATATATGAAGTGTTGTAATTCAGGGCGCTCTCCCGCGTCGATGGTCGACTCCTCCAGTAGCATTGGTTGTCTAAACGACGTTTCGGCAGAATCTCATCTGCCATCTTCAGGTTCTCGCTAAAAGCTGCCTACTGCTGCTCCTCGTCGCTCGAACTGAACTGAACTGAGTATATATATATATATATATATATATATATATATATATATATATATATATATATAACAAATTTATACCAGTATCCTAGATTGACTATTGTCGAGGTGACCGGTTCTGGCACAGCAATCCAGGCCCACAATTGTCTCTTGTTGCGAGAATGGATTCTAAAGTTTCCTTGGCAATTTACGTCTTTTAATGAAGTGGAGTGGTAATCGTAGGAAAATTAACCAACTAGGTGGTTTATGGAAAGTTAACGAAATTTTATCTTTTTGGAAGATAAGCTGTGCAAAAGCTATGCAGGAATGCATAAGCTATACAGAAATGTATAAGTATATATATGCATAAACATATAAGTACATATAGATATATATAAATATTTAGGAATTTAAGCATCTAAGCAGTTAGCATGTAAGCATGTATAGGTATATAAGCATCTAAGCTTGTAAATATCTAAGTATATACAAAATAATTAAAAAAATGAAAAAGAAAGGAAAAAAATATGTTAAAACCATGTGGTACATATAGTATTTTAACTACTTATTAAGTTAAAAAGAATTGACCTTGAATTCAAATTTATTTTAAAAATAATTGAAATTACGACCAGACAAAATTTGAAGATTAATTAAATGTTAAATGAGTAATAAATGAAATTACCTGTATGTTAAACACTTGTTAACTGGGATATAAAAATTGTAATACTAATTACTGAAGTCCACAGTTAAAATTTATATACGTTCGAATCAGTACAAAGGCTGCAAGCAAATGATTTCCTGGTGAGTTTTACTGATAAGGTAAACTTTTTGTCCTACTTACTGGGAAATAATACTACCAAAAAAATAAACTTGACAAATTTGATTCCCTAATTAAATTGAAAGCTATAAAATTTAAGAATAGTACAAGTATGGCCATCTGTCGATGGTTGCGTTAAGCGCACCAACTTGCAGGTCGCAATTTTACAATTTCCTTTACTCACAACTAAAATAGTGGCATATAATCGATAAAGGGAATCTATAATAAAAGTTTTTATTATTTCCATACCAGCTGATTTGCCTTTGCAATTTCTATTTTGTACATAACCACAAATATGAACAGATGTAAATAAATATTAAAACGTATTGTGATAACTCAGTAAATATATTACATCTTATAGGATATACTATATATAGTAACGAGAAAAGGTAAAGAAAATAACCATACGTACTAACATAGTAAACAAAAATATAAAAATTGAAAAATATATATCTGATGTAAATAAACTTTGTAGACAAATTATTAATTGTTTCCTGGGATGCTGTGTAGAACGGAAATACATAATAGTTTAGAAAAACATGACTGAGTTCCTAAGATATAAAACTAAGTACATAAAACAGTGTGAAATGGTTTAACAGTTATACAAGTAAAATTCTGTTAGTTGAAAACAGTCTCACTTACAAAAACTGAATCGAAAAATGTTATACAGATCGTGCTAAATATAACCAAAACACTAGTTTTTATATGAAACTGTTAAATGGGCATAAGCCATGTAACATCTACCCTACATTTACTTTCAATAGATTACAATGAAATATGCCCAGTAGTGGTACTATATTAGTCCTGTCAAAGACAGGACAATAAAAAAGAAACAAACTATTTTGCTGACATTTCGGTTATTTGGCACATACTTCTTCGGGGCTTAATAGTTATAATTTGTGGTCTAAATTTATAAACTTTACTTTTAAGAGTACCCCACAAATAAAAATCAAGGGGATGTTAAATCCGGCGATCTTGGCGGCCTGGCTATCAATGGACTACTACGTCCAGTGCACCTACCGGGAAAAATTTGGCTGAGCCACGTCCTGACAATTACTGCATGGTGTGGGGTACATCCATCTAGTTCGAAACATAACTGTTGTTTTCCCTGTAGGTTTGAATGTCGTTCCAAAACTGATTTCTCAAGATCTCCAGAAAATTTAATCTGTTTAAATTTTCATTTAAAAAATAAGGACCAATTAAGCGCTCGTTCAAAATACCACACCAGACATTTATTTTTTGTGAATATTGACTTTTACAATTGATTGCCCAATTGGGATTTTCCTTTGCCCAAAATCTACAATTATGTGAGAAAACTACACCGTTTGTTGGGAATGTAGCCTCATCGCTATATACAATTTTTTTTTTAAATCTGGATCATTCAAATACTCTCCTTGAACCCACAAGAAATACTCAAACCTTATTTCTTCGTCACCTACTTGCAAAGTATGCAAAAATTTAGGTTTATATGATTTTCGGTTGTGAATATGCCAAAATAGCGAGATTATGTTGCCTCTGGCAGCCAGATCCTCTAGAATTTGTTAGAATAAGTACTTTTATTACCTGATCAGCTCTATTATTATCCATTTTATCCTAAGACTATTCAGTACGATCTATATATTGCTCACCTCCTCTTGGTACGAGTCTTACACAGTAATAAGACACAATCTTCGTTGGAGGTTATTCGGCATGGTTTCAATCCAGATTAAAATATATCCTTCAAGAAGGTGCCCCTGAAGAATCTGCTCTTCTCAATTTTCCCATTACTTTATAGTTAAATAACGTGATGTTTACAATATATTATATGAATATTTTTGGTAGTAATATTCTATAGAGTCGTAGTAGGTGAGTGATTGTTTCTTTTTTTGTATGAAATTTCTCATTAATTGTTTAAAATCAAAACTGTAATTGAATGTCATCTTTCAGAACCTAGGTTTTCTCAGCTAAAGCCATTGGCTCAAAATTCGTTTAAGTTCACTCAAATTCATTCTTTCAACAGGTCTATTCGTATTCTGTATTGACTTTATTCAGCCTCTATATTGACTTTATTCAGCCTCTATATTGATTTTTTGCCTGATTTATAACTAAATAGACCTATTGTCATTTGTGCTGTATAATTCGAAAGGAAATATTTCCCTTACAAGAAACACTCATCAGTAGAAATCTTAGTAGAAACAAAAAACTTTACGGTTTCCCCACAACTAATTGATGTAATTATTTATATATTGTACATTAATTGACTTACCTAATTGGAAAATGATTCAACTTTATTCGCAAATTATTTTATATAAAATAAATGTAATTGTAAATTGTGCCTTATACATTATTTGAAAACCACCTCTACGTTGTATCTGTTTTTACCAAAGTAATTAATCGCAAATTTCCAAAGGATTTAGCATTGTTTTATCTAACTGTAATAATTCAGCTGCATCAGAAGTAAAATTGATAAATGTTCAGTGTTCAAGTTCAGTTAAAGATTTCGCTCCTAATGGCATGTTGCGTTCGTAGTCTTGCCAAACACAGAGAGTCTTTAAAATTTATTGTTCAGAATGAAACTAAATACGACGAGGCGGATTCAAAAAAAATCTATCGTAGAAATTTTTTGATGTTTGAAAATTAGCCTATATTAAAAGATGTTGAAAACATATTTTATTACTATGTACGGTCGTGAGCAAAAAAAATAGGACAAGTCTTATAACAGTATTTTACTAAAATCTAGTTGTGTACATCTAACTTTAATTTTTGTGACATTGTCATTAAGTTGTCATAATTTATTGCAAGTGTGCAAAAAACTAATATGCCTCATATAAGCGATTTAGTTAAATCTGGAGTTATTGCTAAAGCAGAAGATGGATGGTCAATGAGACAAATTGCACTGCGTTATAATATTGATGAAAATATGGTGTGTAACATTTTAAGAAAGTGGAGAATAAACGGTACGATTAGTAGAAATCCTGGATCAGGGCGACGAAGGATATCAACTCAACAACAAGATTTGCAATTGGTAAATGCTTTAGTGGAAAATCCATTAAACTTAGTTATTCAGGCTGCTGAAGAAACGAATTTTCCTGGATCGAGTAGTTCTGGTCGCCGGCGAGTAAGAGAATCGGAGCTACGCTGTCATGCAGCAGCACAGAAATATTTACTTAAAGCTGAACATAAAGAAGCTCGAGTAGGATTTGCGCTTGAATTTTTAGCGCATGATGTAAATTTTTGGAACAATGTAATCTTTACAGACGACAAAACTTTCCAGTCAACACACAGCGGTTGTATTCGTGTTTACCGTTCTCCGAATACTCGATTCGATGAGAAATATATATCTAACAATGATAAAAGTGGTAGATTTTCCGTCAATATGTGGGCTTGGATATCGGCAGGTGGTACTAGTGTTTTGTGGCATATTGAGGAACGATTTAATAGTGAAACGTATATTAGGATTTTAGACAATATTATGCTCCCTTCCGTGTCACAATTATTTCCTAATAATGAGTTCATATTTCAACAAGACAATTGTTCCGTTCATACTGCTCATACCGTAACTAACTGGTTTCAAGATAACAACATCAATGTTCTTAACTGGCCCAGTCATAGTCCAGATCTTAATCCTGTGGAAGAAGTATGGAGACTACTCGTAAGAAGTATCCAAAAACGAAATGTGAGACCACGGAATGCCGAAGAATTACTGGAAATAGTAAATAATGCATGGGAAAATATTATTACTAATGATTATTGTATAAGGTTATTTAATTCTATGCCAAACAGATTTATAGAAGTTATAAATAGAAATGGTGCTATAACAAAATATTAATAGCTAGTTTCTTGTTAAGTAGGATATCCTTTGTCCTTTGATCCAGAATTTCTACTAGTTGTACCATTTATTCTCCACTTTCTTAAAATGTTACACACCAAATTTTTGTTAATGTTATAACGCAATGCAATTTGTCTCATTAAACATCCATCATTTACTATAGCAATTACTACAGCATTAAAATAAAAAATAAATTAAATATGATATCTGTTTTATTTCGGCTACTCATTACATATTCAGATAGAGACAGATTTACATTAGAAAAAAAAGTTTTCCTTTTTTTTTCTGCTCACGACAGTACTTGCTTGATATCTTACATACAATAAAATATATATATTTGACTCTTATTGGATTACAAATCTGGAAAATCTACGTTTTCAAAGACCGACAGAATATTGTGCAGGATTCTAGCATTTACTAGAGATTCATTGTATCTAATTTCAGCTTCGGTTCTTGAGTTCAAAAGATCATACTCTATTTGGTCGAGATAGCCATTCTCCTCTAATATGAAGAAATTTCCCATACCCTGACCAAATCGTGCCTTGGATTTTGAAGTCATGAACACATTTATGCCATTCTAAGATTCTGGCCACCGTATTAATATCTATGTTCCATCAGAAGCCAACAATACTCGTGAAAATGTTACATGCATGTAAAATCTTCTTGCACGATCATTTCTTCCTCATTTTCTGGTAACTTTACTAATAGGCCAGTCGTTACGGACTTCGATAGTGGAAAGTTCGACAATAATTGCAAAAGTTTTTAAATTTTGAGACAACATTGGAGAAGGTATAAAAAATAACAAATCGAGTTTTACACCCTTTTCCTGTTGCATAAAAAATGTTTAAAAAAAACTAATTTGGACACTACAAAGTAAGGAAAATTAAACATTTAAATGAGGGAGATAAGCCGAATAGAGTAAGATTTTGTAGATGGTTATTAAATAAAAAAAGGAATGACCCGCTGGCGCTGATATGTAGCAAAATTCTTTGGTCGGACGAATCTAAGGTTTCTAATAATGGATTTATTATTACCTGTAGTGTATTTATTTATTATTTATTTTTCAATAGAAATATGCATTATAAGTGGACAGGAGAAAATACACATTGGTGCAGAGTGACTGCTTTTCAAGAAAGATTTTCTACGAATGTTTGGGTGGTTCTTTTAGGGACAAAAGTAATTGGACCTTATTTTTATGATGTAAATTAATCGTCGCAGATACCTGAATTTCCTGCAAAACGAATTTTAAGATTTTCTTTATTACTCCCTTAGATTTTTTTGTCTGGGGTTACAGTAAAGACAATGTATTTCAAACTGCCCCTGAAAATATTGAGGACATCAAGACCAGAATTAGAAACGTATGTGAGGCAATTACTCCTGAAATGCTCCGAAATGACACCTTCAATACCCGGAAAAATTGCTTATTCAGTGATGATTATCATTTTATTTTCGATTTGAATTGTTTCCAGACTACTGAGAGATGGCGCTAGTTACGCTCTACTGCGGTGGAACTTAACAGTATCTATGAGATGCGAATTCCGGGTATTGAAAGTATCATTTGCAATGCACTGACGAGACCCAAAACTAGGTCGAAACCGGTCTGCAGTTAGTAACATCCTGCGATATGAAGGAGGCCTCGCATTTTCCTCGTAGCATTCGAGCATTCCAAGTCATTGTATTTTAGTGCTAACTGTATTTAGACCATAGATTAGATGATTATATAGGATATAGATGGGAAACTACTTTACATTCCACCAATACCTGTTTGAGTTCGTACTATGAACACCTGCGGCACCACCAGTACGTTTACTCGGTCGGCGGTACGGTTTAAATTCATTTTTGAGATTTGGGTGAAGGCAGATTTAGTGCATAGTTCAAATAAATTAAGAAATATCGAATGACAAAATATATTTTAAAATATAAGCTTGAAATTTCATCCTAAAATATAATCTATAATATGTACATAAAATGATGAAATATGCCTGAATTACAAGAAAACTAGGTATATCATACTACACTCTCAATTTATCTAACTTCTTCCTTCCTTTGTATATTTAACAGCAGGTTTTTATTCCTTACATGACGGATGTTTTTTGCTTCTGTCTTCAAGATTTTATGACTATCTTATGTACAGTAACATATAGAATCTATGTCCATTGTCGAATAGCACAGCAATTAAGCTCATAAAAAACAAGCACCATAATAATTCCTGGCTCTTGCCGATAATAACAAAAACAACAAATACAACTTCAAAGCAAATTTTAGCCACATTAGAAATCATGTACTCAAATAATCAACACATTTGACAGTTTGACTCATGACACGTACTAACTGAACTCTATTATAATAGATTTCAGTGCTCGTACTTCGATGGTAGTGCTGCTTAGGATCATAGTATGAACCAAAACAGTTATAAAATATTTTACATTAAATTAGCATAGCCTGATTTAGACAAAATACGCAAATTTTACCATATAATTCAGCGCTCGTAAGAGGGGATAACTGTTTTGGTTTAATTTGTTGAATCCTTATTTATATAAGGCACTTGCTGTTAGGTTGGAATATTATAATTCCTATTTTTATAAAATTTTCTTCTGCTATAAAATTGCTTATTTAATATTTTTAATGTTATATTAATCAAACGCAAGTTCGCACGTGTGTCACTGATGTCTCATTACTCACTACTACAAAAAACGTCATTATTTGGTCCGCTTAATAGATAACAGCCACTTTAACAGAAGGTGAATGTAGCAGCCCTAACTCCATTACTTACATCATTCGTACAATTTCTTCGACCGATCAAAAAAGTAGAATTTTTTCGACGATTTTTTTTGTTAGAATGGCATTCTAGACCAGAAAATAAAACGGTACCAAAATATCATTATCATCATGAGTAGCCAACATCTAGCGGCTTGTCTTACAAGCTTATGAATATAATAAAATTACCGGTCCAATGGTTTGAGCTCTAGGTGCAACCATAGGCGCCAGACGACAGACATTTTTTAATAACCACTTTTTTTGGGCTGAGGGGAAGAGTTTAATCCACCAAAATTTAAAGTCAAATTTTTTCACGATCACAATGCTTTCTCCGAGACTTTCCCTACATTCTCTGTATATGGGAAAGTAAAAAGTGGACATGTCCTGTATAGTCCGCCATTGTAAAATAATAATAAATATTTGTCTCATTCATATTTAAAAGTACATACTATACCTAGTACATTCTACAGTTTCAGTTTAATGTTGTCTGTAATTACAAATTTGCGAAATATTCCAGTAAAGCAGAACTTGCCAAATTAAAAAATACTTCAGATAGTTCGCTTTTGAATCAGATTGTATATTAGTTCAATAAAACGAATAAATAAAAAAGAAATACTTACATGAAGACAGAATAACATAACAATTTACTTTGACGATAACAGATCCTCGAATCAAAGCAAAAGCACAGGAAAATTGTGTTAACAAGGATCTCTAAAATTAATTATTTTGTGTCATAACGTGTAGGTATCATACTACTTTGATTGGAAGATCAAAGCAATCAATATACTATACAGACACTGGTTTCCTTCAGAAGGCTTGTTAACTAACATATTTATTGAAACGATGTGTCAAGTAAATATACGTTAAGGACAAAATAGCACCGGTATTGAAATGTAGATATACAGAGAACACTTAATTGGCAATTTAGCAAAATTGAAGCATGAACTATCAGATATCAGATACTTCGGTATATATTTTTATTTCCATCAGGCATGAGAGAAAGTTATCATTGGAGGTCTCATCATATCTAGTTAAAGAACTACACAGCTCTTAAGCCATCACATTAACCCAAAGAAGCAGTTGAGTACATAGTTTTCCAACCATTCCTACGTAAAAAGTATATTTGCTGATTTTCACTCTAAATTAAAATTCTAAATGGATTATAAAGATTCCCGGTTGAAGCGACATTTGGTCATTTTTTATCTTGTCTCTTTTAATTTCGTTCGCGTTAAAAATTCTGTAAACCCATAGATTGGTGAAAATTATTTAGGTGTAATCGTGGGCGAAGATTTCTGTTTAAAAAATCCCAAATAAAGCAAATATCTGCTTATGTGACAGTTTCATCCGTCTGTCAACCGTGCATTGGTACAGTAATATTATTTTATGATGCATATTTTCCTGAGAACTAGTACCAACTTTTTTCTGGCTAACGCACGTTTTACTATTTTTGAATATTCATGACCTGCAAAGAAACAGATATTATTTCGAAGCCTGGTCATTGGATTGACCATCATACTAGCCAACAGTCCAGATTTTAAACCAACAGACCTATATTCTACAAGAAGAACGACAAAAAAAAAGGAAGCAGTATGATTATTTAGCTGAGGGGCAGGCACATTGTCAACAATTTACTATATTGTGGAAACTACGTCATAGTTAATTTGTTTTATTTATTTTTTTTTTTTCATTTTGGGTACGACTGCCCGAATTTTACAAACATAAAAAAAACTAATTAATAATTAAAACTAAATAACTTAACTAAAGTAAACAATTAAATGATAATAAAAATCAACAAAATAAATATATGATTAATATAACCCTAAAAATTGAATCTAACATTTTAGAAGCTACAGTTATTGTGTAGAATTGAGAACATTTCGCATTTTTGATATACTAGTAGTAATAATAATATTATTATATAATGAATCATAGTTGGAGCACATACGGTACAGGGCAGAAAATAACAGCAATGTTCTTGAGGCAGGCAAATAGAATAGAGACGAATGCGAGCGGGTCTGCAAATTAGGAACATGAAATCTATTGCAATGAAGAATTTTAGGGTATACAACAGTGCCATTTAAAATCTTAAAAATTAATACAAGTGAGTGATACACTCGACGTAGTTGAAGATCACTTGTGTTGAATCTATTTTTAAATGCATGACTACGCCACTGGAATCATAGAAAATTCGAGAACGGCGCCAGAAAAGTCGCGAATGTTAGACCGGAACATTCTGGAATGTTCTACTACATTCGACGCGGGTAATATATAGGGACTCGGTCGGCGCACTGGGGCAGTTTTATATTAGACAAGCAAGTAATAAGACGAAATATAGTAAACCAGCCTCTATTGCCATTCCTGACAATCTCAATAACCCAGACTTAATAAATGATCATTTTCTTCTGCCCTCTGCTAATGTTACTGCTCCGGATCCTAATTTAATTAGTTTTTATAACAATAATCTTAAAGAAAGTTTTAACTCTCTTTTTTCTTTCACTGCCATTGATGAGACTGTCGTTTATAAATATTTGTTAGAAATAAAATCCTCCGCTACCGTCGCAGATAAAATTAATATTCATATGTTACTTCTTTGTTGTCCTTATATATTACCTTTTATTTCACATATTATTAATACTTGTCTTATTGAAGGTGTTTTCCCTGATTCATGGAAACTTTCTAATATTTTGCCTTTACCTAAAAAAAAATCTATAACTAGCTTAAGCGAACTCCGCCCCATTTCAATTTTGCCAATTTTGTCGAAAGTATTAGAGAAAGTTATGAAATTTCAAATTTGCTCACATATTAATGAGTACAATGTTCTTCCGGCAAGGCAATCTGGTTTCAGGCCAGGACATAGCTGTACCACAATCTTATTAGAGGTTACTGATGATTTATTCAGAGATATTGATAACAACAAGACTGCGGCATTAATATTACTAGACTACTCGAAAGCTTTCGATACCATTAATTATGAGATATTACTATCAAATTTGCATTTCATAGGATGTTCTGAATCTTCTTTAAAACTTTTTGAAAGTTATCTTCTTAATCGTAAGCAGTGTGTGGTCACTAGGAATGGTATTTCTGCCTTAAAACCAATTAGGTGCGGGGTACCTCAGGGTTCGATATTAGGTCCCGTTTTGTTCTCTCTATACACATGTGATTTTATCAAATGTATAAATCATGGCAAGACTTATTTATATGCCGATGACACTCAAATTAAATATTCTTTTGACCATCGTGACTGTCTCTTAGCCAATGACATGATTAATCAGGAACTCAAGCGTCTTATCGCCGTATCTAGTGCTCATCAACTTAAAATCAACCCGCTTAAATCTACTGTACTAATCTTTGGTAAATTTCCTCACTCTATTCAAGATCTGTTGAAAATTACTATTAATGACAATGTGTTGCCTTGTATTAAAGTAGCAAGAAATTTAGGTCTAGAGCTTGACACTGATTTGCGCCTTAAAAATCATGTTATTAAATGCTTAAAGAGGGCATATAGTAATCTGAAAATGTTGTTCCCGAATCGCCATATTATTCCACGTGCTTCTAAAATCTTATTAACAGACACGTTAGTCCTAAGTCATTTTAACTTTTGCGATGTTGTTTATGGTCCGTGCCTTGACTGCCAAGACACAAAGAAAATTCAACGTATTCAAAAGTCTTGTTTAAGATTTATATATGGCATTCGTAAATTTGATAGAATTTCACATAAGTTAAAAGATGCCAACTGGCTAGATATGAAAACTCGACGGGAATTGCATTCGGCCACTCTCTACCATAATATCATCTGATACAAAACCCCTCCATATGTCTTTCAGAAAGTTACTTATAGAAGCGATATTCATAATGTTAATGTTCGTTTTCGTGGATTGATCTCACCTCCGGCTCATCGAACTGCTATATTCAAAAGGTCATACTCTTACTCCATTTATTTACTTTATAATAATATACCCTCTAATCTAAAATCATTATCTTTATGTCAATTTAAAAGATCTTACAAGAAATTGTTGTATGAAAGATATACTTGAATTCTTTACTTTCTTTTTTTTTCTATTTTGCGTCCCGTGTTTATTATTGTAGTGTTACTCATTTCTACCTATTTATTTTCTTTGTAATATTCAGATTTTGTTTTTTTCTTCGCTTTGAAAATTTTATTACTTAGGCTATGTAGATACTTTTATTTCGAGTTTATCAGTTTTACTGTCTGCCAGCACTCTTTTGTAGTTTATAACTTATATCTCTTTTTCTTGTGCTTTTCTAGATATTATGTCTATATTGTTATAAATTGCAAATAAATTCTTTATTATTATTATTATAAATAAGAAACAGTATCAAGTTGTGAATGATAGTAGATGGAACTTGTAATTATTGTGTACTAATAATGTGTATAAGGACTTAATTATTGTAATTAAGTGATTAATAAATCAGTGGTTCGTGAAGATTCTTGTTGTAATACTATGCAATAAATCACAATGTGGAAAACCTCTCTCTGGATAATTTCCAGAACTTTTGAACCAAATGTATTTAAGGAAACGTCTCTGAGGTTTTTCAATGCTATATTTATGATTTTCATAACCAGGACTCCATATTATTGAAGCATATTCAAGTCTTGACCTCACAAATGAATTAAAGTGAAGTTTTGCTGCATGTTCGTAATTTTTTTTACAATTACGGATAATGTAGCCTGAATTTTTGAAGGAGTTAGCAGAGATTTGATTGATTAACAAAAGATAACTTTGGGTCCAATATAATTCCTAGATCTTTGAGATGACTACAGTTCTTTAGTTCTTCATTATTAATTGTATAAATAAATTTTATTGGATTTTGTGCACGGGAGTATGTCATAGAGCTACACTTTGAGATATTTAACTGTAAATTGTTTACGCTACATCGAGACCATAACTGTACAAGATCGTTTTGCAAATCAGCGCACTCTTCTACATTAGTGATAGATGTAAAAAAATTTAGGTCATCGGCATAAAGTAATGTTTTGCAGTGTAAGCCAATGACGGTATCATTTATAAAAATGTTAAATAGCAAAGGCCCAAGCACAGAACCTTGGGGAACTCCTGATGTCGCTGAGATATCTATAGACCAAAATCCACGGTATTGCACATTCAGTCTCTATTGACTCAATAGGGTTCAATAAAGTTTAGGAAGTGTTCAGTTAGTCCAAATCTGGATAATTTCGCGGTCAAGTCTGTCAAAGGTTTTAGAAAAATCTGTATAAATGATACCTACTTGGCCTCCAGCATCCAAATGTTCAGCTATGAACTGAGTAACGCACACACACCACATACTGGTGGTAGAACGATTTGACATAAATCCGCGTTGATGTGAATGATTCATCTTTTGGAGTCTGAAGGACTTTTAATATTTTTCAAAAATGAATGTTAACGTTCACAAAATAAGGGTTCGAAACGACTCTTTCAGACGGAGAATAATATAAAATTTATACTTACTGTTCGTTTTTGCTTAACTGCTGCTCTGATGGTATCTATTGGACGTCGTAACACTATAAACCTAACACTGGAAGTACTAACACTTTCTTAAAATTATACCTGAAAGGGAATTTTGCAAACACAAATAAAAGACAATATAAAGTTAAAAAAAATATATATTAAATCTTCAAAAAAAATTTATGTTTTACAACAACTTCAAGAAATATGTTTGACAAACAATAGTTTGGCCCGTGTACAACACATGGCGAGGAACGGAACGATTTATAATGTACCAACTACCATCCAATATGCAGTTTTGTGAGCTAACGATTACACAAAAAGATTCAAGAAAAGTTCAATGTTTATAAAATTTGGTGGGCTTTTGCTTGCCTATCTATTCACGTATTTTTATTTCAATATCAATTTTGGTCGCTCCTCGGAGCTTTAAAATTTAAAAAACGACTTTGAATTATATTTGGGCAATTACAATTTCATACGTTCAGGCAAGGCGGTCCCATGCGCATATGAGTACATGGTAAAGATACTTTTCTGATACCGAATCACTGAGGAACCGGTTTAGGGCAAATCCCGTTAAAACTCATCATTTTCCCGTCAAAATCGACTGCTAGGAAATGATGGGGGTCCCATGTCGCTAAGGGCTATTTTCGCTAAAACTCACGATATACTTTGAATAGAAGCTGGATTAACTTGTCCTCACATTTAAGACCTCGGATGAGTTGCAGTGCTTAACAACGTGGATTCGTAAAAGGGTTTTTAATTTTGAAATTTTGTTATACTTTCTAAATTTTGGTGGTCGGGGCGACATTACGTCCCTGTGCAGCGACATTTACTACACTTTCTAAAATAACGCTCCTTGAGGAGTTATTGGAAGTTTTGCATAAAAATCGCTCCGTAGAGCGAAAATATGATTAAGAATATTAAAAACCTCTTCCACGATATTTTTACGTGAAGCACGCTTTTCATGCGAAATATTTTCTAAGTAGGATTTTGTTACAGCGTCGAAAAGTATATCGAGAGTTTTATCGTGTTCTTTAACATTGATTGAGACAAATTTGAGATTTGACATGATTAAAAAAAATTGCACAATATTACTATTGGTCTATAGTTTTCAACAGCACATCTATCTTTTTTTTTTAATACCGGACATATTCTAGATATTTTCCAGACTTCTGGATAAGTAGCAATTTGAATAGATAAATTAATATATACGCTAACGGTTTTGCAAATAAAATGGCACAGTCTTTAAGGAGAAAGGCCAGGATACCATCAGGACCTGTGGTGTTTTTGGATTTAATTTTCTTGTGCCTTGAGTACGTCATTACTGGTGATATAGGAAATGCATAAATTGTTAGTATTGCAACGAGTGCTATTTACATCATAACAAAAGTTTGTAAATGTGAAATATGACTCTTGAAAGTAATTGGCAAATGCGTCAACTATTACTTATGGGTTGTTTAATATAGAGTCATAACGCTAAGAATACTGGGCACATTTTTTCTACTGTTTACCTATGACCAGAAGTGAATTGGATTGGACTTAATTTGGCTCTCAGTATTGATAAGATATTTGTGTGCATTATCAATATCGATTTTTATGTTTGCTCTTAGAATTTTAAATTGGTGCAATTCATCTGCGTTACTGTTGTTTTTTTAAGTTGCGCCAGTGCTTTAATTCTGTCTTTATATTGCGAATGATATTACCATTAAAGCTAGGTGGATATTTATTAGTTTTAGCCAAAGTTTTTGGGACGCTATCAATGAACCAGGCGAGTCCAGGATAGAATAGAATATATCACATGCCTCATTTACATCTTTACATTGTTCAATACTAGCAAAATCAATATTAGAATTTATGTCAATAAAGTTTCTTTTTCCTTTTTTTACGAAAAATCCCCAAACTCGATTTTTTGACTCCATCTCGTAAATATTCCACTTAAAACCATATTTATATACGTAATTTCAGTTTCCGACAAATCCATGCAATTTTTACGTAATTGTCGTCTCCATTAAGTTGGCGCCCATGCACTTCCAAAACCATTTATATATTTTGCCTGTTACTAGTTTGTTTAACATTTCGTTTCCGTCCGGTATTTTATAGTGGCACCTCTCAACGAATTGTGAATTTTAAGCATGCTTAATTAACCTTTAATTAAAAAATATTTTTTTCGAACTAATATATCAAATAATATTTAAAAAAATTTCGCCATAAACATATTTTTGCAATTGTAAATAATAACACGAAAACAGAAGATTGTCTAAAACGATTTAGACTAAAAACTTTTATCGGGTTGGTTGTGATATCACTCCTTAGATAGGAAAATCCCAAATCCCATCGAATCTAGTCCACCGTCAACGGCAGACTAAGGGAGGGACTTTAGGGGGGGGGGCGAATATTGAGGGGCCCCGGACGCTGAAAACGGTCTCAAAAACCGAACGTGATTATGACTGAAAGTGGGGCGACACCCGATATAAATATATTTATGCAATAGCAACATTTTTGTTTTGTCCTCCCGCGGTCCGTCTGTTGTTTCCTATTTTCATTTTATTTTGTTTTTTCGAATAAAAAAATGATACTTGTGTATCTCTTATTTTTCTTTTCCTGACTCGCTAACCTGATTAAAACAAAAATGAGATTCTTTGAGATGGGAGCGGTTTATAGCCCAGGGCCTGAACACGAAGGGGCTCGGAATTTGTTGAAAAATAAAAAATATTCTTGGAGTTAGGGCAATAGAACTTGATAGGGGCCCTGGGAGCCCTTTGTGCACTTAATTTTTTGAGTTTGGGAAGTGTGGGGGTCACTCTTAAAATGTCGGATAGGGTCAAAAGCTACACTCTGTATAAGTCCTAGAGTTGGTTGATGCACTTGATTGAAATAGATTATTTATCACTTCGATTTAATTTTTTCTCCATGGCAGGGTCCCAAGCTTCACCCTGTATATGCTATTTTTAGATTAAAACACTTTATTTAAAACGAACGGAAATAATTTATTTAGTATAACTGAACAAAGGCGGTAAAATGGTTTAACTTAAATAATGAATTCACATAGTTGTAAAACGATTACTTTTCGTACGCTGAAATCTCGTTTTGGAAACATTAATATTAAAATGTAAAAATTTATTAACACGAGTTTAAGAGAGTTAAGTGCGCGATGGTAGAATAAAATTGAGCTTTTTTATTTGGTACAACCAAGGAAGCAGCTGCAATGGCACGGTTATAGAGATAACATTCGCAGCGCACGTATCGAACTGGACTTGCTCGAGCTCGCTGAGCTCGGCCTTTTATATGTTTCGGTGTGTTTCGTTTTAACGAGGACTTCGAGCTCACACGGGCGATTTTTGGCCGTTTTTATGAAGTCTGGAACGGTCTGGAAATGTCCCCAGCCAGTCATTGCGGCACTATTGCGCAATATTGCATCAGAAAATGTGAAAATTTGGAAATGAAAATTGTATGACTGTTTCCGCCTTAAAATGAGGAATTGTTTAACGAATGAACGGAGTTTGAATCGATTTGATTTTTGAAGTTATTGATGATAATTTTCTGAATAATTTGATTAATTTCGAAACAACCCCATAAATTCGTCCTGAAGGTTCTGCACTTGGAGTTGATATGATATGAGAATGTTCCGATAGGTCCATGGTAAACGAATGGAAGTAAGTTTTGATGATAATGGGGAACGAAAGTATCGATACTCTTTTGGAACATTATGAATGGAGATTCTTGCGAGCGAAATAAAATATTTGGATTACGGGTACGGAAAGTAGTTGTAATGTATTTCAAGCTCATGTGGGAGCGTTATTTTTTAGGACTGTAATTTGTAACGAATTAGCTGCAAAATAATTAGCTTGAAAGATTGAATATTTCCATTGATGAAATTGGATTGTTTGGGAATTATCGTTAATATGTGAATTTTTCAAACTTTTTCGTAGAAAATTATAATTTGTCGTGAAATTAAGTATCTTAAGGACTTTTTTATTATAGTTTGACTATGTGAGGTGAAAGAGTTGATTTTTTGGCAAATTTTGAGACTTTCGCAACTTTTTCTGTCTCCCATATATGAAATATTAGTATATATAACAGGCCCCGTCGCCGGTTAGTCCGCTGCTGTCCACCGTATATATGAACTATATTATATAAGATTAAATTGCGAAATAAAACTTCGCAGTAATAGTAAAACTAGACTAAGGCTTTATAATACTCAGCAAATAAATGTTAAATTATTGACTTTCATAAAAGAGACATCCGAGGGTAATAACTAATACTGTAGGTTATTCGCATCAAAAGAGAACCGAAAAAGTTTGTCATTAATTGACTTTGTTAATTTGTCTTAAAGCTTTTTGCTGGCATTTGGCAAAGTCATTAATTGCAAAAGTTGTGATTTATGGAGGAAAGTGCAAATATTAACTTATTAAGGCTAAATACCGACTTCTCTTTATTTTTTTGGATAGGAAGTATTTGACAATTCCTTTAATTACTGGCTGTTAATTACAAGATGCTAATATTTTTATTTAAAAAATGTGATTATGCGCATTGTTTCGATCATAACTTTGTTTTTTATGCTAGAGAAGCAAACAAAAAAAAAATCGTTTTAAAGCTTCATTAATAATCATTTTTGACGTAAATACCACAGCTTCTGAAATATTTATTTTTCAAGCTGAATACTTTTACGGACGCGATGGATGCATCCAAACACCGGCCATACAAAGACATAAAATGTAAAAAATCAAAGTTAATAAGTACATTTATTTAAATTAAAAATGTGACGATGGTTAATTAAACCGAAAGTTAAGAAAATGTAATAACTTTTCATTTAATGATCAAAATCTAATGAATATTCACACGAATAAGGATATCAAATGGACGTGAACTTGTCAAGGCCTTCGAAAAAACGGATTACATCTTTTATTAAATAATCCAGCAGTTTTATTGAGTCTATAATTAGGCCTTTTAATTCCTATGTAGGGAATAAAACACACTTTGTTGGCTACAACGGATTCAAACTTATGTTGCCAAGTTAGGGTTACCGCAAGGGTCATATTTTGGTCCACTCTTATTCATGATGTATATAAATGATCTAACAGAAAAGATAAGTTATCATAGCCTTATCTTTGCTGATGATTTACCGGTTAGTTTCCAGTATCGACAGCTACAGAGAATTAAACTTGCAACTAAAGGTCATTGAAAACTAGTGCTTCGCAAATAGACTTTTTATGAACTAAGTAAAGCATGCTCAAAATCTGTTACATTTTTGTATATTCAATAGCACTGCCTCGCGTTGTATTTTTGACAGCAGGCTATCTTTTGTTGAACATATAGAAAACATTCCATCACCTAATCTAAGGATGTTACCAAAATTGTTCCAGAAGGTATTATGTTTTTCACAAGCTACTACACAATCATATTGATGCACCAACTTTGTTATAGCAATTATCATTATCAAGGTTAGATTGTAGATTGTTTCGGGGGTCGTTTGGCTCTGAATGACCTTACTTCACTTCAACCTAGAATATCTTTTGTGAACTATTGTTGCCCAGGATTCCAAGACTTTTTACAAAGCTTGTGATTTTCCTGGGGGTTAGTTTCCCTATATGTTCCGCAGTTTCAGTTGCACCATCATAATATCTGCATTTATCGTCTATTGCCTTGCCCATGTTCTTGAAGCAGTGGTTTGTTAGAAGGCCTGTAATCAGTTTTAATTCGAACTTTTCTAGCTCGAGAAGCCTTCTCAGGATTTGAAGGTAAAGAAACTTAAGGCCTTTAATACTGCCTGGCTATCTGAAAGTATATAGATCTATGCTCTTCGAATGCCTTTATTTAGGCATTCCTGGACACACAGATCTATAGCGTAAATTTCTGCCTCTGAGATTAGGGTGTTGCCGAGGGTCTGGATAGCCTACATTTAGGCCCTACTACGTCCACTCTTACTCCTTCAGCCATCTTAGATCCACCTGTGTACCAGGCAAGTGATCCTTGCTCCAATCACCGTTCTTCTATCCTGCTTGTGTGACGGCCTTTAGTCAGCACATCAAACGGGCAGTCAAAGTCCTGCTTGATTGGAATAGAGTGAGTGGGTTTGATCATGGACTCAAAATGGACAAGTTCCAAAATACTTAAGTAACCAACCAGATCGGCTGGTTTGAATTTAAGTGCCCGATGTAATCCTAAGGCACTAAGTGCTGCCTTCTTCCTCACATGTAAATTCAGAGGAAGTAGGTTCAGCATTGCCTCCATGGCTGCTGTGGGACACGAGAGCATTGCTCCTTTAGTCCATAAGCAGGCAAGGCGTTACAATTTCTACAACTTTTCTTGTGCTAATTTTTCTTCTATTTTTGGCCACTATACACATGATGCGTAAGTCACCATAGGTGTCCTTTTCGCCTTTAGATCCCAAGTCTTACCAAATAGCCTACGGCACGTCCAAATAACCGCTGTTGCTTTAGTAACTGTCCTTGTAAGTTCCAGGCAAGTTTTTTATCCAGGATTACTAATGGAGACTTGACTTCACTGGAGGAAGTTAAGGTTAAGTCCCAGACAAAATTTAACCATTTACAATAGAAGTGGTAAACACCAAGAAATTCGACATCCCCCAATTCCAGAAGCCAGAGGCTTGTATGGAAGGAGGTTACACATTGAAAAACGCGGACATACAACCATATCCTTCGACAGTGCCAGTGCCGGAATCGGGACTCCCGGTAACGCGATACTCACTCGATTAATCGCGATTGCCACCTCGCGTCTTAACCACGCGGCTATCGACTAGACGAATGTGACATTAACAATTGTAGGTTGCGTGAGTACTTTCTTAATTAAACTACAGTTGTTTTGTTATTACAATAATAGTCATTAAGTTGTTGGATACTCTGAAATAAACAAATTTTTTTTATTTTTATAATTCGCGAATGACATAGTTGTGTAGTCTATCAATTTACCTCCGCTTTCCCACAAGCTTGAGTCACAAGAATGATTCTTTCTGTATATTAATCACCCGATTAATAATACTCCATCCCAAAATTAGACCAATATCAATAAAAAATTCCCTTTACATTTTCAGATACAGTTTCTATGGATGTTAAGAGAAAATGTAGTACACCCTTCGCCGGTTTTTGTCTGAGTGATTTCTTACTCTCTGATAATGATAGTTATTGTATGTTATATTTGTTAACTGTCAAATAATTATAATAATATTTCATGGCATTGGCCCTGTATATCATTATTATAATTTTATTACTAAGGAATTCTCTTATTTGATAGAATAAATAATTCAATTTTCATATGTTTGATGTTAAATAATCCGTATGCTCTTTCCATTTTAGATGTTCGTCCGTAATAACTCCCAAATATTTAATCCTTTTAACTTTTTCTATGGCTCTAGTGCATGGGCAATTCACTAAATTATTGCGTAGGCATGTGTGGTCATGTATAGTTAAGGTCTGTGGATTCTCAACTACTTGAATAGAAAAAGCTATGAATTTGGTCTTTTTCATTTAACGTTAGTAGACTATTATCAAGCCAGTAGTTGACAGTATTCAGTCCTATAGATGCTTCTCTATATGAACTTCCCAATTTTTGAATTTAAAGAATAAAACGGTGTATTCTGCGTAAGAAATCATCTCAGCGTTTAGATTTTCTATACTTGGTAGTGGATTAATATAAATTAAAAACAAAAGAGGGCCAAGAACTGTCCCCTGCGGTATGCCAATCTGAATTATGTTTGGTTCACACTAATTTACTTATTTATTCTAACAAATTGTACTCTATATTTCAAATATTTTTTAAATTATTTCTAGAGTTGTTTGAAGTGCGTCGTGACAAAATCTGTGTGAAAAATTAAATTAATTATATGACATAGAGGTTGATAAGAGCTGATTATTTTTTAGTTCTTGTATTTTCGTTGCTACCTCATTTTCTGTAACGTCACTTAATAGGATTAAATTACATGCTGTTTGATTATTTTCTTTCACATGATTATTAGTGTTAATCTTGCTAGCCATACCGAGACCCACTTGTGTAAAATAATTATTAAATTTGCTTTATAGTCATTACTACTTATAATTACTCCATGTTTATCCACAATATTAGTGTTATATATAATTTTATGATATATCACAAAATGCCTTACATCTAAAAATATTTAAACCTTTGATAAAATCGTTAAATAAAATATTCTATTTTATGAACTGGGCTTCAGCTATCACGTCCTCGACGTAGAGGATCCTTTGTCTCCTGTGCTGATGGCATGATGACAGGACTATGGTATCTTTTCCTTTAATAATATAATCCCTTAATTCGGAGAAACACCGTTTAAATAAATTCACCTTAGATATTTATACACATATGATTCCATTAAGTCTCTTTTGAATCAGAAACAAAAATATATAACCAGACATCAAAGAAAAATATCATTATATGTCTTTTCAGCTGATGGGTTACGCCGAGGAAATATAAATAGGAAGATATTATTTATTAGTTTAAATTTTTCAACGGCGTGGTAGACGAATGCCAACTCGTGGGGTGAATCAACTTTGTCAATAATTAAGCTAATTACTTATTATGTCTGTAAGGATGCTGTTACTGTTTCCGGTAAGAAACAGGAAAATACTATATAATTAAAAGAATTCCTTGTTCCGCCTTTGATGTCAATTGTTCATAAAACACTTTTTTCAATTAATGTCGGGGGATTCGGGTAATATTTTTGTAATACAAAGACTGCACAATGGTAGAAGCAGTCTAAAAGAAAACCTTGCATTTCGTGACACAAATGAACTAAAAAAAATTAATTTTATGTTATTTGGTTTCCAAAAACATTTTTGTCTGTACCCTTTTCCTTATCAAATAATCACAGCTTGGAGTTTTTAAGAGCACAATACCGGGCGACAACAAGATTAGCTCCGTTCCAAATTCTAGGTTGATTTTAGGAATACAATTTTGAAATTTTGGCACATCACAAAAAGCCACATTTTGCGCTTATTAAGTGAAAAATATCTTCCGGTCCAACCGAAAGTAGCAACAACTTTTGATTTTTAAATAGCAACCTATACAGGCTGTCCATTTTATCAGGGCCCTCGAGAATATCTCACTTAATATCGGCCGTACAAAAAAATTATTTTTACGAAAATTGTGCCGATTTATATAACCTACAAAATGGTTTAAAGGCATTTGAAATCCATGCATCCATCCTACTTTAAGAGTTATGGCAGAAAAATATCGAAAATGCGGAAAACGTCTAGGCCAAGTATCTCCGTTATTTAAAGAGATACGAGAAAAATTCTAATGCGAAATATTTTTGCAAAACAGAGTGTTTCAACGAGGTTTTATCTAATTTTTTTCAAAACCGTGTATTTTGAGATTTACTCTTCAGGCTGTTAAAAAATATATTTTGAAAAGGGCGAAAAATGGCGCTATTAAATAGAGTATTTTCCTCCCTTTTCAACGATATATCACATGCCATATTTATTCATTGGTACTACGTTGATAATTATAAAAACATTTTTTAAAACCAATAATTTTTTGTTAACAAGTATTATACTTGCCGTGGAGAAATATGATTAAATAAAACGATAAAATATTTCAATAAGTTGTTCAAATCTTTGCTATAATAAAACATTAACACAATTAAGAAGAATAAAGTAAATTCAGTCAACAAAAACAAATTAATAATAAAAAGAATATAGCACACAGAACATTAATATTTATCTAATCCTCAAAATAATTTTTAAGATATCATATCAAGTGTTCAAAGTGTCCACCGCGATTTCTTATTCACAATCGAGCGCGGCGAGGCATTGCATTTAAAACATTACTCAGCATTTCGGGGGTAACTGTAATAATACCTGTTGAATTCAAGCTTTTAGGTCCTCTACATTTTGCCTTGTCGTCGAGAACACCTTATATTTAATATACCCCATAGAAAAAAATCCATTCGGGTTATATCTGGAGGCCATCGAATAAATCCATTGGTACCTATCTAATGTTGAGGCAAAATTTCGTCTAAATAATCTAGGCAAATCTGGGAATTGTGGGGAGGAGCTCCATCTTGTTGAAAATATTGAAAGTTGTGTCGATTCTCGAAAGGTAAGTTATCTAAGAATTTATTAAATTCATTTCTCAAAACGTTTAGGTACCTTTGACCACTGAGGTGACCATCATAAAAATAAGGACCTATTAAATTGGTGCCTAAAATACCTATCCACGCATTTATGGAAAAACGATTTTGAAATCCAGTCGGTCTATGACAGTGTGTAATATTAATTACAAATGGACTTCTGAAAGTCTATTTGTAATAAAAAAACCTAGAAAATCAACCTAGAAATTGGAACTAATCTCGTTGTCACCTAACATAATACATTATTTCACTATCTTCCTTAATGCTTTTTGTTAAGGCTCGTTTGTTTTTTCATCCATCTCGTGTATGTTTACAGCAAAACTGCGTGGGTATGCAAACAAATTTCTGCATATTAAAAAACGAGGAACTTAAACAAATGTAAATAAAATACCATTGATTTTTCTTCTAGCTCAATAAGGTTTGTTGTTATCCTATCATTATTGCTATATTCAAAATTATAATAGTGACACTAGGTCTGATGAAAAATTTGTGCTAGTACACTAAAACGAGAGAGAAGATTATTTGCTGTTCAATACGCCAAATAATATCTGTTGTTAGGTCATGTGCGAGGACGATAATAATCCTTATTAAATTACCGCAAACAACAAACATAATGAAAGAGCAATTGGAATAACTTCGTTATCACTGAAAGCAGCATATTGCACACGAATACACGTCGAAAAAATATGTTGAAGGAAATGTAATTTTAAAGATTCTTATACAGTGTGTCCCCGGGTTTGCAATAGGTCTAATATACCAAAAAAATAAAAAAAAGATGGTAGGGGTAGGGTAGTTGGAAAGGTAGATTTCGTCCTATATTGTTTTGCACTGTTTTAGGTCTTTATTATTTTAGTAAATAAGTGATTATGTAAGCAATTAAGTATATCTTTCTTAGAACTGCACAACTTCAATTTATTGTCATCGATTTATGAATTATTTTGCACGTAGGTAGTCTTCAAAATATAAATAATTACATTTTTTAAAAAATATTTTCTATATGTTTTAGCAAAAAATGTTTTAGACAAAAGTTGTAGGTCTAGATGATTTCTATCCAACGATGTAGCGCATGTACATATTTGATTCGAAATAAACGTTTGAGAATTTTTTAAAAATTTTGAACCGCCGCCATTTTGAAACGAAGAAAGCGATTTGGCCCATCTTCGAATGTAACCGAGATACGGACCCAAAGTATGTCTGTTAAATTCCGTTTAGATTCGTTGAGAAATGCGCCCTCTACAGTGTTTACAATTTTCGTTATATAGCATAAAAACGTTGGACATTTTTGTAGTCTGGGGACCATAATCGAAGAAACTATAGTGAAATTTTCCCGAAGTCGTAACATGATGCATTCTGCAATAGGTAGATTAGATATCTACCTAAGAGGAAAAGGAAACGCACATTGTGCACCTTGATAGGTGACAATGAATTATTTCCTTCTATAGGAAACAGTGGAATATTTGATCTTTCATAGTGTGCATTTTACTACACAATTATTTTTGTAATAATTAATCCACTCTCATTGGCTTATACTTTATTAATATAGCCTAGGTCTGGTATTTTGACAACTTTGATTGCAATAAGTCGCCGACAGATGGAGCTATTCGACAAGTTGCGGACTCTTCTAGTCTGTAATTTAGACTGGAGGAACAGTGCAGAGTTGTTGTGCATTCGCTAATGTCGTACTGATGAGAGCCAACAAGCTCGAAACTGATCTAAGGCTGGCGATACACAATGACTCTGTACTGTGGTCCTTTCTGGAGGATTAAACTGCCTGCTGGGGGCTTATTGCAATCAGATTTTAATTTTTGAGTTTTCCTATTGAAGTCGTATGTCGCAAGTTATATATTAATAATAATTGCTTTATTTCCAAAAAAACCATCTTACAATGGTATAGGACATGTCAAAGTAGCATAGGTTTTAAAGGAATACACAGGTAGTTTGTTGTAACATTTTATACCCATATACTTAGGGGAGTTCTCAACGTTAAATTATATGCTGGTATGGCTAAAATTTCATTATGTCTAATATCGTAAGCATGATAATTACTATTAGGAATAAACAAGGAAGGATTGCTTTTAACAAATATCAATAATTCTAATATATAAATGCATGGCAACATCAGTATCTTTAATGATTTGAAATGTGGTTTGCACGAGTTTTCTTGCAACCGACAATTTTCCGTACGGCCCTTTTTGAACTTTAAATATTCTATGCATTTGACTTTTCCCCAAAATATGATGCCATCTCGTAAACCTGATAATATATGGGACAAATAAAAAGTTAGAGCAATTGACTTATTTGTAATTTGTTTCGGTCTATATAAGGCAAAACATAATGACGATAATTTATTACACAGAAAGTCAACATGTTTTTTCCAATTGAAAGCATTGTCCATATATATATTCCTAAAAATTTTGTATCACTCACATGCTCGATCGTTTGTGTTCAATTTTTATTAAAAAACTATAATTTATTGCAATAGTTCTCGGGGTAAAGTTTATGAAAACTGTTTTTGTTGTGTTCAGGTACAGTTTAGAATTCTTAAACCAGTTCTTCATTGCATTTTGCAGTGATTCTATTGTATTCTCCAACGAAGAGCCGTACATTAAATATGTATCGTTGTCTTTAAACATTGTTAATTTATCACTATTATCGATGAAAGCAAAGTCGTTGACAAATATTAAAAACAACAAAAGTCCTAAAACGGATCCTTGCGGCACACCAGTATTGATACATTGTTCATTAAATCTCACGGCATTTATGTCAATTAACTGCTTTTTATATGTGAGATTAGAAAGCAGCCAATTGTGTACTTTGTCTCGCAGACCATACTCGTACAATTTTTGACTAGTAAAAATGACTTACTAAGTCAAACACTTTACTTAGGTCCATGAAAATACCAACACATTTATTATTAACATCTAAGTCGTCATACAAATTATTAATAAATCGTAATGTTACAGTCTGCGTATTCCTTCCTCGTCTACAGCCATGTTGAGAATCGCTTAAGATAATTATGTTGTGTTAAAACTTGAACAATTTTGCCGAATATTATTTTTCCTAATACCTTTGACAAGGAACAAAGTAATGACACTGGCCTATAATTTTCAAGTAATAAATGATCCCCCTTTTTATATAAAGGTAAGATCTTTAAATATTTTAGGAAATATAGGTTACGTAGTATGTATTTTGCTACACAATTATTTTTGTCAAGTAAGTATTAATTTCTTGAATTATACCAGATGATTATATGTATTTGTTAAAATAAACCACATTTTGTATTTGTTGTATACGTGCTTTCACGGGTGCCTGCTTTAATCCTGAGTTTTTGCAAATAAAATAAGTTGAAAAAATAAACTAACTTAACCTAAATGTTGAAGAACCCAACGAATGAGGCCATGTATATACTAGAGGACTATTTATTTTAATCAGCAGTAAATTTACTTTGCAAAATTTTCACACTAACTTGTTCTAAATTAGAGTAACATGCAGTCTTTCAGGCTTAACCCCCAGTAAAAATATCATTAAACATGATTAATGTTCCTTTATTTCTTTGAAAAAGAGGATTTCATCTTGATTCTTACCCACGACAATCCAGCAGACTAAGAGCAGCAAAACATAAGACAAAAAAATATTTACACAACGACCAAATTAAATTATCTCGGAGTCTCTTTAGTTCTCTTTCATTTAAAAAGGCAGATATTAAATTAATATCATCTTTACGAAACCACATCTTGTACGATCATTTTTTAAAATTGAATTTGCCGCTTACAGTAGTACAGATTCTAAACAAACTATTCTCAAAGGAAAGAATACTGCAGCAATAAACTATTATATCATATTTAATTAATGCATTAAAAAGGCATGTTTTATAAAATCCAATTTGGAATTGTGGGAAATTCAACACCGCAGCGAATTTTTGCTGGCAAGCTTTGGCACAATTTATAAAAGTGATTAATAACTTCACTAAATTAGACTGCCAGCTTTGTTAAAGGCTTAAATTTCCTTTTGAGCCTTATTCTAATCAAATGACATTATACCTTAATGGATACAAACATGCCAGAATCGCCAAGATTTATTGTGCTTTACTCGTTCATAATTTACTTTAAACGATGACTGACTACGATCGTTCGAACAGCAAGGACTTGTGAATATTGAGTGTATTAATAATAATAATGGATTTTATTGATAGATACCTAAATATAAAATAATTACAAAATTTAAATTATTAGTAGATCTAGCAAAGGGCAGAGTTCGCTGTTTCCAGAGTCTGAGAAACTGCGCTCATTCATTCAACCCAAAACGCCCACCGAGGCTAAATGGAACAGGAAGATAACTTAAGATGTAAATTGAGAACCACATAGACCTAGTTCGCTACCATTTTCCACGGTGGGCCAATTTCTTAAATACTAGACAATATAGAGAAATATATCTACACACATATCTACACATATGCACATGTTTGTTGTATAGTCTAGCAATGTTGTATGAATATGACGATTGAAAGAGAACTGTGTTATGCTGAGGAATTGTGATATGACCTTTACGACGAACATTTATATTGTACGAAACTTAATTTTGTTGTATAGATAAGATAGTTGTTGCAAGGTTATAATTTTATGAAAGAAAACACGAATGTGCAATATTATTCTCTGTTCCATATTAAGCCATCCAATCTCCTTTAGATGTTTAGTAACATGCTCCCGTCTCCCTACACCACAGATTAAACGAATACACGAGATTTAAATAAGTTGATGTACTAGTTAGTTACATAAGAGAATTTTACATTTTTTATTGAGTATACTCCTATTATTGTAGATTATTTTTAAGTTGCATAAAGCTCTTTTTGTAATCATTGTGACATGTTGTGAAAACCTCAGGCGATTGTCTATAGCTAACCCAAATTGTTTTATGCCTTGATTGCGAAAGTATTTATTTATTCACTTGTATACTAATCAAGTTAACACTAGCAAATCAAGGTCATAATTTAAATTCATGCAAGCGATTTGTAAAATCTCTTTCGCCAAAGGACATGTATATTTGGGTGTCGTCTGCATAAAAGTGAGCGTAGGAATGCCTTAGATGTTCATAAAATTGAAACGTATACAAAGTAAACAATGGAGGACCCAATATGGAACCTTGCGGTACTCCATTTTCTACTAAGGCAAAATCAGACTCCAATGCTCCCAAGATAACAGATTGGATGCGTTGTGTCAAATATCAGTAACTTAGCTTGATCAGTGAAATTTATATAGTGGAAGGTTTATGTTTTATTCTGATTCTATCATCAAATGTTTTGGAATAGTCGAGTAATATAAGCAGGCATAAATTATTTTGATCTATAGTAGTGAAAATGTTACCTATTACTTTAAGCAATGCAGTAGTACAGCTATATCTAAATCGAAGACCTGACTGATGTGATGGTATATTAAATTCATTAAGGTGTACTTTTATCTAACTGTTAATGATTTTTGAACACTTTTGAAAGGCAACAGCGAATGCTAGTAAGACGTAAATATTTTAGCTCTTCTGGATTAGTAACCTTAGGCAAAGGAATTACACGAGATTTTTTACATATAGCAGGATTAAGTCCTTTTTGTATGGCATAGTTAAAGATAATATGACATATATATGACAGAATGTGAGAACAAGCATATAATAACATACTTATACTGATATTATCTACTCCTATGGCTTTGGGCTTAAAAGATTGGATAGTTTTACTTATTTCAATATCGTTAGTTTGTTTAAATGATAAATGTGCTATATTTTCTCTAGTGTTATTTGCATCTGGATTTAAATCACTGTTTGACGAAGTTATGAAATATTTGTCAATTGATCCTACATTACTTAGGCTATCTGGAATGGAATGATTTTTTTATTTAGTATGAAGATCTTTGAGCTGTTTCCAAACACCTTTTTATTGCCCTTCGTATTATGGAATGAAATTCCAAGTATGCCTCTTTTTTTCGCGGTTTATATTGGTTACGTTTTTTAGACCTTTGTGGTAATTCTAATCACGTTCCAGTTTGCTCTTTTTGAATTTTGCGGGGGCTTTATCCCGAAGAGACATCATAACTCTAATATCATCTGTTAATTATGGAGACTTTTTTTACAAATCATGACAATGTTAATTGGCACATAGAGATTCAATAAGTTAAGCAGAAGGATGTTGAAACAATGAACTTTATCCTCAATATCAGTGAAATGAAGTATCTGATCAAAATTTGCATTTGACAAATCGTTAGTAAAACATGATCAAAATATTTATAATCCCCAAAAGCATTTTGGGGTCACATTTATACTTTCCTCTACCCACGGTACAGGACGCAAAGAAATTATCGGAAAATGTAGTAGAAACGGCTGACATATGAGTATTTTTTATTGGTATACTATGTGAGCGGCAAATAATGAATTATTGTCTGAAAGTTATTTGGGGCATTCTACGAATATTCTTTCCTATTATTTGGGTTTTCTACCACATGTATTATTATCCTCTTCAAAAGGTTCGGTGATTTGTTTTTGAAGAGGACGATAATACATGTGGTAGAAAGCCCAAATAATAGGAAAGAATAAATAACGAATTAACTTAGCACTAGTTTCACTATAATGCGTAGGTTCACCGATAATCTGGTTCAGATCAAAGTACTCTAGTAGGTCATTGAGTTTTTTGAGATATTTAAATATCCAGTGAGATTATATAATCGAATCGTGGAAGAACAATACTGAGGGAGAGTTCAAGATCAGCCAAAAAATTCTTTTACGGGAAGTCTGGTGGTCTATAAAAGAATCTTAATTTACAGGTCATGTTCCACACACTTTCGCAATTTTCAGCATCAATTCTAAATACTCCGTTACCACAAATACCTACTTATATAATATCGACATGCATAGTACCATAATTTAAAGTACTTATGTAAATCATTAAGTAAATCAAATAATTAGACGTGTTGAGAAATTCGGAGCTTAACATTTTGTGGTTCTATGGATTCTAATTATCAAATTTTATCTCTTCAGTGATAAGAATTAAAGTTAGAGGCATTCATTGTTCGTCTTCGACAAATACACTAGGAAGGAAACAACTATTCTGCCATCGTCTAAACTTTTATAAATGTGATTGCATGTGCCTGTGCAGAGCATGTTACTTTATTGCAAGTAGTAACTTTTTGCTGACGATATGAATAAAGTGCCAGGGATTGAAGTTTTCCTGAAATCCATGTAGTTAACCGCGTTTTCTGAATAGTCGTAGAATTACGCGATTAAACCAATCTTAATTAAGTCCGGAAAATAGTTTTCATTTAAAGATTGATTTTCAGATGTACGAAGGGTCGAATAATAATATCTCTTATATTCAGTGTAGTTAAAATAGAGTTCAATAATCCTCCATGTATTTATTTCTATTTATGTTAAGTATATGAGATTTCCTGTTCCGTAACAGGGTCAAATTGTTTTCGTTATTTATTTTTGTGCATGGCAGTGATATATTTCTTTATTTTGGTTAAAACTTTTACTGCTTGTAATTTTTGATATAATGAGGAACGAATATATTATTTTAGACTACAAGCCTCTCTTATTCAATATGAAACTTTATTTAAAAAATCTTACCTTCTCCAAATAGATTTATAGTGTGCAAATCTCTATTAGTTCTACTTAATCATTTCTTTCTTTCTCTCTTTATTCATTTTATTATTCTGTCACTTCTAAATCCCTAAAGAAAAATTGTCTACAGATTTACTGGTGAAACATTATTCTATTTTGGTGCACTTCTAACGTACATTTCAGCAATAAGTGTGGTGTGTCAATCAGTTATTTGAAATTATAGGTGCTCCTGATGAATGAAAGATGCCACTGTAAATTAGCTCGAAAAATATTAATAATATCAAACAAGTCTTATGAGATAATAATCATATTATTCATTTAAATCTCTTAAACGGCTGAATCAAGTAGGATAAATTAAAGAAACAGCGACAGATGGCCTCTATTATAGTAACAACTTGTTACGGGTCAAGTGCCTTAAATATTTCAAGTCCCCTTACTATTAGAACCCTATACTACCGTTATTTATTGCAATTTAACTTATTAACGATTTATTTATTGTTTCTAATTTGAGAAATAACTATGAATATTTCTAGAAGGTGGCTGATATATTTTTTTTGTTAATTACAATTACTCGATTTTTCTAGTAAAATGTACACATAGTTATTTATTGCTTTTTTTCCAATTACAATAATTCAATAATTACACAGTATTAAAGAAATAATAACAATACAATAATACATATTTAATATCTATTTTAATATATATTAATCGTTAATGTTATGTAGTACACCTAGATTGCATAAACAATATGTGTGCATATAGTCCAAGTAAAGACTTCCCTACACTCAAAAAACGCAACAAAAATTTTACGACATAATTATATCGCCGCGGGCCATGGCGCCATGCCTGTCCTCAAACAACCCGACGCACATTAAAAACCTATAAAGGTAAACGAGTCAATTTTCGAACAGCAGTACAAAGAGTACCGGTATTTTAATGAGGTCGTAAAGTTTTTGTTGCGTTTTTTATTTACCGGGAACTTATTACTTCCACTATACCAGGAACAACTAAATTATGTTGTAAAACCTTATTTATTATTATAATACAATGATCCCAAGTGAAATATTCGATCAGTAGATGACACTATTATATTATTTCTATATTCAATATTTTAACCGCCTACCAATAATTTCGTGAATTTCTGTTTGTATTCAGTTATTTTATCACAGAATAGTCCTATGTCGTAAAATTTTGGACCATAATACGTTATAAATCTCTGTGTTGTCGTTTATCTAATTTGAGGTATTGTGACATTTAAATTATATTAACCTCATCACAATAAAATTGTGAGAGGTTACTAAAATTGGTTCAAAAACGAAAATTGAGATAACATCAAATCTTTACGTTTTGAGGTCCTAGGAACCCAAAAAAGTGGTTTTTGAAAAATGTCTGTGTGTGTGTATGTGTGTTAGCACGATAGCGCCGAAACTACTGAATGGATTTGAACGAAACTTTGCATGTGCGTTTCTTTAGTGCCCCAAAAGATCTGAAAAGGTTTTGGTTGAGATCGGATTACGTTTAGTGCCGTTTTGACGCAACAAGTTGTTTATTTTATGATTACTTACAATTTGCAATGAAACCATTGAAAAGCAGTTAAATTTCTGATTTCAACGATATATCACACTTCCACCCTTTCGATTTGGTTTCCGTAAAAAAAATAAAAACAAAGCAAATATGAAGCATAGATCGCATTTCGCGTGACATGATCGATGCGCGTAGCCGTTACGTCGTGAAACTCATCACATCACGTGTCAATTCACGTGTGAGGGTTTCTTCACTGCTCTAGAAGTAGAGCGGATTACGTTTAGCGCCGTTTTTAAATATATATGCAGACAAATCGAAGAATTAAACTGTAAATATTCCTCTAAAATCTAATAAAATTACTGAAATGCTAATATTTCGTTTAACAAAGACAGCCGCGAGCGATCAGATTGCAATTAGCAAATTTTGACGATTGTCATTGTCATCGTTTGTCATCCGATAACGTTGGTGTCATGTCATGTTAATAAGATTTCGGCATATTTGTAACTTTTAGTGACTGCACCAGTGGATTGTTACAAACTTTAAAGGTAGATGTAACAATATCAATATTATATGCTTTCTGTACCTTCGTTGGTGAATTCATTATAGATTATCACTTTACCAATTTTCAGTTTGTTGCTTTACAAATCTGTAGTATTTAGGATAACTAGACTTTCTTAGTCGTTCAAGTGATGTTAAAGTTGTTAATATCCTAATAGTATATTATTCAACGAACGATAATGTAGGTAATAACTCGCATAGATGAAATTTGCAGCACGAGCCGCAGGCGAGTATAGTAAATTCATTAAGTTGAGAGTTTTTTTAGTGCCCCAGAAGATCTGAAAAGGTTTTGGATGAGATCGAATTACGTTTAGTGCCGTTTTGTCACACAATTTAATGCTCTTTTCGGCTTCAAAGATCCACCGCGTGGGGAGGTTCCAGAAGCTTTCAGTAGCTGCCGATTTTTTTTGTCTCGTGTTATGTACATGTTGTATTATACTCAGTAAATTTTTATGTTTACGTGTAAATATTAGAACAGACTTAGTATATAGGGTGTCCCACGACGAACTCCAAAAGTAGACATTGGAAAATTTTGAAAATTTGGTAGTAAACTACTGTAACTCGGCTAAAATATTTTCTAGAGGGTGGCACTTCCAGTTATACCGGAAGTAGATGTCAACTTGCTTATTTTAAATGGGACACCCTATCTATATATTATTACATTTTTAGATTGCCCGCAAAGAATGACGTTTGCAGGCCCTAAAAGAATGATCAATTCTTCCTATAAGGAAGCCCTTATTATCTAGTTTGGGTTGGATTCTTTGTTTTTTATAATATTTTGATAAGTATTAATACAGATTGTTAAAAAATAAAAATAAAAATGAATTTGAGTTGCCCCCATCGACATTAAGATGATAATGGTTCGCCAGTTGGGTCAGATATGCCGCTTCCTCATAGAGTGAACTAGAAGGGAGGAGAATTCGTCCGGAATAGCCCAGAGTGAAATGGATGAATCGAAAATAAGCACCATGGAGTGGGACCAGCGCATCGGAGGGAGTTCAGTATAGTTCTGATCAGATAAGAAAAAGAACAGTAACAAGTTGTCTATTATAGTAGTGTCTATTTCTATTTTTTGTGATTGCGTACCATACATTTACTTCTTTGGATTTTTTACCACTTAAAACGATTCAATGCCGTTCATTCTAATGATTTTTTAACTCATTTTGTGAAAATTACAATAAGATTGGAATATCCCTCCACACAGTATAGGTATATAATTTGCATTTTATTATTTAAAAAAGCATTTTCCAATAGTTTTGATAACAAATATTATTTATTATTCATAATACTATATTGTTATTACATGCAGTATGTATTTTGTAGTTGTATGTTTTTATTAAATACCTATATAATTTAAATGCTATTAATCTTGGGATACTATTCATTTCTCATACTTCTCTCTTGACGTACAACATTTTTTACAAATGGTGTTATCATTTATTTTCGCTGTCGACAAAATAAGAACGATTGTATATTTTCCACTTCTTGGATATTTTTTTGTTGTTATCAACGTGACAAAACATTTATCACGAAATAAAATATATGTTTCAGAATAATAAACACACTCTGCTCTACCTAGAATTTTGTATTTGATGGATTAACTTTGTTTTAATTTCAATCGTGTAAACATTGTCTGTAACATGTATATAAAATACAATAATAGCTTGATTATTTATATACTGAAGTTAATTTTATCTAATTCTATGATGATGATGACTAGAAAAAGTTGCTTAGTTTTTCAAATACGTTAATTTGTCAGACATAAAATATATTTTTTGATGTTGAGGAAAGGAGGACAATATTCATACATTGTATTGGTATATTGATATGATCAAAATAAATAATTTTGATACATTTTGACGTTTGTTGGCATTAAGTGCAAGCGTATTTTGGAGTGTCTATTGGTACACAAGATTTAAGTCATTATTGATGTAGAATTCTGCCATTTGAAATTAGGAAGGAGAAAAACTATAATTTACTATATATTAGTTGAATATCGTCGTACATGTATAGTTTTGAATATAGCGGAAGTCTCGAGATATCTGTAATAAATATATAAAAAAGAAGTTATCCAAGAATAGATCCTTGCGGAATACCGGATGGAACTGATCTATTTTGTGATGCGTGTATCGAGATTCCTGCATTAATACTAGCATACTGTTGTCTGTCATTCAGATAATTTTGAAACCAGAAAAAGAAGCATTTCCAAATGTGCCATAATAACTTAATTTTGCAATATCTAAGGAGCCAAAAGCTTTAGTCATATCTAGTAATGTCAAAGAGGTGCTGAAGCCTTTTCAAAATCTGAACTGATTAGATGGAATTATTGAATTTTGAAAGACATATTCTGAAAGTTGTTCGTATGTAGCTGATTTTGGAATTTTGGTGGAGCAGAAAGCATGCTAAATGCTAGGTCAAATCGCTAAATCATTACCTTCAGTCAGTTATGGTTAACGAAACACTAATTACGTAGTTCAAGTATTGTGTTCAAATTTATGGTGTCTGTTTCACTAGCCATCAGGAGATAATAAGTTGATGATACTACCATAGTTAGTCCTGGTGCTACCAGGAGTAGTGTCAGTGTAGTATTCAAGTGCTTTGATGTTTATGGAAACTATGTCAGCTGCAGGTTACAACAAATGTTTCAATTCTAGGGTCTTTTGCCAATATAGAAAAATGTTCATTTTCTGATAGTACCTAATGTCAGTTAAATGAAACGTTTGCTTTTTTCTACACTTAACAATCGTGTGTCAGTGATGTATAACGATCTGCATAATTTTATTAAAGGGGCGTCTCCTGTGGGTTTATAATACCAGTATATCTGTGAAAAACTTGAAAAGCAGAGTCACGCAGATATCATACATATCGACTTTTCGTAGGCATTTGATTTGATCATGTTTTTGGGCAGTCTTCAGTTTTAATAAAACCTTTTGCTGATACGCCATGTTAAGGGTGTTTACAAAATCCCTGTAGATGTAGCGTTCCGCAGGACTTGCTACTTGGGCCGCTTTTCTTTGATATGTTTATGGATAACATAGTATCTGACCTGAATATAAAATGTATATTGTATAATATAGGCAGGTGATTTAAATTTGTCTAAATAAATTCCATTGCAGTAACCTACCCTTATTCAGTGATGATTACCCTAAATAGAATATATATTTATTTAAGCTTTAACAATTATAACATATACATATTTTTGTTTCACGTTGCAAAAGTAAATATATATAATCTACAAAGTCGAAACTTGTACATAATGTAAGTTTTGTACCTAATGTGATATATAATATAAAATATTGCAAGCACGAATGCCTGTACAAAGAACTTCGTGTAATAAACTGTCTTCTGCGAAAGAGATCTTGTAGGCAGATCTACAGTTATTCGTTCAAAGCCTATAAAAAAATACTAACCATAAATTAACTAATACTAAAACACTAAATATATTAAAAGAGAGAGAAAGAGTAGAAAACAAGATAATGTAATAACTAAATAACATATACTGTCAAAAATCCTAATACTAATGTCCATGTTAAATTATATACACAAAATTAGCAACAAACATCCACATGGATAAACAAGTTTATAGTTGAAAGAAGCAAAGAAGCAGTATTATTATTTATAATACAGGCCGTCCTAGATTTATGTATCCAAGTTTTAACTTTCTTTTTAAATAAATTCATTGAGTTATTTTTTTTTAAATCAGATGGAATGAAATTATAAATTTTGGGACCCAGATAGAAATAAATCTTTGAGCAATGGTTTCTTTCTATTTTAGATACTCGGGCTGCGTTGCTGCTGTACAGGGTTTCATAATAATTATGAACAATTTCCTCTAGTTCGTTTTTATTTTTATGATGTCTAATCAGAATTGTCAAGTAAAATATCTGTCGAATGTCCATTATTTAAGTTTCCATATATAATTCTTCTGAGGGAGGGGTATTTATATGATTTTTGAAAAATTATTTTTAATATATTTCTGTGTACTCTAATTAGGTTAGGTGATTGTTGGCCGCACCTCCCCCTACTATGATTCCGTAAATTAAGTGAGTCTCCACTAGGCCAAAATTTAAGTTTAAGCGTTATATTCAGTAATTGCGATAGATATTTGAATTTATACTATAACGATCCGATCTTAAATGATTATCTATGTAAATTCCTAAATATTTAACATTTTGTAAACCTTGTATATACGTTTCATTATTGTCGGTCTTTATATTTAATATCTGGAAATCAGGTAAATTACTGCTGTAAGATGTAAAAGGGACATAGTAAGTTTTTGTATAGTTAACTGTTAGTTAAGTTAAGTTAGTAATGTTAAGCTTTCTCTTTAAGGCTCCTCCAGTTACTATCAGAATATACTATGACAGTGTCGTCAGCAAAACTCATTATGTTACCACACAAGGGTATATCAAATAGACCATTCAGGTACATATTAAAAAGAATTGGCCCTAAGGCGGTTCCTTGTGGTACACCTTCATTTTATTACTGAAGGTGTTGCCAATTTTACACATCGTTGACTATTTGACAGATAACTATTTATTAGCATGCGAGGAATGCCCCTAAACCCTATATTTTCCAATGTCTGCAATAATTGAACATGGCTAACTGAATCGAAGGCTTTCGCGAAAATGTACAGCGTTGGTTTGCTAATATTCATATATTTATAAATCCCTGTATTAAGATAAGCTATTGCATCTTCCGTTGACTTCTGTTCCCTGAAACCGAATTGCTTTTCTGACAAAATATTAAACCTATTTAAAAAGCTAGTAATTATTCGGAAAATAGGCCGGTAGTTAGTCCCGTCCAGTTTATCACCATTCTTGTAGAGTGGTTTTATTACACCTATTTTAAATGACGATGTACAGCTGCCTGTTTCAAAACATTTATCACTACTTGATTTTAATTGCGAAATTGTTTCTATTATTTCATTTTCACACGCATATGACAGGTATATTAAGTTCGATTTATTCCGTATGTTTTGAGAAAGTTTATCCTTTTTTAATTGAACTATTTTATCAGCGAGTTTTTTACCTACCTTTGTGAAATAGTTAACAAAAACATTAGACATTTCCAGTTCAACCCTAGTTACTGTACCCTCCTTGTTTCTAATTTTAGATATTTAATCCTTATTCTTTGCTGCGAAATATAATGTCACTTTCAGAAAATTTTTTCATGCAACTTGAGCAATTCGCTATTAAAGTATATACGATTGGAAATGAAACCGTATAAAAACTAAAAGCCGGCAAAAACAGTCGGCATCTCTTTATTGTACATGGGCGGAGGTAAATAGAAATGCTTGTCATAAGAAAATAATAAGATTTTCGGGCATTATTATATTATCCTCTGTTTCAAATGGTCTCCAGAAAGCCATGGTAAATTAGTAAATAATTTAAATATTTTACCTTTTATACAGTAGTAAATATTTATAAATATGAACAATAACTAACTAAACTCCTACGCTTGATGTTATAACAGGTAAATACCTGCGTAAATACGCACTGCACTGGCACATTAACAGCACAGCAGAAGTCCACCTTTGACTATTGAGAAGCGATTTACTAGTTTTTTTTTATGCTAGTAGACCTGTCCGTTTTATTATCTTTAAACCAGTGCAGTCGTAGATGGTTCATTCAGGCTGATTACATTGCCAGTCTCGGACTCGCCTGCACAGTTTCATCTACCATTCCAATCTCGATACCATTGCTAAATATATAGGACAAAATATCAAGTTCAGTGCGCACGGCCCTGTGCTTTAACACTGACCAGTTCCAATTATCCTCGTATAAAAGTATACAACGACCCAATATTGTTAAAGATTTCTGGGACGTTTAACCTTCAATTATACTGACGCAACCTGAATTTAGCGTTAGAGTTTATTATACGCAGCCTTAAGGTGTTAGAAATATGATTTACTTAATAATTGTTGTGGAGGAAGTCTAAATTTTAGATATGCTGTAGCCCTTATTGAGATAATAGCTTTAAAACAACAGTTATAACAAATTTCAAACATTGGACTATTTTTATTTTTATTTGTTTACAAATTAAATTAATAGAGAAACTTGTGTGCTTCTAGTTTTGCTGAGAATTAAATTGTGAAGAAACCTAGGTACGTTTCCTTCAATGTACGCGTACTAATGATACAATTGATACATAAAATACAAGTAATTAATTAAATAAAAACTCTATAAACTAAAAAAACCTAATTTATCCTTCCACTAACGGCTATAAGAAATGTTTAATTAAAACCTTTTCGACTGTAATAGTTTTCGCCTTATCTGAGCTAGTTAGCTGAAATGTTCTGTGGAAATTGCGGTAGTAAGGAAAGGATTCTAACAAATCAAAATGTACACTCGAATGATCTTAATTTCCCACGGCATCGTCTGTGATATATCGGCGTTTGGGATATTTTGACACCTCATTCACTTCTACAACATACCGAACTTATAGCAGACATGGTTTCTAAAAGTTGACATTCTTGAGAAAATGATCGTCTATAAGAGCGTATTTTCTAGGAAATGTTTTTTTAAGTGTGAGTATTATGTTGGACGAAAAATAAAATATTTTTACTAGATACATTTGGATTCAGAGGTCTATAATAAATATTTTGTTAATTGTGGTTTAACAAACAGATAATATATTTGATTTTAAAAGTATAGAAATGTTAAATATTATGAAATAATCATGTGAATAAGCTCTCTAAATATTTGTATGTTTTGTTTCATCAATGCTAGAGGCAAGTAAAATTTGGGGAAAACATTGTTGAGCTTCTTTGTACTTTTTAAAATAACTGCCTTTTATTAGAAACTGACGGATTTGGATTTGCGTTTTAAACACATTTTTACAAAGGCAGAATTGATAGAATAGCCAATTTTTGCCAGTTAAATTTAAAAATCCAAGAAATATGGTCCAAAATTGTATAATGCGAGACACTATCTTAAATCTTAAATAACAATAAAATTATATTAAAAAATATTTTTAAAGTGCTTTTATTTAAATGCTCTAAAAAGTAGAAAATAATCTTTAAAGTAAATCGATAATTTTGTTACATTATATAATTTTTTTATGATATAAAAGCTTGTTGCGAGCAATCTCCTTTACACAGGAAAATCTTGCGACAAGCTTTTATATCATAAAAAATATTATATAGTGTAACAAAATGATATTTTTTTAAATAAAAGCCTTTTTAAAAATATTTTTTAATATATTTTTAACCTCTCCACAATAAAATTGTTTTTTGTTTCACTTGTGTTTTGACACGCATGACTCACTCTTCTTGCAATAAAGCAGCTTATTTGCATTTTAAATGTCAAATATGTCAAGAAGTATTTAAGATAATATAGACCTATTCAATATTATATATTTGAAATCAGGAAAAAAGGGCTTCTCGAAAATGTATTAATATATAGAGTATCTCGTTTAAAAAAACTTATATTTATACGTATCACGTGATCTATACATGATATTGTCTTTTTTATCACGTTGCAATAAAATATAAGTAAGATCCCAAAACTTTTATACGAACCTTTTTTTTCTATTTTCAATAATAATAGAAATAAAGGGGGGATCAATATAGTGAATAATCCTGTACAAGCCGCAATACATGATATGTGGCAGTGGCGTGTCATTTCTCACACAACTGCGGCTTGTCCCACTGCTACTGAACACGAAAGGAACCCTCGTGTTGACAAAATAAAAAAATGTTTCAGCCAGTGAGCAAGAAGTGAGACCCTTGAAGGCGTTCGTGCACTTAATTTGGTTTGGTAGAATCTCGGGGTTCGATTTCTGGTAGTGATGTTAGGGTCAATTGCTACACCCTGTATATCGTCTTTTGCACTATTTTTAACACTTATTTAAAGTCTGTTTTATTTAGCACTGATTTGTCTCTTCTAGTTCTGGCAGGGTCAACGGCTACACCCTGTATATGATTTTTTTTGAAATTAAAACACTTTTGTTTAACGAAAGTACAAAATCTAAACTGAACAGAGTTTAAAAAGGGGATTATTTTATTTAACAAGTTTCCTTTTGGAAAGCAGAAACTAATCGACAACGAAAATTCTGTCTTTAAAACTTCTGTGAAAATATTTTTAATAAAAGGTCTTTTACATTTTTAATCTGAAAAAAATCGCTTAAAAAATGGAGCCTCGAAGGCGAATGAAAAATAAAGGGGCCACTTAAGCCGAGTACCTAAAACTAAGTCTTTTTAACCAGGTTTCGGCCTGGGAAGCTAGATCTGAACACTTAGTCACGAAAAGTATGTAGAGGCAGGGAATCAGAAAGCCTAACTAGACGGTGGGTATCTACAATTTAGTTAAATAGTAACCGGATCGGAACACTAGCAAATCAGCTTATAACACTTAAAATCACTTTTAAATAACTTTTTCCACTAAACCACTTCGCGAATAACACAGGAGTCACCGTCAAAACTGAACTTGCCTTGGGCTTGCTATGCTCAGGTATTTATACGTTTAGAAAGGTTGCTTTTTTCGTGCTCCATTGAGTCTCGCCGCGTCCCATTTTAAAACGTCTGGAAAAGCTGGATATCGCTCCATGCGGGCGAGGATGAGTCATCGATTGCGCAATACTGAAAATTTGAAATTTCGAAGATGGAAGTTATATGGAAAAATCGGCAATAAAAAGGAAGATTTTTTTATTTAAAAACGAAGTTGATATCTAATCGGGTTTGGAAGTTATTGAAGTTTGATTGATCGAAAATTTAATAATCTGAAACGACCCTGTAAATTAGTCCCGGAGGTCCGATGCTTACTAGTTGAAATAACATGCGGATGTTCCCGATAGATGCGAGGTGGCTGGAAAAATATGAGAATGTTCTTAATAGGCACGGGTCGATTTTGAGTGGAGATATCGGTTGCAATGGGAATCGAGATATTGTATATAGTCTTACGAGGGGCGATCAAAAAATACTGAAACTTGAATTTAGTAAACGGTTGGTAATTAATTTATGAATCGACTCAAAACGTTGAGGTTTAAGATAAGGTAAGTATCTTTTTATGTATACGAGGGGTGGTCGAAAATTAATAAATTTTGAAACGCGAATTAGGTGCAAGAAATTTATGAAACGAAATAATACGTTAAGATTTGAGGTAAGTAGAAGTATACGAGGGGTTGTCAAAAAGTAATGAAATTTGAACTGTGAAATGGTTTATAAAAAGTTAATAATGAAACCAGATAAAACGTGGTGATTATAGGTACGAATAGTGGTTTTGATCTATTTGATGACTATGGGGAGGGGGCTGTATTTTTAAGGGGTGTTTTTTGTAAAATTTCTTTTATAAAGTGACTAGAATGAATGTTGAGTGTGTGCTATCGGTGAATTTCCGTTATTTTAGAATTATCGAGTTTTTGTGAATTTTTCTGATTTTTGTCACCTTGATATCTGGTTGACGTTTTTTCATGGTTTGCCATTGTGCATGAATCGATAGAATTTCTTGGTTAATTTTAAAATTTTTTGTTTTTGTTTTTTGACTTGTAGGATAAATACCCTACAACACTACCTTCTCCCAATCAGGACTCGAACCCGGGACTTCTTGGCCTCAAGCTAAACACGTAATCATTATGTCACTGGTACTGAATCGGTTTCAGTCCAATGCATAGCTAATTGGCTGCAAAATCGGCTAATATCTTGCCCCATGAACTTTTCAAGACTTTGAAAGCACATTTCATCCTAAAGTTGACCTAAAGCTCTATTATTAACGTGTTGACTCTTCATAGAGTTAATGTTTCTAGGCCTTTCTACCCAAATTTTAAATAATTCTATACGTGCGTAAACAAGTTTATTATCTAGTAAATGTGTCTCGTTTCCACGACTTTCCATCACACTTTGTATTCTAAATAACTTTCCTCAATAATCTTTTGTCTTAAATTGATTGTATTTTATAAAAAAAAATGTTTGCTTTGGCCATCAAAGCCAATGATCTGCAGAAAGGTTAACGTCATGTTTATAAAAGAAATTAGAAAATATTTTATCACCCAGTAATAAAAATACAAATATTTCACATTTAATGTTCCTCATTCTAGTTATAACGCTTTAGTAGAGTAACATCTGTTGTTCCTAAATATTATTTTTAGTAAAGTATTTTAAGTAATTCGCAAATTATACGAAGTATTTTTAAATAGTCCAGCCCAGACTGGGATACAGCATCTTATTTTAGACTCCACAAGGGCGTTGTGGACGACGCTCAAGTTTATACATTTCGTATACTATATAAAGATAAAATCCATTTTTAGCGTTAACTACAGTGTTTGTTTATATCACGAGAGAGATTATTCATGCGTGGCAATTTTTATACAATCACGTAAGTACGAGTATAAATAAAACAACCATAATAGTAGATACATATTTATTTCGTTTGTCATTAGTTTTGATAAAATTCTTCGGTCAGGTGTATATTATTATCACAATAAAAATGCGAAAATTTACAACTCTTCCATAGCTTTCACATCTAATGTCAAAGAATTAATGTGTGGTAAAGAAACGTCACTTTTTCTAAACGCGGTAAATAACAACTCAAGATACCAATTCAAGAGTGCGTTTGCGCGCACCGGTCAATCGCGAGTCAATTTGAAACTTTTCTGTACAGTCTTAACAAGAATTTGTACCACAATGGTAAATAGAAAAATTATCTTTGAGCATTTCCTATTTCAAAAACAATGTTTTAGTATTCTATGATCTAAGAGTGCTATTTTAATTGTCATTTTCGAGGACTAAAGTATAGAAAGTGCGTTCTGCCCCTCGAAGAGTAAAAGAGATCTGTACTTTACTCCTTGAAAATTATCATTACAATAACAATAGAGCACTGTTAGACTGTGGAGTGCGAAAAATTAAATAGTTTGTACCAATATTATTATTTTATTAGCCTTTACTCGAGTCCGAGTATAAAAAAAATGTTAGTCGATAGATTGTGTGTAATAAAAAACAAGTAAAAGGTGTAGTCTATTGTAATTCCCATTCATCTACGGTGCACACGACTATGGCTATAGAGGCCAATTCGGGAGAGCACGTGTCGACCGCAGTCAGGACAAACATAGACCTGGTTAGGTCTTGGATTCGGCCTTCTTGCAGCAACATTTCCTTGATAGCTGGCCACAACCCCTCGCCATTCGGTTCTGTCCGCTGCAAGTTGTTCCCATTGCTCGTCTGGAATACCGCAGGATTTTAGATTTTCATGGAGAACGTCTTTGAACCTCTTTCGTTGACCGCCACGTCTTCTTCTACCGCTTAGCAATTCACCATAAAGTGTACATTTAGGAAGGTGGTTATCATGCATACGATGAACGTGACCTGCCCATCTTAGGCGTGCTCTTGAAATAAGCACCTCAATTGGAAGGCTGTTTGCTCTCCTGAGTACTTCCACGTTTGATATGTGATGGAACCAACGGATTTTCATCATACTTCTGAGGTGTCTTTACTGAAAACGTTCTAATTCTTTCACATGACGACGGTAAGTGACCCAGCTTTCACATCCATATAGCAGTATTGGAATGACAACTGCTCTGTAGACAGCCATTTTCGTTGACAAAGCAAGGTCGTGGTTGTCAAATACTCTCTCTCTAAGTCCCCAGAGTGCTCTAGATGCAGCGTTAATCCTATTGCGAATCTCGCTGTCCATGTTTGCTTTGTCATTAACAACGTTGTCTAAGTAATTGAACTGATCCACCACTTCAAGATAATTTCCGTTAAGTGTAATGTCTATTTGGTTCACTTGATGAGGAGTTGACATAATCTTAGTCTTTCCAATGTTGATTTTAAGTCCCAAGGAATCATAGCTCTGGGCATACACATCTAAAAGTTCTTGAAGCTCTTCCGGCGTAGAGGCTAAAAGTGCACAGTCATCCGCATACTGGAGATCACAAATGAATCGTGTGCGTGTCTTCGTGAAAGCGAAAAGTGAAAGCGAAAGTACTTTTTAATTCCTCCTATAATTGATCCTTCACACTCGGTGATAAAAAATGCAGTCCCTTGGTATAATTCTATTACACTATATACAGTAATGCTAATAAACCGTTTATTTGAAAGCAATATTTAATAGCAGTGTCACCAACAAATAGTTACTGAAAATTTTGCAGACATCAGTTTTACTAAAATCGACAATCGTACATAATTTATAACCTTCATTCCTTCCAACTTTTACTATATTATTCACATATTAATTCGGGAATTGTGTAGTAAGTTTTAATGAAATTGTAGTGTTCTAATATATTGAATACAATTGATGTGCATCTTTTGCAATTTTTTTTATTATAAAATGTTTTAATCATAAAAACATAGTTAGCAGCTACCTACCTTTCTTCAGAGAAACATGAAAAAAATAAAAAGGATATATAAATAGACATTACTTCATTTGGACAGATTTTTTCGTATTGTGGTAGAGATCAAAATACTGTCAATCTTAATATATAAAAAGTAATTAATCCCAAAAATATATATCAGCAATACTTTTAATGATAATGTCATTTCTTAAATAATTAAACCAAGTTTTAAGCGCTATTTCAAACACTAACAATGAAAAATTATGAGCCCGACCCTGCTTTGACACACGTCTAGCAATGTCATCGCTATGATGCTGCCTCTAATAGTGAAATTATTTTACGCGAAATTTAACAAATTCGTATTCGACATTAAACTTTAATAGGAACAAATATTATGCAGACTTATTATATTTTATTTTATACTACATCGTATTATATTTTATTTGAATATTTAAGTCCCTTGAAATAATTTATGGCGATTTGGGACGCATAACAGGTATGTTCGCGTTGAATAATCAAGGAGGATAAAATTTTGGAAACTTAATTTTACTTAGGATTACAATATAAAATGTAATAGGTCCTTGTCTTAAGTTTGCTGGTTTATGTAATAAAATCAATTCTGAATTCTGTTGGCTCGTTTTTAAGAAGAGTATAAGCGTATATTTTACGCACTATTTGACCTTGGTAACACACCCTTAAATAAAAATTAGCAAAGCCTGTTTATCTCTACACAGCTTAAGATTTTCTATACCTTTATAAGAAGACTTTGCTCTAGGAACCTTGTTGCAAGGCAAACTATTAATTATATTCAGACAGAAAGGACCCCGCAAATCCCATGTATTTTTTCATATGCTCTACAGTACGGCATGATACCGCTCTAATTAACCACAATAACACTCTGGAGAAAACCGTTGCTCGATTACAGAAACTAATGAATGGAACAGTGACCTGATTCAACAAATGGAGATAAAAACCGAATCCAATGAAATCACATCCATAAATCAATATGTAGACCAATACTAGAAGCTACCCCCTTTAATTGGTATGTGTAAGTTAAAGCGATGTAAAAAACAAGAGCGGGGCATTCCTTTGTAAACCGACCTCAAACGCGTGCTATCCACAGGCGCGCGTTACTTTTCAAGGCAATACATGCCCTACAATATTTTAAATATCGTTTATTATACGCATAACACTGTTTTGCAGGCTTATTACCTAGTAAATTATGACTGAAAGTGGTGAAATGGTAGGTAGGTATGGTATATATCTTGATGTTCGTTTGTATAAAAGATTATAATATAATAATATTAATAATACCTATATACTTTTATATAAATTAACAACAACCTTTACTCGCTTCAAGACGATGCCTAAAAGTTTAACTCGTTCTGATTTATTTTTCTATCTATCCGAACAGATTTGTAAATGGTGGGTCTTTCCTTCATTAAGTTTTAGCTTGTTGGCCGTAAACCACGATTTTGCTCTATCTAAACTATCTCTATTCAGATCTAACTCACTTCTATTTAGCAATGTGGTGTCATCTGCAAATAAGATGCACTTACTATATCCATTAAGCGCTGATGGCAAATCATTTATAAAGTAAAGGAACAGGATGGCACCCAGCACGGAGCCCTGGGGAACACCATTACTGAACGACAACATATCTGATTCCTTGTCGTTGCAGACGTGTTTTTAATAGAGTGCAGTGATCCAGACGATCAAAGGCCTTAAAAATCACTGTAGATAATATCAACTTGCCTGTTTGCATCCAATTCCTTAGAACTGAATTGAGTGATACTTGAAAGGTTAGTTTCAGTAGATCTACCGGAACAAATCTATGTTGGTTACAAATAATTTGGACATATACGTGACTGGATATGTAAAGTGATCTCAAAGACTTTAGCGAAGGTATGAGGAAAGCAATTGTAGAATATTGCCTCTAATGCCATAATATTCTAGTTTCAGCAGTAATAGCTCAATGTTGATACAGTCAAAGGCTTTCGTAAGGTCGCACATTTTTACAGATGTACTTGGACCTTCATCGAGACCCTCAACTGCATCATCAATCTAACTAGTTACTGCCTTAACTGTAGATTTATTTTTCCTAAAGCCGTCTTGGGAGACATTGAGAAACTATATGAAACTAAATTAACTTTCAGGATTATTTCAAATACTTCCCCAATTACCTGTACAATGGTTATGGGTGGATAGTTATCTGTCTTCCAAATCACCTTTTTTAAAGGTTTTGAAGTATTTTTGTTATTTTTAATGATTTTGGCCAATTACCTTCCTCAACACATCTATTAAACAAAATTGTGAGTGGCTCAACCAGAGATTCGAGGGAGGCTTTAAGCATAGCGCTATTAAGTCCGTAGAAATCTAGACAAGAGTTTTTGAGGCTCGTTATTGCCATTTTCACATCCGATGGAAATAAAATAAAACATAATTCTCATTAAAACAAAATGTTATTTTACCTCTACTAAACTTCTATTGAAGTAAGAAAGTTTAAATAATAATAAAATAAATTCTCATAGTTTCGAGAGAAAAACCGTCACATGGTAACGGAGTCATCAGTAAGCTCACTACTAGAATAATTCCCAACCTGAATAACAATAGGCTCTGCGGATGGCAAAATGGGATACTATTTTTCTTTATTTGTAACGTGGTTCACGGATTTTTTCTAAATGTCTGTTTTGTCTAAATCGGATATTACGGTTCTTATATTATCTAGAATTATAGCGTTTAAAGTCAGATTCTGAGTGCATTTTTTCAACTCGTGTTTTACACTGCTCCAAATCAATTAAATATGCAGTAATATTGCGGTAAACTTAACAGACTATGGTTGTGTTTTGCAGATATGGTTTACAACATATTCTTTTTTAAAATTATGTTCTTTGATAATTTTTAATAAACCAAAAGATTTAATAAAAAATTACTGGAATTCTGGAATTACTAGAATTCTTTCAGGAACATTTATATTTTTAGACCTTATAAGCTTTAATATATCGTCCTTTTTCGTGTTATTATTGGTACTTTATTTAATAGTCGCGAATGATAAGAAGTGTTATCCATAACGTTAACTGAATTTGGGGGAATATTAAGTAACAGCTGTTCAGTGAACCATTTTTCAATCAAATCCGCGGTAATATCTTCGTGATAGTTAGAAGAACGCCGTTTTATATTTTTGGCTGACAAGAGCAGTGCGTTGGGTACGAACCCATTTTTACTTCCGGCATGCAGAATGATAATACGATTTCCCCTTGAACATGGCGCATTTAAAGTACAATTTTGAGTCGTGTCTATACAACCGTATTAACAGTATCGTGCGTATCAAACCACGTCTCTTCAAGATATATTACCGTCCTATAACACGGCGTGATTCCATTACTATTAAACGGTTATTAATTTTTTTATATTTAAAACCGCACTCTAATAAAATACCTCTTAAAGTTTCCAAAGATTGGTAATTATCATCAAGGTATTCACGCAATTTATTTGAAATAATTTCCAAAGTAGGGACTTCATTTTCTTATTAAAAATAATAAACTGTTCTTCGGTTAATGTCTTTTGAAGCATCGTCGATTTTTCCGTTTTCTTTTAACGGAGTGATCTACAACAACCCCTTTTTTAATAACAAGATTACTAGTAGAAATCGGAATCTTAGTTAATTCAAACATTTTTTATAATGCCTATATCCGTCATTTGACTATTTTCTCTCTTTAAGCAGTTGTAAATATTTAAAAGAAGACCCTGGGTTTGCACGTTCAAAATCTTGGTTCTTAAATTCCTAACTCGATTCAATCGACTTCGTTACCTCGTCTTCAACATTTTCATTATGTAAATTTTCTTCTGTATTAAATGGTCTCCAAAAGGCCATTTTAATAATTATTATTTTAGGTAAGTATAACACAAACAACTTACTTTTTTTTATTAGGAGAAAACCACCACGCAAGGTTAAATAAACGTACGACACTGGTTCCACGAAAACCGTTTCGCACAGCACTTTCTTGTTTTAAGTTTTAGAACTGAATAATTATGTTGATAACGTGGCGCTGCTGTATAATATTATTCTAGTGATAAATTAAATATCAAATAAGTTCCGCAAAGCTACAAAATTTCTATCCTGTTATAATAAACCTATTTTATTATCTAATAAGTAATCTTATGAGTGTGTTACATTGTTATGACCATCTGAATTATGAAATGCCATGGAACACTTAGGCGTTCTAGCCTCTAGATAATGGGGTTCTCATTTAACGAAATGGGTAAGTTCGCCGTTAAGAATTGAATTACGTACACAGGGACAGAATTAGCCTTTGAAGCGCTGATATCGATTGTCGAAGGTTCTGTAAGAAGGTTAATAAATCTCACTCGTTGTTTTTTATCTGATAGATACTTTTGCAGGACACTTAAAGCAGGTCCTCTTATAACAGATTGTTTTAAGTGTTTAGGGTCTGTTCTCTAGAGAAGCTATTATTTTGCGTTGGAAACGGGAACAAGGCAACATTGCTATTTTCGTTGAAGTGAAGTATATAGAAATAACACTCAATAAAATGGTGTCTGCAAGCCCTGATTTCATTAAAAAGTTTCTTACGTTCTTAACTCGAGGAGACATCTAATAGTATCAGTATCTGAAAATGGGTGCTTGGTGGGATGTTTAATTAAATCGAAGCTATACGGATCACAAGCCTCCAGACAACGAGTTTATGAGCTCGATATAACCCGACAGATTATTTTTGCCAACAATAACAATATTAGCATAAAATATTCATGGCATACATACATAAATAAAGGGACCCACTTAATTTATATTAAAATGATGAATTTATGACACCTTAATGTATAAATTAAATAATGCGAGCTTAATATTTATATAGAATATTTCATATTTCACAAAGAACAAGAGGTATGCACGAGGATTATATGCTACATTCAATGAAATAATAAATAGTTTAATTAGTCAGCTTTTTGATTAAGGCCGATTCAGAGGCTTAGGTGGGTTGGTGGTTAATGTATCTGATTTTCATTCTGGACATGCCCGGCGAAGGAGGTTTGAACCCAATATACTGTGAAACAATTCGAAGTAGTTCAGATTCTAGTACAAACTTTAGACCTCCTTCTCCTATACTCAGACATATCTATATCTCCTCGAGTTTCATTGAGGTAGCCTGGAAGAGAGTTAACAAACATTTAACTGTATATACAAAATATTTTTCGATCGTGGAAGGTTTGAAACATTTTCCATTCGATTAAGTATTAAATTTTAAGCAAAATTGTTCTTATTCCAGAAAGTCGGATCTGCAGTAGTTTTTGAGATATTTTAATTTTATTGTCTAACTTTGAAGTGTTGTAATTTTTTTATAATTGCTGTAACTTTTTTAATCTTGGTTGTCGGATGTAGGTTCTTGGTAACTTTTTTGTCTGCTTTAAGAGAATTATTTACTGGTGGGAAATTTTTTTTAATAGCACTTCCGATTTTGCCAGAAATTCCTTTAAATTGAGAAATTTAAATAGAAAAACAACAAATAATAAGGTAATTTTATTTTTGAATAATAAATCTTGACAACAATATTTACAATAGATGCTCGAAATTACTTCCGTTTGCTTGAATACACATATCAAAACGATGTAACAATTCCTCGTTACATGTCCTTAATAATGTTGAGTGTAGATTTTATTGTATAAATCTGCCATGTCTTCTATTGGCTCTTGATATACTTGACTTTTTAAATATCCCCACAAGAACAAGTCCAGAGAGGTCAAGTCCGGAGAACGCGCGGGCCATCTAATGTTATAGTACATTCCATTCCCTATAAGCAAACACGAAACGCAAAATGTCAAAATTAGCCGAGAAATTCAATCATTCGGTTCAAAAGGGCAAACCCAGATAAAAAAATTCCCGAAACATCGATAATTCCGAAATAACCTAAAACAATCGAAAAACACGTTACAATTTTCCATTCATCAATTTTACAACATAATTTTTCTAAATCACTCACCTAAAAAATACAGCCCCCGTATAATAGCATTCGACACCTAACACATTTTTCATACCTCCGGTATAAACCTTAAATTCGTGTTCATTAATTTTCTATAACTCATCTTCTATTCAATTTTAACCTTTTCTCTAATTACTCCCTGACTATTTTATCTATTTCATATCAGTCCACATTTCCAAATTAATGTCACGTCTTATTCTCATCCCTACGCACTCAACTCCATATTTACCCTCTTCAAACATCATCACACGTGACAACTCAAGGACCATATTACGTGCGTGCTTAAAATATGACCATACGAGGACGGTTCAATATATTCAACTTCTTTTTCGTGCTATATCTCCTAAACCAAAATAGATTTGAATTTCATTTAATTATCAATTAACTTCCTTTTTTACTACCCAAACAATCGTATAATTTTCATTTCCACTTTTTGCACAGATGTTGCAATATTGCGCAACCCTCGCCTGCACGGAATGTCGGGATCCAACTTTCTAGAATATAATGAGTGTAGAAACGTTCATGCACGACTCACGGAGCCCGACAAACGAAACCATATCAAACAGTATAAAGGACCGAGCTCAACACGCTTTCGGCATGTCAGTGTCGGTACCCGAAATTAATAATTCTGCATCTCGCCAGTGTAACTCGTGTTCGTGTTCCTTCCTAGGCCGGAACCTAGTAAAAGAGACTTTTTAATTTAATCTGCCACAGCGCACCTAATATTAAGTGAATTTTTTCAAACATTTTTAAATAATTTAATCTGCCACCGCCCACCTAATTTTAAATGAGTATTTGATATTTTTTAAACAAAACTCAACCGAATAAAATCTCCCAAGCTGGAATTTATTCGTTGTTGAAAAGTTAGAAATTAGTAACTGTAAAAAGAATAATAATTTGATTTTATTTAAACCTGTGTTCGTTTTAATAATAAATATTAAAATTCGTTCTAAAACCGAGTGTTTTAATCTACAACGGCTGCATACAGGCTGCTCCAAAATACTTGGACATCATAATAAAAAAATTTCAATTAAACAAAAGTTAGTTACGGTATGAGCAGTATGAACGGAACAATTGTCTTGTTGAAATATGAACTCATTATTAGAAAATAATTGTGACACAGAAGGGAGCATAATATTGTCTAAAATCCTAATATATGTTTCACTATTAAATCGTTCCTCAATATGCCACAAAACACCAGGACCACGTGCCGATATCTAAGCCCACATCATATTGACAGAAATTCTACCACTTTTATCATTGTTAGATATATATTTTTTATCGAATCGAGTATTCGGAGGATGGTAAACACGAATACAACCGCTGTGTGTTGACTGGAAAATTTTATGTAAAGAATATATTGTTCCAAAAATTTACATCATGCGCTAAAAATTCAAGCGCAAATCCTACTCGAGCTTCTTTATGTTCAGCTTTAAGTATTTATGTGCTGCTGCATGACAGCGTAGCTCCGATTCTCTTACTCGCCGGCGACCAGTACTACTCGATCCAGGAAAATTCGTTTCTTCAGCAGCCTGAATAACTGAGTAAAATGGATTTTCTACTAAAGTATTTACCAATTGCAAATCTTGTTGTTGAGCTGATATCCTTCGTCGATCCTGATTTCTACTATTCGTACCGTTTATTCTCCACTTTCTGAAAATGTTACACACTGAGTTTTTGTCAATATTATAACGCAGTGCAATTTGTCTCATTGACCATCCATCTTCTGCTTTAGCAATAACTCCAGATTTAACTAAATCGCTTATATGAGGCATATTAGTTTTTTGCACATTTGCAATAAATTATGACAACTAACTGACAATGTCACAAAAATTAAAGTTAGATGTACACAACTAGATTTTAGCAAAATAATGTTTATAAGACTTGTCCTATTTTTTTTTGCTCACGTCCGTATAATAGCGGACCTATAATATAACCATTTGAAAAATCACACCATACATTTCCGCTGAACACAGTTTGGTTTCTTGTTCGAATCATCCATCTTGGATTGTTTTTCGACCAATATCTACAGTTATGTTTTGTAATTGTGCAGGTAATATGAAATTTACTTTCGTCACTCCAAAGTACATTTTAAAGGAAATTATAATTTCCTTCATAAAGAACAGAAAATTCGGCAAAACATGTTAAGCGACGATCTTAATCTGTAGGCAGTAAATGATGTAATAAGTGTGGTTTATATGGAAAGTATTTATTTTCTTCTTCCTTTCGGTTTTTCTCTGACACATTATTTACCAAGGGCAATTATATGGAATGAAATTATGTAGTCTAATCCATATTTTATTGGATTAGTTTCATATTTAACAAATTATCTAAACTTCATTTTGTTATAGTGTCTTTTTTCTATAAACGAGTTTTTAATGGATGTGTTTTAATTACTGTCATTAAATTTTATTTTAATATTCACTTCTTATTCCTTGATATTTTACCTTATTTAGTCTTTTGTATCATTTAATTTTGCGTCATTTTCTGAATACAGAATATTTATCTCACGGTAGACAAACAAAAATCTGATTATATTTCAGAAACATCGTGGAAAGAAAACAGTCAAGTTTCTGTAGAAGAGAACGATTTGACGCTGCCTTAAGAAATCAGCATGTATTAAAGTAGGTACGGTACACAAACCCAGCAGTTTTTAGAATTTATGAGACAACATATATTTTATTCATAAACTGAAACGTACAGTTGCACTAAAACGTACGGTATTCATTCAGTAACCTTCTCTAAGTGTTTTCCATTTTATTTACGTATTGCCTCTAGAACTCAACAAGATCACGTAGTCAGTCGTAAAATTCTGCTTATATAATGTCAAGAGAAATGAATATTAATCGAAATAAGGAATTGCAACGGATTGTTCGAAATGATTCTGTTAATCTCCTGTTAGTATTGAAGAAAATTATAACATTAACAATAACGTGTGTAGTGTAATCTTTTATATTTCTATGATCATAAGAAAACCAACTTGAAATAAGATAAACGAAACAATATTCTAGGTTTGCATGGATTTAGTTTTTGAGTTTCGGTGTTTGTAACTTAAATATTAATAAAAAGAAAAATTAGAAAAATAAATCCATGGAAACCTTGATTATCATGGTACCAATTTTTTTTTTTTTGGCATTAGGACAGCGTCCTCACAGCCAGATCCTATTTTACTACCTACGCCACCTAAACAACCTTATACAGTTATAGAACCAAACGATAGGAAGAAACAGGGACACTCTCTTCTCGCCCAGGGGTCGGTCAGGGCCTTTTAAAAAGTAAACACACAGGTGGACCACGGTTAAGTTTTTTAACATATAAAGGTTAGAAACAAAGGTAACAAAACTATCCTAATCCAATCTAAAGTTTTATTTTGGTTTTCCTCAAAAATTGTATCATACAATCGATGATATTTTTATTTTGTAGATATAACAAATATATTATATTAAAAGGAGTTTCAATTTTCAACTTTGTTAAATTATTATATAGCTCATTATTTTCATTAGAAAATTTACTGCATCCAAAAAATATATGTTCTAGATCCCCCAAAACGTTGCAATGTTCGCATCACTCTGTACTATTCCTATTCTGTAAAGGTGAGCCGGGTAACATCCATGCCCAAACCTAATTCTAGAAATAATTGTACTATATCTTCTTGGGATATTATAATCAGAAAACCAGGGCTTTTCTGGTATAATTGGTTGTATGTGTGTATATCTAGTAGGGTTCGTGTGGCAGTATTCATTCCAGAGGTATGTCCATTTTTTCCGTATCATTAATTTTCTAGCGTTTACGTAATCGGAGACACATAACCCTTCCACAATTTCTCCTGTGTGGATACTTTCTTTAGCCAATTTGTCTACTTGCTCATTATATATAATGCCAATATGTGCTTTGACCCACATAGTTTGAACTTCCCTATCATTTGATTTCAAATTACATAATGGTACCAAATGATTTTTCTTAATTTTCATAAACAGCCGACTTTTCTTTAAGTAGCTTTTTTTCTCGCAGTTTATATGGGAAAGGAGGTGTTGCGATATACTCGCGTTCTAACCTTCCTGTAAAAAGAATCAATTTAGACCATCTCTGCGTCGAAGAACATTTCGAAATATGCGCAGTTTCTTGGAAAAATAATTCAACTAATTTACTAACGATTATTTTAACTTGCTATAGATCTCCTAGTGGGGATATCAATATATTTTATGATAGTGTTCTTAATGTTTTAGAATTATTATATAAACGCGATGTAAATATGGTTTTATGTGGAGATTTTAATATTGACTCATCTTTTTTTTTATGCATTTATTTAACGTCGGCCTATTTCCGCTACTGAGGCCTAACACCGACGCCTGTAGACGAGCTAAACCAACCAGGAATTTTGCCGAACATCTTCCCTTAAGAAGAGTAGGGATCTTTTACTTGCCTAACATTTAATAGACAAGGGACCGACGGCTTTACATCCCCTCCGAAGGATGGTATATCTCCTATACAACCCTCGCCTAAGGTTGTATAACTTCCGCGCATACACTGATATACAAGCCGCTGGATTGACTCATCTTTGAACTCGAGAAATGTAAATAATTTTAACAAACTGTGTGACATTATGCGTAGTTTTAATATGCATCCCTTGATAGGGTGGCCTACCCGCGTGACCAACAGCACATCAACGACTATTGGCCATATATTCTCAAATGTAGTAGATACAAGCTTAGCGTGTGTAATAGGCAACGATATTTCTGATCATAGAACAGTACTCTTTGAATTATATTCAGAATCTAAATGTGGTGCCCCATTAACCTTTGAGTTTGGAAGATATTTTAGCCATAATTCTGTAACAGAGTTTTGTTCAGATTTGTTTGAGGAATCCTGGGCCGATATTTATAATTTATATACAATTGACGAGGCTTATCAGTATTTTTATGATATGTTTATGTTTTATTTCAACAAGCATTTTCCACTCAAGAAGAATTATAATAAATGTAATACAGCTAACAAAACATGGGTTAACAACGAAATTAAAATATCAAGCAGAAAATTAAAAGATTTACATGGATTAAAAAATGTATATGCTGAGCTAAATGTTGAATATAAACGTGCAAAGAAGGAGTATATAATTCTGGTTGAAAGAACTTTCCAAAATAAAATAATGAATTCTGCTAATCCATCTAGAGCTGCTTGGAACGTAATTTCTGAGATATCAAACAAAAATAAGAAAATAAATAACATGCAAATACTGGAGGAGGGGATATTACATACGGACTCTATTGCAATGGCTTCGGCCTTCAATAATTTTTTCATAAATGCGCCTCTAAAAGTTACCCAGAATATAAATACAAAAAAAAGATATATTGATAGTCAGAATATAGCTAAGAAACAAAATTCTAAGTTCCTGGAACCTTTTGATTCTGTTGAACTGTTGTCTTTACTAAAGAATAAACTAAAAAACAAGTATTCCTCCGGTCCTGATGAGGTTCCCATATTCCTTATTAAAAAAATTATACATATTATTATCGATCCAATTACGTATCTGTTTAATCTATCGTTTCTTAGTGGGACTTTCCTTAAAAACTTAAAAGTAGGTAAAGTTGTACCTGTCCATAAGAAACATAACACACAAAATATGGAGAATTATCGACCAGTCACGATTCCCCCTTGTTTTTCAAAATTGTTTGAATATGCTTATCTTGCCCGGCTTTTAAAATTTATCGAAAAATACGATATAATCACGGAAAATCAGCACGGATTCCGTGAAAATAGGTCTACTAGTACCGCTGTATACTCTTTCTATAACCAATTAATAGAGCATATTTAGGCAGGCGAATGCCCTATAGGGATCTCTTGTGATCTCAGTAGGGCATTCGACTGTGTCAATCATGAGAAGTTAATGACCAAATTATATTTATATGGTATACGAGGTGTACCATATCATTGGCTAGCCTCCTTTCTAAATGGTCGGAAACAGTATGTTAGCCTAACATACTCCGAGAACGAAACAATCTCAAAAGATAACTCCGAGTATAGAACGGTAAATATTGGTGTCCCACAAGGTTCTGTATTGGGCCCAATATTATTTATATTATACACAAATGACCTTGAAAACAAGACACCAAATGCATTTTCGGAGCTATATGCCGATGATAAATCTTTGTTGGTTTCCGATAAATCAGACGACGTGCATGGAAAAAAGGTAGAAAATGTCCATTATTTAAAAAAGGTGACCGGAGTGACATTAGCAACTACATACCTATATGTATTCATTATTATTGTTTATGATCCAATATTCAATGCAGTAAGCCCGAATATTGCGATTCGTCAGCACGGTTTTTTACCGCGTAGGTCAGTTACGTCAAATCATTGCAACATTACCCAGTATTTGGCTAAAAATATTGATCAGCAGAAGCAAGTTGATGTAATATATACCAATATGACAAAAGCATTCGACAAACTAAATCAATAGTTGTTATGTTGTTGACTATTTAAGATCTTATCTGTTTAACAGATATCAATGTGTGAATGTAAACAATTACTGCTCCAGAACTTACTGTAGCCCCAGTGGCATACCGCAAGGCAGCAACCTGGGCCCACTTTTATATTCGTGAATGATGTTGTAACATTTGTTAAGTCGAATATTCTTATACAGATGACATGAAGTTTTTTATGCAAATTAATAATATACGTGATTGTCTGAAAATGCAAACTGATTTAACACGCTTTGGTCTTGCTCGTTAGTCAATGCTTTGCAATTTAGCATAGCCAAATGCTGTATAAGGTATTTTTCTCGTAAACAAAATACTATTATGTTTGATTACGTAATGGCAGAAACATCAAAAACTAGAAAAATATAGTTAATGATGGTCAATTAACGGTTTCACAGCATATCGAAATTATGCGTAAAAGTGTTCAGCGTACACTTGGGATTGCAATAAGAAACGTTAAGGATTTTTCTTTTCTTGAAGCTGTTAAAAAGTTATTTGAATGTTTTGTTTTTAAGTATTCTGATATGATCGAAAAAGTTCAAAGACGTTACTTAAGATTTCGAGTACAGGGAATGTATAAATTTGGTGTTGTAACTAGATTGTATAGTGATTATACCGTTGAAACATTAGAATTTAGGAGAAATATTGCATCAGTTACCTACCTTTATAAACCATTAAATAATTTGGTAGATTGCATTTCTTGGGAAAATACAATTTAGAGTGCCATAAAATGCTATTTTTTGTTCAAATACCCGAAACTTTAAAGATTCTCCATTATATCGTATGTGTAGCTTGTATAACAATTATTGTTTGCAGATTGATATATTTCATTTGTCCTTATGGTCATTTAAAAAATATGTACACACTTCTTTCTCAATGTTTTGTAAATATATTTTTGCTTGTGGTGTATCCGCTTATGTACACTTTTGCTCTGTAAATGGATTTTTTTCTGTTGAGTAATAAAGCTTATCATTATTATTTACTTCATTTTACTTTTTGAATTCCGTTGTTCATAATATACATACATATACATAAATTATTTAAAAATTTTAAAAAATCAAATCAAATTCATGGATACATAGGTTATTGTTTAATTTATATTCGTGCCAAATAACTCTTTTTAATTTTCATAAACTGCCGAATGAGAGCCAATATGCTAAGATTCCCAAGACGTCTGGGACTCTTAAAATGTATGCTGTTATTATTATTCTCTTTCCTATACGAAGAAATGGTTAATTAACTAAAATTGTTTTGACTAGGGTTTGTTTTTCAACCAGAAATGATATTTTTAACGTGCTAGTTGGTTCAACCTTACATATATACTTTAACATATGAATAAAATGAAAATAGCAAGCGGTACAATAATTAAAAGAGTTGATTCTAAATATTAATTATTATTAATGTACTTAGCACGCGTCTATAATTAATTAATGACATGTGTTTCAATTAGCTGGCTTCCCCTAGCATAATTTAATAACGTAAATATATTAATTTTTATACAACTATAAATCTCAAGCATACTTCATTACGTTTTTTATCGTTCTTGCTATCGTCAACATCTCTAAGTAATATCAAATTTAATCGTGATGACTTAATCTAGACTCGAGGAGTATTATTCATGTTAGTTTCTAAACGTCTGTCTTATATTCCTTTCTTAATTTCCGAAACTCAATTTATGCCATCTTTACCTTCTTCATCAGCAATTATGGCTTGATAAGGGAATAATAAACTGTGTATATGCTCTTCTTCATTTTACAGACCCATTAAGCTACATTTTCAACTTCAGGATTTTAATTGTCTATTGATGATAATAATTATAAGAGAGGAGGATAACCTCACAGTATGTCTTTTCTAGGACGTCAAAGAATATTATGTCAAAGATGTGAAGGGTTCTCAGTGATGCTCGGAAGGGATGAGTTTTAGGAGTGGGAATCAAAATGTTTCCTTACAAAAGATTTCAAAACAATTTACAGAGGAAGAACAACCTTGAGAGTTTATAATAAAAGGATTGTAGGGGTTGCTGCTGGCATGGTTTGTCTTGCGTAGGTAGTCAGACTTATTAGTCTCAAACAGATTATACCGTCTAGACAGGACGTTGCGCTTTCACAAGTGAATTTCACAGCGTTCGAAGTAATGTACACAGGACATTATTAACCAAACTAAATATGGTACGAGTTTTTCTTAATAAATATAAACAACATAAATTGTTAACCGGTGATAAATTATTAAGTATTGGGTATTATTCAAAAATTTTAAACGTGTACAGGTCTTTCTTAGAATTACTCAAACAAAAATATCAACAAGACAAACACGACAAATTAATATTAAATTTGCTTAAATAATTTTATTGTATTGTTTAACAGTAATACCTTATGCCATTTTTACTAATTGTAATGTTAAACCACGTAACTGTGTATTCAACTCTACAGGAACAATGTTCCCAATTACAGAGAGTATTTTTTTTCACATACACGTAGACAATTATACAACGGTCATTCCTAGCGCCTAGCCGTGTTAACTCATCCACTGCTACCAACTCGGTATCACATGAAAAACGCCTCTAAATATTTATACCCTAGTCAGGATTCGAATCCGGGACTCCTTGGTTGCAAAAACTGAAAATGAACATACACACAAAGTTGATATTTAGTTATTGTTGCCGTCGAAGCTCATCTCCAGGTTGTAGGTCTTGCACTTTCTGAATGAGATAAGGATCTAGTCCCTCTTCGTTCAAAGTATACCACACTACAAATTCGGACACTCCAATTTGTGCAGAAAGCCTACAAATACTTAGGTACTCCAGAATTTTCTTCGACAGCATCTAAAATCAGTGGTTCCGCATTTGGTGTCCTACGAGACCGCGTTCGACTCCTATCATGAGTAACGGGCTGAAAATGTTCATGGTCTCTTAAATGTTGAACAGCTGATACAGAAGTTCTTTCATGTTAAACGTGGATACCGGGATGCCGTTCCACCATAACAAAGTACAATGTTGTTTGCAAAATTCTTCATCATTAGAAACTTTTAAACACAGTAATTCACTATTAACAAGTAGATTGCCTGCACGTAAACTATCTACAGCGACGATATTGTTCTACAAATTTTAAAAATATGACGATTAATGAATCTGAATATATGCCTGTATTTCGAAAACACCATGTATAAATGTGGCCCAACTTGATGCTTGTTGCCTAATTTGTATATAAGAATTTCATTATTTGCCAAGTCGAAAGCGTTACTTAAAAGTAAGCTCGCCCATTTATGACGCTGTTCCAAGTCTTAAGATTGTTTTCGTGATAATTATTGGATAGGAGATATGTTTTACAAGTAATACGCAGCTTACGACTAGGTTTTCTCTATGAATTGGCCGATCAGAGAGCAATATTTAATCCAAGAAATGCTGTGTAGATTGACTAGGTGTTAGGTATATTACTTAGAGTATACTAATAATAAGTTTTGTCTATATCCTTAGTTCATATTTATTTTAAACTTGACGAATAATTTTTAATGATTACTTGCTTATAGTATTACAAGTAGCCTAGTTTTACATTTTGTTTGAGAATTAATAGCTATGAAAAATCATAACAAAGAACGAGATATTCTAATAAACGTAAAAAAAATCAACCAGCAAAATGTAATATTCATAAAGTTATATCATATTCAAAAGGTAAAACAGAGTGTAAATTTTAATATTTGCTTTAACGTTATTATTTTCCCTTAAATAATGTACTCTGTACAAAAAAGGAAACGACCGGACATATATTACTACGACAAATAAAATGCCTAGGGAATCATTACATTCAGTATACACGCCTTCGTGCATATTCTTTTTACTCCCCCTAGAACAGAAAAGTGACTTTTATTTATAGTTTCCTAGAGTTTTAAGCTTTTATTCACACAGGATTAATATAACCTGTTTAACCTTCCCGGTTAATATACATCAAGAAGAAAGAGAAATAAATGAAACGAAGCAAAACAATGTCGTTTCACTGCTATTTTATGTGTATATATATAGTGAATCAATGTGTTTGATTATTTTCAGATTTAAATTGGTGGCACAGACAATGATTATTTTGAGGTATACATTTATAAAAGTAGATCGATATACAAAAACATTACACCGTTATTATTCTGCTAGCAGAAATATCCATGAACATCACATCCTTCGACCATCAAACTCCACGGATATGACACTTTTCTGTTATTTGTTATAACATATGTAAATTTGAGGTTAGGAAAATATAATTTGGTAGATTAATTGGATAGTAAAGACATCATTTTAATATATTTTTAATAAACAATTAAATAGTGTTATGAATACTTTGCATTAGGTCTACAGGTGCCACTGTAAATTTTTTTAACGAAGACTAATACTCTGTTTGATTGCAAATGTTGCATAGACCGCTTTGGTGTTTGATAATTCTGGTTACGAATGATTCCAATCATATTTACAAAATCCTTATCAAATAACAAAATCGTAGAAACATTCAGAAAAACGTAAAGTGATCAATGAGTCCCTCAAGGTAGTGTATTGGGGCTTTTGCTCTTTATTATGCTCATAAATGATCTTTCTTTAATTGACTTAGAGGGCTGTAAAATGCACCTTTTTGCTGTTGAGGCAATTTTATATATTTCTGTTACTTGTGTTGATACTGCTGTTCAAAAATTAAATACTTGTCATTATAATATGCTACAGAGGTCATATTTAATTCAATTCAGTTTTTTACATGTGTATTGCCACTGTTTTACACAAACTTTAGTGATTACCAACACCGTTACATGAGATTCAAAAATGTTAACAAATTTAATGTTTTTAAAAATACAGTACTTATATGCTTATCTAGCTGATAAGACATTTTACTCTGTGGAATAGTTTCTATGTACTTAATTACTAGTTATTACACTGTTTTATTTTATATTATTCAATATGTTTTCACCACTTGTAGGAAAGTCTGTATGAATGTGTGATATCTTAAGCCCAGTGGTACAAAAGTGGATCAACGAATGTTCAGTTGAACTTGGTTCAAAGTCCGTGGATACTATTTTTGTAGCAGCTGTTACTCTGGATTTTAAACCAAGTTCAGCTGAACTTTAGCTGATCCATTTTTATACAACTTGGCCTTAGTGTGAACGAATTTGTCTGTTTGCTAAGTGTGCGTATTCTTTTTTTTTGCTACCATGGTTTTTGTAAACTTTCTTTAACAAATCATTCGTATTTCTGTGTTAAAGATCGGTCAAAATCAGTCGAAGTAAATCGGCTACAAATGAAGATATTTCACTTGATGGTCTTCTTAACCTGCAAGAAAAACCAAAAACTTCAGTACCAAAACTATTTAAAATACGTTTTTATCAGATCGCCTTCATAATTAAGATGTAAACAGCCATCTCTTTATTTTGACATTTTATGTAATATTTAGAGAACCTCAAGTCGCACACACACCAAACCCTATATCATTATAATTGATAAATTGAAAAATAGGGTAGCTGTTGGAAATCAAAGTACGTCACTGAATACTAATACTACAAAAACTTTTGTTAAGGGTATTTTTTATTCTTGTGTGTCGGCATAACTCACAAGAGGCATAGAAAGTAGTAGGTAGTGCTTATATAACTTGGTTGAAAGAAGAAATGGTACAAAAGACGCGACAACTCATACATACCTAACTCTCCCACGTTTTGCATCCCATTGTTTTTGATATAGAAATTCGACAAGAAGTACATGTACAATTGTAATTGTTGATGTACAATTTAACGCTAATGAAACCAAGTTGTTCGAAAAAGGCCTAAAATATTGTCCTAAAATAACCAACAAGAAAGACTTAGACTTATTAGCTGTAAACACTGAATTGGCACCGTTAGATAACAATGGCGAAAAATACCTTGTGTCAAAGGTTATAAAAAATTCACAAAAGAATATAACCTCTAACAAATTAGAACAAAAAACAGTAAACGATATCCGTAATAAATTGTCTTCTAACGAGTTAATTTTATGTAAAGCAGATAAAGGTATACTGTGACAGTTTTATCTAGATCTGATTATAATAATAAAATGAATGAATTATTAAATACTGATGATCTTAAAGAACTAGAACATGACCCTGCGAAAAAATTTCAGTCAGAAATCCAGGTACTACTAAAGAAAAATACATCCAATATAACAAATTTTCAGACAAGCAACCTTCTATTAATGAATGCTACAGCCCCCATACTTTATGGTTTACCAAAAATTCATAAGGAGGGTTTTCCTATGAGACCGGTCGTGTCTTATATTAATGCACCGGCTTATAGACTATGTAATAAGCTCAATTCGACTTTACCACAGTTGATCAAGTTTCAGTCCCCTTACAGTATAAAAAATTCTTTAGAACTTGTGACCAAATTGGAAAACATAACTTTACCCAAAAATGCCAAATTAGTTTTCTTTGATGTTAAAAGTTTATTTACCTCTATCCCAATTCATGAACTTAAGGATATATTACAACATCTTATCTTAAATAGCGAACTGAATCAAAATGAACAAAAAGATTTATAAACATTAGTTAATATGTGTATCAAACAAAATTATTTTAAATTCGGTAATAAAATGTATACACAAGTAAACGGCTTACCTATGGGTAGTCCGTTAAGCCCATTATTAGCTGAAATATTCATGGCAAATTTTGAAAACTATCTTTTTACCACAAACAATAATCTCCTTAAATACATACATTTTTGGGTAAGATATGTTGACGATGTGTCTTGTATATGGATCGGTACTGAGAGACAATTGTCATCCCTAAACATCAAAATTCAGTTTACAGTTGAAATGGAAAAAGAACGGTCAATAAACTTTTTAGATACTGCGCTGACACGGAAAGAACATGGGCTAGAACTTGATATTTACAGAAAGCCAACTTTTACTGACACTCTTACACATGCAAATTGTAATCAATTTTGGAAGATAAAAATGTCACCGTTTCATAGCTATGTACACGACTATTATCTCTAAATTTAAATAGGGTTAACGTTGAAAAAGAAGTTAGAATTCTTAAAACAATAGCAAAAAACAATGGCTATGATGAGTTACTTATTGACAAATTAATACAGAATAAACAGAGAAAATTGGTACAAAAACAGTTTTATAACGTACCAAATATAGAAAACAAAAAGTGCCATAGTATAAATTATGTAAATAAGGTTAGCAACGCAGTATGTAATAGATTAAATAAATTAGGTATTAATATAATATCAACGAATAAGAATAATTTAGGTCGCTTGTTGGTTAATAATAAAGAAAAGACAGAAGATGTTAAAAAATCGGGGGTATATGAAATAAAGTGTGATGACTGTGATGCCGTATATATAGGTCAGAGTGGTCGTAGCATAGATGTGAGGTTAAGAGAACACAAACAGTCTATTTTATATAATAAAAAATCAACTGGTTTCGCCGAACATTGCATTGAACAAAATCACGATTTTAACGGCAGTAGTGTTAAACTGTTGCATAATGCAATAATGCATAATGCAACAAAGGAAAAATCCTAGATTTGCTTGAAATTTTAGAAATTAAGAAGGCCTTAGAAACCATAAAAACGTTATAAATATACAAACAGAATTTATGAACAACCCTGTACTAGACATAGTAATACAATTAAAATTAGGTTCGTAATTCCGGCCTGTATTGTTAAATTTAAAGAAATAGCAAGTCAAGTTATTATCCCCCTCTAAGTAGGTAGAAGATTTATAAGATATATACTGTGAACCACCACTTTCAGGTTAGTTTTTAAGACTCTTTGATAATGGTCGCAAGGCCGAAACATATGTCAGGGAAATCTGAACAAAACTAATGAAACAATAAACCAAGTGCGTATTGTAACTATTCTTTTGAATATTTATAATTATTATATCAAATGTAAATATGTTCACTAAAAAGTTAAAAGAACATGCTACGAGTTACACGTACATAAACAAATAGATACGTTGGATCTTAATGATTATCAGATATTACGTAACGAAATCACTTGGGCTACTGTAGCGTAGCAGATACCATAGGCACTGGCTTACCCGGAAAGTGATGTACGTGCCTACGATAAAATTTCTCTAGCTCAGACTATCTCCGGGCGTTAAGCCCAAGCTTACATAAACTATGATAAATTATTAGTTAAGTAAACTAATAATCACAAATCACTGAGTTTTTCCATATGTAGTGGTCGCAGACGAAATAATGACACTTTCTGTAAAAATGAAATGCACTATATTGAACAATTTACAAAATTAGTTCTTTAGCATGTAACCTGGTGATGTTCACAAGGTGTGACAAATTTCACGCTTAAAAAGTTATAACACATTCATAAAATGCCTCGTGTAGCTACACATCGGTTTACATTTTGATCATAAAATTGTCATAGATTCTGCCACAAAGGTTTGATTTAAAGAACCTCCTTAAATATATGTAAATATATGCATAAAATACTTAAAAAATGTACAGGTTAAAATGCCAAAAGGTATAAATTGATGTCCAGCGGAACCACTGAAGGTGGTCCCCGGTAAGTAAAAATAATAAACACGCACTTATTTAGGGTGGTACGATACCGAGTCCGGTGGAAGAACTGAAGCCCTGCAGAGATGCCTTCGGGACACAAGAAATGGACCCAAGGATGGGGTTGATCGTGGCCTCACCAGCCCTGGAACCTTCCACTGTTTGTGGATGCCCCGTCCGTGGAACTTCACTGACGTGCGTAGAAGCCCCGTCCGTAGAACCCTCACTGATGAGGGAACAATCCACCAAAACTCCTGGAAGCCACAGTCTGATAAATGGGGTCGAGTCCGCCTTTTGAGTTGACACTGTATTTCCAAAGGAAAGCCTTGTGTAATTTAATATCCTGCTTCCGCAGATAAAATTTACTCACAAACACAAAATATTCCACTAAACGGAACAACAACGGATTGAGGAAATTTTCTTGAGTTGATTATTCTAAAATCCACGCGGATGACTTGAATAAAATCAAGGTTCACAGAATAACAACTAACCAACAAGCCAAGCCAAGCCAACCAAAAATGTCTCCTTCCATTTTCCCTGTTGATCACGTGTCACAAATGTGTCGCCCTCCCACGGAGAATAGCGAAATGTGTTACGGACGTGTAGCAGTTGTTATAATGCGGCCCACAAAACGCTAAAGCGTATGGTGGGTCGCATACGCTAGAGGTCCGTAACAACTCCCCCTTTACTCGCAGGAAAAAAAAATCGAAGATTTTTTTTTCTTACTAGCTTCTCACCAGAGGATGGATAATTGGTGGGGAGACTTAATATGCACGGGGATGGCTAACCCGCCTCCCAAGTTACCATCAGGCATAACAATGAAAATAATGAGACTTAAATGCACGAGGATGACTAACTCGTCTCCCAAGTTATCATCAGGCATAACAACAAAAATAATGTCAAAAATAAGGAGACTTAAATGCACGGGGATGGCTAACTCGTCTCCCAAGTTACCATCAGGCATAACACAAATAAAAATAAAAAATACATAGAGACAAAAAGAAAGAGAAGGGAAAAAAAGAACAAAAACGTATAAGGACTTAACAGCTAGGAAGTAGCTCGCCCCAAGGCTACTCCACCAGCAAAACAATGAGGTACGGGAGTGTTCCCCGTCACACCACGACGACCACCCTTGCTAGACAACGAGGTTAGTCTGAAGCCCAGTAGTGCCTACCCGGGTAATGATAACCAGGCCTAGACCAGGCTACCTCCAAGCAGCACCTCCCAAGCTCGAGCCCCTCCAGATGGATACCTTTAAAGGCAGCTGCCAGCAATGTGAGCGCCCCCAACGAGACGGAGTCCCTCAAGACGCAAGCGCCACACAAGACCATTTTTGGGGACTTTTACCCCTCGCAGGTATAACCACGGTGATGGTATTCGTGCATCCCCCATCACAGAGATCCAACCAAAGACACTTCCTCCCGTGAGGCGGAAAGAGGTGAAAACTTACTCAGTGGGTTTCAGCCACCTGAGCAAGACCAATGAACCAGGAAAACAAATGTTACTACCAAATTAACGACAGAAGTGACCTAAAACATGTTACTAAGACCAACAGAAAAAAAGAACGAATTCGTCATTGCCTATTCGGATGCCTAAGTACGTCAACGGAACTAACAGATCACAACTAGTTGTCATCGGGAGGGTGTGCTTTCAGATCTTTTATGTGCCACACCGAACGTTTACCGTCAGAACCTTCGAGCTCATAAGTCCATGGTGAGAGAATTTTTCTAATCGTGAAAGGACCCACAAATTTAGGTGCTAACTTTGCCGTGAAATATTTAGAGGCATCAGACTGGGCGTGAGAACGTCTCCAGACCTTTTGCTTCAAAACGAACTTATCGGGTCGGCGTCTTAGATTATAGTGTTTCTTACTGGATTTATGGGCCTTTAATATTCTACTCTGAACATCCTTATAGATCTTAGCGAAGGCAAGTTTACGGTTTTCAGGATTTACAACTGGATACTCAGACGCGGAAGGTACATACTTATCACTGTTGCCATCTAATGAAATTTCACGACCAAAATTGACAAAATTAGGCGTTAGGCCTGTAACTTCATGTTTGGACGATCTAATGGCGAAACCTATTTTCGGCAAAAATTGATCCCAAGCCCTGTGATTATCCTTTACATATGCAGATAACATAGTCTTAACAACACGATTGACCCTTTCAGTCAGGTTGCATTGAGGGTGGTAATTTGCGGTGTACGCTATTTCAATGTTGTAGGTTTTCGCAAGATTTTGGAAACGGTTACTCTGAAACTGACGACCATTGTCTACCACTATAGTCTTCGGAGCGCCAAATAAGAGAATTACATTATCCTCAATGACCTGCGATATGCTATTAGCGGTAGCTGACCTCAACGGAAACACCATGGCAAACTTACTAAAATTGTCACACACGACAAGAATAAACTGATAACCCTTGGCCGTTCTGGGTAATGGACCCATCAGATCGGCACTAACTAATTGCCAAGGTTTTCCAACGGTAGGTGTCTTACTCAACAAATTTCCCCTAAGTGACTTCTGTTCGGGTTTAGTACTTATGCAAATCTCACATTGCCTAACGAACTTAGCCACATCGGCCTTTAATTTCGGCCAATAATACCTATTTCCCACTCGAGCCACAGTCTTATGGACCCCTGCGTGTCCACAACTCGCATCACAATGCAACGACCTAATTACTTCTAGGCGTTTCTCTTTGGGTAAAACCAGTCTCCAAGTGTCGGCAGGATCTGCTAACTCGGGATAACGCAAACGTACATACTTGTACAACTGGCCATTCTGTATACGCCATAAGGGATAACGCATAGGAGACCTTTCGACTCGCTCCAACATTCTCAAATACCATTTATCGGTGGGAAAATCAGCATGGTCCGTGACCGACAATACTTCGATGGATTCCACCGTTACTGGTACTGAACGAGACAGAAAATCAGGGACGGTATGTTCAGAGCCCTTGCGATGAATCAGTTCAAAATCATAAGGTTGCAAACGAAGTGCCCATCTGGCCAATCGACCTTGGGGATCTTTCAGCTGCTGCAACCATAGCAAAGAATAACAATCCGTTATGATTTTGAAGTGGAAACCTTCCAGATAGTGACGTAGCTTCTCCACTGCCCAAATTACGCCGATGCATTCTCTTTCGACCGAGCTATATTTGCGCTCCTGGCTAGTCAAAGAACGGGACAAATAGCAAATTACCTTTTCGCCATCATCAAATTGCTGCGTGAGCACGGCACCAACACCGAATGCCGACGAATCTGTCTGCACATAAAAGGTACGCTCAAAATCAGGGCAGGTCAAAATAGGTGCGGTAACCAAACACTCCTTAAGAAGTTTAAAAGATTTCTCGCACTCAGGCGACCAACACCAACTAACATTCTTCTTTGTGAGGTTCGACAAAGGAGCCACTATTGTAGAAAACTGCGGTACAAACCTTCGATACCAAGATGCTGTGCCTATAAATCTACGAATTTCCCTAACGTTTTTCGGAGAAGGTACACTCAAAATCGACTCTACTTTCGCTGGGTCAGGACGTAAACCGTACTTATCAACAACATATCCCAAGTACTTAAGCTCAGGACGGCAAAATTGACACTTGTCAAAACTAACTATCAGCCCAGCAGAATGCAAGCGATCAAAAACCTTCTGCAACGTTTCTAGGTGAGATTCGAAATCCTTCGACACTACCACAATGTCATCCAAATAGACCAAAACCGAAGGCTGCAAATCAGCTCCAAGCACGGTATCAATAAGACGCTGCCAAGTCGCAGGCGCATTTGACAACCCAAAAGGCATAACACGAAACCTATACAAGCCATTAGGGACAGTGAAAGCGGTATAGTCTTTGGACGATTCAGCAATAGGAACTTGCCAATATGCACTCTTAATATCTAATGAACTTAAATATTTGGCATCCCTCAACTGATCTAATATGGAGGAAATCAGCGGCAGAGGATAGGCATCCTTTTTAGTAACAGCGTTAAGGCGCCGGTAATCTACACAAAAACGCAGAGTTTGATCCTTTTTCTGAACTAAACATATTGGGGAAGACCAAGGACTTTTACACGGTTCGATGATATTTAACTCCAGCATTTTCTTAATTTCATCATCAATCAGTTTTTGTCTGGCAGGCGAAACAGGATAGTATCTCTGTTTGATAGGTTTGGTATCTGGGAGTAACTCGATCTCATGAGAAACGAGATGTGTACGACCAAGGGAAGTACCCATCAGTTTCCGGTTTTCATCCACCAAACTATCCAGAGCTAGTTTCTGTGATACACTTAAAGAAGTTTCGTCAAGGACACTGTTAACCTCAACGAGTGGTTCCTGCTCAGAAAAATGCCAAACATCTTGTCGTAAATCTGGTATAATATTCATCGCCACCCAAAAATCTATCCCTAGAATTAACTTATGCGGTATTTCCGGAACTACTAGGACATCTATTACATGAACTTTGTCACCCAAGCAGAAAGGAACAGATACATAACCTATAACGGAACAGACTTGCCCATTAGCCACTCTGCACTCATTGACAGAAGGCTTCAAACTTAAACCAATCTGCTGGAAGACCTCAAAACCAGATGATCCTACCATTGTCCTGGTAGCACCTGAATCCAACAAACCCATCATAGGAAAACCTAATACTGAAAGTTGTAAGTAAGGGCGCTGATCACCAACCACATGAGAAATGACATAATCGAGAAAAATTTGTTGTTTTAAGTCAACAACATTACTGGTCGACTCACATGCACCGGGAGAAACTGTTCGACCAATTAGCGTCTCCCTGGACAGTTTTCCGAACGCGAACACTTAGGACAGGACCTAATAGTAACCTCTGCTTTACCACATTTATAGCAGAATTTCTTCCTAGGAGTCTGACATTCCCGATGCCCATGACCTACTTGACCACAATTAAAACATTTAATTCCAGAGTGTTGGACTTCATCCAAGACGAGACTAGAACGAGAGGTTGAACGAGAAGTAGTAGAACTAGTGGATGCATAAGCCAATTCTGGTATAAGAGATTTACTCTTAGGTGGAGGAGGAACATACGACTTAGCCAATTGCCGTTTGGAGTCAAGCATACGACAACATTGCAGGAGTTGCGTGACGGAAGTTATATTTTCAAAAGCAAGAAAAGGATGATAGTATGGATCTATGCGCTCCAAAATGATTTCGAGCTGGGTTCCCATAGGTATTGGAGTGTGCATCTTCTTGAACAACCCAATCATACTAGCGATGTACAATCCTATACTCTCCCGACTACCTTGAGTACGTCGCTTAATCTCCTCAAACAAGTCGCGGTCAAAAGACTCTGGCATAAACTGTTCCCTCATTGCCTCCACTAAGGATGGCCAATCGGTGGCCCAGTCTTTCACCAGATTATACCAATTGTAGGCATCTCCCTCAAATAAATCTACTGCATCTTTAAACAATCGTGCCCGAGAAATACCACGAGACCTCCGTTTCTCCTCAACACGTTCTAAGAAAGTTGCAAAGGACATGTCACCCTTTCGGCCAGTAAATTTTAAGCCCCAGTCTCTAACCGGTACGGGTTTAGGTTTCACAGCCTCCTCCTCATCTGAACTAAAATCAGTAGTTATTGCAGAGCTATGCGCATCAGGCTGAACCTGAGCCATGGCATTATGCAATACCGACATATCGAGGATGGCTGACTCTTTAAGCTTACGATCCCCGCGGGCCTTATCCTTAAGTTTATCAAAAGCTAACAATAACTTAAGCCGAGTATTGGACTTCACACCTCTTTGCTCGTCATTAGTTGGCATGGATCTGTTAACGCGTCCCAACGCATGAGCTATCTTGGAAACAATCCCCTTGTATTTACTATCGTGCTCACTACCTACAAATTCATCAATAAGTTTTTGAATAGTTGCTAGGGATGCCGATAGGGCTTCAGAATCGACAGTGAACTGGTACGGGTATGGAGGACTTTTAATAGCCAAAGTAGTTTTCTCTAAATGTATGGTTTCTCTTAAAACAGTGCGCAACTCTGCCACAGTAAGATCACTACAATCTCCTAAGCCACGTACTTGTAATTCATAAACAAGCTCATCCCTAACTAACCTATTGATATCTAACTTAATTTGTGAACTGGCCATATTGAATTTTCAATCAAACACAAAAAAACGACAAAATCAGGTAAATTAACAAAACGACGCTGGACGTCGGTACGTATATAGACGCGAAAAAGCTTACCAACACTAATAAGTACTTAGCAATGTGTAATAACGACAAAATCAAGTAAATTGGCAAAACGACGCTGGGCGTCGGTACGTATATAGACACAAAAAAACTTACCAACACTAACAAGTACTTAGTAATGAGTAAAAATGACAAAATCAGGTAAATTAACAAAACGACGCTGGGCGTCGGTACGCAAAAAAAGTTTACAAACACTAATAAGTACTTAATAATGTATAAAAACGACAAAATCTAGAAAATTAGCAAAACGACGCTGGGCGTCGGTACCTGTATGGACGCAGAAAAAGTTTACTAACACTAGTAAGTACCTAGTAATGTGTAAAAATGACAATATCGGGTAAATTAGCAAAACGACGCTGGGCGTCGGTACGTATCAACAACAAAAAAAAACTGTTGGCTGCACTTAGGAATCTTTCCAATGGTTTATACGCAACAACTATTGTTTACTAATCCGCTCATGAAATAGTAAGAAAAAAGGAAAAACAAAACGGAAGTCACCCCCCTACCAAAAACAAGCGAAGCGATTACGCTGAGGCAAAGTAACCCCCTTTTGAACTGTGTCACGTACGTTACTATGTGTCTGGATATTATTTCATATGCAAACCACCAACAAATGGAACACTCAATTTATCACCAAAAAAAAACTTAATTAGGGGCGATACTACTATCCCCTTGAGATAACTTCACTATTTAAGTTGGGTGCCACTGCTATCGCCTTGAGATAACTGTACTATTTACGTTGGGCGCCACTGCTACGAGTTACACGTACATAAACAAATAGATACGTTGGATCTTAATGATTATCAGATATTACGTAACGAAATCACTTGGGCTACTGTAGCGTAGCAGATACCATAGGCACTGGCTTACCCGGAAAGTGATGTACGTGCCTACGATAAAATTTCTCTAGCTCAGACTATCTCCGGGCGTTAAGCCCAAGCTTACATAAACTATGATAAATTATTAGTTAAGTAAACTAATAATCACAAATCACTGAGTTTTTCCATATGTAGTGGTCGCAGACGAAATAATGACACTTTCTGTAAAAATGAAATGCACTATATTGAACAATTTACAAAATTAGTTCTTTAGCATGTAACCTGGTGATGTTCACAAGGTGTGACAAATTTCACGCTTAAAAAGTTATAACACATTCATAAAATGCCTCGTGTAGCTACACATCGGTTTACATTTTGATCATAAAATTGTCATAGATTCTGCCACAAAGGTTTGATTTAAAGAACCTCCTTAAATATATGTAAATATATGCATAAAATACTTAAAAAATGTACAGGTTAAAATGCCAAAAGGTATAAATTGATGTCCAGCGGAACCACTGAAGGTGGTCCCCGGTAAGTAAAAATAATAAACACGCACTTATTTAGGGTGGTACGATACCGAGTCCGGTGGAAGAACTGAAGCCCTGCAGAGATGCCTTCGGGACACAAGAAATGGACCCAAGGATGGGGTTGATCGTGGCCTCACCAGCCCTGGAACCTTCCACTGTTTGTGGATGCCCCGTCCGTGGAACTTCACTGACGTGCGTAGAAGCCCCGTCCGTAGAACCCTCACTGATGAGGGAACAATCCACCAAAACTCCTGGAAGCCACAGTCTGATAAATGGGGTCGAGTCCGCCTTTTGAGTTGACACTGTATTTCCAAAGGAAAGCCTTGTGTAATTTAATATCCTGCTTCCGCAGATAAAATTTACTCACAAACACAAAATATTCCACTAAACGGAACAACAACGGATTGAGGAAATTTTCTTGAGTTGATTATTCTAAAATCCACGCGGATGACTTGAATAAAATCAAGGTTCACAGAATAACAACTAACCAACAAGCCAAGCCAAGCCAACCAAAAATGTCTCCTTCCATTTTCCCTGTTGATCACGTGTCACAAATGTGTCGCCCTCCCACGGAGAATAGCGAAATGTGTTACGGACGTGTAGCAGTTGTTATAATGCGGCCCACAAAACGCTAAAGCGTATGGTGGGTCGCATACGCTAGAGGTCCGTAACAACTCCCCCTTTACTCGCAGGAAAAAAAAATCGAAGATTTTTTTTTCTTACTAGCTTCTCACCAGAGGATGGATAATTGGTGGGGAGACTTAATATGCACGGGGATGGCTAACCCGCCTCCCAAGTTACCATCAGGCATAACAATGAAAATAATGAGACTTAAATGCACGAGGATGACTAACTCGTCTCCCAAGTTATCATCAGGCATAACAACAAAAATAATGTCAAAAATAAGGAGACTTAAATGCACGGGGATGGCTAACTCGTCTCCCAAGTTACCATCAGGCATAACACAAATAAAAATAAAAAATACATAGAGACAAAAAGAAAGAGAAGGGAAAAAAAGAACAAAAACGTATAAGGACTTAACAGCTAGGAAGTAGCTCGCCCCAAGGCTACTCCACCAGCAAAACAATGAGGTACGGGAGTGTTCCCCGTCACACCACGACGACCACCCTTGCTAGACAACGAGGTTAGTCTGAAGCCCAGTAGTGCCTACCCGGGTAATGATAACCAGGCCTAGACCAGGCTACCTCCAAGCAGCACCTCCCAAGCTCGAGCCCCTCCAGATGGATACCTTTAAAGGCAGCTGCCAGCAATGTGAGCGCCCCCAACGAGACGGAGTCCCTCAAGACGCAAGCGCCACACAAGACCATTTTTGGGGACTTTTACTCCTCGCAGGTATAACCACGGTGATGGTATTCGTGCATCCCCCATCACAGAGATCCAACCAAAGACACTTCCTCCCGTGAGGCGGAAAGAGGTGAAAACTTACTCAGTGGGTTTCAGCCACCTGAGCAAGACCAATGAACCAGGAAAACAAATGTTACTACCAAATTAACGACAGAAGTGACCTAAAACATGTTACTAAGACCAACAGAAAAAAAGAACGAATTCGTCATTGCCTATTCGGATGCCTAAGTACGTCAACGGAACTAACAGATCACAACTAGTTGTCATCGGGAGGGTGTGCTTTCAGATCTTTTATGTGCCACACCGAACGTTTACCGTCAGAACCTTCGAGCTCATAAGTCCATGGTGAGAGAATTTTTCTAATCGTGAAAGGACCCACAAATTTAGGTGCTAACTTTGCCGTGAAATATTTAGAGGCATCAGACTGGGCGTGAGAACGTCTCCAGACCTTTTGCTTCAAAACGAACTTATCGGGTCGGCGTCTTAGATTATAGTGTTTCTTACTGGATTTATGGGCCTTTAATATTCTACTCTGAACATCCTTATAGATCTTAGCGAAGGCAAGTTTACGGTTTTCAGGATTTACAACTGGATACTCAGACGCGGAAGGTACATACTTATCACTGTTGCCATCTAATGAAATTTCACGACCAAAATTGACAAAATTAGGCGTTAGGCCTGTAACTTCATGTTTGGACGATCTAATGGCGAAACCTATTTTCGGCAAAAATTGATCCCAAGCCCTGTGATTATCCTTTACATATGCAGATAACATAGTCTTAACAACACGATTGACCCTTTCAGTCAGGTTGCATTGAGGGTGGTAATTTGCGGTGTACGCTATTTCAATGTTGTAGGTTTTCGCAAGATTTTGGAAACGGTTACTCTGAAACTGACGACCATTGTCTACCACTATAGTCTTCGGAGCGCCAAATAAGAGAATTACATTATCCTCAATGACCTGCGATATGCTATTAGCGGTAGCTGACCTCAACGGAAACACCATGGCAAACTTACTAAAATTGTCACACACGACAAGAATAAACTGATAACCCTTGGCCGTTCTGGGTAATGGACCCATCAGATCGGCACTAACTAATTGCCAAGGTTTTCCAACGGTAGGTGTCTTACTCAACAAATTTCCCCTAAGTGACTTCTGTTCGGGTTTAGTACTTATGCAAATCTCACATTGCCTAACGAACTTAGCCACATCGGCCTTTAATTTCGGCCAATAATACCTATTTCCCACTCGAGCCACAGTCTTATGGACCCCTGCGTGTCCACAACTCACATCACAATGCAACGACCTAATTACTTCTAGGCGTTTCTCTTTGGGTAAAACCAGTCTCCAAGTGTCGGCAGGATCTGCTAACTCGGGATAACGCAAACGTACATACTTGTACAACTGGCCATTCTGTATACGCCATAAGGGATAACGCATAGGAGACCTTTCGACTCGCTCCAACATTCTCAAATACCATTTATCGGTGGGAAAATCAGCATGGTCCGTGACCGACAATACTTCGATGGATTCCACCGTTACTGGTACTGAACGAGACAGAAAATCAGGGACGGTATGTTCAGAGCCCTTGCGATGAATCAGTTCAAAATCATAAGGTTGCAAACGAAGTGCCCATCTGGCCAATCGACCTTGGGGATCTTTCAGCTGCTGCAACCATAGCAAAGAATAACAATCCGTTATGATTTTGAAGTGGAAACCTTCCAGATAGTGACGTAGCTTCTCCACTGCCCAAATTACGCCGATGCATTCTCTTTCGACCGAGCTATATTTGCGCTCCTGGCTAGTCAAAGAACGGGACAAATAGCAAATTACCTTTTCGCCATCATCAAATTGCTGCGTGAGCACGGCACCAACACCGAATGCCGACGAATCTGTCTGCACATAAAAGGTACGCTCAAAATCAGGGCAGGTCAAAATAGGTGCGGTAACCAAACACTCCTTAAGAAGTTTAAAAGATTTCTCGCACTCAGGCGACCAACACCAACTAACATTCTTCTTTGTGAGGTTCGACAAAGGAGCCACTATTGTAGAAAACTGCGGTACAAACCTTCGATACCAAGATGCTGTGCCTATAAATCTACGAATTTCCCTAACGTTTTTCGGAGAAGGTACACTCAAAATCGACTCTACTTTCGCTGGGTCAGGACGTAAACCGTACTTATCAACAACATATCCCAAGTACTTAAGCTCAGGACGGCAAAATTGACACTTGTCAAAACTAACTATCAGCCCAGCAGAATGCAAGCGATCAAAAACCTTCTGCAACGTTTCTAGGTGAGATTCGAAATCCTTCGACACTACCACAATGTCATCCAAATAGACCAAAACCGAAGGCTGCAAATCAGCTCCAAGCACGGTATCAATAAGACGCTGCCAAGTCGCAGGCGCATTTGACAACCCAAAAGGCATAACACGAAACCTATACAAGCCATTAGGGACAGTGAAAGCGGTATAGTCTTTGGACGATTCAGCAATAGGAACTTGCCAATATGCACTCTTAATATCTAATGAACTTAAATATTTGGCATCCCTCAACTGATCTAATATGGAGGAAATCAGCGGCAGAGGATAGGCATCCTTTTTAGTAACAGCGTTAAGGCGCCGGTAATCTACACAAAAACGCAGAGTTTGATCCTTTTTCTGAACTAAACATATTGGGGAAGACCAAGGACTTTTACACGGTTCGATGATATTTAACTCCAGCATTTTCTTAATTTCATCATCAATCAGTTTTTGTCTGGCAGGCGAAACAGGATAGTATCTCTGTTTGATAGGTTTGGTATCTGGGAGTAACTCGATCTCATGAGAAACGAGATGTGTACGACCAAGGGAAGTACCCATCAGTTTCCGGTTTTCATCCACCAAACTATCCAGAGCTAGTTTCTGTGATACACTTAAAGAAGTTTCGTCAAGGACACTGTTAACCTCAACGAGTGGTTCCTGCTCAGAAAAATGCCAAACATCTTGTCGTAAATCTGGTATAATATTCATCGCCACCCAAAAATCTATCCCTAGAATTAACTTATGCGGTATTTCCGGAACTACTAGGACATCTATTACATGAACTTTGTCACCCAAGCAGAAAGGAACAGATACATAACCTATAACGGAACAGACTTGCCCATTAGCCACTCTGCACTCATTGACAGAAGGCTTCAAACTTAAACCAATCTGCTGGAAGACCTCAAAACCAGATGATCCTACCATTGTCCTGGTAGCACCTGAATCCAACAAACCCATCATAGGAAAACCTAATACTGAAAGTTGTAAGTAAGGGCGCTGATCACCAACCACATGAGAAATGACATAATCGAGAAAAATTTGTTGTTTTAAGTCAACAACATTACTGGTCGACTCACATGCACCGGGAGAAACTGTTCGACCAATTAGCGTCTCCCTGGACAGTTTTCCGAACGCGAACACTTAGGACAGGACCTAATAGTAACCTCTGCTTTACCACATTTATAGCAGAATTTCTTCCTAGGAGTCTGACATTCCCGATGCCCATGACCTACTTGACCACAATTAAAACATTTAATTCCAGAGTGTTGGACTTCATCCAAGACGAGACTAGAACGAGAGGTTGAACGAGAAGTAGTAGAACTAGTGGATGCATAAGCCAATTCTGGTATAAGAGATTTACTCTTAGGTGGAGGAGGAACATACGACTTAGCCAATTGCCGTTTGGAGTCAAGCATACGACAACATTGCAGGAGTTGCGTGACGGAAGTTATATTTTCAAAAGCAAGAAAAGGATGATAGTATGGATCTATGCGCTCCAAAATGATTTCGAGCTGGGTTCCCATAGGTATTGGAGTGTGCATCTTCTTGAACAACCCAATCATACTAGCGATGTACAATCCTATACTCTCCCGACTACCTTGAGTACGTCGCTTAATCTCCTCAAACAAGTCGCGGTCAAAAGACTCTGGCATAAACTGTTCCCTCATTGCCTCCACTAAGGATGGCCAATCGGTGGCCCAGTCTTTCACCAGATTATACCAATTGTAGGCATCTCCCTCAAATAAATCTACTGCATCTTTAAACAATCGTGCCCGAGAAATACCACGAGACCTCCGTTTCTCCTCAACACGTTCTAAGAAAGTTGCAAAGGACATGTCACCCTTTCGGCCAGTAAATTTTAAGCCCCAGTCTCTAACCGGTACGGGTTTAGGTTTCACAGCCTCCTCCTCATCTGAACTAAAATCAGTAGTTATTGCAGAGCTATGCGCATCAGGCTGAACCTGAGCCATGGCATTATGCAATACCGACATATCGAGGATGGCTGACTCTTTAAGCTTACGATCCCCGCGGGCCTTATCCTTAAGTTTATCAAAAGCTAACAATAACTTAAGCCGAGTATTGGACTTCACACCTCTTTGCTCGTCATTAGTTGGCATGGATCTGTTAACGCGTCCCAACGCATGAGCTATCTTGGAAACAATCCCCTTGTATTTACTATCGTGCTCACTACCTACAAATTCATCAATAAGTTTTTGAATAGTTGCTAGGGATGCCGATAGGGCTTCAGAATCGACAGTGAACTGGTACGGGTATGGAGGACTTTTAATAGCCAAAGTAGTTTTCTCTAAATGTATGGTTTCTCTTAAAACAGTGCGCAACTCTGCCACAGTAAGATCACTACAATCTCCTAAGCCACGTACTTGTAATTCATAAACAAGCTCATCCCTAACTAACCTATTGATATCTAACTTAATTTGTGAACTGGCCATATTGAATTTTCAATCAAACACAAAAAAACGACAAAATCAGGTAAATTAACAAAACGACGCTGGACGTCGGTACGTATATAGACGCGAAAAAGCTTACCAACACTAATAAGTACTTAGCAATGTGTAATAACGACAAAATCAAGTAAATTGGCAAAACGACGCTGGGCGTCGGTACGTATATAGACACAAAAAAACTTACCAACACTAACAAGTACTTAGTAATGAGTAAAAATGACAAAATCAGGTAAATTAACAAAACGACGCTGGGCGTCGGTACGCAAAAAAAATTTACAAACACTAATAAGTACTTAATAATGTATAAAAACGACAAAATCTAGAAAATTAGCAAAACGACGCTGGGCGTCGGTACCTGTATGGACGCAGAAAAAGTTTACTAACACTAGTAAGTACCTAGTAATGTGTAAAAATGACAATATCGGGTAAATTAGCAAAACGACGCTGGGCGTCGGTACGTATCAACAACAAAAAAAACTGTTGGCTGCACTTAGGAATCTTTCCAATGGTTTATACGCAACAACTATTGTTTACTAATCCGCTCATGAAATAGTAAGAAAAAAGGAAAAACAAAACGGAAGTCACCCCCCTACCAAAAACAAGCGAAGCGATTACGCTGAGGCAAAGTAACCCCCTTTTGAACTGTGTCACGTACGTTACTATGTGTCTGGATATTATTTCATATGCAAACCACCAACAAATGGAACACTCAATTTATCACCAAAAAAAAACTTAATTAGGGGCGATACTACTATCCCCTTGAGATAACTTCACTATTTAAGTTGGGTGCCACTGCTATCGCCTTGAGATAACTGTACTATTTACGTTGGGCGCCACTGCTACGAGTTACACGTACATAAACAAATAGATACGTTGGATCTTAATGATTATCAGATATTACGTAACGAAATCACTTGGGCTACTGTAGCGTAGCAGATACCATAGGCACTGGCTTACCCGGAAAGTGATGTACGTGCCTACGATAAAATTTCTCTAGCTCAGACTATCTCCGGGCGTTAAGCCCAAGCTTACATAAACTATGATAAATTATTAGTTAAGTAAACTAATAATCACAAATCACTGAGTTTTTCCATATGTAGTGGTCGCAGACGAAATAATGACACTTTCTGTAAAAATGAAATGCACTATATTGAACAATTTACAAAATTAGTTCTTTAGCATGTAACCTGGTGATGTTCACAAGGTGTGACAAATTTCACGCTTAAAAAGTTATAACACATTCATAAAATGCCTCGTGTAGCTACACATCGGTTTACATTTTGATCATAAAATTGTCATAGATTCTGCCACAAAGGTTTGATTTAAAGAACCTCCTTAAATATATGTAAATATATGCATAAAATACTTAAAAAATGTACAGGTTAAAATGCCAAAAGGTATAAATTGATGTCCAGCGGAACCACTGAAGGTGGTCCCCGGTAAGTAAAAATAATAAACACACACTTATTTAGGGTGGTACGATACCGAGTCCGGTGGAAGAACTGAAGCCCTGCAGAGATGCCTTCGGGACACAAGAAATGGACCCAAGGATGGGGTTGATCGTGGCCTCACCAGCCCTGGAACCTTCCACTGTTTGTGGATGCCCCGTCCGTGGAACTTCACTGACGTGCGTAGAAGCCCCGTCCGTAGAACCCTCACTGATGAGGGAACAATCCACCAAAACTCCTGGAAGCCACAGTCTGATAAATGGGGTCGAGTCCGCCTTTTGAGTTGACACTGTATTTCCAAAGGAAAGCCTTGTGTAATTTAATATCCTGCTTCCGCAGATAAAATTTACTCACAAACACAAAATATTCCGCTAAACGGAACAACAACGGATTGAGGAAATTTTCTTGAGTTGATTATTCTAAAATCCACGCGGATGACTTGAATAAAATCAAGGTTCACAGAATAACAACTAACCAACAAGCCAAGCCAAGCCAACCAAAAATGTTCCATTTTCCCTGTTGATCACGTGTCACAAATGTGTCGCCCTCCCACGGAGAATAGCGAAATGTGTTACGGACGTGTAGCAGTTGTTATAATGCGGCCCACAAAACGCTAAAGCGTATGGTGGGTCGCATACGCTAGAGGTCCGTAACAAACACTTACTAACATGAAATAACTAATTGTAACAGTTTTGATTTTGTAATATATGATTATTATTTGTTTAATTTTACTTATTGATGCTGACTTATGTATGTTAGTGTTTATTCTTCATGGTAACATGTTAAATCATTTTTTATTATCTTAAAAAATTGTTCTCTCTTCATGGCGCAAACAACTTTTTTTTTTGTTCAAATGTGCTGCTATTCTACTATAAGGAAGGGCCTGGCGTATTAAGTGTAATAATTGTACATTACCAACAGAACGCTAATGATTTTCATAGAGGAATTTGCGACTGAAATGTTTTAACTTTTTTTTGTGGATGTTTTATTAATAATCTGCCTGTCCAACATCGCAATATGTGAATGACAACGGCAAAACGTAAACTAAAAGAAGACATAATCCTATCAACATTAGAATATTTTCAAGTACAAATATTCAGTGACGACTGGCACTAGAGCTCCTTAAATAGGATCAGTCTTTCGGCTGGTGTTTGTTGCAATCGAAGCGTTAGTGTTCTGTTTGTAATATGCAATTATTACACTTAACGCGCCAGGCTTGTAACTTGTAATTCAGCGCCCGTCGGGGCACATAGCCCGGAGAGTACCTGTTGGTTGTAGTCTGATTACGTTCCTTATAATAAAATAAGGATTTTATAGAGGCGTTTGCGACTGAAATATGTTTTAACTTTTTTTTGTGGGCGTTTTATTAATAATCTGCCTGTCTAACATCGCAATAATGATGACAACGGCAAAACTTGAACTAAAAGAGGACATAATCCTATCAACATTAGAATATTTTCATGTACAAATATTCAAAATTATTTTATCGTTTGTGTATGCCGGCACCTCCACCAAAAAATAGAATTGCAGAAATTACAAATACTAATAATCAAAAATAATTATAACCTAGACATAAAAATATCAAAGGTTCAAAATTATTAGTTATTACATACACAAAGAATATACTTTCATGAATTAATTCGTTATTTTTAAGTGCCTCGTAAAACCGTGTCGAATATTGAGTAGTTTATATACAAATATTCCGTTAGTGAGTTCATAGGCAATAATAGTAAACTACTAAACTAGTTGGTAAAAATAAATTTGTCAACGAATATTATAGTTACTTCCTCTACAATAGTAGTAAGTCTCAAAGCAAAGGAAGTAGTAACAGTTATTTTTGTAGACACCACTCTTGCATGGCTATAGGGTTATTTATCGCCGATTTTCTGTTACTTCTTACGCGCTGCATAAGCGCTATATATCAATAATTGAATCTCGATTTGGCAGTAGATGCCTGAGTAGAAAAATTGACTAAAATAAACCCCCGTTCTAAATGTCGTTCGTTACGCGTTACATTTTCTTCTTGGTTATTTGTCTTCGCGATGACACGTGAGCGTACACCTAAACCATATTCTATTTATAGCATTGGCTATTAATATTAATAGAATTAAAACTATAACGATCAAGGGACTCGTATAGTGTGGTGTACCGGTATCGAAAAGATGATTTATATTGAAAAGAAGTTGAACTGCAAGCAGCAACCTCAAAATAACTCCAGTTTAAGGCATTTCAAATATAAAAATGATAACGGTACAAAGAAGAAAATATAATAATAATGTAACTTGTAAATCTGTTTTTAATGTTTATTGTTAAAATTATTCCAAATTTGGCCAATACCCGTCTACCTTTGTAAATTTATTGTCTTTGTTTTTTTCAAGCGACAGTTTCTCTGAATTTGAAAGAGGTCTAATCAGTTTGGTTAACATAATTCAATACTCTAATCACTTTTCTTACATTATCAGCAACATGCCTTACTACTTTTTTTGAAAATGAACTGTGCGTTTTTAGATTTTGAACTAACTTCCTAAACGTAGTTCGATTTGGCTGCGGAGCGTCTGGAAATCTATCTCCGTAAACCGTGACCGCCATCTCAGCATCAAAATTGCACTGACAATAAATGTTAATCATAATCATATCGAATTTGTTATTTGCTATACGATTTAAAAAATGAATATAGTAATCTAAGAGCAAAACTAAAAAAGGATATTGATCAAGCATACAAACAGTACATAAATAAAATACAAGAGGATATTAGCGATGATTCAAGGACATTCTGGCAATTTATGAAGGACAAAAAAGGGGCAGTCTCCTTCCCAAATACTATGCACTTAGATAACCTAGAATGTAAAGCGGGGAGGCAATTGCAGATGCATTTGCAAGTCACTTTAAAAGTGTATACAATGTAGATTTCCATGGAGATGACTCACACATAAAACTAAATCCGCACATGGATGAAGTAGTTGTAAACTCTATTACACAAAATGAGATACGTGATGCTGTAAAAAGACTAAAGTCAAACAAAGCAGTTGGACCCGACAGGTTACCCTCTTACACCGTTAAAGGTTGTATCGACTTTCTTGTATACCCGCTTCACTACCTATTTAACCTAAGTTTAAAAACCAAAGTATTTCCTGAAATCTGGAAAGAAGTCCGTCTTTGCCCAGTACACAAGAAAGATGATAAAACCGACATTAAGAATTATAGGCCTATTGCTATACTATCAGTCCCAGCAAAACTTTATGAATCGATATCTATAGATCAGTCTCCAATAGCATATCCATTCACCAGCATGGCTTTATGAGACAGAGGTCAACTGCTAGTAACCTGATTAATATCACTCAGTTCATATCCTAAGAAATACACGAAGGAAATCAGGTGGATGTTGTTTATACCGACTTTTCAAAGGCGTTTGACTCGGTGTCGCATAATTTCCTACTCTGTAAACCTAAAAATGAATTTAGATTCCATGAGAACCTTATAGAACTCCTCACATCATATTTACATAATACAAAACAGTATGTGTCTGTAAGTGGTTATGCATCGAAACAGTTTCTTGCCTTGTCCGGAGTCCCTCAGGGTTCCAATCTTGGACCACTGTTATTTCTCATGTTCATAAATAGTCTTACTGAAATAATTAGAGCCTCCAAATATCTATTATTCGCAGATGATTTAAAGATTTACATTAAAGTTAAAAGTAATATGGACTGCTTCCTGCTCCAAAATGACATTAATAATTTATATCAATGGACACTTCAAAATAAATTGTATCTTAACATTAATAAATGCTTCATTATGACCTATACTAGAAGAAAAACTCCAATTATATTTAATTACAAAATAAATGATACAGATTTGGCTAGGGTTGAAACCATGAGGGACATAGGCTTAACATTTGACACCCAGCTCACATTTAGTAACCATATTTTCACCATGATAAATAAGGCCAATAAAATGTATGGATTCATAGTACGTAATACGAAGATGTTTAACAATACAGGAGCTATTAGGCGATTATATATTTCGTATGTAAGATCTCAGTTGGAATATTGCTCAATTGTCTGGAATCCATTTTATCAAATACACAAAAATAGCGTAGAAACAATACAATAGAAAGTTTTAAGGTTTTTAAATTATAAAGAGACTAGTTTATATGATTTCGATATAGATAAAGATATATTAAGGGAAAGATATGATCTCAAAACACTGGAGAATCGACGAAAGTACGGGCATATTGTATATTTACACAAATTGTTACATGGCAATGTAGACGATAGTAGTTTCCTGTCCATGATAAGTTTAAGTGTCCCCCACTATCCTACTAGAACTTATAGAACTTTCCACTTAGAGCTGGCAGGTACAAATTATCAAATCAATTCCCCCCTCTCCACAGAATATGTAGTAACTATAATACGATCCAAGCCAACTGTGATATATTTGACATCAGTATAAAAAAACTAAAAACCATGTTAAATTCATTGTTTTAAACCATTGCTTTTTAATATTATGTTGATATTAAGCTAGTATTAAGTTAGTTTTAGGTTAATGTAAATATCAAATGTACCATATCACTCTGTAATAGGGCTTGCCTGTTGAGTGCATTACCAAATAAATAAATAAATATTGACACTATCAGTTAAAATTTTTGTGACATGTCTTATATTCACATTATTATTCTTATTGTCTTTGCCGTCAACTTTCATCCGTTTACCTTTTTTCGCATCTCCTCAAATAAGGAAGCTATAACCGTTTGTGGTTTTCTTATTTTTCAGGTTTTTGTAATGTATCTCACACAGTAGGCTATGGATTTCCTCATGGTTTCAAATTTCTTTTTACTGAATTATAGCTCACAAAAAATGGAATAACTCTTTCTAAAACTTTATTCTTCTACAATAGATATTAAGCGAGATGTTTGGTAAAATAAATAGACGGTATATTATGTTAAGTTACAGTTTATGCTGAGAAAAAAATGTTTATAGTATTTCATTGTTGATCGACATTAACTGCTCTTAATTAAACAAATAAATTAAATTCGTAACATTAAACTATTAAGGTAATTCGGAGGAAAATTTATAGCCATCATTTTTAATAAACGTTCCCCTGGACATGAACGTCAAGAATATCTACGTTATTCACTTATGCCCAGTGCTTGCTGGACTATCGAATAATATATGATAGAAATAAAACCAACTCGCTTCTATAAATTAATATCCAAGGACGAAAGACATCGAAAATAGCTTTGTCTGCCAAAGTCTGGCTAATATAATTTGGCAAGGCAAATATAGCAAGAATACTAATTCGTACCGTCTAGTAAACATACTTTAGACAGGTGTCTTCATAAAATTTATTACCAGCATTTTTGTAGGTAATTCAATTGAGTTACAAAGTGATATTGGAAAAATTATTTGATTGCTTGGTTAATTAGATTACCAATGCGTGAACAATCTAAACAAAAGTATTACCTACCTGTAGTTCATTTTAACCTAAAATAGCACTAGTTTACTTTGGATCTTGTGTTAATATAGAGATCATAAATAGAATATTGTTGTGCTGTAGAATGTCTTCGATTTTTCTAATGTAAGCATTTTTGGGTAATTCCTATATTTTTCAATTTGCTGTTTTAAGTTCTGTGGCGTATCTACTACCAGTTAGTTGACAGATTGCTCTAATATTTCAATGGGTGCAGCGTTGGAACAAATATATGATGGAGAATGTAAGCCTTTAGCTTTCTGTTCATGAAAACTTAATAATGCTCACAAACGATATTCTACTTTTGATAAAGAGCTTATGCCTTTATATTTAACCATAAAATGCTTCAGATATCTTATTTTCACAATTTTCAAATTTTATACTAAGAAAGATACCTCTGGTATCTAGATATGTGACTATGTCAATGGTATATATGATACCTAAGAATAATAATTCAAGATTTTTATGATTAGAATTCTATATTTGGTATTGAGAGAAGTATACGTAATTATATATTATACGTAATTAAATACAATAAGTTATGTCAAATATACATATCAACATTCCTTTTATTGTGGTTGGACCCACAAGTTCCACACCCTCTATTACGATACCGTAGGCAAGTACAGATCTTAACAACGATTTATATTTATATACAGCAAACGTCACGAGTGTTGGCAAGATTAGGGGAATCTGTATGTAGATAGTTAGATCCAGCGTACGCATCGCTATCATGATTGGTGTAGTCAGTGATAAATTATTATAGCACGTGATTGTGCTGCTCTCCGATAGATCGACTATGTTCCCCTATAGTCCCCACCGTTCGCCAATACTCGTAGCGTTGACAGTATGTCATTTTAAAAATATTAATTAGAAGAATGTTGCAAAGTTTATAGAAAATATGGACAAGTTTCTTAGTCTCGTATTAAATTATTCGGTGTAGTCATTCCATCGCATTGTCCCCCCGATATTTAATGTTAGTGGTGTTGTCATTTACATTTTCGCATGACAGTTTTTTATTAAATCACATTTTGAGTGGAATTTTAAATTATCAATTTTCGGTTGTAGTCTAGACCTATTGCTAAAAGTAAAGAACTTTGTTTTTGAATTATTAAGACTTATATCCATCCAGCATTCAATTTTGTACTCGCTTTTCTGGCGACCTCAGACCATTCTAAACAGTGAAATGTTAGACCTGTATCATCAGCATATGCTCCACTCATATGTAGTTTGAGCATATCATTTACGTGGAAGATGAATAATTGAGGGCCTAAAACTCTTGCTTGTGGAACACCATATTTCATTTTTTGTTTTAAAATTATTACGACTTACATCCATCCAGTATTTAATTTTATATAGACCCTTTTCACTTTTTTGGCGACCTCAGCCCATTCTGAACAGTGAAATGTTAGACCTGTATCATCAGCATATGCTCCACTCATATAATAATAATAATAATAAAAATAATAAATAATTTATTTGCAATTTATAACAATATAGACATAATATCTAGATAACCACAAGAAAAGAGATATAAGTTATAAACTACAAAAGAGGGCTGGCAGACAGTAAAACTGATACAAAGTGCCAGCACTCGAAATAAAAGTATCTACATAGCCTAAGTAATAATATTTTCAAAGGGAAGAAAAAAACAAAATCTGAATATTACAAAGTAAATAAATAGGTAGAAATGACTAACACTACAATAATAAACACGGGACGCAAAATAGAAAAAAAAAGAAAGTAAAGAATTCAAGTATATCTTTCATACAACAATTTCTTGTAAGATCTTTTAAATTGACATAAAGATAATGATTTTAGATTAGAGGCTATATTATTATAAAGTAAATAAATGGAGTAAGAGTATGACCTTCTGAATATAGCAGTTCGATGAGCCGGAGGTGAGATCAATCCACGAAAATGAACATTAACATTATGAATATCGCTTCTATAAGTAACTTTCTGAAAGAGATATGGAGGGGTTTTGTACCAGATGATATTATGGTAGAGTGGCCGAATGCAATTCCCGTCGAGTTTTCATATCTAGCCAATTGGCATCTTTTAACTTATGTGAAATTCTATCAAATTTACGAATGCCATATATAAATCTTAAGCAAGACTTTTGAATACGTTGAATTCTATTTGTGTCTTCGCAGTCAAGGCACGGACCATAAACAACATCGCAAAAGTTAAAATGGCGTAGGACTAACGTGTCTGATAATAAGATTTTAGAAGCACGTGGAATAATATGGCGATTCGGGAACAACATTTTCAGATTACTATATGCCCTCTTTAAGCATTTAATAACATGATTTTTAAAGCGCAAATCAGTGTCAAGCTCTAGACCTAAATTTCTTGCTACTTTAATACAAGGCAATACATTGTCATTAATAGTAATTTTCAACAGATCTTGAATAGAGTGACGAAATTTACCAAAGATTAGTATAGTAGATTTAAGCGGGTTGATTTTAAGTTGATGAGCACTAGATACGGCGACAAGACGCTCGAGTTCCTGATTAATCATGTCATTGGCTAAGAGATAGTCACGATGGTCAAAAGAATATTTAATTTGAGTGTCATCGGCATATAAATAAGTCTTGCCATGATTTATACATTTGATAAAATCACATGTGTATAGAGAGAACAAAACATCTAGTTTGAGCAGATCATTTACGTGGAAGAGGAATAATTGCGGGCCTAAAACTGTTCCTTGTGGAACACCAATTTCACTTTTTTGGGATATTTAGTGTTTCATCAATGATTACTATAAGGTCTTTCGATTTGGTATATAGATTTTTAACCAATTTAATGCTACTCCTTTAATTCCGTTTTTTTTTAAAGTCCAGAGGGCTTTAACTTGTAAAATAATAAATAGTGGTCTATCTGATCAAATGCTTTTTTGATATCTGCGTGTATAAGATCCACTTATCCCCTCATCCAATTTGTCAGATATGAACTGTGTGATATAGGCAAGCTTTGTTACTCTTGATCTTTGCATCATAAAAGCCATGCTGAATATTCGATGTGGATGGTTTAACTGCACTGTGAATGTTGTTATACAAAATTATTTCAAATTATTTAAAATTTTGTAGAAAGCACCGCATACTTTGGCGACGTAACTATACAATTCTTAGTTAGACCAATTTTACGTTTTCATTATTGAAAAAAAAAATTATTTGCGATGGCTCAGTGCTCAACGCTTATGTGTTAGGCTTGTAACCAAAGAGTCCCGGGTTCGAATCCTGGCTAGGGTATGGATGTTTAGTGGTGTTTTTCATGTATTACCGAGTTTGTAGAAGTGAACTAGACGAGGTTGTGTGAAAGACGACACTGCTAGTTGCTGCACCACTCCTGAGTTCGAGTCTCAGCTGCAGCAGATGGCAATGTCGTATTGAATGGTCGTTGTATAATTGTCTATATGTATGTGTCCTGGTTGAGAGTAGCTAATGCTAAAGTCCACCAGGACGTTAATCTAAACAATGCGTTAAAATAAAAAAAATAACGAAATGTTTATATTTAGCTAAAAATCGATAATGAAAGAAGGATGTATGTACGTATCCTCTGTAATTAACGGAACTGGATCTCTACTAACTCTACAGTTAAAATTTCCAAATGTTAGGTCCAAAAGTCGACCATTTGCATTTAGATAAGATAATGTACCTTAAACTTAAGTAAACTCTTAATTACTTTGCCATCGAATTTTTAATTATTTTTTTTAAGGAAGTAAATCTTAGTTCAACTTATTTGCGTTTTTTCAAAAACTATCAATTTTCTTAAAAAATCCTAAGAATGAAAAAGGTTTTAAACTTAATTGCTGCATAAACCTGAAATGAACTGTGCACTAAATTCGATCTGTGTTGAAAACTAATTATTTATAAATAGTTACCAAGAGGAATTTCATAATTTAGTACATTAACATTTATAGTATACATAATAATATAAAATATACACATATAATTCCAAGTAATCATAATACTTGCAAATACAAAGACGGCGAAAACAAAAATAAACACACACGTAAACAGTAACATGGTATAGCAGACCAGGGGCAGACGGTAGATTATTCTTAAAATCCGCCTGTCTCTGAAGCGTAAAGTCATGCTGTATGCATTAGTTAGGCAGAGGTTGAACATAAATGAGTTGGCCTCGCTTTTTGACATATGGTTACCATAATACTCTCACCGGGTTTACATTTAAATCTCAACAACCTCTTCCTTCCTTTCTTCAATCTCTTAAGGAAATGTTGTTGGAATTCAGGGCCGTCGTTTTGGTAAAAAGCGCGCATGTGCTTCGACATCTGGACGATCTAGATCCTACGGCATTTGAAGGGTGAATTTTTTAAGTTTTAAGAACTATTAAGTCCTTTTTTTTATGTTTACTCTAGCACACCTTTACTGTCGCTTAATGCCAATTTTTAAACTAGCGCTTTTACAATAAAATGATTTTTTTTTGTCAATCACTTCATTCTTATTTTATATTTAATTATATTGAGTTAATGGACTTTCTATCGCTGTGGAACAAAATCTTAATATTTAAACATTATTTTTTACTTTTTAGTTCGGTTTGCTATTAAAGTGTGTTTTTTTAGTTTTTTTAAACTATAATTTTTTTCGCTAATCTCTTTTTATGTTGTAGTTTCATTTTTCATTGTTGTTCCCACGAGTAATGGACCATTAAACGGTCAACCCTCCCAGAGGTCCGATAGAAGGGAAAGGCTCTTATACAACAGGGTGTGCCCGGTTCCCTGAGGTTGGCGCTAGCGACATGACATTTTCTTTAGTCACCCTCTTCCCCTTCATCGCTCGGCACGTTTCTCACCAATATATTGGATTGGGTGAATTTTAGAGTTTAGAATTTTGCTACATATCAGCGAGTCCTCCTTTTTTTATTTAACAATCATCTACAAAATCTTACTCTACTCGGCTTATCTCCCTCAATTAAATGTTGAACTTTCCTCATTTTGTAGCATCGAAATCCGTTTTTTTTTATATTTTTCTTGCTGCACTGTCTTTTTTTGAGCGGCAGTTTCTATGAATTTGAAAGAGGTTTCTTCAGTTTGGTTAACATAATTCAATACTCTATTCGCTTTTCTTACATTTTCCGCAACATGCCCTAGTCTTACTACTTTTTTTGAAATTGAACCGTGCGTTTTTAGATTTTGAACTGACTTCCTAAACATAGTTCAATTTGGCTGCGGAGCATCTGGAAATCTATCTCCGTAAACCGTGACTGCTATCTCAGCGTCAAAATTGCACTGACTGCTAATAACATCGAATTTGCTATTATTGGTGTACATCATAATTACTGATATAAAACTTGTCTTAGAACTCGACAACGAAACATACAACAGTAACAATCTGTCAAATTTGTCAATAACTACTGTACTGAACACATTGTTTTTCACTAATCATGGTATAGTTGAGCTATCGAGCTAACTATAGGCTAAATTTTAAAAAATCTCCTTATTGTGCAGGCGCCTACCTTTTTAATAAACGATAAACTTTCAGACGAGCTTACATTATTACATCCATTCAAATTATTTAAGATGTGATTAAATAATTACTGAATATCTACATTCAATTGACTGATTAATTTATACGTATGTAAAATATCTGTATGTATACTTGGCGGGACTTTTTCTTTTCTTATAACAAGTTTTCATGGCAAATAAATGGTTTCTATTTCCATATACATTTCTATTTCGTTCTGAACACACTGTGAATGACAAATTAAGTCACAAAACTATATCAGCTGTAATAAACCATAACTAAGTATCCTCTAGGCCCTAAATCGTCAACAGTAATAGTTTTTGAATTGTTAAAAATCGTTGTTTTGAAGTTTCGAACATACATTACTACTAAAGCGATGAAAGCTAACAAGTCGCATTTAAAAGCAGTCAATTAGAAGTTGATTGGAACAAAGAACACAATAAATTTGGTGAACTTCTAAGAAGCCTTCATTAAAGTTAAATATTCATTAGTGCCGCATTTTATTCAAGTCTGGCGTGAACACAGATGTGTTTAAATCTCTGACAATAGAAAAACATTCGGCTAATTTATGTACAGTAGACTTAATAGGCTGAAACTAAATGCTAGCGTGAGAAAAATCTAAATAAATATTGGCTTACCCTTCCTTGTGACTCTCCCTTTCATATTAAATAAAACAATATTATTCTAGAACCACTGCTGTTTGATAAATAAATAGAGATTTATTGTTAAAAAAATAAATTAGACAGTTCTCAGGCATTTACTGCCCCCGTCTGTTAAATATTAATCGGGTACGAGCAGAAATATCGACTTCAACTGATATTTAAAATTAATGCAAATAAAATGGAGAGAATTAAATAAAATAGTCTTTATCGCAACAAAGTAAATACAAATTGTCACAAAAGACACACAGTACTGCTAAGCATATTTTCACGTGCATCTATTTACGTATATAGTAATATCAATTTAATTTAAAATATTGCATAATTAAAATGAAGGCAAATGTAAATATATATATCGAAACACACATATTTCACACATTTTGCCACAAATAAAATTAAAAATTACAAACCTATTGCTAACTCTAATATAAACCTTTTTTCTTTAAAACTTTTAAATATCGGATGAGCGAACCGGTAACATATTATATATCTGAGCTGTTTGATAGAAGGAAGAGCTCTTAAAAACTTCTGTTTTGTGCATAGGTATACTTAAATTATTTCTATGCCTAGTATTTAAGTCGTGTATATCACCATGTCTACTTAATAGATCACTTATATATCCCGAGCAATTAGTGTTCATAACTGTGTTAATTAGACAACTCATATGCACAAATCTTCCTTCACTCATATTTAAGATATCTGCACCCCGTAGATGGGGGGTTATATATGATCATATATACCGTCGAGCATTGCTTTTGATAGAATGTAACATTTTGAGTACATCTGTTTGTGACACAAGTTCAAGGCAAAATACATTGTTTATTGTTGGTTCGTCCACAGCCAATGCACCTATGTGTTTCTCTTCTCTTAGTATCTACTTCATCTGACCCTTCAAGTTGAACCTTTTGAAGCCCACTCCACTAGGCCAAAAGCTGGAAGTGTAAAAATCGTCTTTAAACTTAAAATCGGCTCCGACCATATAACACTTGGTTTTACCATTAACAAAGTAATTCATTTCATTTCTTAATTTATTCACTATAATATTCTTTTCTTCCTCGTCTGTCTTTTTTTGTATATAAACGGATACTTTAATTATGTACCTATACAGAAATATTTAATCTGTCTTTGCGGGGCATCAATGTATTTGTTAGGAATAGTAACGAAAAATATTCCTCGAAGTATCCCCAAAAGGAATTTTCTACGACTTGTTGGTTTTTAGTACATCTTGCCCCCCAGATTAACGTTATTTGGGAATTTATCATTATGTTTATTAAATATTGCGCTGGGGGTTCCCAGAAATAGATGAGGATTACGTATTTTTAACACTATCTGTTAACAGAAACGTACAGAGAATATTGAAATGTATAATGTAATTAAAAATAACATTGGGAAATCCATTCCTAAATTTTTCTAAGAATCTCCTATGAAATATTGCCATTGGCCATCGGCCCAGTGCGACAGATGCATGACAGTTTTGTGCTATTGAGAAAAATATTACAAAATCCATGCTATTTGATGATTTTGTTACTGATACTGCTGATAGTGTTATTCGCGATATTAATTTCAGTAATATGAATAATTATACAAAAAATTCCAGCTCCTCGCCGTTCTCTTTAAGTCTGTTACAGAGCTACTGAGGTGTCAAATACTATTAACAACTTAAAACTGTCAGATAATCTTGAGGTACATGAACTAAACAGTAGAATTATTTCTAATTTACACGTCAGATATTTTAATATCAGTGAAGCATTGTAACTTTCAAGCATACGCTGATGACATACAATGTTATTTACACTTCTCTTTTAATGATCATCTCCATGCGGTTAATATTCTTAATAGTGACTTGCATATTATAAATGAATTATCTAGAGAACACAATTTGAAACTTAACTCACGGAAATCGTTTGTAATGTTGTTTGGTAATAGAAATCATATTAACGCTTTGAAGAATGACATGAACATATTTCTGGTGTTGGATTACCAATAGTAAATTCCGCGAAAAATCTGGGCGTGATTTTAGAAACTGATGACCCTGTGTGAATCACTTGTACTGGTATATTTTATGTATTGTGATTTTATTTATGGGCCATGTTTTGACCAAAATGACAAAAACAGAATTCAATAAATGCAAAATTCCTGTTGTCGACTACTACTTGGATTACGTAAATATGATCATATACAGTTAAAACTCTGAATTGGTTAAATATGGAAAATCGCGGAACCCTACATTTAGGTAGTTTCGTTACGAAGATAATAAATGGACAGGATGGTTGCACTTCCCTCAAACGGAATTTTGTACCTAGGTCTGATATGCACACATTAAATATGCGCAATATCCATAAATTAACAATGCCACATCATAAAACAACCATGTTTAAAAGATCTCTTGTCTTTAATGTTATCAAGATCTACAATTCATTAGAGCCTGATTATGTGAAATTGAATGATAATAAATTGAAATTAATAATCAGCAATGATAACACCACTACTATTATTTTATATGTATTACTCAGTGGCGGTCCGAAGGGGGGGTGCATAGGGACCCGAGCCTCCTCCATGGACCACATAAACTTTGTAACTGTCGATTGCCAATTATTAAGATCTCTCTGCCATACATTTACTTTCAACAGATCATTGGACCATGACATTGGGGTACTTAAAAATCACAATAATATCGACCTTGCCGCTGACGCTACGTATACACAGCTGTGCTGTCCATCTTTGATGCCTTTGCCCATGTCGAAATTCTGGGACCGCCATTGGTATTATTTATATATACCCGTAATAATTATGTCTAGCAAATCCTAATTTACATAGCATTTAGAATACTTTCTTGTCCAATATTAATTCGTAAATGTAAATATGTATATTTCACCTACCAGTAAGTGGTTAAGCAGAGTAGCTACTTAGCTAGACTTTGCCATATTTTGCTAGAAGTAACTGCCATTATCTACCTTGCAATTCTTTTGTTATATAATTCTTGGCACAATAAAGACGGTTCATTATTATTATTATTAATTATAAGAGATACGTGTTACATAATTTTGCTTCCATTAACAAACTTATTGAACTTAACATTTGTTATTGGTACATTCCCTGACACCTTACTCTGAATAAAGTTACACTTGAATAATAAAGCGATAGCTCTTATGTTGGTAATTATCGGTTTACATCTATAGTGTCTATTTTCGCAAAAATTATCGAGTAGAAATTGTACTAAAATAAAGACATTTAAATTACTTTGGATTAAAAAAATTTCCCAACTGATAAGTCAATTTAACTTTCCCAAAAATAGATCTATCTTTCATGTGGTACAAAAAATTATAGAGAGCATATGGTCTTTGGTGGTCTTTGAAGGAGGTTTACGTTTTGTGACTTTACAAAACCCTTAACTAGGTAGGAATTACTTTTAAAGAAACTAAGTTATTGTGGCGTAAGAAATACATCCCATAATATTATTAAATCTTGTCAAACAGTGCGTCAACTATAACGCCATAAATTCTAATTTCAAGTTGATGAAAGCGGCGTGCCCCCAAGGATATGTTCTTGGGCCACTGTTCTTCATAATTTACATTAATGATCTTCACAACTTTGTCTCCAAACAAATGTGTTCTATTCGCCAATGACACCAACTTAATATTTGTTGGAATTCTTATCAATAATAGACTGACTTGGATCACTCGTATTGAAGCCGTATGTCATGAACTGTCAAAAATTATTGTTCAACTAAGTCAACTAGCATGACATATCTCCCTTTTTCACTCCATGTTATCAAATGTTGTTATACTTTGACGTAACTCTTCTAGTTCAATTAATATTTCATAATTCGGAAAAGGTCATTCGTATTTCAAGGAACTGGACTAAACGGAAGAGAATTAAAATAGCACATCGGTTAATACTCATTGTAGGCCTAGAAAGCCAGATAGAGCAAGGGCAAAACAAAACATGGAAAGAAACATAAGACACATAACCCGAATGTTTGACTTTTGCCGCCATTTGCACTGGATTATTGGCTAATTGCATTTTACAAAAAACAACCACCGAAGTATGTAATATGTCAAAAGGATTAAGTTTCAACGCTGACTAAATTCAACATATATTTTACAGCTGGTAATTGAAGGTTAGCACATCTTCTTCGTTTTCCTTTAGAGAGCTGCTGGTGTTTGGAAACATTAACGGCCGTTTCATTCCCTAAACGCACCCAATCTAAACCCTAAAAGAGCTATTTAGCTTAATTTTTAACGCCCGTTGTATTGGATACTGTTTCGGATTGGCATTTTGATAATTGTTTTAATTAAGGTAACTTAATTGCTTTTTCTATTGTTTTATTTTCTGCTCCTGAAGATCAGCTAAAGCGAAACCATTCATTAGCAACACTACTTTCGGGTACTCATTACTTAAATTATATGATTCGTTTTTCTTGAGCTAGCTTGTTATAAAAAAATACGTTTGAAGTATCCGACTGTTCATTTTCCACCAACAAAATCTTGTTCTAAGTTCGTTCACTCTCACAGTGGTTTATGCAATAAGGTCGGTAAACTTGTGCAAAAAAAATTACAAGTTACATTTCAATATCTCCAGGTATCTGTGAAATCTAACGAAGTTTTTACATTTCGCTTTCTAATAATATTTTTATGTGAGTAAATTTCAGACCCATGCCTAATTGGTGTGAAACCACATTTAGGAATTTAACAGAAATATAGTTTTTATTTATGTTATTGTTGAACCAGGTAATTTTATTTTATTTTAAAACTAGATAGGTAATAACTTAAAAGTCTCGATTTTAATAGCAGAAATTTAATAACTTAGAGGAATGGTAGTTTTAAATTGAACATGGATGATATATTGATATATTTAGAACTTTGAAGGATTTTTAAGTATATAGTAGTGATATCGCAAGTTTGTAAAACGGTCCATCGTATTAAAAAATGACATCTTTTATTTCTGCTGTAACAATAAAAAATCCTTTTTTTAAGTTTATAGCAGATAACTAACTGTCCATTGTGTCAAAATATTGAAAGTATTATTTAACATAAAAATTTCATTTCTACCCCACTTTAAGAGCTAAAATATTGTAGCTTGATATATTGAATGTTTGAAAATAGTTATTTTTGCACTGAAATGTTGATTTTTGAAGTTGTTACTTTCACTAGCAAAAATAGCTATTCTTAAATAAGTCTTTATGGAGAAAAGCCATAAAGAGGATTAGTTCAATAAAGACTTATTATGAACGAGTTGCATATAAAGCTTTAAGGTCGACTGCTAACATCGGCTAATTATCGACAAAAAATAATTTATGTAAAAGCTGTTAAAGCTATCACACGAGCCGTCTCTTAAAATTTCACTGTTTGTGACATAAAGTAATCTTATAGTACTGATACTGATAAAATAAAGTAACATTATTTCACTAGTAGTATAAAGCGGTATTTTGCAACCGCAAAACTGTGCCATAATCGATATTTTATAATGTACTCGTACATAATGGTATATTGTTTTATATGGAGTGACAGTGAACATGCTATTTTTTCATCAACCGTCGAATATGATTTTAAAGAAGAGTTGTATTCATTTTAAAAAAATATTACTTTTAGTACCGCGCGTGGACGACAATAATATACTTTTCTGCCCCATAGACGGGATGTCAGGGAAATGATAGTTTAAGTTCACGAAACTTATCAACTCATTGAAGTCATGTTTTGTTGTTGAAAACGAAGTAATTTTTCATCCAAAAATATACTTTTTCTTCATGACATTAAAGTTTGACATTTCAGACGGTTGTGCATTGCCATTAGCAACGGAAATGAAAGTATTTTTTTCTTCCGCTCGAGCGAACTTTCAGTTCAGTTGCTAATGGCAACAGTAGAGGAAGTTAGCCGTAGGTCGGTCTCCCCCCACCACTGACCTTGACCTTGACCGTGCACCTGTGGTCCGTTCCTTCAAGGCCACGGTGGCATCGTAGGTTCGCATAGCATATACCGTGACCTTGACCTTGGACGGCCGCAGTGCGTTTCGACTTCAAGGGCGCAGTGTTGCTGTTACCCAGAACGATCACTTGCGGTGACCTTGGCCTTGGCTAACACTATTAGAGAATGCAAGGACGGAGCTTCCTCCTTGCCACGCAACTCGTAATGTGCCGTGGTTTGATATTTTGTGACGTAGTATATCTTTTCTATAAAAGAGTGAAAGGAGTTAATATGGGATCATTCTTAACGTCAATTTCCTAGAGTAAAGAAGCAAATATGTATTCGTGCAGTTTTTGTGGTGCAAGCTTCACTCGCAGTGACAATATGCGACGTCATCAGAGGGAGGCGTGTAACAGTTTAAATGGTAATGGACCGCCAGCAAAGAAAGTGAAATTGGATTCGAATCCATCAACATCGGTAATTATGCAGACGTGTTATAGCTGTAATGTGACTTTAACAACTAACCAAATGAAGTCTCATAAAAGAACACTACAACACAGAACAAATTCATGTGTACGTTTGATGGATGGTACAGAAATTGTTCGCAGTGCTTTCAAATATAGAATCATAACATACCGAGTGCATAGTGATAATGAGAAACTGGACTATATAATATTTTTCAACGAAATTCGACATAAAATATTGAATTTACTAGAAGAAATATTATTACTTCATAAAACTGTGAAAGTAAACATGGAGACATTTGCCAGCTATATATTACAAGCACAAGAAATAGCTGAAATTAAATCGTTTAATACGTGTAATAAAATATTGGATCAAGGTGTGGATTTAAACATTGCACTCGACACTTTTATAGACATGATGGTTGCGCAAACTACTGAGTTCCAAGAGCGTGATTCTGGTATGTAAATATCTTCTGGTATGTGGAATAACAATTGACATTTTTTTTTTATTTTTAGGGTGGGCCCTCGAACAAATAAAATTTGTTGAAATTAATATAAACAAGTACAGTCCAATGGGTGGTTCATCATATATCAAGTTACCAAAGTTCATCGCAAATAAGAAGGCCGTAGTGAATATAGAAAACCAGGACCAATACTGTTTTGCTTGGGCAGTCACTTCAGCATTGTATCCTGCAAATGGTGGTACATCTCAAATGTCATCTTATCCACATTATTCAAGAGTTCTAAATTTGACAGGTATGAATTTTCCAATGAAATTGAGAGACATTTCAAAATTTGAGGAATTGAATAATATATCTATTAATGTGTATGGGTTAGAAAAGAAATTCGAGAATAATAAAGTAAAATATGATGTTGTCGGACCTTTGCGTTATTCTCAGAAGAAACTACGTATTCATGTTAACTTATTATTAATTTCCGCGGAATGTGATCAGAATCATCATTGTAAATCGGATTGTGCTAAAACTCACTATTGTTGGATAAAAAATTTATCTGGATTAGTATCAAATCAAATATCCGCTCACGGACATAGAAAATATTTTTGTGATGGGTGTTTGCTGTATTTCTGTAACGAACGTCAGCTAATGTCTCACCAAACAAATGATTGTAATCATATTTACACTACAACACCATCGACACAATTTCGGGTTGATAAATATGGGAAACGTGTACCGGAAAATATATTAAAATTTGAGAATTTTGACAGACAAATGCAAGTACCATTTGTAGTATATGCAGACTTTGAATCCATTTTGAAACCGATAAATACTTGCGAGCCAAATCCTGAACGCTCTTATACCAACAAAACGTTTATTCATGAACCTTACTCTTTCGCGTATTACATAAAATGTTCCTTTGATAATAGCATTTCTAAATTTGAACTATATCGCGGATCTGATGCAGCAAAAGTATTTGTATCATGTATAGAGGCTGATTTAAGGGAAATTTATAATAGATATATGAAAGATGTAATCCCCATGTCCCCGCTTACAGCGATAGAAAGAGAAAATTTTGACAATGCAACCATCTGTGGTATATGTGAGAAGCCTTTTGCAGAAGGTGATATAAAGGTGAAAGATCATTGCCACTTAACTGGTAAGATACGATTCGGTGCCGCGCACTCGATCTGTAATTTAAATTATAAACTACCAAATTTTGTACCTATCATATTTCACAACATGAGTGGATACGATATTCACTTATTTGTAAAAGAGTTATGCGCTCATAAAGATAAAGTTGACGTAATACCACAAAACAAAGAAAAATATATATCTTTTACAAAACATCTTTACATGCATGATTACGTTACTGACAAGGGGGAAACAAAAAATAAATATTTGCGGTTACGTTTCATCGATAGTTTTAAATTTATGTCAGCATCACTACAAAATTTAGGGGAAAATTTAAATGAAGGTCAAATGGTTACAATGAAGAACTTTTTTACCGATAATGCAAAATTTATTTTAATGCGACGGAAGGGTGTATTTCCATATAGTTTCGTAGATAACTTAGAGAAATTAAATAATCGTGTTCTACCCACCAAGCAGGAATTCTATGACAGCCTAAATGAAACACATATATCAGATGACGATTATGAAAGGGCTAAAAATGTGTGGGAATTGTTTGAGTGCCAGAGTTTGGGTGACTATTCAGACCTGTATTTAAAATCAGATGTCCTTCTTTTGTGTGACGTATTTGAAAATTTTCGTAAAATTTGCGTGAATAAATATAAATTGGATCCAGCTCAATATTACACAGCTCCAGGTTTATCTTGGGACGCTATGTTGAAACTAACAGCGGTAGAACTTGAATTGTTAACAGATATCGATATGATACATTTTTTTAAAAAAGCTATACGCGGTGGTGTCAGCCAGTGTACAGAAAGGAAGCATATCGCAAATAATAAGTTTGTACCCAATTATGATCCCTCAGAACCGTCGTCATTTATCACATATCTTGATGCTACGAACTTATACGGTCATAGTATGTCCCAAGCATTACCAACAGGGGGATTTGAGTGGCTGTCCGAAAGAGAAATTATCGACTTAGATGTTACTAATATTTCAGACGAGAGTCCACACGGGTATGTTTTTGAAGTAGACATACATTATCCGCAAGAGTTACACGATTTACATTCAGATCTCCCTTTCTTAGTAGAAAATATTATACCCCCCCAATCAAAATCAAAATCACCAAAATTAATCCCAAATTTGAATGATAAGAGACGATATGTTGTGCATTATAGAAACTTGAAACAAGCCATTGAAAATGGTTTAATGGTGTTAAAAACCCATAGAGTACTTAAGTTCAAGCAGTCGCCCTGGTTAAAAAAATACATCGATTTAAATACGCAAATGAGAAATTCAGCGACCAATAAATTTGAAAAAGACCAATATAAATTAATGAATAATGCAGTATTTGGTAAAACCATGGAAAATGTTGATAATAGAAGAGATATAAAGTTGATTACTCATTGGGAAAATGTTAGAAGAACTATAGGTGCAAACGCATTAATCGCTCGTCCAAATTTCAAATCTTGCACAATTTTTTCTGAGGATTTTGTAGCGATTGAAATGAGCAAATTGCAAGTAGTCTATAACAAACCAATTTACGTAGGATTTTGTATTCTTGAATTATCGAAGACGGTACTGTATAATTTTTTTTATGGTGTTATTAAACGTCAATTCGGTGCTAATGCTTCTTTGTTGTACACCGACACCGATTCCTTAATTATGAAAGTTTATACAGATAACTTCTATGACTTTATTGTACAAAATCCAGAAAAATTTGATACTTCTAATTACAGGGAGGGAAATAAATTTAATATTCCAAAAGGCTCGTCTGTGCTTGGGAATATGAAAGACGAATTCCCCGAAGATCCTATTATCAGCTTTTATGGTACTGGAGCGAAAGCGTACTACGTGCAATCGGTCGGTAATGAGTTGAAAAAAGCCAAGGGAGTAAAGAAATCTGTGATTGAAAAACAACTTACAATAGATGACTACAGAAAAATTGTTGAGCAGGGCGGGTTAATATTTCGTAAAATGAATACTTTCAGAAGTCACTTGCATGATATCTATACAGAGATGCGGAATAAAGTTGCTCTTTCTTATTATGACGATAAACGTTTTGTGATTCCCAATACCACTAAAACTCTACCCTGGGGTCACTCAGACATAACATTTTTTCAGAGTGAACCAGAGCAGAATTTAAAGTGGTTAATATCAGCCTTAAATAGTGTCGTTGAACGAAATGTTTTAAAGGATGATGATAAACTAGATGTGTTACTCAAAGCAATGAATGAGTTGAGTGATTAATTGTTAATAATGTTTCTACTTGTTAACGCAAAGGTCGACAATTATAATATTCAATTGAAAAATTCATTGTGATATTTCATGTTATGTGTAAGTCGAAGTAAGAGATATTTGTATGAAATAAAATGTTAATTTATAAATAAAGATTTAAATTACTAAATGGTATTTTTATTGTATGAGTACTGTAGGCAATAAGATAGAGAGAGACGATAGGAAGAGTGGGGTGGGAAGTAGGGGGTTAGTTAGAGTGTGTAGGGAAATAATTTGAACCAATAGGAACAAGAGTGGTAGGGAGTGGAGGGGTTAGTTCAGCGTTATGGGCTTCAGAGATGCTACAAAGATTCTTTCCGTCTCCAGCTCTCGAGTTGTAAGGAAGTGTGCAAAATAGTGCTGTCTGCTCTATTCCTAGCATTCTTTGTGTTCTGTGTTTTGTGTTTCGTGCCCGTTTCTCGTGTCCGTTTTGTGTTTGTTGTGACAATGGTAGGACAAAAAAAGATTGGTGTTTCTGGTGGTAGCGGTAAGGGAGGCGCTTTGTTGAGTGCTGTGGCTGCATACTTAATTAATTATATGCCAGGGCAAGACGACAATGGCGACGCTTGTCCGGGTAATGGTGTGGCGAACAATGGCGACGCTTGTCCGGGTAATGGTGTGGCGAACAACCAGACGAGTCCTGGCATGGGTTTACTACCGGATATTGAAATCCCGACGGATTTGACCGATTTGAACGATGATTTGCTGGGTGATTTCGATTTCTCCGAATTGGACGCGCAGGCTTTGGCTTCAGATGAAGCCAGAGCTAGTACATCTAATGGAGAGGCCTACCCGAACGCCGCGTGGTCTAGGTTCCCTACGGTTACGGAGACAAATTCTGAGGACGAATTTCAACCTGCCCAACCAAAGATTTATTCGCAGAAAGGCCAAAAGAAGATGACGACGCATCCTTCAACATCTACAAAGCAGCCGCAGGTAGAGAATACCGAGAAAGATGATGACGTGTCGATTCTTAGAAGAATTTTATCGGCGCAAGCATCTGTACCTGCTCGCCTGAGCCCTATTCCCGATGTTGGCTCAGACGAGGGGCAGGTAGAGATACCTGAAAAGCCTAAGAAAGCAGCAGCTAAAAATAAAAAGCCGTTATCGGGAAGGAAACCGGTGGTTAAAAAAGCTGCTGCAAAAAAGTCGGTAGCTAAGAAACCGAAAAAAGATGCTGCAAAAAAGCCGACGAAAGTGCAACCGGTATGTTCGAGCGCGCCGTTGCCAGGATGCTCTCATGCGGTGTTGCCAACGCAGGAACCCCGTAACCGTGCTCTGGTTGTGAATGAAAGTGATTCTGATTCACAATCGGAGTTATTCTCCCAAGAAGAGCAAAATGAAACTTTCAAAAATTTCTTGAACATGTATGAACAGTTGCAGCGGGAGGATAGGGAACTTAAAAGTGCAACTGATGATGACAGCAAATTAAAGGATCACGCGCAGTCCCTCAAAAGGAAGGCGGAGATGTTGAATTCTCGGGCCGATGAAATGCTCAGAGGCATTGCGAAGCGTCGCAAAGCCTCTGAGAGATGTACAAGGAAGCTAAATGCTATAAAAAAGAAACTGGGAATAAGGTAGTGCGTAAACACACTACAGAATGTTGCATTAAAAATGTTTGTACATAAATTTAGTATTAGGTTAGGGTTAAGAGAAAAAATGTAAAAAAATATAAAAGTAAAAATGTAAAACTGAAAAAAAATGAGGTTAGATTAGGTTAGAAAAATGTAAAAAATTGAAATGTAAAAAAATAGGTTAGGTTAGAAAAAATGTAAAAAAAAATTTAAATGCAAAAATGTGAAAAAAAAATTAGGTTAGGTTAGGTTAGGTTAGAAAAAATGTAAATGTAGAAAGTAATAACACCCCCCCCCCCAACCCCCCCCCCCCCAACCCCCCCCGCGTCACGCGCTGGGTTATGGTTAGTTCAGGTTTATATATTAAAAAAAAAAAAAAAAAAAAAAAAAAAAACGGGTCAAAAAATTAAAAAAAGGTTTATGCGGGCGAAGCGACCGAAGGCTGCAAGCGTCGCCCCCGCCTCTGCCAAAACCCCCCGCGACCACCCACCCACCCGGGGGGGGGACCAAGGTAGCGCAGTGGTATAGCGGAAAATTGTTATTTAATTTTATAATTATAATTTTATAACTCTATAATTTTATAATTATAATTTTATAATTCTATAATTTTATAATTCTATAATTTTATAATTTTATAATTTACGTGTTGAAAAAAATCCCTGCAAGTGCTAGGGATTGAACTACCAAACCTTCGTTCACAAAGTTTACAAAGCAAGCCACGTTACCACTGGGCTACCTTGGTCCTAGGAAACTCTTATACTTTACTCTTATACTTACCTATAACGCGAGTTTATATATATATTTCATGGAATTTTTGGTAAATTGTGTATTTAAGTATATAATTAGATTAGAACTGTTGTATTCATCGTAGATGAAATAAAAAATAAATTTTAATACATTTATTTATACACAAATATTGGACAAAAAAAATATATATATATATATATATATATATATATATAAACAACTGAAAAACTTCCAAAGTACACTCAGACACGCGTAAGGGGTCATTTTCGACTAAACTGACCACTGGGAATCGATTCCGATAATTTCCGAATCGATCCGAACACTACCGAACGCGTTATTCACTGTTTTGTCAAGGATTGGGGGGATAAAAAAATCAAAACACGTTTCAGGGGAGTTCACACATGCAAAGGCTGCAATTTTAAGCGAAAAGCCGAACTCATGCCGAACACTCCCGAAGTTTCCCGAAGCCACCCGAAGACGCCCGAGGACACGCGAGGTATCGTTTTCGACTAAATCGATCACTGGGAAGCGATTGCAACCACTTTCGGAGCGATACGACTAGCCGTTCCGGGAAAAAGTCTGCTGCGGCAAAACTAAAGGTCGGAAGTGAGTAGAAACGGTACTGGAGGACAACTGTGACCTCGATACACCTTTTGCAACACTTTTGACCGACAGTCCAAATACGAATAACCAATTTACTTAAATAAGTACCCCGTTATTTCTTATATTAAAGCAATTTTTTATTCTTTACTTTACTACTGTTATTTATTGTATATGAAATGAAATAAAAAAAGAATAACTCTTAATACATTTATTTATAAATAACAAAAATATATATACATAAAATAAAACAGAATTATCCGTCCGAATCATGCTCCACCAGAATGACTGCATCCTCATCTTCATCGGCAGATTCCTCCACCAGAATGGCTGCATCCTCATCTTCATCGGTAGATTCCTCCACCAGAATGGCTGCATCATCTTCCGAGTCAGACGATTCCGCTGTGTCCGTCGATGATTCCTCCAGAATTACTCCATCCATCTCGTCTTCGGAATCATCATTGGGCACAGTGTCCATCGACCATGTGGACGGAGACCTCTCCAATGGTTGGTATTCTTCTGGTGAGGTGGTGCTATCTGCTACACCACCCCTTGTCGCCTCTCTAACGCGCTGCAGGTAGGCACGATACCTTTCGCACAAAACGAACATGGTTGAAGTGGAAGATACAGTATTGTCTTGTACTTCAGACATGTTGGAGCGTAGAAAGTAAACTGAGGATGGTGAGGGCTTTCTTATGTATATATAGCCCCTACCACCACCCCCACCTCATCACTCCCCACCTCACTACTCACACAAATAAGAGTAGAAAGTGTCCTAATACTCATATTTTTAACACCATCAATATCAATAGCACTGTCAACATAAGCAATAATCGAAGTGAAACACAGATTTCTCTAGTAACATTGTGTTACTTACATTTAAATATTTAGTAAATAAAACAAAAAATAAGATTCAATTTAACGTTTATTTAACACTTAAACTAGTTATATAATATTTACAATAAACTAAAAATTAAATATATACATTTATTTATCACTAAAACTAATTACATAATTATTTACAATAAACTAAGAGATATATACATATTTACAAAAAAAAACTACAAATTATCTGTCCATATTGCAAATATTGCAGATTTCCACTCGCCTAATCTGATAGAGTGGATCTCTGCAAGATTTGCAATATCCCCGCCTGCCTCTCATTATCCTTGTAGTGGCATGGTAGTCCACATGACGATGTCTCCCAGGATCCACCCTAGACTGGTATCCCAGAAAACATCCGTGGCAAAGATTGTATTCCATACCACCCACTACTTGGACCGCAACAAAGGTCATGGTGGTGCAGAAGATGCCATCCATCGGGTTCACCCTTGCTAAATATTCTGATGTTATCCACCGCTGCCCTCTTTGGTGGGGAACATCTACGACGATACCCTCATCATCACTTGAATCGTCTGCACCCTCTTCAGCGTCAAAAAATTCCTCATCGTCTTCCTCGTCGCTTTCCTCATCGCCTTCCTCATCGTCTTCAACTTCTACCTCGTCGTCTTCGGGAGCAGCCAAGTCGTCCTCTACCTCTTCAAGGTACCATATATTGTTGAGGACATCTAGGGATGCTAACCAGTCCAGGAATCTGAGGTTAGCCCAACCAGCAGGTGCAGCAGCCATATTAATACTTGGAAACGAATATATAAGACAGTAGACGGAATGATCAACGTTGAAGTTTGCAAAGCAACTGATCTAACGTGGAGTTACACCTCCTCTTTTAAACATGTTGCTGGTGACGTCACATCATCTCTAACGACATACCATGGCTCTAATATCGGCAATTCCAGCGACTACTTAAACAAACAAGGCCATGAGGAGGAACTCCGTTATTATTCAGCTGTCATACCGTACACTTGTTTTTAAAACAGCAATGTCTTGTCCAAGAGAGTGGCAATCGAAACCAACAATCGCCGTATATCCATATAGTATGGATGGTGCAATTCTGTGCTATAATTGTTCCCAATTCTGGGCAAAGCAGCAAATTAATCCATGTACTGGACTATGTTCAAATTGTATAAAAGAAAATCCAGTGCCAGTGAATACCGTCCGAAAAGCAGCATCACGTGAGCGTCTGGAGCAAGAGTGCTACAAGTGTCTACAACCCACGACTCGTACAAATTTTGGAATTATCCGAGATGTTTGTGAGACATGCAAGGTGGAGCACCCATTGAGGCAGCGGTGTCTGGTTTGCAACAAGTACACTGGTGATTGTTGGAACAATATTTGCAGCAAATGCAGAGACGAGAAGACATACAGTGTTTTACTTTGTGAATATGTTGGACATATTTATGGAGGTGTGATGAAACACAACAGAGAATGTTTCTGTCAGGAAGCGTTACTGTCGAGACGGGGGGATTTCATCTGATTAATTCCATAAATATGTATTTGTATTTTTTCTGTATTATATACGTTTTAAATAAATATATTTAATCTATAATTCGTTGTAAATATTTTCTTCTCAATAAAATTTATTAAAATGATTTTCTTGATTTCATCTAATAATTTTTAGGAGTAAAAATTAATTCAAAAATTTTAACAAATTTGCATTTGTATATATTTTTTCGTTAATGTGTATATAATTACTAAGGCTTTGGAGTCTTATATGGGGAAAATAAATAAAACAAATATTAATGGAATACACACATTTTATTATGAAATTTCTAAACATAAGTAAAATATTAGTTGTTATAAATATACACATTTTATATAAAGAATGTGACAATATTAAATAAGAGCTGCTTCGTTAATCCAAGAGTTGTGGTCATTAGAGAATCCGAGCCACTTCACAAAAACCTTGTTCCCTCTCCTTCTTAAAACCTTTTCCACCAAGTAGACATCAGGGTATTTAGCTTTTTGTAGCTCCATTTCATAAAAGCACCCCTTTATTGGTTGGCCATGAATGTCCTGGAGTGTATATGTTGTGGGATTTGTTACATTTATTTTAACGATCTTGAAAAGTTCAGTTGAAAAATTTGGTGTGAACCCCTTTTCAAATATACCTTTATATTTACTGATTCGAACTATATCGCCAATACGAAATTTAGGTTTCAAAGCAATTTTAATGTGATTATAAGCATTTAAACGTGTAGTTGGTTTAACATCAGCAGGTTTCATACCAGTCGTACGATGTATTTTATTATTGTACAATTTTGTAATGTCGGATAGAATGTCAACCCATTTGTATTTACCTCTAGCTGAGAATTCTTTATATAACCAGGTTTTTAATGTTCGTATTACTCTTTCTGCAATTGCTGCTTTTTTCGTACTATACGTGGAGTAATGATTAATGATGTACTGTTTCATTAAAGCAGAAAAGTTTTTGTTGTAAAATTCCGTACCCTGATCGCTTTGTAGATTTTTAGGAGAATAATTTGGTTCTTGTAAAATACTTCTCATAGCCTTAGTAATTTCAACACCAGTTTTATTTTTTAGAGGTTTAGTCCACAAATATTTTGAGTAACAGTCGATCACTACGAGAATGTATCGATAACCATTGTTTTCATCAGCGTATGGTTGCATTTCAGCTAAATCCATTTGCCATAAATCACCATAACCTTTGATTATTGTTCTTCTTCTACGGAAATTTCTCCTACAAGCTTTATGCAATTCGTTAACAACTTGTAATTTCTCATTACTAATCACCATAATTGAAGTTTAAGTCAGGCGTTTATATAGATAATTTAGGTCTGTTTTTTCACTTTTTTCCTAATGTAGCAGCGTTGTCCGTGACTTCAGCCACTATTTCATCTATCACTTGTTGATTACGATCGTTCCTCCCAGCTTGTGCCACAATATTTCCAAGTGATTTCTGTCGCACTGTCATACCTTTCAGACGGGATTCATCGAGAATGTGGTGCACTTTGCTTATTGCATCATATAAAATAGTATAATTGTCCTCGGTTAATTTCTTAACTCCAGAAATTTCTTTATTAATGTGTTGCAGAGCGTCATTAATCATCTCGGTAATTTTGCTGTGTACAAACTTACTATATTCAGTCCACTGATTCTCCATAAAAGCAATGTGTGACTTTTTAATGTCTTTCATACATTTATCGATATTTTCGTCTACATAGTTACGAGTTACACCATCTTTTTGATTTATTGGTTCACCAATGTTCAGTAAACGCTTATTTTGCATATCAAATTGATTATCTGCGGTAAGTTTAAAACCAATACCTGGAGGTCCATGTACGATAATCGATTTATTATTATTACTTCTTCGTCTACCGAACTTGTCAATTGTGTTGTTTACAACAGCCATTTCTGTTTACGTCTGACCCCGTTTAAGCATTTCACAATATTTTATACTAATTAAATAAGTGTGAAATGAATTTTAACTTCACTAATAGATTATCCTTTCTTCCCTCATTTCTTCCAATAAACTGACTATTTCGTTATTGACACCATTGTTACCAACCATTTTTGAGCTATAGAGCAGGCGTAGGCGGTCCACCAGTTCTTTCGGTTTATTCCAATATACATAGTCAACACCTCTATTATTGTATAATTTATTAATAGGAACACCTAAGCCAGTTTTAGATCTCGTCACAACTGTAGAAGATACCAATGGTTCTATAATATTAGTGAATTTCTTCCATTTAGCTTTATTCAAACCCTGTTTCATATCATAATTTTTATATGGTGCTTTTGTCTGTTTTAAAATCCCCCCATATAATTGACACTCTTTGTCGCCAATAATAGCCTCATTACTACGCGAAATTTGTGGTTGTTTCATAAATATCATATCATATAACTTAGGACTGCCAGAATACGTCCCCACCTTCTTAGTTCCACGCCACAATGTGATATTTCCATTAGAAAAGCGTATTTCAGCATTACCCATTTGTAGTTTTTCTGTATGGGGGTCTAAACGTACACCGTATATAGTATCATACCTAGCATTGTCGAATTTCAGATTTTCTAAATGTGTTTGCACTATATCACATTTTCCTTCTGCGCCACTAATAGAACTTTCTGAACATGGAGTGCTCATTAACGACGATCCCGGTGGTGTTTCCAAAAAATATTGTTGACTTGCATTTTTGTCACCATCTTCATCACTAGTTTCAGGTGTTGCTTTAAATGTACTAGTACTAGCTCTTGCACTTTCTATCGGTTGTGTTGGTTTCTGAGGTTGTGTTAGCGATTGGTTATGTGAAGCAGATGATATAACCTTTAATGGTTTTGTTATGGGTTCATAAATTTTTTCGAGTGTTAACTGATTCTCAACGTTTCTTCTCTTCACAGAGTTGAATTTTTTGCGCACTGAATCGGTGGCCTCAATCAATTCACGTTTCAGTCTTATTTCTTCTCTCATGTTTCTACCTATAGCACTACTGAGTTTATTCTCACCATTGTCATTCATGTCTAACAAATGCAGCCTCACTGCTGAAGTTATCCCGATGCTATCTGTAGACCAATTAAAATTTTAATTACAATACTTCATGGATATATGAAACTATCAAGTTCTTTGCGATATCTCCCTTCATTTACTTCTCTATCCTTGTCAATTACAAGAAACCCATATTTGTCTTTCCAGCACTCTGCACACATTTCTTGAAATTCTTTATAAGTCACATCCGGTGAGACATGGTCTGAGAAAATGTGGTGTAAATTCATATCATCCTGCTTAAAAATTGCTATGAAATTACTATTATCCCTTACCAACTGTTTAGGGACGCGGGAATACGTTTGTGCCAAATAGAAACAATCTACATGTTTATGACGCCCCATTGAGAAGTATGCTCGAATAACATCTTGCTTTTCACATATAACATCATCAAATATAAATATAGACTCAGGCTCAGCGTCGGATGGTTGCACTATTTCCGCGTTGTTACTGAAGGTGTAATATCCTAGCCCCGTAATCGGTGCTAATATATCGCGTAAATATTCATACTTGGGTTGATGTAAGGACTTTGAATATAAGTAAATGTTTGAAAAACGTAGCCCAAGTGGATGAGTAAGCAAAGTTATTAGTAAATTTGTTTTGCCACAACCACTTGGACCTATTAAGAGTCCGCGAATAGTTGAGGGAAGTAGCGGGCCATGGCGTGATTCGACTTGTAGTCCACACCCTACTTTTTCATCTAAATTATCTACAGCAAGTTTCTGTTTCTGCTTCACAATGCGCATCGTAGCACGGATGGATACTATATAAATAGATGTACGTATTGTGATTGTTATTTAAATGGTGTCAACCGAGAAGCACACACGTGAAAATCGTCGTGGTTTAAAGATTGGTAAGGGGGTAGTCAATTCTCTAATAAATAAGCTCCCATTTGAACTACACTTACCGGGAGGTTACCAGTATTGTGGTCCAGGCACCAAATTACAAAAAAGATTAGCCCGAGGTGATCCAGGCATAAACAAACTCGATGCTGCATGCAAGCAGCACGATATTGCATACGATCAAAACACCAGTAATTTAGCAGCCCGACACAAAGCAGACTATCAACTTGAACAAGCTGCCTGGAAACGAGTTAAATCAAAAGACGTAAGTTTCAAAGAAAAGGCCGCCGCGTGGTTAGTTACAACTATAATGAAGGGAAAGCAACGTCTTGGTATGGGTTGTACGTCAACAACACCCCGTACTACAAAGAAACGTATAATTAAAAAGAAAAACAAGAAAAAAACTAGAAATATAGCTTTTGGTGCTGGAATAGTACGTAAAGTACGTGATGACATACGTAAAGCCGGTGGTAAACGAAAAATCGCTAAGGACACAAAAAAAGTTACGCAAATTGCGCTTCAAGCAGCACGACGACACATGAGAGCAGCTGGTGGAAAACGTAATATTCGTACACCTAGGATAATACCAATACCGAAAGTGGGTGGAATTCTACCATTAATACCCATTTTTGCTGGATTATCAGCTTTGGGTAGTTTAGCTGGCACTGCTGCTGGTATAGCTAAAGCTGTAAATGATGTTAAAACGAGTAGAGAGGAATTAGCTGAAAAAAATCGCCATAATAGGCAGATGGAGGCGATTTCTATAGGAAAAAGTGGTAAAGGGCTATATTTAAAACCATATCGCAAAGGACTAGGACTTTATCTAAAACCACAAAGTTCAAAAAACTTCTAGATGCTCTACCCCGAAAACCTCTCACTAATATCGATCTTAAATATTATGCAGAGAAGATGAAAGTGCCCTATTTTCGGGGGATATTTATGCGGGACACTCTACCATATTCTGGACCACGTCATAATGAGTCGGCCATCATAAATCTAGACAGTATAAATGGCCCTGGAACACACTGGGTTGCATTTAAAAAACGTGGTAGTTTAGTCACATATTTCGATAGTTTTGGTGATTTACCCCCACCGACAGAATTAGTTTTATATCTGCGCAGAGGTTCAAAGTCGACCGACAAAATTTACTATAACTATGAACGCCAACAAAATTTTAACACAGTGTGGTGTGGTCATTTGTGTTTGAAGTTTCTCACTACAAAATAACTACAAACGCTTGTGAAATAACATCTGCAGACCTTGAAATGGATCGGGAAAGCATCAAGCAGATGGGTCAATCACTAATCGCATTCTCCCGTTTACGCAGTCTATTGAAGATGAGCAAACAACAACTGGCAAATATGCCTAAAGAAGTAATGATTGGATGTGCTGCACATGAAATTGCATTAGTATGGGACAAACTACCCCAGCATCTCCAGAATGATATTGATATTTTAAAATATCAATACTGTCAGGAACATTATCATGATGATGATGATGATGGCGGTGGTAGCAGTGTTGATGTTAATGATGGGCCGCCGCCTCGAAGAATATTTTGCTGCTACTGTAAAGTGCGCGATGTCAATGTTGCATCAAATAATGAGATACAAACGTCTCCGTCATCCAGCAAAAAACGAAAATTACACCACGATTATTGCTGTAGTTCACAATAAATTCATGAGAGAACACTAAATATCATCAGTCATGTCGTATACGTTCACTCTATCAAACCGATCTAGTGTGCTCAGTGCTGAGTTTTATCCTCCCATTGAATTAGATACTAATAGTCGATATGGGTTAGGATTAACAGGCTTCTATTCTTACAATTCTATATTCAATGTGGACGAAACCAACAATCGTTTTTGCTATCGAATTGGACCAAAAGTAGCCCCCACACTTATCCACATACCTTGCGGAGCCTATGAAATTGAAGAGATATATCGTGCAATACTGAAAGCTATGCCCGGTGATAAGAAAGAGGAAAAAGAAAAACTATTTCGACTGCGAGCGAACAACAATACGCTAAAGTGTGAGATTTGGTCAAAATATGGAATTGACTTTACACAAGCAAACTCTATTGGTAATTTATTGGGATTTGAATCGACTTATTTGCATCCAAACACTAATCATGAATCAACATTACCTGTTGATATTATGAAAGTAAGGATGATACGTGTAGATTGCAACATTATCTCTGGAGCATATCTGAATACCCTTAAATCCCATACCCTTTTCGAGTTCGACATAGACGTTGAACCAGGTTACAAACTTACCAGAGAGCCAGCGAACATCATATATTTGCCTGTTAGACCTGAAGGACGTCAGTTTATCGACAACATTACACTACGCATATTGGATGATAATGGAGATTTAATCAATTTTCGTGGTGAGAAGATTATCGTAAAGCTAGAATTGAAACAGTTTTAAAATCGCAAACACAATGGGTTTCCGATATAATCAACAACGATTAGCACACAATCGTTTCAATGTGATTGACGATAAAAAGACTAATGACTGCGGAAATCGACTCATTCAACGTGTAGAGCTTAAACGGTTAAGACATAACCTGCCAGCTAAAGATCGTGCATTTCTTCGATCCATCGGATTGAAACTGAGAGAAAAATAGTTAATAATGGTGACTTTTACATCTAGTGAAAAACTTGAGGTGTTCGAGGAACCTGTATTCGATCAGTCACTCGTTAGCTTACATGAGCATACATATAAACCACACGGTTCACCATATTATAGAAACTCTGATGAAGTACGCATTCCTGTCAATTTTCAGGACTTAATACTTGACATTACAGAGAGTTACATTTATATAGAAGGAAAATTTACCCCTAGTGATGTTACCAAGAAGTGTTATCTATCTAACAATGCGCTAGCTTTTCTCTTCGAAGAAATAAGATATGAAATGGGTGGTGAACAGGTCGCTGTCGTTAGGAAGCCTGGCATCACTACTACAATGAAAACTAGGGTGTCATATGGACAAACATCCCTCCCATCGCTACTAACTATAGGTTGGGGTCTCACCGAGAAAAAACAGGATATTTTAGATACTACCAGCCACGTTTTCAGCGGTAAACTCCCTCTTAAGTACCTCATGGGTTTTGCAGAAGATTATACCAAAGGTATTTTAAATACAAAACAGGAATTAATTTTAATTATAGCACGTTCCTTTAAAGACTCTTACATTGGAGAAGTTGATGCACAGTTAGAAATTAACAAAATCGAATGGAAGATAAGACATATTGTGCCTGAAGTTAGACAAAAGGTTAAACTATTAAAGAAAATTGATACGAGCAGTAATAATGCTAAAGTTAAAATGGCTTACCGTATGTGGGATCTCTATGAGCTACCCACTCTACGTGATACTGCTTCTGATATATGGGCTGTTAAAACCACTAACAGTCTTGAGAGACCTCGATACATCATTATCGGATTTCAAAACAATGGCAACTCTAGTGACAGAACCAAGGACGCCGCAAGTTTTATACATGCAGATATAAATAATATTCGGCTATATTTAAATGCCGAAGTATTTCCATATGAACGTTGGAATTTAAATTTCGATAAGAAACTCGACTCTGCAGCCTACTACGCCTATGAAAATTTCCAACGTAGTTATTACGATAAAGATATGAGTGAACCTATGATGGACCTTGGCGAATTCAGAAAAAATCCATTGTTTGTTATTGATTGCTCACACCAACCAGATGCAATGAAATCATCCACCGTCGATATAAAAATTGAATTTGAGACACGGAAGACGAAGTTTCCCGAACAAACTCGAGTATATGCACTTATACTTCACGATGCGTATTTAAGTTATAGCGCATTAGATGGTTCAGTTCAGTGTGGCATTGCTGGTGCTAAGTAACGAATACCTATTACCATGACGTCATTAGGTAGCCAATTTCCTACTTTGATAGTTGACTTGCAGGGGTTTCAATATAAAACAAATGATTTTACCGTTAAAGAATTAGCTGTTCTATGTTGTAACACTAATCAGCAAGCACACTATTTCTTCAAACCACCAAATCCTTTCTCATCACTAACCCAAGGCGAACAGACTCACTACCGATGGTTAGAAAACAACTACCATGGGGGCATAAAATGGAGTGATGGATATATTCAACTGTCAGAATTCCCACTAATACTTCATCGACTTTGTCAAAACGCTGTTAATAATTTTCGACGCAACGTATTGTCAGAGGATGTTATAATTGTATGCAAAGGCAAATTAAAGAAAAATGTTCTACAGCATCATCTAAAATGGAATAGAGTTATAGATCTAGATGACTTCTCACCCTGCATACCCAATCTAAAATCGTTAAAGGTACCAAGATGTATGGAACACACCCAACCAAAATATAGTCACTGCTCTCTTGCAAACGTTCACTTTCTTAACAAATGTATTATAGATTTAAATATAGAGTTAAAATAAATATCTTTAAATATGTTTATATTTAGGATTAATAATTAATATTTTTTAATGTATGTCACCAAAAATAATTATAAATAAATTAATGTATAATCTAATAATGTGTTTCATTTATTTCAATTTTAATTTTAAAAATAAAAACAACTATATTTCCATAATAATAATTTTATTACACCATTTACATATTAATATTATTAACAGAAGAATTACAATAAGTGATTAACTACTAATTGAGTTGTCTTCATCCTGTTCTTCATCAGATTGGTCGAGTTGATACTTTTCAATAATTTTCTTAGGTAAGTATTTTTCTATGTCACATAGGAAATGTTTTAAATTTATTTCCACTAGTTGCTCACAGAATTCTTCTAAATTCACAATACCACGAGAGAATTTACCACATAGTTGTGCACCTCTGTAATACCTCTCAGAATCCTCATTAAGCTGTTTAACTTTTTCAGCATCGAAGCAGTAATTCAGATCATAATTTATTGCATGGAGTCTATCCATACTTAAGTCGCCTAGTACAGAAGATAGTCTTTCAATTGCCGAATTAATGTCTTCTGCCCTTACCCAACGTTCTGCTGAATATTGCATCCACATTCTTGCCAGTTATAGTGAGGCTAGAAATTACATAAATAAAATTAGAACAAGTTATCAAATATATGATAAAACTACTTACATCTCTACTACTATTGTAGTGTATTTATAATATTTCAGTCTAAGTTATACTTTCACTATACCTTATTTATTGGTCTGATAATTTAAAGTATACAAATATTTTAAATAGTTTAAATCACGCAATAATTTCGAATTTTATTAGTGACCTTGATTTAGCACCGGTATAAATGGGTGAATTCTCTCCTAAATAAATCAACGCATATTTACCACTAGACGAATTTATTTCTTCTATAAAAGTTATATTTAATAGTTCAGCAATACGTTTAGGCAAAAATGATTTAAAGGTAGTACTTGTACTTTCATCAAATAAATGTACTAATATCGATTTTCCAAAACGTGTATTAAGCATTAACATTTTTTTAATGGCGTAAACCTTATTTAAAATTAACGATGAAATAGGTTTTTGGTCTAAAACTTCAGTATCTTTAATAATAAGTTCATTAAGGGCTAATAAATCGATATTGGTAGTCATATTTAAGTAGTTGAGTACAGTGAAAGAATTACTAACCAAGAAATATTACAGAACTTTGCTTACTTAAAATATTTCAGATCACAACACTATGCTCACTTATTAACTGTAGGTGAACCAGACTAAATATGATTTTGTTCTAATAGTCCGTGCTTTTTTTATAGAAAAAGTATACTACGTCACAAAATATAGAACCCCACCACATTTTACTGTGTACGTATTGAACTAATGTGATTTTAGAGGTCAAGTTGCGTGGCAAGGAGGAAGCTCCGTCCTTGCATTCTCTAATAGTGTTAGCCAAGGCCAAGGTCACCGCAAGTGATCGTTCTGGGTAACAGCAACACTGCGCCCTTGAAGTCGAAACGCACTGCGGCCGTCCAAGGTCAAGGTCACGGTATATGCTATGCGAACCTACGATGCCACCGTGGCCTTGAAGGAACGGACCACAGGTGCACGGTCAAGGTCAAGGTCAGTGGTGGGGGGAGACCGACCTACGGCTAACTTCCTCTACTGGCAACGCACAGCTAATAGTATATTGTTGTATTAGGAGTGAAAGTGATACTTTTGTGACGAGTCTGTAGGTTTACCGAACGAACGAAGTGAGTCCGGTAATCACAGACGAGTCACAAAAGTGGCTTTTACTCCGAATAAGACAGGTTATTTTTTCTTCAAACGTCGATTAGCTATAAAAGAAAGAAAGATACAAAATATAGCTCCATTAGCAACGGAAGTGAAAGTCCGCTCGAGCGGAAAAAAAAGTACTTTTACTTCCGTTCCTAATGGCAACGCACAGCCATCTGAAATATCCAACTGTAATTTCATGAAATGAGTAAGAAATGACGTCTGAAAATAGTTATTTGTTTAACTAGGCAGCAAAATAGTAGATTGACTGCCACGGCTGATAAGGCAGTCAATCTATTTTGTTGCTGAGTTGAGCATATAATTTTTTCGCCGATTGTTTAAATATATTCTAAAATAATTAAATTATTACAATTCTCAATCTCTTTATTTTTGTTGTAATAAATTCATTAAAAATCGCAGTTGTTACTAGTTGGTTACCATGGAAACTAAGTGTCACTTTCCCTGCCTAGGCAGGAAAGTGCTCACTTTTCTGCCTAGGCGGGGAAAATGAACACTTTGCTGATTGACATTAGTCAGCAAAGTTAGTACTTTGCTCTCAGTCGGCGAGAAAAAAAATTATCTTTATTTTTATATATTTCTTTTTATATATTCGACGTTTGAAGAAAAAATAAAATGTCTTATTCGAAGTAAAAGCCACTTTTACTCATAATAAACCAATATACTATTAGATACTACCCCAAATTCAAAATATTAGAATTGCAAAATAGCATATTGTTTTATATAGAGTAAAAGTGACATTTTTATGTGTCGAAGATATGCTCGAATAATCGAGACACCAAAAAAATTACATTACTCATGCCATTTATTCTTTAAATATTTTTAGTGTTACTCATGAGCGGCAGTAAATGGTTTTTACTGCCGCTCAGATGAAGTGTCAGATAAATTACAGTTTAAATGCAGGAAATTTATCATAAAAGTCATGTTCTCTTGACGTTTGAAAAAATATATATTTTATGCAATATATTGCAAAATGAGTGTGTTTTTTTCCACTTGTAATTGCCCAACGTGTAACAGTGAAATAAAATAAAAATATAAGAACCAATAAATACAGCAAAAATTATTAAATTAAATGTTTAAATTGCGTTCCATTTTTTGCTTCTTAAAAATGTCCAAGACGAAATCGAAGTTCTCGCATAAAGTTGTAATTGTTTCGGGTCCAATTCGTCAAATTTCGTAACTAATTCTGTCTTTTAAGCCCATTTTTCGGTCTATTAAAATAAACTTTGGATTTGTTTGGTCGATAGCCGAGTGGGTTAAGGCGCGAGGTGGCAATCGCGATTAATCACACGGACATCGAACCACCGAGTTCGAATCCTGGCTCCGGCACTGACACTGTCGCAGGAAATGGTCGTATGTCCGCGTTTTTTCAATGTGTAACCCCCTTCCCCACAAGCCCTGGCTTCTGGAATTGGGATTGTCTACTTAGACAACCCCATAAAAATAATTCAATGGGGTTAGGTCCGGAGATCTGACTGGCCATTCTACTGATCCGTGCCTACCAGTTCATCTGTGTGGGAAAATTTCATTTAAATACATACGTACTATTACTGAATAATGCGGTGTTGCGCCATCCTGTTGAAATTATATGGAGTTTTCCGGTACATTAGGGTTTTCGCCAATTGGATACACTGCAGCAAGTCCTAGAATTATGTTCTGTTGGAGCAGCTCCAAATATTTTTCACCATTTAATGAACGTTCAATAAGAAATCGCCCAAAATTGTAGTCCCGACAATTCTAGCACATACGTTAATTTTTCTATGTGGAGTAACTGATATTTTAAGTCGGTATAATTTTCTGCATAATTTGAATAAAACTGAGTAAACGATATTATTTATCTGGATATATTTCATATGACAATGTCATACATATTAATTATATTTGATCTATGAACTGTGCTATTTTCAAAAATATATTAATATAATATTTCCAATACTCATAATGAGATCTGAGAATATTCGTTTTCAGATACCTACTGCCTATCAATTTCTTTGACATTTTACCGAATAGGCACAAAAATACATTTTCCTTTGATAAGGTAAATGTTAAAAGAGTGCCTGATGTAAAATCTATATAAAAACCCGTCTTTGATTTTATGAAAGTTGTCTATATGATTCCCGTGCCATAAGCAGCGCCAAGACATCAGTCAATACTTGGTTTTTAAATATAAGAGGCATTTAAAACATTTATTAATTTTAACTGCTATAAATGATATGTAAATCTTTTCCATATGGAGTTAGTTCATGTATTTATGGTTTCCGCTATAACCAGAAGTGATGGCAAATTTGTTTGTGTCTATATTTGTATAATGGCATATTTTCGATGGTACTTGCCATTCGATAATAAAATTAATAAAAACTAAAGTAAAAACTAGTCAGAAAGTAAATACAATTTTTATTAGTATTGCTGATAGTTCACTTATACCCACTCAGCCAATAAGATATCTATTAATGCTTATTTATATCTCGGGTATATTCATATATAATCCAGAATTAATTTGCACAATTGTACGTCTTTGTATTTTTGTGGTTACAATTTCCATTTTTTTTTTCAGGTGATGGTGTCAACCTACACATCCTTTCTGGTATTTTCAAGTCTCGCCTCTTTAACCTCATCATCCATCTGCCCTGACAAACAATACTTAAACTCAAAATTACAAAAATGCTTAAACTGTACAGACTGTAAGAATGACACAGTAGTTCTGCGCCCATGCGAGTTCCACAGAGATACGCACTGTGGGCCGATAAGTGAGTTACTTAAGACAATGGATGACGGCAATCCTCATCGACACAAACACAACAAATATCATCAGAAACGTAGAGGACACGACGACATCGTATGGAAATATGGAGATGATGTCCTGGATGTTAATAATGAAGACAAAGTGGCTGCTTTGGAAGTGGCTAGTTCCGAGGCACCGTTTTCTAGTGCAGAGACTCTTGTGTGGGACTGGCAAGCTGTGGCTCTAACGGCGGCCGTTTTTGCGTGTATACTGTTTTTTCTAGTGATCACCCTCTATTCCTTGCATCAGGCCAGGCAATGGAGGAGGCTCAAAGAAAATTTTGAGGCTGGTATGTATTACGCTATTATACTCTATGTGTATATGTATATGTATATGTGCTGTAAATTATTTTGTGTGCATTATTTAATGATGTAAAGATATTAAGTGCCATATAGCAGAATAATAATATAAAATTCCACCATAATATCACCAGACTTTTGTGCAAAGTAACAATGTACTTATAAAAGATGTATACACATGATAAGCTAATACGGGATTCAGATAATCCATCAAAATACACGCGGTGAATTACTAAATACTCAAAGAATTAAAGAAACAAAAGATAAAATCAATATTTTTAACATCTCAAAAACTAATCTAATGTTATATGACTATCTGAAAATAACTGTTATACTGAGAATCCTCTTCGTTCATCGTTCTCGTCGTTAATACGACATATAGAATAGTATGCAGATTAGTACGAAAATGTTTAAATATTAGAAGTTTCATTACTATGAGTAGCTTCATACACTCTTAGAACTATTGATTGCATTATTTATTTATTAATTAGATCGCGGGGGGGGGGGGGAATAACGGGTGTCATGGTGGGACATAATAATCGTCCTTACAAATAAGTCGATCAATTCATTAATTATATTACCCTGATCCCATTTATCACTATTAGTTCTTTACTGCATTAAATCAAACACCAATTTGATCGTTCTTATATATATTTTCAAATTTAATTTTTACATATTTAAATTATACTTGGATTTTCTATGAAATCGATTTAAACAAAACTGGTTTAGATGGGCAGTTCCAGATTATTCAGATGTTGTCACGACTAATTTGACATATTTATGGTATATTTACATATGTCAACAGGGTCAGTTCCATGTAGTTCAAGGGTATTGTATTGTGCTACAAAGACATTTATGGTGCCACTTGTCACGGTTTGATGAAAAATGGTTCCTTCGATTACAGTTGGTTCTAGAATGACAAGATGCTCAATGAAGAACTTAAACTGAAAACACACTAGTGGAGCCAATGCAGTTCAATTTCGTTATAGTTAGTTTCACTGTTTGTGCTATCTAAATCTGTTGTTAAACTTTTTAAAACTGTTTGTTGAGGCTTGTTCAGTTTCAATTACTTCAGAAATTAAATAATAATAGTACATGCAAATTGAATTTGAATAGGGAATAGGAAGGTTTTTTTTTAAATAACCGGAGAAATACTTACCTTTGAAGAAACCGATGAATAATATTGGGTGTCACATGTTTAAGAATGTCATTTTGCTTGAAAAATACGCAATAAATAAAAAAATATCAGAAAAAATTTTTCGTAGGCAAAATTTTACCAACATGCTTTTTTATTATTTTATTTATTTTATATACATTTTTATTTATTTGTATTACTCCAGGCGTTTTAGCTGTAAAATTGACCTCTGTGCTCAATTCGTGCTCTACGAAAAAAAATTTTTATTGTGTTTATTTGAACGTCCTGAATAACACTTGGTAGTTAGGCCACGATACACCTGGAGGAATTCGTGAAAATAGCTTCGGAAGGTCGCGGAAATCGCAGATTCGCGATTAACTCAGTTTTTATGGCCTAAAACGAGAACAACACCTATTATGAAAATTGTACATCTGTAAATTCTCTACCTTAAATGTTCTATACATTTTTTTCGTCGCCTAAACCTTTTGGAGATACGACGCGAGCTAAGTTAGTTCCGCCAAACCTTTTATGCACCACATATTTCGCAATTATCTTGCTCAGAATGAATATTAAATATTGCTGTTATAGAGCTTGGTGATCTTTATTCTCCACTAGAATATTTTGTACATTTTATTTACATTTATTTACAGTGAATAAGGCAAAAAATGCATGCATTTCCGCACCACCTTAGAGGTAGAATATTCAGCACGCTTTTTTTACATGGTTTCCCCAGGAGCCCTAATCCATGCCGGATCATAAATTAGTCAATATTTGAGACTTCTTCGGTATCTGAAACGTTATTGTCAAATGAGAAATCGCTGTCATTACTTTCATTCTGATAAGATTCTACGTCGTCCATTTCCTTATTCATAGCAATTATAGGTGCCGTATTCAAGCAGGAGTGACCGTGGAAATGTCCACAAGCTGTTGAACAATTCAGTCCTACTTTCCTACGGCTACATTTTCCTGCATAGCCCTTCGTACAGTTGCAAAAAATTTAATTTAACAATATGCCTGGTCCTGGTGGCAACTGCGCTGGTACTGACTGAAAAATATCATTCTTCCTAATCCAGCCCCACTGCTCAGGATCAGTGTATTTTCCCAACCATGTTTGAACGCCTCAACAATTCTGTGCTGTCCAATATAACAAAAATATTTAAAAAATAGTAAGAAAAAGGAACTAAATGCATTTTTCCCTTATTTCGCGTCATATCTCCAAAACGTTTAGTCGTACGAAAAAAATGTATAGGACCTTTAAGGTAGAGAATTTACAGAATTGCAATTTCATAATAGGTGTTGTTCCCATTTTGGGTCATAAAAACTGAGTTAATCGCGAATCCGTCATTTCCGCGACCTTCCAAAGCGATTTTCACGAATTCCTCCATATGTATCGTGGCGTAACTACCAAGTGTTATTCAGGACGTCCAAATAAACACAATAAAAAAAAATTCGTAGACCATGAATTTGGCAGTAAAAGACTTAAACGCCTGGATTATATTAGCATTGCTATTTAAATACAAAAAAGTAATGTAAGAAAAAATTTAAGAAATAGTAGACTCAGCGAAAATTTTTACAGTGACAGCCAAAAACACCACTGCCCAAGGAATCACTACTTCCATATCCAGATTTTGTATACAAGTCTTATATACTAAATCCCAATATTTTATTCCCTTTAATAATGGAGTGGGGGTGGCAATGGGGGTGGTAGAGGGGGTGGCTAATGTAAAAAAAAATTAGAAGCCCTTGGTCTCGTATGCACACTAAATCCCAATTTAATTTTGTATTCCCTTAAACAATAGGGTGGGGGTGGCAATGGGTGTGGTAGAGGGGGTAACTAACGCCAAAATAAATTTTAGAGGCCTTGGTTCTCGTACACACATTTATTATAATACAATGTTCTACCCCCTTTAATAATAGGGTGGGGGTGGCAATGGGGATGGTAGAGGAGGTGGCTAATGCCGCCAAAATAATCTTAGAGTCCCTTAATTACTTCCATATCTAGATTTTGTGTATTCAAGTCTTATATACTAAATCCCAATAGTTTATTCCCTTTAATAATAGAGTGGGGGTGGCAATGGGGGTGGTAGAGGAGGTGGTCCTGGTTTAGAGCCCTTGGTCCCGTATACACACTAAATCCCAATTTAATTTTTTACTTCTTTTAATAATAGGGTGGTGGTGGAAATGGGGATGGTAAAGAGGGTAACTAGCCATAGAAATTTTGAGACATTTCATTCTTGTATACACACTAAATCACATTTTAATATTTATACTTTCTCTTTCATAAGAGTGTGGGGGTGATAGCGAGGGGGGGGGTGTAGCTGATGCCAAAAAAAAATTTTGATACCTTGGCTTTTCCCGTATCAAAATTATAGAGAACTTCTTTCTCTACAACGTGATATTTATTTTTTAATTATTAGAAGTAGTATTTTGAGTCGAGCAAGACCAATTTGTTGATAGTTTTTATTTATTTACAAAATTGCTACAACACCCCAGTCTTAAACATTTCAATATGTTGATCCTGACATTTTTCCCCATCGATCGATCATAAAATTATCCCCTGAGAAATAAAAACCAAAAGATGTGAAAAATTGGTCTAGATTTATTGTATTACAATCAATTCTGAGCAAGTCTTTCTAATGAAATTTTTCAATATTTCGCACAGAAAAGGCACTTTACCTGACGCGATTTTTATTTTTAAGCTGTTACCAGCGCCCTCTATAATTTTTATAAAGTCCAACATACTAAAAATAGTTTTTTGGTGAAGCAAGAGCAGAGTGGAAAAAATTGTGTTTGTAATCCAAAAAAATTGTCATTTACACCTATAATAGCGCTTTGCCGTGGACACATTGTATATATTTTACACAACAGATGAAACGTCGTTTTATAGATTTTGAAGTTTTCTCGATTTTTTTCCCATTTTTATAATTTTTGATAACAGCCAAGATATTAAAGTTTTTTTTTTGAACATTTATTTAACTTCGGTCTATTTCCGCTACTGAGGCCTATCACCGACGCCTGTAGACGAGCTACCCCCAACCAGGAATATTGCCGAACCTCTTCCCTTAAGAAGAGTAGGGAGCTTTTACTTGCCTAGCATTTAATAGACAAGGAACCGACGGCTTTACATCCCCTCTGAAGGATGGTATATCATCTACACAACCCCCGCCTAAGGTTGCATAGCTTCCGCGCATACACTGATATACAAGTCGCTGGAAGATATGTGAGGCGAGGGCACGGTCTTCTTTGAAACGGTCTCCCAGATATTAAAGTTATTTGACTATAAACGAAACATGTTGCGAATTTCAAGATAATAATCGTAATTCCGCCCGAATTACGATTTTTTACTGTTACTTAAAAAAATCACAGTACATCAAAAAATATTAAGAAACCTTTTCTAACGTAGACATTTAATACGTTATTTTTATAATGACCTGTTCCATTTCAAAAGCAAAAACGCCATAAATCTTGAGTTTTAGTCATCTCCAGAATATGCCAAGTTAGTTGGCGGAACGGACGTCAAGTGTAGCATTCGGTGCTCTCGCGGTTGTGAAATTACTTCAATGAGAGACAAGATGTTTTGCAAGGATAAATACCAATTTCTGCGCTTAACTAGCGCAGCACGCGCCTTCAATACTAACGAGGCTACAATGTTGTATCTGGGTCTTGATCCAGAACAAGATTTATATAAATGGGAAAAGCAACTACCATATGTTACGGATTTATACTGCGTGAGTCACAATTGCGTTGCATTCCGGTTTTTAAATTTATCATCGCACCTGTGCAATTATGACAAATTAAATCCTTTTAAAATATGGCTTTACAGTTACACTATGTGTGCCGTACTGATGTCTTGACTGCATCCTATGTTCATCAATCATTTGTTTTTAAAATAATCCCGTTGCTATTTCAGCGACATCAACTTGTTAGTCGTGTTTTGTTTCCAGCGCAAACAAAAGGATTTTTCAAAGAATATTTATTTCGAACATATGTTGTACATTGCAATTGTGCATTGTCGACAGCTTGTCCACTTATTTCGATAATTACTTAGCGCCTCATTGTTTTGTCATTGGATTGTTTATGGTCGTATTATTTGAATTACAATAAACAATACACTATTGGTTTTGTAGGTCTAGGCGTTTAAGAATGATTTAATAAAATCTAGGTCGTTCTGACTATCGAATGTACTCTATGCTCGATTAGTGTCAGTGCCTATTTTTGGTTCTAGTGGGCCCTAGCCTCATATACCTTCTAGGCCCCCCTCGTAGGATTAGGAAAGCATTAATAGCGGCGCAGGCGAAAAACTTGATGTCAGAAATAAAACAAAAAACAATAAGTAGTTACTGTAAAAAAACAACACAAATAATAAAATACTAAAAAACGGTCTTATTAGAGAAAAAAATATACAAAATCAACATTTCTAATTCCTACTATAGTTAAATTCTTCTTTTGCGCATTTTTATTTCCGCAAATTGGTTTATAATTTCATTAAAATCTGTTTTCTAGTACTTCATTTTCCACATCAAGAAGGGCCAAAGATGATAAGTTATCTTGGTTCAAAGGCTTTCTAAGATATGATTTTACCCTTTTTAGAGTGGAAAATGATCGTTCACCTGATGTGTTTGTTGGTATTTACAAATGTATCCGAACTAAAATTTCAATGCGAAATGCCGTCTATTGGACAGTTATCGCGTTGAATTTGTAATAAATTAATAATAATAAATGGTAGCTAAATTTATTAAATTATTTTTAAACATCATTTTTCATTGTTATATAAAAAAATAAACTGGAGAATGTCTGGCACAGTTTTTTTTTATTAAAAACTTTCATTTAACTTGCAATGTTTGTTAGTTTATTTAGGTCAAATCTTGCAATCAAAATTTCGATTAGTTCTAATTAAGATAGAGCTTTGAAATTTTGCACATGTGTATAAGTCCAATGACAATATACTTTAACATTTTCATGTAAGAAAAATACAAGATGGCGGCTTCAAGATGGCGATCGACTTTACTGTTTATGATCCGATTCGACTCAAAGTCGATATCTGGGAATTTTCGAGATCGCCAATTATGAATCCTTGGTCAAAATTTAGAAATCCAAAATAGCGGCGCCAATATGGCAGACGACTTTTGTCATTTATGGTCCAAATCTATCAAAATCGATATCTGAGGCTTTCCTCAATTCGGAAGGATTCCACACAATTGCCTAAGCAGATGATTTAACAATCATGCTTAGCGGAAAATTCGAAGGAGTACTTTGTGAAAGAATGCAGGAGGCCCTAAGAATAATCGAAAAATGGTGCAGAGAACACTCCCTGTCTGTCAATCCCAGGAAACTAGGAGCATTGAAGACGCATGCTCTCCTGGATACAACATTAAGTTTCGCATCAGAAGTGAAATACCTTGGGGTAACCTTCGATGCCAAACTAACATGGAATCTTCACATAGATAGAAGACTTCTTTAGATTTACATTTCTTATGAGCAGTGCCGCGAGACCATGGGGAAAGCCTGGGGAATGAAACCCAAAGTGGTCTTGTGGATATACACTGTCGTCATAAGACCAATGATAACCTATGCTGCTGTGGTTTGGTGGCAAACACACTACAACCAAGGTCAAGCTCAGCCAAGTGCAGAGAGTTGCCTGCCTAAGCATAACCGGAGCTATGCGAACAACGCCAACGAGAGCTATGGAGGTAATGCTGCGTCTGCCACCACTAGATATATATCTAGGAGAAGTGACTCTGACAACAATGGTATGCCTCAAATCCGTTGGCATACAACCATATGTAGGCTGTGGAGAGACCAGAAATCGCCTGTGAAATGAGGCTGTCAGAAAGACGCCTCTTCTAAAGGTGTGCACAGATGACATTTCTCCTCGGCTTGTCTTCGATAGGCCCTACATAATACAGAGGAATAGTGAGAACGAGACTGCCGGCGAAAGTGTGATCAACATCTTCACAGACGGATAAAAAAAGAAGGTCTGCAAATCCAGTACAAATAGGCTATGGATGTGCGAGCCAGCGTAATACAAACGGAACTGGCGGGCATAACCATAGCTGCAAAAGAAATTGTCCGTAGACAAATTACGGGCAAAACAATCAGCATCTATACAGATTATAGACAATCATTACTAGCCCTGATAAGTAACAAAATTACCACAGGAGCAGTATTGGAATGTCACCAAGCACTTGTGGGTGCCTCCAGCATGAATAACATACTGGTATGCTGAGTGAAAGGACACATACAGTGCAGTGCAACAAAGTAGCCGACAGACTGGACAAGAAGGTAGCAGGTCTAAGTATCCTTCGACCAGGCCCGGCCAGTCTGTTACCGATCACGACGATAATACAAATAATTAAAGAGAACACCCACAATGAATTCAAGAAGCTGTGGGATGAAACAAACAGCTGTCAGCTTGCTAGGAAACTAGTAAAATATCCCAACAATAGTACAGCAATGAACTACCTGGCAATGTCCAGAAGGAACCTACGTTTTATAACGGGAATCCAAACTGGACACCGTCCGTTAAGGAAACATCTCCATAACATGAGATTAACCGAAACACCTCTCTGTAGAGGCTATGAACAAGAAGATGAGACGGTTCAACATGTACTCTGTTCTGCCATCTCATCAATCAGAGAATCCATTTTGGGAGAACGTTGGCTACGTTGGCCGATGTAAAGAAGATGCCCCTAGGCAGCATCACCGCCTATTTCACAAGATTAGGTTGGTTGGAGGCCTAGGCGAGGGTCTGCCTACAGGGAGGATATACAAGGGCCCAATGGGGCCTAAATGCTGTGGTTCAACATTTTTTATTGACCATCCTCCCAACCAATTCCAGATTATAGGGAAAAGTACGCACCAGAAAATGTACTACAACAATGGCTGAAAACAATTAAAACACTTTAAAAACTAATGGCACAAAACACTAATAACGTTTGGTGGTGCAGGTACTCCAATCCAAATGAAAGAATACGTTAGAGGAATTACAATTCAATTCGAGTTTCTTTACACACTGAGCTACATGTGGACAACAATTCTGCTATAAAACGTGTAATATGTAAGTACTAGAAAACTGCAACACATTTAGTGGTTTGACTATATCTCTTTGTGGGGCGAATATCCACTATTTAACACCGAAAATAACTTAAATTTTTCATATAAAGACGAATTTAATTTCAATATGAGACGACCCAAATACCCCAACCCAAATAAATAATAGTTCATAATAACGATTGACAGATAGAGTTTGAGAAACGCTGAACTTACAGAAGGATGTATATTTATCTCCCTCTATTCAGTGTATATCATACTTCCCGTCTCTCTTTAGATGTGAGTGAAGCTTGGCAGACATACGTGAATGTATTGGGCTATTGCTTTAACTTTTTGTGCAAGCGAAATGAAGTCGTACACTTAGTGTCAGTTCACGCCGAGTTAGAGTTTACTAGACTTTATCAAGCTTCAAGGGGAACGGTAGCTCAGTGGGTTAGCGCGTCTGTTTTCTCTCTGTGCATACCTAGCTAAGTTGGTTTGAGCCCCACCTACTGCGAAGTAATTTCCAAATATAAATTATTCCCAATAAGTAGTTCGGATCCCACTATAAACTGTAGGGCCTTGTCTCCTTACTCAGACAAATCTAGACCTCCTTCCTAGACTTAAGAGAGCCACTCAGGTGACCCACAAGACAATTAATAATAAATAAACATAAACAATGCGGCAACGTATTTCACAAACACCTGCACTTTCCGACCCCTTATTGTTGTGCCTTGCTCCAAGTGATTCTCTCTGCTGACAACGAACGTGTCTTCAGTCCAACCTAGCGTACACATAGCTGGTCCGGGTGTGTTTGACGACAGTGGCAGCAATGCCTACCGTACGCTGATAAATCAAATCAAGATTTATGACAAAATTGAAATGTACGCAGTATGTAAATCTCAAAATATACTATGGCAAAATATTTCAAAATATGATAAATACGAATATATCATAATAATTCTATTTCGGGAGGCACTTTCTCGAGAATTAATCGATTTCTTTAGGAAACACTCTACAGTGTTGATGCAAAGTAGATTTTATTTAGATGGCTCATTAGTTTCTGAGAAGTATTAATTAATCATAAATTCTCATTATATATCGTATAAATAAACTCAAGTGAAAATGCTTCTCGTCATTCGTGATGACTTTTCGATACCACCTATTTGTTGATTGATTTTTACGACCATATTGCTCCATGCTAAACGCCTTTCATGGATGTCATGAGAACTACTGTTATTTGAGTGCTGTATAGAAATAAGAAGTGCAAGTACTTCTTCACAATTCATAATAAAGCAAGATAATATTGATTTCTTTGGGTAATCATGCACATTTTCATGCAACTTTTTCAGATAAGCATCGGACAATATGCCGGAAGTCTCCAACCAAATAGATCCTTCCAAATTTTCTAATTAAATCAAAAAATGTACGACATTTGAATGAAAAATTCATTTGCACATACATACACACTCAATTTTTCTGACAATACTACTTACTGTTCAACTGTAGAAGGAAGGCTGAGAGAAATACGTAGAACAAAAATGGTTACTAGGTGAAATAGCTCAATTATTTTTGTTATACCCTGTATAATACTAATTGTCAGTTTGTTAACGCAAAATAAGACCGTGGTGGATAAATTACTGTCGGGAATTCCGAGACACAAACTATATGGAACATGTAATAATGAAACAGGGACCGTGTATATCTTAGTTTCAGCACAGCCACAGTAATTTATTGTTGCCGCCGATTTAATAATGAGCTGAACATAAATTAGCGGTGTTAAACGTACTGCATATAATTTGGTGGCGCTTTTTTGGAACTCATAATTTTAAAGCAGTTATCCCCTATTTTATGTAAGGTTCTACAGTAATGACATAAAGAAATCTTGGGTTGCTCCGTAGCTCCTATAATAAGATAGACTGAAATATAAATAGCAATGTAATGCACGTGAAAGAGAGCGATATAATCCGATGCCGTAGTTTATGTCTGTTTCTTTTCAACATATTGTTTGGCCATTTCTCTTTTCTTTTATCTTGCATAGGCTTTAATTCAAGTTTTGTACTTGCCAGCACTGTATAAACGTAAACAATGATGTCCTCGTTATTAACTTCTGTAAAATAAATCGGTTTTTTTCACGCAGTTATTGCCAGTGATAAAAATCGAGGTCTACCGGTCTACCAAATGCAGTCTGTCTACTCGAAAATGCCTCGTTCTGTCCACTTTATAATAGCATGGAGTGGGAAAAGTTATAATCTAATGTGATGTAATCAACCGGATTTTAATCAAAGCTGTATCTGAAGTATACAGTGTCTTATACTAAAGCTGAGAAACATGCTTCAGATAGTTCATCAGATATTTAAAAGGATATAGCTCGATTGAGTCAATTTTAACCCCGCGTATCTCTGTAACGATGGTATTTTGGATATAAATATATATGCAATACGTTTTTATTTTATTTAATATTGAAATAATTCCATGCAGCTGATATTTTTATACTTCAAGAATATTTAGAAATATATTTTGTTAGTTAAGTAAAACGTGAACAGTAATACTTGTAGGTAATAAAATATTCAGATGGCAATGCAAGCTGCGAATGTTTGATTAAAATTCCGGACCGGCTCATGATATAACTCTGCAGCAATTAATAAAAAATCTAGTATGGAATAAGACGGGCAAAACCTATATTAAATATGGACAAATATTTCCAAGAAATTTTTAATGATTTTCGTCATTTAAACGTCCAATTAAAACGATCAATGGAAAAATTATTTTGATTTCATGCTGAAAACATGTTAACATATTGTAAACATATTACATTGGAATAAACATTTTTATTATGAATGTGTTATATGTTATACTTCTTGTAAAAAAACAAACTTTATCCGAAAAAACAATATTTCTTCAATACTTGACTTGATGACTTTAATTACTTCCACGTCCAGTGGAAGTATAGTAGACAAAAAAAAATATTATTTTTTTTGTTGAAATAGGCTTAAAATGTCATGATTTTTAATTTGAGCAAAAAAATTTCCTGTCTGTCTCTCTGTATGTCTGTCTGCCTGTCGGTCTGTCTGTCTGTCTGTAACTTTTTTGTGCGCACGTTTACTCTGGAACCGTTTATGATATTTACTTGAAATTTGGTACACTTTTGTATTGTAACGAGATCTGGAACTAGATTATATTTTGATCTATTTCCGTTGAAGGGTTCGGGGGTAAATGGGATAAATAAGGGTAAATACGCAAAGCAAGCAGGTAAGAGTCCATAAAATTGCAATTTAGGACATGTACGAAGAGTCAAGGTCTCAAATTTTTTTTTGTATCAGCCACGCCCCTCACCCCCACTGTCACCCCCAAGACTAGCCCTACACTAATATGAAAGGGAGTAAAAATAAATAAAATGTGATTTAATGTGTACACAAGAACGAAACGTCTCGAAAATGATTTTCTGGCAATAGCTACCCCCTCTACCACCCCATTGCCACCCCACCCCAATAATAAAGGGAGTAAAAAATTAAATTGGGATTAAGTGTGTGACTCTAAAATTTTTTTGCATCAGCCACCTCCTCTACCACCCCCATTGCCACCCCCAGCCTATTATTAAATGGAGTAAAAAATTAAAATCGGATTTAGTGTGTGTACGAGAACCAAAGGCCTTTAAAATTTATTTTGGCATAAGTTACCCCTTCTACCATCCCCATTGCCACCCCCACCTATTCTTTAAGGGAATAAAAAATTCAACTGGGATTTAGTGGGTATACGAGAACCAAGGGCTTCTAATTTTTTTTACATTTGCCACCCCCTCTATCGCCCCCACTCTATTATTAAAGGGAATTAAATATTACATAGGGATTTAGTGTGTATAAGACTTGGCTACAAAATCTGGATGTGGAAGTAGTGATTCCTTGGGCAGCGGTTTTTTAATTTAAAGTGGTATAGAAACCAAATAATTTAACAGCTTAATTCCATGAAACGCTAAGACGTCGAAAAACATTTTTTTTACATAAACAAATCACATCGACACAACAAAATGATACGCAGAACTTAACAGTAGAATTAGGCGTGTGTAAAAATTTCTTTAAAGATTTTGTAATGCAATTTGTTTAACCATTTTGATCATGTATCTGAAACGTTCCCGTATCAAAATTCACTTCATATTTCAGGTTGAATAAATGCTTTGATTGCGCAAGTTACCATGCCCCTATGCAAATGAGTTCAATACTAAATATACGATGCCCATATGCGATCGGTAAATAATTTGATAATGCATTGGGCAAATGTTGTTAAATATGGGGAATTTTGATAGACTATTAATTGTAAAGACTGTTTTTTCCAGTCTTATGCAACTTTTGGACATATTTTTTAAAGTTAAATTCTACCCATTTCTTCCAAGGGGTGAAAAAGGTGAAAATTTCGAAATGCTGTGTCCCGATCAGTTTTTATTGAAAATGGATGTGTTGAGCTTCAAATCAACGAATATTTGACAAGTTTTAAAGGAGATATACCGGGCGTCAACGGACACATTAGACAAGTTTCCTTTCTTCTTGATATTTTCTGGTTCGGTCAATGCTGTTTCGCATAACATTTCACAACATAGCAGAATTTATAATTACAAAAACTTCGCGGATATGATTTTATCAAATTTCAACTGTAAGAGGGTGTATAAAAAACTCATTCTCTCACATAACCCCACACAAAAAATTTAATATGATTAGATCTGGTAAGCGGGCAGACCAAGGTACAGATCACCCATTAACTCGACAGGCATTATGAGGGAGATATTGTTGAAAATACGTTTGTTCTGAAGCTGCAAGTGGCAAGTCCATCAACATATCTTCAATATCATTTTGTAGAAATTCTCAATATATGTTCCCTGTCAAAGGACCTTGAAAAAAAATAGGCCAATAATTCTTGTTCCAATCACCTCAGCCCACACATTTACTCCAATTCGTTCCTAAAAATAACTTTGCCTCGTTAAGTAAATGTTGATTTTCCTGCGCCCATTATATGTTGTTTTGTTTATTGAACATTCCATTGTTTGATGAATTTCGACTCATCAGAATACAATGTGAAAGAATGAATGAATAGCCTGACTGGGCTTAGCATAGTTTTGCATGTCGCTATCCTAAGGATACCGAGATGTACCAAATAGTCGAGGGATCCTCGTGTCGGTCGTCACATGCCTACCTTGCACTGACGAGAGCCAACAGCTGAAAACTGCAGTCTGAAAGTGGTGTGAGACGACTGGCACGAGAGCTCCTTTAAGTAGGATCAGTCTTTCGGCTGGTGTTTGTTGCTATCGAGGCATTAGCGTTCTGTCGGCAATAGGCAATTATTATACTTAACGCGCCAGGCTTGCAACGTGTAATTCAGCGCTCGGCGGGGCACATAGCCCGGAGAGTAACTGTTGGTTGCAGTCTGGTTACTTTCCTTGTAGTAAAAAAAGGATTTTATAGAGGAGTTCGCGACTAAAATATTATGTTTTAATATATGTATTAAAAAAAAAGTTATGACCAAAAATCATAAATATTTCCTTATCTCCTCTCTCTCTCTCTCTCTTGGATATGCCCACATTGCCCACCTTAAAGCATTTATTCCAACCTTTACGTGCCCACTGTATGATGAAATGGGGAAATACGGATATTTCTCAGCTAGCATTTTGGCCTGATTTTTAAGAATTAGCCCCACTACGAGTTCGTAGAAAAAATCTTGTTCATAACACTGTCGAAAAAGGTATTTCCTGAATTTGTAAACGCAAGTATAAAAATTCTATTTCTATCATCCGCTTTTTCCAAAAAGAATAATAATAATAATAATAATAAACTATATTTGACAGTGTATTTGTCCATGCAACTGATTTAATCTCTTTAAATTATTATCATGTGCTACTAATGAGATAAATTAGCGGCATGTGTTTAGTATAATTAATTATGGGACAAATACCAGAAGTACGTGATATTACGTTACATTAAAACAACTAAACCAACTCATTAAATTCAACGATTATTTACTTGCGGTTTGTGATTTATGTTTCGTATCGACAACACAGGAATAAAGGATCATAGGTGGTCTTTAAAATAACTGTTCATAATTGGGATATTGTATTCCATAAACGCAACTGTCCGTTTTGAATAACATTTAAAATAATTAATATGATCAATTAAAAAAACGTAAAATTCCTAGTAAAAACATTTAAACATGACTGGAAATAAGACGAATTTCGTTAGTAATATAAAGCTGAAAGTAATAAATTACGTAATATGTTTAGAAAAGTTTATTTAGGTATTAAGCAAATCACAAGGAGTAGTATGATGGTGACAATGGTTTACACCACAATTTAGCGTAAACCACCCCTTTATGCAAAAAATCACCCTCTTTTCCGGTTTTTCAGGTCTGAGCGTGCGGGGGCTTGTCGAATCGGGATATTTTTGCTCAATTTCAATAAATTGATCAAACTGTTCACCGTAAACGCCTGACCCCCAAGTGTTAAAAACCACACTCCCAAAAAAACCGGAATACCATCAAAAAGCTTTTAGTCGAACAGAGATTGGTATACCCTCGTTTTCGAAGGCGAAAAACACGATAGTGACAATATTTTCTCACTCACCCCTCCCCAACTACCACCCAAACGCAAAAACCACCTCTTACTTTTCTTATTTGGGTCCGGACGTGCGAGGACTTGTCGGATCGGTTTTTTCTTGTTTAATTCCAGAAAATGAAGCAACTTTTGACCACAAGCCACCTCGCCCGACCCCAGGGTCGAAACCACCCCACCCCCAAAGTCGCATTATCATCATAAAGCTCGAATTTGAACAGAAATGGGTATACTTCCGTTTTCGTGAGCTTTTTCGCTATTATTATTTATTGAAATTCAATCATTCACAACAATTATTGAATCTTATATTCTATTTCAACTCTAGAAAAGTTGTACAAGCTTTTTCGAACTCGTTAGTTCTCTTCAGTAGGGCATTCATTCATTATTTACAAGCCCATTCTTTCTACTCATGATTAGAAAACATTATGTTTGTTAGTTTATTTAGGTCAAATCGTGCAATCAAAATTTCGATTAGTTCTAATTAGTTCTAGCTTTGAAATTTTGCACATTTGTATAAGTCCGGTGACAATACACTTTAACATTTTCATATAAGAAAATAGCGGACGACTTTACCGTTTATGATCCGAGTCGACTCAAAATCGATATCTGGGTGTTTTCGAGATCGCCAATTATGAATCCTTGGTCAAAATTTAGAAATTCAAAATGACGGCGCCAACATGGCGGACGACTTTTGTCATTTATGGTCCAAATCGATCAAAATCGATATCTAGGGGTTTTCGGGTTCGCCAATTACGAATTTAATAATGATAGTAATAATAATAAATGTCTTTATTTTCGGAAGCAGTAAAAAAACATTAACAGAAACATTAACAAAATAAATACATTGAGACAAAAGATTACCGAAAAAAGGCGAAGTTCACAATTAATGTGCTCTACCACTTAACCTATCGTATTTAAATTGAGTATAATGATAACCTGAAGGAAACAATAATAATAGTAACAATAACACAATAATGACAAAACATTAAAAAAAACATCTAATAAAAAACTAATTTTCCTGGACTAAAACCACCTATTAAAATACGTAATTACAATTATTACATTACGAAATCACTAATTACTGCTATTGACTAATATATTTTTTAATTTCTTTTTAAAATTTGGATATCTTGAGAGATTTCATTTCAGTCGGAAGGCCATTATAGAGAAACGCAATGTTCTATCGAAAACTCCGCTCATAAAGGTGGGTTCTGTGTACAGGAGGGGTAATTAAACCTTTGAATCTAATATTGACGTTCTGGACATCGCTTCTGAAAGTGATTTTATTGTATAGATATGGTGGCGACTTAGTCAAAAATTTAGTTCAGGATGGCGACTTCAAGATCGTGGACGACTTTACCGCTTAAGATCCGATTCAACTCAAATTCGATATCTGAGGGTTTTCTAGGTTTTAGTCAAAATTCAGAAATTGAAAATGGCGGCGATAATATGGCTAACGACTTTTGTCATTTAGGTCCAAATCGATCAAAATCGATATCTGGAGGTTTTCGGGGTTACGGATTACGAATTTCTAGTGAAAAATTTAGTTCAAGATGGCGGACGACTTTACCGTTTATGTTCCGATTCGTCTCAAAATCTATATCTGGGGATTACAGCATATCAAAAGACTAAAAAATATAATTATATAGAAAAATATTTTTTAAAAAAGCTTTTATTTAAATGCTCTAAAAAGTAGAAAATAAACTTTAAAGTAAATTAAACCCATCATTTTATTACATTATATAATTTTTTTATGATATAAAGGCTTGTAGCGAGCAATCTTCTTTACTCAGGAAAATCTCGCGATAAGCTTTGATATAAAAAAAATTATATAATGTAACATAATGATGGATTTGGTTTACTTCAAAATTTATTTTCTGCTTTTTAGAGCATTTAAATAAAAGATTTTTTTATTTATACGGATTAATAATTTTTTTTTTGAACGAGATAAGTTATAGTTCAAGAAGGAATAAACTGAGAACTACTTGAACTATACCTACTTATTTTTACGTCTATTTGTTACCTTATTATATTTTATAATCTATTGTTATTGTATGTACGTATATAGCCAGTAGGATTATTAAATTTCTTGAGTTAAACGAATTTCTCTCATCGAACCAACATGGTTTTAGGAATGAACATTCTACAATTTCTGCACTAGTCAGTATTTTAGATTAAACATATAAGAATATAGATATGGGGAATAAGATTATGGCAATGTTTATTGATCTATCTAAGGCATTTTATTGCGTAAATCATGATATTCTCTTAAAAAAGATTGAATGCTATGGTTTACGTGGTCAGTGTAACTTGCTGCTAAGGTCCTTCTTATCGAGCAGATCCCAATTTGTCGATTAATATGGTGTAACTTCCAGCAAGTTAGATATTGATATTGGTGTTCCACAAGGCAGTGTCTTGGGGCCGCTACTTTTCCTCTTGTATATCAATGATAGAGAAGAATCTATACCAATTTTTTATTGCGCATTTGCAGACGATATTTCATTGATTGTAAGTGATACGGCTACGGAGAGAATGTCATCAAAACTCGAACAAAATCTAAATGGTATTGGTAATTATTTTAAAGACTCAAGGCTAATTATGAATCAAGATATCAGTTCATCCAATTAGATCCAACTATACCTCTAGTTCTCTCATTAAATTCAAAGGCAAATCCATTGAACAAGTTGAGAATTTTAAACTTCTAGAAATTTACATTGATATGTCGTTAAACTGGAAAAAACATGTAGATTTCATTTGTAAAAAATGCGCTAGTCTATGTTTTGCAGTAAAACGATTGTGTCAGATCGCCAGCTTAAATATTGTAAAAACCTTTTATTATTCAAATTTTGAATCAAGAATTAGATATGGTATTATTTGTTGGGACAACTCAACTACAGCGGATCGGGTATTTATTCTGCAGAAGAGAATCATTCGATTTATGTTTGGCCTTAAATACAGAGAATCCTGTAAAAGTACGTATATTAAGCAAAACATTTTAACATTTCCCTGCTTGTACATTTTGGACATTTTAATTTTTGTAAAAACAAATATGTCAAAATTTTTGCCTCTGAATACATACCATGAATATACTACTCGCCACGGTTCTAGCCTTCAGTACAATATACATCGATTAGAAATGTTTAAGTACAATCCGTACTAAATGGGTGCAGTCCTGTATAACAAATTAGGCAGCAATATTAAAAATATAGTTGGTATTAATAAGTTTAAATCAGCTGTTAGGCAATGTCTTTTAAATAATGCATTCTATTCGGTTGAGGAATTTTTGGAATCAGAAAATCTATAAGTCATGTCTAATTTAATCTTATATATGTATTTATTTATTATAATCGTGTGGTAATATGTTCTTATACTCCTTTTATGTGTTCTTTATATATGTATCATATTTTATTATTGTTATTCTTTTTAAACTTCTCCTATATCAAATGTGTTGATCTCTTGGATTAATTAAGTTATTATTATTATTATATGTGTGTAAATATGAAATTATTTTATGAAGTATAATAGGTGGTGGGGAAGATCGGAAACCATGCGAACACTTACCATTTGTGTAGTAGTTATATGTTAATACTGATATTTTGATGTATTGTAAACAGTTATAATTTGCAGAATAAAGCCATATCTAATAACGAAAATATGACTCGAGAAATATTAAAGAACGTGTATTTCCGATTTTAGGGTAAAATTGATTTATAGTTGTTTGAATTTCATAGCAACCTCAACAACCGGATGCAGTAGGTGATTTTCTACTAGAAATTATTTTCAGTTTTTTTAGTCCTTCAAGTGGTATAGACCTACTTTTACAAACGTTTTTCAGACGGCTCAATTCCCTTCTATAACAACTGAAAATTTTCCGAAATCAATCTATACGTCTGGGTTTGTTTAAAGTTTATGACTAGATTTATCTTAACATATGGCTTAATGAAATAATAAACATGTTTCCAAACAAACGTCTTGTTGGAACATTTAATCGCTCGTACATATTCCATTAATTTCATCTCTTACAACCCGTGTTAATGATAATTTATCGCCCAACAAGCTAAAAATTATTTTAGACTTCAAAGTGGTTTTATTGCATTCAAAATATAAACTGAGCGGTTTTCAAATAAATCCGCGGTGAACCTCATGAAAATATTCGAAATAATAGTAGTAATAACCTAAGGCAGACACGTAAATAGATTTTAAAACACATCTAGGACAGTGTTAAGGTCAAAATTGTGATTCCAGGTGAAAAATGTTTATTTATACTTCAGCCAGGTGTTAACAATATTAAAAAATATATTGCATAGTATGAGTACGTTTTATACATATACTTTGATTTTTTATAATATTTATATATTTAATGTTGAGTAGGTAAGGTAAATATTTAAGTATTAAGAGCAAAGTTTATTTTTTATAAGATTAAGTTTTAAATTAATGCATCAGACAGACAATACAAACCATAAATTTTTAAAATCACTCATTATCTTCCAAAAGTATACTACTTTTATCTATTAGTATACGGTCATTTATCCGATCACTAGACATTTAATATTAAACAGCACGGTAATACAATATCACGTAATTTTAAATCAAATAGGATATGTTTTGACCTTTCAACCTCGCAAGTTACATATTTATTTATTTACTCTGACCAACAGGTCACTACCCAACTACAGGGCAGGAGGTATAGCAAGTTATTACAAATTTTTTGAAAATCATACATGAAAGATAAAAAGAAAGCCCAAAATAAGTTAACGTGCATTAGGTAAGTACAACAGGAAAAAAACAAACAGTAAAAAAAGAATTCAGATCAATCAAACTAATAATAAGTTTTGAAAGCAGTAAAGCTGCAGTTGAATATGTCAATATCAGTACTGATTGCGTTGTGGTTGTCTCAAGCTAACCTTTTTCTCTATGCAAAACACAAGCTTTTTAGTCATCTCACAGAAGAGGACGAGAACCATATTTTCTGTGGGCATCTGTCAATTTAGTGAGAATTCTAGATGGTCGAACTTTTTACGGCGAACATAAGAATTCAACGATACTGAAATTTCCAACATTCTACCTCAGCTCTTACGCCTTATGGGTACATTGTGTAAAGGAACATTTGAAAGTACGGTCGTGAGCAATAAAAAATAGGCCACATCTTATAACGGTATTTTGCTAAAATCTAGTTGTGTAGATCTAACTTTAATTTTTGTGACATTGTCAGTTAGTTGTCATAATTTATTGCAACTGTGCAAAAAACTAATATGCCTCATATAAGCGATTTAGTTAAATCTGGAGTTATTGCTAAAGCAGAAGATGGATGGTCAATGAGACAAATTGCACTGCATTATAATATTGACAAAAATTCGGTGTGTAACATTTTAAGAAAGTGGAGAATAAACGGTACGATTAGTAGAAATCCTGGATCAGGGCGACGAAGGATATCAGCTCAACAACAAGATTTGCAATTGGTAAATGCTTTAGTAGAAAATTCATTTTACTCAGTTATTCAGGCTGCTGAAGAAACGAATTTTCCTGGATCGAGTAGTACTGGTCGCCGGCGAGTAAGAGAATCGTAGCTACACTGTCTTGAAGCAGCACAGAAATACTTACTTAAACTTGAACATAAAGAAGCTCGAGTAGGATTTGCGCTTGAATTTTTAGCGCATGATGTAAATTTTTGGAATAATGTAATCTTTACAGACGAAAAAACTTTCCAGTCAACACACAGCGGTCGTGTTCGCGTTTACCGCCCTCCGAATACTCGATTCGATGAGAAATATATATCTAACAATGATAAAAGTGGTAGATTTTCCGTCAATATGTGGGCTTAGATATCGGCACGTGGTCCTGGTCTTTTGTGGCATATTGAGGAACGATTTAATAGTGAAACGTATATTAGGATTTTAGACAATATTATGGCTCCCTTCTGTGTCACAATTATTTCCTAATAATGAGTTCATATTTCAACAAGACAATTGTTCCGTTCGTACTGCTCATACCGTAACTAACTGGTTTCAAGATAACAACATCAATGCTCTTAACTGGACCAATCATAGTCCAGATCTTAACCCTGTGGAAGAAGTATGGGGACTACTCGTAAGAAGTATCCAAAAACGAAATGTGAGACTACGGAATGCCGAAGAATTACTGGAAATAGTAAATAATGCATGGAAAAATATTATTACTAATGATTATTGTATAAGGTTATTTAATTCTATGCCAAACAGACTTATAGAAGTTATAAATAGAAATGATGCAATAACGAAATATTAATAGTTAGTTTCTTGTTAAGTAGGATATCCCTTATCCTTTGATCCAGAATTTCTACTAATCGTACCGTTTATTCTCCACTTTCTTAGAATTTTTGTTTTAATGTTATAACGCAGTGTAATTTGTCTCATTAACCATTCATCATTTACTATAGCAATAACTATAGCATTAAAATAAAAAATAAATTAAAAGTGATATCTGTTTAATTTCGGCTACTCATTACATATTCAAATAGAGACAGATTTACATTAGAAAAAAAAAGTCGTCCTATTTTTTCTGCTCACGACAGTACATGTTGGTTCTTGTTTACGTTTTACGTCATATAACTTAGGTCTTATGTCGAGCCATTCTGTAACGGCCTTTATAGCTTAGACCAACTATTGAGTATTTACGTAGCAAGTCCTATTGCGGAAAGCCTATCGCTGGATAACAATTCTGATTTAAAATGCAATAACTTGGGAAATGTAATGAAAGTTTACAGACGGGACGTAACGCCCCACACCCTCTGAGGAGGGATTAGTGGTTCCTTAATAAACTCCCAGAAGGAAGATTTCCCTCGGACGTCAAAATTTTCAAATATCATATCGTTTTTGGCGGTAGACTTAAGTGTTTTACGTCGTATTTGCCTATTTGTGGTTCCTCAGTGATTCGTTCTATTACCATGTACAGCGTACATGGGACCGCCTTGCCTGAACGTATAAATATAATATTCTAATCTGTTGCGATTAAAGCATCTTTAAGCCCCGCTACAGAGTAGACACACGACTTTACATTGCAAAATGAAGTAGAATTTCAAGGATTTTATTGAAGTTGTAAGTTATTATTATTAATCAATTAGTAAGACTATTATTATCTTCTTTTTTATAAACTGGACAACGCGAGATGTGCGTATATCAAGTCTCTCTTCATACTTATAATAATTCTGTATCATTTGATAAAAGGGTGAGGTAGCGAGTAAATTAGTACGAGCTGTATGTAAGTGAAATGTAGAGTTAGATCTTAAATTCTGTCCTAGGCACACAATATAAGATTCTTGCTACGATTGACGCTGAATTTACTGCATTGTTTATAATTTTATTAAGAAGCATAATCAAATGCATGATACGCCTCTGATATTACTGCTTAATTCAAATCTGGCCAATAGCGCATCTTGGGGTAATCCACGGGGAGGATACACAAATGGAATATTTTGTATAACAAAGTGTAAAATTTTAAAGTATCTGCGCTGCACTGCCTCTAATTGGTGCTTCCATATGGTATAGGTTATGTATTAAGGACCAACCACTGAAGCGTATTATATTTTGTAGCGGACAAAAGCAGTGTAAAGAATATTTATAGTATTTTACGGTAGTTAAGTATAGTCGAATTCAGATTTACGGTGCACTCAAAAAAGGCAATAAAAACTTTACGACCTAATTAAAATACCAATTGCTCACAGATACGCACTTCATATATTTAGATCGTCAACTCAGTTGTTCAATTTTAACAGCGCGATACGGTCTAGTATTATTAATATGTTCATTTTAATACATACGAATTTTAAGTACAGCTCTGTACTATTTCGTTCGCAAATTGACTCGCTTATCTTTATAGGTTTTTAATGTGCGTCGGCTTGTTTGATTATTACGTGTTTCAATGAGTGTCGCTTTTCACAGACAGAAACAGTTCAAAGACCTAACATTGACATCTAATAGCTGTGAATACGCAAACGAACAGTCTTTTCCATGTGTTATTATGACATTCTGCACTACTACAACAATTCAAGTGGTATCAAATTTGTATGTAAGAAATATCTTTTGCAAGTACAAAAGTTGTAGGTACTACCCACTTTTGCAAAGTTGTCGTTATTAAATTATATTGATGTTAATGTGCCAGAAGCTATTTTAGATGAAGCCGCGATCGATCGTAGCTTTACTTTATAAAACACAATTTTCTAATGTCAACACTACTAACTTGTAAAATTGACAACTGCCAGTGTAAATATTTTACACTGTCAGTAGCTAGTTGATTTTCAATGTTTACATATTGTTTTAATAAATATTGCATTACAAGCGAATAACAAATAAAAATTTTAACAATGTCAAATTCCGAATATATATATCAAATGATAACTTGCAATCAAATGTGACACTAAGGTTTTTAAATTTGAACGACACTGTCAAGCTGATAGTCAAATATTTCAGTAGTTTTACGCCGAGAATAGAACATAGTATTGCATTTACTGACATTCAAAGCTACAAACCAATTATTTAATTTAACCAAATTATCTTGTAGCTTTGGACAACCAAAAATTGACTTAATTTCAATGCATATTTTAAAATCATCCGCATAAAGTAAAGAGTTAATTAATAAATATAACGACAATAACGGCCCCAGAATCGAACCTTGTGGAAGATCGGAAGATATCGAAAATTTTTCAGATTTGAAACCTCGATATTTAACGAACTGTTATTAAGATGAGATCTAATTAGATTGAGCGAACTGACAGGCATACCAATGTATCCAATTTCGATAGCAACAATTCGTGGTCAAGGCGATCAAAAGCTTTCGAGAAACTAGTAAGTATAAATAACTTGAAGCCTACTTGATTTTCCTCGTCTGTAGGACTTGGGAAATAGACTGAGTTTTCTTCACAAGGTTTGAGACAGTAGAATGTCTAGACACAAATCCATGTTGATGAGGAGATATTAAATTTTCACGAGGCGCGTAGCAGAATTTGTAATTGCTACATATTAGATCTAAAATTTTATTACTATTACAAGAAATGCAGTTGATCCACAAATTAGTGAAATATTACAAATCGTCGAGATACTTTCTGAAAATATGCCATTTCAACAAGACGGAGTACCCTTACATTTTGTTGTGACTGTCCGAAATATTTACAATTAAATTACTTATTAAGAGTAATTGTGGGAAGAAAATTTCAACTATTAAATAAATTAGTAAGGTATTGAAATCAGTCAGGATCGGTAGATGAAAGGATCCTAAATAACATCAAAATGCGTAGAGCATAATCCGTATGTAAGATGAATAATGAATGAAAATTGTGATTAATTGTTCGTAAGAACGGTGAATTATAATCTCAAGTTAAATGACGATACAAAATATGGAAAAAGACACATAGACAATTTGTAGGATATGAATACATTTCTTTGATTAATCAAGAATTTTCATGCAACATCACTCAAATGCCACTTAATTACAAACAGGAGGAGCTTTACGTTTTATGTACTTTACGGTAAGAAAATTAAGATAAAAAATGAGGGGTTACAAGTTTATGGTTTTTCACAATTATCTTCGTTAATAGGGGCGAGCGTAGGTGCGTCTTTACTATGTACATACTTCAGTATGCGATGTAAAGCAACGACAGGCGCAGTTAGTAGTTGGATGGGTGGCCATTCCAACGGAAACCGCGTCCTCGCCTCATACATCTTCCAGCGGCTTGTATATCAGTGTATGCGCGGAAGCTATACAACCTTAGGCGAGGGTTGTATAGGAGATATACCATCCTTCGGAGGGGATGTAAAGCCGTCGGTCCCTTGTCTATTAAATGTTAGGCAAGTAAAAGGTCCCTACTGTTCTTAAGGGAAGAGGTTCGGCAAAATTCCTGGTTGTGGGTAGCTCGTCTACAGGCGTCGGTGTTAGGCCTCAGTAGCGGAAATAGGCCGACGTTAAATAAATATATAAAAAAAAATCTTTGTTAATATGCATAACATGAAAAAATACCTTCCATACAAAACTAAAGAAAAAAAAAAGCTTGTTATAAAATTTTACGTATATGCAACTGTTAATAATATATGACACCACTGAAGTTGATATAATAAACTTTTTGAAAAGGAAAACCGTAGAGAAGGATGAGGATTTTATTGTTAAAGATTTTAAAAAATCAGGAAAATTAAAATATTTCATTATTGCGGCAGACTTTAAACATAAAGACAATTTGTATAAACCATCTTTCTGGCCCAGAGAGATCAACTACAAAAGGTTTAACCGTAATCGACAGTATGAAAAACTCAAAACAAGACAAATCATTACTAATGAAAATGAAGATAAACCGGTGTTATTTTTAGAAGTAGCAGAATAAAACCATATAATTGAAATATAAATTGTAATAAACAATATCACAAAATGAGTAATATTTCTAACGCCAATAAAAATCAAAAAAAGTTCTCCAAATTGCTGGAACTTAAACTATTTGCCATGAAAACCAAATTGCGCAATTTTTTAAAAACAATTATATTTTAGCAAGTTTTTACATGCGATCTAGTCACATTCATGGGGTGTAGCTATTTATGTAAAAGACGGATTAGCATATGAGCCATATCAATGGGTTAACAAGATTTGACAAGATATTCATTTTGAGGTATGTGCAATTGAATTATGTAAGTTAAAGCCAATTATATGTTGTTGCTATCGATTTCCTGCAGGTGATTTTAAATTATTCAATGATAGCCTGACAGCTTTCTTAGACAGTATACATTTAGATAAGAAAACCACTTTCTGTGCAGACTTCAATGTCGATTTCTCCAAAGAAACAGAAAATTTCAAGACTTTGAAAAATACATTTCTCTCTTTTGGTATGCATGAATGTATTAGTGATTTCACAAGAATAATAACATTTTCTATCGGGTCATGAATGTTTGAGTATTTCGTACTTTGTTTCTACCAACACAAACTCTAATAAAGAACATCTAAACTATAGAATCGTCAATAATTTGACTATAGAAAAGCATAAATAGTTGTCAATTGCCAACTCAGACTGGTCATATTTTTTTAAAACTAAGTGTGTTAATCAAATGGCTGAAATCTTCATTCATAACATTACAAAGTGTTTTAATATTTCTTTCCCTCTCAAACAGAGAAAAAAAAATGAAACATCAAAATTAAGAATAAGAAAAATTAAAATAATGAAAAGTAACCTCATATTGTTGCATGATTTTAGTAAATTCGACAGTAGATTTAAAGAAAGCTATAATAATCTTAAAAAAAGAATACAAATCAGTACTAAAATCTGAAACTATAAACCATACCACTAACCTGATTGTAATTGCTTCCAATAAGCAAAAAGTCGCATGGTCAATTATAAATCAAAATAAAGACAAGTGTATTCCTCTTGAAGTTTCTGCAAAAGAAATTAAATACATTATTTGTTAATATTTTTAGTGAAACTTTAAATGATCTCGACATAAACAACTATCTAAACAGCTTAAGAAATAATCAAGTTTTATTTTCCTTTTAGGGGCGAGCGTAGGTGCGTCTTTACTATGTACATACTTCGGTATGCGATGTAAAGCAACGACAGGCGCAGTTAGTACTTGGATGGTGACCATTCCAACGAAAACCGCGTTCTCGCCTCACACATCTTCCAGCGGCTTGTATATCAGTGTATGCGCGGAAGCTATACAACCTTAGGCGAGGGTTGTATAGGAGATATACCATCCTTCGGAGGGGATGTAAAACCGTCGGTCCCTTGTCTATTAAATGTTAGGCAAGTAAAAGATCCCTACTCTTCTTAAGGGAAGAGGTTCGGCAAAATTCCTGGTTGGGGGTAGCTCGTCTACAGGCGTCGGTGTTAGGCCTCAGTAGCGGAAATAGGCCGACGTTAAATAAATGTATTAAAAAAATATATATATATATATATATTTTTTCCTTTTACTTAGAACCAGTATCGGGGCTGGAAGTAAGCAACTTAATATATAAATAAAGTACATCTAAAGTTAAAGATTACTACGGCATAAATAGTGATATGATTAAACTCATTAAAGAGGAACTATTATGTTAGATTACGCTTCTTATTAATATTTATTTTGAAAAAAGAATATATCCTGATTAAAAGGTTACTCCTATTTTTAAAAAAGGAGATAGAATCCTTGAGAACAATTATAGACCAATCTCAATAGTTCCCATCTTGTCAAAGTTATTAGAGTTACCATATAAGGTTAGGTTAATAAATTATTTAGTAAATAAAAAACTTGCTTAGCTAGACAAGGACAGTCTACCATTAAAGCCTTAATGGACATTGTAACGTTTATCACTGATGAATTTGAGAATGGTAATAAGACTGTAACATCTTTTTTAAACTTATCCAAGGCATTTGACTGCGCTTTTCCTGAAATACTATTAATAAAATTAGAAAGTTATAGCATTTGAGGACCTGCTTTATCTTTTATTTTAAAAGATATATACCAACAGATATCAGTGTGTCTGTTATAGTACAAATAAATCCTCATTAAAACCTCTCGAGCATGGAGTTCCTCGGGGGTCCATCTTGGGACCAATATTGTTTATCTTATACATACATGACATATTGATAAGCCTTTCTTGTAAAAATGTTATATATGCTGATGATACCACATTATTATCGGCACTTAGAACATCTTAAATTTATATCAGAAGAAATGCAGACTCAAGCAAGCATTATTTCAATAATGTCAGTTTAATGTTAAGTCAGGATAAAACTCAGACACTTATTTTCAACTTAACTACTCATACCTACATTGAAAATAATAATCCAGTAAAATGCTTAGGTCTAACGCTGGATAATAAGTTATATTCGGTAACTTATAGACTGTCTGTCCAAAAAGCTGTCAAGTTGCATCTATCTATTAAAAAATCTCAATTGATTAGTAAATCAAAGTGTAATCCTAATGGCATATCGTGCATTTTTCCATGTGTTATGGTACCTTACTTTGGGAGGGGGGACGGGGGCTGGATCCTCGCATGCCTCTAAAATATTAAAATTACAAAAACTATCTAACTCCAAATATAATGATACCTGCAGACCCTTGTTTAAAAATTTAGGAATACTTACATCTACCAACCAGTATATTTTTGAATATATAGTCTATGCGCACAACCATCGTGATGTATATCGAATACAAAAAAGTTACAATACCAAGCATAAGCCAATAATTGCTCCATAATTCTATTTATTAAAGAATATAAATAGCTACAGATATCTACCAACAAAATTGTATAATATTTTACCAACTAACTAGAAAAATTTAGAAAATAAAAAATTTATCATGAAAATTAAAAGTTTTCTGAAAGAAATGGTTTTCTATGAGGTTCAGGAATTTATTGAATATTTTAGAGTGTAGTGGTTGAAATTTCAAGTATTTAAAAGTATAATAATCAACTCTGTTATTTTTATTTGTATTTATACACAATTACATAGACAGACACATATTTGTTTTTAATTTGTATTTTACTCATATATTGAACATTTATTTGTAGTAGTAGTAGTAATTGTTGGGGGAGGCCTGGTGCCTGGCACCATTCTCCTCAGGCGCCCGAACGCTTCACATTGTCCCAAGAAGTGAAACGATGTTTCTTCATCAGCTCCGCATCTTGGGCAGGTGGGATCTTCCTCAACCCCTATCAGTGATAGGTGTCTTTTGAGCTTGCAGTGACCAGTTAGGCCTCCGACCAATTGGTTCAAAGTCATCCTCCAATGTTCCCTCAATGTTGCATGTGCCCACTCATTAAGGGCCGTAGCGATATGTTTCCTTGTAATTCCCAACATGGCTCCGGGCCAAGACAGGGCTCCCTCGCTCCGAGCCTAGCCAATTCATCGGCTCTCTCGTTTCCTGGGATCCCAGTATGACCCGGAACCCATATCAGGCTCACTTTCTTGTGCCTGGCAAGTTCCTCTAGGGCAAATCCGCACTCCTGGACGAGAGAGGACCTCGTCCTGGGAGAGCAGACCGCCCGAAGTACTGCCTGGCTGTCGGAACAGATACAAATATTTTGTTCCGTACCGTTCCTCGTTTCTTCCTTATATGCCACTTTTAGGATGGCATATACCTCTGCCTGAAAGGTGTAGTGTACGATCCTAGAGCAAAGCTCTCCTGTACTTCCCTGCCTTCCAGGAATATTCCTGTCCCCGATACCTGCCTCTGTCGATCTACTAGAAGGGAACCATCTATGTAACACACCAGGGCGTTCGGGGGAAAATTAATCTTTCCTTCTGCCCACTCTTCTCTACTAGGTAGGGTTAGAGTGTACTTTCTTTCTAATCTCAAGCGGTCAGTTGCCTCCCTCACCTTAAGGGCGGAGATTGGAATTTCCTCCTCCGCCAATCTGGCGATGGCTGCATTTATTTGTGAATTTTTACTGTGTAAATTTTACTGTACTATATTACTATAATTGTAATGTTTTGGCGAGTGTACACAATTATTGTAATTGTCTCACATGGAAAATAAATATATCTATCTATCTATGGCCGACATATTTTTTTAAAAGTTGATAAAACCAAAAGCCCTGTGCGCTATTTCCGTAGGATTATTTTTTTTTAATTACAGCACTCGAAACTTAAGAATTATGAAAACATTTTTGTATTTTGCATTTAGTTCGTTATTACTAGGTCCTACGCCAAATATGTAAATGCAAATTTTTGATTGGGACTTGTTTTAATTTTTCACTTTATTTTTATTACTACGTAACACAAAATAAAAGCACTCGATATGAACAGAATTCATATCTAGCACTGTCTGTCCTTGATCTCTGTTAATTCATATCACAAAACAATCTGTGAATAGAAATTGGACTACTCTAAATTCATAAGGGTATAATGGAAATCTGAGGGTTAAATACTCGTTGACCTTTAACACGTTCAATAATTGTCACCGCTCGTGTAATGTTTGATTGAAAATCAGTCTCTCTTAAATGCGTTTGCATAACATCGAAGTGCAAATCTCTGGGTAATTTAAAATTTACAACCGATAAATAGTTTCCAAGCCAAACAAATTAAATGGATTTAGAAAATATTATCTACGTTACAGCGGCGTACATAATTTTTTTTCGAGCCATAATAGAGTCAGTGGCATAATTTATTTCTAGAAAACACTTGTCACTGATTTGTAGACACAACTCCAAGAAGCATAGAAATACTGATGGCAGTCATAGACCGTCAAGAATAGACCGATCGAACACCTAGTGTTTACAACCTAAGATATATTGACCAGGTACTTTACATGCACAACAAAAGATCGATTTTAACAGTTACTATAGTCCTTTTTTTACTGAAAATGTATACATTTTGTTATATAATATTCACTGTGTTGAAATTTGAACGCTAAATTGTTTACAAAAATATATAAACAATTGAAAATTAATATTTTCCAATGAAAGTTTTGTGTTTTGCACTCGAATATTTTTTGTTATACTGAATCTTAAAAGAAATCATTTTTCATTAATTTTAATTTAATTTAACATTAATTTTTCGTATAATTATAATTTCTGAATGTTCCTGACTTCAAATTATGTATTGTAAGAAAAAGTTTTAAAAAAATTCTTTTAAATCCGACCTGCTTCTGAGAATTATTCCAAAGTTCCGATAAATTTTAGACTTCATTGATTGGATTAAATGAACCAATCAAGTCCAGCAGTGTCTACTACTACTACGGTTTATATTTCATCTGTCTATATTTTTAAAGTTTAAATCCGCAATGCTCTTATTGATGTAGTTATAGACATAGTTTACTTAAAACGATAACATAATAGTTACAAAGGTTCTGTCTGTGTCTGTTACTACCTCAAATAGGGATAACAAGCTACTTTAACTTCCATTCAGTAAGAATGATGTCTAATCCACTATTGTGTATTCAGAGTACTAAAGCCTCAAAAGAGATTCTGACCACGTCGAATGCATATCTTGTCGTATATCAGTAAATTCCAATAACCGCAGAAATACCGAGATATAAAGTTTCCTTGAATGTGGTAGGTACGTATAAATAATCAATTTAAGAATTATGTCAGTGGATTACTAGAAAAGAGTAAGTAATTAATATTGCACTGAAAACCTCTATTATTATTTATTACATATCACCGGATATTTTGTATTTTCTAAATAAAAATGATACTTTGCTAAATGTTCTATCTGCATAAGGTGAGCATAAAATATATGAAGACCATATTCTTGGATTACGAAACTCGACTTCTTATTCACATCAATTTTAGATGGTCTTCTGATATAGTTTATGTATTAATTCTACAAATTTTTGTATGGCCTCCCTAACTACGTTCGATTTCTTTCCTAAAGAGAGTTACTTTCAAATCTAACAAGCGCAAGCGTCCAGAACCATGGTTTACAGAGGCTTTATATGAGCTTAAAAAAATTAAAAGGAGAGCTTGGTTAAGATATAAAAAAAGTAGAAGTGTTGCCCACAGCCATATTTTTGTGAAATTTGTAATTAATACAATAATGCCGTTGTTTAAGACGAACTGCATTTTACAATTCTCATATTAATAATACTAGAAATAATCCTAAACAAATGTTAGGGAATAGTAAAGGATAACATTACACCAAAACTTCCTGAAGATCTTTTTAATGCTGATATCAACAATTATTTCATGGATTCTATACCAAATCTAAAATCTATTGAGCAACATAACGATACATTTTTAGAATGTTTATGGACGACATTCTATTTACTTTCAAACCGGTTACTGTTAAAAAAATTGCAGATGTCATTAATTAGCAAAAATCCTACACTATTGGCCCAGATGAACTATTGGCAGGAATGTTACAACTTGCACTACAGTGGACCTATATTATTAATATATCATTATAACTACTTACTTCTCAATGAAAAACTTTACACGTTAGTGATATAATCAAGGTCAAAAGTACTAAAATTTTCAAAACAAATTAATCTTCAAGGCAACCTAATAAAAGCTTAATTAAAAAGTTCTTCAGACACTCAAAATAGTTAAAAACTACAAAATTTCAAAAATAATTCTGACAAAATTCATATAACACCCAAATTTATCAACAGAATCATTCAAATATCGAAATTAACTGATTTACAGCCAAAACATTACAAACGATTGCCCTAAAAAATACCACCCCCTCATTACCTCGATTCACTTCGCAACCACTATCCAAACCCTAAGCCAAAATATTTCAATTCACTTCTGAAAACTTTCTACAAACAAATTTCTCTTCAAATCAACTTCTAATTCAATCTTCCATTTATACATCAAAACATACTTCATTCACATTTGCAACAAGCCATCATCACATCCATCAAAATTTTCTTCCGATATACCAATATCAACGCACCTTTCCCATTCATATGTTCCATACGCGTTGCCAGCAAATCACAGCTATCTTCACTTTAAGCATTAAAACTTACTTCCATTTCATTTCAACACCGGCAACGGAACATTCTAAATATGACATTAATACGACTTTCAACATTACTTTACGGGACCAATTCAATTTTAACACTTTATTAAGATGATTATCGCTCATATTTCTAAAACCAATTTAGATTCAACTTTAATTCATATATCAAAAAATCACGTTTTTCATTGTCGTATTTATGATATACTTTTCGCGCCTAAATTCAAATTGTTCAACAAGATTGCACAATATTTCACCACTTCGAGCTCCATAGAGTGGCCGGGGATCCATCCAGCTCTATCCAGACTTCGGCGAGCCAAATCCCCATCGTACCGTATAAATAGAGGAGTACGACAAGTCCAAAGCAAGTCAATTTCGGTGTACCTCAAGTTAGTTTCTGCGTTCCGCGAGCAAAGTCTCTAAGCCAAACAGTGTTTAATTCTTTCCCGGTCAACCTAAAATCTCAACGAATCGAGTGGCCATTCTGTTTCCTTGGATAGCTCAAGTAAAAGATATTAATTTAATTAAACTGCCGTCGCACATAAAACAAAAAGTGAATTTTCTGTTTTAAAAAATCTCCTTAAGGGCAAAATTTCAAGTGTCGATAAGTTAACTATCCTATCTCGTGTAAAAAAAAAATAATTTAAATAAAATAAAATAATCAACTCTGTTATTTTACGCTGAATAAAATATCCTTTAATTTTCGTTTAAAACCAAGTGTTTAATTTCAAGAAAAGTATATACAGGATGTAGCCGTTGACCCTGCCATAAAGAGTAAAATAAATAAAAGTGCTAGTCAGACTTTAACAAATGAACTATAGCTCCAACCGTTTAAGAACAAACCACCCCAATTATTTTCAAATCAAAATTAAATGCACACACGGCCTCTGGGGTCTCAACTCAAGCTCTCCACACCAGACTTTTTTATTTTTTCAAACACAGAAGGCTTGTGCATGTTCCAGACTATACCTAAGAAAGCAAATCCTGAATAACTTAGGGATCTACGTCCTATTAACATGGTTTCTGTTCCACTAAAAATTGCAGAATCAGCTATATATGAACAACTTTCAGAATATGTCTTTCAAAATTTAATAATTCCATCCAACAGTCCAGATTTCGAAAAAGCTTCAGTACCTCTACACCAATAAGTAATATAACTGACGAAATTTTGCGAACCATTGACAACACGAAAGTCATCTCTTGGACATTACTGGATATGACTAAAGCTTTTGACTCCATAGATATTAATTGTCTAATTGCAAAATTAAGTTATTATGGCATATCTAGAAATACTTTTTTCTGGTTTCAAAGTTATCTGAATGACAAACAACAGTATACTAGTATTAATAAGGAAATTCGATACTTACATCACAAAATAGATCGGTTTTATCCGGTGTTCCGCAATGATCTATTCTTGGACCACTTCTTTTAAATATATTTATTGCTGATATCTCGAGATTTCCACTATATTCAAAACTATACATGTACGCTGACGATATGCAGCTAATATATAGTTTTTCTCCTTCCAAATTTCAAATGGCAGAATTCTACATCATATACCATTAGACACTCCAAAATACTCTTGTATTTAATGCTAGCAAATGTCAAAATATTGTTTTGGAATTTCTCAACAGTTACACAATTGTACAGAGCTGAATGTTCAAATCAATAATCATTACATCAACAAATAGTGTAAAAAAGTGTATTAACTTTGATTCTTTACTAAGCTTTTCCGGCCACGTTAGTATTGTTTGTGAAAAGCTTTCTATTTTTTAAAATAGGTATATGTACCTTTAAAAAGTATCTGGATACAAATACTAAAATATCGCTTTCGAAAACTATGGTTCTATTGCACTTAAATTACGCAGATATTTTATACGGTTCCTGTCTTACTCAAGAAGACAAATACCTTTTACAGAAAGTTGAAAACTGCTGTGTAAGATATTTTACAACTATGCCCCAATATGGTCATATTATTCCACATTCACGCGATTTCAAACTATTAAATATGTGTGAAAGGAGATTCATGCACGTAGTATTCGTTTTAAATATTTTCAGACCAGGTAAACCTAGTTATTTATTTCATGGAATACAAAGACGAACTGATATTCATAGCAGATATTTGAGACATGTTGAAAATAAAGTTTGTATTCCCCCATAAAACTTCACTTTTTCGATCATCCTTTTCCTTCATAGCACTAGCAGCTTACATTATTAATAATCTGCCAATTCAATATCACAATATGCCAGTGGCAACGGTTAAACGTAAACTAAAGGAAGACATAATCCTCTCAAGAACAGAAAATTTTGATGTACATGTGTTCTGAATTAGAAATATATATTTATGCAAGTTTGTATTATGATAATTACATTATTAGTATATTATTAAATTTAAGTTAGGAGTTGATCTTGCACATAACAAGTTACCTCTTGAATGTTCTTAATAATTTACTCACCGAGCCACCTTATTTTCGAATTCTTAGATGTCCAATAAGGTAACATAATTGGCGCCCAACGTGGAGTGTGAACCCACGACCCTGAGATTAAGAGTCTCATGCTCTACCGACTGAGCTAGCCGGGCTTTTATCTCGTCTAATAATTTCTCATCATACTCCGGTACTAAAAACGGTATTTTTCAGCTGTCTTTCTCGCTCTTGCCAATTGGATACAATATTTCTTATTGACCGGTAAACAATTAATGCCTTGTCAGTAAATAAATCAATACTAGACTCAAATAATTGCTGTTCAGTAACATTTCTAGTGACCGCCAGTTCCTTAACTCTTTCTAAAAAGGCTTTTAAATTTGTTTTCCCATCAAACGTAAATTTCCTTTGAAAAACACAGTATTGCAAGAATAAAATTATATTACCTCCTTTCCCTGGTTATATATTTTCGTAGATTCGGAGTACTCGTAAGAGATGTGAAACTTACCCTCTTTGAACGTATAACATAAAACACAAATTTTTGTTTTGTTCGAGAAAAGGAGACAATAAAAAAATGATATTATAACCATCTATAGTGATAATTAGTTGAGCTGCCTCCTTTTCTCGAAAAACCAGTCTCCTATAGAGGAGACTGAAATTATTGGTAAGGGAAATAAAAAATTGTATAAAATTAATGATAAAATATATTACAAAAATAAATAAATTTTATAATGTAAAGTTTGAAATATAAATTTACAGGAGATTTTATGTCTATAAAATTGTATTGGCAAACAAAGAATAATTAATACAAATAAATTAATAATGAAAATTATGCGAATCTCCTAGATTTCCAGACTAAGTATGGTTGAAGGTGGAAAGCTCTAGAACTGCAGTTCAGACCCCAATTGTCTGTGGTCCATCGAATCTAAATATCTTTAGCAATTTATTCTTGCGTGTGAAGATTGTAGAAATGATATAAATTTGATAGTTTAAATGCGTTAACAAAAGTATGAAAATATCCAACCATGCGGCTTGGAAAAAAATAATTGCAAAAGCAAATGGGAGATTACGTAAATCTGCTTATTGCGAAAAGTAATTAATATGTATTATTGCCTAATACATAAAAGTAAATTCAGAAGCTAAATTAATCTAAATTTAGCTGCGTTAATATAAATTTTAGAATATAAATTTAGAAAAATATAAATTTAAAAGCTGATTCGCAAACTATAAATTGCCAAAAATGAAAAAGAAAAGATATTTTATTACCATGTGGTACAAGTAGTATTTTAATCGCTTACTGAATTAAAAATATTTGAATTTAAATTTATTTAAAAAAAAATTCAAATTGAATTAAGGACAAAATTGAAAATTATTGAAGTTTTAAATTATTAATAAATAAAATTTACCTGGTTATTGAACACTTGAAATGTGGATATATAAATGTAGGTAATATAAGTTACTGAGCTCTCACAGAATGTTTGAAAGTCTGAAGAAGATCAAAATCGGCAAGCAAATGATCTCTTGATGATTTTAACTAATAATATAAACTTTTTTGTCTTACCTTCTACAATACAATACCAACATACAAACTGGAAAAATATAATTTTACTAATAAAATATGTAAAGTGGTACAGGTATCGCCATCTGTTGATTGGCGACTTAAGCGCACTACCTCGTTTCCTTACTCACAATTAAAATAGTGACAGGTATACAATCGATAAAAGGAATCTATAATTTCCACATAAGTGAATCATTTATCGCAAATTTAACCTACAAACGAACTGCCGTAATAAATTGTTTACAAACTATATTGTAAAGATCCAGCAAATACATTACATTATATTACAAGATACATTATATAACAGGAGAATGAGCAAGTTTGAAAGGTAAGAAAAATAACCACATGTAAGTACATGGTAAACAAAAATATAAAAATGAAATGTAAATGAATGTAAATGTTTCGTAGACTTGAGATCGACAATTGGTTCACCTGAAGTGCTATAAACAGAGGTACATAATAGTGTTAAAAAAATGACTGAGTTTCTAAGATGCAAAAATAGGTACATAAAATAATGTGAAATGATTGAGCAGTTAGAAATTGCTAAGATTTCTTACAGTGAAACATTATTATTACATTTATTATTTTATTAAGTATTTATTTGTACACCCAAAAGGTATTCTTGTAGAACTGAAAGAAAAATTGTTAATTACTGTTCATTCGTAATGGAATTGTTTTAGGTACTAATATGTACTTTTCGTAAATACTTTAAAAAGTTTGAATGATTGATTAATGCCGATTCAGTTCAGCTTCAACAATATCCAATATCTATACATAATCAAACAATATTGCTGGATGATTTGAAAACGAATTTAAATTTAATATTTACTCGTATTCAGACAAATACTTTAACACGAGTATTTCAAATTTAAATTACCTGTCAGCTAATATCAGCCTAGCAATTGTTGACATGCTTTGTAGAGTGTAATTTACAGATGTTATATACTAGTATTTTATTCACGCTATGTATGCTTGTAAACATTTTCTATTAAATAGCGATTGACGTATTTCTGTCCTCGAAAACGGGCTCTCATTATATTAATTATGCGGCAAATCGAAGAATACTCATATAGAATCCTATAATTAATAGCATGAAAATCATGATGAACAAAAACAATAATCTCCAATTACGATTTTTAATTAAATGTAATCATAAGATATAAATTAATATTAAGAACCAATGCTGTAATAACGCTAACAGAATATGTGTTATACAGTATATAATTATAATCATATGGTTCATATTACGTCTTAATAATCCATCATATAATAATTGCACCAAGGCTTGGAATAACGCAAATTATTAAAATTTTGCAGTGGACGTTAACAATTTAATAAAATGTGTGTCGGGGCACATATTCGTACCATATCTTCGCATTTGTAGAGAACACAGGGTAGTATCGCGAGGCTTAAAATGTTTACTGTTTACGGCTATTATAGGAAAACATGGTGAAACTTGATTTGCGATGGTCAAAAGGCTTACACAGATTTATACTTTGTTTTCTTTGATAGTATTACCGCACATCATCTGTAAGATAAAGAAAATATAACTACGTAAAAATAATAGAAAGAAAGAAAAATAAATCTATAGATACATAGATTAGTGTTTTGTTTATCTTCGTACCAAATATATATTCTTAATTTGCGTAAACAGGTAAAGTGTAAACGAATTTAATTGAAACCGTATAAAAATTAAAAGCCGGCAAAAACAATCGGCATCTCTTTATTGTACATGGGCGGAGGTAAATAGAAATGCTTGTCATAAGAAAATAATAAGATTTTCTGGCGTTATTATATTATCCTCTATTTCAAATGGTCTCCAGAAAGCCATGGTAAATTAGTAAATAATTAAAATATTTTACCTTTTATATAGTAGTAAATATTTATAAATATGAACAATAACTAACTAAACTCCTACGCTTGATATTATAACAGGTATTTACGCACTGCACTGGCACATTAACAGCACAGCAGAAGTCCACCTTTGACTATTGAGAAGCGATTTACGAGTTTTTTTATGCTAGTAGGCCTGTCCGTTTTATTATCTTTAAACCAGTGCAGTCGTAGATGGTTCATTCAGGCTGATTACATTGCCAGTCTCGGACTCGCCTGCACAGTTTCAACTACCATTCGAATCTCGATACCATTGCTAAATATATAAGACAAAATATCAAGTTCAGGGCGCACGGTCCTGTGCTTTAACACCGACCAGTTCCAATTATCCTCGTATAAAGTATAAGTAAAAGGAGTAAAAAAGGATCTGCTAAGATTTTGACGACGTCTCTAGACTCTTAATAGTCCATCCTCATATTGACATTCGCTTGGATGCTCTGCCAATTTTTTTTAAAAAACCTTCAGAGCACGAAAGTACTGCCCTAATATAAAAATTTTTTCGAGGTTGGCATTCTGAAAAATTGTTGTAAAAAAAATATGGCGGATCAAAAATGGCGGCGCACTACTTTTTTGAACAAAATCTATTTCCGTTATTTTTTAACGTATTTTTAAAAAACAAAAAAGCAAGTACTAATTTTAAATACACCTTTTATAAAAAAAAAGTACTGTCATATTATAAAGTCATGATCTTTTGTAGATTTCTTACATAAATGAAAATATCGGAATTAATTTATTAAGTTATTTACTTTTAGCGGAAAATCCATTACAGTACATGAAAAACTTCAATATAAGTTGTAAAGAATTTAATGCTAAGTTTAAATATGTCCTCACTTTTGTTTATTATTTAAATAATAATAGTTTTAAACGTTAAAAACCTTGCGCATGTCGCTTTTCGAACGAAAGAACCTACCGCAGTTCAGTAGCTGTTATGGAACTGATAATACTACATTATGCATAACGACTGTAATAGATAGTAATTCATCTGTTAGAAGTAAGTTATTTTGAAAAGTTTAGAACTGTTGCTATTAAATATACCCCATAACCGCTACTGCGCCGTCAGATTATTTCGTTTTGGAAAACGACACGCGCAAGATTTTTACGTTTAAGACAATTATTAGTCAAAGTAAACGTAACACTGAGGACATATTTAAAATCGGCATTAAATTCTTTACAACTTATATTTGAAGAATTCTTCATGTACTACGGATTTTCCGCTAAAAGTAAATAACTTAATAAATTAATTCTGATATGTTCATTTATCCAAGAAATTTACAAAATATAGCTTTATATGACAGTACTATTTTTTTTTTATATAAAAGGTGTACTTAAAATGAGTACTTGCTTTTTTTGTTTTTAAAATCCGTTAAGAAATAACGGAGAGAGAATTTGTTTAAAAAAGTCGTGCGCCGCCGTCTTTGATTCGCTATATTTTTTACAACATTTTTCCAGAATGCCAGCCTCGAAAAATTTGGTATATTAAGCCAGTACTTTCGTGTTCTGTAAGTTTTTTAAAATTGACAGAGCATTCAAACAACACGGGATTTTTGGCTGTATGAGAATGGACTATAAACTGTCATATCTCTGATACTTCACCTGAACTTCAGTAAAAGGCTTTTACTGCCGCCCACTAGTTCTCAGCGACACTAAAAATATTTGAAGAAAAAATAACAATATCTATTTCATTCCTATTCGACGTTTGAAGCAAAAATAGCGTGTTATATGAAGAGTAAAGTGATTTTTTTGTGTCTCGGCTGTTCTTGCCGAAAAGTACATACAAAAAATGTTACTTTTACTCCATATAAAACAATACTATTATTTTCCAAAACCATCCAATTTTTTTTATTTTGTCCTTAAGACAATTATGGTGCGTGGTTTATGATGTCTGTCCTCGTCGTGACACGTCTACAACCGTGTAGTGTCGTTGCGGAAGCCAAATAAATTTAATACTATTTAATGTTATACTTTATATAAGGAATAAATAGATTCTATAATTGTTTCGCATTTACATGTGCAACATGTTAGAACACGGTAACATTACAGCTTAGAAAATTAAAATAGAGACAAATGTGATTTATTATTTATGACTGTAAATAACACAGATACAATCAATTTGCGGTTGATTGAACACAAGTCGGCAAATGTGCAAAAGCAGATCCCACAGAAGCTACGACTAAGAACTGCTTCCGATTACGGGTATCGGTATTCCAAACACGAAATTTTGTGGCCTCGCCGCTACGGAAGTGACGTTACGCTCATCTTAAAGTCCATAATACTATTGTATTGTTTACTTGCAATGTTAAGTGCTTCTCATATTCTGTTCATGTGCTTTTGTCGTTATTCAATACAATCAAAACATTATAGTAAGGTTAATTCGCAACCTTAACATGTGCTTTTAGAAAAAAGAGGCGACTCCTGTTTGAGGTAAAAAAAATAGTGATTGTACCTATAAAAAAAATCGGCAGCTTCTGGAAGCGGCTGGAACCTCCCCACTCGGTGGATCTTTGAAGCCTAAAAGAGCATTAAATTGTGTGACAAAACGGCACTAAACGTAATCCGGTCTCATCCAAAACCTTTTCAGATCTTCTGGGGCACTAAAAAAACCCTCAACTTAATGAATTTACAAACTATAATCTATGCGAGATATTACCTACATTATGGCTCGTTGAATAATATACTATTAGGATATTAACAACTTTAACATCACTTGAACGACTAAGAAAGTCTAGTTAGTTATCCTAAATTATTAGCCTTTACTCGAGTCCGAGTATAAAAAATGTTACAGTCGATAGATTGTGTGTAATAAAAAACAAGTAAAAGGTGTAGTCTATTGTAGTTCCCATTCATCTACGGTGCACACGACTATGGCTATAGAGGCCAATTCGGGAGAGCACATGTCGACCGCAGTCAGGACAAACATAGACCTGGTTAGGTCTTGGATTCGGCCTTCTTGCAGCAACATTTTCTTGATAGCTGGCCACAACCCCTCGCCATTCGGTTCTGTCCGCTGCAAGTTGTTCCCATTGCTCGTCTGGAATACCGCAGGATTTTAGATTTCCATGGAGAACGTCTTTGAACCTCTTTCGTTGACCGCCACGCCTTCTTCTACCGCTTAGCAATTCACCATACAGTGTACATTTAGGAAGGCGGTTATCATGCATACGATGAACGTGACCTGCCCATCTTAAGCGTGCTCTTGAAATAAGCACCTCAATTGGAAGGCTATTTGCTCTCCTGAGTACTTCCACGTTTGATATGTGATGGAACCAACGGATTTTCATCATACTTCTGAGGTGTCTTTGCTGAAAACGTTCCAATTCTTTCACATGACGACGGTAAGTGACCCAGCTTTCACATCCATATAGCAGTGTTGGAATGACAACTGCTCTGTAGACAGCCATTTTCGTTGACAAAGCAAGGTCGTGGTTGTCAAATACTCTCTCTCTAAGTCCCCAGAGTGCTCTAGATGTAGCGTTAATTCTATTGCGAATCTCGCTGTCCATGTTTGCTTTGTCATTAACAACGTTGCCTAAGTAATTGAACTGATCCACCACTTCAAGAGAATTTCCGTTAAGTGTAATGTCTATTTGGTTCACTTGATGAGGAGTTGACATAATCTTAGTCTTTCCAATGTTGATTTTAAGTCCCAAGGAATCATAGCTCTGGGCATACACATCTAAAAGTTCTTGAAGCTCTTCCGGCGTAGAGGCTAAAAGTGCACAGTCATCCGCATACTGGAGATCACAAATGAATCGTGTTCGTGTCTTCGTGAAAGCTCTAAAGCGCCCTATGTTAAAGAGACCGTCATCAGAACGGTATCTGAGACCTAATCCTCTGACTGCCAGTTTGTTGTCAACAATAATTGTTAGAGCAGTGGTAAACAAATTAAAAAGTAGGGGTGCCAGGACACATCCCTGCCTAACTCCAGTGAGGGTTTGGAAAGGTTCGGTTGCCTCATTATTATACATAACCTGGGCGTTGTTGTTTGTATGTAGACTGCGACATACTTCCACAAATTTTCTAGGGATACCTAAGCGGAGCATAATTTTCCAGAGCACTTCCCTGTCCACCGAGTCAAGCGCCTTGGTTAAATCAATGAAGGCCATGTGAATTTCTCCTTGATGTTCGAGTGCTTTTTCTTGAAGCTCTTGAAGCTGTTTAAGTGTGAAGATTAGGTCCGATGTGCCTCGGTTTGATCTAAAGCCACTCTGTGTTTCAGGAAGTAACTTTTCCATAACAGGTGTCAGCCTATTTACCATCACTTTAGCGAGTATCTTCCCTCCAACAGCCAGGAGAGCTATACCCCTGTAATTTCCACAGTCCGCAGCGCTCCCTTTGTTTTTGAAGAGGTTGATTAAAAGTGTATCACGAAACTCCTGCGGAGCTTGACCACTTTCCCACACGACATCAAACAGTTTTTTGAGGTAGGGTATGAGCTCTGACGACACAGCTTTAAAGATCTCAGCTGGGAGTGAGTCGGCGCCGGGAGATTTGTTATTTTTTAGCTGCCCAATGGCGGTTAAGATCTCTTCCGTTGTTAGTGGTTTATCTAAGTCTTCGAAGGTGTCATATTGAGGGATAAGATTTATAATATCGTGATCGGTTTGACTTTGCTGGTTAAGAATGTTAGAGTAGTGTTCTTTCCATCGGGCTCTTATTTCCTGGTCTTCTTTGAGGAGATTTCCATTTAAATCTTTAATAGGGCACATATTTTTCCGACTGGGGCCGTACACTGCTTTTACTCCTTGAAAGAAATTCCTCTAGTCGTGTGAATCGGCGGAGCAATAGAAGAAAGGGATACCAAAATCCTGCGTAAAATAGTGACTTGGTACACACACGGGTCTAGAGCCGAAATATATATACAAAACTAAGGAACGAGCCTCAGCTTTGCTCTTGGATAATACAGCACAGAATTCAAAAATATACGCAAGGCACTAAAATATATTCGAGAAATTACAAGGACGCTTGTGTGGATAAGCAGAACCACATTGTTTCAGTCAATCAGGCGGCACTGAAAGCTTAATGTGCCACAAAGAGACGTGTCGGCTGGTTTGGGAATGCCTAGAAGAACTCAAAGCCCTGGCAGAACAGAATTAAGTTAAACTAATCTGTATGAAAGGGCACAGTAGGGTTCTAACAAAGTTGACGATAATCTTTTAACTCCTCGAATAATATTTGGGAATACAAAAACTTTGCTAAAGATGCTAACAAATATGTTTATAATTACGGTATACTTATAATAACAACTATCGACCGACAAAACATTAGATCACCTCACACCCATATCTGATTTTATTCTTGCTCTGCTTGAATTTTTGTTATGATTGCTTAGTTAAAGTTTATACAAATATTTTGTCTTTATTTCCAAATGTATATTTTTATTCTTCTTTTACTAATAACAACATGCTTCGTTATAATATGTATAACTTTGTGTTGATATGTCGAATGATGCTACTTTTGCTCCCGAGGAAATTGTACATTTTCCTTCCCAGATATACATATTATTATTTATCAACACTTGTGTTTGTATGTTAATATCTTTTCCTCACTGTGAATACCTATTTTCAAATTCAAATCGTAATTGGAAAATGACAATTGTAAGAGAAGTTTGGGAGATTTGTGCTGGGCACTAAAATATCAGATCCAATTTATTAAGAGCCATAAAAAGCTGTACATCTTTGCCGAATTCCCCAGTAAACTTTTCTAAGAATACAAAGCCAGATCATCAACAATAGAAAAAACGTACATTTCCCATGATATTCGCCGGCCTCTGCAACTTTCATTTTATTTTCTCTTATGTTATGACGTTTTCTTTCGATGCGAGTTTGATGTGGCTCTGAACGTTAAATCCTAAAAGAACTTCATACGAATTGTACAAATCGAAATGCAGGCAGTTTGAAAGAGAACGACCCAAATTATTGTTAAATAACGAAACTATTGAAAATCAGTTCCTATGTTTACAAAGTACGTCGACAGTTAAAAGCATATGTCGCACGTATGTTGCTTTCCTACTCGTGTGTTATGCACGTTGTGTATAAGAAATCGCATAAGAACTTCATTTCCGTTTTACGATTTTATTCCACGTGCTACGAGGCTCATATAAACAATTGATCGTTCTCTTGACATCTGGGCACTTAATATCAGAGTATAATGACCCATTGCGCAAAAATATACGTTGTTCATCATTATGTAAACAGGCATTTTAGCCTAATTTTAGTTGAGTGTTAATTGGGGAAAATTTACATTGTAGAGCAATTTAATAATGTATTTACGATCAGATGGTACTTATACTTTATGATTGTGTTGAATAAGCCAATTATTTTAGGACAAACAAAATCATTATTTCTCAATCAGTAGTGCAAAGTACAAGTACGCCGTAAACGCGTGTAGAGTGCTGCCATGTTTAGACGTGGTTACGTAACTACATATTCTTTTGTGTTTGTGTTGAGGTCCCTACTCAATTACTGATACCTATTTGTTTAATATAGTATTTTTAAAATCAAATTAAGATTTAATTTATCCACTTAAAGCGATTGAATTTAACGAATGATTAATTGTGAGGAAAACTAACTGATAAAATTTATGAAATTTGGCTGAAATAACTTGTAGATAAGGCCAGATGCTGGAAAAAGAAATTATTTCATGAAGATACTGGATTATAATAAAAGTTTTTCAAGAATTTACAGTCAAGAGTTTAAAACTATTTACAAATATTTTCATATAGAGTTTTTTAAGATTTCATGATGCTTCTTAAGGGCATTTGTAAGTTTTAAAAACACTATAAATAAAATTGTGTTTAAGATTTTGCAATCATGAGATAAAGTACATTTTCGTATAAAGTATTAAAGTATATACGATTGGAATTGAAACCGTATAAAAACTAAAAGCCGGCAAAAACAGTCGGCATCTCTTTATTGTACATGGGCGGAGGTAAATAGAAATGCTTGTCATAACAAAATGATAAGATCTTTGGGCGTTATTATATTATCCTCTGTTTCAAATGGTCTCCAGAAAGGCATGGTAAATTAGTAAATAATTAAAATATTTTACCTTTTATACAGTAGTAAATATTTATAAATATGAACAGTAACTAACTAAACTCCTACGCTTGATATTATAATAGGTATTTATGCGCTGCACTGGCACATAGACGGCACGATATTAGACTTCCACGTTCCAAGATAAAGAAACGATTTACGAGTTTTTTTGTGCTAGTAGGCCGAGGCACAAACGGCCGAGGGTACAGCTTCTGGACAACGGGTGAGTATAACTTATATTTCCCGCTAACCGATCTGTTTCAGATACCCCAGGACGGACCACCACTACCAGAGACATGACGTTTTTCTACCCAAACCCAACCTCCTTGCGGGCGTCGGACAACATACCGTCCAACGCCCGTTGTCCTACCTGCTCCGTGGAGTCCGAAAGTGCTAAAAAAGCACTTAGGGTCTCCACACTCCCGAGCTACACAGCTCATATCCTTACCTTTCCGATGATCCGGGGTAGGACACACCTTTACTGTGTCCTGCGTACCGGCAGTCAATCCCAGCCAAAACTTCCTAAAACCCAACTAGACCGACGACTACCCACGGGGGTGACAAGCTGGCGAAGAAAGAAAATATCAAGACAAGAAGAGCGCCAGAAGAGACCTCTGCCAGCGAGGTTGAAGAGCCAGGACCAGGGGAGGTCCGCAGAAAATACCACGACACATCTCGCATTTGCGGGCTGGGTCTGGTAGAAGTAAGCGGGCCCACCTATCACGAAGGCCGGTCCAGGTCTACAGAGATAATCTAGGAGCAAAGAGTAGTAGTCCTACTCGGCCCTAGTTATCGAGACCGTCATCAAGCCAATGGATATTGGCGCGCCTGTCCGTTTTATTACCTTTAAACCAGTGCAGTCGTAGATGGTTCATTCGGGCTGATTACATTGCCAGTCTCGGACTCGCCTGCACAGTTTCAACTACCGTTCGAATCTCAATACCATTGCCAAATATACAGGACAAAATATCAAGTTCGGTACGCACGGTCCTGTGCTTTAAAACTGACCAGTTTCAATTCCAATCGTATATACTTTACCAAATTTTTTTAACGTTTGAAGAGAAATTTCTTTAATGTGTTCTTTAACAATTTTTGTGAAAATTAAAAAAGAACACTTCCATTGCTAATAGTTCTCACAAAAACTGGTCTATCTTCTATGATAATATTGAGTCATAATTCAAGTATTTTCGCATAAACGAAAGAGATTGCCTGATCTTCTATAGGTTTGTACGGTGGTGCGGTGCAAGGTTTGTAAAGTAAGATAGGTAGCATGGTAACTTTCGACCAATCAGAGATCACTATTTAAAATGCGGGAACGCGTCACTCTGCCTGCTCATTCGAATTTCTGGCATTCAAACCATTAGTATAGAAGTATAATTAGTTATGAATTTGAATTCCGTATTTTGTATTTTTTAATGTACAAGCACAAATTAATAAATTGACTTTTTTGATTAATGATTATTAACATCGATAATGTTTTCCTTGGAATTTAAAATTGACATTACTATATATTAAATTTATAACTAATTAATGTATGCAGTTAAAGAAGTACATTTTATATCAAGGGACTGAAGTAGGTTCTTTTAATCTTGTGTGCAATTTCTTGCCCGAGACTTCAGTCTTGATTTCATTGCTTTATATAATTCTTAGCGAATTTAATAAGTTATAAGATAGATGAAGAAACATACATACTTAGAAAAGTTTCTTATTTTATGACGTAGGTACTGAGTAGAAATTTTTCCCCAGGCCAACCTTTACAATTATGTAGTATTAAAAAAATTGAATGCAAATTTTTTATTAGAATTAGATGTGCATACAATAATTTATCAATAAAATTTAACCACTCTCTTTTGCCTTTTTTGAGTTGTTTCTGCAAACAGCTACACTACAAACCTTTCCTCCGGTCATCTAATAATCGTATGTAACGTTGTTATTTGTTATTATTATGAAGGGAAAATAATAAAAACTGTTTACCTTAAAATTATTTCTGTAAATACACAGATTACAAACTTCTATATACTATGAGTCTTTTCTCTTTAACAGTCATTGTCAATTAGATTATACCCTAAATAACTATAACTGCACGATTATAAACACAAAACCAACAAATATTTCGAAATAACTCAACAAATAAGCGCAACGTCTCAAAAAATGCATACGTACAATTAAGTTTCAGCAGGCACGATGACGCGCAAGATGACCGCCTTCATCGTAACCCCTCCATTCAACTTTTTCAAGAAAATTCCCAAAAACCCATGCGTTTAATTTTGCATCATATAGCAATTATACTAGGATGAGGAGTATGTAGGGAAATCAGATTTTTAATTATTATATTTCTATAATATTTCTTTTAAGTGAGTTGATACAAAACATGTGCATATTAACTTAATTTTATTTTAAAATTGTATTAATTTTATTAAATTATCATTGTCTTAAACATTTACTTACCCTGTATTAATAATTTTTATAAATTTCAATTATTAACAAATTTAATTTAAAAAATTTGGTTCTCCTTGTACTTATACACTTAATTGTTAGCCTTAGGATCTGATGAGGAAGTGCGAGGCACTTCGAAACCGGTCATCCATTAATAAAGATTGTGAAAAAACTACAAGACTTATTTCACCTCCTTTTGAAAATACAGAAGCTCACATTATGGGTACAACTTTAGAGAATTTCTGTAGCTGTTTATAAATAATATATTAAGTAAATAATAAATAAGTTTTACCTTTAAGTTTAACAATTTCTATAAGAAGCGTTAAGAATATTTGGTGCGAATCCATAAAGATATCTTTTAAAATGTTGAAATAGGATTTGGTTGGAAGGGTGGTCAATGGAAATTATTGAACCACAGCACTTAGGCCCCATTGGGCCTCTTGTACTTCCTCCCTCTAGGCAGATCTTTGCCTAGGCCTCCAATCAATCTAATCTTGTGAAATAGGTGAGGATGCTGTCTAGGGGCATCTCCCTTACATCGGCCAAGGTAGGCCAACGTTCTCCCAAAACAGATTGTGAACAGCAGCGCCATATTTGAGTCGTTTGCCAAACCATCACTCTAAAGCGTAACTTCTACCAACTGAGATAACGTATTACAGATTTTGTAAGGGGTATAAAACCGCAAAAATATAATGGCAAAACAATTTACTTTGTTTTTATGTCTCATCTATACAGTGTGTTCCCGGATTGAGCTTCCATAAGTGTAATATACAAAAAAAAAATGGTACAGCTCAATAGCTACCAATAAAATATTTATAGCAATTGATATCAAGCACCCCACGATTTTTACAATAAAATTTTGCAAACATTATTTTTTACTTTTTAGTTCGGTTTGCTATTAAGCGTGTTTTTTTGTTTTTTAAACTTTAACATCACTTGAACGACTAAGAAAGTCTAGTTATCCTAAATACTACAGATTTGTAAAGCAACAAACTGAAAATTGGTAAAGTGATAATCTATAATAAATTCACCAACGAAGGTACAGAAAACATATGATATTGATATTGTTACATCTACCTTTAAAGTTTGTGACAATCCACTGGTGCAGTCACTAAAAGTTACAAATATGTCTAAATCTTATTAACGTGACATGACACTAACGTTATCGGATGACAAACGATGACAATGAAAATCGTCAAAATTTGCTCATTGCAATCCGATCGCTCGCGGCTGTCTTTGTTAAATGAAACATTAGCATTTCAGTAATTTTACTAGATTTTAGAGGAATATTTGTAGTTTAATTCTTCGATTTGTCTGTATATATATTTAAAAACGGTACTAAACGTAATCCGCTCTACTTCTAAAGCAGTGAAGAAAGGCCTCACACGTAAATTGACACGAGATGTGATGAGTTTCACGACGTTACGGCTACGCTCATCGATCATGTCACGCGAAATGCGATCTATGCTCATATTTGCTTTGTTTTTAATTTTTTTCACGGAAACCAAATCGAAAGGGTGGAAGTGTGATATATCGTTGAAATCAGAATTTTAACTGCTTTTCAATGGTCCCATTGCAACTTGAGAGTAATAATAAAATAAACAACTTGTTGCGTTAAAACGGCACTAAACGTAATCCGATCTCAACCAAAACCTTTTCAGATCTTCTGGGGCACTACAGAAACGTACATGCAAAGTTTCATTCAAATCCGTTCAGTAGTTTCGGCGCTATTGTGCTAACACACATACACACACACACAGATATTTTTCAAAAACCACTTTTTTGGGTCCCTAGGACCTCAAACCGTAAAGATTTGATATTATCTCAATTTTCGTTTTTGAACCAATTTTAGTAACCTCTCACAATTTTATTGTGGTGAGGTTAAAAATAACAATGCAAATGAAAGTAAACAGTTTTTTTATTTTGAAGGAATTTGAAGTTACAGAGAATTTAAAAAAGTGTGGAATTATGTAGTAATATAGATGGGGCACTGCTTGAATAGGTTTTTAGTTGAATTCATTGAAATTGGTAATTGTGTTTAAAAAATCGGCAGCTACTGGAAACCGAGGAATGCACGTGACGTGACGTGTTCACGGCGCAACGGCGCTACGCAGCGGCCGTGCCATGCGAAAAGCGATCTTATGCATCACATTTGCTTTGTCTAAAGGTTGCAAGTGTGATATATCGTTGAAATCAGGATTTTAACTACTTTTTAATGGTTCGATTGCAAATTGTAAGTAAAATAAACAACTTGTTGTGCCAAAACGGCACTAAACGTAATCGGATCTCAACCAAAACCTTTTTAGATCATCTGGAGCACTAAAGAAACTCTCAGGCAAAGTTTCATCCAAATCCGTCCAGTAGTTTCAGCGCTATCGTGCTAACACACATACATATGTACATACATACATACACCACACAGACTCGCTTTTTCAAAAACCACTTTTTTGGGTTCCTGGGACCTCAAAACGTAAAGATTTGATGTTATCTCAATTTTCGATATTGGACCAACTTTAGTATCTTCACAATTTTATTGTGGTAAGGTTAAAATAAAAACTTATTTACTCTAATTTATTATTATTATTTCAAATGCAATGAAAGTTGGCATATGTGATCGAAATTAACACATGAGAAAATCATTTTAAGTACATTAAATAAAGGGGAAAAGGAAGAAATGACAAAACCAACTTAAAATCTAGTTACTTAAAAAAGTAAGCCTATAAAATTAGTAATAATAATAATATACATCTCCGGTATTAATTTTGTGTGATGTACTTAACCTATAAAGTCAAAGTAATTCCTCTTACAATTCATTCGCTTGGTGTTCAAGGCTATAGGTACTAGTTTCTAAATCGAAGACTATTTCACTTAAATCAACCGAGTGGTCTGTGGGCCAAAGGCATAAAATCAATCTTGGATTTAGGGTACACGACTCTTGAATCTGCAGTAACTTAACTACCCTGTCGGACACGAAGAGTGGATGGCTGTGGTCGCTGGTGCTCTCCCCATGAAAAAACTAATATAAATATACAAAATTTGTTTCATTTAATACTAAAGTTCAAAAAATTAGGATAAGTTCCTAAATAAAACGTAACCTTTAACTTCTGTGTAATTTTCGATGGTTTTGCCCCATTTGAAGAGGACACATTCAGTAACCATTAACATACATTAATAAAATGGTAATTCTTCCTACTATACTATTTTATTTAAAAGATAGTTTAGTTATAATAACAAGAAATATAAAGTATTCGTCATCATTGTGTTGTTATTTTTGCGCAACATAACAAAAGACAGATAAAAAATACACACCAGATAAATTCGAAGATACATATTAATATATAATTACGTTTATTCCTCGAAAGCCGTATTAATATTCATACACGTGAGAATGAATTTATTAATTAAGACACATCATGTACATCCATTATTAATTAACACTATGTTTAATTACAATTAAGTCACGAGGGACTTTACGTGTCGCAGTTGCTATTGAAAATAACAAATTGCTACTACACCGGCATAACAAGGTTAAATTTGGGAGTCAATTAAAAATTTGACGAACAGTCAGTGTTATGTTATTTGTCGGACTGATGTTTATAAATCTACAGGGTTTTTATAAAAACGAGTTGACCCAAATATAATATAATAAAATATGTTTATTAATCAAATTGACCATACAAATTGTATACCTAGGATACATCAATAGTATACATAACTTATAAAATATAAATAATAATATGTTAAATACCTATTAAGACAGAAATTGCAGGTCTGTTCTCTCTGAAACCTACTTGGTTGGGAGAATATAATTCATTTGATAATAGTGCTTCTTCCTCTGTGTTTGTACTCCCTCTGTTAGTGATTCCGGCATATATAATTGCCATTTTCTCCTTCTTTATTTCTTTTTTCATTTCCATTCCTAGAGCACTTATTTTTCGTACTTATTATCATTATCATTAAGTAGCGCTTACTTCAATAGATGTGCTGAATTACTTCTTTTGAGATGCCCCCCGTACATTATTGCCTATGTTTAGTCTTTTTGTAATTGTCGTCTATGTATTGTTTAACGAAATTTGGCCAATAATGCTTCAGCTTCAGCATCAAAGCCATGCACGCTTTAGAGAGTCACCCTATTGCTGGGTTATGTACCAAAATTCTGGAAGCCAGTTAACATGGTATTCATGCCAAAGACACTAAGAAACAAGCCAAATCTTTAAGACCTATGCCATTTCAACTTAACACGATGGAAAAAATGCTTAACAGAAATGTTAGGGATAATGGTTAGAGATTCAATAGAGGTCAATTTGCATATGGGACAGGCAAAACAGCACTTCACCACTTAGTCCATAAGGTAGGAAAGATGCTGGAACATAAGAAAGTGGCGTTGGATATCTTCTTCAATATAAAGGGGGGGCATTCGGTAACACCTCGTTCAACTCCTTTATCAGAACTGTAAGACAGCACGGCGTTGAGGGCACTTGTAGATTGGAGATATGCTCAAAGACAGGGAAACGTTCACCAAAATGATGGGTGAAACTCTAGATACGTTAGTTGCAATAGACTGTTCGCAGGGTGCTGTACTGTCCCCCTTGCTGTGGAACTTTGTAGTTGACGACCTACTAGAAATTATAAATAAAGGATTTGAATCCCAAGGATATACTGCATCATATCTAAAAGAAAATTTAATAAAGTAGTCAGGGATCGCCTGCAAAACACCTTGAACATGGTTAAGGAAGACTGAAGTTAAGTCCCTCAGAGACCAACATCATTCCCTTTACCAGAAGGAGACTGTAGAGACTGGATCCTTCAACGCGTACAACTGGAGATATCGATAGAGGTAAAATATCCTGGAGTAATTATACAATCCAAACTTGCATAGAACCAACAGCAATATACGAACAATTGTATACCAAAACATGGGGCTAAAGCCTGGTATAGTACATTGGCTCTGTACAAGTGTATAAGACCCACCATTTGTTTGGTGATCTAAGGCAACTCAAACGACAGAAGCTAACAGGTTAAGTCGGGTGCAGAAACTGGTCTGCCTGGGAATCACAGTTACTATGAAAGGCGCTTCCACAACAGCCTTGGAGACCCTATTAGACCTTCCCTCGCTCAACGTGGTGATCCAGGGGGTGCCAGAATGGAAAACTCATACAACTCGACTTTCCATGAAAGAGATTTGAGACACATGCGGGTAGTTAATACTGTAGCAGATCCTCTATTAAGTATGAGGTTATTCAGCAACCCCTTCAATATCACCACTGGAGAAAGGATTGACCAACAGGTGTCTCTGACACATTACTCAATAGCCTGGCCTGGTATTCTGAAGTTTCTAGAGTGGAAATATGCGTGAAACAGGAATATATTGTGGAAGACCAAGGGTGAGTACAAGCCTCTCTCTTGGAACACACGCTACTGTATTTCAAACAGAAATTCTGGCCATACTTGAATGTGTATAAGATAATGTTAAACGTCGATACGTCAACCAGCAGATCTACATTGCATCAGACATTCAGGCGGCACTAACCTCTAATGATGGTTTTTTCTAAACTAGATGGGACGGAGAGCTCAGAGAGAGCGGAACAGAGTTAAACTACCCTTCTGGTAACTATTTCTTGTAGCTCTAAGGAAGTACTTCTACTAGTTAATCCGTTTGTTTCATGTATTACTTATGTTTGTTCTTCCTTCTTCCTCCAGTTTCTTTGTCCAATGATGCAGTAGTATGTCTTCATACGTGTGTTGTTGTTTCTTCTATATCTTTCAGATCTCTGAAGGTTTGGTTTAGTCGGTGTCCTGCTGAGACAATTATTTAAGAAAAAGACAGACTTTTTGAACACTTACAATCGAACATTTAAATGAATAATCAAAAGAAAATAAAAACCAAAAATGTTTTCTAAATGTTCTTTAGTAAATCTGATTAAGGCAGTTTATTTCTGATGAAATTCTCGAAAACCGGCATCTCAGTACCTCGTTAAGATATTGTATTTCAAAATATTGCAATAAGTTTTAAGTGGCCAGTAGTTTATTTTAGTAAACAATTTTTATTAATATTATGAATAATTTATTGACGTCAAAAAATGTGTAAACATTCTAAAGGAACAGTTTTAATTTGCAAAATCAATTTGCTTAAGTTTGATTTTCAATTAAAATTGAGAGCACGGTGAGAAAATTTATTATATTATGGTTCAGTTTAAAGTAGGTACGTAGCAATAGTAAAATTTTCGCATATTTAGATTGGCGCCAGTCCAGAATTAAACAATAACATATGAGTTCCTCGGTTTACCAATTTCAATACAAAAATAAACAAGGGAACCAAAATAGAACTGTACACTAATCGTTATTAGTACGTAGTAGCATTAGATACAGTAATTTTCGGAAAACAGGATATTTTCTTTTAAACAATATAGAATTTAGTAGAAACGTTTAGCGTAGGTGTTCGACTTAGAACTTCTAAAAATACAACTAATCAAAGCTCACTCATTTCAAATCACCGACAAATGAAAACTAGAACTATGATAAACATGATGAAAAATGAACGGAAACATGATGAAAATTTTAAATAAACTTGTCCAGAAAATGCTACTTTTTAAATTTCAAATTCTTTCGTTATAAGCAAATTAACATTACTCTTTGGATTTTCGACTTGAAATGAAAAACAAACACATGGCCTAACAGGACTTTGATAAACCTACAACCAAAAACATGATTTCAAAATGTTAATTTGGAATGAAAATATGAAATTTCTTAAATATTAATTGTTTATAAATAAACAAATTGATATTTTAACTTAAAATTGTACTAGTTAGTTCTATAGATCTTGTGTTAATATAAAAATCATTAAAGAAATAAAATATTGACTTTCTCAATTTTTGTATCCAGGGGGTAAAATTAATTTTAATCTCACAATATGAGAGAGGTTTCTAAAATCGGTCCAAAAACGAAAATTGAGATAACATCAAATTTTTACGTTTTGAAGTCCCAGGAACCCAAAAAGTGGTTTTTAAAAAGTCTGTGTGTGTGTGCGTGGGTGGGTGTGTATGTATGTGTGTTAGCACGATAGCCCCGAAACTGCTGAACGGATTTGGATGAAACTTTGCATGGGGGTTTCTTTAGTGCTCCAGAAGATCTCAATAGGTTTTGGTTGAGATCAGATTACGTTTAGTGCTGTTTTGGTACAACAAGTTGTTTATTTTATAATTACTTTCAATTTTCAATCGAACCATTGAACAGCAGTTAAAATTCCGATTTCAACGATATATCACACTTCCACCTTTTCGATTTGGTTTCCGTGAAAAAAATTAAAAACAAGGCAAATGTGAAGCATTCATCGCATTTCGCGTGGCATGGTCGATGCGCGTAGCCGTTGCGTCGTGAAACTCATCACGTCACGTGTCACGTGCATTCCTATTCAACAACTAACTGTACAGCTTTAATGTCGCATTTAATTTCAAATGTTTTGAATTGGGGAACCCATTCGGATAAAAGTTTGCATGAGGGTTTCTTCAATGCTCTAGAAGATCTGAAAAGGTTTTGGTTGAGAGCAGATTATTTTAGTGCTGTTTTAAAATATATACAGTGTGATTCACATAAAACTCGCCAGGCAGTTTCCTTATTAACGAAAAGAAGTATTCAATTTTTATAAGTTTTAAGGCCAGTCGTTACATATTTTTGGTGGCTTTATTTTGTCGTTCATATGTTGTCAATGACAGTGGCGTCCGCGACGTCGCGACGCCGGAAAGAAAATGTTCGATGACTGGAACTTTGAAAGTATAATATTATTAAAGTGTGTTTAATTCTAAGTACATTTCTATTAAAACCAGTGGTTTCCGAGATAAATCGAAAAAAATTATTCAGTCAAACATTTGGTAACTAACAAAAAATTAATATTCGCTCAAAGGTAGTCACTACATACAGTACTTAGTTTAAAGTGATTCTCAATCTTTCAAATGGTTGTACAAAGATAGCGTTGAAGTGCAAAATTATTTTTCGATAGCTGGAACATTGAAACAGCATACACGATAAGGAACCAAATAATATACATATCATTTTGTAATGGCATACTTTTTAAAAATGCCAATGTCTTTCAAATTATCTAATATTTCCTATTTTAAAAAATTTTAAAGTATAATTTTCATTAAACCCTTATTGTTTTGTTAATTATATGAACTAGTGGCCCTAAGTCTAATTTAATAATATAAAGTCAAGTATGTTGTGTAGAAATTTATTTTAGCGTTTGTCGACATACAATCAATTTTTAAGTTTTGTTTTCGAATGAGTTTGTTATTACAAGATAATTCAGAAATGGTTGTGTACACCAACGAAGACAAATTAAACATGATTTTGATCTATGGAGAATGTAGAAAAAATTCCCAAAGCCGAAAGGTTATTCCATTTACGTTTTCCCAATTTGCGTAAGCCATATCATAAGACCTTTATTTCTTTAACCAATAATTTGAAAAATTTCGGAAGTTTTAAAATGTTAAAGTATAATAAACAGTTCACGGCTACAAATGATGCAAATACTGCTTTAGTAATTAACAATATTGTAAATAATCCAAATATATTATTTCCTATTATTTGGGTTTTCTACCACATGGATTATTATCCTCCTCAAAGACAAATCACCGAATCTACAAAATAATAGAATTATTGGAAAAAAGCCTCTGCGCCCGTGACGTTTACGTCAAAGGAAAAGTCAGAGGTTATGTTTTGCAAATAATATAAATCGGAATAAACATAGAAATAATGTATTTTGCTGACGTTTCGGAAAGTAGTCTCTTTCCGTTTTCAAAGCTTTTTTTGGAAGAACTCTTATTTTGCTGTGTATGTCAAATACACAGCTTTAAGATTCTGTTTATGTTTTTCCATAGAGATACTTACATAGAACTGAAGATATTTAGATTTATCTTTTAGATAATGTTGAGTTTGTTAAGTTCTTCTTTTAACATTGGTAGCCAGGTTGTACAAATATCTACAGAACAATTCGATACGCACTTATCTTCATTCAATAAGATTATTGCTGATTCTTTAATTTTTCTTTTTTTAGTATTGCTTCTTTTGTTAAAATTTTTGCCGAGTCCCAGTTTATTCTATGCCCGTTTTCCCAAGCATGTTCACAAATCTTTGAGTTCTGATTTAGAATCCTTCTAAAGACTGGTCTTTAGAATCCTTCTGAAGAAGCTGACAGGATGATCAGCGAAACTCAACTTCGACGACCACGGCAAGACCCGGAAGAAACTACTTCATTAAAATCCAAATTATTTGAAAAATATGTTGTAGAACGATGAGTGCTGCTTCCATAGTAATGGGCTTGTCACTTCACAGAACGCTCGGTATTGGTCTCAAAATAATCCGAAGTGGGTATGAAGAACCAGAAATCAACAGTTTTTAAAGTAAATGTATGTTGTGGAATATTGAACAGATACATAGTCGGACCTTATCTATTTCATGAAACATTAAATGGTGCTAGGTTGCTGCAAGATGAGCTACCAAATTTATTAAGAAATATTCCTCATGATGGGTACATAATCTGGTTTCATCAAGACGGGGCACCGGCACATAATTCAAGAATAGCAGTTAGACACTTGCACCGAGCATATCCTGGATGGACAGGAACTCATGGAGTAATCAAGTGGCCAGCACGATCACCTGACTTAACTCCATTAGTTTTTTTCTTATGAGGACATCTAAAAAATTTAGTTTACACTGAACCAATCGATGATATGGCAGACCTATACATCAAAATATATGCGAGTGTTGCCACAGTAGATAGATATACCTTATTGAAAGTAACTGGGGAAGAAATAATTATATGGATATGTGTATCCATGAAGGAGGAAACAATTTTGAACAATTACTTTAAAAATAAATACGTACATATGTATTATTTTATTTAAAAGTCAAAACAAATCATTAAAAGAACTTATTTGACTTTATTATTTCGATATATCTCGAAGACCACTGGTTTTAATAAAAAAGTGTATACTACAAAAAGTTCTTAGAATTAAACAAACTGCTGGAAACTGCCTGGGAGGTTTATGTGAATCACCCTGTATATACAAACAAATCGAAGCATTACACTACAAAAAATATTCCTCTAAAATCTAGTAAAATTACTGGAATGCAAGCTACAAGCTAACTGATGTTTCATTTAACAAAGACCGGCATGAGCGATCGGTTTGCAATGAGCAAATCTTGACGATTGTCGTTTGTTTACCGTGCCATGTTTTATTATAATTTGTCATCCGATAACGTTCGTATCATGTCATGTTAATAAGATTTCGGCATATTTGTAACTTTTAGTAACTGTGCACCAGTAGATTGTCACAAACTTTAAAGGTAGGTGTAACAATAGCAATATCATATGCTTTCTGTACCTACGTTGATGAATTTATTATAGATGATCAATTTTCAGTTTATTACTTTACGAATCTGTAATGTTTAGGGTAACTAGATTTTTTTTGGTTGTTCAAATGATGTTAATAGTAGTTTGTGCAACAAGAGTGGATATGATAGCCATATCGCACGAGAAAGAAGTTTGAGCACGACGCCGTAGGCGGAGTGCCTCAATCTTTCGAGTGCGACATGGATAATCCACTCGAGTTGTACAGTATACTTTTTCTACGACCGGATTAAGAAAAAACTACAAATAATAGTTTTAATCAAATTTTAATATACAAACTTAGCTTCTGCTAAATCTTATGCTCTAGGCATTTTATAAAAGCTTCAGTAGCCTAGCGGTTATATGCAAAAGATTATAGATTCAATCCCCACATATAGCTACTTTTTCTTGTCATATATCTCTAAAATTTTGTCTGTATATAATAATTTCAATAAAATTTTAGGTGCTATACCGTTTATCGATTCTTCACTGGAATCACTCATTTCAAAATATTTTCTAGCTCAAACTGCGCGAATACACACTGACAATTACTTTGACAGCTTACGCACTAACTTGAATTTTTTAAAACGAATAGTTGCCTATGTACTTAATACACAAACTGTGATTGGTCGATTTCGTATCCATCCTAGAACGTATATGAAATATATCCGTTCAGTTAACTGGAATGGCCCACTTATCCATTCTACAGACTGTACGGAAAACAGCAAATTTACATAAGGGAGTAGAAAAACTTATTAATATGATAATAGCATAATATTATTCAACGAGCGATAATGTAGGTAATAACTCGCGCAGGCGAGAGTGTGCAATTAATTGCAAAAGACAGTATTCTAAAAAAGTGAACGTGTTTTGTGAGATTATTGGTGATAATTCGATCGGCATGTTTCTTGAATTAGATGGAGCTTCAATTCATAACGCTCTTATTGTACGGGAGTGGATTAAGGATCATTTTTACAAAAGATGGATAGGTCGCTAGCCCCCTCATTGAGTGGGCTCCCAGGTCTCCGATATCACACCCTTAGATTTTTTTGGTGGAGAACAAGCTCAAAGAAAAAGTCTTCAAGACCAACAAACAGGGAAGAGTTGTGCGAGAGAATAAGACAGACCTGTGCAAGGGCGTACATAGATATATTTTTTTAATGTCACAGAAATACTATATCGCATCATTCGTATCGAATAAAATAACAGTTAATTAGGTATTATTAAACCATTAAAACTAAAAAATAGTATCTGCAGATAAGCCACTTTTAACTTTCGCCTTCTTGCCTTACTTTTTCTGCTCTCGCCCTTCTTGTGGAAGATGGTTATTACATCCTCCTCTACATATTACATATCGAATCATAGTAGGCCTTGAAAATTCACCAGGAAGTTGTTAATGCACAAAATAAGTGTATAAAATATTTTAAATTTTAGACGATAAGAAACTTTCTTCTTCATGGAAAGTTAATGCGAATCATGCTATAATAAAACAAAATTTACATCTTTCGGTTTAACCGACAATGACTTGGACTCTATACATTATTTTCTGAAATATGACATTTTGAACTTTTTTATTAGTGTGCCCTGTATATGCATAAATAGATAAAGGGACAGATTGAATTCGAAAGCTCTCCTTGGTTTTATTACCGTTACGAAAGTTCAAAATATGCAAGTGTTAGTACACAGAAACCAATGTGTTGGAACAGGGCCATTACTCCATTACACTCGAGGTTATAAAAAGAAAAAAAAAAATCAAGCGCAAACAACGCAGCCAAATGGTTTCTAATTTCACACTGGCTTGGTTTATATTTTTATAAAAACAATATTGGAAAGAAACATAATTTACATTAAATGTAAGCCATACTATAATCAATTAGCGTTAAAAACGAAATGAATATTCCTAGTAGAAAAACAGATGGCGTATATTATAAAGTATTGTTTACTTCTTACTCCAAACATTTTAATATCAAACTAAAATAAATATAAAATCAGTCATCTCTTGTAAGTCTCGGATATTAAAAATATTTATAAAAGTGGTAAATATCTCTAATAATATTGTTTAACAGCAGGGATCACTTCTGGTGTTTATCCTGCGGTACGTTTAATGTAATCGAAAAATTATATGGTAGGTATTGTAAACACACAGGTATGATTTAGATACAAAAGGGACTATAACCAGGAGGAAGCCATATTTCATATTTTTAAATTATTACAGGCCTAAATATTTAAACGTGTCCTCAATTCATCCGTTCTCAGTTCTATTTTTTGCGACACCTTCGTGTCAGTGCTCAGAAACTTTGTTGTTCAGACGCGTGTTTCAGATTGATTAATGTGTTGAACCCTAGTTAAAAATATTACTGTCGTTTTATGCCGAATTGTTGACATAAGGAATTTTTAATGTATAATTTCGAAGTTGACAACAGCATTTGCTATCGAAATTTTAAACTCATCATTCGTATACCAGGACAGATCGGATAAGGACATTTATGATTAGACTTGAATTTCAAAATCGCTCAACTCTTTGTATTTTATAAAAGAAAATTCATAATCTCTTTATCTGTAAAAACATTAAAGAATATAACAACTCTTTCTGGTCTTCACTGCGTAGAAATGCTTCTATTACTAAAAGTTCTGGGCAGTGATGCAGAAAATTGATCCTCATTTTTCTTTACAACTAACTCCTAAACTTACGAGGTATAAAACATTTTGATTCACATTTAGACGGGGCGAACCAACTATAAGCTTTACTGCGCTCTGTATCCATTTAATACCGGTACCTAATAATAATTTAGTAATATTGGGTTATTTATTAAATATAGTGTTGTAACCATAGATTTATCAATTCATAAATTCAACAAATAATAATGCTTTTTTAATTTGTCATTCATGAATTTGGTAACTATGATTCGTGTGGGATTCGTATGAGTCGTGTGGGAAAGTGGTCAAGCTCCGCAGGAGTTTCGTGATACACTTTTAATCAACCTCTTCAAAAACAAAGGGAGCGCTGCGGACTGTGGAAATTACAGGGGTATAGCTCTCCTGGCTATTGGAGGGAAGATACTCACTAAAGCGATGGCAAATAGGCTAACGCCTGTTATGGAAAAGTTACTTCCTGAAACACAGAGTGGCTTTAGACCAAACCGAGGCACATCGGATTTAATCTTCACACTTAAACAGCTTCAAGAAAAAGCACTCGAACATCAAGGAGAAATTCACATGGCCTTCATTGATTTAACCAAGGCGTTTGACTCGGTGGACAGGGAAGTGCTCTGGAAAATTATGTTCCGCTTAGGTATCCCTAGAAAATTTGTTGAAGTATGTCGCAGTCTACATACAAACAACAACGCCTAGGTTATGTATAATAATGAGGCAACCGAACCTTTTCAAACCCTCACTGGAGTTAGGCAGGGATGTGTCCTGGCAACTTACTCTTTAATTTGTTTACCACTGCTCTAACAATTATTGTTGACAACAAACTGACAGTCAGAGGAATAGGTCTCAGATACCGTTTTGATGGCGGTCTCTTTAACATAGGGCGCTTTAGAGCTTTCACGAAGACACGCACACGATTCATTTGTGATCTCCAGTATGCGGATGACTGTGCGCTTTTAGCCTCTACGCCGGAAGAGCTTCAAAAACTTTTAGATGTGTATGCCCAGAGCTATGATTCCTTGGGACTTAAAATCAACATTGGAAAGACTAAGATTATGTCAACTCCTCATCAAGTGAACCAAATAGACATTACACTTAACGGAAATTCTCTTGAAGTGGTGGATCAGTTCAATTACTTAGGCAACGTTGTTAATGACAAAGCAAACATGGACAGCGAGATTCGCAATAGAATTAACGCTGCATCTAGAGCACTCTGGGGACTTAGAGAGAGAGTATTTGACAACCACGACCTTGCTTTGTCAACGAAAATGGCTGTCTACAGAGCAGTTGTCATTCCAACACTGCTATATGGATGTGAAAGCTGGGTCACTTACCGTCGTCATGTGAAAGAATTGGAACGTTTTCAGCAAAGACACCTCAGAAGTATGATGAAAATCCGTTGGTTCCATCACATATCAAACGTGGAAGTACTCAGGAGAGCAAATAGCCTTCCAATTGAGGTGCTTATTTCAAGAGCACGCTTAAGATGGGCAGGTCACGTTCATCGTATGCATGATAACCGCCTTCCTAAATGTACACTGTATGGTGAATTGCTAAGCGGTAGAAGAAGGCGTGGCGGTCAACGAAAGAGGTTCAAAGACGCTCTCCATGAAAATCTAAAATCCTGCGGTATTGCAGACGAGCAATGGGAACAACTTGCAGCGGACAGAACCGAATGGCGTGGGGTTGTGGCCAGCTATCAAGAAAATGTTGCTGCAAGAAGGCCGAATCCAAGACCTAACCAGGTCTATGTTTGTCTTGACTGCGGTCGACATGTGCTCTCCCGAATTGGCCTCTATAGCCATAGTCGTGTGCACCGTAGATGAATGGGAATTACAATAGACTACACCTTTTACTTGTTTTTTATTGTACACAATTTATCGACTGTAACATTTTTATACTCGGACTCAAGTAACGGCTAATAACTATGATTATATGTTTTTAGGTTGCTCAATTTCTAAACTGACAGCTGGCTGTAGCGTTTGGTAGATTGCATAATTTAAAAAAATTTACACAATGTGCAAATTCATCACAGCCACACAAAAAAGATTTTTTTTCTGATCTGGGAGTCTGACCATGTTTACCATATGTTTTTGTGGTCGCTGAAACTGAATCCGTGGTCTACTTAACCCCATCACATCAGAATTTTGTCATAACCTCAAAAAACCCATAATATCAGCTATTAAACGCATATAACCCTAAGAATGAAATTGTAATCTGAAAACCCAAGCCGTTGAACCCAATTACCCACACAACCAAAAATCTATCAACTGCAATAACTACGTATGTTGGACATTTAACTTGATATGTACCTGTCAGGTCTCCAAAAATGCTTTAATTCTATGCACATTTAGGCTATTGGTATGTCATAAAAAACAGGGAAATAAGGAACTAAAAATTCATCGAGAGAACTGTTTGAGACCACCATTTTAAAGGAAAGTTCATCAACTTTTTTTTCTGCAAAGCAATGCCTATACCTATCTCTGCTCAAAAAAGTTATAGGCAAAAAAATAAAATTAATTAATTGTTTTTTTGGATACTTTTCGCACAAAAAATTGTTTTTTATTTTTTTTAAATAAGCTATTTCAATGGGAAATTTGATTCTCTACAAAAAGTTTCCTATTAACTTTGCCTGCATTTTGCTTCGTTTTCGAGTTATATTTAAAAAATTAAAAGGGTTGCATTTTCACCCCTATCTCCAATTTGCAGCCTCAAATTTAATAGCACTCCGCGGTTTTCTCATCTTAAATGACCAATTGAACGGTTTATGCAATAAAAGCCCTTAGTTCGTTATTATGTTAAAGAACGCTATAACCCCGATATACTTTTCGACGTTGTAACAAAATCCGACTTAGGAAATATTTCGTAAGAAAAGCGTGCTTCACGTAAAAACGCCGTGGAGGAGGTTTTTAATTCTTGGAAATATATTTTTGCTCTTCGGAGCGTTTTTTATGCCAAATTTTCGCTAACTCTTCGAGGAGCGTTAATTTGGTAAGTGTAGTAAATGTCGCTGCACAGGGACGTAATGTCGCCCCGACCACCCAATTTTGGAAAGTATTCTAAAATTGGACTTGAACTTCCAAATTTCCAAGATTAAAAACCCTTTTACGAATCCACGTTGTCAAGCACTGCAACTCTTACGAAGTGTTGAATATGAGGACAAGTTAGTCCAACGACTATTCAAAGTATATCGGAAGTTATAGCGAAAATAGCCCTTAGCGACATGGGACCCCCATCATTTCCTAGCAGTCGGATTTGACGGGGAAATGATGCGTTTTGACGGGGTTTGCCCTAAACCGGTTCCTCAGTGATTCGGAGTCAAAAAAGTATCTATACCATGTACTCACACGTGCATGGGATCTGCCTTGCCTGAACGTAAAATTTGTTATTGCATAATACAAACGAAGTAGATACGCTTCAAGCAATTTTAAGCTCTGAGGAGCGACCAAAATTTATGTGAATTAATAAATACGTTTATAAAGACAGGCAAGCATAAGCCCACCAAAATTTCAGTTACATGAACTGTTCCTTGAATCTTTTTGTGCATCGTTAGCTTTTCAAACTGCATATTGGATGGTAGTTGGTACCGTATGAATCGTCCCGTTCCTCACCATGTGTTGTACACGGGTCAGACCATTGTTTGTTAACATTTTCTCTGAAGAAGTTGTTGTAGAAACATAAATTTTTTAAAGATTTAATATACATTTTTTGAACTTTATATTGTCTTTTACTTGTGTTTTCTAACAAAATTTCCCTTTCAGATTTAATTTTAAGAGAGTGTTAAACAGACAGTGTTAGATTTATAGTGTTACGACGTCTTCCAATTGATACCATCAGAGCCGCAGTTAAGCATAAACGACAGTAAGTATGATTTATCCATCAATCTCCGTCTGAAACAGTCACTTGAACCCTAAAAATTTTTGTGAACGTAATATTTTTATTTAGTATTTAGAAAAGGTTGAGGAAAAAGAAAATTAATTTTTTCTTTTTCCTATTTTTTTCAATTTTTCTAAGTTTTTCGAACAAAAAAAATACGTCCTTCAGACTTCCATCAAAGCATAGATCGTTCACATGGCGCCCGAGCAGGGACCATGCCGTCCCCAAACCCAACAAATCCTTTCTCATTTATGGCGGAAGACTCCGAGGGGTCGACCCCAAGAGAATTTTATGAGCGAGTCACCGCACCGCTCGTCGACGACGGTTCTAGAGGGTTAGAACCACAGCGACTGTTTCCGGAGGGAGATAATGTTAATTTATCAGCTTCACAGCCACAAACTGCTTCGATGGAGAGTATGTTTCTGAAAATGGCAGAGGGCTTCGTGCAGGCGATACAGAACGTGTCGACCTGTACGCCCCATGGGAGACAAAGATGTCCGAACGTGACGTTCCATGGGCTTGATCATGAAGATCCAGAAGCATTTCTGAAAATTATGGAGGAATATTTCGACAGAGCTCGCATAAGCCACGACTATGATCGCCTCCATAACGTAACCGGCCAACTCAAGGGCGAAGCTCAACGATGGTCCGAACAATTTAGGACGTTGACTACTTCGTATGCCTTATTCAAGGAAAGATTCCTTACGAGATTTAATTCTCCCGACATACAGTCACGAGCTATTGCTCAACTGTATGCCGTCAAGCAAACGTCTTTAGACGACACGGCAGTGTTTATCACAAGGAAAACCTGTCTTTTCGATCGTATTGATCCCTTTAAATCCGAAGCCATCAGAGCTCGGGTCATCATGGACCAACTGCGTCCAGAAATTAGGTCACGCTTGAGAAGCAACCTAATTTCAAACACAGAGATGTTAATAGCAGCGGCTACTAACGTCGAGCGGGATTCAGCTGACGAACAGACGTCGCTAATCCAGCTTATTGATCAACGTCTGTCCCGCGCGTCTTACTATCGAGAGCCGGGACACATTAATCCACAAAATTCAAGTATAAGGAGCAATGGAAGCCCAACTCCGACAGCACCGAGGGTGCATTTCCGAGAGGACGTATCTCGACAGGACGGTCCAGGCAGAGCGCCTGGTCGTCCTTTTTTTATGCCTAATTCTACAAGCGGTTCAGTGAATCCTGACCGCAGGCAAACCAATTTCAATGGCGGATCGGGGAAATTCCGAGTACCCGACCGACCGGCAACCCCGTGCCGATACTGTACAGACACAGTGCAGTGGCACTTCCATAGCCAATGCCCGAATAACCCTCATCTCAACAGGAGACCGGGAAACTTTCAAGGGGCCAGAGACCCAGGCCAGGGTCAATCTGCAAGATCCCCAGCTCAACGCCCGAACCAAGGCGGAAGCAACTCACGTTAGACGATCTTCCTAACGAATAATTTTAAAACAATTTTTTTTATTTTATGCCATGTATATTGATCAGAAGTTGAATATAATTACAAAGATCCATGTCAATGATTTGCGATCAGCTCTACACAAACAACTAAATGTTGAATTTCAAATCATCTAATGAAGAGGAGGATAGTCCAGACGACACATTCCTCGATGAAACTGCCTCTTCATCAGAGCAAGAACTCGCGGGAGTCCCGCAGCCCAATAATTGAATTCATCTGAGGAAGAGGAGGACAGTCCAGACGACACATTCCTCGACGACACTACCTCTCAATCAGGTCAAGAATTCGCGAGGGTCCCGCAGTCCGAGCAGACAGGAGCACAATACATGTGCCTGCCGACGGACCACAATCAGGTGAAAGCCGCTCATGTGCCTGCTGACGGACCACAATAAGGTGAAAGCCGCTCATGGGCCTGCTGACGGACCACGATAAGGTGAAAGCAGTTCATGTACCTGCCGACGAGCCTCAATTAGGCGAAAGCAGTTCAAAAAGTCCAAAACATTCCTACTTCTGATTCCATTATATTTTCAACCTAGGCTAAGTTTTAACTTAGTGCTAGGTTTATTTTATATCAAAATTTCCATACCAACTTCTTGTCGTGTCAGGCAAAAGTTGGTATTTTTTATGCATTTTTTACAAGTTATTTTCATTTGAGGATATTGTATCGTCCATACAATCTTCAAAATTCACTGCAGCAACTCTGACCGTGTCCGGCAGAGTTGGTATTTTTTTTTTTTTATAATTTTTCTAAGTCCTCATATGTTCAAAACATATACATCTGTAAGCAGAGTCCGACCCAAAGGGTCCAAACAAATGTTCCATTGGCACGGCATGGAAAGACGACAACTCTGACGCAGAGCGCGATTCAGACGAGTCTAGCAACTCAAGGGCGAGATGCCGCCACGTCTGCTGGAGGGGCAGATGCAACGATCCGACGGATGCAGATTCTGTCGCAGATTTCTCCCAAGAAGAGATTTTAATAAAAACTATTTCAATCAATATAAGTCAACAAAATTCAATGTTCCTATTCTCAAAGACGACGATGTGATATCGGTCGCAGATTTCTCCCAAGAAGAGATTTTTTAACTACTCGGAAACCATTTCAACCAATATAAGTCAACAAAATTCAGTGTTCCTATTCTCAAAGACGACGATATGTTATCGGTCGCAGATCCCCAGACGGGATGTAAACAAACATTTTACTAAAATTTTGTTTTATATTGTTTCATATAAACCGAGCAGAACCAATGTATAGCTGGAGCCAAGCAGTCCGAGGACCACCTAAGCTGTTCCAGAAGGCAGTTCGACACCGAAGGTGATCGACGAGGCATAGACACGAGGAGGAGCAGACGCAAGCCCGCATTAGTGGAAGAACACTAAGAAAGATAAGTGCGTCGAAAGTGTTTGTGTTGTGTCATCGAGAATCTGAGGATTTTCGATTTTTTTCTTTTTTTATGCCATTTTTGAAACACAATGTTCAATAATTCAATCGAATGCTATGCATCGATATATGTTCAAATTTATCACCATTTTTAGATTTGCATCTATGTTTTGTTCAGATAGGCCGGTCTGAACTATAACCGAATACAACACATGGGAGACTACATCCAATGATCCATTTTATTTTCAAACAAACAATTTACCAAACGTTACACAAAAAGATTCACGGAAAGGAGGGGAGTGTTAAAGAACGCTATAACCCCGATATACTTTTCGACGTTGTAACAAAATCCGACTTAGGAAATATTTCGTAAGAAAAGCGTGCTTCACGTAAAAACGCCGTGGAGGAGGTTTTTAATTCTTGGAAATATATTTTTGCTCTTCGGAGCGTTTTTTATGCCAAATTTTCGCTAACTCTTCGAGGAGCGTTAATTTGGTAAGTGTAGTAAATGTCGCTGCACAGGGACGTAATGTCGCCCCGACCACCCAATTTTGGAAAGTATTCTAAAATTGGACTTGAACTTCCAAATTTCCAAGATTAAAAACCCTTTTACGAATCCACGTTGTCAAGCACTGCAACTCTTACGAAGTGTTGAATATGAGGACAAGTTAGTCCAACGACTATTCAAAGTATATCGGAAGTTATAGCGAAAATAGCCCTTAGCGACATGGGACCCCCATCATTTCCTAGCAGTCGGATTTGACGGGGAAATGATGCGTTTTGACGGGGTTTGCCCTAAACCGGTTCCTCAGTGATTCGGAGTCAAAAAAGTATCTATACCATGTACTCACACGTGCATGGGATCTGCCTTGCCTGAACGTAAAATTTGTTATTGCATAATACAAACGAAGTAGATACACTTCAAGCAATTTTAAGCTCTGAGGAGCGACCAAAATTTATGTGAATTAATAAATACGTTTATAAAGACAGGCAAGCATAAGCCCACCAAAATTTCAGTTACATGAACTGTTCCTTGAATCTTTTTGTGCATCGTTAGCTTTTCAAACTGCATATTGGATGGTAGTTGGTACCGTATGAATCGTCCCGTTCCTCACCATGTGTTGTACACGGGTCAGACCATTGTTTGTTAACATTTTCTCTGAAGAAGTTGTTGTAGAAACATAAATTTTTTAAAGATTTAATATACATTTTTTGAACTTTATATTGTCTTTTACTTGTGTTTTCTAACAAAATTTCCCTTTCAGATTTAATTTTAAGAGAGTGTTAAACAGACAGTGTTAGATTTATAGTGTTACGACGTCTTCCAATTGATACCATCAGAGCCGCAGTTAAGCATAAACGACAGTAAGTATGATTTATCCATCAATCTCCGTCTGAAACAGTCACTTGAACCCTAAAAATTTTTGTGAACGTAATATTTTTATTTAGTATTTAGAAAAGGTTGAGGAAAAAGAAAATTAATTTTTTCTTTTTCCTATTTTTTTCAATTTTTCTAAGTTTTTCGAACAAAAAAAATACGTCCTTCAGACTTCCATCAAAGCATGGATCGTTCACACTTCAGATTCGTTTTGACAGTTTTTTAAGTTCATATTCCGATGTTTTTTCGGAATAATAAGTAATAACGTAGTTGACTGTTATTTGTTTAGTTTTCGATGTGGCTGAAACTATTTTTGATTAAAGATTTTTGTTTTTAACTTAAATTCAATAAAAATGTAGTTCACAAGAGTGATTTATTTTGTAATAGGTGTGTTTTTTCTATCCTGATGATTTGTCAACTTAAAATTAGGTTCTCGGGTTGAACCGCGTCTGAGATTGTTAATGTCTCGACATTTCGGCTCCCGTTTTGGAGCCATTTTCAAGAGAAAAAGGGGGTCAAGAAAAAATTGTTAAAGAAAATAAATAATGCTAGGAGTTCGTGGAACTGGTTCGATTCCGGGGGCTCAATCTGCCTACTCCCCAGATCTCACTACGATCCGTCTCTAAGGCCTCAATGTGCCTACTCCTTAGAGCGAAGTCGCTGGCAGTATCTGACGAAGTATTATTCATACGAAAGCTGTCTGTGGGTGGGAGAGTGGTAGGGGGTTGAGGGTCTGTTGATGGAGGCATCAGAGCAGAACGGCTGCTATCAGGATTATGAGGTGTGGATGAAGATTGTGGGGCTAGCCTGGAGATCAATGATTTCCAAGCGACTGGAAGACGATGGCCGTCATCCGTGTTGTTTAGACAATTGGGACGTTTTTCAATCTCAATTGCTTCGCAGATGATTCGCGGTTTTTGGAAAAATGAGGGTGCTATGGTTTTGGTATTATCGAAGTCTATATTATGGCCTGTTAGGAGGCGGTGTTGGGCAAGTGATGATGTGGGATCGGATTTTCTAACTGCAAGACGATGGTCATATATTCTATTGTTAATCCGTCTATTGGTTTGTCCAATGTAGGTTTGGGGACAGTTTGAGCAAGGTATTTCGTATACACCGTGGGAATCATTAGGTTCTGATTAAATTGGAAATTGTTTGGTGTGTTGTGAATATGGTTTTTATGTTATTGGATTTTAGGACTTTTGAAATTTTGTCTGTGACACCTTTGATGTAGGGTAGGCAGGCTTTTTGCTGAGGAAGAGTTTCTGTCTGTTGAATTTGGGATGGATTTTGTGCTTTGTGTATGGATCGCGTTATATGTCCTTTGTCGTAACCGTTTTGTAGAAGTGCTTCTTCTAATGTTTGTAGTTCGGATTGTCTGTTGTGATTGTTTGTTAGTCTGAGGGATCTGGTTACAAGAGTGTTGGCAACGGAATTTATTTGTGATGGATGGTGGTGTGATTTTGAGTTAAAGTAACGGTTGGTGTGGGTTTGTTTTCAATACACAGTGTAAGAGAATTGATTTTTGTTTTGTTTTGTAATAAGGACGTCTAGGAAACGCAGGGAACAATTATTTTCGATTTCAATAGTGAACTGGATCTGACGGTGTATATGATTAATGTGAGACAGGAAGTTGTTTAGAGGATCTCTACCATGTGGCCAGATAACGAAGATGTCATTTACGTATCTTAGCCAGCAGGTTCATTTTTGTTAAGTAATCGGAGGTGTTTAGTATGACAGTGGAGTTGCCTTTGTCAGCTGGGAGAATGATAAGGTCGTCATTGTTATATAGGTCTTTTAGGGCTTGTCTTTCTCTAGAAGGTAGGTTAGAAGTGGGAGGTTTGGCAGTTCGAAGTATTCTAACGATATCTTGTCTGGTGTACTCAGCTTGATTGACATATAACGCGATCCATACACAAAGCACAAAATCCTTCCCAAATTCAACAGACAGAAACTCTTCCTCAGCAAAAACCCTTCCTACCCTACATCAAAGGTGTCACAGACAAAATTTCAAAAGTCCTGAAATCCAATAGCATAAAAACCATATTCACAACACACCAAACAATTTCCAATTTAATCAGAACCCCAAAAGACCAAATACTTAATGATTCCCACGGTGTATACGAAATACCTTGCTCAAACTGTCCCCAAACCTACATTGGACAAAACAAAATATTCAAACGGATTAGTGTTACAAAAACACATATCAAGTTAAATGTCTGACATAACGTGGTTATTGCAGTTGATAGATTTTTGGTTATGTGGGTACAAGAGTTTGGGTTTTCAAATTACAACTTCATTTTTAGGGTTATACGTATTTAATAGCTGAATTATGGTTTTTTTGAAGTTATGACAAAATCCTGATGTGATGGGCTTATATAGACCTCGGATTCGGATTCAGCGACCCCAAAAACATGTAACAAACAAGGTCAAACCCCCAGACCAGATTTTTTTTGTGTGATTGTGTAATCTGAGTAGACTAACTACTAAAGACATAGACACTAATGAGAATAATTTCCTAATATTGATGATTACCCATGATTCAATATTTGATTTCATTTTTAGAAAGGTTGGGAGTTGGTCGGCATGTCTTTCGTGAAATAAGTCAATTGGTATTGTTATTAAATAACCCAAACCAGCAACAGGTTATGGGCCCAGGTATTACGCGAAAGGTAGTATTGTATGAAAAAGTAGTATATGTGTATGTTTGTGAATTAAAAAGTTTATTTAATTGTTTTACTTACTAATAAATCCAGTAAAGTAAAAACCCGTTATAATTTTAGAGTAGTAAAATTAAACTAGCCAAAGTTGCGAAACTGACAACATGTATTATCCTATCGTATATGCTTGCACTTATTGATAGTCTTAAATTTTTCACAACTTAGTTCCAAGCTCCTTAATGTTAAGTATGAAACAATCGTGATGTTAGTTCATTAAATTCAAGAGTTTCAACTCTTGGATTTATGAACTAGGTCAGCATTTATACATCAAGCTAAGTCTGTCACAATAAAATTCTAGTTAAAACTTAAATTCTCAGCGAGTTTCCCAGGATTTGCCTCTAGATTATTATACATGGTGTCATGTAAGTAATTGGATATACAGCAACAAACTATTACCCATATACTAAGTTGTACTGCTGAGGAGATAAAGATATGAAATGAATGTCGGAGGACGGTAGCTCAGTGGTTAGCTCGTCTAGCTCTCTCTCTCTCTCTCTCTGGATTGAAGTGGATTCGAGCCCCACTTACTACGAAATAATTTTCAATTATTAATTATCCCCAAGAAGTAGTTCGAATCCCACTCTAAACTGTAGAGCTTCATCTCATTTACTCATACAAATTTAGAACTCCTATAATTGAGAGAGTCATTGAAATATTTTAGTTCAAGGACATGGGTTTATAATTTTGTAAAACTTTTCCAACTTATCCATCTATTAATCTATGAAAGTTTTATTACAGGTTAGAATTTTATTTATTTGATAGCATTTGAAGAATATTTTATTGCATTATTTATTTCTTGCTAGAAAACAGAGCTAGTAAATCTACGCAAATTCTTGGGTATGAAGATCATATTGCAATAATTGTTCGTGACTTTGCCTCGCTGAGGCAAGCTACCATAGATCTTGAAGCTCATGCAAATAGAGGTGATATGCGAGTGAATCAAACCAGAACAAAATATATATTTTGTGACAAATCCTCCAATACAACCACCAAGTATCGAAATAAATGGTAACGAAATTGATAGAATGAATGAGTAATGTCCCAGGTGAAATTAGTGTGAGAAATCTAAAAGGAAATAAGTACTATCATGTCTATCTCAAGTTAACAGCTTACTAAACTCATCATGTACACGAGTCTTGTAAGACCGGTGCGCTTATGACTGTGAAACATGAACATTAACGAATTAAGACGAAAACCAATTAAGAATTCTCGAAAGAAAAATACTTACTTAGAAGGATATTTGGTCCCGTCCAAGAAAAAGGTTTGTGGAGAATAGGGATGATGCACCTTGCACTATAAAATTGACAGATTGATAAAAAGAGAAAACATAGTAATTTATATAAAAAGTCAACGATCAAGATAGTTGTGTCGCGTGTGTGTCCTCTGCAATTTTACTATGCAGATAAAAAAGGCAACAAAAATTTTACCAGCTCATTATTAACGCCGTTGAACAATTCGGTATGATGTCATCAAACAAGCCGACGTGTTAAACACCTATAAAGGTAAGTGACTCAATTTGCAGACGAAATAGTACGGAAGTAACGATGTTTTAATGAGGTTGTAAAGTTTTTGTTACCTTTTTTATCTGCAGAGTAAAATTGCAGATAAAGATGACTGTACAACTCAAAGAGAATTCACGAATAGAAATCTCAAACTTGAGAACAAAAAGGACAACCCAGGAAAAAGTGAATAGAAGATGTGGAAGAAGGCGCCTAAGAATTTTAAGAGCAGGAAATTGGAGAAGAACAGCAATGGATAGATGCAGATGGAGAAATTTAGTGGAGCAACCCAAAACCCACCAACGGTTTTAAGCCAAAAGCAGAATTTTTTAATAAAGTGATTGGAAACTTGCTTTAGTTATTTTCGTATTTCTCAAAAAACATAAATTTTATTAACATTAACAAATATGATAAAAAATTAGGGAGTGTTCCCGTATATCTAAATTTAAAAAAATAGACTTTAAAATCTCCAGGATCCGACTAGGTTGTTTTAAAACCGTCCGATATACTTTATATAGGATGAAGTCACCAGTGAATGAACATGCACCAGTGAATGAACATTCTGTTCTTTCCATTTGTTTGGGTTTTCTACCACATGTATTTGTCCTCTTCATAACAAATCACAAAATAATAGAATTATTGGGAAAAAGCCTCTGCGCCTGTGATAAATATTATGTGAGTGAGTCATCCAGACCTTTCAGTGTGAGGTTGGAAGAGCACAAGAATTACATTAGAAAGAATGAAATTCAGAAATTAAAGATTTGTGAACATGCTTGGGAAAACGGACATAGAATAAACTGGGACTCGGCAAAAAATTTAACAAAAGAGGCAGATAACAAAAAAAGAAAAATTAAAGAATCAGCAGTAATATTATTAAATGAAGATAAATGCGTATCGAACGAACACAGCTATAATGCCGCATGCATTGGTTTCAAAAGAATGGAAGAGGTACTATGACAAAAGGAAAGAAAAAACTGAAAAAGCTGAGGAACTTAAAAAAAAGGAAAGAGGAGAGACAGAGAAAGGCAGAAGAAAGAAACAAGGTAGCAGAAGAGAGAAAGATGAAAGCAGCAGAGCGAAAACGGAAGTCACAAGAAAATAAAAAATGCAAACAAGTACCAAAGAAGAAACTAAAAAAGAATGACAGCCCTAAAGAAAGTCCTACTGAAAGCTCATTTGATGAATCATCCACTGATAGGGAAGGAGAGCAAATTAAAGACCAAGCCGAAAATAATAATCAAGAACGCCAAATTAATTATAAAATAGATGATTTTGTTATAGTTAAATATGACAAAAACTATTTTCCCGGACAAGTAAAGCAGGTAGATGAATCAAAACAAGAATATGAAGTGATCTCTATGGAAAAGAATCAAAATGGAAAATTTTGGAAATGGCCACAACCTGCAGATACAATTTGGTATAAAAAGGCCGATATCCTAAGGAAGATTGGTACCCCACAGCAAGCTAATTCCAGGGGATTTTTCATGACTATAGAAATACAAAAATATTTAAAGTTCTAGTTCATTTACTGGATCTCCCCTGTTCATTCTCTGGGAATTTGTGTTCATTTATTGGGGTTTTCTGTACTTTGTATTTTTATTATTAATAAAAAATTTGCATATTTTTCCACGACAATTCTGTTGCTCTTAATCGATCTATTAGTGAATATTTCGCATTTTCAAAATTTCCGTAGGTTTTATAGGTTGTGAATACATTAAAAATGTAGTTCACAACCTCACAACTTTCATAAATGTTCATTTACTGGTGATTTCACCCTACATAAACGTTTCTCAATTTTCCAGCTCAAAATTTAATGACTGTAATTGAAAAATCTTGAACGGAGTCTAAATATCTTTCTAATTTCTCTTGCAAAAATACTGAAATACCTGAAAAATTGAGCCAATTTAATTCATTTGAGTTTTGCATTTTTTTTATTTTTTTTTTATTTAAAATTATCTTTATCAGAACTTTTTTAATGTACTTTCGTTAAAAATTACTATTTTTCTTTACGTAACGACAAATTGGAAACTAATTTCTTGGGTCATTCCTCTGACATTAAATTTAAATTTTACATTTATATTCCCTTGTTAAGTTCCGTTTAATTTCGACAAGCAGCAGCACAAGAAAAACAATTCCATCAGTTTATTTATTAATTGTTAATAAAGGACATCCTGAATTTTCGTTGAGGTCAATACACTACAAATAGTGTAATAATAGACATTAAGGCAGGTAAATATAGTTATTCATCAGTTTATAATAAAATTACGATAATTGCTATATAACATTTTTTTAAGTGCCCTAATTTCGACGGCGCACAGTGTGCAAGGACTGTTTTTCGACAAAATTCCAAACAAAACTCAATTTCAAATCTTTCGTAAGATTTTTCGTAAAGTATATACGACTGGAATTGAAACCGTATAAAAACTAAAAGCCGGCAAAAACAGTCGGCATCTCTTTATTGTACATGGGCGGAGGTAAATGGAAATGATTGTCACAATAAAATGTTAAAATTATATTGATTTTTATTATTTTTTGTTTATTAGGTTCATTTCGCCAATAACATATTTTTGAGGTATTATATCAGTTTTAGATATAAATTCTAAATATTTAAATTTATTGGTTTTAGTTTTAAAGTTAACCCATATTATATTGAAATATGTTATTGCTCAGCAAGGACCAACGAGAACGTATGAACATATCTTGCCAGGAGGGGATGGGACAGGTTAGATTAACGAGGGGCAACGATTTTAGTCAAAAATAAAATAAAAATTTAAGTTTCTTCTAAAATTAAAACGTAAGTTTCTTGAACAAAGCAAAGAATTATTATATGAAAACAAAAATAAATATTTGTATACTTATATAAAACATAAATAAAAACAAAATTAAAATACTTCTCTAGAATGAAGTAACTTCAATTAAAATTTCTTGTCAACTAAACAAAATATATTCCACGAAATGTAATAATAAAAAAGTGAATGAAAAAATGAAGAAAAGTTAAATGTTAATTGACGCGTCCGAATCTTCACTTTCTGAGGAGGAATCATTATCCAGTTGAATTAAAATCGGCGCACTAGGGGGTAGCGTTGGATATCGATTTTCTTCTCCAATTACATGCCTAACGCAATTTTTCCATAAATCAGTATTATTGTCAATGTCATTTATTACTTCTCTTATATGATCAACTACTATCGCGCTTAACGTTGGAGAGTTATTACATTTTCATAAATGTACTTTTAGTGTTCCCCAAACCATCTCGATAGGATTAAATATGCAATAGTATGGAGGTAACCGCAAAAGTGTATGACCGTGTATATTGGATAAGTTATCAATAACATATTCCTTTTTGAAATTCTGTTCTTTTATTCTTTTCAGTAATTCGCGTTTTATTGGAACTTTTACAGGAATTTCCATTTTTTTTTCTCATGAATTTTAAAATGTCTTCCTTTTTTGTGCTGTTATTTGGTATTTTATTTAATATACGCGAGTGATAAGAAGCATTATCTAATACAATTACCGAATTTGGCGGAATATTTGGTAGAAGCTGTTGAGAAAACCATTTTTCGAATAGATCGGCTGTCATGTCTTCGTGATAGTCTGCTGAAGACTGCGATATTTTTTTGACCGACAAGAGCAACGCATTGGGTACAAACCCATTTTCACTTCCCGCATGAAGTATGATAACGCGTTTTCCTCTAGTATTTAAAACACAATTGTGCGAACTCTCTACCCAACCATACTGAACAACATCATGCGTGTCAAACCACGTCTCGTCTAGATACACTATATGCCTGTTTAGTTTACGATATTCTCTAATTTTTTCCAAATAATCTACTCGAAGTGAAACTATACGTCGCGATTCCATAATTACCGTACGACTGTCAAGTTTTTTATGTTTAAAACCGCATTCTAATAAGACATTTCGTAGTGTATCGAAAGACCTATAATTATAATCAGGATAATCGCTCATTTTTCCTTGAATCATTTTTAACATAGGAACTATATTTTCTTCATACATATTATAAATTATACGCCGTATTACATCTCTAGTGGCATCATCAATATTTTTTAATTTCGTATTTTTCCGTTTCCTCTTTGCGCTGTGATCTATAACATCGCCTTCTTGAATTACGCGATAAATTGTTGATTTTGATATTTCAGTTAATTCGTTAATACGTCGTATTATTTCTTTCTCACATTGTTCAGGATTTTCGCCTTTCAAACATTCATGTATATTTAAAATAATACGTTGACTTTGTACGTGTAAATCTTGGTTTTTAAACTCTAAATTTATTTCGGCTTTTTCGACAATAACCGGTTCAACTATTTCGGGATTTTCGGGCGTTATTATATTATCCTCTGTTTCAAATGATCTCCAGAAAGCCATGGTAAATTAGTAAATAATTAAATTATTTTACCTTTTATACAGTAGTAAATATTTATAAATATGAACAGTAACTAACTAAAATCCTACGCTTGATATTATAATAGGTATTTATGCACTGCACTGGCACATAGACAGCACGTTGTTAGACTTCCACGTTGACTGATAAAGAAACGATTTACGAGTTTTTTTGTGCTAGTAGGCCTGTCCGTTTTATTACCTTTAAACCAGTGCAGTCGTAGATGGTTCATTCAGGCTGATTACACTGCCAGTCTCGGACTCGCCTGCACAGTTTCAACTACCGTTCGAATCTCGATACCATTGCCAAATATATAGGATAAAATATCAAGTTCAGTGCGCACGGTCCTGTGCTTTAAAACTGACCGGTTTCAATTTTGACCGTATTTACTATATATAAATATTGACTTAATAAATACGAAAAAAATTGATTCTAAATGTAGTTTCAAGATATATATTTGTGTCTATAAGTGCACATTGTTTTAAGAGTTTCATATTTACATAAAAATATTATTCAAGGTCTAAAGTATATTACTTTAAAAAAATTGAGCTGCTAAAGAAGGAGCCGTTTAAAAATTTCCATCCAGACTCTTGATTTTTATACATTAAATCCATTACTATGGATTACTTAAACCATCATCATTTAAAATAAGCAATATATTCTAAACATATTTTATAAAATTTTCTCCAACTTGCCTCATATAATTTATATTGTTTTAGCTATAATGTACGCGTTATCTAATTACACCTCTTTTATATTCACGTGATGGTTATGGAATTATTACTTGGGTATCTATTGGAATGTAGACGAGCTATTTTTTTAATAAGTATGTCTGAGACTCCATTTCTAACGTGAAATTAAGCTTTGTTGCAGAAGAGATTCGGTTAGCTTATCTAGGCCATTAGGCCACAGTAAAGTCAAAAATATCATCTGCGTACTTCCTCATATCTATTATTTATGAATTGTTAATATAATTTTGAAGGTAGTTTCCTTTAGTATTATTTAAATTATCTTATAGGTAACAAAGAAAAATGAAAACAAAATGTATGTTTCTTTACAAGAGGCATTCAATATTTACACGAGAAACTCAAGATGTAGTTAATATTCAATGGAAAATGTTGCCACAAAATCACTAAAATCACCTTAAGACACTTAAAACTGTCTTTTGGTGGCTGGTAATCATCTAAAGTTTCTTGTGACATAAGACTACAGGCAGAACATTATTAAATACAATTTCTGTCCAATGAGGAGGACAGTGTTATAAAATAATATGATTTTTTTTTAAATTCCGTGTGTCAAGGACAAAACTCTCGAGAGAATTGCCCATACAGGGTGGATCATTAATAATAGGCCATAGTTTAAGGGTAGATTCTTTGGGCCAAAATATGAGGATATCGTCAGTGCTTTAGTAAAATATTGCTGTGGAAAAAGATACAGGGTGTCAAATTTCAAATTATTTTTTCTTTTTTTTGCAAAAACTCAACAGCCTCTTGACTGATCTTCACCAAATTTGCTAGGCCAACTTTTTTTATTCTAAGAAACATTCATTTACGTATTACATCACGTTAGATCATAGAGAGCGCTGCAGGACCCTTATCTGATGATGAATTTTTTTCATATTTTTTTTTTACGAAACGTTGTGGTACTTCTGACCAGAAAATCTGATGAGGGCATCATTTCCACGTATAAAAGGTACACTTGGTAGAACTTGATAACTCCAACCGTTTTCGAGGAAAGTGCCGTTAAACATTTCAATAATTTTTTTAAATACAGTATTTATTGAAAAGTGTGCTTTGGTTACGTTTTAGTTCTGTCATTTATGCCATTTAATCATTTTATTTTGTTCTTGTGTTCCTTGAGCTAATTTCTTTAACTTATTTATTTACAATGCCTAGACATAATAATTTTTCAAATAAGTAAATGTTGATATGTGTTTACGCACAAAATAATTTTAGCGGACGTGCTGCAGCGAGGAGATACTCATTGCAATATCCAAATAGAAGCTAGACCATAAGATTCTCATAGATCTGTTTCGTCGTTTTGGAGAAACGGGTTCATTTCGCCATAAAATCGATGTAGGACCACCGAAACGAATTACTCCAGATCAAGAACGTGTAGGAAAATTAGCTATTTAGGAAGAAAAAATTTATAAAGTTTTTAAATTTTGGTTATGAACTCTCAGTAGGAACCCAAATACAGATCCGAAGAGTTCCCACCTCTCCAGTGGGAGCTTCATCCCCTTTTGCCCAAAAAACCACCCCCAATCGCGACCCCGCGATCTTTTTCGGCGTTTTGATCGTAAACCGCAACTTCTACCAAAAATGTTATAGGACTTTTTATATTCTCCATGAAATTCTCTATAAAAATGTCTCTTACTGTTTTTTGCGTATCTCCCACCCAACGCTCGTAAATGACCTTGGAAAATAAGCATAGTTCTCAGCGCGAAGAGAAAAATGAGCCCAGCGCCGTTTTTTGAGGCGATTATTTTGAAAAGTGTTAGTCTGAGCAAAAAAATTTATAGAATCGAAATTAAAGAGCAGTTTTTTCTCTACAAGGTTCATATAAAATAAGATATTTATGAACAAGTGTTAGTGTTCATATGATGATTTTTTTTATATTTGTGCATTCTGTACTTTGAGCCCATTTCCACACCACCTTTGAGGTAGAGCTCTCGGCGCGTTATTTTTTACGTCCCTCAGGCCTATTCCACTAATAAAATATATCTATCATTAATTTTCCTCTGCAAAGTCGCCCTCCTCGTCCGAATTGAAACAACTTTGCCCATGACAACTAGAGCACATTGGGGAGCAGCGCAAACCAACTTTTACACAGCTACATCGCTTTCCACACCCCTTTTTACAGCCGCAGGATATAAGCTGAAGAATTGAAGTTGGAGCTGGCGCTTCAGTCATAACTACTGCCATAAGAATGTTTTTAGTTTTTCTCCAGCCCCGTTCGGTTGTAGTTAAAGTTTTTCCTCGCCACGTATGAATTTGATGAAACACCCGATATGAATGTTGCGCTAATGCAGCAGATGTAGGTGGTAGTCTGGGCAAAATTACTGCGTGACTGGATTGGCCAACCAACTTATTAATTGAAATGAACCGGTAATGATTCAAAGATGTCTCATTTCGGGGTGCCTTGTATAAGGCAAGCGTAAATTTCTCACCAGCTCTTGCTATGTCATCTTTCGCCGATGAAGGATTATTGAATATTTCAACCACTTCTTGTAAATCCTTTCTTGAATTTATTAACTTTATAGTCTGCGATTTTCCTTTTCCAAAAAAGGCAGAAGTGGTGTCGCAGCCACTAAACGCATGGGCAAATAAAATATTATCTTTGCAACCCTTTAAAACTTCCGAAATTTGTAAGTCATGGGAACTATACGCAGCCAACAATTATGAAAAACCTGTTGTTGTCGGGCAAGATATTGATTTGCTAACACTCCTCATCGCTCTTTCTCCATCGGACAAAGACATTCGCTTTATGAGAGATGCTCAAGGAAATATTAAGAAAAGGGCGTATATTTCCTTGAGCATCTCTTGATAAGAAGTCCACCGAAGCCTATTGAAAGGCTCGATTCATTAGAACCTTAACCGATGGTCTAGAAAACATGTCAGTAAACTCGAAAATCCTCTTCAAAAATTTGATAAAACACTTCTGGGGTCCAGTTTTTCCTTACATAAAGAGACGTTTAAGCTGACTTTGTGTGTGAGACCAAAATGGCTAGTGAAACGTAAACCCTGTATATGCTTATATTTACAACGGAAGTTAAACGTATATTTCTTTTTTACATCTATAGCATAAAAATTATGATTATAACTTAACATCCTGCGGATCTGCGAAATTAATATGTACACTTGGATAATAAAATCGTCATTAATGTTATTTATTATGTGTTTAAGAATAATCATTACATAACGATATTAAAAAAAAGTCGTTATTATTTATTACTACGACGATTAAAGCAGAGTTAAGGATTCAAGATAGCAGCTATCAAAATAATATGCAGATTTTGAACCTGTCTGGAATTTTAACCATTTCCCCGAATAGTTTTCAAGGAGGTTCATAGAGTGTCTAGTTGTAGATGCTGTAAGTGATAAAGTTGCTAGAAACATCACGTGGAATGTCGTGCATACTACTAATGGAGCATCTTTAGACACAAGAAATATAAAATATTCTAGACCTAGTTTTCCCTAATCAATTTATACGAATCCTTTTGCGGTGTGATTGGTGCATTAACACCTTTTTTTTATACATTTATTTAACGTCGGCCTATTTCCGCTACTGAGGCCTAACACCGACGCCTGTAGACGAGCTACCCCCAACCAGGAATTTTGCCGAACCTCTTCCCGTAGGGATCTTTTACTTGCCTAACATTTAATAGACAAGGGACCGGCGGCTTTACATCCCCTCCGAAGGATGGTATATCTCCTGTACAACCCTCGCCTAAGGTTGTATAGCTTCCGCGCATACACTGATATACAAGCCGCTGGAAGATGTTTGAGGCGAGGACGCGGTCTTCGTTGGAACGGTCACCCATCCAACTACTAACTGCCCATCTCGTTGCTTTACATCACATATCGAAGTATGTACATAGTAAAGACGCACCCACGCTCGCCCTCTTTTAACACCTTAAAAAATCCACTTTTTATTTGATGAGGGTTCCCACCTCTCCTGGAGGTAAAAAAAATTAAATATTGACCATTAGATAAAAAAATTAACTGTTTTTTATGATATTTGATATTGATGATGATTTGTTATGGATTACTAAAGTTTTTTGAAAATATACGAGTTTTAATGAGGCAATACAGTTCTAATTTTTTTGTTTTCTATGAGTTTTTACAAGACACGAGAAATGTTTGAAAGGTTTTTTTTTTTTTTTTTTTTTGTTTTTTTTGTGGCACTATGGATCCAGTCCAATCAGCCAAAAACAAAATGTTGATGGTAAGGCCAATACTTAACACAATTATAGGTAATTGGAACAATCCATACTCAAATATACATGTATGCTTCTATTTTTTTCTATGAATCTATAAGCCACAAATCAAATAGGGAAAATACATTCAAATCGTTCATTATATTTGTCAATTTTCTATGATTAAAGGGAATTTAACAGGGACACACGCTTCTCGCCTAGGGGCCTATCAAGGCTATTTAGTTTGAAAGGTTACCAGTTATAATAAGATAATACTGTTTGAATTCTTATCGTATTCTATTAGGGCTCATTAGACAGAGAATTATGATGAACATATGAGTTTTATTAAGAACAATCAGATCAAACTCTGAATCTATCTGAAATCTATGAGTAATTATTCAGCAAAATATACTTAACAATTTATGAGTTTTAGAAGAAACTGCAATTCTAACTTATATCATTTCCTATCAATTGCTTACTAGTCTAGAGGTTTGTGAGGGATTTATGAGTTTTGAAGAGTATAAGAGTATGAAATTTTTGTTATATTTTGTGTTTTGTAAGATAATCCAGTTCAAACTTTTATCGTATTCTATGAGTTGTTCAAGAGATAAAAACTGCTTGAAGGTTTATTAGTTTTTACTAGAAAACAGAGGTTCAGTTTTTATCATATCCCAAGAGTTTTTATCCGACGAGAAGTAATTGACGTTCTTATAAGCAGTTAAAGTTTTTATCAAATCCTTTGAGCTTTTGGAAAAATGCTCTAAGATTTAGGAGTACTTATAGGACAATACAGATTCAGTATTTATCGTATCCTAAAACTTTTTAACCGATAAGAATTACGTCAGCAATTATGAGTTTTTATAAAACAATAAAGTTCTAATATTTATTGTCTTTTCATAAAAAAAAGATGTACTGAATGCTTCAAAGTTTATGAAACTAATTAAGTTAACATTTTATCGAATGTTCGACTATCGACTTTTTTGTAAGACAATACAATTTTAATTTTTATCATATTTGATGATTTGCTCATTATATAACGAAATTTGTTTTCATCGCATCCCAAGTGTTTTTAATAAATAATTATATGTGTTCTTTATGAGTCAATATACAGTTACAGTGTTTATCACTTCCTTTGAGTTTTTGTTTGGAAAAAGCACGGTTTAGGAGGGACTATTTAGGTTTCAATTCCCAGATAGATCCTCATACGTACTATTTTGGAATCACATCAAGCCTTATATATTCCATTGCGGTTTCACGTACATTCTTACAGTGTCTTATATATACTCATAAAGAGAACTTATACAATTGCATAGATATAGATCATTCAGGTTTCAATTCCCAGATAGATCCTCGTATGTATCATTTTGGAACCACATGAAGCCTCATATATTTCATTGATATTTCACGTTCATTATTACAGTATCTTATATACACTCATAAAGGAAATTTGTCCAATTGCATGCCTACAGATCATTCAGGTTTCAATTCCCAGCTAGATCCTCATACACACCATTTTCAATCCACAACAAGCCTCCCATTGAGATTTCATGTACAGTCTTACAGTATCTTATACAGAGTTTTCAGTAATGATCACAGGACACGTGATCGAAAAAATATAGACAACCAGCTTATACATGATGGTATTGCACTAAACAGAAATACCTTAAATCCATTGGCGTTCTAGTTAAAGGTAAAAAATTTATGATAATTCATTTATTCGTCAAATTTAAGAACAAGTTTTTAATATTAAAAGCAAATTTAAATGGGATACCTTTTATCTGAATAAAAAAATGTTCGCAAGAAATAAATTATTACACCTAATTCAAAATAATCTTTATTTCCATAAACATGAATATAAACATTCGAATCGAACAACTCACAGTAAATAAAAGAAATTACATAATAAAAACTTTTATTACATTTGAATGAATATATTTTAATACGAAATGCCAAGAAATTATAACAAATGCTCAAAATGGCTCCCTTGAGTTTCTAAACAAACATGGACTCTTCGTTTCATATTTTCGAATACGTTCTGTGACTGATCAACAGTAATATTGCGGATTTCTCTTTCTATTGCCTCTTGTAATTCGTCAATGGTATGTAATCTATTTTTAAAAACATTGTTCCTCATGTGTCCAAATAAGAAATAATCACAGGGCATTAGATCTGGAGACCGTGCAGGCCATAGTCCCTGGCTGACTAATCGGTCATCGTAAAACTCCCGTAAAAAATCAAGTGAAGCTCTTGCTGTATGGGCAGTAGCGCTGTCTTGCTGGAAGTAACCATCTTACAGTTCATCGTCACGCAACTGCGTCAGAAATGGCTCTAAAATAAGAGTTTCATACCTTTGGGCATTAATTGTTTCACGAAAAAATATAGGGCCTATAATTCGCCTTCTGGATATTGCCACCTATACACCAACTTTTAAGGGGTGTAAACTTGTTTCTACGTAAGTGTGAGGATTTTCTGTAGCCATGTCCTGTAGTTCTGATTATTGATATAACCTGATAAGTGGAACCACGCTTCATCAGTAAAATAGGTTAAATCCAATACATTGTTGTAATTTAAATTTCCGTTGAACCAACGACAATATCTTACTCTACTTTCAAAATCAGGGGGTAATAGTTCTTGAACAACGGTTACCTTGTATGGATGCAAATGGAGTTTGTTGAGTGCTTTATGGGTTGTTCCAACTGAAAGACCTAAAAAAAATAAATTTCGTTGATTTGTCGTTTAGATATATTAAGACATCTGAAGAGAACCGATTCCCAGTTTTATATATTTTTTTATTTGTATTCATGTTTTATATATAAACAAGAGTTTTAGTAGGTATCATTATTAGTTGTGAAAAAGAACTGAAAATTATGCAATGTCCACCAAAACACTACTACTACGTCTATGATATGACATTACAGATTAAAATAAATAATTAAATGTTAGAATATACCTACAAGAAGACTGTATGGCGCTAAATATTCAGCGTAGACAAATCTTTGCCTTATTGGCTCCGCTGGGCGTGTTCAGTTTCAGAGCCAATTAAACTGTGCGTTCTGTCGAGATTTCGTGTAACTTCGTCGAAAAAAACCGTCAGCAAAGATAATTAAAAACGCACCCTTAGATACATACGAATTAAAATATCCCTAGTATGGAAGGTTCTGACATGGTTAAAACATGACAAGCCTAAAAGATGAACTAAAAAATCACGTGTCCTGTGATCATTATTGAAAGCTCTGTATATACTCATAATTGCATAGATACAGTGCATTCAGGTTTTAATTCCCAGATAGATCCTCATACACACCATTTTGCAACCAAGTCTCATATATTCCATTGTGGTTTCACGTACATTCTTACAGTATCTTATATATACTTATAAAGGAAACTTATACAATTGCATAGAGATATGGATCATTTAGATTTCAATTTCCAGATATTCTTCTATATTCTTCATATATACCATTTTCAAACTACATCAAGCTTCATGTATTTCATGTACATTCTTACAGTACGCATAAGGGGAATTTATCCAATTGCATAGGTACGTATTCCATTGTGGTTTAACGTATATCTTATATATACTCATAAAGGGAACTTATACAATTGCATAGATATAAGATCATTCAGGTTCCAATCCTCAGATAGATCCTCATACGTATCATTTTGGAACCACATTAAGATCATATATTCCATTGAAGTTTCACGTACATTCTTCCAATATCTTATATATACTCATAAAGGGAACTTTAATTGCATGGATACTGTAAAGTTCCCTTTATGAGTATATATATATAAGATATTGGAAGAATATACGTGAAACTGTAATAATCTGTATTATTCAGGTTTCAATTCCCAGATAGATCCTCACACAGATCATTTTGGAACCATATCCAATTTTTCATATTCCATTGTGATTTCACATACATTCTTATAGTATCTTATATATACTTATAAAGGGAGCTTATGCAATTGCATAGCTACAGATCATCATCATACTGAGCCTATAGTTTGATTGCAATAAGTTGCAGTAGGTGGGTCTCAATATGCTTGTACAAATGTACTCTAGTTTTAGAGACTAGTTGTTTGAATAATGTGATTCAATAATGACAGGAGAAATTCACTTGTTTGGTAATACTCATCTATAGTCTGTACTAACAAGGCCACAAGATGCCTTTAGTGATGTGTATCTGACATACAGGTTAAATATGTCTGCTGAGGTTTTCAGCTAGATCGTCATACGTACCATTTTGAAACTACATTAAGGCTATAAACTATATAATAATTTATCTGGATTTCCTGTTGTTTTACATAAGAATCTATGCGAAATTGTAGTTTCCCGTCTACCAGTTAACATATACAGACTCTTAAGAATTACTTATGGAATTACCATTTCAAACTGATTAAAAATATATGTACAAATCCTGTTATAAACTAGTAAAGTTCAATGAGGGCTTATAGAGAATTACAGTTTCACTATCCAAATCAGATCTTAAAGATTCATGTATTGTATATATATTTTTATAAGTTTCCATGAGACATTTTTGGCAAGGTTGTTAAAGGCAGGTCTACTGTTACAAATTTATTGTGTATGACAGAATTCTCAAGATTCCATCGGCGGGGAATTAGACGTATATGGACTTTTGCAGTAATAATTTCGGTTTTCAAGACTTGGGTGTTCCCAAGACTCAGTTTTAGGACTACTTTTCTTTATCTTATTCAATAACGATATTGTTAACAGTCTGATAGTACCTTGGCTGCTATATACTGATAATTTTAAAAATTTGCAGAGTTGCAGGTATCGAGAACTACCTTGTGTATACATCTCATCAAGGACTAGTGTTAATATAATTTACCTTTACACGTCCAGAAATATAACACAGTGTTTTACTCCACTAAAAAGTCATTGATCCACTTTGATTATTCTTTTGAACATTGACACATTCTCAAGACCTGAAACTTCCTGTGATTTAGGGATTACCTTTGGCAAAAAATTGTCATTTTACAATTGCATTACTCACATTATCTTTGTTATTTCTATTTTCTTCTGTATTGCATATTTATATTTAAGTCATAGTGTAGATAAAATAATAACACTAATAATAAATAAGGCCGGCTATAACTTTTCTCGATTCTTTCCAGTAATTATTCATCTTTGAATAAATTTTGGAACGCATATTTAAAACAATACCTCTATTCGTTCATAAGTGGAGAAAAACCTTTTATAGATTTATTACCTACTGCCGCCACAAGAAATCTAGTGTACCATTCGAAAGTAAAAGCATTTTAAATAATTATCTACAAATAGCAGGCGTTGAATTTAAAAAGCACTAAAATATACCTAAATTTAACTGCACCTTCAGACATAAAAAACGTAAAAGGAAGATAATTATATGTACGAAATAAATTATACATATATAAAGCTTTACTCTTCTTTTCAGATGTGGAGGAACTCTCAGCTAGGTTAAGTTTAATGGCATCCACCAGCGAGAAGGGTGAATTTTCAGAGCCGACAGGAATAGGGCCCATGAGCGAGAACTACCTCAACAGCAGATGTGTTTATCTGGAACAACTGCTCAGCGGTAAGATATACAGATTAATGAACATATTATGTAGACATAATAAAATTCGAGTAACTTAACGCAGCACACGTTTATTTTGAATTAACTCTAATTGCTGGATCCCGGTGTGTACCGCTGGGACTCAATATGTGGGACCAGACAGATATAAACATGACAATTTGATTTTCGTTTGTTCTCGCTTTGATAACTATGCGAACACAAATTATAATTATGGACAATGGAATCAATAAGATATAATTTGATTGTAACTAATGAATTATTATTTACACGAGTACCAGTATACAAACATACTATTTTCAGACTGTCATATTCAAAACAGAGGGAGATCGTGCTCCAAAACTGATGCGTAATAAGTTTTAAGAAATCATACACTGTACAACAATTTTGCACTCAAAGAAAGTAGAAATAGGTTTTAAACTCTTAAATGATAATTATTAAATATATAGGGTATAACTATTCTAACATATACAGGGTCTCACCGGGAACTGAATCGATCGATATAGAGAAAAGTACGCATCAGAAAATTTTGAAAATTTAGATAATTACTAATGTCGGTGTGGCCAATCCAACTAAAATAATTGCAAGCAGCTGGCACTTCCGCTTATACCGGAAGTCGATACCAACTTGCTTATTTCAAATGGAATACTCTATATATTTTAGGATTTCCGAAAGAGTCGAAAATATGTAGCATATCCTATACCTAAACCTAGCCGTTTCAGAAATATTTGACATTTTATAGAAAATTGGTGCAACGGTTTGTAAGAACCGTTATAACTTTCTTCGTGTAAAAGATTCTCATTTGCTTCTTGTCACATAAAATGAACACAAAGAGAACTACGTTCTACAACTGAAATAAATTCAATAATATCATATCAAGTGTTCCGTTTTTCGCGTTACATTTTGTCAACTTCAAACCGCGAAAACTTGTTTAGGTCAAATGGAACACCCTGCATTTTTTACGTCAAGTTGTGTAAAATTGAATTCCCTTTTTTCTGATATTAGCATTGTGGGGGTTAAAGTTAGAACTTTTTGCGATTTTATTAGAAATTCATGAATTGCTATAATCATTTCATCAAAATAGTCATGATTAGAAACAATCAGTCATTATCTTATGTCAAAAAATGCCAGCACGTTTAAATTATACCAACGAAAACTTTTTAAATTTATTCATTATTTATGGAGAATGTGATAAAGTAATATCAAGAACTTGCAGCACATTTGCTACTCGAAAGTGGGTTGAAAGTGTTTTTTTGCGATTTTCGGCGAAATATGACCTCCTAGCGGAAAATGTCCTTTACAAAAGTTGCAGATAATAAAAAAAATCGAAAACTTTCAAATCAGGCATTTTTCAGCATAACCTCAAATTTTCTGAAAAACGGCGGAAAACCGATTTATCGTTTTTTAAATTTTTTCTCTTACGAATATTATAATATACATGAAATTATGTGAAAGTATAAGTAACCTTTTTTGCGTTAAATAAGCATGATTTTTTGGAATCTGGGAAACAAATAGTTCCGAGATATTTCATTTTTCCAAAAAGAAACCAAATCCCACGGAAAACTTTATTGGTGTTTTTTTGTAATTTAAATATTCTATCCCGGCGCATTTTAACCATTGAAATGTCTACTTTAAAATAGTCTATATATGTTGATGGTTTATTTTTCATGAAACCGCTTAAAATTAAGAAAAATAAAAAAAAAATACTTTTCGAATCGAATAACAATTTTTCAATATTTTTTTATTGGTGTAAAGAGTGGATTAAATTTCAATGACGGAACTTAGTTCAATGTAATATTACTAAAGTTGAATAAATTTAAATGAAGAAAGTGGGGGAAATCATTCTGAAACTTAAGTTTTCCATGGTAGTGCACCGTAGCGTATTAAAAATCGTAAACTAGAGTTAAGGCTCACTGGCCCAGTGTGCATTTTTATTAATGTATATTTTACTATTTTTTCACTAAATAAATGGTATAACGATGAGTAATCCGTTTAATGTCACGTAAGTTGAATTATTTTTATGAGAAAAAAAATAAAAAACCGAAAATCGGCTTTCCTCCATTTTCTCAGAAAATTTGAGGTTATGTTGAAAAATGCTATATACGAAACTTTTAGATTTCTTTATTATCTACAAGTTTTGTGAAGGACATTTTCTGCTAGGAGGTCACGTTTCGCCGAAAATCGCAAAAAAAACACTTTCAACGCTTATATCATCTACGAAATTTTATAAAACCGAAACCGTTTTGCAAAAGACACCGTAACCACAGAAGACCCTCACTATAGAAAGCTAACTTAATTGTAAATAAACATTTCCGAATTGAGCCATCTAGCGGTTCGATCACGTACTATATCTGGCGGAAATTTCAAAAGTAACCGCTTTTTTAATTTTTGCTATTTACTTTGGTTGTTTTTCACAAGTGTAACAGGAATACAGACAGAGCCCAGCCAGGTAAATTTTCTTAAAGGACTAACAAATACATGGACAACAAGGTGTTAACACAATAGACATATTCCTGTTTCACTATGAAATGCAACATAAAAAGCTCATCTAATAATGGGTTTTTAAGGTGAAGTATATAGAATAAAACATTTCAAAACTCCTTGGCATTATTTTATTAGGTACTATACTATGACTGTTGATTAATAGTTGATATAATATATATATAGTGCACGTATGAAGTCCCGCATAAATTCGATAAAATATTAACAAAACATTGTTTACAAAAACCTTTGGACAGGTCGATTTTGATTTTAAAAATCCCATGTTTGAAATCTTGCTGCTACATCCAAATACACAGCAGGTGTGGGTGCCTCTTTTAGTTTCCATACTCTATAAAACGCATTTTAAGTGCGATTATACCCAAAATTGTGTATTATCTTACCGTAGAAGAGGAATAATAATTTATTTGGTAGCACAGTGGATAGTTTATTTGATTAAAGCCCGCACGGATTAGTACTCCACAAACAAAACAACAAAAGTCACAAATAAAAAGTTTGAAAAACTCTTAGAAAAATTCGAACTGTCACCACAGACTCTGTCACTCTTGCCATAACTGTCAAATGTCACCTCCAATTATAGGAATCTTAAATTACAATGCTGCATCAGCCATCTTTTGAGTCGATCGAGAACTACTTTCTATAGGAACAACTTTAGCTATATTACTTGACCAATCCTGACCGTAACTTTTTTGTTTGCGGTTTAGTTTTTTATTGCGGGTAAAAAAATTGCGTTCATACAAAAATAGGTGAGAATCTCTTAGGCTATTAGTTTAATCTTTCGAACAGGAAATATTCCACATCAGTCATTCTAAAATAACTCGACTGGTAGTTTACGTAATGCGACATACTCAAGCTTCCTGTAAAATTTAGGTGGACCAGGAATTTCGAATTAAAATTGTAAGCTGATATAATTTGCCCAGATAAACAAACCGAATTCGTGTTGCTTTCCTGCATTGGTTTTATGTATTTTAAAAGGTGGAACCGGCATTTTATATACATTAAGCTGCAAAAAGAAAACATTATTGTGCATTTACAGGCGCAATGACGCGACGTTGTGTCGGTACAGTCTAAAATTAAACTAAAATATACAATTATTTACAACCGAAAGGTATTACCTAAAATGTATTATAAGTAGGAGTACTGATCCTTTAAAAATGCAATTTCTGTACGTGAAGACCTTCAGCTAAGAACGTTGATTTTGATCTATTGGCTTACAATTTTATAAGATATATATTTTTCGGGATTTAGCTTTAAGTTTGCTGCGCAATGTATAGGTAGGTAAGTAATCCTTTGTGTGTAGACCCATTTGCATTTGTACTGTTCAAGAATTATCTAGATTTAAAGTTTGTAAACCGTTAACTGCACGGATTAACTCATTCTAATTGTCTAAATCTCCAACTAACAAGTTCGTTGAGTGGGGACTTCACTCATTATTGAATTGCCATATGTGAAAGTGTGGATTTGGTACATTTTAATTGTTCACGAAGACCGACGACTTCAAATTATTGATAATTTAAGGACAATATCACTAACTAAGTTTTCCAATGCCACAAAATGCTTATTTTGTAGAGAAAATATTTAACAAAACACCCACCATACGGCGCGAGTTATGGAAATAATTATTAATATTTGCTTTTGAATCAAATTACGTCCTTGAATCATCTGTGATTTACATATGCCAAAGTAGCGATAGTCAACTTTTTTTTTCAAATGATATAATCGTCCTCTGTTAATCACGCCTTGGATATATACATGTTGAAGAACTTCAACATTTAATCTGCGACATTCAACTCGTATTTTATTTTTAAGACCTTCGACGTCATTTAGAGGTGTAAAGTAAACTCTTTCTTTTAGATAGGGCCAAAGGAAAATCCAAAGGTGTAAGATCCGGAGATATTGCAGGCCACTTAACTCCCTCACTATGATTTCCGATCTATCTACCTGGATAAGCTGTATTTAAATAATTTGTTACAATTATAGCATTATATGGCGATACCTCATCTTAATGTGATATCATCATGTTATGCCTGAAATATGTAATGTAACATCTTCTATGAAATTCTTCTCTTAAAATCTGTAGATATCTTTCTCCAGTAACTGAGCCTTCGTAAAATTTGGGTCCTATAATTTGTCCGTTAAGAATTCCTCACCATACATTAATTCCCCAGACATTTTGGAAATTAGTTTCTCTAAGCCAGTGAGGATTATCCTGAGACCAATAATGGCAGTCATGTCGATTGACTATTTCATTATTATGGAAGCGGGATTTATCTGAACACAATGATGCGATCTAAGATGGTCTTTTCTTGAGCAACTGCCAATCTTGCTACAAAATTTGAACATCTCTCGTAGTCTCCGGGAACCAAACTGTGATGTAAATGTATTTAATATGGTAACAGTTTATTATATTTCAGAAATCTTTGAATCGAAGAATATGAAATATCAGTTTCTGTCGCTAATTGACGGATAGAAATATGCGAATCTACAAAAACACAGGCTAAAACTGCAATTGTATGTTCTTCCACTTTTGCCCATATTTCTATGCCAATTTTGCAAACATTTTGTCCGATGGTGTTGGTCTATTAATATCATGTCCAATTTTTCGTCATTGTAAGACACCATTGTATATTTATTTAGAAGTACAGCATAAAACAAAAACGGATAAAATAATTACTAATGGACAGTACAAATTTTTTTCAATTTGACATTACTAATAATGTCAAAATACACTTGTTTCCATGGCTAACTATGCTGCTTCAGAAACAAAACTTTTGAATGTAGTTTTATCATATTTTACTAATTTTCTCGAAATTTCTCGAAAGTGTATACCTTTTTTACACAGTTGCATGCAGAAATATAAAATCTCTACAATAATCGGCAGAAAAGAGTATAACATACCATTTGAAAAAGAAAAGTTAACTATCGCTACTTTGACATATGTGATCACAGAGATGATTCAACGTCATTTGATAGAGTTTGACAAGTGATTTACAAATAATATATATGGTTTATTGTAGTTTAAAGTTGAAATAAAAAAGGTACAGGGGCGCGAATACCAAACTGAATCACCCGATATATTCGAATTTTGAACATAAGATATTTGGATAGCCAATTAGATTATGAATTAATTTGTGTCAAAATAAAAGACAACAAAATTTCGTGCAGTGCTGTAAGATAAGAAAACCGAATATTTTTAGCAACTGATAATATAATGCAATTCCCTAAAATAATCAGCCGCTTGATAGCCCAGATCTAAATCCAATTATACAATAAGACCACCTTATAAGCTATATTATGCCATAGCTATATAATGTAATATGTTGTTGCAAATTGCTTAGTACGCTTACTTTTATCTATTTTCAAATATTATATTATTTCTGTCACTTCATATGTATCATCCTCTTTCTCTTAAGTATACCAGGTGACCCAGAAATTTGGGAAATCAAATATTGGAAAGAGAAATTACAGCTTAACGAGAAAAGTGATCTAAATATACAGGGTGATAGGTGCTATTTAAAATAGGAAAGTTGTAGCAATTTCCGGCCATACCGGAAGTGATTTTTTACCACAACATGGTCAAAATGCGTCCATTGATACCTATACTTGATTTCTCAAATTTCAGAATTTTATTTTTAAAACTGTAGAAAAAATTGGGGGAGTAGGTACATTCTGGGGCACCCGGTATATTTAATATTTTTTTTACTTTATGCTTACAATTATTGGCATTAAATGGTTCTTTGTTTAAACTATTGTATCGCCGTCAATTTTATATTGAAACTCCTTTTTCAATGTGTCCTTTTTTCTTTCCAGTACGAAAAGATGGCAACAAAACGGGCACTCTACCTAAAGGGAACGTGTATATAGAAGAGGCCAATTCAAAAACATAGTGAAAACTACGTGAAAAAATAATGAATGGAGAACATTTCAATTGAAATACATCAATCTTCATTAGGCGTCATCTTTCACCATGTGGACGATATTGGACGTGAATAACAGTCATATATTAAGACCTGTAATTAATTTTCATTTAGAAAATATGTGTAACGAGGTATTTAAAAAGTAGCAATTGTAAAATAATTTAAATGTGTTAACATAGTTCTAGAACATTTTAATACTTATCGTACTACACTGCTGTAACTGGATGCAATTTGATTCAATTAAAAATTTGGTTTCTCATGTTCAAGAGAGAGGAGGAGGTCTGGTAAAAAATTATTATTATCGTCATAGATGTATTTGTAGAAATCCCTAAGTAGATCTATAAAGAAGTGTATAATTGAACTTGGAAGCTTTTACTATGTAAAAGTATTCTAGCATTTAATAAAAACTTCTCAGAACTATACACACATGTTTCAAGAAGGTAACACTTTAATTTCTCTTTAAACAAAAAAATGCTAGAGATAGGTTTTATATCCACTGGAACTAGAGTAAATTTCTTCTCTTGGACTTTCACCATATCGTTTTATATATATTCATTTTTAATGAATTTATCAATATATTTATATAACGAAGGTTCAGTCATTAATTGCAACTTTTTTATTAATGCTATGCTATGCTTTCTGTTGTTTTTTATAAGCATATGTCATATGATGGTTAAAACATCGTATATTTCGTATCGATCAGTAACATATTTTATTAAGTTTAGATATTCAAAAGATTGAGTCAATCTCAACACGCAGGGATTTTGTGCTGTTTGGAAGAGGGACAGATTTACCTTTATACTTCAAATAAAAATTGGAATCCCGGGTTTTATTATTAAACTAGTACTGTTATAGCGCCGTTTCGAATAAGTCCAACACAACTTGTTCAATTTATCAATCCTTCAAACGACGTAGTATTAGTATTATTGAATATTATACAGAAAGTGTAGTCAGTAAATTGTTTATAGAATTTAATCCGAAGCAATTAATTAACATCAAATAATAATAATAATAAGGGCCCCAATACCAAACCTTGAGGCACCCCATAGTTACCTGTCTTGGTTTAGAGTAGATGGTGGTTATTTCATTGTCCTCTGTCGCACCAATACAAACTCTTGTTATGTTAGAAATATAAAAGCTAAAAAAGCTGTGTCTAACTCCATAGTATTCTAATTTGTAAAGTAACACCTCATGGTTAAATGTATCGAATGCTTTCTATATATCAAAATAAATACCTGCGACACATTCACCTCTGTCCAAACATTCTACAATACAATTATCCTGTACTATATTTTTACCACTACATTCACGAAGCTGTAAATATCTATAGTGCTAAAAAATAGAAGTGTATAATTACAAATTTTCATGTATTTCAATGTCGGTTGGTTACAAAATAATTTGAGAAAGTCTTAGGACAATCAAATGTTTATTAAAAGTTGGAACCAAAAATAATAAATATTTTTCCCTCAAACCTCCATTTCACTGCAATAAGAAAGCTGAATATATTTATGCTTATTGGCAATAGCTGTGTCATAATGAATTAAACACTTTCAGTGTCTTCATTTGCAGTTCATTTCAACGAATGCTTACAACATTGTATATACATTCCACAAAATTGTATAGTTTTCACTTCAGGTTTGAACAAAAAGCTGTTTTAACGATAAAAATTGCTCTAAGGCCATTGTCATTTTAGTTGTTCTAATAGTGTCATTTTCGTGAAAGACTGAATTTTATGAAACTACCAAATGTAAAGTGATTTGCATCCTAAGCTTCTATTTTAGTTCACTTGAAATGTTCCGACAATTATATATTGTGCTCATGATTTTCTCGAGTACATTTTTATTTAAAACATTTACATAAGGTAAATTGCTTAATAATGAGTTGAATATCGAGCAACAAACTTTATAATTTATATGAAAAGATCCTCGCCCGCTTGATAAGTATACTGATATTCAAAATATTCATACCAAGCATTATTTTCGTGGGATGAATAATTTTCTTAGAAGTATTTTGAAAAACAGTCGATTTTGAGCTTTTCCCTATTTTCGTAAATTATTTAAAACAGTATGTCATGGGTTAAAAGTAACCTTAATAGCTATAATTTGAAACCTATTACCTTTTTAAGATATTTACTTGAATGAAAAAAGCACTTATTTTAGATACATGAATTGTTTTGCTTTAACCAAAGATTATGTTTTCAAAAAACTGTATACACGACAAAATTCCTGGTTAAAAACAACCCTTAGGAGTATTTTTAACACAGAAAACATTGCTTTTGAGTAAAACGCGAAAATCGAACGTAAAATTTTATTTTAATGGAGTAAAAATCCAAATATCTGTATTTAGGTCGATATTCGTCGAACATTGACTTTTTTTATTTCAAACTGAGGAACATTTACTCACATCCTGCTCCTTTAAAAGAAATTAATTCGAGCCTGATGATCTTCTGAAAAAGTGATTGATTTTTTCTTTTAAATTTCTTGTTTTTACCGAACAGTTTTCAAATTCTCAATCAATTAGAATGAAGTACTCAAACGTCTTGATGAAATCACAAAACCTGGTCATATAAACTAGCTTTTTAGTTCCATTGTCATGTACACAAAATTTTTAAATTTTGTTCTCAAAAGACTCATAGAATGAACTGCAGATACAGCAGATTTTATTTTTATTTATTTTACATCCCTATATCTACCTCTGACGTTGATGGAGTTGAATAGGCTCTCTAATTTAACGTCTGTGTGTGTAACTGGAAAGTTTTACAAGAGCCTAGTTTTTGTTTAGCTGCTTTGATGTCACATTTTTCCCGTCCGCTTTTCTCTAGCCAGCTAAATGAGCTCTCATCTTTAGTTATTTCTACGTAGCTTGGGATTGCTTATATTAATATGACTTCTGTAAGTGATGCCACTTTTCATCTCGTTTGTTCTTGCCTTAGACGACTGCGACTTTTCGAAAGGCTGTTTTACACGGACATAAGGTCCTTTGGATACTATACAAATTAACTCTGGAAATGCAAAACAAACAGGTGCTATATTATTTTAACTTGTATAACTGTAACTCATATCAAATCCAAGCACTTATGATATTTTATTAACCTGGTAAGTCACGAACGTTCTTCAAATTGTCAACAATGATAAAAAAGATTTTTAATTAGGGATAAAAAAAATTCAGGAAAATCATTCATATTGATTATGTCATAAAAAACAGGGTGTGACGCTCTTTTTCTCGCAGTGCAAGAACTAAGGCTGTCACTTTGACACTCGAGCTTTCTTACTTGTTACTGGGGCGTCAGTTCAAATTTTGAGTGGATGAACAACACTACTCAAAATTCGATAAGCGCGACTGAGCAGCTCAGTGAAGACACAGCCAATTCCAATGGGTCAATAAGGGAACTTAGACTTTCACAAACACAACAGTAAAACGAAGAAATGTGATAATATTTAAGTATTTTCTTTATCAAAACTGAAAGGGTTGCATTTTCACCTCTATCACCAATTTGCACCCTTTAATTTAATAGCACTCCGCGGTTTTCTCATCTTAAATGACCAATTGAACGATCTATGCAATAAAATCCCTTTAAAATCTTGCTTCCTTTCTACATGACATAATCAATAGCCTATTAGAAAAAATATTTGTATTTTGTTTCTCAATTTTTTTCCGCAAAACTCCTTTATTTAGTCTAATAGTCAATAGTCTTACCTTTAGCACATGCTAAAAAATATTGACATGACCAGAATTTCACCAGCATCATTGCATAAAAGTATATAACTGATAGCTACCAACTGTGCGAGAAAAATTATTGATACCGGATACGGTATCAATAATTTCTACAACTACAAAAAAATATTTTTGTAGTTTGAACCTTTTATAGCACCAGCATATTCTTGAGGACGTTTATCACTTAATAAGGACTACTTAGAGGGAATATAATTTCATCTCTTTAGTTTTTTTCAAACTATTTCTATAATTCAAACAGACATGCAGCAATTTTCGGTGATTTTTATAAAGTCACTTATAACTGATGCAGCAGGGCTTAATATATGCCTGTTAGATTTAAACGCAGACCTAGTTTGTAGCGATAAATTTGTATAGTTCGTACATTGTGTTTATTTGTGAAATAGAACAGTGTTTAGTATCTAATTACCTCTATATATTTGTTTGTAGATAATGAAAATTGTATTTATTAAAAATTATATATGTAAATTATTGCCAATAAAATGTTATTTATTTTAATTAGATTTAGTTAAATTTAGATCTTAACACTCTTGGCATCCAAACTAAATCTAACCAATAAAACGCAAAAAATAACCAGCAGTATGAATGAACTCGGTGGACGCCGTTTGGCATATGGGAGTCTAAATATCAAATCTTTAGATACAAATTTTCTTGCTTCCAAAAATAAAAAGCGCCAAAGCCAACAGCTGGTGTTTGGATATTATCATCTAAAATAATATTTTTCTTAAGATAATTTATGATCCTTGTCAAAATAATTTACTTCCTACATCAGGCGAGTGAGTGGTTTCATAGGAAAACGTCGCACTTCAATTCATATTTCGTTGATGCTCCAGATTTAAATTGTTTTTTTTACAATTCCTTTAGTAAGTATTGAAATTAAAGGTAAGTAAACTATATCTGTTTTTCTGATCTTTTGTAAATTTATTAGAAATGTAAAAAAATACATTAAAAGCTTATTTAATATAGAGGCATATTAGCCCAGTCACTTTATACATTGAAACTGTTGTAGCCCCCCCTGTATAATTATAAACAGAAATCCTGGTCACGGCACTAGTGAAACTCACTGTGGGTACCCTATTTAATTACTAAAAGAAAATACTGGTAATTATGTCAATAGTAAATTCATTACTATTTATTTATCTGAAGGATAAACAAATAAAATTGGCCATTTGCGTAATCGTCTAGTTCTGTTAGTGTAGGATCCAAATTTTGTTGTGTGTGTAGTAACCCTTTTTAATTTACCCAGGTTCTTTTATATAAAGTTTAATATTACTTGTTTCTGTCTGATACTATATACCTTAGAAAATTAATCACTCCACGGATGGGTGACCATTCCAACGGAAACCGCGTTCTCGCCTCACACATCTTCCAGCGGCTTGTATATCAGTGTATGCGCGGAAGCTATACAACCTTAGGCGAGGGTTGTATAGGAGATACACTATCCTTCGGAGGGGGTGTAAAGCCGTCGGTCCCTTGTCTATTAAATGTTAGGCAAGTAAAAGATCCCTACTCTTCTTAAGGGAAGAGGTTCGGCAAAATTCCTGGTTGGGGGTCTCTCGTCTACAGGCGTCGGTGTTAGGCCTCAGTAGCGGAAATAGACCGACGTTAAATAGTTTTCTATAAACGCTTGTTTTTCTTTTGTTTTCAACCAACACATACTAATAGATATCTAAATTTTAACTCCAATCAGTCAATAAATGTTAAAAGAGGTGTTGTAAAATGTTTATACGATAGGGCCAAAATAATTTCATCTAATAATGAAATATTAAATAACGAGAAAAGATTTATCAAAGAGGTTCTAGTACAAAATCAATATCCTGAAGCCTTTGTTAATAGAGTTTTCATAAATGTTGAAAATAGGGACAATCATGTACGACAAAAACCTGAACGTCATTATACAGCAATAATTCCTTATGTATTCGGACTATCGGAAAAGCTACGCCGTATAGGTGACAAATTTGATGTTAGGACGATATTTCAAACGGGGAACACTTTAAGATCTATTTTAACAAAAACAAAACCGATAAACAGGGAGCAGAATTCAAAAAACTGTATTTACAATATCCCGTGCGAATGTGATCAATGTTATGTGGGTGAGTCATCCAGACCTTTCAGTGTGAGGTTGGATGAGCACAAGAATTACATTAGAAAGAATGAAATCCAGAAATCAAAGATTTGTGAACATGCTTGGGAAAACGGACATAGAATAAACTGGGACTCGGCAAAAATTTTAACAAAAGAAACAGATACCAAAAAAAGAAAAATTAAAGAATCAGCAATAATCTTATTAAATGAAGATAAGTGCGTATCGAATTGTTCTGTAGATATTTGTACAACCTGGCTACCAATGTTAAAAGAAGAACTTAACAAACTCAACATTATCTAAAAGAAAATACCATCAGTTCTATGTTCTGTGTAAGTAGTAAGTATCTATGGAAATAACATAAACAGAATCTTAAAGCTGTGTATTTGACATACACAGCAAAATAAGAGTTCTTCCAAAAAATAGCTTTGAGAACGGAAAGAGATTACTTTCCGAAACGTCAGCAAAATACATTATTTCTGTGTTTATTCCGATTTATATCATTTGCAAAACATAACCTCTGACTTTTCCTTTGGCGTAAACGTCACGGGCGCAGAGGTTTTTTTTTCCAATAATTCTATTATTTTGTAGATTCGGTGATTTGTTTTGAAGAGGATAATAATATATGTGGTAGAAAACCCAAATAATAGGAAAGAATATTCGTAGAATGCCACAAATAACTTTTAGACAATATTGTCAAAGCTAATATTTAAAAAAAAATCTAATATTCTTTTAGTACCACAAATGCGTTAATTTCCCCTATTACACTCCGTCGAAACCAGAATATAAATGCAATTGCAAATAATAAAGTAGAGTCTCGAAATAAGAAAGTAATCACCTTTAGAAATGTATGTCTGTACAATTTCTGTGCACTCTGTATAGCGTTATCTCGCCCGTGAATGCTCTCCCCCAGGTTTTACCTGTTTAACGACCTCGTAGGGCATCATAGAGACGTTGAAACGGTACTTCTTACGGAGTTTATTAAAGACTGTTTGATTATGACTGGTACGAAACAAGTGTCAAGTTATTTTCTTGATGATGTTAGATGCGAAGTTAGCCAAATAGCCACGAAATAATATCGAGGGTACAATAAATCGTGAAGTGCTTCAACGTAGCTCAAAATAATACAAAGTCTATACCCGGCGAATAGTTAAATTCTGCCACGGATTTAAAGAGTAATTTGCAAGAAAGCAAGCCTGGCGAATAGTGAAATTCTGCCAAGGATTTAAAGAGTATTTCAGAGTAACTTGCAAAGAGTAAGACCGGCGAATAGTTAAATTCTACCACAGGCTCATGTGTGTGTGTGGTTCATCAAAATGACCCCCTTTTGAACGCTGTGGTGTCTTTTTATATAATACGCGACATCACCCTTCTCCTCGAATCTCACGTTTCGTGTGGGAACTATTTACATTAACACAATTAATAACGTTGGATACGACGTTCTTCTGCACCGACTTTTAGGACGACACCCAACTCTCTATCTTTTTCTATGGTTAAGGTAGAAAAGTGTGGGCGATTTCATACTCTGGGAATAAACGAAGTACTTGACACTTATCTTATAACTGATAAACAAACCCTGTGACTCGACTCGATTTTATGTAACTTCTGTCTCAAAATTGTAGCTTTTAACTTTGCTTTAAAAGAATATAATTTTAAAATGCATTCTGGTAACTTTACTGTGTTTAATATTTAATGACTAAATAAATGTAAAAATGAAATGAATTAACTACAATAATTACTTGAATTTGGAAACTAAATAAGAAAAAATAAATGTATATATGGGGTATATACAGGATCCTTCAACATGAACCTCTAAGAAATCCAACTGAAGATTTTCCAGCAGGATTCTCTTTATTTTGGCGTCACAAATAGTTTCTCAAAAGTCCATAAAGCCAACTGGTTGGCTACAAAAGTTACAGAAGCTCAAAGGTCACGAAAATCTGTTTTTCTCAAACATCGGAAATTATCGGTTTACGTTAATTTTGGATATTATAAAATTTGTTCGTGATATAAATCTGCATAAAAAAGGTTGCATTCGTTTCCGCACCACCTTTGAGGTAGAATGCAAGGTGCGTTTTTTTACATGGTGTCTGTAGGGCTAATCGATGGGTTACAAGTTATGTTATAATTTTGTTGATTATTGTTCGTCTTTGCTGACTTCTTCAATATGTTTATCTTGATCAACAATCACCTCAGCGGAAAATAACGAATTGAGGTCTGCTTCATCATCGTTGAATTCAGATTCAATGGTTGTATCCTCGGACATCGTATTGAGACACTGCGGAGCATGGCAATCCTATTTCTCTGTATCCACAATTGTTGCCACAACCTTTTGCGCAATTACAGAAAATAGAATTGAGAAGTTCAGTTCAGGAATCAGAGTGGTTGTTGGCTCTAATAAAATATTGTTTAAAGTCTATACCCCATTGCTGAGGGCATAAATCTTTTCCCAGCCAAGTTTGAACCTGGTAATATACCCTGAATAGATGATGAGTAGCTGCTGCTGTGGGTGTAGTCTAGCGCATTTTGCAAAACTAATATATTTATAATTATCAATTGAAGTCTCTTTTTTTGGAACTCCGTACAAAATAAACAATGTGCCACTATTTATTAGCAAATTTTTCGAACAGTGTTCTATTTTGAATGTCGCCAATGTTTCCTCAAAGTCATTTTTGTAATGTTTTAAATGCGTTATTTTTGATCTTCGAAATAAAGCACGAGTGGTATCGCAACCAGTAACGGCATGTAAAAATAGAATATGTTCTCTACAAGCATACTTCTGGATTGCCCAGGGATTGTAGATCTTCGATTGGATGTTTCCTTTTCTGGGTTTAAGAAAATAGATACTATGAGCAATCGGAGTGCGTCTTATTAAAAGTATTAAGAGATCGATCATCCGAGGCTTGTATGGTACTAATTTTAAACATTTCTAATTTGGTCATTAGTAAAGAAATAAATCTATGTTTATTCAATTTATTGGCTAAGAATTGTTCTTGATTAAAAGGTATTGGCGTTGTCTTGAGACTGCTTGTGGGTACCCTATTTAATTACTAATAGAAAGTACTGGTAATTATGTCACCAGTAAATTCATTGCTATTTATTTATCTGAAGGATAAACAAATAAATTTGGCCATTTGCGTGATCGTCTAGTTTTGGTTAGTGGAGGACCCAACTTTGGTTGTGTGTGTAGTAACCCTTTTTAATTACCCCAGGTTCTTTTATATAAAGTTTAATATTACGTGTTTCTGTCTGATACCTTAGAAAATTAACCACTCTGTTAATTGAAATACCTGGTAAACTTGAACACACTGTCTATTAATTGAGAGACCTAGTTAATTATATATGTTATTAATGTAGTATTTTATTACTCAGATTGCACTGTACATTTATAGTTGAAGTATGTCTTCTATTTTGCTTTGAAACAAAACCATTTATTTAGTTTATTAACTGTATGATGAAAAAGGTAGAGGTGAAAGAGAAGACAATAATTGATGGGAAAAAATAATAAAAAAAAACCATTTTATTTGATATTAATTGATGCAACAATAGTCGAACAGGATATCAAAAGTAATCCAAATATTTGAGACAATTGTCTAAATATTATAATATAGGAAAATTTGTGTCGCTATAGTAATGACCATACTATAGATATACTGAGTGTTTTGATGCAATACTTATACAAAAGTATGCTGTGTTATTTTAATAGTAATTAGAGTTGTGGCAAATGCCTGAATAAACATATCACATGTCTACATTGAGAAATTAATATAGACAAGAATAAGAGCAGTGACAATAGTCTATGTACATAATAATTAATAATTAAACTATACAGAAATTAGACAACCATTTCCTCCGACGGTGCCAAGGCCGGAGCCAGGATTCGAACCCAGTGGCGCGATACCCGTGTGATTAATAGCGATTGCCACCTCGCATCTCAAACAACACGGTTATCGGCCAGACAATACTTATTTTAAACAGTTGTGACAATAGTCTGGGAATGATAATAACATGTGTGAACAAACGTCAAAGATGTTACTTCGAAACAAAGAGAACGCAACTGCAGTGTCAAAGTTTACGAACATAACAGAGAATAAGTGTTTGTTTAAACCTAACAAAAGTTTGTTTGATATTTTCTGTAGTAGTTGGCTACGGCGCCAGGTTTCAGTGAAAACACTCACCAGCTGTGGGAAATAAAACTCCCTTTTGGAAGTAATTAATGGCTGTGGAAATTTCCAGTTTTATTATAGTTGTGCTCTCGTCTACTGACAAGAAAGATAGCAGGATACAGTATATGGCAATTACCGACTGCACCTAACCAATCGGTTTAAATAGTATTAGAAAAAATAAACTAAACAACGCTGGAGATTTAATTTTGCGTCAATTGACGGATAAACTAAACAGCAGTAGTAAGTGTTTAGCACCGAACAGATGTTAACATGGGGTGGCCGAAAAGATCGACGACCTTACAGATTGGTGTAGACAAGTGTCCTTAAAAACAACGGACTGCTAATTTTAAATTTAGATCGAACCCCGATAGTCCGTAATGCACCCATTTTACTGTTATGTTGTGAAAACACAGTTCGCAAACAATTACGTTCTCGTAGTCACGAGAACTTTACATCGTTGACAATTTAGTAGTTAAATAACTAAAATTGGTTGAAGTCGACAAAGACTCTTATAACAGATCTTATATCAGCGGAAAGTGCCTAAGAAAAAGTATTTGTAAACTTGTAGTGTACGGTCAAAAGCTATAGTTCTTGAATATAAACTCGTTATTTTGCAAACGCAAACTTCCCTAGTAAAACATTCAGAAAATGAAATTTTATGAATTAAAATCGTGAATAAAATCATAACTGAATAACCGGTAATATAATATTATGATAGTTAAAAATCAAAGCCAATATTCCATTTAAAATATTAATCTAATATTCTTTTGGTACCACAAATGCGTTAATTTCCCTATTACACCCCGTCGAAAAAAGAATATGAATGCAATTGCAAATAATAAAATAGAGTTTCAAAATAAGCAAGCGATCACCTTTAAAAATTTAAGCCTTCTGAATTTCTGTGCGCTCTGTATAGCCTTATATCGCCCGTGAATGCTCTCCCCCAGGTTCTACATGGTTAACGTCCTCGTCGAGCATGTCGGTGTTTAAGAAGAATTCGTTAAAATAAGATGTAAGTTATAATATTGTTTGGCTAGTAGTTTAGACGGCTGATTTAGTGAAAAATATCCACAAAATAATTTATTAAGCTCGGCGAAACTCGCGACGTAGCTTAGAATGGATTTCAAAGGCAGATATAAAAGTTCGGCGAAAATATCGCGACGTAGCTTAAAAGGTGCTGTCTTCAGATGCCGCCTATCTTCTCTAATTTTTCAATACCACGCCGTCTTCATTTTATATTGTTCCTGATGTCACCCTTCTACCCGGATTATGCATCTCCGCTTGTTTCATGTGGGAATATGTTTATTTTAACGCTATTATAATATTCAACACTGTGCAGGACTTTTAGAGTGACGCTCGACTAGATTTTATGTAAATTATGTCTCAAAATTGTAGCGTTTAACTTTGCTTTAAAAGAATATAATTTTAAAGTGACATTTCTGGTAACTTTACTGTGTTTAATATTTAATGACTAAATAAATCACAAGATGAAATAACATGAATTAAACCGCAATAATTACTTGAATTTGGAAACATAAATATGAAAAATTTAAATTTGTAAATGCCCTATATACTGGATGTTTCACTCTCTTCGAAAAGTATAGCGGATTTTTGAGTTATTTCCTTATTGCTTTAATATTTTTACTATTGTCAGTATAGCCATTGAATACTACAATATTAATTTTCACCACACTGAACTGTAATAGTTCCCACGCTTCGCAAATAGTCTATATGATCGTCACCTCTTTTGATAAAGATTCATGCAGTGCAGTGCAGTGTTTTCAAAAAAAAAAAATCGTAATACATATATCGCCATTTAAATTTCTAGGAAATATATGGTATCCAATTGAGTTGCTGCCCATACATTTGTGAAGGTATGTTGAAAATGGGTTTATATTGTTGCATTAGGGTTTTCCTCAGCCCATAAATGCATATTCCGAGAATTAAACATGCCTTATCGTGTGAAGGTAGCCTGTGAGAAAAAAGTATTTTACTTAAAAAATTTTGAGCATTTTCCGTTCGTTCAAGCAACAATTATTCACAAAAATTAACTCTTATTGGTACATAATTATTAAAACGCATTAAACCTAAAATGACTGCAGGTCCCGACTCCATACCAGCATTTTTATTGAAAGACTGTGCTACTATTTTTGCATATCCTCTAACCCTAATTTTTAACCTTATTTTAAAAAACTGTCAATTTCCGGACTTATGGAAACTTTCTAAAGTCTGTCCTATTTATAAAAAGGGGAATAAATTAGATATTCAAAACTTCAGGCCTATTTCTGTAATCTGTAATTTTTGCAAAGTTTTAGAAATTCTACTTCACGACAGTATTTATTGTTCAATTAAGTCTAAGATATCTATCACCAACATGGATTCATGAAGGGGCGTTCAACGACGACTAACTTATTTTGTATAACTCAGTATATTTCTGAATCCTTAGATGAACATCGCCAGACTGATGTCATATATACGGATTTCTCCAAAGCATTTGACAGGTTAGATCATCAGTTACTGTTAATCAAATTGGAGAAAATTATACTCATTAATTCTCTCATTCAAGTCTTATTTAACAAATAGGTTTCAGTATATGTTACTCTTAACAGATTCAAGTCAATTGAATTTGCTGCTAACTCTGGTGTTCCACAGGGATCCATCTTGGGGCCCTTATTTTTTAATATATTTATCAATGACATAACGGACAAAATTGATTTGCCTTGCCTGTTATATGCTGATGACCTTAAAATTTTCTCAGTTATAAACCATATTGATGATTGTTTTCAACTTCAAGCTTGTCTTAGTAAAGTAAACAATTGGTGCTTCGTAAATAAACTACCCTTAAATGCTAGTAAATGCAACGTAATGTCATTCTCATTGAAAACATCTCCGATTATTTTTGACTATCATTTGGTTAGTGATGATACTCTTCAGAGGCCTACAACTTTTCGCGACCTAGGCGTAATCTTTGATAGCAAATTATCATTTACCAACCACATTGATACCATAGCCTCTGAAGCCCTTAGGGCTCTTGGATTCATAGCTCGCACCAGTCGTGAATTTACTAATACGGATACATTGAAAATCCTTTACCAATCAGTTGTGAGGTCGAAACTTGAATATGCATCACTTATTTGGTATCCCAGTTATGATGTTCATAAGAGCAACCTGGAAGCAGTTCCACGCCGGTTTGTTAAACTACTTTGGTTTAAGTCGGATGGATTGTATCTCTCCAGCTATTGGCTTTCCGCAGAGTCAATTGCTTGAAAGGTTCTCGTTATCTACTCTGGAAGACAGGCGAATATACGTGTCTCAAGTATTCTTATTTAAAACGCTATACAATGATCTTGATGTTGCTGAAGTAATTTGCAAATTAAATCTTCACGTCCCTAGATTAAATTCTCGTAATGACCAAGTTTTTTATTTACCCACTCCACATACAAACTTATTAAAAAATTCGCCTTTGTTCACTATCTGTAACAATTTTAATAAACTGTGTAGCAACCTCGATATTTTTAATTACAGTCTTAATGATATAAAAGCTGAAGTTTTGAATTAATTTAAATATTTTCAAATTACTTTTGTTTTTCTTACACTGAATTTTAATCTTTATTTCCTTCTGTCTTTTTCTAGTTAATACTGCACACGTGCCTCATTAAACTTGTTTTTAATTATCTGTAATTTACACTTTGTATTTATTGATGTTTTTGTTACTTTGTATTATTCTCTATGTTTTTTTCGTTTGTTTCTTTGTCTTATATCGATTATTAATGTTTTATATTGTACTCTACTTTTATGATTTGTTTTTATAACTTTCTACTCCTGTTCTATAATTGAGTATTTTACCTGTTGAGCAGTGTATGCAATAAATAAATAAATAAAATAAATAAATATCCTCAGCTGATAATTCTTGAATTTTTCGGTTTTGTAACGGGTACAATTATTGTTCATGCAGTACTCTTAAAGCGCTTTGGGTGAGATATATCCATCCTTAAGTCTAATCTTCTAGTAGTTATCGTAAGATCTTTCATTACAATATCTAATGTTTCTTCTTCAATTTCAACAGTTCTTGCGTTTCTTGGACTGCCAGCGTCTCTGTTTTTCACTTGAAGACTTCGTGTTTCCCTAAGACGGCGTTCTGTACTTAAAAAAGTTTTGGCATCAGGAATATTTCGGTGCGGGAATTTATCTTTATAACATTTCATAGCTGCAGAAGCATTACCACAACATTCTCCCAAAGTCAAATAAACTACGTCTGTTAATTCAGAGAACGTGTAATCACCCATGTTTAAATAATATTAACAATTAAACAGAAATTAGTCTAATTTGTTATGTCATGTTTTTTGCATCACGGCTACATTTAACACATCATATCAAAGTCCCGGTCGATGGCACGTACGGTTGTTTTTTCAAGATATCGAAGTAGCTCATTTCATACTAATTTATTCCAGATCGTTTTAAAATACCGGCCCCGTGTTATATATAGAACTTTTAAATTAAAGTAGCACTTTTTACGACCAAATAACTGACATACAATTTGAAAATGTTAATGAATTTTCTAAATTTTGCACTTAACAATTTAAACCAGGTGCTAACGAAAAGAGGAAAAGTAATTTCCGGTGTTCAAACATCTCAAGTAATTACTTCCTCTTCGTTCCTCCTATCGATACTTAATAAATAACGCTGTATGGTAAAAATAGACTTTTATGGAAGTTCTTGTGAATGTAAATGTGTAGTAAAGTGTAGAAAGATATGCTCAAACGCGCACACCTATTTGTAATTAAGGCTTGTCAGTAACGTCTTTTTACAAATGGCAACAGTTCTATATATCGATGTGGATTTCGAGATACGTGAAATCGCGATACCGAGTATTAGTTAATAAATTTTGTTGCAATTTTCAAAGAAGCTGTGTTTCACATTGATCGAAGTGATTTAAATTTGAACAGAAAATTATGTTTTCAATTTGCATATTTTGCAGTTTTTCATATCATTAATTTCTGATATATTTAAAGTATTTGGCGCTTTAGTTGTAGGTCACTCGGTATATCTTAATTAGAATCTCTTATTAATTCCTTAACCTGTGTTTTATATTCCTAAAAAAATAAAGAGCCAGATATTGATGAATACATAGCTTAACCGCCATCTCTTGCCCAATGTAAAAAGTGAACTCAGTTTTCGACAATACACAATTTCTGTTCTCATTAGTTCCATCTAGAGTGCGCTCATCGTACACGACTTAAGTTAGGATATATGTAAATACAGGGTATACGGGTAAATTTGTCCAAAATTGGTACATCTTGTAATTCGAAATAAAAAATTATTATGCTCTTTTAAATATATCTCGAGAGTAGTTATATGGTAAATATTTACTAGGATGATAGTATATCCCATTAATCAGAAGAAACATAACAATCAATCCTAACCTAAACCCTAACCTTGTATAAAGTCCATAGATAAGATTATTCAGCTATCCCATGTAGCATTTTACGTCCCATGTACGTATGTACAAATGAGATCCATAATATGAAGACGACGTTCGAGATATGGATATAACAGATTCTAGTTAAATGTGTAATATATATCTGGTTTATATATTATACACAAGAAATTATGTAGACAAGCGATAGCCGAGTCCAGTCAGTAGGGAGTTTTGCCCTGCAAAAGGGGGTAGTAATAATTTTTAAATATATTGTTAGGTCTGGGCCGTGATAAAAAATCGAAGTTTTCGACCTTCAGGGGGGGAGGAATCGCTCGCGCCGCCATCTTGATTAAAAGGTACAAAAAATTTATTTTTTGATGAAAATGTCTGCAACAAAGTTAAAGAAGACATAATTCCTTACAGTTTTTGTATTAAGTTTTTTTTTGTAAGTCTAATATGTAACGAGTTATACAGCGGCGGGAAGATGATCATTTTTCCCTAAAAATAGTAAAACCGCATTTTTGTGACTTTTTCAACTGTTTCTCGCTATTTATTACATAGTTATATTAATTTTGTAAATTCAAAGTATACTCATTTCCACACCACCTTGAGATAGAGTAAATGGTGTGTTTTTTGTGTTGTGGTATCCCCGATCCACAGCTTCGCGGTCTTAGATGTAAATGACGCTTGAGCCACGCTATATTATTAGTGTTTTCCCTTTTTTGTCGGTCCTGGTCGGTTGATGTCCTCGATATCATCGTTAGTGCTTCTGAGAATCCATTGTTCTTCCATTGATTCACCTTCATTCTCACATTTCGATACGAACCTCCAGTACATTTTTGCATGATTGATCACTGCAGAAGGTGTTAAAGAACACGATAAAACCCTCGGTGTACTTTTTGAAACTGTAACAAAATCCGAAATGAAAAGCGTGATTCACGTAAAAATATCGTGGAAGAGGTTTTTATATTCTTAATCATATTTTCGCTCTACGGGGCGATTTTTATGCAAAAATTTCAATAATTCATCAAGGAGCGTCATTTTAGAAAGTGTAGTAAATGTCGCTGCACAGGGACGTAATGTCGCCCCGACCACTAAAATTTAGAAACAGTAACAAAATTTGACTTCAATTTCGGAAATTTCAAAATTAAAAACCCTTTTACGAATCCACGTTGTTAAGCACTGCAACTCATGCCTGGTATTAAATATGAGGACAAGTTAATCCAGCTTCTATTCAAGGTATATCGAGAGTTTTAGCGAAAATAGCCTTTAGCGACATGGGACCCCCATCACTTCCTAGCAATCGATTTTGACGGGAAAGTGATGAGTTTTAACGGGATTTGCCCTAAACCGGTTCCTCAGTGATTCGGTATCAGAAAAGTATCTTTATCATGTGCTCATATGTGCATGGGACCGCCTTGCCTGAACGTATGAAATTGTAATTGCCCAAATATAATTCAAAGTCGTTGCGATTCAAGCATTTTAAAGCTCCGAGGAGCGACCAAAATTGATATATGAATAGACAGGCAAGCAAAAGCCCACCAAAATTTTATAAACATTGAACTTTTCTTGAATCTTTTTGTGTATCGTTAGCTCAAAAACTGCGCATTGGATGGTAGTTGGTACATTATAAGTCGTCCGTTCCTCACCATGTGTTGTACACGGGCTAGACTATAGTTTGTAAAAACATATCTCTTGAAGGTGTTGTAAAACATAAATTTTTGAAGAGATTTAATATATATTTTTGAACTTTATATTGTCTTTTACTTGTGTTTTCAAAATTCCCTTACAGGTATAATTTTAAGAAAGTGTTAGTACCTACTGTGTTAGATTTATAGTGTTACGACGTCCAATAGATACCATCAGAGCAGCCGTTAAGCAAAAACGAACAGTAAGTTTTGTGAACGTTAATGTTCATTTTTGATAAATATAGTAAAAGTCTTTCAGACTCCAAAAGATGCATCGTTCACATGGCGCCCGAGCAGAGACAATGCCGTCCTCAAATCCAACAAATCCATTTCCTTTTATGGTGGAAGACTTCAAGGGGTCGACCACAAGAGATTTTTACGAGCGGGCCACAGTGCCTCTCGTCGACGACAGTTCTAGAGAGATAGAACCACAAAGACTGTTTTCAAAGGTTAATGATCGAAATTTGTCTGCTTCACAGCCACAAAATTTAAGTTCGATGGAAAGTATGTTTATGAAAATGGCAGAGGGCTTCGTGCAGACGATACAGAACGCGTCGACCTGTATGCCCCATGAGAGACAAAGATGTCCGAACGTGACGTTCATCATGAAGATCCTGAAGCTTTTATAAGAATTATGGAGGAATATTTCGACAGAGCTCGCATAAGCCACGACTATGATCGCCTCCATAATGTGACTGGCCAATTCAAGGGCGACGCCCAACGATGGTCCGAAAAGTTTCGGACGTTAACGACATCGTATACCCAATTTAAAGAAAGATTTTTCAGAAGATTCAACTCACCCGACATCCAGTCACAAGCTATTGCTCAACTGTATGCCACCAAACAAACGTCTTTAGACGGCACGGCAGTGTTTATCACAAAGAAAACATGCCTTTTTAACCGCATAGATCCTTTCAAATCTGAAGCCATCAGAGTTCGGATAATCATGGACCAACTGCGTTCAGAGATTAGGTCACGCTTGAGAAGCAGCCTAATCTCATCCACAAAGATGTTAGTAGCCGCGGCCACTAACGTCGAACGGGATTCAGCCGACGAACAGACCTCGCTAATCCAACTCATCGATCAACGCCTGTCCCGCGCGTCTTATTATCAAGAGCCGATTGCGAAATATTTCGCATGAAAGGCAAAAAAGAATGTGACGACCGACACGAGGATCACTTGACTATTTAATACATTTAGGTCGTCACATGCTTACCTTGCACTGACGAGAGCCAACAGCTCGAAACCGCAGTCTGCAAGTGGTGTGTGACAACTGGCACGAGAGCTCCTTTAAGTAGTATCAGTCTTTCGGCTAGTGTTTGTTGCAATCGAAGCATTAGGGTTTTGATGGTAATATGCAATTATTGCACTTAACGCGCCAGGCTTGTAACTTGTAATTCAGCGCTCGGCGGGGTACATAGCCCGAAGAGTAGCTGTTGGTTGCAGTCTGGTTACGTTACTTATAGTAAAATAAGGATTTTATAGAGGAGTTTGCGACTAAAAATGTTATGTTTTAATATTCCGCCCTCTAAAAGCACATTTGAACAATAAATCGGTGGTTAGTGACAAACCGTGTTGCAATTATTTGGGGTGTTTACTAAAGGATGTAAACACGTAACAATTTGTTTTTCGCGTGTTAATGGTTGGAGTGCATGAGCGCCATCTATCTCTCTTGTGGCCAGATTTTTATTCGATCGAAAGTTAATCTAGTAAATTTCTCAATATCTTCTTTAATGCTCGTTGTGAAAGACCGTTTGTTTTTTCAAGTTATCTTGTGTACGTTTGCAGCAAAACTGACTGATCAAGTAAATTTTGAGCCCTCGATCAACTTTAAATCGTGTCCATGCAACAGGAATACCTACTATACAATTGTTTCGATAAAGCCATCCGGTATGAATATCCTTCTTAATCCCTCTATATCAGTATGCAACATATACAAATGTAACGCCGAGTGTTGCACATAGCGATTTTTACCAGTAATACCCAATGATTGAGTGAGGGCAAGTACTTTAATTATATATTTTGAAAGAATTGATGTAATTGAAAAAATATTTTCTCCACATTAAATTCAATATCGCAGCAATATTTATCCAGTAACCTGGAGATATTTCAATATTTTAAAAATGTTTTTAAATATTGTAATATTTTGGAAAAAATGTGAACAGATATATTTTGAAAATATATACTCTGTTTTATCGATGTAAATATTTATTTAACTTTCTTATTATTTTGCCACTTTGATTATCGTAACGTTTTCGCAACAAATATACTTGTTCATATTTAGCAAAATAAAAATATATCTTGACCGAATTACTGCGAGCAATAGATATTACATTTTTTGAGCCATTGTTAGAAAATAACTACACAAGTAATAATAAATATAAAAATTAGTGCTACAGTAAATTTATACATAAGATCAAAACACATAAAACGCAAACGACTATGGTGTAACGGAAGGAAATACACAAAATGACAGTAATACCAAATAAATGTAATAAACACCTAATACCTACTTAAACCAACAACGTGGTACAAACCGCAAAGTGACGGAAATAAAGCTATACGCCAACAGTCAAGTCTCAAGTGCTCGCTCATTGCTCAAGTGAACAAAACACACCTCACTCCTATCCCAGTCCTGTTTAGAGATGCGCGAGATCGAAAAGGACTCCCATATACATCATTATTTAGAACATTTCTTCAAAATACGTATCACAATTATATTATAATTCAAACACTAAAACACCTTAGTTTATATTATTTATTTGAAGAAAAATTGTTTAAATACAGCTGTTTTAGGTTATGATTCAAAGACGTAGTGGCAGTAATCGCACACACCTCTAAGCGCTGTACAGGTTTGGACTCAAGTAATTCAAACATTTAACATATCGTGATTTCGTAAATGTATGTTAGAGATTTCTTGTACAAAATTTCAAAAATCCAATATTTAACAAATAAAAATTTGGTGTTATTGTTGTTTATTGTTTATTCCGTCTCGCATAATTACTATTATCGTTAAGGGAATTACTTAAAGACTATAATTTAATATTGTATTATTACTACCAGCAAATTTGATATGTATAGTCAACATGCTCTGAAAATGTTAATGATTGATGAATAACTACATCCTACATCTAAAAACTTGTATATTTTATTTTATCCAAATTTATACCCCCAAATTTAATATTTTTGTTATTAGGTACTTTTAGATACTACTTATTCCCAATTACAGGCACTGTAAGTACTAATTGTTTATTTTTCCAACCACGGCCATATACAAGGTGCTCCAAAATTATCTCCCGATATTTCTGCGATTGATAGTCAATCCAAAAATAATGATAGTATTTTATATAAACTTATTTCCGAAAGAGAACAGTAAGGGAGATATACCCCTTAAAAGGGGGACAATAAATTTCAATTTTTCTACAATATCTTCCGACTGCCTTAAAATATCAAATTCATATTTTAGACTTAGTCATGTAGTCCCTTCGAATTAATAAAAAAATCGCTGTTTTATGGAAAATTTTCCCACTTATGAGACCTGTAAAAAGTTAAGTTGGGTTGTCTAAAAATAGTTTTCACCCCCCGCAGCCTTAAAAAAGGGTTATTTTTAAGAAATATATACATATATATGAATTTTAGCGTGTTTTCGCCTTTTTCTCGATATCCAGGAAAAACTATGCATTTTGGTGAAAAATATCGAGAGCAAATTTCTTACAAGTTGTGTTTCTACTTTTTTTCGAATTCCGCATAGTTTCGCCGCAAGAGGGTGTGAAATAAATATATACATATACTTTTGCGCTTTTTTTTAGATTTTAAGTCAAAAATATAATTAAATTTTGGCAAAAAAAGCACATTCTATTCCTGTATAAAATGTGTACCTATATATTTAAAAAATATATAACGTATAATTTATAAAATTATAATTTTGTCATATATTATTAATTTAAAAATTGATTATGGTTGTAAACATCTTTGTACCAAGAGATGCTCTTGTAGAAAATTGGGACTGAAGTGTAATAAATTTTGTAAAGTATGTAAAGGAACTGATTGTGCTAATTCCGAGAAGATTGATGTAGCTGACGATATTAGTAATGTAGATTATCTTGATGAAGAGGTTGAACTTGTAGAGATTGAGACAGATTTTCTTTCAATGGAAAATAAAAATTAGGAGAATGATAATGATGAAGAGATAGATAATGTAAACGATAATGCTGTATCTAGTTTTAGCGAAGATTAATTCTTATTATTGAAAAGAGCAAGATTTTGTAATAAATCTATAATATTTTCAATGTAATGATTATTAACATTATTATTATTTTTATTAAATTTTATTATTGGTATTATTGTTATTAAGATTATTATAGATTACAAATATATAAATAAATAATAATATAAAAATTATTATTTTTTCAAAATTGTTGTGTTTTATTTAATGTAAAAATTCAAATTCCTTAAATCCATATGTATAACAATATTTCTTCATTATCTTTGCGAAATATCAATTGCTCAAAATTATTTAATGCTTTTTGCAATTTCAATTCGAAAAAATTTGTAGGAAATTTTACGCGCTAGAACTTTGATCTCTTGATATTCTTCACCAAAATGCATAGTTTTTGGTTGTACTATCTGTACTAGAAATATTGGGAGGCCACCTTGTATATTTTGTAATATTCATTTTCATATTTCATTATTTTAGGATCGTTTTTATTATTTAATTTAAGCATAGAACCACACTGTCGATCAAAGTAAGGCTTTAAGGAGGGTTGAAAAAAACAGTTATTTTTCTTTAAAACTGTTTTTTTCAATGTTTTGTTTGGTATGTTTAAAACTCTTAAAACTCTCTTCAACTAAAATTTACTGTATCTGCTGCTACTACTACTTGATGATAGATGGCATTCTTAAACGGATTTTACAGCATCTACAAATAAAATGCTCAGTATATTTAGTGCATGCGGCCATTGAGTCACTGATCATATGAGACATCATGACTTAATCTGCGTATTTTATATTTTACAAATTCTATTATAACATAAAGGCGCTTATAGTATGTTTATTTATGTACACTATCGTGTACCATTGTGAGACCATCATCGGCACTTTTCCACAAACTCTAAAATATTACATTTGTTTAAAACACCGCACGGCGTTTTAAACTGTGTTTTAAACAGTTGTTTAAAATATCGCATTGTGTATTAAATATGTGCGATGTTTTAAACATTTGTTTAAAACATTTTATTCTGTTTGTGCTGAACTCTACGAAAACACGCCACTTGTAATAATTGAGGTCGGACCCATATGAAAACACATCTTCTTTATAAATAAAAAATATATCTGTAATGTATGGCAAACATGGTTGATCAACTGTTCATCACGCACTAGGTTCGATTCTCAGTTCCAATACTCGCAATGCTAGTGGGTATGAATATTTGTTTGCGTTTCACAAATTTGCGTAACCCTATTCTGAACGCACCTTTAGCTTTGGATTTGCGAGTTGTCTAATGCATGGTTTCTGGTATATTATGTAACTTAATCCACACTCGACGGTCACAGGATAGATAAAAATCTTTCATAAAATGGACCCTAGAGGATTTTTGAATAAACCTTCCGCACGCAATTTTTTAAAATTAAAATGCGAATTTATTATGTCGGTTCAAGTGAAAGTCTGTTATTAATTACATGCGGTTAACGACTCAATGTGAAACATCAAGACAATTACTCAATTACAAAACGTTTAAGTTGTAAATTATTGTAATATTCCCGGTGGATAATTGGCCGAGTACTGCTCTGTCCATACACAATCCCACTTCCTCGGCAGGTCAAACCTGGAATGGATGAAAAGCGGTCAACAGTGTACAGGTGTTTTTAAATGTAGTTTATAGTGTTGAGAATTTTTAGTTTAATTACACGTAAGTTCTGAATTATTTAGCACAATTAATAGGTTATCGATAGGGTTGCGATTTAGCAACAATATTTGCAGGTTAGGATTGAACATGATAGTTTTAATTTGTTGATATCTAGTGCATAAACTGAACTGAGTGCAGTGGACTCAATCGGGACGTCTGGTTGCGGTCCTCATTTCCCAAATATAACGTTACTTTTATAGTGTTGACGTGTTGCGTATACCATACCTACAATATTTTATCTGGTTTTGTGCAAATTTATTTTATCAATAATATCCTAGTCAATCAAATGTTGGTTGAGCGTTGTTATTTGTTTGTGATGTAATAGTTCCACACACCAGAGTAATAAATTATTAAACTTACAGTTTCGAAAGTGCTGTTACAAGAAAATAGGTTACTTGGTTTGCAGTTTTGTTTCGTGGAATTTTGCAATAAACTTTGAAAATTGTGAGCGTCCTGTTTGTGTAACACCAGTCAATAACTTCTGCTGCATTATTTTAATTAATTTGTAAGTACAAGTGACTATATTTTACTTTTCATCTAATTAATTATATAGGTACCAATTATCGACACTAAAATATGGGTGCAACTCGTCCATATTTTAAGTTAAGTAAGCGGCTCCTGATATTTTGCGCTTTAGATTTTTGTCATGATAAGTTTCTGTAAGTTGTTATTGCAGGACCGGGTGCATTATTTTTTAATCGTAGAAGAAAAATAGGCGCGAACGCAAACGTAAAAGTATATAGATAGTTACGAGATCTACCATAAAAACCAACAATTTCCGAAAAACTGCAATTTAGAGGGGAAATCAACTTGTTTTGTACCTAATGATAGTAAAATGTCACCCTACATATAGTATTTGAGTATAACTTATTTTGATTTTATACGTTCTCGAATTATCGTGATTTTTTTCAGGACAAGCTATTTTAGGGTCGGACAATATGATTTTTAATTTAGTTTTTGGTGCACATAAACAGTTTTTTTTTATATATAGCGTGTCCCATTTTGCTTGGAACCACCCCTATAAAAAGTTTATTTAAAGTCCGATTTAGATTTGTTTTTCATATACCTATAGGTCTTTGAAAAGCGTAGGTATCTTTGTATTATATTAAATTTTATAAAACATAATAGCGTGGCGTACTATGATTTTTCTTCGGGTCAGAATCTTATTAGCGATTTTTTTATTTCAAATCTGAGTGCTCCACTGGATTCAGCAACCCCCCCAAATGTGTTTGTACAAAATTTCGTTGAAAAAGTCGTATTTTTTATTTTTCCTGAGAGACGCATGGGATTGTGTATTTATGAAGAGTGCCTTGACTGAAATAACTACCAATTGAATGATTCATTGTTAAAAAAACAGTAATGCTCAATTTAGAAAGTTTTCATTATGAAACAATTTGTATCCTTTCACACTATTAATGACTGACAAACAAATAATTAAAAACTAGTGACACAAAAAAGTTTACCTAAAAATATTACAAAATAAATGTAGAAAAGAAATTCTGTCACATAGTTCCTGCCTATTATTGTGGTCTTGCTTTTAAGGGTACCCCACAAATACAAATCAAGGGGTGTTAAATCCGGCGATCTTGGCGGCCAGGCTATCAATATACTATTACGTCCATTCCACCTACCGGGAAAATTTTGGTTGAGCCACGTCCTGACAATTACTGCATGGTGTGGGGTACATCCATCTAGTTAGAAATATAACTATTGTCTTTCCTGCTGGTTTTGAATCTCGTTCCAGAACTGATTTCTCAAGAACTCCAGAAAATATAAATTGTTTAAATTTTCATTTAACAAATAGGGACCAATTAAGAGCTCGTTCAAAATACCACACCATACATTTACTTTTTGTGAATATTGACTTCATATTAAGTCGATTTTTCGGGATTTTTTTCACCAATAGTATGGAGCCATGGTCCTTCCAATGCGGCTTCGCTAGTGTTCTACGGGGGTTTTTCGGGTCGCTGATTTCAAATCCGATGTCAAAAGTGGCCCCTTGATGTCTTCTATCATTGTTGTTATGATGACAATGTTAAGGACTTTGTAGAATAGGCATGAATAGGGTGTTTAGAATTCTAGACTAGACGGGCAAATTATTTACAACTGCTCTTAGAGGACAATGCCTGTCCAACAAAATTTGCATTAAGGTATAATGTGCGAGCCAAAACCTTATCTTTATGATAGTAGGTCTATTTGTAAATATAAGGTTTGTTTTTGGTTCTGTCCAGGGCCGTAGTGACGTTGATTGCTTTGGGGAGGGGGCAATTTTGGCACCCCCCTCTACGATTTTTTTTCTATTCCCTATAAGCCGAAAACAAAGGGCGTGGCGGTTAAATTTAAGCCATCACAATTCAAACGTTGCACAGTGGATGATTTGCAAGTTTCAGATGCTTGGACAAAAATCTATACATTTTCAAATGAGCCTAAAATATTAGTTAGAGCACCGGAAAAATGTTAGGCTTTATGGGGATGGTTTTTTGAGGAAGTTGAATTTGCATTTGGTTATGAACTCCTAAAATGTTGTGTATAGATATTTATATACCTGTGAAAATATCAAAAATGATAAAAAAGCCTAACCAATAATCGGGTACTCTTTGAGGAGGTTGAAATATACATTTAGCTAAACTCCAGTATTTTATGAATATGGATAATATTTTACCTGTGAGCACCTCTACCATAATGCTTCCGCGTGCTTCCGTAGATTCCGAGTCTATTAAACATTATTATTCATTATTTTTCAATTTCAAAAAGCAATAAGGCGCAATAGGTATAGTCGCGGCAAACAATATAGTAGAATGCGATCGCGGTGAACGGGAGGCCGAAAAGCTTATTAATAAATTCTTTTACACATAAAGAATGTTTTAAAATATAATTAATAAACACCACAGAACACCACAGAAATTCCAGAAGCTTGTGCGGAAGGGGGTTACACATTGAAAAAAACGCGGACATACAACAATTTCCTCCGACAGTGCCGGAGCCAGGATTCGAACCCGGTGGTGCGATGTCCGTGTGATTAATCGCGATTGCCACCTCGCGCCTTAACCCACTCGGCTATCGACCAGACAATTAAACGTAGAAAATAGCGAATTATCAATTGTAAAAATTGTTCGAAATGTCCTCCATTTTTCCTTATGCACAATTTAAGTCTTTTTTTAAGGAACGTTGAATATCCTGTAAAATTCCTTCATCATTCTGTATTATTGTAAACTCTTGATCGATTCTTTCTCACAACTGTTCAATCGCATCATTTTGTGTATTATAAAATCGTGATTTTAGATAACTCCACACAGTGAAATCAAGAGGAATTGGGTCAGGAGACCGAGCAGGCCACTTGATCGGTGAATCTGCACCCCGGACAATTCATCTATTAAGATAGTGGTTATGTAACCATGTTTTACATGTTCTAGTATAACGCGGTGTTGTTGCGCCGTCATGCACAACAAACATATTCTTCTCCTTTGCAATGAAATATTGCCTAATATTTCATGCAAGATCTTTTCCGGAAAATTATAATACGTTTCGCCATTTAAATTTCCAGGAAATATATGGTATCCAACTAACTGATTCCCTAGAGTTGCTGTCCATACATTTTTTTGAAAGTATGTTGAAAATGTTGCATTAAGGTGCTCTCCCGATGGACGCGACAGCGACCGGAGATCGCGCAGGGTACCGGTTTAGTGGAGTTAAATGGGAGCTCTCCCGATGCGACAGACAAGCGTCTCGGTCTTTGGTCGCGTGGTTGCTGTCGCTCGAGTAGATTTCTCTGGACTAGTTCGGTAGCAGTGCCGCGACACCTTTTCCTGTCGAGTCGCGTCGCTGCAATGTTAATTTCTCACTCGTACAAGTTCGATAACACAGTGCCAATTGTGTGCCGCTGTCGCGTGTATCGGGAGAGTAGCTTGAACACGAACGCAAGCCTCGAGTTGGCGAAATAAAAAATGTTTCAATCGGAGAGCAAGAGTTGAGACCCTTGAGGGCGTTCGTGCACTTAATTTCCTTGAAAGAAGCCTTGGGGTTTGAATTCTGTAGTTGTGGTTCGGGTCAATTGCTACATCCTGTATGATATGGTCTGGAACTGTTTTAGCACTTGGTTTTAACGATTTGATTTTATTTAGCACTTTTGAGTTCTTTTGTTAAGTCAGAGTCGAAAGCTACATCCTGTCGATAGTCTTTCTTGAAATGATAACACTTTGTTTTAAAGGGAACGAACAAAATATTTATTTAAGTTTAAATTAACAGAGTTTCGTACGTGTGGTATTTTATTTAACAATAATTGGGAATAGATAACTATTCGACAGCAGAAATTTAGTCGTGTATGAATTTCACGAAAAAATATACTTATTAAAATGTTTAAAATATTCTGAAAAATTCAATTTTTGTTGAGACCGCGAAGATTCGATTTACTTAAAGTTAATTGGGGCCGCGAAGGTGAATAGTTAAAACCACTCTTTTTAACCAGGTTCCGGCTTGGGAAGCTAGATTTCAACAATTAGTCGCGAAAAGTATGCGGGAACCGAAATAGGAAAGCCTAACTAGACGGTGGACAACTACAACTTAAGTTAAATAGGAACCGAACCGAAGTACACTAGTATATTAGCTTATTACACTTAAAATCATTTTTAAAATAACTACTTGGCATATCACTCGTGAAAACTTATAGGAGTCACTGTCAATTTCTGAACTTAACTTGGGTTCGCGCTGTTTCGGTGTTTATATGCTTAGGGACGGTTGCGTTTTTCGTGCCCCGCGAGTCTCGCGTCCCATTTTAAGATCTGGAAAAGGCGGGATATCGCTCCATGCGGGCGAGGATGACTCATCGATTGCGAAATATTGCGCAGTATTGTAAAAAAGTTGACATTTTGAAATGAAACCTATATGAACGTGTTGTGCTTAAAAAAAAAACGATTTTTTTTATATAAGGTTTATGTCTAAATCGATTTTGATTAAAAAGTTATTGAAGGTTTTTTATATCGAGAATTTGAGAACATATCGGATTACCCCGTAATGCAGCGTTAAAGCCACGCACGTACTATTAAAGTGGATACAATTTGCGTGCCGGTAGGCTGAATGAAACGAACCGAAACTATGTTTTAAGAATTAAGCAGGTTATAGATGTTGTATACAGGGGGTGATGAGAAAGTAAGGGGTATTCAAATCTGTTAATTATATTAGCAAGGCTGGGGGCGAGCGTAGGTGCGTCTTTACTATGTACATACTTCGGTATGCGATGTAAAGCAACGACAGGCGCGGTTAGTACTTGGATTGGTGACCATTCCAACGGAAACCGCGTTCTCGCCTCACACATCTTCCAGCGGCTTGTATATCAGTGTATGCGCGGAAGCTATACAACCTTAGGCGAGGGTTGTATAGGAGATATACCATCCTTCGGAGGGGATGTAAAGCCGTCGGTCCCTTGTCTATTAAATGTTAGGCAAGTAAAAGATCCCTACTCTTCTTAAGGGAAGAGGTTCGGCAAAATTCCTGGTTGGGGGTAGCTCGTCTACAGGCGTCGGTGTTAGGCCTCAGTAGCGGAAATAGGCCGACGTTAAATAAATGTATAAAAAAAAAAAAAAAATTAGCAAGGCTGCGTATACTGTAAACAGGGACGATAAGAATGTATGGATAATAAGAATTAATTAATAATGTCGTATACAGGGGGCGATGAGAAAGTATTATTGAAAAGAATTAACTAAGAATTGAATTGAGAAAGGAGGCGAATGTTATATACAGGTGGCGACGAGAAAGTATTGCTTATAAGATTAAAGTGGTTAATATAATATACAGGGACGAGAGTGAAGTTTAAAATGGAAAACTGGTTGTAGAAAATTAATAAAACGAAGTTAAATGTTGGGATTATAGACACGGAAAATAGTTTTGATCTTGTTGATGACCATAGGCGGGTGGTATTTTGAAGGTGGGTTTTTGTAATGTTTTGTTGGTAAAATGGCTAGATTGAATGTTGAAAGCTCGGCATCGGTGAATTTGGGTGTTATTTTAAAATTATCAAATGTTCATGAATTTTTTCAGATTTTATTGACCTTGAATGTGGCCTTTAATGTTTTTTGTGTCTGGATGACTTTTTTCATGGTTTGCCGTGGTGGGTGAATCAATTTGTTTTTTTTTTTGTTGATTTTGAAATTTTCTGTTTTTATTTTTTCGCACAAGTCCTGGCTATCTTTGGTCTCTAGCTTGTCACGTGATACATGTCTCCGGTCGCGGTCTCTGGTCGCTGTCGCGTGCATTGGGAGAGCTCCTTAACGCAATGTACATATGATCTGGCGCCTGCCGAGCCAGCAAGCATGTGACGTCACACGCGTTTATCTGACTGATATAGAGCAATTTCTACGGCCGCTACTGCTGTTCGGATTGACTTTTTTCAACCACAGTTCTGATATTGTTATTATTAGGTAAAATTCTTTATTCTGCAATACTTTTAATGTATATTAATTTTTTTTCTGGACAGATCTATTGGCATATTGATAAAGCAATCGTCAATTATGATGAAGTTGCGCGAAAAGCGACTTCTAGACTTACTCCCTCCTGAACATATCGAGCCACAAATGAAATGGGGAACTTTTTATAACTCGCTCTACCGTACTTTAGATGGCCAGCCAGATCTCCTGACCTCACTCCGTTGGACTGTTTTACATGGGGGCATATTGAACAATTTGTTTAAGTTTATTGTTATTGTTTTTATATCGAGGCTAATAAAGTGGGATGTTTTAAAATAAATTTTCTTCATAGTCTACTTAGAAAACTGATTTTTTTAAATATTTTACACTAGTAACTAATTTTTTTCTGACATTGCGATACATCGTTGAAAAGGAAATTAAAAGCACTGCTGAACTATAAAAAATATATCTATATGGCGACCATACGAAAAACCAAAGTTAGTGGTATTAACTCGAAATAATTAGGATAGAGATTTTCTGGCATTGTCAACATGTTGATGTTGCCATATTTTGCTCATTTTCCGTTGACATTTCAAAATTTAAATTATTGACTTAAGCAAAGGATAAATATTCTATTGCTTTTGAAGAAACCCTGCTATTTTAAGTGAAATTATTTTTTTATCTCCCTAAGTAAACTTGCAAATTCAGATTAATTTGTTGTCAAAACAAATGATAACACTGAAGATAACAGTATTCATAGGTATTTTATCTAATTCGATTAATCGAACATTTCAGGGTTTGAAGATCCTTATACATTTTTTTAGACTCTATTATTTAGATCAGTTTATACAAACACCCCTTGTAATTATTAAAGTAATTTTCTTCCTGTATAAATTAAACATGTGTTTGCTAATAGTCATAACATACTCATTGCAATTAAAAGAATACTGATGTTAATGAAATGCCCTCGAAGGTTCCGTTAAAAATTTCGGTTTTGTGCTATTTTCTAACACGAATAAACAGGTTTATACAAATATTATAAAACGATATATATGGAAAATGAATTTGATTTACTCTGTGGATAATTCTTGTCACGATAAAATTACTGATACTGATAGGAGATTTCGATACTGGTTTATTAAGTAATAATTGATTTATTAAATGAATATGTGCTCAACATTTTTAGTGCTAATTTTATTGCATACAGGATGTTATGAATGTTTAGATTTGTGTGAACTTAGCAGAACAACTTTGCAGAATTAAAAAAACTATAAGCCTATTATTTGCCGCTAATTAATCGTGAAAGTAACAATTTTACCGTTGTTAATTTTTCAAAAATTTTCGCGTGTTCTGCTAACTTCACTGGGAAGCTAGCAGAACATCTACCAATATTTTTTTTTAATTAAAAGTAGATCAGAATTTGCCGTTTTTTAACCGTAAACGAATGGTGAAAATGAAATTTTAAAAAATAAAAATTTAGTGGTAAAACCAAAAAAATCATTTTCTAGAATCAGCAAAAATTTTGCAGAATTATAAAACCCATAGGCCTATTATTTGCCGTTAATTAGCCGCTAATTAATCGTGAAAGTAACAACTTTACCGTTGTTAATTTTGAAAACATTTTCGGGTGTTCTGCTAATTTTGGAAATTAGCAGAACATCTACCAAAAATGTCTTTTAATTAAAAGTAGATAGCTCAGAATTTGTCGTTTTTTAGCCGTAAACAATGGTGCAAATGAAATTAAAAAATTAAAATTAAGGCCGGTAAAACCAAAAAAAACCATTTTTTAAAATCAGCAAAAACTTACAGAATTAAAATAACTATAGGCCTATTATTTGCCGCTAATTAATCGTGAAAGTAACATTTTTCGAATGTTCTGCCAACCTCACACGGAAGTTAGCAGAACATCTACCAATATTTTTTTTTATATTAAAAGTAGGTAGTTCAGAATTTGCCGTTTTTTAAACTGTAAACGAATGGTGAAAATGGAATTTAAAAAAAATAAAAATTAAGGCGGTAAAACAAAAAAAGGGAATTAAATTTGATTATTCCTTCAGCAATTTTCCATTTCTGCATCATGACATTTTCGAATTTGTCTTGCGAATTTTTCAATTTTTTTTTATTAAGAAGGAGTTTTTAATTTTTTTCCCTGAAACTCGGCAGAACAACCATTAAGCTCGTTTGAAAATGGCTTTTGGGACTCAGTTTTCGTTCAAGAATTAATCGTGTCGTTATCGAATTTGCCGTGATCGTCGTGACCGTCTTTACAATTTCTTTTCACATTTTTTTTATTTGTTTTCTCTGGAACTCAGCAGAATCCATTAAGCTTGTTTGATAATGGCTTTTGGAGCTCAGTATTCCTTCAGAAATATACCGATCCCGTTCTTTAATTAATCGTGCCGTGATAATTTTGCAATTTTTTTTTGGACATTATTTGATTTTTCTTTCCCCGAAATTCAATAGAAAGGCCATTAAGCTCGTTTGAAAATGGCTTTTGGGAGACAGTTTTCCTTCACCCTGTAAATGTCCGTCTGTACGTTTGGTTATGTTTAAAATTATTACAACAGGTTTCTATTGATATTAGATTTCATAAAATGTTCCTTGACTCCTGACTATTAGATATTTGTAGTTAGTTAAAGAATAGATTTAAATAGTCTTGGTATTTAAAATAAAAGTGGATTGCTGCTTATTTGAGTGTGTATATGTTGATGTTGTAGATATGATATATGTTACTCGCATTTCAAGTTCATGTAAATAAACGCATGTAAGTTTATGGCCGATCGACCAATAGCAATGCGATATTAAACAAATCACGCCTTAGCATGCCTTGATATTTGTTTACATTTGTATGAATCTGAAATGCCAATATGACATAGTCCGAAATTAATCAATGTATTTTGTGCAAACATGAATACCATAAAAATTATCAAGGACCATCTCACATAATGCGGGACGTGTAGTTACTTCACCTTCAATATTTATAAAATATATAACGGTTTAGATGATTCTCTAAAAATTCTTAAAGTTTCCGCATTTAAAAACGTTTGCGACAGTGATTACTTAATTTTATTTACAATTATTTTATCACTACTAAGGTATTATATTAATTGAGGTATTGGGTGTCTGGAATCTGGAATTGAGTGGAAGGGTGGTCAATCAAATTATTGAACCACAGCACTTAGGCCCCATTGGGCCCCTTGTAACATCATCTCTGTAAGCAAATGTTCGCCTAGGCCTCCAACCAACCTAATCTTGCAAAATAGTTGGTTATGCTGCATAGGGGCATCTCTCTTACATCGGCCAAAGTAGGCCAACGTTCTCCCAAAATGGATTCTCTGATTGATGAGACGGCAGAACTGTCACAGAGTACATGTTGAACCGTCTCATCTTTTGTTGACAACCTCTACAGAGAGGTGTTTCGCTTAATCTCATATTATGTAGATGTTTTCTTAACGGACAGTCTGGATTGTACTCTTGTAAAAAAATTTACATTCATTGTATAACCATGTAAAATTTTTTTTAGGCGTTGATGGAATCGCCAACTGCCATCCAACCCCTTAGAGATCTGCGGTGATCATGGCTGACACTGCTGCTGAAAATGAAGCAGATTCAGGCAGTGGTGTAGCAACAACACAAGCAACACCTGACGGACTATCGACACAAGAAGACGATGGAGATCAAAACGAAGCAGAACGAGTAACCGGCTCAATTACTAATTACGATTCAAGCGAGGGCAGCAATAGATGCAGTAGATGTGAATTTGAAGGAAGCAATCTAGCGGCACTGACAGCTCATATTACTCAAGTGCACGGTAGAAACGAAGTAGAAATGGAAGTCGAAAATAATAACCCACCTCCCGATCGGTTACACCGAAAAATGTTTGAATGTGATGTTTGTAATATGAAATTTTCAAATGGGGCTAACATGAGGAGACATAAAATGAGACACACTGGTGTTAAGCCTTATGAATGCCGGGTGTGCCAGAAGAGGTTCTTCAGGAAAGACCATCTGGCCGAGCATTTTACAACGCACACAAAAACTTTACCTTACCATTGCCCAATTTGTAATAGGGGCTTTCAGAGACAAATTGCAATGCGGGCGCATTTCCAGAACGAGCATGTTGGACAGCACGATTTAGTTAAGTCCTGCCCTTTGTGCAGTTATCGTGCGGGGTCTATGAAAAGCCTGAGGATTCACTTCTTCAATAGGTTCGTTTATTGATTCTATATATATTCTTTCTTTTTAGTTATGCAGAGGAAATATATTACTTTGCATTACCTCTACGACATTATCAAGCTGTTTGACAGCTCAATTATAATACTGGTCTCGTTCACGCGGTAGCGCTAACTAAGCGATCATATATCATTACGTCATTTGATCACAAGACGCGTAGTTTAAGCGTGTGATCAGTCGGGCAAATGCCGTTTATGCAAAGTGATCAGTGAGCGCTACTTGATCGCTCACCATGATGAAAGCAGCCGTTAACTTTATTGTCGTGAGATCTTATGAAAGATATTGACGTCAATTGATTACTTGTAATTATACATATAGGTGTAAAATAAAAAACAATAGTGGGTCATACAAAAAATTTGAAGATAAAGTACACAACTTAAAATATACGAATTAGGTATTTAGTTAAAATTGATTACAGTTGTAGTAATCTTAGAAAGAGTAAAAACAGTTTTCTAGAAGGTAGCGCTTGATGTGGATTTTGAATTTGTTTATTGGATTGATATTCTTCAAAAAGTTGGGCAAATGATTAAAATATGACTACAGAACCAATAGAGATTATTTTTATGCATTGACAAGTTAAAGTTTGAAATGTGAACATTAGTATTATAGACCTGTTATCGTGAGCATGCACTGAATTACTTTATGGGAACTTTCCTCGATTTGTTTTAACAAAAATTAGTACCAGATAGATGACTACACAGGGAAGAGGTAGGATATGATGCTTTTTAAAGATGGGCCTACAGGAATCCAATGGGTTGGCAGATTTTTTTTTCGTATTATTCTTGTTTGCATAACGAATATGCGGTTGAGCTCAGTAGTTTACCCCCAGTAAATCGCCATATAATTTAATTGAGAATATGCCAAGTCATAATAGACCTTCATTGAGTTTTTGGTGTCTAGAATATTTTTTTAGATTTACAATTGCAAAATATGCTGAGTTTAGCTTACTGATCACAAAGCGCCAACATGTACATCCCAGGATAGCTGGTAATCAATATAGAGACCTAGAAACTAGCAATTATCTAATTTTTTCAGCACGATGTCATTAAGTTCAATTGAAATTCTGGAATTTTTATTAGTTAAAAAAAATGCACTGCATAAAAGCCAATGCAAGAAAACATTATTTTTGTCATATAAATATAAACTTTAGATAATAATAATAATATTAAAACACCTTTATTGAAATTATATATCAAAGGGAATCGACTGAGATCCATTCTGCCTTCTTGCAAAACCTCATATGTTTTTTTGTTAAAAAAAACTTATGTTGTAGCTTTTGTTTAAGTAATTATTTGCTAATTATTTTTTCGTCCACATCCAGCTCTACTGATGATATACAGGGTTACTGGTAATTCGATACATTCCTTTGGAGATGTGATGGGGCATGAGCTAAGAAGTAAATCTAGCCCTAACATACATTATGCAAAACTCAATAGTTTTTGAGATATTTCAATTTTTTTAGTTTTTCTCGAAAAAGTAGATCTTAATGTCTTAAAAGTTAATTTCCGAAAAATCTACTTGACATTTTTAAATTTTTTTTTTTACTGGATTACTTGTCCAATATTATAGATATCCGTTTGGAATGAAAAATATCCGGAAACATTTCGATCATGTGAACATTTAAAATAAAAACTTGTAAAATTTTTTTTTTAAAATCAGTTATGAAATTTACCTATTAGGTTTTTTCAAAAAAATATTAATGTAGCACGCGTACAAATTATTATAAAAACTTCCTTATTTCAATAGCTATCTAACTAAGTAGAAATGTTTAATGTACCCTTGATAGTTCTAATAAAAAATTAGTAAAGATAATGCTGGTGGCGGAATTTATTAAACGACTAATCGTTCATTTTCATTTAAGTCAGTCAGTCCTTGACTTTGACGTTTGTGCATATAGTCATTAACTGACATTCTTATCTCCGTGTCCCTTAAGTTTGTTGGTTTTGTTAAATTAGTTATCGAAGATTTTGATTTTGTTCGTAGTTGTTATTAGTTGTTGTTATTGTATTTTCTCTGCCATGGCCGCGTATGCCAACGCAGAATACGCTGATATCTTGTTTGTCTATGGATACTGTGGCGGCACCGCTGCTGAAGCTCGCCGAGAATATGGTCTTTGGTACCCTAACCACCGCTTACCAAATGCACGTGTATTCAGTACGGCATATCGAAATATCGCTGAAACTGGCTCCGTGAAATGTAGAAGAAATTACGCTGGTGCTCCTCCCGTTTATGAACCAGATGATGAGGAAGAAATATTGAGGTATTTTGAGGAAGACCCAACTATTTCAACTAATAAAGTCGCAAGACTAACCGGAGCGTCACAATGGAAAGTTTGGTCTACGATACGTAGAGTTGGATGTCATCCTTACCACTATACCCCTGTCCAAGGCTTGAAGGAAGGTGATCCTGGAAGGAGAGTGGAATTCTGCCGCTTTATGTTAAATTCAGATGCAGAAAGTGCAAATTTTTTAACAAGTATTTTATGAACGGATGAGTCGAAATTTAATCGCGAGGGTATAACAAATTTCCACAACCTACATTATTGGGCAGAGGAAAATCCCAAGTTAACACGTGAAACTAGTTTCCAAATGAAGTTTTCTATTAATGTGTGGATGGGAATCATTGGCCACTATTTAATGGGGCTACACTTTCTTCCTCAAAATTTAAACGGGGAAATCTATGAACATTTTTTAAGAAATGATCTGGCGGTGATTTTAGAAGATGTTCCTCGCACCGTCAGACAGCGAATGATGTTTCAGAATGACAGTTGTCCAGCACATTATCGGCTGACAGTACGACAGTTACATGATCAACGTTTCCCTAACCATTGGATTGGAAGAGCAGGCCCAATACCTTGGCCAGCGTGAAGCCCTGACTTAACACCCCTTGATTATTACGTATGGGGTCATATGAAGGAGATGGTCTATGCCACACCAGTCAATACTATAGAAAACCTTAGACAAAGGATAGTCGATGCTGCCCAACACATAAGGCATAATCTGACAATCAGAGTAACAAGGACGGAAATAAGAAGACGCTGCCGTGTCTGTATACAGAATAGGGGCTCCCATTTTGAGCAAGACATATAAAAAATAAAGTACAACTTTGAAATTAATGAAGAATTAAACTCTACTTTTAAAATGTTTTTTACTGTTTGTCTAAAAATAAAATTCATACTACTTGTGTTATTTTTACTAGTATTTTCTTAGAACTATTAAGGGTACATTGAACGTTTGTACCTTGTTAGATAGCTATTGAAATAAGGCAGTTTTTATAATAATTTATACGCGTGTTACGTTAATATTTTTTTGAAAAACCTAATAGGTAAATTTCATAGCTGATTTAAAAAAAAAAAATTTTAAAGTTTTTATTTCAGATGTTCACATGATCGAAATGTTTCCAGATATTTTTCATTCCAAACGGATATCTATAATATTGGACAAGTAATCCAGTAAAAAAAATTTTTAAAATGTCAAATAGATTTCTCGAAAATTAAATTTTAGGACATTAAGATCTACTTTTTTGAGAAAAACAAAAAAATTGAAATATCTCAAAAACTATTGAGTTTTGCATAATATATGTTAGGGCTAAATTTACTTCTTAGATCATGCCCCATCACATCTCCAAAGGAATGTATCGAATTACCAGTAACCCTGTATAACCAATGAATAAATAGCTGTCTGTACGAGAATATGATGGAATCTTGTTAATGGGGGAGGATTCTTTGAAGCATGCTATTTGTTCAAGTTCAGTAATTCTTTCCAGTGCATAAATAGTACTTGTATTTGAATTTTTTGTTGATGATTTTTTTCATTTGTGTTTTTATTGGGTATATGTTGTTTTTTGTTTATTATAATTGCTTCTAAATTTGGTTTTTGGGACCAGTTATCTCTAGTACTTTTGCTGTATTAGATTGTGAATTTTTAAGTTCAACCACGAGAGTTTTTTCAGTTTTTTTTTGTAGTTTCAGGCTCATTTTTACCTTTACTGTTAATTTTTTTGTTGTCTGTATCCAATCATATGCTGCCACTTTAATGTCATAAGGTGCATCATTTTCACTAGACAAATTAAGTTATAGTATTCTTTAATCAGGAGCTATAAAATTCTGACTGTTTTCTACCACTGCTTCTTTAAGGCTGTTCAGTTTAAATATTGACAAATTACCAGTAATATCCTTTTGTAGACATGGAATTGATCTGGATAACCCGGGACCGGCAGGATCACAAGCGTCTTTACTAGCTGCGGCTGCTCAACAAGGTTTTTCGATGGACGGCACCCTCAATTCTTTAAGTCAATTAACAGGGAGCTTATCTGTTAGCGTTACTGGTGCTAACTACAGTGATTCTGGGGATTCTACAGGTGCGAGATCGACCGATAATGCCACACCTCCCATGCACTTTCTAACACCACACGTAGAGATATCTATGGCCGACGTCCCTGTACCTGTTTTTTCACCGACTCCTGTAAGTAAAACCTAGACTCACATTGCATAAAATAATAATAAACATACACCTGTTTAATTCTATTTTAGGGTGACCAACAAAGATCTAACCAGCCCGTTCAGAGTGGAGACTCTCAACGTATGAATGGGGAATGCCCAAACTCTCCGCAATCAGCCGATTCAAACTCAAATGCCCCGTCGAGTAGTCACATTCAACCGAGCTCCCTTAGAATAGACCAGGAGACTAATATAACACCGTCGATATCTCTCATACCTATTAAACAAGAGCCAGGTGAAGAATTTGACAATTCGAAACGCAACGGACCAGTAAATTTAAGCACCTCGCCTTCTGGTAGTGTACAAATGCAGACAGCCACTTCAAGTAGTCTTAGTTCTTTAATTAAGGTTTCACCATTAAAAAGTTTACTTAGGGACGATTTAAAGAGAAAAATCATATCGAGGAGCAATTCGTCGGGACGAGGTCGTTCCACAGCATCCCCCAGTGCTAATCCAGAGACCTCCCTCAACGACGCCGCCACCACCAATGGTGCAATTACTTCGACAGGACCAGAACAACCGTCAGACTCTTCTTTATGGAGGACTATGGGTAAACGTTCTTTAAGTGGTTTGCAATGTATATTTTGTGGCATAGGTTTTCCAGATCAAACTCTTTATTTCTTGCACAAGGGTTGCCATTCAGACGCAAACCCTTGGAAGTGCAATATTTGCGGAGAGCAGTGCTGTAATGTTTACGAGTTTAATTCTCACCTATTAAGCAAAAGCCATCAGTGAATTTCTTAAATCTTACTATTTGTTGGTAATGGCAAAGTGTTTTGTTCTGTTTTATTACGTTTAAGAGCATTTTCTTTTAAAAGGAAGTTCAAATTTTATGACCGGGAATTGAATCCAGACTCCTGACAAGTCTAATGTGTTTTTATCGCAGTTTTTACTAGTATCTGACTGCACCTCCAGGTGAAATAAAAAGGTTGTTTGCCATTGCCATGTGTAAATAATCAGGAACCGCATCTCAGGTAATCGTTCCAGTTACGGTGCAATTTTTTTTAGAAATCAGTGCCGCATATTTCATCAGTCTTCGATTTATACTATAATGCGACTGCCGTCACAAAAGGGTTAAATAGAAATTGAAATATTTACGAAATAATTTTTTTTTATTACATTCTTAACTTATATAATACATATAGAATAATATATTTATGCAATTTTAAAATTTGTGCATCTAGGGTGTTCTGGATTCTATAACTACTGTGATGAAAATGCTTTAAATGAATCAGAAAAACAGTACAAACATGTACCGGAGGAGGCTGAAGCCTTTGGTGACGCTGATGATGAAGTACAAACACTAAAACACTATAGAAGTGTAATGTATACTGAACTGAAATACTATAGTTGATAGTTATCAACCCACGTTTAATTACCCCCGATGATTCCAACATGGTTGATGAATCAGATGTCGAGTATGGTGTTGAGTGTTTTGGTGTTTGCAGAGCGTACTTAATCATCATCAACAAACCGTCTATAAAAATTAAAGCTATATAATTTAAATGTCACTATCACAAACTGAAAAATTGCCAATTGGGTAAAAGGATAAGCGTTCAATTTTTTATGTGGACAAGTTTCATTATTTGGCTATAATTTATAATTTAATGGGTTTTTAACTAAACAATGAAGTTCTCATGCTAAATTAATTGTTAAGGGTTTAACTTTAAAAGTCTTGATGCACACTATGGAATTTCTTGAGTTTTTTTTTTATCATAATTATTTTTGAATAGTTGAGAATAGCTGATCAATAACAAATATTCTGTTTAAAAATGCCACAGTATTGTTATTGATTGATTGGCTAATGTATGAAAACCATTGCTTGCTGACACTCCCAGTACACACACAGTCAGGCCGGCTACGTCTACAGTGGGTTAAACTGAGATCATGCTTGTTACCGGTAGCGAGACCAGCATAGTGCATGGTAGAGGAATACGGGATGGAAAGTGTAGGTGTTCGTGAAATGTGTTGCCGCATTGCGTCCTGATATGAGTGTTTTTATTCATGTTTAGGTCTGCTTCTAGAATTGTTCTTTTGAATTTTCTGCATTTCTGATTACATTCATTATGGGTTCATAATGGCATTCCTTTTTCATTATTGTTTGCCGTTTGTTCCTAGTCTGCTTATGATCCTCTCAATTAATTCTATCCGTGTGCAATATGGTCTCCCTATTTCTAGTTTATTGCTGTTCAGTCTTAGCGGTTATCCTACTTTTTCTTTCCACCCATTCACAATGTGTTCGGTCTTTCCTAGTGTGTTCATGGTCCTCTCAATAGACCGATCGCGTCATGACTACGATCTGTTAAGAATGTGAAAAGAAGGACATCCGCGTGAATGCGCTGCGCATTCTTAACTCGTACTTGTGATAAACTGGAATCGGTGTATTGTTGGCCACGTATAGCATGGTCTTCCTATTTTTAGTTGTTGCTGTTCAGGTTAGCGCTTTCTTCAGCAGATGTGTTGAATCACTTCTCTAGATATGTCCCCAGCACTTCATTGCGTACGTTTCTGTCCTTTTACTTCCACATCCAGTGGAAGTATAGCAACACAAAAAAAAATAGAAATTTTTTTGTAAAAATAGGCTTAAAATGCCATGAAACGTCGAGATTTTAAATTTGAGCGAAAAAAAATCTGTCGGTCTGTCTGTAACTTTTTTGTGCGCACGTTTACTCTGGAACCGTTTATGATATTGACTTGAAATTTGGTACACTTATGTTTTATAACGAGATCTGGAAATAGATTATATTTTGATCTAATTCCTGAAAAATTCGGGGGTAAATGTGGTAAATAAGCAAAACAAGCAGGTAAGAGTCCATAATATTGCAATTAAGGCATCTACAAAAAGTCAAGGTCTCAAAAATTTTTTTAACATCAGCCACCCCCAATACTACCCCCACACTATTATGAAAGGGAGTAAAAAAAATTAAAATGTGATTTAGTGTGTATACAAGAACGAAACGTCTCAAAAAATTTTTTTCGCGTTAGCTACCCCCTCACTACCCTATTATTAAAGGAAGTAAAAAATTAAATTGGGATTTAGCGTGTGCCTCTAAAAATTTTTTGGCATTAGCCACCCCCTCTACTGCCCCCCATTGCCACCCCATATTATTATTAAAGAGAGTAAAATGTTACATTGGGATTTAGCGTGTATAAGACTTGGGTACAAAAATCTGGATGTGGAAGTAGTGATTCCTTGGGCAGTGGTTTTTGTAATTGTTTTTTAAATTTTCTTCATTCTTATTGTTTATGCAAGTAATTGTATAATGTCTCTTTCTGTTCTTGTCAGGTTTCTTTTATTTGCTATTGTCATTGCCCTGCTTTTACCCCCGTATTTTGTCGGTAATATTATGGCGGTGTTTATTCCCTTGGTCAAGCTCCATATTAATTTATTTTTCAATGAGCTTTCATCTCTACATTCTACAACGGTTAAAATATTTTAGGATATGAAGCTCTATCTTGACCTTTATTCAGTCATAAAGGTTTACAAAATAACATATATGATATGATAGAGGTCTAAATATTATGAACCAATATCTTAACAGTATATCTTAAATATAAAATTAGGATTTAGTTTCTTCAGAGATTATCAAAATCAACAGGGGATGTGTATGTGTAGAGAATTTGACAGAGTTTGTATAAAATGTAGAATCTTGGATCTAATCTCTATATACCTCTTAGTAGTACATTCAACCACAAATCGTTCAATTTACCTTTTACCCTAGTCTTACTTTCAAATATTTTGTCCTTCTTGGTTGTCAAAAATCGAAATATTAAACGTGGCTTTAAGAACCTAAGATGCCATTGATAGCAATTTTTTGTGTCGCCGAAAGGATTAATATGCAAAAATGTGTTTTACAAGGTCATCAAAAGCAAGCTGTTCTTTGCAGAGGGTGTAATATCAGAACCAAGGATCTAAATAAGATTTTTTTTCTCTAATGGCTCTTAACTAAAACTCAAAATACTTGACAGCAATTTTCCATGTTATAAATTTACCCCATTAACCTCTACATTCCCCCCTATATTAGCTCCGTGTTTTGATTAAATATTTCAAAATAACCAAATTCATAACCGTAATTAGTTTTAATTACATGAAAAATCTCAAAACAGTAATTAAATACAACTCGAGAAACTCTAGAAAACATACCGTCAACAAAAATGATTCATATCGCACTCGAAAGATTGAGGCACTCCGCCTGCGACATCGTGCTCAATCTTTTTTCTCGTGCGATATGGCTATCGTATCCACTCTTGTTGCACAAACTGCTATTGTTTTGGTGCTGGCTGAACTATTTGCAAACGTGGTTTGGATTGATTAGTTAGCGGCCTATATAATGAAACTCAAGGAACTTCATGAATGAGACTTGCTTTTATCACTATTATCACCTACTAGTAGAGTACATTAACATGCTTTTTGCGACTTCCCTGGGGGTTTCGTTGTTACAAGACTTACATACTGATGTTTCAAAATTCTGAAGCCAAAAATCATCTTGTGGAAAAGGGCATTAAAGCTAAAATATGAATTATTCATATGACGGCAAAGAGAAAATAAATTGAGATTTTTGTATAAATTTTTCATAAAAGATTTTGCAGAAGAAATATTTTTTTATAATCTTCAAATATTCTGTTATACATTGGACTTTACAAGAGAAGGAACTTAAAGCCGCAGTATCTTGGTTTGAAATATCTCAAAATTTAATTCAGTTTAGACAGTTTTTGCATTTTTGTTGTATTATATCTCCAAAACGAAAGCTCAAATCAAAATTGTGTACTCTTAAGAAAAGTTTGAGTTTTCTCTCAGTATAAGATAAATAATTCAAAGTTCATGTCAAATTTGCATCACATTACATTTAGTTGCAAATGTTTTATTTATTATTAGTCATAAAATTATAAATTTATGTCGTTATGTTTGGAAAATATGATGTAAACTACAAGATTTTAATTTGGGTTATGGAGATAATATAATCAATCAATACAACTTTATTAAAAATTAAAATATACATCTCTCTTCCTAGAACACACCATGGGACCGACATTGCTCGTGGTGGTGGATTGCAGGGTCGGGCGAAATGGAACTGGTTCGGCTAAAAGACAATTAAAAACAACTTCACCTAAACACCTTCCATCGCAGATGGATAAAATTAGGTCATAAGATTGAACATATCTAAAAACAGACTTAACTAAACTAACAAACTACACATTTTTTAACAACTTACACTGAACACTTTTTTAAAAATTTCGTTGCTGACGCAGACACCTCAACCTAATCGAGGAGCCGTCCACGAGCATGTTGGCTGCTTGAGTATTGTGTGAATGCGCATACATCGCTGTGTCATCGGCATACTTGGCCAGCTTCGTATTCAGAAACTCTGTGAAATCAGAGACATATTGGTTGTACAACTTTGGTGGTAGGCACAATCCTTGTGGGACTCCCACGCGGACGTTATCTGCCCATCAAGAACAAGTGAATGAGTTTAATAAAATAAGTCGGGAAGTTGTAGTCATGTAGTTTGTATAGTAACCTCGGAATCCAGACGTGCCGGATGCCTCAATATTGAGGTCCTCTTCTCGAGGTTGTATTGCACTTTGACGTCGTTAACTTCCTGACGACTTGCTGTAACGTGCTTCTGCCCCACCTGAAGCCAAACTCATTGCTGATGTGGAGGTCCTTCAGAACAACGTCTAATCTGGTCAAGAGAAGCTTCTCTACAGTAACGAGATGGGCTTGTAGCTACCGGCGAACTTCGCTTTCTTGCTTGAATTAAGGATAGGCATGACCATGGCGCAATTCTATTGGCCAGATCAGTGTCGTCGCCCTAGGATCGCGCCAACCATGTGCATCAACTGCACAATACCTTTCCTTTAGAGATATTTGAGCAGCTTGTACAGATAATATAATGGAAATGCAAAAATTATCTTAAATTGAATTAAATATTGAGGCATTTCAAACCGAGATATTGCTGTTTTAAGTTTCGTTCTCTCTTAAGGCCCAATGTATAACATACTATTTGAAAATTACAAAAATAAAAAACCTTATACAGGCTGTCCATTTTATCAGGGCCCTTGAGAATATCTCACTTAATATCGGTCATACAAAAAAAAATATTTTTACAAAAATTGTGCCGATTTATATAACCTACAAAATGGTTTAAAGACATTTGAAATCCATGGCCTACTTTAAGAGTTATGGCGGAAAATATCGAAAATGCGGAAAACGTCTAGGCCAAATATCTCCGTTATTCGAAGAGATACGAGAAAAATTGTAAGGCGAAAATTTTTTGCAAAACAGAGTGTTTCAACGAGGTTTTATCTAATTTTTTTCAAAACCGCTGTATTTTGAGGCTGTTAAAAAAATTATTTTGAAACGGGCGGGAAATGGCGCCATTAAATAGAGTATTTTCCTCCCCTTTCAACGATATATCACATGCCATATTTATTCATTGGTACTAGGTTAGTAATTATAAAAACATTTTTTTAAAACCAATAAATTTTTTTTTAACAAGCATTATACTTGCCGTGGAGAAGTATGATTAAATAAAATGATAAAATAATTCAATAAGTTGTTCAAATATTTGCTATAATAAAACATTAATACAATTAAGAAGAATAAAGTAAATTCAGGTAACAAAAACAAATTAATAATAAAAAGAATATAGCACACAGAACATTAATATTCCTCAAAATAATTTTTAAGGTATCATATCAAGTGTTCAAAGTGTCCACCGCGATTTCTTATGCACAATCGAACGCGGCGAAACTGTAATACATGCCTGTTGAATTCGAGCTTTTAGGTCCTCTACATTTTGCGGTGTCGTCGAAAACACCTTATCTTTAATATACCCCATAGAAAAAATCCATTGGGGTTATATCTGGAGAACGAGGGGGCCATCGAATAAATCCATTAGTACCTATCCAATGTTGAGGCAAAATTGCGTCTAAATAATTTAGGCAAATCTGGAAATTGTGGGGAGGAGCTCCATCTTGTTGAAAATATTGAACGTTGTGTTGATTCTCTAAAGGTAGGTCATCTAAGAATTCATTAAATTCATTTCTCAAAATGTTTAGGTACCTTTGACCACTGAGGTGACCATCATCAAAATAAGGACCTATTAAATTGGTGCCTAAAATACCTATCCACACATTTATTGAAACCGATTTTGAAACCCAGTCGGTCTATGCCAGTGTGTATTTTCAGAAGTCCATTTGTAATGAATATTGCGATTAGAAAATACATTATTGGAATAATTTGCCTCGTTGGACCAAAGTATTTTACTACATATTAATGGATCGGCACACTTCTTTTCCAACAGCCACCTACAAAAAGTCGTCCTTCTTGGTTTGTCCCCTGCTTGTAAATTGTGAACCTTTTTGGCTTTATAACACCAGTAACCATTTTTCTTTTAAATTTTTCTAGCACTTGTTTTATTTATATGACAAGCAATTTGAATTTCTCTTAATGATGTGTCCAAATTTTCTGTATTTTTATTTCTTACATAATTAATGACTCGGTTTACCGTATTTACATTATCAGTAACACTGTTCAACCTTGTTGTCTTCTTTAAACATGAACCATTATTTTTCAGTTTTGTAGCAAATTTTCTGAACAGAGTTTTATTCGGCTGTAGTGCTTGTGGAAATCTGTTGCTATATTCTACTTGAGCTAATCCAGAGTTAAAATTGCATTGTCAATATGTACCGAACATATTATAATGATCAATGTGAGTGAAAATCATTTTTGAAAATTCTAAATTCTTAAACGAGTGTGATTGAGTAAGAGTTTAAGTATTAACTGAGATGATCTGTCAAAAAATTGAATTGTCAAGTTTGTTCATAGCCAACTATTTTAAAATAATTGAAATAATAGTGAAATCATGAAATACAAACAAATGAATATTATACTTAAATTAATTGGTAAAGACATTTTAACTTTCTGAGCAAGTAGTGACGTTTTTATGGAGGACCTCTATAAATTGGCATACCTAACTGCGAATACTCTTTCCATAATTGCTCCATGTTGCTTTCTTGATTATTATTTTGTTGTTGTTACCTGAATTTACTTTATTCTTCTTAATTGTGTTAATGTTTTATTATAGCAAAGATTTGAACAACTTATTGAATAGAATGAAATATTTTATCGTTCTATTTAATCATACTTCTCCACGGCAAGTATAATGCTTGTTAAAAAAAAATTTATTGGTTTTAAAAAAATGTTTTTATAATTACTAACGTAGTACCAATGGATAAATATGGCATGTGATATATCGTTGAAAAGGGAGGAAAATACTCTATTTAATGGCGCCATTTCCCGCCTGTTTCAAAATAATTTTTTTAACAGCCTGAAGAGTAAATCTCAAAATACAGGGGTTTTGAAAAAAATTAGATAAAACCTCGTTGAAACACTCTGTTTTGCAAAAAATTTGGGCCTTAGAATCTTCTTCATATCTCTTCAAATAACGGAGATATTTGGCCTAGACGTTTTCCGCATTTTCGATATTTTCCGCCATAACTCTTAAAGTAGGCCATGGATTTCAAATGTCTTTAAATCATCTTGTAGGTTATATAAATCGGCACAATTTTCGTAAAAATAATTTTTTTTGTATGACCGATATTAAGTGAGATATTCTCGAATGCCCTTAAAATGGACAGCCTGTATATAAAAAATATATTAAAAAATCGCAATTTATTTCTTTGCCACCATATGCTTAACTGGTGTTTTAAATTTAATATCCTTTTGCACATGATGATTTTTGGCGGCCACCAGATTTCAAAACATCAGTATACAATCATTCATTTTAACAATGCTTGTAACAACGAAACCCCCACCAGGATTTTTTATGTGTACATTTGAGTGCCGAGCATTAATTCTACTACACGTCATTCCATTAATACAGGCTTTCATTACTATTTTTATTGTTATTGATTAGTTGTGGGAAGCCTTTATAAAAAACAATCCAATTCTGTTATTATTGTAATGAATATTTTTAAATACAAATATGAACAAATTCCATATTTTTAGGTTAGTTTTATAACCTAATAGTTGTTAAGTTTATAAAGATAAAGAATTTAATGTATATAAAGTTTCTGCATATCCGGCATATTAAAACAATTTTATTATAATATGCTAAAAACGTGCATTAACGATAATTTGTTTGTTGATCAATTTCTGTGCGTTGAATGACATATCTAAAACATAAAAATGCTGCACTGCCTTATAATTGACATGGTTATTAGTGCATTGACTGAAAACTGGTAATTGATGAAAAATATATATTCTAATTTTTTATTGAGATGATTTGTGATGTCAATTCCAGGTTTATACAAAATTTTAAATCAAATCAAATTGTGATAAATAGTTGAAATTTTCTTGTTAAATATTTATGAAAGTGTATGTTACTTCTTCAAGTTTTCACTGTTTTAGTTGACGCAGGTTGTTGAAACTTGAAATTTTTGTCAAAAATTGTTAATACTAGAAATGACAATGTATGTAGGCCTCGCAAGTTCTATAAAATCATCGTCAGCTGTTGAGTAATTAATTTGGTAAAAATGCTTTCTTTCATTTATTTAGTGTCAGCCTATTCCCATGTCTAAGTGTACGTTCAACTTTTGTTAGTTAAGTGTTATCTGTTTTACGACTGAGTCGCAAGTAACGAGTTACTGACACTCAAAGAATTTAAATATTTGATTATAGTTTTATAAAATAGTCATTTATTGAATGCATTTTAAAAACATCAATTTTGGTGTTAAAATCCTAAGCCGATCTCAAATTAACAAAGATAGCATTTATAATTAATTGCAAAAGAAATCAAAAATGCAAATCTACAGAAGTAGAGAATGCCAAATTATGATTTGTTGCTGTAGTAATAGCCAATTATGAGCCATACCCCTCCTGAAGATATAGAATCCACAAATTGCAGCATAGGTGGACGGTAACGCATGGACATCTACACCAATCACATACGAGTGATGCATGATTTTCTGCGTCAGGTAGCTTCCAAATACTATAACAAAGGGTTTTTTGTAACCTGACAGAGATGTTGTTCTTGGGAGGTACAGATTCGTTAATGCTTTAAATCGCTTCCAGTTAAGGTAAGCGTCCACTGATCGGCATCGCAAGGATGGTATGCATCGCACAGATAAGACTTTTTACTTAACTACATGATTTTAAATAGGTCTGCGTTCACCTATCAGCATTGCACGAATCGTACTTCGGTATTTCCGATCGGGATTCTGAAGATGAAATCAAAATCCGTTCCATACTGCCGATGCTGATAATACCAATACTGACAAGTGCAAGCAGAGCATTGGTATTTACGTATCAGGATTTTATATGAGGGTAATATTATAACTGATTTCAGTTGGTTTTTGGCGTTCTTCGTCTGGGCAGCATAAATGAAATCATGGATGTAGCAAGGCTTATCACGACCTCCACCAAAAGAAATAAAAAAGCGATTTAGTGTGTGTACAAGAACGAAACATCTCAACAATTTTTTTTGGCTATTAAAGGGAATAAAAAAATTAAATTGGAAGTTAGTGTGTATACGAGAACCAAGGGCCTCTAAAATTTTTTTGGCATTAGCTACCCCCTCTACTACCCCCACCCCATTATTAAAGGGAGTGAAATATCTAATAGTACTTCAAATCCATCATGCTACATTCGAAGATATTGAAAGAACTTCATATCATCTTAAATTAAATCACGAAATAAAGTGTAATATTCTCCGAACTTTGGTCTTTTTATATTTATATTATGCACCCAGCTTTTCTTCTTTTTCTCTTTGTTTTCTTCTTCCTCTGACAATAAGCAAATTATAACATCATTAATAACTGATGACATAATGCGTAATCTTCTTAACACCAACTAGATAACTGCGGAGGGAAAATGCCGATGCTGACGATACCAATGATCCAGAGCAGTAAATGCAATGCACAAAATCAATCTGATTCGTGCGATGCCTACCATCCGTGTGATGCCGACCAGTGGACGCTTACCTTTAAATCTACTGTGATTTCCAAAGAATGAGGGGATGAATGTATGGGAAATCTGTGGATCGTATGAAAATTTAAAAAAAAATCATTTCCAATGCAATCGGACTTTTGCTTTTTTCAATTATTGTGCTTACAAGAAACTCGATGGATGGACGTATTGATATGCCGATATTTTGAAAATCAATTTCAAAATTCGATGACTAAAAGTACTAAAACAAAGTATTTGCTTTCTGGCCACTTAAAAATATTGGTAAATAATAAATGATAGTTGCAATTTACAGATAGCCTGTTTACAGTTTGAATTTCTCTCAATATCAAATTTCAAAAATGATTTTGGCCTGGTTGCCTTCAGAATAATTTATTAGATAGGTACATTAATAGTCAGGTTCTACAGATCAAACGTTACAAATTACGCTAAAAGTTAAAACTTAATGATGTTGCCTAGGTAAACTGCAGGTTTCAGTAATACTGCCCTAACTGTGCTGTCAATTCTGCTAGACATATCAATTGTTGCCAAATTTAAATGTGTTTTGTATGCGATTAGTAAAAAAATATTTGACCATTTTTTTCGATAACATCAAACATATCAATTGCATTTTTACCAAGCAATCTAATATCGATTATCTACGGCTGCGTTGCTTTTATAGATCTTGAGTTTATATTGAAAATGAAGTGCCTGCAAAAAGCCTTAATGCAACTATAACTGATATTTGCTCTAAAAATCCGTCCATTGTTAAAGAATGTTATAGGTATATATAAAAATATATGATATACATATTTCAAGATTATATATATAGAACATAGCGTAACAAATTGTTTTTATTGTATAGTTATGGATAATAGAGAAGCTTAAGTTTTGTTAATAAATAAAATAGGTAGTTTTTAGTGATTCTTTTTATACATTCCATTAGGTTATTCATTCTGCAAGATAATGAAAAATGTACAGTATTTATTGATTTTTTGAATAATTTTATTTGTGCAATAACTGGCAGTGCCTATTTTATCTACTTATTGAAGTTTTATATATATCAAAATTTTGGTGTTTTTTAAATTTTGTATTATATACAATTTATAGTCTAATGAAATTTAAACATTCCATCTTAATTGATAGGTTGATTAAGAAAATGTACCTACTTTTATATTTATTTTTTATTTATGTTATACAATTTGTAAATCACATCTTGTTATTCTGGTGAGTGGGACAAATAAAGTATATAAGAATTTTATTTCAAATTGAAGTTTTTTTAAATATCTACATATATATGTAAATGCTACAATATCATTGACGTATGCATTATGAGTGCAATATGGTGTAGCAGATGATTTTGGATGTTGAAATGGGTAAAACCCAAATAATAGGAAAGAATATTCGTAGAATGCCACAAATAACTTTCAGACAATATTTAGATAACAGGTATGGGCCTAATATAAAACAATGTTTCAGATTTTTAGAAAAATGTTATAAGAAACTAGCCAGATCAGAAAATAGTATAACCTTTTTGTGTAAATGTCGGGAACATGATGTAATTCCGAAGTTTTTACGGCTAAAAGTACCTTTCCAAAATGCGAAAACCAGAAAAATTTTGGACAAGGCAAGCAAGTCCATGGTTAGGGAAAGGATTCAATATCATAGATACCAAAAAGAACGAACTATTGGGGACATTACTTACACGGAGAATGAATTAAGCAGCAACATTATAGAACAGGATTATCAGTTTATAATCCAGAATGTCAGGTTGAGTTACGAAAAATATTTTAATCTGCAAAAAGGTACGCATTTACATAAATTTAGAAACTTAATAAGGGAAAAACAGATTAGGCAATTACAAAATATAAATAATAATCCTTTAATTGACAGGACTGTCATTAATATGTCAAAAAGACTTTTGTCCATTTCAGACAGGCTTGTACTATCAAAAGGTTTAAATTTTGCAGTAAACCCGAAAACTGTTCCAAAATTTGACATAGTAGCGGCAATAGAAAAAACGGCTCAAAATTTACCAACAGATAGTGGTAATGAATATCGCATACGGGCAAAAATTGCTTTAGAGATGCAATACAAAATTAAAGATAATTTAACTCCAGAAGAAAAGTTATCGATAAATTCTTTAAAACGCGATGAAAGTATAAAAATATTGCCAGCAGACAAAGGTAATGCCACAGTCATTATAGATAAAGATATATATAACACAAAAATCATGACTCTTGTAAATGAGGGACCCTACTCAAAATTAAACAAAGATCCAACAAAATCAATAGAGAGCAAAATTTACAGAACTTTGTTTAAATACAAACATGAATTTAATGATTTTGAACGAAGGAAACTTACACCACATCATAGTAAGCCCCCTCATTTTTATGGCTTACCAAAGACACATAAACAAAATATTCCTTTAAGACCAATTGTTAGTTCTATTAATTCACCATGTCATAATTTGGCAAAATTTTTACTTAAAATTATTGATCCATTATCTGGAAATACCGATTCATATATAAAAAATAGTAAACATTTCATAGAAAAAATTTATGAAACCGATATTCATGAATCACACCTGATGGTTAGTTTTGATGTAGTTAGCCTCTTTACCAATGTTCCGGTAGATGAAACATTAAAAATAGTTAAAGACAGGTTGCTAAATGATAATAATTTGGAAACTAGAACTAAATTAAGTGTAAATAGCATAATGGAACTCTTAACACTGTGTATAAAAACAACCTATTTTCAATTGGACAATGAGTTCTATCAGCAGGATTTTGGTATGGCTATGGGGTCTGCATTATCACCAATTTTAAGCAACATATTTATGGAGAACTTTGAGAACACACATGTTCAAAATTGTATAAACAAACCGGTTGTCTGGTGGAGATATGTTGACGACATCTTTGCAATTTGGCCTCATGGTGTTGATTTACTAGATAGTTTTTTAGAAAATATAAATAGTAAGGAACCGTCTATTAAATTCACATTAGAAGTAGAAAGTAGGAATGAACTACCGTTTTTAGATGTTTTAATTAGAAGGATAAATAATACAATTGAAACAAGCGTTTATAGAAAACCAACACATACTAATAGATATCTAAATTTTAACTCAAATCAGTCAATAAATGTTAAAAGGGGTGTTGTAAAATGTTTATACGATAGGGCCAAAATAATTTCATCTAATAATGAAATATTAAATAACGAGAAAAAATTTATCAAAGAGGTTCTAGTACAAAATCAATATCCTGAAGCCTTTGTTGATAGAATTTTCATAAATGTTGAAAATAGGGACAATCAGGTACGACAAAAACCTGAACGTCATTATACAGCAATAATTCCTTATGTATACGGACTATCGGAAAAGCTACGCCGTATAGGTGACAAATTTGATGTTAGGACGATATTTCAAACGGGGAACACTTTAAGATCTATTTTAACAAAAACAAAACCGATAAACAGGGAGCAGAATTCAAAAAACTGTATTTACAATATCCCGTGCGAATGTGATAAATGTTATGTGGGTGAGTCATCCAGACCTTTCAGTGTGAGGTTGGATGAGCACAAGAACTACATTAGAAAGAATGAAATCCAGAAATCAAAGATTTGTGAACATGCTTGGGAAAACGGACATAGAATAAACTGGGACTCGGCAAAAATTTTAACAAAAGAAACAGATACCAAAAAAAGAAAAATTAAAGAATCAGCAATAATCTTATTAAATGAAGATAAGTGCGTATCGAATTGTTCTGTAGATATTTGTACACCCTGGCTACCAATGTTAAAAGAAGAACTTAACAAACTCAACATTATCTAAAAAATATCATCAGTTCTATGTTCTGTGTAAGTAGTAAGTATCTATGGAAATAACATAAACAGAATCTTAAAGCTGTGTATTTGACATACACAGCAAAATAAGAGTTCTTCAAAAATAGCTTTGAAAACGGAACGAGATTACTTTCCGAAACGTCAGCAAAATACATTATTTTTGTGTTTATTCCGATTTATATTATTTGCAAAACATAACCTCTGACTTTTCCTTTGGCGTAAACGTCACGGGCGCAGAGGCTTTTTTTCCAATAATTCTATTATTTTGTAGATTCGGTGATTTGTTTTGAAGAGGATAATAGTACATGTGGTAGAAAACCCAAATAATAGGAAAGAATATTCGTAGAATGCCACAAATAACTTTCAGACAATATGGGTAAATGACACAATTGAAACGTTTACATACTTAAAAGTTAACAAAGCTATCATATATTGATATTAAATTAGATGAAATATATTCTCATATTTCAGTTAAAATGGCTTTAATTTGAACCGCAACCTATGGGACTTCGATGACCAACACAATAAGGTAATTTTTTTTCAATGAATGATATTACATGATTGTAGAAAGTGCCTACTAAGTAATTATACACTATACTCTGCAGCAAAAAGTATAATAGCTAAAAGCAATAAACAAACCATGATATAATACAAATTACCAATAAATACTCTGTTCTGATGTGATGAATTTTGTAGTGTATCACACACATTTTACAAATTCACTGCACTGAATAACATAATAAAGTAGGCACCTATAACTGACTGTAACATCACACTTATTAAATTTATTTTTATCACTTTTATTATATTACTTCCGAAAGGTATATTCCACAAACGATTTTTAAATACAAACTTCACTAAACGCGGGATAAACATCTAGATATAGTAGGTATTGTTGTAGGTATAGTTGATTTCATTTTTCATGCATTACCGGTGACGAAAATGTTCGAATTAATCTGTTAGATGGCGCGAGAGAAAATCAGAACAGCCAATATCATAATTGAAAAAGTATCCACATGACGTCACGATATTCAAGGTATCAAATGCCACAAACTAGAACTAAACGTTTTGAAGTTAGTATCCATGATTTGTTTTACCTTTAATGGCCGATTGCACCGTTTTTATGTTAAGCCGAGAATAACTATGGGTCACTTAAATTTTAAGGGTGGCTTAATATGAATTCTGTTGCACCAACAACATTTAAGAGTTTCATAGTTAAGTAGAGAATATAGTTGGCAACGTTGCAAATTAATATCTAATATAGGGATTTTTGTGTTGTTCTCTAGTGAAATTTGTCGCAGCACGTGATTTTATTTATTTACTTTAACCTCAATCTTGGAAGAACGAAATCAGTAGAATTTAACCATTTGAAGTATTATAATTTTCTGGCACATAAAAATGGCAAACCGTTGTGATTCGGACAAAGGTATAAAAAAACGCGTGAGATCGACGAACCTTACGTATCAAGAAAAAGAAGTTTTGCTCGGACTAGTTCTCAAATACAAACACATTATTGAAAATAAAAAAACTGATCAGGTTTCTGATCTTCCTCAATTTCTACTAATAAGTTCAAGACCGTGGGCTTTGTTAATCGAAATCTTCTAAAAAACGATAAGTTATCCATGTCCTGTTGTATACTCTTCTTGGATATCCATACTCCAAGATATCTAATATGTCCAAGTCGTCATGTAACATGAAATCGTGATCCATTTTTATTTCTAAATAAGCAGAATAGAAACGTGGAAAAATAACCTCCGAATCTAAAATGACAGCTGTCAGCGTTTGAAATACGCATGCCCTAACCATTCCTTAAATTTAAGTCATGTTTAAGCCGTCATCGGTGGCGGCTTAGATTAAGGAATCCTTAAACTCCATTTATGGAACGGTGCAAGTGAAAACAGAGTTTTAAGCCAACCTTAACGCTAAGCCGTCCTTAAACACATGCGGTGCAAACGGCTGTAAGTGATTAACTAGGAAGGGAGACTTATTCTTACTTCCTGCAATTAACTATCTAAGGGCCGGTTTATCAATACAGGGTTAACATTTAACTATATATGATAAAATCTATTGTTTTTTCAACCACAGAGTTAACCTTTTAAAAAAATTCTAAACAATAAAGAAGAATTTCCGTTATTCTTCGTTTATAACTTTTATTGACAGGCACCTATTTAACAGTTTAAAAAAGTGTTAAATAAGAAAAACACAGGACATAATTAACCACATCAACTAATGATTGATAAAATATTAATTATTTGATATTCTGCCAACTAGGTGCGCTAGCATAGTAGCGCCTAATTTAAAATTCCAGTTTATGTATATCGGTAATATTCAACAATAATTTATTTTCTTATGAATGGCAACTCTGAAAATGCTGCCAATAATAACATCGAGTTGATACTTCATTTTTCAATTTATATTAAGTACATTTTCCAAATGTTATATTTAAGGAGTATTATAAATTATTTTCATTATATACATAACATTTCTCTAAATAATAATATAATAACCCTCGTCCAATCACATACTTGTTAGAAAATACTGTTAGCTTCCTATATCTCCTTTGCAGTAAAATTAAGCCAAGACTTAGCGTCCCGCGAACCTTCTACTCATGCGTCAAACTTTGGGCAGTCTGTATTCATGGTTGGTGTACACATATTATCAAATTATAGATATATACTTCGCTGTGACATACATTATTAAAAGTTCATATACTCAACGAAAATGATAATGCGCATCCTGATTTAATCAGGAATCAGTACATACGCATAAGTTATCGAGTACGCTAGAGTCTAGGCTTAACAACATATTATAAACTGGCAGTATTGGTCTAATAAATATATGCGTTCAATACCTTCTCTATTCGTTTTACAACTGGTTTCACAAATTAGCAAGAAAAAGATATTTATGGCAATTATATTAATGAACGAGTAGGTACAAAACTAACCGCAATTCAACCTGAACTTAGTTCGAAATTCTTGTACCATTGTATAACATCTTAGATTTTGAACCTAGTTCGCAGTTGAACAGCGGCTGGTATAAATGACATGGCATAAAAGACAGTGGTACTGTGTAAGACGAGGCAATTTTGTGACATATCATTGTGCAAAAGTGTGAATGTTATAGGGTATTCTATATTTAGAGTTAATTAATTAAATTTTAATAGTTATCCCATTAAACAACATGGATGTTAAAATCTAAGGAGTACGGCTTACCGTGCTTAACCAACTTACCTTCAATTGAAAAGCCTTATGCTTTGAGACATTTCTGCCATAATTAACCAAAAAAATCCCCTAACAAACTAGTTAATTTTGTATTTAGCCAACTCAAAACAGCTCAGACAAAACAGTGACATCATGACAATCAGCTGTTCATACAGTCACACGTCATTTTTGACAAGTTAGATCTGAAAGCATAGTATTAAATGTAGTTAAATTTTTAAATATTACACAGACACAAAGCTCAGATAAAATTAAATAGTTGTGTACATATATAGTGTACAACTTACATATTAAACTAAGGAAATGTTTATTTATTCACCCAGTGGTCAATAATTCATTGTATATGCAACATAATGTTCTGATTGGCCTCTTTGAGGATTTAAAGTAGAAAAGTATGAATATAATAAAATGGGTTTTGGTCGTTTTTCTTATTCACGTCTCGTATGCTGTAAGAACGTATACAAAAAATGACTTGATTAATTTAAGGTTTGTTGTAGCTATTCTTTATATACACTGTTAAGTACTTTTATATAGCTTGCTGTTGTCTTATAGGGAAGAAGTAAGGAAAATGTTTTACCATGCCTACGATAGTTATTTAAAATATGCCTACCCCTACGATGAATTGAGACCAATCAGCTGTGATGGTATTGATACATACGGAAGGTGAGGTACTTAGATACATAGGTACCTACAATCATTATTTAGTTGATTCTCAAAAATATCTCAAAATTTTTAACATCTATTACTATTAATACCTAATTTGAAAACTGCTTTACAATATAAGTTATAGACATGTACTTCAATATGGAACACAATCAAAAATCTGATATATCCTTACAATATAGCATATAGAACAAGGTAGGTATCGTGATCATAATAAATGTGTTTTAGTTATTCACTAACTTTGATAGATGCCCTCGATACATTAGCAATAATGGGGAACTATTCTGAATTCCAAAGAGTTGTAGATATACTGGCAACAAAAACCGACTTCGATGCTAATATCAATGTGTCAGTGTTTGAAACAAATATTAGGATCATAGGAGGACTCCTCAGTGCACACTTACTCTCAAATAAGTAGGTATATTGTGTAATATTGCGTTATAATAGTACATTATACACTAAGGGAGAGAAACGTCTTATTTTTCTTGAGGAGTAATTTGAGGCCGGAGGGCGAAGCCCGAGGGCAACAAATACATTGAGGGAAAAATGGCGGTCTCTCCCGAGGTGTATATACTATTTTTTCCACGATTGGGAGTAGAAACATTTATTTCATAAATAAAGAATTATAATAAATTGGAGTGAAATTGTGACAGAAGTAAAGCATTTACTCCCTAGGGATGAAATTAACGAAATAAGACAATAATTTCCCTAGGGGCGTTTTTATTGCTGTGAGATGTGAGAATGTTAATAAATAAGAATTACATTTTGTTTAACTATTGAACATGAAATAAAAACTCCCCTAGGGAAATTATTGTCTTATTTCATCCCTATGGAGTAAATGCTTTACTTCTGTCACAATTTTGATGCCATAGAAATCGATTTCTACTCCCGGTCGTGGAAAAACTTATTTTTAAAATTTAAATATTTTCATAGAGCTGGTATTCAATTAGAACCTGGCTGGCCTTGCAATGGTCCTCTTTTAAGGTTGGCAGAAGATGTAGCAAAGAGATTGATAATAGCTTTCGATACGAAAACTGGTATGCCTTATGGGACTGTGAACTTGCATAATGGAGTGCCAAAGGGAGAAACTACAGTTACATGTACAGCAGGTGTTGGTACTTTTATTGTGGAATTTGGCACTTTAAGTAGACTTACTGGAGATCCACTATATGAGGAGGTAACTTCATTTTGTTAATGCATTAATAGGATTTAAACTGCTTAAGAGTAGATGCATACTTTCGTTATAATTTTTGTGGAGGTAGAATTCAAATTTACCTATATGCTACAAATCGTCACTGGTTTTTAATAGAGCGGTAGCAGCTGATGTCACAAATACTTGATCTTTGCATAGAGTTCATATATTAAATAGTCCAAGGTATCTTATAGACCAGTAAAATGAATACTGGGCTTATAGGTGAGTGCTCAAAGTTTGTGCTAACTAAGGTTTCTATACATCGATGGAAAGCTGTTTTCATCCTCTATCACATATGGAAGTTCCCACTTAATCCCGTGTACGCATAACTCACCATCTTGAAAAAATGGTGGAAATCAGGCACTTAGATAAAGGCCTATATCTCACGACCCGCTTGACTATTCTAATTTTTTTTTTAAATCGAAAGCCCATGAAGTGCTGGAAAAAAATCCTTATGGCTTTTTCCGTGAAATTTACTGTTTACACGCCAAAAATATAAAAAACGACATTTGAAAAAAATTCAGTATTTCAAGATCAGTTGCGGACAATCTGTTAGTTAAGAAACATAAATCTAAATAAATACAATTGTGATCATTTCTTCAAAACTAAGTAGGTAAATGATCTTATGAGAAAAGGTAATAAGGCCTCACTCCTTAAAGTTCTGAACCCAGAAAACGTTATAAAGCCACCAGGAAGAATAAGATATGTCATAGATGGTGGCTGGCTATTGCATGTTGTGGTTTGGCCAAAATTAGTGACCTTCGATGAATTAATTCAGATGTATATTAATTACATTTTGAATCACTATGGGCCTTATTCCGTTGTAATCTTTGATGGTTACGAACAACAGGCTTCGACTAAAGATGTTGGTCAGTCCGATTTTTTGGCTAATAGTAAAAACAAAACCCAGCTCATTAAGATATTGATTGAGTGTTTTTTGGATCACAACATCGAAACGCATGAAGCCCTCGCCGACGCGGATGCCTCAATAGTCAACCTTGCAATAAAAGGGGCCCAAAGCGACATAACACAGCCTATAGCAATAGTAGAGGAGGCTACCGATTTACTGGTGATTGCAATTGCTCTTAATTCAACATTGGAAAATTTGTATTTAGAAAAGCCAGCTCATGGTAAAACTGGAGAACAATTTTTCAATATTTTTAACCTCTGCCGAAACCTCTGCCAAATATATGGTGATGAAATCTGCACTAATTTACTGTTCTTACACGCTATGAGCGGCTGCGATACAACCTCGTATATTTTCCGGAAAGGAAAAGCTAACGGTATGGTAGTTCTCAAAAAACAACCATCTTTGAGAAAGAAATTGGCAATTTTCAATCAGCCCAATACAAACAATGAAGAGTTGTTTGAAGCAGGTCGATATTTTTGTCATTGTCTCTATGGGCTGAAAATGGGAACACAAATCAATTACCAAAGATATATGCTCTACAACAAAGCTGTAGCGAAACAAACACTCGAGAGAGACTTCAATTTGGCCAGTTTACCAGCAACCGAGGACGCCCTTAACCACCACATTTTGAGATAAACACTTCCTAACGTGTGCAGTGCATATGTACCCTATTATTTTATTTCAATTTCTAGGCCTTATCATCAGGTTCAAATTTGGCTGGGAAACAATTTACCTGCTACAGATTATGGATGGAAAATGATTGGCACTAAATTATTTCCGGTCACTATGACCCAAGATGCCGCTCCCCAAGAATTGCTACAATTAATATATTGCAAGTGTCAAGATGGGTGTCAAAAAAAATGTAAATGTGCCGCTACTGGGAAGTGCTCTGCACTTTGTCTGAATTGTCACGGCCTTGACTGCAAATTTTCCAGTTTTGTAGATGATTCAAATTTAGAATTATAATTTACATTTATGGTGTTCTATCTTATTTTTGTATCCTTGTTGCCTACTATGGCACCTTACACACAATTTTAAAAGTTTTCACGGAGAAATTATAAGGGCCTTTTTTCAACACTTTATGAGCTTTCTATTTAAAAAAATATATATCAAAATGGTTAAGTGGGTCGCAAGATATAGGCCGTTATTTAAGGGCCCGATTTCAGCCATTTTTCAAGATGGCGAGCTACGCGTACACGGGATGAAGTGGGGACTTCAGTATGTGATAGAGGATGCAAAGAGCTTTCTATCGATGTATAGAAACCTTAGTTAGCATCAACTTTGAGCACTTTTCCTCATTTGCCTGGTCTATTAATGTTTTTCGTAAGTTTTTCTTACATTAAATTAATTATTGGTGTTTTCTATCCATTATGCATTTGCTGAACTGACTTTAATTTAATGTTTTATTTTATTTAATGTGTCATATGGTATTATATATACAATCAAACTATTAATACAGCCTTTATTTTTACTTTTTATGAAAAATACCTCTTCTTCATAAACACATTAGTCATTACTTTGCTCTCTAAGATCAACTGATTAGGCATTATGCCACTGCTATTATTCTATTAAGTATCTTCAAAATGTATATATACAATTTAGGTTGTAGTGTCTTGTATACATTTTGAAATAAGTCTTTACTGTAAATAATAATTTTATTGAAAAGATTCTACAATGGCTTATGTTAATTTGTGAAACATCCCTCAGGCATTTGATTGCAGCTAGGTACTTTTATTATTTTTCAGGTGGCAATGAATGCATTGTATTCTCTTTTCAACCATAAATCTCAGTTGGGTTTATTTGGGAATCACATAGATATTGACTCTGGCAGATGGACCGCCCAAGATGCTGGAATCGGCTCTGGTGTTGATTCTTATTTCGAATATTTAGTGAAAGGATCTATTTTGTTGCAAAAGCCTGAGTTAATGGAAATGTTTTATGAATCGAGGAAATCAATTGACAAATATTTGAAGAAGGATGACTGGTACATGTGGGTGTCTATGACAAAAGGCCAGGTCACTTTACCAGTGTTTCAATCACTTGAGGCATATTGGCCTGGTGTGTTGAGTCTAATAGGTAAGCCACTTTCAGAATTTGTTTATTATAAATTTATTGCTAATTCCAAGTTATTGTAATGGTTTTCCCCCCCGTGCATTAATTAATAATAAATCCTGGTCACGGCACCAGTGAAGAGGTTGAAGCCCACCCCAATTAATTATAAATGAAATCCTGGTAATCGTGTCACCAGTAAATTCATTACTATTTATTTATCTGAAGGATAAACAAATAAGATTGGCCATTTGCGTGATCGTCTAGTTTTGTTAGTGTAGGACCCAAATTTCGTTGTGTGTGTAGTAACCCTTGTTTAATTACTCCAGGTTCTTTTATATAAAGTTTAATATTACTTGTTTCTGTCTGATACTATATACCTCGAAAATTAATCACTGTTAATTGAAATACCTGGTAAACTTGAACACACTGTCTATTAGTTGAGAGACCTAGTCAATTATATGTTATTTATGTAGTATTTTATTACTCAAGATTGCACTATACATTTATATAGTTTGTTTTCTATTTTGCTTTGAAACAAAACCATTTATTTAGTTTATTACTTATATGAAGAAAAAGGTAAAGGTGAAAGAAAAGACAATAATTTATGGGAAAAAATAGTAAAAAAAAACTCATTTTATTTTATATAAATTGATGCAACAGTAGTCAAACATGAAATCAAAAGTAATCCAAATATTTGAGACAATTGTCTAAATATTATAATAGGAAAATATGCGTCGCTATAGTAATGACCATACTATAGATATACTGAGTGTTTTGATGCAATAACAAGAACTTATACAAAAGTATGCTGTGTTATTTTAATAGTAATTAGAGTTGTGGCAATGGCCTGATAATGATAATCTATAATTAGAGCTGTTAGCAATTGCTAGGTAATAATAATGATTTATAATTAAAGTTGTTAGCAATAGCCAAATAATGAATTGAATGCAAAACAAAGGACAAGAACCATGTCATGTTTATACATTATCAAAATTAAGCTGAGAAATGAGCATTAAATACTGATGTAAAATATCATAGGGTGTTGAGGAAATATCCTTTAATTATACACAGTTTGGTGATTGAAATTAGAGTAGGAACAATCGTTCAGATAATCATATTAATCATGCAGAGGTGAGAATTTACACTCACATAAAATCCTTTAGAATGCTGGGGAAATCTCCCTATAGTAATTAAATAGAAAAGCAACCAGAAGATTGCCTATGGTTGTCAAACATACGAAGCCGCGAAGGCAAGAAAGTGCGGTTGCATCACCCTTCAATTGAAACAAGTGACCAGACAACTGCCTGAAATATTGACGTCCCTCGTTGTCACTGAACCCAATTGGAGAACAGAACCAGCCAATTGGCCGTAGTCAATGTTTCAAACCTTTGTTAACGCCAAGTACGCCGAATTCATGTAACTATAATATTTTATTGTAGGTAAATGTCCAACAATCAGACAACCTTGTGGTTACAATAGGAAAATATTCCTAGTGTACTTTAAATATAAAGCATTCTTGAAAAATCTTACATGAGATGTGGTAGAAACGAAAGTCCACTATTTGTTTTATAAAAACTGCAGAGTAATGATAGACATGAAGTTTGGCTAGTCTTTGATAAAGTACCTTGTTATTGCATAGCTCTAAATATGTAGTTCTTAAATATAAACTTGTTACTTTGCAAACACAAATTTCCCTAGTAAAACATTCAGAAAGTGAAATTTTGTGAATTAAAATCGTGAATGAAATCATAACTGAATAACTGGTAATATAATATTATATTTTCTTGTTAAAAGTCAAAGCTAATATTTCATTTAAAAAAATCTAATATTCTTTTAGTACCACAAATGCGTCATTTAAACCTTTTTAAACGCCCCGTAACCAGAATACGAATGCAGTTGCAAATAATAAAGTAGAGTCTCGAAATAAGAAAGTAATCACCTTTAGAAATTTATGCCTGCTGAATTTCTGTGCGCTCTGTATAGCGTTATATCGCTCTCCCCCAGGTTCTACATGTTGAACGTCCTCGTTGAGCATGTCGGTGGTTGAGAAGAATTCGTTAAAATAAGATGTAGGTTATAATATTGTTTGGCTAGTAGTTTAGACGGCTCATTTAGTGAAAAATCTTCACAAGATAATTTATTAAGCTCGGCGAAACTCGCGACGTAGTTTAGAATGAATTTCAAAGGCAGATATAAAAAGTTCGGCGAAAATATCGCGACGTAACTTCGAGGTGTTTCCAGTTTAATTTCCAAAGCTCGGCGAAAATATCGCGACGTAGCTTAAAAGGTGTTGTCTTCAGATGCCAGCTAGCTTCTTCCCCCGTTTTTTAAATACCACTCCGTCTTCCTTTTATACGGTTTCTGATGTCACCCTTCTACCCGGATTATGCATCTCCGCTTGTTTCTTGTGGAAATATGTTTATTTTAACGCTATTATAATATTCGACACTCTGCAGCACTTTAGAGTGACGCTCAACTTTCTATCTTTTTTTATGGTTAAGCTAGAAATGTGTAGGCGATTCCATACTAAGGGAATACACGAAATACTTGACATTTATCTGAATATTTGATAAACAAACCCTGCGACTCGACTAGATTTTATGTAAATCCTGTCTCAAAATTGTAGCATTTAACTTTGCTTTAAAAGAATATAATTTTAAAATTGCATTTCTGGTAACTTTACTGTGTTTAATATTTAATGACTAAATAAATGACAAGATGAAATAACATGAATTAAACTGCAATAATTACTTGAATTTGGAAACATAAATAGGAAAAATTAAAATTTGTAAATGCCCTATATATTGGGCGTTTCACAGAATTTGTTTATTATAAATTTATTCCTAATTCCTAGTTATTATAACTTGATGGCATTCATTATGTCAGAGAAGGAAAGACGTCAATGCCATTTACAGAGATCTTCCTAATTCAGCCATCTGCCAAGCTACATGTTACCTATGTTCATGACCAAATTGGGCAAGTAACAACTCAAGTAGGTTAATATACAAAAACAAATGGTGTAAATGACGATCTGGAGCCATAAAATATACTCAGATAGAGCAAAAATGCATGATGAACGGGGTTTTAGGTTTAGCTTATAATCAAAATGTGATTAAGAACTCAAATATTCTCGATTATTTCTTGTCCAATAATAACTCTTGGTATATGAACTGAAGTCATCTTTTCTAATAAAAACTCATAAATCCTCAAGCACTTTTATCTCTTGAACAACTCACAGAACTCAAACTGTATTTTGGTATTATAACTCGTAAACCTTCAAACGTTCTCATCTTATAAAAAGTAAAAATTCATAGAAAACAAAAAAAAATTACAACTATATGCATCATTAACGCTCGAGTGTCTGTTAGTGGTTGAAATGATTTTAACAGGTCTCGGAACGCAGAATCAGGTGCTGCGCAGGAATATTTAAAAAGTTATACCTCTGATCCACTTCATCCGCTATGATCCGCTACACCCCGTTTGACGGTACCCTATGGGAAGTGTGAAAGCCAACTGGACTAGTTATTATTGTTAGGAATAAGTTAAAGCTTATATTTTAGCATAATTTCGACAAGTTTTATAAAAATAGGCACTATAGTTATAGAACAGGACAGGAATCATCACCTTTTTTGAAAGTAGATGTAACTTTAGAGCACTAAAATATTAAGTTGACTAAATCTGTTAACAGAAACAAAATTATATCACAATGATCTCTTATAATTCTACTGTTCATCAAGATTGATTGATAGGTTTAAGAGGTTAATAGCATTTAACACTTCAGGAACCTAACTTCCCAAAATGATTGTCCATTCATTCTAAGGATATTGGTTTGTACAGTAGTTTAAATGTTTCAGGTGAGACATCAAATGCTATGCGCACTTTACACAATTACCACCAGGTATGGCAGCAATATGGCTTTACTCCAGAATTTTATTACATTCCACAAACAGAGGCTGGTAGTAATAAAGAGAGTTACCCGCTTCGCCCTGAGTTAATTGAATCTATAATGTATTTATATAGAGCTACTGAAGATCCTTATCTATTACAAGCGGGTGAAGATATTTTAAGAAGTATTCAGCATAGTGCCAAGACACCTTGTGGATATGCTACGGTATTTGTACAGAATTAAAATAAGAACAAAAATAAATTATTCTTTTTCATCCACTTTGTTAAGACTGTTTACTTTTTTTAGATAAAAGATGTCCGGGACCATAGAAAGGAAGATAGGATGGAATCATTTTTTCTATCAGAAACTACAAAGTATTTGTATCTTCTTTTTGACACTGACAACTTCATACACAACCAAGGCCAGCATGGTACAATAATAGACACCCCAAATGGCGAATGTATTATCGAAGCTGGTGGTTATATTTTTAACACCGAAGCCCACCCTATAGATCCCAGTGCTCTGCACTGTTGCCATAATGTTCCTGATGATAATTTTATTGACTTTAAAGAATTATTAAACCAAAAAGCTCTTTTTAGAGGTGAAACTATTAAAGAGAGGCAAGAGCAGTTGAAGAGCGTGAACATAGTTAAAGAGGAAAATGACAAATGTGAGATATCAGAAGAAAATCTAGATTCAATAACTACAGAATCGAGTAACAGTTATGTAAAATTGGAGGACAATGATAATATTAGCCAAAAAATTAATACAGCTGATGAGGATTTCCAGGAAAATTCCTCGTCCGAAGCTGAAATTTCATTTCCAAAATTACTTAATCAGATATTGTTAAGTGAGGAGAAAAAGTTTGATGCCCAGGAAATGCTGGAGAGATTCCGCACTGAAAATAAGTATCCCAGAAATGTCACATGGGAAAACAACTACAAAATCTTAGGATGTAAAGCTCAGCCATTTTTGCAGAAGTTGTCTATGTTTGGTGAATTTTTCAATAAATGAATTTTTGACATTTTGTAATTTGTTGTGTCCTTAGAAACTGTCAGAAATTTTCTTTTTTTTATATTTATAACCTGAATGAATATTTTTTTGTGACAATTTAAGATTTAGATATACAGGATGAGGCGTCTGATTTCGAGCTAGAAATTTAAAAATATATACAGGCAAACTACATAAAAAAGTCTATCACTGGAAATTATTTTTGAACTTACAGGGCGAGCCAAGACGAAATTACAGGACCAAGTGCATTTTTTTAAATGCAATACTCTGTATATCAGTACATTTTTTGAAGCCTCTTTCTAGGCTTTATTCATTCCTATATTAGCATTGAATATCTCCCAACCACTTGGATGTAATGAATTTTTTTGTTGAAATAATGCAATCTGCAGATGGATATTAAAAAAATCACCACAGTCACAATTATGGGTTTTAAGAAAATCTTATGTGAATACCAGTTACGAGACATGTAATTAATGTTTTTAAATCATTTTCATTACCTATAAATGTACAGGGTGGCCAAAAATTATTTTTCAATTAAGAACATTTTAAATTGAATTTTCTCATTTTTTTCAAATGGAACACCCTGTACATTTTTCGACGTGATGTAGAAATGAAAAACGAACATTTTTTTGTAAGTACTTCCCAATGGCTAATTGCAACCATTTTCGTTTTCTAAATAAATGAGTGTTTATTTTTCAATTACGAACTTTTTAAATTGAATTTTCAAAATTTTTTCAAATGGAACGCCCTGTACCTTTTTCTATGACGTGATGTAGAAATGAAAAACGAACATTTTTTGTATGTACTTCCCTATGGCTAATTGCAACCATTTTCGTTTTATAAATATATAATAGTGCCAAATTCAAGAATAAACTTAAAAAAAGAGGTTCCCTCAAATAATTCATTAGAAAAATTTATAATAGGTGGTCGACGTGTTGCCCATTTTGATTGACACACGTCTTTATGCAATTTTGAAATGAGGCCATTTAGTGGGACCATTTCTTCCAATCCATTGAAATGAGTAAATAGTATTTAACCGGTCCTTTACTGTAATGTTTTTTTGTACATTTTTTGCTGTTCTCGTTATTCGACAAGTAATAAAACCTCAGTTTGGTATAAATTGTCGTGTACAAAGAAGCATTTATCACACTTATCGTTCGTTACAATTTGTATTGAATTTAAAATATTTGGAATTTTTACAATACGAATTTTAATAAAGCGGGACTTGTAGACATAACTTTTGTTTTAGGCGAGTCAGACAGAAATTGTTTACTTGCCAACAGAATTTATCACCAACGTTATCCTGAAAGAGGGATTCCTAATGTTAGCAGCTTCCAAAACCTTCTCGATGGATTTCTGGAAACTGGAAATGTCGAATATAAAAAAAGTCAAAGAATAAAATGTGTTGTTAATGAAGAAAATGAGTTTTCTTTGGTGCTGGCAACGGTTGAGAATCCCCATGTTAGTCAAAGAGAAGTGAGCTCATTAATAGGAATAAGTCACATTTCTTTGATGGTACATTGACTAGAGCTATTTATATTCATTTTTTGGAAAACTGTCTGCCACAATTATTGGTAAATCTCCCTGAAAGAATTCGAAATAGGATGTGGTTTCAGCAAGATGGCGCTCCACCACATTATTTAATTGCAGATAGAGACCACTTAAATAAACCTACCCTAATCAATGGATTGGAAGAAATGGACCCACTAAATGGCCTGCTAGATCCCCAGATCTTACAAAAATGGATTTCTTTTTATGGGGATACATGAAGGAAATTGTTTATAGAGACACACCAACAACAGTACAAAATATGAAGCAAAGAATAATAACTGTTTTTACATCTATCACACCAGCCGTTTTAGGAACAGTGGGAACCTCATTTCAAAAACGCATAGAGATGAGTGTCAATCAAAATGGGCAACATGTGGATTATAATTTTTTCTACTTGAAGAAACCTCTTTTTTAAGTATATTTTTGAATTTTGTAATTATTGTTCAATAAAACGAAAATGGTTACAATTAGCCATTTTTAGGATATGAAAATGACTCAAAAACATTAATTAGATGTCTCGTAACTGGTACTCACATAAGTTTTTCTTAAAACCCATAATTGTGACTGAGGTGATTTTTTAAATATCCATCTGCAAATTGCATTATTTCAACAAAAAAATTCATTACATCCAAGTCATTGGAAGGTATTCAATGCTAATATAGTAATGAATAGAACCTAGAAAGAGGCTTCAAAAAATGTAAAGATATACATATACAAATTTGTATATGTGTCTAAATATGTTACGGTGAAATTAGCACCTAAATTTGTGGGTCCCTTCACGATCAGTAAAGTTCTCTCATCCTGGACTTATGAGCTCGATGATTCTGATGGATCTTTATGGATTTCGGATTATCGGCGATGGTAAAATTTCCTCCGTGTTAAGTTGTTGCTGTTCTTCTGAATATTTCGTTGCTACGTAGGGAGTTTAATGCGCATTTGCGGGGTTTATGTGTGCACAGGTAAGTAACCTATCATGGCCATCTTTTTTCGACCTTATCCATGTATTTGAAATATTTATAGACTGGTTAACCACTTTCCCTTGGGAGTATATTCGCTATCAATTGAGCTGCACCGTTGTACAGGAATTTTTGGTGGATTGTTTCCTTCAACAGTAAGGGGTAAATTATATTTCTTTTGTGGATTATATCTGTTGTCAATTGCTCTCATTAGGCACGTTTGCCGTGTATTTACGACTTACAAATTGAATGGGTGTTAGGGTCCACGGACGGGGTTGAAAGTTCCACGGACTAGGTTAGAACTTTCATGGTCTAGGTTAGAAAGCTCCACAGACTAGGCTGAAACGTCTCCTCAACAGTTTTTCTCAGCTGATTTATGCAATAGTAGACAAGTGTAATATTTTTGTATACATTTTCTACATCTACACTTCAGGAGCAGTTGTCAGATATATACAGTGTGTTCCCGAATGGGATACCGCATGCACTCTTGTAACTTTGTTATTTTTGATTTGCCAAGAAAAAGTCATTCTTTATAAAAAGTTTTGCCTAGGAAGTCAAACAGTTGTCAAACTTCAGATAAATTGTATTCTAACAATTAGAAAATATGAAATTGACTTTAAGCAAGAAAAAAATTATAACTATTCATTTCTTCAAAAGATGTACCATCGATTTTAATTAGTAACCTATTATCAGGCTTATTATTTGACACATTAAATCTTATAAAGTTAGATTTTCTACTATTTAGTATTAATTTATTATTTTTGTACAACTGTTGATCTGTTGAATTTGCATCATTTAAACCACCTTTATTTTTGGCTCACTTATTAATAGGATGTATCCTCAGCGTACATTATCGAATTGTTAAATCCAAAATCATTTATGTATGTAGTGTAATATGGTGGCCTAAGAATAGAACCTTGCAGTACACCAATAATAGAATTGAGATTGTCAGGCTTGCAGTCGACTCAGACGTACTTAAAGTAATTAGAGTGAGCGGCCAGAATACGAGGTAGGTATTTATGAAAGATCTAGAGGACATTGTTTGGTTCCACACGGCTAAATATTTATTTTAAAACTATTTTTCCTCTCCCTTTTTTTTTCATAACCAAATTCCCTGCTTTAACGAATTTTTGTCTTTACACCAATTCTTAAAAGAATAAAAAAATATGATATATTTTTATACTTTTTGTGCAGAGTACAATAATAGTCCTTACCTGAAGCAATTCAAAACTAACTGGTAGATTATAATAGTATATAAATTAGATATCAACATGAAACTCAATTTATCTTAGAAGTACTTATATCTGAAATTACCAAATCAACATTAAAATTCACTTATCTAGCCCACTTCAGACAATCATCTTAACTAATTCATTCTATAGTTACCGTGAACTTCTCGGGCTTTTACTAATCCATCTCTACTTTCATTGAACATAAAACATAATATTCTGGTTGCTGATTTACAGTGAAACATATGAATTTAATAAAATGGGTTTCGGCTGTATTTTTTATTCAAGTTTCCTGTGCTGTAAGAACATATACAAAAAGTGACTTGATTAACTTAAGGTTCGTTGAATTCTCCTTTAAATATGTTTCAAATTTGACATAAGGTGATACTTTCTTATAGGGAAGAAGTAAGAGAAATGTTTTACCATGCCTATAATAGTTATTTAAAGTATGCCTACCCCTACGATGAATTGAGACCAATCAGCTGTGATGGTATTGATACATATGGAAGGTAAGAAAGAGCCCAAATATTTAGATATGAACATTTAGTTATAATAATTCTCAAATACATTTGCTATTTGGACATTAAATGTAACTTAATATGAGAAAAGACTTAAAACTGAGACATCTACTTTGGTATAAATGTGTTGAATTTAAAACCTGAAAAACTAAAATACAAGTAAATAAGTAAGAATAAAAAGTGTTACTAATGAAGAGAGAAGAGAAGATTTGTATAAGGTAAGAGAAGGGCACATAAGGTTATTCTGAACATCACAATTTTATAAACAGATCCTCATGTTTTTTATATTTGTTACAATTAGAAATGTATAGAGTAAAGTTAAGATTAATATGACTTAAATGCCTTTTTACAGCTTGTTTATGCAGACAGATAAAATGTATAACATTAGTTTTGGCTATGTTTTAGAAATATATGAATAATTTCCTCAAAGAATCAGAACACGATGCAGATTACATTTAATAAAACCAAAGAATGCCTATTACTGAATAATAAAACATATCGTATGAAGTAGTTTCGTTTCGTTTCGAGTTTTTCCGAGGTCGTCGATTGTAACTTGACATTACACTGAACATATTGTCAGCTTCTTCAGAAGGCTGAAGTTATTGTGTTCTGCTCACTGTTACCTAGATGTAGCTTCACTTCGCTGCTCAGTTTTTATCATCAATTGACTGTGGCTGTCCACCTTAACCACTGATACTTGGCAAAGCCAGCCTTCATGTCTTACTGATTTGACAGCCATTTTCTCTGCTGTAGTTGTTCCTGTTCCTCTCAATTCTCTAATGACTTATCTGTGTATCTGCATCTGGTGTTCTTTGACTTTGCAACAGATATTCCACCCTGTTTGTCCAGTATAACATATCACATGTGGACATATTGGACAAGCAGCAGGTTGGAGTTTCCAGTGCAGAATCACAGAAACACCAAACTTGGACACATAGATGAAGTGGGCGATGGTAAAACATGTTCATCACAATGGGCACAATAAAATCAACTAGAACGTCAACATATTAGATAAAGGTAGGCATTATTACCCAGGGATTATTAGAATATTACTGAAGACTGAGTAACATGGATACTGGCTTTGACAAGTACCAGTTGTTTGAACAGTCACAGTCAAAGAGCATGACAAATGAGCACAGAAGGAGCAGTCTTTAGAGAAAGCTGACAGTGTGATCAACAAAGCGATCATGATCATCTGAGGGTACAAATTTTACATCGATCTCATTATTCTCATACCTTTCACATACAAATTTGTAACGAATATCAATAGGTTTAATGCACTTATGGAGAACAGGGTTTTTAATCAGTTTGATTTCACTTTGATTGTCAACACAACTCACTTTTGAATTCTTCACCAACTTCACTAAACAACTGCTTAAGCCACATTGCCTCCTTTGCAACTTTGGATGCTGCTACAAATTCTGCCTCGGTGGTTGATAGAGGGACTGTTGACGTCAGGACATCAAGAGATTGCTCCGTTACACATTGTAAAAACATAGCCTGTTGTTCAACGTCTTTTATCCAAATCGTTTGCAAAGTCAGCATCTGAGTAGTCTATTAAAGCATGATTGCTTCGAGAGTAGTGAATACCAAAATCTTGGGTTAACTTCAGATATTTTAGAATTTGCTTTACAGCATTCCAGTGAGAATCGTTTGGGTTGTTTTGGAATCTGCTTACTACATTGACTGCATGCATTATATCAGGACGAGCAGTGATCGCTGCAAATATCAATGATCCTACAGCTTCACGGTAAGGGATATCAAGGAGAGCTTCCATTTCTATACTCGATGTGAGTACAGTGTGTGGATCTGCTGGGATGTTATTGGTCTTAGCATCAATCAAGTTAAACCGATTTAACATGCAGTTGATAAAGTTTCTCAGATGTATTGATATTGATTTGTTTTCCTTGTCGACCATTTCCATACCAACAAAGCAGTTTGGTTCACTTACATTTATTTGCAACTCTCGTTGCATTATGGCTGTGATTTCATTTAAAGTCTTTCTTTTACCATTATTAACCCATCGTCCACGTAAAGCACTAACAGGGCGATTTCATCATTAAAATTGCCAGTGTACACACATTTGTTTGATTCACACTGTTTCAGATCAAAGCTTTGGAGAAAACGGTGAATTTCTTGTTCCAATATCGGAGTGCTTGTTTTAGGTCATAGAGCGATTTCTTTAATTTGCACACTAGTTCTTAACCTAATTGACTATGCTTCTAAAAGCTTTGCCTCTAGTAAATAATGAAACTTAACTATAACTGTACCCTCATTCGTTCTCCGTGTGGCCTCTGTTACTTTGGTCTGCTCCAAAGTCTAAATTTATAGTGCGGTTTTATCTTTTTGTCTTTATCATACATCGTATCGTTTTAGACAGATGAACTTCCTGCCTCACTGAAATTGCTCTAAAGCGATCAGTTCCTATACCTTCCAGTACGTTTCGGCGTTCATTTCTATTTGCGTACCAGGCATCTGGCATGACCCAAACACCTTGTTGCTCTGGTTTTATGCAGCTCCAGTTCTCTGATTTTAGAGTTCTATCTGCTCCCGGTCCATCTTCCTTGTATAATTGGAATCCGAATGCAATTGCTGCTCCCATATATGCAGTTGAGTTCGTAGTGGCTGATAATGATTGAACGCTCTTGCTACGCCAATCTGACGTTTCTACTCTGTCAGTTGGTTTTGTTTTAATTATTTGTGACTCACCTCCTGAAGTCTCTAGATTCCTAAATATTACATTGTCAATTTTAAACGTTTCGAATTTTCCAATTATATCTGACAAACACTTCAATTACCGCAAGTGAAACCGAGTTCCAGCTACATATTCAGGAAAATTTCCCGCTGTGATGCCGAATCCCGCTAATCTCTGCGTGATCTCTGGCCTACGTGGACCAATTGGTTGAAACCTGCCTATCAAGTTGTCTGTCCAGGTGGTATGATCAGGTTTTCCTATATGAAAGTTAGGTTCTGGTTCTAGATCTTGCGAAGCAAGAGCCATTACCATATCGCCGGCAATACCTAACGATGGTACCTCTTCAAATAGGTTGTGAGTATTTTCATTAATTTCATTCGCGTGATAGCCTCCCATGTTAGCTACTACGGTGACGGGTAAGTTTGGAATCTCAAGACGAGTCTCCTTTCCCATCTCATCGGTGTAAACACCAATTTCGTGTAAGTAAGCAAACATTGGTTGTGGAATATTAAATGTATCCTTGCTAACCGCTTTTCTTATGTCTTTTTCAGCGCTTGTTAAAGCTGAATGTCCCTGTTTTGCTTTAACTTCGAGCAGCTTGAGGTGTAACATAACTGTACCATAGTATGCTACCTCCTCTTTGGTTATAATTCGGTGTAACTGTGTTTCGTCACCTTGATGACCGTCATATACTTCCTTTGCTATGTTAATTGTTTTTGCGTAATTTGCAGTAAAAGACTGCCTCAGCATTATCTCTGTTACTATCACGCCTACTCCGAATATAGCTTCACCAATGATTGACTCATTTCTTTGCGTGCTACTCTTCGTTTGTAGAGGTGATGGTGGCAGTATTATTGGTGCAGACGGTCCAGCATTCATCTGAACAACTCGCTTCTGCTGCCTATTTCTAGGCTTGAAGTTTTGTGGCTTACCTTTATAATTAGGTGCCAACTTTTTGATTTCTTCAGCAGTGTATACTTTCTCGCTCTCCATTTTGTATCTGTTGAGGCCACATAATTTATTGATAATATCAGAATGTATCATTTTGATTTCTATAATAGTAGCTGTCTGGTTTGGCACCTACTCACTAGATGTGCCTGGCAGTTTTAAATTTAATATTTAAATTCTAACAAAAAGTTCCATTTATTTTTTATTTTTCTTTTAGTAGCAAGATATATAGTTTTTGATACAACCACTAGTGAGAAATGTGTGTTAATTTTGTAATTTAAATTATAGTTGGCCTGTATTATTTGTTTTTGATATAACTAAAATTATACTTATTTTCATAGAAACTTTATCATTCATACAGTGTCCAATTTCCCAATCTTATTTCCATCCTTCAAACCTAATTGGACTTAATGCACACGAAACAATAGAAGTTTCATCTCTCTGGTGAGTAAAATACATTTTTTTTTTTTAGTATTGTTAGTATACAGTCCGCTAATTTAATTTTAGTTATTATTTTAATAAAATTTTAAAATAGCAAATTCATAAATGTAACAGTATCGATGAAATTCTTCGTGCACAATCATTTTGTTGGTTTTAGATTTTACACCATAAATTGTCTTCAGTTCATCTAGAATTTGCTTCGATGTTTGGCAGGATTCTATTAGCGTAATTTGTGATAATTCCATTGTCAAAGTGATTATACACATTGCGAGAGCATCTTTCTTCTCCCACGTGGCAATAGTCTGATTGCCTGTCCCTGGTTTTGTTTCTTTGCCTGAGGCAATTTCATATACACCTTTTGCTCTCAATGCACATTTTACTTGAAATTTCCATTGTTGGAAATTTTTGCCGTCAAACTTGCTGACTGTGGCTAGATTGAGTCCCTCGACCATTTTTACAACTCCCGAATTTGTCTGCTATCTGGCGACATTCCTTTTTCGATTACACGCGGTGCACTTTTCCTTTAAATTTCTACTTTTTAAAACTCCCGAATTGGCGAGCGTGGGTGCGTCTTTACAATGTATATACTTCGATATGCGATGTAAAGCAACGTAAGGCGCGGTTAGTAGTAGGATGGGTGACCATTGCAACGAAGACCGCGTCCTCGTCTCACATATCTTCCAGCGGCTTGAACATCAGTGAATGCGCGGAAGCTATACAACCTTAGGTGAGGGTTGTATAGGGGATGTACCGTCCTTCGGAGGGGATGTAAAGCCGCCGGTCCCTTGTCTATTAAATGTTAGGCAAGTAAAAGATCCCTACTCTTCTTAAGGGATGAGGTTCGGCAAACTTCCTGGTTGGGGGTAGCTCGTCTACAGGCGTTGGTGATAGGCCTCAGTAGCGGAAATAGGCCGACGTTAAATAAATGTATGAAAATAAAAACCCGAACTTCACGTGTTCTGGACCCATAACCTGCAGAGGTATTGGAGTGAAAAACTGTAAAGATGCAAATCTACAGTAATCGAGTTTAATAGCTAAGAGTAATAAGGAGCTAATATGTACAAAACGTGGTAACAACTTATTAACTAAACAAAACATGAACAAGAAAAGAGAGAGCTCTACATAGCTACAGTGCGTTTTTATAAGGAGCTAATATGTACAAAACGTGGTAACAACTTATTAACTAAACAAAACACGAACAAGAAAAGAGAGAGCTCTACATAGCTACAATACGTTTTTATACGCCTCGTTCTCATAACTGCGGATTGCGAATTTCTGCATGCGGATTTTTTTTTTAATTCGACATATGCGTTCCAGGAGAACTTAATTTGCTGATTTAACTTCTAGTTAAAAGTAAACGACTTGTCTTACGAACATTTCACTACACCTGCCAGAAAATTTGACTGTTTTAGAACAAATTTCATAAAAATCCGCAAGCGGAAATTCGTATTCCACAACTATCTGAAGGGGGCTATAGTCAGTGCTGTAATGCAGAGCTACCAACATGAAAATAGTAAAAGTTACTAGACTGGACACGACTGGGCATGACAACACTAAATTGCGCCAGAATATTAAAATTCAAACTTAAATCTAACAGTTTCATGTACTCCGAAAGTATATAATAAATAATAATAATAATAATATTTATTAACCATTCTAGATACAAATGTACATATGGCAAGTCAGTTTAAGTTGCAATAATGCGTATAAATATAAATATACACTATATATAAAATTTTTAATAAAATCTATACACAAAACAAATAGAGTAATATGACGTTAATATGAGTAAAGACAAACATAAGTGTATATAATTGTAAATAAAATGTATGTATAAAGAAAGTACAAACAAACAAAATAATTTTAAAACACTTCAGATTCCCTATTTAAAAAGTCCTGGACACTATAAAAACCACCTTTGAGTAACAAATTTTTAACCGTAGATCTCCATGTCTAGTTCTGTATGAGTGGCACTCGTTTCTTTGGGTGAATAATCCAATATTTTTCTTAGTGTATGTCAAACATTTTAAAATAAATATACATGGTACAGTCAAGATTTTTTTATTTTTAAACGTCTCTGCGCAACTTTCATTATATCCCATCTTAAATATAAGCCTAATAAGTCTTTTTTGACTAATAAATATTCTAGATCTATCCTTTGAATTACCCCAAGCAATAACATTAAGAGAGATATGTGAATAAGCAAGAGCGTAGTATATGTTCAATAGCCCTGTTTCATCAAGTTTATTTTTCAATTGTAATATAGCAAAATAGGCCTTATTAAGCTGTGAACACACGTGGTCGATATGTTTGCTCCACGACAACTTACTGTCTAGATATATACCAAGCAATTTGACATTTTGTGATAAGGCAATATCGTCGTGTATCATACTGTGTGGCAGTTGTTTTTGCAAAGCAAAGTTTATAACGACTGTCTTGCTCACATTTAAAATTAGCCTGTCCCTCTGCGCCCAAGTACTGACCTCTTGAAATGCTTGATCGACTAGTGAATGTAGTTGCTCTATTGAGTCCGCTGATAAGGTTAAGGTGATGTCATCCGCAAACATTGTCAAATGCCCAATGGTTAGATAATCCGGGAGGTTATTTACATATATCATAAAAAGCAGAGGCCCTAAGACAGAGTCCTGAGGTACTCCAAACATGACGTCATAGGTGTCTGAGTATACGTCATTAAGTTGTACTTTTAGAGTTCTACCTTTCATGTAACTACCAATCCATGATAATAGATCGATATGTTTCAGTTATTCACTGACATTAATAGATGCGCTTGATACATTAGCTATAATGGGAAATTATTCAGAGTTCCAAAGGGTTGTAGATATTTTGACAACGAAAACTGATTTTGACGCCAATATCAGCGTTTCGGTCTTTGAAACGAATATTAGAATCGTAGGGGGACTCCTTAGTGCACATCTACTTTCAAATAGGTGGGTATTAATAATATAATTTTATGTAAAGTTACTACTTGCTGAAATTATCTAATTTCCTAGAGCTGGTATTCAATTGGAGCCTGGCTGGCCTTGTAACGGTCCCCTTTTAAGATTGGCAGAAGATGTAGCACAGAGATTGATTGTAGCTTTTGATACAAAAACCGGAATGCCTTATGGTACTGTAAACATGCATAGTGGAGTGCCAGAGGGGGAAACAACGGAGACATGTACTGCGTGTGTGGGAACTTTCATCTTAGAATTTGGGACTTTAAGTAGACTTACCGGGGATCCAGTCTATGAGGAGGTAAATTTTAACTTTATTAATTTATCAACTTGATATGTTCCTGTACATATTGATACAGCATAATTTATACTGATACATAAAGCAGTCCTGTCTCATTATTGGTAAAGAATTGGTTTGTATGTATGTCAGATAGACCTCTAGTGAGGTAATGGATTAGCCGGTTAGCAATCCTGATTTCAGTCCGATTAACTAGACAAGCTTGTATGTATCATTGAACATTCACAGATGTGTTCTTTGAGTTTTTTGAGATTGTCTTATAGGTTAAATATATTATGATATATGTTAAGAGGGAAGTATGGGTAGTGAGTTTTAATGTGAAGAAAAGGGGACACCAGTATGTTTTCAGTGGAGATAAATCGGTATGTAGCGTGCAAACTATAAAAATATAAGAGTATGATGTATGAAAGATGTGAAGCTCTTAAATAAATCTACAAAATAATCCAGCTACAAACAAAAAATTCGTGTTTTAAAGAGGAAAATAATTTTAAATTTTTAAATTATACCTTAAATAATGAACATTCTTAAGACGAGAGAAAATTATTGCCAAAAACAATTAAGGATTCTTCTGCATTATACGCCAGGGTTCCAAAAAGTCACATTGCTGAATATAAACAGATTAGCTGCAGACACTACCTAAGACTTATATTTGACGGTGTATGCCTTTGAGAACTTATGATTGGGATAACTTAAACCTCACTTTTTGCCAGAATGAACAATTTTTATACCAATTCATAATTTCGATAATGGTATTATGTCCCTAGTATCACTTTAAAAGAAACTGTTACTGTAAATTCTTTTAAGAAATATGACAAAAACTGAAGTGTGAGGTTTTAAAGCACTGAATTCCAATCTCTTTATTATTTTTTAGGTGGCAATGAATGCATTGTATTCCCTTTTTAGCTATAAATCTCATTTGGGTTTATTTGGGAATCACATAGATATTGACACTGGCAAATGGACGGCCTTAGCTGCTGGTATCGGCTCAGGTATAGACTCTTATTTTGAATATTTAGTGAAAGGGTCTATTTTGCTGCAAAAACCTGAATTAATGGAAATGTTCTATGAATCGAAGAAGGCAATTGACAAATATGTGAAGAAGGATGACTGGTACGTGTGGGTGTCCATGACAAAGGGTCAAGTTATTTCACCAGTGTTTCAGTCACTCGAGGCATATTGGCCTGGCGTGTTAAGTCTAATAGGTAATAAATTTTTCAAAACATATTTTTTTACTTAAGTAGTAATAAAATTTGTATTGCTAATCTCTAATTGAAGATAAAGGAGTAGCAAAAGGAAAATAGTTTAGGGATATATAGGAATAAAAATAGGGGTAATGTGCCTTGCGTCGCGGTGTTCGACTGTGATATACCTATAGTGACACCAATGTTGTAACGTCTCTGCCTTCCACTAAAGTACCTACGCATAAACCGTAATGCACGATGATTATCTCTGAACCTCTACCGACAAACTTTTTTTCATATTTTAGATATTTCATATTTATAATTACTGATGGTCGAGAGGTGAGCGCACTTGCCTCTCACCCAAAAGTTCCGGGTTCGATCCCCGGTCGTGGCAGTGGAAAATACTGTGAGAGGGATTTTTTCACTATACACGGATATTGGGTGTGTGTCCCTTGTCTCTAAATGTGTAGCCCCCTCCCACACAAGACTCTTCTAGAGCCTTCCGGGATAAAGGGGGTCGTCATTACCTGTGGTGTATTTATTTATTATTATTTATTTATTTATTTATACTGTTATTCCTCACAAAATATAAATATAAAATTAAAACTTTGGGCTTTACTGTGTGCGATACTAGGGTAAAAAGTAGTTTTAGGATAAAGTGCGGTAGTATCCCTCCCACACAAGGCTCTTCTAGAGCTTTCCGGGATAAAGGGGGTCGTCATTGCCTGTGTCTTGGAGGACAATATTATCACAGTAGGTTGTTTCTATAGGTCGCCCTCCAACAGACCCTTAAACATTGAGTATTTTATTTCTAACTTGAATGAGTTGTTAATTTATGTTTTCTATAGTAACTATCCCACTTTTCTTTGTGAAGATTTCAATTTTTATGACTACGTTAAGGATACTGATGCACGAAATTTATGTAATATATTGCGTCGTTTTGATTTGAATAAATGTATTACTGATTTTACTCATATACAGGGTGAATCAAAAACCATCATTGATAATCCATTACCACACAAAATTCCTAGGCATTGAAATAGACTCTCAACTAAATTGGAAAAAACATGTCCAATATCTAGCCAAAAAAATAAGTTCATTCACGTATGCACTACGTATTGTGTCCAATTCTGTCAACGAAAAAGCGGCACTGACCGCATACTACTCTTATGTGAATTCTAGGATCACCTATGGAATCATTTTCTGGGGCAACTCTACTGATTCCCCTAGAATTTTCAGACTGCAAAAATCCTGCATTAGAAGTATCTTCCATCTAAAAAAAAAGATAAATCTGTAGGGAAATATTTAAGGAGAAACATATTGTTACGTGTTTACAGTCTTCAGTAAACACTCTCCGAGTTCCAATAACTTGCAACAAGAATTTTCACAAACCGCTATTTATTTATCACTTAAATTACACTAGTAAATACTTAAAAATTCACACAACTAATAATAACTTAATCTAATATAAATTCACTACTTTTAAAACACTATGTACTTTACTTTTCTTCTTAAACTTGCCAACTCTAACCTAAAAATTCTCTCAACTGAACTGTTTACTTCACTGAACTGAACTCTTCTTTATACTTCACTAAACTGTACTGTTCTAGCCTACAAACTGTCTCTGTAACCAGAACTGTACTGGATACTAAACTGAACTGTTCCCCCATCTGCTGGATTCACCTCTTTATATACACCCATAGAAATGTACCAGAACAGTATTCCATAATATTCTGGAATCCTACAGAGTTTTCTACTATGTGATAGATGACTGTTCGTCAATTGGCTCATAGATGGCGCCACCCTACTAGTTAGGGAGTAACAGAATAACAGGTTTCCCTTCACCTTGAACAGGGACTTAATCACATCTTTCCTCGTTAGAGGGCAGCACATAACAATATACTTACCTTACCATCCTTATATATATATATATCAATGTGCATGCTTTGTAAAAGAAAATTACAACGAATTTTTTTAGTAGATACGAAACCAATCATGCTTTCAATACAAGAGGTTGTGCAACATCGGTATTGCGTCAGCCACAAACTACTTTCACGAAAGTGCAACGAAATGCAGTAACGCAATTAATAAAAATTTATAATAAAATTCCAAATGAATATAAAAATTTATTAACAAAAAACTTTATGAAACTAAAGACATATACTTGACTAATCAATCCTTTTATTCCGTCTCAGAATATTTTAACCACCATTTTGATTTTTCTGTGTTAAGTGAACCGTAATATTTTATACAATTATTTCCATTTAATTGTTCGTCTTTCTTATATTTTTGTATCTTATATTTATCTGTATGTAAACCACGGTTGTTTGTTTTATAATTACCTATATGTAATTATGATGTACTCTGTATATATTGACTTGTTCTACACTATCTGTTATAGTATAAATGAATAAAGAAATATTATTATTATTATTATTAATATTTTTTCTAATATCGATAAAATTGTATTACATCCAAAAATTATATATTCAGATTTATCTAATCATTTCATGCAACTTGTTACTTTCTGCTGTTGTTTCAATACTAATGATCGAAGAACAAAGTGCTTATCAACTGAAGCGATCTTTTAATAACGCTGTCAACTTAAAATATTCTTTCCTATTATTTGGGTTTTCTACCACATGTATTATTATCCTCTTCAAAAACAAATCACCGAATCTACAAAATAATAGAAGTATTGGAAAAAAGCTTCTGCGCCCGTGACGTATAATAATACATGTAAACGTCACGTATTTATTAACAATATCGCGCTTCGTATAAAAGATGTCTATATCATTTTTTGCCAATGATTCCACCATCACGGTTAATTCTAATGGCATAAATGAACTCAGCCTTAAAGCTAATAACACCATCAGATCTATGCAAAGCTACTGTGAGTGTACTGGTCTAGTGCTTAATAATGTAAAAATAGATTTATTACTTTTCAGTACTAAAAAACTTGATTATAGCATCTTAGTTAAAGTTGATAAACACAGTGTTAAACAAAACAATAGTGTGAAATTCCTTGGAGTTTACATGGACTCTCATTTAAGTTGGGTTACCTATGTAGAATTTGTTAATAGGAAACTCATTGCTTTGTCATATGGTAACTATGTGTTTATGTTAATATTCACATTTCAAAAATGTACTATTATGCACACCTATAGGCTTGTTTAAATTTTGCATCATCTGCTGGAGCAACTGTTCTCGTTTTAGCAGTGTTTAATTAAGCTTAAAAAAAATTATATATACAATGACCTTTAAACCTCTTCGTCACTCGTGCAAATTCTTTTTAAAGAATTAGGAATCTTAACTGCTCCTTCTCTATATATTTTAAACTATATGATCCATATAAAAGAACGTTCTGAACAGTTCAATAGCAGATATGAGACCAGTCACAATCTGCGAGAAAATTATAATTTTAGTATACCAGTTCACTCTTTATCCATCGTTGCAAAAAGTCCCAAAGTAATGCCGATAAAGTTATTTAATAAATTACCTGTTCATATAAAAAAATAAATATTATTCATCTTCTAAAATGGGAAGTTAAATCGCTTTTACTCAAATATTCATTTTATTATTCAGTTGATGAGTACTTAATAGGCTGTGATTAATAATATTTCTATGACTTTGTTTTCCCTGTTGAAAAACTAATTTTTTTTAATCCCTTGTTTGTTAATTTTTACAATGTTTGTTTGTCGTTTTACTTTTTTAACTGAATTCGTATTTTGTATTTGTATAAATAGATATTTTTGTGTAATGTTACCAGTTTTGACTATATTCTGATGCTTGTATAAGTCTATGGAAGTAAAGTATTATTATTATTATTATTATTATTATAGAACTGCTGCCATAGAGATTTACTTTAATAAAAGTAGAAGCAAAAATTAACTGTTTCATTTCATGTACCTACTGAAACAAGCACTCATTTCTGTCTTATGTAAATGTTTCAGGTGAAACATCGAATGCAATGCGCACGTTACATAATTACCATCAAGTATGGCCACAATATGGTTTTACTCCGGAATTCTATAACATTCCACAAGAAGAAGCTGGTAATAAAAAAGAGAGTTATCCTCTCCGCCCTGAATTAATCGAGTCTATAATGTATTTGTATAGAACGACCGAAGACCCTTATCTATTACAAGCAGGAGAAGATATTTTAAGAAGTATTCAGCATAGCGCCAAGGCACCATGCGGATATGCTACGGTATTTACAATCAATATGATAAATATGTTTATTATTGATAACTTTATTTTTTTAGATAAAAGACGTTCGGGACCACAAAAAGGAAGATAGAATGGAGTCATTTTTTCTATCAGAAACCACAAAATATCTGTATCTTCTTTTCGATACAGACAATTTCATACATAACCAAGGACAGTATGGTACAATAATCGATACCCCAAATGGAGAATGTGTTATTGAAGCTGGTGGATATATTTTTAACACAGAAGCTCATCCTATTGATCCTGGCGCTTTACACTGTTGTCATGATGTTCCAAATAATAACTTAATTGGTTTCAAAGAATTGTTGAATTCAAAAGACATTTTTCAAAGCGATACTGTCAAAAAAAGACAGAATCAGTCGAAAAAAATCAGTGGAGGTAAAGAAAAAAGGAATAAACATGTAGCGTCAAAAGAAAATCTAGATTCAGTAACCACGAAATCAAAATCACATTTCAAATTGGACAAAGTTAATATTAGCCAAAGAATTAATACTTCTGATGAAAATTTCCAAAAAAACTCTTCGTTGGAAAGAGAAATGTTATATCCAGAATTGCTTAATCAAACCTTGAATGAGGAGAGACAATTTAATCCCCACCTAATGCTTAAGAGGTTCCGCACTGAAAATAAGTATCCCAGAAATATCACATGGGAAAACAATTACAGAATCTTAGGATGTAAAGCCCAGCCATTTTTACAAAAGTTTTCTGTTTGGTGAATTATTTACCTAAATGAAATTTTGACATATCTACATAATTTGTTATACTGTTAAATTTCCTTTGCGACAGCATACATATATCTTTTGATCACTAATTCTACAAAAATAGTAAAAATTTATCAGTATATTGGAAAAATAACCTCTACGTCTGTGACGTTTATGTCAAAGGAAATGCTTTATGCTTATTAGGTCAGTTATTACGGACTTCAATAATGGAAAGTTCGACAATAATTACAAAAGTTTTTAAATTTTGAGACAACATTAAAGAAAGTAAAAAAATTAATCCAGTTTTGCATAATTTTTATCTGCCTTCTTATCTTATACAATTATACAGGGTGATTTACCTAAACATGCGGAAAATTATTCAGTAAGTTGTCCCCACCAAAAGGAGTTAAAAAAATTAAGAAATAAAAAATTTGGAGAAAAAAATTACCCTATTTTTTTTTGTAGAAGTGCGCCGCCTATGACTAACCAATCTGACGTAATACAGCGCACTGAAATCACTTCCTCTCTTATGTGGTATGGGTAAAAACGATTTTCGCTTATAGGGTACTTATTGAATGGTCTTGTTCTAGTAATTCTAGAACTCCTTCGTCTACTTCAACAGGACGATTTACTACACATTCTGGTGGCCTAGTAAACAAAACCCGGGGTCACGAACACGTTGCACTGCACTTAAAATTTTCTCATTAGGTTTGCGCCTATGGGGAAATTTTCTCCCGTATTTTCGTACAGCCCCTGCAAGAGTTTCATTCGTTGCACCATAGGTTAATACCATGTCGCAGTACTCTTGCGATGTGAACTCTGGCATAATCGATATTTGCAAATACAGTTTAAAATTTAACAAAATCTGGAAATGTTCTAAACAGAAGTCGAAGAGGCACTGAACTGAACGTGTGGCGCACTGACCATAGACAACTAAAACAGCTGATTAGGTACCTGGAAAACAAACAAGCAGCATCTGTGTGAATGCGTCGAGATAGCATAACTCCCCCGTTTTGAGCATATCTTTGCAGGTTTTAATGCAAAAAAATATAATAAATTACCTCAGATCGCTTTAAAATTTTACAGGGGCTTTCCCACATAAAAGACTACTATACCATTTTATTTTCCATATGTTTACATAAATCACCCTGTATACAAATTTTTTTTGATACAATGTATTAATAATGTTATATTACCTTATAAAAATTAAAATACAATATGTCTTATTATTATTAGCCGTTACTCGAGTCCGAGTATAAAAATGTCGATAAATTGTGTACAATAAAAAACAAATAAAAGGTGTAGTCTATTGTAATTCCCATTCATCTACGGTGCACACGACTATGGCTATAGAGGCCAATTCGGGAGAGCACATGTCGACCGCAGTCAGGACAAACATAGACCTGGTTAGGTCTTGGATTCGGCCTTCTTGCAGCAACATTTCCTTGATAGCTGGCCACGACCCCTCGCCATTCGGTTCTGTCCGCTGCAAGTTGTTCCCATTGCTCGTCTGGAATACCGCAGGATTTTAGATTTTCATGGAGAACGTCTTTGAACCTCTTTCGTTGACCGCCACGCCTTCTTCTACCGCTTAGCAATTCACCATAAAGTGTACATTTAGGAAGGCGGTTATCATGCATACGATGAACGTGACCTGCCCATCTTAGGCGTGCTCTTGAAATAAGCACCTCAATTGGAAGGCTGTTTGCTCTCCTGAGTACTTCCACGTTTGATATGTGATGGAACCAACGGATTTTCATCATACTTCTGAGGTGTCTTTGCTGAAAACGTTCTAATTCTTTCACATGACGACGGTAAGTGACCCAGCTTTCACATCCATATAGCAGTGTTGGAATGACAACTGCTCTGTAGACAGCCATTTTCGTTGACAAAGCAAGGTCGTGGTTGTCAAATACTCTCTCTCTAAGTCCCCAGAGTGCTCTAGATGCAGCGTTAATTCTATTGCGAATCTCGCTGTCCATGTTTGCTTTGTCATTAACAACGTTGCCTAAGTAATTGAACTGATCCACTACTTCCAGAGAATTTCCGTTAAGTGTAATGTCTATTTGGTTCACTTGATGAGGAGTTGACATAATCTTAGTCTTTCCAATGTTGATTTTAAGTCCTAAGGAATCATAGCTCTGGGCATACACATCTAAAAGTTCTTGAAGCTCTTCCGGCGTAGAGGCTAAAAGTGCACAGTCATCCGCATACTGGAGATCACAAATGAATCGTGTGCGTGTCTTCGTGAAAGCTCTAAAGCGCCCTATGTTAAAGAGACCGCCATCAAAACGGTATCTGAGACCTATTCCTCTGACTGTCAGTTTGTTGTCAACAATAATTGTTAGAGCAGTGGTAAACAAATTAAAGAGTAAGGGTGCCAGGACACATCCCTGCCTAACTCCAGTGAGGGTTTGGAAAGGTTCGGTTGCCTCATTATTATACATAACCTGGGCGTTGTTGTTTGTATGTAGACTGCGACATACTTCCACAAATTTTCTAGGGATACCTAAGCGGAACATAATTTTCCAGAGTACTTCCCTGTCCACCGAGTCAAACGCCTTGGTTAAATCAATGAAGGCCATGTGAATTTCTCCTTGATGTTCGAGTGCTTTTTCTTGAAGCTGTTTAAGTGTGAAGATTAAATCCGATGTGCCTCGGTTTGGTCTAAAGCCACTCTGTGTTTCAGGAAGTAACTTTTCCATAACAGGTGTTAGCCTATTTGCCAAAAATTAAAATACAATATGTCTTATAAAACACAGGCTGAAGGACTTCAGTCGATAGCCTTTTGGTTATTGTCATATAATCAATAAAGAACTTTTATTATTATTATTACTTTTACATATGGCGCAAGCGCAATTCTTTCCAACTACTCAAATCGCTATTCCTCATCAGACTCTACAGAGCTAGTCTGGTATGGAATCATATACCATCCAGCTGAGTGGCGGTTAAAGTGGTATACATACCAAAAATGAGTCGGATAGAACCAGACCCTAAATCGCTAATACCCATTAGTCCGACGTCGTTTCTGTTGAAGGGGCTGGAAAAAGTACTGGATGGATACATCAGGGAAACATCCTGAGCACTCACCTCCTTAACGTTCACCAGTACGCTTATCAGCCGGGCAAACCAACAGAATTAGCACTTAATAACCTAGTCGGGAAAATCACTCAATCCCTCCAGAGAAAGGAGATTGCAGTAGCTGCTTTTCTCGATATTGAAGCATTGAAGGAGCATTCAATAATACACTGCCCGACTCCTTATATGCAGCGGCAGCTGCTAGGGGAATTGAGCCAACCATAACTGACTGGATTCGAGCTATGCTGGAAAATAGAATCATAACGACATCCTTACAGGGAGAAACAGTAAGCTTTAGGGCCGCAAAAGGGTACCCACAAGGTGGGGTTCTGTCCCCCCTTCCCCTTATGTGGTCACTACTTGTGGATGACCTGCTGGCTATTTTATCTCTGTGGGAAGCCAAGATTCAAGCATATGCAGACGACCTAGTCATTATGGTTAGAGGACACTCTGAAGAGGTATTCTCTCATACACTTCAAGAGGTACTAGATACAGTACACATCTGGTGTGAGAGGGAACAGATGTCTGTTAACCCCCACAAAACTGTAATAGTACCCTTCACCAAGAAAAGGAAGCTGGACAACTTAGAACAGAGGAGGTGAAATGTTGAGGTATTACCCTAACTGGAACTCCCACTTGCAAAAGGTAATCCACAAAGCAAGGCTGTCCCTGTGGACATGCCGTAGAATTTGTGGGAAATCCTGGGGCATGGATCCCCAACAAATATACTGGATATACGTTATGGTCATTAGACCAATGATAGAGTATTGTTCTATAATTTGGTGGTCGAAAAGGCTACAACAGATGGCCAAAACCAAACTCTCTGGCTTACAGAGACAAGCATGTCTGGCAATAACTGGTGCCATAAGTACCACACCGTCAGCTGCTCTGGAAATCCTCCTAGACTTACCACTTCTCCATATCTGCCTGGAGAGAGAGCGGCAATCAACATGCCGCAGGCTAACATCATGGAACGCAACAGACTGACCGATGACCTGAACAGTCACAGCACCCTAAGTATGATTTCAGATGTGATGCCTACCAGGGACGAACCACGAGCTGTACCTCTTAACATCCTATTTCCTGAAAGAGATGATTAGGATCAGAATAAAACCGACCTACAGAAGGCAGATAGCTGTTGGTTTACAGACGGTTCCAAAACTCCTGAAGGAACAGGAGCTGGAGTTTATAGTCGCAACCCAAAGGTAAGAATAGCTTCGAGCCTGGGTAACAACGCGACAATTTTTCAGGCTGATATATATGCCATTGAACTGTGTATACGGAGGCTGGAACTAATGCACCCTAAACACAGATCAATAAAGATTTTCTCAAATAGCCAAGCAGCCATTAAAGCACTTGGATCCTGTCGCTGTAATTTTAAAACAGTGTGGAACTGCTAAAAGGCTCTAATCCAATTGGGTAGTAATAAGAAACTAACTTTGGTCTGAGTGCCTAGCCACTCTGGGCTGGAGGGCAGCGAAATTGCCGATTGCCTAGCGAGAGAGGGCGTGGCATCAAAATTTATAGGACCAGAACCAGTTCTTGGCATATCTTCAAGTACTGCCAAAATAAATATCGTAGATTGGGCCGAGAGCAAGACTCTCCACTACTAGCAGGATTAGCTCATTTAAAGGAATTCATTACATATCCTTTGAAATCTAGAACTAAAAAATTACTAGAGTTGAATAGGTTACACCTAAGGACTCTAATGAGGAATTGCATGTTTTTTTTTTATATCACAAATAGATAGGTGAGAGAAAAATATGCTTCCTCGTATTTTTCCTTTTTTATTTTTGTTAAAATTGAGGGCGGAAAAAATTATTTATTTTGGCTGAATATAAAACCATTGAAACGCTCTATCCGTGCCGGGTGACGTCACTCGTGCCCGGTGACGTCACATCGTTATTGTTGAAATGTCGAAACGGCTAAAAGGAATGCTGCGGATATAGTTATCAACTTATGTAGTACATATTATGGAAAAATAGTAAATTCATGCATCTTCCTCATTGGCCTATACACTAGACACTGCAGATTGAATCATCACCTGCACAGATTTGGATTGGTGGAAAACGCCGAATGCCGTATGTGTCTGGAGGAAGATGAAACGGCAAGGCATGTTCTGTGCACTTGAAGGGACAACTTTTACCTGAGGACCTGGACTGTCTCTCACCCAACAAGGTTATCAGCTTTGTCAAAAGGTTCAACCTATTGGGTGAAATATAAATTAGGAGTGAGCCATAATAGACCGGATGGTCACAGTGGAGGGTTTGGCTTAGACCCACTCACATTTCAATCTAAACCTAAGCACAGTTGAATATTTGTCATGATGCTTATCGTGTGCCGGCCTCAAGAATCTTGTGCTAGGTAAAAAGAGACCAGGCCCTACAGTTTTTTGTGGAGTCTGAACAATTTCTGAGCAATTTTTAATAATGGAAAATTGTTTCGCCTTGCGGGGCTCGAACCCACTTCGCTAACCATACTCAGTTTGCTAGCCAGATGCTTTAGCACACTAACCATCCCCGTGAAACTGTAGTTTAAAATTCAAGATGGTACAATAAACCTAACCTAACCATCCCCGTGAAACTGTAGTTTAAAATTCAAGATGGTACAATAAAGATTTAACATTTTTTAAGGTATTTTCTTTTTCGAATTTTATTTTGATAAATCTGTTATACAGAGAATTCAAACCTCTATCAGACAACATTAAAAAATGTACATTGTGTTATTTAAAATATATGTTGCTTATTAGTCCTAATCATTTAAATTTTTACTAACAATAACACTTCATTGTCTGGATCAAGATAAAAGTTTAAAGAATAATGTGTTTTAGTATATATAAAGTAGGCATGGGAAGTTGTAAGAAAAAAGTATGAAATTAAAATATAGAATTAGAAGTTTGCTATAGTGTAAATGGAATATTTTAAATAATAAATAAATATACAATTACAATAAAATGAAAATTTTATTGTAATAATGTTTTCTACATTTTACAGTATAAAAAATATATAAAAGTGTTTAAATATTCTACAACCTGAAATGTGTAAGTTCGTATATTTTTTGTAATCTCTTGTCTTTTACTGAACTCATATAAAAGATATATTCTCATAATCTTTGGTATGGCTTTCGATATATTCATGGAAAAATTAGATATATGGAGGAAAGTAACCTATATACATAAAGATTCAGTTTTCATACCGATAACTTTATGAAACGATTGATGTTGGCAAAATAAAAAAGTTATTTTGTATAATATTTTTTCGCTAGGGGCCTTTGTCTGTGAAATAAAGGGTACCTATCTCAAAACTCTGTATTATTCGTCTTTTCACTCCCACCTGAGAAATGGTATTGTAAACTGGAGGAATAGTGGACAAAATTAACGTGTTTCTATTTTGCAGAAAGTTGCAATAAGAATTCTAGCAAATCTAGGTTACCGTGAATCTTGTAGAAGGGCTTTTCGCCAACTTCCTATACTAACAGTTATTGCGGTATCTACATCTATGAAGTCTGCTGCTTTGTTTTCAAAAGCAGGGCTATATATACTCAAAATATAACTCCCGATGAACATGATACTCATCATAAATTTCAGCTTCAACCTGATTCTCACTCTACCTCATTATATCATAGGAACATTCTATACAATGGCTGTAGATTATTTAACTTTTTACCCGTGGAAATTTAAAGGAATCTGCAAATTAGCATATTTTCAAAAGATTACTCAAAAAATACTTCATAGACAGAACTATTACACACCGAATGAATTTTTCTCCACGTAATGTTTTTTATATTGTATTTTGTATATTTTACTTTAGGCGAGGGTTGTATAGGGGATATACCATCCTTCGGAGGGGATGTAAAGCCGTTGGTCCCTTGTCTATTAAATGTTAAGCAAGTAAAAGATCCCTACTCTTCTTAAGGGAAGAGGTTCGGCAAAATTCCTGGTTGGGGGTAGCTCGTCTACAGGCGTCGGTGTTAGGCCTCAGTAGCGGAAATAGGCCGACGTTAAATAAATGTATTTAAAAAAAAAATTTGTATATTTATATTGTATTACTTATCTCTGTACTTGTTGGTCATATTATTACTGTTACGTGTTTACAGTCTTCAGTAAACACTCTGTGGGTTCAAATAACTTGCAACAAGAATCTTCACTAACCACTATTTTATTAATCACTAAAATTACACTAGTAAATACTTAAAAAAAAATCACACAACTAATAATAACTTAATCTAGTATAAATTCCCTTCACTTTGGCCAGGAACTTAATCACATCTCTCTCCGTTAGAGGGCAGCACATAACATTACTGTTTGTGAAATTTAAAACTTTTGTGACATATTTCTTCAAATATGTTGTACAATCGTTCTGATGTATATGTATCTGATGAAATAAATAATCTGTCTATCTAAAAGTTTTTTGTAGGTTTTTGAAAATATATGATAATTTACTCCCAAGATATTTTAATAACCATGTATAGAAAAAAAAACTATAGTTAGTCAAATAGATGGAGCCGAATATACTACCTAATAACAGCACTTACTTAAACTAGCTAAAATATTTTTTGAAGGTTTTTTTTAATCAGTGGTAACTAAATAATTTGTTACGGTAAATAAGTGCCTTTATAGTTACAATTGACTTTAATGGTTAAAACGCACATCCTACGGTTGGTAAGCTACCTGTTAACCGTAAAGACGTGCTTGCTAGTCCTAACATTTTACTTATTTACTTTTACATATGGACCAAGCGCAATTGAAATATTTTTCATAAAGAATATATGCAAAGAATTTTTATAACAAGCTATTATATCTTCTTAAGTCAAAAGTAGAAGATTGGAGGCTGAAGGTATATGTGAAAGTATTCGAAGGTACCATCCGCATATGACGTTGCTTTATAAATGGACTTGAAACTGCAGTTTAAAATTCATGATAGTACAATAATAAAGATGTTAGCATTTTTAAAGGTTTTTTTTTCTTAATATCCTGTGCCCCCATTAGTAGGACAAAAAAGAGTATTTGTTGTCATTGCAGTCTGTATATTAGTTAAAAAGTCATCTATTAGCGCAGGAAAAGTTTTTTTTTCTGGTTACAAGGTAGTAATGGTGTAAAAAATAGGAGCTTATTAACTTTAGCAAAAAACTTATTAACCTTGATATAGGGCTCTGACTCCTGGATAGGAAAGCTATCGACCTAGAGTAACGAATAAATAATTAGCAAAAGATTATTAACAGTAAATAAGTGTCTTGGCAAAATCGTTTTTGTTGCGGTTACAAAGCATCAGTCTTGCTGGAGCTTGTTTAATGCACTTATTTTTTAGCGTATACTCAATCTTTCTTTATGGTTAATAAAAAAAAATTCCTTCGTACTAAAGGTTGTGTTGTAGTGTGGTACTGAATTGCACTCGTGTAAGTTTGTTCCTCTTTAACTTACGATATTCATATTGATGCCATCTCTGTCACTCAAAACTAGCGTTACCACGCGTGCAATGAAATTGATTTTTGATCTTACATATCTTTTGTTAATGACCTACATTTTCTTTTAAGACAGTTTTAATTTTAACGACAGGGAAAGAAAATAATTCAAGTCATTAAAATGTTTCACTTTGAAAGTTTTTTTTTCATACATTAATTGACAAATAACATTCTTATTGATAGTTTCATTATCCTCTTCAAATGTGTGATATTAAAAATTAAGTAGTACAGCATTAGGCCTGTCGTAAAGGATAATAAACAAGCGGGAGCAACCACATAGCAGCAAAATTTTCTTTTAGAATTAAAAATGCATTATTCTTCACAATTAAACCATTTGTTTTGTGAAAATTTGTATACTTTTGTTAACCAACTTTTTTTTTTTAACTACAATTTTAAACAAACATATTTGAATGTTTCAGTCTGTTTTTTTCATACTACAACTGATACAAATAGTCGGGTTCTGTATATATTTTTTAAAATACAAAATTGTTAAAAATCCGCATACATTCACACCAAAGAGGATTAGAAATTCACTATTTAAGACATGCATGTTGATAGATTTGATTTAATTTGATTAGAATTCATATAGGAGACATTTCGAACAAAACAAGTTCTCTCGTAACTGAGGTAATATCTCCTGTGTATAAATATGCACATATATAAACCGACTGTGTGACAAACCATAACTTTATCAGCTGTAACCCATCACATCAGCGGAGATCACAGACTTTAATTAAACACGGTTGTAGAATAACATTACATGTCAATATCAGTAAAAACTTTCTCAGAATATTTGGGGGTTTGACGGGCAACTAAAAAAGAACTATTCTCATCAAAAACCTTATTTTATTTAAACTATAACATAAATCATATTAATACAAGACATTGATCAAGCAAATGTTGATCCTGAGATACAAAATAAAAATAACATTCTACATAGCAAAACAGTCTTATAAAAAAGTTACTTAGGTATTTACGAACATTAGTTATAAATGTGCAAAATTAATATCAGACTTTGTGATAAGGTGAATGAATATCAATAAAAAGCTCATTTTTTGCAGCATTGTTCAGTTTCGCATTTTTTGCCAGGGTTCTTCTCACATTTCTTTTCTATTGGCTTGGCAGGCTCACCTGTCTGAGTAATCGGAATAGTTTTATGTTCAATTTGTTTCTCATTTACTCTCGGAGCACGAACTGTTAAAACTCCATCAGATGACAGCTTGGATTCGATTTTACTGATGTCACAATTTTTTGGAAGCACATACCTTCTAACAAAGTGCCGGTAAATTTGGCCATATTCGTCCTCCTTCTCCTCGTGCTTTCCCTCAATGGTCACGGTGTTATCCCCAGTGACCTTAACTGTTATCTCCTCTGGCTTGAACTGTTGAACGTCCAAATTGGCCTGGAATTTATCATCGTCGTAGGACAATGTCGAACCAGAATCTAGCTCAGAAGCTGACGACCTCCAGTTTCTTAGGTAACCTGCAGGGCCTGGCATTAACATTCTTGAAACAGATAAAGGCTGGAAGATATCTTCTGGGTCCAAAGTAAGCCCAAAATGTTGATCCAGAATTCTTGAGGGCCGCCTCAAATAAATATCTGAGGCCCGCCTCAAATAAGAATCATCAAACAAAAATGGTAGTAGCGACATTTTCAAATACTTTTCTTTTAGCAAGTTACTCACTAACACTCAAATAAATTAAACTTGATTCGCTTTTTGCTTTGCTTCTTATTTCGGCGAATTTCAAATTCTAACTGTCGGGATGCGCGAGAGGAGAATACATATTTTATAGTTCTATGGAAAAGTCCAGATGGCTCTCGAATAAATCTATGAGCGAAGGCGTTCTAGAAGTGGTATACGTATAGTTCTGTAGAAAATTCTAGATGGCTCTAGAATAAACCAATGTTCCATGTGTCGTATTCCCGAAATATTATCCGCTCATCAGATATTATAACGCAACATTATACTTACATTTGTAAAAAAATAATATTTTGTATGTATCGTGTATCACCAACCGCAGGCAATGTAACGAGCAGAATAAGTTAGGTTAATGTATTATTATTTAGTTTCTTAGACACGGTACAATTTATTTATTTATTTAGAATACAACTACCCAAACAGAAGGGTAGGAAAGAACAAAACATTGTTACAGAATTTTGTACGATAAATACATATGAAAAACTTAAGTATAATTACATAAAATATTTGTGTACATAAACTAGTAAATATTTTTAGTTTGAATGCAATACAGATTGCTTAATTTTTTTAACAGTAGTACAAAATATATCAACATCGTCCTGTATATATGCATAGTTTGAACACATCATATGCAAGGGTGAAGATTTAAGTAAATTTGTACGAGGCGTATTTAGATAAAAAGAATTATTTGAGCGTGTATGAACTGATGGTACATGTAATTTGACTTGACATAACTACATAACTCAGGGCAATTTATTTTTACAAAGTTGGCAAATCTGCGCGACAGATATTGCCGCCTGTAAAACGTACCGTTAGGAAACGTTACCTGCAAGAAATTGCCACTGCAAGATCTTGTTTGCAAGAATATTACCTGAATATTGATGGAGTACTGACTGCTGCTGTGTAACCAAGGATACCGAATCCTTTCTTGGCTTGTTAATTTGATTTTCAATTTAATTATGTAATGTTCTGACCATAAGTAAAAATAAAAGCCATACAAGACGAACTCTGTTACTGAATTGAATAATATTGTGAAATATATCTATTTAAAAACCCATTGTTCTGATTGTGAAAGCCGTCGTTACATTAGTGGTCCTTCGAGCAAACATTAAACCTGTGATATTTTTAAATTACTTTTGGAAGGCCGAAAAATGGATCCTGATCAAGATCTACGCAAATCACAACGAAAAAATAAAGGAATTCCAGCCACAAAATGGACTTATCCGGTTTTTGAAGAAGAGACAGACTTGATATTTTAAACCTTTGGATGAAGGCAAAAAGATCAGCGGAGACGCCTCAATATCCAGCCGTAAGTCAACACGTGAAACTCTGGAAAGAACTTTGGAGAATAGTCTCGGAGATTAGCTGCCATGGAGAAAGCTCAACGCGAAGCTTAAATACAAGCTAAAAGTGCTGCTGTAGCTGACATTGTTGCCGCTGATGCTCAACGTCAAAGTGAAGATAGTGAATCTGAAAAAGAAATTTTCAAATTAGATCAACTGTCTCAATTAGACCCAGAAGAATCTGATCATGAAGTAGAAATTGAAGATACAGCAGTTGAAAAACATAAGACTATTATTGAAGAATGGTATAATAATATTGATAAAGCTCAACTAGCTGAAGGTAAAAATAACCATGCAAATTTTGATTTTGATGAACAAATGAAAACGGGAGAGGGCCAAGGTCCTGACAATCACCATATAGTTATCAATCAAGTGCAAACAATGCTAAGCAACAACAAAATGAAAAGAACGATGATTCACCAATTGTACACTCTGGAAGAGACCCCATAACAACCCATACTACATCTAGGAACAATGGTATGATTAATAATTCATTAGCTTGTGTATTAATACAAATGTAAAAAAGACAATAAAGATAAATAAGACTTGAATGATGTATAATATTATCCGATGAACAGGAATGAATCCTCATTTAAAAAAGCATTACCCTTGTTTACATTTATTTGCTATACTAATATTAATTAAAAATAAAATGATTCATTTGGCAATAAATATTCAAGTAGGGTAGGAGGACGCATCTTTTCATCATCGTTCATGATGAACCATTTATAGGTACACGGGGGGCAGTTATATACCTACATAGGTATTTATATCTACTTATTGCATTTTTTTATTTTTAAGAAATTTATTTACCCTATATCAGGCGCACCCCTTATTGTAAAATATACAATGTGCTATCATTATATTTTAAATTTGTGATTTTAACCAATACATAGAAAATAATGGGTAGGTACACTCGTACACAGATAAATTTAATACTTTTGAATTTTGATGAGACTGATGCTGATTCTAGTGTACGTACGATTAATAAACCTGTAGGTATTTACACCTGTGCTTGTACTTAGATGTTTATTATTTTTTTTTATACATTCTTACGAAACAAAGAGTGGTGCAGCGTGTTCCACCTTATTTTACGCTAGTAGTAAGGTGAATGTTAAACGTGATATCGTTTCTGCCTCTATTTTTACAGTATGAATGTTTATTTCGAGGTGATCAAGTGACAGTTGCAATGGTGCTCTGTTTTAGTACAAGTGAGGTTATGTGATTTTTTCAACTATTTACATTGAAAATTTACAACAACTCTATTGAAATACCTTATCAAATCCATCACGGAATGAGATGATAAGGTGTATTTTATGAAAATATGCCCACATCAGAGAAATCAGTATGAAAAGGAACATTAAATCGTTATTTAAATTTCTTCTACTCTCAGCGGTTACTGTAGTGTTTACGGTTTTATTATTTAGGATATTTAAAAGTAAACAGTATCCACAGCACAATTTTTATGTGAATAATAGGATTAATAATAATGGATTGGAACCAGTAGCACCTCAGGAAAGTCAAGATGTGAGTATACCTGCATTATTATGGCTACATGTATTAGTTACATAAATATTATCATATTACTAAGTATACGTAAACATATATAATTTTAGGTTTTATTGGTGGATAACGAAAAAATAGATTGGCACGATTATGCACAAATAAAAAGGGACTCCCTACGAAGTGGTAAATATATCATTCAGTTTATTTAAGTAAAGCAAATTTGAGGTAATTTTTTTTTTTTTTTTTTTTGTTAAATCAAGATATACCTATATAGCTTATTATAAGTAGGGTATATCATTCTAATCTAGCTGACTTAATTGATAATTCTATATTCTTAATGTTTCCTTTAAAACAAATTACTTAAATAGTATGTACCGCCAAGTATTTATTCACAAGAAAATTATCAAGGTGATTTCATATATAACATTGAATTTTATGTGTATCTTTTAATTAAACTTATCTATTCAAGAACGTTTAAACTAGGTGGAGTAAATTATTAGCATTTATGTACATTCCAAGCTATATATAATTTATTTATATATAAAGTAGAAAATGAAAATAGATACAGGTTTGCAAAATTAGAAATAACTGTAGCATAAAAAGTATAAAAACTAATTACCTATTATTGCAAAAAAATAATTACCTAGCAGATCTACGGTGATTAAAAACAAATAAAATAGGTAATTATTAATTTTTCTATACTCAGTGTTGTGTACTTCCTTGTTGATAATATATTTAAATAATTCCAAAATAAGAAAGTTATATAAGATACAGTTTATGGGGATTTTTTTGTAACAATAATTTTTTTTATTTTGGTAAGTACTGCTATACAATCTATTACAAGGGATTTTTCATTAAACAAATTTCTCCACCAAAAATAAAGTTACATTTCGCAAGTATTGAATGTCAGCTTTTTAATAATTATCATTGATATTAAAATGATATACTTTTCTCGCTAGTGAAAAATAGCTATTTTTGTTACAAATAAATCAAGTAGTGCTTTTTTCATGAAGTATGACAAACAATGACAATCTTGAAAAAAAAACGTTTTATACCCTTTGGACTTCATAGCTACAAACAATACTTTTTTCTACAACTATTAGACAAAAATTACTGAATAAATTTAAAAATAATTTACACAAATATCAACGATTGACGTTTCTAAAACGAAAATGGCGAGACAATTTCAGTTGTTTTTGGCTATGTGACAAAATGAAATAATGTAATTTTTTATATTTTACTTTTTTGCTATAACTATAAACTCATGTTTTACACACCAAGAATATACAGATTGTGAAAAATCTTATTTTTCACATGTATCATTCGTGAAAAAAAAATTGTTTTATATGGAATAAAAGTGACATTTTTTTGTGTCGAGGATGTAGTTGACGTGCGAGCGAAGCAAGAACAGCCGGGATACAAAAATCACTTTACCCTATAGTCACTTCACATATAACATCTGATTTTTATCTTCGAACGTCGAATATGAACTAAATACATATTGTTATTTTTTTCTTCAAATACTGCTCGTGAACCGCAGAGAAAGACTTTTGCTGCCGCTCAGATAAAATGTGAGAAAAATTACAGTTTAAGTTCACAAAATTTATTATAAAAGTATGCTTTTTGATGTTTGAAGAAAAACATATTTATTACATAAACAGCTATTTTCTAAGAGTGTACTGAAAACAATTGAAGTTGTCTCATAATCTTCGCTGTAGAAATGTTAAGTTTTAGATTTGTGTGTTGACATTTGTGTAAGTTAATTCTAAAATTAGTTTATTTAAATATGGAAATTGCGGACAATCGTTGAATAATATTTTATGAAAGTCATAAGATTGTTGAATTTATCTACAGTTCGTGTGGTGAAATTTTTAAAATTTATTTACTTATTTAAACAGGATACCCCAATATTACAAAATACAAGAATACATATACAGAGAGATTAACAAACCTTTAAAGCTTTGAATAAAAAAATATTCCCTTTCCTATTCTTTTATTAGGTCGATGTTTTCAATAGGCGTATAAAGTGTAAAGTGTTGGGGGATTTATAATTTCTTTTATCAGATTGAATATATTTGCATTTATCAGCATTCAACGCCATGTTTTTCTGGGAACACCAGACATCAAAGCGATCAAAGTCTTTCTGAAGTTCCACGAAAGACATACCTACGATCTTTCATCTCAAACACAATCTTTAAGCTGTCAGCATACAGTAATACCGTGCTATGCACAAAACAGTTGTCAACATCATTGATGAATGGATTAAACAACAATGGAGCTAAATGTGCTCCTTGCGGCACCCCTGAGGTGACTTTTATCATAGCAGAAAAAAACCTTTTGATTTTCACCCTTTGTATCCGATTGTTAAGATACTATTTGAACCATAAAAATAAATTAGCACTGATACAATATGAAAGTACGTTAATTAAGAGCAAATGGTCTATTTTGTCAAATGCCTTGGAGAAGTCTGTGTAAATTGCAACTACACAGTTACACAGTTGCCTCTTTCCATTACCTCTTCCCATGGCATTGACAATATAATTTTCATATAATAATAAATTGGTACTGATCGAACATCCTTGAGAAAAACCATGTTGCTTTGTACTGATAACATTTTTTAATTGGATTTTTAAGTAATCATTGATTAAGGATTCAAAAATCTTGAGAATAGGGAGATTTTTGTTATTGGTCTATAAATTACAATTGATTTTTTATTACCTGCTTTTTTATATATAGGGAGTTACATAAGATTTTTCCCAAATATCTCAAAGTATCCCAGAAGGCACGGATTGGTTAAACAGAATCCACAATAGTCTGGACAAGGCAAATGCAGAGATTTTTAAAAAGTAGGTCTTTTTTAGTATCGAAATGTCCTGTAGTGATAAAATACTATTTTATGCATTTGTTACATAAATAAGTACTTTTATTCATTGTCTGGGCTATCTAAAATGTTTTATATTGAATGGAGATAAAATTATCTATTTCCGTTATATACATTGGTATCATACTGGCCTATAATAATATATTCAAATAGTTAATTACTTAAAACGTGCCTTTAACAAATTTAAAATTGAAGTTGTTTTAGATTAATATCTAGATGTAGGTTTGTGTTAAAATTTCGAACAGCAAACCTCCTAGTAACATTAAAAGTCCTTAAAAATCTCTGGAATTTTAACAGCCATAAAAGGAAGTGATAGAAAATATTTATTATCTTATTGCTTATTTTTTAGTCAATTTTTGGAAGTTCAAAAACGAAAATTATCCTATAATACCATATCATGCGCTTATAATTTTAGTATGGCCTGTTAATATGGCTTATATTGGAAAATTGTTGATAAATAGTTTTCTTTGACCAATTTTTCCCAATTTAGTTGAAAATTATGAAATATTAAGAAAAGCCTTTTCGATAAAATTTGTAATATAAATGAAACATTCTCAAACATTAATAAATAATTAAAATATTAAACAATTTTGTCGCATCTCAAAAATTAACCGAATTATGAATTTTTAAAGATAAACGTTTGCTCGTGTGCTTGGTAAAGTTTTCCCTTGAGTACCTATGGGTACGTATTGAGCTCAGCGTCTACATTTTTGGTTATTAAGTCTACGTAAATATGAACAACTTAACCTACTGATTTATAGTGAATATTGTTTAATACTATTAGTAATATATTAATTAACAAAATGACCCTCTTTAGGGTAAATCTATTACCTAAAATGTTATAGTTTGATAGTTTTATTCTTGGTTGTTCTCTCTTTGGAAATACATATTTATGTTAGATGGTAGCTTAGGTTCACTCTGATTCTCTTTTATTTTTTTTAGTCTAACATTAATTATTAGGTATTATAAACATTATTAACTATGGATGATATAGCTTAAGGGAAAAGGTTTAGACACTATAATTTCATGTAGGTAATCTACAAAGAAAAGTTAAGCTTAATGAACATATTTCGACCAAGTTGTCTATAACAGTACATCCTACATGTAGGATACGAATATTCACAACTACTATATAGTTCAGAAGGCTAGTAAAACATTTTAAGTTCACACAAATCTTTAAGATCTGTGATTGATAAATCCAATTTAAATTACTTCGGTTGGAAGAAGTGGCAATTTTATTAATTAAATTGAAAGAACCAGTAAATTTGAGGAAGAAACTATTAATTTAAAAATATAGAGTTTAAAGGAAAATATGCTTACTATTCATATGTAAAATAAAAAAATAATGCTTTTACTAAGAACCCGCAAAACGAATAATTATTAATGAATTAGATCTAGTAGCTTCCGAGTGTAAATACTATAAAAAAAGTACTATCAATATTTCCTATATACTTAATTGTAAGAAAAGTGGACGTTCTATATCTGAGACAAACTGTTTGTTTTCTTAATTTTTGTGAATATATCCTAATTATAATATAATAAAAATATTTTTTTTTATCTACAAGCATTTTTGACTGTTTTCAACAAGTTTTCAAATGAAAATTTCCTAACCCTAAAAAATGGAAAAAATACCAATGATTTAAAAGTTAATTTTTTTTTACCCTGGATACTTTATAGCATAAAAATTAATCTTAGATTGAAGTTTAAGTTATAAACAAGCTATATCTACGAGGATTTTTTTTAAATAAAATTTTATTTAATATTTATGCTTTAATATATAGTGGAAATAAAATGATAAAGCTTAACTTTCACGTGCATTTATAAGAAATAAAAATTAAAAGTAAGTATGCCATTGAAAAGCTGAATTCTTCCTCTTTAAAATGCTACCATTGTTTTTTTTTTTTCGTTTTTAAGGGGTACAAATTGTCTTTATTATGTAGCGACGGTCGAGAAATACTTCATTTCCCTGTGCGATGCGCTTGAAATATTGAGCGAACTGTAATAATTTCTCATGCCAAGGGAAAAATTTATTAAAAACAGGTTTTTTCTACTTTTTTTTTGAACAATTTCCCGCTTTTTCACATGGTGCTATCAGTTTTTTGTTTTCATTATTTTTCGAGATTTTAACAAAAACTGAATTTTTCCGTTTCAGAGGGTTGTATATAAGGGTTAGCGGGGGTAAATTTTCGTAAACTTTTTTGAGTCACTTTCTACTAGCAAAAAATTAGCATTTCATGAAAAAATTAGCGAGGTAACAATTAATTCTAACTTTTAATCAAAATTAGTCTCTGACAACTGGGCCAAAGTAGCTTATTTGATTTACTTTCAATCATGTTTTTAAATGAGTCGGGCTGGTTGGAGATACATGGTTTACTTTAATAGAAAATGTTTTTATTATATAAATAAAATTTGTGTCACAGTAATATTGTTTTTTCGCTTCTGGACGTTACTTTATTTATTACCAGTAAATAAATAACAATAATTAATACTTGTAATACAGGGTGATCGGTTGGTTTGGTGGTGTGATGGAAGGTGGCACGTCCTCTCACGCAGACGGCCCGGGTTCAAAACCAGGTCACAGCAAGTCGATGAGATGTAGTGGATGAGCGGATCTGCTCGCGTCACCATCTTTTGAAAGAGATGTAAAACTGTGGGTTCCGTGTATCTACGATGTGAGCATGTTAAAGATCCCTACCCCACGACAGACTGTGGGGGTTGGGCAAAATTTCCAGGTTAGGGATCCCAGTGCTTACACTGATCAGCTTATCCCCTGGCGTCGGTGATTGGCCTTGGTAGCAGAAATAGGTCGACATTAAATAAATGATTAAAAAAAAATACAGGTTGATTATAAAATAAAAGCACTTTCTCCAAATATTGTTTAGACGCCGTCGATATCTAGCATATTTGCTCTCGATGGGTTGTTTTTGAAAATTTGGAACTTACTTAGGTAAAGAAAACAATCATCTAAGTTGTTATGTATTTATTTTTATTTATTTTATTTTTTATGTAAGTTATAAACATTAAAATCCAAAAATAAAATACATAGAAATATTTCAAATGTGCTTTTAGAGGGCAGAATATTAAAACATAATATTTTTAGTCGCAAACTCCTCTATGAAATCCTTATTTTACTATAAGGAATGCAACCAGACTGCAACCAACAGCTACTCTCCGGGCTATGTGCCCCGCCGAGCGCTGAATTACAAGTTACAAGCCTGGCGCGATCCTACTTAAAGAAGCTCTCGTGCCAGTCGTCACACACCACTTGCAGACTGCAGTTTCGAGCTGTTGGCTCTCGTCAGTGCAAGGTAGGCATGTGACGACCGACACGAGGATCACTTTACCATTTAGTACATTTCGGTATCTTTGGGATAACGACATGTAAAATAGTCAGCAGGCGCCATCTAGCGGTCCAGTGTCTGTTGCGATCGAAAAATAAATAGCCTGACTGGGCTTAGCATAGTTCAAATGTGCTTTTAGAGGTCGGAATATTAAAACATAATATTTTTAGTCGCAAACTCCTCTATAAAATCCTTATTTTACTATAAGGAACGTAACCAGACTGCAACCAACAGCTACTCTCCGGGCTATGTGCCCCGCCGAGCGCTGAATTACAAGTTACAAGCTTGGCGTGTAATAATTGCATATTACCATCAAAACACTAATGCTTCGATTGCAACAAACACCTGCCAAAAGACTGATCCTACTTAAGGGAGCTCTTGTGCCAGTCGTCACGCACCACTTGCAGACTGTTGTTTCCAGCTGTTGGCTTCGGCTGATGTTTGTTGCAATCGAAGCATTAGCGTTTTGATGGTAATATGCAATTATTACATTTAACGTGCCAGGCTTGTAACTTGTAATTCAGCGCTCGGGGGGGCACATAATCCGGAGAGTAGCTGTTGGTTCCTTATAGTAAAATAAGGATTTTATAGAGGAGTTTGCGACTAAAAATATTATGTCTTAACATGGAAATATGCATTAATGGGTTATCATTTTTGCAAAAAAATTTGTTGTCTGAAAAATAGACATTTCAGTCCTGATTTCCAATCGTCAAATTATAGGACACCCTGTATACTAAAAGAATAATACTGGGTATATATTTTTTAAATAGTAATATAGAAGATTTTGTATATACTATGTTAATGGTTTTGTAACCGCGGGTATACTATTAATACCGTGGGAAATGTGTGAAATATAGTGGTGTACCTCTTCATTTAATTTTCGAACAATCATGCTGATAATCAATTAAAAACGGAATTACTAATATAAAGGCATGAAACCAGGTATTATATATACCTACATTGCATTGTTCTGTTTTTTAAAATATACTTCATTAAAATGAATGAGATATTTTACTTTCACTGTTTTATGCATAATTGAAATTGTTTAGTGTATCACAATGCTTGTCATATAAAATAATTTCTGTTGAAAAACATACAAACAAAACGAGATACTTATCTTTGATCTAAACAAACAAGTTTCAGCATATTAAAAATAAACTTGCAGATTTGATAAAATTAATAGTTGTTCAACTGTTTTATTTAGATTTAAAAAATTTGCTCATATTCTCATTTATACTCAATTTTTAATTGGATAAAAATAGCGCAAAGGAATTTTTTTTCTCTGATATTGTATCAGAGAAAAAAATTTTAGAAAATATTTCTAAATATAAGCAACTAATCAAAAGTATTCACAATGAAGTGGGATTGTATTGCAGAGCAAAATTTTAGGTGGTGCAATTTGAAAAACAAAAATTTAAGGTAATTTTTTAAGGGTTATATAATTAAAAAATAGTGCCAATCTTCATATCTTGTACTTTTAAATTAACTAATTTTGCAAACAACTGAAATGGAGTGAAAATTCATATCACTACACCTGTCATAGTTTTACTTAGGTAGTCTTATACTTTTTTTACCAATACAGGGTGTCAAAATAAAAACTCCCAGGCCGGATATATTCTAAACGAATAGAGATATTTTAATTCTGTAAAAGTCAGTTTGTAGGGCATAAAGAGAGCTTCATTTTTGAATATAACTGCTTTTTGAATATATCAGTATATAGATGGCGCTGTGCTCTAAAGAAATATTTCGATGGGAGAAACTTTGAAATGGGGTTCATGTGAAAGAAAATGCATTTCTAAGCAGATTATGTTCTAGAAAAAAATACCATAAACCTAACCGTTTTCGAGATATTTGAGTCCAAATGTTGGCATTTGCCAATATTGACTAATTGTAATCTCTTCAACATTTCAGTTCTTTAAGTTGGACAATCTGTATTTAATTTACAAATTTTGGAAAATATTTAAAGAATTTTTCATATCTGGTACCAATCCATCTTCCTGGGTATGTATGATTTAAATAATTAACAACGTTGTGATGATTATGTGGGCCTGCTCCATCCTGATGAAACCACATTATCTAACTGAGCGGGCAAATTCCTTAATAGTATTTGTAAATCATTTTGCAAACATTGTAAATTTCTTTCACCTGTTAAATTCTCATGGTAGAGATATGGGCCAACAATGTAACCATTAACGATACCACACCAAACATTTACTCCAAAACGATTATGGGATCTGGTATGTCTCATCCACCTAGGATTCTCTTGAGACCAGTAACGACAATTATGTCTTGTGATTACTCCATTGTTATGGAATTGACTTTCATCACTCCACATAATTGTATCTAAAAGATTTGGATTTTCTTCTAAGAAAATTGAAAATTGCGCCAAAAGATCTAATCTCCGCCCATTGTCCCCTGGAATCAAATGATGAACTAAATGTGCATTATATGGAAAAAAATTGTTTGTTTTAAGAATTCTGTGGCAGGTGGAACGTGCAATATTTGTTTCTTCCGCCAACTTGCGTAATGAAATGTTTGGGTTATTTTCTACTTGATGTAATACCAATGCAATATTTTCATCAGTTGCAGTTCTTTTTCTTGTTGTTTTTGGTTTTTTAAAACCTCCACAATTTTTCAAATTAGAACACAAACTTACAAAAAAAAAACAAACAAAAGTTTTCCGATCTGATGAAGGTCTGTCAGGAAAACGCGTTCCATATAAACTTAACAGCTCTTGAAGCATTTTTACGACATTCCCCATAAATTATAATCATGTTTAATTTATCTTAAGTTCTATGAGAAACCATATTTAATAATAAATACTCACAAAGAAAACAATAATTAGGTAAAATAATACAGTTCTATTGATACACCAGTAAACAAAATGTGATTGAAATTGAGAAATGTCAAAACTATTATTCCAAAGGTAACTTTAATTGTATTTAATTTATAAGGTATACGGGTTATTATACTCACTAGATATCAAATATTTTTAATTATAATCTAACCTAATAACAAAGCAATTATATGAAAAATTCTTTAAATATTTTCTTCCAAAATTTGTAAATTAAATACAGATTGTCCAACTTAAAGGACTGAAATGTTGAAGAGATTACAATTATTCAATATTGGCAAATGCCAACATTTGGACTCAAATATCTCGAAAACGGTTAGTTTTATGGTATTTTTTTTAGAACATAATCTGCTTAGAAATGCATTTTCTTTCACATAAACCGCATTTCAAAATTTCTTCCATCGAAAAATTTCTTTAGAGCACAGCGCCATCTATATACTAATATATTCAAAAAACAATTAGGTATATTGAAAATGAAGCTCTCTTTATGTTCTACAAACTGGCTTTTACAGAATTAAAATATCTCTGTTCGTTTAGAATATATTTGGCCTGAGAGTTTTTATTGGAACACCCTGTATATGTATTTACAAAAAAGTTATGGCCAAAAATATTAAATATTTGTTTATTGACCTTCCACTCATGGAAAGCTCATCTTAACAAATATTTTCTAGTTTTTGTTTAACAAGACTAATTAAGCAGGAAGTTTTGGCTATATTTTATAAACATAATTTTTTTCTAATTTCCTCCTGAGGTATGAAAGGTTTAGTAGGTTGATTAGCTTGATTATTAATTCTTCACACGTGACCGAAATAAATTTATATAACCTTGTAGAAAGGAAAAGTGATTTCAATTAAAAATTGTTTAGAATTAGAATATAATTTTAATTAATTGGCTAATTTTGCATAACTTTATCCAAACAATGGTCTATAGCATATTCTAATTTGTCCTAGGTCGAGGAGAGCAAGGAAAACCGGCTTATTTAAGTTCATCTGAAAATGAAGATTATGATAAACTGTATAAAGTTAATGGATTTAACGCAGCCTTAAGTGACAAAATAGCTTTAGATAGATCAGTGCCGGATATAAGAAATCCAGGGTGAGTACCTATATAACTATTTAATTTACAGGAACTTGAAGGACTACCAACCCTAAAATATAAAATGTATATCGGTGTCATTTTCAATTTACTACATTGCTGTAAAAACAGACAGAACAATGAATAGGAACAAAATTACTACACGCAATAGCATTTGTTCTTAATTGAGTAGAATATTGCGAATTTCAATTTATTGAAAAAAAATCGGCAGTTACTGGAAGCGGCTGGAATCTCCCCACTCGGTGGATCTTTGAAACCGAAAAGAGCATTAAATTGTATGACAAAACGGCACTAAACGTAATCCGATCTCATCCAAAACCTTTTCAGATCTTCCTGGGCACTAAAAAAACCCTCAACTTAATGAATTTACAATCATCTATGCGAGTTATTACCTACATTATCGCTCGTTGAATAATATACTATTAGGATATTAACAACTTTAACATCACTTGAACGACTAAATACTACAGATTTGTAAAGCAACAAATTTAAAATTGGTAAAGTGATAATCTATAATAAATTCACCAACGAAGGTACAGAAAGCATTTGTTATTGATATTGTTACATCTACCTTTAAAGTTTGTGACAATCCACTAAAAGTTACAAATATGCCGAAATCTTATTAACATGACATGACACCAACGTTATCGGATGACAAACGATGACAATGACAATCGTCAAAATTTGCTCATTGCAATCCGATCGCTCGCGGCTGTCTTTGTTAAATGAAACATTAGCATTTCAGTAATTTTACTAGATTTTAGAGGAATATTTGTAGTTTAATTCTTCGATTTGTCTGTATATCTACATACATTTAAAAACGGCACTAAACGTAATCCGCTCTACTTCTAGAGCAGTGAAGAAACCCTCACACGTGAATTGACACGCGTGATGTGACGAGTTTTACGACGTAACGGCTACGTGCATCGATCATGTCATGCGAAATGTGATCTATGCTTCATATTTGCTTTGTTTTTAATTTTGTTTACGGAAATCAAATCGAAAGGGTGGAAGTGTGATATATCGTTGAAATCAGAATTTTAACTGCTTTTTAATGGTTCCATTGCAAATCGAAAGTAATTATAAAATAAACAACTTGTTGCGTCAAAATGGCACTAAATGTAATCCGATCTCAACCAAAACCTTTTCAGTTCTTCTGGGGCACTAAAGAAACGCACATGAAAAGTTTCATTCAAATCCGTTCAGTAGTTTCGGCGCTATCGTGCTAACACACATACACACACACAGACATTTTTCAAAAACCACTTTCTTGGGTTCCTAGGACCTCAAAACGTAAAGATTTGATGATCTCAATTTTTGTTTTTGAACCAATTTTAGTAACCCCTCACAATTTTATTGTGGAGAGGTTAAAAATTTGAATTGGATGGAGTCGGAAGAGAAATATATGTGCTATAAAGGACCCCGCACAAAATATATGGGCATTGGGTCCCGGTTAAATTGTCTGAACTTGTGATATGTTATACTTCATGCCATCCTGGTCAAAAGTTCCTATAGGCACAAAGTCTAAAAATGAACAGTTTTCGAGATATCAAGGTCGTAAGGACTGAAAATAGACCGTTTTCTGAATATCAAGGAATCATATTAACTTGAAAAGTAAAACCTTTCGCTAAAAACTCTGAATAATTCAGTTGTAGGTAATTACATACACACGCACACACAAACAAATCCCGTGTCGGGTTGCTGATCCCGCATCGGGCGCCTCCCCAGGTTTTGGATAAAGGAACTCTCTCAACGCTTAGAGGGTACTGGAGAATAGATTCCTAGGGCGAACCAAAATCACACGCTAAAATTGTATGGTGGCTTCACTTAAGTTTCATATCAACTGATCCCTAAATTATTATTGCGTTTAAATGCTGAGTTTTCAAGATTTTCACTTCCGTTATAAAAAAATGTGGAAACCTATTATGAAAATCAGTTTGACCTTAAAATGACCTTGAAGGTTACTTTTAAACACTCCATCTAATTACCTACAATTTAATTATTCAGAGTTTTTAGCTAAAGGTCTACTTTTCAAGTTAATATGATTCCTTGATATTCGGAGAACCATCTATTTTCAGTCCTTACGACCTTGATATCTCGAAAACTGTTTATATTTGGATTTTGTGCCTATGGAAGCTTTTAACCAGGACGTCATGAAGTATAACATATCACAAGTTCAGACAATTTGACCGAGACCCAAAACCCATATATTTTGTGCGGGGTCCTTTTAGAAATAAATTCCTCTCATGGATAATTTCTTGTTTCAAATACAAAAAAATTGCGGATAATATTGAAAACATTTTTTTCTCACAAATTTGAAACTCAACTTTGTGTTGGGTCGGTGATGGGTCCTTTCATACTTTTGCTATTTATTAATGATCTACCAAAACTTGTTTCTGCAAATCGTGTTGAAATGTAGATAGATGTTATTACTCGAAGATTTGATTCAAGCAACCTAGCGGATTTCCAAGACAAGTTTAATATTATTTCCAATCATTATAAGTACAAAGTACATAAAATATTTGTGGCAGGATCAAACTATTACTTAGAGAACATATTTTTATGTTATAACTGCACCAATTGACCTGTCCAATGTAATATATATTGATTTGATGGACCGATAAATTGTTGGTATTGTTTTGGGGCACACCCACAGTAATAATAATAATAATAATAATAATAATTTATTGGTGTTAACATACAAAAAACAGTATTTACACAAGTCAGGAAAAAAAAACAACGAGATACACAAATGCATAAAAACTATAACAAAAAACACTCTATAAAATGCGATTGTAAACAATGCCATTTTGAACAAATGCATATAATAAATATATTAATATTATGATAGTGAATTTATATATATATATTAAAAATTATTAAAATTTGACAAAAAATACTCCTCAAATGTATAAAAAGCATTGGCTATCAAAAATGATCTCACAGTTTTCTTAAACAAGTTATATTCTAGCTCTCTAATATGTATGGGTAACGAATTAAAAAATCTAATGGCATAATAATTGGTTCTGGAACGAGATTTTGATAGACGTAAAAAATTTTTACATATATTACTACTATTTCTCGTGGGATATTTATGAACATCACTGTGAGGAGAATACTTTACCTGATTTTGCTTAATGTACAGTAGACATTGAAGTATATATGTACAGGGAAAGGTTAAAATAGATAGCTTTTTAAAAGCATCCCTGCAATCGTCTCTATATTTCAAACCGTAAACAATTCGTATGGCTCTTCTCTGTAATGCAAATACTCTGATAGAGTGGTTCGAATGGCCCCAGACCATAATAGCATAGGATAAAGATGAGTGGATTAGACCATGATATGCTGTGATAAGTACTTTTTGTGATACATTATTCGCAATATTTCTAAGAATATATATTTTGGTCGAAATTTTCTTACAGACATAATTTACGTGATGCTCCCACGATAGTTTACTGTCTAGATAGACCCCAAGGAATTTAATACTATCTTTATTGTTATTTTCAGCAACATTTCTTAAACTAAAAATTATTGTTTCGGTTTTAGACTGATTTAAGCTTAGACGGTTAGCTACAAACCAGTTCTGAGCTTTCGACTGTGTGTCATTCACCTTAGAGTACAAAGTCTCTATATTTTTATGTGAATTGATGATGGTGGTATCATCAGCAAACAAAACAAAAGTTGAGGAAGATATATTACTTAAGTCATTGATGTAAATGAGAAATAATATGGGGCCAAGTATGGACCCTTGCGGCACTCCATGTTTCATTTGTTGCAAATCAGAATTTATATTTTGATAACTCACATACTGGTAGCGATTGTTAAGGTAGGATTTTATTAAATTTATGCTACTTATATCGAAATTATAAAAACCTAATTTACTTATTAAAACGTCATGTAACACACAGTCAAAAGCTTTAGAAAGGTCTAGAAACTGAGCATGTATATATTCACAATCTTCATATCCTTTACTTATTGTTTCAGATAATTTATTTATGGCTAGAGTTGTTGACAATTTAGCTCTGAAACCAAATTGACTTGTGCTGAAAAGATTGTTTGATTCAAAATGTTGAGTTAACTGAATTTTTATAATGGTTTCCAGTATTTTTGAAAATAAAGGCAGAATAGATATCGGTCTATAATTTTCTATGTCATGAATAGAATCTTTTTTGTGCATTGGAATCACTTTTGAGAGTTTGAGTATATCCGGAAACGTACTAGTACGAATACAAATATTTATTAAATTTGTAAGTGGTATTAATATTATATACCTTATGGCTTTTAAAATTTTCATGTTAATAAAATATGCATCTTTAGAATTGGTTTTTTTTAAATTGGAGATAATATCGTTCACCTCAATGTAAGTAACTTCCCTAAAACAGAAATGATTATTTTTCCGTGATACCCCTCTATTTAAAAAATCCTTATGATCTATATCAGTAACTGGTAGATTGTTTAACACTTTCTCAGCGACATTTGCAAAATGTAAATTAAATTCATCTGGGGAGATATCTGATATATTTTCTGTTTGGTTATTGTTTGTATTTATAATTTGCCACATTGCTTTTTGAGGGTTTTTTGAACTTGCAATAAAATTAGAGTTTGCTTCTTTTTTTGCTTTAGCAAGTTCCGACCTGTACTGATGCCGTTGTATTTTTATAAAATTTTTTAAATATGTTGTGGGATTTTGTTTATAAATATCTTCAAGAAAATGTAATGTGTCCCTTCTACGTCGTAGTTCGTCATTAAACCAGTTTATTTTTGGTATTTTTGATGCGTTTACTAATTTTGTTTTTTCAGGAAATGATTGTTCAACAGCCGATGTTATTACATTAATAAACAGATGAAATTTGTTCCCTACGTTTATATTATTATTATTTATAAAATTCCAGCCAGTGTTTAGCAAATGGTTGTTTAGACAATACAAACCAGCATCAGTAATAGGCCTAAAATTTATTCTTTTATATACAGTTTTAGGTTTAAATTCATATGTCGTTAAAAATACTCCTTTATGATCTGAGAGTCTTGGGTCCAATATCTCACATTTAAAATTACAGTTAAAATTAATAAAAATGTTATCTAAACAAACATTGTTTTTAGTATTTGCAGTGTTTACATGATGAAAACCATACAAACGAAAAACATTCAACAGTAGATTAAGGTTCCTTTCATTCGTATTAAAATGTACATTAAAATCTCTGGTTACAACAGTTTTTTTATTCTTCTTAGTAACTATGTCTAATACCAATGATAACCTTTCTAGAAATATATTAAAATCTCCATTGGGAGATCTATAAACAGATAAAATATGAACATTATTAAAAGTTATTCCCGCTACCTCACAGTGCAATTCAATAGACAAACTGTTTACATCATTTATTGGGATAGAGTTATATTTGTTTGAGCAATATATTGCAACTCCCCCATGTACAGCGCTAGTTCTCGAAAATTCCGAGATCAGTCTATAATTCTTCAGCGATATACAAGAAATTTCATCATATAACATCCAATGCTCACTTATACACAAAAAATCCAAATAATTTTCATCGAGAAATATCTCAAATTCATTAATTTTATTTCGCATACATTGTATGTTCAAATGAAAAATAGTAAGAGCTTTACTGTTGTCAAAATGGTCCCTATCTAACACTAAACTATCACAATTGTCCCTAATGGACCTGAGTCTAAAAAATTATGGTAAATATGTCAAGAGAAAGAGGCTGCTGTATGCATCATGTTGTAATAAAGATTGAGGCAGAGAAATTGTGCTCTTTGAAAGCTACCTAATGAAATGGTCAATGTACTGATTTGATTGTCCTCTCCATTAATATTTGTATACATGAAAAGAAAATCCCTCAATGTGTAGATGCACTTGAAGATTGAAAGATGGTTAAAAGTTATCCCCAATAATTTTATGGGTCCCCACTGATGCTTCTAATATATTTTAAAAGTTTTTTGTTGCGTCCTCTTTTAGCAATATTCAAAAAACTTTCTTCTGTAATTCTTTAATTATTTACACAGGTTGGAAATTTTCAGATCTAATATTCATCGTATTTTTTTTATGGGTGCTACCTTTAATTTTCCGTTGATTAAATACTGCTTTTTATGTGCTTTTCGAATATGTATACCTATATCTCGACCTTAAGAAAACTTGGTTCTAGGTACTTTCCTTGATAAAAAGTAGTTATTTGGCAAATAGGCGTTGATAATTTAATAGTAATTGTATCAATGAAACCTTATATTGTGCGGTAGCCTGTTATATTATAAGGGGTGGATGCCGCCCTCTTTCGAGATATGGAATTATATGATGGTATCCAAACCTTTATAAGAGGAAATATTTAGTTTAAATGCTAAATATTTTAGAATCCGCGACACTTACATCAAAAATGCCAAGGACAAAATTAAGGATTATTGATTTGAGATATTGAATAATTTTTTTCTGCAGCATAAAAAACAAAGAAGTTATGACGGAAGCAATATGCACCTTCACATGTCGACAAATTGTTACTGTAATCAGTTAATAATAAAATTAAATTATAGCACTGAATTTGCAATAAAGTAATTGACTGAGGCATTTTTTAAATTATTTTTCTTTTATACATTTATTTAACGTCGGCCTATTTCTGCTACTGATGCCTAACACCGACGCCTGTAGATGAGCTACTCCCCAACCAGGAATTTTCCTGAACCTCTTCCCTTAAGAAGAGTAGCTACTTGCCTAACATTTAATAGACAAGGGACCGATGGTTTTACATCCCCTCCGAAGGATGGTATATCCCCTGTACCACCCTCGCCTGGTTGTATAGCTTCCACGCGTACACTGATATACAAGCCGCTGGAAGATGTGTGAGGCGAGGATGCGGTCTTTGTTGGGACCGTGCCTAACATTGCTTTACATCGCATATCGAAGTATGTACATAGTAAAGACGCGCACCTATGCTCGCGACTGAGGCTTTTTTGGCACTGGTAGTCACTTTTTTGTACTCCTTGCATGCCATATTGAAGCTATTTGTATCATTCGAATGTTTGGTGACATTATAGATAATTTTTAAACTGGACAATTCATCTCTCATTAAACTTAGATCATTCTTAAACCTTGTATTGGGTGGACCACAGGAAGCTGTATATTTAGTAAGCGAAAAACATCCTCAATTATGTTTTTATATGTCTCAACTTTTCTGTTTCCATTTCCATTTCTATTTCTCATAAGGTCTCAAAATGCTTTCTAATTTAGCTAAAAACTCCCAAATATGCTCTATTTTTCCTGATTAATTCAAAAAATTATTAATAGGATATTATTAAGATTAGAAACATATATTTAGATAATAATTCAGTGTTAATAGTGATATGTAATATGCAATGAATAGGTATTGGCAGTATATAATAGTCCAAATTCAATATTAACATTTTGAGGCTCGAAAACTACAAATTTTTTGAAGAACAAGTAAAGGCTCACAGTGTAGACTAAATTACCAAATTAAAAATATGAGATAAGACATGAAATCAAGATTGAATGAATATAGCGAGAAACAGAAATCTACGATCTTTATTTAAGTAGCTGCTGGCAGATATCTAATCTAGATGTCTAAATGTGATATGTGGGCTCGATAATGAGAATAGAATCAGTGTCCTTGACACTAATTTTTCTTGGAACTTATGTACTTAAGTTGACCGTAACAAAAATCCATAGTTTGTGTTCGTAGTTTACCAAGCTGATTTTTTGCTTCCTAGCTAAATTCTTAATTAATTAATATTGGTATAGCAAAACAATAAAATAACTACGTCTTAAAATCAGGGACGGACAGGACGAAATAAGTTAGCAGGCTATGCGGTGAAAGTGCCTCTAAACTGTTCAATTGCTTGCTGAAGACTTTGCACGCTATCCTCATATGTTAAAGGCCTACCTGAACGTTGTTCATCATTTACTCTTCCTCTACTTTTTTAGAATTTGTTTACAATAAGCCAAATATTTGCTCTTGTTGGACCAGTTTTCCTGAATTTACATGTGAACTCCACTTCAACGACTTCATATGATAATCCTCGTCAATATCAACTATTCTCTTCTCTAATGTTAACATTCTTCAATTAATTAATGATGCCTGGAGGGAAAGTGAGAATTAACAAAGTTTTTACTGAAATGGATCAAGACTTTATGGACACCCCGTATAGAATGAGCTCCACTGATTAGTAAAATACTGGCATACTTCTGATAATGGTAGTAATTTATTACGTCATCGTTTTTTTAAGGCTATCAGCGTATTTCCTTCTGATGCCATCACCGTTATAAAATTTACATTATTCTGTAACACATTATTTTGTAGCCTGTTCAGAAATATTTGGATTTTTAAAAGCACATTTGAAACTGATTAATGTGCTCCATCTCTCACAAATATTTGAAATGGCTCTGATTTTATCTAAATTTTGTCATAGATAAAAAACATTTTTTATAAACTTTAATTACATATGAATAAAAATAATATATGGACCTCTCAATAATCAAACTCAATCTTAAAGTATTAGATTAAGTATATTCTTTAGCTGTTCATTTAAGTTTTTTTATAATTGTTGAACATTTATAGGATACTATTTGCATTTTCTTAAAAACTTATCAATACATATGTTACAAACCAAAATTGTGTTCCATCCACTTATTACTATTAAATCTGTTAAAATTTCAGATGTAAGAATAAAAAATATTTAAAAGCCCTGCCTACAGTCAGTGTAATTGTTCCATTCCACAACGAACATTGGACTACATTGTTAAGAACTGCCGTAAGCGTCGTTAACCGATCTCCACGTCATCTACTTAAGGAAGTAATTCTTGTGGACGATTTCAGTTCAAAAGGTGCGTTTGAATATCGCTTTTGTGGCTTCATACATAACTGGTGATGGCACTATGTCTTTATTGCTAGGTACCTACTTTCCCTAAAGGTGTAACGTTTTTTTAGAGTTCAGTAAAAAACCTTTAGATGATTATTTAGCGGCCAATTTAACAAAAGTCAGAGCCATCCACCTGCCAGAGAGGAGTGGCTTGATTAGAGCTAGGTTGGCTGGCGCCAAGGAAGCCGCCGCAGATGTTTTAATTTTTTTGGACTCGCACACTGAAGCTAACGTAAACTGGCTTCCACCTCTTTTAGGTGAGTGCTTGACAATATTAAAAAACATGTTATGAAATCAAAATAAGGATACTTTCTATTCTATGAATGTGTAACGAAGAGACCACCAAGTGTAATTTTTGTTTATGAACAGAATAACATATATGTTTTCTGCAAGTATATTTTAATGTGATATGTGTATTTTAGAACCAATTGCTCAAGACTACAGAACCTGCGTTTGTCCTTTTATTGATGTTGTCCAATATGAGACTTTCGAGTACCGTGCTCAAGATGAAGGTGCTAGAGGGGCGTTTGACTGGGAATTTTTCTATAAAAGACTTCCTCTGCTTCCTGAAGATCTAAAGCATCCTACAGAACCGTTCAAGTAAGAACTATTTGGCCTCTATAAAAGTAGTATTTATTAGTATTACAGTGTGCGGCAATTTACCAAAATTAAATAATGAACAAATTAAACATAATATTGTTTACTACTTTTCCTTTGACTGTTTGTAAACATTGATTGGTAATTTTTTTATTGCTCATCGCATCGTCATAATAATCTTCATTTTTATTGATGATAATCTTGCTTTAAGTCAATATTTGTTTTAAAAAATGTGTTTAAATTACGTGTTATCAATTATTAACTGAGGGTATATTATTTAATTTGAAATTATAAATAAACTATTGCAATCTTCCTGGTATATAATTAATGAGTTTAAAATAAAATCTAGTTCACACTCCAGCATATTGCACAATTATTATGATAAATAACACTTACATAAATCTGTTACAATTGCTGAGAACCTAAATTACTTTTTGGAATCTTTGATGATGAAATCACATCAATATTTTATAAAACTAAAGTTATATGCTGCTCAAGGATACTTTATTTTTTTAATTTGAATTTTATTTAAGGAAAACAGTTCGAAAAAGTGACATTTTTAAGAACACTAATAATCAATTTCGAAAATTTACTTGAACTGTGTTGCAGAAATTTGTAATGAATTTTTATTTATTTGCCAAGATTTCAATTTGGCATTTCTTCAATGTGTCTATTGATTCTGTATATTCTTAAGATTATTCTACCAAAAGAAATCTAATGAATTCAGATCAGGCAATCTAGCCGGCCATACAGAATATACATATATATAATATGGACATTTTGAATATAATTGGTTGCATAATTCAATAATTGTTGATAAAAGGGTTATGGTAGTATATATAGAGGGTACTTTACACATTCGCCGCCGAATTAAAACAAATTACAATAATATTTGTCTGCTCAATGTTTCTGTTGCATATGATTACACATTATAACCACAATTAATGTTTAGTTATTTACCTGCTTCACTTCTTATTGCGTTTGGCAACGCACTCATAAAATACGGAATAATACTCAAGTATACACTGAATAATTTTTCAATTTAATTTGTAATTTTCAAATTTATTCTCTCGGTTATTTTTGGTCACTTTGGTAAATATATAATTTTACGTGGATCAGGAAAACGTGATTATCCATAGATCTAAATATATGCATGTATTTCAAAAATGAACACATCTTATATGATCTTTTTCTCGTAAACACTGCCTTTAAAGTAAAGTAAATTTTGGGGCTCATTTTTAAAATCTTAGACTTGTTTATCTTTATTTTTTTAATTTGCATCAGAATTTTGTGCAATAAGCAAAAAAGTAATTTGTTTTATGTATCAGTATTTTCGCAATATATTCTATGGGACATTTACAAAGTCTTTAACTTTGCCATAGAACACAACATGTTGGTTTAACAGATATTTATATAATATACCTCACATACGATCTGTTGGATTTAAATCTGGAAATAGTGCTGGTCACGATTACAGTACGATGTCATACCTGCAGAAAAGCTCTGCAACTCTTAGTTATCCATTGCCAAAATCATCCAACCATAGCTGTTAAGATTAGATAAAAGAAATGTTTCTGGCCGGGATTTACTATATACTATATAATTATGACTTCCCTTTTAACACTATCATAAATTATCTGTTTTTAATTGCTCCTTTCTATTTGACCTTATAAAACATTTTCTTTTAGGAGTCCCATTATGGCAGGCGGGTTATTTGCTATAAGTAGAAAATTCTTCTGGGAACTTGATGGATATGATGAAGGCTTAGATATTTGGGGTGGAGAACAATATGAACTTAGCTTTAAAATTTGGCAGTGCGGTGGACAAATGTATGACGCACCATGTTCTAGAGTGGGACATATCTATAGAAAGTACGCACCATTCCCTAATCCTGGAAAAGGAGATTTTGTGGGAAGAGTTAGTTTTATTTATATATGTTTAAAATTCTTGAAATTCTAAATAGCAACTGTAACTCGAAAGAATATTGGGATGACTCATAGATTCAATTTAGTTTTAATAATCTCCTAAAGGTGTCAACTTGATTGATAAAATATGTGTTGAATATTGATCTTTCTCAACTTATAGTAACTTATTTATTTTTTCAATGTTTATTATGTGTGGTCCTATTTACTTTTTTAGAACTATCGTAGAGTAGCAGAAGTGTGGATGGATGAATATGCCGAATATTTGTATATGAGAAGGCCACACTATAGAAATATTGATCCTGGTGATTTAACAAAGCAAAAAGGTCTTAGAGACAGGCTGCAATGCAAACCGTTTAAGTGGTTTATGGAAAATATTGCGTTTGACTTACCTTTGAAGTATCCACCGGTGGAACCTGGTGATTTTGGTTCTGGTGAGGTAAGTATTGATAATTTCATTTTGCCGTTCCATATATATTTCACATTGGACTATTATGTATGTTTTGTTGACCATTGGCTAGCCTGGCAACTCGGGATATTTGTTCTCCTTTTGTTGTATTTTTGTGTTTAGGAAGTCTTGGTTTTGTATATCTCCTTGTTTGGCCAATGTAAACGTGTCTATTTCTTTGATAAGAGGAAAAATTAACCCACATGCCAAGTAAAGTAAAAATTTAAACTTGTCTCTTTAAATTTATTGAACTTTCCTTGTTCACAGATTAGGAACTTGGCTGCGCCTGAACTTTGTGTGGACTCAGGATTCAAAGATAAGGACCAAGTTATAGGTTTAGAGTCATGCATATCTGACACGAAGAAAAGAGGGGAACAGAACTTTACATTGACGTGGCATAAAGATGTGAGAGTTAGGGGGAAGTCCTTATGTTTTGACGTGTCCGATCCCAATGACAAAGCTGACATTGTCTTATATCCATGCCATGGTATGAAAGGGAATCAGTATTGGAAATATGATGTGGTGAGTATAATTTCAATACCTTTGACATGTTCATTAAATTTGAAGAACTGTCCTGTCGCCTTAGCTAATTCTGTTAGATACTTCAAAATGAGCTAATTCAACATTCTGTTTAGTTATTAGATCCGCATTTAAGTAAACGAATGAAATGACGGGAAAATTTTGGATAGTTTGGGATATTTGGACCCTTTATGTAAAAACATCACGAAAAAAATTCTAAATATGTCACAACATGTTCTTATATATATAAATGCAAATATCTACAAGAATAAAAAGTGTTTAAAATCGCATTTTCCATATGACAATGGTATATTGTTCGGATTGGCGAAACGCTCATCAGTATACTAAATATTATACTTGTGTGGCTCTTATAACTTATTGCAACACAGAATGTATAAATTTTGTTCCTTAAAATGTTTAATGGTTTTAATAGCCACTTTTAATCATTTCCTGACGATACCAATATAATTAGCAAAGCACAATGACTTCAGAATAGGACAGACAAAGCATCCTCTTGGTTTGTTGTGCATCATTTATTTGTTTACATTGCTTTAAAAATAAATACTGGAACTCAGCAGTCTATTCGCTAAAGGCACGTGGGTATATAATAATAAACACCACAGAATTAGACAACCCCCAATTCCAGAAGCCAGGGCTTGTGCGGAAGGAGGTTACACATTGAAAAAACGCGGACATACAACCATTTCCTCCGACAGTGCCAGTTCCGGAGCCAGGAATCGAACTCGGTGGCACGATGTCCTTGTGTGATTAATCGCGATTGCCACCTCGCGCCTTAACCCACTCGGCTATCGACCAGACCAGATATGCGCACGCAGTCCCTCTCAACACGTTTTGTTTACAATTCAGTTGCAGCGTTGGCCGCCATTAAAGTGTTTGTAATAAACTGAAGTTAAATGTTGTAATTACAGTGGCTTTGTAGTGTTTTTGAAGACAGAATTTGTTATTGTGAATAAACAATGAGAAAATATTGTGTTGTATGTAGATGTCTCTTTAAAATTAAGTTAAGCGTTAAGCGTAACCTCGGGTTGGAACGACAAATAAGCAAAATTGTAAATGTTCAATGCAATAATATTGGAAGTATAGAAAATGTTTTTGGTAATTCTAAAGGAGAACGGAAACCTCGAATTATTGCGTGATTCTTTCAGGATGCCCTATTTTGGGGTCGTAGAACACGAATCTGAAATTAGTTTTGCGTGCATACGAACCGTTTGTCCAAAAAAAATTTTTCTTATGACACGCACTTTTTCATGCACCTATTTATACACCAACAGCACTTGTATATCGCCTTTTTCCTTATTAAGATCACACTATGGCCTTTATAGAACAATGAACCCTTCAGTTTTGGCAGAAAACTCACTTTCTTTTGCATAATAAAATCAGAACTTGATTCACTGAAATTGTATTAGATGAACCTCCTTCTATCATTTGATTACATATATTTGCATGCGTTATTTACGCATGTGTGCAATATTAAGGCTTGGTATCTAAAGGCACGACGGGTCTGGTTATGCGACGTCATTTTTCCAAACACATTCGCGACCGGTCGATGCTTAGCAAGGGATTTCGAAGCGTCAACGGGAGCGAATGTGTCTTGAAGGGCAAGGAATATGTAATAGTACTTAGCACCTTATTAAATCTGGGACAGGCGGCGTTAAGTATTATTTATAAACATATATATATCCCTAGCCCTTCAAGACACGTTCGCGCCCGTCAACGCTACGAACAACGCGCGCGCGGATTTCGAAGCGTCGATGGACGCGAACGTGTCTTGGAAAAAATCCGCGTCGTTTAGTATTTCTGTTTTTTCGGCAGAGGGGGGTGTTCTATAGAATGACCCATACCGGTTTCAAAAAGAATATTAATTTAATATTGAAAACGTGAAAAATCGCCTCATGATATTGGTCAGTGCCGGTACTTTAGACACAAATTTGTAAATGCATGCGCATCGGGTTGACAGTTGTACAGTTTTCAGTAGCTGTTTTATGATGTTTTACAAACTATCTGTTTTTTTATTAAAGGAAAATAAGTTTTCTGCCATAAGTGAAGGGTTTATTGGTCTATAAAGGCCATAGTGTGATCTTAATAAGGAAAAAGACGATATACAAGTGCTGTTGGTGTATAAATAGGTGCATGAAATTTAAAAAAAATTTTTTTGGACAAACGGTTCGTATGCACGCAAAACTAATTTCAGATTCGTGTTGTACGACCCCAAAATAGGGTATCCTGAAAAAATCACTCAAAAATTCGAGGTTTCCGTTCTCTTTTAGAATTACTTTAATTATACGAAATCATCACCCTCTTTAACATATACGCCACTGGCAACGAGTTCCAAAACATAAACAAAACTGTCTCCATATTTTTTTAATAACACAATGTATGAGATAGTAGGGAAACACAACAACTCATGTGTTAATGTATAGGACATGCTTTGTCTATCCTATTCTGAAGTCATTGGCAAAGCATTTGTAAGTGTTTTGATGTTTGTGGAGACTACATTAGAAGCTTAAGTTGCCGTATTTTCAAGATATTTGAGATATCTACAGACATTTTGAGGTTCAGGTTTGCTAAGGCAATGATATAAACAGGGGGATGGTAGCACAGTGGTTAGTGCGTCTAGCTTTCACTCTGAGCATACCTAGCGAAGTGGGTTCAAGCCCCACATAGTGCAAAGTAATTTTCAATTATAAATTACCCCCTAAAAAGTGGTTCGGATCCCACTATAAACTGTAGGCCCCCTTCTCCTTTTCTCACACAAGTCCAGGCTTAAGAGGGTTATCCATGTGATCTGAAAGGCGGTTAAAACATTTATAACATATTATAAAAAAAAATTGTTTTCTATGTTAGAATAGAAAAACGTGGAAAATACAAAATATTTTTTCTCTTTCTGCACAAGTATGTGTAAGAAATACCTCAAAAACCTGTCTCACAAAGTATATTGATATTTCCACAGTTCCTATGGCTTTAAATATTTGAACCCATTCCCCAAATTTATTGTCGCAAACGTTTATGAGTACTTAAATGTGTAAAAAGTCACATAGTTATTTTAGATTTTATTTAGACTATTATTAAATCCATTATTCTATTATCAATACCAGCATCTTATATAATATAAATTACAATAAGGTACCTGCTATGAAATTAGAATTTCATAAATTACTTTCATTTGTGAAAGTAAATAACATATTTGGTGTTAATTTAATGGGAAAAATGGAAACAATATATAAAAACGATTTAAATGTGGAGGTTTTTATAAAATTCAAATTATCCAGCATCTATAAGCCAACAAATTGGAACTTTCTTATTGACCTTTCAAAAAACCTGTTTCTAATAATGGGAAATTTTAATCAAAGGCTTGTTGTTAATATATCTTTTAACAATGTTAAGTATTCAAGTATAAGTAAGATTGATAGATGTTATGTCAGCACAAACCTTTAATGAATAAAAAAGCCATTTCATTTAAAAATGGTTTTTATTATTGTATTTATGATATCTAGGATTTTAACATCCTAAATGTTTATTTACAACCAGTTGGTATTTAGTAGACAGCCAAAGTAAATATTCTTTGTCCACTACTATTAAATAATGTACTCAGTATCTACTCCAGTCAATGAATATGAATACGATCTTGTAAAGCGTTGGGAAGTTTTGAAACTTGGCACATACCTAGATCTTGAAGTTCTTAATGACCACCTGATTTTGCGAACACGGCGTCGCGCCATCTTGGAGAAATGGCGCATGAAATTAGAGAATTAGAAATACCTTCCTTATCGTATGTTTTATTGGAAAAATACTTCTATTCAAAATTATTCCTTATAAAATTATCTACAATTTAGCTCTACTATTTTTTTGTAAGATCAATATTTACAGAGATATAGCTTCTCAAATTCAGAAAAAAAGAGTTCCCTTCATGTATTAAATATAAAGCAATTGTTTCACCAACTATTGGCAATATTTGCACGACGTTAGTGAGACAATGCTTTATCACCTATAGCGATGCTATATGTGGAAAAAAATTGTAGGTTGTGATATTTTTTTCGTTTCCACGCTACCTATGAGGTAGAGAAATCGGCGCGTCTTTTTTTATGTGGTACCCGCAGTAGGGCTAATCGACAGTTTCGATTTTAAATCAAAGACACGATGGACCGGCACAATCATCATTCGACATCTCTGCATCTTCTATCACAACCGGATATATGTCGGCTATATTGCTGCATGCATTTCCGTTGCAAACAGCACACATTCTGTAGCATTTCAAACCAGCTTCGCGGCAGCTGCACGCCGAACCACAACCTTTTTGACATTTTCAAGAAATGCAATTGAGAAGGTTAGCTGGAGCAGGTTCTTTCTGCATAGTTATGGCAATCAGGCCAACTCTGGTTTTTTTCCATCCCCAATTGAGTGGATTTTTCTGCACACTAAGCCACTGTTGAACTTGATGGTAAGTTCTATATGAATGCTGTCGGACAGCCCCGCTTGTTTTGCAGCATACTTGTCAAAAAGGTTATACCGAAGTGAGTTGAGGGTGGAATTACTTTTGAAATTTTTCGCGTATAATTCAATAAAAAAATCCGAGAAAATATATACCTCACGCTGCTTACAATACACTGTAGTAGACAATATTCTGTTTCTTCAAGCATTCAGTGGTTGCGATACCACATCGTCTAGCTACAATCAGGGAAAAGTGAAATTTTTTAAAATACTCGGAAGCTCTCGGTCTCTCAGTGACAGTATTGGAATTTTCAAAAATCGTGATGCTGAACCCGCCAGCATAGCTGCGGCTGGTGACAATTTTTTTGTTTAAAAAAACTAAAGAAACGCTCTTTAAAAAAATGTTTAAATATTAGGATTCATTTTATTGTAAAAAGTGTGGGGTTTATAACAATTGATATCAAGCACCCCACACTTTTTACAATAAAATGAATTTTTAAATTTAAACATTTTTTACTTTTAAGTTCGATTTGCTGTTAAGCGTGTTTTTTTAGTTTTTATAAACTATAATTATTTTAAGTTTATTCTTGAATTTGATATTTATTTATAAAATGAAAATGGTTGCAATTAGCCATAGGCCATAGGGAAGTACTTACAAAAAATATTCGTTTTTCATTTCTACATCACATCGTTGAAAAATAAAATAATTTTTGGCCATCCTGTACATTTTTAGGAAATAAAATTGATTCAGAAACATTAATTAGATGTTTCATAACTGGTATTCACATAAGTTTTTCTTAAAATCCATAATTGTGACTGTGGTGATTTTTTTAATGTCCATCTGCAGATTGCATTATTTCAACAAAAAAATTCATTACATCCAAGTGGTTGGGAGATATTCAATGCTAATATAGGAATGAATAGAGCCTAGAAAGAGGCTTCAAAAAATGTACTGATATACAAAGCATTCCATTTAAAAAGAAAGGCACTTGGTCGTGTAATTTCGTCCTAGAATTTTGTCCAACATAAAATCTACCACAAAAGGTGTCCCTCAGGGTAGTATCATTGGGCCCTTATTGTTCTTAATCTATACCGCTCACTTTAATAGTTATCTTACAAACTGCTGTATGCACCAGTATGCGGATGATACCCAAATTTATTTATCTTTCTTTCCTCATGATCTGAATAGGGCTACCGTATTTGCTTGTATTGCAACAGACTAATGTAATAGTATTTTTATGCAATTACATATTTCCGTAATGGTTCTGGATATATGCATACTAACATACTTTCATTCTCGGTTCTCAGTTTTATCTGTTTATCCATAGTGTGCATATCTATTCAAATGTATTCATTTATTTAGTGCATTTACTTATATAATAATGTAGTTCTTTCTAGTTTTACTCTGTAATTGGGTTTTGAACCTGTTGGGTAATAATAATAAATAAATAGTGACCACGGAAGAGGGGACAGAACCCCGCCTTGTAGGCACCCTTTTGCGGCCCTAAAGCTGACTGTTTGCCCCTGTAAGGTTGTCATTACGATTCTGTTTTCCAACATAGCTTGAATCCAGTCGGTTATGATTGGCTTGATTCCTCTAGCAGCTGCTACTGTGTATAAGGAATCGGACAGTCATTTACTTGCCAGTGTTTCCTGGATGTATTTATCGAACAATTACTCCTCAACAGCCATATATTATTTCTCTATGACTTTAATATTCAATTGTTTGATTCCTAGCAGCACCGAATTCCTCCAAGAAAATTATGCCACACTGGCTTTGAACCTTAAATTTATCTCAAATACTACCGAGAAATCAAGCATAACCCAAGTCCCCGAGACAACTTGTACATTACCCTGTTTTTTGTTTAAAACTAGAACATCTTAAATTAATAAAAGTTGAGTAAGATTGTAGCAAGCATATGTTAAATCAGGTTATTATCTGCAAAATAACTCCCTTTGTAGAATTCAGGTGGAAATTGACCAATTCTCTTATTTCTAAGGAAAGAAGTAATATTTATCTTGGTGTTCGTGGAATCTAAGAACTATTTAGACAGTTATGCTACATTTCATAATTTTTTTTTTTGTATTATTTTAGGAGAAACAGTGGTTTTTACATGGGGGAAACCCAAGGTGCTTGGACTGTGATCCTGGACAAAAACGATTGTATGTTAGAAGCTGTGATGAAACTTCCAAAACACAAAAGTGGAGATTTGAAAATGTCAATCTAACTATGCTTGCAGATTGGGAAAATGTTGGAGTGCAATAGTAGTGTTAGGGATTTTGTTTTTTACTATTTATTTAAAGAAATCTGATAGAATATAACTGCCAAAACTATTACTGTTAATAGTAAACAAAAATTTTCGTCAGAAAACGGATTTTTAACGTCACAAAATGAAATTTAAACAAATATGGCAAGCGGTATACTGCGTAATTTACATTCCATATCTTTATTATAGAAGTTACTGTGACCATTCCATCAGATTTTTTTAGGAATTATTTTTGTGATTTCCGTACTTAATGAGAGAGGTAAACTCGCTCAGAAATATCCACAATTTCCTTTTATATATTCTGACTGTATATAAAATTTTAATATTTTACACCTTTTACATTACGTAGTTAATTCGGTAAATTTTATGAAAATTTTTTTTTATCGTCACTGTGATAGTATTATTAAAATTTTATTGTTGCCATAATTTTAAGGTGTGTTTAGATATGAATGATCATTTTATACCTACAATTGGAAAAATTATAATTTGATGATAAAAAGTAAAATCTATGAAAACGTTTTTTTTTATTTGTTATTTCAGTATACGAATATGAAAATAGTCTTCAAACTATGCAGATACTTGCAAAAGCGGTTCTTTCCTCGTTGAACTTATATTTGGCTTCTAAATCAGTCATGAGGCAATGGATCAATAAAAACACCTAAAGTGATTTTTTTCAGAATTACCACGAAATTTGATTTGGACAGTATAAAATTTTACCATGAGATAGACATAAAAGCATTCCTCGGTCGTTTTCAATAAAAATTAACTTGGCAAACAGGAATATTCATCGATGACATGAAGAAAAATTGCTGAAGAAATATTTTTCGAAACCGCAGCAAAATCTAAGTTTTGCATCGAATTGATGCTAAGTTTTTACCGAGTTAATGGATGAAAGGGTTTCGATTTCCGGATCTTATTAAGAACATACCTGCTACTAATTACGAGTATGAAACATCTTTAACGTCTTTGGATGTACATAACTCTGAACTGGGTTTTATTAATTATAACTAGAAATGGGCTGAGCCCATTTCTAGCTCCTCGCGGAGTGCGCCGATGCCTACGGCATCGCTGAGCTCGGCCTCCGGCCTCGCGTCACTACATGCGGCTCAAAAGTTCTAAGATCTGTCCTCGGATTACGGTCAAAATTCTAAGGAATTGTCTTTGAATGTACATCAAAATTATTTTTCAGTTTTCCATTTTTCAGTATTTCATTTTTCAATATTTCATTTTTCAGTATTTCATTTTTCAGCATTTCATTTTTCAGTTTTTCATTCTTCAGTTTTTTATTTTTCAGTATTTCATTTTTCAATATTAACCGAACATATATTTTAAGTTCGTATACGTTATAAAATATTGAAACGACATTCTCCGAATCGTTCGAGGTACGAATTCATGAAAGAAATATCCATAAAATGTAATGAAAGATGAGGAAAATCTATTTAAATTTTTTTCTACTCCCTTGCGTAAATTTGCCGTTTGCTGTACAGTCTATAAAATGGATATGAAATCGGTCAATCACAGCTAATCTTCCCAAAAACGGTATATCACCTAAAATATTTTTGAAATCATTATACAGACAAAATTTTAGATGTATAGCAAAAAAAAAAGAGTAGCTGTGTGTGGGGATGGAACCGGGGACCTACAGCATTCAATTCAATTCAATTCAAAACAGCTTTATTAATATTAATGTGCACAGTAAATGTGCCTCCCCAGAGCCCATCCCGGGACCGAACCTGCGACCACCGCGTTAACGCGGTGGGTGGTGTATCACAAAGCCGGGCCGAGGCGGGACTGGTTTGGCTAGGTAAAAATTGAAAATGACAAAAGCTTAAACTCCTTTTACATATGTAAATAAAATTAAGTGGTATGACAAAAAATGCTTAAAAAAGAAAGCTTAACTTAACACTGATTAAAACGATCACTTGGCTTTCGCCGTTCGCGCACTACATTGATTTTTAATTTGGGTACTGACGCCATCCGCGAATTGCTCCAGCTACGGGTTGCGCAAGGCAGGCCTAAACTGTGACTAAAAATTTTGATTGTTCTGATATAAAATTTGGATTCTGTTACGAGTTTAATGAAGGAAGGATGAATTTACAGACAAAAATGTGCAAACAGAAATGAAGAAACAACAAACGCGACACAAAAACAAAAGAAGAGGGGGACAGGAAAGAATTAAAATGGATGAAAGGTATGAAATATCAGTGAAAGGTGGATAGTATTAGAGAAGGTATAGTAGGTGAAAGTTTGGCTAGAGTGGCTGCCGGAAGATTGACAACGTCTGGTAAGGTAAGGGGTGTTTAATCCGAAATGAGGCTTTATGCATTATGGGGACCTACCGCATGGAACGCGTCGACTATAACCGCCGGACCACCGTGTCGCCTTTACAAAACGTTTCACGTACATCATGAGATTCAGAAGAAATTATTTGACGGCAACAAAATGTTCGGTTTTACTATAAAGTCGCATTTTCTAAAGGCCACAACTTTCTTAGTATTTACAGAGAAATGAAACTCTGCATAGCGGCAGATAATTTATTTCGCTATATTTTCGTTAGGTACAAACATTTTGGCCGAAAACGGCCTATTTGGCGAGATATTCGGCTTTTAACGAAAACGTTACGTATTTTGACCACCCGACATCGTTTCCTTCAAAACGCTCTAGCTCGTCGAAGGTGAGATCTGAAAAATGGAAACGATTCCTCATTAAATAATCTTGTCCTTTGGGAGTTTTTATTTTTAAGAAATTTCCAGTGGTTTAGAAGTTATTCAAGGAAAACCGAAAATGTGTGTGTTTCGCCGGAATCGCGGAAAAACGCGAAACACGCAATCTTTAAACGCTCATATCTGGCGAAAAACTCTTCGCAGACGGCCGTACAATGTCGATACGGAACTACCGAAATCGGCAATGAAAGCAGATGGTAAAAACGATGCGCCGAATCGAATTTTCAAGGCGGCAGAAACGAAAGAAAAACGGAAACTTTTTACGTTTACCCGAAATCCGCCTGCGTCCGCGTCATCAAGAAAGGAGCGACGCAAATTCGTTTTGAGGGTCGTAAAATCGTGTGGGGAAAAAGATATCTGATATTATTAGCCTAATTAAAAATATCTACCCCGAAATGCGCGCGTCGCCAATATAAACTTGGTATGTAGTTCCGCCTCCCGCTTCCGACCTCGGGCTCTGCTGCAAACCGGAGAATATCCGCCAGCAAATCCGCAAAGTGCAAGGGGCTCTCACACCAACACGATTTTAATATATATATATATATAGAATATAGATAGATGTATTTAGAAGAGATAGTAATCTGGAGGCCACGGGGAAAGTGCGGGATAGAAATGTATTAGTTCATAAGAAATTCAATGTTCATGTCACCGCTTATGGTAATGGAATCGCTCAAAAAAATTTTGATGAACTATGGATATCAATTGAACTTGGAAAACAAATGCTAATTAAAATCAAGAGAGTTATCAGCTCCATTGTGATGTTACAGAACATATGGCCTCCAGAGTATAGTGACTTGTTAATAGTTACAATAGGTGACTATAACCTACCTGGTATATCCTGGAGCAATGACCATCTTGGCTTTTCTACCTCAAGTCACAATCCGGCGGCTGAGTGCTTAATACAGTTATTCTCCTTTCTGAATTTGTATCAACATAATATTATTGCTAATGCTAATAATGTTACTCTAGATTTAGTTTTTTTTATCAGCCCAAAAGTTATTATTAAATGATGCCCTAGTTAAATGTGATAGACATCACCCAGCATTAAGTATTAATGTTCAATGCGATATGCCAGTTCAAAGTTATGACTTCAAAAACTGTGACTATAACGCTATTAATAATTATCTTTTAAACTTAGACTGGGATGGCATCTTATGCATGAACAGCAAGAATGAGGTTGATCTATTCTGCTAAGTTTTCTTATATGGTTTGATGCAAACCTAATAAGAAATATAAAAGCAAACAGAAGTGCTCATAAGCAATATAAAATATCAAAATCTCAGGGTGACTTTTAGTCAATTAAGGGTTGTGTGCAAAGAACTATCAGAAATTTGTTACAATATCAATACATCAATAAGGTAGAGAGCAATATCATGTCTGACCCGAGGTTTTTCTGGGATTACATACGTGCAAAACATAACGAAGATGATATTCTTAAGTAGATGTTCCAGTATGAAGTATGACGAAATAACCTCTGATGGAGAATCAATTGCAAAACGTTTTTCATCAGTGTATAATGACCCTGTAGATAACGATTCGGTAAATCTTTTAAACTGCAATCGCTCATCTATTAATATTAATGAATTATATTATGGGAAATTAAACAATATCGATTTTAGCCTTGGGCTTGATGAAATAACACTCTACTTTTTAAAAAGCTGTGCATTTGCGTTGTCCAGACCATTGTGGATTCTTAACAAAGCCGTGTCTTCTGGGATACTTCCAGGTGTTTGCAGCGCCGGTCCAATTACTATTTTCAGCCTAGGCAAAGTTCAATTTCGGCGTACCCCTTTTTTCAAATAGTTTTGTAAAAAAGGTCAGAGAGCAAGGCAATAAACAATAGTTTCCTGTCAATGTTATAAATTTAAGTTATCGTTCACATTAATTCAACAGGCATTGGAGTAAAACTTAAATTAAAACAAGGCAAGCATTTTGTTTTTAAAATATATGTTTGAAATGAACTAAAATAACAAATTAAGTTTTTCTTTAATTCATAGCGGACAGTGTTGTCGGATTTTTTATTTTTTCCTAATTACTTGATACAGAAAACATTTTGTTTTTCTTTAATTGTCCACTCGAGATTTGTTTGGCGCCCCTAATCGTGTGGCGCCCTAGGCAGTTGCCTGGGTCTATGACCGGTCCTGGATGTTTGCAAAAAATCTTAAGTAATCTTATATATAGAAAAACAGGTAATAAAGGACCAATGTTTGTTACTTTCTTTGTATATGTATTCTTGTATTTTGTAATGGGGTAAATAAATAAATTAATCTTTTGATTTGCAGCAAAGAATCCGTCAGAATAAGTTAGTAGTTGCAGCGATTTTAATAATGATAATAAAATATTGTCACAAAACCTAACAATAAGATAAGATACATTTTAAAATTGTATTTACAACCCTGCCCTAAAAATATTATAATTAAGTACCTATATAAAATACAAAACAATAGAGATTACAATAGACAATGTATCATTATACACATTAAAATTTTGTTAAATTGTAGCATTAGGTTTTTCTCAGTGATGCTTAATTTTAACTTTTGTTTCATATTTCTACTGCTTAGTCAAATATTGGATGGATATTTAAAGAATACGGAACCAGATTACATAGAGACGATTCAAATACTGTTGTATTATGTATTGGGTACATCATATTATTATGTTGCCGAAGGTTTCCATCATGAGCCTTTCTCTGAGTTCGATGCCGAGTATGGATCTTTGTCTGCACTAAATTTGCCGCCAATAGAATTAGTGAAGAAAACGTCGTTCATTAAGTTTTAACGTATTAAGTGATCTAATGTAAGGTGTGATATAAGTTCCTTTTGGTACAAAATGAATGAACCTTATGTAAGAATGATTTGTAATCTATTTTTATCTCCGACTAAGATTAGGACAATAAACACAGTTTATCTGGGTAAAAAGCTGCACATTTGACAAAACATACCAACTTACTGAATGGTGAGACTTTTTGCGCGATGATTTTGAACGGATAAAATTTGATTAATAATTGTCTGGCATTTTTACTGAACGTGCTCCTGAATCCCCTGCAATTTGCCCCACATACTTTGTTGAAATAACGGCATCTGATGCTACATTAAAGCTAGCTTAAATAACAACAAATATGTTATTACTGTATTTCTGGATTTAAAGAGAGCCTTTGAGACAATAGACAGAAAGATTTTGTTATCAAAGTTAGAACACAATATGGTATTGGTGGTAAAGTTCTTGATTGGATTAGTGATTATTTACAATATCGCAAACAAAGAGTTATAATGATAAAATATCAGATGAAATAGATAACGATTTTGGAGTTCCGCAGGGTAGTGTGTTAGGCCCTCTCCTATATCTATTATATATTAATGATATTGAACTGTTTGTAGAATGTGAATTCCTTAACCTTTTTGCTGACGATACTTCACATGTAGTGATGTTAATTTGGAGGCAGCCATCCAAAAAATGAATGCTATTTTAGTTAACATAAGCAGATATTTATGTATTAATAAGCTAAAATTAAATGTTGCAAAGACAAAAGCGATGATATTTACCACGAAATATAAATACGGTTTTCTAGATATTGACAATATAAAACTGAACATTAATGATGAACAAATTGAGATCGTATCTACAGTAAAATATTTGGGATTTCAACTTGATAATTTATTGAGTTTTGATAGTCACTTTGACTACATTTATAAAAAAATAGGAAAAAAACTTTATTTCTTCAGCCGAATATCCCAAAATTTATCAATACAAACTAAAATTATGGTTTATAATTGTATTATTCAGCCTCATTTTGATTACTGTGCATCTATTTTATTCTTATTTAATCTTAATAAATTAAATATTTTGCAAAAACTGCAAAATCGTGGAATGAGAGTAATTCTATAAACAAGTCGTCTTACCCCAATCAAATCAATGTTAAACTCTCTTAATTGGTTTTCTGTGGAAAACAGATTGTACTATTTCACCATGATTTTTGTGTTTAAGATTGTTAATTGTATGGTTCCAGATTATTTTCAGCAATATATTACTTTCAACAAAGATGTGCACACGTAGAATACTCGGGGTATAAATAATATTTATATTTCAATAACTCATTATCGCAGCACTATGAATTCATTGATCTTTAAAGGTTTCCATAAGTTAAATGAACTACCAGACTCTGTAAAAGAATGTATAACTTTAAATAGTTTCAAAAACAAATTAAAGAAATTTATTAAGAGCAAATAGGATGTGATAAAATATAATTATCTATTTATTATGTATTTCATTTAATTCTTTAGAGTATTAAAACTAGCACACTTAAGAATGTTTTAAAATTTATGTTTTATACAATTATTGTTTACAATTAGTAATATGATATTAATTGTAATTTAATTTTACATGTATATTAGGTTAATTCAATAAATTCTATCTATCTATCGGTCTACTACGTACAGGGTATTATTGAAATGCCACTTTATCTTAAAAATAAAAAGTTTAACTCTTCTTTATGCCTCCAGTCTCAATATCCACAATGTAGGTTTACTAATTTTTATTGCAAAATTGCCAAGATTAAATTATAAATGGAATCGAAAACGAATACACAAAATTGATATTTTATTTAGGTACTGCTCGAAGTGCAATTCACCATAAACAATACATGCTTGAGCGATTTTTAGCATGGGATCATGCCCTCTTGAAAACTTATCAACAGCCCAGTCCCTAAAATGTTGCACATCCGACACAAAGGTTGTACCATCACAGACAAGTATATTAGGAAACTGTTGCTGATAAAGTACACAATTCTGTGTTTTCGGTCACCCCATAACAAAGTATGACATTTATCCACTTAATAAAATCGTCATAAAGGTAAAAATGCAACACGCTATTATAACATACACATAACGACCAGTACGTATTTTGGGACAGCAGCAAATATTACATTAGCTTACTTGTTCTATTTCTCTCTACACAGGAATTCACGCTGGTCTTATTCGTTGAGGAATGATGGATGGATTTTTCAACCAAAGCAGTGATCTTGTTCAGTGTTTGTGTAGTACTGAATGTTATAAAAAAACATGCGCAATGTAACTTTACCCTGCATAAATGTTGCCACTTAGTTTAAATAAAACACAAAAATTGATAGAAATAATTTAATAGTACATTTATCTTTTATGATTAATATTTCAGTATATGAAACTACGCTACGTTCACAACACTAATACAAATAAAATACACATAAATAAATATAAAAAAAAACTTAATTAAAATCTATTTATAGCACTTAATGACTAAAAAATGTATCAAAATACATTTCTCTGATTGATTTTTCTTTCTTGAGCGCTTGTAAAAATTTGGAATGAGCAATTTTTGGTCGAAATTTCAAAAATGAGAATTTGGCACGGGCCTGCTGCGGAATGATTTATCTAGCTAACATTTTTCTAAAAATTCCAAAAACCGTTTAACAAGGCAGCGGCAAAATTTTGGAATGTATTAATAATTAATATTTGGAGAGTATTCTAACTGCGGAGATCACAAAATGTCATGTTAAAGCAATTAAAACTGACTAGACGTCAATATAAAAAATTCTGTATACTTAATATAAAAAAATATATTGAATAAAAACAAGGTAAGTTTCCCAACATTTTAAATAGTTTTTGTGTTGTGTTAAACCTTGATATTACCATTTAGACATGTTTAAAACAAAAATTAATCATTGTTTTATCTTGTTAGCGAACAGGGTACGGTACAAAAAGTTATTAGAGAGCTGGAGTTGGATTTATTGTGATGCCATTTACCCCATTGTTGTATTTCCATGAGCGTACATGGATATATCATTTTTATAACAAAGTACATTCATCCTTACTACGATTTTTAGATTCTTGCCAATGTTACCTAAGTAGAGGAAGGACTTATCATGGATTAAAACTGTTTACATTGCCCCATGTGCAAATTTACTGTTTATTAATTAAATGTAAGTTGTTTAATGTATTTGTGAACTGTAACTATGGTAAGACAGTGCCACAATTGCAAAAGACTAGATTATAAGGCCCCATAAACATCTTTACATAGGTATATAATTTTTAAGGGTTTAAAATATATATTATAAAATTAGCATGGTGAGCATTCTGTTTTCATAATGTAAAAAGAATTTTATGTGTGCACTTCTAAGCTACAAACTCATCCTCTTTAAAAGTTTCGAAGGCTATTAAGAATGTACCCCTAGGAATTGCATTATTTTTGTATATAAAACAAATTTTGTAATCATTTTTCAAATCTCTGTTTACAGTGTAAAATTGCACCTTGTCAGTCATATTTTTTATGACTTCTTTTATGGTATAAATAAACTAAAGAAATGAACAGGTGACAGCTGTGGTAACTATGAAGAGATGTCTGTGTAATAATGATGGATTTTCCACTAACACAACCCCATTTTTCCCTGGATGAGAAGTGTGTGTCCCCGTCATTTCCCCTCGTTTTTTCATATTCAATCTCGTTGATCTGTGCTAGGTTTATTTATAGGAATTGTTAAACTACCAGTAACTGGCTGCATGGTTCATGACCCAAAGCAAAATTTTGAAAGAAAGAGCATCTCAATGCTGAAGCATGCTGGAAATTCACCTGATTTGCCACTTTGTGATTTCTGCTCTTTCTCAGTAATTAAGTGTGGGAAAACTGTGATAATCACCAGTTCTTGTTACCCACTTTGATGATGAATTCAGCTATTTACTAATCCATTAGTCACCCAAAATCGGTCATATTGAGTTATGGCATGGACTCGGTTCAATAAAAAGGGAAATTTGGAACATTTTGCAGAGTTCTTGGCAATTATTTAAAATTACAATTTTCCAAAACTACTTTCCAGAATACCATAATTATGTTAAATAGTTACTTCGGGGACAGGCGCTTTTTTTGTAAGGGGCAAAAAAGTAACTTCAAGAAACTTCTAAATTTCTAGATACCATTCACATGTACTAAATTTTTTAAATTATTATTAAAGACATCATTTATTTTAAAATTTAGGAGTTCATAGAATGGTAAATGCATCATACAGAGTGAATTTGTAATACACGTGAATATTAGCACCTACAGTTCCTCATAGTTTAATTAATTACTCGTTTTTAATAGAAAATTCCAGTTAAATTATTGGTAAAAGTATTTATACAAAACACCCCTTGTTATTTACGTTTTTTCTCTTTTGTATTATGTATACATATTACATATTTTTTTTCATTAATTATATTTTAGGGTGTCCATTCTGTATAAATATACCTAAAAATTTCCCAGTATTATCTATAGCAATACCATCAGCTACCTGCGAAATGTCATTTTATCCGTCAAATAATTTTTTAGATATAGCACCGACTGACAAGCAGGAAGACAGATTGAGACAAAACTAACATCCGTGTTGGGTTGTATTATAATAATAATATAAACACCACAGAAATTAGACAACCCCCAATTCCAGAAGCCAGGGGCTTATGCGGAAGGAGGTTACACATTTAAAAAACCCAGACATACAACCATTTCCACCGACAGTGCCGGAGCCAGGATTTGAACCTGGTGCGATGCCCGTGCGATTAATCGCGATTGCCACTTTGTGCCTTAACCCACGCGGCTATCGACCAGACCAAATAATTCTTTTTACCAACAGAATGTCACATTTTCTTCCTTGGCAATAGTCTTAACTACTTTTGTTATTTTCCTCCGAAGTCTAACTTACATACATACATTCCAAATACGAGTGATCACCTGTATACTGTCAAAAAGTATATCAAGTTGTCTTCCTTAGCAGAAGTGCCATATACATTACAAATATCATTTTCTTTCCTAATTACTAGTTTTTATCATTATTTTTTTATGACACATTTGTCATTAAAAATATATAGTAGGTGTCTTCTTTAACAACGACATTCCATACATTATAGTGCCTCATCACATTTTCTTAAATAATTTTTTTTTAGTATCCACCTCGTATACTTCTCACTGAAAATGTTCCTTTCTTAGTATTAATAGCATCAACTGCCTGCCAAATATAGTTTTTCTCCATTAAACAGTTTTTTAGATGAAGTACTAACAGACTGACGGAATTGAACAACCTTAATTTTCGTAATCTACATTGTTAGAAACGTGAAAATCTGAAGAAATTTCGGAGAGTGATATTTTTCACATTACAATAACATAAATACATCACGTCTAGTAGACAACACCCAAATTCAAAGCCTAAGGCTGTTCTGAAGGCAGTTACATATTTGAAAAAATGCAGACAACATCCATTACCTACCCACATTGCCAGTGTCGGCGCTGGGGATCGAGCCCAGAACATAGCAGAGCGAATTTGCCACATATCGCGCCCTAACCGACTTACTTACTATTTGATTAACCGTTAAGGTTCGGGCTGTTGAAGAACAAATTGTTTAAACAATAATTCTACATAATTTTTTTTTATTAAAAATGACCGTTTTTGTGCAAGAAAATTTTTTTTTATGCTTCAAGGACAAAAATAAATTAAAAATAAGTCCATTAAAACAAATTGGGGCGTGCCTCAGGGGTCTCATCTGGGTCCCATACTCTTCTCTATATTTGTCAAAGATGTCACTTTGGTAATTAAGTCCTCTAGATATCTACTGTTCGCAGATGATCTTAATCTTTTCTGTTGCATCCAGTCACAAGAAGATGCTCAACTTTTACAGAACGATTTAAATTCCTTGCATCAGTGGTGTGTAACTAACGATATGGCTTTTAATGTTAATAAATGTAAGTTGTAACATTCTCAAGATTAAGAAATACATTAATAGCTGATTGTGAAATCAACAACATCCCCTTAATAAGAGTCAACACAATCAAGGATTCAGGTGTTTTGTATGACACCAAGTTCTCTTTCATCCAACACATCGACCAAATTGTCAGCCGAGCAAATAAAATGTCAGGTTTTATTAAAAGACAATGTCAAGATTTCAATAATGTTGAGGCAATTAGAATTTTGTATGTGCCATTGGTTAGAAGCATCCTAGAATATTGTGACAATATCTGGAATCCTCATTATAACATTCATTTATGCAGGTTGGAGAATGTTCAAAAGCGTATGGTAAAGTTTTTAACGTTTAAGTCAAATTGTTCATTAGATAGTTTAAATTATATGGAACAGCTGAAGGAATTTAATCTAGAACCATTAAATCCTAGACACTTCAAATCTCAGTGCAAATTTGGATTAGATAATAAATAATTTTCTAGATTGTCCTGAAATTCTATCCCATTTTAATTTTAAAGTAAAAACAAATACTACAAGAAATAGAGACTTATTTGTACTAAAAAAATTCCGAACTAACTACAATAAATATTCTGTGGTGAATAGAGTCCAGACTAGTTTGAATATTGTTAATGGCTTCATTGATATACAGTCTTGCACCTTCCAAGTGTTTGTTTGTGCTTTTGTTTGTGTTAATTGTTTTATTAATTTTTGTTTTGCACTAACGCAATGAAGCGAACCATTGCCTTATGTTAGCCTTTACCTAGTTTTTACTTTAGTGTTAGTGTAAGTTTGCTTTGCCTTGCAAATCAATTTAATGTACTATTTGGGTTTTCCTGTAAATGTACTTATAGATAAATAAATAAATATTTAAGATTATTTCAAGTTAAAAAATAGAATTATGGCGGGGCAGTTCTTACGCTACCTTTCGGTTGTCAGACCTATGGTAACTTACGCATCATGCGTATGGTGACCAAAAACAGAAGAAAAAATAGCACAGGGAAAGTTGCATAAACTGCAACGCCTTGCCTGTATAGGGACTACAGGAGCAATGCACTCGTGTCCCACAGCAGCTATGGAGGCTATGCTTGACCTACTTCCTTTGCACTTGCATGTAAGGAAGGAGGCAGTACTCAGTGCCTTACGACTGCACCAGGCACATAAATTTAAACCAGGCGATCTGGTTGGTCACTTAAGGATTCTGGAGTTAATCTATTTGAAGTCCATGACCAAACCCACTGATTCAATGCCAATCAAACAAGACTTTGACTGCCCGTTTGACGTGCTAATTGAAAGCCGTCAGACGAGCAAGATAGAGGCACTGCGATTGGAACAAGGGTCACTCATCTGGTATACAGATGGATCTAAGATGGCCGAAGGTGTAGGAGTGGGCATAGCAGGGCCTAAATGTAGGCTATCCAAAGCCCTCGGTAACACCCCAACCATATTCCAGGCAGAAATTTACGCTATAGATCTGTGTGCCCAGGAATGCCTAAATAAAGGCATCCGAAGGGCAAAGATCTATATATAATAATAATAATAATAATAATACTGGGACACGATGATAATAACTGATCGTGAAGTGAATCATAATAAGCCGGATATAATAGTAATACACAAGAAGAAGAAAACAGCGTGGATAATAGATGTAGCCATTCCTATAGATGACAATATCAGAAAATCAGTAACTGAAAAGATTGCTAAATACCAAGACCTGAGGCATGAAATCCAAGCAATGTGGCAACTAAGAGAAGCTCAGGTGATACCATTTATAATATCAGCAAATGGCCTAGTAGAAAGAAACTTCTGCAAATATCTAGAGAAAGTTGGTCTGGATACTCAACTGGTAGAGGTAGCCCAAAAAGCGGCTATATTGGGTACCTGCTATATTGTCAGAAAATACCTACACTGAACGTAACCTTGGTCTATCAATGACCCGGTGACATTCGGAAATTACCGGACACGTCCGTGAAAGAAAAAAAAAAAATAATAATGTTTATTGATCCTCCGAAATGATACATTTATGGATAAGTCAAAGCAAGTGTACAGAATTTAGATAGAACATTTATCTGATAGCCAGGCAGCACTAAAAGCTCTAAGGTCCTATCCTTTGAGTCTAAAATTGCCTGGGAATGTAGACAATCCCTGAAGCAACTGGCCAACAACAACAAGGTTACTTTGATGTAGGTGCCAGGGCATAAGGGAGTACAAGGAAATAAACTTGCTGACAGCCTTGCAAAAAAACGATCTAAAGCACCATTCATTGGACCCGAACCGTTCTGTGGCCTGGCCAAGGGACACATAGCGGAGGAGATCCAAGAATGGGAAAAGGACCAGAAGAAGTCCTACTGGAGGAATACTCCAGGCCAAAGACAAGCGAAAAAGTTTATAACTTATTCGACAAAGAATGCCACAAGGCCTCTCGAACTTGAAAAGTCCGAATTAAGGCTAATCACAGGCCTTTTAACTGGCCACTGCCCCTTGAGATATCATCTCAAGAATATGGGCAAGGCAGTAGACAACAAATGCAGATATTGCGATACTGCAACTGAAACTGCGGAACATATACTTTGTGAATGCAAGGTGTTAGTCTGCACTAGGCTAAAATTCCTAGAACAGGCGGAATTAACGCCTGAAGACATAGGGAAATTAGCCCCCAGGAAAATCACAAGCTTTGTAAAAAGTCTTGGAATCCTGGGCAACAACTAGATGTAGGGTAAATCACAAAAGATCTTTTAGGTCGAAGTGAAGTAAGGCTGTTCGAACCAAACGACCCCATAAAACAATCTACAATCTACGCTACGTGGTCTTGAGAGCGTGCGCAGCTCTCTTCTGTTCTTTTCTGCTAGTCCGCATGCAACCCACTTGTCCCTAACTTTCCGCACGTCTACAACTGGCACGTGCTTTGTTTACATCATTGTTGATCGTAATTTTCAATATTAAATTTTGCGTCTTTCTCATCACATATATCTAATTGGACTAATGCCTAAATTGACAGAAAAATAATTAATTCCTGAAAGTTTGCTGAAAACTATCTGCCGCAGCGGTGAAACTGGTTGTAATAGTAAAAGATGCGGCTGTCGCAAACATGGAATAAAATGCTCCATTTTATGCTCCAATTGTCACAGGTCCAAAATCAGCGATTCGGTAGAAATTGATGACTAAGCAACAACCTTGACGAAGTCGAAGACTTTGTCCTGAAGAAACCGAAAACTATATTGAATCTGATGATGTAGTGCAGTTTTCCAAAAGAATGAGATTAAAATAGACCTTCCGCCCGTATTAACAATAATGTAGATACTGCTGGTATCTTGGTGCATGATGTGAATCTCATGTAATGTAAACAAATCCTATATGAACTTTTTTATATGCGCTAATAACCAGCTGTGAACAATGAATTTTAAAGGTGTCCCTAACATATTATGTAAATACAATAATTCTTATTTTTGATGTGTAACAATTTTTTGAAATCATAAATTTCATTTTTAGTTGTTTTTCAGATTTATCCTGTATACAAAAAAAATTGTCTTATATCTAGTTTGCAGATATTGCTTTTTCTCAAAGAGAATACACGAAGCATATTTTGATTTAAAAGCTAACATTGATTATTAGCTTGTCTTATATTAATGAAATTTACATATTTTAATCATAATTTAAAATGTAAAAATCTGAAAAATACTGCTTGGATATTTAGGAAATACCCATCTGGATATTAAAAACTTATTTAATTTGAATTAGGCACATTTTACAAACATAACCTCAAAAGTTGTCGCTGGAGGTATTTTCGTATATTGTTCGATTTTCTTATAGAGTTAATATTCTCCGACAGTCTAGCGCAGTTGGTAAATACATATTATGTGAGAAATGAAACATAACTCTACCATACATCCGGGTATATTGCAAATGGCAATGTCGGCAAGGAATAGTTCTTTGTACACGTTCCTTTCAGATATTATTTCCTTTTACACTGATTTTGCTACCGAATATGGAGTTGGCTATTTTTCAGTATACTTTTCCAAACAACTTCTACTTAGTACACAATTACATCTTTCAGAATTTTGATTACAAACCTCGACCTTCACACCGAACATAAAATCCACAATGCACATAGGAAGAAGGATTAAAGTATTTGGTTTGTTTAACTCATAACACCAAGGCCAATAAATTAAAAAGTCTTGCAGAAAAAGACCACAATTGGAATTTATGAAAAATAATTTTAAGTCAGAAGATTGAATTTTTTTAAAATCCTTTAAGAAATTTTAATTTGTTATAAAGTTACTTTTTAAATTTTATTTTACGTTGTAAGTTTCCCAACGTGAAAATCTCAATACTCAGTTATACATCTTCATTAACAGCGAAGATCCCGGCATTTCTCATATGTTCTAATCCGTGAAATAAAAACTGAACCCTTCCACCTCACTCTCTATTGCTCTTTCCCAGTGTATGTAAAATTATTTTGCTTCTTAAAAACTCAGTAGTTACATTTACTTTGGCAATCACTCTCAAAAATGATTCTAGGAATCCAAAAATTATACATCTTACAATCAATCGAGCTTTAATTACGTTTTACATACGCAACAATAAAAAATTACAGTGAGACTGTTACCAAGTACAGAAATATAAAAAACGAACCGAGATACTCATAGAATTGTAAAATATTGGGCAACCCACCTTCTTCATATATACAATATGTGTATAAATCAACATTTCTTATCTTACGCAAATTACAATTTATCCTAACTTGACTATTAATGCTGGCGTTTCACGTCATATAAATATAAAAAAATAATTGTTAAAAAGCAATAGTTAAGTATTGGTACTTAAATGTTAAAATGTATGTCGCTTAAATAATATGAGATATATTCAACATAAGGCGGCCTATTTAGGTATTATCATCGAATTATGTTTATAAGTATACTTTACACTAATAGGAAAAATCCGAGTGTCCAACTCGGAGATTTCATTCATTCCACTCCTTTTCATCAACACCTTCCATATCGTCTTGCTCCAGGTTTAGGTTGACTTCCAGTTTGTTACTTACAGACTTCTTAAGCTAAAAAGAACAAAATAAACCTAATAGAACTACGCCGACTATGCAAGTAGGTATGAAAAATAGTACAATAATTGGAGGTTCTAACTTAGGAAAAACATCACATGAAAAAGCTCTATACAATTCTTTATATAAAATGATGATTTTGAATTATAACGACTTGAACATTGTAATATTAGCATGAGAAAAACGGGGTCTCAAAACCGTTTTCCTCGAATAACTCATCTCATCTTCAGTCGAAATAAGACTTGGTTATTGTATTTGTAAATAGTAAGGGAATTAACTTCAACAAATATTTTAATATTGGAAACTGTGTTCTAGCCTGATTTGTTTGTAAAGTCTAGTTTTTCTTTTGGCCTTCTAGACATACCGTATCTCCACTGTAGTTACCCAAGCCCTGCTTAACTGGCTTTTTGGGCAGGAACAAGCGCCCAAGCAATAGAAGCATTGCAGATGCTCAGAAGCAAAAGTACCCTCTCTGTGGTGCAACTCCAAAAATACCCAGGACCAAAATTATAGGCTATTATTAAGCTTTCAAATATTTTTGCTTCTACAGTTTAAAAAAACCTTGTAATCAAAATAATGTACTTTTTAGAAAAAGTGCCCTTCATATTTTTGTTATTGTAATTAAAACTCTCAAATACTGTTTTTTGTTAATATACACTATTTTCTAGGTATTCAAATTTTTTGGAATATTATTTAAAGAATATACTTTAAATTATAATTCATATTTCTATATAATTAATAGTTAGGTATTGAGGTTTAAAGATGGTGATTAGTGGCTTGTTGAATTTTAATTTTTTTTTAACTTTCACTTAAGTTATCTAGAAGAAATTTGCATGGGACCACCGGGAAAGCTTCCTCTTTCAAACAAACAAAGAATCATCCAAATAGGTTCACACATTCTGAAATTAAACACAGACACCAACAAAAAATATGTTGGTTATAAAAGCAGTTAATTTTACGCAGTTGGCACACAACTAGATGAGACCTACCAAAACGTTCATTTTGAGAGTTTTAGTATGTGACGGTACTATAAAGAACGGATATTACAAATGATTGATAATACTACCGTAACTTACTATAATAGATTATCCAAAAAAATAAATTGGTGATAAGATATTTCTAATTATTAAAGTTTATACTTCACTAAAATTATGTTAAAATACGAACCTCTTCCTGTTTGTTTTTTGTTTGTCCTGACATATCCGCATTCCAGCCGAGCCTGTTATAGGGTTGGGAAGCTCCGATGAATGGTGTTGACGCAGATTTATTTATTGTTCTCTCGGTGCCACTATTTGCCTGTCCTTGCGATTCTGAAACTGAACATGTACAAACGGTAATTTATGTCCCACTAGTTTCTCATAATTCAAATAAATGGGCCGAAAAGCAATGTCAGCATAAAGTTGGTAAAGAAATTCATGAATTAGAGAAAATGCAAAAAGATTAATTAGTTTATTTAATACTTACGCAAATCCATCCCCTCTGGTTGCAAGCTTATCCTCTGAGGCACCTTATCTTTACCACTAAACCAATCCGAACTGTCCAATGCCGATTTCCACGTCACACGTGTTGGTGGGAACAGATCATCTTGGAAGAGATCAGTCTAAAATTACGGAGTTATAGACCGAACTAATAGATGCAGTTAAAGATTTACCTTTATCCTCGGAACAGTAAACGATAGAGGTTCTATGGAATTATTAGTGAGCCTCAAGGCTTTAGCGAATTCAACATTCGATACATCACAGACATTTTTTGGTAGGAAGGAAAGACCTTGGTGGAGAGAGTTGCATCGGTGGTGACTCAGCGGGCAAATGTATGGTGCTTCCTCGGTTATTTCAAAGGCATATATCGTCGAATCACCCTAGAATATTAAATGATTAGAGTTTACTTATTAAGCAATCTAATGCCTAACTGAATTTTCGCCCTTAAATTGTAAAAATTGGGGAAATTAAGAGAAATTTTTATTTTAATTTTAATATAGCCCGAACAAGGATGTTTAGAAAGTGAAAGAATTAACAATTATTATGACTTCATAAGCTGAGTAAGACTAAATGGAAACTATTCGGTACTAAAAATAAAAGAAACTCTATTAATATTCAAATTAATCTTGCTGGGCATCATCTATTTTTACTTTTATCCCATAAAAAAATATATATATATATGGTTTACGGTACAAAGAATTATGAGGCACTAAAGAGAAATTTCGATACAATATAACAAATATACTAACAATAATTAGAAAAACAATATTAATACAGTAAGAGATTCAAAACGCGCGATATTTCGTTAAAATAAGATGCTGTGAATTTCTTATTTCTTTTTACAAGCTGTAAATTGGTCTAAGAAAGTTTGCCGCATTATGTGAGAAATGAGAGTGGTAAATTTCTCATTCTAAGGAGTGACAACTAACCTTCCCTGTTACAAACAAAGTCGAGCTGTCATCATCGTAAAACGGAATCAATATGGCAGGGGAAACGTCCAGCCCCACCGTATTCAAGGGCGAGCTTAAATCTTTCGATTTAAATGCCGTTATCTGCCTTTCTGACACTTTGTCAAAGCCAGTGACCACTAAGAAGTGACCGTCGAGAGCCCACACGATCCTGGCCCCTCTATTTCCTTCTGGTCCTTTACCTTCCCGTACAGGCATTTCGTTTTGCCTGGGTTTGTAAATCCTTATTTTGCTATCCTTACTGACTGTGGCGCAATACGAGCCACAAGGGGACCAAGCAAAACTGAACATTTGGTCCACGTGTCCTTTCAGAACGATTTTATCTGTGAGAGAAGTCAAGTCCCATATCCGTATTGTCATGTCGTAAGATCCTAATGATAAAAAAAAAAGATTATCAAAAATTGTCAAAAAGATATTAACAACTTAAATTGTTGATGTTTAGTTTCAGATGATACGTTATATGACAAAAACTTGAGTATAAGCTCGGTCACTGTACTTTGAATAGATTCAATGACTCGTTACTTTTCAGGATGTAAATGTAACTTTTCAAATGTATTTGAACTAGTGTATGATGTATTTTATTTAGTAAAAATGTACCTACAAATATATTGCACTCAAATACATTTCCATTTATTCGCATACATTTTTGTTTACTTGAGAACATGGCAATGGGTACATTTTTGTGACTGCAGCAGAGAGCTTATTTTAATTCACAAAGATGGTAAACAATTCTCCTCAGTACACAATTACAGTGATTTAGATGTATTTTGAAACAATTTGCTACAGTCAAATATATTTTCTTTTTCTCGATACATTGCTGAGTATATTTTTGTGACCACAGTAGAACATTTGCTTGCACATTTGTTTGCATGTCTGGACCACATTTTTTTTTAAGATAAAAGAAAATTTAATTTCGCAAATTTACCTAGCATACTACAATGTAGCATAACAGATTATTATGCAACCATTTTAACTTTAACTCAAAATAAGACAAAATCTAACGAGCGTTTTAAAACTCAGTCTTATGAATATCAAAAAGTAGACCAGGTTAAACTTACAAGATGGTTAGAAAAAGAAACATGGGACGATATATGTGGCAAAACAGATGTAGATATAGCTACAACTAATTTTATTGCTAAATTCAAACATATATTAAGATCTTGTTCAAAAACGTGTTATAAAAATACTAAGAATGTACAAAAGTTGAAGCCTTGGATCACTCGAGGGTTAATAAATTCGATTCGAGAAAGAGATAAACTGAAACAAATGCTGCTGAAAAGTATAGAAATTTAATAACAAAATTAATGCAGAAAAAAATAATTGTTACAAAACAAAAAATACTAGAAGCGCTAAAAGATGTAAGAAATAGAAAATAGAAGTAAAGGATCAACTTATTAATTATATACAAGAGTCTGAAAATCAATCCGGGTTCAAGAACCATTATTCATGTGAAACTGCACTGCAAAGTGTAATTGTGGAATGGAAAGACATTTTAGATAATGACAGTCATAGTAAAATTGGGGTAGTGTTTCTTGATTTAAAGCGTGCCGCCTTTGAGATTGTCGACCGTGATCGTTTGCTGAAAAATTTACATAAATATGCAGTGTCGGGAAAGGTATTACAGTGGTTTTATGACTATCTAAATGATAGATATCAATACATGTCATACGAAAATAATCTAAAAAAATGACTATGGGGTCCCGCAAGGTTCTGTATTGAGACCACTTCTGTTTATTCTTTTCATAAATGACCTAAATCAAATACCACATAAACATAAATGTAAAATAAAAATTATCGCTGATGATACTATAATATATTGGCATGATAATGATGTAAAGAAATTGGTAGAAAGTGTTAAAATGAAGTACTTAAATTGGTGCAGGACTGGTTAAATGATAATGGATTAAAGCTGAATATAAAAAAAACAAAAGTCAATGTTAATCAGTAGTGCATTTAATAAAGTTGATATATCGGAATTTAAAATAAATATTGACAATGAAGACATTGAATGTGTTAAAATGCATAAGTATCTGGGAATAGTTTTGGATGAACATTTAAATTTTAAAGAATGTGAAATATGCAGTGCGGAAAGTTAATAAAAAAGTTAACTATTTGGGTAGAATTGGGCAGGATTTAACTAAATGCTGTAAGAGAACTATTTATAAAACTATTATTGAACCTCATCCTACCTATTGTTTGTCAATACTACTGACCTTAAATGAAAGTGATATACAGAATCTACAAATGGTACAAAATCGAGCGTTAAGAATTAGCTTGAGCACCAACAGATACACTAGCTTAAGAAAAATGTTAAGCCAGTTAAATATTCTTTCTGTTAAACAAATAATAATGTATAATGTTCTTATATTAATTCACAGAATGACTATAAAATTAGTTCCTCCGTACTTAACTGATAAGTTATATAAAGTAAGAGTTACTCATAAACATTATACTCGATATGGAGAAATCTATGTATTAGAATACAAAAGGACATCAGCAGGGTAAAATACAATTTTCCACAAGGGCCTGAATTGGTATAACTAATTAAGTAATGATACAAAAAATTTAAATCTAAAAAAATTTAAAAAGGAAATGAAAAAAATTGTTATAAATCCACCATTTTAAAGTCAATTATTTTGTATATTATGTCAATCGTTTATGATTTATATGTTATATATGTCATATTATATTAATTGTGAAAATAAAATGGAAATCAGTAATGCACATAAATACTTTTCAGAGATTGGATGTAAGATGGCACAAGAAATCCAAATAAATAATCCATATAACATTAATTTTGATAAAAATATAAATACTACCCTAAACATTCTATTCCTGAATTTCCAGAGATTCTCAAAAAAGCAGTAATAAACACCATTTTAAAGTCAGGAGATCAGCTGGGAATCGAAAATTTTTCTCTCATTAGTAATGTTGCCAAGATCATTGAAAAATGTATAAAGATTTGGTTACTAGAACATATTAACAAATATAAATTAATTTCTCCTCTGCAATTCGGATTTAAAGAAAATATGTCCACAGTTGACGCTTTATATAGTCTGACCCATGAAATACATCAACCACTAAATGCTAATCAGAAGCCTTCGGCGATCAATCTAAATCTCACAAATGCTTTTGATACTATGTCACATACTAAATTGATTAATAATCTAAATAATTAGTATCATCTGCATGCATGTGCGACGATAGATCATTGATGCAAATGGAAAATAATAGAGGTCCCAGGACAGATCCCTGAGGTACTCTCAGAGTATAAGCTTTTGGGACAGACTAAGCTTCATTATTTTTAACCGTTAGGGTTTTGCTATTCATAAAAGACTTTATTAGAATGTTGCCTCTTATACCTATATTTTCCAATTTACTAAATAAGACAGGACCATTTACAGAATCAAATGCTTTAGATAGATCAAGATACATTATATCAGATTTTGTGGCATATGCAACAATTTGATAAGAAATTACTTGACAAACAGAAAACAAATTGTATGTATTGATTCAGTTCATAATGAAGAAAGATCAGTAGAAAATGGAGTTCCGCAAGGAACAGTACTAGGGCCCATTCTGTTTCAGTTGTATATGGATGATATGCTAAACTTGGATATTTCTGGAAAAATCGTTTCATATGCTGATGAAAAGATACTTATTTGGATTAAAGAATATTTTTTATTGTGGTAGTAAAGCAGGTGTATAAAGAACACTTCGGCAGACGGTCGCATTCAAAGGACAGACAGGCGGGACTCAATTGTTATTAATTTATTAAAGTATGCGTAATATAATATTATTTAAAAGGACCTCGGGAGTACAGAGTTCCTTAAGCAAAAATTTTATGTCAAAAGAAGCTAGTGATATAATACTTATTGAATATCTATTTAATTTTAAATACTCAAGAAAAACAGAAGAAATAGAAACAAAAATAAATAGAAGCGAGAATAATAAAGCACAAACAAAATCTATGTAGCAACCGATAGAAATTAATAATTATGAATATAAAAATAAAAATACAAATTTAATGTACCATTCATCTTCATCACTACTTGCATTGTAAAATACGTCATCTTCATCAATATCCGGAGCTGGGATTTTGCAAATTTCTTCGAGTGTAGAAGGGGTTTGTGGTCCAAACCATTCCAGTTGGTATCTTCCATCGACTAAGAGTCAGCCGTGTTCTTCAGGATTAAAAAAAAATTGGATTAGCCTCTGTTGCATAATTCCAGATTGCACAAACTTGATTAACTCTTTTTATTTTATTTATTAGTACCTTTCGATTTTATCTAATGGATTTCTTCCTTGGGATACAGTACCACCATGGTTTCTAAGAGACAAATCTAGCCTTGATGCATTAAAACTATTAGCATTATGCCTACCATACATGCGGCATACGATTTTTTCAATGCTTTCAATTTGATTTTCCGATGTATCCTGAGAATGGCCAAAAGAAGCTAAAATGTTGGTAATATTTGGATCTTTCTCAATAATGTTAAAAGGCTTTATTTTACCTTACCTTTATTTCTTAATAATGTATATTCATTATGTATATTCATTATTAAGAAATTATGCAGAACATCAAGCAAAAGAATAGATCTAATTTTTGATAAGTGTGTAGTGCCATCGTTAAAGAACATCGAAAGAGACAGAAGAGCAGGGATATCAGGAAGGGATAATATCTTTAATATTGTTGGAGAAGAGCAGAGTTTTTAGTGAAATACTGGAAAACAAGTAATCCTCCGGGTATTTTGGGAGACAAAATTCTTAGAGTAAATTGTGAAGATATTTGTTACATGTTTTATGAGATTCATGGACTTGTGAGTTGTGAAATTGATGAGGATTTATATTCTAGTCATCATGAAGCTTTTAACAGAATCTATTTCATATATCTAAACTACCAGAAAGCATAAATGTTGTTATACGTGCTTCCGATACCGATATATTAATAATAGCAGTGGGAAATATGCACAAACTAACAAATAGAGTGCATAAATATCCAAATGGATAGAAACTGGACTTCAGTCAATAAACACTTTGAGATAAGTTTAGCCTTTGGCTAAACTTCGCCCTTTAAATAAAGACGTTTTATTATTATTATTATTATTATTATTATTATAAGTTTCTGTTAACGATATATACACAAATTTAGGAGACATCCTTTCTCAAGCTTTACCTGCCTATCACTTTAACAGGTAGTGATTATACTACATCATTTGCTCGAAAAGGTAAAATAAAGCCTTTTAACATATATTGAGAAAGATCCAAATATTGCCAAAATTTTAGTTTATTTTGACCATTCCCAGGATATATTGGAAGAGCAAATTGAAGACATTGAAAAAATCGTATGCCGCATGTATGGTAGGCATAATGCTAATAGTGTGAATGCAGGCTAGATTTGTATCTCAGAAACCATGGTGGTACTGTATCCCAAGGAAGAAATCCATTAGATAAAGTTAAAAATGTTGATGGGAGCTTGATGTCGCCTTGTCAAAAGGTACTAATAAATAAAATAAAAACAAATCCTGAAGAACATGGCTGGCTTTTAGTCGATGGAAGATACCAGCTAGAATGGTTTATTGGACCACAAACCCCTTCTACACTCGAAGAAATTTGCAAAATCCCAGCTCCGGATATTGATGAAGATAGCATATTTTACAATGCAAGTAGTGATGAAGATGAATAGTACATTAAATTTGCATTTTTATTTTCATATTAGTTTAAGTTTATTACTCGAATACAATACAATACAATATACAATAATGGTAACGGTAATATTGATAACAATAATAATAACCATATAAAATGATGATATAAATGTTATGTATATATAAACACATTACAAAATAAAATGTTGATATAAAAAATAACAATAATAATATATATAGGTACACATACACATATATACATATATACACATACATACACACATATATATTAAAAGAACGAAACGTAATAATAAACTAATACTCACAAAAGTCGGCAATGACTTGAGAGTGAGATTATATGACACATAATATAATGATATTAACAGTGTTAATAAATATATACCCTAAATTACAAAAGGGTTCCTAAAATTAAATAATAATATAGTTTAATAAAATATTTTACTTTGTGGCGCACTAATTTTTTTGAGCATTAATTAATTATCTCATGAATTTTGCTTCTATCTCCTTGATGTAGACTTTTTTTCAGCAAGTACTTGAATTTTCTCAGACTCGGTACATTCTTTATATTTTCCGGTATGGAATTGTAAATCTTAGGGGCCAAATAGTCGTAACTATGCTGTCCTTTTGTTGTAGTCTTCAAAGGGACCATCACAGATTTATTTTTAGTTCGTGTATTGTAGCCGTGATCAACAGGTGACAGTTGATTTTTTTCTGAATGAGCTTTTATCGCCACCTTTAAGTAGAATAGCTGTCTAATGTCTAGAATATTTAATTCTTTGTATAACGCATTTGAGGGATAGATACTTTTTTTATCAGTCATGGTTTTTAGTATTCTTCTTTGCAATACATTGACTTCATTTAAGTAGGTTTTATCTGCAGCACCCCATGCGATGATACCATAAGTTAGATGACTTTCCACTAATGCATGATAAACTATCTTCAGCTGCCTCCAGTCTAAGAAATTTTTTATTTGTTTTATTTTACACAATACGTATCTTAATTTTTTTTTCAGTGACTCGATATGCATGTCCCATCGCAGATGTCTATCTATAACCACTCCTAGGTAAGTTGCGTTTTCTGTGGGTTTAATAATATACTTCTTGTTATTTACTTCAATTTGTAGATGTTGGAAATCTGGCAATGTGTTACTATACGAGGAGAAACATAAGTATACTGTTTTTTCTTTGTTAATGGTAAGTAAGTTGTTAGAGTACCAGTTGAGTATTTGCTCCATACCCTTTTCTACCTTTAGTTTTAAATTATCCCACGTTTGGTCTTCATAGTAAATGGCCGTGTCATCCGCAAAAGCGATTATAGCCCCTTCCGTTTCTACCTCAAATAGGTCATTGATATAGATGTTAAATAGAACTGGACCTAACACAGTACCTTGAGGTACTCCGCAAGTTATATCTTTATAATTACTTGTGATATTATTCAGCTGGACACATTGCTTTCTTCCGGTGAGATAAGTCTCTATCAATTTATGGCATGTCCCTCTAATTCCAATTTTCGTTAATTTTTCTAGTAGAAGAGTATGGGAGACAGTATCGAATGCTTTTTGGATATCAACGAAAATACACAATGATTTTTTTTTATTATCGAGGCTATTATATATATTTTGTGTTAAGGTATTGATTGCATGTTGTGTACTTTGTCCTTCCTTAAAACCAAATTGATACTTAGATAGTATTGAATTCTTATTCAGATAGTTCGTTATTCTCGATTTTAGTATTTTTTCAAAGATTTTCGATAAAACGGAGATTAGGGAAATTGGTCTATAATTCCCTATATCCATTTCATCTCCCTTTTTAAAAATAGGTTTAACCACAGAGATCTTAAAATGCGACGGACATTCGCCAGTTTCAAAAATTTTATTTATTATAAATGTTAGAGGTCGAGCAATTTCATTTCGTATTGCTTTTAGCATCTCGGCAGAAAAACCATCATAGCCACTGGATTTTTTATTTTTTAGACCTATCATTTCTCTTGTAACCTCATTAACATCAGTTGGGAAAATAAATATTGTTTTATTGTATGTACGACCAGTTACTGCTTTATTAGGGTTACGGTTTAGTTTTGATGTTAATACTTGTCCGATTCCTGTAAAATAGCTATTAAACTCATCTGATATCTCGTGTTTATTGTCTGTGACTTTTCCATTTCTACACCTAATTTTACTTATTTGCTTATTTTTCATAAGTTTATTATTTGTTGCTTGGTTAACAACATTCCATAAGTTCTTAGAGTTATTTTGATTTTCATCAATTTGTTTCTTGTAAAAATTAGATTTTGTTGTCTTAATTAAGTTGTTTAATTTATTTCTATAGCTTTTATACTCCCTTGCCAAGTCGCTGTTTTCAGGGTCATTGATCAACTGTTTTTTCAATTCATTTTTTTTATTTACTGATTTTATCAATCCTTGTGTTATCCAGTTCTTTCTTTTTTTATTTTTACTGTTTATTTTAATTTTTGTTGTACAACTTTGTATTTCACTGTGTAGGATGTTAATAAAGGATTCATTTGCTAATTCAGAAGTTTCCTGCGCATATAGATTTTCCCAATTTACTTTTGATAATTGTATTTTTAGTTTGCACAAATCTAAGTTTTTTTTGTAATTCACTTGTGATTTTGACATATTTGTGTATTTGTCAGGTAAAACTATTTGCAATGCAATTGTGAAATGATCTGTTATATCAGTTTTTAAGACAAAGGGAATAACAAAGTCAAGTTCATTTTTTGATTTTAAGAATGCATGATCTATACAAGTTCCAGCTTGATTGTTTGCTCTAGTTACACTATTTATAGCTGGTAGGAATGAGTTTTCAAACATGATATTCAAATAATCGTTTGCATAGTCTCTATATACTATATTCATAATATTATTTATTTATTTTTATCGCTTGCTACATAGATTTTGTTTGTGTTTTATTATTCTTGCTTCTATTTTTTTATTTTTGCTTCTATTTCTTCTGTTTTTATTGAGTGTTTAAAATTAAATAAATATTCAATAAGTATTATATCACTAGCTTCTTTTTTATATAAAATTTTTACTTAAGGAAATCTATACTCCCGAGGTCGTATTATATTACGCATACTTTAATATATTGATAACAATTGAGTCCCGTCTGTTTGTCCTTTGAATGCGACCGTCTGCTGAAGTGTTCTTTATACGTCTTCATTTCTTACACAATAAAAAATATTCTTTATTCCAAATAAGTACCTTTTATAATCTAAAATTTCCAGTTGGAGTCGAGACAATTTTTTTTTACTTTTCAACTTAAAACCCCGTCTGCGGTTTGAATGCGACCGTCTGCCAAAAATTTCTTTTTAAACTTTCGTTGGTAACATATTTAGTAATATTTTGGCACGAAAATAACGGCGATAACATGTGAGGAAGTTCATGGCGTTTTTTTGAAATATTTGACAGCGTCTGCTCCAAAATAGCGACCATTCCCAATGGCAGACGCTTACAATTTCAATTTAGTTAAGATCTTAGGCCATTTTCATAAGACATTTATGTTGGTAATAATTGGATAGTTATGAGCTACTTTTAATTTATTTTATTTTAAATCTAATAAAGCGACCACTTATGCCCGGCAGACGGGCGGTTTTAAAATTACAATCTAAAGTAGAACCGACGTGTCAGTTCAAACCTTTGGTAATTATGAGGAAGTTTTTTTTACTGCCAGCTCTCGAACTATTATATAAAACTCGATCTCAGACAAATAAAACATTACTAGTTCCAAAACCTACTAAAACAGCATTTGTTCAGTTTGTAGACTACACTGGAATAAAATTATTTAATATGCTACCGGAGTGCATAAAAGAACTAAATAACAATAATGCATTTAAAAAAGAAATGTGGTATATATCGTGAAATTTAAAAGTATTATTAATAGAACATAAATAAATATTTATGTTGAATACTGAAAGTTGCTTTCGTGTCTATCTCCATAGTATACAAAATGTAAGTTCTAAAACTTTTCATATTGTGTGTAAAGCCACTCCTTTTCTTTATTTTTTTTTCTTATTTATTTTATCTTTTATTTACGACTAATTACCTTATTGTCTCTTTTCAGCTGTATTAGCACACATTCTGTGTTAGCTTGTGCAAAACAAGCTCTTCAAGAGCTTAGGTACATTACTATCTGTAATGAATTCTGTATATCATCTAATTGTAAATTAAATAAAGATTTTTTCAAGGAGTAAAAGCAGTGTACGGCCCCAGTCGGAAAAATATGTGCCCTATTAAAGATTTAAATTGAAATCTCCTCAAAGAAGACCAGGAAATAAGAGCCCGACGGAAAGAACACTACTCTAACATTCTTAACCAGCAAAGTCAAGCCGATCAAGATATTATAAATCTTATCCCTCGAAGACTTAGATAAACCACTAACAACGGAAGAGATCTTAACCGCCATTGGGCAGCTAAAAAATAACAAATCTCCCGGCGCCGACTCACTCCCAGCTGAGATCTTTAAAGCTGTGTCGTCAGAGCTCATACCCTACCTCAAAAAACTGTTTGATGTCGTGTGGGAAAGTGGTCAAGCTCCGCAGGAGTTTCGTGATACACTTTTAATCAACCTCTTCAAAAACAAAGGGAGCGCTGCAGACTGTGGAAATTACAGGGGTATAGCTCTCCTGGCTATTGGAGGGAAGATACTCACTAAAACGATGGCAAATAGGCTAACACATGTTATGGAAAAGTTACTTCCTGAAACACAGAGTGGCTTTAGACCAAACCGAGGCACATCGGATTTAATCTTCACACTTAAACAGCTTCAAGAAAAAGCACTCGAACATCAAGGAGAAATTCACATGGCCTTCATTGATTTAACCAAGGCGTTTGACTCGCTGGACAGGGAAGTGCTCTGGAAAATTATGTTCCGTTTAGGTATCCCTAGAAAATTTGTGGAAGTATGTCGCAGTCTACATACAAACAACAACGCCCAGGTTATGTATAATAATGAGGCAACCGAACCTTTCCAAACCCTCACTGGAGTTAGGCAGGGATGTGTCCTGGCACCCCTACTCTTTAATTTGTTTACCACTGCTCTAACAATTATTGTTGACAACAAACTGACAGTCAGAGGAATAGGTCTCAGATACCGTTTTGATGGCGGTCTCTTTAACATAGGGCGCTTTAGAGCTTTCACAAAGACACGCACACGATTCATTTGTGATCTCCAGTATGCTGATGACTATGCACTTTTAGCCTCTACGCCGGAAGAGCTTCAAGAACTTTTAGATGTGTATGCCCAGAGCTATGATTCCTTGGGACTTAAAATCAACATTGGAAAGACTAAGATTATGTCAACTCCTCATCAAGTGAACCAAATAGATATTACACTTAACGGAAATTCTCTTGAAGTGGTGGATCAGTTCAATTACTTAGGCAACGTTGTTAATGACAAAGCAAACATGGACAGCGAGATTCGCAATAGAATTAACGCTGCATCTAGAGCACTCTGGGGACTTAGAGAGAGAGTATTTGACAACCACGACCTTGCTTTGTCAACGAAAATGGCTGTCTACAGAGCAGTTGTCATTCCAGCACTGCTATATGGATGTGAAAGCTGGGTCACTTACCGTCGTCATGTGAAAGAATTAGAACGTTTTCAGCAAAGACACCTCAGAAGTATGATGAAAATCCGTTGGTTCCATCACATATCAAACGTGGAAGTACTCAGGAGAGCAAACAGCCTTCTAATTGAGGTGCTTATTTCAAGAGCACACCTAAGATGGGCAGGTCACGTTCATCGTATGCATGATAACCGCCTTCCTAAATGTACACTTTATGGTGAATTGCTAAGCGGTAGAAGAAGGTGTGGCGGTCAACGAAAGAGGTTCAAAGACGCTCTCCATGAAAATCTAAAATGCTGCGGTATTGCAGACGAGCAATGGGAACAACTTGCAGCGGACAGAACTGAATGACGAGGGGTTGTGGCCAGCTATCAAGGAAATGTTGCTGCAAGGAGGCCGAATCCAAGACCTAACCAGGTCTATGTTTGTCCTGACTGCGGTCGACATGTGCTCTCCCGAATTGGCCTCTATAGCCATAGTCGTGTGCACCATAGATGAATGGGAATTACAATAGACTACACCTTTTACTTGTTTTTTATTGTACACAATCTATCGACCGTAACATTTTTATACTCGGACTCGAGTAACGGCTAATAATAATAATAATTATTATTACACATTATTCACACGGACAGTGTACAATTCTCCTCAATACATGAGTATAGAGTTCTAAATGTATTTGAATTTGTGTTTGATGCATTTTTGAACATCAAAAATCTACCTGAGTGCATTTTCATTTGCAACGAGTATATTTTTTAGTCACTGCAATAGACTGTGGCCATACCCTGTGATATTGGCATCTACTACGGCTGTGACTTGAACTCAGGAGAGATAACGGCGATGTAGCTCACTGCGACAGCTTCAGTAACATATAAGTTTCTTACCTGAAGCAAGGACATCCTTGGCCGTCGGGTGAAACTTGATGAAGTATATCTTATCTGAGTGTGCGTTGAATTCGCTCTCTGGCTCATTTGTAGGTTCCGTTAGTCCAGTGTCTGGTATCCTCCACAACTTGATAACTCCATCGTCGCAAGCCACCGCCAACCGATGATTGTCGAAGGGATCCCACGCAAAGTCCATGACGTTGTTGCCATGTACCAAGGCAGGTATAACTCCGTCTGGTAGTTTTCCCGTCTTGCTCAACTCGAAAATTGCGATTTTTCCACCAGGGCCACTTAGAGGTACCGCTACCCGTTCGGGATTAGCTGAAAAATTTTTGTGTTAGACTTTTGTGAACCTTTATGGCATTTACAGTTGCTAATACCATGAAATCCATCACACTCTCCTGAAATTTGCCTGCTGAGGTTGCGAATATTTTCAATGTGGAATGATTTATGAGCAGGGGTACCTTTTAGATGTCGGAACTTGGAGACACGACCTAAGTAACATACAAAATAATACTGTGAGAACAAAAATACCTTAATCTTCCTGCTAGGTTTTGTGATGACCAAAACTTACCAAACACTGTAGAAGTTCTCTTGGGTGTAGGCACTAACACCTCGCTCTTTCGCCCGGCTTGCGGATCCAATGACTGCTGCTTAGAAAAGGGCACGCTTTTTCTATTATTATCTTCCTTTAAGACATCCTCTGTATTCTTTCTGTTTTTAAATGAATCCTTTCTTCTCAACATGACTGGGGAACCGTCTTTTTTCTCTATCACAGTAGTGCCTTGGTCCTGAACTGACTGCGACCTACTCTCGTACATTTTACGCCTCTCAGCGATGCTAGTCCTCTGGATTGAGGCTCTCTCAAAGTTAGTCCCTTGGTCTGGAGCATCAAAATTATCTTCTGGTTCGTTTTCTTTAGAGTTAGATCTTGTTTCGAACAATTTCCTACGTTCTGCTGTACTTGGCGTTTTGGGAATGTAACCCGAATCACAGCTGGTCTCTTCCTCCCCGCTTGAGCCAGATTTGCCATTCTCGCTGTCTAGCTTGATAGGTGCTGGTTCTATGTCACTGGTGGGCGTCTTTTCCTTTTCTTCTGGTGTTGGAGGTTTGTTTATAGAGGTTTCGCAAGTGAAACCATTTTGGCCTGGTACTGGTGGCACAGAGAATACCTTATTGAAGGTACTTTCAGGATCATTCAGTTTTGGAGGGGTGAATGGTTTTGGTCCCAAACGTGGCTAAAAATAAATTTACAATTAAATTGAAAGAATCTACAAGGATCTAAAAACTAAAAACGAAAAAAATGCATATCACCCTTTTGTTAAATAAAAACTAATAAGCAAAAATCTACATTTGTTAAACCTAAAAAAAAATAAGCATTATTCCACCTAAAATAAAAACAAAATCAAATCTAATTGTATGTATAATGAAACCAAATGGGCCCAGCTTTGAACCTTGTGGTGTACCAACGGCTACAACTAAAGATGCAAACCAAGCTAGTGGTGTTTAGGTGAAAAAAAAAATCATTATAACTACAAAAACACCAAATAACCTTATATCCTCCAGCTATGGGTACATTTGGATTTACAGAAGTTACGATTGGGGCACAACTGTTAGTACGGGGTCTAGCAACGGGCTTGGGGGCATTAGTAGGTTCCTCGACTGATGTATCACACATGGATCCGGTTCTGGAAGTTCTGGGCAATGGTTTAGGTGGTACTATGGTTGAAGTATTTACCTTATCGATATCATCTGCATTAAATTTACTTTCGGTATTTTTATTATCAGATATGCATTCGATTTTTTCCTCTTCCTCAAGCTTCGACAGGTTATCTTTCACTCTGTTGGTGTCTTTTTCGATATCTTTTACTATATCTTTGACAGGATGATAATCGGTTTTAGTAATAGCTGCCGTTATTATTGGCTTACTTTCTGGCAGTCTCTGGTTTTCCTGAGATAACTTTTTTTTCTCGTATTCTTCTCGTAACTGAGATAGAGGACCTCGATGGACCTATGAATTTCTAGGTTAAAATACAATCTCAAACCAAAGAATAGATGCGTAAATGCAAAAATTTGCAGCGAATCTAGTTTCTGCGTTTTATTAATATTGTAAGGGTTTATGGGGGAAAAATAACAAATTATTTTGACTCGATTGAAGTAAATGTAATAATATTTATTTTGTGTACTAAACTGGGACAACTTACTATAATAGGCTCTTCCCCATTTTCTCGGTTTGCTGGATCTAGGCTAATTTTGGATACCGGAATGTTTTTCCCTTGGAACCACTCGGCTGCAGTTAGCTCAGTCTTGCATCCGGGAGTATCAGGATAGAGGTCAGCGTGAAAATCCCTAAAATTTATGAAAACTTCATACACAAAAATCAGTAATTTAATGGTGAATGGTGTAAAAAGATTTTTGGTAGAAGGGGATCAAACTATAATTAAATAAACAAAGGACTGACGGTCCTTTTTCATAATCAACTTTAAAATGACTAACCATTAAAGTACATCGATGTATTTTATAAATTCACTTTGGAATATTAAAGATGCTTTAAGATAAAGTTGGGCATACTGAGATTTGGAACTTTTTAAATTTTGTAAAAAAAAAATATATATCAAGAAGAACCGTCAAGCATTGAATTGGTCTGGAGCTACTGAAATTTATTTTGTTATGAAACCAAATCAAATCATTTATTTAGTTGATCACAAAGCTATAACTTCTGAACATGTCAAACATTAAAACATAATATTTTTAGTCACAAACTTCTCTATAAAATCCTTATTTTACTATAAGGAACGTAACCAGACTGCAACCAACAGCTACTCTCCAGGCTATGTGCCTTGCCGAGCGCTGAATTACAAGTTACAAGCCTGCCACATTAAGTGTAGTAATTGCATATTACCATCACGCTAATGCTTCGATTGCAACAAACACCAGCCGAAAGACTGATCCTACTTAATGGAGCTCTCGTGCCAGTCATCACACACCACTTGCAGACTGCGTTTCGAGCTATTGTTGCAATCGAAGCATTAGCGTTTTGATAGTAATATGAAATTATTACACTTAACGCGCCAGGCTTGTAACTTGTAATTCAGCGCTCGGCGGGGCACATAGCCCGGAGAGTAGCTGTTGGTTGCAGTCTGGTTATGTTTTAATATTCCACCCTCTAAAAGCAAATTTGAACTATGTCAAACATTGTTACAGTAAATAATAATACAAGTAAATATATAAAGGCATTACCTAGGCATTAATAAAATACTTTAAAATATTTAATAAAAGACAAAAAAGAACGTCAAGTTGCATTAAACAATTACGATTTAAAATACATGTTGGACATATAAAACTATAGCAGTATAGGTAAACTTTGTTAGATATTTCTGTTCATATTCAAAAAACTCGTCATTGCTATTTGACAAACATAAATTATTTAACGAAAATCAACTGAGTTTCGGAAAAGTAAGTTCAACATCAGCAATTACTAAATTCTTAACCGCTTTGTATGAGAATATAAACATTAAAAACAAATGCATAGGTATCTTCCTTGATTTAAGTAAAGCATTTCATCTCGTGTGCCATGCGTCTCCAATAGATAAACTAGAGTGATATGGTATACGAGGTCTATCGTTGAACTGGTTTCAGAGTTACCTATGTGGAAGAAAACACTACACTGAAATTAACCAATGTAAATCAGATTTATTAGAAATATCAATGGGAGTTCCACAAGAATCCGTTTTGGGACCCTTACTTTATATTATTTATGTTATTTTTATATTAATAACTCGGTTTTGTTTTCAGATGACACATCTATCCTTCTCATTGCAATCAATACAGATCTGGTAGTAAATATGACTAACCAGCAATTACGGGAAGCATACACATGGTTCAATGACAAATTAGTCCTAAATAGTAATAAATCTGTTTTTATGCATTTCAACAATGGTCATTTGGACTTTGATCAAGGTTTTCTAATTCAAACTAACACAAATACAATCAAACAAATTCTTGGATTTACATTTTACTCACAATTTCTCATGAACTGTTCATGTTAATAGAATTTGTAAAAAAGTGGCTCCGATATGTTATTACTTACATCAATTGTGAGATATAACAAACCAACAAGTTTTGTTAACATTTTACTGTGCTCATTTTAACTCAATAATTTCATATGCAATAATTGCTTGGGGTTCGTCACCAGAGGCCGTACGTGTATTCAAACTACAGAAAAAAGCTGTGCGCTTTATAGTAGGACTAAATAACAGAACTAGGTGCTGAAATATTTTTAAACTGCCACTTCCTTGCCAATATCTATTAAACTTACTCTAAGCAAAATCTGAAATAAGTAATCTCAACACACTGAGTTTTTAAAAAACGACCGATTTGGTTTTATCTTCATTTAGTACAAGCTGGTTTGTGTTAAATCAAGTTTAAGCTTAGTCCATGACCTCTTCAAGGGCCATCACTTGATCCTCTTCTTTTCTAACAGTTACTTCAATTACTGTATAATCAGGACCCAATATCGACCCTTGGGGAACTACTCTCTCTATAAATTGGGGACCACATCTTTGGTTTTCACCTCAAATTATTTGAGACCAATCTGCTAAATAAGATCAGCTGTAACGCAACTCCTCTAACTCCGTAGTACCTTACAGTCTAATATATTGCATATTTTACAATTGTTTTCGTTTATTGTTTATGTATAACTGTAAGAATTTCTAAGATTTGGGATTTCAAATTCTTTTGTGAACTTTAGATCATAATAAAACTATTACACAAAAATAGTTGTCAAGTTATTAAAAGTGTACCACAAGGACTAATTTTAGAGCCCCTCCTCTTTATTATTTTTGTCAAATGATTGATAGTTTTCTTTAAAATACTTTTAGGAGTATTACAGGCAAATCATTAGAAAGTTCAGTATACCTCCTTAATGATGAAAAAATAATTATTAATAAATAGTACACTGCTTGTGGAATTCTTGTACCGGAAAAGTATGCAATAAGGGCTTTAGTTACATATATTATAATCATGTAGGTTTAAATGTCTTACCTGTACGTTTTTCTTGGCACTTGGTAGGTAACGGGAATTACAGATGAACTGGTAAGTTGCATGATTCTATTTACTTCTCCTTGCATCACGTTCAAGGCACGTTTTGGCACCAAGCAGGCCCCTTTTGTCTGCTCTCCCGAATGTCTTATACCCTCAATAAGGAACGGCTCTTTATCGGTCACTTCCATATAGCCTATTGTGGTGTCACCTATGAAAAAAGCCAAAGCCAAATAAGTAAATATATTTCAAATAGTCAAATTGCTGGTCTCACCTTTCCCTGCTAGGAACAGCATTCCTGTATCTGCATCGTAGAGTGGAATCAAGATACCTGTGGAGCAATCCAGTTCTAGTGTTTTTTCAGTCTCTCCAAAGTTCCTTAAATCTCTAATAATAATCTGTCTCAGTCTTTGGGAATCAAAGCCAGTCGATAGAATTTTATTTTGCTCTCCTAACCAAACGACTCTAGAATCCTTGATCCCCGGGTGGCTATTGGCCGTTTTTAAACAAGACTCCTCCACTCTTGGGTCTAAAATTCGTACCTGCTTGTCTTTACAAGAAGTCACAAGGAGAGTTCCGTCCCTCTTCCAACTCACAGACTGGATGACTTCGGTGTGGTCAGCGTTGGAGAAGATCTCCTGCTCTGACATTAGGTCCCACAAGGTCAAAGTAGTATAAGATGTAGAATGCAGCAGAAAATCTGCTGTTGGATGAAAACTCACGGTCTCCACCCGGCGTTGCTTGTGTGAAAATGTGCATTCGGCATTGCTTAGAGATTCCTTTAAAAAATATATTTTTTTCAAATGCTAATTTAATTATTATAGTCTAATGCCAACAATTTTTCTTAAAAAAAAAATTCTTAGCAGTATATGGATGGTCGGAAAATTTAGGATTAATGGTATATAAATGGGGAAAAACCGATTGAACCTCAACAAATAACCAGAAGTAGGCTGGGGGTGGAACGTGGTTTTTTTACAATTTCCGGAAAAACTAGACCCCCTGTCGAAATATTTCAGCAATTTTCCACATAACCTCAAAACTATTGAGAAAAATGCCAAAAACCAATTTTTTTATTTTTTATTTTTATCACGCACAAAAATGATTCGATTTTAATCAAATTTGGTGAAAATGTACATTTTCATCATCTTAAAGTAGATTTCAACGAAAAAAATTCCGTCCTGAAATTTTCAAAAATTTTGTTAATCAACCTTTTTTTATTGAAAATTAGGCCTTTTTACACGCTTTATATTAGCTTCACCTGTATGTTTGTAAGTATGTAAACTTTTTCAATCTTTGAACGTGATTTTCACCCATTTCAAAACGTCAGATTAAACTGAAACTTTGCACACTTATCAAGAACCGATGACAATACAATAGTTTGACAAATTTGTCCTATTGTCTTCACCAGGATCACTAGGATAAAATAATTTTTTTTAAAAAATGACTAATCTATTGTTGATATTTTTGCGGAGGCGCCGCAGTTAATAATATAATATATTTGCCGTTGTATAAGCCCTTGTTAAACGCTAGTTCCAACTTTAATACATACATTATGATGTAATATTAATTTTGTACTACTAGCGGATACTCAGCGGTTTCGAAAAGCAGGATGAATGGCGTGACAAAAAAAAAATTATAGTTTAAAAAACTAAAAAACACGGTTTAATAGCAAAACGAACTAAAAAGTCAAAAATAATGTTTACGTATTTTAAATATTTTATTGTAAAAAAGCGTGGGGTGCAATAATAATATAGTAGTAGAATTAGTGATGTTTTAGACTATTTGTATCAACCAAATGTTATATTTTTTTTATGTGGAGATTTTAATTTTGATAAGTATAAGTGTTCTGATTTTGCTAACTTATGTAACCTTTTATCTTGTTTTGGTCTCAGTCATGTTGTTAATTGGCCTACCCGGGTAACCACCAGCTCCAGTACTATAATTGACCAAATATTTACAAATGCTTGTGATAACAGTTTTTTATGTTGTGTAGTGGATAATGTTTTTTCTGACCATAGAACAGTTTTATTAGATACAGGTTTTAATCCTAATCAAATTGTACAAAGTAAAATTATTATGAAAAGAAATTTTAGCGAAGCTAATATATCTAATTTTAAAAATGCGCTTAAGAATGAGAAATGGTCATGTTTAGATGATAGAAGGGATTTTAATGATGCTTTCTCTTTATTTTATGACACTTGTCGATTTAAATTTGAAATACATTTTCCTAAATGTAGACTACATCTAAAAAATGATAATAAAAAATGGGTTGATATGGACGTCGTTCGTTCAAGCCAGCAATTGAAGGATTTATTTATATTTAAAGGTGTCAATGAGGCATATAGTGAAGCATATAAAAAAGCAAAAAAAGAGCATATCGATTTATTGAGTAATAAAAAGAGACATTATTATCAAAACCGTATAATTAATTCTGATAACACAGCGAAAGCTTCATGGAATGTGGTATCTGAATTGGTAAATAATAAGAAATCGCACTCTAATATTCATATTAATAAAAATGGTATTTTAGTGAAAGATCCATATGAGATAGCTACAGATTTTAACAAATTTTTCGTTGATATGCCGGCTCAATTAGTGTCTCAAACACACTGTAAAAATGCGAGTAGGGAGGTAGAGCCAAGTGTTTTTAATCAGCACTCATTGTATTTGAAGCCTTTTACAGAAAAAGTATTAACTTTATTATATGGAAAATTGAAAAATAAAAAATCCTCGGGGCCAGATGACATTCCAAGTTTTATTTTAAAACAAGTCCTTGACGTAATTATCGCCCCATTAACGTATTTAATAAATAGATCTTTTGATTCTGGCATGTTTCCGCAAAATATAAAGACTGGGAAAGTTACCCCATTATATAAAAAGAAAGATCCACTCTGTTTAGAAAATTATAGACCAGTTACTATCCCATATGGATTTTCAAAAATATTTGAATATGCATTTTTAGATCGTCTTATGTCATTTCTCAATAAATTCGAAATTGTATCAGATAATCAACATGGTTTCTGCAAGAACAAATCAACATCATCTGCAATGTTATCTTTATATCAACAAATCATTGAGTATGTTGAGGCAGGCAAATGCCCAGCGGTGATATTTTGCGATCTAAGCAGAGCATTCGACTGCGTCAACCATACTCTATTACTGTGTAATTTAGAAACATATGGCATAAGAGGCGTAGCACTAAATTGGATATCAACATTCCTTGAAAATCGAGAACAATATGTATATTTAAAAGTTGAAAACGAGAAATCTGTAGATTATGTGAAGTCTGAGTGCTTGGATGTAAATATGGGGGTCCCTCAAGGATCAATATTAGGCCCTATTTTGTTTATTTTGTACGTAAATAATATATCCACAGTGGTAAAAAGCAATCATTATACAGCTTATGCTGACGACTTTTCTCTCGTTATATCATCAAATGATTCTAACACTTTGAATGCTAAAAGTGCAAACCCTGTCACCAGAATATCGGAATATTTTAATAGTATTGATTTATTTTTCAATGCCGAAAAAACTGACATACTTAGAATACACAATCGCCAAAAGGATGCAGATGATCTAAATTTTAGTACTAATGGTATAGCATTAACAAATACACACGATAGTGTGCGTTTTCTTGGTGTTCATATGGATGAATTTCTCAACTGGAAACAGCATTGTCATAAACTAATTTGTAAAATGAATTCGTTAAAGTTTCTTCTCATTAATTTGCGGACGGTACTGGAAATGCCTCAGCTGCTTCAGATTTACTCTGCTCAAGTAGATTCAAGGTTGAGATACGGGATTTGCGTGTGGGGAAATTCTACTGACGCAACAAATGTGTTTATAGCACAAAAAAGAATCATTAGATGTATGACAAAAATTCCTCAGAGAGAATCATGTAAAACATTTTTCAGACAATTAAATATATTACCTCTTGCATGCTTATATATATATGAAATGAATGTCTATGTATATAAGAATAAACTAAGATTTATTGCCAATAAAGATATACATAGTTATAATACGAGACATGTTGATGAGTTCCATGTGCCGTTCGCTAGACAAAAACTTTCTTTAGATGCTCCTAATTGTATTGGACCTAAGATGTTTAACTCTTTACCGAAAAATATGTCAAAATTTGTACATTTTTAAAAGAAATTTAAAAAAATTTTTAGTTGATGGATGTTTTTACAGTGTCTCTGAATTTTTAAAATAACTGACGAATCCCATACAATGTAATTGTCTTAGTGGAAAATAAAATGATTATTATTATTATTATTATTAGTAAAAAGCACCCCACGCTTTTTACAATAAAATATTTAAACTATAATTTTATTTTTTTTTTTTCAAATTAAATTCACATAAAATCAAAAAATAAATATTTGGCTTCAAAAAGCTTACAGCTTAGTTTAGACATAAAAATATGTACATTTTCACCAAATTCCATTAAAATGGAATCATTTTTGTGGGATAAAAATAAAAATTTTAAAAATTGGTTTTTGGCATTTTTCTCAACGGTTTTGAGGTTATGTTGAAAAATGATTGACATAAAAGTTGTAGATCTTTCAATTATCTACAACTTTTGCATTGAACTTTTTTCGATAGGTCTAGTTTTGTCGGAAATCGTAAAAAACCACGTTTCACCCCTAACAACACACTTTTTCCATCCCCACCCTACTTCTGGTTATTTGTTGGGGTCCAATCGATTTTTCCCCATTTATATACCATTAATCCTAAATTTTCCGACCATCCAAATACTGCTAAGAATTTTGTCGATTTTTGGCCTCTGGAAACTGATTCGGCACTGGACTATTATGTCAAGATACATGAACTTACATTAAAGTGGTCACTGTATATTTAAAACAGAAACTCTTATTCTTGTGCACCAAAAATTAAATCAACTGATTATAAATTATATTATTTTACGCTCATTTCCTATATACGGTTTGCAGAAATTGTTTAAATTACTTATAAATCAGTTTTAATTAAAAAATTAACTTGTTTCTTAAATAAATATTTCATTAAGTCATGCTCTACAGAACTTTACATAACAAATCGGCAACATTTCTAATTTAGATTTGGATAAATTATTTTTTTAATGCTATTAGCTTTAGTGGTCACAAAATTAATTAAAGGAGTACGAATTACATAAAATATACTTTCTATACTTCCTTAAATATTTTTTTCTACTTCTTAATATTCTTGAAATTATTTTTCGTATTCAAAAAAATAATATTCATCCTTCAAAAAAATCCTAATAGATATCGCTTAATATATTAGGCCATAAGCAAAATACTCCGTTTAAAAGAAAACAACTCTAAATAATAGTACTTATCAAATTAGGAATTCCAATAAAATTCTAAATATGTTTACTTATTGATGTCATACGAGTTTAAAAACGGTGGCTATCTTTGGTAATAAAAATAAAAATTGCATAGGTAGATAATTAATAGTTATCTGTATGATTATAAATTTTATGATTCTACCGAACTAAAATATTTTCAAAATATTGCTCTAATCGATTCCAACAGTAATTGTTTGTAAACTATCAATAAAACTCAATCTGCATTTATGTTCTAATTTTTAACAACCATAACAAGCAAGATATCGCATCGGTTTGAAAAAGAATACTACTACTATATGATTGTAGAAAACTAATATATAACCTGCAGTCCTTCAGGTGGAATATGCCAGATTTTCACTAGGCAGTCCTGTGAACCTGTAGCCAACAATCCATCATGGAATGGTGAGAAGTCCATATCAGTCACGGTATCGGAATGGGCATGCAAAAGGGGCATCAACTTGCTCTTTCTTCCACAATCATCAATAGGTAGCACGGCCAAACTGGACCCTGCATGGTCCCAATTAAAGGCCATAAACTTAGCTGAGGCAGTAATGTTGTTGCCGTAAGTCTGATATGATCCAACGCAAATGTCTCTAACGTAAGTTTCTGGTTTCGGCACAATGGGGGCAGCATTTTTATACTTGCTTGCTTTGAATCTCCAAGCCATGGTTTATATTTATCGTTTACTTACATAAAATTTGTAAACAACCTAAGAAGAGAATCAGATCTATACAAACAATAATTCACAAACGAAACGAACAGGTATCACTTTGGGTACTCACTTTTTAGTTTTAAAGGCTAAATTAAATATATGTATTGTGCTTGATATTAATTAATTAATTGTGCATTAACTAAAACACTAATATACGCCCACTACACCCTAAGCTTCTTTTCAACCCACCAAAATGTCAATCGGAAAAACACTGACAGGACACACCGGGTAACGCGTTCGGCAGCAACCGCCGGTCTGCTAGTATGCTGTGACAGCAGTTAATAATTTCATAGGAAGCTATCTAATAAGAGATTTGTTACTTAACATTAAGTAATCATTTAACTAGTATATTATTAAACTAGCTACTTCAGCTCAATTAGATTCTATGAGTTATTAATCATCCTCTGTCGAATTTGCGAACATTCCCTTAATAGCACAAAGGCAACATCATGTATAATGGGTTGCATAAGCAATATAAGCATTAAATTTAGATTTCTTGAAGCATTGAATAAGAAAGACAAAAAAAATAAAAGACATCACTTATATGGGCTGGAGTAAGACCCAATATTTGTAAAAGTAAAACTTTTACACTCATTGAATAGAATGCCCAAGTAATATGAGCAAAAACAATTTAAACGAAGATGGTAATAAAAAATATGCCTACTACTACTTGGCTGTTAGCAGCATGACCCTACATCTTTTAAGTTAATTATGTTTCATGATTTACGTCTTAGTTTATCTACAAGTCAGTGACCGCAACTTTCTGTTGCGACTGATTGCATGCTTGCATATGTACCTACAAAGAACATGTTGAACCTAAACGAAGCAACGAATAAAAAAAATAGGAGTATTTTTGTCCAATAATTTTTTACCTAGGTGCCTATACCCGTCTTTTTATTTATAATAATGATAATAAACCACAAAAATTAGACAACCACCAATTCCAGAAGCCAGAGGCTTGTGCGGAAGAGGGTTACACATTGAAAAACGCGGACATACAACCATATCCTCCGACAATGCCTTAGCCGGGGTTCAAACCCGGTAGCGCGATACCCGTTCGATTAATTGCGCTTGCCACCTCGCGCCTTAACCAACGTGGCTATCGGCTTATACCTAATGAAATTGTAAGATGTAAGATTTGATTTAAACTTATTAAGTACTTTTAACATTCCTTGTGGCATACCACAGACAATAAATTAGGTAAAATGCACTGGATAGATCTATATTTTTAAAAGGTTTTATCACAGCTTCATTCACAAATATGATATGAATTTTATTTTGCATCTGCCTATCTGCGAATACCCGCCGTTACCTATAATAGCTTTCTGCAGATTTTCCTTATTCTACGCCTATGGTAGAGTGTCTGATCCGATCATTGCTTTCAGCATTACCAATCCATTAATTTTCGCATTTTCCATTACAATAATGCCAATATTGTAACTAAAATTATTTGTCAAATAAGTCAATATATTGAAATCGAATTTATTTTTCTTAAATAATGGATATTATTAGAATGAATATATGTACAATATAAAATACAATATTATAAATTGAAAATTCTGGAATAATATATTTAACCGGTGAATTTTAATCACTTCCTGATGATAAAATTCGGTCGATATTAGAGTGACAGAAGATATAAATTATGACTGTTGCGAATAATAACATTTTCCTTGAAAATTGATCCCAAAAATTACCATGTTTAATAAAAATCTATAGGTTTAGTAATAAAATATAAATTGAATTAGTACATTTTTTTTGTAAAATGGCAGCGAGCACAGCGCCTCAAGCGGAATTTCAGTCAACCATTCAGTAAATTATTTGTCGTCCGTTTAGCAAACACTAGAAATAAGTAGTTTATCAACCATTCGTTTGAAAATAAAGAGCAAACCATGGTAAATATGTCAATTTAATTAGGATCAGATCGTTACTGTTTAAATTATAGCTAACGGGCCTTTTTTCTGCACGATGTGTTCATGTTTTCAGCTTAGCCTACTTTTCAGGGGCAAGCCCATTTTACAAAAATTTTTATTTTTCCTAATATATTTGTATTTTCTGATGATATAATGTATTTTAGGGTAACGAGAGTTCCCTACCCATGGAGCTATGCTCAAATTGTAAGTTTTCTAGTATTTTGTCTGATATTGTATTTTCTTAAACCGTACAAAATTTCAGTCGATGCTGATGAAATACGTCGTCTCGGGAAGAGATTCCGAAAGTTAGATTTGGATAACTCTGGGGCACTTAGCATCGACGAGTTTATGTCTTTACCAGAATTACAGCAAAATCCGTTGGTCCAACGAGTTATTGACATTTTCGATGCTGATGGGAATGGGGAAGTTGACTTTAAAGGTATCGTTGTACTTGCATGATTTCTATATTGCTAAAAGTAAGGTTGTTAATTCAGTAATAACAGAACTAATGATTGTAGTTTACAAATCTATCTATTTTATTTCTTAATCAATACGATATAATTGACGGTGGCCTGCTATTTCGAAAAGTAAATAAAATATTCATAAGCCCATGTTGTTTTTAAAGGGGTTTTTTGTATCTGAAGGAATTCAGAAGGATTATAGACTTTTTAAAAGCCAAATTTTTAATTTTAACTAAAAAATATTATTGGCTGTCTTTATATAATACTTCGGACTGACGACATACCAAGCGGTTTTCTCCAGCATCCTGTCTTCTGGTGTGTGGCTAAAATTTCAAATTTTTACAAATTGGTGTTATTTTATAGTTTTTTGGGCATATCATTTTAGGAATTATTTGTTTTGAAAATAGGGACTAAATTACGTTTGTAAGCAAAATTCCTTCTAATTTTTGTATACCTCTATACCAGGTGTAACGGGATCATGGTATACCCCCTTTTCTCCTTTAGTTTTGAAGATGATTGATAGTTAGGATATACTACATACATAATAAGCGGCACTTTTTAACAAACAATTGATTTTTTTTACTTCCGGTTTCATGACACTAACTTTCGATTTTTAAATGGAACACCCTGTATATTATTGCATTTTTGAATTCTGCATAATTTTCTGAATCCAACGATGCCAAATAAGTGACATTTCAAACATCGATTTTTTTTATAATATAATTTTTAATTTTCCATTTAAGTGTGCCATGACGGTTCAGATTTGTTCTAAATGACCCATGTAATGCTACAAAAATCGAAATCCCGTTAAAAACACTAAATTACATAATTTATGAGCAAATAAAATTCACCAAAATTGTTTTTGGGACAAAACTCAATTTTTTCAATTGGAACCATATCGGTACCGTGGTACCATTTATTAGTACTATTAATAAGGAATTTATTCATATGTCGTATTAAAATGTGCGATAAATACAAACAAAATTACAGGTAAAAGAAAATAAGAAAATATAATTTTGTTCTAATTAAATGTTAAGAAATAACTAAGGTGGCTTTGAAAACAATGTAATATTTAGCTTGTCCAATATTTGTTGGTTTAACGGTTTGTGTATTTAAAAATTGTTTAACATTCTTGTTAATTGTGTTCAAAATGCCGCAAATTTATACAAGAAATGAAAAAGTGGACATATTATTAATGGGGAATGTAAAAGAAATGCAGTTGCGGCTACTGAACTTTATGCCCAACGATATCCTAATACCGGTATTATATTATATTGTATACTCCAAATACTAATTATCTTGTTTCACTCTCGTTTTTGAATTTGTTTTGCAGTCTTGTAATGTTTGTCTTTGCAAAATGATATGCAGATGTTAGAAATATTTTGGAGTTTAAGTATTATTGTGGTTGATGGCATTTTGAGCAAATAAACCAGATTTTGTAAATTAAAAACATTTGCAACAATCCCCTTCCCTTTTTTATATATTTTACTAGAAATGTTAAATCTAATGTTATTGCATTTAAAATAATGTAATAAACATTAATCTGTCTTACACAAAAGGTACAAAAGTCTACTGTAGCTGGACTTTTCCAGTGGCCAACCACTCTGTTTTTTGACACTAATATATCCACAGTTATAAATATCAACAAGGAAAATAGTCCAGTGCCAATAATTTATCTTCAAAAAAAAATTCTTAGCAATTTAGGATTAATGGTATATTATATTGGGGAGAAATCTATTGGACAAATAACCAGAAGTAGAATGGGGATGGAAAAAGTGGTGTTGTTAGGAGTGAAATGTATTTTTTACGATTTCCGACAGAACTAGACCTATCGAAAAAAAGTTAAATTGCAAAAGTTGTAAATAATAATTGAAAGATCTACAACTTTTATTTCGAATTTCGACCATTTTTCAACATAACCTCAAAACTATTGAGAAAAGTGCGAAAAAACGATTTTTTATTTTTATCCAACAAAAATGATTCGATTTTAATGAAATGTGTTGAAAATGTACATTTTTATGTCTCAAATAAGCTGTAAATTTTTTTAAGCGAAATATTTATTTTTTGATTTTAGAAGTTGCAGTTATCTACAACTTTTGCATTTAACTTTTTTCGATAGGAGGTCTAGTTTTGCCAGAAATCGTAAAAAAACACGTTTCACCCCTAACAACGCCCCTTTTTCCACCCCCACCCTACTTTTGGTTATTTGTTGGGGTTCAATAAATTTTTCCATATGCTGCTAAGAATTTTGTCAATTTTTGGCCTCTAAAAACCTGTTCATCACTGGACTAAAATTGTTCCAATTAACCATAAATAGCTGGTAGAAAATTGGTAAGATCTTCCCAAAAACCCTAATGTCTTCACGCATAGACTGTGCAAGGGGAAGTGGCTACATTGAAAATGTCTGAACATTTCAGATGGTAAAATAAGAAAACATTTTTCAGATAATAGTGTATGTGTAAAGTGTAAATGAACTTAATTGAAACCGTATAAAAACTAAAAGCCGGCATCTTTTTATTATACATGGGCGGAGGTAAATAGAAATGCTTGTCATAAGAAAATGATAAGATTTTCGGGCGTTATTATATTATCCTCTGTTTCAAATGGTCTCCAGAAAGCCATGGTAAATTAGTAAATAATTAAAATATTTTACCTTTTATATAGTAGTAAATATTTATAAATATGAACAATAACTAACTAAACTCCTACGCTTGATATTATAACAGGTATTTATGCACTGCCCTGGCACATTGACAGCACTTCTCATAAGTCCATCGTTGACTACTGAGAAACGATTTACGAATTTTTTTTATGCTAGTAGGCCTGTTCGTTTTATTATCTTTAAACCAGTGCAGTCATAGATAGTTCATTCAGGTTGACATTGCCAGTCTCGGACTCTCCTGCACAGTTTCAACTACCATTCGAATCTGATACCATTGCTAAATATATGGGACAAAATACGAGACAAAATATCAAGTTCAGTGCGGACGGTCCTGTGCTTTAACACTCACCAGTTTCAATTGTCCTCGTATAAAGTATAGTATGATTGATATTATATTTTTGTTTTAGTAAATATGTTTGTGTAATTAACAGATGCAGATTTGGATTCAGTGATAACATTTTGAGTATTCAGTATTAATTTCAGATATTTGATATTTTATAGCCTAAAATATTTGGAAGGGAATTTATAGATAAGTATTAGCAGATTTTAAAAACATGATATATTGTATGTGCATCCCTTTCCATTATTGAAACTTGTTTATTTCTAGTATTGAGTTTTAATTAATACTAAATTGAAGAATTCATAAACTTTATTTAAACAGTTGACACATCATTATAAAAATGTAAACATGTTTGTTCGATATTAGCACTTGATATAATCAAGTAATTTGCATCAACAGGAAGCATTTGGCACTAAAATAGTTTTCATAAACAAAATACTGAGCTTTACAGTCGACGCGCATTTTATATATTGTAATGATCTCCCAATAATACCGACTTTGTTGGCAAAACTGATTGTTTTTCCAAAAATGCGCGTGTTTGGAGACCTAACTTTAAACCAAACCAAAATCTAGTTGCTTTAGTCTTCAGAAAGTGTCTCCTTGTTCAATTTTCAAATGAGGTAATAGTAAAATGTACTTGTTTAGCAGTTGATATGAAAACATGTTTTTTATTAAATGATCTTGGCTCAGGCACGGTTATTAAAATACTTGGCAGTTAACCTCTTAATATTTCACTTGTAATCTGTAATATTCAAGTTATCTTTAAGTTCATGAAAAAGAGGCAACAATTCCTTAACAATTTAATGTAGGATTTTAAAAATTTATTTATTTAGTCATTTACTTGTCACTGCCACACAATTACTCAATAATAAGCAGAATATACACAGGATAGTTCAAGATTAGTCCTAACAATAAAACATTTTAACGATAATAATAAACAAACTAGGATTCATTTTGTAGAACTAAGCAAATTTTCATATTTCATATGGTAATTCTTATATTAAAAATACCTGTTTTGTATTAGAACCAACATTAATTTTATTTATTTTTCATTTATTAATTATTTCTTTTATTTATTAATTTTTGTTAATTTTGATTGTGTTCAATTCAAGTGCAAAATATTTGACCCCAAGTTATCAGATCACTTATGAATTTTATTGGCTATTAATAATCTTAAACCAATGGTTTTAAGACAGAAAATAAATTATAGACCAATAACTAATTAGGGACTATATTGTTTAAATAATTACTTGCAACATGCAGATTGTAACGACTTAAATGTAGACAATATTTCCCAAAGATTTATGAGTTATATATCTGTGGCTATTGAAAATTCATTTCCTGAAAAATTCACCTAAAATTAATTGGTTCAATAATAGCTTATGAAACAAAAGAGATACATTGCATTTCTCGGAGGCTGTATACAGAAGAAATCCCACAGAAGATTTGGAAAATTTAATAAAACCAAACAAAACTCAATACAGGTTAGAACTGTCCAATGCAAAAAAGAGGCAAACGATAGATATATTAGAAACTCGTATAATTCACAAAAGCTATGTGGCAAATCATGAATAGCAGTAAAAATGTAATGTAAAAAATATATCTGGAATTTCAGCGGACAAGTTTAATATATATTTCACAAATGTAGCTAAAAATATAATAAATAATTTACCAGCCACTAACAGAACCCACAAGTACGCCTTAGATAAAAAACCACAAGATAACCAATCTCAGTTGTGTTTTAGAGAAGTTACATATAACGAGGTAAATTAAGTTATTACCAATCGAAAAAAGTCCCAAGTCCAATGATGCCTATTTTTTAAATATAAAGATCCTGTATGCAATTAGATACATAATATTGATACCACTAACGAATTTAAAAAATATTTGCATACACACAGGGACATTTCCTGTTATTCTCAAACTTTCAAAAGTCACACCACTACACAAGAATGACTCAATTAATGATGTTGAAAACTTCAGATCAATCTCAATTTTACCTTTACTTTCAAACATTTTGAAACTCTGTTAAAAATGCAATTAACTTATTAGAGTCAAATAATCTATTTAGTTCAAGCCAGTTTGGCTTTAGAGCTAAATCATCTACAACTTTAGCCATAAATAAATTAATTGGAATAATAAGCAATGGTTTTGAAGCTGGTGAACATGTATACGCTCAATTTTTGGACCTTTCTAAGGCCTTTGACTGCGTCTCACATCACATCTTAATTGATGAACTAGGTTATTATAACTTCCATGCAAATAGTATAAAGTTAATTCGGTCATATCTAACAAATAGACGTCAGTACATTACATGCCAAAATACAAACTCAAACGGCTTCTTTATACATGATGAAATAATGGTTTTAAAATCATCCGTGGTGTAGAGATGTAATTGGCATTTTGCGCACTCGCATGCCCTGGTATGATATATTTTAAAAAAATCGTTTTGAGGGTGTTGTGCACCGAGGACGACCTGCTAGGAGCAATGCAATTTTTATATTGAGGTCTTGCGAGGTTTTGATCAAGAAATTCAGCTTTTATCCGAATGGAACCTGTACCATATAAATAAGCAGGGAATCTGCTTTTAGAGGGTTATTGCTAGGGCCCTTGGTTCATAGATGAAGTCATGATTGTTACTTCTTTTTTGAGGTTCTATGGTTCTATTAACTTATTTTTGCCATTTTGGCACTTGGTCAGCAAGGTAAAAAAACTATCCAATTTGTGTAGCCTTTTATTTGTACATGGCTGAAAGTGAGGTGGCATTGAAAGAGCTCTGCAATTATTGTAATAAAAAGACAGTAAGAAGAAAAAACGTTAAATGTCCAAAGTGTAAAAATGTTTATCACAATAGCTGTGTTGAACGAATTACGTGTTGTAATTCCAAATTAGCCTACCATATAACTACAGATAATGTAAGTCCTGAGATAGCAAACATATTGTCCTTAACAGCCTCAAATGAAGAATTAACAATCGAAAACTATGAAGTAAAACAGCATAACAAAGATTTATTCGACCAAATCACTCTGTATATTTTTCGACGATGTGATGTAGAAATGAAAAACGGAAATTTTTTTGTAAGTACCTTCCTAAGGCTAATTGCAACCAATTTCGTTTTATTGAGCAATAATTACAAAATGCAAAAATAAACTTAAAAAAAAAAGTTTCTTCAAATAACTTAGTAGAAAAAATTATAATAAATGTTCCACATCTTGGTCATTTTGATTGACATACCTCTCTATGCGCTTTTGAAATGAGGTTCCCACTGTTCCTAAAACTGTCGGTGTGATAGATGTAAAGGCAGTTATTATTCTTTCCTTCATATTTTGTACTGTTGTTGGTTTGTCTCTATAAACAATTTCCTTCATGTATCCCCATAAAGAGAAATCCATTTTTGTAAGATCTGGGGATCTAGCAGGCCATTTAGTGGGTCCATTCCTTCCAATCCATTGATTAGGGTAGGTATTATTTAAGTGGTCTCTAACTGCATTTAAAAATGTGTGAAATCCTATTTCGGTTTTTTTCAGGGAGATTTACCAATAATTGTAGCAGATAGTTTACAAAAAATGAAGCTAAATAGTTCCAGTTAATGTACCATCAAAGAAATGTGGCCCTATTACATGTTCTCCAATAATTCCTCTCCAAACATTTATAGACCATCTGTGTTGGTTATCAACTTGCATAAAAAAGTGAGGACTCTCCGAAGCATAATAATGGAAATTGTGCCTATTAACAAATCCATTTTTATGAAAAGTTGCCTCATCACTGAATAAAACAGTATTGAAGAAGCTGACATCGTGTTGCAATTTTACCTTTGGCTCAATTACAAAATTGTAGACGTTTTTGAAAATCGTCATCAGATAATTTCTGGTGCATTTGAATATTTATTTATTTATTTAGAATACAACTACCCAAACAGATAAGAAATCCAATTACAGGGTAGGAAAGAACAAAACATTGTTACAGAATTTTGTACCATAAATACATATGAAAAACTTAAGTATAATTGCATAAAATATTTGTACATAAACTAGTAAATATTTTTAGTTTGAATGCAATACAGATTGCTTAATTTTTTTAACAGTAGTACAAAATATATCAACATCGTCCTGTATATATGCATAGTTTGAACACATCATATGCAAGGGTGAAGATTTAAGTAAATTTGTACGAGGCGTATTTAGATAAAAAGAATTATTTGAGCGTGTATGAACTGATGGTACATGTAATTTGACATAACTACATAACTCAGGGCAATCAATCACATTATTCAAAATTTTATATAAAAACACAATCGAAGAATACTTACGGCGGGATTCCAAATCATGTATTTGATATCTGTTTAATAGATCACATTGAGGTGTACCTCTTGCTAGATAAATTCCGTCATTTCTATACCAAAGATATTTACTGAGGATCCTTTGCGTTTTTTCAACGCTAAGTTTATGCACGGCGTATTCAGGACTCCAGATTATGGAGGCATACTCTAATTTTGATCTGACAAATGCATTAAACAGCAATATCAAGGTGTTATTATCCACAAAGTCTTTGGTATTTCTGATTATGAAACCTAAGTTTCTGTAAGAACTGGCCACGATAGCATTTATGTGATTATTAAAGGTTAACTTACTGTCGAAGATGACCCCAAGATCTTTAAATTGACTACATCTAGATAGCTGAATATCATTTAAAGAATAAGTAAACTCAGTTGGATTAAGCTTTCTTGTGAAAGTCATGTATTTACATTTATTAATATTTAGATGCAGTTTATTTTTGTCACACCACGTACTAATTTGTTGCAAATCTTTTTGCAAGTTAAAGCAGTCATTTAAATTGTTGATGGCCAAATACAGCTTGCAATCGTCAGCGTACAGCAGAGTGCTATTTAGAAGTTCACAGTTAATGTCATTTATAAATATTATGAATAACAAGGGTCCAAGAATGGACCCTTGAGGAACGCCAGACGTTGCTGTTATTTCATCAGACTTAAATCCATGGTATTGGACAGTAAGTTTCCTGTCAGATAGATATGAGTAAAAAAAGTTAGTAAATGTTTCGGTAAGGCCGAAGTTGAACAATTTTTGTAACAAGATACCATGATCGAGTGTGTCAAAGGCTTTAGAGAAATCTGTATATATGACGTCAACTTGACCTTCTCCATCAATATGATATGCATGCAACTTATTTGTTTTTAAGATTCGACTGAGAAACCGTCTACTTATTCCCACTAATGAGCTCACTTCTCTTTGATTATTCCATCTATCTTTTATTGCTTGTCGAATAACGAAAACAGCAAAAAAAATGTACAAAAAAACATTACAGTAAAGGACCGGTTAAATACTATTTACTCATTTCAATGGATTTGAACGTGAAGACGTGTGTCAATCAAAATGGGCAACACGTCGAACACCTATTATAAATTTTTCTAATGAGTTATTTGAGGGAACCTCTTTTTAAGTTTATTCTTGAATTTGACACTTATTTATTTATAAAACGAAAATGGTTGCAATTAATTAGCTATAGGGAAGTACTTACAAAAAATGTTCGTTTTTCATTTCTATATCACATCGTCGAAAAATATACAGGGTGTTCCATTTGAAAAAATTGAGAAAATTCAATTTAAAAATTTCTTAATTGAAAAATAAACACTTATTTATTTATAAAACGAAAATGGTTGCAATTAGCCCTAGGGAAGTACTTACAAAAAATGTTTGTTTTTCATTTCTACATCACATCGTCGAAAATATATACAGGGTGTTTCATTTGAAAAAATTGAGATAATTCAATTTAAAATGTTCTTAATTGAAAAATAGTTTTTGGCCACCCTGTACATTTTTAGGAAATGAAAATGATTCAAAAACATTAATTAGATGTCTCGTAACTGGTATTCACATAAGTTTTTCGTAAAACCCATAATTGTGACTGTGGTGATTGTTTTAATATCCATCTGCAGATTGCATTATTTCAACAAAAAAATTCATTACATCCAAGTGTGTGAGAGATATTCAATGCTAATATAGGAATGAATAGAGTCTAGAAAGAGGTTTCAAAAAATGTACTGACATACATAGCATTCCATTTTTAAAAAATGCACTTGATTCTGTAATTTCGTTTTGGCTCGCCCTGTATGTTCGAAAATAATTTCCAGTTATAGACTTTTTTATCTAGTTTACTTGCAATTTTTTTTAAAATTTCCAGAAATTTAGAATTTCTAAAATTTATCCGCAGCAATATAAAAAAATGCTCCTTTTTGGAGTATAAGTTTTTTTTGTTCACTTATAACCGGCTATATCTCGATTTCTAGTTATTATAGGGAAGTAAAACCGGTCCCATATTACACATAATTTAAAAAATTTAACTTAATTTCAGTTGTTGAATGCCTGAAATTTACCGTTAAAACTATCTTTTATAAAAAAAATGCTATAGATAATTTGTTCCTTATTGAAGTATCAAAATACTGGTCTATTATTATCTGACAGTCAAGTAAAAAATGTGCACCATCTGTCACAGTTAAATGAACCAGATCCATATCATAATCAATAATGAATTATTTACCTGCCAGTTTTTCGTTTATGTTTCTAATACCTGGAAATAATATTTTCAATCAAGGCTTGCTATAAAAAACGCACTGGATGACTAATTTAATAACATTTTGAATTATGTTTCGATTTGAAATTTTTATTATAAATCCCCTGCAGTGTAAATATTATGAGATGTTTAAATTAAATTTGTATAAAACTGGTAACATTGCCCAGGCACACCTTGACTAAAGTATTTTATTTCTGTTTATACTGTTTATAAAACGTCAAAAGTACACTCTAAAAATAGCCACCCATTGTAAAGTGTGTTTATTGTTCCTTTTAATCACTTTGGGATAATCTTAGTGACCAGTTTCTGTATTGATGGTTTGACCTAATGCACTCCTTTCCAGAATTCATACAAGGTGTGTCACAGTTCAGCGTCAAGGGGGACAAGTTGTCCAAGCTAAGGTTCGCCTTTAGAATCTACGACATGGATAACGATGGATATATTTCTAATGGGGAATTGTTTCAAGTGAGTACTATGCATTAGAAAATTATTATATTAAAACAAAACCACATATTTGCAATTAGTAGTAAATATCGAAGTAATGAAGATTATTTTTTAAAATAGATGCTTCAGCGAAACAAAATGTTGGTTTTTAAAATTGTTAAAGGAGTCCTAATATCCAGCTTTATGCAAAGAAATAAGATTTTATTGGGTTTAAATTAAAAAAAAAAAAAACTATATCGACTGTCTCTGTTTTCTGAAGTAGATTTTTAAAATGTTTTAACATGTTTAAAGTTTATTTCATGTTAATTTATGGCGCTAATGTGTTCACCTTTGATGTTGAATTATACATTTTGTCTTTATTGGTTGTATGTCGTGAGCAGAAAAAAATAGGACAACTTTTTTTTTCTAATGTAAATCTGTCTCTATTTGAATATGTAATGAGTAGCCGAAATAAAACAGATATCACTTTTAATTTATTTTTTATTTTAATGCTGTAGTAATTGCTATAGTAAATGATGGATGGTTAATGAGACAAATTGCACTGCGTTATAACATTAACAAAAATTTGGTGTGTAACATTTTAAGAAGGTGGAGAATAAACGGTACGGTCAGTAGAAATCCTGGATCGAAGGACAAAGGATATCCTACTTAACAAGGAACTAACTATTAATATTTCGTTATTGCACCATTTCTATTTATAACTTCTATAAGTCTGTTTGGCATAGAATTAAATAACCTTATACAATAATCATTAGTAATATTTTCCCATTCATTATTTACAATTTCCAGTAATTCGTCGGCATTCCGTGGTCTCATATTTCGTTTTTGGGTACTTTTTACGAGTAGTCCCCATACTTCTTCCACAGGGTTAAGATCTGAACTATGACTGGGCCAGTTAAGAACATTGATGTTGTTATCTTGAAACCAGTTAGTTACTGTACGAGCAGTATGAATGGCACAATTGTCTTGTTGAAATATGAACTCATTATTAGAAAATAGTTGTGACACAGAAGGGAGCATAATATTGTCTAAAATCCTAATATACGTTTCACTATTAAATCATTCCTCAATATGCCACAAAACACCAGGACCACGTGCCGATATTTAAGCCCACATATTGACGGAAAATCTATGACTCTTATCATTGTTAGATATATATTTCTCATCGAATCAAGTATTCGGAGGGTGGTAAACACGAATACGACTGCAGTGTGTTGACTGGAAAGTTTTTTCGTCTGTAATTATATTGTTCCAAAAATTTATATCATGCGCTAAAAATTCAAGCGCAAATCCTACTCGAGCTTCTTTATGTTCAGCTTTAAGTAAATATTTCTGTGCGTAGCTCCGATTCTCTTACTCACCGGCGACCAGTACTACTCGATCCAGTAAAATTCGTTTCTTCAACAGCCTGAATAACTCGGTAAAATGGATTTTCTACTAAAGCATTTACCAGTTGCAAATCTTGTTGAGTTGATATCCTTCATCGCCCTGATCCAGGATTTCTACTAATCATACCCTTTATTCTCCACTTTCTTAAAATGTTACGTACCGAATTTTTGTCAATATTATAACGCAGTGCAATTTGTCTCATTGATCATCCATCTTCTGCTTTAGCAATAACTCCAGATTTAACTAAATCGCTTATATGAGGCATATTAGTTTTTTGCACACTTGCAATAAATTATGACAACTAACTGACAATGTCACAAAAATTAAAGTTAGATGTACACAATTAGATTTTAGCAAAATACCGTTAAAAGACTTGGCCTATTCGTTTTGCTCACAACGGTACCGAACGAATTTCAATCCTCATGAAGTATTGCTTTACTATTTTAACTTTGTTATTAAAAAGATGGCTGTGTACACGGATGTTAATCATTTGTCAGTGTCAAGGTAAGTTACAAAATACAATATAATTTTTTATTAGTGTATCGACTTGAAGAAACAATACAGGAAATTGTTAAGAGATGACTCTTACGCCTCCTACCTTAAAATATCTTTAATTTCGACACATTAATGAGGAAATCTATTGTCAAAGAAAGTGTTATATTAAGTGTGAATTCAATGAAAAAATGCAAGAGATTCTTAGAAGAAATATACTAATTTTGCCTGGCCTACTAGTTCTCCTGACTTTGTACGCATAGAGCATGTGTAGAATATAATTAAGTGAAGATTTTATTTCCTACCTCGCCTTTGGAGAACTTAGAAAAACATTACCGGTTTAAATAAACATAAATGTGAGTAAATATGAGTAAATATAAAAAGTATGTGATTGTTGATTTTGCAAAATATAATAATAATAAAAAATCAGAAACTATGAAAAACGGATTCTGAAAGTTCCCGAAGTGAACAATATTTGTAGGAATCTTCCAACGAATCTAAAAACCTAGAATGGGTTCCGTTCAAGCCAAACCTTAAAAGTGCCCATGAGAGGCCGTTCCAGCTTCGGTTGTGAAAGTATGACATTTAATTCGATGGTGATAATAATTGTGACAAGTTTCTCAACAGAAAAATAGTGAAGTGTGATGACAAATACACTGCTGCAAAACACCCCATAATGAACGCAGTGATATGTTCCCAAAGAGTTAGCTCTGGATATTTTTTTCTATTGGATGATCCTTAAGTTAAATTTTTGCGATCTCGCGTCTTGAAGCATGACGTCATTTTCTAGCGTACTCCTGAAGCTGCGCGATACCGCTGCAAGTGCCTTTAAGCGTGATGTCATGACTTATTCGCTCGAATGGCACCGCTTATCGCGTCTAATGCGCAAAAATATAGCTTTAATTTTACAAATGGGTTGAATGTTTTCTAAAATTTTTTCCTTCTCTAGCATATCTTGTGGACAGGGATTGCTGTCTTCGACCTATTGGTGCTATTTTTGTTGGGTATTATGCAGGGGATTTCTGTTTCTTTCTGTTTAATGGATCACAATGTTGATGTTTCTGCTATTTCTAAGCTTTTGCTGACAGGTCTTTTTGTATTAATGTAGAGTGGGTTGCTATATTCTAATAGTGATTGGCAGATTGTATTGTAGATATGGATAGCAATTTGTTCATCATTTCTTTGATTTTATAATATGTTAAGTCTGCAGAAGTGTCTGCCTCTAATAACGCATTTCTTAATTATTTTTATATGCTTATTAAAATTCAAATATTGTGACCAAGATATTTTACTGAAGGTTGGCAATTTTAGTGCATTTGGTGTCGTTGGCCGTATGGCCGTTTGTTAAACCATGTTGATGTTCTATCCATCAACTTTTGAAGTTCCTACACTGTCTCGTAGATGTTCTTATTGTGAATTATGAGCACAGTGTCATCAGCACAAATATTCTTGTTCCACATTAAAGTTATACAGGGTGTCCCAGATTTAAACTGACAGACTAATGAGAGAAGAGCACACACTTTATTGAGTTCAAAGCACTTACCATTGAATCCTCACTGTTTTCAAGATACATATACGTTTTACGAATTTTGACTGAAACTAAAATTCACCATATTTTTTAATGGGTGGACGTATTTGGATACATACAGTGCACTCCTAGTCCAATCACTAGCATAATTTGGTTTGAAAAAATTCCAATTCAATTTTTATTATTTTACATTTAGGGCCAATTACATCACCTTGTATATCAATTTTTTGTAAATGGCGGATAACTATTGAAATGTCTCTGGATTATTGTGCAAAATACTGTCATAATATTATTTGATAGTACGTTTATGGTCACTTCCTAGCAAATTTTCGAAAATAATGAAATGTATTCAAATTCTACAAAATACGCAAACAACTAGTTAACGTCACTATTTTATTAAGTTTACTTAAATAATTGTTTAATGTATTATTGTTATTTAAAAAGAAAAACGAAAAACAGAACAAGAAAAAAATGAAGAAAAACAGTTTGCTTAATCATAATTTACAGCACAAATTTTAAAAAGACACTGATTTTTTAATACACTGGTACAATTAATTAAAATTATAATAAATTTCCGAAATGTACACCCCAGTGTCAATACGTTTTTGTGAATGTGTATTGATTTATACTATTTTACATTATGTTTGTTTCTACACAGTATTCTGCGACTTTGTTGACATTTCATTGTAACATTGTGTATTTACAATGAATAAATCTTGATCTATCTATCTATCTAAAAAGGGTTTTCACCGATCTATCGATCATAGCCAGGGGTTGTGTCTAATATTGTCATATACATTAAAGTATTTTTGTTGTAATTGTTTACGGGTATTAATATTTTCACTGTACACCTGTGACTTCAGGTATAAAAAATAATACATGGGGGTGATATCAGGAGATCTCGGTGGCCAGATAACTGGACCCCCTCTTACCAATCCATCTGTTGGTGTAACTTTGATTAAGATGCTCTTTCACTGGTACAGAAAAATGGGGTCCAGCATCATCGTGTTGAAACCACATACCTCTGTCTTTGATGTTTTCTAATAATTTTGGTAACGCATCTGTTAAGAAATTTAAATAAACTTCATCCATTAGTCTCCCTTCAATATGTGGCGCTATTAGGTGACTAATGTATATTCCACACCAGATGTTTATGTTGGGAATTTTTCTGAAGTGCAGCATGTGGATTTTCAGTTGCCCAAAGATGTTGATTTCTGGTGTTGTTTAATCTATCACGCGTAAATTGAGCTTCGTCCGTGAACACAAAATTCTAGACACTGTTCGTCTGTGCACAACTACCCACCTTCAAAATGTGAAACGCAGAACGCTGTTACCATCTTCAAGTCGTTGAACTACTTGAATATGAAAATGATATGAATTTTCTTTTTTTAAAGTTCGCCATACTCTTGTTTTGGGAATTTATAATTGATGGCTGATTTTCCTGACACAGTTGGATTCATGTGAACAATCTGTAATACTTCCTCTCACTGTTGAAAATCTCTGGGAACATGTTCATGTTTTGCCTGTGAGGGAAATTGTCCATGTTCATTACTAAATTGATACACCTCTGAAAATGTTGTAATTTGGTGTACGACGATTTCGAAAACGTCGTCTATATTCTCTCTCTCTGTAGCTCTTCCATACTCTTCATTTGTAAATTTGAATGGCATCTTGAAATTATAGATTTGTTAATATGAAACCTTATAGAGTAAGATCCCAGACCTATGTCATTTTAGCAAAGCTAAAATTTTCACAGTAAATGTGTAATATGTAGGTAAGAACGTATTGCGTACTTGCTAGCTTGAAAGCGGGGCCCTTTTACAGATAATAGGTAAAATCTTAATATTACGTTCATATAGCAAAAAGCATGTAGTTTCATTAACAGGCATCCGTGGTCTATTGGTTGAGTTGCCTGATTCTCACACGCAAGGTTGATGTTTCAAATCACGTCTTTTGCATTTTTTTTTTTTACATTTTGTACGAGATGTATTTCGGCTCGATTAGCAACTGCAATTACTAATAACATAGTAAAGCAAGAAGTGGTGCATATTGAACCCAGCCCACGGGGATGTCCACCACACTTGTGAAGTTTGTTTTACTATGTATCACAGAATTCACCAACGCGTGGGCGGGGGCTGCGCTGCGCTGGGCTGGGTTCAATATGCGGTGGGCCTTAGAGGGTGTATGGTGGTATGCTTTTCTCGAAACCCATGTTGATGTTTAGGGATTACATGTCCACTTCGTTTTGCAAGACTTTTTTTGATGAGTTTTTTCGAATTTTTTTTCCATAATAGATAGTAATGTAATGGGGCGATACTTGTTAACATTTGTGTGGCTGGGAATCGTGATTAAGATTCCCTGTTTCCATTCATCCAGAAAACAGCAGCAATCAAGACAGTATTTATATGTTCTTTTAATGTATGTGCAAATCGTAGTTGACTAAGTACTCACAAACAGGTTTTTGTCGAATCAAAAATTTAGATCAATATTCAATATCATATATCTTGGTTTTTGTTTGTTGTTTTTGAACAGTTACAACACTTTCCAATAGATGATAATATTCTCGTGATGCCTCTGTTTTAATTAAATTACGTTCCGCCTTTCTTAAACTTGTTTTTAGAATTGTACTTCTTTTCTTGCAGTATCAGTTTTGATAAGTTTGATGGTGCATTGGTTATGCGGTTGTGATATGTTGTTGAAGTGGCAAGTGTGAAAAAGTCGAGGTCGGCGCTTCCCGGCAACTTTACGACATACATTAAAAAACCTACAAAAGTAAGCGAGTCAATTTCTGAACGAAATAGTACAGAGAGTACCGGTATTTTAATGAGGTCGTAAAGTTTTTGTTGCAGTTTTTAAGTACCGGGAAGCGCTGACCTGGCCATAAATAGCTTAACACAAACTGTGCTACAAAATTTTGAACATGGTAACTTTACCAATGGAACATTTTATGACTTAACTAACGCCTTTGATTGTGTATCTCATAGCATTCTCTTGGAAAAACTAAGACTATACAGTTTCGATGATAATAGTGTATCACATGAAATACTATCTGACAAGAATGCAGTATGTGTCATACAACAGCAATGTGTCACAGCACACAATGAAAAAGCACGGAGTACCACAGGGATCGGTTCTTGGCCATATTCTATTCATTATCTACATTAATGATCTTGCAAACTGTGACGACAACACTACATTTATACTATTTGCTGATGACACTACGGCTCTTCACTCTGACAAGAATTTCAATTGTTTATCCGAGAGTGTTGTGAATACACAAGCTAATATAAAGCAATGGTTTCTTGCAAAAAAATTTAACTTGAATCAGGACAAGACTCAAATACAAACTTTTACTCTTCGCCGTGACAACAATATCAATTGATAATGTGGTAAAATTCCTCAGCGTGTTCATCGACCCCAAGCTAACCTGGGAAGAACACATAGTAAATTTATCAACAACCTTGTCAAAAATAGCTGATTTTTATGATTCAATGATATAAGTTGTGGTTTTCGTAAAATATTAAATATTGACACTATCAGTTAAAATTTTTGTGACATGTTTTATATCATTGGAAAGAGAAAAAATAAACGGAATTAATGGTGTCATGGCCTACTTTGAGATTTGTTCTTTTCATTTTTCCACAAGAACGTATGTTAAAACCAACTGTGTTTTTGGAATTTTTTGACACATTATTATTCTTATTGTCTTTGCCATCAACTTTCATCCCTTCAACTTTTTTCGTATCTCCTCAAATAAGGAAGCTATAACCGTTTGTGGTTTTCCTATTTTGCAGGTTTTCGTAATATCTCACAAAGTAGGCTATGGCTTTCAAATTTCTTTTTACTGAAATATAGTTCACAAAAAATGGAATAACTGTTTCTAAAACTTTATTCTTCTACAATAGATATTAAGCGAGATATTCAGTGTGGCCCTCGTAAAATAGACAGACGGTATATCTCATTTTACTGAGTATTTGCACAAATATATTACACCATAATTAATTCTCAGACATTAATTGACAATAAAATATCGGCAAACGTACAAGACATAAATTGCCTTTTCTTCACAAATTCTCTCTTAAGCTGAGGCAGTCGCTTCACTGGAAGCAAAGGAAATAAATCCATCAAACCATTAACACTAAAATATATAATTTTTCTTTCAAAAGGCTCGTTCCACATATAGCTAATACTGTACAGGCCATATTGCTCATATTTGTCATAAAGAGTTAAATCTTAACCCAGACAAACATTTTAAACTCATCTAAAAATAAATAATAGCTATAAAATAAAATCGTTGATATTAGTCTCTATTTTACGATTGTGGTTATTGGTTTTATAGTCCTCTTTATAAACAGTAATTAATCATTGAACTGCTGCCAAGAATGAGATGTGGATTGTACATTCTTATGAAATAATAGAATGAGGAAGATTTAAATAAATCACTTGCTGACAGTTTCTTTCATTTATTTGCATAAATTACGAATTTTAATTGATAGATACAACTGAGGAGTACTTGAGAGCACTTTTAAGCATTGCACACAGCTGGTTTGTGTTCAAAGGAAGCGATTCTCATATGAATCACTACACTAGATTTATTGTCATTCTTGTTTCAACCTTAGTACTGATTGATTTTTTCAATGTTTTTTTTTTACTTTTTGTCAAATTTATAAATAAAATCTAAAGTTTTAAATATTCTTTGCTTTACATTCATGAAATGAAGTACTCCTAGCATATTTTTTATTGGCGTATATCTGTTACATTTATGGATTGTACTCGTAGATTTATTTTGCAACCTTTGCAATTTCTCTATTTTGTTTCGGTTAAAATTGAAAAGAATACTTGAGCAATATTCAATGTATGGAGCTGTTGTTGATTTGTATAAGATTTTTGTGCTCAGCGTTAAGCTGTTACCTATTTTTCTCATAAAATAAACCTTTTTTTAACATTTTATTTAATATATGACGATATCTTTTCAACTTAAGTTCCCATCTATTATAATACTCAGGTACGTAATTTCATTGACCTGTTCAAGCTTATAATTATTTATCTCAGTATACAAATTTATTACATTTAAACTACATAATCTATAATTTAATCAGATTAATGTTTGTGTACATGTTACATTCTAAAATTCGCATTGCTTTATTTTGAAGTTTTTGTAGTCTTTCCATGTTAGAGTTTGAGGTATAGATTAATGAACAGTGGTATGTAAAATGTGCTATGATTAAAGAGTTATATACAGTCATTTTACTTCCAACTGATAAACACTGGACTGACTCTTCTAAAGAAACAAATTTTTTTACCTATTTTCTTCGACACATAGTCAATGTGATCATTTAGTTTTAGTAGCGATATAAAGAAAAGCAAGCTTCCTTAGGAATTTTTATAACAAAAAAACCCTGACGCCTGGTCTATTCATATTACAAAAATTAATAAGATGGTCCTTAACTGTCGCTTCCACAATTTATTCAAATATTGACATTTCATTTATTGGCCCATGGTCTTCACATTTCAACGAATTTGAAACCTTTGGTACTAGAATAACATAGCAAGTTTTCCATGCACCATTATCAGCAAAGTATTTACTAGATCAGTTAAAACTTATTTAATTTAGACTATTCTATGTATCTAAACCTAATACCTATATTTTCAAGATATAAATAACACCACAGGTAATTACGACCCCCTTTATCCCGGAAGGCTCTCGAAGAGCCTTGTGTGGGAGGGGGCTACACATTTAGAGACAAGGGACACACACCCAATATCCGTGTATAGTGGAAAAATCCCTCTCACAGTATTTTCCACTACCACGAGCGGGGATCGAACCCGGAACTTTTGGGTGAGAGGCAAGTGCGCTCACCTCTCGACCACCAGTCATATGATTTGAAACATAACGGCAAATTTGAAAATACAATACTATGGTACTGTCATGAGCAGAAAAAAATAGGACAACCTTTTTTCTAATGTAAATCTGTCTCTATTTGAATATGTAATGAGTAGCCGAAATAAAACAGATATCACTTTTAATTTATTTTTTTAATGCTGTGGTTATTGCTATAGTAAATGATGGATGGCTAATGAGACAAATTGCACTGCGATATAACATTAACAAAAATTTGATGTAACATTTTAAGAAAGTGGAGAATAAACGGTACGATTAATAGAAATCCTGGATCAAAGGACAAAGGATATCCTACTTAACAAGAAACTAACTATTAATATTTCGTTATACCATTCCTATTTATAACTTCTATAAGTCTGTTTGGCATAGAATTAAATAACCTTATACAATAATCATTAGTAATAATAATTTCCCATGCATTATTTACTATTTCCAGTAATTCGTCGGCATTTCGTGGTCTCATATTTCAGTTTTGGATACTTCTTACGAGTAGTCCCCATACTTCTTCCACTTGGTTCAGATCTGGACTATGACTGGGCCAGTTAAGAACATTGATGTTGTTATCTTGAAACCAGTTAAGTTACGGTATGAGCAGTATGAACGGAACAATTGTCTTGTTGAAATATGAGCTCATTATTAGGAAATAATTGTGACACAGAAAGGACCATAATATTGTCTAAAATCCTAATATACGTTTCACTATTAAATCGTTCCTCAATATGCCACAAAACACCAGGACCACGTGCCGATATCCAAGCCCACATATTGACGGAAAATCTATCACTTTTATCATTGTTAGATATATATTTCTCAGCGAATTGAATATTCGGAGGGCGGTAAACACGAATACGACCGCTGTGTTGACAGGAAAGTTTTTTCGTCAGTAAAGATTTTGTTCCAAAAATTTACATCATTCATTAAAAATTCAAGCGCAAATCCTACTCGAGCTTCTTTATGTTCAGTTTTAAGTAAGTATTTCTGTGCTGCTGCATGACAGCGTAGCTCCGATTCTCTTACTCACCGGAGACCAGTACTACTCGATCCAGGAAAATTCGTTTCTTCAGCAGCCTGAATAACAGAGTAAAATGGATTTTCTACTAAAGCATTTACCAATTGCAAATCTTGCTGTTGAGCTGATATCCTTCGTCGCCCTGATTCAGGATTTCTAATAATCGTACTGTTTATTCTCCACTTTCTTAAAATGTTACACACCGAATTTTTGACACTATTATAACTCAGTGCAATTTGTCTTGACCATCCATCTTCTGCTTTAGCAATAACTCCAGATTTAACTAAATCTCTTATATGAGGCATATTAGTTTTTTGCACACTTGCAATAAATTATGACAACTAACTAACAATGTCACAAAAATTAAAGTTAGATGTACACAACTAGATTTTATCAAAATACCGTTATAAGACTTGTCCTATTTTTTTTCTCATGACCGTACCAAGTAAAATGCTTTATGGTAGTGTGCCTAAATTACATCGACTTGTAAGTTACAGTCGGTAGCATCAGACATACATTGGCTATATATACTGCTGGTATTCAGTAGTGTAATTCTTTGCATAAGAAACAACGAAATTTCTGGTCAAGGGTCAAGTGGTGGAATAGCTAATGCTAAACTCTGCCAGGATATTAATCTAGATAAGAGCTTTAATAATAATTTTCTAAAGATTTAGAGGAATTATTGAGTTACTAAATTTAGGATCACAGTATTTATGATCACGCATTTTAGTCACCAGCTCTTATACTATTACCTGTGTATGAAATACTGTTAGCAAATTTTTGTTCTTTTATGAACAACTGACTGAAAGTGAATCACTCTAAAGTAAATTTTGATTACCAGGTTCTGAAAATGATGGTTGGTAATAACTTGAAAGATACTCAGCTACAGCAGATTGTAGACAAGACGATTCTCTTTGCTGACAAGGACGAGGATGGTAAAATATCATTCGAGGAATTTTGTAATGTCGTAGGAAACACCGACATCCATAAGAAGATGGTCGTAGATGTTTAAACACAAACGGCATTACTCCAACTTAATACCTGACCATTTCAAATAGGATGTAGTTATAACAGCGATAGTTACCTGAAATCTGACAAAAATCTGTCTCCGTCTCTCCGCTACTAAAGCTGAAAAGTATATAATCTAAAACTACTTAGTTTTACTGGTAAACGTAATTATAAATAAATGTTGTAGTTTCCTTTGCTTCTTGCCAGATTTCAGATGTCGCTCTAATCTGTCGGACTAGGTGTTCACCTGTTTGTCCAACGTAACCAAATTTGATGTATAGCCATAAATATATAATATATATATAATGTACACATCACGCTTCACAACTTCACCTCTATGTCAATTCAGGTTTTTAGGTTGGATGATTAGATTTTAGCTTTAAGTTTCTTTAAAACTTCACACTGTAAAAACTAAAGAGCTCATGTGCATGTACTGTGCTTGTTGTTTCCTGTTAAAAATATTTTATAAACAAAAAAAATATCTGTATATTTAATAATGGTTGTTCTTTATACTTTATCTAGGTGTTGTGTGTATAGCTTTAAAATAATGATATAATCTATCTAATATTAAGCTAAAATACTGCTTTTGGTATGTACTTATAAAATAGCCTTTTCACCCAATCTTGCTATGAATAAGGAAAAAAAGTCCTTGGTGAGTTATGATGGTGGGGGTGCACCGCCAGCCTCGACTGACGGCTTTTTTAATTAGAATTCCAACAGCTAATTAATTTGTTCCCAAAAGAAAGTGAATGTATGTGGAAATAACCTGGAAAACGAGAAGAGGGCAATACTAGTACTACTCTTTTTGTTTTCCCAATGTTTCGATGTATTTTTCGATATTTTGGAAATTGATTAGTCGGTAGCATTCGCTGGGAATTTCCAATAATTAATTATTGTGTGCATTGGGGATTACCATCGAATTTGTTGGATTTTAGTTTATTTTTATCTAACACAAGGTAGGTGTAAATTGTAGCTTCTAGTTGGAGAGTTATTTATTCCACTATATTGTACCATATGTTAATCTAATGTGTGATAGATATTATGTTTTAAAGTTTATGTTGTTCAATAAAAGTTGTTCACCTCTCTAATTTATTGAACATTTCTTTATCCCTATACAGTGAGTTCATGGATACGCAGTGGGCAAGACAAGATGATCAATCTAGGTGGGCAGAAATCAGTAAACACGGAAATAAATGTTGTAAATAAAGCCTTAACAGACTTACTTACCTTCCGTTCTACTCGAGGGAACAACAATTGGTCGAAAAACTGGGGAAAATAAATGGGTTCACGGAAAAGGAAGGGGACTTTGGGGGTAGTTTTTGGCCAATTTGAGGGGGTTGCTGAGGTGGAAAAATTGGTTTGACCCGGGGAATCGATTCAGTACCCTCGAAAAGCGGGGCGGGGGGGTGTACATTGTCTAATTCCAGTCACAAACATTCGGTAGTTCGTCCCAAAATTAGTTTGTTCGACTCCTTCTATGGACTACTGGATAATTTTAAAAACAAAACTCAAAACAAGCGTTAAAACAACTTGCTGATAATTTCACTGCTTTTTAAAACGGGCATTTTTACGCGCCAAAATTACGTATCTACCCGGACAACCAATGAGATTATGGATATAATTAGTTTGTAATAGATTCTGTGTTAAAGAAAGCTTTCCTCTAAAACTTCTCAGAATTTGAATTTGTAATGCTTGTACTGTGATTGGTCTAAAGCAGTGAACGTGTAAATATTGGCCAATCAGAATCCAGATAAATGCCGCACAAGCTATTCGTGAAAGCGTCGGACGTTAATATTTTGTACTGTAGTTTAGGTTTAACCTTCACCGACATTACACATCAGATGACTAACCTAAAACGTTAAATTTATATTTTTATGTTTGTATTATTTGGAGTGCTGTCAATAAATAGATGTTATGTTATGTTAACAGAGACCAAGATTAATAAACAATCTTGAACAGAGACAACCTCTGTGATTGGATTTCAGGGTGTTGACGTCACAACGCGCCAATTTATGGCTGTTTAAAATGAACCCAATATTTTTCAAACTTCAAGTTTTTTTTTGTTACTATTAGTAAAATTAATAAGATAATAAATATGCCATAAATCATTTTTTTTACATGAGTTAAGTATTTCAGCAATAATTTTTTTTTCTGGGAAAACCCGATTAAAGTTGAACGAAAACTCAGTATTTACTTGCACAGGCAATTTTACTGTAAACATATACAAGATAGCTTGAAAAAACAAATAGGCCTTCACAGGAAGCATTAAAGAAAATATAAATATTCATATTATTGATATTAAAGATTTACCTAATTACCTTTCAATGTAATAAAAATATCTTGTGGCATCTTTGAAGGTTTTCTGCGCGATTTCTTGAGCCCACTATGTCGATGGTTACTCCTCGGGTTTAAGTCAACTAAAGGGAAGAATACCTCAAGCCTCCAAACAGGGGGAAGAGTTGGTAAGCTGTAATCAAAACTTACAGGATGTTCCAACAGACCTACATCCAAACATAACCATAAGGAAACATTTCAGTATTCCTGAATGAAACATCCATGGAACATTTTTATCATCTAACTGTAAATTTTTTAGGCATCTACCGTGTAACATGTTTAAGGCTGAGCAAAGGGCCAAAATTTAGTTGCGTAGGCAATTTTACTGTAAACATACATGAGATAGCTCGAAACAACAAATGGGCTTCACAGTATGTATTAAATAAAGCATTGAAAAATTTATTAGTATACTTTCCAATCTAATCAAAACATCTCTCAGCGTCCTGAATGAAATATCCATGAAACATTTTTATCATCTAACTATAAATTTTTTCGGCACCTATCTGTTTGTTAACATTTAAGGCTGAAGAATACTCAAAATTTGCGTAGGCAATTTTGTTATGAACATACATAAAATAGCACGAGAAAACAAAGGGGCCTTCACAGGAAGCATTAAGTAAAGTGTTGAAAATGTTATTAAAATACTTTTAGATCCAATATAAACATCTCGGGATATCTTTGAAGGTTTCTTGCGTGATTTCTCGAGCCCACTGTATCGAAGTGGAGAACGGCATAGAATATGTACCGTTATAGTTACTCCTTGGGTTTCAGTTAACTAAAAGGAAAAAGATCCAAAACCTCCTTACCTGGGGAAGAGTTAGTAAGCTCTAATCGAAATTATAGAGTTTTTCCAACAGACCTAGATCCAAACAACCAAAGGGAAACATTTCAGCATTCCATGAATGAAACATTCATGGACTATTTTTATCAACTAAATGTAAATTTTTAAGCACCTTCTTATGTGTAACATATTTAAAGCTGAGCAAAGACCCAAAATTTACTTACGCAGGTAATTTTACTGTAAACATACTTAAGACAGCTCGAAAAAACAGACGGACCTTCACAGGGAGCATTAAAAATATGTTGAAAAATTTATTATATTATTTTAAATCTAATAGAAACAACTCGCGGCATATTTGAAGGTTTTTTTGCGTGATTTCTTGAACCTACTATATCGATGTCGAGAGCTGTAAAAAAATTTACTGCCACGGTTAGCCCCTGTGTTTAAATCCGCTAAAGGAAAAATAAAAACATATTTTCTATGAAGTTTGCTCAAAAATAATAAACATACCTGCTATAATTATATATAAATATTTATTTATAATAATGTGTTTGGATTTGACAATTTCTGTAATTCTATTTAATTTTTACAAACGTATGAATATCTACGAAGAAAACTGATTAGAAAATTTATACAAAGCAAAAATCCCTTTACTTATTTATCCTGTTGAGCAACTTCCATCTATAGTAAACGCAGTTTTTTTGCTAAGTATTAAATTTTGAAGTTGTTTATAGCCAACTATATCTTGGTTGTGCTTTACTGGTGTCTTGAATGCGTTGAATGTTTCTTTGGGTCAGTGGTGATGGAACTTGACTTTTAGGAGGAGTTGGCAAACGAAGTGAAGGGGAAGTTTCTTCAGGCTATAAACAAATAAAATTGTTAGTAGGGGATGTTATTAAAATTTTCAAGTCTAACTTGGTTAACGATATTTGAATTTCAGTAATAGCAAAGCTTGATAATTGTGTTTTAGAGTCAGAAATAGATACCCAAGTCTAAAAACATTTTTCACGCACGTCCCTAATTCTAGTTAAAAAAAAGGATATTCCCAAACAACAGAAATTCGTCCAGTGGATGTACCTACACAATGGATATAGCAGATGTCCAGAGGATGTCTTCACTTTGCCTAATATATCTACAGTGGACATCCTCTGGACTATATGTTTGACATCCATAGTTTGTCGAAAAGGGACATCAGTAGCTGATCCAAATGGGACATCTATAAGTAGACATCCATGGCTAATTCAGAATAAGGTGAATATCCTCACTTTGCCTAATTTACCTACAATGGACGTCCACTGGGCTATACGATTCTCACAAACAGGGTCATCCATAGCTGGTCCAGTAGGGACATCCATGGTTAGTCGAGAACAAGGTCATATGTAGATATCCAAGTAACACATGGATGTCTATTTATTACAACTTTGGACGTTCATAAGATATCATCATAGCCTTGAGGATATCCTATGAACATACTTAGGCTTGCTCTGAATGGTATTTTAGTTACCAATTACTAGGAACCCAATAAAGTGTTTATAGGAGATACCGGTGAAGGTACTATTACTAAATCACTATTATTAAAACAGATGAGTTCCGCCGTCTCGGCAGTGCACTGCACATCAGTTTCAATCTTTTGGCTCTCATAAGTGCAGAGCAGACCAGGACAACAATGATGCTGCGGTCTCCTGATGTTATAAATTGCAAGTAACAACATATCGGTGACTTGCAATAGCACAAATAGGTCCCTCCAATGGCATCTGCCACAGACACTTTAATATGTCCATGGAGATTCATTGGATAGATTTTTTGAGCATATCCACTGGACGCCTCGATATAGACATCTTCAGGATTACTTGTCAAGTACATCCAGTGGCTGTTTTGATATGGACATTAATAAAATATCCAAATACGTCCATGGATAGCCATTGGATAGATTTCTTGCGCATATACACTGGACGTCTCTATATAGACATTTTCTGGATTACTTTTCAAGTACATCCAGTGGCTGTTTTGATAAGGACATTCATAAGATATCCAAATACGTCCATGGACATCCAGTGGATAAATTTTATGCACAAATCCATTGGGTGTCTCGATATAGACATCTTCTGGATTACTCTTCAGGTACATCCAGTGAATGTGTTGATATGGACATCCATAAGATATCTCAATATGTCCATGGATACCCAGTGGATTTATTTCTTGCACACATCCAGTGGATACCTTGTTGTGAACATCCACCGTTTGTCCATAATGTATCCATGGACATCCAGGACACATTGTGGACATAAATCGAAGGTCCAATGGATATTGTGTGCTGTCTGGGGTATAAGAATGCAATACAAAAGAGTACCTACTATAAAATTACTATTTTACTGCTTCATCCCAATGTTTTAATTAAAAATACATACATGCATATTAGTGATAGCGATGATATGCATAAAGGCAATTCAAACACATGAAAACCAACACATTATGCTGTTCTATTCTTATGAGTAGGAAAAGAAAAGTTAGTTCATAGACATGGAAGATTATATAAACATTGATTCTTCTCAGCTTGAGTGATATATTTAACTAGATTTGTGCATATTTATAGAAGCAAACATGTAGGTATTGTTTAACATTGACTCCCTACCTGTGTAGATGACAGAGAAGTCTCTGCTGCTGGTTCACCTTCTGTGTCATTTGTTTCCAATTTCGCTTCATAAATTTCAGTTTTTGACACTTCTGCCTCAGCTTTGCTTGCAGATTTCAGTTCTTCAGTTGCTTCTCCGGTGTTAGTTGTTTCCTTTACACTTTGACCAGTTTCTTCAAATTTGATTTCATTAAACAATATATTGCCTTCTGATTCGTTTTCGCTTTTACTTATTCCATCTTCATATTCTTTGTCTTCTTTTACACATTTTGTTTCTTCCGTATGTACACTTATATCCATATCTTTATATTCTTCTGATAATGCTACATGAGAACATGCAACGTCTGTTTCATTTTGAAATTTCTGATCACTTCCATTTTGTTGGCTATCCGAGCCGCCGGTGGTAGATTCCAAAGGAGGCGGTGAAGTAATTGTGGGTGGAGAATTTAGTTTATCATCAGAGGATTCTTCACCATCACCATGAACATCTACTTTATTTAATGTATGATCCAGTGAATCACAAGGGCTCGAATTAGCAGATTTCTTCATGCCTAAGACCGGAGAATTCTCAGCACTATCTAGAGTAATTAAATCTGGTTCTTTCCAGGGGATTGGGGAGACAGGCCGCTCTGGGGATTTAGGTGGATCAATCGTAATTTTCGGTGCAACTGATGCATATAGATTTTCCACTAAAGTCACGTTTGGGCTTAACGCAAAATTTTTCTGAACAGGTTCATTGTCTAGATAAGTAAATTAGTAAGTAAAATTAGTGTTAAAAAGCAAAAGAAGTGGGAGTTGCAAAGCGATTTTAGTAAAATGTAAAAAATATTTACTCGTTAGTTCTTACCAGAATCCTTACTGCCCCTTACTAGTTCAAATATATTAGAGCGGGTCATATCAGGCAGTTGTATAGGTGTGATAGCTCGCGATATGTTCTCCGGACTTTTCGCAGACAATCGTTTGGCTTCTGCAATGGCTTTTTGTAAGTTTTGTTGCTTTTTAACTGAGTCTCGGTTGTGACAGTGTCCTATTTGTGACCTAGAAATAGTTTTGGGATAAAAATTCAAATTCAGTATATTTTCAAAAGACGAAATATCAAACTAATGAATAATGATGACCACCAATGGTAGCGAGACGGTTTGTTTAAGATTAAAAAAAATTAATTAAGGAATTGTTCAAAGATAATAATGCAGTCAAAAGGATTTGAAGTGGAACTTTTTCCATAAGCAATTTAATGGTTCAATCCTGTTGGGGAGGTGCTAAGGACTATCCAAAAAAATTTTGTACTTCAAAGACCCTGTACTTCAATTGTTATTAACAATTTAATTTTTTTAACCTTTTTTAACCTAAAAATGTGAATAACTCGAGATACGTAAGTAGCTCCGATCGGGACAAAAACAAAATTTTTGTAATTAAATTGTCTACCGCAACCATAACCTACAAAAGTGAAAAAACTGTCCAAAAATCGTTATTTTTTCATTTTGCTGCCCAGAGCCGCTGGGTGAACCACTCAGCTTCGAACTTTCAGAAAATCTGCATTTTGCTCTAATAAAAACACCCTGAAGATTTGGTGCAAATATGTTAAACCCAGTGTGCGCAATTGAATTTGTTATTAAAAATTTAAATTGGCCGCCATTTTATGCCATTAAGTCCAAAACTCCTTCATAAAATCTTTATTTTGCTATAAGGAACGTAACCAGACTGCAACCAACAGCTACTCTCCAGGCTATGTGCCCCGCCGAGCGCTGAATTACAAGTTACAAGCCTGGCGCGTTAAGTGTAACTGTGTATTACCAACAAACGCTAATGCTTCAATTGCAACAAACAACAGCCAAAAAGACTGATCCTACTTAAAGGAGCTCTCGTGCCAGTCGTCCCACCCCACTTGCAGACTGCAGTTTCGAGCTGTTGGCTCTCATCAGTGCAAGGTAGGCATGTGACGAACGACACGAGGACTCTCCAGCGAACCTTGCACAATAATTTGACTGAATTTATTCTCTAATGGTCAATTCCCGACCTAACTTTATATTAACTGCGTTTGATTGAGACGCTTTTCGTAGTACATCAGATATTTCTTTTATGATTTAATGCTGATACCAACTCAAATACCCTTGCCTCAGTTATCTCAAGGTTAAGTTTCACGATGTTAAATAAAATCTAACATGCAAGTGATGGCGGTCCAAAGAAATACACGAGGGACAGCATTTTTAATCATGAAAAATAGTAAAAAAAGTTCCTATAATTAATGTTCCCTAAGAAAGCTACGAGTTCAAATTGGCACTTAAATAGTGATATATTTACTTATCCTAGACACATTCTGGGATAATTTTATGAGGTAAACATGTCAAGAGGTGTCTTCAATAGAATTTCGGGACACCCTGTATTCAAAATTAAAATGGAATGAATTAAGACGGTTACTTGATGAAACAGATAGTATAAAGGGCAAATGATAATTTGATAAATAATTTCACAGGTTATTGCAAACAGAAATCTTCTTTAGAGACGTCAATATCTACTTTACTCATCAGTAGTTCTTACTATACTTCATTCCTAAAGTAACCATATTTTTAGCTAATGCAAAATAAGTCTACTTTTAACAATCACAATATTGGCACTACTACGTTTAAAGATCACTTCGTTTTTATACTTACGCGATTTGTGCGCCTTTTACAACCTGTTGCCATTTATTTATACCCGAGTTAAGCACCGCCAGTTTTGCAATTCTCCGGAATCTTAAAATAATTATAACAGATTATACATACGGCGTTTTAAGGCTAAACTATCATTATGAATTATTCGAGCGTAAGTACAGTAATAATGATTTACCTTGCCAATGAATCTTCATTTTCTGGCGGTGAGGCATACAATTCTTCATCTTCTTCTGAGGCAATGGGGGCAACTTTAAAGTCTTTCATTAAACGCCTTTCCCACACTTTCATCTTTCTTCCCAATACAGCTGGAAATTTGTAAAACATTAAGATGGAACAATTACGTAAAGATTTCTTAATTAGTAGGGTAGACAGACAAAGCCGGTTCTGGGCCACCAAATAGAGGAACACGGGGGTTCTCAATGACGTCATGAACTGGTTGGCATGTGTCCATCAGGAGTGACCACGAAAGTCGAGGGAGCGATGCGAGATCTGTTTGAGGCCTGTTTAAGATCTATTTTAACCCTGTTTAGAGCTGTTTGAGACATGTTTAAAACCTGCTTAGATCTGTGCGCGCACCTAGCCAACCTAACCTATCGTGGTCGAATGCACCTAGCAAACTTAACCTATCGTATCGTATCGATAATTGTAAAAATGTTACAAGCTGGAGAACTTAAGTCGATGCAAATGTCTTAAACAGTTAAACAGGTTTTTAATAGTAGAATGCAGGTTTTCACGGCCGTTGTCTAATGAAGTAGTTTCATCCGGGTCTTGTCGTGGTCGTCGAACTTGACTTGACGTTTTGCTAATCATCCTGTCAGCTTCTTCAGAAGGATTCTAAAGACTGAATTTGTTGTGTTACACTCCTAGTTATATACCTAGGCGCCGCTTCGCTTCGCTGGTCATTGGTCGTGCTTGGTTCGCTTCGCTGCTCATTCGTCGTGTTTGGTTGACCGTGACTTACTACGGTGCTGGTACTTGGCAATACCAGTCTCCACGTGTTACTAAGTTGATACCCATCCTCTTTGTTAAAGTTGTTCACGTTTTTCATAATTTCCAGTGATTCCCTAATGATTCGCGGATAACAGCGCGTATTCCTGTCTAATATATTGACGTCCTCGTAGTCGATTTTATGGTTCTCGTTATTATGGACATGTTCTGCTATCGCCGACCTATCCATGTATCCAAATCTGGTATTTCTCTGGTGTTCTTTGATTCTGCACTGGATACTCCGTCCTGTTTGTCCGATGCAGCTCTTACCACATGTGCACTTCAACTGGTAAACATCTTTTGATAACAGTTTGGGGACAGGGTCTTTGATTGAAGGAAGCATCACTGTTCGAAACCGTACACCTAGTTTCTTTTTGAATAAAATCTTCTTCAGCCTATCTGTGACTCCCGCGACGTATGGTAGGCATGCATACTTTATTGGTTGTTGCTGTTCTTCTTCTGTAGTTCTCCTCTGGTTATTTACTATTCGTTGTATATTGCTTTGACTGTATCCGTTCTTCTCTAAAGCTTGTTGGACATTCTGTAGTTCCTCGGGTTTGTTCTCGTCGCCGCATATTGTGTTGGCTCTGTGAACCAAGGTTTTAATTAACGCTCTCTTCTGTTGTGGATGGTGGTGAGAGATGTCGCATGTAGGTAATGATCGGTGTGCGTTTTCTTTCTGTAGACACAGTGGGCCAGCTTGCCATTGTGTGACCTTTTCACTAATACATCTAAGAAAGGTAAAGCTCCATCTTGCTCGGTCTCCAGTGCAAATTTGATACTTGGATGCTGTTTATTCAAACGGTCGAAGAAAACAGATAAAGATAATTCTCCATGTGGCCATATGATGAATGTATCGTCTACGTAGCGTAGCCAGCACTTTGGTTGATTCTTACTGCAGCGTATAGCTTCTTCTTCAAAAGCTTCTATGAATAGGTTGACTGTTACAGGTGAAAGTGGTGATCCCATGGTTGCTCCTTGCTTCTGCTCGTAGAAGTCTCCATTCCATAGAAAGTATGTTGTAGACAGGCACAATCGGACCAGATCAGGTATGTCTTCTCTTAATCCTTTAGGTACAAGTTGTTGACGAATCAGGTTAACTGTTTCCTCAATTGGTACATTGGTGAACAAAGATTCGACGTCAAAACTAACCATGATATCATTATTCGTTATTTCCAAGTTTTCCAAACTTAAACAGCTATAAACAGGTCTCGCATCACTCCCTCGACTCTCGTGATCACTGCTGATGGATACATGCCATTCAGTTTATGACATCGTTGAGAATCCCCAGCGTTCTTCTACTTGGTGGCCCAGAAGCGGCTTTGCCTATCTACTTAACGGACTTTCTAGAATAAATAAAGCGATAATTTATTTTATGCGTTTCTATTACCTTTTTCTTTTCTCTCTGCAGTGGAAGTATCCATGCCATTTTTTCCTAACACTTCAAGAATCTCATATCGAAAAGAGGAAATGTCGCTCTTTAATTCGTTAACGTCATCCTCGGTGACTATAGCTTCTTCGTATTTTTTATGCATGGCTGAAACGTATCGCCAAACTAGAGCCCTCATCACAGCTGTATACCTGTAGTCCCGTTCTTTCTCCTCTCTGTTTCTTCTCTAAAACAAGCCTAAAGTTTATATTGTATATTTATCGATTTATTATGTAGTAAAAATTAATGCTTCTTTGAAGTTTTTTCACCCATTTTCTCTTGTCTTTGTCTGGATTTTTGCTACATAATATTATAAGAGAATAATATGTGTATAGTTTACCCAATGTCAGTTTAAAATATTATAAATTCAGCGTATCTACCAGGGATGTCCGTTGTTATGCCTCTCTACAATGAATATAATTTATCCCCCTTTTATGAGATGTAGTCGAGTAGATGTACAATTGCGCTGATGCGGGCGTCCGGTGAAGAATTCAAGCTGATGTTCGGAATGACCGGTTCTAAAACAAGAAAGTGCTGTGCGAGACTGTCTTCGTCGAACCAGGCAGTGCCGTATGTTTATTTAACGTTGCGCGGTGGTTTTCTCTTAATAAAAAGGAATCTAAGTTGTTTATGATATATTTACCTAAAGTAACCATTATTAGCTAATATTTATTTCCAAAAATATTCTTAAAATGGCTTTTGGAGACCATTTGATACAGAAGAAAATTTACATAATGAAAATGTTGAAGACGAGGTAACGGAGTCGATCGAATCAAGTTGGGAGTTTAAGAACCAAGATTTACACGTGCAAACCCAGTGTCTTCTTTTAAATATTTATAACTGCTTAAAGAGAGAAAACAATCAAATGACGGATGTATTATAAAAAGAATGTTTAAATTAACTAAGATCCCGATCTCTACTATTAATTTTGTTATTAAAAAAGGGGTTTTTGTAGATCACTTAAAAGAAAACTGAAAAATTAAAAGTTAAACGTTACCCGAGGAACAGTTTATAATTTTTATCAAGAAAATGATATCCCTACTTTAGAAATGATTTCGAATAAATTGCGGAAATACCTTGATGATAATCTTTGGAAACTTTAAGAGGTATTTTATTAGAGTGAGGATTTAAATATAAAAAAAATTAATAACCGTTTAATAGTAATGAAATCACGCCGTATTGTGAAAATTCTACAGGAATATCTGCGTAAAATAAAAAAGTGCCACGAATCAAATAGGACGGTAATATTATCTTGACAAAAAGTGGTTTGATGCGCATGATACTGTTAATTACGGTTGGGTAGACATGACTCAAAATTGTACATGATATGCGCCATGTTCAAGGAGAAAACGTATTATAATTCTGCATGTCCGAAGTAAAAATGGGTTCGTACCCAACGCACTGCTCTTGTCAGCCAAAAATATAAAACAGTGCTCTGCTGGCTATCACGAAGATATAACCGCGGATTTGTTTGAAAAATGGTTCGCTGAGCAGCTGTTACCTAATATTCCCCTAAATTTAGTTATCGTTAGGGATAATGCTTCTTATCATTCGTGAATATTAAATAAATTAACACGAAGAAGGACGATATAATAAAGTTTATGAGTTCTAAAAATATAAATATTCTTGAAAAAATTTCAGTAAAAAAAGATTTATTGAAAACTATCAAAGAACATAGTTTTAACAAAGAATATGTTGTCAAGCACATCTGCGAAACACACGGCCATAGTCTGTTACGTTTACCGCAATATTACTACATATTTAAAATTTGGGGCAGTGTAAAATACAAGTTGAGAAAAGCAATCAGAATACGATTTTAAGCGCTGTAATTGTAGACAAAGCTGACATATGCAAAAAAATATGCGAATCACGTTATAAACAAAGAAAGAGAGTATCCCATTTTGCCGCCCGTAGAGCCTATTGTTATTTCAGGTAGGGAATGATTCTAGTAGTGAGTTTACTGATGACTCCGTTACCATGTGATCATTTCTTTTCTCGAAACTATGAGAATTTCTTTCATTATAATTTAAACTCTCTTACTTTAATATAAGTTTTATTTTAATTGAGGTAAAATATAATAACTAATTCTGTTTTATTTGAGATACGACGCGGTTTTTATGAGAATTATGTTTTCATTGTTATCGTTTTTAATGAGAAAAAAATGTTTTATTTTATTTTTATCGTTTTTAACAAGATTTAAAGGTATAGAAACTGGAGATACACTTTTTAGTGTTTCAGAAAGTTTAATTGAAACTTAAACTCTACACGTGTTTCGGCTTTAGGCCTTTTTCAGGAGTATAAGGATATTTAATAATGTTTCACTTGGCGCCAACCGTAAAATCTATTGAATGTGTTAGATTTAAATATTATAATTAGGTATGTTACTAATGTTATCAATTGTTATTAGGTTTGTTTAATTTATTCTAACGCCCTATCTTACTAACATTATACCTTTCTCCTTCCCATTCTGGCAAAAACTACTCACACCTCGCCGTTGGTTTTTGCTGGACGCTGACATTTTCTATAATATCAAGTTTTTCTAGTTCTCTACATTAAGAGTCAATGAAATTTTTACGTTCTGTAGAAAATGTCATTAACAAGTGAGTAAAGTTTGTTGTTATATAAAAGTATATAGGTATTATTATATTATAATCCTTTATACAAACGAACATACAATATACGTAGGTATACACCTACCTATCATTTCACAACTTTCAATCATAATTTATTAGTTAATAAGTCTGCAAAACAGTGTTATGTGTATAATAAACGATTTTTAAAATATTTTAGGACATGTATTGCCACAAAATGGAAAAGTTCGGTTTACAAAGGAATGCCGCGCTTTTGTTTGTTATATCGTTTTAAACTGAAATTGGATAAACTATATGCGTGGAAAATGAATTGGCTTTTATTCTTCAACTTTCACATTAAATGAGGTTTCTTTTATAAATTTCACGAAATATTGGAAACCGTCGGGTCTAGGGGACAGTTTGCCCTTTGTTAAACTGTTGCTAACGATAAAAAGAAACTCTTCGTGTAAAAGAGAGGTATTCTCTAAAAAAATTCTTTTCGAGTTGAAAGAACTAAATTAATTTTATTATTCACCATACTCGATCACAATTCCATTATATTCGATATTTACGAAGTAGTTTTGATAATACTAGACATTACAAGTAAGAAGATAATTCTGTACAACTTATACCTTAGTGGACATTCTCCGTAATTTATCTTTCTTTCTTATTCCTAGTAATTTGAAAAAGTTCTTCGGTTTTGGAAAAATATTAAAGGGAGGTGGTAAGGTTCCTGTCTCTTCAAAATAACTCATCCACAACTTTGTTCTTGCGAATTTCCACTCTGTATCTGAATGTTCCTGTAATAAAATAGAACAATAGGAGCATACTAATGTTTTATGGAAAAAACAAAATAAAAATGTTAATTATTATTTGTTTTCAACTCTAACTTTAAAATATTCACTACTATACCGGGCGACCTAGAAAGTACGTACCCCCCCTCCCTGTTTGTTCTACAGTTTTAAAAATAAAACTCTGCAATTTGGTAAATCAAATATAGGTATCAATGAATATAAGGTATCAATGGTCATATTTTGACCATTCGGTGGTAAAATAACTTACTTCCGGTATGACTGGAAATTGCCACAACTTTCTTATTTTAAATATCACACTGTATATTTAAGTCACTTTTCTTATAAAGCTGTAATTTCTCTTTCCAACGCTTTTTTCAGATTTAAAATCGGATGAAAAATAACCTTGGAAATGGCATTTATTGGCTATTTCTAGTTGGCTTTGAAATTCATGAACAAATTCAAAAAAATCGAAATAGACTTTGAATTTGAATAAAAGGGTATTTCTTCAAATTAAATGTAAAATTGGCCTATTTTGTTCATTTGCTTGGATTTAGAAACGTTTTCCCATTTTTTCATTTCATGGAAATTCAATTTGTCATAACACCAATGTTTCAAATAGCACCCTGTATGTTTTATTTCGTTATCAGAGTGGTAAATTTGTTTTAGGCTGGTTTTCCCGATTAAAAATTGAATATAAATTAAAATAAATACCATTTAGAATTGTGTTCATATCTTGCAGTAAGCCATGAAAAACAAACGGAAAATTGCACACAGCATCTGTCAAAACGTTATTGGTAAGTGAAATAGAGGCGTATTTATTATTTTGTAAATTAATAATTAGGTGCTTTATTCAATATAAGATACGATTTACGATGCAACATACACAAAATGAAAGGGTAGATTTACTTTTAATTTACGGTGAATGTCAGAAAAATGCCCATGCGGCTACACGTCTATATTATAACAGATATCCCGATCGTTGTCAGCTATACCGGCAGTATTTTAAAATTCTAGAAGAGTCATTCCGAAATGCAGAAAATATTGAGATGGCAGAGGACAGATTTATAGTAAGCGAACAAATTGAGACAAATGTGTATCCAAACGTTTCTACAAGAGAGCTGGCAAAATAGGTAGGTATTGGTCGAGACAGTAAGACGTATATTAAAAAAACATTGTTTTAAATGATACAAATACGAATTGCATCAAGAATTATATGAAAACGACGGAAACAGAAGATTGATCTATGTCTACTTCAATTTTTTTGAAAATCTGTTCCTTAATTCCAGAGGCAACTAGAAATAGCAAATAAATGCCATTTCCAAGGCATATTTTTCATCTGATTTTAAATCTGAAAAAAACGTTGGAAAGAGAAATTACAGCTTTATGAGAAAAGTAACTTAAATATTTAAAATAAGTGTTTGTTTTACCAACGAATGGTCAAAATGTTGATGACCTATACTTGATTTCCCAAATTTCAGAATTTTATTTTTAAAACTGTAGAAAAAGTGGGGGGGGGGGGGGGGTTAGGTACTTTCTGGGTCACCCGGTAGACTACTATTTATAACAGGATATTTTGAATCATTTTTCACTGCGTGTCTATAACTTCCTTTAGGACCTCTCCAGATAGATGTAATACTATTAGGTACCTACTAGCGATAAAAATTATTTTGTGCATTGCTGGTGGGAAAACAGGATCCAAATAAAAAAAAATATTTGAAAAAGCCGATTTGATATTTGAAGAGTATACCATAAAAAAATCATGTTGGCATCAGAACGAAATGTTTAAGTTGGTGACACTTTTGGTCATCTGACAAGTTGACATATTTGTGTATTTTATGTATAATTTAGAGAAATTTTTGGACATCAACAAATTTAAAGTAGGAAATTTGAAAATATATGCACTTTAACAAACGTACTAACTAAATAATTACCTTTTTGTAGCAAGTTTTGAAGACATATTTAAATATTCAAGAGCAGAGGTAGGGTATACAGATAATACAATAAACTGTGAAGTCTTATAATGGCTACTGGAAAATTGACAAGAGTTACATTTAATCCCATGACCAGAGAAGACAAAATCTTTGCAAGAAATGGACATATGATTATAACCTATTTATGTTCATATTATTATTTGTCAAAGAATATAAGATTTTTGTTCAGGCACTATTTATTAATATATGTATTACAATTTTTATAGTTTTCGCCTTTTTGCAGTCGTAGTTAGGAATGTTGTGGTAGAATTAAAATTTTCGTTTCGCAAAATCTCTTAAAAATTAAATTGAAACGATTGGGGTATTCCTCCAATCTGCGCGGTCCAATGAAAGTATCTGAAGACGATACTGCATAAAAAAGGCGATGCCCAAATACTTGATAACTATCGATAAATTTCATTACTTACAGAAACTTCTAAATATTAGAAAGAGTGATCTGTAACTTATTGATCTCTTTCATTGAAAACCACAATCTATTAACAGACTCTCGATACAGATTCAGATCCAATAAGTCTGTGGAAACTGATTCATATCATCTATTAAACTATGTGCATTCGAAGCACAGGGTGAGTATGTTATATCTTTGTTGTTCGATTTTACGAAAGCTTTCGACAGCGTAAATTAAGATTTCTTTTAAAATAAACGTATACTCATGGCATAAGAGATACGATGTTGAATTAGTTCTTACTTGAACAACACTGTCCAAATCATATGTTTCAATAAACTAAATGATATTAGTAAACGAACAATAATGCATAAAAGGAATTTCAGCAATCGGTACAAACAAAAATATTCAAGCTTACTGAAAAATATTGAGTGGTCAAATTTATATACAGAAGAAAATGCAAATGCGGGATACAAAATTTTCTATCACAACATAAAAAAAGGCGCGGTTAGTAGTTGGACGGGTAACCGTCCAACGAAAACCGCGTCCTCGCCTCACACATCTTCCAGCGGCTTGTATATCAGTGTATGCGCGGAAGCTATACAACCTTAGGCCAGTGTTGTGTAGGTGATATAACCATCGTTCGGAGGGGTTGTAAAGCCGTCGGTCCCTTGTCTATTAAATGTTAGGCAAGTAAAAGATCCCTACTCTTCTTAAGGGAAGAGGTTCGGCAAAATTCCTGGTTGGGGGTAGCTCGTCTACAGGCGTCGGTGTTAGGCCTCAGTAGCGGAAATAGGCCGGCGTTAAATGAATGTATAAAAAAAACATAAAAAAACTGTTTCGATTTATTTTTCCCTGCTCGACTTATAAAAACACAAAATAAAGTAAGAACACCTTGGATAACAAAAGGAATTAATATTTCATGTGAGAATAAGATATATGTTTAGTTCTTTAGTTCAAAAATAAAAAAATATACGTACAACCAAACTATATTAGACTTTATAAAAAAATGTTATCAAATTTTAAAACGAACTCTGTATGAATCCAAACTAAATTATTTTAATAATCTTATAAACAAATCTGATAGCAAAATAAAGAAATGCATAGATAAAAATATGAATAAGAATCAAGGACAAAAATAGAAAAAATCGTATTAAAAACGAACATAAACAATTTGATTGAGGACAGTGGTATTTTCAAAACTTTTTTTATAGAGGAACCAATAAAATTAACATGTAATCGTTCCTCTAAAAAAACGTATATGAATATATGAAAAATTAATTTTATTTTTGTGCAGTAATAGAACGAGATATTGAGATGGTAGTTGAAAAATTGAAAACAAAAGAAACCGCTGATTATAATGAAATACCAATCACTTTATTTAAGGAAAATATTGGTTATGTCAAAAAACCATTAACGTTTATAATTAATCTTTCATTTATGATTGGAACATACCCAGATAGCTTTAAAATAGCAAAAATCATACCAGTAGAGACAATAATATCTAACTACCGATCGATCTTAATACTACCATCACCCTCAAAGATTATTAAACTACTAGTCAAGGAGCAGGTAATAAGATACACAGACAATAAAAATATACTAACAGCTACTAAATTCGTATTTAGGGAAGGTCACAGTACATGTGACGCAATTTTATTTTTAATTAATAATATAAATGACTGTTTAGAAAATGCTATCCACTTTGTGCATTCTATGACCTAACCAAAGTATTCGACTGCCTGTACCATCAGTATTTACTGCAAAAACTAAATTTTTATGGCTTTAGGGGTGTAACTTACAACTGGTTCCAATCTTATCTTGACAACCGAATGATATATATGTGGAATCAAAAGAAATTGTGGACAATGAGATAGGACTAATAAAAACTGAACAAAAGAAATTGAAATATGATGTTCCGCAAGGCTCAATCCTTGGCCCTGTACTTTTTTTAAATTTACGTAAATGATCTTGTTGATAACTTTAAAATGGTATAGTTTTCTCTGTTCGCAGATGACACCAGTATACTTAATATTAAATAACATAAATGACTGGATCTCTGCGAATAGATTAATACTAAATCTAACTAAAACTCACAACATCACATTTCATTCAACGCACAATTATACACAATAAGACATCAAGCCACAACAGGGAATCATTACTGCGGTAGATAATGTAAAATTTTTGGGAGTGTATATCGATGAGAATCTTAAATGAAGGAGCCACATAGTGGAGCTCAATAAAAAACTTTCGCGCTCTGTTTCTGCTTTATTTGTTGTCGAGAAAATTATTGGATTCAAAACATCGGTAATAGTATATTATGCATATTTCCAGAGCGTTTTACAATACGGTATTGAATTTTGGGGAGATTCTATTAGGGCCATGCTTCATTTAGGATTGGAAAAAATGCCAAGGGCAATGTGTCATTTAAGACCAACTGACATGTATAGGGGCTATTTTAAAAGCCTTTAAATAATGACCTTGGCCAGTCTTTATACCTTTCGAGTTTCTATTTTCATGTTTCAAAACAAAAATAAATTAATCAAACATTCAGATGTTTATAAATATGAAACACGAGAAAAAGCGTATTCTATAATGGAGTTAAAGTAAGTATTTAATTGCCTTTCATCGGATATTACAATGGCGGCGAGTCTAAATATATTTAAACGTAAGTTAAGACACCATCTGATAAACAATCGTTGTTCGTTTTGAGTAGTTATTAATAATTAATTAGGTAAAAACTACTTTTTTTAACAAAATATTAACCAACAAATCTGTAGTGTGATATATAATTTATTAATTTAAATTTATAAATTAATTAATTTAGAATACTTTCTCCATACACATGTAAGTTATGTTTTTAAGGAAATAAAATTTACTTACAATACAAAAATTAATTGTTAAAAGACAGCAAACATTGACAAGTTGACGTTCTAGAAGTTCCTCAGGAATCAGTGTTATTGCTTTTCATGGTTTCTATAAATGAGCTACTAAATAATCTCAGTATTGGAAAAATTGCAATGTTTTCTTAGAAGGAGCCTACTGGTCTATAAATGACTATGAATAAACAGTAAACAGCAGCTTCTTTCAATCCGTCATATTTTTAATTATATCCAGTGCCTGAGGCATTGCCTCGGGGCCTCCACCAAGTTGCCAATAGGGCCTCCATCAACTTGTCTTGAAAATTTATTTTATTACAAATGAAATGAATGCTTACTATGGTGAGGATTCTAAAAAAAAAGTCCTGATGATTTACATTGCAGATGCCTCCACCATAATTTTGCCTACATGCCCATGTCCATGTTAATCCGGCCTTAACTTAGTTTTAGTATTGATCTGTATATTAACTTTATCATTATATTGATTTTAAACCATGAATTTTTATATCAACTTACTATTGATACTTTTGTTGTTTTGTTGTTATCTTATTTACTAAAAATTATATATAATCAAATTTCTTGTCAAATCTTAGAGAGCATTTTACTTTTTGATATAAATCAGTTATAATTTTATCATTAATTTGAAAATCTTATATGCTCGGGTATATTTTTATCTATTTTTTTTATTCTAAAGAATTACGTTATTTATTTATTTATTTTTTTATTTATTTATTTAAAATACACTGTTCAACAGGTAAACACCCAATTACAGAACAGGAAATACAGAAAAAATACATATAACTAAAACTAAACTAATACATACAGTTAAAATATAAGACATATACAATATGATTGTAACATATAAGAGATATAGTACGTAATACATATAAACCATGAAAAATTATATATAATATTATCTTTGATACACTAATGTTTAAAATATGACTTGATGTCATTAAGGCTGCAGTGAAAAATATCTATGCGGCTACAGTGTTTGTTGTAGTTGCCACAAATTAAATAAAAAGGAGAATTTTTTAAGGTATTAGTCCGCGCCGTTGGTATATAAAAAGTTAGTTCCTGTCTAGAAGCTAGCCTGGGGACAATAAAGTTTAACTTCCCTACTATTTCCTGACAATCCAAAATATTATGAATGATCTTGTATAAAAAAACTTGCGAAAGGTATTGCCTCCTGTCATCAAGACTAACCATACCAAAAGTATGGAGTAAGCGTTGTTGAGGGTAGCCAATAGGAGGATATGTTTCATTGGTTTTAAAAAACAGAAGTTTTAAAAATCTTCGTTGCACATTTTCTAAATTGTTAATATGTATATCATAATAGGGATACCAAACAAGGGACGCGTATTCTAGCTTTGACCTCACAAAACAACAGTATAATGTTTGTAGAGTGCTTATGTTCGCAAATTCACGGCTACTGCGCACTATGAAACCAAGTGTTTTAAATGCATTACCAACTGTGTTTTCAATGTGGGCATTGAATGTTAACTTCGGATAAAAAATTACACCTAAGTCACGGTAAGTATCAGGTCTTTGTATGGCGGTATTATCAAGATGGTAGTTGAACACATGGGCAGTTGATTTACGCGTAAACGACATAACATTACATTTACTGGCATTTAATGGCAATTTGTTGTTTAGGCACCACTGTGATAGTCTGTCAAGGTTATGCTGTAGGCGGTAGCAGTCTTCAACACTCGTTATCTCTGTAAAGATCTTTAAATCATCCGCATATAGCAAACAACAAACATCTAAAATATCCACTATATCATTAATAAAAATATTAAATAGTAAGGGACCTAGCACCGAGCCCTGAGGGACACCTGATGACGCCAAGAATTCGACAGACTTAACTCCATTATACGCGACATATTGTATTCGATTTAACAGATAAGATCTAAATAACTATAGCAGTGAATAAGGCAAACCTATATCATGTAGCTTACGAAGTAGAATATTATGGTTAAGCCTGTCGAAAGCCTTGGAAAAATCAGTATATATAACAGTACAGTACAGTTGATTTAAAAAACACTGGTGCACTTTCTTTTAGGTATGTAAATCATTCGTTCTTTGATTGATATTAATAATCTTACAAATGTCACTTTGACGTTAATCAGTGGCTTCATTATTAAAAATGGTTCGACATCTAACAGATATTCAAAAACTTCGAATTGTTTCTAAAATTGAAGATGGTTGGTCCATAAGAAGACTTGCTGCTGAATGTAATGTGAGTAAAACCACGATAATGAGTGTTAAAAAACAATGGGAAACTAACCAAACGGTATCCCGTAAAGTTGGTTCCGGTAGGCCCAGAAAGAGCAATAATCAAGAAGATGAAAATCTTATAAATTACCTAAGAGAAAACCCTTTTCAGACTGCAGTAAATGCAATTTCAGAGACAAATTTCTCTGCTTCGGTACCTACTGCTTGCAGAAGAATAAAATTGGAAGCGAATTGAAGAGTTGTTCATCGGCTAAAAAATACAAACTTTCAGAAGAAAAGAAGCAGGATAGGATTATTTTTGCACTGAAGTATATAATCAATGATGAAAACTTCTGGGGACAAGTTGTCTTTTTCTGACGAAAAAGTTTTTAAATCCTGCAACGATGGACATGTTCGCGTATATAGGCCTCCTTCCACTAGATACGACGAAAAATATACTTTCGATCCACAAATATTAGAAAGGTTTTCAGTCAATGTCTGGGCTTGGATGAGCCTAAATGAGTTAGATGTGTGTTGGAACTGTGGTGGTCATCTCAATTCCATTAAATACATTGAAATATTAGACAATATTATGTTGCCGTCAGTAATAGGTGTTTCCGGAAAATAATTTTATTTTCCAACAAGACAACTGCTCCATGCATACGGCCCATCGTGTCAGGCAATGGTTTCTTAACAGAAACATAGATTTAATACCGTGGCCACCTAAAAGTCCGGATTTAAATCTAATTGAAAATGTTTGTGGACTAATGGTGAAACATATAAGAAAATTAAATAACCATCCAAATAATGCCCAAGAATTGGAAGGGATAATTGAAGACGCTTGGGAGAACTTGTCGCAAGAAGTTGACCTTGCAAGAAATCTGATTTTGTCCATGCCTGCAAGACTTCAGGCAGGTTTAGACGCTAATGGAGTAATGACAAAATATTAGTTAATTCTGTATTACGTAGTTGAAGTTCATTTATTTTATTTTTTTATTGTACTTTTATGTGCAGTTTGCATTGTTTACATTTTTTTTAATCTCAAGTGGTATTTTTGTGTTCTTAGTTTAAAAATAGAATTATCACTATTCAGTTAGTATTTTAATTACAACCATTAGTAGAATTATCCGTAACAAATATTATTTTTTAAAACAATAATCTGGCAGGCTTGAAAATGTTTTGAAAAAGTTATTTTCTAATTATTTTTTAAAATTCTATTTGAATAAAATTAAAAAGAAAGGTTTAATAAGTTTAAAAACGCTAAGAAAACCGGTCTCCTCCAAAAAACCCAGGTCCGGGGTAAATCACCTCTTCTCCACCCCCCTCTCGACATGCCTGGCCAGCCCTATTTACAGACATACGCACACAACTAAACTATTAAGATTTTCGATTACAAGAGTTATACCAGTTTTTTTTAAACCAACTGTACATAGTGTAAACTTCAGGTTTTCTTTTGATAACCGTTATTTAATAAATTTCTAAGTTTCTATCTATCTATCTATTTACCCATCTATCTATATATCGACCTATTTGTGGTAAGTAGAGAAGTTATGAAGTTATTATCATCAGTCTTTGTAGACGAATTCATAACAAAAGTTTTAAAACTGATATCTAAAGGATGTTAATGTTTTAAGAGGATAAACTTACATCAATCATAGCGTAAGAGTTGGACATCATAGCGATGAGAAGATTCAAGAGAACGATCACATTAATCACAGAATACGAACCAAACATCAGCAGTCCCCAGAACCTCGTATACGTTTTTATGCCTGTAAGTTCAAAACTGGTCAGGTCGACCATACCAAAACTCGCCCAAAATAGCGATTGGGATGACTCGAATACACTGAAATACAAAATGGACACATAGTTTATTTGTGGCTTACAGTTGATATTTCTTACTTGGCAAATCTTCTCCATTTCATACATGCATCTCCGGCATTGTCAAAGTCGGGTTCGCCGTTCGGTAAGTGATAACACTTTTTCTTTTCCAAATCGGAAAAGTACCACAGCAATTGGTTTAAGCCTAGTGAAAAAAATAGTGTTTCGAACGTTTAAGCAAGATATAGGAAACGGGAAACTTTAATTTAGAGTTTATTTCAGATATACAGTATCCGCCAAAAAATTTGCACAATTCAACCAAATGTCATTAGAAATTTTAAAATGGCCTGAAATGCCTTTATTTATCAAAATATGGAAAAGTACCACAAGCGAAAGTTCTTTGCAATTATATTAAAAATCTAAATGTGAAGTTTGGTTCGAAAATTTAGATGTTTTAGTTTTTCACTTTTTTCCAAACATATGTAACATCTAATTTTCTTGTGTATTTCTGTTCTTATGTTCCTTTATTCTACATATATTTATTATAACTTTTTTACTAACTTATTTGTTATTTTTGTGCTATTTTAGGATAGATGACTGAAGCTGAGTGTCGCTATATACGTTGCAACATAACTTTAACTTTTATTTATTTTCTTACCACATGCAAAAGCAAAGAGAACTAACGTATAAATGAAAAAGAACTTGACTATGTCAATAACCATGCGTCCTAGAGATACTTGAAGTGGTCCCAGATGTGGATTTATTGAAAACAGATGAACCAGTTTTAAGGCACTGTAAAATATATTAACGCTGTAACAATTATAAATACTTATAATATGTATTTGTATACAGAGTGGCTCATTCAAAATAATACCATCCGGTTTTGTGCCTTTTTAAATGAAGAAAGGAAGATACTGATCGGAAGCTTTCGCTCTTGTTGGAAATCTACAGAGGGTGGTTAAACAACATTGCTCGTACAGTCCGTTGAATCTCTTACAAGAGTAAAAGGCTCTAATCAGAATCTTATATTGATGATTTAACTTCTAATCTGAACTTGAAAGTATTTCTAAGTTCGTTAAATTTTTTTTTTCTACATGCGTAGCAAAACAAGAATTGTTTTTATAACTTTGAAGAAAGAAATAGATTTGATTTTATTTTCTTCCAAATAACATCCGCAATTCTCAATAATATCCATTAAAGATTGTAACGAAGCATTCTTTACCAAAATGTGCCCAGGATCTGTATTTATTTATACCCTCTATATAAATTGTCCTTTTATATTTATTATTGTACTGTTTCACGCTTTAAAATTTATATTAATTTGCAGTAGCACCGAATAAACATACCAGTTGTAAGTACAGATGCGCTCGGGTAGTGGGAACAACGTGAGGAACATGTATAACTTTACGAACCCGCAGTAAATATTTTGACTCGACAACTAGCAGTCCCGCGAGCTAGATGTGAGTGCCGGTCGTCCTGCGTAAACCAACAGTGAAATATTTTCAAGTGGCAAAGCAAGGTAATAGAATTTTTCTAAGTTTATTTGACGTCACCCATGCGACGTTATTCTTTCGGTACAAGGGAATAATTAAAATATCCGATAGTTCAGTTCCCTGGCTGCCTTCACACGCGGAACACGTGTCCTGCTGCTTGCTTCGCTCTAGAAAGATATTCAGGTAATTGAATTATTTTACTAAGTCGCTAAATATTCCGAAATATTTTCTAAGTCCGTTTGACGTCACATCGATCCACTGCACATCTGTTACCGTCATTTCTCCCACTTTTAAGTATTCGAAGGAATTAATTAAATTCACACCGTGTTGGCAGTCAGCCAGAGCGACTCATCGACAGCAGACGTGTCCTCTCCTAGATAGGAACCCAGGTGCCATCTATCATATTCGAGCAGTACAATTTTGGCTAAGTCCATACCACGTCATCGACCAGCATCGCATTCATCTGGCGTCTATTCCCACTCCGATAGTAAGTCGATTCATTTAGCGAAAAGGATCTGAGGAGCCGTGCAGATTGATTCAACTCCGATCGCTCTACCGCAGCAGATCTGCTCGACCATACAGGAAGTAAGTAAGTTTACGGAGGAATAAGTAAATTGATGTACTAGTATTGTACATAACTTTGCCCTGTGTCATCGCTTACTCTGTGCTAACGCGTTACCGCGTATTTTTGTGTTACATCTGGTACTACCCTCGTCATTGGGTCGCTTGTCCTCATCCCGGTATTTAGAATATATGAAGTTTGGTCGAAATAATCAATTAGTAGTCCCGTAGATTTGTATACATTAGGTTTAATTGAATATACTGATATTATTGAAAATTGAGTTTTACTGGTTGTGTGTGAACGTCAAAATTCTCACACTGACCCACTGGAGTATACTTTCTCCACTTGAGCTACTCGGCTTGTGGGTCGCGAAATATTCCGAAATATTTTCTAAGTCCGTTTGACGTCACATCGATCCACTGCAGATCTGTTACCGTCATTTCTCCCACTTTTAAGTATTCGAAGGAATTAATTAAATTCACACCGTGTTGGCAGTCAGCCAGAGCGACTTATCGGCAGCAGACGTGTCCTCTCCTAGATAGGAACCCTGGTGCCATCTATCATATTCGAGCAATACAATTTTGGCTAAGTCCATACCACGTCATCGACCAGCAGCGCATTCATCTGGCGTCTACTTCCACTCCGATAGTAAGTTGATTCATTTAGAGAAAAGGATCTGAGGAGCCGTGCAGATTGATTCAACTCCGATCGCTCCACCGCAGCAGATGTGCTCGACCATACAGGAAGTAAGTAGATTTACAGAGGAATAAGTAAATTGATGTACTAGTATTGTACATAACTTTGCCCTGTGTCATCGCTTACTCTGTGCTGACGCGTTATCGCGTATTTTTGTGTTACATCTGGTACTACCCTCGTCGTTGGGTCGCTTGTCCTCATCCCGGTATTTAGAATATGTGAAGTTTGGTCGAAATAATCAATTAGTAGTCCCATAGATTTGTATACATTAGGTTTAATTGAATATACTGATATTATTGAAAATTGAGTTTTACTGTTTGTGTGTGAACGTCAAATTTCTCACACTGACCCACTGGAGTATACTTTCTCCACTTGAGTTACTCGGCTTGTGGGTAGTGTATCTTATCACTTAAACTAGGACTGGCGCCCGAGCATAATCCGAATACTCGTTTCCGGAGCTCGAGTATCAAAGAGTGGCCGCTCTTTTCCTCCACGTCGCCGTTTGGGGTGGAGAAAAACGCGTCACAAGATCCGCCGTATTACGAAAGATATCGATAATTTTAACGAGCCGTTAAGACTCTTTTAACAATAAAACCCGAAAAATCACTAAGGGAGTATTTACGTGTTAAAGATCAATATCATATACTACCTACATATATGGGAAGGTAAAAAGGCACAAAACAAGATTGAATTATTTTTGGTGGGATACTTTGTTGAAGCTTGAAAACACATTCACATGTCGATCGATTTACTAATATGCATAATATATAATGCAGGATGTTACCTGAAAATATTAGCTGCAGCAAAAAGTCCTTCGGCAACAAGCTGAGGATCAAAAGCATACCATTCTTCTCTTCGAATGTATGCTGTGGAAGGATTATTTCGAATTTCCGCGGTTTGCTGGAAATATGAAGCTACACGTAATACAACAACACCCATATATAGGACATTTCTTGTAAAATCTATGAAATTCCATAAATTCCTTAAATAGGAGTTTATTCCTTCTACAAATATTTCTTGCGTTTCCTCAAAAACGAAACCTAAAATTTGATTTATTCTATAAGATTAACTTGGTCGTAGCCACATCATAAATTGTTAGTAGCAGCAGCATATTGTGAGCTAATTTATGAAGCAGATAACAAATAGGTGAAGAACAAATTCCTTGAAAAGAAAAATAGTAAGTATTATAGCATTTCGTTTGTAAGTTACCCTCTAGAACATCTAAAAGCAATTTATTCATAAAAATAAATAGAACTTTCGACTCTGTAGACAAAAATTACGCTTTTTATCTACAATATAAAGTGCTTGAAACCAAAAAATGTCACAAAGTTAAGTGCTGCAGCATAGTTATGATATATCATTGGTATGTTACTGCTAAAAGTAGGAGATCAATATATAATTTAGTTTTAGTACATGTTTTTAAAAACGCCTGCAGATGTCTTACTCCACAATTTGGGGTAATTGGAAACAAGATCCGATTTCATGGTACTCTATATGTCAACATTTTTATTGCTGGATTCTAGTGAATTTAGGTAATAAAATTAGGCGTCCAAATAAAAGAAATTTCCTATTTCCTTCAGAACATTTATCTGGCCAATATACTACTTTTGGCATAATGTACAATGTTAAAATTTGTGGCCTCTTCCGTTTGATTCTCATCGACAATACTGTAATCATCACTATCGCCGTCTTCATTATTGGACGTCCCATTGTCATTAAGGTCATCATCGTCGTCATCCTCAAGTTGCATAAAGTCATCTTCCTGTTCGAATTTACTTGCCTTCGTATTAGCTTTAACATTTACTAGACTCTTGTTCAATATTTCTATTGGCACTTTCTTTGGTATTTTTATTGGTAGTAACTTTGGTCTTCTTGGTGTTTTTTTTTGCATTTCTAAGTTGCTCTTCTTCCTGTAGGCATTTCAGTACAGTCTCGCTTGTCAATATTTCTCGATATGATGCCTTCTTTTCTCTGATTTTCTTTGCAGTAGGCTTGGGTTGGGGGAGAACAAATTCTGTCCCCATTTTGTTTAAGAAAATGTCCAAGACTTACTGTCTCCCCGTTTACGTAGAAGTTTGGTTTTCAGTTAATTGCTTACCGATTTCCTTGTGTGCTGCTGCACAGCCATTTTCTCTCTCGCTGGGAAGTTTCATTGTTTGTTTCTTTTGCTCCATAGCAACTGATGAAGTGGTCACATTCTCGAAGATATTAACTTCACATTCCAGGGCTTCAACTTCATTTTCGAGGGCTAGAAGCTGATTCTGGATAAGAGTTTAATTTTCTTTTTAAACACCACAGAAATTAGACAACCCCCAATTCCAGAAGCCAGGGATTGTGCGGAAGGGGGTTACACATTGAAAAAACGCGGACATACAACCATTCCCCCCGACTAGTGCCGGAGTCAGGATTCGTGGTGGTGCGATGTCCATGTGATTAATCGCAATTGCCACCTCGCGCCTTAACGCACTCCGCTATCGACCAGATTTTTTGATTTCTAATATTTTCCTGTTGTGTTTAATATAAAGCACAATATTAATTGGTACTGTCCGTTAATGCGAGTTTAAAAACTTCAGCCCCTTCTGCGGCTTCGGTAACTCTAGCACAAATACAAATACAAATAATTAAAGAGAGCATCCACAATGAATTCAAGAAACTGTGGCATGAAACAAACACCTGCCAGCTTGCTAGGGAACTACTAAAATATCCCAACAAGAGTACAGTAATGGACTACTTGGCAATGTCCAGAAGGAACCTACGTTTTATAAAGGGAATCCAGACTGGACACTGTCTGTTAAGGAAAAATCTCCATAATATGAGATTAAGCGAAACACCTCTCTGTAGAGGTTGTGAACAAGAAGATGAGACAGGTCAACATGTACTCTGTGACTGTTCTGCTGTCTCATCAATCAGAGAATCCATTTTGGGAGAACGTTGGCCGACTTTGGCCGATGTAAGGGAGATGCTCCTAGGCAGCACCACCACCTCTTTCGCAAGATTAGGTTGGTTGGATGCCTAGGCGAGGGTCTGCCTACAGGGAGGATGTACAAGGGGCCCAATGGGGCCTGAGTGCTGTGGTTCAACAATTGTTATTGACCGCGCTCCCAATCAATTCCAGATTCCACAAGGGGTCTGCTTTTGTAAATTTCTGAATCATAAAAATAGGAGCACTAGATGCTGGTTCATCATTTGACTGAATATATTGTGGGGATATATAAGCGGTTTCAAAAAATTGTGCAAATGCGTTTACAATTTGTTGTGGATCAGTCATGGTGATTCCATTATGATTCATAACTTTAGGGATAGCTGTACTATTTTTGATAGTTATTTGAAATAAAAATAAATTTAAACATTTATATTGATCAGTATTATTTAAATTTAGAAAAAAATAGCATGAACTAAATACATTACTATACTTCTTTGTCTCCTATTTTTGAAGTTTGAAAGAAAATATAGTTCCTTACTTTAATGGTACGTGGTACTCTCCGCCACTTCATACTTAATCATATGTTGGCTTTACTCACATATTGTACACTAACACTTACCTATTACGTATAAAAGCACCGCGTACTCCAAAATCGTTGGAGGATTCCCTCTTTGCTTATGGTATTTATCTAACACATAAGCTTTCATGGATTCAGATCCAAAGTATTCAAAAACCAGGTCATCCGCTCTCAACGACACCAAAATTAATAGAACTGTTAAAACATACTTTATTACTACGAAGTCAAGCAATCCTGAAATAAAACTTACGTAAGAAAAACAAATAAGACGAAGCGTGTATTAAGAATTTCATAAACGGCTTCCTCATGAGCTTCCCGATCTTGGTTTCCGGAGCGAACATGTATAACATGCAGTAGAACGGAAATAGAACGGCCACTTTGGCAATAATCATTATTTTTTCGCTGGTGGATTTTCTTCTGAAACCTGGGACGCCTTCGTACCAGATAGCGGCCAATAATTGTTGTATATTGGGGTGTGCTACAAACTGCGTTTAAACAATTCAAAATTATATACTTACAGTGGAGTTAATAGGGAGTAGTTGAACAGCCAGACGTAAAAATATTGAAACGCTATTTTAACACCTACGCATGCGCAGTTCAATTAAGAAATACGTTAACGTTAATAACGCTAAGGGTCTACGTTATTTACGGACAGATAAAGTTAACGTTACATATGTACGCTAACGTTATACTCATGTTTTTTGAGGTTATGTTCTTACTAAACTGCACACTGGTTTCAAGGTTTCAAAACACAAATAACAAATATACCATAAAAGTATCAAGCTGCTCAACAAGTCTCTTTTTGGTAACACGTTATTTGTAGATACGCAATGAAGTAAAGTTACTGGATCTTGATAACGTCACGTTATTTTGGTTGCTCAACAACTCTCTAATCTATTCAAATTTTTGCCTTATATGGAATTGCCCGTCTTTTCTCCCTTGTTGTTGGATCTCCCCATTTGTCTTTACGACATCGAGAAAATAAAATCTTCGAAATTAAATTTTTCATAAAACTAAGACAGTAAAAGTTGTTTAAATTAATTTAAACATAATATTTTTAGTCGCAAACTCCTCTATAAAATCCTTATTTTACTATAAGGAACGTAACCAGACTGCAACCAACAGCTACTCTCCGGGCTATGTGCCCCGCCGAGCGCTGAATTAGAAGTTACAAGTCTGGCGCGTTAAGTGTAATAATTGCATATTACCATAAAAACGCTAACGACGGTTCGATTGCAACAAACACCAGCCGAAATAAGGATTTTATAGAGGAGTTTGCGACTAAAAATATTATGTTTAATATTCCGCCCTCTAAAAGCACATTTGAACTATGCTAAACTCAGTCAGGCTATTTATTTTTCGATTACATCAGACACTGGACCGCTAGATGGCGCCTGCTGACTATTTTACGTGCCGCTATTGTAAAAATACCGGGATGTACCAAATGGTCAAAGGATCCTCATGCCGGTCGTCACATGCCTACCTTGCACTGACGAGAGCCAATAGCTCGAAACTGCAGTCTGCAAGTAGTGTGTGACGACTGGCAAGAGAGCTCCTTTAAGTAGGCTCAGTCTTTCGGCTGGTGTTTGTTGCAATCGAAGCATTAGCGTTTTTATGGTAATATGCAATTATTACACTTAACGCGCCAAACTTGTAACTTGTAATTCAGCGCTCGGCGGGGCACATAGCCCGGAGAGTAGCTGTTGGTTGCAGTCTGGTTACGTTCCTTATAGTAAAATAAGGATTTTATAGATGAGTTTGCGACTAAAAATATTATGTTTCATATTCCGCCCTCTAAAAGCACATTTGAACTAAATTAATTTAAGTCCAAAAAAATAAAATGAAAAAATAGCCGATTTTTTAATGTGCTATATTAATGGAGCAGATCTGACTTTGGGATATAGAAAAGTGTGATTGTGATTTTCTTTCTTTTGCCAATAAATAAAGTTGCGTCTCCCCAACATTCCGACACATTTGTGCAGCGGATGTCAAAGGGAAAGAGGGGGAAACGACATATTAAATGTTTGAGAAAAGGGTTTTTCGAAGATAACTCGGCGGCTTTCACTAACCGACTATAATTTTTTTTTTACGAACCAACGTTATGTGGTACTGCTGCTCATGCATAGTTTGAACTATTAGGACGAGTTAAAAGTTTCGTATTAAAATTTTTGAAGGGAGATTTTTCACGAGGAATAAATTTATCATTTTTTAAATTTTACAATCGTTTTTAGAGGTAAATTTATGTGTTTTCCGTCGTATCTCCCTATGTGGTTTGCTGTCAGACGGTGGCAGATTATCAATCATTGATAGTCATCGAAAAGACCATCGATGTCGATAAAACTTAGCCAAAACAAGAATAATAATCTTTTAAGAATTACGTTCTTTTTGGGATGTGGCTATTTATACATACTGTCCAGGCAATTCACGCCGCACATGCGCGATGACGTTCAAACATATTGATATAGTAAGAATTATAAGGTTAACCATCAGCAGTCTGTGGTGTAATACTTAGTGTTCCCGATTCTCACACGTGAGGTCGACGGTTCGAATCCGCTTGCTACAGTTTTTTTTTTACCACATTTTGTTAACTAAAATACGTAATACGAATATTTCTTTAGGTTAGTTCGTTGGGTTAAATATGTTAATATTTTTTGATGTAGTATAGTTGTTTATGATAGATAATGTCCCTTGCCCTCGACGGCTATACTGTATGTATAAATAGCCAATTTCTTATACATACTGTATGTATAAATAGCCAATTGCGTATACATACTGTATGTATAAATAGCCAATTGCGTATACATACAGTATGTATAAATAGCCACATCCTTCTTTTTGTTTCAGCTCATAAAATGATATATACGAATATTTGATGTAGGATATTTCAAAACCTTATGTACATACCTTTTTCTGTTTGTATTGAATAGCAAGTTCTAGCCTAGCTAATTTCATGTGTTCTCCCTCCTCATACGGAGGGTTGTCCGGATCATGATTAAGTATAATAGCTAGCTCTTGGGAACTTCGAGATTGATGTAATAGATCTACTGCAAATTGTTGACATTGCCCACGGAGATCCATGTATTCCGTTTTACATTCCTAAAAATATATGTCTGAATAAAAGTTCCCATAAAGGTGTGGTTGAAATGTTAAACTTTGCATGCAAATTTAAAATTACGGTAAAATCTATAAAAGATGTCAAAAGATATGTGTATACAAGAATTTTAAAGGTGACTGTGTCTACTATATTTTATTTTACCTGATAGTTATAATTTTTCTTAATTTTAAGTTAACAAATTCGTTATAATTCGAGTTTTTGGTTATTTTCATATCTTGGATAAATGTAGAATTAATGATCACAAGTTGATATTTTATTTCCTATTTTTAAAGCACTTTTGAAGTAATTATAATTGTATAAAATAATTACGAATATATGCTAATTGAAAAGATAAGGTAATTATATTTAAAGTGCTTATAAAAAAATATGCCATAATTCGGCACGACTTTCAGTAAATTTGCAAGACATTTATCTGAATCGCGTAGGGTAGCGTCATCAGCAAACATAATGATTCGACTAGGAAATAAGTAATAAAATAAATCGTTTACGTAAATAATGAACAACAGTAGCCCCAGAACAGAACCCTGAGGCACACCGTGCGCTACTGATCTAAAGTTAGATTTTTTAATTACTTATTGAAACGTAGTGCTGCCTGTTTCGTAGACAAGATTCAAGGAGAGTTAATGGTATTCCCTTTATTCCATAAAACTAAGTTTTTCCACTAAAAGGCAAGACTATGTTCAACACAGTTGAAGGCTTTGCTGAGGTCGCACACTGTAATCGCTGTATGTTTGCCCTTCTCAAAGCCCTCTACAATGTCTCGCACAGGGGAGAGCGTAGGTGCGTCTTTACTATATACATACTTCGAATGCGATGTAAAGATACGTAAGGCGCGGTTAGTAGTTGGATGGGTGATCGTTCCAACGAAGACCGCGTTCTCGCCTCACACATCTTCCAGCTGCTTGTACATCAGTGTATGCGCGGAAGCTATACAACCTTAGGCGAGGGTTGTATAGGGGATATACCATCCTTCGGAGGGGATGTAAAGCCGTCGGTCCCTTGTCTATTAAATGTTAGGCAAGTAAAATATCCCTACTCGAGGTTCGGCAAAATTCCTGATTGGGGGTAGCTCGTCTACAGGCGTCGATGTTAGGCCTCAGTAGCGGAAATAGGCCGACGTTAAATAAATGTATAAAAAAGAAATCGGCAGCTACTGGAAGCGGCTGAAACCTCTCCACTCGGTGGATTTTTGAAGCCGAAAGAGCATTAAATTGTGTGACAAAACGGCACTAAACGTAATCCGATCTCGTTCAAAACGTTTTCAGATCTTCTGGGGCACTAAAAAAACCCTCAACTTAATGAATTTACAATCATCTATGCGAGTTATTACCTACATTATCGCTCGTTGAATAATATACTATTAGGATAATAACAACTTTAACATCACTTGAACGACTAAGAAAGTCTAGTTATCCTAAATACTACAGATTTGTAAAGCAACAAACTGAAAATTGGTAAAGTGATAATTTATAATAAATTCACCAACGAAGGTGCAGAAAGCATATGATATTGATATTGTTACATCTACCTTTAAGGTTTGTGACAATCCACTAAAAGTTACAAATATGCCGAAATCTTATTAACATGACATGACACCAACGTTATCGGATGACAAACGATGACACAAAAGTTGCTCATGGCAATCCGATCGCTCGCGGATGTCTTTGTTAAATGAAACATTAGCATTTCAGTAATTTTACGTAACGGCTACGCGCATCGATCATGTCATGCGAAATGCGATCTATGCTTCATATTTGCTTTGTTTTTAATTTTTTTCACGGGAACCAAATCGAAAGGGTGGAAGTGTGATATATCGTTGAAATCAGAATTTTAACTGCTTTTCAGTGGTTCCATTGCAAATTGAAAGTAATTATAAAATAAACAACTTGTTGTGCTAAAATGGCATTAAACGTAATCCGATCTCAATCAAGTTTGGTAATTTATTAAACACTTTTACAGCATAAACTAAATCAATGACCAGGGGTTTCCAAAATGGTTGTAGTTATTATTATAGTTCAATATGTTGTTACTTAATTCAGATTCTGATAATGTAATGAATTTACTAAATATAGGCGGAAGAGCCACATTCACCATATCTGTATTGGGGTTGCACTAACAAGGACAATATGCATCATCTGCAAACAATACCAAGTTATTGGTAATAAAATTATTTACATAAATGATATAGATAGATAGATCTTTTATTGGTCAACAAATATAAAGTAATAGTCTCAAGACAAATTCTTGGGGGACTTCTACTGACATTTCTAGAGCCTTTCCAGTTCTTCTGGGGCACTAAAGGAACGCACATGCAAACTTTCATTCAAATCCGTTCAGTAGTTTCGGCGCTACCGTGCTAACACACATACACACACACATTTTTCAAAAACCACTTTTTTGGGTTCCTAGGACCTCAAAACGTAAAGATTTGATGTTATCTCAATTTTTGTTTTTGAACCAATTTTAGTAACCTCTCACAATTTTATTGCGGGCAGGTTAATAATAAAAAAAAAATGTCTCGCAGAATTTTGTAGACATTTATTGTCGAGCAATTAGCTCGAAAATCAAATCGGAATTTATGTAGTATTGAATACTTTTCAAAATACTTAATTAGATGATTCTTCAGAATGATTTCAATTATCTTGCCAAAAATAGGAATGATTGATATGGGACGATAATTGTCGGGATTACATTTGTCGCATTTTTAAAAGATTGGTATAACTCTTGCAATATTAAAAACATCTGGAAAATATCCTTCACCAAAACATTTATTTATTATAATAGTTAGCGGATCTCGAAACTACCCCCCTACGTATAAAACCACCCCCTTTTCCATGCTGTCGGTCCTAGGCTTGCTGGGATTCGTCGGGTCGGGGTTTCTGTGAGAATGTCAAAATAACCAAATAACCCTTGATTTGCAAAATTCAAATTCGTCGCCGAAGAATATATTTTTTGCCTATTAATATGAAAAATCCTGAATTTAACATTTTTTAATGCTTTATTGATATTCATTATAAAAAAATTATGTAACTTCCTTATACTCTGCTATAAGTAATTTCGTATTGGCAGGTCTTGTTTTCTAATAATTGGCGGAGGATCTGGGGATTTGAAAACTAATCGCGGCAAAACAAAAAAGTAAGAATATGTGAAATAAGGTACTTACGGGCTCGGCGAAGGCCAAATTCCGTAATTCCCAGGACAACTGAAAAGCTGTAAGTAATGGATCACTGGAAGATAAGGCAATTAGAGAAGGACTTGCTAATGCTTTATATTCGTTTAACCTAGACAGCGAATGCCTTAAGGAGTCTTCCTCGGATTCCTTTATGCATTCGTCACAACCGCATCTGAAAAAGTATCTGGTGTAAGCTTTATAAAAACGTAGCATAATAATCTTGTAGAGTATAGACCTAGGTGTTTAATCAATGTCAAACTAAGTTTTACTGGAAAATCGTCCATTCTTTCTCAATACTTACTTGATATCATGAGGCATTGGAACGGTTGCACCTCTGTCTAATAGTATCTTCAAAATTTCATAATTATTCCTATGTGCAGCTAGTATTAAAGGGGTTATGTCTGGAGTAAACATTGCTGTATTTATATCGACTTTTTGCCAACTCTGGAAAATATTTCATTAATCTACGAACAGTTCTCTACAGAGATCAATTAATGAAAATATCTAAGTTGATCTACTAATATTACTAAGATATTTACAGCTCAAAACAATCAAACCATTGTTGATGTTAATAGTAGACATTCCTGCAAATCACTATCTTATTGCTAGCTATACATTTTGACTTTAACGTCTGTTTTACTGTGAATTGTATGTTTATACAGGGTGTCCCGAAGCTCCCGCCTTCCCCTTTAGGTGCTAATTTTCCATGCAAGAATAGTAAGAAAAGTTCCTATAAACATGTGTCCGGAAATGCTTCCTAAGGGAGCTACGGCCCTCTAAGGATGGCGATTTTTCAAAGTAGGCGTTTATAATTTAAAAAACAACCTGAATTAAGATTATTATTATTATTACAAAATGTGCTGAAAATGTCTTCCTTCCTGCTCGATGCAGGTCTCAGCATGGCGAACAATATTATTTGTGGCTCTTTGCGCCATTTCCCTGGTTGTCAAATGCCGCAATTATGTCGGCTCGCATGTCGTACTCACTAATTGTCTCATTAAAATGAAACAAATTTCTTATTTGACCGCATATAAAATAATCCATGGGATTTTAATCCGGTGATCGAGGAGACCAACTTATCGGGCCACTTCTTCCTATCCAGCGCCCTCGAAAAACTCGGTTCAAATGACGCCTTGCTACCCTACTAAAGTGCGCCGGAGCCCCATCGTGCATAAAAATCAGATTCAAGCGCGAAAGCAGCGGGATTTCATTCAGTAAACGGGGTAGTTGTCTCCGGTCCATTAAGTCGTGCGGGAAGCAATATGGAACCAATCTGCAAAATTAGTGGTAAATGTTGTTTTCAAGTTTTACTTAACCTATAGTAGTAGTAGTAGTCTAGCAGCTCGCCTAGTAGTCAACCTTGGCTGATCAGCAAATGCATCAAGAATCATCTTTTCTTCAACTATTGGAATCCTTCTTGGGTGACCATTACCTCGTCTATTAGGTAGGACATTTCCACTGTCCCGTACACGATTGAGGCAGCGCGTGATAACTTTTGCGTCGGGAAAATGTGCTCGTTGCGGGAATCGAAACGCGTACAGTTGTGCGGCTGGTACAGCCATACCATAACAGATAATCATATCGAGATACTCCTGTGAGGTGTACTCAGCCATTTCTGTTACTAAATGATATATGCCTACTTTGAAAAATAAATAATGTGCATTTAGCAAACGAATACGCAATATTTCGTTTAGACCGCTTTTACTCGAAAACAGCTTGCCATATGGCTAATTGCAAAGAGGACCTTTTTTTGCAGAATTGACCAGGGAATCATAATCAGGTATTAAAATACTAAAAATGTCAAATGGAAAAATAAATATGTAGAAACAAAGAACAGCGACCCCTCGTTTCTCCGCCCCTAGATAAAATTAATTTTGGCTAATCCTGTAAAACAATAACCTTCAATAATCGAAAATAGTTAACCAATTTTCATAAAGTCATCCGTGATTTTCGTGATAATTAGTAAAAACATCTATTTTTGCGCCATCCTTAGAGGGTCGTAGCTCCCTTAGGAAGCATTTCCGGACACATATTTATAGGAACTTTTCTTACTATTTTTGCAGGGAGAATTAGCACCTAAAGGGGAAGGCGGGAGTTTCGAGACACCCTGTATAATAAATGCATAAATGTACGTTCAATACTCATAATTGAACTTTATCAGATCCAGTTCTGGATTAATAATAAAAGTAATATTATTTCTGTGCCTGCGATGGACGCAAAAGTGTTTGTCATCGGAGTAGAGAAATACCAAACATTCAGTTTTGTGTTAAATATTAAAAAAAAGAGGGAGATTTTGATATGGAGTACAACTCTTTTAGAGACGGGTCTTCTTTAGTCGTCTAGCTCGGTAGAAAGATCAATGCACAAAAGAATATTCCCGGAATCTGGATACCAGTTGCGATGATTTTTCTTCAGAGCTTAAGAAACCTTATTTTACAACAGAATCTTGCCAGACTGTATCTGCTCTCATAACTAATAATAATAATAATAATTGAAACCGATGATCTTTTTGAGGAGTTTAAAAAGGTGAGACGGGAAGTAAAGAGGGATATTAATACTGTCTACAAAAACTTTGTACAAAATACCGAAAATAATATAAAAAGCGATCCTAACAAATTCTGGGCGTTCATTAATGACCAGAAAGGGTCAACCGGTGTTTCAGATGAAATGTTCTTTGACGGTACTTCCCTTAATAGTCTGCATGATATTTTAGATACATTTGCCAGTCATATTTTGATTCCCCATTAGACGCCGTGAATAATTCTATTGATAACGATTGTCCAAATAATAACCCTACTGTTAATATACATTTTTTTCTTGAGGCAGAAGTTCTCCAGGCCTTAAAACGCATTAAACCTAAAATGACTGCAGGTCCCGACTCCATACCAGCATTTTTATTGAAAGACTGTGCTATTATTTTTGCATATCCTCCAACCCTAATTTTTAACCTTATTTTAAAAAAATTGTCAATTTCCGGACTTATGGAAACTTTCTAAAGCTGTCCTATTTATAAAAAGGGGAATAAATTAGATATTCAAAATTTCAGGCCTATTTCTGTAATCTGTAATTTTTGCAAAGTTTTAGAAATCCTACTTCACGACAGTATTTATTGTTCAATTAAGTCTAAGATATCTATTCACCAACATGGATTCATGAAGGGGCGTTCAACGACGACTAACTTATTCTGTATAACTCAGTATATTTCTGAATCCTTAGATGACCATCGCCAGACTGATGTCATATATATGGATTTCTCCAAAGCATTTGACAGGTTAGATCATCAGTTACTGTTAATCAAATTAGAGAAAATTGGTCTTTCATACTCATTAATTCTCTTATTCATGTCTTATTTAACAAATAGGTTTCAGTATGTTACTCTTAACGGATTCAAGTTAATTGAATTTGCTGCTACCTCTGGTGTTCCCCAGGGATTCATCTTGGGGCCCTTATTTTTTGATGACCTTAAAATTTTCTCAGTTATAAACCATATTGATGATTGTTTTCTACTTCAAGCTTGTCTTAGTAAAGTAAACAACTGGTGCTTAGTAAATAAACTACACTTGAATGTTAGTAAATGCAACGTAATGTCATTCTCATTGAAAACATCTCCGATTATTTTTGACTATCATTGAGTAATCTTTGATAGCAAATTATCATTTACCAACCACATTGATAACATAGCCTCTGAAGCCTTTAAGGCTCTTGGATTCATAGCTCGCACCAGTCGTGAATTTACTAATACGGATACATTGAAAATCTTTTACCAATCATTTGTGAGGTCGAAACTTGAATATGCATCACTTATTTGGTGTCCCAGTTATGATGTTCATAAGAGCAACCTGGAAGCAGTTCGACGCCGGTTTGTTAAACTACTTTGGTTTAAGTCGGATGGTATCTATCCAGCTATTGGCTTTCCGCAGAGTCAATTGCTTGAAAGGTTCTCGTTGTCTACTGTGGAAGACAGGCTAATATACGCCTCTCAAGTATTCTTATTTAAAACACTACACAATGATCTTGATGTTCCTGGAATAATTTGCAAATTAAATCTTCACGTCCTTAGATTAAATTCTCGTAATGACCAAGTTTCTTTACTTACCCACTCCATATACAAACTTATTACAAAATTCGCCTTTGTTCACTAGGTGAAACAATTGTAATAAACTGTGTAGCAACCTCGATATTTTTAATTGCAGCCTTAATGATATAAAAGCTGAAGTTTTTAATTAATTTAAATACTTTTCAAATTACTTTTGTTTTTATAACACTGAATTTTAATCTTTATTTCCTCCTCTCTTTTTCTAAGTTAATACTGCACATGTACCTCATTAAACTTGTTTTTAATTATCTGTAATTTACACTTTATATTTATTGATGTTTTTGCTAGTTTGTATTATTCTCTATCCTTTTTTTTTGTTTGTATTTTTACCTTATATCGATTTTTAATGTTTTATATTGTACTCTACCTTTATGATTTATTTTTATAACTTTCTATTCCTGTTCTATAATTGGGTATTTTACCTGTTGAGCAGTGTATGCAATAAATAAATAAATAAAATAAAGAAATATCAATGAAAAAGTTGTTCATTATCCTGCAAGATCATCTGATCTTTAACCAATTGAATATGATGACTTTAATGGATATGTCTATTAATGGACACTATTAATGTAGAGACGGATTTTATATTCATTGCAATATTGAATTTTTCACATTTTTGCTGATACAACTGTATAATTTTAGTAATTAAAGTTAAAACAAATCATGAATACTACAATATTGGAAGTAATCTACCATTGTCTAAGTGAGTCACACTCACTTAGACAAAAATTAGATTGAACAAAACGTTTTAAATATTGAAGGTACACTTTATTGCACAAAAGGAGTATAGTGTATTTTAGCAATGTAAATATAAGGCTTTTTGTTCTTTTATTCATTATTTTTAAATTTTTATCAACATATTAGTATCAACTTACATAATTACAACTAACAGACATCTATATTTCCATTATTGTTAATTTCTATAATTTACTGTCAAGAGAACAATTTAGACAAGAAAGGATTATTTTCTTATATTAGAGTTGTATTACTTTTTTTAAAAATCAAGTGCACACTACTAGCCTTGGGATATTTTAACATGAATTGGTTGTCTAACGACTGTATACATGAAAGGAGACTTAAAAGATGATGTAACGTGTTAGATAATATCGGCATGGTATGATCTGCAATATAGCCCATTCGTTTGACGCGCAAAAAGGGGCTGTATCTAAAAATAATTCACGGAGTAACCAAACTTTCTTCCTGTTAAACCAACTAACGACTAACTTGCTTAGGCTGAAGTTGGGGAAATAATATTCATGCTTACATAGGGCTCTCCATCTTGATGAATGAGTTCTTCGTGCTCGAGAAGAAGTTCTACGGCTTCTACAAATTCAACGTTAATTGCATGTAACAGAGAATCTTTGGTTTCCACACCCATAATGACCAGTAACTCGACCATTTCTAAGTTCTCTTGATCTATGGCTATCGTCAGAGCTCCTCTTCCAAGACTGTCCATGCAATTAATATTAATGACGGTCTTCTTCCGGTGGGCCTTTTGGAGCATTCTAAAACAAATATTACTATCAATTCTACAACTAGCACGGAATTAGAAGCCCTCTGAAACGAGGTACCATGCGCAGCTTCAGGAGCAGCTGTCACGTCATCTAATACTCAAATCGATTATGTAATAAATACATTTACTAGTGTTATGTCAGAGCCCTGTTTACATGCTGTTAGCGCTTACCTTCTCACATTGGCCAAGTCGCCTCTTTCAACGGCCAATAGATACTTCTTTTCCTCTAGAGTGAGAACATTCGGCAATTTGGGCATCTTCACAGATTTTTCAGTAACCGGAGCTTCTACGTCCACCTAAAATATTTCACATAAATATATATTATGTGAAAACCCATGTTATTCACTTACGTCGTCCCCCATACTGAAAGATTTATATAACGTAAAACTTAAGATAAAACGAAATAATAAGATATTGAAATGGAATAGACTAAAATAGCATGTTATTGCTAAAGTGAAAGTGTGAAGTAAAATCTGTTTCGGCTAGTCCTGCTTAGATTTAATTCCATTATTTTCTTAATTAAATTATTAGATTACTTTCTGGCCTAGTTGTTTATAGGATCAATACAAACAAAACGTTTTTATGGTAATCCTGAAACAATGTAGTTGGTGCGTCGTGAAAAATAAAAATTATAATAAAAAACATACGACTGAAACAAATTCGATTGGAAGAATATAGCAGAAATAAGGACCATACAACACTAGAAGAATTCAGAGCTCTTAGGCAATCCATAAAAGAAAGTATAGATATTTCGTATAAAAATTACTGTAACAATATCGAACATAATATTTCTCACAGCGCCAAGAAAATCTGGTAATTTGTTAATAGCAAATTAAATACATCTACTATATCTAACTATATTTCAATAATGAGGAGTACAGGGATCGTGAAAGCATTGTTAACGCTTTTGGGTCCTACTCTCAAATCTCATATTTACCGCGCGAAAATCTGAGTTATTGCCCAAATGATAACTCTTCAGAGATAACTCTAACATAAACTTCAACAAATTCATTGCATATAGCAAAGTCAGAAGTATACACTTGCATCAAATGATTAAAACTTAAAACGACTTCGGGGCTTGATGATATACCTGTATTTATAATAAGAGACTACGCTAATGTATTTACACATCCTCTGACCATAATCTATAATTTAGCTCTAAAAATGAACACATTGCCAAGAACTTGGAAAGTATCTAGAATTACACTAATCTTTAAGAAAGCGATGGCAATAATATCTTGAACTATAGACCTATCACTATTACAAAAATCTTTGCCAAAATTCTTGAAATGCTGCTCCATGAATACACTTCTAATTGTATGAAAAATCGTATCGCTCCGTATCAACACGGTTTCATGCACGACAGGTCAACCACACAAACTCTATCTGACTCATTGGATGCTGGAATGCAGACAGATGTAATTTATACAGATTTTTCCAAGGCCTTCGACAGACTGGATCATATCTTATTGTGAAAACTTACTAATATGGATTTTCCCCAATGCTCCTAGAATTTTTCGAATCCTATCTTGCCGGTAGAAAACAACTCGTGCAATGTAATAGTTACCAATCTATTGAAATAGCCTCTATCTCCGGAGTTCCACAGGGCTTTAATCTAGGTCCGCTATTATTTAACATATTTATAAATGATATTGGATCTGATTTAAATGTTTCTTATATGCTGTACGCTGATGATATGAAAATCTACTCCACCGTCAATAACACGGCTGATTGTGATAAATTACAAGAACATTTTCTTAGTATTAATCAATGGTGTACAGAAAATAGATTACATTTAAATGTTCAAAAATGCCGTGTTATGTTTTTCACAAATAGAATACATTGAATAAACTGTAGCTACTCAATAAATCAATCAATGTTATCTAGGCCTGACACCATTCGTGATCTAGGAGTCATGTTTGACGATAAAGTCACTTTCAAAAATCATATTAATAATCTAACATCAGAATCTTATAAGATGTTATGATTTATCATAAGGAATTGTAAAGACTTTACTAATACTAGTACATTAAAATTACTGTACTTCTCTTTTGTAAGATCTCGTGTTGAATGTGCCTCTATTAAATGGTGTCCGTACTATGATCTCTATGTGAATATACAAATAAGACTTTTAAAGTATGCTTGTTATAGAGAAGATGCTGTATATCCTGCTATTGGCTTTCCAAATCATAGAATGGAAGCCAGATTATCCATCAAAAGCATTGAGAATAGACATACGAAGTCTCAAATAATCTTCTTAAATAATAGGCTGTAATGATATTCTTCATCGTTTAAACTTCCAGATACTCAAGACACTCATTAATTTTTCATTTGCCAACTCCGAGAACAAACACTAAAAAGCTTTCTCCTATTAAGTAAATATGCAACAAATATCATAAAATTCAAGATCGAATTGACACATTTAACTGCAGTGTAGCGTTCATAAAAAACTGTGATAAATTTCGTTCGAGTTGATCTTTTGTTTTTTATTGTCACTTATAATAATATATCACATACGTTTATGTGTGTATATATAATATCGAAATGCTATCTAAACGGTATATTGTATTACTTTTGTTCCCATTCTGTAATTGGGTTAACACCTCTTGAATGATTGTATAATAAAATAAAATGATGGAATGGAGACACTAACATCTGATTTACAAAGCATATACTCTGCTGAATACTATATTAAAAAGATAAATAAAAATACCCTGGACTCTCTGTGCTTTATGCCGGTTACGGAAAATGAGGTAGTTGAAATTGTTAAGCAGATAAAACCTAAAGAATCATTTGGATGGGATGAAATTCCAATTACATTAATAAAAGAAAACATTGCAGTTTTAAAGAAACCCTTAACATATATCGTAAACTTATCACTTTCTTAGGGGATATTTCCAGATAAATTTAAAATAACAACCATTAAGCCGCTTTTTAAAAAAGGCGACAAACATAATATTACAAATTATAGACCTATTTCACTTTTGCCAACAATTTCTAAAATATTAGAAGCAATAGTAAAAAAACAGTAAACTATTTAGAAAAATTTAAAATCTTAACACCATTTCAGTTTGGATTCAAAAAAGATTGTAGCACATCTGACGCTGCATTTAATCTAATAAATTATATTAATAATATCCTAGAAAATAAACATATTCCTATGGGTATCTTCTGCGATTTGTCTAAGGCTTTTGACTGTATAGATCATATCTTACTAATGGAGCTCAATTACAACGGAGTACGCGGTACACCACTTCTGTGGTTTACTTCGTATTTAAAACATAGATCTGCACATGTCAGACTTTATGACGAATCTTAGGAAATTGGAAAAACTGTTATCACGGAAGCAAAAGATATCAAATTTGGAGTTCCATAGGGGTCCATATTAGGTCTAGTATTATTTTTAATATACATAAATGAACTTGTTGATAATTTTCCTTCATTACAATTTTCATTGTTCGCAAAAACACACAAAAAAAAATTGAGGCCTTGACTTTTCGTACATGTCCTAAATTGCAATTTTGTGGACTCTTACTTGCTTGCTCTGCCTATTTACACTTATTTACCCCATTTATCCCCGAACCCCTCAACGGAATTAGATCAAAATAATCTAGTTCCAGATCTCGTTATAGTACATAAATGTACCAAATTTCAAGTCAAAATCACAAACGATTCCAGAGTAAACGTGCGCACACAAAAAGTTACAGACCGACCGACAGGCAGATTTTTTTTTCGCTCAAATTTAAAATCTCGAAGTTTCATGACATTTTAAGCCTATTTAAACAACAACAAAACATTGTTTGCGTTACTATACTTCCACTGGACGTGGATGTAATTAATTAGTTACATTTATTAATTTTATAAGGCGCTTAGTTTTGTTTCTATACCTGCTTTTATAGTTTTTTATTATTATTTTTGTTTTTACCGTTTTTAACCTTTACCCCGCAGTATTCAAGAGTTAAATTTAATCAAAATTGCTAGAAAAAAAATAACTATCATCCGAAGCATCCTTTCCTGTATCTTCTAGGAGCCACTAGTTTTCATATACAGGGTCTATCATAGTGCGATGTCATAAATTTAATCAAGATCGTTGTTGCAACTGTTTTAGAAAAGAAAAAATAATTCGCTTAACTTACACCCTCACAGTCTCCGCTGCTGCAGTTTTAGAGGTAATTGGTAATACTGTATTATACTAGTACAAAATAAGAACTCCGGTACTAAATGGGATGTAAATCACTATGTTAAATGACTCTAGTTGTCGATGTTATCAAGTTATTTGTGAGCAGGAGAAAAGTAGAAGAAATTACTCTATATAGCAATTGGTTTCTATGCCCTTTCAAGTCTTGCCTCCAAAAATTATAAATATTAATTCCAAAGAGAATAAACATTTGTAATTAAGAATCTGCCACGTTAATATAAAATCTTTAAACTTTTGTTTTGATGATTTCTGTGCATTTGTGTTATCGCATGACCACGATCTTATTGCTGTCTCCGAAACATGGCTGACAGGCAATGACTCCACTGTGAATTTCTCAATTCAACATTATGTTTTGGTGGGGGTAGGATAGACCTACAGAGGGAGGTGTTGATGTGTTGGAAAAAATATAAGATACAAAGTCATGGAATTTAACAACTCAGTTGAGAAACAATTAGAGCAATTATGAATCTCAATACATATCAACAGTAGAAAAGAGGCATTTGGTGCTCTATACAGGTCACCTAAAACTAACATTTCCAGTCTAGATACCCTTGAGGAAGTCTTAACTTATGTAGTAGGGGGAAAGTGATGATACTATATTAGCTGGTAACTTTAATGCAGAATTCTCAAAAAACGATTCTTACAACTTAAATTACCTTAAAACTATTTTCGATTATTTCAACCTGCAGCAGATATTGCAAGAGCCTACGAGAATTACCGAATCTTCATCGACTTTAATTGATATAATTTGTACTAGCTAGTAAGAAAAAGTGATCTAATGTGGAACCATGGACCTCTCAAATATGACTGATCATTTATTTACGTATGCCACTTTGGACTACTCGGTAGTGAAGTTACCCATACAAAAAATTACTTACAGAGACTACAGATTTTCTGATAAAAATGAATTTGCCAAAAATGCCTTCTACGTTAACTGGATGTTTGTGCATGAATTACCTAATATAAAAGAGGTTTTTGAATAAGGCCGTTATAACTATTTTTGATATACACGCACCTTATCGTACTATTGAATTATGAAAGCCTAATAGGCCATATTTAACAGAAACAAGTCGACTTAAGAATAAGGCTCAATAAGGCTCACAAAGATTACAAGGAAACTAAATTGGAAATCAAATTTGAACTTTATAAAGACCTTCATAAATATTTGTCCTTAGCAATTCGTAACGAGAAAGTAGCTTACATTTGGCATCTACATAAAAACATAAAAAGATTTCCAAGAGGTTGTAGAAAAACTTTGAAAGGTTCAATGTGCATAGCAACCCAAAAAAAATCATTTCATTAGATATAGATAACCTTAATGAAATCAATGACTTCTCTTCCTCGATTATACGCCAGGATATAAACTTAGACATAGATATAATAATAACAATCTTTATTTAGCACAAGTAGCTATTACAGAGGTGTAACATACATGTGTAGTACAGTACATTTACCTACATTTAACAATACTAATAATTTATACAACATACCTAAGCCTAATGAGTAAAATAGAATTAAGTTATTTATACATGAATTTATATAAATATTTTTTAAACAGAAATACATTCTTAGCTTGCTTTATAAATTCTGGTAATTTGTTAAATTCGGCCGTTCCCTTGTCGTATATGGAGGACATTGATTTCATTAAGTTTGAGTAATGAATATTTATATGATTTCTTTGCCCTGTATTGTAATTATGAATATCCTTACGATGTTGTACATTTGTTGACAAATAAGTTGGTAGTAAGTTATTGTGAAGTTTGTATAAGAATATTAGTGTCCTGTATTTTATATTGTCTTTTACTGAAAGCCATTTAAGTGTACATCGCATTGTATTTATATTAGCATATCTATTACATTTTAAAATAAAACGCATACATCTATTTTGAAGTAGCTACAGTTTAGATATATTGATGTCATTACACATATTATATAATATACTTGAGCAGTACTCGAAATGTGGTTTCATTATTGTTTTATAAATAGCTTTCCTTGTATTTGACGTTCAATGTTTACTAACACGATAGGCGAATCTCAGTTTTTTTGATATCTTTTTACATATGTAGTTTATATGGTCGTTAAATGTTAGTTTGTTATCTATGATTATCCCTTAATATCTCATAGTTATGACCTTTTCAAGATTCTCTCCTTTGTATTTTACACACATATTATCAATGTTTTGATTTAAATATTTATTGGAACCTATTATCATATATTTGGATTTTTTGGCGTTTACCATTAATCCGTTCGTTGTAAACCATTATATAATTAATTCCAGTGTCATGTTAATTTTCTGGATAACTTGCTTCACATTAGTTCCAGATAAATATATTGTAGTATCGTCTGCAAAGAGATGTATTTTGCACTCCTCTGAGTTGATTAGAAGTAAATCTAATAGATATCGTGAAAAGCATAGGCCCTAGTACACTACCTTGTGGAATTCCATTATTATTAAAAAGTTTTTCAGATTTAATTTTATTTATCTTGGTTTGCTGACTCCTTCCATATAGATACGACTTAAACCATTTTTACGCCGTGTCAATAATCCCAAAATATTGGCATAGTTTTTTTAATAATAGCTCTCTGTTCACAACTTCGAATGCTATTTTTAAATCGAGCAAGACGGTTATCACAACTTCACCTTTATCTATGGAACATTTGAAATCATTGATTATTTTTTGTAAAGCCGTTTCACACAAATGATTTTCTCTAAGTCCTGATTGGTTTTCATGTAATAATTTAATAAATTCAGTGAGTTGGTCATGAACTACTACTTCTAAAATGTTTTCCAGTGAAGGTAATGTATTTATGAGTCTATGGTCTTCCGCTAATTTTGTACCTGGAACTTTTGCTACAGGAGTTATTAATGATGTTTTCAATATGTCGGGAAATGTTCCACTATTTAGCGATGTATTAATAATATGTAATAATGGATAGCCAATGACATCAAACGTATTTTTTATTAATTTAAAGTCAATTTCATCATCATCATCATTTTTCTGTTTAAATACAATTTTACGTAATTTAGTGAGGTTTATAATATTAAATTCTTTAAAATATATATCTGGCTGCAATGCTCTGTTCTCAAATAAAGCATATCTATTAAGGTAATACCTGTTATTTTTTAAACTATCATGACATGATCAGAATAATATTTCTATTCTTATTCAGAATGAGTTAAATATGTCTCCGGTATCATCAGTTTATGAGATGTTTAAACCTTCTACAGTCAAACATTTTTGATGCAGATGGAATTAATCTTAAAATGCTAAGATTAATCTTTTCCTACTGTAAATATGCCATTATGCACATTATAAATTATTCATTAGAAGAAGAATTTTTCTTACGGTATGGAAACAATCAATTATAATTCCACACTTCTTGCAATGCCTTCCCCTTTTGAAATTGTACGTTTATTTATATTTTTTCAATAACTATTACAATAATTATTAAAGGAGTACTCATGTGTATTATATTTGATTAAAACGGTTAGAGCTGTTTAGAGAAAAGAGAGAGTTTAGAGATTTTTAGAGGTTAACTCCCTCACATTTGGAACTACGATTATTGCGATTTCACCACGAGGTGTGTCCGACCCGAATAAACACGCATATTTTGAGAAAAATCTATCCTAAATATTCCATTATTAGTGGATCTGGACTCATCAGAAAAAGGAATTTCTTGCTCAAAATTGTTCATCAGTAAAAAACCAATAGTTTACTCTACGCTGATAATCATTCTCATAGAGATGCTGGTGTAACCAACTCTGTACAGAAATAAAAGTCTTCTCAAAAATATATATCATTTACCTGTTTAACTGAGACATTCTTTATTATATGAAACCAAATCAAAATATTACTATTAAGAAATCTGTTTTAATGTAAAAAATCCAAACAGTACAAACAAATTGTACGCTGTTTGACCGACCCATCTACACCACTGACTAAGCCGAGGAAACATATTTAATTTGCAGATTGGTGGACTTATTAAGTCAGAAATCTACCTTACATTTTTATAGTTAATTAAATTACAGCAGAATGATCGATTTATAGACGTTAGAGGCTTTCAGAGTATAGCTTGACCACTTCACTTTTTAGTCTCGTGCGGTATCAAATTACTTGATAATATGAGCGTGTTAAAATAATGTACCAGACAAATTATGGAGGCGTCAAGTTCGCTGGAAAAATTAATAGGAGGAAGTACAGAAAGTATTAGTGATGGATCGGTATCCAACGACCCTTTGGATAGGCCCTTATCTTCCATTGAAAAGACGTATTTACTTCATGCCGAAAGGGGAGATTGTGCAACTATTAGAAGGTAATATTTTATGCAATAGGCGCGTTAAAAAAAGATACGTAGGTTATTTATTAACTAACTTAAGTGACAATATATTAAATAATCTATATTGTTCTGTACAGAGTAACCCATTTAAATTTTTTTTTAAGAATTATAGAGCTTCAATGACTCTAACGTGGTACAAAATTTCAGATTGAAATTCAAAATTTCAAGGCCTATTTCGATTTTTTTCAAGACCAAAAATCCAAAAAAAGTGTTAGCAAATTTTTTATCTTAAATTTGGCTACACCACTGGTTTTAGGATACCTTCAAATGGATGTAACCAAAATTTATCAAAAAAAATCGGCAGCTACTGGAAGCGGCTGGAACCTCCCTCACTCGGTAGATCTTTGAAGCCGAAAAGAGCATTAAATTGTGTGACAAAACGGCACTAAACGTAATCCGATTTCATCCAAAACCTTTTCAGATCTTCTGGGTTACTAAAAAAACCCGCAACTTAATGAATTTGCAATCATCTATGCGAGTTATTACCTACATTATCGCTCGTTGAATAATATACTATTAGGATATTAACAACATCACTTGAACGACTAAGAAAGTCTAGTTATCCTAAATACTACAGATTTGTAAAGCAACAAACTGAAAATTGGTAAAGTGATAATCAATAATAAATTCACCAACGAAGGCACAGAAAGCATATGTTATTGATATTATTACATCTACCATTAAAGTTTGTGACAATCCACTAAAAGTTACAAATATGCCGAAATCTCATTAACATGACATGACACCAACGTTATCGAATGACAAACGATGACAATGACAATCGTCAAAATTTGCTCATTGCAATCCGATCGCTCGCAGCTGTCTTTGTTTTTTTTTATACATTTATTTAACGTCGGCCTATTTCCGCTACTGACGCCTAACACCGACGCCTGTAGACGAGCTACCCCCAACCAGGAGTTTTGCCGAACCTCTTCCCTTAAGAAGAGTAGGGATCTTTTATTTGCCTAACGTTTAATAGACAAGGGACCGACGGCTTTACATCCCCTCCGAAGGATGGTATATCTCCTATACAACCCTCGCCTAAGGTTGTATAGCTTCCGCGCATACAGTGATATACAAGCCGCTGGAAGATGTGTGAGGCGAGGGCGCGGTTTCCGTTGGAATGGTCACCCATCCAAGTACTAACTGCGCCTGTCGTTGCTTTACATCGCATACCGAAGTATGTACATAGTAAAGACGCACCTACGCTCGCCCCTGGCTGTCTTTGTTAAATGAATCATTAGCATTTCAGTAATTTTACTAGATTTTAGAGGAATATTTGTAGTTTAATTCTTCGACTTGTCTGTATATATATTTAAAAACGGCACTAAACGTAATCCGCTCTACCTCTAGAACAGTGAAGAAACACTCACACGTGAATTGACGAGTTTCACGACGTAACGGCTACGCGCATCGATCATGTCATGCGAAATGCGATCTATGCTTCATATTTGCTTTGTTTTTATTTTATTTTTTCACGGAAACCAAATCGAAAGGGTGGAAGTATGATATATCGTTGAAATCAGAATTTTAACTGCTTTTCAATGGTTCCATTGCAAATTGAAAGTAATTATAAAATAAACAACTTGTTGCGTCAAAATGGCACTAAACGTAATCCGAACTCAACCAAAACCTTTTCAGATCTTCTGGGGCACTAAAGAAACGCACATGCAAAGTTTCATTCAAATCCGTTCAGTAGTTTCGGTGCTATCGTGCTAACACACATACACACACACAGACATTTTTCTAAAACCACTTTTTTGGGTTCCTAGGACCTCAAAACGTAAAGATTTGATGTTATCTCAATTTTCGTTTTTGAACCAATTTTAGTAACCTCTCACAATTTTATTGTGGAGAGGTTAAAATATTATATTTTAACAGAAATATAGCATAACTAAAATTTATATTATGCTATCTATTGAAATAATTCGAATATTCATCATGTAATTCACAATTGTTTAAACAATATTGTTTTTATTATAGTTCTTTGAAAACACCTTATTTTCATCTGTATTTGTAATCATGTAAGATGGGCCTTTTGAGACTAGCGTACGCAAAAAGTTTTCCCGATCTCCGATTTATTCCGTGCACTGAATAAAAATACCGAATATATGGCTTGAAAATAGAAATATACAAAAGTAAACTAAATTTAAGAAAGTTTATTAAATATATCCTATCTGATATTTAACATGTAACTATTTTGTATTTTAATTCGTAATTTAAAACAAATCACCTTTGAAATAATTTGAGAGTAACCATGGAAACGCATTATAAATATCAAACCCTGCATTGTCGGAGTTGTTTATTTTCTGTCAATTACATTTATGCCGATAAAATGTACTCAGAAGAAAATCCCGAAATTCTCGATAACGTCCTAGAGCAAGAGGCACAAGCGGGCGCTAATTTATTACCAATAAAATCCAGGTCAAGATATGAACACGAATATCAACTTTTTACTGAATGGCGGATTGTGAACAAAATCAAAACTGTAAGTGACGAATTCTTTTAGTTTACTTTGTCAAAAAGTCTATGAAGTCTTCCTCATTATGGGGTCGATTCTCAATGCTAAAAAGTTGTTTGGCCATAAAAAAAAATGGTGACATCAACAAATATCCAAAAACTATTGCTTTCTTGAAGCGTCAAGCTGTAGGATATATATCGAAAAAGCTCAGAGTTTTAACAGCAGAACAAGTAACCAAATTTTTATGTGAAGCTCCAGATGAACAATATCAACTATCAAAAACAATTTTAGTGGTTGGGATCTTTGGTACTGTCGTGAGCAGAAAAAATAGAACTTTTTTTTCTAATATAAATCTGTCTCTATTTGAATATGTAATGAGTAGCCGAAATAAAACAGATGTCACTTTTAATTTATTTTTTATTTTAATGCTGTAGTTATTGCTATAGTAAATGATGGATGGTTAATGAGAAAAATTGTACCGAGTTATAACATTAACAAAAATTTGGTGTGTAACATTTTAAGAAAGTGGAGAATAAACGGTACGATTATTAGAAATCCTGGATCAAAGGATAAAGGATATCCTACTGAACAAGAAACTAATTATTAATATTTCGTTATTGCACCATTTCTATTTATAACTTCTATAAATCTCTTTGGCATAGAATTAAATAACCTTATACAATAATCATTAGTAATAATATTTTCCCATGCATTATTTACTATTTCCAGTAATTCTTCGGCATTCCGTGGTCTCACATTTCGTTTTTGGATTCTTTTTACGAGTAGTCCCCATACTACTTCCACAAGGTTAAGATCTGAATTATTACTGGTCCAGTTAAGAACATTGATGTAACAACATAATATAACAATCTTGAAACCAGTTAGTTACGGTATGAGCAGTATGAACGGAACAATTGTCTTATTGAAATATGAACTCATTATTAGGAAATAATTGTGACACAGAAGGGAGCATAATATTGTCTAAAATCCTAATATACGTTTCACTATTAAGTCGTTCCTCAATATGCCACAAAACACCAGGACCACGTGCCGATATTTAAGCCCACATATTGACGGAAAATCTACGACTTTTATCATTGTTAGATATATATTTCTCATCGAACACGAAACACAAATAAGACTGCTGTGTGTTGACTGGAAAGTTTCTTCGTCTGTAAATATTACATCATTCCAAAAATTTACATCATGCGCTAAAAATTCAAGCACAAATCCTACTCGAGCTTCTTTATGTTCAGCTTTAAGTAAGTGTTTCTGTGCTGCTGCATGACAGCGTAGCTCCGATTCTTTTACTCGCCGGCGACCAATACTACTCGATCCAGGAAAATTCGTTTTTTCAACAGCCTGAATAACTGAGTAAAATAGATTTTCTACTAAAGCATTTACTAATTGCAAATCTTGTTGTTGAGTTGATATCCTTCGTCGCTCTGATCCAGGATTTCTACTAATCGTACCTTTTATTCTCCACTTTCTTAAAATGTTACACACCGAATTTTTGTCAATATTATAACGCAGTGCAATTTGTCTCATTGATCATCCATCTTCTGCTTTAACAATAACTCCAGATTTAACTAAATCGCTTATATGAGGCATATTAGTTTTTTGCACACTTGCAATAAATTATGACAACTAACTGACAATGTCACAAAAATTAAAGTTAGACGTACACAACTAGATTTTAGCAAAATGCCGTTATAAGACTTGTCTTATTTTTTTTTGCTCACGACCGTACGTGTCGAAGAGATCATTTAATACGTTTAAATTTAGACGATTTGTTAGATAATGAGCGCTTTCTTGTCGCGTTTTTACGAAATGGAAAAACTCATACAACAAGAAGTTTCACCATTACCAATGAAGGATGTACATTTGAACCCTGCACACTTTACCGTAAATATGCAGCTGACCTATACCTAAAACTAGAAAATCCCAGAGAATATGCCGGAGATGGACTAAGGCGTTCTTCAGCAAGCAATGCAAGCATACTGGTGGAAAACGGCTGTGATTTACCCACTCTGAAAAGGCACGGAAGATGGCGTTCTTCCAAAGTAGCAGAAGGATATATAGAAGAATCCCTACAAAGAAAAATTGAGGTATCAGGAAAACTGTTTAACCATTCTCACTCGCAAAATAAAACAAGTTCAAGAAATTCAAAATATTTGCAAATAGTGTGCTTTAATAATCGCAGTTTCACAAAATGAAACTCCAAGAGGACTTAACCTGTGCAATAATATCAATTGCACAATAAACATAACTATTAATAATAACAATTCAAACTAAAAACTATTAATTGGAGCTATTATTATTAATAGTTAGTTAATTTTCAATATTTTTACTTCAGTAGTTAACTTGTTTTTTATTCCTATAACTTATGAAAATAAAAATGTTCCAAGTATCTTTCGTATGTCTTTGTTTGTTATATTTTGTTTTTATGTTATTGTTTTCTAAGATGTATAATAAAAAATATCGTTCATTACACGTCCAGAAATAGATGTTTCCGTGCTTGCATGATTTGTCACACTCGCACGGAGAAATCTTTATTTCCAGACTCCTAATGAAATATACTATTACAATGCTCATTTAAATCGTTATCAGTTGAATTTTAAAAATTATAACCATCAGTTTTATTCAATATTGGCAATATTTGTTTCCTTTAAACATACACCATATTAAGGATAAGTAATAATTTTTTTCCACGACCGGGAGTAGAAATCGATTTCTATGGCATCAAAATTGTGACAGAAGTAAAGCATTTACTCCCTAGGGACGAAATAAGACAATAGTTTCCCTAGGGGAGTTTTTATTACATTTTGTTTAACTATTCGGCATGAAATAAAAACTCCCCTAGGGAAATTATTGTCTTATTTCATCCCTAGGGAGTAAATGCTTTACTTCTGTCACAATTTCGCTCCAATTTATTATAATTCTTTATTTATGAAATAAATGTTTCTACTCCCGATCGTGGAAAAAATAGTATATACACCTCGGGAGAGACCGCCATTTTTCCCTTGATGTATTTGTTGCCCTCGGGCCTCAAATTACAGCTCAGGAAAAATAAGACGTTTCTCTCCCTTAGTGTATAATGTACTATTATTAGCAAGTCTTGCAATTATTTTTATTGTCTTCTCAATATTACCTCTTTCTAATGTCTGACAATTGTTGGTTTACGGATTTTATTATTATTTACATAATCCTCCAATGCCATCTTTGATAATAAAAATTTTTGAAATTTTTACGTAAAAATTTTTTTTAATGTCATTTAACGTACTTTTTACACACCAGAACAGTATTTGTTGTAAATGATTGTTTTCATTTCAAAAACTTCCTTGTTTAAAACAAATATTTAAAAAGTGTTAAAAAATTGTTTAAAACGAGAACAAAATTTAAAATCATTAAAATCATGGTAAAGCTCATTTAGTCCAGGAACGGCGTCATCGAAAGGGGGTGATAGTTACTTTAAACGAGGTAGTAGATTTTTTTTTATCATCTCATATATATTGTTGTAGAGAGTATGTAGAATACAAGACCTCCAAACCCTTGGTGGTTGAAAAAACTACGAATTTTTGGCACTTTTTTCAGTTCTTGGCCTATAACTTAAAAACAATGCATCCAATCGAAAAGTCATTTATTATCAAAATTGAAGAGCATAAAATTTCGCTTCGAATGAGTACCTCAAAGTTGAAAATTCATCAAGAGGAGAACTTGTAAGAAATTCACACTCGGCAACTTTTTAAACGTCTTCAGCTCTTAAACGGCTAATCCAAATGAAAAAAAATCCATAGAATGAAAGTTGTAAAGCATATAATTTCAAGTATAGGTTACATGATTTTCCAATTTCGGTCAATATTAAGCAGAATACACTCAAAATCCAAAATGTTCTACATATAAATATATTTATTATTTTCTTCTGTTACTTTTTATTTTATTTTTCAACATTAATTTGAGAAATGGGTTGTTGAAATAAAAGCATAATGTAAAGAAAGGCCTAAAGTTTATTAACCAAAAATAAAAATTTACCCAACAGTAGTAATACAACAAAGTGTAAAAAAAATAAAAAAATTACAAAGTGCAACAACAGTACACGGTATAAGAAAAACTGAAATGAAGTAAAAATGAGTTCTGGAAAAAACGAATTATTTGCGTGTAGTGGTTATAGTAGTCGAATCCGTTTGGATTGGGGCTGACTAATGTCCTCGTATTGCAATACTGCATCCTAACTTCCTGATTTATTGCAGCGGCACCACCAACTTCCTCAAGCTCAAAGTAATCTTCGTCATCGTTTTCGTCGTCATCTTCATCTTCATCCAACTCAATCTCAGAAGCTTTCGGACATGAGAGGCCAGAGGAGTGTTTATAGGTCAGCAGTTCAGGCCTGATTGCTGCAGTGCAACCTTTTTTGCATGTACACGAAACCATTTTCAGCAGCATGTCGGGTGCAGCATCCTTTGACATTGTTATAGGCAATAATCCTGACGAGCCTTTCTCCCAACCAACCCCATTGGCATGAGTTTATTATGTTTCCCAGCCAAGTTTGCACTTGGTGATATGCGCATATTGAGTGCCACCTTGCTGCATCCGATGTTGGTGGCAAACGTGCTAGGTTGAATGATTTTTTTGAGGCGGATTTTATAAAAAGCTCGTATCTCAGCTCGTCCACAGGCACACTGTGCATCTGTCCGTACAGTGCCAAGATGAGCTGTTCCCCTAACTGTTCTATCAAATCTTGAGAAACAGATGGCTCGAGGAATGTAGCTGCTTGTGCTTTCAGGTGTGGATGTTGCTCAATGAGGGATAAAAAAATTCCTTTCCCGTGACCAAAAAATGATGACGTAGTGTCACACCCAGTAAATGCATGCATGAAGAGGACATGTGTGGGATCAAAGTTGAAGGAAGTGTTTGAATACCATAAACCTGCCTTCTTCCCTTTCCCTGGTTTGTGGAAGTACAACTTCTCGTACTTTCGCCCGTTAAGAGAACGTCAATATCCTCGCTAACAATTGCCCCACTGTCGGATTTTGCAGCTTGGGAAATAGCTGTTTCTACAATTAATAAATCTGCATCTTCTTCTGTCTATTGCGCTTGGATTCCTCCTTCCTTAAATTTTTGTATAAGCATCAACATCAAATGGTTCTTGTTGCTCTCGTTTGCAAGAAACTTTTCCTGTGACACTGCAGCATTTGTTTCTTCACTGGAAATGATGTCTGCTGAAGAACCTGATGTCTACAAACGATTTTTTACAAGTTGATAAAACTTGTTGTTATTCGACTGCCAATTACGCCCATACCTTTTGATGAAATTTCAACTTTGAGGTACCCATTCGAAAAGAAATTTAATGCTCTTTAATTTTGATAATATAAGTAACTTTTGGATTGGATGCATTGTTTTTAAGTTATAGGTCACAAACTGAAGAAAATGCTAAAAATTCGTGTTTTTTTCGGCCACACAAATATTTGCCAACACTATCCTTGGTACTTCTCCTTGAATAGGTATCAGAGGGAAGTACTCCGCATTTGACTAGAAAATGTATTTTTTATATAATATTTGAGTACTTATAGGTATAGTTCAAATCATGAATGTTGTCGTTCACATCATCGTCCTTTAATTTCCCAATCAAATCATCTCAAGGTCACATATAATGGCACGCGTGGTCATAATAACGTATGCAAAAGACAACTACTTTGTGATACAAATATATTCTATCTAATATTGTAACTAATTAACATTATTTTATATTATTTCAGAATTATAGAAGAATACAGAGATAACCCTAGTGAATTTGATATAAACTGTGTTGATCCCTTGAACAGATCCGCATTAATAGCAGCTATTGAGAATGAGAACATTGAATTAATAAAATTACTCTTAGAACAAGGTATTCAGGTTAAGGTAAGATTAATAATTTTAAATATAATGTACGTGAAACTAGATTTAAACATATCCTTTGCCATTTTATTGAAATTTTCCAAACATGTTCCAAACATTCTACAGTGTAACTCATTTCAAAACGATACAACTCTGTTAATAATTGATGGATCAATTTCAAAATTAGAACTGTAAGAAATGCTTTTAAGGCGACTATAATGATAACGTAAAATTTATCATAGGCGTGCGCGTCTAGAACCAACAAGTAGGGTTGATTTTCTATACAAGGTGTCTCACCGGGAACTGAATCGATCGATATAGAGAAAAGTACGCATCAGAAAATTTTGAAAATTTCGATACTAATGTCGGTGTGTCTAATCCAACTAAAATAATTACAAGCAGCTGGCAATTCCGTTTATACCGGAAGTCGATACCAACTTGCTTATTTCAAATGGAGCACTCTATATATTGTAGGGTTTTTGAAAAGAGCATAAAATTCTGAGTCAATAATATGTAGCATATCCTATACCTAAACCTAGCCGTTTCAGAGATATTTGACATTTTATAGAAAATTTGACAGGTGCAACGGTTTGCAAGAACCATTATAACACTCTTCGTGTAAAAGATCCTCATTTGCTTCTTGCCACATAAAAATAACACAAGGAGAACTACGTTCTACAACTGAAATAAATTCAATAATATTATACCAAGTGTTCCGTTTTTCGCGTTACATTTTGTCAACTTCAAACCGCGAAAACTTGTTTAGGTCAAATGGAACACCCTCTATTTTTTTACGTCAAGTTGTGTAAAATTGAATTCCCTTTTTTTGATATTAGCATTGTGGGGGTTAGTTATAACTTTTTGAAATATTTGCGATTTTATTAGAAATTCATGAATTGTTGTAATCATTTCATCAAAATAGCTATGATTAGAAACAATCAGTCATTATCTTATGTCAAAAAATCCCAGTACGTTTAAATTACACTCACGAAGACTTTTTAAATTTGTTTATTATTTATGGAGAATGTGGTAAAGTAATATCAAGAACTTGCAGCACATTTGCTACTTGATATCCAGAAAAACGGAAACCGTCACCAAACACTGTAAAACGCATACTGGAAAATTTTAAAAATTATGTCTCTGTCAAGGCAAAAATGCAAAGAAGAAAGCCTATTGTTGATGACGAAAACATTGAAATAGTCATTCTGGCATATTTTCATGCATTTCCAAGGATGTCATTAAGACAAGCTGCTCTGGAATCGGGACTATGCAAGGATTCAATTCACAGATTCTTATTAAAATATAAGTTTTGCCCGTTTTCATTCCATATGGTTCAAGGATTAAAAGAAACAGATTTCCTAAGAAAACAGAATTTTTGTGAGTTTATTCTAATAAGGTCTGAGGGTCACGATTCTTATTTGGGAAATATTATATGGACAGATGAAGCAAAATTTACTAAAAATGGACTTTTTAATAGACACAATTCGCATTATTGGAGTGACTCAAATCCTCATATGTTCAGAGAGCGAAACTTTCAGGAAAGTTGGCAGTTCAATGTTTACTGTGCCATAAGAAACGATAGAGTAGCGGCATTACAATTTTATCAGGAAAATTTAAACGGTAAATTAAATTTTCTCTTCTGCTAATATGTATAGGTAAATTTTTGTTTTTTTAGGCGAAAGATATCTGAACATCTTACAAAATTTGAATAATAACTATTTAGAAAATTTACCTCTCGCCGAACATAGAAGCATTTTTTATCAGCACGACGGTGCTCCCCCACATAACGCATATTTAATTAATAATTATTTACAAGAAACTTTTTATGATCAATGGATTGCCAATAATGGACCTGTCTTATGGCCTCCTCGCTCGCCCGATTTATCAGTTCTGGATTATTTCACTTGGGGAACTATTAAAAATAAAGTTTATGAGAGCCCATTAACAACCATTGTTGCAACCAGCAAAGAGTAAGAAATGCATTTCAAAACATTCACAGGATTCAATTAGAAGAGCTAGCCGTGAGGAACTAATCCGAAGGTGCGAAAAATGTGTCGAGGTTCGAGGACGGAATTTTGAGCAATTATTAAATTAAAATGAAATCATATTTTAAATTGATCTTATTTCTGCTATTTTAGTTCATGCCATATCTTCAATTCGATTATTACGCATGTTATAGTGTTAGTGTTATTTTGCGTTTTTGTGGATATCGAGTAGCAAATGTGCTGCAAGTTCTTGATATTACTTTATCACATTCTCCATAAATAATAAACAAATTTATTCGTTGGTATAATTTGAACGTGCTGGCATTTTTTGACATAAGATAATGATTGATTGTTTCTAATCATGGCTATTTTGATGAAATGATTACAACAATTCATGAATTTCTAATAAAATCGCAAATATTTCAAAAAGTTGTAACTTTAACCCCCACAATACTAATATAAAAAAAAGGGAATTCAATTTTACACAACTTGACCTAAAAAAATACAGGGTGTTCCATTTGACCTAAACAAGTTTTCGCGGTTTGAAGTTGACAAAATGTACTTGGTATGATATTATTGAATTTATTTCAGTTGTAGAACGTAGCTCTCCTTGTGTTCTTTTTACGTGACAAGAAGCAAATGGGGATCTTTTACACGAAGAAAGTTATAACGGTTCTTGCAAACCGTTGCACCTGTCAAATTTTCTATAAAATGTCAAATATCTCTGAAACGGCTAGGTGTTCCGTTTGAAATGAGCAAGTTGGTATCGACTTCCGGTATATGGGAAAGTACCAGCTGCTTGTAATTATTTTAGTTGGATTGGCCACACCGACATTAGTAATTATCTAAATTTTCAAAATTTTCTGATGCGTACTTTTCTCTATATCGATCGATTCAGTTCCCGGTGAGACACCCTGTATAGTTATATTAGTAATTATTTTAACGGAACTCAAACCCCACCATCTTAGATTTCACAAGAAATAGATATGTTGGACTATTCTTGTCAATTTGGACCACGAACACTAATAATTCCTGAGGCACTTTTTCTGTAACATTCTTGGGAGTAGCTTACTTAATTAGACTGAATTTATCTTTGTACGGAAGCTCCACAATGTCGGCCGACACATTGACACACTTTCCTTTACTCAGAACAGTAATGTTCCGGAATTCGTTACATAATCACCCCTTTGTGATGTAACAGGTCCGTCCTTCGTGAAGTACTTCAAGTTTCATAATCTTTCTGATTTTATTTCCATATTATTATCGATGGAATAATAATTTCAATAAGTAGCTGGACAGTGTTAATATATAAACAAACGGTAAATAAATCAGTAAATAATTATTCGGCATCGTTCTAAGTACATTACGCATGAAATATAGTATGATTTATTTCACAAAAATATTGAGTTTAATTTCACATATTTGTTGAATTTCCTGGTACTAAGAATTCAAAAATTTCATATTTTTAGGATGGCTTGTTACATGCTATCAAAGAAGAATATGTTGAGGCTGTTGAACTTCTACTTAACTGGGAGGAGCAACATCATCTTCCCGGGGAGTGTTACGTAAGTAGTAAAGAATTGTTAACTTCTGAAATGATGAACCTACATTTTAAAGCAAATCAATATTATATTACCACTAATTCTTATGCGGAGGAACATAAACGAAAATGTAGATTTTAAAATTACCTTTGGATTAACTCCAAAGGTAATTAATCACTCGATTTACAACTTACTTTTTTAGAGTTGGGAAAAAGTCGATCGTTCTTCCGCATCTTTTACATCAGACGTGACTCCACTAATCTTAGCGGCCCACAAAAACAATTACGAGATTATTAAGCTACTTTTGGACAGAGGTGCAACACTACCCATGCCACATGACGTTAGGTAAATCAATCCATTAAAAAACAAATCAGTATTTACAAATTATTTTATTTTAGATGTGGATGTGATGAATGCATGACATCTAGTAAACAGGATTCTCTAAGGCATTCTCAATCAAGAATCAACGCTTACAGAGCCTTATCATCTCCATCGTTAATTGCTTTATCTTCGAGCGATCCGCTTTTGACTGCATTTGAGTTATCGTGGGACCTTAAAAGGCTAAGCAGAATGGAATCTGAATTTCGGTCGGAATATAACGTAAGCAGATAAATGGCCAAAAACTGTATGATCGGTGTCACCTCTCCGCAATGCTTAATTTACTTTTTGTCATTAAATGGTTTGGCAGGCATTCACGTTGAAGACATTTTGATATTAATTAATCTAAATTAAAGCAAAAAAAATAATAAGCATATATTGTTATTATCCATAATGTAGTCACTTAAGCCAAAAAAAGGGTCAACCTTTAGGCTGGGGCCGTTACGGATTTTTAATGCTGAAAAAAAAAATTAATAGCAGGCAACGGCCGGCTGGAATATATAGTTGAGGTCATAAACAATGAAAAAAAAAACTTTGGAACTTGAGCTGAAGGGAAGTAGTGAAATGGGGTGCTATTTAAGGGATGAAAACCGTTTTTCGTGATTTGTGGCGAAACGTGACCTCCTAGAGAAAAGTATTTCATACAAAAGTTGTAGATAGTAAAAAAATCTAAAACTATTATTTTGTATATTTTTCGATATAACCTCAAAGTTTGCGAGAAAATGACGAAAAACCGATTTTTCTGTTTTTATTTTTTTTCTCGCGCGAAAATTATTTAATTTAAATGGAACTTTGTGAAAGTACGTAATTATTTGCATATAATAAGCATGAATTTTTTCAATTATGGGAAATAAATATTTTTCGAGATTTTACCATTTTTCCGAAAAAACACCCCTATCTTCGGCGAACAACTTTATTGACTTTTTTTTTGGATTTTGATGTCCTACTAGTGCTCATTTTTTTCATCGAGATGTCTACTTTTAAATTGTATGTCGATGTTAGTGATTTATTGTCATTTAGCAGCTTAAAATTAAGAAAAACCGAAAAAAAAATTTTCAAATCTCGAATTTGTCGATTTTTTTCATTATTTACAATTTTTTAGCATATTTATGTTAATAATTCATAATATTTTAATGAAAAAACTTACTTTGGTATAAAATAACTAAAGTTGAATTAATTTAGTTATTGGAAACCACGCTAAAATTGAATACAAACAAAAAATATACTGTTACGTATTAAAAAAAAAAAAAATTACAAAATTTCAAATTTCTCAGCATACAGGTATTTGAAATGCCCGCCCAAAACGACTGAAAGTTGGGGGTATAGAGGGGTAGGACAAAGTGAGCCTGCACATTTTTCCGAAAAAACACCCCTATCTTCGGCGAACAACTTTATTGACTTTTTTTTTGGATTTTGATGTCCTACTAGTGCTCATTTTTTTCATCGAGATGTCTACTTTTAAATTGTATGTCGATGTTAGTGATTTATTGTCATTTAGCAGCTTAAAATTAAGAAAAACCGAAAAAAAAATTTTCAAATCTCGAATTTGTCGATTTTTTTCATTATTTACAATTTTTTAGCATATTTATGTTAATAATTCATAATATTTTAATGAAAAAACTTACTTTGGTATAAAATAACTAAAGTTGAATTAATTTAGTTATTGGAAACCACGCTAAAATTGAATACAAACAAAAAATATACTGTTACGTATTAAAAAAAAAAAAATTACAAAATTTCAAATTTCTCAGCATACAGGTATTTGAAATGCCCGCCCAAAACGACTGAAAGTTGGGGGTATAGAGGGGTAGGACAAAGTGAGCCTGCACAAGAGCAGCAGAGCTCATTCTGTTGTAGTAGTAAATCTCTATTCGTCTAGTTGTGTAAAAGTATTTTTTCAGTTTGTGATGCGTCCTTTGTGTGCGCACGTTATTTGGCAAAAGTATGATAGTATCGAGGAAATCTCACAGAAATATCTCAATTATGTTCGAAGTCATTATGCGAATAATAGTTATGGTTTTTGATGGACACTCTGAAGTAAATACAACTGCACCTACATATACGATCGTACCTGTGCCATTTCGTCGGGCACGAACAATCCGAACGATCACGTCGCAATAAATCAGCGAACGCCCCCACATTTGAATATCAAAGTATAAGTAAAATACCCTTTTCACAAGAAAATTTTGTATCAAATCAAAATAATAAAAACAATTTAATTATCACAATATCAAATAAATTACAGTCCGAGGGCTTTTTGTGTAAGCGAGCTCCTGAAGACGCCGACGCACTGATTGTTAGTACTGCGATCCAATTAGCTAAACAAGATGATAAAACTGTAATAATCGTGGGTCAAGACATCGATTTACTAGTTCTTTTACACGAATTAAATTCGAATGGGCTGGATATTTATTTTCACAAACCAGGCTCAAGCAACGTCAAAGATTCATTTTATACATCCCATTGTTTTAAACACGAACCATACACAAATAGCGTTTCTTCATGCTAGAATAATAAAGAATAATGGCATCGAAATTGAAGAGCCTGAAAATGTCAATGATTTTGAAGATAATATAGAATTTGAGAGTTTGATCGATGAAGAAAAGGAACCACAACAAAAAAGGCCTAAAATTGATTAGATTTTAACAATTATTTTATTGATTTTTCTTTTTATAAGCTATACACAACCAATAATAATAAAGGAAATATTTGTAAATAAAGTAAAGAATTCGTAGCCAATATAAATAAATTGTATGTTGTACTTTATCATATGTATTTAGAATAATTTAATATGCATATAAAGTTTTCGAAACTTAAGTGGAGCTTATGAAAATTAATAAAGTACTATTGATTTCCATGTAAATGTTAAGTTTCATGAAATTTTCCCTACCTTTCCGTGATGAAATTTATTCAACTTTATTTATTTTATACCAAAGTAAGTTTTTTCATTAAAGTATTATGAATTATTAACATAAATATGCTAAAAAATTGAAAATAATGAAAAAAATCGACAAATTCGAGATTCGAAAATATTTTTTTTCGGTATTTCTTAATTTTAAGCTGCTAAATGGCAATAAATCACTAACATCGACGTAGCATTTGAAAGTAGACATCTCGACGAAAAAAATGAGCACTAGTAGAACATCAAAATCCAAAAAAAAATCAATAAAGTTGTTCGCCGAAGATAGGGGTGTTTTTTCGGAAAAATGGTAAAATCTCGAAAAATATTTATTTCCCATAATGGAAAAAAATTCATGCTTATTATATGCAAACAATTACGTACTTTCATAAAGTTTCATTTAAATTAAATAATTTTCGCGCGAGAAAAAAAATAAAAACAGAAAAATCGGTTTTTTGTCATTTTCTCGCAAACTTTGATGTTATGTCGAAAAATATATAGAATAAAAGTTTTAGAATTTTTTATTATCTACAACTTTTGTATGAAACACTTTTCTCTAGAGGGTCACGTTTCGCCACAAATCACGAAAAACGGTTTTCATCCCTTAAATAGCACCCCATTTCACTACTTCCCTTCATCTCAAGTTCCAAAGTTTTTTCTTCATTGTTTATAACCTCAACTATATATTCCAGCCGGCCGTTGCCTGCTATTAATTTTTTCATCTCAAAAAGGTAATGGCCCCAGCTTACTTAGGAATAAGAGATAATAAGCTGTAAACTTGTATAAACCTTTATTTTGGCATTCTAAAAGTTGTCTCAAAAGTCTCATAAAATCTCGTGTCCGCGCCTTAAGATATTCAAGGTCAAAAGTCACAATAAACGGTTTTTCACAAATATCCCGCTTCCTATGGTTTTAACGATATTTGTAGAGAATTTTATTCTCTACAATTTTCATAATAGATGCATATATCTTTAGAATCATAGGAAGCGAGATATTTGCGAAAAAACGATTTTGGTGACCTTTGACTTTGAATATCTTAAGACGCGGGCACGAGATCATATGAGACAACTTTTAAAATGCCAAAATAAAGGTTTATATAAGTTTACAGCTTATTATCTATCATTCCGAGGTGAAAACCCTAATGTGACTGGATTACCAGTGCTTTGTTAACGTTACGTTGATGGTCATCGTGACTTGCCTGCTTATAGTGTTTAAACACAAGACATCCCTGGACTTGAATCTATGTTGGCTCTAAATCTAGTCAGTTCATTTGTTTTGCTTTCCTAGTGTTTTCTGGATCTCATATAATATTACCTACCACCCTTAAGCCCGCCGCATATTGAACCCAGCTCTGCACAGCACAGCCCGCACCCACGCGTGTGTGAATTCTATGATACATAGTGGCGCATATTGAACCCAGCCCACGGCGACGTCCACCACGTGTATGAGGTTTGTTTTACTATTTATCACAGAATTCACCCACACGTGGGCGGGGGCTGCGCTGGGCTGGGTTCAATATGCGGCGGACCTTATACCCATCAAGCTTTTCAGCGGTGGTAATGTCAGCTCTATTGTATGATAGATAGCTGATCTGACTTCAAATTAATATCGAACCCATTCAATTAGGCATTGTTGATAAGTAGAGACCTATGTTATTATTTCTTAATGAGGATATTGAATTATGTGTTCTGTATATCTACGATGTAAGACACCTTAAAGACCATTACGAAACAATCAAGTTTAGAGTTTCTAGATTGGTTATCAGTGTTTAAACACGCACTGATAATCTCACATTCTGACATTAGAAGAGTTTGGGAGGCTGATGTAAATTATTCTGATGTTACTTAAAATGAAAAATGTATTTTGTTGTAGGATATGAGGCACCAAGTGCAAACTTTTGCAACATCCTTGCTGGACCACGCGAGAACCTCTCAGGAATTAGAAATAATGTTAAACTACGATCCAGAAGGTGATACATGGGAGACTGGGGAAAGACAAACTTTGGAGAGATTAAAATTAGCCATAAAATATAAACAGAAAGCAGTAAGTACATGTGGAAACAAATGATTATAATATTTAGTTTCTCTTACTACATCATTATAATTTTTTTTATATATTATTGTATTTGTATCTTGCTTAATGAAATAGGTAAATCATTAAAAAATTACAAAGGCTCCCCTGAAGAACGCCCAAACTAGTATATTACAACTGAGTTGAACCGCGACAGGTAGGTTGGCCGCTATGAACAAACAGCATCGCCAGCCTGGTCGCCAGATCTAACCCCATTAAATTACTTGTTATAGGGTGTTTAAAACAGAAAGTGTACTCAAACAATTTTGCAGATGACGTAGATTTATTAAAGTAAAAAATTGAGAAGTTGTTGCAACCATAAACTAGTAGGGGGTGTACATGAAGAATAGTGTTCAACTTAGTTGAATAAAGTGTTATTTTCTTTAAAGAGGTTTTCCTTATTTTGCAAGTAAACTTCGTATTTAAGCTTCCTTCATAATTGAAAAAACTTTGTTAAATAATGTTTTAAAGTCAATTTCATATTTGGTAATTGTTAGAATACCCTGTATAGTTTATCTTAAGTTTGACAACCGTTTATGACTTAAGACAAGCAATACTTTTTATAAAGAATGATATTTTCTCGGAAAGTCAAAAATCACTAAGTAAAGTTTACAAGGTTGCTGTATCCCATCAAGCACTGTATTATTATTATTAAAATTTTAAAATATTTTTCATGTTTTCAACAACGTACACTCAATATATTAATACCGTTAAAAATAGAAAATTTAAAGTGTTTACGTTATTTATAAATAATATAACCACGCAAGGATCCCGAGGGTGTTTCTGTGTAATCACGAAAAATTGTTTTCCTCTAGTTCGTGCTGGTCGTCGGCACATGTTGTAATTTGTATAATGTAATATAATAACAGTGTGTTAATAAAAACGTGGAAGAAACTCGAAATCGGGTAAAATACACAGTTCGGACTTCAAAGTCCCAAGAACGACTTTGGTTGGTGTGCTCCTAGGATATGAACTAGGACCAATTTCATTTTTATTACGCATAAACGACACTATTAACAGTCAAGGCACTCTACACTTTTGCTAACGATATAATATTCTGTAACATAGCAAAAATGCTTTAAATCAACGAGATATTAGTGAGATGGACATATGTAAAGTAAAAAAAAATGGTGGACCCTAATACTTACTTTCATCACCTACGCTGATCTTGTTTTGGATAACCAACCTATTAAAAATAAATCCCAAACTAAAGGACCACGCACTTTTCATATGGAAAAAGTGGTTTCCGTTAAATTGTCTGAATTTTTTACCTGTTATGCATTTCTGAATCCTGAACAATTGTCTCTAAAACATCACGGGTCTCGAGATAGCGGCCGTTCTTGTCAATATTACCACAGTATTTGCTCAATATATTACACTTATATATGGATATATAGGTCAATATTATGTATATATTACATGTATATGATCCCGCTATCTACCAGTAACACGAATTTTTTTACTTCAACTACAGAATACACTTTTCAAGAGTCTTTTCACGACTTATTTTGAAAACTCTTTTCAGCCTCTTTTCAAAACTCTGTTCAAGATTCTGCTGGAGACTGTCTACAAGACTCCCATTTATTTTAACTTCTATTTCTCAATCGATGTGTAACATATTGAATAATTATAAATAGTCAAAAGAATAGTTACAATACGCACTTGGTTTATTGTTTCATGAGTTTTGTTCTGTTTTGTCTGTGTTCAATTTTGTCTGACATATGTTTCGGCTTTGCGACCATTATCAAAGAGCCTTAAAAACTGACCTGAAAGTTGTGGTTCACAATATATATCTTTCAAATATTCTACCTACTTTGAGGGGGATAATAACTTGATTTGCTATTTCTTAAAATTTAACAATTCAGTCCGGAACTACGAACTTAATTTTAATTTTTATTACGGTGTCTAGTACAGGGTTGTTCATAAATTCTGTTTGTGTATTTGTAACGTTTTTATGATTTCTTAGGGCCTTCTTAATTTCTAAAATTTCAAGCATATCCAGAATTTTTCCTTTGTTTGCATTATGCAATAGTTTACTACCGTTAAAAAAGTGATTTTGCTCAATGCAATGTTCGGCGAAACCAGTTGATTTTTTATTGCATAAAAAATACTTTTTGTGTTCTCTTAACCTCACATCTATGCTACGTCCACTCTGACCTATATCACAGTCATCACACTTTATTTTATATCTATTTACCATTCGGTGGTTAAAAAATCACATCCGGTATGGCCGAAAATTGCCACAACTTACTTATTTTAAATACTATACTGTATATTTAAGTCACAAATTTAAAAAATTTCGAAGTAGCCTTTGAGTTTGAATAAAAGAGTATTTCTCAACAAATTAAATGTAAAATTGGCCTATTTTGTTCATTTGCTTGAATTTAGAAATGTCCAATTTGACATAACATAACTTTTTCAAATAGTACCCTGTATGTTTTATTTATTTATTTATTTATTCATTTCAGATAGAGTGGTAAATTTGCTTTAGAATGGTTTTTCCCGATTAAAAATTGAGTATAAATTAAAATAAATAATAAGTTTTTTGTAGAAGCGTTTCGAATTGTGTCCATATTTTGCAGTAAGCCATGAAAAACAGATGAAAAAATGCACAGAACATCTGTCAAAACATTATTGTTGAGTGAAATAGAGGCGCATTTATTATTTGTAAATTTACAATTAGGTGATTTATTCAAAATAAGATACGGTTTACGATACAATATACACAAAATGAAACGGTAGATTTACGTACAAACATATGCATGCTAGTTTTATTTTACCTTAAATTTAATATTATGTGTATATTATACACATAGCTTTGTCAATAAGAGTACGTATTTCGTTTTTAGACAATAAAGCATATCTTGATCGATCGATTGGTTAATAGTCAATTTTAAAACACCATTTTTATTGGAGCATTAGAAACTTATTTATCTACATGCCATCCAATCATTCATATCAATTTGAATCAATATTACAATTTTTTTTAGTTTATAGCCCACCCAAATGTGCAACAACTTTTGGCGTCGATATGGTATGAAGGGCTACCCGGTTTCAGAAGAAAAAGCATGGTAGGTCAAGGTTTTCAGATCGCTCAATTGGGCATGATGTTTCCAATGTATTGCACTATTTATATGTTAGCCCCAACATCAAAGATGGGATTGTTTATGAAAAAGCCATTCGTTAAATTTATAATCCATTCAACGTCTTACGCCTTCTTCCTAAGTAAGTTTACAGGATTTTGCGATATTATTACGTAGATACTTATAAAATTACCAAATTAGTGGTAAGTAACCCTTAATGATAAAGAATCACTCATAGACTGTCATTGTCCTGTTTGGGGAAAGCACATGAATTATTTTAAGGGTATGTACTTATACTTACTACAATATTTCCCATTTTGGTCTAAGTTTTAAAGGAAATCAGACTAAATAGACTGAATCGGTTTGACATAAACATTGTTATTAACAACAGAAGAAATAAATAACGCCTTATACCTCAAAGAGAAACAAAAATGCAGCTACGGACATGTGTGGTATAAGACAATTATTTATATCTTTTTTTATAATTGTTTAATCTCACAAGCCCTTCATCTTTCATTATTATTAACAATTGTACTGTACTTAATGCGTATATTGTCTTTCTTACAACCCAATATACATCGTACTTTTTATATAGCCATGAATGTAGTTGTTTACAAAGATATACGATTGTACTACGATCTGTAATAATTATTAAAACACCTGATTACGATTGTATGTGAGACTAGGCACTATACGCTAATGGTTCTTTTTCGACTACGACCAAATATGTAGAGTAGAATAGACAATATTTCTGGTAAGTTTTTTTGTAAGGGATAAAATAATGTTCTAGTATTTTATTTCTTTGTGTTTCGACCAAAGCTTACGAAATTTTTTGTGAAAAGCATCATAAAATTAATTTTCTACCATTTCTTGTTACTCAATTTTAGTGTTACTTGGGGCAGCGTCCCAAAGAGTAGAAGTATTGTTCCTGGAATGGTTTGGCACTAACTGGGTTCAAGATATGATAAAAGAATGGAAGAGAAAAGAAAGAGGTGCTTTTTTTGGAATTGCAGAGTGTGGTGTAATATTATATGTCATTAGTAAGTAAGAAAAGAGATAAATATATATTGCTAACGAGTAAGTTATTGTAATTTTCATGAGATTCTGTTATTCTTTAACATTGCTTATTTAGATGATATTATCATATTTTTTCAGGTATAATTTGGGCCGAATTAAGATCACTGTGGGTGGATGGGTTGTTAGAATATATTGCTGACTTATGGAACATTGTCGATTTTATTACAAACTTGTTTTATGTCATCTGGCTTGCTCTTCGAATCACATCTCTTTATATAACTTGGGTAAGAATTAAGTTTTTTATTGAGGAAAAATATCGCTTAAAGATGTTGAGGGTCGCTTATTTACAGTTAATATTGAATATTCTCAAAATTATAAGTTTAGTTCCTTGGAGAACTTAACATTGATCAATTTATTGACAAATTTCAGTTCGACGCTAGCACTTATTTTACTTCCACGTCCAAAGGAAACTGTAGTAACGCAAAAAAAATGTTTTTGTTGAAATAGGCCTAAAATGTCATGATACGTCGAGATTTTAAATTTGAGCGAAAAAAATTTCTGCCTGTCGGTTTCTCTGTAATTTTTTTGTGCGCACGTTTACTCTGGATCCGTTTATGATATTGACTTGAAACTTGGTATATTTATGTATTATAATGAGATCTGGAACTCCGTTGAGGGGTTCGTTGGTAAATGGGGTAAATATGTGTAAATAACCAAAGCAAGCAGGTAAGAGTCCATAAAATTGCAATTTAGGACATGCACGAAAAGTTAAGGTCTCAAAGTTTTTTTGGCATCAGCCACCCTCACTAAAACCCCCAATACCACCTCCCACACTATTATAAAAGGGAGTAAAAAAAATTAAAATGTGATTTCATGTATATACAAGAATGAAACGTGTCAAAAAAAATTTTCGTTAGCCGCCCCCTCTACCACCCCCTTTGCCATCCCCACTCTATTGTTCATCTCAACATTTTATTTTTATTTTTATAATATATCAAATTTTCTTCTAACTTATTTTATGAAATAATAATACAAAATATCAAACAACAATGTTGTCATGGTACTCTATATCAAGTATCATTTTTAAATTATTAAATTATATTGTTTTATTATATTGTCTGTTTTCTCAAAATAAAATATATACAAAATAGGTGTAATACTTAATAAATTTAAAATTGAATGTGTTTAAACAAATATGTCAAAAATATTAGGCACTTGAAAATAGTTCGTCTCTGAAATTAAATTATTTTTTTCAGAGGGATGAAAGAATGGGAAAACGTACCTGGTATCCCCGTGAAGAATGGGATTCCTTCGAGCCCATGCTCTTAGCAGAAGGAGCTTTTGCAGCCGGTATGATATTTAGGTAAGAGAACAATCATCAATTAACTTATTTCTTATAAAACGCCACAAGGTGTACTATGTTAGAGTTCTATTTTTGTAATGACCAGCAAACCGCAGCTAGTGTAATTAACGAGCCCATGTATTTACACAAGCGTAAAGTCTTTCAAACAAAATAGAAAAATCGGACGTGCCAGTTTTGAAATATTTATGTTAGGGATGTGTGTTTGGCCATTTCCGCGAATTTGAGATAATATTTTTAATCATTTCATGTGGTTGTTTTCTATAAATAAGAAACGCATCAAGTTTAGCAGCAATAATAATTTTTCAAGTGGAATTTATTTTTAATGTTGAAATTATTCACGATGAATAAGAACAAGTCTACACAGGATAGTGGCTAACAGTGAAAATTATTGTGCGTTGGCTATTGGTAACTGTTGTTTTCCATTGAAATACAGAGACTTTTTCTGACTTTTGGTCATAAATTTTCCATTTCGTATCCCCGTTACAAAGGTAGAAATGATAATAGCACCCGAGGTTATGTGCTGCAATAAAAAATAATATAATCTTGGACTGTGTATTTTATTCAGTAGAGTTAAATATGTATTATTTGTTTACGTTCGAATTTCCACTGAAAATTTAAAGTAAGTAATTTTATTCAAAGACAGAACATTAAATCTAAATACAATTTTCATAAAAATACTATATATGATACAGATGGTCCATCTAAACTTCTATAAAGTCTGTTTCTGGGCCACTGATGTTCTTTATAGTATTAAATTAGATATTCTCTTAATTTCAAATATTTAATACAATCATATACTTACTTCTCTAGATACTAAAGTGTACTTGACCATAGAGGAGGAAGAGAGTAAACAATACTCTACACACAAATAAATGAAATGCTTACTACTTTTAAAGCAACCAGTAATAGAAAAAGCATTTAAATCAATCTATACTAAGGTGCCAAATATATTGCGTTTTTTAATTATAAATTTTGTAAGTTCAGTCTTATATTTTTTGAAATGTTTTATTTCTTTTATATTTAAAGGAAGGGCGTTAAACAATTTATAGCCATGAAATAATACAAATCTTTGTGAATGGGCTTTACTAAATTTAGGAACAATAATGGTTTTATTTTCTTTAAACCTCGTTAAATAATTAAGGGACTAATTAAATTTTTCCTCGACCTTAAAAGCCCACAACAAACAGTGGTATGAATAATGATTTCCTATTTCTTACTCCGCTATAAAATCCTTATTTTCCTATAAGGAATGTAAGCAGATTGCAACCAACAGCTACTCTCCGCGCTATGTGCCCCGCTAAGCGCTGAATTACAAGTTACAAGCCTGGCGCGTTAAGTTTAATAATTGCATATTACCAACAAAACGCTAATGCTTCGATTGCAGCAAAACCAGCCGAAAGACTGATCGTACTTAAAGAAGCTCTCGTGTCGAGAGTAGCTCTTGGTTGCAGTCTGATTACGTTCCTTATAGTAAAATAAGGATTTTATAGGGGAGTTTGCGACTGAAATATGTTTTAGGATCTATAATATTTGGAAATTGCTTATTGCTTTGTCCGTTTTAAGAATTTGATGCATCATTAATTATTTTCCAAGTTTGATTATAATTATTGTTTGCCCCCAGCAATTTATCAGTATAGAAATCATTTTTTGATTTTTAATTAATTTATTTAGCTTATTTCTATATCTTGTATAATCTGTTTTAAGTTCAAAAGTATAATTTTTTATTAATCTCCTCTTTAGTATATCTTTATGTTTTATAGAATTAATAAGTCCGGTAGTTTTTTACGGTTTTCACTTGCTATTTTTATTAAATCCGTTGAATTTTTTATCGATGATTTAAATTTATTTATTAAGTTTCTATAAGCTTCATCAACGTCATTTTTATTGAGTGCCTCATTCCATGTGTCTTCCTTTAATTGTTTCTTCGGTTTAGTATAATTTATCTTGTTATGTTGTAGGGCTTTTCCTATACTTTTTCTACTGTTTAAGAACTGCATACATAAGAAAATTATGTGATGATCAGTCAAAAATTTATGGTCTTATGTCCAGATTATTTTATATATTGTAATTGTTTTCATATAATGTTCTTTCGGTACCACTCATAGTTATTTAACAATTGTGTGTTAGTGATTTTTTCTTATATAAAATGCGGGGTATCCAATACTTCAAGAACATGTTTGGAGCAATACCAGAGGATTTTCTCCGTTCGTTATTGCTCCAGATATGTCTTTAAAGCATTGGATATTCCATATTTCATCAGAAAGATCATTTTGGGACCTAGTCATATAACAATTTGGCACATAATTTGATTCAAAAACGCACAATATGCGGACAATTGAAAATAATAATAGAAAAGGTACAGGGGATTCTAAAAAAGAATCTATGTATCGCAGAGAAATGTGCCTGCTTTTGTGTAATTCTTAAAAATGATTTCAAAGCAGGGAAAAATTCTAGAATTTTTATATTTTATTATGCATTACGCATTACCGATATTATTATCAGGCGTTCTATACTTTAAGAGAAATAACATATTTTATGGTTTTTGTTGTTACATTTCCGTTACATTTTCCAAAGCAGTGGGTTTACTTGAACTGTGTAGAAATTAAAGAACCATATATTTCATAACAAAAAAAATAGAAGAAAGACATTTTCAGTACCTGTAAATTATGTTTTAGTTTCGCGCCCATCGAATTCTCCTCGGAATTTTCGTTTGGACAGGCAGGAAATTGTACTTTTGCTGCCATTAAAGAGCCGCCGCCGCTACACTTTCAGTCGACACACCAACACAAAAATTGCGAATATAAATAAGTACATGCCGTAATATTTCTTCTGAAAGCACTACGGTTTCTTTGAATGTTTACACTTCTTACGACAAAAACACAAGAGGAGCAACCGATGGCACTTACAGGTTTAATTACAATTGATAGATAAACCTAGCGACCGACGACGGTACTTTCAGCGTTCTTAAGAGGTTCAAATTCACAAAAACACCGACTATGCTAGGATTTACATCGACCACTAACATGTGCTAAATATAAACAAACGTAAACAATAAGGATATTCATCGAGAGTTCAAGCTGCGCTACATATTGAAATGATTAATATTGCGGTTGTCGACAGCAAACGCGATACGTTAATTAAAAAAATATTTTTCAGTACCTATTTTATTTCTTCAGCGGCGTGTATTTCTGTGAATGTAGCAAGCCTATAGGTATTGGAAAATCATATGCACTATATTTCCATTGTTAACTTGAGTTGAAAATTTAATTCATTTTAAAGACATTTTTAGCATATCATTTTCTTCTGCTTTATTAAAAGTCAAATGGTATATTTATTATAGGCTTAGTATAGGTATTCGGGGAATTCTATATAAATTAATATCGAGTTATTTAGAACACCGTAAGTAATGTAGTCAAATTGCAGATACAGTAAGTAATGTAAAGACTGTAGAATATGGGGTGCCTCAAGGCACTGTTCTAGGACCAATACTGTTTAATATATATCTAAACGGCCTATTTAATGTAGAAACTAAGGGTAAAGTAGTAAGTTTTGCAGATGACAGAGCCATATTTTATAAAGCTGAAAATTGGGATATATTAAAAGACAAAATAGAAGCTGATCTAGCTACAATCTTTAATTGGTTCGGTAATAAATTACTAACAGTAAACTTTGGTAAAACTTACTGCATATTATATACTTGCTACTTAAATATCTACCAGCTGTGAATTATTTCGATTTGTTTACATAAATAGTACAAATTTTATCTGTATATTTTTTATTGTTTTCCGTAAATAAATTATTATTAAAATTACCAGGATGATGGTGGTCAACTTTCAAATGGGACTATATACCTATTGTTCTAGAAAATATGTCACAGATTTAACGTCAGATACTCGAAATCAAACAAGTTGAAATGATTCAATTCAATTATATACGAAAATAAGCCCAAAATAACTGTTTGGAGATAAATTGTCATAGTAAAAATCTTCATAACGTACGCAACTTTAGAGGCGCCCCGCAATTAGAGCATACGTTCAAATGTCAGCCTGTCTAGGAATAACAGAGCAACCAGTAGGAGCACTCTAACGATTGCATTAATGAAGGATATCCTTGCACACACACATTTGCATATTAAAATGGAATTGGAAGTCAAGAAAGCAGCAAATAGATTACTCGAGAATAGAATACGAAATGCAAAAATAGGGGCTGGAACATACCGAGGCTCTGGCTCTAACTGTATAAGACTTGTCTCCCCATCTATAAGAACCGTCTTCCCTTCTAGGTGAAATATCTAGGTATTACGCTAGATAGATCACTTAACTGGAACTCCCACCTGGAAAAGGTAATCCACAAAGCAAGGTTGTCCCTGTGTACATGCCGTAGAATTTGTGGAAAATCCTGGGGCATGGGTCCCCAACAAATATGTTGGATATACGTTACGGCCATTAGACAATGATAGCGTATGGTTCCATAGTTTGGTGATCGAAAGGGCTACAGCAAACAGCCAAAGCCAAACTCTCTAACTTACAATGACAAGAATGCCTGGCAATAACCATCAGCTGCTCTGGAAATTCTCCTAGACTTACCACCTTTCCACATCTACCTGGAGAAAGAGGCTAGGTGGGCAACATACAGACTCCAACAGTCGGCAATCAACATACCGTAGGCTAGCATCATGGACCGCAACGAATTGACTGATGTCTTGAATAGTCACAGCATCCTATGTATGCTTTCAGACGTGATGTCTACCAGGACCAAACAAAAACTACCTTTTAACATCCTTTTTCCTGAAAGAGATGAGTGGAATCGGAATAAAACCGACGTTCAGACAGCAGATAGCTATTGGTTCACAGACGGTTCCAAAACTCCTGAAGAAACAAGAGCTGGAGTTTGTAGTCGCAAACCAAAGCTAAGAATAACTTCTAGCCTGGGTAATACCGCAACAATTGTTCAGACTGAAATGTATTCCATTGAACTGTGTATATGGAGGCTGGAAGTGATGCCTGGCCATGCTTGGTTGAAGGGCAACGATATTGCCGACTGCCTAGCCAGAGAGGGTGCAACATCAACATTTATAGAACCAAAACCAGTTTTTGGAATATCTGCAAGTACTGCCAAAACAAATATCCTAGACTGGGCCGAGAGCAAGACTCTCGACCACCTCAAGGAACTACTAGAATTAGTTCATTCGAGGGAATTCATCACGTATCCTTTGATATCAAGAGTTAAAAAACTGCTAGAGTTGAATAGGTTACACCTAAGGATACTAATTAATAGGCCTATACACTGGACACTGCAGATTGAATCATCGTCAATACATACTTAGACTGGTGGAAAACGCCGAATACCGTCTGTGTCTGGAGGAAGATGAAACGACAAGACATGTTCTGTGAACTTGTCCCGCTGCAGAAGGAACCCGGTTCTCATTATTTGGCAAGGGACAGCTCTTGTCTGAGGAACTGGACAATCTCTCACACAACAAGGTTGCCAGCTTTATCAATAAGCTGAATCTATTGGGTGGAATATAAATTAGGAGTGAGCTACAATAGACCCAATGGTCGCAATCGATGGTTTGGTATAGAGCCACTCACATTTAAACCTAACCTAACCGAAACCAATCTATAAATAATTAGTGAATATTTTCATTACTTTTATTTACAAAACAATAGTTTGGAAGTTCCTAAAATGTTTGCACTAGTAACGTCCATACCAATCCACCCCCAAGAATAAGTAGATCTAATGCCTAATGTTCAGATTCAAAATTATTATCCCGTATCTTATATTATCGACTATTGGACCAACAATTATTGGAGTAAACTAATACATAAACCTCTAGTACGGTCGTGAGCAAAAAAGATAGGACAAGTCTTATAACGGTATTTTGCTAAAATCTAGTTGTGTACATCTAACTTTAATTTTTGTGACATTGTCAGTTAGTTTTCATAATTTATTGCAAGTGTGCAAAAAACTCATATAAGCGATTTACTTAAATCTGGTGTTATTGCTAAAGCAGAAGATGGATGGTCAATGAGACAAATTGCATTGCGTTATAATATTGACAAAAATTCGGTGTATAACATTTTAAGAAAGTGGAGAATAAACGGTACGATTAGTAGAAATCTTGGATCAGGGCGACGAAGGATATCAACTCAACAACAAGATTCGCAATTGATAAATACTTTGGTAGAAATTCCATTTTACTCAGTTATTCAGGCTGCCGAAGAAACGAATTTTCCTGAATCGAGTAGTACTGGTCGCCGGAGAGTAAGAGAATCGGAGCTACGCCGTCATGCAGCAGCATAGAAATACTTACTTAAAGCTGAACATAAAGAAGCTCGAGTAGGATTTGCGCTTGAATTTTTAGCGCATGATGTAAATTTTTGGAACAATGTAATCTTTACAGACGAAAAAATTTTCCAGTCAACACACAGCGGTCGTATTCGTGTTTACCGCCCTCAGAATACTCGATTCGATGAGAAATATATATCTAACAATGATAAAAGTGGTAGATTTTCCGTCAATATATGGACTTGGATATCGGGACGTGGTCCTGGTGTTTTGTGGCATATTGAGGAACGGTTTAATAGTGAAACGTATATTAGGATTTTAGACAATATATAGTGCTCCTTTCTGCATCACAATTATTTCCTAATAATGAGCTCATATTTCAACAAGACAATTGTTCCGTTCATACTGTTCATACCGTAACTAACTGGTTTCAAGATAACAACATCAATGTTCTTAACTTGCCCAGTCATAGTTCAGATCTTAACCCTGTGGAAAAAATATGGGGACTACTCGTAAGAAGTATCCAAAAACGAAATGTGAGACCACGGAATGCCGAAGAATTACTGGAAATAGTAAATAATGCATGGGAAAATATTATTACTAATGATTATTGTATAAGGTTATTTATTTCTATGCCAAACAGACTTATAGAAGTTATAAATAAAAATGGTGAAATAACGAAATATTAATAATTAGTTTCTTGTTAAGTATGATATCCTTTGTCCTTTGATACAGGACTTCTACTAATCGTACCGTTTATTCTCCACTTTCTTAAAATGTTACACACCAAATTTTTGTTAATGTTATAAGGCAGTGCAATTTGTCTCATTAACCATCCATCATTTACTATAGCAATAACTACAGCATTAAAATAAAAAAATAAATGAAAAGTGATATCTGTTTTATTTCGGCTACTCATTACATATTCAAATAGAGACAGATTTACATTAGAAAAAAAAAAGTTGTCCTATTTTTTTTTGCTCACGACAGTACATGCACAAAATTGTTGGGAACGAATTAGCTCTGCTTTGGAGACACTCGCATTTCGATTGCAGGTAGTATTTGGATTGGTGATCTCCAGAGGAACGCAGCAATCTCAGCTGGTCTATTAATGTATAGGCAGAAGCTCTGATTGCGTAGTGGATATGCCTTCGGAGATCATTTCATTGTCTATCAAATGTTTGACAAGGAAAAATTCTCAATCTTCGTTCGTATTTTAAATGGCGGCTTCTAGCGTCGGTGATGGACCTTAATCGCTTAAATAGACTAACGTTAAAAAATAAAGAACAACGTCAATCTGTATTAGATACCACCAACTTTATGTGTTTGCAAATTACGTACGTCATAATGCGTACGAGAATCGGTAATTATTAATTAAAAAAATAAACTCATTCAGATTCGTACATCACAAGGCTTCAAAGTCCTTTAAACACAGTTTGTTTATATCTGTCAATTGTAGCTGAGAGCATACGGTGAAACATAAGTCTTGACCGAATAGAAATAACAATTTATTATTCAATAATTCAAGTACAACAGGAAATATAAATATAGTTTTATTTTTAAAAATGAAATCCTTGAAAAGCAAACGAATGTCAGAGTTGGGTCTTAAATTTAATGTGTGAAAATGTACTATGGCGGGAAACGCAATGATTACTCTTGAACTCTTTATTTCAATACCTCTAATACGGTTTTATGTATTAAAAACAAATGTATTTTTTTTCACAAAAGATTCTAAAATGTTATATAAAATTTTGTAGATGATATTAAATAACTTATTTACTATACTGGTGGTGAAAAGAGGTCAAAAAGTAAGTTTATAGAATGATGATGATTTTGCGTTTTTCACCAAAATCAAAGCAATCACTATCGTATAGAATGCAATTATTAATCTAATATACCTTAGGTGTAACATGCTAAAATCTCATCAAATTCTATCAATGTCTAGACACTCTTTTACATGTGTGCCTAGTCCATTACGTTTTTTATAACATCTTATATAACTTGGCTCTATGTTACCCAAACTAGGTAAATTACAATAATAAAATGGCGACATTTACAAAAAAAAATTATGAAATTGCACATTTTTTCGGCCATAACTTGTTTTTAACGCAAATGAATAACTATTGACTCATTTTGAAACACATGTCAGTAGGTTTCATTTTTATCTGTACCTTGGTACAGGTACGTTGTGGTACTTATCTATTTTGCAAATGTTTTAATTACGTTTATTAGATCCAATGATAAACTGAATGTTTGAAAGTAAAATACAAGTTTTTCACATAAATAGTGAGTGATGCAGACAAGTTTGGTTACTGTGGATCTATTTTTCATAAATCCATGTTGGTTAGACGAAATCATGCCGGATGTATGGTCATAAATAACAAAGTGTAAAATAGTTTCCAGAATTTTGGCAAAATTGCAAATTATGGTAATTGACTATAGTTGGACAAGTCGTTCTTATCACCTTTTTGGAGATAGAACAGACTCGCGATAGTTTCCATTTGTCCGGAAAATAAGATTTCTTTAGTATCACATTAAAGACGTGTGTAATGGGTTTACCAAATATCACCGCACAATCTTTGATTAGAAAAGCTGAGATGAGGTCTGGTCCCATTGTTATATTATTAGCCTTTATTTTCTGGTAGAGGTTAGAACTTGTTCTTCAGTTATTTCCACAGTCGGATTGGGCGGGCGATCAACCGGAAAATTCCCTAGATGCTCAGAGGCCATCAAACAATAGTGTTTATTTAATTATGCAGGGTGGGACAATAGTGCGTCGGACCTCGATATTTCGAGTTCTATATATATTTTTTAAAAATTGCAAGTAAACTAGATAAAAAATCTATAACTCGAAATTATTTTCCAACATACAGTGCGAGCCAAGATGAAATTACAGGACCAAGTACCTTTTTTTAAATGGAATGCTATGTACATCAGCCTCTTTAAGCTCTATTCATTCCTATATTAGCATTAAATATTTCCCAACCACTTGGATGTAATGAATTTTTTTGTTGAAATATTGCAATCTGCAGATGGATATTAAAAAATCACCACAGTCACAATTATTGTGGATTTTAAGAAAAACTTATGTAAATACCAGTTACGAGACATCTAATTAATTCCATAGAGTAGACCCTAAGTGAGTTGTTCATACTGAGTAAAAATAAACAATGTCTTATCTCACTAAATTCTTCAATCTTGTAATTACAAGATTAAAGAATTTAGTGAGATAGGACATTGTTTGTCTTTACTCATCTAATTAATGTTTTTGAATCATTTTCATTTCCTAAAAATGTACAGGGTGGCCAAAAATTATTTTTCAATTAAGAATCCAATCCATTGAAATGAGTAAATAGTATTTAACCGGTCCTTTACTGTAATGTTTTTTTTTTGTACATTTTTTTGCTGTTTTTATTATTCGACAAGCAATAAAACCTCAGTTTGGTATAAATTGTCGTATACAAAGGAGCATTTATCACACTTATCGGTCGTTGCAATCTGTATTGAATTTAAAATATTTGGAATTTTACAATATGAATTTTAATACAGCAGAACTTGTAGACATGACTTTTGTTTTGGGCGAGTCAGATAGAAATTGTTTACTTGCCTATAGAATTTATCACCAACGTTATCCTGAAAGAAGGCTTCTTGATGTTAGCAGCTTCCAAAACCTTCTCGATAGATTTCTGGAAACTGGAAATGTCGAATATAAAAAAGTGAAAGAATAAAACGGGTTGTGAACGAAGGGAATGTATTTTCTGTGGTGCTGGGAACGGTTGAGAATCCTCATATAAGTCAAAGAGAAGTGAGCTCATTAGTAGGAATAAGTAGACGGTCTGTTGGTCGAATCTTAAAACAAATAAGTTGCATGCATATCATATTCAAATGCACCAGGATTATCTGATGACGATTTTCAAAAGCATCTACAATTTTGTAATTGGGCCAGAGGTAAAATGCAACATGATGTCAACTTCTTCGTTTCTGTTTTATTCAGTGATGAGGCAACTTTTCATAAACATAGATTTGTTAATATGCACAATTTCCATTATTATGCTTCGGAAAATCCTTACTTTTTTATGCAAGTCGATAACCAACACAGATGGTATATAAACATTTGGGGAGGAATTATTGGAGAACATGTAATAGGGAGGGTCACATTTCTTTGATGGTACATTGACTGGAGCTATTTATCTTCATTTTTTGGAAAACTATCTGCCACAATTATTGGTAAATCTCCCTGAAAGAATTCGAAATAGGATGTGGTTTCAGGAAGATGATGCTCCACCACATTATTTAAATGCAGTTAGAGACCACTTAAATAATACCTACCCTAATCAAAGAATTGGAAGAAGTGGACTCACTAAATGGCCTGCTAGATCCCAGATCTTACAAAAATGGATTTCTTGGATACGTGAAGGAAATTGTTTACAGAGACACACCAATAACAGTACAAAATATGAAGGAAAGAATAAAAGAATAATAATTGCCTTTACATACAGTGTGTTTCACTTCTCGTGAAGACACTCCTGTATCTCCAAAATTTGTGGCCGAATTCATTTCTAATTTTTATCAGATATACAACTCTATAAGGCGACTTTACATGACACATAAATGTCGTCTAGATCTAAAACGCCGGCCTACTGCGATAAAAAGAAAATCGCAATTTTCGGGAAATCATAGTAGGCTTAGAAATAGACAAAAATTTTGTTAATAAAAGTTGTTCAGAATCACAAGATATGCCCCCCTATAAAATTTGGTGAAAATCGGAAAACTTTCAAAAAAACAAATGTTTGTTTCACTTCTCGTGAAGACACCCCTTTATTTGTGGCCGAATTTCAAGACTAATTCATGGAGTTATACAGCTCCATAAAGCGACTTTGTCCAACACATAGAGATAACTTTTCCAACAAATGAAAGTTGTAAGCAAAAATCATGATTCAATAAAACGCTAAAAGAGTCACTTCTTATTATTACACATCAAGCTAACAATGTAATACAGTTTTTTTGTTGTCACTGTTCTTGAGAAGTAACGCTCCATCATAGAATGCCGTGAAATTAACTGTCAATATTATTACTTTTATGACAGAAGTGATTGTTGTTATCTATTGTTGAGTTTTTTAGTTTCCTTATTTGATTTTTTTACTCATAATGACTAGAATACTTTTAACTGCTGATGAAAAAGTAGAAATAATAAAGATAGTCGGTGAAAATGTACGGTCTTCAAGAGAAGCAGCAGAAGAATTTAATTTAAGACATCCTCTAAGATAACCAATACACCATGATACCATAGAAAGAATATGTCACTTGTTCAATACAACTGGTAATGTGCTTAAACCGAGAGTACATCTTAATCGAAGGCATGAAGATGATAATGTTATATTAGCGGCGTTTAACGCCAATCCCACTACCAGCCTTAGAAATATGGCTCGTGACCTGAATTTGTCGGTGTCAAAAATTTGGAGATGTTTAAAACGCCATAAACTACAACCGTATAAACCAAAATTTTTGCACACTTTGGAGGAAGGTGATGAAGAGAGAAGACTGGAATATTGTTTATGGATCCAAGGTAATTATTTAAACAATCCAGACTTCTTGAAGAAAATAATTTTCACGGATGAAGCAACTTTCTCCACCAACGGTGTGGTATCATCATAAAACTCTAGGTACTGGGCAGTAGAAAATCCTGATTGGGTATTAAATTGTAAAAGGCAATATTCCCAGAAGGTAAATGTGTGGTGCGGAATTTTAAACGAAACAATAATAGGGCCGTTCTTCTTTTTTCAAAATATAAATGCGTTACATTTGCGTCAATTTTTAAATAATGATCTGTGAAATGCAATAGTCGATTTTCCTTTGGAACAATTGTATTTCCAACTCGATGGAGCATCTATCCATAATTCCGTAGTAGTAAGAGCATGGATGAACGAACATTTTCCCCAAAGATGGATAGGACGAAATAGCCCTCTAATATATTGGCCACCCAGATCTCCTGATTTCACTCCCATGGATTTTTATTTTTGGGGTCATATTAAAAACAAAGTTTATAAGACCAGACCTCAAAGTGTGGAGCAACTTTGTGAGAGGATAAGGCAAGCGTGTTTAGAAGTTACAACTCAAGAATTGCGAAAAGTTGTAATAAATAACAGAAAGTGGATTGAGAAGTGTATTACACTTGATGGTGGGTTAGTAGAAAGGGGCCGAATATAATAATATAGTCATTCATTGTAAACACTTACTTCATCTTTTATTTAATAAATAATTTTAATAATAATGGAGATACAGGGGTGTCTTCACGAGAAGTGAAACAAACATTTTTTTTTTGAAAGTTTTCCGATATTTACCAAATTTTATAGGGGGGCATATCTCGTGATTCTGAACAACTTTTATTAACAAAATTTTTGTCTATTTCTAAGCCTACTATGATTTCTCGAAAATTGCGATTTTCTTTTTACCGCAGTAGGCCGGCGTTTTAGATCTAGACGACATTTATGTGTCATGTAAAGTCGCCTTATAGAGTTGTATATCTGATAAAAATTAGAAATGAATTCGGCCACAAATAAAGGAGATACAGGGGTGTCTTCACGAGAAGTGAAACACACTGTATATCACACCGGCAGTTTTAGGAACAGTGGGAACCTCATTTCAAAAGCGCATAGAGATGTGTGTCAATCAAAATGGGCAACATGTGGAACATTTATTATAATTTTTTCTACTGATTTGAAGAAACCTCTTTATTTAAGTTTATTATTGGATTTTGTAATTATTGCTTAATGAAACGAAATTGGTTGCAATTAGCCCTAGGGAAATACTAACAAAAAATTGAGAAAATTCAATTTAAAATGTTCTTAGTTGAAAAATATTTTTTGGCCACCCTGTACATTTTAGGAAATGAAAATGATTCAAAAACATTAATTAGATGTCTCGTAACTGGTATTCACATAAGTTTTTCTTAAAACCCATAATTGTGACTTTGGTGATTTTTTAATATCCATCTACAGATTGCATTATTTCAACAAGAAAATTCATTACATCCAAGTGGTTGGGAAATATTCAATGTTAATATAGGAATGAATAGAGCCTAGAAAGAGGCTGATATACATAGCATTCTGTTTTAAAAAAAGGCACTCAGTCCTGTCATTTCGTTTTGGCTCGCCCTGTATGTTCGAAAATAATTTTCAGTTATAGATTTTTTTATCTAGTTTACTTGCCATTTTTTAAACAATTTCTAGCTACCGTAAAACTCGAGATATCGAGGTCCGACGGACTATTGCCCCACCCTGTATATTATTACATTATTTAATGTTGTTTTAATTAGAGTATACACTTCGCAGTTTTACAGAAGAGTCATTTACTAGTCGCTTTTCTGAAACCATAAATATCGTTTTAAGGGAAGACATTTTTTTATTACTGATCGAATTTTGGACAAATTTCAAAATGTCTGTCTATCTGTCAATCTGTCAGATTTCTTCTAAACCCGATAACTGAAGAAGTAAAAATCCCATTGAATTGAACTTACTGTTATCACTGAATTTACGGCAGAAGGAAATTTTATAAAAATAGGAATTATAATATTCCAACCTACCTGCAAGTGCCCTATATACAGGGTGTTGCATCATGAGAGGGATATAGCTTAATAGGAGGTAGAGAACATCAGTGGTAACCGGAACCTCCCATAGAAATGTCTCATTGGGCCTTCATTACGAAGTTACAGGGTGTTAAATAATTTTTGGCCAAACCTGTTTTTTGTCATAACTTTGATAGGGAATGAAATAACGGATTCATATTTGGTACGGCTAATGTACTAACGAGCCCCAAGAAGTACATGTATAAAAAAAATATATTCAGGTCCGGACTCACTATAATTTATGTTTCTTCTTTGCATCAATAAAACATCACCCTGTATATATTTTTTTGAAATTTCGATACGATATTCGATAAGAGCAAGAAAAAACAAACGAAATGGCCTATTTCATTTTTTTGTTACACCTTCGTGGTTATTTAAATACGTTGTTAAATGTGCAAGAAAATGGATTACAGAACCCTATTAAATGAGAGGCACGTGAAATAAATAGTTTTATAACTAAAATTTGCAAAAATTCTATTGAGCCTAGGTGGTCTGGGTGAATCCTAATTCCGGCACGTTTTAAAGGTCCATTTTGGTAAAAAACTGTGGTCCTAATAAGTAATCGGGTATGAAATAACAAAATTTTTAATCAATCACAGTAGGCTTGTTCAAAGAATAAAAGTGACAGATAATTTAAACCATTTAGGCCTAAGCAACCAGTTACTTTGATCAAGAAAATCATCAACATTTTATACTTAATAAAAATTGGAAAAGAGAACAAACTAAAATCTAAATAAATAAAATATTTTCCATTCAATTAACAATAAATAACAAAACAATAACTAAATGTGTTTAAAAATAAAACGTAATTGACACTAAAGTAAATTTTCAAAATGTCCTCCCCCACATTCTGTGCATTTTCTTGCGCATTTAGAAAGGTCACCAATTGCTCGACGTATCATTTCTGGATTATTCCGTATTTCGTCGCAGGTTGTAACGATGCGCTGGATTAAATGTTGTCTACTTTCAATTTCAATGCTATAAACCTCGTTTTTCAAGTGGCCCCATAAAAAGTAATCACAAGGGTTACAATCAGGAGATCTTGGTGGCCATTCATGTGGACCCCTGCGTCCAATCCATCTATTAGGATACACATTGTTTAAGCGTTCTCTTACTTGAAGGTTAAAATGTGGTGGGGCCCCATCATGCTGAAACAACATGCCTCTTATACCGATATTTTCTAACATATTCGGTAAAATGTTTTGAAGAAAATCAAAGTAAATTTCACCATTCAATCTTTCTTCAAAAAAATGTGGCCCTATCAAATGTCTATTCACAAGTCCGACCCAAACATTTACAGAAAACCTGTGTTGCGAACGGCGTTGGCGTACCGCATGTGGGTTTTCCTGTGCCCATTTATGATTATTTCGTGAATTGTTTACTCCATCCCTTGTAAATTGTGCCTCATCCGTAAATAAGGTTCTGTAAATGACTGGGCGATGGTTAGACAACCAATGACAAAATGCCAGGCGGGGGATATCGTCGCCTTGTTGAAGACGCTGTACCTGCTGGATATGATATGGATGGTAACGTTCTCTTTTTAGGGTTCTCCATACTCGCCAATGAGGAATACCAGTTGCCAAACTGATTCGTCTAGTGCTCATATTTGGGTTTTCTTGAACTACGTTTATAATATTGTTTTGTTCCTGCACACCTTGTTGTAAAACACGCTCCACAACTGCAGAAGTAGGAAACTTTCCGTGTTGTCTTGCATACTGGAACACCGTACTAAAGGTTTTATGATTAGGGCATCGACGACCAGGAAAACGCAGCCGATATTCTCTTTCCGCCGACCTACCATTTCCATTACAGAAACCATAGATGAATATTATGTCAGCATATTCCACGTTTGTAAATTTTACTGGCATAGTTAAAATATTTTCACAAGTTTTCACTAACTAAATGCGGATTATTGGCACATTAAATTACTAACAAACAATTATTCAACTGTTTAGGAGATTTCTTTTTATTATCTGTCACTTTGAACAAGCCTACTGTGATTGATTAAAAATGTTGTTATTTCATACCCGATTACTTATTAGGACCACAGCTTTTTACCAAAATGGACCTTTAAAACGTGCCGGAATTAGGATTCACTCAGACCACCTAGGCTCAATAGAATTTTTGCAAATTTTAGTTATAAAACTATTTATTTCATGTGCCTCTCATTTAATAGGGTTCTGTAATCCATTTTCTTGCACATTTAACAACGTATTTAAATAACCACGAAGGTGTAACAAAAAAATGAAATAGGCCATTTTGTTTGTTTTTTCTTGCTCTTTTCGAATATCGTATCGAAATTTCAAAAAAATATATACAGGGTGATGTTTTATTGATGCAAAGAAGAAACATAAATTATAGTGAGTCCGGACCTGGATATATTTTTTTTTATACATGTACCTCTTGGGGCTCGTTAGTACATTAGCCGTACCAAATATGAATCCGTTATTTCATTCCCTGTCAAAGTTATGACAAAAAACAGGTTTGGCCAAAAATTATAAAACGCCCTGTAACTTCGTAGTGAAGGCCCAATGAGACATTTCTATGGGAGGTTCCGGTTACCACTGATGTTCTCTACCTCCTATTAAGCTATGTCCCTCTCATGATGCAACACCCTGTATAATAAGGACTAAACAAATTAAATCCAAACAGCTATTCTCCCAGCTACATTTCGACGACGAGCGTTGAATTAAATGGTGAAATTTGTCGTATATAATTTCACCATTTAATTCAGCCCTCGTCGTCGGCATGTATCTGTTTTGATTTAATTTGTTTAGTCCTTCTTATATATAAGGCACTTGCAGATAGGTTGGAATGTTATAATTCCTATTTTTATATTTTTATGAACTTATTGTTGGCTAAAGTAAGGGCCGCACAGATTTTGAAGAAAAATGGTTATTAAATATAAAAGTTGTGAGATATTTTAAGAAAAAAGAGACAATAAATACTGAAAATAGTTTTAAAAAACTTCCTAAACTAAATAATCCTCTTAGGTCTAGGAGAATTAAATTTTTCACGGTGAAGGAGACGGGACACTACGGTTTATAGCGGAAATTGAACCACTTCTTAATGACAATCATTGATAAAAATTAATTATTTTTGCCACTTTGCATGTAAATTATTTTATTATTGGTTACATAAAATACTTTTCGGAAACACATTCTTATAAAATTTATATCTGTTATTGAGTAGAAGCAGAAAAATCTCACATAAAGAATTATTTTGTCGAAAGATGGGGTGAGAGTTAGTAACAAATTAATAAACTTGAGTACCTTAATAGAACTTCCGTTCATGCCACAAACACTAGCAATTAATCCAAAATAATCGAAAAAGCACACCATTGTTTAAACTAAGCTTCATTGGTTCAACTCACATTTCGCTCAATGCAATTTATTAACGCACGTCAAAGAAAACACCCCTCCGGTTAGTGACACATTACATTCGCACAGAACATCAATTCCATAAATATTTTAAACGACACGCCACTATTATCAAATAAGGGTGGGAAATTAATAACTAAGTACTAGGGTGTGTTATCACAATAAACGTTGTTTCGTTTTCGGATTAATATTATTAAATTTCCAGGAAATAATTCGCATTCGGGCGTCGAAGTATAAATGAATATATATAATTGTTTTTGGCCGAATTATATTTAACAATTTGCGAAATAAAAAGCGCTGGTTTCGTTTAAAAACAAACTCATATGATTTTGGAAAAAAATGCATATTTATGATATAAAAACATAATTCTTCAGAACAGGATTATGTCCTGAACCGCGCGAATATTTTTATATTAATTTTGTAAATTATTTCACTGAATAAAGTCCATTTATTATTACAATTAATATATAACATTTAACGTGTATTTGAAAACGTTCCAAGCTTCCAAGAATGTTTATGAGATAGGTCAAGCAGTCAGAATTGTATGGACAATTTCGAAAATATATTTTATGAGAATTATTATTAGCCGTTACTCGAGTCCCAGTATAAAAATGTTACAGTCGATAAATTGTGCAATAAAAAACAAGTAAAAGGTGTAGTCTATTGTAATTCCCATTCATCTACGGTGCACACGACTATGGCTATAGAGGCCAATTCGGGAGAGCACATGTCGACCGCAGTCAGGACAAACATAGACCTGGTTAGGTCTTGGATCTGGCCTTCTTGCAGCAACATTTCCTTGATAGCTGGCCACAACCCCTCGCCATTCGGTTCTGTCCGCTGCAAGTTGTTCCCATTGCTCGTCTGCAACACCGCAGGATTTTAGGTTTTCATGGAGAACGTCTTTGAACCTCTCTCGTTGACCGCCACGCCTTCTTCTACCGCTTAGCAATTCACCATAAAGTGTACATTTAGGAAGGCGGTTATCATGCATACGATGAACGTGACCTGCCCATCTTAGGCGTGCTCTTGAAATAAGCACCTCAATTGGAAGGCTGTTTGCCCTCCTGAGTACTTCCACGTTTGATATGTGATGGAACCAACGGATTTTCATCATACTTCTGAGGTGTCTTTGCTGAAAACGTTCTAATTCTTTCACATGACGACGGTAAGTGACCCAGCTTTCACATCCATATAGCAGTGTTGGAATGACAACTGCTCTGTAGACAGCCATTTTCGTTGACAAAGCAAGGTCGTGGTTGTCAAATACTCTCTCTCTAAGTCCCCAGAGTGCTCTAGATGCAGCGTTAATTTTATTGCGAATCTCGCTGTCCATATTTGCTTTGTCATTAACAACATTGCCTAAGTAATTGAACTGATCCACCACTTCAAGAGAATTTCCGTTAAGTGTAATGTCTATTTGGTTCACTTGATGAGGAGTTGACATAATCTTAGTCTTTCCAATGTTGATTTTAAGTCCCAAGGAATCATAGCTCTGGGCATACACATCTAAAAGTTCTTGAAGCTCTTCCGGCGTAGAGGCTAAAAGTGCACAGTCATCCGCATACTGGAGATCACAAATGAATCGTGTGCGTGTCTTCGTGAAAGCTCTAAAGCGCCCTATGTTAAAGAGACCGCCATCAAAACGGTATCTGAGACCTATTCCTCTGACTGTCAGTTTGTTGTCAACAATAATTGTTAAAGCAGTGGTAAACAAATTAAAAAGTAGGGGTACCAGGACACATCCCTGCCTAACTCCAGTGAGGGTTTGGAAAGGTTCGGTTGCCTCATTATTATACATAACCTGGGCGTTGTTGTTTGTATGTGGACTGCGACATACTTCCACAAATTTTCTTAGGGATACCTAAGCGGAACATAATTTTCCAGAGCACTTCCCTGTCCACCGAGTCAAACGCCTTGGTTAAATCAATGAAGGCCATATGAGAATATATAACATTCATAAGTGCATTTGAAGCTATTTCACAAAGTCTTTGTAATAGGTATGAGCAGACAGTGAGAGTTTCAGTGAACATTTCCAAAATACACTTTGCGAGTTTATATAAAACTTGTATGCGTGTTTAAATCAATTTCTAATAGTTTTTATGCCCGACCACGTTATAAAGGACTTTTTATGATATAGTTTTGTGGCTATAAAGTACTTCTTTATTCTACTAGTAAAATAAAGTTACTTTTATTGTACTAGTAAAATAAAGTTACTTTATTTTACTATTATGTTGGATTTAGACGTTTCTAATAATGAGCCGATGTCAGATTTTGACGTTTTCAAATAAATATGTACAACACTCATAAAAATGTCAAAAATGTCATTGAATTAATTTTTTTCGTTAATAAGCCAAATTTAGTAGTCGGACATAAAGCTTTGTTTGTAACTCGTCCATAATAAGGTATTGTGGACTTGATACATAAATAACTATTATATAATATGGTCAGGTAATGAGAATATCAATGACCATTTCCAAAGCACCTTATGATGATTATTTTTATAACCCTTTGGATAATATTAATCAAGCAAGTATAAATAATATTATCTAAACTTCCCTTTGTAGATATTTATTATCTCAATAAAGTCGTTTATTATTATTGTTACTCAAGCCGTTTTTAAGGTCGTGAGCGATATAGTTGGGGGTCTTGAGACAGCTCTAATAACAGTTATCTCACTGTGTGATCTCTCGAATGCCTTCGACTTTGTCTCTCACGACATACTAATTAAGAAGTTTACTTCTTACCATTTTTGAGTCGTATTTAACAAATCGCAAACAGTGTGTGTCCATAAATAATAAAAATCCTGGTTTTTTAAATGTCATGCACGGGGTACCTCAAGGTTCTGTCTTGGGGCCCCTATTGTTCATACTATAGGTTAATGGCTTTTCTCACTGTATGGACCCTACTAAGATTGTTATGTTTGCAGATGATACCACGCTTCTGTGTTCTGATAAAAACATTAACAACTTTTTAGATCTCTCTTCATCTCACGAAAAACTCGCTCAAAATTAGTTTACATCAAATAAATTAAAGATCAACCATGGTAATACGCAAGAGCTCACCATATTTTCAAACAGGACTACTTTTCTTTTCAGAAAACTAAAAGCTTTTATTGATTTTAACGTACCGAAAAATACTTTTTTATCTTTTTCATTGTTATGCAATTTGGCGCTGAGGGGCCAAGACAGACTACTTTTTTTAAGTAGCCCGTTAGACGCATTTAATTCGACTAACAGAAGCGTTAGACATTGGAAGCGTTACTATTAGACCAGATTAATATCAACTAACAGATGCGCGACCCTTAGGCATGTTTATCTCGACTGTTAGACGTGTTTAATTCGACTAACAGGTGCGCAACTCTTAGGCGCGTTTATCTCGACGATTAGGCGTGTTCATTGTTCTGTGGTTTTATACATTTATTTAACGTCGGCCTATTTCCACTACTTAGGCCTAGCACCGACGCCTGTAGCCGAGTTATCCCCAACCAGAAATTGTGCCAAACTCTTCTCTTTCGAATAGTATAGGGTTCTTTTACTTGCATAGCATTTAGTAGATAAAGGACCGACAGCTTTACATCCCCTCCGAAAAATGGTATATTCACTACACAATCCTCGCCTAAGATTTTATAGCTTCTGCGCATACATTTATATACAAGCCGCTAAAAGGTGGAGCGATTACACTGTATATTCTTGAAACGGGGAAACCATCCAAATACCCATCAAAGTAACACGTTCATGTTTACTGCGCAGGCGCTAGAGGTGAAGATGGATTCAAGTATGGAGTGACGCTTAATCTTAATAGTCGAATTTAAACTCGCTTAACAGTAACGCATCTGTTAGTCGATTTAAACACGTCTAATAGCCGAGATAATCGCGCCTAAGGGTCGCGCATCTGTTAGTCGCATTAAACTCGCCCAACAGTAATGCTTCTAAAAAGTAGTTTATTTTAGCCCCTCAGGGCTTCCGTACCATCAACACAATACTTATTCTGCAGGCCTTCTTATGAATCCACGATACCGATTAGCAGTTCGTGAAACTCTAAATCTATGCAATCATTTGCCTACACAAATCAAGCAGTTAAATCTAGTTGGCTTTAAACAAAAAATTAAAACATTTATTCTAAAACATTGCTTTTATTCTGTTGATGAATATTTACAAACTACATACAGTGATCTTACAGGATGAATGTTATATGCATTTACTTGCAGAATATTTGCTATTTTATTTCAACTTTTCTCATTTGTTTTGTTTTTATTCCCTACTTGTATGTTTGTTACCATTATTTGTTTATCTGTCATATACATATAATTCTTGTGATATACTTAATGTTAACACATTATTTTCCTTTGATTGTTTCTGTTAATTGCCGATTGGTATCTAGCCAGATCCATGTACTCTGTTGACTTGCTACAAATATTGTACATAATGTGAATATAGTCAAATAAAACCTATCCCTCTATTAAGTATGCAATAAACCAGCATTGATATTTTTTTTTAATTTCTTGAACACACGATAAAAATTCAAAATTTGAAAAGCATGGTAATTTCTTCTACCATATGTAAAATTTAGCTACCCTCTCCGCGTTTTCCAAGTTGCATGGCCCAAATATTACGAAACATAATAATATAAAAGTAAAGTGTTTTAATAAATAAAAATAATATAACTTTTCACCATCTCAAACAATTCACTAGATATTACATTTTTATAATGTAATTTGTTTTAAATCATTTAAAATAAATAATCTATACTAACGTTGAATTACAATACAATTTGCAACCACCAATCTTTCTAAAGCCATAATATTTTTTAGCTTCTTAAAACTGGTACACATATTCAGCGTAAACCCACACTTAGGACCTCTTCAGATATCACTTGGAAGGATGATTATCGACATTGTCAAGTTTTTCTTTATTTACACCCTTGTCTTGTTTGCCTTCGGGTGTGGTAAGTATATAAATATTATTCCATGTTAGTTTCTCAACTCTGGTAGGTCTACTTTAGGTATATAATAGATTGATCGCCGTTCAGAAAGTCATTTAAATAATTATCCTGTGGGCTACATAATGCTAAAAATCTGGCATATGGCAAAGTCAAAAGATAATATTTCAAATAGATTAAATATAGATTTAAAGTTTATTCTGGTACCGTACAGCGGCCCATAACCAACATTTTCGACTTATCACCTTATGTCCGTTTACTATTTCTTGGTGTTAATAAATATGCATAGTTTGAGGAAAAAATGGAAACGGACATTTTTAGTGTTGCGTCAAGATTTTTATCTTAATTCCTTTCTTTCCTCTCCCTTTTTCGATAAATTTCTTATCTCTATTATTTTATTTGTTATGTCATGTTTGTCACCTACTTAGAATATTATATTTTAGTTGTTCCAAAGTGCACCTTTACTGATATTTCATATTTTTAAATCTTTCCTGTCCCATCCTCCTTTCGGTTTATTTCTTTTTTGTTCCGTTTGTTTCTTGTTTTCTTTTTGTACATTTTTGTCTCTAAATTAATTTTCTACCAAAGTTATAACAAAAACCAGTTTAGCCTAGCCTATGCGTAGCCCGGCATTTACACACTTCGCGGAAGGCTCCTCGTTTAGATTGAGGTGTCTGCGTCAATACCAAAATTTGATAAAAGTGAAGTGATAGTTTAAAAAATGTGTAGTATTTAAGTTTAAAAAAAGCTGTTCATTTAGATATAGAAAATTTTACCACCTTTTTAAATCTGTTTGTTAACAGAAGGGTTTATAGGTTTAAGTTTTAGTTGTTTTTAGCCAAACCAGATCTAATCCGCCCGACCCTGCAATCCGCCACCGCGAATCTCGCGATGGCTGTACAGTCGGTCCCGGAGTAAATTCTGGGGGGGCAATCGTTTATTTTACTTGAATAGAGACTTGTTGATTGGTCATTGCATACGACATCTTTTGACGTTACCAATAACCCAAGTAAAATTTGAAGGGTCATTTTCAATTTTAAGATTCATAGGAAATAGTTTGCGAAACAGGGTATGCGTCAACAGACGTGAGGCTCTCATGATGGATGTAGAAAAATGATTCTTGAATGATGTTGACAACGCGGATATAACCTCAACATTTTGGGCGCTACGAGCAGTTTGCTTAAGAAAATTTTAATGCATTAAGGGGCCTTCTTTCTTTTTCTTTTGATCTCTGAAACTAAAGAATTATTTCTGTTTTGCTTCTTCTGAGATGTTTGTGTAGACAATATTAGTCACAATAATTATTGATTTTTATCTATTGTTACAATGTTTTAATTAAATTTAAATCCTAAATTTAAATTAATTTTATTTCGTTGTTTCTCAATGTCAATAAATTTTAATAAACAGCATGGATATTTAGTGGCGTTATTAAAAATGTTACCAAGACGGTAGCGGGCTGCATTAGACTGTGGTTGAGTCAGACAACGCTGTTACTAGCTGTCCAGAGTCCTGAGTTCGAGTCTCCGCTGCGGCATATAGATGGCATGCTGCATAGAATGGACACATAAGTTATTATCTGTTGTGTGCGCATGTGCCCTGGTTGAGTGGTGGAGTAAGTATGGCTAAACTCCGCCAGGACGTTAATATAAAGAAGGTGTAAAAAATAAGAATTGAATTGGGCCGTTTCCCTAAAATTGCCAGGGCCAGTTGAACCGGTCCCGTCCACCCTATCTCGTAAATTAATATAACACATACAACTCCCGCATCCAAAGTCGGGCCTTCCCGGAGGGACACATCTGAAGAAACGCAATCATCCTCTGTCCACCAATACTGCCCAAGTGTTAGAGTTGAGAATTGAGCGTGCTGTAATTTGCTGCGGTACCGTACTAATTTTGAAGGTATTTCATTTCATTTCAATTTTTAGGTCTTAATCAGTTATTGTGGTATTATGCCGAATTAGAGAAAAATAAATGTTACCATTTGCCGAGCGGATTGCCTGACTATGATAATAATGACAAGGCTTGTTCGATTTGGAGGAGATATGCAAAGTAAGTTTTCACTATTACGTATTTCTATTTTCTTTCTATCAAAATGGATTTTGTTCCTGGAAAATATCCATATTAGAGTTAGTGGGGTGCCGCGGGCTGGTAAAATTAACGTTTCAGGTCAAGTTGATGCCAAAGTTTAATTTTTGATGTCATCTTGTAGGTTAGGATCTTTAATATACTTTTGGTCTGAGTGTACAATGATTTACCCCTAGGGGGTAGTTGGGGTAAGGGGTACATAATAAGTTGGGTCAAAATTTTGAAAACTTATAAACAATACATGTGGGGTAAGGTAAAATTAATCTGAAGTTCAATACGACATTTGTTTTTCAAAAACACAACTTTGGGAGAGCTAAAAAAAGGTAAAATTTTGAAAAAATCCAAAAACTGTGTGTGGGGTATCAAATGAAAGGTAAAGTTGATCCAATTTTTAATATAATATATTTATTAAAACACCAGCTTTAGGGGAGCTAGAGGAACTAAGAAGGGGGTAAAATTTTGAAAACTTTTTATTTGTAGAAGTAAATATTAGAAGGGTATAAGCATAAAATCATAAGAAAACGTGCAAAAGTTTATTTAATAATAGTAATAACTGGAACGATAATGAAACATACATAACTTAATATAAGTCAACATTTTAAGAATATTTCAGTTCTGGATTTTATTTATCTAAGCAATTTCCCTTTCCACATTTGCACTGACACATTCTAGTGCATTTTATATTTAGGTCAACAACCTCCTCAGCAAGAGGCAACGTTATCCATTTAGAAACAAGCTTGCCATATTTTTCCATCCAGCCATGACTTCTTGGGTCTTTGACAGGTACCGTCGGCTCATGAACTGTTGTCCTAACACTTGCTTGATACATGCTCCTTTTCAGATGCTGATCAAATGCATCACTCGTGGGGGGGTATTCTCTCAACATCCCTAGTCTTTTGACAGAACAGCTGCATTCGAATGCGGTCAGTGTTACAGTTTTCTGTAATTGGTTCTGTTGTATAAAGATTACAGGCGCACTGCATGGATCTCTCAACTTTGATGATGTACAATATGGGGTGCTTGTAGAGGTTGTAAATTCTTTCATAAGGAATGGGACTCTATCCTTTCTCTTAAAACAGTACATTTCCCCTTGAATATAAAAGAATAAGTGCTGTCCAATCCAGTAAATGCGTGGAAGAGAGCCATGGCTTATTATTATTATTATTATTATTAGCCGTTACTCGAGTCCGAGTATAAAAATGTTACAGTCGATAAATTATGTACAATAAAAAACAAGTAAAAGGTGTAGTCTATTGTAATTCCCATTCATCTACGGTGCACACGACTATGGCTATAGAGGCCAATTCGGAAGAGCACATGTCGACCGCAGTCAGGACAAACATAGACCTGGTTAGGTCTTGGATTCGGCCTTCTTGCAGCAACATTTCCTTGATAGCTGGCCACAACCCCTCGCCATTCGGTTCTGTCCGCTGCAAGTTGTTCCCATTGCTCGTCTGCAATACCGCAAGATTTTAGATTTTCATGGAGAGCGTCTTTGAACCTCTTTCGTTGACCGCCACGCCTTCTAGTACCGTTTAGCAATTCACCATAAAGTGTACATTTAGGAAGGCGGTTATCATGCATACGATGAACGTGACCTGCCCATCTTAGGCGTGCTCTTGAAATAAGGATGGCTTAACATGTTGTCTCGACTATGCTTGTTGCTACAATGTTGTTTTCCCTGCTTCAAGAGAAATCCAGATATCTGCCAAAGGATTTACTTCCAGTATGTGATAAAAATTACTCAAGAATATTACAACAACATCTTTGTCTCCAGTATATACCATTGTAAGGGGGGAATCATGGTGGGCGTGAAGAAGATGAACCAGTACACGAGTGTCTGCTTCTGTATGATTGCATAGTCCCATAGGAGGACCCTGCCCTGGAAAGTCGACTTGCATAATTTCTGTTGATAAGAATAAAAATAATTCCTTCTTATTATCTTCATCTGCCAAAAATTCATGCCATTACTTTGGCGAGACGATACGAAATAGTCATAGAATGCCATACCATACATATCCACCAGAAGATAGTGCATGGGGAAAAGATGATGAATCCCTCCAAGTTTCCACCACGGCTATCAAGCACGATAAATGCTATAAATTTTGGATGAATTTTATCTTTCATTTCATACTCCACATGCAATTTTATAATTTTTTCAAAATTTTACGCCCTCTTTTAGCCCCCTAAAATTTGTGTTTTTGAAAAACAAATGTCATATTAAAGTTTTACCATTCATTTGATACCCCACACGCAATTTTGGCATTAAAAAAAATATTACCCCCTTTTCTAGACCTCTAGCTCCCTAGAATTAGTGTTTTTCAAAAACAAATGTCATACTAAAGTTCAGATGAATTTTACCTCTCAAGTTTTCCAAATTTTGACCACCCTTATTACAATCTTCCTCTTACTCCAGGAGACAAATCGTTATCCATTGGGACCAAACATTTAATACAGACCCTAACCTGTAAGATGACACCAATAATTAAACTTTTGCACCAACTTGAAATGACTGATGATAATTGCACCCCAGTAAATATAGTGCAGTCATTGAAGCGAAAAATAGGGTCTTACCTCCGAAATATTTTACTACGAACCGATTTACATGAAATTTTGGAATTAGGCTTATCTTACCTTTAACTTCAAAAGTGATATTGACCCGACCTCCGTTTTTTATTTTTAAGGGGTGAAAACGACCCCTTAATGAAAAAATTGACATTGAGCCATTTTATCGCTAGAAAACGTATTTAATAATAAGGAGTGAAATCGTAAAGTGTTCTCTAACACAATTATCTCATGTTTAACCCATTTTGAAACCCTAGAAAACTTTACAACCCCTGCAAACGACCCCTAAATTGAAGAAAATTACAAAAAATACTTTTGTATAACTTAAAAAGATTTAAATATAGAGTAAATATTGTTTTACGTTCTCTACCTTAATTATCATATTTTTAACCCCTTTTCAACCCTTAAAAACAACCCCTCAATTAAAAATTGTATAAAAAAATTTCTTTTGATGAATTCAAAATGATTTAAATGTTGTTCCACGTTCTCGAAAATGACTATCATATGTTTAGCTTTTCAACCCTTAAAACTACCCCTAAATTAAAACATTGAAAATATGTGTTTATACAATTAAAAATAATTTAATTATAGAGTAAGTAATCAGACACTTTTTATTGAATAAAATATAAACTTACAAGTTATCTGGAAATGTACTAGATTAAATTAGTAATTAATTATAAAAAATTCTGCAACAAGAGCATTACAATACATAAAAAAACTATTACACCAATCGTTCATGACTCAATATCGGAGTTGCTGTCGTAATCAAGATCTTCTTCTGGGACAATTGGAGGGCTATTCTGGCAGTTATCTCCACTGCATGTTCCGCAAGTTACATTGCAAAACAGCCCGACTCTTCGGCATCCACAAGTGGCTCCGCAATCTTTTTTCAGTTGCAAAAAATCATTTTAAGTAAATCTTGCGGTGCAGGTGGATCTGCAGTTTTTATTGGATTGGATTTTATTGGATATACACATATATGAACGTTTTTATGTATTCGTGCGTATGTTTCCGATATATATGCCATATATGGATATATATATATATATATTATAAGACAATAGTTTTGGGTTCACATTTATATATATATTATAAGACAATAGTTTTGGGTTCACATTATTCTTTACTTTCACTCTGCTCCAAATTTTTGTGCTCCGAAATTTTCATTTTACTAAATAGAAAAAAAAACGTTTAGTTTTTGGACCATAACTCCTTCAATTTTAAAGCTATCACAACTTTAGAAAAAACATTTTAAAGGTAATTGAAAGAGCTACAACTTTTTTTATTATGACATGTAGTGTAAAACCCTTCATTTTGAAACGGTGAACGGTCAAAGGACTCGAGAGAGACTGTGATTGCGCTACCGCGCGCTCTTTAAACAGTCATATCTCCGTCAATTTTGGTCTGACAGAAAAAAAAAAACAAAATTTTTGTCAAAAAAAGACCTACATTTTTTATCATTACAGTTTTTTACGTATCTTTCATTATTTTTGAAATATTATATAAAAATGAAAAAAAATTTTTTTTCTTAAAATCGTGATTTTTTTGAAAAGTATGCATTCCAAAGCAGCCGAACGGCTGGAATCCAATAAACTCTTCATATTAAAGTTAAATCTAGACGGAATATGATTAATTTTAATTTTGGTGGAAATGGCACTTATGAAACACATCGATTTAAAAAAAAAAATATTAGATGTACCTCTTTTTTTCATTACAACTCACTCACTTTACGTGCAAAAGACTCTTAACACTGCTCATTTTAAAGATTATTTTAAGCACTATAAAAAGGTTTCTCATTGGCATATGGATAAAATGTATCCGTTGTCCGCTAGATGGCATTGAATACATCGATTAAAATTCAGACAAAAAAGAAGCGGCTTTTATCTTCAATATCTCGCTTAATATTGCACTTAGATCACTCTTTAAAAAACCAATTTGTTCATTCTTTTACCTTCTACAATTTTGTTTATTATAAAATTATCGTTAAAACGCATATATTTTGAGATATTTGCAAAAAACCGTTGAAAAACGTGGGAAAATTCGGAGTTTTCAATCGCCAATAACTTGAAAAGTATTGAGTTTTTGAAAAAACTTTATAGAACACTTCTTGCTTAGAATTGGGTGTTCTATCGATCCCCGAGGTTATTTTGACCAAAAAAATTTCCATTAACGAGAAGGGGTGGCAACCACCCCCAGGGTAAGAACGGAGGTCGGGTCAATATACTTTTGAAGTTAAGGGTAAGATAAGCCTAATTCCAAAATTTCATGTAAATCGGTTCGTAGTAAAATATTTCGGAGGTATAAAGCTTGAATGACTGCACTAATAGTAGATAAGAAAGAATTGGACCTTATTACTTGATATCAATTTAAGAAAACTTGTAAAAATGTGATAAATTTTTTAGTAATTGTAGTCTATTATCTGGTTGTTGTAAAATAAATATTTTAACCCCCGTTTCTCAGGACAGGTATATTTTAGGTATCATTCCAAAATATGGTGAATGCGCCAGTGTTAGGTATAGAGATCAAATTTCACATAGTCTGTCTGTTAAGAAAAATAATTTTTAAAAGGCAAGTACTAGAGAAGCTGATTAGCGTCTGTCCAAACCACACCCTTACAGAATATAGCGGCGAGGGATTATTTAACGTGAATTATTTATATGAAATTGTTATGGCAGAGATATAATTTTGCATTTCTCACCCCCCGTTTAATAAAAAAATTGCTCATAACATGATCATGGAGAATATCATATCTGCGGAGATATCGTCCATATTTTTCTTATTTACTACACCAAATCGTAGACGAATAAATAATGAAAATAAATAATATTCCGTTGTCCAATGCTTGTTTATCTATTCTAGACGCGTCTTTAAATGTGGGTGTTGATTTATTTTTTCTACCACTCATTTGATTTTACGACAGCAATAAAATATTGCATTTAAAACGAATTAACAGATTTCTCTTTTTCTAGTTGCTTACGTATTTATTTATACATCATATACCTAGATTTTTCCAGAATGTATATATAGTAATAAGTTTACGTTACTTATTCATTATTTATTGATGAAATAAATCATTCTTGTTATATTTCAGTTTGTTTGAAACTTCTCAATCGTTATTTTGGGCTAGTTTTGGACTGGTCGACCTGATGTGTTTCGAGTTGACTGGTATAAAGGGATTTACAAGATTTTGGGCCCTACTTATGTTTGGATCCTATTCAGTAATTAATATAATTGTTTTACTGAATATGCTAATCGCTATGATGTCAAATTCCTACCAGATTATATCTGTAAGTAAACCAGCATAAAGTACTCATAATTTCAGAACGTAAGGGCAGAATTAGCTTGTAGTTCGAATAGGTATTTTAGTTTTTAGTATAAGAATCTTCTAAATATACTCGGGATGTTTTATCTGATGTAATGTACCAAAAAGGGGAAGACATAGCAATTCATGTTTTAGATACCGCTTCTTTATGTGTGATCTATAGCGAAATAATTAATAATACAGTGTTTTGAGAAAGACGGTGTTTAGTAGTGAAGCACCCTGTATATACTCCATTTATAAATTTAGTTTTTCTTATTTATTTCCAAATTCCAGTAATTCTTGCAGTTAATTCATTTAATTTTTACATTTATTTACTCATTAATATTGGACACAATAAAGTTACCAGAATGCATTTTAAAATTGCATTATTTGAAAGCAACGTTAAACGCTACATTTGTACGAAAGAATTTACTTAAAAATCGAGTCTAGTCACAGCATTTGTTTACAATGGACACGATAAACGTCAAGTATTTCTGTTACTTCTCACAGGGTGAAGGGGCTTGTCGTTTTCTATCTTAAGTCATGCAAAGGATGGACTCTGCACACTACGACGCATGTAGACATTGAAATTTATAATGTAAACATTTTCCAATCGTGAGACCATAAATCCAAAGCTTTCATGTAACTGTGACGTCATTTTTACCATATAAAAGACGATCAGACTGTTTAAAAAAAGGAGATGCATTTTTAATCCCAACCGAGTTATTTTGCAGATTTCACCTCTGCTGTGCTTAGGAAATAAAAGTGACTTTGCAGACTTCGTGTCCGCTGTACTTAGGAAATAGAGTGTTAAATACACCTGAAATGCATCGTAGTACTTCGTGTTCATTGTACTTTCATCGAAGACAATCACTGTTTAACGTACTAAATTATGAAGTGTCGTTTCAACGTCTCTACGATGCCCTACGAGGACGCTAAACATGTAGAACCTGGGGGAGACCATTCATGGGCGATATAAGGCTATACAGAGCGCACAGAAATTCAGCTGGCATAAATTTCTAAACTTTCTTATTTCGAGACTCTACTTTATTATTTACAATTGCATTCATATTCTGGTTACGGAGTGTTTAAAAAAAGGGTTTAAATGGCGCATTTGTGGTACTAAAAGAATAGTTTTTTATGAAATACTAACTTTGATTTTTAACTATAAAGATTATATATATATTGTATTACCAGTTATTCAGTTACGATTTAATTCACGATTTTAATTCATAAAATTTCACTTTCTGAATATTTTACTAGGGAGATTTGCGTTTGCAAAATAATGAGTTTATATTCAAGAACTATATATTTTCTGCGTTTATGCAATGACAAAAAACTTTCACTTCCTTTATTTTCATTTGATGTACTTATTAAGGCTACTGTGTGCCTAATTTTGGACATGTAAAATGTCATAGTAATGTTTACCTTTCAAATGATTATCTGAGATTTCTCAAAAGCGATCTATTTGGTTTTCTATGATTATTTAATAACGATCCATCCACTCCACTTAATTACCTTGCGCTCACAAACTGTACAGGCTATCGGTCAGTGCTGGGTTAATTAGCCCGTAAACTTATTCGTATTAAGAAGGGTTTACTTTTCGTCGAGTACTGAACCGGGACGCCTCGTCTATTTGATTTACATCTACCCACCTTGTTTTACTTTGTTGGACAGTCATACAAAATTTGGTAGACTGCTTGTTTTAATTATAATCAAAGGATTTGGATTACTTTTGATTTCATGTACGACTATTGTTGCATCAATTTATATAAAATAAAATGGGTTTTTTTTACTATTTTTTGCCATCAGTTATTGTCTTATTCTTTCACCTGTACCTTTTCGTCATATAAGTAATAAACTAAATAAATGTTTTGTTTCAAAGCAAAATAGAAAACAAACTTCAACTATAAATGTACAGTACAAACTTGAGTAATAAAATACTACAAAAATAATATATCAAATTATCTAGATCTGTCAATTAATAGACAGTGTGTTCAAGTTTACCAGGTATTTCAATTAACATAGTGATTAATTTTCTAAGGTATATAGTATCAGACAGAAACAAGTAATATTAAACTTTATATAAAAGAACCTGGGGTAATTATAAAAAGGGTTACTACACACACAACGAAATTTGGGTCCTACACTAACAAAACTATTTATTTGCTTATCCTTTAGATAAATAAATAGTAATGACTTTACTGGTGACATCATTACCAGGGTTTCATTTGTAATTAATTGGGATGGGCTTAAACCTCTTCAGTAAAGTTGCTAAATATGACAATAATTCACTTCTTGACATTAACATGAGCCACGTTAACTGAACTTCTACAAAAATTATGAAAATTGTACCTATACACCCTATAAAAATTGAATAAAAGAATCTAAACACCACTTTGTATTATTGTAGGAGAGATCCGACACTGAATGGAAATTTGCAAGAAGTAGACTTTGGGTAAATTATTTCGATGATGGTGATACCGTTCCACCGCCCTTCAATATTATACCCACACCCAAGTACATTTTGAGAACTTTCGGATGTAGTAAAGGAACACGAAACACACGCAGTTTTAAGGTATAGACTTAAAATAGTTTAAAACAGATTTGTCTGATAGCCGAGGTATGTAACCAACTCCGTAGGACTTAATCATAATCAAATAGGAATAAAGCCTTTCCGAAAATTTTTAAATTATCAAAAGTATTATCCTTGTTCAAAAAAGGTTCTCTTATGATCCTATAAAGTACAGACCAATTTCCATCATCTCTTTATTTGCAATAATTTTTGAGGTAGTACCTATACTACAAATAACGAATTATTAACCTCTCCACAATAAAATTGTGAGAAGTTACTAAAATTGGTTCAAAAACGAAAATTGAGATAACATCAAATCTTTACGTTTTGAGGTCCTAGGAACCCAAAAAAGTGGTTTTTGAAAAATGTCTCTGTGTGTGTGTATGTGTGTTAGCACGATAGCGCCGAAACCACTGAACGGATTTGAATGAAACTTTGCATGTGCGTTTCTTTAGTGCCCCAGAAGATCTGGTTGAGATCGGATTACGTTTAGTGCCATTTTGACGCAACAAGTTGTTTATTTTATAATTACTTTCAATTTGCAATGGAACCATTGAAAAACAGTTAAAATTCTGATTTCAACGATATATCACACTTTCACCCTTTCGATTTGGTTTCCGTGAAAAAAATTAAAAACAAAGCAAATATGAAGCATAGATCGCATTTCGCATGACATGATCGATGCGCGTAGCCGTTACATCGTGAAACTCATCACATCACGTATCAATTCACGTGTAAGGGTTTCTTCACTGCTCTAGAAGTAGAGCAGATTACGTTTAGTGCCGTTTATAAATATATATACAGACAAATCGAAGAATTAAACTACACATATTCCTCTAAAATCTAGTAAAATTACTGAAATGCTAATGTTTTATTTAACAAAGACAGCTGCGAGCAAATTTTGACGATTGTCATTGTCATCGTTTGTCATCCGATAACGTTGGTGTCATGTCATGTTAATAAGATTTCGGCATATTTGTAACTTTTAGTGGATTGTCACAAATTTTAAAGGTAGATATAACAATATCAATATCACATGCTTTCTGTACCTTCGTTGGTGAATTTATTATACATTATCACTTTACCAATTTTCAGTTTGTTGCTTTACAAATCTGTAGTATTTAGGATAACTAGACTTTCTGAGTCATTCAAGTGATGTTAAAGTTGTTAATATCCTAATAGTATATTATTCAACGAGCGATAATGTAGGTAATAACTCGCATAGATGATTGTAAATTCATTAAGTTAAGGGTTTTTTAGTGCCCCAGAAGATCTGAAAAGGTTTTGGATTAGATCGGATTACGTTTAGTGCCGTTTTGTCATACAATTTAATGCTCTTTTCGGCTTCAAAGATCCACCGAGTGGGGAGGTTCCAGCCGCTTCCAGTAGCTGCCGATTTTTTGAAAACTACAAACTGTTCAATAACAGTCCATTTGATTTCAGATCAAAATTATCCACGACATTAGCTATAAATTCATTAATGGACATAAAATACAAAGGTTTCGAGTATTTATTCGCCTACGATCTTTAGACCTGAGCAAAGCTGTTGACTTCGTCTCACCTAATACTCTCGTGGTCTCCCGCGTAGTTGGTACCTAATGGAGTTCTGATTGTCTAAACAACCTTTCGACAGAATTACATCTGCTATCTTCAAATTCTCGGGAGCAGTAAGTTGCTGCTCGTCTTTGCTCGAACTGTTCGCTATGTTCGGCTAGCAATTCAAATATCAAATAATCAGTTCTCGTATCTTAAATTCTTAAACCATTGGATTAATTGTATATTGTTTAATAGTTTTTAATCGTACATTACTGCTTCTTAGGTAAAATCTAGGGAAAAGGCTAGAGAAAGACATGAAACAGTTATGAAACTACTGGTTCGAAGATATGTTACAGCAGAGCAAAGGAAAAGAGACGAATATGGAATCACGGAAGACGATGTTATGGAAATACGACAGGACATATCGACACTACGTTATGAACTTATTGATATTTTACGAAAAAATGGAATGGTGACACCTCAGATCAACTTTCAGGATGTACAAGGTAAACTCATTAATTTAATTTTGGTTTTATTTTGACTTTACTTTCTCTATATTATATTCAACGAGTGTTTTTCTCATTTTTCCATTTCATGGAAACTCAATTTGATAACTCCAATTTTTCAAATAGTAGGTTTTGTTTTTTTATCAGATAGAGTGGTAAATTTGCTTTAGACTGGTTTTCCCTATTGAAAATTAAATATAGTTATTAGGCTTTTTGTAGAAGCGTTTCAAATTGTGTCCAATATCTTGCAGTAAGCCATGAAAAACAGATGAAAAATTACACACAGCATCTGTCAAAACGTTATTGTTGAGTGAAATAGAGGCGTATTTATTATTTATCAACCCAGATTTCCTTTTAATTTTTTTAAGCTCATATAAAATCTCTGTAAACCATGGTTTTGGACGCTTGTTAGATTTGAAAGTAACTCTTTTTAGAGGAGCATGGTGATTAAAAAGATTTAACAGATTTACGTTGAGGAAGTCCGCTTTTTCTTCTAGAGAGTTAAAATTATATACAGGGTGTTGCATCATGAGAGGGACATAGCTTAATAGGAGGTAGAGAACATCAGTGGTAACCGGAACCTCCCATAGAAATGTCTCATTGGGCCTTCATTACGAAGTTACAGGGTGTTAAATAATTTTTGGCCAAACCTGTTTTTTGTCATAACTTTGACAGGGAATGAAATAACGGATTCATATTTGGTACGGCTAATGTACTAACGAGCCCCAAGAGGTACATGTATAAAAAAATATATATCCAGGTCCGGACTCACTATAATTTATGTTTCTTCTTTGCATCAATAAAACATCACCCTGTATATATTTTTTTGAAATTTCGATACGATATTCGAAAAGAGCAAGAAAAAACAAACAAAATGGCCTATTTCATTTTTTTGTTACACCTTCGTGGTTATTTAAATACGTTGTTAAATGTGCAAGAAAATGGATTACAGAACCCTATTAAATGAGAGGCACGTGAAATAAATAGTTTTATAACTAAAATTTGCAAAAATTCTATTGAGCCTAGGTGGTCTGGGTGAATCCTAATTCCGGCACGTTTTAAAGGTCCATTTTGGTAAAAAACTGTGGTCCTAATAAGTAATCGGGTATGAAATAACAAAATTTTTACCAGTTGCCAAACTGATTCGTCTAGTGCTCATATTTGGGTTTTCTTGAACTACGTTTATAATATTGTTTTGTTCCTGCACACCTTGTTGTAAAACACGCTCCACAACTGCAGAAGTAGGAAACTTTCCGTGTTGTCTTGCATACTGGAACACCATACTAAAGGTTTTATGATTAGGGCATCGACGACCAGGAAAACGCAGCCGATATTCTCTTTCCGCCGACCTACCATTTCCATTACAGAAACCATAGATGAATATTATGTCAGCATATTCCACGTTTGTAAATTTTACTGGCAGAGTTAAAATATTTTCACAAGTTTTCACTAACTAAATGCGGATTATTGACACATTAAATTACTAACAAACAATTATTCAACTGTTTAGGAGATTTCTTTTTATTATCTGTCACTTTGAACAAGCCTACTGTGATTGATTAAAAATTTTGTTATTTCATACCCGATTACTTATTAGGACCACAGTTTTTTACCAAAATGGACCTTTAAAACGTGCCGGAATTAGGATTCACCCAGACCACCTAGGCTCAATAGAATTTTTGCAAATTTTAGTTATAAAACTATTTATTTCACGTGCCTCTCATTTAATAGGGTTCTGTAATCCATTTTCTTGCACATTTAACAACGTATTTAAATAACCACGAAGGTGTAACAAAAAAATGAAATAGGCCATTTTATTTGTTTTTTCTTGCTCTTTTCGAATATCGTATCGAAATTTCAAAAAAATATATACAGGGTGATGTTTTATTGATGCAAAGAAGAAACATAAATTATAGTGAGTCCGGACCTGGATATATTTTTTTTTATACATGTACCTCTTGGGGCTCGTTAGTACATTAGCCGTACCAAATATGAATCCGTTATTTCTTTCCCTGTCAAAGTTATGACAAAAAACAGGTTTGGCCAAAAATTATTTAACACCCTGTAACTTCGTAATGAAGGCCCAATGAGACATTTCTATGGGAGGTTCCGGTTACCACTGATGTTCTCTACCTCCTATTAAGCTATGTCCCTCTCATGATGCAACACCCTGTATAGTATTTCAATATCAGAAACGTGCAAATTAAATAACTCACTATTAAAGTTTTTAAGAGCCAGTTGTACCAACGTGGTTCAACTTTGAACTAAGTTCAAAATCTAAGGTTACAATTGGAGCAACAACAATAGTCAAGGATTTTGAACCGAGTTAAGGTTGAACTGGAATTGAACTTCGTTGGTATATCCGCTCCTTAAGCTAATTTCATTACTGTGGTTTTAGGATCACAACCGCTCAATTCAACATCACAAGATGTAACATTGTGATCAGAAAAACACACATTAAGACTTCTGCATTTCTAATATCCAGATCAGAGTTGGTTATAATTAAATCTAGTAATGTTTTGCTTTGAGCAGCTATTCTATCATGAGATTAGTGGGTTTTTTCTGGTCTAGACAACTTTTTGGGGAAAAGATTCAATATGAATTAAATGAAGTTGTCCCATTTTGAATGAAGGACTTGTTTGAAATACATGTGATATATATATATATACTATATTTTTCGCTGACTAACACATTTTTGTTTGGTTTTGTTTTTAGTATCTGGCAAAAAAGGAAAGGTAATGGAAAGACGACTACTTAAAGATTTTCACATAGGAATAGTCGAGGGCTTGGTACAGGAAATGTCACAACCCTCCAGCGAACCTAAAAATGTATTTGGACAAATTGCAAAGGTAATTGGTAAGAGAACAACCTTTTCCAAATCTAAGAAGAAGGACTGGAATGCGTTGGTTAGAAAAAATACATTAGCAAGCAATCCCATCGGATCTGCTCAGGAATTAGAACAAAATCAAATGAAGAGGCAAAGCTTAAGGAAGTACATTATAAGCAATGTTCAATCTCCCGTTCAACTGGACGATGAAAAATTGTTGGGTAAGTCAAAATCATGATTCTGTACCGCGCAGATTTATTCACGAGATTATTTACTGTTTTAATTCTTCTTTCTTTCAGAATACAACCCGAAATTGTCTGAAGTACCTAGAACAGCAAGACAGGCCTACGCTAAGTTTATGTCCAAGAAGATTGCAACTGACTATAAAACTGAAGAGTTAGATGAAAAAAAAGATAGGAAATCGTCTGTTACTTTCGAAGGTGAGACTTAAAATTTCTATAACCGATAATATTTGTTCAATTATATTATTACATCTGTTAAGTGTGATCAAACGTATATAGCAGTCAGTTTTCATTCAGATGATGTCAGGTTATAATATTTTTCCTTAAGTTATCTATTTTGAAAATAATATGAGATTCCAGTTCCAAGTGAATATCACTTTATTCTTCCGTTTGGCAAATTGCTCCTGGAACTGCCTTGGTGCATCTAGGTAAGCCAAGTGTGCCAACCTCTCTACTGCAGCTTCAAATCCTTGTAAGCTCTCCCCAGCTTTTTGTATACGCAATTTCAGCTGGATCTGATATACTTGGGCATATCTTAAGTCGAATGCAGCTTCTAAAACTTTAAAATCCTGTTGCTGCGCCACTGGGATCGTCTGCAGCAATTCTAATGCTTCACCTCTCGATGCTAGAATTAGTGACATAGCCTTTTCCTCATTATTCCACTTGTTGACACACGCAGCGACCTTTTATAGGTCGTACATGAACCCTGTCCGTCAAAGGAGGGCGGCTGAAACCAAGGGTTCAACCTTATCTACATTTTCTTCAATGGCATTAACATTTTCTTTGACTTCGTTAACTTCAACCTTTACAATGCCAATATCCTCCTTAATTTCATTATTTATTTCTTCAGTAGCTGAGAGGATAGCGCCCTGTTGCACCTCTATAATTTTGCTTAACTCTACTTATCAGGTCATTTCTTCATGTTTTTCCTCGTGAAATATTATTTTCAGGTTTTCTATAATTTTCTTTTTTCATCATTATCTTCTTTACACTCCTCTAGACGTTTCTTGTTCTTCTTGTCTCCTTTCCGGTTCTTCTCTTTCTCCTTGACGTATCTTCTCTTATTCTTCTTTTTCTACTTGACGTCGTCTTTCTTGTTCTTGTTGTCTCTTTTCCCGGCATAACATTATTTTTCTTGTTCTGAGAACCTATCGTGCATTTGTTTTTCTGCAGCCATACTGCTTGTTTCCATTAAAAATTTCTCGAACAGCACTAATAAGTATTTCCACAAAATCCAAAATAAAAGGTTCTCAAAGTTTTCTCTCAAAATGCCACAAATAGGTCTTGTTTAGTGTCTATAACTCTTAAATTAATTTTAACGTAAAACCGAATAACAATTCCCACTGCTTGTTCAGTTGCTTTATGTATTGCACATGTACCGTTGTTTAAGATCGAAAAAATGTATTAAATTTGATTTAAGTTGTTGAGGGTTCCTGGAAATACCTCTCCACCCAGGCTTGCTGTAGTGCATTTAGGAGAGTCGGTAATTTGAAAAACAGATCACGACCAGTTGCGAAATAATTTAATCTGCTTCATGTTCTTCTAGAGATATTGTCTGGGACGTTGTTTATTAAGGTCAGGTTGTGTATCTTTTGTTCTCTAGATAATTGTTCTTTCCATCTAGCAGTAATAACAAACGGTTTCCGAAGCTTTTCATTGAGCCAAATAGGATTTCAGGATTCGAGGCGAGTGTTCTGCAACTGCTGGATGTCTGTGAATGAGCAAAATCCTTGTTTTTTCTTTAAGCTTATCCCTCTCGAGTTTAGCTACTGCAGGTGTTCTTAGTGATGGAGGAGCGATGTTTGTAAGGATAGGAAGACAGTTCATTGGCGTAGCTCCAGTGATAAGTCCCATAGTTTCATTAAGACACATATTTGACAGCGTTTATTACTTCCTCATGGTACAACTCGGGTAATGATTGGCAACATTACGTTGGGATACATTCCCAGTACCTCTACCACATTAATAAAACTGCATTTTATTCCATGCATTTCAACAATGCGTTACATTTGACCAATTTCTGGTCGATTTCTGGTTTTCAATTATTAACAGAACGAAATATATAGAACTACATTTGTCAAATATTTGTTCAGAAGCAATATAAGTTCTGTTGTTTCTAAAGAATTGAAAATAATAATTATGTATCGTTCACTTTATAATAATCGTAAATTTGATTTCCACATCTTTCATGGCCAGAACTATATTTTAAAGCTGATATTTTGACGTCCTAGTTGATAAATGGGCATAACATTTCCTTAAATAAAACAAAGTGAATGTCGTTCGTCAGTTTTACGTAAATGTATTAGGAGATTTATTATTTGAAGAACGAATTGCAGAAATAATTTATGTACATTTTTAAAATAGAATTTAGTTATCGGTTGCGTTTACTTTTATATTCAGACCAATAATATAAATGAAATTTAGTGGGGCAAACCGTTAAATGTGTAATGGGTCATTCAAGTAGCTTTTAAAGTTACAAGGACACTTCAAATGTATTTCCATTTTGTTTAGAAATTCCAAAAACATATATTTTACAGACAGTGTATAAAAAGTTCGTGTAATATCTATTAATTATTTTAATACATACAGTTTATATAACAACATAAAATAGAATGATAAATGTGCCAAATGTATATTTTTCAACGCGAGTAACAATAAGCGCCATGAAATCAAAAGAAATAATTGTGTCAAATTAACAAAAGGGTACCTACTTTTTTTAAGAAGAACCAAATGGCCTAATTTTTTTTGGAAAGTATTCAGAAACACTTATTGATCAAGTGTTATATTGTCTGAGGGTCTGCAAATGCTTTTATCCATTATTTATTTAACAAATGGCTACAATTAATGTACCATTAATTTTAACAAATTAAAAATCTCGGAAAATATCTCACGAAATGGACCCAAAATCTATACTCGGAGGTTTTCAAGGTCTCTGAATACGAATCCGAAATTTAAAAATTCAAAATGGCGGATCCAATATGGCCGACTTTTAAGACGTTGACATTTACCTCAAAATTGAACAAAAATCTATACTCGGGGGTTTTCGAAGTCGCTGAACACGAATCCGAGGTCCAAATTTAAAAATTCAAAATAGCAGATCCAATATGGCCGACTTTTAAGGTTAGATTTCTATTTCTGTTAAAGAAAAATCACGAAATTGAACAAAAATGTACAGTCGGAGGTTTTACAATTCACTGATTCAGCGACCTCGAAAACCCCCGAGTTTAGATTTTAGGTCCATTTCGTGAGATATTTTGAGAGATTTTTAATTTGTTAATTAATGGTACATTAATTGTTCATTAGCCATTTGTTAAATAAATAATGGATAAAAACATTTGCACACCCTCAATAAGTGTTTCTGAACAATTTCCAAAAAAAAAATTACCATTTGGTTTTACTTCAAAAAAGTGTTATTTTGAGTGTATTTAGAGTTGTGGCAAAAAGGCCTGTTAAATGATGGGTGGAAATTAGGGTGACAGCAATCGCTATGATAAAATACATTTAATGCAAAGAGGACAAGAATCATGTCATGTTCGTGCATTATCGAATTTAAGTGATAAATAAGAATATCATAGAATGTTGAGGAAATATCATTTATTTGATTACACAAACGGCAACTACCAAATTGTGTATGAGTGTTCAACAACATAAAACGCAGTTAGTCGATGTAATTCAAACAGACAGACATCCCGATTTAGAGCTTCATCGAAAAGTAGTCCCCTAAAATGTAAGTAACGTACCAATGGGCCCAAGCACTAACCGCTGGCCTGTACAGTTTGTAGTTCGCAGAGTAATTATAGTGACGGATCGTTATTAAACAATCATAGAAAATTAGATAATCGCCGGTGAGAAACCTCACACAATAATTTGAAAGGCAAAATATTCCCGTGAAATCTTACATGTCAATATAGACACACGGTAAGCCATTGATAGTACATCAACTGAAGTGCAATTGAAATTAAAGTCGCTTGTCATTGCATAAACTCTGAGAATATACAGTTCTAGAATATAAACTTGTTATTTAGCAAACGTAAATTTCCCCATAAATATTCAGCAACTGAACTCTCCCTAATCTCCTTATTGAAAATAATAACTGAGGAAATTGTAATATAATAACATCCTATTTTCTTGTTAAAAATCAAAGCTAATATTTCATAAAAATCTAATGTTTCTTTCAGTATTACAAATATGCAAATTAACCATATTCCCACAAAAACCAGAATGTAAATTCAATTGTAAATAGGACCGTTGAGAAATAAACAGGTTATAATACTTAGATAGTATGTCGGTGAAGTTGTCATTGTGTAAATCGCCAGATGATTCTCTTATTGATATATAAGGCCCACGACTGAAGAAAGAGGTGACAAGGCACGCTAACAGTGTGCATCGAGAGGTGACCGAGTGCAGACGTACCGAGCCAAGAAAGTGCACAGTGAAGTGGCATAAATAAAGTCTCCCTCACTTGGAGACACCATTTTTACTGTTACTAACCATAACTTTTCCCAATAATATTATAGGTATTCCCTTGCAGGACACCCACAGCGACGTTACCGTGGAGGACGGTAGCATGGATTACAGTGAAGACGAAACGTCCCAGTGCGGTAGCTCCCGAGGGGATACCCCAACCCCAAGGGATGACAGAAGGGACGATAAAGAGACGATAAAACGTCTCACAGAGGAAAACGAAACCCTCAGAAAGAAAATAGAGGAGCTCACCGAGAGGTTGGAGCTAATGCAGAGGGAGCAAAAGTCCCAGCACGAAGAACTTCTGCGTGCGATTCGAGGAGAATCGCAAACGCGGAAGCGGAAAAACCCACCCGCCACTAATACGGACTCCGACGAAGAGGCCCCTAAGGCGGCAAAGAAGGTGGCTGAAGAGCCCCTCAAGTGCCCCCCAGAGCCATCCAGACGAAGCAGATCGGGATCTAGAGCTCCCCAGCAGGAGGCTAACGTCCCCAGACAAAACGCCAGGACAGAGGAGACTGAGGCCCCTCAAACAAAAACAAGAAGCCAGCGCATACCGCCGGTAGTGCTGAGGAACAAGGAGACATGGACAACGGTGAGCCGTCGTCTAACCGAAACCGGCATTAACTTTAGCAAGGCTAAAGTTACCGCGGAGGGAATCTCCATCGAGCCCGCGACATCCGAAGATTATCGCAAGATGACTAGGATGTTCGCAAACGAGAAAAGGGAGTACCACACGTACACCCTGCCAGAGGAACGGCTGCTACGTGTAGTCATCAGGGGGATCCCGAGCGGCGTTACTTGTACAGAGGTGGCAGAAGACCTCCAAGACCAGGGTTTCGCACCTACCGCAGTGCAACGGATGACGTCCAGACGGACGAAACAGGAGGTGCCACTCGTACTTGTCCTAGTCCCACAGGACCAGGACAAGATACTCCAAGTCACGAGGTGCTGCTCTCTAGTCGTAAGGACAGAGAGACAGAGAGCCAAGGTAGCGGCATCCCAATGCCACCGCTGCCAGCGTTTCGGCCACGGACAATCCAGGTGTACCGCGCAGCCGAAATGCGTGAAGTGCGGCGAGGCACACCGGACGACTGACTGCAAGAAGAAGGCAGACGAACCGGCCAAGTGTGCGAACTGCCAAGGGGCCCACCCGGCCAGCTACAAGGGGTGTCCAAAATACCCCAAGCAATCAGCCAGCGCCACTCAAAGGCCGGTACAGAGGCCGACGACAACCTCAACAAAGAAGGGCGGCGTAGCGCCAGGCACTAGCTACGCAAAAGTAGCCCAGAGCAAGGCAGGACAGAACACTGTCCCTGCCTCAAAACAACAAGCATCGCCAGAGGCCAAAAACCTCACAGCGGTGCTAGCACAGATGCAACAAATGTGCTCAGCGATGAGTGCATTTTTTGCTCAAATGCCAAACTTTACTAATCCGTAATGCCTTTACAGATTAAACCGGAATTCCTGCAGATGGCGGCCTGGAATGTAAACGGCCTGCAACAAAGGAGACTTGAAGTCGAAGAGCTCCTGACCAGGTACGATATAGACGTCATGGCACTGCAGGAAACCAAGATGACCCCTGCCAAGGAGATCAACTTCCCAGGATACCACACGTACAGGATGGACTGGGTAAACATACCTCGGCGACCCGCAAGAGGAGTGGCTCTACTCGTTAAAAAGACCATAGCCCACCATCCGACGGTACTACCTGAGCTAGAAAATATGAATGCCACCGCCGTAGTAGTGTCCACAGCACGAAACGGCGACGTCCAAGTGGTTTCATGTTACCAGCCACCCCACAGCACGCTAACCGAGGGGGATCTGGACGCAATTCTACCCGCTAGGACACAGGTCGTCGCAATTGGCGATTTTAACGCCAAATCCCAGCAATGGAACAGCGGCGTAACCAACACTCGAGGACGAGAACTGCTGCGGTTCCTGGGACAGCACGCCGGCGAACTGCTGGTGGTAGGACCAGTCCAGCCCACCTTTGACAACGGTAGAAACAGGCCAGACGTACTGGACATAGCCATCCTAAAGGAGATGACCCTCGAAGCGGAGATCTCCACCAGAACGGAGGGATCTACCGAGCACAACCCGATCTTCCTAACTCTAGGAGGACAGGCGGGTGACGACAACGCTACCTTCACGAAGCGACGAACGGACTGGGAATCGTACCGGCTGCACCTGCAGCAGTACATTGCACAAATTCCCAGGCTAGATACCGTGGGGGACGTTGAGAGGGCCGTCATTACTCTAGAGGAGCAGATCCTGGGAGCAATAAGGGCCAGCACGACAGAAACAGAAGTAAGAAGACACCCAGCACCGATGGCGAACCTACCAGAGGTCACCAGGCAGCTGATAAGGGATAGAAGAAGCGCCAAGAGACGGGCTCAGAGGACGAGACTCCCCGCCGACAGAAGGGAGTATAACGTCCTCAGCCGAAGAGTGAAAGCCGCCCTCCAAGAACACCGTCAGGAGGGGTGGCAACGCCACCTTGAGTCACTCGATCCACAGGACAGAAGTATGTGGAATACCCAACGTGCCCTGCGAAACCGGAGGAAACCTATACCCCCGATTCACGGAGAGCGAGGGAGGATCGTCTACACTAACCAGGAAAAAGCCGAGGCGTTTGCCGACAGCTTAGAACTGCAGTGTAGAGAGAACGAGCTCGATGACGAGGACGAGGACTGGGTGGACGATGTCGAGCGCAGAGTACGTAGGATCCACCGCCTGCCTGATGACGACCACATCCGCCCGACTACCCCCGAGGAAGTCAAGGAAATCCTTAGGAGCCTAAAGCCGAGAAAGGCTCCGGGATGTGACAAGATAGGAAACATCGCTCTCAAAAAGCTACCCAGGAAAGGAGTAGCGGCGCTAGTCAACATCGTAAACGCGATGTTAAGGTTACGGCATTTTCCAGCCAGGTGGAAAAAGGCCGACGTCATTATGATCCCTAAACCAGGGAAAGAACTAATTTTCCCGTGTTCTTACAGGCCCATCAGCCTCCTCCCAGCCATGAGCAAGGTTGCAGAACGGGTCATCTTGAAGAGGCTCAGAGAAAAGACAGAAGAGCTGAATATCATCCCGGATGAACAGTTCGCGTACCGAACAGGACATTCCACCGAACTCCAAGTACTTCGCCTCACCGAGGAGATTACTAAGGGGTTCAACCAGCGGCAAGTCACCGCGGCGCTGTTCCTAGATGTTGCCAAAGCGTTCGACAGGGTCTGGCACGACGGCCTCCTAGCTAAAATGATGAGTATGGGTTACCCCATCGAACTCGTCAAACTAGTGAGGTCCTACCTGCACCGCAGACAGCTAAGGGTCAAAATCTCGGACCAACTCTCCACTTACAGGACCGTGGAGGCTGGAGTCCCGCAAGGTTCGGTGCTGTCACCGCACCTGTTCGCTATCTACACCTCAGACCTCCCCAGGACCGACCACACAGCCCTGGCCCTGTATGCAGACGACACAGCAATAATTGCCAGATCCTGGAAAGCCAGGGACGCAACCAGAAAACTCCAGGAAATGGCCACACTCCTGGAAGAATGGTGCACGAAGTGGAAAGTCGCCGTCAACGCCGACAAAAGCCAAGCCATACTCTTCAGACGAGTGCGGAAAGAAATTCCCACAGGACACGTCTCCATGAACGGCGAGGACATCCAATGGCACGACACCGTCAAATACCTTGGCGTGGTCATGGACAAAAGCCTAACGTGGAGACAGAACACGGACGATATTACAGCCAAGGCGCGGCGCACAAGAGCCCTCATCTACCCGATGATGGGAAACGGTAGCCGTCTCAACCTGAGGAATAAGCTCACGCTTATCAAAACCCTCATCAGGCCGCAGCTGACGTACGCCTCGGTAGCGTGGGGTTACCAGGCAAAGTCCTACATGAAGAAAATCCAGGCAGTGGAAAACATCGCCCTCAGGACGGCGGTCGACGCACCATGGTACGTGAGAAACGCAGATATCGTCAGAGACCTGGAGTACACCACGGTCACTGAAGTCATCCGGGAACGAGCGAAGAAGCTGTACGCCCAAGCAGAGGAGCACGGGAACCCGCTAATCAGACAGGCCACTGATTACGACCCTGCCGACGCCCCGAGGCACAAACGGCCGAGGGTACAGCTTCTGGACAACGGGTGAGTATAACTTATATTTCCCGCTAACCGATCTGTTTCAGATACCCCAGGACGGGCCACCACTACCAGAGACATGACGTTTTTCTACCCAAACCCAACCTCCTTGCGGGCGTCGGACAACATACCGTCCAACGCCCGTTGTCCTACCTGCTCCGTGGAGTCCGAAAGTGCTAAAAAAGCACTTAGGGTCTCCACACTCCCGAGCTACACAGCTCATATCCTTACCTTTCTGATGATCCGGGGTAGGACACACCTTTACTGTGTCCTACGTACCGGCAGTCAATCCCAGCCAAAACTTCCTAAAACCCAACTAGACCGATGACTACCCACGGGGGTGACAAGCTGGCGAAGAAAGAAAATATCAAGACAAGAAGAGCGCCAGAAGAGACCTCTGCCAGCGAGGTTGAAGAGCCAGGACCAGGGGAGGTCCGCAGAAAATACCACGACACATCTCGCATTTGCGGGCTGGGTCTGGTAGAAGTAAGCGGGCCCACCTATCACGAAGGCCGGTCCAGGTCTACAGAGATAATCTAGGAGCAAAGAGTAGTAGTCCTACTCGGCCCTAGTTATCGAGACCGTCATCAAGCCAATGGATATTGGCGCGGCACGCTAACGCAGATACTCCGGTGACTCCAAACGTCCCGAGCTACAAGAGCTGAGCTGGAATAGCTTTCGAAGTATAATGTATAGAGAAATCAGAAAGCTCAGGTAGTTTGCAGGCGAGCTCGCATCAATGACTTCTGCCTCTTGGCACAGCGTTTCCCAACTTTTATCCGTTATTCTAGCACCTTGGTCATACAACTTCGATGCATTACTGATGGTTTTGTCGTGTTCGAAATTTTCAAGTGTTAGATAAGAGTTAATAACTATTTTACAAGCAATTTTAATGTGCCACTTGATATTTGTCTGAAATTATGGCCAAAATCTCTAAATGCCGCCTAAAATCCTACCTTACTTTGCATTGAATTTATTTTACTGGTGTAATGCTATGATAATTTCTAGTTAATTGTCGCAGTAAAAGCAATATTTCCTTAACTTTAAAATAAGCATAAGAATTACTTTTGAATATTACCTACCCCGGTGCGGTATGTTTCAGTAGTATGTTCTTTGAAAACAAACTTAAACCGATTGCTTCTTGAGGAGCAAAAACGCATGAATTTTACCTTATTCTGAAACTGTTTTGCTCTTTTTTTAAATTATTGCTAGACATGACGTTCATTCACATTTTAGACGCTGGTGTGATTATTCCACGTTATTATATAGCAAATTAATCATTATTTTTCAATAATAAATTTATTGTATATCGCCCATTTTTTCTTTCTTTAAAATTATATATATAATCATTTCCTTAGTTTGTACTTTATTGATAAATAAATATATTTAGGTACCTTCTCTTGATTTGTTTAATTAGGATGTAGTAAACAGTAAATTTATGTCGTCTTTTTTTTTCTATTTTAATTATATGTAATCGTTTCTTCGTAATCTAGAAATTCCAGAAAATTTTCATGCATTCAATAATCGTTTGAAACTTTTGTTTCATAATAACGTAAATTCATTTTTTAAATTTCAGTGATCCCTACTAAAAAGCTCATTTTATTTTGTTCATAACAGCATCCAATCGGAGGTCTCTTGTCAAAGCTTCGTGAGTTACATCTGTTTGGAATTCACTCCGACCCGTCTGAACGAAAATAACATTTTTAAAATTAATATCTAGCAAGTAAATAGCAAATATCAATCAAATATATAATCAAAATGTACAACTTTATATTATCTTCTCTTCTAGCTACACTTCATTTCCAAAATTTCGTGATTTCCTATCAAAATTCAGGTTTAAATAAAATTTGAAAAATGACTAATATATTTTCGAAATTTTGGCGGAGGAGCCGTTGTCAATAATATATATTGGACTAGTTGTAGGGTACCCTTTTTAATGATTAAAAGAAAGTACTGGTAATCATGTCACCAGTAAACTAATTACTATTTATTTATCTGAAGGATAAACAAATAAATTGGCAATTTGCGTCATCGTCTAGTTTTTACAAAGTTAGGACGTTGATTATGTTGTGTGTGTAGTAACTCTTTTTAATTACCCCAAGTTCTTTTATATAAAGTTTAATATTACTTGTTTCTGTCTGATACTATATACCTTAGAAAATTAATCACTCTGTTAATTGAAATACCTGGCAAACTTGAACACACTGTCTATTAATTGAGAGAGACCTAGTTAATATGATATATTATTTATGTAGTATTTTATTACTCAAGATTGCACTGTGCATTTATAGTTAAAGTTTGTTTTCTATTTTGCTTTTGAAATTAAAACATCTATTTAGTTTATTACTTATATGACGAAAAGGTAGAGGTGAAAGAATAAGACAATAATTGAAAAAAATACTAAAAAAACCCATTTTATTTTATATAAATTGATGCAACATGAAATCAAAAATAATCCAAATATTTGAGACAATTGTCTAAATATTATAATAGGAAAACTTGCCTCGCTATAGTAATGACCATACTATAGATATGCTGCGTGATTTGATGCAATAACAAGAACTTTGTTATACAAAATGGCCTAGTAATGATAATTTATAATTAGAGCTGTTAACAATCGCTAGGTAATAATTGTTTATAACTAAAGTTGTTGACAATCGCTAGATAATAATGATTTATAATTAAAGTTGTTAGCAATAGCCAAATAATGAACTGAATGCAAAACAAAAGACAAGAATCATGTCATGTTTATACATTATCAAAATTAAGTTGAAAAACGAGCGTTAAATACTCGTGTAAAGTATGATAGAGTGTGGAGGAAGTATCCTTTAATTATACACTGATTATTGATTGAAATTAGAGTAGGAACAATCGTTCAGATAATCATATTAATCTTACTGAGGTGAGAATTTACACTCACGTAAAATCTTTTAGAATGCTGGGGAAATCTCCCTATAGTAATTAAATAGAAAAGCAACCAGAAGATTGCCTATGATTGTCAAACATACGAAGCCGCGAAGGTAAGAAAGTGAGGTTGCATCACCCTTCAATCGAAATAAGTGACCAGACAACTGCCATATTGACATCTCTTGTTGTAACTGAACCCAATTGAGAACAGAATCAGTCAATTGGCCGTAGTCAATGTTTCAAACCTTTGTTGACGCAAAGTACGCCGAATTCATGTAACTATAATATTTTATTGTAGGTAAAAATAGTCAACAATCAGACAACCTTGTGGTTACACTAGGAAAATATTCCTAGTGTACTTTAAATATAAAGCATTCTTGAAAAACCTTACATGAAACGTGGTGGAAACGAAAGTCCACTATTTGTTTTATAAAAATTGCAGAATAGTGATAGACATGAAGTTTAACTAGTCTGTGATAAAGTACGTTGTTATTGCATAGCTCTAAATATATAGCTCTTGAATATAAACTCGTTATTTTGCAAACGCAAATTTTCCTAGTAAGACATTCATAAAGTGAAATTTTATGAATTAAAATCGTGAATGTAATCATAACTGAATAGCTGGTAATGATATTATCATAGTTAAAAATCAGAGCTAATCGATCATTAAAAAAATCTAATATTCTTTTAGTACCACAAATGAGCCAAGTTTCCCCATTACACCCCGATGAAACCAGAATCCAATTGCCAATAATAAAATAGAGTCTCGAAATAAGCAAGAGATCACCTTTAGAAATTTATTCCTGCAGAATTTCCGTGCGCCCTGTATAGCGTTATATCGCTCGTGAATGCTCTCCTCCAGTTTCATCATGTTTAACGTACTCGTCGAGCATAACAGAGAGGTTAAAATGGCACTTCATAAAGAGTACGCCAAAGAATGGTTGTCTATGACTGAGATGAAATAAGTTGGACTCGCAGTTAGATAAATAACCGCACAATAATACCGTAAGTAAAGCGAACTCAATATCCAGCGATGTAACTTAGGTCTGTTTAAATTCTATCTCCAAAGTACAGCGAACTCAATGTCCAGCGATGTACCTAAGGTGCGGTGAAAGTGTAATCTCCAGGGAGCAACAGCGAATACAATGTCTTGCGATGTAGCTCGGGTCTGATTACCCTTTTCCATGGACACTGCAGTTTCTTTTATATAGTAAAAATGACGTCACAATTTACCCAGATTTACGCGTCCCCCAAGTCTGACGTGGTAATTGTTTACGTTAACAACATTAATATTTGATACGGCGTGGTGTTTTGTGCAGCGTTTCAGATTGAAAACTCCACTCTCTATCTCCTCCTACGGTTAAGATAGAAAAGAGTAGGCGATTTCACACTCTGGGAAGTAACCGAAGTGCTTGACGCTTATCGTGTCCGTTGTAAACAAATGCATTGACTAGACTCGATTTTTTAAGTAAATTCTTTCGTACAAATGTAGCGTTGAACGTGGCTTTAAAAGAATGTAATTTTAAAATGCATTCTGGTAACTTTATTGTGTTCAATATTAAATAACTAAATAAATGTAAAAATGAAATGAATTATCTGCAATAATTACTTGAATTTGAAAAATGAATAAGAAAAACTAAATTTGTATATGGGGTATATACAGGGCATTTCAATATTTTATTATTGGTGAGAAACGTGCCGAAGGATGAATGGTAAGAGGGTGACTAAAAAAAATTATAGTTTAAAAAACTAAAAAAACACGCTTTAATAGCAAACCGAACTAAAAAGTAAAAAATAATGTTTAAATATTAAGATTCTTATTTTATTGTAAAAAGCGTGAGGTTTATAACAATTGATATCAAGCACCCCACGCCAGGATATATTAATTCGACCTATTTTAGCTTTATATTATTTGTTTCTGTACTTATATCTGATTATCTGTTCAATTATGTTTGTAAATTTATATTTTGTGGAATACATTTTATTATTTCAGCTTATCTTTGGACTTATATTTTTTACATGTATAAACACTTTTTTGTAATATGGTACCAATGAACTATTTATCTGCCTGTTAGTAGTATAGCAAAGCCGGTATGGGCTCACCAAAGTAGAGGGACAACAACAATGCCGGTTACAATGACGTCATGAACTGGATGGCATATGTCCATCAGGATATAAAACAGATTTTAAACAACTCTGAACAGGATTTAAATAGGTCTCAAGTAATTATATAAAGGTTTTTAACACATATAAATAGGTCTTAAATAGGTCTAAATGGGTTTTAAATATATACACACAGGTCTTAAATCACAAAGACTCCTGATGGACACATGCCATCCCGTTCATGACGTCATTGTAACCGACGTTGTTGTTGTTCCTCTACTTGGTGAGCCCGTACCGGCTTTGCTATACTACTCTGTCCATAAGCGAATAAGTGAAAAAAAGTAGGCGGTTTATACCTTCTGAATGCCCCAAAGTACATTTCTTTAGATCTTGCTAGTTTAGTTTAGTTTTAAAGCTACCACTTACTTCGGTAACTTGAGAGGCGGTTAAGAAAACATTTTTTAAGAAAACATTCCTCATTAAAATACTTGAGGATGGGCTTATTATTATTACCTACCTATTTAATGGAGTATCTCAACTGTGCAATAATATATCTTGTATTCTCATCGTCCTAATTCGAAAAGTAGAAACACACCAGAGAGGCAACTTACTCAAAACATATTTTACATATAGATAAGGTCACTATTCAAATAAATATACCAAACGATATATTCAACAAGAATGAAATAATTCGATTAACTCAAAGAAACAGGTAAAGTTCACTAACAGTTGTACGCAAAGAAAATATGTAGCTGAGTGTAACTGATGTACTCAGTTATTTATAGTGACTTTTATTTAGAATTCGTGTTATTATAGTTATAATAATATTTTTATTACTCTTTAGGTTCCAGCCCTGACCCGCCAGTGGTTTCTAATATCAACGAGGCTGGAAAAGCCACGCGAGATCCTGTGAAATCTGAAAGCGTTGATAGCTTTACGAGACAAGTGAGTATGTTTATGCTCCACAAACGTATCGATGACGTGATTATTTATCCAGAATTGTGCATGGTCTCATATAAAAGAGAATGTAAGGATATCTTTAATTTCTAGTATTTTTACCACAGCATCAACATTTGGGATTTATAAACCATTATTTTAGTCTGGGAGGAATTTTATTTTTGGGCTTTTTAATTTGTAGATGACACTCCTAAATATCTCTAACCAAAGATGCAACCATTAAATTTCATTTATTTTTTAACACGGTCGGGGTGTAGTAGAGTAAATATAGATTTTAAGAGAAAATTTTACACGGAGCAACGCGATCAAATCGAACACAAAAATTTGAGAATGTCTATTTTGTGCGCCATCAAATTTGGCCTGAACAGTTTTTTTTTTACCAAAACTTATTTTTTTCAAATGGAACCATAATGGTAGGGTACTATCATAAAATAGCGGCTATATTTTTTTGTTTTTTTTTTAATTTAAAGTCAATTTTTTTTCATGGAGTCGAAATGTCACTTATGGGGCATCACCGTACTCAGAATTTTTCAAGGATTCCAAGAATATAATATTATACAGGGTGTTCCATTTAAAAATAAAAAGTTGGGGTCATTTCCGGTGAAACCGGAAGTGGAAAAAAATAACAGTTATGCACAAAGTATCTTCTTGATCATATAATACATCTACCAAGTTTCATTCTGATATTCTTAAAAATAAAGGAAAAGGGGGTCTACCATGATCCGTTGACACCCGGTATATATATTATACGTATGCGCGCACAAGTGTACGTGTAATTATTCATTATAGAAATTTCAATATTAATAATAAGAAAAGTGATTGTTTTAAATATTTAGATATAAAGAAACTCTCGAAGGTAAGATATAATTTTTTTTTTAAATTCACTTGATTTTTATTAAACATTTACATATACTGATTATTATTTTATTTTATCCATTTTTTTTTTTTTTGTAGTTGTACTAGATGTGCTACTGGAAGAAGTGTCTACTTTCGAATTGATAACTGGAGTTTGGAATATTTCTTCACCCTCGTCATCGCTAATATCGTATACATCTGAGATATTCTCTGGAGTACAAACATCTTCTTCATAATTATCAGGACTAATTTCTAATTGCTCAGACGGTTGGTTTATCAACCACAGCTTCGTCAACAACATTATCTGCATTTTGACGTATTCCTTCCATTGTGGCATAAATTGCTACATGTGACGCCAATGGTTTTGCATGAACAAGGTTTAGTTTTGCAACCGACCTTACAATACAATCACAAGCAATTATATTGAGTAATTCATTAGGAAGAGGAGCTTTATCAGTCCTTATCGGCATCAGTCCATTATCTGTTTGCTGCTATCCAAAATCCTGTCAATTTTGATACTTCAGAGAATATCTCAGATGTATACGATTTTAGCGATGACGAGGGTGAAGAAATACTCCAAACTATTACCGATTCGGAAGTAGACACTTCTTGCAGTAGCACATCTTACAACTACTAGAAAAAGAAAACATGAATAAAATAAAATAATAATCAATATACAGGGTTACTGGTAATTCGATACATTCCTTTGGAGATATGATGGGGCATGAGCTAAGGAGTAAATCTAGCCCTAACATACATTATGCAAAACTCAATAGTTTTTGAGATATTTCAATTTTTTTGTTTTTCTCAAAAAAGTAGATCTTAATATCTTAAAAGTTACTTTCCGAAAAATCTACTTGACATTTTTAATTTTTTTTTTTACTGGATTACTTGTCCAATATTATAGATATCATGTGAACATTTAAAATAAAAACTTGTAAAAATGTTATGTTATGAAATTTACCTATAAGGTTTTTTCAAAAAAATATTAATGTAGCACGCGTAAAAATTATTATAAAAACTTCCTTATTTCAATAGCTATCTAAGTAGGTAGAAATGTTTAATGTACTCTTGATAGTTCTAATAAAAAATTAGTAAAGACAATGCTGGTGGCGGAATTTATTAAACGACTAATCGTTCATTTTCATTTAAGTCAGTCAGTCCTTGACTTTGACGTTTGTGCATATAGTCATTAACTGACATTCTTATCTCCGTGTCCCTTAAGTTTGTTGGTCTTGTTAAATTAGTTAAGATTTTGATTTTGCTCGTAGTTGTTGTTATTAGTTGTTGTTATTGTATTTTCTGTGCCATGGCCGCGTATGAAAACTCAGAATACGCTGATATCTTGTTTGTCTATGGATACTGTGGCGGCAACGCTGCTGAAGCTCGCCGAGAATATGGTCTTTGGTACCCTAACCGCCGCTTACCAAATGCACGTGTATTCAGTACGGCATATCGAAATATCGCTGAAACTGGCTCCGTGAAATGTAGAAGAAGTGACGCTGGTGCTCCTCCCGTTTATGAACCAGATGATGAGGAAGAAATATTGAGGCATTTTGAGGAAGACCCAACTATTTCAACTAATAAAGTCGCAAGACTAACCGGAGCGTCACAATGGAAAGTTTGGTCTACGATACGTAGAGTTGGATGTCATCCTTACCACTATACCCCTGTCCAAGGCTTGGAGGAAGGTGATCCTGGAAGGAGAGTGGAATTCTGCCGCTTTATGTTAAATTCAGATGCAAAAAGTGCAAATTTTTTAACAAGTATTTTATGGACGGACGAGTCGAAATTTAATCGCGAGGGTATAACAAATTTCCACAACCTACATTATTGGGCAGAGGAAAATCCCAAGTTAACACGTGAAACTAGTTTCCAAATGAAGTTTTCTATTAATGTGTGGATGAGAGTCATTGGCCACTATTTAATAGGGCCACACTTTCTTCCTCAAAATTTAACCGGGGAAATCTATGAAAATTTTTTAAGAAATGATCTGGCGGTGATTTTAGAAGATGTTCCTCTCGCCGTCAGACAGCGAATGATGTTTCAGAACGACGGCTGTCCAGCACATTATGGGCTGACAGTACGACAGTTACTTGATCAACGTTTCCCTAACCGTTGAATTGGAAGAGCGGGCCCCATAACTTGGCCAGCGCGAAGCTTTGACTTAACACCCCTTGATTGTTACCTATGGGGTCATATGAAGGAGATGGTCTATGCCACACCAGTCAATACTATAGAAAACCTTAGACAAAGGATAGTCGATGCTGCCCAACACATAAGGCATAATCTGACAAGCAGAGTAACAAGGACGGAAATAAGAAGACCCTGCCGTGTCTGTAAACGGAATAGGGGCTCCCATTTTGAGCAAGACATATAAAAAATAGTACAACTTTGAAATTAATGAAGAATTAAACTCTACTTTTAAAATGTTTTTTGCTGTTTATCTAAAAATAAAATTCGTACTACTTGTGTTATTTTTACTAGTATTTTCATAGAACTATTAAGGGTACATTGAACATTTGTACCTTGTTAGATAGCTATTGAAATAAGGCAGTTTTTATAATAATTTATACGCGTGTTACGTTAATATTTTTTTGAAAAAACCTAATAGGTAAATTTCATAGCTGATTTAAAAAAAATATTTTTTTGAAGTTTTTATTTCAGATGTTCACATGATCGAAATGTTTCCAGATATTTTTCATTCCAAACGGATATCTATAATATTGGACAAGTAATCCAGTAAAAAAAATTTAAAAATGTCAAATAGATTTTTCGAATATTAACTTTTAGGACATTAAGATCTACTTTTTGAGAAAAACAAAAAAAATTAAATATCTGAAAAACTATTGAGTTTTGCATAATATATGTTATTATTATAATATATGTTAGGGCTAAATTTACTTCTTAGATCATGCGTCATCACATCTCCAAAGGAATGTATCGAATTACCAGTAACCCTGTAAATGCAAAAAGTTTAATAAAAATCAAGTGAAATTTGGAAAAAAATTATATCTTACTTTCGAGAGTTTTTTTGTATCTAAATATTTAAAACCTGCTCACAATCACTTTTTATTATTAATAATATTGAAATTTTTATAATGAATAATTACACCTATACTTGTGCACGTATACGTATAATACAAAAAATGACAGGAAATCCCGCGCTCATATTTATATACCAAAAATGACAAAAAATCGGTTAAATTAAAAAAAGTTATTTATTAGTTACATCACGTGAAAGTATATAAAAAAACCTTCATTTTGGTAAAAATTGCACGGCCATTTGGGCAAATTGGGGAACGTTTTGAAAATTTTGTGGTATTTGGACTAAAAATGAAATTGCGGCCAAACTATTGTATGTTTTTTGCTAAAATTTGGCAGGCCATTTTTTGGTAATATAATTCATCTAAAACTTCAACAAGTTGGATTTAGTTTTGGCCAAGTTAGCTGTAATTCAATTTTTCACGTTTTTTCAGTATATATGTTACCATATGTATTTTTTACTTCTTTCTTGTAGATCCCAATAATATAGAACCGAAGTCATATTTTATTCAGTCATCATACCTTAACCAGCATCCTTCACTATTGTTTTGTAATGAGTTTTGTCTTTCGTGCAGGTCTTTGACTTTTGAAAATATCTCATTGCAAATATTTTTAAAAGGCTTACTTCCGAGGTATTATTACATAATAGTATCTATATTATTAAGAGGTATAAAGCATGCGTATATATGTGAGTATATGGGAATATATTATTATTGTAGGAGTATGTAAAATATTAATCTTAGTTAAAAATTCTAGTTTTGTAAAAAAACTCCACAAACAAGTTCTGTTCTATTGTGGAAATTAAATTAAGCTATAATTATTTACATGTACTTTATTTATATTGAACTAGTTTAAATATTGTGCAGTCTATAAATAAATAATTATTATTACTATCACATATATTCCATATATTGTATATGTAATATGTATATATGTATAGATAAGACAGATTACAATTTTAAAGATGTTTTGAATATCTTATTGATGATAATTTTACATAGTACATTATTTGTCACAGTCAAGGCTTTACCCAAACCTTTTGTGACCTTTCATGTTTGTTCTGCATTTACTTGGCATTACCTATCAATGTAATATTGTAATTTTTTTTTTCTAATAAACATTATTACTATTATTATATCGTGGGAGGCGGCGAACCAATTTTCACGAAATTTGAACTGAAGATTCCTTGAATATCTACAATAAATAATATATAACACCACAGGTAATCACGACCCCCTTTATCCCGGAAGGCTCTAGAAGAGCCTTGTGTAGGGGGGGGCTGCACATTTAGAGACAAGGGACACACACCCAATATCCGTGTATAGTGGAAAAATTCCTCTCACAGTATTTTCCACTGCCACGATCGGGATTCGAACCCGGGACTTTTGGGTGAGAGGCAAGTGCGCTTACCTCTCGACCATCAGTCATAAAAATAAAATAAAATAAAAGGGTACAATTCTCATTACTTAGCTAGCGTTTTAAAGGGTCCAAAATAAATTAAAACTGAAAAACCACCCGTAAAAATGACCGGTTCCCCCATCTACTCGATGTAGGAAACTCAGGTTATTCTTAGTTTCACCAAAACAAAATTATTTTTCTATGTCGCGTTGCTCCATATAACATTTTCTCTAACGCCTTATTTTTGGCTATTTTTACTCAATGTAGCTTCATTTTGTTGAAAGGAAATTTCCATCGGCGTACCGAAAAAGACAAAAAAAACCCAAATATATCTGGTCAAAGATGCAACCATTAAATTTCGTTTATTTTTTAACACAGTTGCGATATAGCTTCATTTTCTTCAAATAAAATTTATCCCGGTGTACCGGAAAAGGCAACAAAATTAAGGAAAAACCATAATTAGGCATACATCTCATGAAGATCAATTTGGTTCAATGCTGATGCTACATCTTCGATTACTAAATTTTCTAAGTTACCAATATTTCTACTGTATTATTTCAGGACTCTCTTGGAAAAGTTCTTTCACCTCTCTTGGAAAGTCATGAAATGCCTGGTAAGTATATATAATGTTATGTCATATTTATTCAATGTATCTTGTTGTACACTAACTCTTATGGAACAAGCAAACATAAAAAAAGGGATTAAATGTCATGAAAAATTGTTTTCAAAATAATATCGTTTATATAAATAATAATTATATAAATGGTGAAAGTTCATTAGCATTTTAATGAGGTTTGTCATTCTTGTTAAAGAACTAGTTATTGTGTGTTTCAGTGAAGCTAGTAGTATAATTATAGTAATTTAAAATTTGGTCAATCGACAATTTCGAAAATTTCTTATTTTTAAATATTTACTAACATTTTCCAATAAATGATATACAGGGTGTCCCACCAGGAACTGCATCGATCGATATAGGGATAAGTACGCACCAGAAAATTTGAAAAGGGGAGCTAAATAGTAGTGTCGCAAATTCCACTAAAATAAAAGCCTTTTAGTTCGTTCTTTTTGTCTTAGTTTTGCCGTTTAGTTGTGTATATCTGCAACACTACATGCATCAAAGGAAATCCGTCTATCTATGCCATGATCTATGCCTAGGTAATCCATTCACCGTGAATGCATTGGCACACTTTCAGATCATATTCACTCTCTGTGCACATACCTTTGGGACAACTTTACGAGATCATTCCAATTTTAATAAATAGTTTCAACCAATTTTCATTAATAACTCCTAAATTCAAATTGATTCGAACTTCATTCACATATCAAAATATTCCCATTTTTAAGACCGATACGGTGATATAATTTTCATATCCAAATTTTCCATTTTTAAGATTCCTGATGCAAAATTGCGAAATGTTGTGCAATATTGCGCAATCGAAGTCCGCACGGAATGGGCGGGAACCTATCCAGACCTTTCCAGCTCTCTGCTCGTCGGGTCCCCGACGAAGCGCATAAAACAACCGAGCGCGATGAGCTCGGGCAAGTCAAGTTCGATACGTGCACCGCGATACGAACCACTACAGCTTCCTTCCTTGGCCATAACCAAGTAAAAAAGAGTTTTCAATCAAATATTATAATCTGCTCTCGCGCATCAAAACCAAGGTATAAACAAACGTGTTAATACATTTTATTTTAAGCAGAATTTCAGTGCCGAAAGTATTGATTTTAAATATTTTAAGTTAAACCGTTCTAAATTTTAAAACATAATATTTTTTAGTCGCAAACTCCTCTATAAAATCCTTATTTTACTATAAGGAACGTAACTAGACTGTATTAGCGTTTTGATGGTAATATGCAATTATTACACTTAACGCGCCAAGCTCGTAACTTGTAATTCAGCGCTCGGCGGGGCACATAGCTCGGAGAGTAGCTGTTGGTTGCAGTCTGGTTACGTTCCTTATAGTAAAACAAGGATTTTATAGAGGAGTTTGCGACTAAAAATATTATGTTTTAATATTCCCCCGCTAAAAGCACATTTGAACCGTTTTAAACTTTGTTCAGTTTTAATAAATAAATTTATTCTTGTTCGTTTTAAAACTAAGTGTTTTACTCAAGAAGCATATACAGGGTGAAGTCTTGAAGCCTGAGATAGACAATAAAATAAACCCAAGTATACAGGGTGTAGCAATTGACCCTGCCCAACGCTTTACGTGTGACCCCACCCCACTTTTTTCAAATTCAAAAATTAAGTGCACGAAAGGCTCTCAGGGTCTCGATTAAGCTCTAAGGGTCCAAGCTTTGCCGAAATCTTTTTATTTTACCAAACAAGGGAGCTTTTCCGTGTTCACAAGGAAGACTGCGTCCTCGCCTTATTATTCCAGCAGCTTGCATGTCAGTGTATGCGCGAAAGCTATACAATCTTAGGCGAGGATTGTATAGGGGCTATACTATCCTTCAGAGGGGATGTAAAGCCGTCGGTCCCTTGTCTATTAAGTGTTAGGCAAGTAAAAGATACCTACTCTTCTTAAAAGAAGAGGTTCGGCAAAATTCCTGGTTGGGGGTAGTTCGTCTATAGGCGTCGGTGATAGGCCTCAGTAGCGGAAATAGACCGACGTCAAATAAAGGTTTAAAAAAAGGTTTTTTGAATTTATTGATTATTTATGGAAAATATGATAAAGTAATATCAACAACGTGTACATTTGTTACTAGATACCCACAAAAACGGAAAATAACACTAAACACTGTAACATGTCTATTAATTGGATTAAAGACAATTTGCATAAACACGAATAGCTAAGAGAAAATCAAGTAAAAACATGGTTCAAAATTTTCCCTATATCGATCGATACAGTTCCTGGTGGGGCACCCTGTGTAGGGTGTTGTTCGGGGCATTGACAGAAACATTTAGAAAGCGAGTCCAGTCCTGAAATTTTTTTGCTCTAGCAACTTGTTTGTCTGTTGAGTGAACTTTTCTTAAATAAATAAAAATTAATATGAAAACTTACCGTTTTGATTTTTTAAGGCGGTTCACAAGTTTCCAGTCCAAAACCAGCGGATAAAACGGAATCGGATTCGCCACCTTCAGATGATAAACTTGTCAAAGAAAAGAGTACGGAAACTTATGCTGAATCGACGCAATCCACATCTCCGGCTAACACTGAGGATGAAAAACTCGTTGAAGAAACAAGTAATAAAGCGCAAGTCGATTCTAAACCACTCACGTCCTCAAGTGACACTAAAGATGAAAAACTAAATAAGAAAATTAGTATTAAAAAGGAAACTGCACCTACACCACCCACTCCTGAAAATAAAACCGAACCTACACCACATTCACCTGCGAATAAAACTGAAGATGAAACAAATAATCAGCGCGAGGAGAGTAAAGCTCATATAGAACGCAATTTATCAGATAAAAGTAACGATCCTCCCCCCGTATCTTCAAGATCTAAATTGACAGGGAAACCTAGAACTGGGTGGATATAATCAGGGAACAACTATACGATTATTATTCGTCTGTCCGTGACATAGAAGTGGGTTGGAACGGTGGAGTGATTTAAAAAATTATTTATTACATTGTTACTTTACTTAAAATAAATGACTATAGACCGAATTTTACTTGTGTACTTATTTATCTATATACACTATTCAACAGGTCGATAGCCCAATAACAATGGAGATATAATAAATACGAAGAATATTACAATTAATTTACAGGATGTTTCGAAATTCCTGGCATCTATATAGTAGCTAACTATACATGCAAACATAGCAAGATAGAGTTGAGGCGCCTAATTAACTGTTATTGTTAAAGAACACGCCAAAACCCTCGATAAACTTTTTGAAACTGTAACAAAATCCGCTCGAAAAGCGTACTTCACGTAAAAATGCCGTTGGAAGAGGTTTTTATATTTTAAATAAGATTTTCGCTCTACGGAGCGTTTTTTATGCAAAAATTTCAAAAACTCATCAAGGAGTGTAATTTTAGAAAGTGTAGTAAATGTCGCTGCACGGGGACGTAATGTCGCCCCGACCACCAAAATTTAGAAAGTGTAACTAAGATCGAAATTTCAAAATTAAAACCTTTTTACGAATCCACGTTGTGAGGAGAAGTTAATTCAGTCTCTACTCAAAGTATTTCAAGAGTTTTAGAAAAAATAGCCTTTAGCGACAAGGGTGACAATTCATTTTCTAACAGTCGATTTTGACGGGAAAATGACGGATTTTAACGGGATTTGCCCTAAACCGGTTCCTCAGCGATTCGGTGTCAGAAAAGTATCTTTACCATGTACTCATATGTGCACGGGACCGCCTTGCCTGAACGTATGAATTTATAATTGCTACAATATAATTCAAAGTCATTGTAATTCAAGCATTTTTAAGCTCTAAGGAGCGAACCAAATTATAATTGAACTGATAATACGTAAATAGATAGGCCAGCAAAAGTCCACCAAAAGCTTTTAAACATTGAACTTTTCTTGAATCTTTTTGTGTAATCGTTAGCTATAAACCGCATATTGGATGGTAGTTGGTACATTATAAGTCGTTCCGTTCCTCACCATGTGTTGTACACGGGCCAGACTATAGTTTGTCAATACATTTTTCTTGAAGTTTTTGTAAAACATGATTTTTTAAAAGAGATTTAATATACATCTTTGAACTTTATATTGTCTTCTTCTTGTGTTTTCAAAATTCCCTTTCAGGTTTAATTTTAAGAAAGTATTAGTACTTACTGTGTTAGATTTATAGTGTTACGACGTCCAATTGGTACCATCAGTGAAGCAGTTAAGCATAAACGAACAGTAAGTATAAATTTTGTATTATTCTCCATCTGAAACAGTCATTTTGAATCCTTGTTTGTGAACTTTAATATTCACTTTTGGAAAATATAATAAAAGTCCTTCAGACGCGAAAAGATGGATCGTTCACATCATCTCCGAATCATTTTGAGATTTTATGAGTCTTGGTTCGCATAATTGATTTTTCTACAACCGTGTGGTAAGTAGCTAATTACCGTATTGATTAGCGTGCGGTAACTAACACTTTACCGCACGTGTACTATAAAATAAAACCTGTCAGTATGTGTCAAAATTTGACATTTCGTTGACACTTCAATTAAAGGATTCTTAATTTTATTATTCAAGGTTTTTAAAATAATCAAAAAAATTATATACTATTTGCTTTTATTGAATATTTTTAAGAATATTGATAAGGAAAATATAATTATATTAACAATACGCTTCTGTATCTGCAATTTCTTTAGGAATCCCCTCTTCACTGTTACTGTAACTTATTTGGGTTGTTCATTCTCGACACAAAAATGCCGCTTTTACTCCGTAAAAAACAATATGCTATATTCTTCAAACGCCATGAAACATATTTTTCTTCAAACGTCAGACATGTCTTACTCGTTTCATGACGTTAAAGTTTGACATTTCAGTCGGCTGCTGTGCGTTGCTATTAGCAATGGAAGTAAACGTACTTTTTCTTCCGTTCGAGCAAACTTTTGCTTTCGTTGCTAATTGCAACACAGCTAAATTTTTTATTTTTATTTTTTATAGCTAATCGACGTTTGAAGAAAAAATAACATGTCTTATTCGAAGTAAAAGCCACTTTTACTCCTAATAAAACAATTTTCTTCAAACGTCAGAAAATCATGACTTTAACAAGTCTTGTGAACTTAAACTGCCATTTCTTTAACATTCATCTAAGCGGCTTACTTAGTCTTTTACTACCGCTTACGAGCTCTGATCGACAGTAAAAGTCCTTTACCACAATTTCCTGATTAAATAAAAAAGTTCAGCTTGTTTGCACTTTTTTCCAAATATTGCGGATGCTGAAACTCGGAGGACAGCACATTGTGCTGAGCAATATATAATTTACACCCTTTAGTAAACACCCCGATCGTAGGTCCAATAATTGCAACACGAATTCACTAACCACTGATTTATTCGCCATCAAATTACTTACAATAATTAGTCCTTATAATAACACACTAATTATAACTTGTATCTATTACTATAATTCACAACTTGTTACTGTTATTTTTCTTATTGATCACTTGGTTCAACTCAGAACTGTACTGAACTGACCCCAGCGCGTTGGCTCTGCTACTTATATAATCTATGACCTTTATTCTAGAGTTTTCTCTTTCATTCCAGTATTCCAGTCATTCGAGACGGTTCTATTGCTTTCTAGTTTATCCGTGGTTGAACCAATGGGCTGACTGGTGAACTATTATCCTTTGGCTAGCTTCTTCCTATTGCGAGATTAAATATCTCTTCATAAGAGGGCGTGGGCATGCACATAACAATATTATTTTGGCATTTCTTTTTCGTCATAGTGCCAAGTAGTAAACATAGTTGATTTTAATAATTTAGCAATATTTTTTAACTTGTCAAATAAAAGTGGGCTGTTCTCAATTTCGTGATAATGATGGTAACCACAATCTGCTATTTTTTTAATTTTTGGAGCCCCTGGAATTGCCACCCTAGACCAGTATCTTGCTGGCCTGCCCTTTGGGTCGGCCCTGTGCATTCGTTAAGAACTAATCAACAATTTGTTGTCGAATGAAATGAAGATACATATAAAGAATAGTGTTTGGTTATGTTAGTTATTCCATATCGCTTGCATCATAAACTTCATATTTTTCATTTTCTACCTAACTTGTCAAAATATGCAATTACAACATTGCGAGCTGCACAAGTGTTAATTATTTGAATTTCTTTTCACTTGTGAATAAAAAGCGACACGCTGGCCGTGGGCCAAAAACGCACTTACCCGGCATAAATTACTTAATAAGTTTTGTATGAGCATAATAAACATTTAGTACAAAAAATGTAAAATAAGTATACATATGTCTGTTCGCAGATACTAAAACTTTGTGGGCCAAATTATTACTATTTAATTAATATAAAACATGGCGGCAAGTTTATTATTTGTTAAAGGTTAAAAAAATGGAATCGTTTCTAAAAATAAAAAAAGGTCACTAAAATTTCACACAGTTTTACAAGCATATTCTCGATTTTACTAGAGTTAACATAAGAATTTGGAATGGAATGGGCAATAAAACGTCAGACGAAGAGAAATGCGTATCTCAGTTTCTTCCACATATACTGGGTGACCCAGAAAGAGCCTACCCCTCACTTTCTTCTACAGTTTTAAAAATCAAATTCTTAAATTTGGGAAATCAAGTATAGGTATTAATGACCACATTTTGACCATTCCGGAATGGCCAGAAATTGCCACAACTTTCTTACTTTAAATAGCACCCTGTATATTTAAGTCACTTTTCTCATAAAGCTGTAATTTATCTTTCCAACGCTTTTTTCATATTTAAAATCAGATGAAAAATAACCTTGGAAATGGCATTTATTTGTTATTTTTATTTAGCTTTAGAATTCAGGAACAAATTTAAAAAATTTCGAAGTAGGCATTGAATGTAGGGTATTACTTAGGGAATTTCTTAACAAATTAAATGTAAAATTGGCCTATTTTGTTTGTTTGCTTGGATTTAGAAATGTTTTCCCCATTTTTCCATTTCATGGAAATTCAATTTGTCATAACTCCAATTTTTCAAATAGTACCCTATGTTTTATTTTAATTTTTTTTTTAGCAGATAGTGTGGTAAATTTGCTTTATACTGATTTTCCCGAAAATAAATTCAAATAAACATTAAGCTTTTTATACAGGCGTTTCGAATTGTGTACATATCTTGAAGTAAGCCATGAAAAACAGATGAAAAGTTACACACAGCATCTGTCAAAACATTATTGTTCAGTGAAACAGAGGCGTATTTATAATTTGTAAATTTATAATTAGGTGCTTTATTCAAAATAAGATACGATTTGCGATGCAATATACACAAAATTAAAAGGTAGATTTACTTTTAATTTACGGCAAGTGTCAGAAAAATGCCCATGCGGCCGCACGTCTATACCATGAAAGATTTCGATCGTCGTCAGTTATACCACTGGCAGTATTTTAAAATTCTAGAAGAGTCATTCTTAAACACAAAAAATATTGAGATAGCAGAGGACAGATTTATAGTATGCGAAGAAATTTAGACAAATGTATTGGTTTACACACATGTATACCCAAATGTTTCTACAAGAGAGCTGGTCGTGAGACAGTAAGACGTGTATTAAAAAAACATGGTTTTAAATGCTATAAATAGGTACCAATTGTATCAAGAATTAGGTACGGTCGTGAGCAAAAAAAATAGGACAAGTCTTATAACGATATTTTGCTAAAATCTAGTTGTGTACATCTAACTTTAATTTTTGTGACTTTGTCAGTTAGTTGTCATAATTTATTGCAAGTGTGCAAAAAACTAATATGCCTCATATAAGCGATTTAGTTAAATCTGGAGTTATTGCTAAAGCAGAAGATGGATGGTCAATGAGACAAATTGCACTGCGTTATAATATTGACAAAAATTCGGTGTGTAACATTTTAAGAAAGTGGAAAATAAACGGTACGATTAGTAGAAATCCTATATCAGGGCGACGAAGGATATCAACTCAACAACAAGATTTGCAATTGGTAAATGCTTTAGTAGAAAACCCATTTTACTCAGTTATTCAGGCTGCTGAAGAAACGAATTTTCCTGGATTGAGTAGTACTGGTCGTCGACGTGTAAGAAAATCGGAGCTACGCTCAGTGTCGGACTGGCCTCATTTGGCTCCATCGGCATCAGCAGTAATTTGGCTTCTACGCCTTACCCACCCTCCCAAAACAGATCAATAAATTTCAAGATAAAATAATCATAGCCTTAAATAAACAAAAAATTAAATTTAATATTTTTGTTTCCATGTTGTTTATCTGCGGATATGTTAGCTCAGCGGTCAGCTGTTTAACATATATATAGGAATCGATCCCCAGCTTCTACAAAAGCCTATTACAAGACGTCGGTGATAAGCCTCATTAGCGGAAATGTGCCGACGTTAAATAAGTGTATTAAAAAAATCCTCCGAGGCAGTCTTACTTTTAGGCTTGGGGTTGTGTATTATATGCAGTGTATTTATATTTATCACTTAAAGATAAAATCGAACATAAATATACCTTATTTTTTTGCTGTCTCCCAAGAAATAATAAAGAACGCAAAGATTTTGAAATTTTGTAGAGAAAAACATTGCATCGAGCTACTTTTTGTATTTCTAGAAATATTATCCATGCCGTACGAGCAATATTGTAATAGAAAGTTAAAATTTAATTTAGGACAATTTTAGGTGAAAGAATTCTTACAATATGGGTATTCTGGTAATAGACATATAAGCTATTTTATATCGGAGAACAATACTCCGCGCTCGATTGCAGATGTCTGAAAATGATGGCAAAACTTTATGACGGACACATTTTATCGTCGAAAATAAAATATTACAATGAAAACTGCTTCATTTCAAATTTAATATTAGTGGAATTAGTTACACTTTGCAGGGGGCTGCTCCAGCTCTTTTGCCGCCCTGGGCGAAATGGCATTTTGCCGCCCCCCTTCCTAAGCAATGTACTTATACCGCACAACAAGCTCCGCCTTTTGCGCATTTCGCGGCTCATGAGGTTTTGAAATTACTTCTCCAGTGACATTCACTTTTTTCTTGACGATTTACGATTCTTAAAATATTCGTATCGCTACGCCGAAAATGTCGCCCTTATAATTCTGGCACCCTGGGCGGCCGCCCACTATGCCCACCGTCTGGAGCGACCCCTGGCACATTGCATAATGTGAACCTAATTTAAAAAAGTGATATTAAATGATTCAAACAACGGGAACTTTAAAGAGATTTTTTCAATAATTTTATAAGTAAATTTTTGTTTAAGTTAAAAATTGATTGAATATTAAGTTATAGAAAACGGGGTATTATTGTCCAAAATTTCTTATGCATTGTTCTACAAACATATGGTCAGCCTGTTAAAATTTTGCTAATTAGATATTTCTTCCGTGACCTTTTTGTTAACAAAAAATTCATTGTTATTCGGATTTTTCTAATCAATCTGAAGGCCGAAAAAGGACTGTAAAAAAATTTAATTTCATATTGGAGTCGTAAAAAAAGTTTCAAAAAATAAAGTTGCTTGTAATAAATTAACCGGAAGTAGAACAAAAACCGTTTAGTATGACAAAATAAGCATATTTTGCTCCCTTCTACGTCACAATTATTCCCTAATAATATGTTCATATTTCAATAAGACCATTGTTCCGTTCATACTGCTCATACTGTAACTAACTGGTTTCAAGATAACAGCATCAATGTTCTTAACTGGCCCAGTCATAGTCCAGATCTTAACCCTGTGGAAGAAGTATGGGGACTACTCGTAAGAAGTATCCAAAAACGAAATGTGAGACCACGGAATGCCGAAGAATTACTCTATACAGTAAATTTTGCATGGGAAAATATTATTACTAATGATTATTGTATAAGGTTATTTAATTCTATGCCAAACAGACTTATAGAAGTTATAAATAGAAATGGTGCAATAACGAAATATTAATAGTTAGTTTCTTGTTAAGTAGAATATCCTTTGTCCTTTGATCCAGGATCTCTACTAATCGTACCGTTTATTCTACACTTTCTTAAAATGTTACACACCAAATTTTTGTTAATGTTATAACGCAGTGCAATTTGTCTCATTAACCATCCATCATTTACTATAGCAATGACTACAGCATTAAAATAAAAAATAAATTAAAAGTGATATCTGTTTTATTTCGGCTACTCATTACATATTCAAATAGAGACAGATCTACATAAAAAAAAAAAGTTGTCCTATTTTTTTCTGCTCACGACAGTACATGTTAACGACGGAAACAGAAGATCGATCTTTTGTAATTGGTTTACTCAACACGTATACTTAAACAATAGAATTTTATCAAACTGTAAAAAACTAATATTTATATGACTTGTGTAAATATTTGACAGATAAAACATATTTTTTGGAACCACATTTTTTAGTATATGTCAAAATGACGGTTGAGTTAATTTCGTCCGCAAAAGTTTAATATTTTATTTGAATTTAAAAATGGAGGTAATATAATCTTTCAGTCATGTTAAAGAAAACCCTATCCGCCGACTCGTGGGAATCCCCTTGGACAACTAAGAAACTGAAGAAACAACCACTGGTAGTACCTCAAAGTCAAAGCGTTAGAAATGTTACTCTTATATGCTGCTTGTTATGTTTCGTGTCTGTCTTTTTTGTGGTAAGTAGTTTCATTGTAGTACCTACTATTTAAATAAGTTATAGCACCATGGTGCCTTTAAATTCTAATTTAATAACCCTCAAAATGCTTGAAATTACTCCACGTTGACGCCAATGGCAAGATATTTAACAGTGGCAATAATCTAGTGCCTATTCATTTACAGGATATATTCCAGTAAAATTACGCACTTATCAGGAAAAGCTGCTTTATGAAACTATTGAAACTGATTTTCTTGTAATTTAGCTCGTAGAACGTGAATTACCACTCAAAAATTCTGTACGACTGATTGTTTGAGGTTCGCGTATGTAATTTTATCATTTCTAGTATCTTTTAAATGTAAAACGTAATTTTTACTAATGCTTTCTATAGGAGCAATGATAACGTCTCCATGTCAGGCAATACTAGCAGAAGCACAAGAACCTTCATTATTTTTAAGACGACAATTCTGCCTAATAAGTACCTATTAAGAATTAGAGCACTCAATCCTAATAATTTACTATATTATGTTTATCAGTTGTCAACAAGAAAATTTAACAAACAAATACTAAAAAATAACCCTCCATTAGCAGAGGCTTTTGTAACTACTACTAAATATGTAAAAGTAGCTACGCCAATAAAAACATAATATATACGGATGGCTCAGAAAATGAAAATGACACAGGATGTGCATATTATGTTTCAAACACCAATAGGTCCTGTAAAATCAAAATCAATAATTTGTGCTCAATCTACACTGCTGAAAGATATGCGATTCAAGCTGCTTTAGAATGGATTTCAATGAACAATATAGGTAATTCTGATATTATAACAGATTCAAAATCGGTTCTAGAATCAATTAATTCACAAGACTTTTTTAAAAATTATCAAAACAATATCTGTAATATAAAATGCATTCTAAATAATCTTAACAGCAGACACATTACAGTTACTTTTATTTGGCCTAAAGGTCATTCCGGCATTCCTGGTAATGAAATTGCTGATAAGCTAGCAAAAGGGTCTACTCAATTAGATGTTGTTAATGATATTCTTGTATACTCTGATGTTATTTGTGAATTAAAAAAGGACTTAAAAATTAAATGGGAAGATCATTGGATTAGTTAAGTAAATAAATCCAAAACGCTATACTCTTTTACACCCTGAATCTCCCAACTAAAGTAAATCATATTTTCGAATATTCGGTAACAAAATATTATTCAACAGCTATTACCAGATTGAGATTAAATTACGGTCGCTTTGGATCCCATCTACATAAAATAGGATTAATGGCGTCACCGCTATAGACTTCCCCTGACAAGGTGTTCATTGACCCAAGGAATGTACAGACTTTGACTTCAGAACCTTAATTGGGGACATATGTAGATCAGGAACATCCCGGAAAGTGGGAGGAAGTCCGCCATGTTGATTTTTATTCTAAACCGGATGTGCACTGTATCCGATTTTGATTTTCTTTTTTTAGTTCAACTACAAATTTTACGCTGAAAGATAGAAGCTCTTGTGAATTTTTTCGTATCTTTTAAGATGTTAAAATTCATATAAGAAGTAAAAATTCACAATTAATTTTTTTTATAATCACAACCGCCCGTCTTTTCTCATTCTATATTTTTTTAAATATTTGTTTAATATAAGTTGTAGTCCCATATTTTAGCTACAAAATCTCTTTTGTCCATCCGATTACCTCTAAAAATAAGAGAGTATAGCTATTTTCATCCAGTGGTGTGTGCTACTAATATACAATTTAAATGTATTGAGCCTTCACTTTAATCGTAAATATTTCATAAATGGAGTAGCGTTTTTTTTAAATTACATTTCCATTGTGTGCCTATTGCAAACAATTATTTGAAATTTGAAAAACTTACGTTGATGAAGTTATATTGAAAAATGTCCCATTTTCGCCGTTTAACTGAATACATGATGACAAATTTTTGTAAATAATAACTAAGGATTTGGACAAAAAAAAATAAAATAAAATTACCACATATATAAAGGATATTTCTTCATACTACGACAAAATTTTTCATCAAAATAATTAGCGAATTTCGAAAAATGACCATCCATAATTTAATTTTACGAAAGTTCCGTGTTAAATATGGGTACATTTAGTGGTAAAAATTAAATAATCTTCATAATGTTTAAACTCAAGTTATTCAAATTCAGTGAATAGTTTACAAAAGACAAAATGAACACATCTTATTTTCATTTATCATCAATAATTTTGCCGCTGTCTTCAATGTGGATAAGCGTTTCCAATTTTAGATGCTTCTCTCTTTTAGGGATCCAGTTTAATTCTAATAGGAATGTCCATATGGTCACTAGTGAGAAAAATTCCATATGCGTACTTAGTGGACATAAAAGTGGACATTCCATATTTCACCTTGCCGGCAGCCATATTGTGTTTACCTTGTGCTTGGATAGCAATGTCCATACATAATAATAGAAAAAAGTACCAATTTCTGCATCTGGTAATACAAAATTAATTAATAATATAATTTAAATACCAATAAATAAAGGCGTATTTGGTCTAAAAATACTGACTGACTAATAACTATGAGTGCTCATGAAATATATTTAATGAATAGGACAGGTATACTTATATCTACTGATTTCTATTTTATTATTTAATTTCTAGTTAATTTTTCTCTTGATCATCTCCGCAGCTTTACTCATCACCGGCTCCAGTATTGGCATGGTATACGATTCCAAAACCGACCCCAATGCCACTGTCTTGGTTACTTCATTGAACGTAGAAGATTTAAATATATCCTTGCAAATATCAATATATGAATATGACACAAATTCCAATTACAAGTTTGGGTGGAATAAAATACAACGGCAACTTAATTGTTGCGGAATTAATGGTTATCATGATTGGATAAGAGTTGGACGATCTATTCCGGATTCCTGCTGTAAAAATGTAAGAAGTGTGTAATTTTTTTCAGAAAATGTCTGTATATCTTAGTCATATTAGACATTTGAGCCTCGAACTAGTCTTCATAGAACTTGTCGGTGATTTTTATTGATCGGCATATATTCAGAAAAGAAGAATATGATTTACATAATGAATATTCCTCTCTATCCACCCTTCCACTTTAATTTTTCAGCTGATTTGCTATTATTATAATATATGAAAAATGTTTTACAGCCTTTTAAGTGGATTAATTTAATGGAAATTTACAGGAAATTTGCACCTCGCACAATGCTAACCTACGAGGCTGTTTAGAATGTTTGAGTCGAGATCTTACATGGCATAGAAATATACTGACCTCCCAAAGTTACATGACGGTTGTTGTACAGGTGAGAATTCTTGACAATCAATTTCACCTTATTACAAAATTTTTCTGGATGTTGTCTCCCACTTGGCATTTGACGTCCCATATATGTAAAAATTAGGTCCATAATGTGAAAATAATGCTTTGTATTAGGTATGGAACGTGTTGCAGTAAAGACTTCGCAGTGGATTTAAGCCATTCTATATATTACAATAGCTATGGGTCCAAAGATGCTACTTTGTTTCTTTGTTGTTATAAGTTATTCGCGAAATATTCTCCCCAAATACCACTCGTGCTTTTAAATTTTATCTATGAACTTTTTCTGCAACTACGTTGCCATTAGTAATAGAATTCGTGTAAATTGGCAGTTTATTATCAGATAATAAACTGTCAATTTACATTCTTATTTTACTAGGCAACTAAACTCTCGAAAAAAATTTACTGAAAAAATTCTAAGTACTAGTGATATTAGGCAGGTGTGGGGAAAGCCACACTGAATAAAGAATTTCTTAACATATTCCTGTTTGTGGCAGGAAGTTTCTTATTGTACGAGAGATAAACATATAGTTGTTACTGTACATCATGGTTTACATTTCGAATACATGTGGCTAATATAATGACCAACTTTAAAATGTTTTTTTTCTTTTTCAGATAACATCAATAATTATGTGTACTGCAATTTACTTCTCAGAAAAATACAATACTTAAATTTATTGAAATTAACTTAACTCGATGAATATAGTAAATAAAAAATATACTCTTGTTTATTGTCTATTTTATTCTTATAGAGATATAATCCATACCAAAAAACCTAAGAAGAAGGAACAAAACAGTTAAAATTTGCTGTATCCAAGCAGCTACGAACAAAACAGTGCTTTAATATTGATAGTCCGAAAGCCAGCGACCTTTTTTGATGACCAAAAGCGTAAGAGCTGGATTTTTTTCTACGCTTTATTTGGCATTCCACGGGATGGACCGTCAGCTTGCGCACTTGCGAGGGATTTAGCTGCAGCAGCCTCCCACACACGTAAAGTAATTATAAAAAAGAGTTAATACAACAAAAACCGAGACTTGGTCGACATGTTCATGATATGTTGAAAAGTAACTAAAAAACATAATCAGCTTGCTTTAGAGTGGGGGATTATGCTTCAGCTTTCCATGTAAACATATATGAAAAATATGAGTTTATAAAAAATGGAATTTGAAAGTTAATCTTAAAACTTAGTATAAATTTATTAAATTATGTATGAAATTTTGAATTAAATAAATTATACAAAGAAAACGGAATTTAATACAAAAAAATTAATAAGGTATAATACCAATGTCCTATGATCGCAAAACGGACATGTTTGAAACTGAAACGTCCTGGAACAGCAGTCCAGACTCCTATGGCCTCGGCAGCAAATCTAGGTATCGTTGGCAATTTATGTATCCATCAGGTATCAACTGATAAAGAAGAACAAAAGCTTGCAAATATTAAAGCTTACAATATTTGAATAATTACAATATGCCTAGTTGAACAATTCAAAGTGGCAATGTACTTGCTAAATGCAAATGCCCTCAATAACGCTTTCAATAAATGAAATAAACTTTCAATATATGAAATATGAAATATATTCAATATATATTTCCAATATAATAAATTAAATGACTTCAATATACCTATAAATGCCTCTATATTTAAATGATTCAATATGTAGGTGTTGATTCGAAATGTTTGATTTTCAAATACAAAGAACTGCGGACTATTAACCTCTCCACAATAAAATTGTAAGAGGTTACTAAAATTGGTTCAAAAACGAAAATTGAGATAACATCAAATCTTTACGTTTTGAGGTCCTAGGAACCCAAAAAAGTGGTTTTTGAAAAATGTCTGTGTGTGTGTGTATGTGTGTTAGCACGATAGCGCCGAAACTACTGAACGGATTTGAATGAAACTTTGCGAGTGCGTTTCTTTAGTGCCCCAGAAGATCTGAAAAGGTTTTGGTTGAGATCGGGTTACGTTTAGTGCCGTTTTGACGCAACAAGTTGTTTATTTTATCATTACTCGCAATTTGCAATGGAACCATTGAAAAGCAGTTAAAATTCTTATTTCAACGATATATCACACTTCCACCCTTTCGATTTGGTTTTCGTGAAAAAAATTAAAAACAAAGCAAATATGAAGCATAGATCGCATTTCGCGTGACATGATCGATGCGCGTAGCCGTTACGTCGCGAGACTCGTCACATTACGTATCAATTCACGTGTGAGGGTTTCTTCACTGCTCTAGAAGTAGAGCGGATTACGTTTAGTGTCGTTTTTAAATATATATACAGACAAATCGAAGAATTAAACTACAAATATTCCTCTAAAATCTATTAAAATTACTGAAATGATAATGTTTCATTTAACAAAGACTGCCGCGAGCGATCGGATTGCAATGAGCAAATTTTGACGATTGTCATTGTCATCGTTTGTCATCCGATAACGTTGGTGTCATGTCATGTTAATAAGATTTCGGCATATTTGTAACTTTTAGTTGTCTCAAGATTGTCACAAACTTTAAAGGTAGATATAACAATAACAATATCATATGCTTTCTGTACCTTCGTTGGTGAATTTATTATAGATTATTACTTTACCAATTTTCAGTTTGTTGCTTTACAAATCTGTAGTATTTAGGATAACTAGACTTTCGTAGCTGTTCAAGTGATGTTAAAGTTGTTAATATCCTAATAGTATATTATTCAACGAGCGATAATCTACCTAATACCTAATAACTCGCATAGATGATTGTAAATTCATTAAGTTGAGGGTTTTTTTTTAGTGCCCCAGAAGATCTGAAAAGGTTTTGGATGAGATCGGATTACGTTTAGTGCCCTTTTGTCACCAATTTAATGCTCTTTTCGGCTTCAAAGATCCACCGAGTGGGGAGGTTCCAGCGGCTTCCAGTAGCTGCCGATTTTTTTTATACATTTATTTAACGTCGGCCTAATACCGACGCCTGTAGGCGAGACCCCCAACCAGGAATTTTGCCGAACATCTTCCCTTAAGAAGAGTAGGGATCTTTTACTTGCCTAACATTTAATAGACAAGAGACCGACGGCTTTACATCCCCTCCGAAGGATGGTATATCCGATATACAACCCTCGCCTAAGGTTTTATAGCTTCCGTGCATACACTGATATAAAGCTGGAAGATGTGCGAGGCGATGATACGGTCTTCGTTGGAACGGTCACCCATCCAACTACTAACCGCGCCTTACGTTGCTTTACACCGCATATCGAAGTATGTACATAGTAAAGATGCACCCACGCTCGCCCCAACTGTGGACTATAAATGTAATATTAATTACTGAAGGTCACGCATTCGAAAAGTTAGCATGTCTTAATCAGTGTAGATTTGGAAGGCAAATTCGGATGGATTCGGATGATTAATTAATAAGGTAAACTTTTTTATAGTGCAATTTAACTACAGTACCAATGTACAAACTATTTAACTAAATAACATGTAAACGAATATTTTACTAGAATCGCCATCTGTTGATGAGCGACTTAAACTCACAATCGGAGTAGTTAATAGGTTCCTTTCTCAACCAAATTACAGAACCGCTTTAGAATCGATAAAGAAATCTATAATATTTACATACAAGTTTGACAGTAATTAAATTGCATACATAACCTAATAAGGAATATAGACTAGTCGTCATAGGATCAAATCTGGGGGATACCTTAGAAAAATTCCGAATTTAATGAAACTTTGGGATGTTATTTGTGAGTGTCCAGTAGTGCTACACCCAATTTATCCAACAAAAAAACTCTGTGGAATTTTGAGGAGGGGCGAAAATTCCTAAAATTTTTGCACTTTGTTTTTTTCGAAATATTTCGAAAACTGTTGATTTTAGTTAGCTGACAACTTCAAATTAGTAAATCATAGAGGATGAAATTTTATGCAATTTACATGGTAAAACGTATTTCTTGACCACATATGTACCGAGATATAAAGTTTCGAAGAAGTGTAAGATTTCTCAAAATCGTAAAAAACTGTTAAAAAGGCTGGTTTTTGGATATTTGTTTTATTTTCCATTTTTCAACATATTTAATGGAGTTGTGGTATCTACTTCCATTTGCATATCCCCCCAACAACCACCTTTCTCCTGCTCCTCCTTTGGTTCATACTATACAGTGTACGTGTAAGAGCATAAAATAGCCCAGCTCATCTTTCCACTAGTAGGTGTTTATTAGGTTGAAAAAAAGACCATTAAAAACAGTATTTTTATATGCAGTATATTATAGCGATTCTTACTGTCTAATGAACTAAATTTGTTAGGAAAATTTTAAAGTAGGGAAATGTAAAGTAAATGTTAATGAAGTAAAGTTAATATTTTAGGCGTTTGGCACCGGACGGTGTTTCATCTTCTATACGCTCTTCTTCATCGTCTAGCAATGCGTCCATAATCATTTCTTCTTCGTGCTCCCTGCTCCTTCATCCTGGAGATCAGACTCTGGTGAATTTTCGCATGCATGCCCCTAGCAGTTCTTTCAAATGGTGGAACACCGCAGTCCTGCTTTCTTGCAACTGGAGGCTGCATTGCTACACCCTTTCTTGCATTTACAAAAGACGATATACAATATGTTGTCTACGTGTGGTCTTGATGGGGACGATCCCTCGTCTCGTCAGCGACCACCTAAAAAAAAATAAAATGTCCTGAATTGTGTGAAGTGGATGATTCGATTCAGTTATGGGAGGAGGGGAGGGATGCCTATGCAAAATGGAAGTAGATACCACAAGCCCATTAAATGTATTGAAAAATGTAAAATAAATATCGAAACCTAGCCTTTTCAGTAGTTTTTACGATTTTGAGAAATTTTGCACTTTTTCGAAACTGTGTATCTCGGTACCTATGAGGTGAAAAATACGTTTTACGATGCAAATTGCAGGAAATTTAATCAGCTACAATAGGGTTTTCCCAGAAAAAAAAATTATTGCTGAAATACTTAACTCACGTAAAAAAATTATTTATAGCATATTTATTATCCTATTAATTTTACTAATAGTAACAAAAAAAAACTTGAAGTTTGAAAAATATTGGGTTCATTTTAAACAGCCATAAATGGGCGCGTTGTGACGTCAACAGCCTGAAATCCAATCACAGAGGTTGTCTCTGTTCAAGATTGTTTATTAATCTTGGTCTCCGTTAGCATAACATAACCTCTATTTATTGACAGCACTCAGCACTTTTCTACTTTAGGTAAAATATCAGCGGCACCTTTAACATATCCCTCTCCCACTTGATTCCATTTTGATTGTAGAATTAATAAAACATAAACCAGAAACTGATAAAATAATATTTTCACTCCAAACAATACAAACATAAAAATATAAATTTGACGTTTTAGGTTAGTCATCTGATGTGTAATGTCGGTGAAGGTTAAACCTAAACTACAGTACAAAATATTAACGTCCCACGCTTTCACGAATAACTTGTGCGGCATTTATCTCGATTCTGATTGGCCAATATTTACACGTCCACTGCTTTAGACCAATCACAGTACAAGCATTACAAATTGAAATTCTGAGAAGTTTTAGAGGAAAACTTTCTTTAACGCACAGTTAGAATCTATTACAAACTAATTATATCCATAATCTCATTGGTTTTCCGGCTAGATACGTAATTCTGGCGCGTAAAAATGCCCGTTTTAAAAAGCAGTGAAATTATCAGCAAGTTGTTTTAACGATATTTTCTTAGAAATAATTCTTATTAGAAAAGTAAATTGTTGTAAATTATTAAAATGTTTTATTATATCATTTTCACGACACAAATTGTTAAAATAAAATTAGTGGGAAAATCCTATTTATTAATTTGAGGTTGTTCGTTAAAATCAACTGTTTTCGAAATATTTCGAAAAAACCGAAAAAAGTGCAAAAATTTTTGGGATTTTCGTCCCTCCCCAAAATTCTACAGTTTTTTTGTTAGATAAATTGGGTGTAGGACTACTGAACACCCACAAATAATATCCCAAAGTTTCATTAAGTTCGGAATTTTTCTAAGGTACAAAATACATGACAACTGGACTAATAAGTACAAACAGTCCAAATAAACAAATTGATTTCAAAGTCTATGGTGTGATCCAGTAAATACCTTACATTATAACAGCTATAATACCTGTAAGAAATTTTAGAGATAATAAAAACAACTACATGTGGTACAAAGCAGACAAGGTAAACAAATGAAATTTAAATGAATGTAAATGTTTTTGCAGATTTTGGTGGACAATAGGTTACTGAAATGCTGTAACAGAGATACATATTACATAAATTAGTGCTAAAAATACATGATTGATTTCCTAAGGTACAATAATAACCTTATATAAAATGTGAAGTAATTTAGCAGTTATATAAAGAAATTTTCTGATAGTTTGAAGTACCAAATCAAAGTGTTACTAGATCGTGCTAAACACAAACAAATCATCAGTTGTTTTAACAAAGTTGTTAAATGGACGTAAGTCATGCAACACTATGCAGTATTTATATCTATTTTTACAGCACTCATGCACATTTTTTCTTAAAATATTTCATAATTTTTATATTCATTGATCGGTTGTTTTAAAAAATCAAGAGGATCCTCCTCCTAGTTAACAGTAACTTATTACTGTGAAAATTTTAATACAATTGGACCCAGTTATTGTCTTCACAAGAAACGGATGGGTGGACGGACAGACAGATAGACAAACAGAAGGACGGACGATTAACACAATGGCATGAAAAATGGTTTTTGTATAGTTCAAGTAAGGACTTTCCTGCATTCAAAAAACGCAACAAAAACTTTACGACATAATTATTATCGCCGGGGGCGAACCTATAAAGGTAAGCGAGTCAATTTGCGAACAGCAGTACAGAGAGTATCTGTATTTTAATAAGGTCGTAAAGTGTTTGTTGCGTTTTTTATGTGTCGGGAACTGATTACTTCTATTATACCACTGATATTTACGGTTTATGTATTTTTTATTGAATTCGCATTGTTCCATCCTACACCTCAACGTGATGAAAAGCTGACGGTTACACGATTACAAAAAATAAGTGTAACGAAGCAAATTTTTGCACGTTTTATTAGGTATAAATGGTATTGATCTGCTAGTCTACTATCGGCAGAATGAGGAAAATGCACGAATTTTAAAAATGCTTGAATTTATTATTTTTTCATAATATGTGTTACATAAGTTGAGAATAACCAAAGAAATTCATTAAAAAAGTTTACTTCGTAAAATATTCTACTTTAAAATTCGAAATTTTATGTAAACAATACCATGTGACTCGTAACTCAAAACGCTATGATATTGATTGACGTCACTAATTTACCCCGAATTTGCTAATTTACCTTGTTACTCTTAATTTGGTCATTAATTATTATTGGTTAATACGATGGATAATAATTTCATTACTGTCAACGCCACGAGTATTGGCGAGCGGTGGGGACTACAGGGGAACATAGTCGACCTATCGGAGAACAGTAGGATCACGCGTTATAATAATGTATCACTAACTTCACCAATCACGATAGCGATACGTACGCTGGGTGTATACCACTATCTACATACAGATTCCCTTACCCCCGCCAACACTCGTGGCGTTTTCTGTACATGCTTATAGTATTAATCTGTAGCTATAGCATTCCTTTTCTTTTAGACGTTTCAACAATTCAACAGTAATGACGTCACCATCAGGCACAATTTATGTCACTCGTCAGGGGCAGGGCGTTTCAGTGGTTTTAAATTATCAACCAAAATAAATAATCTATTTCATCTCTACATAAAAATACGAGGAGGCATATTTTTCAGTCCTCTGTCTATTTATAACATAAAAAAACCATGCAACTTCCTCATTCATATTAGCGTGAGCTAACTGAAATGAATTGTGCCAGTGCTTCTAGTATACATTTCCTTAATTTATTTAGCAATAAATTAGGTAGGTGTAGGTATATATAACTAGGTATACTGTCGTGCGCAAAAAAATGGGACAAGTCTTATAACGTTTTTTTTTCTAAAATCTATAGTTGTGTGCATCTAACTTTAATTTTCGTGACATTTTCATTGTCATTTTCGGCTACTCTACATACTGAGAATATATAGGTAAGGAAGAATGCATTCAAATAAGAGGTGACGGATGTTGATATAGAATTCTGAATGATATGATTGATCAATATGGCGGATGAACAGCTGACCGTGACTTTATATTAAATACACTAGCACGTAAATAAATACACAAACTTTACTAACTCTCTAGAAACACATACGAATTATCAAACATAAATAGCTCAGTATACCCATTTTTATTAGAAATATAACCAGCTTCAACAAGCAAGAACAGAAGAATTACACGGCTTGTATGCAAGCAAGGAGTGCCTCTATATTCAAATAAAGACAGATTTATATTAGAAAAAAATAGTTGTCCTATTTTTTTGCTCACGGCAGTACTTAGTTTAATTTATTATTTTTTAATTAAAAGTAACGCAAAGACTGCATCAAAACCTCCTTAAATGAAATTATTGAAGTTTAATTATTAGTGCAAAAAACAAAAAATATGGTTTATTAGATGCACACACAATATTTTTCTGTATCACCTGTGTAGAGACCGATTATATTATCCATTCTAATTTTAAGTTCCTGGAAAAATTGTGGATACGGTACGCCTATGGTTGATCAAACATCAACATCCGCTGTCTTCTGTCATCTGTCAATATACAAATGCCAACAATAGAAACGTTCTGTCAATGTTAACCTATTAAAAATTGTAATATATTTATTTATTTATTGTGCTTTTCACAAAGGAAAATGGATAAAACCTCGGCAATATTTCATCCCATTATTAGTTCAATTCAAAAAATGGCTCTTTACGAAACCAAATCAGTAAGTACTTATTCATTTATAAATTAAGTAGGAGTATCAAAATAATTCTAGTTTAGTCAGAATTAACTATAAAAAAAATAGAATTGTGAAGCCTTAATTATATCGTTCGTAAGCAATCATATTTATAGGTACTTTTTAGAAAACTGAATACGATTTTTATCTATATACATGCAACAGTATGATGTGAGGTGTCCTGGCGTTTTATTCTATTAAAAAATAGCTCTCTAAAATACTTCTTAGCATCTCGTATATTATATACAGTCTAGTCTTTTTCAATTCATTAGATAAGTAATATGACATTAGCTGCTTTCGTTCGTCTTGAACAAATTAAGTAAGTAAAGTAAGCAACCAATAGAAATCAAGAATTTGAAAAATATCTCAAAGTGATTGTGTTGAGTTTGTTCAAGACGAGAACGAAAGTACCTATTGATCAATGATCATACTTAGATTAGATACATCCAAAAAGTTGGAACCAGTAGTAATAGCCAATAGGCTAAATGCAACCACACAAAATGCATAGGTACACATATTCCATGTGACAGAAGGTACTTTCGTCTTGAACAAACTGAACACAATGACTAAACAGCCAATTGAGTTGAGATATTTTTCAAATTTTTGATTTCTATTGGTTGCTTACTAATCACAATCACTTTGTTTAAGAAGAACGAAAGCAGCTATAAATTCTTCATTATTGTATGTAAATCATATGGCTTTGAAGATAACCTCTCAGGCAAACGAGTCTATTGATTCAACTTAGCATTACTTTCTGGCAACCTCATTTTAAGACATAGAATGAGTCTGTATATATGAGGTGGAAGATTAAACCCGGTTCCCGGTTGCATATTTAATAAACCTAAATTTTAAATTCATTGAACTCCTATCCTTATATATTTAGTCAATTCCTTTTTAGTTTTATTTAGACCTTGCGTATGTTGTAGCTCTAGTTTTGACCCTTATACTTTTTCCAATTTTCTAGAAATTCTACTTAGTTGGATCAAATAACATTCAGACAAGATTTCGTGTTTTGAAAATAGACCGCATGGAGGCTAAAGATTTAGAGATATATGATGATAAAGTTGAATATACAGCAGAAGAAATACATAACTTGATAAACATGATTGATTCTGGTAACAGGCGGTCAGGTGGAGGAGGCTTCTCAAAAGTTATATCTGCCTTTGGCATTGTGGGTAATAAGTACTAAGTTAAGAGTCAAGGTGTTGTAATTCCAATATTATTTTGTAGGTTTTATAAAATTTTTAGAAGGATACTACATTATTTTGATAACAAAGCGCAGGAAAGTTGCTGTTATCGGACATCACACAATATACAAAATAGAGGATACTATTATGATTTATATACCACATGAAAGTGTTCGACTGCTGCATCCAGATGAACCGAGATATGTGAAAATGTTTCAGAATATTGATCTAGCTAGCAATTTCTACTACAGGTAATTTTTTTTATTATCACTGTTTCAGCGCTAATTTTTCACAATGCTATGTATTTGATGAAGCATTCCGATGAAAAACTACATCTGCTAAACTTTGAAATATCTGCTGAATAGTTGCCGAAATTAAACGTGGCAATTTATCGATGAAGCGAATTTTTTATTTCCATTTCAGTTATAGCTACGATTTAACTCACAGCCTTCAACATAATTTAATAAGCCCAAAAAAGTTCATTCCAAGTTCTGATTTTGTGGACTCGGAAAATAGTATTCCAGAAAAGAATACTAATCATCTGGCATCTTCCCTAATATCGCAGTCCTCGATTTCAGGCAGTACTGAATTACAGCACTTTGGAGTAAGGACACAACCACACAACAAATTTGTGTGGAACACTCATTTACTCAGGTAAATCCTTGTTGTAGGGAATTGTTGACAATGATATTGAACATTATTGATTTTTCTATAGTGATGCAGTTAAGGCGGAATTGCATCCCGATTGGATCATTTATATAACACACGGTTTCATCGGACAGTCCAATATGAACGTGTTTGGTCGCTCTATTTATGTTACGTTAATAGCAAGAAGATCCAGTAGGTATGCTGGCACAAGGTTTCTGAAACGTGGAGCAAATTTCCAAGGAGATGTTGCCAACGAAGTTGAGACTGAACAAATGGTGCACGACTCGGGAGTTTCGTCTTTCAGCCAGAGCCATTTTACCTCGTTTGTTCAAATGAGAGGATCTATACCTGGTAAGATGGTTAGTTTTATTCAGTAAATTCCTATATTATGACAGTCCATGCTATGATAGTCTGAAGGATGTTTTTTGTAATACTTCCTAATTGGATTATTGGCACATTCACCCTTGATGGGTTCAACTTAACTCAGAAGGACGAAAATACGAGATCTATACTTACTTCAATTTTGCTCAACGGTATTCTGTCAGATGGTATGGACTGGAACTTTTACTGCACTTTCTGATGTCTAACACTTATTATTATCTAACATTTCTTAATATTATTTCCTGAAAGGAGAATTTTTTAAGTAAATACACTAAATAAATGAATACATTTGAATAGATATGTACACTATGGAGATAAAAATGAGAATTGAGAAAGAAAGTATATCAGTATGCATACCGGGTGTTAGAAAAGTATGAGAACGGTGGAAAATCTCAAACAGTTTGCATCAAATCGAAAAATAAAAAAATACGTGTCAAACATTTTTCAAAAAACTATCTACTGATACCAAAATGACCTCCCCACCCTCCACCCTGTGGGTGGGGCGAGGGGAAACTTTAAAATTTCAAATGGAAACCCCTATTTTTTATTGCGGAATCGGATTCTACGGCAAAGAATACGTAAATTTTACTCCAGACATTTTTTTCGATTCTTGCATGGTGTCGCTGTAATCGCAAAAAATGAAAGGAAAACATTACTGTTTCAAGAGTAGCATCTTGTGCCCATAAAAAAACGTCCAATTCAAAAAGTGAAAAACACGTATTTGTTATTTTTATGAAATCTATCCAATGACATTGGATTCGACTCTCCCACCCCTAACCCAGTGGGTGGGGCGGGGGGCAACTTTGAAATTTGTAATAAAAATCCCTATTTTTTATAGCGGATTCAGATTCTACGTGAATTTTATATCAAGCATTTTTTTCAATTCTCGCAAGATGTCGCTGCAATCGCACAAAATTGAAATAAACCTTAAGCGTCCATAAGTTTGTAAATATTTACAAACTCTAGCTACTCGTGTTGACAAAAAAAAATTCAGTTTAAAAAACAATATCTGTGATCTTGGTTTTTATGAATGTTTTTTTAAAAGTGTTCTTAATAACAGTATTTGTTTTGTGAAATTTCTATGAGAACGTTCAGTTCCTTCCAACTTTTGTAGAGGCAGGAGCGCACTTTTGTACGAAAAAAGTTATTTCGTTAGTTCTCGCGTTTTTTTCTGCATAATGGCTACTTTAACAGAGGAAGAGAGAGTTTCTCTTTTAATGATGCGAGTATGGGGGCGAGGGGATGTTACCATTAGATTCGTATTAATTTGAGGTGTACAAAAAAAAGAACTATTGCGACTATTTAGTCTAGGATCATGAATATTTAAATTATTTAATAGATAACTGCAATATATATGATAACTAAGTAGTTTGTGAATAAAACAGCAGCTTAATAGAAATCTTCTATCCTCAAAGCTTAGGAAATCAAATGTTTGCAGTACTTCAGAATATGGATAGCCAATTTGTAGATATAAATTTTCGCTTTTTAATTATAGGAATTTAAGGAAATTCCTCTGCATTTGTTCCAAACTGTCAATATATTTCTTATATATAGGTGACCAAGTATTACAAGCATATTCTAATCTATTTCTTACTAACGTAAAATATAAGAGCTTTACGGCATTGATATTTTCAAATACTTTACAATTACGTATAATAAATCCCATCATACGGGAGACAGCAGTAGTTATTTTTGTGGTCAGAAAAAGATAGTTTTGGATCCAACATTACCCCCAGATCTTTCATCGTTTTTGTTCTCGTGAGTATATTCTCTCACCTTTCTGACAAATCCTTATAATATCATTAATAGTAGAGTACAATTTTAAATCATCTGCAAACAGTTGTTTTTCAACATTAATTACGTTGATTATGTCATTAATAAATATTAGAAATAATTGAGGTCCTAGATTTGACCCCTGAGGTGACCCTGATGTGGAGATGAACTCAGGAGATTTGAAACCATTGTACTGTACATATTGATGTCATTTATACATATTTTAAGTTAACCATGAAAGTTTCGATATGTCACATTGAATAAACATGAAAACAATAATTTGGTAAGAAAACAAGTAAATTTGCAAAAATTGCTCAACGTGTCTACCATTCTTCTGAATGTAAAGTTGTATTCTCTTAGATATCTGCTTAGTAGATCTAGTGTAATTCGATTGAGAGCGTCAACAATTCTATTGCGTAATTTATTGGGATATAAGATATCGTTGCTGTATATTTTGCTTTTTGTAAAACGTAAAACCCTACACAAAAGAATCTAAGGGATTTAAACATAGTGAGCGAGGCGGCCACCTTACTGGTCGATTGTTTTTTGGATTGGATGTATTGGATTGTTCATAAAATAAACTTTTAAGTGATGAGGCACACCATTCATTGCTTAAAATTGTTTTTGTGAAAGGCGAAAAAGGCAAAGACATATACTTGAATTCATAATTTCAAATGCTTTAAGCTTTTTAAATAAAAAGGACAGGTCTGTATTGTAGTTGATGACCTTGATATGTATATTATAGCCTTGCCTATAGACTTGGCTACTGTCACCTTAAATACCTTGTGATTCTCTGGGGTTCTACTGCTGCATCAGATAGGATTTTTATCCAACAGAAAAGGATTATTTGATTAATTTTCTCCCTCGACCCTTTAGACTCATGTAGGCCAACTTTCACAGAAAATAATATCCTAACATTAGCATCCATATTAATTCTAGAGGCCGCTATTTTCGTATATAACAATAAAAGTAAATTTTAAAGTAACATTCACTCTCACAACACCAGATCGGTAAATGATATCCATACAAACCACTATTCACTAACACTTTTCACGAAGAGTCCTTAATACTTGTGCCACCATTTACAACAAACTACCATAAAGAATAAAAATCCAAAATAGTGTCCACAAATTTAAGACATTTAAAAAAATTTCTTATAACCAATTGTTTTTATAGCCTATGAGAATTCTTCGATTTCAACGAATAGATAGATCTCTTACAATCATGATATATGTAAAATTTTATATCAAAACTATTTTCAACTATTGTTAAGTTTTATATGAGCTTATTAGCTCTTTTTTTCAATTCTTAAATTTCTTTTCTACATTCTTGTAGATTTTAAACATTTTGTTTTTGTGCCCTATATTATATTTACTGTATTTTATTATTACATACTGTATACTTCTGTTTAGTTTATAAGTAACCACATTTTATGTACTATTTTTGACCTGTCCTATCCATTGCTGGCAAATTGGAACTAATAAAGATATCTATCTATCTATCGAAGAGAATCAAGTGCTCGTAGAAAGTCGTCATCCGTGAGACCCTCTAGGGTCAGCTTGTGATTAATATCTATTAAGTACTTAATAATGCATAAAAATAAAAATATGTTACTATTCCAAAACCTGACAATTCTTTAAACTCGATGATTGTGCACAATCAGACATTTTAACATTATCAATTACCGTTTTAGACTATAAGCTGGCCTAGTTTTCATTTGTATCTATTTTGTCTTTCTTTAGGTCACTGGAAACAAGAGATGGGAAAAATGGTTGCAAAACCAGCGATAACGATAGACTTCTACGACCCATTTGCCGAAACTGCAGGAGCTCATTTCAATGAATTGTTGAAACGGTATGGCGCACCCATCATAATCCTCAACCTAGTTAAACAAAGGGAGAAGAAAAAGCAAGAGAGATTGCTTAGCGATGAATTAAGTTCAGCTGTTAAGTATTTGAATCAGTTTCTGCCAGTGGAACATCAAATTATATACAAAACTTTTGACATGGCGAGGAAGAATAAAGGAAATACCAATGTCATGAGTCACTTGGCCGACATCGCCAGAAATGCTGTAATGAAAGTCGGAATTTTCCATAACAAACCAAAATATTTCTGCCAAAGGTCCAACACCCTTGTGGGACAATACAAGAATGATTTTGGTAGTTTACAAACAGGTATCGTTAGGACGAATTGCGTCGATTGCCTGGATCGCACCAACACGGCCCAGTTCGCGATAGGAAAATGTGTTCTGGGTTATCAACTGTGTGCTCTGGGTATTTTAGACACTCCTAACCTAGAATTTGACACAGACTGTGTACGAATGTTAGAGTCGCTCTACGAGGACCACGGTGATACTTTAGCTCTACAATACGGCGGTTCCCAGCTTGTACATCGTATTAAGACTTATCGAAAAACAGCACCCTGGACATCTCAAGGCAACGACGTTATGCAAACACTCAGTCGGTACTACAGCAACACATTCTCCGACGCCGAAAAACAGAATGCCATAAATCTGTTCCTGGGGTTATTCAAGCCCGAAGAGAACCAGCCTCAAATTTGGGAGTACACAACCGATTACTACTTTCACCATAAGCCAATAATATGTAGCCTAAAATCGTTGACACAGTGGTGGGATATGGGCGTGTTGAAGAGTTTACCATACGCCTTCAATGACATAACTAAAGCTTGTTCTGAACTCATCCAGATACATTCTCGGGATGTGGAAATGATTGATTCGTACATGGATTATTACAGGCCGTATGAATTGAGTGTTCTGGGAGATGTTTTTGCTTTGAAGGTTAGCAATTCTATTAGGGACTTTATGCCAAATTTTACTACAAATTATAGTCCGTTTACATTAAGAGTCAGGCCGTTACGTAGAAGAGAAGAGACTTTGAGTAAAGGGAATGCTATGAAAAATCCATCTGTGACGGGTCAGAGTTCTACAAGTTCAGCCGCTTCGAGTACAAGGTAAAAATTGTTGCTCTATGCATTTTTTTTGTTTATTTAGAATAGAATAAAATGTACAGTATTTACATAAAGGGTTTGGCAATGCTGTTCTTCCACTCTTTCTAAAAAGCAAAACATTTTCAAAATAACAAGTCACAACTAACTTGCATACCTAAAAGGAGTATACACAATGGGCTAGTAGACAATAACGAAAATGACAAAAGTAATAATATAGCATTATAGTATGACTCTTCAATATGTTATAAATATAATTTGAAGGTAGTTTTACCGACTATTATTGGTTTTATTGTAAAACGAATAGGCTTAACATTAGAGCGTATTTAAAATACGGCAGTTTGCCGGTTTCTCGTGACGTAATATCGTCACATACGCGCGCATTTAATATAACCTCGACAGCGCCGCACATACGTTTTGCACAACTAGTTGGCTCCGCCTTTCCACTAGCGCTCGTTTCTCTGCTGATTATGCTATTACGTCATAGCCAATAGAATAGCTCGAACATTTGCGGCAATATCTAACCATTTAAACATAGTTTAAAATTCATGATTTTTTTTTTACTATAAGGCATTATTATAAAAATAAAATAAAAAATACGGGTCAACTGTTTTTATGCGTAGATGTTATTAAAATAATAATTAAAAAATTGTCTACCTGCCCATTAAAACTAAATCTGCAACACATTAAAATACCAACTTGATTTTTACATTATTTTTAAAGCTCGGTTTGGTAAGGAAAGATCTAAAATCATATTCATATTGTTGGTGCCATATAAGCAGAGCTTCCTTCAAATTTTCAGGTATCGTGTTATAGCACCATATATGTGTTTTTACGTGTTTCAATATAGGTTTAACTTAGTCTTTGTTTATTTAAAAAACGGTATTTACAATTATTTAAACGAAATTAATTAAAAGTTGTTTGCTAAACACATCCATTGATTTATTGATTAATATACATGCATGATATTCAAAGCAGAATTCAAATTTTGTTGTCCTATGTTGAGGGATTAAACTTGGTATTTCGTATGTTAACAGAATGGGCACTGAACCTTTTAACTAGTAAGGGGTATAAGTAAATAGGAGATTTAGAGTCTATAATTTTATATACTAAACACATAATATAGTTCTATTCTATCTATTTTTATATTCTATATGCTCTCTTTTGCTAATGTACGTATATGAGTACCTTAAACAGGAGTTTTGGAGTTTTTGAATTTTGTTTTTATATGCTTCGTTTAAATAATAATTGTATTACACAGAGCTTCCATAATCCATATAACTTAATATTACAGCATTCGCAAGACTCCATTTAGTTTCCTCAGGTAGAACATTTCCACAATGATTTGAACTTGAAGTTAACACGCTTAACTTTTTTGTAACATGATTTTCGGAGGAGAGGTTCTATAGTCAAATAAGTTGATTAACCCAAGTTGATTACTCCACTACTTAGATTTATTACACTATTATTTAACACGATATCAGTTGTTTGGTAATTTTTTGCTTTACTGGTTAAAGTATTGGTACCAATACACACTGCAATGGTTTTAGACGCATTTAGTTTTAATCCATTATCACTCGACCATTCACTTAATAACTTCAAGTTTATATTCAGCTCACTTATGAAGTGATTAATGTTTTCAGGAGGACATGACTGTATAATTGTCTGTCATCTGCATACAGGTGAATTTTGCAGTCATATCCTACAATATGAAATAGACCTGCAGTAAATATAATAAAGGGTATGGGGCCCAGTATACTCCCTTGTGGCACTCCGGAGCAAACATTTATCTCTCCTGATAGATTACTGTTTAATTTAATAGGATATGGGTGATTGTGGTGGTCAATATATTTAATACATTTACTTTATTACTACTTTATTTTTATTTTATATATTTAACAACAAATTTATACATCTTCAGTTTAAATATGCTTATTTCACATGGCACATAACTATAGTTCTTATAGGAATGTAGTATACAGGGCGTGGACTATTTAAATTCTCACTGAGATCGAGACTGTTTCATTCCGGCCCTTGAAATTGATTTTCTTTTCAGTTCTAGTTCCGAAAATGAGGCTTCTATTGAAGATGAAGACAGCACAAATACTGAGTCACAGACTACTATGTCAAAAGAAGCCACCCCAGAACCGATCACATTTAAGTCCCTTTTTCCTACGATGAAAGAGGTATATGGGACCGAACTTAAGAAACCTAGTCAGGAAGATATTCTTATGTACAAAAAGTATGACGAAAAACTGCAGTTAAGATAAATTACTCATATAAATCTTTTGTAGGTATGTATTAATAGGCAAAAAAGCGAATGGCACAGCCAGGAATATTTTCACTCCGACTTCTATTTCAATGAAGAGTTTAGGCGAACTTCCTAAAGATAGCTGTTTTGAAGTAACTCCTCCAAAAGTCAGTCAAAGGTCTATTGATATTTATAAAAACTATATTAATGTGGGTATTAATGGCGGGTATGATCCCAAACCAAGTGATATGGCTATTTATAAAAAATATGCTAGTTATAAATGATTTAGTTTCATGAAATACTGAATTTAGTGCGCAATAATAAGGTGAAGAGCAATTAAAATGTAGGAGAATGTGCTGTTCTCTCCGTAGTACCATCCTCTCCTGGAATGGACTATATACTAAATATGATGGTGTTTTCTCCTGGAATGGACTATACTAAATATCAATATAAAATTCGAAAAAGTGATGCATATTCATTGGAAAAATATGAAGAAAGATTCTCACAGTTGGCAGCATTTATTGAACTCTTATTAACTGATTCTTTATTTGTTATTTTGCTGTGATATAAGTTTTTATATTAGTAAATATAACACTCTGAGAAATTTTTATTTTATTTATTGTTTGCTGCAACATTTTTATAAGTTGTACATTTTTTCTAGTTATATAGTTAATATATTTGTTATTAATTTTACAATTCTATTTATTATTTATTATGACATCTGAGAGGACCTCGTGTTGTGTCTAGCAGTATTTAACATTTTGTTCATACGTTAATATCCCCGTTGCATTTTCTATGAATATTACGATTTATAGGTTTGTATGTATAATATAATATAAAGTGATAGTATAATATAAAGTGAAATAATTAGAGAGGAAGACAAGGGGAATATATAATTAATTACATTTTATTATCTTTATTTTCGACTTGATTAGTTACAAGAGTCGGTAGTTAATGGGGGAAGGATTTGTTTTATTGTTAGGTCAATAGTTGGAGCAGTGTGGTGTAATTACCTGTTATATACTTCTTACATGTCCTTTTTTTTATTATGGACTCATATATTCAGGTAGTTGGTTGTATTTTGGAGTTTGATACGCGCTTTTAGATCTATTTCTTGTTTCTTATTATTTGTGGTTTACGAGTGAAATGTATGTGGGTGTAAACTATAACTGCAAGCATATTCACACTCAGTAATTCATTATCAATAAATATATTTCTATTGTCTTGACTGTTCCTGTTAAAAATTGTCTGTAGTATATAATTTTGTGTTATCTGGAGAGACTGGAGGGTTGGTTACATTGTAGGCTGAGCACCAGACGCTAATACCATACCTAATTAGGAATTCCGTTAGGCTTTTATATGTTACTAAGATAGTCTTTCTATTTAGTATACTTTTTAGATTATAGAAGTTATATATTAGTTTCTTAGCTTCCCGTTAAGATATTCAATATGGTTATCCCATTTTAAGTGATTATCGAAAATAACGCCGAGGTATTCGATAGTGGTAGTGTTTAGAAATGTAACTATTCGTTTCTCAATCTATAGATTGTAGATTGTTTTACGGGGTCGTTTGGCTTCGAACAGCCTTACTTCACTTCGACCTAAAAGATTTTTTGTAATTAACCCTACATCTAGTGTTTATCCCAGGATTCCCAGATTTTTTACAAAGCTTGTGATTTTCCTGGGGGCTAATTTCCCTATGTCTTCTGGCGTTAATTCCGCCTGTTCTAGGAATTTTAGCCTAGTGTGGACTAACACCTTGCATTCACAAAGTATGTGTTCCGCAGTTTCAATTGCAGTATCGCATTATCTGCATTTATTATCTACCGCCTTACCCATATTCTTGAGATGGTATCTCAAGGGGCAGTGGCCAGTTAGAAGGCCTGTGATTAGCCTTAATTCGGACTTTTCCAGTTCGAGAAGCCTTGTGGTATTCTTTCTCGAATAAGTTATAAACGTTTTCGCTTGTCTTTGGCCTGGAGTATTCCTCCAGTAGGACTTTTTCTGATCCTTTTCCCATTCTTGGATCTCCTCTGCTATATGTCCCTTGGCTAGGCCACAAAACGGTTCGGGTCCAATGAACGGTGCTTCAGCTCCTTTTTTGCAAAGCTATCAACAAGTTCATTTCCTTGTACTCCCTCATGCCCTGGCACCCACATCAAGGTAACCTTGTTGTTATTAGCCAGTTGCTTCAGGGATTGTCTGCATTCCCAGGCAATTTTAGACTCAAAGGTATAGGACCTTAGAGCCTTTAGTGCTGCCTGGCTATCTGATAGTATATAGATCTTTGTCCTTCGGATGCCTTTATTTAGGCATACCTGGGCACACAGATCTATGGCATAAATTTCAGCCTGAAAGATGGTTGGAGTGTTACCGAGGGCTTTGGATAGCCTACAATTCGGTCCTGCTACTCCCACTCCTACCCCTTCAGCCATATTGGATCCATCTGTATACTAGATAAGTGACCGCCCTGTTCCAATCGCAGTGACTCCATCTTGTTCGTCTGACGACTTTCAATTAGCATGTCAAACGGGCAGTCAAAGTCTTGTTTGACTGGCATTGAGTAAGTGGGTTTGGTCATGGACTTCAGATGGATTTCCTCCAGAATCCTTAAGTGACCAACCAGATCACCTGGTTTGAATTTATGTGCCTGATGCAGTCGTAAGGCACTGAGTGCCGCCTCCTTCCTTACATGTAAGTACAAGGGAAGTAGGTCAAGCATAGCCTCCATAGCTGCTGTGGGACACGAGTGCATTGCTCCTGTAGTCCCTAAACAAGCAAGGTGTTGCAGTTTCTGCAACTTTCCCTGTGCTGTTTTTTCTTCTGTTTTTGGCCACCATAAGCATGATGCGTAGGTTACCATAGGTCTGACAACCAAAAGATAAGACCAATGTGTCATTTTCGGTTTTAGACTGCAAGTCTTACCAAACAACCTACGGTACGTCCATATTGCCGCTGCTGCTTTAGTAAGAGTCCGTTCCAGATGTGAGTTCCAGATAAGTTTTTGATCCAGGATTACTCCTAGATACTCTACTTCACTGGAAAGATTTATTATTGTTCCATTCGGTACAGGAGTTCTAAAATTGAGTCTTCTCCTTTTAGTGAACTGGACAATAGTTGTTTTGCTCGGATTGACATTGAGTCCTTCTGACGAGCACCATTTGGATATTATATTTAAGGCAATTTGCATGAGGTTGGAAATCATGATCTCATTTTTGCCTCTCACACTGATGACCAGGTCATCTGCATATCCCTGGACGTTAAAGCCTGAATTACTCATTTTATGTAGATCATCGACCACCATTGACCACAGCAAGGGTGATCAATCAATCTATAAGAATAGGTTGTACTGTTTGAGATAGTCCTGCCTTCGTTGGAGAAAATGCCGTAAATTTAGTCTTTGCTATATTTAGTTTTAACAAATTTATGTTTAGCCAGTCGGCCACCTTTTGTCACGTTAAGTTACAGATCTCTCCCGACCATATCAGTATAGTGTCATCTGCATATGATATGATGTTGCATCCAAAGTTTTTGTCCAGTAATTCGCTGATAAACGGCAGGAATAAGGTAGGACCTAAGACTGTTCCCTGTGGGACTCCAGTTTTTATTACTTTCTTAGTGCTAACAGCATTGTTAATTTTTACTTGCTGGGGTCTATTTGACATATTATGTTAATAAGTTTTAGGCAATACCTCTAATTCCCATCTTGTTTAGTTTGTCCGGTAACTGATATTGTGACAATTTTTCATGTTTTTCCCTTTAATCTTCATTCACTCGTTACCAAACCATACACCAACATATTCAAAATTTGATTTTCTTTAACTTTCATTAGATACACTATGATATGCGTACGATCTATCGTTTTCGAGTTTTTATCGATTTTATCATGAAACAAGTGTTCTGATAAAAGATATTTAAAAATTCATATCTCTGTCAGTATTGATCGTATGGAAATGAAAAATAAAAGTAAATTGTTCGTAACCGAATTCTCTACAACTTTCATTTGAAACATTTTGCGATCGGAACGACCATTTTTAGCAAACAACGCGCGCGTTTCCGTTGCGACGCAGAACTGTCAAAATTTCAATAAATCTATGTCGACTACAATAGGTCGTACTTTATTTTTCTTGCAGAAACAAGTAACTGTAGAGAGCGTCACATTACTAAAAAACTAACAATTATAAATCCTTATAAATATATAAAAGATAAAAAATATAAAAATCATTACACATTGCGGTAAAATTAGTCTAGTTATAAAAAAAATCAACGAGTGAATAATGGGTTTCATCGATAAAATAGGTTTTGAGTTTTTTTTTTAATGTGGATGTTTTAGGATTTTTTTAAATCAAAGGCAGGAAGATTCCATATTTTGCAACCATTAAAATAAAGGCCTTTGGCCAGCCATGGAATGTTGGTCCGGATTAAAGTTATATTGAAGTCTCGTTCCATAACTGTGATCAACTATATTTTTTTAAACATATTCGAATTCTTATACACAAAGCAACTAAGTTCATAAATATAAGTGTCAGGTAATGTTAAGATTTTTAACTTTTTGGCAGCTTAGCTATTATTCTCAAAGCATACTTTTGTAGAAGAAAAACTTGTAGACAATGGCTACTGGTACCCCAGTTAGTAATTCCATATTGCATGAGAATGAAAATTTGTGTGATACAAACTGATTAGAATGTGCTGACTGCAGTGGTTTGTCAGTGACCGTAATTCCCGAAGCTTGTCACAAAATTTATCAGTGTGGATATCCCACTTTAAAATGCAGTCGAAGGTAATTCCTAATGTTTTGGCTGAGTCATGTACATTGAAATGATCCGAAGGTCGACTGTCTAATTTACCTTGGTAATTACTATGTTTAAGAAGTATTGAAATATTTTTTTTTTTTTTAAGTTTATAAAATTTTTCAAACCAAAGTATATATTTTTTGTAAACATCTTTGGCCGAATTTATTACTAAAGTGATGTTAGTTTCTGAAATTAAGAAATTCGTGCCATCGGTATAGCATACAGTCTGCAAATTATTAATTTCTAAACTAAATCGTTGGCAAAAATTATATATAGCAGGGGACCTAAAATAGACCCTTGTGGGACCTAGGGTCACCTTCCTAGGATTACTTGTGGTATGGTTTATATTAGCACAACTTGCTCTCGATTACTTAAATGACTTTATGAAGTCTAATGGTCCTCTAATTCCATATCTACAAAGTTTCTCTAGGTTAATTGTATAAAATATTGACCGAATTTGTAGAGAATTTTATGCTCTACCACTTTTCTAATAACTCCAAATGTCATTAGGAGCAAAGAAAACAAGATATTTACATCGATTTATATAAAATAGGTTTTTTGACATTTGACCTTGAATATTTTGACTCGCATACACAAGATTCTATGAGACTTTTCGGCTAAGTTAGAAAATGTCAAAACAAAGATTTATACAAGTTTTTAGCTCATTATCTTTAACCCGCACATTGAATCACTATTTGACTTAAATAAAAATTATCAATGAGATCATGAAAGAATGGAATCGATAACAGAAGCAACGAAGAAAATCAATATCACGTATTTCTGCCTCTATTTTAATTACGGCTTCACATCTACGGCACATTTGAAACTAGACGTCTATCTCATCTTGATCAATGTCCGTCCATATTTTTCGAAGCACATTTTTTACGTCTTCAAGGGGCAGGTAAGGAATGATCGTGGAACATCCCATTTACGCATGCGGCCTCAACAAAGTTTTTGGAAATTTTCAGGTAGAAAATTAACTTTTTTAATTGAAATACTTCTACTTCTGCCTAATTAATGAAGGCATTATGGGAATTTACAAGTAAAATATTAATGTCGTAACTGTTTGATTGAAATTTTGACTTTCTCATTATTTAAAATTAACTTGGCAAAGTGTGGGGGCATTATAAAAACAAATTTATAGTTCATATGTAAGAGTTAGTTTGTTGCTAAGCGCAGATGTCACCAAAGCTAAAATTTTCAGGTCTAGGTAGATGTTTTTTTATTTTGGCTTGCAGTGGCCGTATTGCAGGATTTTGGTGGGATCCTAAAAACACATCTCATGAATGATAAACAGGTTTTTTAATGTTTATAGTGTCATGGAAATTTTGCATTTACTGAAAACACAATAACCTTAAATTTTCAAAAAGGTATGGGGCGCTTACACCAAGCCGTCTACAGCCTGTCAATTTCCCCCCACAATTCAACCCCAGATGTACAGAGTAAATAACTTGTCAATACACAAGAAAATTATAAGGTGCTAATTCTTGTATATTTAATCAGTCTTGACAGCCGATAACTTCTATTATTTATTATCTCTTGTAACTTCCGTTGGAAAATTAAAATTAGATGCAGAAGCCCAGATGGTTGTATTTGAAATGAAGAGTATGATTTAACTTTCAATGTTATAAATCCTACGTAAGTATATAGAGTACTGATGCGCTACAAAGGAATATTTTTTTCCTTTCCCAGCAGTGCATTTTCAACCTCCCCACACTTTTGAAACCTTTTTTCAAATGTGGCGAAAGATATTCACAAACGATTTTTGTGGCATAACTCCTGACTAGAGATATTTTAAACAGAATTTTGAACAGCTGTACTGTCATGAGCAGAAAAAAATAGGACAACTTTTTTTTCTAATGTAAATCTGTCTCTATTTGAATATGTAATGAGTAGCCGAAATAAAACAGATATCACTTTTAATTTATTTTTTATTTTAATGTAGTTATTGCTAGAATAAATGATAGTTGGTTAATGAGACAAATTGCACTGCGTTATAACATTAACAAAAATTTGGTGTGTAACATTTTAAGAAAAGTGGAGAATAAACGGTGTTCTTAATGTGCGATAGCGGCATTTCGCAAAATCGACAGGAACTTTAGTTTAAAAAATTAACATTTAATCTTTACATGTATTATGACACCAAATTGTAGAATTCGAGAGAATATAATGTAAAAGCAAAATGTATCTTATGTATTTTAATAAACTTCTATTCTTAATAGAACGAGCATGGTAGATTAACTCATTCTGTAAAAAGACCTTTGTGTTGGCAGTTAACAATTTTTAATGAAACAAATTTACCGCCCAGGACTGATTTTTTAAAAATTATTTTCCTCTTCGTAAATCTAACCAATAAGAAACATGAAATTTGTACCATGTGACTTGATGAGTGCCACTATTGACTTCATTAATCATGTCTTGACACATCTTGACAAAAAAAATATAGTTACAACAACTTTTATTGACTTACAAAAGGCTTTCGATGTCGTAGATCATAAGATTCTACTGGAAAAGTTGCATTGATGGGATTACGAGGTAGATTATTGATACTTGTTGAAAGTTATTTAAGTAACCGGAAATAATATTATAAATATTGAAAATACAAATAGTAATATAGTGACTGTAAATTGCGGGGTGCCCCAAGAAGCAGTCCTGGGGCCACTATTTCACTATATGTTTTGAGTCTGCGTATTGCAAACCTAACCGGGAAATATTACACTTTTGCTGATGATACAATTCTGGTCTATAGTGGTAAAGATCAAACATCTCTAGAAATATAAGTTAACCAAGATTTACAGAAATACACAAATTGGCTATTACAGAATAAATTGAAAATAAATATTAAAAAAAAGTTTATATGGTATTTAAACAAAAAAATACAGAATATAATGAAATCAATATTAATGTGGGGGGAAACAGGATTGATAGAGTTGAGAGCACAAGATATCTGGGATTGATGATAAATCAAACTGGAACAAACATATTGCACACAATACTTCTAAAATAATACTGATGATTGGAATACTTTACAAATGCAGCGAATATCTGACCACCCGAAACCGTTTCTTGATATATAGAATTAATATTTTTTGTCTATATTTAGGTATGTATATGATTATAACTTGGGGAGTATGTGGGATAAAAAACGTTAAAAAAATTGAGATATTGCAAAATAGGGTAATAAGAGCATTATTCGGCTATGAATATAGAATATCAACTGAAGTAATATATAGTGAAACAAAAATCAAAAATCACACCACTAGAAAAAATTTTAGAACTGAAACAATGTAAGTTCAATATAAGATAACAAATAATCAGCAAAAATGTAAGTCAACTTTTGAATTTGTAAACGAGATACACTCACAAGACATAGAAATAACATATACTTAACAAACATAAGAACAAATATTGCACTAAATAACCTGATTATCAGAAGTATAGAAACATATGTTACCATCTCAAATCAAAGACATAGCCAGTTACCACATTTTTCTCAAAACCTCACCTAAGAGAAAATTAACAAAAACTTCAAACTGTTCTTCGCTCCTTGTTTCTTCTATCAAAATTTTTCTTTTCTCTCTCACACTGGGTGTGTGATTCATCCACATATGGTTCGCGTTACTTATATTTATATATTCCAATACCAGCATCTCTATTGCTGTTTAGGATCATGCTTTTACATATAGTATAATCATCGTTTTGTTTTTGTCTCGTTTGTATTAAAACGTATATGTTTATTGTATAATGTTTATTATTACTGACTAAATGTAAAAAAAATACATGTTCTATACCATTGTACGATTTTATACTGAATAAAAGTATTATTTGATAAAAAGACCTCCAGGTCTTTCACTTTTGATCACCTTTTCAAACTTTTGCCACGCTCTTATGACGATGACCTTATATTCAACAACACCCTGTACAATAATTATACTATTAACTTATTCTATTGCATTGATTAACACTGAGATGAAAAATATAACATACAATTAAATTCTATTCAATGTAGTGTACAGCAAAACAGATGAATGAAGTCGGGGGAAGAGTTGTCAGAATAACGTGCCTTGGTCAGTTGGGAAAACTTGCGTACACCATATCTTATATATCAATTGCTTAATTTGCTATTTACCCCAGTCATTAGAGTAAAAAAGGTATGTAAAATTGTAAAAGTTTTTAAATTTTGAGACAACATTGGAAAAGGTAACAAATCTGGTTTTGCACCCTTTTATAATAATAATATTGTTAAATTAACAAAAAACGTGAATTTGTAATAACTTTTGAAAAATCAAGTTTCCACCCTGCTACGATGACCGGAACATTGCAAATAGTTGTTATTTATCAATGCACAGCCGTGCCAGATAAAAATGTGAAAAAAAACCTTCCGCGATAAAAAAGTTATACAAAACTACAAGTGGGCATGTATTATTTGCATAACTTTCGCAATTTTTTTTCAACAAAATATGTCAAAGTATATAACAACTATTTGCAATGTTCCGGGTATCGTAGCAGGGTGCAAACTTGACAGAAGATGTCTCATAATTATTACAAATTTGTTTTTTTTGTTAATTTATGTAACAATGTTCCGGGGGCAGAAAAGGGTGCAAAACTAGATTTGTTATTTTTTTACCTTCTCCAATGTTGTTTCAAAATTTAAAAACTTTTGCAATTATTGTCGAACTTTCCATTATCGAAGTCCGTAATGACTGACCTAATTTTATTTTCTTTATTTATAAGAGTAGTTATAGTCCAGTTCATGTATTATCAGCACTCAAAAAACGCAACAAAAACTTTACGGCCACATTAAAATACCATCACTTTTTGTGCTGTCTCAACCGCAAATAAACTCGCTTATCTTTTTAGGTTTTTAATATGCATCGGCTTGTTTGACGAAAGCAAGCCGTTTTGCCCACGGCGATAATAATTATGTCATAAAGCTTTTGTTGTGTTTTTCGAGTGCTGATAATACACGGACTCGACTATAAGTACCAAGGCAGATGTCTAATTTTCCAGTGATTGATTCCCTTTCATTACATACTATAATTAACCCATTCAACTGACGAAAGCTTTAGAACTACTGATAGAAATGTGACCCACGAAGCCTAGCCGACTCCCTATTATGTATGTAGCACTATAACTGTTAAGACTTTAATTAAGTTTAACAATGGTCAAATAAGACGTGTAGACCACTCGCTTTCCCATTTTTCTATATTTGCATAGTTTTTGTAACGAAAGGAAATCTTTGACATTTAGAGTACAGTATTTTAGCACAAACCTTGGTTGCTTTAAGAAGACCTACATCTGCTGTGAGATCCATACACACATACACTTTTAAAGAAAAAACAGACAACCTTCATCAAAACTCTATATTGATGTCTTAAGCTGTAATTAACACATTCATTTGAAATTCATAGATGTTAAAAAATGGAGTTTTCTTAACATCCCCTGCAAAATAAAAATATACATCTACTTCAGCTTCTTCTTGGGGCGGAGATTATTCGTGTGTCCACACTTCTTCTTACGGCAATTTGTAGCTCTTGGATGCAACCTGGCGTAACACTTACGGCAAATCATTTTGTCGCAGTTGTACTTTTGTGACAAAATACGCAGAGAGGGCTCAATAATACCTCCTCTCAAACGCAACACAAGATGGAGGGTAGATTCCTTCTGGATGTTATAATCAGAAAGGGTACGCCCGTCCTCAAGTTGTTTACCAGCAAAGATCAACCGCTGTTGGTCTGGAGGAATACCTTCCTTATCTTGAATTTTAGCCTTTACATTTTCGATTGTGTCTGAAGGCTCGACCTCAAGTGTGATGGTCTTGCCCGTGAGGGTTTTCACGAAAATTTGCATTGTGGCGTTTTCTATAAATAAAAAGTAACGTCAATTTTAATTGACATAACCAAACAAAGAAAAATCAATGTATTTAATTTGAAATATATACTTTGAAAACTATTGCCTGAAGCCAATTTATTCAGTAACGGTAGCTGAACAATGGTTTACAATTTTTAACATAAACTAGATTTAAATTTAGAAATAAAATTACTAAAAATTGTACTTACATCTGTTAAAACGTGGTCGCCACAACTTTTTGGAATGAAAAGACAAATGAAATCTACCTAACCGACAACATGGCCACTATATTTCCGCCGAAGTCTTGGCGGCATTTTATGAAAATATCAAGTGCAATGGTGCAGGTCCTATAACTATGCAGAGGATCTGGAAAAAAAGTATGTGTTTTCTGAGTTAGATACACAACGATATAAATAATACATACATATGCTAGATAAACTGATTAATATGGTAAAGAAATATATATATAAATATTTAATTTTTTAGCAACTGAGACTACAGCACACCTGTATGCTTAGTTGCATAGCGGTGAGTACATCACCGGATAATAATTACCACCATTATATTGTGAATATATTAAAATAGAAAAAAAAACATATTACTACTGTCTTAATATCATTATTATATGTGGTATGTGTGAAAATGAAACTAATTATCGCTTACAAAATTTATTAGATTAAAAAAAAATTAGAACAAAGTATCATACCTATATACCCTCTTGTGCACTTAGATGGCAGGGTATGAAATAAGTCCAGTGCCGTGCTAATAGTAAATTAACTTGCAGAATATTTCAGTTTCACCATTAATTTTGTTTTTCAGCAAATTCTTTTTTTTATTATAAATTACTTTTCAACAGGTTTCATGCCTATATCATAGTTTATTAAGTACCGACAGGTATACCTATGCCTTCTAATGAAGCTTCTACAGTTTTATTATGGAAAATATTTCTATAGACTGACATTTAAAACGAGTAGTGCTAATTTTTTCTATTACATATGGAATGTTTTTTGTGCTGCTGCTTTTTTTGTATAATTTAATGGGTATCCCAGCCAACGAAAAAGGTACCCCTACTACGGTAGTACTACTGGAAGTAAAGACAAAATAGAAATTCAAGTAAGTAAAGTAATCAATTATTTACCTACGTTTGGAAAATACAGTTTTTCTCCAACAAGTCCCGTGTTAGATTCCAACTGTGAAATCCAGCTTCAGATTTTTGGTTGTATTGTCATGAAAACAATGTTGAAACATTAACTGTACCTACATGATTTCAAAAATTTATAACCTGCAATATTTTGCTTTTGGTTATCATTATATATTTAAAAAATGTATTTCACAATAAATCAAGTTTAAAATAAGCTCTTACACGATTTCATAAATTTCTAATCTGTATTTTGTTATAGTAACAGTAAAGCGATTTTTGTTATATTTTATTCCCTACCATCAATGCACATTAATAGGAGGCATTTTAGTCTATTAAAATAAAATAAATAAGGACAGAAATGAGCTTTACATGATTTCATTTTTTGTATCTGTACACACACTACGCTAACGGTAAAGCGCTTTTTGTTATTGTCTTCAAGGTTATGTTGGTCATCAGTCAAAAAAACATGAAGTCACATAGAAAATTAGCTTGTAGTATTATACATTGGAAGTGTTGTGTGGGGGGGAGGGGATTATATTAATTTTTTCGTTATGAAATAGTACGTGGTTTCACAATTAGCCATTAAGATAGATTATGTAAAAGAACCGTGAAATTTGAATATAGACATAGGTACTCATATTTATAAATTTATTTCTAACAGGCGAAGAAGAAAAACACTGCAAGTAGTAGTAAAGTACAATACCATAGCTACCATACCTACTTCTACAATTTGCTTCAAGCAATGCTCTTCGTCTTCACTAGTTGGATCAGACAAGAAGAAAGAATATTCCCTTCCAATTTGCAAGCTCAGGATTGTCAGTCATGTCTTTCTGACTGGGTATGGTATATCGTCAAGGGCGTAAATAGATTTTCTTGTAAGAGGGCAATATTAAAAATTAAAAACAACAAATTTTTTTATATTTTTAATGTCACAGGAAAGATTATAAGTATCTGCAGATAAGCCACTCTTTAACTCTCGCCTTCTCGCCTGACTTTTTATGTTCTAGCCCTTCTCGGCGGGGGGTAATTACCACCTCTATCCCCCGCCTCCCCGATCTACAACCTTGATGTAGGCACCATAAATTATTTTTCCATATACGTAATTGTGTTTTTGGTGAATTTACACGTTTGTGTGTGGTTTTAAAAAATGTCTGTCTGTCTGTTGTCTGTGGTCGCATATAGAGCCCAAACTACTGGCTTGATTTTGCTCAAACCTTGTATGCGTACTAGGATGTCCATACATCGAAGAGGAATTGTAAAATCGACCCTAGCTCAAATACGGGGGGGTGGGGGGGTTGAGTTAACCCCTAAAAACCGATAAAAAATGCAAAATAATGTTTTTCTTCAAAAACGGCTCTAACAATTTTGATCAAATTTAACACATGAATACTTCCTTAGTACTAGTTGCGTCGATGCGGACGGCCGGTAAAGAATTCAAGCTAATGTTCGAAATGACCAGTTCTGAAATAAGAAAATGCTGTGAGACTGTTTTCATGGAACTGGGAAGTGCCGTACGTTTATTTGACGATGCGCGGTGGTTTTCTCCTCATGAAAAAAGTAAGTTGTTTGTGTTATATTTACCTAAAATAATAATTATTAACTGTAGTATATGTAGTACTCTTGTACACAGATGTATTGGTGGTTGCATGGGAGTAAGTGAAAGTGAGCTAGGACAATGGAGAGGGGTACAACAACAAGTGGGTAGCCGATGTTAATAAAAGTTACGCGGATTTTTGTTCGTAGTTATATAATACATTAAAAATAAAGACATAAAAGCAAGTTTGTGTATTAATCTCAGGTCCAAGAGCAACTAATAATGCTCAGACTCTAAATGATACTATCCAACCTGTGATTGCTTCAGACACAGTACCTGTGCCTAAATTCGAAAATATGTCAAAAGATTTATGTAAATATCAATCACCTAGGGCGACAAATAATCCCATTGAATTAAGAATGTAAAAGTTCCTCAGCGACTAAATTTGTAAAATTATCTTGTGTTAGTTAGTTAATGTATATATTTAAAAAAAAAGTATTTTAAGGTAAAATGGAGGAGGAGCAGGTTGGAGGATCTTGGCATCTTGGAAAAGGTGAACCATAGTAAGTAATATTATTGTGGTAAAAAAGGGGTTAGTGAGAAAAAAAGTGCGAATCTGTGGTGATTACAAGGTCTCCATAAACCCAGTTTCCAGAACGGAGCACTTTCCATTACCTAGATTTGTAGATTGTTTTATGGGGTCGTTTGGCTTTGAACAGCTTTACTTCACTTCGACCTAAAAGATCTTTTGTGATTTACCCTACATCCATTACCTAACCCACGTGATATATTTGGAATGCTTCGTAAAGGTAATGTTATTACTTTAATAGATTTAAAGAATGCGTATCAACAGCTCGAGCTTTCTGATCAAGCGCAAGAACTTGCCACTATATAAATACTCTTCAGGGATTGTGCTGCAATAAATATACGCCTTATGGAATAAAAAGTGCCTGCTGGCTATTTTACATGTCGCTATTGTAGAAATAGCAGGATGTACTAAGTAGTCAAAGGATTCTCGTGCCGGTCGTCGCATACCTACCTCGCACTGACGAGAGCCAACAGCTCGAAACTGCAGTCTGCAAGTGGTGTGTGACGACTGGCAAGAGAGCTCCTTTAAGTAGGATCAGTCTTTCGGCTGGTGTTTGTTGCAATCGAAGCATTAGCGTTTTGATGGTAATATGCAATTATTACACTTAACGCGCCAGACTTGTAACTTTGGCTGCAGTCTGGTTATTTTCCTTATAGTAAAATAAGGATTTATAGAGGAGTTTGCGACTAAAAATATTATGTTTAATTTATTAATTGGTGCTGTATTAATAAATTAATTGTCAACACAGTTAAAATTGTGTTGTTACAATTTCTTGGTAGGAAAACATTCCAAATTTCCATAAATATTACATTGAATCAATTAACTTTTACTCCAAGTGAAACAATAAAATATCTTGGCATATACAGGGTGTCTCACCGGGAACTGAATCGATCGATATAGAGAAAAGTATGCATCAGAAAATTTTGAAAATTTAGATAATTACTAATGTCGGTGTGGCCAATCCAACTAAAATAATTACAAGCAGCTGGCACTTCTGCTTATACCGGAAGTCGATACCAACTTGCTTATTTCAAATGGAACATCCTATATATTTTAGGGTTTTCGAAAAGAGCATAAAATTCTCAGTCGAAAATATGTAGCATTTCCTATACCTAAACCTAGCCGTTTCAGAGATATTTGACATTTTATAGAAAATTTGACAGGTGCAACGGTTTGCAAGAACCGTTATAACTTTCTTCGGGTAAAATATCCTCATTTGCTTCTTGTCACGTAAAAAGAACACAAAGGAAACTACGTTCTACAACTGAAATAAATTCAATAATACCATACCAAGTGTTCCGTTTCTCGCCTTACATTTTGTCAACTTCAAACCGCGAAAACTTGTTTAGGTCAAATGGAACACCCTGTTGTGTAAAATTGAATTCCTTTTTTTCTGATATTAGCATTGTGGGGGTTAAAGTTACAACTTTTTGAAATATTTGCGATTTTATTAGAAATTCATGAATTGTTGTAATCATTTCATCAAAATAGCCATGATTAGAAACAATCAGTCATTATCTTATGTCAAAAAATGCCAGCACGTTTAAATTATACCAACGAAAACTTTTTAAATTTGTTTATTATTGAATGTGATAAAGTAATATCAAGAACTTGCAGCACATTTGCTACGCGATATCCACAAAAATGCAAAATAACACTAACACTAACATGCGTATTAATCGAATCGAAGATATGGCATGAACTAAAATAGCAAAGATCAATTTAAAATATGATTTCAATTTAATTTAATAATTGCTCAAAATTCCGCCCTCGAACCTCGACACATTTTTCGCACCTTCGGATTAGTTGATTGAATCTGATTGATGTCTAATTGAATCCTCTGATATGTTTTGAAATGCATTTCTCACTCTTTCCATACAATCTTCAATGGTTGTTAATGGGCTCTCATAAACTTCATTTTTAATAGTTCCCCAAATGAAATAATCCAGAACTGATAAATCGGGCGAGTGAGGAGGCCATAAGATAGGCCCATTATTGGCAATCCATTGATCGTAAAAAGTTACTTGTAAATAATTATTAATTAAATATGCATTATGTGGGGGAGCACCGTCGTGCTGATAAAAAAATGTTTCTATGTTCGACGAGAGGTAAATTTTCTAAATAGTAATGCCACCACTCTATCGTTTCTTATGGCACAGTAAACATTGAACTGCCAACTTTCCTGAAAGTTTCGCTCTCTGAACATATGAGGATTTGAGTCACTCCAATAATGCGAATTGTGTATATTAAAAAGTCAATTTTTAGTAAATTTTGCTTCATCTGTCCATATAATATTTCTCAAATAAGAATCGTGACCTTCAGACCTTATTAGAATAAACTCACAAAAATTCTGTCTTCTTAGGAAATCTGTTTCTTTTAATCCTTGAACCATATGGAATGAAAACGAGTGAAACTTATGTTTTAATAAGATTCTGTGAATTGAATCCTTGCATAGTCCCGATTCCAGAGCAGCTTGTCTTAATGGCATCCTTGGAAATGCATGAAAAATATCCCAGAATGACTATTTCAATGTTTTCGTCATCAACAATAGGCTTTCTTCTTTGCATTTTTGCCTTGACAGAGCCATAATTTTTAAAATTTTCCAGTATGCGTTTTACAGTGTTTGGTGACGGTTTCCGGTTTTCTGGATATCGAGTAGCAAATGTGCTGCAAGTTCTTGATATTACTTTATCACATTCTCCATAAATAATAAACAAATTTAAAAAGTCTTCGTGGGTGCAATTTAAACGAGCTGGCATTTTTGACATAAGATAATGACTGATTGTTTCTAATCATGGCTATTTTGATGAAATGATTACAACAATTTATGGATTTCTAATAAAATCGCAAATATTTCAAAAAGTTGTAACTTTAACCCCCACATTCCTAATATCAGAAAAAAGGGAATTCAATTTTACACAACTTGACGTAAACCTAAACAAGTTTTCGCGGTTTGAAGTTGACAAAATGTAACGCGAAAAACGGAACACTTGGTATGATATTATTGAATTTATGTCAGTTGTAGAACGTAGTTCTCCTTGCGTTCCTTTTATCTGACAAGAAGCAAATGAGGATCTTTTACACGAAGAAAGTCTTCTTCAGGCGATATTTTATATTGACGTTCCTCTGTGTATACATATATAATTCTGTATAATATATAACAAAGAACATGAACAAATTTGAAACAAACTCTCAACTGCATAATTACCCCACCATGGTAACTTGTTAAAAATACACAAACATAGGACTACCCTATATGAAAAGTCTCCACTACTAGCCGGAGTAAAATTCTTCAATTCTTTACCTTCTCGCATCAAAAAAAGCTTCATTATATTATTTTAAGAAAGAAATACGAAAATATTTAGTAGAAGGATGTTACTATTCAGTCGATGAATTTCTGAACGTTAGACGTTCATTTAAAACTACAAAAAATTGCTTCAGAATAATATGTGTTACTTTTATCAACGTGCATGTAATGTATTTATTTCATGTTTTGTGTTTTAAATAATTTATTGACATATCCTATTTCACCATGTTGTGATCGAAAGGATAAATAAATTATTATTATTATTGAAGATATTTTTATACTAAATATTTCTTTGGTTGTTTATAAATACCCCAATTAGTAACATTAAAGGTCCCTAAAAACTGTTTTCAGATGTCTTATATTACTGGACCATGGAGTGTGTAAGCCAAAAAAATCCAGTCCTGAACTATTTTCCTAGAAAATAACCCAACTACAGAATTACTAATTTTGTGTAAAAAATTGTCTTCCCAGTTTACTTGCTATAATTTAGTCCTCATTCCAAGGTTCTAATTTTACTAGATTATCCATTCATTTTTGTTAAAATTATAATTTTATGCAGGCAGAAACGACTATAAGGCATTAGGGCACATCAAGCGGCAGAGGCTAGGAGCCGCCACTGTTCATCGTTAGTGTTGTTCATCGATTTTTGCCACTTTCAATTCGCCATGGTCATAATAACAAGCTCATTCTTCAACTTAATAGAATAGAATTCGTAGAAACTTATTACAGCGTGAAAATGGTATTCTGAATGCAGCCACGGAGATTTCGTGCCTCTGAGTAAATAGAATATTCGTCGCAATATGATTCCTTTTATAAACTACCTACTATTTTACAGAAAAATAATAATTGCAGGCACTAAGCAGTGCTTGCCTGGAGGAACGACAGGATGCTTTCAACTTGCATATAAAATTGAAGCAGATATCACTTTCATAAACCTCTTTAGCTCTTTAGTTAAAACAGTTCTTTCGAATAATTATTATCAAAGATGAAGTTTTCTATTTAGTTTAAAAAATATATTGACGTGATATTTACTTGTTCTTAAGATAAAGAACACATTCAATTTGGGCTGTGTATTGTGAATAGGATTCATTTTATTCTAAGAGAGTTGCATGCATGTTTTCTGTTTTCTTCTATACATTCTATTTGATAAAATATCGAACTATTTTACAGAAGACAGATATTTTTAATAAATACATGCAATTTTTATATTTGAGCCGTTAAAGACAAACAGAATAGTTTATAACATACAGAATTACTTTAAATAGATTTACAACTAGTTAGGTATAACATTTAATGATAAATAGAGTTAGTTATTTTAAATAAATGCACTCAATTATGGTTATACTAATTATTAAAATGGTTAAAACATCTTGAACTATTTACGCATCTAACATATTCAAGTAGATATAAGATTTTTAATTAATTTGTGCGGGAAATTGATAAAAGTAGGAAAAGGCTCAATATCACGTGATGATTGAATTAAAAGAGAAGAAACCAATTTGTATTTATGTCACGAAAGATTCAAGTTGGTATTTGCGATTTTATTTGAGGAAAATATAAAGGAGATTGTGGAAAAATTGAAAATTGGGGGTTGCCAGGGGATGAAAAAAATAACAAGAAAATTGAAAATTTGAAGGGGAAAGAAAATTTTGGAGAAAAAAAAATATAATAAAATAGAGAATAGACTGCTGTTGGTTTAATTGGAGAAAAATAAAATGAAGAAAGAAAAATTAAGAAAATGATTCCTAGTAGAAAACGGTATCGCATTTGGAATGTGAAAAAGCATAGGAGATAGTAACTAGACGATGCAGATAAGTGACACTGTTCGGCTGGAATTAATGCTCCGTTACGCAAACTAACAAGGTTGTAACAATTATATATAAAATTTTATGTTCACTATTTTAGTATAAATTCAATCAATAAATTGATAACTTGGAAATAATTAAAAATATTTTAAATTGGTAAATTTTTGACAGTCAATTTCATTTTTATAAACAAATTTTATTTTCAACATAATCCAAATTATTTTAATTTTAGAATTATAATTATTTTATTTAGCTATATAGGGAAATTTTATCCTTTCGTTGTATGATATATCTGTTATCACAATACATTGTTCACTTGATTTGAATTTATTTTATTGTTTACGCGTTTTATATGTATTCTCTTTATTGATTCCGAACTTTCGACCTCGAGAATTAAATCTAGAAATTATATTGTGTGGTATTTTAGCTTCATAAGGTCGAAATATCATAGAAAAATATATTGTTCCAAGCATTTCTTTTACGCCATATAATAACTAAGTAACTAAGTACTATCTTAAAACGTATATAGGGGGCCGATTAGACTCCAGAAGGCAGGAGGCCCTGGGCAAGATAATAAAAGTAAGCTTTTTCAAAATGTAGGTTTAAATAAACCCACAGCATACATTATAATTAAAAATTTTAAGCTCTTAAATGAAGCTTCACAGGTAACAATTTTTATATAAGAGTACAGAACTCACTTAGAAAAGCACTCACTTATCTTTTTGTTTAAACCGCTGTTAAAGCTTTCAAGTTCTAATAAATTATCAACATTTTTACTTACTGAGTTACTACCGTTTTCATGAAACTAATGCCCTTCGTTTATTCGGTAGACAGGTAAATTTAGCAGCGGCCGTCGCCGTCGATAGTTTACGTAAAGGCCTTTACGTGTTAATAGCGAATTACTGTGTTCAAAAGTTTTTAATGATGGATAATTTTAAAAATATTGAGAGAACAAATATTGTACAGTATCCGCGTTCCCCATGAAAAATTTTTTGTGTCGGCTGTTCAACAATTAAGGGATCATGTACATTTTCAACTCGTTACTCATGATATGGGTCGTACACGCTCTCGGAGGACAATGGATGCGAAACCACTAATTTTAGATGCTGCCGAAGAAAATCCTGGAGTACCTAACTATTCGCAGGCTTTCTGGCAGTATGGTTACGTTCTTTATATTAAAATAAGGACTATATAGAGGAGTTTGTGACTGAAATATCACGTCCTAATATTCTACCCTCTAGAAGCACACTTGAACTTTGCTAAGACTAGTCAGGCTATTTATTTCGATTGAAACAGACACTGGACCGCTAGATGGCGCCTGCCGACTGTTTTGCATGTCGCTCTCTTGAGTATATCGAGATGTATTGCACTGATGAGAGTCAACACTCGAAAGACTGATCCTACTTAAAGAAACTCTCGTGCCAGTCATTACATGCCTACCTTACACTGACGAGAGCCAACAGCTCGAAACTGCAGTCTGCAAGTGGTGTGGGACGACTGCAACGGGAGCTCCTTTAAGTAGGAATTAGTCTTTCGGCCGGTGTTTGTTGCAATCGAATCTTTCAGCATTCTGTTAGTAATATATAATTATTACACTTAACGCGCCAGGTTTGTAACTCGTAATTCAGCGCTCAACGGGGCACATAGCCCGGAGAGTAGCTGTTGGTTGCAGTCTGGTTACGTTCCTTATATTAAAATAAGGACTTTATAGAGGAGTTTGTGACTGAAATAATTACGTTTTAATATTCTGCCCTCTGGAAGCACACTTGAACTAGAGTACATTTGCACAAGCAAATTGCAAGGAGAGCCACCTACTGCAACTTATTGCAGTCAGACTAGGCTCAGCATGATGATGATCCGTAGCTATGCGATTGGACAAGTTCCCTTTATGACTATATATATAAGACACTAAGAATGTACGTGAAACCACAATGGAATATATAAGGCTTGATGTGACCTACCCTCGACAAAACTCAAAGCATGTGATAAACACTGTAGCTGTATATTGACTCACAAAGAACTCTTATAATTATTCCTTGCTGATTAAAAACATTTGAGATGCGATGAAAACAAATTTTGTTATATAATGAGCAACTCGAAGAGCAACAATAAAAATTAAAACTACACTGTCAAAAAGTCGACAATCGAATACTCGATAAAAATGTTAATTTAATTAGTCTTATAAATCATTAAGTACATCTTTTCTGAGAAAAGACAATAAAATATTAGAACTTTATTGTCTTATAAAAACGCATAATTACTGATTGATGTAATCTTTATGGGCCAAAAGGTTTTAGGATACGGTAAATACTGAATCTGTATTATCCTATAAGTACTCCTAAATCCTAGAGTGTTTTTCCTAAATAAAAGCTCAAAGGATACGATGAAAACTTTAACTGCATTGACTTAAAATAAAGTCAGTTATATTGTCATTAGAGTATAGTTTTTTAATGCAGAATAGGATTTTCTCATGAGGTTATTAATATGCGGTTGGAATTTCAAGTCATGGTCAACGAATAGGCCCAAGTTTTTTATCTTATCCTTGAATGTTAAGTTCCCACAAAGATCTCAGTATTACGCGTGATATATCGTCTATTACTTTCCTTTTCACAAACAATAACAGCAGACTTAGCTCCATTAATTTGCAAACAATGTTTACGAGAATATTTCACAAGGTTATTAATATCCTGATTTATATTTTCAACAGATTGCTCAGTTTGTACTGGTTCAAAAGTGCTATAAATCTGGGTATCATCCGCATAAAAATAAGATTTACAGGTTGTGAGGGCAGTAAAAAAATCAGCAGTATATGGGATAAAAACAAAGGCCCCAAAGTAGATCCTTGCGGGACACCAGATTCCAGCACTTTCGAGTCAGATACATGAGTATTCATGACAACTACTTTTTGTTTACGGTTAGTAAAATACGATTTTATCAATTTCAAAGTATTGTTGGAAAAATCGTAATTTTTCAATTTAGATAATAATAATTCATGGTTCATAGTATCGAACGCTTTGGAGTAGTCAAGCAGCACTAAAGTAGTCATTTTCCCTTTATCATAGCCTCTTATTATGTCGTCGGATACTTTGTGGAATGCGCTCGTGGTACTGTGGCCTACCCTAAAGCCCGACTGATTTTTAGGGATTATTTGATGTTTTGTCGCGTAACTAATGATCTGATCATACATAAGTCTTTCTGTTATTTTTGACATAACTGGTAACAAGCTTATAGGACGTAAATCAGTGAAATTTTCAGCAGAGTTAGTTTTTTTAAGTGGTTTCACAAGAGTTTCTTTCCACGTATCTGGAAACACACCTTGAACAATACATTGATTTATTATGAACGTTAGATAGATTAGTAGATCTGGAAAACATAATAAGAGCAATTTCTTGGATATAGTCAAGACCAGAAGCATTCGACTTTAGATAATTTATGACCTAATATGTTAATGTGCTTGCCAATTTAAGTTTGCGACTATATTTAAACCTAAAAATTTCACAGATTCTGATTCTGTTGGTTTTAGTGTAAATACTGTAGATTTTGTTTTAGCCTTATTTAAGCATAATTTGTTTGCGGAGAAATAATTTTCTGCCTGTGAGATCATTTTCTCGGTTCATTTTTTTATGTTGTAGTCACTATTATCCTCCAGTTTCATGGCTAGCGTTGTGTCATCGGCAAACAAAATTAAAAAAAATATTTGATTTTGCAAAGTCATTAATATAAATTGGAAATAAAAGTGGTCCGAGAATACTACCTTGCGGAACTCCATGTTTTACTTGTTCACTTGTACTATGTTTACCATTATAAAAAACTGTTTGTGTTCTGTTAGACAGATATGATTTTAGTAAATTAAGGGATAAACACCTGAAACTATAGAAATATAATTTGTCTAAGAGTATTTCGTGCGATGAAATATAATATAAGTTAGAAATGCAGTTTCTTCTAAAAATTCATAAATCTTAAGTATTTTTTGCTGCATAATTACTCATAGATAACTACCAGGATTTGATTTGATCTGCATTGTCTATATCCATCATATAATGACCCAACTAGCAATTTGATGTTTTGTAGAAGCTGAAGGAATGTTTATGGAATATTTTTTATAAAACATGATTGTTGATATAAACAGTTCTAAAACTATTCTTTCCTATTATTTGGGTTTTCTACCACATGTACTATTATCCTCTTCAAAACAAATCACCGAATCTACAAAATAATAGAATTATTGGAAAAAAGAGCCTCTGCGCCCGTGACGTTTACGCCAAAGGAAAAGTCAGAGGTTATGTTTTGCAAATAATATAAATCGGAATAAACACAAAAATAATGTATTTTGCTGACGTTTCGGAAAGTAATCTCTTTCCGTTTTCAAAGCTATTTTTTGAAGAACTCTTATTTTGCTGTGTATGTCAAATACACAGCTTTAAGATTCTGTTTATGTTATTTCCATAGATACTTACTACTTACACAGAACATAGAACTGATGATATTTTTTAGATAATGTTGAGTTTGTTAAGTTCTTCTTTTAACATTGGTAGCCAGGTTGTACAAATATCTACAGAACAATTCGATACGCACTTATCTTCATTTAATAAGATTATTGCTGATTCTTTAATTTTTCTTTTTTTGGTATCTGTTTCTTTTGTTAAAATTTTTGCCGAGTCCCAGTTTATTCTATGTCCGTTTTCCCAAGCATGTTCACAAATCTTTGATTTCTGAATTTCATTCTTTCTAATGTAGTTCTTGTGCTCATCCAACCTCACACTGAAAGGTCTGGATGACTCACCCACATAACATTTATCACATTCACACGGGATATTGTAAATACAGTTTTTTGAATTCTGCTCCCTGTTTATCGGTTTTGTTTTTGTTAAAATAGATCTTAAAGTGTTCCCCGTTTGAAATAGCGTCCTAACATCAAATTTGTCACCTATACGGCGTAGCTTTTCCGATAGTCCGTATACATAAGGAATTATTGCTGTATAATGACGTTCAGGTTTTTGTCGTACCTGATTGTCCCTATTTTCAACATTTATGAAAATTCTATCAACAAAGGCTTCAGGATATTGATTTTGTACTAGAACCTCTTTGATAAATTTTTTCTCGTTATTTAATATTTCATTATTAGATGAAATTATTTTGGCCCTATCGTATAAACATTTTACAACACCCCTTTTAACATTTATTGACTGATTTGAGTTAAAATTTAGATATCTATTAGTATGTGTTGGTTTTCTATAAACGCTTGTTTCAATTGTATTATTTATCCTTCTAATTAAAACATCTAAAAACGGTAGTTCATTCCTACTTTCTACTTCTAATGTGAATTTAATAGACGGTTCCTTACTATTTATATTTTCTAAAAAACTATCTAGTAAATCAACACCATGAGGCCAAATTGCAAAGATGTCGTCAACATATCTCCACCAGACAACCGGTTTGTTTATACAATTTTGAACATGTGTGTTCTCAAAGTTCTCCATAAATATGTTGCTTAAAATTGGTGATAATGCAGACCCCATAGCCATACCAAAATCCTGCTGATAGAACTCATTGTCCAATTGAAAATAGGTTGTTTTTATACACAGTGTTAAGAGTTCCATTATGCTATTTACACTTAATTTAGTTCTAGTTTCCAAATTATTATCATTTAGCAACCTGTCTTTAATTAAAGAATCAGCAATAATCTTATTAAATGAAGATAAGTGCGTATCGAATTGTTCTGTAGATATTTGTACAACCTGGCTACCAATGTTAAAAGAAGAACTTAACAAACTCAACATTATCTAAAAAATATCATCAGTTCTATGTTCTGTGTAAGTAGTAAGTATCTATGGAAATAACATAAACAGAATCTTAAAGCTGTGTATTTGACATACACAGCAAAATAAGAGTTCTTCAAAAAATAGCTTTGAAAACGGAAAGAGATTACTTTCCGAAACGTCAGCAAAATACATTATTTTTGTGTTTATTCCGATTTATATTATTTGCAAAACATAACCTCTGACTTTTCCTTTGGCGTAAACGTCACGGGCGCAGAGGCTCTTTTTTCCAATAATTCTATTATTTTGTAGATTCGGTGATTTGTTTTGAAGAGGATAATAGTACATGTGGTAGAAAACCCAAATAATAGGAAAGAATATTCGTAGAATGCCACAAATAACTTTCAGACAATATTTAGATAACAGGTATGGGCCTAATATAAAACAATGTTTCAGATTTTTAGAAAAATGTTATAAGAAACTAGCCAGATCAGAAAATAGTATAACCTTTTTGTGTAAATGTCGGGAACATGATGTAATTCCGAAGTTTTTACGGCTAAAAGTACCTTTCCAAAATGCGAAAACCAGAAAAATTTTGGACAAGGCAAGCAAGTCCATGGTTAGGGAAAGGATTCAATATCATAGATACCAAAAAGAACGAACTATTGGGGACATTACTTACACGGAGAATGAATTAAGCAGAAACATTATAGAACAGGATTATCAGTTTATAATCCAGAATGTCAGGTTGAGTTACGAAAAATATTTTAATCTGCAAAAAGGTACGCATTTACATAAATTTAGAAACTTAATAAGGGAAAAACAGATTAGGCAATTACAAAATATAAATAATAATCCTTTAATTGACAGGACTGTCATTAATATGTCAAAAAGACTTTTGTCCATTTCAGACAGGCTTGTACTATCAAAAGGTTTAAATTTTGCAATAAACCCAAAAACTGTTCCAAAATTTGACATAGTAGCGGCAATAGAAAAAACGGCTCAAAATTTACCAACAGATAGTGGTAATGAATATCGCATACGGGCAAAAATTGCTTTAGAGAAGCAATACAAAATTAAAGATAATTTAACTCCAGAAGAAAAGTTATCGATAAATTCTTTAAAACGCGATGAAAGTATAAAAATATTGCCAGCAGACAAAGGTAATGCCACAGTCATTATAGATAAAGATATATATAACACAAAAATCATGACTCTTGTAAATGAGGGACCCTACTCAAAATTAAACAAAGATCCAACAAAATCAATAGAGAGCAAAATTTACAGAACTTTGTTTAAATACAAACATGAATTTAATGATTTTGAACGAAGGAAACTTACACCACATCATAGTAAGCCCCCTCATTTTTATGGCTTACCAAAGACACATAAACAAAATATTCCTTTAAGACCAATTGTTAGTTCTATTAATTCACCATGTCATAATTTGGCAAAATTTTTACTTAAAATTATTGATCCATTATCTGGAAATACCGATTCATATATTAAAAATAGTAAACATTTCATAGAAAAAATTTATGAAACCGATATTCATGAATCACACCTGATGGTTAGTTTTGATGTAGTTAGCCTCTTTACCAATGTTCCGGTAGATGAAACATTAAAAATAGTTAAAGACAGGTTGCTAAATGATAATAATTTGGAAACTAGAACTAAATTAAGTGTAAATAGCATAATGGAACTCTTAACACTGTGTATAAAAACAACCTATTTTCAATTGGACAATGAGTTCTATCAGCAGGATTTTGGTATGGCTATGGGGTCTGCATTATCACCAATTTTAAGCAACATATTTATGGAGAACTTTGAGAACACACATGTTCAAAATTGTATAAACAAACCGGTTGTCTGGTGGAGATATGTTGACGACATCTTTGCAATTTGGCCTCATGGTGTTGATTTACTAGATAGTTTTTTAGAAAATATAAATAGTAAGGAACCGTCTATTAAATTCACATTAGAAGTAGAAAGTAGGAATGAACTACCGTTTTTAGATGTTTTAATTAGAAGGATAAATAATACAATTGAAACAAGCGTTTATAGAAAACCAACACATACTAATAGATATCTAAATTTTAACTCAAATCAGTCAATAAATGTTAAAAGGGGTGTTGTAAAATGTTTATACGATAGGGCCAAAATAATTTCATCTAATAATGAAATATTAAATAACGAGAAAAAATTTATCAAAGAGGTTCTAGTACAAAATCAATATCCTGAAGCCTTTGTTGATAGAATTTTCATAAATGTTGAAAATAGGGACAATCAGGTACGACAAAAACCTGAACGTCATTATACAGCAATAATTCCTTATGTATACGGACTATCGGAAAAGCTACGCCGTATAGGTGACAAATTTGATGTTAGGACGCTATTTCAAACGGGGAACACTTTAAGATCTATTTTAACAAAAACAAAACCGATAAACAGGGAGCAGAATTCAAAAAACTGTATTTACAATATCCCGTGTGAATGTGATAAATGTTATGTGGGTGAGTCATCCAGACCTTTCAGTGTGAGGTTGGATGAGCACAAGAACTACATTAGAAAGAATGAAATTCAGAAATCAAAGATTTGTGAACATGCTTGGGAAAACGGACATAGAATAAACTGGGACTCGGCAAAAATTTTAACAAAAGAAACAGATACCAAAAAAAAGAAAAATTAAAGAATCAGCAATAATCTTATTAAATGAAGATAAGTGCGTATCGACTTGTTCTGTAGATATTTGTACAACCTGGCTACCAATGTTAAAAGAAGAACTTAACAAACTCAACATTATCTAAAAAATATCATCAGTTCTATGTTCTGTGTAAGTAGTAAGTATCTATGGAAATAACATAAACAGAATCTTAAAGCTGTGTATTTGACATACACAGCAAAATAAGAGTTCTTCAAAAAATAGCTTTGAAAACGGAAAGAGATTACTTTCCGAAACGTCAGCAAAATACATTATTTTTGTGTTTATTCCGATTTATATTATTTGCAAAACATAACCTCTGACTTTTCCTTTGGCGTAAACGTCACGGGCGCAGAGGCTCTTTTTTCCAATAATTCTATTATTTTGTAGATTCGGTGATTTGTTTTGAAGAGGATAATAGTACATGTGGTAGAAAACCCAAATAATAGGAAAGAATATTCGTAGAATGCCACAAATAACTTTCAGACAATGTTCTAAAACGTTTATACAACGTTTATACACGCGAAATGGGCACAGCTTATAAAACAATGTAGTTCTTTAATTTATTTTATTTTAAAAAATAGTAGACGATAATTATAAAATAGTTTTATAACAAATAATTATAAAACTTAAACCTGTTTTTGTAATATATCAATTATAAAATTTTATAAGCATTTGTGTTATTATCTTCATTGCTAATTTTTTGTTATGTGCAGCAACAACAACACAGATTATTTATTTTTGAAATGTTTTTGCAGACAATAATAATTCTCAAAATAGTTACAAAATATTAAAAAGGTAGTTAGATTGATAATATATAGTGATAATATATGGCGGCGGCGGCGTAACTAACAACATATTTAGTGGAACATGAGATAAAAATTAACTGATCAAGACTTAGTGTTGCACCAATTGTGTTTCGCAGATAACATATTAATAGATTATTGCTAAAATGCTTATATTGCAATAATTTTTATTTTCGAATTATTTTTATTTTAAAGTCCAAAATGGCCACTATACAAATAGTTCAAATATAATAACATTATGGCGTTCATCTTATAAAGCATATTTATAACTATAAAAAACACTTATAGAACAAAGATATTTTCCGAAGAACTGTTATATATCAATAAACTGACAGTCCCCGACTCGGTGCTTGTGGAAGTTTAAAAACATATATTTGCTCCGAGAGAGCATTTTATAAAACATTTATACAGCAACATGTTTTAATGTTTTACAAAATCTCTATTTGCAATACTTATAGAGCAATACATTCTGAAGCGCTTCTTAGTCGAGCTAAATAAACGGTAAATTTGTATTTCAGGGATCTTTTATTCGCTTGTTTTTTAACAGCGGAATTTTTTTTTTTTATACATTTATTTAACGTCGGCCTATTTCCGCTACTGAGGCCTAACACCGACGCCTGTAGACGAGCTACCCCCAACCAGGAATTTTGCCGAACCTCTTCCCTTAAGAAGAGTAGGGATCTTTTACTTGCCTAACATTTAATAGACAAGGGACCGACGGCTTTACATCCCCTCCGAAGGATGGTATATCTCCTATACAACCCTCGCCTAAGGTTGTATAGCTTCCGCGCATACACTGATATACAAGCCGCTGGAAGATGTGTGAGGCGAGAACGCGGTTTCCGTTGGAATGGTCACCAATCCAAGTACTAACCGCGCCAGTCGTTGCTTTACATCGCATACCGAAGTATGTACATAGTAAAGACGCATCTACGCTCGCCCCCTTACAGCGGAAATAAATATAATAATTATGTGTTTGTCTTTAATCCATGTATGCATAAACACCGACCCATGTTTTATAAAAATGGTAACGAAGTTCGTAAACATTTTTATAAAACATGGGTAGGTGTTTATATTATAGTCTTTAAAGACAGTGTTTAGTTTATTAATTAATTTATAAGTGTTTTATGACAGCAAGGCGTGCTTCCTTTATATAACAATTGTTTCGCAGTTACAGCAGAATACAATATGTTTCCTGAAATAATATGTGTTATGAAGAATCCTAATAAAATTGTTTTATTACTGTTTAGCTAAAATTTTACAGAATAGTTTATAGGCATTCGTCAATTGGCCAATAAGTGCTAGGGGTCATTATTATAAATCAGTTTTGTTCCGTGAGCTAAAACATCTTATAATAATTGATGTATAAACGTTTATAAAACAGCGAAAAACAAATTCTACAAAAAGTTTTATATTTTAGCTGTAAGAACATTCTTAGCACTTATTTATATGATAATTTAGTTGTGAAGACTAAATAATCGCCTTGGCTGTTTTAATAAAACAAAATAGCTTTGGAGAACAGTAATGCAATGGTAATAAATAAAATTATCCTGTTATTTTAAACGTATAGAACAACTTTGTTAGTTGGGGAATGCTAATAGAATAGGATAAAAATTCAATCTGTATTACCTTATTATAACTGGTAAACTTTAAAACATTTCTCGTCTTGTAAGTTGTAAAAACTCATAGAAAAAAAAAAAATCATCAAAACTCGTATATTTTCAATAAACAAACTCAAAGGAATTAAACTTTGTAGAAAGTGTATACGGATATATCACATACTTTTGTACATTACAGATTAAGATTATAAATCTTTAAAGAGACTTATACCTAAATTGTTTATATTATTTTATGTGTCTTACTATTGGCAAGGATATTTTAGCGCCATTAAATAGTTATACTAGACCTAAATTAGATGGCAGTGATTTCTACAAGTCGAAAATGCACTTCAGGATATTTTTTTTTCTGACAAGAAGTGCCGTTATATAACAATAACATAATATACTGCTTTATTATATGCGTAGCTAAAGAATTCTGTCTATAACAAAAATTTCCCTAAACTCGAGGAACAACTGTTTGATGCGTTAGGTCAATGTTTCCGTCAAGGTAAAGTTTGATTGCGCTTGCGCTGTGTATCTGCGGTCGCACAGGTGAAGAGGAAAAGGTTGCAGCGCAACGGTAGAGATGCTGGTTCAGATGTCTTGTCTTGTTGGGAGGATATTCACCCGGTTTTATTAAATAATTAACATTTGTCGTCACTTTGCTTTAATATATTATTGTTTTTTTTATGGCAGTTGGCAAGTAGCGACTATTTATTTTAGATACCCAACATTGCATTGATGGTTTGTTAATGCTAATATCCCACTAACATTGAAAATTACAAACATTTGCAGCAATGTTATTTAATCTCTATTTCGTAATATTCAACAATTACAGTGTGGCAAATAAGCAGTAAATTATCATTCGTATTGTTCATATACAAATAATAACTTTTCTTGTATTAAAAAATAGTAAGTTTTAAGTGAACGTTTAAGTTACAAAACTGAAGTGATAAAGCATTACATCATAATACGGATATTCTTTCCTATTATTTGGGTTTTCTACCACATATATGATTATCCTTTTCAAAACAAATCACCGAATCTACAAAATAATAGAATTATTGGAAAAAACATCTGCACTCGTGACGTTTACGCCAAAGGAAAAGTCAGAGGTTATGTTTTGCAAATAATATAAATCGGAATAAACACAGAAATAATGTATTTTGCTGACGTTTCGGAAAGTAATCTCTTTCCGTTTTCAAAGCTATTTTTTGGAAGAGCTCTTATTTTGCTGTGTATGTCAAATACACAGCTTTAAGATTCTGTTTATGTTATTTCCATAGATACTTACTACTTACACAGAACATAGAACTGATGATATTTTCTTTTAGATAATGTTGAGTTTGTTAAGTTCTTCTTTTAACATTGGTAGCCAGGTTGTACAAATATCTACAGAACAATTCGATACGCACTTATCTTCATTTAATAAGATTATTGCTGATTCTTTAATTTTTCTTTTTTTGGTATCTGTTTCTTTTGTTAAAATTTTTGCCGAGTCCCAGTTTATTCTATGTCCGTTTTCCCAAGCATGTTCACAAATCTTTGATTTCTGAATTTCATTCTTTCTCTTGTGCTCAGCCAACCTCACAATGAAAGGTCTGGATGACTCACCCACATAACATTTATCACATTCGCATGGGATATTGTAAATACAGTTTTTTGAATTCTGCTCCCTGTTTATCGGTTTTGTTTTTGTTAAAATAGATCTTAAAGTGTTCCCCGTTTGAAATATCGTCCTAACATCAAATTTGTCACCTATACGGCGTAGCTTTTCCGATAGTCCGTATACATAAGGAATTATTGCTGTATAATGACGTTCAGGTTTTTGTCGTACCTGATTGTCCCTATTTTCAACATTTATGAAAACTCTATCAACAAAGGCTTCAGGATATTGATTTTGTACTAGAACCTCTTTGATAAATTTTTTCTCGTTATTTAATATTTCATTATTAGATGAAATTATTTTGGCCCTATCGTATAAACATTTTACAACACCTCTTTTAACATTTATTGACTGATTCGAGTTAAAATTTAGATATCTATTAGTATGTGTTGGTTTTCTATAAACGCTTGTTTCAATTGTATTATTTACCCTTCTAATTAAAACATCTAAAAACGGTAGTTCATTCCTACTTTCTACTTCGAATGTGAATTTAATAGACGGTTCCTTACTATTTATATTTTCTAAAAAACTATCTAATAAATCGACACCATTAGGCCAAATTGCAAAGATGTCGTCAACATATCTCCACCAGACAACCGGTTTGTTTATACAATTTTGAACATGTGTGTTCTCAAAGCTCTCCATAAATATGTTGCTTAAAATTGGTGATAATGCAGACCCCATAGCCATACCAAAATCCTGCTGATAGAACTCATTGTCCAATTGAAAATAGGTTGTTTTTATACACAGTGTTAAGAGTTCCATTATGCTATTTACACTTAATTTAGTTCTAGTTTCCAAATTATTATCATTTAGCAACCTGTCTTTATACGGAGTTCTTGTAGCTGAAAACTGTAAATCTTATGTTTAAAAATTCAGAACCCAGTAATTTCAGCTTCTTAGTATATACAGAGTGATTCGCGAGCAATGCGTCATAGCCTATAATTGCAGATAAAGCACTTCAAGGCAAGTCTAGATCAAGAACAAAAAATTTTTTGGCCAGTAGTTAAGAAGATACAGGGTATTCTTTCCTATTATTTGGGTTTTCTGCCAAATGTATTATTATCCTCTTCAAAAACAAATCAACGAATCTACAAAATAATAGAATTATTGGAAAAAGCCTCTGCGTCCGTGACGTTTGAGTCAAAGGAATAGTCAGAGGTTATGTTTTGCAAATAATATAAATCGGAATAAACACAGAAATAATGTGTGAAAAAAAAAGCTTTGAAAACGGAAAGAGACTACTTTCCGAAACGTCAGCAAAATACATTATTTCTGTGTTTATTCCGATTTATATTATTTGCAAAACATAACCTCTGACTATTCCTTTGACGTAAACGTCACGGGCGCAGAGGCTTTTTTCCAATAATTCTATTATTTTGTAGATTCGGTGATTTGTTTTTGAAGAGGATAATAATACATGTGGTAGAAAACCCAAATAATAGGAAAGAATATTCGTAGAATGCCATAAATAACTTTCAGATAATATTAAGATACAGGGTGTTTTATGCATTTGGTCTGAAAATTCAAAGAGCTATATCTTTGCAACGGTTAGATGTAATCGAATGAAATTTACCAGTAACATTTTTCAACTGGGACTTGTCATATTAGCCTACTTGGTTTTGAATAATCCAGGGCCGAACTCCGAAAAATCTGCCCTCCTCGTTTTTGACCAAAAAGTACAATTTGCTATCGCATTTCTGGAAAATCATTAGCGGATTCGGAAAGTTCAAAAATGCTATAAGAATAGCGATTCAATTTTGACGGCACAGCTAAACCGTTCCGGCAAAAAAATCACAAAACAATTTAGCGCATCACGACTAACACATGGAACAGTTTAACAGAGTCCATTCAAATGCTTTAAGATCCATATCCTTTCGAAGACTACACATAATACATGCGAATAACATACCTAGTAAGAAAAATACAGGGTCGTAATTGTGAAATTTTTTACTTGTCTGTTTTTTAAATTATTTTATTTTAATGCCTTATTGATTTAACATCCTGACGAAGTTTAGCTAATTGCTACTCTACCACTTAACCAGGACGGCGAGATGAGATACTGGTCACCCATACAAGTGCCGAACTCTAGCAGCGATCCTTACTCACTGATCGATCGCGCCACTTAAACCGGTGACCGATACCACACCTCCGAATTATTTTATGTAATCTAGATAAATTGATAAAATTTGAATGGATTATGAGAATAACCTAAAAGAAAAGAAAGCACACATAAATGTCATAACCCTTTTAACAAACAAACAAACTTAACATCATAATATTACATAAGCAATGCTCCAAATCTTATATGAGGTTCTCAAAATGTTCTCCCCCAATTTCGATTTTCTGCACCGCACCAATAAATGTCGTGCGACCTTCCCGATGGTTTGTCTGTGTTTCCTCATGTCATCAAATGCTGTCACTACCCGCTGCCGTAGTTCTTCGTTCGTAGTGACTTCTGTGCTGTACACCGATTGTCTCATGTGGCCCCAAACATAATAATCAAGAACAGTTAGGTCAGGAGACCTAGCTGGCCAAGTTTGAGTGCCACCGCGACCGATCCAGCGATTGGGAAACTCATTGTTAAGGTGCTCCAGGACCTGGAGTGCGAAATACGGCGGTGCCCCATCACGCTGTAAATGAAGACATCTCCTGTCGACATTTTGCGCCAATAATAAATTGGGTAATATGTTCCGGAATAAATCTAAGTAGATTTCTCCAGTCAATTGGCAAAAATGCGGTACTACCAATTTATCGTTCACCACTCCACACCATACATTAAGTGCGAACTTGCGCTGGGAGTTTCTCTGGACAACAGCGTGAGGATTATTGTGGGTCCAAATATGTGAATTCCTAGAATTCCGTGAAATAATTCTGGGCAAAGTTCCTGGATGACGAATTATCCAACGGCAGAACGTAAGACGTGCTACATCATCACCTTGTTCTAGACGCTGCACCTTTTGGATGTGGTAAGGATACAACCGTTCCATTTTTAAAGCCCTCCATACACGGATTTGAGGAATACCTAGCGTGTGTGCTATTCTTCTAGTGCTTGTGCTTGGATTTTGCTCTACCATCTCCACAACGTTTTCTTCGGCCGGTCTAACTACTCGTTCTATATTTTCGTTACTTCCAGGAAATCTACCATGTTCTCAAGAGAACTGGAAAGCTCTGCTGAAGGTGTCGCACCCAGGTACTCGTCGACCAGCAAGAAGATATTCTGTAACGGCAGCCCTTATATTACCATCGCAAAACGCATACATATAAATGATATCAGCGAATTCAGAGTTTGTAAACTTGGCATCTTTAAAACACTATTGAAACGAGGTACAATAGATAGAACACCAAACTGTCAGAATAATTATTACTGTTATTGAGATAGTGATAAATACATAGGTTACTATTCTTTTCGATTTCAAAAATAAAACTGTGTAGGTATTTTTTTATGCATTTACTTAACGTCGGCCTATTTCCGGTACTGAGGCCTAACACCGACGCCTAGACGAGCTACTCCCAACCAGGAATTTTGCCGGACCTCTTCCCTTAAGAAGAGTAGGGATCTTTTACTTGCCTAACATTTAATAGACAAGGGACCGACGGCTATACATCCCATTCGAAGGATGGTATATCCCCTATACAACCCTCGCCTAAGGTGAGGAGAGGACGCGGTTTTCGTTGGAACGGTCACCCATCCAACTACTAACCGCGCCTTAAGTTGTTTTACATCGCATATCGAAGTATGTACATAGTAAAGACGCACCCACGCTCGCCCCTACTGTGTAGGTAAATTTTTAAAATAGAAAATATCAGATAATTTGATAACTAATGATTTTACAAAAAAAGTGTTGTTAACAAAATTATATATCATTTGGCACCCTATTGCGTATGCTATGTTTCAATGTTCCAGCTATCGAAAATAATTTTGCACTTCAGCACCATCTTTGTACAGTAATTTTAAATATTGCAAATTATTTAAAGTTACAGCTACCTATTGTATCTAGTGATTGCCTTTTAATGAATTTTAATTTCCTTGCTAGTTACCAAAAATTCCACTGGGTTTTTTGTCTTGTCTTGAAAAACATTGGTTTTGATGGAAAAGTATGTACTACGAAAAGTACTTATAATTAAACATACTTCAATAACATTATATTTCCAAAGTTGCTGTTATCGAAAATTTTTTTTACAGCGTCATAAAGTCACCAAGAGCATCTAATGACTGGCTTCTGCACAATGTAAATATATCTTCGTTATCATGAAACTGCCTGGGGGGTGGTGTGTGAATTACCTGGTATATCTGGCTTGCACCTATATATACAAAGAAAAAATTTAATTCCGAAATGTGATAGTTTCTACAGAACGAAATAAATCTATCTTAATCGAAGTACTAGCGACGTCAGGAGTTCCGCAGGGCTCTGTTCTCGGCCCAATGTTTTTTATAATTTTCATCAATGAAATTTGCCGAGATTTGAAAAGTAATGTCCTTCTATATACCGATGATCTTAAACTGTTTGCATCTATTAATTCCGAAGACTGCCGTCGATTACAACATGACCTCACAAAAATAAATTCGTGGTGTGAAATCAATAGGCTACCTTTAAATATATCCAAATGTAATGTGATGACTTTTACGAGGAGAAATAACTCGATAAACTTTTCCTACAAAATAGGCATTGAAATGGTTACGAGATTCACTCAGTTCATGGATCTTGGAGTCATCTTTGTCTCAAAATTAACTTTTGCTCCCCATATTGATTACATAACTGCTAATGCCTACAGAAATCTAGGCTTTATCTCGCGTAACTCAAGGCACTTTAAAGATATTTCCACACTTTCTCTCCTATTTAATGCTTTTGTACGGCCAAAATTAGAATACGGTAGTATTGCTTGGAATCCACATTACAATAATCATATCCTTAATTTGGAACGGGTTCAGAGAAGACACGTTAAACAGCTTTCTTACAAAGCTGATGGATTTTATCCTCCCAGGGGCACACCACCATCTGACTTGCTAACCAGGTTTAATTTAAATGACTTAGCAACGCGTAGAGTCTATTTTTCTGCACTGTTCCTATTTAAACTTTTAACAAGTCAGATAGACTGCCCGGATATTCTTAGCTCCATCCAATTTAATATTCCATCTTTTCAAACTCGCTCATACGCTTTATGTTCTCCTATTCACAATATGTGCTCAAATTACCTAAGCTATCAGGCGAACCTCGATATTTTCATTTGTAGCATTAATAATATAAAACAATGTATTCTAAATCACTCTTAAGTTAACCTTCAGTTTTCTACTACGCCGCCGTTTAAACTATGTCCTCATATTCTATATATATTTCTTTGTATATTTCCTGCCCTGTAATTGGATGCATATCCGTCTGGGCAGCCATATTCGTAAAATAAAAAATAAAATAATGATCAAATGCTGCTTTGAGACTCTCTACTTAGTTGGAGCACCCTGTATATAAATTTGATAATGAACTCAACCATATTGTCCATATTGGTAAATTAATAGTAATAGCTGTGGGGGCCTTTTTATGAATTCAAGTACCAAGTTCCACGCAATAGGATTAAATACAATAGTTAACTATAATAATAACCTTTGTTTTATAATTTTGTAGAGAATGGATTTTAATAAAGAGAAACTCAGTTGATCTGTGCCATTCTGCGGAAGTTTAATTTAAAATCTAGAATTGCGTCCAGAATTGAATAGCTTGAGATAATTAACGATTTTAATTTTTTTTCTTATTTCATTATAGTACGTTATAACAATAATGAAACTAGTTTAGGACAGCCAAAAAATTGTTATATTCAATTAATAAAAGAAATGAAGCTTGGAAAGATCTGCACAAAATAGGAGTTAAAATATAAATATATTGTACTGATTTTACTTAACAACATTCAATAAATTCTGTTACTCGCCATTAAGAAGAGAGGTTGTTGTAGTAGAATTCAAAAAGTATCGAAATGTACTCAAGGTATATAAAATATTATTTTACCTATTGTTAAGAATTAGGAGATTATATTATTTTAATTAAGTAAACATTACGAAAATTTAATAATAATAACTAAATGAAATGTAATTTTTTAAATCTCCTATTAAAATTTAACAGAAAAATTTCCCGGAGCAGGATGAATCAATTTGCCAATGGTAACGAATTGAAATAAGACATCTATCTGGTTGGTTAAAAAATAATGTTGTAAGATAAAAAGGGGAAAAGGGGAATACAGTCACCTACAATTAAATGGATACAATCCATGCTCAAAAGCAGCATTATTACCACAAGTGTGGACGTGCCGTAGGTTGTTTGGTAAGACTTGGGGTCTAAGACCGAAAATGACACATTGGTCTTATCTTTCGGTTGTCAGACTTATGGTAACCTACGCATCATGCGTATGGTGGCCAAAAACAGAAAAAAAAACAGCACAGGGAAAGTTGCAGAAACTGTAACGCCTTGCCTGTTTAGGGACTACAGGAGCAATGCACTCGTGTCCCACAGCAGCTATGGAGGCTATGCTTGATCTGCTTCCCTTGCACTTACATGTAAGGAAGGAGACGGCATTCAGTGCCTTACGACTGCACCAGGCACATAAATTCAAACCAGGTGATCTGGTTGGCCACTTAAGGATTCTGGAGGAAATCCATCTGAAGTCCATGACCAAACCCACTGACTCAATGCCAGTCAAACAAGACTTTGACTGCCCGTTTGACGTGCTAATTGAAAGTCGTCAAATGAGCAAGATGGAGTCAGTGCGATTGGAACAGGGGTCACTTATCTGGTATACAAATGGATCCAAGATGGCTGAAGGGGTAGGAGTGGGAGTAGCAAGGCCGAATTGTAGGCTATCCAAAGCCCTCGGTAACACCCCAACCATCTTTCAGGCGGAAATTTATGCCATAGATCTGTGTGCCCAGGTATGCCTAAATAAAGGCACCCGAAGGGAAAAGATCTATATACTATCAGATAGCCAGGCCGCATTAAAGGCTCTAAGGTTCTATACCTTTGAATCTAAAATTGCCTGGGAATGCAAACAATCCCTGAAGCAACTGGCTAATAACAACAAGGTTACCTTGATGTGGGTGCCAGGGCATGAGGGAGTACAAGGAAATGAACTTGCTGATAGCCCTGCAAAAAAGGAGCTGAAGCACCGTTCATTGGACCCGAACCGTTTTGTGGCCTAGCTAAGGGACATATAGCGGAGGAGATCCAAGAATGGGAAAAGGATCAGAAAAAGTCCTACTGGAGGAATACTCCAGGCCAAAGACAAGCGAAAAAGTTTATAACTTATTCGACAAAGAATGCCACAAGGCTTCTCGAATTGGAAAAGTCCGAATTAAGGCTAATCACAGGCCTTCTAACTGGCCACTGCCCCTTGAGATACCATCTCAAGAATATGGGCAAGGCGGTATATAATAAATGCAGATATTGCGATACTGCAATTGAAACTGCGGATCACATACTTTGTGAATGCAAGGTGTTAGTCCGCACTAGGATAAAAGACATAGGGAAATTAGCCCCCAGGAAAATCACAAGCTTTGCAAAAAGTCTGGGAATCCTGGGATAATCACTAGATGTAGGGTAAATCGTAAAAGATCTTTTAGGTCGAAGTGAAGTAAGGCTGTTCGAAGCCAAACGACCCCGTAAAACAATCTACAATCTACAAGATTTTCGTCCCAAAAATAAGATTTCTTCTTCGTCTCCTAGTACAATCATAGCATTACTAAGATTCTTCCTTTGGAATCTGAAAACTGAATAATGCTTAATAAATCCAAATCTGAAATTATTTCTGAAACTGAAATAATAGTTACTGTGAATCATTAAGAAATAAAAACAGTTCATGAAGTATCAACATCATTAATTAAGAAATGTATAAACTCTATAGCTGCACCACTCACATATATAATCAACAATTTTCTTAAGTACGGAATTTTTCCAGAATCACTTAAATTAGCTGTGGTGGTACCTACACACAAAAAAGGAGATCAAAATATAACTGAAAATTTCAGACCGATAAGCTTGTTGCAGGCTTTCACAAAATTTTTTGAAAATGTGGTATGTATTCAAATAACGAAATTTTTTAATGATAATAACCTTTGTAGTAAAAATCAACGTGGGTTTATTAAAGGGAAAAGTATTGACACTGCAGTGTTCGATTATGCAAATCAAATTTTAACCATCCTCGAAAAAAATGAAATACCTTTAGGCTTAGGCATATTTTTAGATCTGTCCAAGGCGTATGATAGTATAAATTATGAAATTCTGATACAAAAACTGGAAAGGTATGGAGTTAGTCTGACAGCACTAGATTGGTTAAAATCATACATAGAAAATTGTAAACAATTAGTAAAGTTAAATTTACAGGGAAAAGACGCCAAGTCAACAGTAAGAAATGCCAAAATGGTTGTCCCCCAAGGAAGCATTATGGGGCCCCTATTATTTAACATCTATATTAACAACTTATGCACCTTATTATATAACATCAGGCATATAATAACAAGTTATGTAGACGAACCACCTTATTGGTAAGAGCTAATTCAATTACAATTATTTTTGAAACGAGTTTTGTTATAAAATTGATTCAAAATTGGTTCCTAGAAAACAATTTAGTTATTAATAAAAAAAATACGAATTTTATAACATTTAAAATAAATAGATTTCCCATTAAATGCTATAATCAATAATGACTATGTATAATTTACATCAACAACAAAATTCCTAGGTATAATTACATACACCACTTTAAGTTGGACGTAACATATATCAGAATTAGCAAAAAAAAAAGTGAATGGTGTCACCTACAGTGTGAGGGTGGTTAAAAAATATGTTACATATAAAACACTGCGAATGGTATATTACACATATCACGATTAAGATTGGGAGGTGGTGCAGTTGCTGCGGAAATAAATAAATTTATTAATAATACAAAAACAAGCTATACGCTGTATGCATCCCTTTAAGAGAATCTTGTAGAGGTGTCTTCAGAAAGAACAGACTATTAACTGTTGCTGCTATATACATCTTTGAATGTTTAATGTTTAACTTTAAATATAAAAATAAATATGAACAACAGACACAATAATAATTATAATTTCCCCATTCACAGGTTAAGCATGATCGAAAATGGCCCATGTCGGTATGAAATATTTTAATATTCTACCAAACAGAACAAAAAATGTAAAAAATGTAAAAGGTATAAAAGAGAACTTTTTAATTTGTTAGTAGAAATTGAATCATACAATATAAAAGAGTTTATTGAGTTTAAAAGAGCACGCTTATAATAATTATCGTATCTTAAAAAAAATAATTTGTAGTTGTTTTTTTATCTACTTGTAGTAATTTTTGTTGTGATCGTATACTTTGTAATCATACTTTGTTCCTTTTGACGTTGTTCAACCCACTGTTATACGATTTTATCTTTCGTTATGTGGCTGTTTGAAATAAATTATTATTATTAATATCACTGTTCTGGGTAAAATGGTTGTATTTAACCGCCATGCGTCAGTGCATTTGTTCCTTATTGCTACAACTTTTAAGGCTCCACCCTGTACCCGTCTTATATCTACACGGAATAAAGTCGGACTTCTTCCTCACTCTAGTGCATAGGAACTAGAATGCATTTTAGGTCACTTTTATATGGCAGGTATTCGGTTTGTTCTTTGCGGTTTTTAGGGTTTCATCGAGCGGATTCAAGGGCTGGGTTATGGAAATTGGAAATACTGCACCGTTTTATAGAGATTCTCGTATCCGGAACTGAGGATTGTTCGGTTACTTCCATCATTCGTAAGGGAGTTTTTATTTGCCTACGATAAGCTTATTGGGTCGCGCTTTTATTAATGCAATTAAAATTTAATTAAGTATAGAAAACACAAGGTTAAACAGGTTATATGTTAACGATAATAATAATAAAATATGAGTATAGCATAAGAAAGCCTTCAAGTTTAATGGAATAATTAAAACATTTCCAAATATCCTATCATCAAAAAAAATTTTCTAGATGCCGCAATCACAAAAAAAAAAGGAAACACATAGATACATAATACCTGCTACATTGTTATAGATTTAAAAATATCATTTACAAATTTTTCATCCTTTGTTTAAAATATTTTTTATTAACATTTTTATACTCATTTAGGAGTTTGTTGTAAACTTTAATAGTAAAAAATTCAGGACTTTTTTCAAATATAGGATAAGTTCTGCTGGTGATCTTTCAATACTAAGTAATTGTAGTTTTCATTTAAAAGATGATGATTAAGTTCCGATTTAGCATATATTGGTAGAAGGAGGAATTCTTTAAAATTGATCTGCAGCTTGTTCTTTGATTAACACCTACAATGTGTTATTGCCCCTTTTACACTTTAAACACTCTCTCGCTTTCTGTGGATCCAGGTCAAGCCATAATATCATAAGAGATTGTTAAAGAAACGCCAACGCCTTCGATAAACTTTTCGAAACTGTAACAAATTCCGAAAAATTTCGCATGAAAAGCGTGCTTCAACTAAAAATTCCGTAGGAAGAGGTTTTTATACTTTAAATCACATTTTCGCTCTACGGAGCGTTTTTTATGCAAAAATATCAGAAACTCATCAAGGAGTGTAATTTTAAGAAGTATAGTAAATGTCGTCGCACAGGGATGTAATATCGCCCCGACCACCGAAAATTAGAAAGTGTATCAAAAACCGACTTTAACTTCGGAAATTTCAAAATTAAAAACCCTTTTACGAATCCACGTTGTTAAGCACTGCAACACATGCGTTGGTTGTGTTAAATATGAAGACAAGTTAATCCAGTCTCTAGTCAAAGTATTTCGAGAGTTTTGGCGAAAATGGCCTTTAGCGATAAGGGTGACGACCATTCATTTTCTAGCAGTCGATTTTGACGGGAAAATGATGGATTTTAATGGGATTTGCCCTAAACCGGTTCCTCAGTGATTCGGTGTCAGAAAAGTATATTTCATGTACTCAGATGTGCATGGGACCATCTTGCCTGAACATACGAATATATAATTGCCACAATATAATTCAAAATCATTGCGATTTAAGCATTTTTAAGCTCCGAGGAGCGAACCAAATTGCTATTGAACTGATAATACGTAAACAGACATGCAAGCAAAAGCTATAAACTGCACATTGGATGGTAGTTGGTACATTATGAGTCGCTCCGTTCCTCACTATGTGTTGTACACGGGCCAGCCTATAGTTTGTCATTACATTTTTCTTGAACGTTTTCGTAAAACATGATTTTTTAAAGAGATTTAATATACATTTTTTGAACTTTATATTGTCTTTTTCTTGTGTTTTCAAAATTCCTGTTCAGATTTAAATTTAAGAAAGTATTAGTATTTACTGTGTTAGATTTATAGTGTTACGACGTCCAATTGGTACCATCAGTGAAGCAGTTAAGAATAAACGAACAGTAAGTATAGATTTTGTATTATTCTCCGTCTGAAACAGTCGTTTTGAACTCTTCTTTATGAACGTTTAATATTCATTTTTGGAAAGTATAATAAAAGTTCTTCAGACTCGCAAAGATGGATCGTTCACAAGATCACTGACTGAAAGTGGGCATAATAGTATATTAAAAGTACGGGCTGTTTAACAGTTGCTCTTAATCGATTTATATAGTAACAAACTGGCGCAGTTTTGTTACACACTAATTCTATATGTAGATGCCAAGAACAGTTATCAGATATATGTAACTCCAGAAATTTTATAGTATTCTGTTTTTATTAGTAAGCTGTTGTCAACTTTGCTATTAGATATATTGAATTTGAGAAAACTGAATTTTAATATTTGCTTATTATTTTTATATTGTTATGTACACACTTACGCCACCGCCTCATAGAAAATACGAGAAGGGGTCAGAAAGATCTCGAATGATAGACTGGAACATTCTAGAATAATCGAGTATATTCGACGCGGGTATATATATATATATATATATATATATATATATATATATATATATATAATGGATCCAAGCGCACGGAGGACAGTTTGGTATGAGATGAACAAGTGAACAGAAGGAATAAGAAAGAAATAAGTTGTTTATGAAACTTCTTGTTGAAATTTATTGAACCTACGTACAGGGTGTTTACTGGAGATTGTAAACACGTAACAATACCATACATGAATCTGTTGAATTTGTATATTACCATTTCTAGTTACATCCTATATTTTAGATTCGTAGGCCAACACAGATGTATCATTAGTATATATTGTGGAGTTATTAAACTGAAGTGGCCCGAGAGTGAACCCTTAAGGTACATCATCCTTGGATTTTATATAGTCCGACGTTCTTATTCACAAATACATAATGCTTTCTAGTACTCAGATAACTTTAGAACCACTGCAAAGTCTCACCTCTAATGCCGCAATTCTAACTTATTTATAAGAATCTCATGGTCTACTAAGTCGAAAGCTTTACCCAAGTCTAAAAATATGCCCACACATTTATGCCGTCCATGAAGATTCTTATATAATAGATTTACGACGTGAAAAATAGCAGTTGTAGTAGATAAACCCTTTTGGAATGCAAACTGTCTAAGATTAAATAAGTTATATTTTACAAGAAAATTGTATAATCCCTTTTTCAATAACTTTTTCAAACATTTTGCAAATGGAATAAAAGTAGGTTTATAATTTTCTGTCAGGTTTATTCTTATTGTCAGATTTATAGACATTTATTATTTTATCCAATTTTAGTTTGTTTGGCAAAATGCCCTTATTTAATGATCTGTATATTTAATGATTAAGTTTAATATCATTATTATTAAATATATGCCATATATCATTTTTATTTAATATATTTCATGCCGCATTTGACTTATTTTTAGTGTTATGAATAACAGAAGTGTTGTACATTTTTTGACATTATTTATTACTTTTCAATAAATAATAATATATAGTTTATTAGAAATCTAGTACAAATACTATATCTACACACACAGGGTGTCCCGTAATATCGTGCAAAACTGTAGATTCCCTGTCGAAAATTAAGACGGGTTCTTCGTATAAAATTTTTCAAAAATGTTTTGTCAAGCTACACCCCCTTAAAAAGAGTGTGCCAAAAAACGACTTTTAATTTCTCAAAATAACGTAATCGGAATAGACGAAATTTGCAAATATCTTACTGCCTGCTATTTTTTTTTTCAATAAAAAAAAATGACTAAACATTATGACTCGTGTAGAAACTTTTTATTTCTTGAAAAATTTCGTAAAATAGACCATTTTTGCGAAAAAATTAAATTACATCTGCCTAAGTGATCAAATACTAAAAGTAGGCTGGTGTCAAACTAGTGGTGGCAAGCCGCATGAGGCAAAATTTGGCAATATGTAGGAATTTCGAAAATAGAATTAATATATAGAATGAATAGAATTGGTCCTAGAACTGTTCCTTGTGGCACCCCAAACTCAATAGATCTTGACATATGCTCTTTGTTGTCAATTCTCCAAATAGTTCTTTGTTAATTTCAAGGCAATATTTCGAAAACCATAATGTTCCAGAGTTGTGAGCAGCTATTAATACTTTGATATCGTACAACCTGTCATCAGTATGAATACAAATGTTAACTATATGGTTGGTTAGTCTAGTCGGTAAGTGATTTGGAGAGTTTTTAACCATTCAGTATATACAGGGTGTTGCATCATGAGAGGGACATAGCTTAATAGGAGGTAGAGAACATCAGTGGTAACCGGAACCTCCCATAGAAATGTCTCATTGGGCCTTCATTACGAGGTTACTGGGTGTTAAATAATTTTTGGCCAAACCTGTTTTTTGTCATAACTTTGACAGGGAATGAAATAACGGATTCATATTTGGTACGGCTAATGTACTAACGAGCCCCAAGAGGTACATGTATAAAAAAAATATATCCAGGTCCGGACTCACTATAATTTATGTTTCTTCTTTGCATCAATAAAACATCACCCTGTATATATTTTTTTGAAATTTCGATACGATATTCGAAAAGAGCAAGAAAAAACAAACAAAATGGCCTCTTTCATTTTTTTGTTACACCTTCATGGTTATTTAAATACGTTGTTAAATGTGCAAGAAAATGGATTACAGAACCCTACTAAATGAGAGGCACGTGAAATAAATAGTTTTATAACTAAAATTTGCAAAAATTCTATTGAGCCTAGGTGGTCTGGGTGAATCCTAATTCCGGCACGTTTTAAAGGTCCATTTTGGTAAAAAACTGTGGTCCTAATAAGTAATCGGGTATGAAATAACAAAATTTTTAATCAATCACAGTAGGCTTGTTCAAAGTGACAGATAATAAAAAGAAATCTCCTAGTTAGTGAAAACTTGTGAAAATATTTTAACTATGCCAGTAAAATTTACAAACGTGGAATATGCTGACATAATATTCATCTATGGTTTCTGTAATGGAAATGGTAGGTCGGCGGAAAGAGAATATCGGCTGCGTTTTCCTGGTCGTCGATGCCCTAATCATAAAACCTTTAGTACGGTGTTCCAGTATGCAAGACAACACGGAAAGTTTCCTACTTCGGCAGTTGTGGAGCGTGTTTTACAACAAGGTGTGCAGAAACAAAACAATATTATAAACGTAGTTCAAGAAAACCCAAATATGAGCACTAGACGAATCAGTTTGGCAACTGGTATTCCTCATTGGTGAGTATGGAGAACCCTAAAAAGAGAACGTTACCATCCATATCATATCCAGCAGGTACAGCGTCTTCAACAAGGCGACGATATCCCCCGCCTGGCATTTTGTCATTGGTTGTCTAACCATCGCCCAGTCATTTACAGAACCTTATTTACGGATGAGGCACAATTTGCAAGGGATGGAGTAAACAATTCACGAAATAATCATAAATGGGCACAGGAAAACCCACATGCGGTACGCCAACGCCGTTCGCAACACAGGTTTTCTGTAAATGTTTGGGTCGGACTTGTGAATAGACATTTGATAGGGCCACATTTTTTTGAAGAAAGATTGAATGGTGAAATTTACTTTGATTTTCTTCAAAACATTTTACCGAATATGTTAGAAAATATCGGTATAAGAGGCATGTTGTTTCAGCATGATGGGGCCCCACCACATTTTAACCTTCAAGTAAGAGAACACTTAAACAATGTGTATCCTAATAGATGGATTGGACGCGGGGGTCCACATGAATGGCCACCAAGATCTCCTGATTGTAACCCTTGTGATTACTTTTTATGGGGCCACTTAAAAAACGAGGTTTATAGCATTGAAATTGAAAGTAGACAACATTTAATCCAGCGCATCGTTACAACCTGCGACGAAATACGGAATAATCCAGAAATGATACGTCGAGCAATTGGTGACCTTTCTAAACGCGCAAGAAAATGCACAGAATGTGGGGGAGGACATTTTGCAAATTTACTTTAGTGTCAATTACGTTTTATTTTTAAACACATTTAGTTATTGTTTTGTTATTTATTGTTAATTGAATGGAAAATATTTTATTTATTTAGATTTTAGTTTGTTCGCTTTTCCAATTTTTATTAAGTATAAAATGTTGATGATTTTCTTGATCAAAGTAACTGGTTGCTTAGGCCTAAATGGTTTAAATTATCTGTCACTTTTATTCTTTGAACAAGCCTACTGTGATTGATTAAAAATTTTGTTATTTCATACCCGATTACTTATTAGGACCACAGTTTTTTACCAAAATGGACCTTTAAAACGTGCCGGAATTAGGATTCACCCGGACCACCTAGGCTCAATAGAATATTTGCAAATTTTAGTTATAAAACTATTTATTTCACGTGCCTCTCATTTAATAGGGTTCTGTAATCCATTTTCTTGCACATTTAACAACGTATTTAAATAACCACGAAGGTGTAACAAAAAAATGAAATAGGCCATTTTATTTGTTTTTTCTTGCTCTTTTCGAATATCGTATCGAAATTTCAAAAAATATATACAGGGTAATGTTTTATTGATGCAAAGAAGAAACATAAATTATAGTGAGTCCGGACCTGGATATATTTTTTTTTATACATGTACCTCTTGGGGCTCGTTAGTACATTAGCCGTACCAAATATGAATCCGTTATTTCTTTCCCTGTCAAAGTTATGACAAAAAACAGGTTTGGCCAAAAATTATAAAACGCCCTGTAACTTCGTAGTGAAGGTCCAACGAGACATTTCTATGGGAGGTTCCGGTTACCACTGATGTTCTCTACCTCCTATTAAGCTATGTCCCTCTCATAATGCAACACCCTGTATAATAATGAAGAAATTCTTAAAATGTGATATCATTTTGTTATAATATATTAATATCAGACAGCTTTTGTCTTTTTTCTCGCGAAGACAAGCTAATGTCAATTTTTATAGGATTCTTAATAATGCATCACAAGTAGGACATTTTTCAATTTTTGAATTGGATTTGCTAAGAAGAACAACGGTAAAAACAATAGTTTACTAAGAACTTTATGTATTATTTAATATGTCGTCGGTTATAACATGACATCGTCGAATAAACAGAGATAATCAGTTGAGAAATATGTATGTGGTAAGGTTTTATTGTACACTCAAAAGTTCGGAGTTAACTTAGAGTTCTATAAATCAAACCAATCATAACTTTACACTCGTATAATACAATTTATACTAGTTATAGATTGGTAAAAAATACGCGAGCTGGAAAGGTACATTGATTTCAAAGCTAAGTTGAAGTGGTTCATTCTGTTTTACTGTAACTTCCATAGCTTCGAAATTAACCACTCGCTTTGGGTTATGTTTTCTGTTACCAACTGATTTTGTTTCCATATATTTCTGCATCAAATCTATTACGTATTTATGTGTTGTTTTTTTCGACATGAGTAGTATTAGTTTTAGCTGCAACTCTTGCTTATTTATTGTTTTATAGTATAAACCTATAATTTCAATTCCTTCATGCAGGGTTTGAAAATAATTGTAATAGGGTAATTAATTAAGAAAGTAAACAGTGTTCTACATTACATCCATTCAATAAATTTATCTATTAAAAGATCTTTCGAAATGCGTCTTAGTCATAAAAAGGAATAGTTTTTCTTTAGCAAGAAAAAACTTCCAATCAGTAGGGAGATTCGGGAACAACGAAAAAAAATCAGTTTTTCATAAAAACTCGGAAAGTATCAATTTTACTGTAAAATATGTACACATGAAAATTATAGGTAATAGAAATCGGCACAATTTAGTTTAATTTCTTTTTTTAACTTCGTACGACCCGTTGGAGCCGAGATTGATTTTTTGAAATTTCATTTTCTTCTATGTCATCATTATCATCACCCTCCGTTCTTGCATACATATGTTGAGACAGCCAGTCTCGATGCAATTACCGCAAAGGTCTCACAGTGTGCATCGAGAGGTGACCGAGTGCAGACGTACCGAGCCAAGAAAGTGCACAGTGAAGTGGCAGCCCCACAGTTAGTGTCGTCGTCGACAGTTCTAAGAAGAGGAAGTACACACCTTTTTCAAGACGGTGTACTATAAAAGATAAATAAAGTCTCCCTCCCTTGGAGACACCATTTTTACTGTTATTAATCATAACTTTTTCCCATAATATTATAGGTATTCCCTTGCAGGACACCCACAGCGACGTTACCGTGGAGGACGGTAGCATGGACTACAGCGAAGACAAAACGTCCCAGAGCGGTAGCTCCCGAGGGGGTACCCCAACCCCAAGGGATGACAAAGAGACGATAAAACGTCTCACAGAGGAGAACAAAACCCTCAGAAAGAAAATAGAGGAGCTCACCGAGAGGTTGGAGTTAATGCAGAGGGAGCAAAAGTCCCAGCACGAAGAACTTCTGCGTGCGATTCGAGGAGAATCGCAAACGCGGAAGCGGAAAAACCCACCCGCCACTAATACGGACTCCGACGAAGAGGCCCCTAAGGCGGCAAAGAAGGTGGCTGAAGAGCCCCTCAAGTGCCCCCCAGAGCCATCCAGACGAAGCAGATCGGGATCTAGAGCTCCCCAGCAGGAGGCTAACGTCCCCAGACAAAACGCCAGGACAGAGGAGACTGAGGCCCCTCAAACAAAAACAAGAAGCCAGCGCATACCGCCGGTAGTGCTGAGAAACAAGGAGACATGGACAACGGTGAGCCGTCGTCTAACCGAAACCGGCATTAACTTTAGCAAGGCTAAAGTTACCGCGGAGGGAATCTCCATCGAGCCCGCGACATCCGAAGATTATCGCAAGATGACTAGGATGTTCGCAAACGAGAAAAGGGAGTACCACACGTACACCCTGCCAGAGGAACGGCTGCTACGTGTAGTCATCAGGGGGATCCCGAGCGGCGTTACTTGTACAGAGGTGGCAGAAGACCTCCAAGACCAAGGTTTCGCACCTACCGCAGTGCAACGGATGACGTCCAGATGGACGAAACAGGAGGTGCCACTCGTACTTGTCCTAGTCCCACAGGACCAGGACAAGATACTCCAAGTCACGAGGTGCTGCTCTCTAGTCGTAAGGACAGAAAGACAGAGAGCCAAGGTAGCGGCATCCCAATGCCACCGCTGCCAGCGTTTCGGCCACGGACAATCCAGGTGTACCGCGCAGCCGAAATGCGTGAAGTGCTGCGAGGCACACCGGACGACTGACTGCAAGAAGAAGGCAGACGAACCGGCCAAGTGTGCGAACTGCCAAGGGGCCCACCCGGCCAGCTACAAGGGGTGTCCAAAATACCCCAAGCAATCAGCCAGCGCCACTCAAAGGCCGGTACAGAGGCCGACGACGACCTCAACAAAGAAGGGCGGTGTAGCGCCAGGCACTAGCTACGCAAAAGTAACCCAGAGCAAGGCAGGACAGAACACCGTCCCTGCCTCAAAACAACAAGCATCGCCAGAGGCCAAAAACCTCACAGCGGTGCTAGCACAGATGCAACAAATGTGCTCAGCGATGAGTGCATTTTTTGCTCAAATGCCAAACTTTACTAATCTGTAATGCCTTTACAGATTAAACCGGAATTCCTGCAGATGGCGGCCTGGAATGTAAACGGCCTGCAACAAAGGAGACTTGAAGTCGAAGAGCTCCTGACCAGGTACGATATAGACGTCATGGCACTGCAGGAAACCAAGATGACCCCGGCCAAGGAGATCAACTTCCCAGGATACCACACGTACAGGATGAACTGGGTAAACATACCTCGGCGACCCGCAAGAGGAGTGGCTCTACTCGTTAAAAAGACCATAGCCCACCATCCGACGGTACTACCTGAGCTAGAAAATATGAATGCCACCGCCGTAGTAGTGTCCACAGCACGAAACGGCGACGTCCAAGTGGTTTCATGTTACCAGCCACCCCACAGCACGCTAACCGAGGGGGATCTGGACGCAATTCTACCCGCTAGGACACAGGTCGTCGCAATTGGCGATTTTAACGCCAAATCCCAGCAATGGAACAGCGGCGTAACCAACACTCGAGGACGAGAACTGCTGCGGTTCCTGGGACAGCACGCCGGCGAACTGCTGGTGGTAGGACCAGTCCAGCCCACCTTTGACAACGGTAGAAACAGGCCAGACGTACTGGACATAGCCATCCTAAAGGAGATGGCCCTCGAAGCGGAGATCTCCACCAGAACGGAGGGATCTACCGAGCACAACCCGATCTTCCTAACTCTAGGAGGACAGGCGGGTGACGACAACGCTACCTTCACGAAGCGACGAACGGACTGGGAATCGTACCGGCTGCACCTGCAGCAGTACATTGCACAAATTCCCAGGCTAGATACCGTGGGGGACGTTGAGAGGGCCGTCATTACCCTAGAGGAGCAGATCCTGGGAGCAATAAGGGCCAGCACGACAGAAACAGAAGTAAGAAGACACCCAGCACCGATGGCGAACCTACAAGAGGTCACCAGGCAGCTGATAAGGGATAGAAGAAGCGCCAAGAGACGGGCTCAGAGGACGAGGCTCCCCGCCGACAGAAGGGAGTATAACGTCCTCAGCCGAAGAGTGAAAGCTGCCCTCCAAGAACACCGTCAGGAGGGGTGGCAACGCCACCTTGAGTCACTCGATCCACAGGACAGAAGTCTGTGGAATACCCAACGTGCCCTGCGAAACCGGAGGAAACCTATACCCCCGATTCACGGAGAGCGAGGGAGGATCGTCTACACTAACCAGGAAAAAGCCGAGGCGTTTGCCGACAGCTTAGAACTGCAGTGTAGAGAGAACGAGCTCGATGACGAGGACGAGGACTGGGTGGACGATGTCGAGCGCAGAGTACGTAGGATCCACCGCCTGCCTGATGACGACCACATCCGCCCGACTACCCCCGAGGAAGTCAAGGAAATCCTTAGGAGCCTAAAGCCGAGAAAGGCTCCGGGATGTGACAAGATAGGAAACATCGCTCTCAAAAAGCTACCCAGGAAAGGAGTAGCGGCGCTAGTCAACATCGTAAACGCGATGTTAAGGTTACGGCATTTTCCAGCCAGGTGGAAAAAGGCCGACGTCATTATGATCCCTAAACCAGGGAAAGAACTAATTTTCCCGTGTTCTTACAGGCCCATCAGCCTCCTCCCAGCCATGAGCAAGGTTGCAGAACGGGTCATCTTGAAGAGGCTCACAGAAAAGACAGAAGAGCTGAATATCATCCCGGATGAACAGTTCGCGTACCGAACAGGACATTCCACCGAACTCCAAGTACTTCGCCTCACCGAGGAGATTACTAAGGGGTTCAACCAGCGGCAAGTCACCGCGGCGCTGTTCCTAGATGTTGCCAAAGCGTTCGACAGGGTCTGGCACGACGGCCTCCTAGCTAAAATGATGAGTATGGGTTACCCCATCGAACTCGTCAAACTAGTGAGGTCCTACCTGCACCGCAGACAGCTAAGGGTCAAAATCTCGGACCAACTCTCCACTTACAGGACCGTGGAGGCGGGAGTCCCGCAAGGTTCGGTGCTGTCACCGCACCTGTTCGCTATCTACACCTCAGACCTCCCCAGGACCGACCACACAGCCCTGGCCCTGTATGCAGACGACACAGCAATAATTGCCAGATCCTGGAAAGCCAGGAACGCAACCAGAAAACTCCAGGAAATGGCCACACTCCTGGAAGAATGGTGCACGAAGTGGAAAGTCGCCGTCAACGCCGACAAAAGCCAAGCCATACTCTTCAGACGAGTGCGGAAAGAAATTCCCACAGGACACGTCTCCATGAACGGCGAGGACATCCAATGGCACGACACCGTCAAATACCTTGGCGTGGTCATGGACAAAAGCCTAACGTGGAGACAGAACACGGACGCTATTACAGCCAAGGCGCGGCGCACAAGAGCCCTCATCTACCCGATGATGGGAAACGGTAGCCGTCTCGACCTGAGGAATAAGCTCACGCTTATCAAAACCCTCATCAGGCCGCAGCTGACGTACGCCTCGGTAGCGTGGGGTTACCAGGCAAAGTCCTACATGAAGAAAATCCAGGCAGTGGAAAACATCGCCCTCAGGACGGCGGTTGACGCACCATGGTACGTGAGAAACGCAGACATCGTCAGAGACCTGGAGTACACCACGGTCACTGAAGTCATCCGGGAACGAGCGAAGAAGCTGTACGCCCAAGCAGAGGAGCACGGGAACCCGCTAATCAGACAGGCCACTGATTACGACCCTGCCGACGCCCCGAGGCACAAACGGCCGAGGGTACAGCTTCTGGACAACGGGTGAGTATAACTTATATTTCCCGCTAACCGATCTGTTTCAGATACCCCAGGACGGACCACCACTACCAGAGACATGACGTTTTTCTACCCAAACCCAACCTCCTTGCGGGCGTCGGACAACATACCGTCCAACGCCCGTTGTCCTACCTGCTCCGTGGAGTCCGAAAGTGCTAAAAAAGCACTTAGGGTCTCCACACTCCCGAGCTACACAGCTCATATCCTTACCTTTCCGATGATCCGGGGTAGGACACACCTTTACTGTGTCCTACGTACCGGCAGTCAATCCCAGCCAAAACTTCCTAAAACCCAACTAGACCGATGACTACCCACGGGGATGACAAGCTGGCGAAGAAAGAAAATATCAAGACAAGAAGAGCGCCAGAAGAGACCTCTGCCAGCGAGGTTGAAGAGCCAGGACCAGGGGAGGTCCGCAGAAAATACCTCGACACATCTCGCATTTGCGGGCTGGGTCTGGTAGAAGTAAGCGGGCCCACCTATCACGAAGGCCGGTCCAGGTCTACAGAGATAATCTAGGAGCAAAGAGTAGTAGTCCTACTCGGCCCTAGTTATCGAGACCGTCATCAAGCCAATGGATATTGGCGCGCGCAAAGGTCTGAGCATTTCAAACCGGCTTTTTTGCACCCACACGATGCTTCGCAATTGATTCGACAATTGCATGCTGCTAATTTCGTCATCTTATTTGGTGCAGGAGGGTCAGTAGTCGGAATGAGCCGAAGATGATCTTGCACTTTATGGTGCCCAAAATGTTTCCACTGACGTCAACAATAGTGACAGCTGCGTGTTTTAATTTTAATGCACAGATTGTTGGTCGATACTCGACACTGGCTGGTCACAAAAAATTGTTATGAACTCATGTATGTAGAAAAAACATAATTTTAAAATATACATTAGCACCACTTTTAGGAATAATTATTCTATTTACACATTCGCAATTTTTTACGCATACGAAAGTATAGAGTACGACTAAGTCACAACGTACAACAGTCGCCTGGGTCTTCGCTGCGCCACATGCCATTGCCAACGACCCTTCTTCTTTGTGTGTAAATAGTACTACACGTCCAAAAAATATGGACCCACTATAACGCGACTTAGAAATGCCCACAGAATAACTTTTGATACTTCAAAAAATGAAAAAATATTATTAAATGTACTTTTTTGTACTTCTAACTGACGAAAATTGCCTGTTTGCTAAAAATTAAAAGTTGTCCGCATTTTCAATCGTCACGCCACTTATTGAAAATCATACACGAAAAAGTGTATTTTGTAAGAAATTTTGAAAGCTTTCATTTAGGTCTTATGAAATTTTGTTGTAAGGTCTAAAGAAACGATGATATATGCAAAAAAAGGAATTAAACAATAATATTCGTTCGAACAAAAACAGTTTTCAAGAACCTTTTTTTAAAAGAAAATATGCCTTGCGAAAGACTTATTATGCTATTGCATTACTGTCATATGTATATAAACTAATAAAAATAGGTCAAAACCAATTAAAAAAAAATTGGTATGGACAACTCTTGCAGGAAAATCTTAATTTATAATAAAAAAGAAAGTTTTGTTCATAGCTTTAAACGTAACTCGAGAACCATTCATTGTATGAAGGTCATTTGGAGCTCATTTTACAGATAATTTAATTCTGCTCAAAAAACTTTTAGTGTCATTATTGCCTAAAGCCAATCAAAAATAGCTATTTGTCAAAATGCACTTGAAAATGACAATTTTTCATATCCTTTTCTTTTATCTCCATTCACTCGTTATCAAAACGAGTTTGTACATACACCAACATGTTCAAAATACACACTATATGCGTACGATCATTTTTCGAGTTTTTATCGATTTTATCATGAAACAAGTGTTCTGATAGCGCGCTATAAAGATGTTTAAAAATTCATATATCTGCCAATATTGATCGAATGGAATGAAAAATAAAAGGAAATTGTTCGTAATGGAATTTTCTACAACTTGCATTTGAAATATTTTGCGATCCGAATGACCAGATTTTAGCGAAAAACGCGCGCGTTTCCATTGCTTCGCAATACTGTCGACGTTTCAAGAAAAGCTATATCGGCTCCAATAGGTCGTATGAAGTTAAAAAAAAATACGAAATTGTGCGGATTTTTATTACCTATAATTTTAATTTTACAGTAAAATTGATACTTTCCCAATTTTTGCGAAAAACCGATTTTTTAACCTATTTTCTGCTACTGTCACTATTCTCTTCGCTTTCTCTATTGCTAACAGTATCACTGTCACTATCTGAAGCCTCTCTTTCTTGCACTACCTTTCTCTTAATTTATTCAGATCTTGGATTGGGGATTTTTTTCAGCTTCATAGCTACCGCTTTTTTAATAGCTTCCTTCTGCAGTGCTTCATCTTTTTGTTATGGGGGAGTTATATTGAAAGATTCTTTTATATTAAATGGTACCTTCTCTGCCTGAACCACTGGTTCAATATTTGGCTGAGGTTGGTCAGTACCTGATAATATTAAAACGGTTCACTATTAAAGAGGCAAATCCCGGTCTATGAAAATCCAGAGAAATCTTATTGACCGATGAAATATACGACCGACTAACAAGTTATCCTATTTCATACAGTGTTATGGTTTTTCCTGGATTATTAACCAACCAGTCTACATTTGGGTTTATATTTGGATTTGAGTGGACTGAAAACTACCACATATGGTTACAATGTGGTGGACTACGCCATTACCTTTTGCCTTTTTTGTTGTCTCAATTTGAACATGACTTTCGTAATGGTCAAATAATAAGAATATGGGACGCTCTTTTGAGCAACGTGTACGGTCTATGATATGATCAGGTACAACACGAAATTTCTCTGTTGTCATCCACCTACATTGTTATATAATGAAACACTTCTATAAGGTGAACCTCATGGTGTAAACATTGGTGGTATGTCATTTCTGCTGCATTAACATTAAATAGAAGTGTTACTGGCTGACCTCGTTCTTCTGATGTCATTTGCTTTTGACCATGAGCTGCTAATATCTTTGATGGTTTATGAACAGTTGTTCCACCTGTTTCATCATAGAATATTATCAGCAGTAAACTTATATTTATAACAAAGCTTCCTATGGTTGTTCAAAAAGGTTAGGTTAGAACATCGATATCTGAATCCTTAAAACCAATTTTTACCTGTCTTGTTATTTTTTGTTCAGGATTCTGGATATTTTAAACCTAGAGCATTTGCATACTGAAAGGCCAATGTCCGTACTTGTACTGCTATCAGCCCATAATGCATCTTGCTTGCTGTTAAAATATGTTTGCACAGCAATGTTTCGTGTTCCTCCGAGACTATCTTGACACAGTGGTGACTTTGGGGTTTACCTCCTAGGACTATTCAGAAGAAAGTGTGTCCCCCTGGTATTTATGTTTACGGGTTTTTGCAAAAATCCATGCTTCCAAATTTATTTAGAATACTTGTACCTTATTAAACGATAACCCTGAGATATTCCAATGCGCTTTGTTTACATAAAAAATTTAAACAAACTAAAATAATACACGAAGCTTGGCTCAGACATGGCGGTGGGTGGTTGTCTTCCATATCTGTATGTGAAGGACTGAATACATTAGCTTATATATGACGTATTCGGCGAGTGAAAGTAATTTATAGTGGGTGATGTTAATTACCTACGATGTACATTTAAATGAATATTTGATTTTTGTACGAACGGATATTGGATTTTTAATCATTGTGCGATCTGTTAACTTAAAAATCGCCTTTGGAGAGACAAATAAATTATTTAAAATCAGTAGGTAGGTAAATAGACAGGTTGCTTTGTTGACAATATCATTACAACTGTATTTATTCATTCCTGTACGCGAGCTACACTTCTATTTTGTTTATTTTTCATTATTTATCCCTTTCACTGCCTTATATTACGACTTTTGTTTGCCTGGATATGAAAAATTAAAGTGCTGAGTGACACTTGTCCGTCAGACGGTCCTTGCTTTTCATTTCTCATTTCACAGTTCGTTATTCGCTAACGCATATCTTTGTCAATTTACACATATCTTCATTTGGAGATTGGGTAAAAATTTCTATTAAACCACATTTTATAAAGTAACAACGGTGATATTCAAACGCTTTGGGTCTGTGTATATGAACTACCTCAGGATAACTTCTTATTTGGAGAGTAATAATAATAATAACAATGATATCGTCTTTATTTTAAAAAAACGCATTACATGCAATACATGTATTTAGACATTTATATGCTCATAAAGTAGGCGAAGTAGCCAAGTAGCCAAGTAGCCAACCTATTTGTTATTTTTAAGAAGTTATTTCTAACTGACGATTAATTAGCATATGCTTCATTTGGCGACGAAAGGCATAAAGATTTAAACTCATATTAGGTTTTACAGAATTGTACAACATTGTAGCGAAGTAAGTAAAATTTCGTTGGAAAATAGCAGTCGAGCGGTGAAGCACTGTGAGTGTATATTGATGCCTAGTATTACGGTTAAGCATGATATTCCTGAAGACAAATTTTTCTCTAAGGTACAGGGAAACTGACGAATGCAGTAAGCGGTACAAAAATGTGAGGTAATGTAATTTTACTGTATTGTCCATCTTTAACAATCTTAATTGTATAAGTTTTTCCAATACATGACCATATTTTCGTAGGTTGAAAATGAAGCGGCAACATGTCTTTTGGAATATTTGTAAACGATTTTTTGAAGTTGGATCTAGACATGGGTAGTATAGTATATTGTAATAGTTAACAACATGCAACAAACGTGATTCGCACATTTTTTCCGCATTTTGAAATTTAAAATATGCCTGTTTGCATATAAAAATTTCATTCTGGTGTAAGTCTTTTACAATAATAACTTGATATGTTCTTTAAATCGTAAATTTTGATCTAAGAAACATCAAGATTTTTTGCGCAATCTGAAAACGTAACATTTCCGCCATCTATAACTGGAGAACCTCCCTACTGTTTTTCGAGCTAAACAATAGTGTTACCGATTTGTTTGGATTAATTTTTAAATTATGCTCCGTAGAATATCTGCAGAGAGAATTTATGTCGTCATTTAATAGGGTATTAGATAGATTAAAATCGTACAAGAGTGAAGTGTCATCGGCTTATGATTGCAAATGAGAGTGATTTATTTGGTCAAAAATATCGGTTGTATAGATAACAAACAACAGAGGTCCGAGAATGGACCCTTATGGAACACCTAATGATATTAAATGGGCTGAGGACATAGAATTATTTGACGGATACTGATTGACGTCGATTGGATAAGTATGATTTAAAGAAAGCTACAGCATTTTCATTAAACCTATAAAAAAATAATTTCGCGCATAGTAAAGTGTGATCAATAGTATCAAATATCTTGGAAAAATCAAGTGTTACTGATACAACCGCCCTCCCTTTATCTAAGGCCCTCATAATATTATTACATAGATTAAGTAGTGCAGTGGTGGTACTGTGAGGCTTTTGGAAGTCAGATTGATGTAAGGGAAACATTTTATGCAAATTTAAATAATCAACAATTTGACTATGCACAATTTTCTCTAATATTTTGGATACGGCTAATAAAAGACTGATGGGACGCAAATCTTGAATAGTTGTAGGATTATTACTTTAGGGACTGGGCAGACTAAGGAATCTCGCCATTTAATATGAACTTAACCTTTTTCTAAGCATACATTTATTAGATGAGTTATATGATTAAATGAATCATAGATAAACTAATTATATCGACACCAGCAGCATTAGATCGTAAGCAGTTAATAACTTTCATAACTGCTCCAAGCCCAACCAATGCAAAGCTAAAACTGAGCTCGTCACCATATACTTCGTATTGCTATAATGCAGGATTGCTTCATCACAATGACCAGAATTTCCAAATTGTTGATAGCAGCTGATCTTGTAAAGTAGGAGGAAGCTGACTAATATTGTTTTGATATGAAGCTAAATTTTAATTTTATATTAACTGCCACAATCTTTTTTCATCATTTTGATTCTGAAGGTAATACAGATACGCTTTTTTCCCCCTTCTTATTGATGCCAGAGCGCAATTTCGCCTGATTTTATAACTGTTTCATTCCTTACAGTTATATTATTTTAGTATTTCTAAAAGCTTTGTCTCTTTCTTTGAGGGTTAGTTTTAAGGTATCCGTAAGCCATGGCGAAGGTAGCTTACTTAGCGAACAGTTCTAAGAGGAGCGTGCTTGTTAAATAAGTTAAGAATGTTGCTAGGCAGAAATTGTTCTTTATCGTCCAAGTCCCGTGTATAGTAAATATTATTGAGTCAATTATTATCAATACCTATACAGGGTTGAGTAATAGTACTTAATAAATGTTATATCGTGAGTGCTTCAAATTTATTACTTAAAATTAGACACTGAAAATTTCAGCTTTATCCGATAACTGGTTTTCGAAACATAAACTAAAACAGACTTTCTAAACAAATTGATTGTAAAATAAAATGAATTAAGAATAAACTTTGCCCCATTTCATACTCAGTTTTTATTCATCATTGTCCTCGCCATCATATTCATTATCATCTCAATACATTATGACTCTTTTAACACATTTATTAATTCATTTTTTGAAAATGTTTACTAACTGCAACAACAGAAAACCGCTACCTATGATTGTTCCTATTTACAAAAAAGGTGATATTTCTAATCTAGCAAATTATAGACCTGTGGCTCTCGTCTACCTTGTCTGAAATTCTAGAAAACGCATTGTTTAACCGAGTCTCTTATTTTTTTCAACTCAAGATACAATTTTATCATTCTGCGATAAAAAGCTAAACAACTCTAACAACAAATTATTTCTGTTGGCATTCTTTATGATTTATCGCTTGCTTTTGATACCATCGCTCATCGGCTCCTCTACAGCATTAGAAGACTTGTATTGAGGTGGCCTAAATAATATTTAAGTGGAAGGAAGGTATCAATTCTTTCGATGAAAACAAGTTTAGTTATTAAAAAACGAACCTATCAATCCCGGAGTTCCGGGATCGATAACATGCGCTCTCATAACATTTGAAAAAGTCTCAACATTAAGCATAGTTGTCGACTTCTATGTTCAGAGTGTCATCTTGCTGTCAGTCAAATGGTCTTATATTAAACAGTTTGGAAACATTTTTATTTGTTATTTGAACCAGTAGGTACTACCAACGACTATATACTATTATAATAAAATTTGATAATGGCAATATAAGACAATAAAATGAAATGAAATTTGAGTTGTGGATGGATAGTCACTTATCTTGGGAAAGCCATGTCAATTATCATTCAAAGTCACTGATTCGCAAAAAATATGTGATTAAGCAACTACTAATAATAAGGACTTGGAGGAGATTATGACTAGGATATTACGTTTACGTTTTTATATTCTGCCCTTTAGAAGCACACTTAAACTCATTCTAAGTAGTCCAGTCAGACTATTTAATTAGATTGCAACAGACACCGGACCGCTAGATGGCACCTACCGACTGTATTACATTTCGCAATATTAAGGATTTCATGATGTATCAAATAGTCGGAGGATCCTCGTGCCGACCATTACAGCCTACCTTGCACTGATGAGAGCCAACAGCTCGAAACTGCAGTTTACAAGTGGTGTGGAACGATTGGCACGAGAGCTTCTTTAAGTAGGAATTAGTCTATCGGCCTGTGTTTGTTGCAAACGAAGCTTTACACGTTTTGTTGGTAATATGTAATTGTTACACTTAATTTTCCAGGTATGCAATTCGTAATTTAGCGACTTATAGAGGGGACTGTGTAGAAAAAACATAAATTAGTTTCCTAATTGTAAAGCGCTGTCAATAATTATTGTATGCGGTAGACCAACGTTAGAGACCAGGCGTTAACCAGCCTCAATCAATTTAAGACCATAGTAAAAATGTTTTTAATAGATCAGGCATGCTACTTTCTGAATGATTATTTTAAATACAGGTAACTGGAATCTGGAATTGGTTGGGAGGGTGGCCAAAAGAAATGGGCCCCATTGGGCCCCTTGTACATCCTCCCTGTAGGCAGACCCTCGCCTAGGCCTCCAACTAACCTAATCTTGCGAAATAGGTGGCGATGCTGCCTAGGGGCATCTCCCTTACCTCGGCCAAAGTAGGCCAATGTTCTCCCAAAATGGATTCTCTGATTGATGAGACGGCAGAACAGTCACAGAGTACATGTTGAACCGTCTCATCTTCTTGTTCACAACTTCTACAGAGAGGTGTTTCGCTTAATCTCATATTATGTAGATATTTTCTTAACGGACAGTGTCCAGTCTGGATTCCCAGTATAAAGCTTAGCTTCCTTCTGCACATTGCTGTCTCTTGTTGGGATATTTTAGTAGTTCCCTAGCAAGCTGGCAGCTGTTTGTTTCATCCCACAGTTTCTGGAATTCATTGTGGGTGTTCTCTTTAATTATTTGTATTATCGCCGTAATCGGTAACAGACTGGCTGGGTCTGGTCCAAAGATGCTTAGGTCTGCTGCCTCCTTAGCCAGTCTGTCGGCTACTTTGTTGCCACTACACTGTGCGTGTCCTTTCACCCAGCCTACCAGTATGTTATTCATGCTGGAGGCAACCACAAGTGCTTGGTGACATTCCCATACTGCTCCTGTGGTAATTTTTAACTTCTTTTTTTTTATTGGCTTTCGGTCGAAGACCATACTGCCAGTCACGAAATATCTAATTGAGAGTCACATAAGGTTAAATTAATTTATTAAATATACTTGATTGATAATGATACCAAACAGTATGACAAAATATCCTATACCTAATTCTAACCTAAAAACGAAGAAAAAAAAAGGGAAAATAAATTGAAGACAACAAAAAGAGATACAACAGGGACACACGCTTCCCGTCCTGGGGTCTGTCAGGACATTTAAAAATATACAATACAGGGAGGACCACGGTTGACAGGAGAAAAACAACAGAGGGAAAAACATACTGTAGCCAAACATAACCTAAAGCTTAATACATGTTTCTTTTACGAAATCAAAAATAGACGTATAAACTTTACGAGATCCTAAGGACAATAAGAAGAGCATATTAAAGGGAGCCAATATATTGTAGTTTTGTGAAATATTAGTGATTAATGTATTAGAGGCATTTTGATATTTCACACATCCAAAAAATATATGGTCGAGATCTGCTATGATGTTGCATTTATCACAATTTGGTGAGGTATGTTTTGTAACTTCTCAGGGCTAGTAATGATTGTCTACAATCTATGTAGATCCTGACTGTGTTGTCCGTAATTTGTCTACGGACAATCACTTTTGCAGCTATGGTTATGCCCGCCAGTTCCGTTTGTACTACGCTGGCTCGCACATCCATAGCCCATTTATATTGGATTTGCAGACTTCGGGAGTATATTCCACATTCTGCCCCATTCTTCTTTTTTGATCCGTCTGTGAAGATGTTGATCACACCTTCAGATCAGTGCCGTATACGATCCTTGATGAAATCCATCACTTTCGAGTCGGATTCGCCTAGGTGGTACTACTCACGCTACTTACAATGTCAAATTTCAGTGTTATTTCTATGGCCAACTATGCTGATTCCGAAACAAGACCTTTGAATGTAGTGTTATTATATTTTATTAATTATCTCGAAATTTTTCCAATGGAAGTGTATACTTTTTACACAGTTACATGCAGAAATAAAATCTCTACAATAATCGGCAAAAAAAGTGTAGCATACCATTTGGAAAAAAAATTGACTATAGCTACTTTGGCATATGTTTTAAACTGTTGGAAAGATCATTATTTTTCAAATATTTAAGATACTCAAATAGTTATAAAAATCTTTATGGAAATAAACTACTATTTTTATCTACACCTAGATAGTGAATGGTCTTTATTTATTAAATATGGTTATCAACTTCATAATTCTTATTTTCACCTTCATCTGGATGGTATTTTTCATCTAAAATACAAGTATCAATAAAATTAACCAATAACATGGATATAAATTATTGATTTTTTAACTTATCTATGCTCTAAACATTAATACCAATTAACTAACCCTTCTCTATAAGCGAGTAGAGTATTCTATTGTAGTGATCAGGTGTTTTGGCGTTTGTGGAGGCGACTTAAGTAGAATAAACAAAAAGAATTTGAGGATTAAGGATTTAAAATATTTATTGAATTCATTTTGTTACAATTTTTACCCTAGAAAAGTTTTTATTTTTTCGAACTAGTTGATCAGTAGTCTATAGAATTTTTATTGTGTTCGTTCTCAAATAAACTATGTTTTGACATGACTTCGTGGTAAGTAAATAGTGTTACAGCTGCCATAAATTGCGTAAAATACTGCCTACCTGCATATTATGCTTTGAGAGCTCTATATACCTTCCGCAAACCGCTCTAAGCGATACCCATATGAAAATTATTGGAACTGACTACCGGCGAATATTTTGTTTCAGTTTATGTATGTAACAAGAGATAACTCAAGCATTTGCTAGCCGTTCTAAGGTTTCGATTTTTTTCATCCGCTCCGGAAACTCTTTCTGTAGTTTGAATTTATAATATTATTCAAAAAACAAATCAATCATAGAGAGTTTAATGCTAAAAGGACTTGAATGTATTTATATTTATTATTACTGTATTCACTTGTCATCTGTTTTAAATGTTTAATGTTATATAAAGTTTGTATAGAGAAAAGAATGCACTTGCATACATTTCATAGAGTGTTTTTGCTTAATTGATTGTGACTTTTATTGTCGTCTAAATTATTTAATTATAATTACATATACTTAGTATTAAAACTTGTTTATGGAATTATTGGAAAGATATAATAATAATAATTAACTCATTACAACTTACCCTAAAGGTGTGGCTCATTTACAACAGGTTGAGATAAGTTTCCATCAGTGCAGGTGTTTATTAATGACTCTTGATTTGTATCATTTCTTGTCTTAATTAATCTTCGGTGGTATTCTCAATTCCTTTGTTGATGTTTATTTTCAAGACAGTAGTATCCAGAGAATCCGGAGACGGTTTCATATTTTCTAGGAATCTTAAGAATCCACTCTTTTTTACACGCTTTATATTAGCTTCACCTGTATGTTTGTTTGTATGTAACGGAATCTTTGAACGTGATTCTGAACCACTTCAAAACGCCAGATTAAACTGAAACTTTGCACACTTAGCAAGGGCCGATAAGAATACAATAATTTTACAACTTTGTCCTAATGTCCTCACTAGGATCATCAGGATAAAATAATGTGACTAATCTATTGTCGACATTTTACCGGAGGCGCCGCTGTTATTAATATAACGGATTTGCCGTTGTATAAACGCTAGTTCCAACTTTAAGATATACATTATGATGTAATATTAATTATGTACTACGAGCGGATACTCAGCGGTTTAGAAAAACAGGTGAGAAACGTGCCGAGGGATGAATGGCTAGAGGGTGACTAAATAAATTATAGTTTAAAAATACTAAAAAACCCCGCTTTAATAGCAAACCGAACTAAAAAGTAAGAAATAAGAATGAAGTGATGGACAAAAAAAAACATTTTATTGTAAAAAGCGTAGAGTGCTTTTTACTATATTTTTATAATTCTACTTTTGTCAATAGCTACCAAATGCACCACTACGTAACAGTTTTATTTCTGTTAAAGGAAAATCGAATTTTCCATATGTTATCCCCAGGGGCCACTCGTAAATTTCCCTTGATTCTACTCAACATCGATGTACCTTTTAACCCTCTTCGAGGCTTGTATGTGAAAATGGGGCACCTACATCTGTCACTATCTGACGGTCTATTACATAATTCATGTGTACATTCCATTGTCTATATAAATTCCCAAATATTTGTGGCGGGAAACACTTTGTAGTTTAACATTGTGACGTGCACATAAGTTATTTATCTCTATATTTGTATAATCTGGTAATTAACTATTTTTTCCATTTCTGCATCTAATTTCTCTTTTAAAGAATATCAGTTTGCATCTGTGAAAAATATGACGGTATCACCCGCAAAGCTCATTACATCTCCATTAGTGATCTGCATAAACAAATCATTTAAATATATAGTGAATAATATAGGTCCTATTGTTGTACCTTGCGGCACTACATATTGTACAATTTTAATGTCATGAATGGTGTTCTGAATTATAATATTTTGTGTTGTTTCACTGAGGTAGTCCTCCATCAATCTATTTAGGATGCTCCTAAATCCAATACTTTCTAAGACTTCCAGAAGCTGCTTATGATCAACTGTATCAAAGGCCTTTTTTAGATCAACAAAGACTGTCATAGTCTGTGTTGATTTTTTTGCTCTAAAACCCAACTGCTTTGCCGAAATTATGTTGTTTATATCTAGAAAATTGGTTATTTTGTTTTTCAATACTTTTTCATAGGCTTTAGCTAGACTGTAGAAGATGACACAAATATTTGCTTCTGGAATATTCATGAAGGGTTGTTGCAGGGGGTGTCGTTTAAAGAATTTGAGTTGTAGATTCCAAAAATAATGAAATATACAGGTATGGAAAAAACAAATTTGATGTTATCAGTCATAACCAAAACTCGAACGCTTTGGCTCTTAACATCACTAAGTCAGAATAAGCCTGGCATCCGGTATACAAGCAATGCTAGGATAATAACTTTCTGTACTACTTGTTAACACTGACATTTAGTTATAATTATGTAAATGTCTAGAGACTATACGCTCAGAGAAATGTTATGTGAATATTTTTTCATGTTCAGCAAACTTGAGAACATGACTGATGATATCGACTACACTTCGAAAATTTATTCCTGTCAATTAACCCAAATATCACAAAATTATTGTTGCAGTATTCTCAAAACCTTGAAAAAGGTTGAATTTTCACGGAAAATTGGTAGGAATAATTCTTCTTTTGCACCCTCTCCAACATATCGATATCACACTTGTAAAAAGGACCATACTACAGATGCATAATCAAGACCCGACCTAACAAAGGATGCAAAAACCAATCTTATGCTATTCAGAGCCTAGATCTTTACTATTTCTAAGTACAAAACCAAGATTCCTCAAACTTTCAGATGTCAACTTTTTGATATGACTTCTAAATGATATTGTCTTGTCCACAACAATGCCAAGATCCCTGATTTCTTCGACTCTATTAAGAGCCGTACCATTAACTTTAACTCATATAGAGTAGTTGATGTATCTCTAGACAAAGAGATGCAGTAACGTTTGGAAGTATTTAAAGCAAGGACATTATCCATAGACCATGCATAGAAACTATTTATATCAATCTGCAACATGTCAGACTCAATATCTTGAGATATTGACCTATATATTCTTAGATCATCGGCGAAAAGAATATACTCAGAATGATACAAATCCTGCCCAATACCATCAATAAATAAATTAAATAAAATTGGTCCGCAATGTGATTTTTCTGGGACTCCAGATAGGACACCAATTGTATTTGATATAATTATTAATGTTTACCCATTGAATCCTATCAGATATGAAGCTATAAATCCAGTCTAACACTACCTACTTCAAGTGCCTGAAGTTATTTATTAGTAAATTGTGATTCACTGTGTCAAGCGCCTTTGAGAAATCAGTATACATACTATCCACTTGAGTATGATTTTCAAAGACGTTCAAAATATAATTTTGATAGCAAAGAAGGTTGTTGCCGATTTCCCCAATGAGAAATCATGCTGCTCTGGAACAATTATATGCTTCGATGACCAGGCCAAACACCTTGAAATCAACTTATCAAAGAGTTTACTTATTTGAGATTGAATTGAAACTCCACGGTAGTTCTTTACATCCTTCTTTCCCCAGGTTTATGAATAGGAGTATAGAGAATATTTTTACACACCGATTTGGAAAAGTTGAAATCCCTAGAGATAAGTTAAATAAAAGATGCAAAGGGTTAGCTTGAGTAGTAACACAATTTTTCAAGAGCAAGGTAGATAACCTCTGGGGGCCGAAAGATAATTTAGATTTTCAGATATCTTGAACAGATATGTGAAAGCTATTTAGACCCATGACATAATTATTTATATAGTCTGGATAAAAATAAATTTTTAAATATGTTAGAAAAAGAAAATTGGAATGATCTATATTTACACGAAGACGTAAACTTAGCCACAGAATTGTTCATCGAGAAAAAAAAAATCATATAAGCGAATGCACTAAAGTATTACAAATTAAACTCAAGAACATTAAAAAAAAAGATTGGATAATCAAAGGTCTAGTAAATTCAATAAATAAGAGAGATGCTTTATTTAAAGAAATGAAAAAAATCCTAATGATCAAAACGTAACTAAATATAAAAAATACAGAAACAAACTTAATGATTTGATCAAGAACACCAAAGCAAATTATTATCAAAATAAAATAAATGAAAATAAAAGCAATGCTACAAATCTGTGGAACTGTTTAAATGAACTTACAAATAATAATAGGCGGGAAAGAAAGAAAATTGAAATTAAATTAGCAGATGGTAATGTATGTACGAATAATAAACACATGGCTGACACTTTTGTTAATTACTTCACTGAAATTGGGAAAAAGCTTGCCAATGAAATAATTCAAACTGGTGAAACTTTAGCAACCGAAATATCTATAATAATATGCCCAACTCATTTTACCTTATTCAGACAGATGAGGCTGAAATATTCGAGACAATCCATAAATTAAAAAACAAAAAGCCCCTGGCATTGACAATGTTAAAGCATAAACTTTAAAGCATGTAGCTCACATAATTGTAAAACCCCTAGCTTACATAATGAACTTGGCATTTGAAAAGGGCATTTGCCCAGCGGCTTTTAAGATTGCTGTAATACAGCCAATACATAAAAATGGAGATGAGTTGGATGTAGCTAACTACAGGCCCATTTCCCTGTTATCAAACCTCGCGAAAATCTTTGAAATGTTGTTAAAAAAACGCTTACTGAAGTATCTTGACAAATACAATATTTTATCGAATAGACAGTTTGGTTTCAGGGATGGCAGATCGACAGAGGATGCTACAACATATTTAACATCAAAAATTGGTAAGACGATAGACGAAAAGTATCCAACGTTGTGCATCTTTGTCGATCTTGTTAAAACGTTTGACACTGTTAGCCACAGCCAACTTTTACGAGTATTGGAAAGTGTTGGCCTAAGAGGTACCCCATATGAACTTTTTAAAAGTTACTTAGACAATAGGCAACAATGCGCTAGAGTCAATGAAAGAATAAGTGGAACCAGGTGTGTGAAATATGGTGTCCCTCAAGGGACCGTCTTGGGACCGACACTTTTCAATATATATTCGAACGATTTATTCAAACTAGGCGTGGTTGGGGATATAGTGAGCTTCGCTGATGATACCGCTATCATATATAAAGCACCTAACTCGGGAGACCTTAAAAAGTGTAGCGGAAAATGATTTAAAAAAAATAATGAAATTGTTTAGGAGTCGACTCTTAACAATAAATATAAAAAAGACTCACTATGTTCCCTTCACGTCTTACTCTAAATATCTGCCATCATATAACAGTCTTGAAATTTCGCCACAAATGAATATTACCTGTGTTCAGAATATCAAGTATTTGGGAGTGTATATAGATTGTCATCTGAAATGGGAAACACATATTAATTTTATAATAAAGAAAGTTCGTTGTATTTTATATAAATTTAAACATTTCACCCAAAGTTTCAGAATTGAGCAAATGCGTATTTTATACTATGCTTTAGTAGAAAGTCACCTATACTATGGAATTATAGCCTGGGGTGCAGCAACTAACAATCATATGCACAATCTGGAAATAGTACAAAAATGGATCCTAAAATTAATACATAATAAGCCATATACATACCCTACTGAAAAACTATACCAAGAAACCAATATACGAGATCCTCGCCAACTCTTCTTTTTTAGAGTCATAATTAGACAGCATCTGAATAAACACGAGTTATTGGAAATTGAACATAACTACAATACACGTTACAAATTTAAAGTCCACGCTAGTACCCAAACCTGAAAAAAATATTTTACAAAGAAATTATATTTACTTGGGTCCTAAAATATACAATCTAGTTCCAGTAGACATCAAAATACTTACCTCAATTAATTTATTTAAAACTAGAATAAAGAAATGGATGTCGAATATATCGAGAAAACAAATACATGAATATGTTATACAGAAAAATATATAAAATTGTTTTTATATTTTAAAAGTCCCTAATTTCAAAATCTATGTGTTTTTGTGTATAAAATTGTTTTAATCAATTACCAATTTTTATGAATTTTTCTTTTTCTTTACTTTTAAATAAATATTATATAAGTATGTGAATTACTAAGCCCACGCCTCAAGGTTATACCTTCTGTGGGTTACCTAATTTATTTACCTGCTATTTTATTTGTATGTGTTATACTATTGTTTACTATTGTGTTTTTGGTAAATAAATATTATTATTATTATTATTATTATTATTATATATATTATAGTTGGGAGCAGCACAGTTTTGATCAGAATAAACCGAAGAAAAATGCTTCCCAAAAAGACACACTGAAGAGTTAATCATCACTACTTTGTTCATCATCAAGATGCATATTTCAAAAATAAAATTTATGGTTTTTTAAATTATTTATATGCCTCCAAAAAAAGGATGTATCGTTAATTAAGTTCCTGTTAATTTTTTCGATGTACTTAGCACAACATTCTTTGCTAATCGTCTTACATTCATGTCTGAGGTATGAAAAATATTGACAGTCTGCTAAATTATTGGCTTCCTTGAATCTCTTATGACCTATTTTTTATTAATTGTCAGTTGTTTAAGGTATGGTTAAAACCAACTAGGAAAATTATTTGATCTGAACTGTTTCACAGGAACGAAAAAATTTACAGTAGTATACATTACATCATTAAAATTCTCAAGAGCAATGTCGATGTCATCGCCACTAAGTATATTATTCCAATTTAGAGTACTGAGATAATAATTTAACTGAAAGAAATCGGCTTTTCTAGAGTCATAATAATATATTTCATATTTCAAAGTGTCATAGTTGCCCTTACATGATATTAAAACATTATAATTATATAATTATATTATATATATTAACGTATTAAATTATAATAAAAAGTTTTAGTCACCTTCTAAAGCAATTTTACACGTTTAAACACTGGGTTCCTACTAGGTTTGCTTTTGGTCAACATCTCAAGTGAATATTTACATGAGAAGAGATGCAATAATGTAACAAACATCCATTATCGACAACAGTCGAATACTAAGATCCACCCTGTAACATCTAGTACGCAAGGCAAGGCATTTAAACCGTCTGTAGTATAGATTGGTCAGGGTATACGAACGCTACAACCGGGTTTTCAAAACGTTAAAAGCATTCAAAAGTACAGCACACTGCGCTTGTAAGTAGAAACGATTTTTCGAAACAGAATAGAATCGAATATAAAGTTTCTTCGGTATTGCTGCAAGTTTTTGACTGAAAAGTGTAAGTGGGTTTGTGAATGTGCAGTTTTTGATTTCGTTTGAGTTTTGTTTTTCCTTTTTGGATTACTATTACCCTAAGAAGGTATGTGCTTTTGCATTATTCAATACCAAAGTAATAGCTTTTCAGGGTAGATACGTCGAAATATCGGAGAATAATCCTGTAAATGCTGTTGCGATTATACTTAATATATTATTTATGTATATTTAATGTTGATCGATATGTGTTTAGCTTTAGCTTTTATCTCGGCATTAATAATATATCAATGTTTGTTTAATATTTGACGTTTAACTTATTTACATTTAAAATTTAAATGCTTTTCAGTGGTTTCATAATACATATAAGCTTTAACAGAAGCGGTAGCATTGACTTATTCCGGTAATTATTAATTCATACTCAAGTAATATTACTGATCAGTGACGTCGTGAGAAATACAAGCTTGAGAGGGGCCTAATCAAAACTAATATTAATATTAATTAATAAAGTAAGATAGCTGCCATTTCTGAAAATAAATATTTATGCTGTTGAAGTATTATTTAAACATGTTTCAGATCATTATATATTTTATCTCTGTGTAAATTATTAATTCGAAGACATGCGTTAGTTTTTGTTGAAAATTTTGTTATTTAAAACATTGTCTGGGTGGGATATTATTATGTAATAATAATATTGACTTTACTTAAAGAAACTAAAATACTTTGGGTTGGGTAACATTGCGTTAACGTTTTTTCTTAATTATTTAAGTAACCGTCGTCAAAGTGTTTGTGTTCCACAAGGTAGTATCCTTGGGCCTCTTTTATTTTCTATGTATGTTTCCGATCTTTCCTCATTTTTAGAGTTCTGCTCAATTCATCAATATGCGGACGACACCCAATTATATTTTTCTTCCGGCTCTAATGTTATTTACTAGCAAAGGATAAGATTAACTCTGACCTGGCAGCTATTGCTGAAATCTCTAATTCTCATGGATTAGCTCTAAATTAGTCAAAAATTGAGTTATTAGTTTTTGGTAAGGATAGATGCAAAGTGATTAGTGATCATAATTTTAAAATTACTGTTAGACAGAAGGACTTAACCCGCGTTGATGAAGTAAAAAATTTAGGCTTATATCTCGATGTTAAGATTTTTCCACTCCCATTGCTAAATTGGTACAAAAATCATATGGTAAGTTGAAACTACTATACATGCATAGTGAGGTATTTATTTCTGATATAAGGCTGATGTTATGTGAGTCTTTAATTCTCTCCCATCTTGCTTATCGCGATATCGTGTATTGGCCTGCTCTATTACGTAGAGACAAAGGTACTCTCCAAAAATACGAAATGCTTGTATAAGATTTAGTTTCAACTTGCGCAAGTTTGCCCATATTATTGAATGTTTTTTGGAAAGTAAATGGATAAATTTAGATGAAAGATTTAAACACCATTTAGCCTGTCTTGTTTACAAAATTGATAAATATCAAACACTTGACTATTTGTATTGAAAACATTTAAAAGGTAGCGACACACTTGAACGTTCTATTCGTTTTAAGTACCTATATTAGTCCCCAAGCACAATACCGTGCAGTTTCAGACCAGTGTCACATATAACGCTGTCAAAATTTTTAACAAATTATCCTTGAACCTTAAACTTCTTTCCAGTATTTGTCTGATCGATAGCCGAGTGGGTTAAGGCACGAGGTGGCAATCGCGATTAATCACACGGACATCGCACCATCGGGTTCGAATCCTGGATCCGGCACTGTCGGAGGAAATGGTTGTATGTCCGCGTTTTTTCAATGTGTAACCCCCTACCGCACAAGCCCTGGCTTCTGGAATTGGGAGATTTCTAATTTCTGTGGTGTTTATTTATTTACTTATATTACTTGATTTAGCAAACAAGTCAAAGTCTGGTTGCTGTCGAATACATAATTTGTATATTGTATTAGTATTATATTTTTTTTTGCATATAGTTTTATATTATTTCTCTAATTTCTCTCAGTCGGTTGTATGGAAAGGCAACCCGAGGTCGAATACCCCCAACCCATTTTACATGTATTTTTCGTTATTTTACTGTAAGTTACTGTATTGTTACTATTATTATCATATTTATACATTTATACATGACGTAATTTTCAATTATAAATTATCCCCAAGATGTGGTTCGGATACCACTATAAACTGTAGGGCCCCGTCCCCTCTCTCCCAGATAAATTTAAATCTTCCAGACTAAGATGGTCATTCATTTGTAGTACCAATTTCTAAATCAGGTAGCGCATTACCACCAAACTGTTACAGACCCATTTTAGTTATTAGTAATTTCGCAAACATTTTTGAAAAAATACTGAACGTTAGATTATTAGCCTCTCGATTAGCCCACTTAAATAAAAATATTATGTCTCAAAAGCAATTTGGTTTTAGGGAAAATCTATCCATTGATTACGCTATATTTGACCTACTCAATAGCATACATCCAACTAAGGCGTTCTATATGGTTTCCTCGCGAACTTCTGATTAAGAAAAAGAAAACAATGTGAAAAAGTTAATGACGTGCTTAATGATAAAAAGTCATATAGCTGGGTGTCCCCCAGGGCACAGTGTTGGGGCCGATTCTCTTTCTTATATGCATAGACGTCTTTTAGTTAATAACCTATACAGGCGACACTGTTTTTATTTATTTCGAGGTAATCGCTGGCTATCTGTATATAAGAAAGCAGAGACTGAATTAAACTAACTGAAGAATTTCCTAAGCAGTGACCTACTCACTCAACGTTGACAAGACTAAATTCATTACATTTTCTATAACAAGTGCAGTTCTTCCTAATCAAAATTGTATTAAGATGCATGATGATTCATATATAGATTGTAATAGCGCTGACGACTGCATATGCTCGAAACCTATCTAGAAAACAACAAAAATCAAATACCTAGGAATAATTATAGATCAATTCCTGAACTGGAAAGAACATATTCAATATCTTACTTTGGGAGTATGAACGCTGTCTCATAGATTTTATGTCGTGAGAAACATAGTAGATAAAAATACTATTGAATTTATATATAAATCTTTAACAGGACCAATTTTAAAATATGGAATTACTGCCTGGGGAGGAATATATGAAGAAAAAATCTTACCTAAAAATCTTACAGATTTGTTGAAATAAAATTTTAAAAATAATATTTAACTTTTATTAACATTAACATAACATTAATTTATAACTTGATTTGATTACGTCATAGTTTTAAACCATGTATATTTTAATAGTCCGCTCTCTAAAAGCACATTTGAACTATGCTAAGCCCCGTCAGGCCATTTATTTTTCGATTACAACAGACACTGGACCGCTAGATGGCGCCTGCTGATTATTTTACATGTCGCTATCCTAAAGATACCGAAATGTACCAAGTAGTCAAGGGATCCTCGTGCCGCTCGTCACATGCCTACCTGGCACTGACGAGAGCCAACAACTCGAAACTGCAGTCTGCAAGTGGTATGGGACGACTGGCATGAGAGCTCCGTTAAGTAGGATCAGTCTTTCGGCTGGTGTTTGTTGCAATCTAAGCATTAGCGTCTTCATAGTAATATACAATTATTACACTTAACGCGCCAGGCTTGTAACTTGTAATTCAGCACTCGGCGGGGCACATAGCCCGGAGAGTAGCTGTTGGTTACATTCCTTATAATAAAATGAGAATTTTATAGAGGAGTTTGGGACTAAAAATATTATGTTTTAATATTTCATTCATGTCTCATTTTTAAATTACTTCTATAATAACGTCCGTTGTGCAATAACATTAAATTTATATTAAGATGCTCTGTCCTGACAAAGACAAGTTGTTCCCCAGACTATCAAAATTGTTAATTAATGTAATATAATCAATCATACAATAAATTTTAATTTGAATCAAGTGACCTGGAAGGCGCTAAGAACATTTTCCAATTGCATTGGATTAACATTGACATGGTTTAAAATTATGACGTAATCAAATGAAGTTATAAATGATGGAAGAAAATTATCTAAATATTCTATAAAACTTATATATTTTTTATGGTGCACGATAAACTGCTTCCAGAGCCTGAGTGTTTCTACCAACATTTACTTTTAAGCAAATACGTTCCAGATACCTACTGCTGCTCACTATCAGCAACTAATTATTCACACTTAATATGTGACTTGATACGCACTCCAACACTTCCGCCTCGGCCTGCCCTATCTTTTCGGTATAAATTATAACCTGATAGTGCAATATCATTTAAATATTTTCAGGTATCCAAGTTTCGTTAAGGGCTAAAATTCAAAAATTCTTACTAACGCGGAAAATCTCCCCTAATTTTCTGAATATTCGTACAAAATACACATACAAACATTGTACTGAATTGTGTATTTGACTATATATTATTATTAACAATAGATTTTCGATTGAACGTGCCCCTTAATCTTCACAGAGGGTAGAATTTCTACCTCTATCTTGGTTGATTGTTTTATAAATAATTTATAAAAGATATAATCTTTTATAATCTACTTTCTCTTAAAAACCCGATTTTGAATCAAATTTAAATCAACATTACTGGGACCTATATATTTATATATCACAAGATATTTTTAACATATAAATTATAATCTTTGGCCGAAAGAATTAATACATTTTAATAGCTATATTCCTTTTCAGCATGTAATTACAAATACCGAGTGGGCATATGACCTCTGAAAAGGCTTTCTTTAAATGTCTCGCTCAAGAATATTGATTTGGCCTTTATATAACCGAATGTTGCTATATATACATAAGTACATTACTTGGAATAATATAAGTGTAGACCTAGATACTGTACGATAAAAGTTAAGCTACAATATTGGCACATTGAACACTATAATTTAACGATGTTGTGCCAAAAAAAGGAAACATCTTATTCGTGCACCTTGGGTTAAAAGTTAAAGTTCTTCTAGAATTTTCATAATTTCATTGGTAGAAATAATAATTCTGTCTATTTCAACTGATATAAAGGAGTTTTACTATTTTCCACCGTTTTTAAACCCATAACTTCTACGTTATTATTTAAATCAAGTTCTGATTGAATAATACAAAATATAACGAAAAGTTCTTTGATTTCTCTTGCTCCCTTAAAAACGAAATCATCATCATGGCTTTGTCGGTTTCATTCAAGGATCTTGGGGTGCATAATCACTAGCTCCCATTGATACTGTTAATATTGTTATATGCACGACTACGCCATTGGAATCATAGAGAATTCGAGAACGGCGCCAGAAAAATCGCGAATGTTGGACAATATTCTAGAGACTAGTATAATCGAAGCGGGTATATATACGGTGAATCCGGTCGCGCTGGGACAGTTTTTAGTTAGACAAGCAAGTGAAAAGATGAAATAAGAAAAATAGCAAGTTGCAAATTAAAGTAGTGCATTTTTAGTAGATTAAAAGTACAATTAGTGTGTTTTAGTACAAGGAATAGTTATTGTAATTAAGCGATTAATAAAGCAGTGGTTTGTGAAGATTCTGGTTGTAATAATTGAACCTACATACAGGGTGTTTATTGGAGATTGTAAACACGTAACAATATTTTTGATGCCGCTGGATCACTACTATCAGTAGTCACGGCTTCTCTTGCTTTTAGTGTATTAATATTTTGCTTCCATTTTTCAGACAAGGTTTTTATTTTTACCACCTCCTCTTCTTTCTCTTTAAGTTTTCGAACTTCTTTAATTTTTTTCTTTCTTTTTAAGTGCGATACATAATTTTCTTTTGTTTTAATCTCTGCTACACTTTCTATATTGCAACAGAACAAATGAGCGGTGCAGATCCTGGATCTCTATTTAAAGATGTTTCATCGGCATTTCATATGCATTGTGGTTTATTGTGCATCTTGCCATTGTTGATCTTCTAGGATCTTTTCCCTTCCACACTTTTTACTTTAAAATTAGTGTAGAATATGGAATTTTAAACTTGAGATACTTAATTTACCAGAAAATACTGCAAGAATGATTTTTGTAAAATTTTTGTTATGTCCATGTACCGCCTGGTACTACTCTTGTATGTCTGTCACTTTATGTTTAACCTCAATCGAACCTCAATCTAAACATAAAACATTGTCACGTCCACAAAGTTTAGCTAACCAACTGATACTACAGGAATAAATAAGTCCATTGCATCCCAATGTTCTCACCGTAACCCTCTAGTGTTAATTTATAAGGGGTGATTGTGATATTCAAAGAAAAAAATTAGCAAGCTAAAATCGGTTTTGATATTAGAACTCATCTATCATACCTTTTAGATCAAAATAGTATAAAGAGGTCATCCAAATAATGTTTATCAAATGAGATACTCAAATTTCGGAAAAGCAGAAACTTTACAGCGTTGGGATTAGGGGTAGTGTATTGAACTGGATAATATCGTATATGGAAGGCAGAACTTTGAGGGTAACACTTGAGAATGACTTGTCAAACGTACAAGATTTAGTGCTTGGAGTACCTCAGGGTTCTGTCCTGGGACCTCTATTATTCATGTTATATATTAACAATTTGCCTGAACATATAACTAATGGCCACCTCACAATGTTTGCAGATGACTTCACAGTCACTATAGCTTCCGACACACTTGAGGAACTCGAAAAAAAAGTAAAAACAACCCTATAGGAAGTCAGTACCTGGTCTCAAAGAGACAAATTAATATTGAATTAATCAAAGACGGTCTTTATAAGTTTTTGTATACAAAAACCATTACCAGACAATATCACACTTTGCAGTGACATAACTTCAACTCAGTGCACTAAACTTCTTGGAACACATATTGACTCTAAGTTGTCATTTGATACACATGTAGAGCAGGTGTGTTGCAAAGGAAAAATTCGTTAAACGAGGAATGCCTATTGAATATGTATTATGCTCTTGCATATTCACATATAGCACACAATATTCTTTGCTGAGGAAGTACCATTCAACTTGAAAGAGTTTTTCTAAGTCAAAAAAGAATTATTACGATTTCATTTTCTCTTGTACACAAATATTGTCCACGTAGACAATGTTTCTGGACTATTGCTTTAACTTTGTGTACAATATGGGAGAAAATGAAATCGTACGGAAATATTAACTCATACATACACACGCCAAGTTAAAGTATACTAGACTATAGTAAGCGTTAGTGGCAAAATATTACTAGCTTGACCACAAAATTTAATTTAATTTGCTCCCCGAAATCACAGTTACCCGCACTGACCCTACACAGTATACGTATTAATAGAATTAATTTCCTCAAATCTTGAAGCAGATACACATAAACTATGCGTTCTTGCTATGGTCTGTTGGTCTTTTCTCTGCGGATTTGATTACCGTTAGCACCAATAGAATTAAATAGTCTTGTGCAAATTTGTGTGTAACTGGAAAGCAGTGTAAATTTAGTATACATCATTCATACACGAAGCATTTGAAAGGCCTCCCAAGTTGATGCAATATATATCGATATAAAAAGGCCTTTAATCGTGTGAATCATACATCCTCCTGCAAAACTCTTATTATATGGTATAAATGGTGCATTAGTGCAGTGGATAAAATCGTAACAGACAGACAGAATTCAAATTGTGAGAATAGGAGAAAATAAATCAAGAATTATTACTGTGAGTTTGGGAGTTCCACAAGGTAGTCATCTTTCTCCGATCCTATTTTCACTTTTTATTAACGATGTTCAATACATTTTCCACTTTGCGAAAATCCTTCTTTTTGCAGATGATTTGAAATTGTTTGCAGTTGATACAAAAAAGGACGCAGAAAAACTGCAGTGTGATATTGACAGGTGGTTTTATCAAAATTTAAGGATTTCACTGACATTACATGCATCTTTTTTTTTTTTTTTTTTTTTATGGCTTTGAGCCAGAGACCATGCAGCCAGTCACACTATGTTAAAATTATCTAACCTAAACAAAATGGAGAAAAAGAGTGAAGAAGAGCAACGAAGGAAAATACAGGGAAACACGCTTCTCGTCCAGGGGTCTGTCAGGACATTGAGTTTGACATCACAAAAAAAAGACCACGGTAGAGTAGGTAAAAACATAAGGTTAAAACAAGAGGAAAACAAATCTAACCTATAGTGTGATATTAACATCTATCAAAAAACCAATGATTAATTCATAGATTTTATTACTACTTATAGCAAGTAAACTGACAACGTTGAACGGAGCCATCATATTGAAGCATGAACAGATATTTTTAATAAGTGAATCTGTAGCTGTCTTGTACTTATCGCAAGCGAAGAAAAGGTGATCAAGATCGCCGATAACACCGCATAGATCACAAAGTTGCGATGTAACTACACCAATTTTATGGAAATGGGCGGGAAAGCAGGCATGACCAAATCTTAGTCTAATAATTGTGGTAATATACTTTCGTGGAACGTTTAAACTGTCATGCCAGAACTGTAGCGGGATAGTTGGCTGTATTTTACAAAACATTGTTGAGCTGTTTAAAACGTATTGTTCCCACGTGCGAATCCACTTATTTCTTAATTGAAGCTTATATAAATTGGAGCAATCCGTTAGACACAGTTTGTAATCTGATAGAGTACCATTAATGGCGGCGTCTTTGGCCAAAATGTCAACGTGTTCATTATGTTTTAAGCCTATGTGGGCTTTAACCCAGACAAATGTGACGACTTTACCAGCTTGTGCGATATTGTAGAGGGCATCTTTTATTTTCAAAATATACGGGTTCGTTTTGTATGAAAAGGAGTCAGTAGATTTAATAGCTGAGAGAACAGAAAGAGAGTCAGATAGAATTATTATTTCCTTTGAGTTTGTTTCTTTGATATAGCTTAAAGCTTTGTAAATGGCAATTGCCTCCAAGGTAAAAATAGAGCAGTTTATGTCAAGTTTGAACTTTATCTCTTTGCATTCAAAGGGAATGAAGAAAGCGCATCCATTACCGTTTTTGGATTTTGAGGCATCGGTGTAAATAAATGTTGGATTAATAAACCGGTCAAGGACATTAAGAAGCATTTTCTCACTAAAAATGGAATTTTCGTTATAGACGGGGATGATAACACTAGGTTTAAAACACATAGACCAGTAATTGATATCATTTACAGTAATTTTTTCAATATTGTCAAACTGTTCGTTAATGTTACGAAATGAAAGGCACATAGGCGGAGAAGGCTTCTTAATCCAATAGCTGTTGGTTAGATCAAAAGTATTGAGGACAGAAATTTTTTTTAGTAAAGGAGGGTTGTAAAGATTCAGCTTGAGTAGAAATTTATTGCTTAAGAACTCTCTTCTTATTAGAAGCGGTGGCTCAAGTGCTTCAACATGGAGGGCTTCATTTGGCGTGGATTTCATCGCGCCTAGGCATATTCTCAGAGCTTTGCGTTGCATGATATCTAAGTTACTCAACAGGCTTTTGCTAGCTGAGCCGTATAAAATACAACCGTAATCCAGTATTGATCTAATATAAGCTTTATAAAAGCAAAGTGCCGTTTTAACATCAGATCCCCACCAGGTTTTGGTGACAAATTTTAAAAAGTTAATACCCTTCATGCATTTATTTTTAATAGACTCTATGAAAGGTTTCCAGGTGAATTTTTTATCGAGTATGACCCCCAAATACTTAATCTCAGAACGAAACGGGAAATGATAGCCAGCTAACTGAATTTCAGGAGTTTGTAAGAGGTTATGTGTGTTATGTCTTGTAAAAACGCAAAATGTTGTTTTTTCTGTTGACAGTTCGAAGCCATTTTCAAATGTCCATTGCTTCAAGTACGATACACCGGTTTCAAGGGTTTCAAGTGAATTCTGCCATGTTTTATTTTCGGTGTAAAAGCAAAGATCATCCGCATACTGTACAATATTCAAATTTTCGATCTTTGTATTGTAGATGTCGCCTGTATACAAATTGAAAAGCAGAGATCCCAATACAGAACCCTGTGGTACTCCAATGTTGACTAATCTTGGCCCTATTCTGTGATTCCTACTACATGTATCTTAAATATGTTTAATTCGCTGGTTAGATCAATATTGGAATGTTGTTGCATTATATGGGACCCTTATTATCAGTCGGGCATAGACAGGCTCGAAAGAGTATAACACAAATTGGTTAATTTCATTTTATTTAAATTACATATTGATAAAATAAATTATTCCCATGAAGAAAGACTTCAACTGCTGGATATTACGTCCCTTAAGAAAAGACGTCTCAAAAGTATACAGAAATTTGGATTTAATATTGTCCATAATGAAACAGAATTCTACAGAAATTTTGCAATTATTCCATTTTAGAGTTCCTAGATATTACGAATACATAAATAAATAAATAAATAAATGAATGAATGAATGAACGAATGAACAAACAAACAAATAAATAAATAAATAAATAGATAAATAAATAATCACTTCAAAACATACCGCTATTCCCCTACATTTTGATGCCGCCTTTGAATTAGTGTTTACCTATATCTTGTAGCTCAGTAGCATACAGATGCATCGGCCAAAGCAGCACAATTTGGTGGACGTCGAGGTTCTCGTAAATAATTCGCCCTAATTTAGATGTTAGCCATTAATAACTCAATTAAGTGACACCATGAGCACAAGGCTGACTATTTTATTAACAATAACTACAGTATTGATATGCTTTCGGCCTTATTTATGTCGCGATTAGAGTGCGGCTTGGGTAGAAAAAATAAATGTCTAAATATGATACACATAGTTTACCTGCTTCTATGAGAAATTCAAATTATTTTCCTGTGGTAGTGTGGTCGTTAACAGCATCTCAAGATGTATATGGAAATTATATGGAATATATAAAAATTCACCTGTGTCGTGAATATGAATGGTGGATCATCTAAATCAAGAACCGACGAATTGCGTCGCTGGGGATAAAAATTACCTAACCAGTATAGTGGTGAAGGACAATTCACAATGCAGAATGTGCGGTGATGAAGAAGAAGGATCTTTTCCTACATTTTCACACCTCGGGGAGCCGTTTAAGATACTGAGAAAGATAACGAAAACTCCCATTGATCGTACATCGTCTTCCTGGGAGGAGTGGAACAATATTTTTTTGAAAATTTGATTAAGTTTATGCAATATTTTGAAATAACACCTTCTATTAGGTATAGTTAATACTGTAATTTTTGGCAATGTTGAAACCAGGAACTTCATTCCAAACTTCCCTATAAACTCTAAGCTCTACAACTGCACTTGCTCAATGTTTTGCACTCATAGAGCTTCGTTTCTAGCTTCTAATGAACCGGTACATATAATTTATAGGTAATTATGAATTTTATTTCAACTAATTGACTTTACTACCAGAAATGAACGCAACCAGTAAAGAGCTTACGTGTTAACCTTGAGACTTAGAGTCCCGGTTCGAACTGGCAGGTTATGGGTATTTAGTGGCGCTTTCAATGTGTTATTGAGTCGATAACAGAGGTCCAGAAGCGGTTGGTGAGGCGGTTAATTTCACCCAAGACGTTTAACTCATGAAGAATATTACAAATTAGGTAATGTATGTCACTTCCTAATAGGAGTATATACCTAGTTCTAGTAATTCCATAGATATATGTACAAGGAGCAGCTCCTAACAGATTTTCCACTATACAAATGGCTTTTTAATGATGGAAATAATGTATTAATAATAACTATAAAATATGATTCTAAAATTTTTTTGTTCATCGTAGTGCAAAATTCAATAAACCCATAAACAATACGACAGCGTGAAATATACAAGTAATTAAAATGCAAAATACTTGCCAGCACACCGATTTCATTTATAATATTAACAGTATTTATAGTATATGAACGACCTACGCCTTTTGTGCTCACATAATTATAGACGGTGTGTATTTTGTTAAAAACAATAACCTTTTAAATTAGATAAATGATTATACGTTGTAGGATGTGAATGTGAATGTGCATCGGTCTTTTGTTTATTGTTCTACCTGCGACACAATAAAGTGTAAACCAGCGACA